>OX424491.1:0-4800000 GCA_949152395.1 Agrochola litura | reverse complement strand
GTGCCGTTTACATCATGCGAGCGAGCATTCTTAGAACATTCCATAGAACTTCCACAAACAAGATAGAACAACGAAATCTATCTCCTAGGTGACGTAAGACACATTTCACTAGAAAACGAAATCCAATTATGAAGAACTTTGGTTAATGATACGTCACCAGAAACAATAGATGACATTGCTTTTTCCATCATCAAATAACTGTCCAGCAAGGCAGTAATGCTTCTTCTCTGTCTAATAGGAACGAATATTAAACATGTTCCAACACTTAGATTATGTGACAAAAAGTGATAAAAATCAGGTCAAACAGACACCTGTAAAAAATACCGGGCAGGCTAAAAAATAAAAATAAAATACTCAAGGCTGACACCGCACGAAAACACAAATAAATAATAATTAAAATAACCCCACCGCCGTATCTCTACGTTGACGTCATGGTGGGGCTTGCGCGCTCTGAATTCTAGGTCTGTGCCGGTAGAGTTTACTTTGCCGAAACAAGTCTAGCTAGGGTGAGGGAGCCAGAGAGGTACGTAAACCCGCAGGGCCGCAGGGCACCATGCGACGAGCTGTTGGGCAGTACTGACCCCACGCACCCTATCTCCCGGAAGAAGTACTGTTCCTCATCTCTGCACGCGTAGCATGATGCTTTCTACCTCTACGAAGAATAGACCTATATTAAAAAGTACTCTGTGGAATAGACACAGCTCTTTCTATACAAAGTGACCTTTCGTTTCTCCATTTTTGACATCGCACCGTAGAAATCATTCTACAATCTGTCATTTTGTCTTTCGTTCCTAACGATCTTTGTCTAGGTCCTTTTACATGTAGACTATTTCAGAAGAGTTTTCTATCCCAAACTGTCAAAATCACTAATGTAGTGAAGACAATTTGATTTTGTAATCGCCATGCTAAAGACAGTAGAATAGTAGATTGTTATACAAGGGTCGAAAGGAATTGATGACTTTCACCCGTGTTAAACACTCTACTTTTCATTTCGAATTTAAGGAAAGTAAAAGTTGTAGTTTTTCTAAAATATTAATTGATAATATTAACATGAGTGTTCTAGTACCTATTAGTCTTTTTTTAAATTTCAAATATGGAACACACTGCGTCACCGCCGCGGGTCGTCCCGCTTAGGGTCAGTGCACACCAAGACGCGATACGACGCTGCACGCACTTTTAGACAATCAAAATTTTTAAAACGCTCTCCTGTAAAATCATGATTTTGTTACCGTATACAGGGCGTCCCAAAACTATGGGACATGAAGGGAAAGTACCTTAAATATCGTAGATAGGGTATTTTGCTGAAACAAGACTTTACGTTATTTTTAAAAGTTAGTAATTCTGCATTCAAAAATTTTCTAAAAATTACTTGCCTCGTCTGGGAATCGAACCGACTTAAATGTAAAAAAAAAACTCCCCTACTTTTATGATGCCAATCGAAAGAATGACCAAAAACTAATAACTCTTCTTAAGTAACATAGTATTTTAAAAGAAACGAACAACGTAAAATGTTTGAGTGAAATTTCAAGAAAGTTATTGATTACCGACGACGACGTTCGAAAAGTAGTGAATGTTTTCCTACTTGGATTGGTACGAATGGACCGATTAGATGGCCGGCCAGATCCCCGGACCTTACTTACACCATTAGATTTCTTCTTTTAGGGATACGTGAAAGATATGCTATACAAAAAATGATACGAGAACGGGCGAGTTACAAACAGAATTGTGCCATATCATATCGAGTATTCACCATAAAATGATAAGAAAATCAACAGGCAGCGGACTCATTAAAAGATTGGCGATTTGCGTAAGACAAGAGGGATCACATTTTGAGCATTTAATTAATTAATTTACAAAAAAAATACCCACTTAATTGACTACGGCAGTTTCATGTATGTTTTTAATTTGATTAAAATGATTAATTTCACGCTGTTCCTTTCTTTTAAAATACTATGTTACTTAAGAAGAGTTATTATTTTTTGGCCATTCTTTCGATTGGCATCATAAAAGTAGGGGTGTTTTTTTTTTTACATTTATGTCGGTTCGATTCCCAGACGAGGCAAGTAATTTTTAGAAAATCTTTGAATGCAGAATTACTAATTTTTAAAAATAACATAATGTCTTCTTTCAGCAAAATACCCTATCTACGATATTTAAGGTACTTTCCCTTCATGTCCCATAACTTTGGGACGCCCTGTATACTTTGTGGCCGTCGAGTAAATTTTTTTTCATTTCTTATACTCGGAAAGTAGTGTTTGTTTGATCCAAGTAGCGGGTGGAAGACGCTGATCCCCACCCTTGGGTGGGAAAAACTCATAGTAATTGCTACCCTCTCTAGGGCGGGAATGAATTTTAAAAATAGAACTAAATTTGGTTAGGTAGTTGGCTACGAAAAATTTTACTAAGGGGGTATAACACTGTCGAGTCTGCGGTCATGGATCTGTGATCGAAGATATAATGGAATTCTAAAATAGACATTTGCTATGGGTATATCCCCCTTGAGGAATATTACACTATCATATTATGTCATATACCTATCTACGAAGCTCACAAATTACCCATGTTACGTCTATTTTACAATTTAGTTATGTCTTTGATCATGGATCTGTGATCGTAGATATGAGGGTGTAATACCCCCCTTATAGAAAAATACAGATAAAAAAAATCTGTAGTCTTGTCATTGTAAACAGCCAGTGTGAATTAAAAAAATACCTAAGGGTCAGCTCACACCGAGACGCGACGCGACGCGCACTTTTTTACAATCCGATACAATATCGAATTTATTTACTACGCAATAAGGTACACGCGCTGCACAGCACCGCGCATCTCAGCGTACTTTGACAAAAGGTATATTTAATATTTAATAAACAAAATATACCTTTTTGTGAGGAAAATAAATTCGATACTTGTTTAAAAGTGCGCGCAGCGTCGTGTCGCATCGCGTCTCGGTGTGAACTGACCCTAAGCGGGACGACCCGCGGCCGTGACGCGGTGTGTTCCATATTTAAAATTTAAAAAAGACTAATAGAATACTCATGTTAATAATTATCAATTAATATTTTAGAAAAACTACAACTTTTTATTTTCCTTAAATTCGAAATGAAAAGTAGAGTGTTTAACACGTGTGTGAAAGTCATCAATTCCTTTCGACCCTTGTATAACAATCTACTATTTCTTCCAAAATACGATACTTCGACACTTTGAGATTTTTTTTGTAGTTGACGTGACTATCAATAAAAATTGAGAATCAAACAGAAAAAAAAAACCTATGACAAAACAAAGAATTCTGAGTCGAATTATGAAAAGAGTGAATTTCGTAAAAAGTGCAGTTGAGTCTTTCTACTGTCCTGTCTTCACGGACCGCCATTTTTGTCTATTCTTCCGTCGACAAAACTCGTTTCTACGGTGGTCATGCTACGCGTGCTGGCTTGCCTTTAATGGCCGGCTGCAGTGAACACTGACCAGTAAATGATTCCCTAGTCTTCTTTCCATAATTCTAGATAACCAGTCCACTTTTGCACCCAAACCCATAGTCCAATATATTTATTTCCATATCCTGCAATAGTCCTACACCAACCGGGGGTTGTCCATGGGTGCACTTGCATAGTGCATAAATATCATTGAGTGCATATGATAATCGTCGGTTGCTGCCTCATTTCGTTGGAAGCGTCAAACGAGCCTCTGCGAGTTGGCTTCAGTCCAGACACAATAAAAATAATCGCCACTGCCAATTCAAACATTATTTTAAAAACAACGTGGCAAAAATCGTCGGGCGCATAGAAAGCAATAAAGACGTAGCCTGGGGCGATGGATAAATATCGGATCGTTTGCAAACAGGCTAGCGTGTGCCTAGCGCCGGCTGACGGTAAATCTGTCGTCGTTGAAAAGTGCGGCCACGTGCCTCCCACACGCGCCCGCCCCTGCCCGAATATTGAATGTTTCATCTTTATTTTGCTACCCTGTGGATTAGGATTGGGATACTGTTTAACTTGACGAGTCAATAACCTTTTATTAGTAGTAACTTGGTCTGATAGTTAGGGCGACCACGGCCCAGGTTTTTAAACTGTTTGGTAGTAATTTCCCTTTATGTAGGTACCGACGGACGGTACTTTAATCTTCCAGTAAAGACCAGTACCCTAATTACGTAACTTATTTTCGTAAACGATTATAACTAATTTCTTTCATCTTGACAGTTCAACAACATTCATTGCGCTATTTAAGTACGTTGTTGAGCAGGTTTATTTTTTCCAACTTATGAAGCAATGGATTAGCAATCTGTTTCAAATCGAAACAGATTGTGATTGATCGTGTATTACGTAATTAGGGTACAGCTTATGAGACCAATAAAACACGTGAAAGTCTTAGGTGATTTTATTGTTTAAAAAAAGGTTTTACTCAGATGTGTGTTATGGGCCATAAAGAAGGAACACATTTAAAAACATAAAAAACATACAATGACAAACAGATGACAGAAAAAATTAAGAACCAATTTTTGTGAAAATACAGGCGAAAATGAAATCTGTTTAGGTCCACAAATAAAAAAATATACAATAAAATGTCAGTATCGAAGTAATTAAAATTTAAATTCAACTATCAGTACAGGCACTGACTGTTCTGCAAAAAAATGGCTTCCGCGTAAGTGAAATTGTTATGTTTTAAGACGCTCCTAAACGGGCCATATTTTCCCTGCAACACATTGGCAGCGATGTTGTGTGGCCCGGGAAACACTGAACTTTTACCCGACTGCCCCAAAAGGAGGGTAATGTTTTTTGAGAGTATATGTAAGGCCTCTACGGTGTTGCATATATATCGCGATAAACACACCGCACGGGCTAAGTTCTCTAGGGTGCCGCATACATATCGCGATAAACACGCCGAGCGGGCTAAGTCCTCTAGGGTGTCGCATACATATCGCGATAAACACGCCGAGCGAGCTAAGTCCTCTAGGGTGCCGCATACATATCGCGATAAACACGCCGCGTGGGCGGTGCGTCTTGAGGCGCGGAGCATTCTGCGACTGGCGTCGCCATGTCACGACCCGCCAGAGGCGGCGGCGGCGACCGTGACCGCGTCGAACGTATTCAGAATGTCTTTACCAAAATTGGCACGAGCCTGCCTTGAATAAAAATCCATGATTACGCGGCGGAAAAACCCAAATTATTTAATCAAGACGTTCGATTCTGAATTCGTCCGTCGCACTCACCGGTCGCCCCGCTCTGAGTCGTGGGCGTGGCTGTGATCTAGTACTTTTGTTTTCATCGCACGCCTCTCCGCTCTCCGCCGGCTGCGGTCGCTTGAGTGTTTCACGACGCTCTCCTCTCCGCAAGTCGCACCGCGCCAACTCATGGCACGCTCTAAATAACTTGTAAAATTTGTTCTCGCCTCGGTCGCAGACGCAAGACGGAGGTCGCGCGAGCGGTCATGTCGTGGCCAAGGGGTAAGTTCTCTAGAGTGCCGCGTCGCCCATGCTATGGACCGACCAGATTATATCCGCAGTGGGTGACCCATTACACGAATGCACACATATTACAGCTGACTAGAGAAAGATGGCGTCGCATAGTGAGGCAAATCACGGCTGTCCGAAATCTCATTAGAACGTGATGACAACGACAGAGCGGTCGTTGTCATCACGTTCTAATGAGATTCAAGAGCTTGCTTCTCTGTCGGTGCAGACAAAGAAGCAAGCACTAGGAAGTGGTGAAGAGCGGGCATTTTGTGGGACTGTCTTATGTGCTAATTCTCAGCCTACTTAGTTTGAATAAATGACTTTTGATTTTATCGGCACCTTAGAAATAATTTACAAAAACACGCGGAACGTGTCCGTGACACTAAAAGTGTCAACGTTACTTTACCCCTCGACCGTACCTATTCGTTTGTTTAAAGTGTCTTATTATGTACAGATGTTGCCAATGCCGCGGTGGGCAGCCTGCCGTGGGCGCAGGAAATAGGGCTAACCTGCCGCTGATCTGCTTGGTGCCCCGCGATGACCCACGAGCAGCCAAGCAGTTTGGTAGCGGCGGCAAGCCACGCCCGGCCACGGCATCGGCTGGAGGAGCACAGAGTGACTTCCAACTCCTAGATGAAGACTACATTAAAGCACACTTTAAGCTGCCCAAAAGATCCCTGTATCTTGACCCATTCAGGTATGCTAGTTCGTTTTTCCCTTATACTTAAACTAGCTAGCCGCCCTGCTTCGTACGGTTTTATAGACTTGACAAAACATCGAGATCTTTTTAATTATAATTTTAATTCTAATTAAGACAAGATAGTATTTTACTATATTTGTCTTAAAAAACATGAAAAACAAATCGTAAAATATTTCTTGCCTTTACTACATTATTTTTGCGTTCATTTAACACAGCGATTGTACTATTTTTGCAGCAAATATATTGCTTCTTAACCACTACCAAGTATGTCGCTTACTGACTGGACAAGCAATGTAAAAATCACAAATTGATACTTTAGTTAAGCGGTTGCATCTAGGGACACGAAAAAAGTATCGATACTTTGTGGTATCGAGTACATTTCCATTCAAGACCGATACTTTTGTACTCGATACTTTGCATTCGATACTTTTACTCAATGAGTACTTTTTGGCAGGTATCGTATCGAATAAGAAATTAAGTTTTAAATGGGTAATCTTAGAAATTATCCATTTAAAACTTGCGTAACGGCTTATTTTTATGGTTAGGGTAACGCCATCTAGTACACTCGTTCTGAACCTTCTAAAACATTACATCGATCTTTGCTCGAAATCGTTCCTTCCGTTCACAGTTAAATTCCTAACCTTTCCTTCATTCATTTACTACACTAATCAATCACTCATTCACTCGCTCGTTCACCGTTGTCATTTGTTTTTTCATGTCCTGACTGAAGTTAAACTGACGTTATTTACTGACTGATATTGACCTATGCTCTATGCGCATTAGGCCAAAAGAAAAGTACTCGATATTACCTTGAAGTATCGATACTTTTGTTTCGATACTTTTATGAGTACGATATTTTTTTTCGATACTACTCTTGAGTACAGTATCGATACTTTCTATTCGATACCGTGTCCCTAGTTGCATCGCGTAGTACGACCACTGTATCTTGCGACGAGCTAGTGATGTTCTTGTGCAGATCCACTAAAGTAGAAGATCGACAACAATGTCGATTGTCGTATGAATTTATATTACTTTGAAAGTTTATTCTTCGGTTTGTCAACAGTTATAGCCTGGTTTGAAGACCGATGTGAAATCTTGTTTTATACACATTTAGATTTTCTCATAATATTGAAATTAATTGATTTACTTACTTAATTTTTTATTTGTGTCGTTTTCTTTATTATCATCTTATTATTTGTTAATCATTTTGTATTTATATTTTTTTCAGGAACTCCCAAAAATTTTAATACAATAATTAATGGGAGAATCGATAAGTTTCCGATTTAGTCAATCATTAGCGTATATGTAAAATAAATGGCTTTTGCACAGCTCACCGATGTTTTCGTGTGAGTGAGTTGTATGGTGCATTGTAAATGCACGCTGTGTATGTTGGCATAAGGTTTATAATTGATTGTGTAGTGCGTTCAGATTGCAAGTGTGAGCGCGACTTCGTATCTATTATAGGTTTACTGATTTGCATGTATAGTTGTGGCGACGTGGTGGGGACAAATTGGAGACATTGGGTTTCGATACATTTTCAACTACCGGGCATATCTCCTTCTTTCTAATATATATGCGTCCAACTAATCGTGCTTGCACAAGCGTGGCTTGTTCAATGAACATTCTATAAATCTTCATGCGGCTTGCACAAGCAAGATGCTTGCACAAAATCATCTTACAGGCGATCAGGCACACTTGCAGAAAATGGTTATTCATGCATGCTTGTCATGCGTGCAGTTATGTGTGTAGGTACCCTCCTTTATACACGCAGTTTGTGCATGCATGCTGCCGAGTGTAGCTTAAAAACGAGGCTTAAAGGCTCTTACAGACTGGCGCGACGCGACACCGGTAATTGTTCTACGTTGAAGTTTTCTTAGAAATTGTTTTATTAGAGTCGTGTCACGCCTGATTGCGGGAGCCTTAATACCTACACTCTGGTCAGGATGGTAAGTTGCGCCATCTATCGGCAACGTTCTTACAACTGAGCCTCGTTAAATAATGGGGTGCACGGGTGCACCTCGTGCAACAACTGAATTTTCCATTCAGGCGAAAATATTTGTGACTTTTGCGCTCCCCTCGAATACCTCGCATTTATTTGAATATTAATTTTCTACAGTTCTTTTCGAATTTATTATTCGAATTGACAACAAATAAAAAGACAACCTTACTATCATAAGTTTTTAAAAGCTTTTATTTAACTTGCAATGTGTGTATGTATGTTTGTTCTGGTGGAATCTTGCTACTCAATTTTGAAGCAGATATCTTCAACCGATTGAGCTGAAATGTTGTATACACGTTTAGTTTGGATGACAATACACGATAAGCTGTATGACGTCATTCTAAATCCAATATGGCGGACCATCCAAGATGGCGGAATAGTGATTTTAATGCATTTCTACAATATGGGTATCAAATGAAAGGGCTTGTTGAGAGTAACTCGAAAAATAATGTGACGTCATTCTAAATCCAATACTCCGCCGTATTGGATTTAGAATGACGTCACATTATTTTTCGAGTTACTAATAATTAGAAAAATATTCTGACATCACTCTTAATCCAATATGGCGGACTTGCACAGTACACAAAATGCAGGGTAGTACTGTCGACCACGCCGTTGTTTACTTAGGTTCGAAGCTCTTTGCTGCTGGTCAAGCATACGTAGGGTAAAATCATTAGAAAGTCTCCTTATTGAGGACCACTGCTCGAAATTAAGCGGCAAATGACCTTGCAACAATGATGCGTTGAATGAGATGAACAGACTTGGAAACCTAGTCAGCGATAACTAAAAAGTAAAAAATAAATTAAACGCAAAAAAAACTTTTTTTAAAAATACTTTTATTTAAATGCTCTAAAAAGAGGAAAATAAAATTTTCTTTTAAAATTTTTACTATCAACTTATAACCTCATTATACACAATTTATATGATCATAAAAGCTTGTCGCGAGGTTTGCGTAAGTAGGTACCTATAAGTATTTAATTAAACTGAAATTAAAAAAATAAACTTAGCAGATTAAGTTACTCAATTAAATAGGTACTAGTTTATTTACACAAGTAAATCGCGCGACAAGCTTTTATGATCATATAAATTGTGTATAATGAGGTTATAAGTTGATAGTTTAAATGTTAAAAGAAAATTTTATTTTCTTCTTTTTAGAGCATTTAAATAAAAGCTTTTTAAAAAAAAGGTTTTTCTGCTTTAATTTTTTTTTTTTGACATGCTCTGTTTAGCCCACGTTCGCACGGACGTAAATATATCGCGGCGGGATTTTATCGCGCACTAGATTTTCAACTCTCGATGTTGAGTACCTACATCCCAGCGCGTCAAAAAACACTGTTGGATTTTCAACTCTCGGTGCTAAGCAGAGCGTTGAAACTCCAGTGTACGAAAAAATCCCGCTGTGATATTTTTACGTTCGTGTGAAGGTGGGCAGCCAATGTGGGTATTTAAAACAAGACAGCACGTTTTTTTTTTATATTATCATTTGTCATAATTCCCCTACCTAAATAATTACCTATTCTACTAGGTACCGTACCGTAGTCATTGTCAAACCAAACATTCTAGAAACTTACTTTGTTAATGACCGTCTTTGACATCAGTCTACTTTTTGCATACCTACAACCTAATCATAACCTACTCTTCCTCAGGCGCCCCTTGCTCACGTTCCCCATGACACAGGAAAATTCCAAGCATTTTAACTTGGCTCGCAAGTTTAAGATCAACCAACAAATTCTCGACGGATTCTTGGATCCAAGCGAAGCTTTAAGTGCCCCGAGTGTCTTTGTAAGTATCTTGTCGGACTATCACCGACTCAGCCGTACCCGTAACGCCATCTAGTGCTTAATATAAAAGCTTTTTAAGTCATTACTTTTACAGGCCAACACACCCAATGCAATGTTGTCGGTTTGTGTGGATAGATGTCACTATTTTAAATCGTGGAATTATAATTTTATGAAAAGGAGGTTTAACGGTTTTACTTAATTTTTTATTAATAGTCGAATAAATAATTTATTTTGTCTGACAGCCTTACGCCTCATCGATAGAAAAACCAGGAGAAGCTGCTGATGACAATGAAGAAATTATTTATATACTCCAACTACCAGATTGGGAATACAAATGCCCAGTCCACAACCAGACAGTCAGGACACCAAGGTTTGCACTACTTGAATCTTTAAAACGCTCCAGTGCGCTAAAGCTGAAATACTTGAAGCACTCATAGGGCGCTGAGATGAGGCAAACGTTAAAAGTAGGCTTGTCTTAAAAAAATTGCCTTATCCATATAAGTAGTTTATGTTTATCTAGGGTGCCTTGCACAATAACGGATAGATGGATTTTAATACCTACCTGTGTTGTCTAACGACTCGTCTAGGTCGCGCGATGGTTATAAGCTAGGTTTTGTTTTTATAAAATCGTAATGGCGGATTTGAGACCATGTGGGCTAACAAAATAAAGAGCTTAAAGAAACGATTCGAAAAATATAACACAAAGGGGTGAAAAAAAAACAACCGCAACTGCAACTAAAAATATCAAAAATTTGAACGTTTTAGTTGCAATCGGGTTTTTTTTTCTATTGAAACCATAGCTGGCCTAGCGTAATAACGCTAGGCCAGCCTTGGCCAAAGTGCGGTTGACTGAACGCGCGTCATAATGAAACTGAAATTTTAATATCTTCCATAGATTTATATGGCACGCCTGCAAGAAAGACAAGGGAAAACAGAGCAATCAACCGAAACGTGGAGGTGGACCTATGAACAAGCCAAAACCTTGGCTTTTAAGCAGACACACGGATTTCGATTTACTTTCTCAGTGGTAGCATTTTTAAGGAATTTGAACAAGCAACAACAATTTCGACAACAGTGTAAAAAATACAATAAAAATAGCATTACTACATTAAACAGTTATTTTTTTGTCAATACCTATACCTAGCGGATTTTCATTTAGACAAGGAAGCCGACGCCGGCTCCTAAAAATAACGCCATTGGGAACCGGCATGACATTACTGCCGGCAGCCGAGATTAAAAACATCGGCTTTCGGCACATTACATATTCTGTGCCCTTTCGGCTCCCATAATGGACACCAGCGGCGCGGCGTTGGAGACCCTTCCAGTATTCAGAACTCCAACCACACCTTACCTAACCCTAGCATAAGTATTTTTTCTATATATTCTAGTCGATTTTGGGACTCGCCGGCTGCCCGCTTCGCTCGCTTGGCTCGTGTGTAGGGGAGCGGAGGCACTCCCTATGAACAAACGTCAAAAATTTACGGATAAAGCCCTATTTCAGTAACACTAGACGACACCTAAATGAAAACCTAAGTAGTTGCCTGTTGGATATTCAACGCTCGGGTCAAGCGCCGAAAGTTGAAAATCTAACACCGTGCCTTTACTTGGGCATTCAAGAAGGAGCGCGCGTCAAAAAATCGGGAATAAGAAGACGTTAATCATTACTTAAATTATAAATAAAACCCACGATGTATAAATCCGTTGACTTTGAGGACCTCGCAAGAGTTTTTTATGCAGGGTCAAATATACTAGTAGTTCTGCGAACAGTAGACCTCGCGAGCACAATCTTTTTTACAACAATTACTAAAATTATTTAAAACGGGACATTTACCATGTATTTTGTTGTTTTTAAAAAAAACTTTTTACAAAAAAAAAACAACCGACTTCAAAAAAAAAACACTACAAAGTGAAAAATAACTTTAATTTCGTAAGTCGGTGTCTCTGGTTTTGAATTTTCGTTCTTTGTCACCGACTTCCGAAATTAAAGTTATTTTTCACTTTGTAGTGTTTTTTTTTTGAAGTCGGTTGTTTTTTTTTTGTAAAAAGTTTTTATTTTTCACTTTTTAGTTGTGGTACCTACCCCACACAAATTCGAATACCACTACCTGCTATGTAAATAACAGTGACAAGAAGTTATCATATCATCTACATACTAAGAGGGAAAAAATACGTATAATTGAAGCTAACTCAAAAACTACCCAAGCAAAGTTAATAAAATTTATATGGGACCACCTCTGAAGTATGATCTACCAAACAAAAAAAGAATCATCAAAATCTATTCATAATTGGCGGAGTAATCGCGTAACAAACATACAAAAAAAAAAAAAAAAAAAAAAAACAGACGAATTGAGAACCTCCTCCTTTTGGAAGTCGGTTAAAAACATCCCGCTTTAAACAAAAAACATCGTAAACATCCCGTAAATAAAGAACTTTAGTAGTGAAAACAACCATGTCAGTTTAAAATCCTATAATTAAGTGGTGGCAAGACGATAATAAAACAGAAATACATTAACCCAAAACTAATTGTTAAACACGAGACTTTACTTTTGAAGCTACTTTACACCTAACAAAACTCAGTCACACAAAATCTTCGACGGGACCTAACCATTTGGCGAGCAACAACGACAACGCGATCTAGCGGTGTACAGTAGCGCCATCTGGTGACCTTATTGTAAAACGTTTTAGAGAATTCTGAAAATAATTTTCAGAATTCTCTAAAAGGCCAAAATTCTGGGCTGAGGCCTTTTGCAACGCGGGAACCTGGATGATGTCGGAATTAAAATTTATAGTCTTGCTCGACTGCTACGCTCTTCCTTCGGCACTGATTAGACCTTGGCCTGATGTCTGTGGGTCCAACCGGGAAATATGCATGAGGATGGTGAGCACTGCAGCTCAAAAATCCTCGCTCGCAGGAGTGGTACGGTGTTTGTTGTGGCTGCGCCGCGATCAGTCTTTCTTGCTCTTAACCAGCGAGTACACCCGAATAATTAACTTTTTGAATGGGCAAAGACCCATTGGGTGTAAGGACAACAGACTTAAATTGTGTTTAATATCATTGGTTGTCATTCATTCTTAGATCGGGCCCCAAACTAATCCGCACGTATCTAATTTCGGCCGAATTTTCGGATTTCGTGTTTAGGGAGTAGACCTGCAGGAAGAAAACATGGCTTGAGAGACGCCACGGCGTCCTCATCTTCCGCCTGACGCAGGTCCTCACCGGACACGGCTGCTTCGGGAGGTTCCTGTTCAGGATAAGGCGGGAGGAGACACCCGGGTGTCACCATTGTGTGGATCGGCCTGTTATTAGATAATTTCGCAACCAAAAAAAAAAAAAAAAGCTTGTATTTATAAAGTTCGAAAATATTTTATGCTACCAACACTTCTATGATTTGACAGCGATTACATATTTTTTTCCTGTCAAAAAAACGACATCCAAATTCAAAATTCAAATTTATCCCAAGAACAAACTCTATCATTGTAGTTGAAAAATCTGTTCTCCCATGCATTCCAACTGCAAATGTAAGTTGGCCTATTATTACTCGTTAACTTTTAAAGCATACTTAGTTGTAATAGTTTTCCTTTTAAATTCGTTATATATTATATTATATAATTCTGCCGTGATTTTTTTCACACATCCAAATCAACCATTTAGCTGGCAGGGGGACAACACTTGACTCTAACAAAAATTAACACTTAAAGCTTAATATTTCGCAAACGGATTCCTGAGTCAAAAAATAGTTAACACACACCCACACAACACTCCATAACATAGGAAATCATGCCCACTTTAAGGGGAGGTACCCTAAAAACAAATTTTACCACTTTGTCGGCCGGCGTGCTTAATGTATAGGCCTAATTACAGCTTTCTAGTACTAAGATTCTCTGAGCTAAGCCGCGGATAGACAGACAGACAGTCAGACGGACATGGCGAAACTATATTGTTTCCTTGTTGACTACAGTACCCTAAAAACCAGAAAAATTAATATGTAGGCCAGCTAGAAAAATTAACTAATAAGTAGGTTTTATTAAATAGTGAGCAATTTACTGCATTTTGAGAAGCTATTCTGCTCATCATGCCGAAGATCCTCATCAGGTCTTCACCAATTTTTTTTTGAGACCATCATATAGTTACTACCTTTCAAATAAAAAAAGAACCATCGAAATCGGATTTCATAAGGCGGATATATCCAGTAGCCCCCCTTTTTGCTCCATTTTGGAGGAAGTAGACCTCTAATCAAAAATCCCTGACGATTAAAAATTACAAAAAATTCGTCAAACCTGTACACCAATTTTCGTCCAGATCGGTTATAAGATACGACCTGTAGAGGAGTACGTACAAACTGACACACGAAAGCAAATTTTGCCAGACCTGATCCAGAGACGCTTCGCTCGCTACGCTCGTTCGGTCAATAACTTAGCAAAACTCAGCTTCTTAGCTTTGGCGCAGCCGTGAGGCACATACTATTGTTTTTAAAACATTTTTATTTTTATTTTCACTGTGTTATTTGTGTTTTGTGTTTCACGAACTGTGTCCAAATAAATGTTTTTCTTTCTTTCTTTCTTTCTTTCTTTCAGACGTGATTGATGAGTTTCAATATCTAAACACGATGATCCAAAAAAATATACTCGACTAAACATTTTTTTTGGGTCAATGACCGCTTGTGGTGTAGTGTAGTTACTTACATGAAGTAGGTATAAGTCGAGATTTTTTTCTTCAATAACCGTAACGTTTGTCTCAGTATTTTCGGGAGATAAGCCCCCCCCCCCCCCCACCAATAATACATCGATCTATACTAATAGATATTATAAAGAGGAAAGATTTGTATTTTTTTATTTTTGTGTGTTACTAATAAACTTAAAAACTACTGGACCGATTTGAAAAATTATTTCAGCAATGGATAGCTACATTATCAGCGAGTAACATAGGGAACGGGACGTCCGCTAGTATTATATAAAATATAATACTACTACTATAATATTATTTTAATTATTGTGAATGTGAGGACTATGTGGATATTATTTTTATTTCTCTGCTAGTTTTAGTGATGGTCTGGCAGTTTTGAGTTGTTTATGCGGCCTACCCAAATGTCCTTTCTTTGGTATTGTTCGTCGAGTTGAGCTCCTTAAGTTCTGAGTTGAGCTCCACGATTACTGACAAATGCTTGCACTGACTGGACAGGTCCACTTAAATCTGTGAGGCTCTTTCCTCAAAAGACCTTTTCAGACACTAATCTATATGGTCCTCATATGGCCTGACCAAGATTATGTCTGGACTTTAAAAGAGACTGTGACCTCTGAGTTTGTTTCAGCCTTTCTTCTCAAAGTATTCAGATAGGAAACGCCGAACTCATCTAGCTTATATTTTTTTTTATATGGCGTGTAAAAGTGATTCCGATATCCTATTTACAAAAAAACAATTTAATTTTTTCATTTAATTTCATTTCCTGGGACGAAATTCCCCAAGTATACATTAAGAACATCACCCAGAGCATGCCTGATCGCATGCAGGCGGTGATCAGAGCCAGAGGTGGAAATACACGTTATTAATTTTAGGTAAAATGTTCAAATTTTGTTTTTTGTAACAAAACCTTTATTTTAATGCATAGATATAAGAAAGAAGGTAAACTTAATAATTTCTTCCCATGGGTGTCGTAAAAGGCGACTAAGGGACTTACTAGAGAATGTGCAGCAATGTTCTCTATGCGTTTTAAACACCATATTGCGATCACCAACCCGCCTGCCAAGCGTGGCGATTATGGCATACCCCCCAAAATAAGGGAAATAATAAAGTTTCCGAAAAAAAAATTACTTCCAAAAATCTGTGGTTGACTGTTTAGTACTAAATTTACAAAAAAAACTACTCAAAACCGACTCCACGTAGTCTTGTCTGCCCCACCCCTAGAGTGTAATTTAAGCCCACGTCGGCGCGGAGGAGCGAGGCGGCCCGTGAGCTGCGGACCAGGTGGTTTTATAACGCTCGCCAGCCGCGGCTGAGGCTGCTGCAAGCCGAAGCTGCGGTGGTGAGCGTTAAAACCATCTGCGACGATAAGCTCGCGTGGGACCGCCGGATACTCGCAGCACTGGAGCCGTGACAGAAACCATGCCTGCTGCATATTGCATGGTCGCTTGTATGTTGCATGCATGGTGTATCGGTGTATGCTTGTTTGATGTTTGAAAAATATTACGTCAGCAAATTCTGTACAGATTTTTCGGAATTTTCAGTATTTTATTCGGTCGTTTCTTTATTTGTATTCGCTTATAAGTTGTCGGAAAATTAGTTTAATAGCAGTAAATTTCATGTTTTGAGTATGCACATGTTTTAATTTTTTTCGGAGCTTTTATTACCTACTACCCCAAAAATAACAAGCACCAAAAAGAAATGGCCACTAGTGCCCGACGGGCCACCTACCCTTAGCTACGGTAGTGGTCAAGGTCACGGTGAACCAAGGGGTGCGAAGAATGGAAGATCCGGCTACCACAATCACCGGAAACTGGACCTAGCAACATACAACTCGCGTATACTCTGGACCGCCGAGAAGATCATCGAACTCGAAGAAGAATTGAGCAAGTTACGAAGGGGTATAGTATAGTAGGGTTATCTGAAGTCCGAAGGGAGGGGGACTCCGAAAGAAATTAAAATATGTGCATACTCAAAATATGAAATTTACTGCTATAAATACTTATTTTCCGACAGCTTATATGCGAATACAAATAAAGAAACGACCGAATAAAATTCAAATCCGGGAATTTGCTCTATTTCCGGGAGGGCCACCAGCAGTCCCAAGGTGGTATCGGGTTTATCGTCCATAAGTCCCTTGTGGGTACAGTAGAAGGCATGAGTCGTCGTGAGCATCGAAGAGGAAGATCGAGAGTATGTTGACTAGGATGGCGTACCTTATACTCAGAACTCCCACAAGGTGGACCGATGACCTCGTGAAGGCCGCAGGAATCCGCTGGATGCGGGAAGCACAGAATCGGTCTAAGTGGCGGTGCTTAGGGGAGGCCTATGTCCAGCAGTGGACGTCTTTCGGCTGAAATTATGATGATGATGTGATTTACAACCTTATGATCATAAAAGATTATCTACACAATTGTTTGCTTTATTCTTTCCCCTTAATCTGTAAAAACAAAAATAAATATTCTACCGTTTTTCCATAGTTGATCCGGGGATACCCGATGGATTTTTTTTAAATTTGTCGCTCTTTTTCACTCTCAGCTTTCATTTAATAGACAGACTCTAGCATGACAGTCGTAAAACGATGAAAAAAACGTCACTACTTATCGTGACGGTAAATCATGTGTTGTTATTGCGGCTATCTGTCGTTTACACGTGTTTTCTTCTCCCTCGCACCCATACTCAGCTCGTTTTGTACGTATCACTACTAGTTGGACTCTTGTTGTGAAATGTCGTCACGATCCTATGGGAACAGCTAGATACGACAGTCATTTAACGATAAAATATTTCGACGACACAGTGACGATAAACAGTCGATATAATGGGAACAGCTAGAGACGACAGTCGCCCAACGATAAATTAATCGTCACGACATAGTGGGAACGAGCCCTAAATACAACTGTCCATCCCCTTTATTAATAAACTCTTTTGCTGTCCATTCAATCCATTAAATAATGACAGTTGTTGAAAATTAAAAATATATAGGAATATTAAAACTGAAGTCATCCAAATTCAAAGTTATAAAAAATACAAATAATTAAAATTATTTTACGCTCTTGATTTAACTACCTACCATTATTTGGTTGAGCGTAATAGGATACTTTCACGATGGCTGATAAAAATTTGATGTCGAAACTAGCAAATGTGTAAGTATCTACCGCACATAAGTAGGTACATTGTTTCTTTTGCTCCTTCTGCACGATTTGCACCATAAAACCAAGACCACGATAATTACGTCAACATCATAAGCCACAGTGTGGTAGGACGCCTTCTTTCCTTCCTACCATTCTCGACGGTTGTACAGGGTTGTAAAATTCAAAATTCAAAAGTCATTTATTCAAACTAGGCTGAGAATCAGCACTTTTCGAACGTCAAAATTACATAAGACAGTCCCCCAAAAACGCCCACCCTTCACCACTTCCTAGCCTTTAGCTGGGAAGAAGAAGTTAGCGCAACAAATTCCCCAGCAGCACCATGTAGATACCTATTCCAACTATATGTAGCCACAAAACATCAGAACATATTGAAAGAAATCACTCCTTTATCTACTCCCCGATGGGGTAGGCAGAGTGGAACCTTTAAGTAGTCCATCTACATTTTGCCAGTTAAATTATTTATCATGGGGGTGAGCCTACGACCGCTCCCAAATCTAGATTTGCTCTGAGAAATTCCATATGGAAAAGCTCAATAACACACCAGGGGCCGTACTACGACGTCATCATTATTCCAGAGTGAAAATGGGACAGTGCTATTTATGCTGTATAGCTCGCATCTCTCTCTCACACTGGAACAATGATGGCTTTAACACGTCGTAGTACGGCCCCAGGACCCGATACTCAAACGCCGGGGCTTAACTCCGATGCCGCAAGAAATTGCGGCACAGCGGTCAGAGCTCCAGCGGGATCTCATGGCGGAATGGAGAGTGCGATTGTCGCAACCCAGCGCTGGGCACGCCACAATTGCGGCTCTTTGAGGAGTGGCTAGAGAGGCGCCACGGCGTCCTCACCTTCCGCCTGACGCAGGTCCTCACCGGACACGGCTTTTTCGGGAGGTACCTGTTCAGAATAAAGCGGGAGGAAACGCCCGGGTGTCGCCACTGTGTGGATCGCCCGGAGGACACGGCGGAGCATACAGTGGAGGTCTGCCCGGCTTGGGCGGGGCATCGCCGTATCCTCGTATCTCTCGCGTCCTGCCCTGATTCGGGCCATGGTACGGAGCGAGAGGAAATGGGAGGCTGTCACCTCCTTCTGCGAAGCAGTAATACTCGCGAAGGAGGAGGCGGAACGCGCGAGGGAGAGGCAAATTTCGCGCCCTCGCGCCCCTAACCACCGCAGGAGGAGACACCCTTGGCGTCGGGAATCACAGGCAGATTTCCGGCCACCGTAGGCGCGGGCTTGCGGACAGTGAGCAATGGGTAGCTCGCCGTCCGATAAGAACCAAGCCCGGGTCGACGGCGCTTTGTGTTCCACGCGCGCCTCAAAGAGATGTCAGCAGAATTGACGGGGTCCTCTAGGGCCAAGTCATAAGTCATAAGTCATTTATTTCATAACAAAATACATTGTGTTGAAAATATTACAGTGATGATAAATAAAATAAAATAATTAAAAGCATAAACATTACCATTCATATTAAATATATTACATTATTTTATTATATTTTATTTTTGTTATTTTTATATTCATATTTTTTATTCATATTCCAATGCCTGCCGGGGCTGCGAATACGGGCCGAAAGGGAAATCGTGGCCCCCGGCATCATGGCAACTGAAGGAACACGGGTGGGTTTTAGTCAGTAAGAGTCTGACACGCCCTCCCGCTCCACCCAGAGCGGGAGAAGTTATTTGATAATATCAAACCCAAAAAAAAAGGACCCGATACTCAGCAGTCGCGCTTGCTATCACTAGCACTAGACCAGGGGTGGCCAACCGGTCGATCGCGATCGACCGATTGATCGGCTATTAGTCCAGTCGATAGTGGCAAATAAAAAAAAAAGTTAGTACCTATGACTAAAAATAATTAAAATAAAAAATTGGTATCACCAACTGCTGCGCGCATCATCTTGTATCATTTTTCAATCGCCGTTACATCACGTTATTTTGCTCTCTTCCTCGCAATAGCTCAGACGCAATACTCACACTACTATAAATAAGTAGTCTACTAAGAATAATTTCCAATTTTATGATCTCATAATAAAATAAATAATACTACGTAGGTAATTGCATACTGTTTCATAAAAAAATTCAAGAAGTGTGTAATTGGTAGATCGCATAGGGTTTCGTCAGTAAACGATCTCGGGTCTAACCAAGTTGACCAGCCCTGCACAAGGCAGTCTTTATTACGTCGCCTTCCTCATCAAATCATCAGCCACAGCCCGACTTCACCCATTGCTGGACATGCCTCTTTTCTTGTGTGAATCCCTACGCATCTGTGCCAGCCTTATCATTGCCTTACTCCACCTGTCATCTCTGCGCCTTGCCAGGTGTCTCGCCCACAACTGCATTTTAGTTCCATAATTCGTTTACCGATATCAAAGATTTTCGTACTTCGGATCTCGACGTTTGGAACTAGCCTTGTACCAAGTATGGAACTCTCCACGGCTCTCTGTGCAACTCTCATCCTATACCTACTGCTTCCTGCGTGAGCGTCCTCACGTCAGCAGCGTTTGTCATGGTTGGCAGAACATACTGTATATTGGAGACGGGACTTCAGACATTTTAGGCTTATTTGAGAATTCAAAGTCAAATACCTAATTTATTTCAATTAGGCACATAAAAGGCACTTGAACGTCAAAATTTACAAAAAATAGAATTGATTCTAGCCGCCCCTTCCAAAAGGTAGTTTTCGTATGGAGAAAAATGTGCAAGAAACTCTTTTAAAATGTTTTACAGTTATTTGTGTAAGTACATTAATAATAAAATTATATGTGAAGACGATGTACCTGGAATAAGATTACTATACCACAATTGGTAAAAATAATTTAAAATGAAGCAATGACAGAAAAATAATTATGTAATGGATACATGGTGTTCACATATCTACAAGCATTGTAAAAGTAGGTACCTATACGATATTCCTTAAAAAATTATACGTAATACTAATTAATAGTCAGTGTGTGAATATCATCAAATTTGCTAAATGGGGCCGGCCGCATTAAGCAAATTAGACCCGAGCTGTGTTTTTCTCGATATCTCAACTGTTTGTTGATGCTAGTTGCCAAATGAAAGTAAATGGCCAAGATAGACAACGGTCAACTTTCATTTCTGACTTTGACAGAAGGATTTGAATTGCTGAAGATGTTTGCCATATCTTTCGTCTTGGTTGTCTTACCCTATGGCCGTATTCTCGACGGTAGCGGACAGCGGGGCGACGGCGACAGCAGCGCGACAAAATGCATAGTTTCATATTGAACTGGCCTCGAAAGCAGCGACGCGGGAAGCGAGAACAGTTCCATATAAAACTATGCATTTGAACGTGCCGCTCCCGCGCCGCTGACGCCGCCGCCCTGCTGCCGCCGAGAGAAGCATTACAAAGGTTTTTTATAGCATATCAGCGAAAAGCCATTTAGTAAGGATTTTAGCGAATAGCTTGCATATCTTAGAGAGAAGACTAATGGGACGTTAGTTGGTGAAATGTCACCGTTCTTTGGTGAATGATAGTGACTATAGTATTCTTCAATTTTTCTGTGGTAAAGACATCATAAATAACCCTATTAAAAAGTTCCATGGGGATCTTTTGAACTGTTTCACCACCTGCTGGTAGCAGTTCAACGGTGATTCCATCTTCACCAGGAGACTTATACGACTTTTATGACCTCATATGGTAAAATAGGTGGTAGGTGGTGTTCAATAGGGGGTGCTCTAACATTGTCTTCCCTAATGATGCCAAATTGTTTGTTTAGTAAGTAACATATGTAATGTTTTTTTAATAGTCCTCTAGCAAAACCTGGATTCGAAGCAATGGGTATGTCGGCTCCTTTCATTGTTCAAATGAACCCCGAGGGAAAATGGGAGAATAAAAGACCCGCAAACTTGGACGAAGATCGGCTAAAATCCATTGTTCAACATTTGGTCAAGTCTAACGCATTATCTGCTGCACAGAGCTATTGCTGCCAATGTGCTGCGGAAAATCAGGTAAAATGTAGTGTAAAATATATTGTATATTCATTAAAATAAATGTCATTTTACCATTTTTGTTCAGTTACAAAGCAAACTTACAACATCCAAAACTTGTAGTAAATTGTGAAATACCTATTGTAGCCACAACCACAATATGCCACGCTTTCATTTGCTTAGCGTGCTTTCAATAGATAACTTTGTCAAAACAATAATTATGGAGACTGAACAGTATACCTATCTGATACCCTCAAAAACCGACCATATGTCACTTAGGATTAGGAACAAAGTTGTACCTACTTACAGTACCTACGCCACAACTTAGATGTAGGTAGTATGAATTTGAAAATTTGCATTCATTTCAATTTTACAACGTATTTGGTCATATGACTTTACAAGTTATTGCGTTTGCATAAAGATCATTTTCACCTAAAGTTAATAAAGATTGATGATTTGAAGGCGCACTCAGTTCGGATGGTGATCGGTTTTACGAATTTTGCCGATGCTACATCTAAGTTGTTTTGTACTATACTTAGGTATTTCTTTAATTTCAGCTACCGCAGTCAACTCCGCAGTATGTACCTGTCGTTATGATGCCGATATACTCTGCTGACCAATGTCCTTTTGACATGGAATGCGAGGTTCAGAAGATAAAAGATGCGGAGAAGAACAAAGGTAAACCAGGCAAGAAGAAACAAACGGAAAAAAAGCAAGAAGAGAAGGATGACGACAAAAAGAAACTAAAAAAGCGCGGTTATCAGATGCAACGCCTCACAGACTTTGATTTACTATCTCAATGGTGAAAACAAATTAGAATAAAATTTACAAAAATCGTCAAGTTTTGTATTGTGAGTGATTGTTCTAAATTATATTGTTGAATGAATTTGAATGTGTTTTCAGTAGGTATGTACCAAGGTATTTGAACAATAAGTACTCTTTTATCTCACGTGAAAGACATCTAAGGCTGGTAATACACGTCCGATTTTTTCATTAGATAGTCGGATCCGTTAGTCTGATCCGGCTATCAGAACAATGCAAACTATCCGACTATAGGATCGAACGTGTGTTGAATGTTCAAAGAAAGTAATGGCTCCTACGCCTTCTGATAGCGGGATCAGACTATCGGATCCGACTATCTGATGAAAAATCGGATGTGTATTCCCAGCCTAAAATGAGTGTTTCCAACCGGCTTAGGGTTATTTTACCAAAAGACTATTTTCAGCACGATCACCGGATAGCCTCAACCGGATAATAAAATTATGAAGTAGGTACCTATGGGCACGCCACAATTGCGGCGATAAGACCCCTCTTTGAGGAGTGGCTTGAGAGACGCCACGGCGTCCTCACCTTCCGCCTGACGCAGGTCCTCACCGGACACGGCTGCTTCGGGAGGTTCCTGTTTAGGATAAGGCGGGAGGAAACACCCGGGTGTCACCATTGTGTGGATCGGCCTGAGGACACGGTGGAGCATACGGTGGAGGTCTGCCCGGCTTGGGCGGAGCAACGCCGTGTCCGCGTAGAGGCGATCGGCGGCGGTGATCTCTCGCGTCCGGCCCTGGTTCAGGCCATGGTACGGAGCGAGAGGAAATGGCAGGCGTGAGGGAGAGGCAAATTTCGCGCCCTCACGCCCCTAACCGCCGCAGGAGGAGACGCCCGGGGCGGGAATCGCGAGCCGATTTCCGGCCACCGTAGGCGCGGGCTTGCAGACGGTGAGCAATGGGTAGCTCGCCGTCCGATAAGGACCAAGCCCGGGGTCGACGGCGCGTTGTGTTCCACGCGCGCCTCAAAGAGATGTCAGCAGAATTGACGGGGTCCGCTAGGGCCAATGCCTGCCGGGGGTTCGAAGAAAACCGATAGGGACATCGCGGCCCCCGGCAACAGGGCAACCGAAGGAACACGGGTGGGTTTTAGTCAGTAAGAGTCTGACACGCCCTGCCGCTCCGCCCAGAGCGGGAGAAGTTATTTGATAATTTCCCACCCAAAAAAAAAAAAAGTAGGTACCTACACTTAGGAAGATGAATACAAAGTAAGTTCAAAAACTAAAACCCGACTAAAAGGTGAGCGCGTAAAAGCTGCAACTGTACAACTTCCGTCAGTAATGTTCGCTTGCATGCGCTTTCTCTGCTGCTCCAGTGACCAAGGTTTGCTGATAAGGATAATTAATGGAAGATTTGTGGGTATGATGAATGAATACACAATCACCAACACGCAACATTTGAGACTGTTATTTGTAATGGTAGTTGTGTCGCCATCTAGCGGTGAATGGTCGAACTCTTGGCGAATAATTCTGAATATTACATATTACTTCCGAATGCTATGCGAATAATACGAAGGGAATACTTCGGAATATTACTCTCCGGCAACGCTAGTCAAGACCCATTTTCTCAGGAACGCGTGGAGATATAGGTAAATGTTTAGGTTATGACATAATAAATTTTTTTTGGGATGTCAAACTAACATTTTTGCAGTTGGAGAATATTGACCGTGTTTAGGTATGGGAGAACATATTTCTCAACTACCTGATAATATAAGTTAATTTTTACCCGCAAAAACACTCGCCTCATTCGACGGGTTCCAACAAGCTCCTAGAGTCTGGCCATGCTAAGTCTGCTTAAAAACGGTGGAATAAAATCACGGTGATTTTTTTTCGTGCACTGGATTTTCAACGCTCTGCTTAACACCGAGAGTTAAAAATCCAACAGAGTGATTTTTCAACGCGCTGGGATGAGTGCGTCCCAGCGCGTTGGATTCTCAACACCGAGAGTTGAAACTCCAGTGCGCGATAAAATCCCGCCGCGATTTTATTGCGTCCGTGCGAACGTCGGCTAACGCCGCATGCACAGAATGTAAATACCCTGACGCATGCGTCCACAGATAACTATAATTAAACTAGTCAGCTGTTGGAGATAGAATCCTGCAGCAGTACGTTTTTTTACTTGATATGTCTATGGTTTTTCTCATTTCTAGCTCATTTGTAATGAATGAGTGCATGAGTGCGGCACGTTGACAGTGGACACCGCTTTTTTTGGCAATGTCAAAATCATGTCATTATGCTCGGGCCACACCAACGGGAAACGCCGTTAATTATCGCGATGATAGACGTTAACCCGTTGTTATAAAGTCCATCATCGCGATAATCAACGGCGTTTCCCGTTGGTGTGGCCCCGGCATCATGAATGTGCAAAGGTATGTACAGTGCGTGTGCGTTCACTGGAACTTATTTATCCTGTGACGCGTTTGGTAGCTATGTTCCATCAGTCGCCATTTTGAGGATAATTAGTATATTGGAACCTCAGATTATGGTTATTACATGCTCTGTGATTATGGTATCCTTTCAACTGTCATTAACGAGACAATAGAGTTTTAATTGTTATCCTCCTCAATAAGGCATCGTAACAGATGATGAGATAACTTGATTGAAACTAAACATGACGACAAGGATCAACTTCTATTGAACGGTCTGTAGTACGCAAAATTGAAATTTTCTTAGGCTTTTTACAATTTGCAGGTCAGTAACAGGTTGTATGTTGAAAAAATATGATTCGCGACCGCAACACAATGTATTTAAAGAATAATAAATACAACTCTAACAGAAAATTGGAATTTATTTAAAATTTATTATATTTTGTGTTCTAGTTTATGATTTTTATGATTGTAAATAAATATTTGATACGGCCGCGAATCATATTTAGATCAACGTACGAGTATGTACAACCTGATACTGCAAATTACAAAAAACGTAAGTTTTGCGGGCTTCGCTGACGCTTTCTAGGTTGGCTTAAAGCAATTTTTTCTAGTTCGGTGACTGCGGCGCTGTTGGTAAAAAAAAATATGACGGACCTTGTCACTTCTCCTAATGATTACGCTAGTTTCACTTTCAGCCACCGGGTCAGAATTTGTAATCACACAGGTACAACAACAGAAAAGACGTACAGACGCCAGCACATCAAGCTACCCAAAACTGTCAAATTTTCCCAATCAACTTTAAACCTTACACTTCGGCGATAAAGGTGCAAATGTATTAAATAAATTTGACAGATTGTAGTAGCTTGATGTGCTGGCGTCTGTACATTAAAAAAAACCTTACTTTTGGGAGAAAAGGTGGAACAACACAGGCTAAAAATAAATAAAACAATAATTAAATCATTTCTTTTGGAAACCTGGAGCACCATGGTTTTATTACGAACGAAGCTGTCAGCTGAGTCGTGCCTGCAGCACTGTGGCGAAAGAAACAAAAATTTCGACGCATTAAATAAATTGCGTCAGAGTGAGCAAAGAAAAGCATTTTTGATAGGATACCGTTTATTATGACAGGATTGTGTTCTGTGACTACGATAGTTATAAACTGTATTCATCGCCACTCATGCGTTTGGGCCTGTGTGGAGACAGCGTAAAAACCCCAAACTCGCTCGAGACCACGACACTGCCGGAAGGGCTGACTTGAATTCTATTATCATCCAAACGTAAGTAAAAACACCGTAACTAACGTAGAACCATAATGAAAGAGATGTGAGATAAAAACTTAGGACAAAGAATCTAGTAACTTATGTCTAAAATTCGTTCCCCGTATCACCCGTAATGTGACACCCGATATATATTACTTTCCTCTATGTGTGACACAAAATGATTTGACAGATGAAAATGTCAAACTTTAAAGGTAAAGTTTTTCAGTTTTCTTATGTGGCCATAGAGAATAGTAGGATTGGGATTGGGGCTTTGGGCAAAAAGAGTTGCCAGATAAAAAAAAAATTAACTCAACTCAACTCTACTTTCCTCTTGTTTTTTAACTATGGACGACTATGGTCGATGGCCGACCACGGTGTTTGAAGTCAATGTTTTATAGATTGTTGCACATTGCATTATTATTTTTTAATTCAGTCAATATTTTAGTTATGTTTAAATAAAAACATAATGCAAATCTAATGAAATAACTAACACTGTGGGCCCCCGTACAGGTATGTAACAAATTTTAAACTGTTTTGTAGCAGACGTGAGGCACGTAATAGGTTCCCCATGCCACTTTTTATGTATTCACGCCTTTCAAAATCCCAGGCAATGCGTTAAACGCGCGATGCGTTTCTGCGCATCCCGCTAGTTGTTATAGTTATAGGTCATTATTGAATTGATCGCCATTAGTCTGGAGTGTAATTAGGCAAAGGCCATCAATTGTGAGAAACTTTGCCCATATTTTTTTTTTGTTGAGACTGATGCAAGTGAATCCTGCGTTTTCAGTGATAAAAAAATGTTCTCACGGTCGCAGTCTCTGCTGCGTTGGGTTTTTTATGGGAAATGATATTCATGTGATATACTTCCTGTACAGATGCACGTATTAGCTCTGCCCAGGGGCCCGTTCGATGTTTCGATCGCATTTCGTGTCCGTGCATGGAGTCGTGTCTTTGTATCGCCGTTAACGTAGTGTGTATTGTGCGATTTGTTGCTTACATTATTCTTGAACATATGATTGCAATGGCCTTGATTATGACATTGCCTACAGTTGTTGAGCCAAAGAAACAATTCAACACATTGGCCTTGTGAACTTGTTGTTCCTTGTTACTCCTTCATGTCTTATCATTGCAATGTGCTTGAAATTATACAAAAAAAAAAAAATGCACATCTTTTTGAAAGAATATCAAGTGTATGTAGGTGTAGCCATGTGTTCTCAGTGTGCCCTGCCCAGTGGATATTGATTACCTTAAAAGTCCTGTTGATTGTTTTATGCATTTTCCATGATTGTGTTCTATCAAGACTTGATGTGGCTTTCTGTTTTCTTCATACTCATGAAGATTATTCTCAATTTATTGAAGTGTTAATGATAAATAAAAAATGCAATTTGGTAATTGCTGGATATAGTTCAAGCTCTTAGTCTTCGGACCCCTGCTTAGAAGTGCACATTTGTTAATTAAAGATTTTATATAGATAATTAAAATATCAGTACTTAATTGTTTCTCATAATGTAATGTATTTTTATATTATAATGGAATTGGACAAAGGAGGTGATTATTTACTTTTTTGTTTTTTAATTTTATTGTTTCGCTTTGATGTTTTTTAATATTTTTCTGTTATAATTATATAGGATTGTTAAAGGACCATGTTCATTCCTGCCTTGTTTGTTGATTTGAACTTTAATAAACTAAAAATATTTTGTAAAATTTTCCACTTTCATAATAAGTAGTTTGTGTTTAAAACTTACATTATAATGGCTCAGGATTACAGAACTATAAAAAAATATTAAGAAAGAAAATATAGAGTAAAAATTAATAACTTTATTTGACATAAATTATTTCTCCTATAACATCAAGAAAATCTTTCTGACCTGGCATCAATTCAACGGCCAATTTATTTTACACAATTATTGGACATTTTGCTTTATTTCATATCACTAAAACTTAAAACTTAAACTTTAAGCTACTACTACCACCACTACTACTACTGCTTTTAGTTACTTTAAGCTTGACAAAGTAAACATGCTATGGCAAACCATTATGATTTTTAATTAATTGTAATCTATATGTTATTAACAGAATCATCATGTATTACCATCAAACGGTTTAAAATACATGAAAAGTATTTATAATCAGGAGTTAAAATTTAAATTTTTCAAGCTTTGACTTTTACAGCATAGATATAGGCTATCATTTTTGTAGTAAGGTACATTTAGTATTCAGGCCTTTCCCATAACTACTTGCAAAAAAGTTTGACATGAATCACATGAATTCACAAGTTGGTGCAATAATTCTTGTTAGACATCTCATTTTAATAAGTCATTTTCATAAATTTATATCCGTGGTCATTTCAGTAATTTTAAAGTTCTTTTTTTTCTTTTAATTTGAATCTTATTTGATTTATAGTAAGTACACTCTTCATGGCAAGTTGCCATCATCAGTTATTGTTACCATGATAACCAGTGTTGTTTTATAATCTTAATTGTGTTTTTACTCAGTTTTGAACAAAGGATAAACTTGTGTGCGTCTGGTATAACTATTGACTAATAAATATTGTAAGACTTCCTTCTGGACATCATAGGTTTCTGTGTTTCTGGTTCAGACAGTGTTCTAAGGCTCATGCTTGTTTTTTTATCCGACTGCCCCTGAAGGAGGGTAATGTGTTTATTGTTAAACAAAACAAAGACAGTGATGATATCAGATAAAATTATTTGGTGTGATAAAGTCCTCTGCTTTGACGCCGAACGTAATACGTTCCTCTCTATAGTGTCGCTAAACATAACATTTTGTTTTGTGTTGTGTCGTCAAAATCTGAGACTTATGAAGCCCTGTTTCCTCTATCGTAAACTGACCTTATCAAATCATACTCGTGTAGGTACCTATTATTTAACTTTTTTCTCTCTTGCTGCTCCACGGCTATCTGTCGGACACAGCATAAGCCAATGCTCTGTCTGATACTTGTATCATCTGTTTAGGCTTTTTAGCCTGGTGAGACACTGCTCAGGTAAGTGTCTCATTCCATCCAGACGAATCTATCTTCTAGGGGTTGAAACACTATATCTCTTTAATCTTCTTTGTTGAAAGCTTTGATCTTCTTGATCTCTCTGAGGGCGAGCTCATTTTTGTGTTTAGTGTGTTTCTGTTGGTGGTCGGTGTATATTTCGCTATCTCTTGTTTGACAGTTGGTACTTTTAAGTCAAGATATATGTTCATAATACAGATGTATTGAGGGATGTTAAAGATAGTCCTCAGTGTTTTGGTTTGGAATCCTTCCAGTATTTCTATGTTGCTAGATACTCATGTATTGATGGAGCATCATTACTCATTTAAATATAGATTTTCATAGATTATGGACCTCAGATCTCTTTTGTAATGACCATTTAATGTAATAGAATTTATAAAATACCTACCCTTATATTAACCTGTGACTCAAGACCATACCTTTCTGTTTCTGCTTTTATTTAACATCATCATAATCATCATTATCCACTTATCGTTAATTTTTGGTGTTGGAGTGGCTTTTACACATGTTAAATTTTTTCTTCCCTTATATGTAGCTATCTAGTACTCACGTTAGTTTAGTGAGTTAAAGCATCAGTGTTGTCCACACGGACACTCATCAATCATAATTTTAGTTAAAAGTACTCATCTTCATAGTAGTTTGAAGTTCATCTTTAAGTGTGAAAAGTGATTGAAAGACATTCTTAAAATGCAGCGAGCTGGCAACTTAGTTTGGGCCAAATGGGTTCATTTTGAGATTAATATGAATGCTAGGTAAACCTGCTACTAGTTTTCAGTAGTATAAGCAACCTGTGTGGCAATACTGACATTTAGTTTATTTCACAGGAATCCTGCTCATGCACACCGAATAACTAGAATTTATCAAAGAATTGTGAGTATTGTTTTTATTATGATTGTTCTTTCGTGTTTTACATCTCCTCAATTTGTATAATCGGTAAGGTTATGCAAGCACATATTAATAGGTGTATGTAATTACAGCAAGAAGACCCACCCACTAGCATGGATCCAGAATGTTCACGCAGCGGGTGTGAGATTTATGATGGGGCAAACAAAGGCCCCTTCGATATTAAACAAGAGAAAAAGACTGAAAATGATCCTATAATTGAGAAACCGGTGAGCCCGCAGAACAATGGGAGGCAGCAGATCGACGATATCGAACGAGAAGATTTTGATGAAGAGAACAGAATCCTGAAGCATTGTTCGGGAATGATCGTTGATGGAAAAATAGCGGCGCCTGCTCACTATTCCGGAAATCTGTCCAGTGCCAATTCGAGCCTGGCCTCCAGCTCTGAGACAATATCAAATCTCTCCAACCTAATAACACATGATTACAGCCTCCCCGGTTGCAGCAAAGATGGGGATGACTCCAACACAACAATAAAGAACATGATACACTCAAAAAAGTATGTGGTGCACGAGCAGAAGGAGGACTTCATGCAGAAGCTGTTGAATAGCAATACGGAGGAGAAGAAAGATTTTCCTAAAGGAAAGTTGTATAAAGGAGATAAGTTGGATTGCGATAAATATGAGGGTTGTGATATGGATACGAGTGGTCCGTCAGGAAGGACGAGCTCCAACGCTTCGAGTATAGGAAGCGCTAGTTCCGACAGCACCAAGGGGTTCACCGTACCCTCCACCTCCAATGCTGAGAAGTTGCTAGGTCTTGATGACAGCAGGAAGAATGAGCCGGGGAGTTCTAAGAAGAATGTGGTAAGAATAAAAGTATAGTCCAAATGTAAAAATTATTAATGCAGATAGTGTAGTTAAGAGGCTTGGTGAAGAGCAATACTGGACAACAAGCATTACTGAAACAATTAAGAAAACTAAGTGTCCGAGATGAAATTTTTAAATTATCAAAAAATTATGCACAATGAATTGGGGTGTGGTTTTCAAAGAATACAATTATTGTTCTTTTGTTGCAGAGCTTTACCTACTGTCCAGATATGGAAGACAGTTCAGATGATGATATCGTAGAAGATACCTGGTGCACGTGCTTATCGTCCCATGATGTGAGAACAGAACTTAACATTTTTATTATTTTTAAATAAACATTTTGTATAGATAGTGCAATCCACGAAGACGCGCCCCCACTCCGCGATTACTGTACTGTAAGCTGAACTCTAGTACGGCGCGGAGCGGAGTAGGGCGCGTCTTCGTGGATTGCGCGGACTATACACCTATTCATAGCCACAAAACACAAACGGTTTCAGTGAAACCCAAGATTTACTGGAAAAACATTTTGTAATCTGATCATGATTTTTTAGTTACATTTATTCCGTTGTGTCGATGGCTAAGACTATTTTTCTTAGTATGGTTCAAAAAACTAAAATACTGATCCAAAGACACCGACTTCCGAAATTAAAGTTATTTTTCACTTTGTTGTTTGGAAGTCTGTTGTATTTTTTGTAAAAAAGTTTTTTTTATAAGATTCAGTTCATACATAGATTTATTAATGAATGAGACAGGTGACGTGACGTGTATAATGTATGAAAAAAATGCGTATTTCAGGAAGACTCGAGTGATGATCCAGAGCCGGAACCAGAAAAAGAAAGACATTGGGTAATATAATTAGGCTTAAGGGGGTTGCGCTAAGGTAGCCCGCGAAATTCAATTTTCTTACGTTTTTTGCAATTTGCAAGACAGTGTTAGATGTTGAATAAATTAATAAAATATGATTCGGGACTGTAACAAATATGTATTTAGAGAAATATAATAATTAGAGTCAGCAATACAACTTAAATGTCATGATTTCGCGGACTACTCAGGCGCTTTCGCCGCAAAAGTAAGTATATATGCAATATTTTATGTCTCCAGTTTCGATGTCCGTTAAATGCTCTAAAAGTATTTGATGGTATGTCCATTCCCAGATTTTGCAACTGGAAACTTATCGGTAATATTGTTAATATTATTACCTGATTCGTGTTATATATTTATTATTTTGATAACCTTCTTTGAGATAAATCGAAAATGTTGTACTGGTCAAATATATGCTAGCAGCGGCCGTAAAGTTAGTATTAAAATCCATATCTGTTGTGTTTAGAGGCCGAATAAATTACTTTGAAAACTCATCTATCGTGTAATTTAAAAATAAATGTTACTCACGTATGTGTGCCTCCGCTTCGCCTCGGGCCACATTTTCACGTTCCTCCATCAATGCCTCTTTTGCAGGTCGCTGCAGTAATGTACTATAACCCAACCTAACTGTTAAAATTATTCTTATAATTTCTATGCCTACTGACTTACGGCGGATAAATTTTATTTCGCGGATGAACCAAGAAAGTTAAGCAAATTTTCGTCGTAATTCGGTGGGAGGATTATCAAGAGCTTATAACATCTTTACCATTTAAAAACAATATTTGTACGGTTTGACACCGCCGTGTCGTTTTGCATATTTACTATCATTTTTCTTTTAAGAATAAAAAAATGCTAAGTACGCGAATCAATGTATCCAGGAACTACTCACAATATTACTTGTAAGCGTCGAGAAAGCAAATCTCACAATACATGCTTAACTTACACTTTTAAAACTTGCTGTATACGGTAAAACAATGCATTTGATACAAGTATAGTACATACAAGTATTTCTGAAATTAGCATGCTTGCTTTTCTTGGGATTTGCAACTCAACATTTTGTTGATCAGTCATCATAACATCGAATCTTCAAACGTGTTTAACTTACATAAATAACAGGAAATTAATTAACGAAATCATCAGTGTCACCTAAACTTTAATTTCAACTAAGATTGACATACATGTAACAGACCAATATTTCAATATAACTGTAATATACATCACAGCATAAATAGTACATTGACAGAGACCGCAGCGTAACTAATAGCAGTTAACATATTCAGAAAGCCACTCTCAATCATGTATTATTCATCTCAAGCTAAACACATAAAAACATCCATCAATAGTGTTGTCCTAATCTTTCTGTCAGTTTTTTTTACGAGATCTAATGACGGTAACTAAATATTTCTGTAAAATACTGGATATTTTCGTTTTCCTATAAATAGATTTGCCGTATCTGTAGGAAAACATCTTGAAAATTCGTCATGGTACCTTTCTTTGACATCTGCGTTGCAAAAACCGAAAATTACTCCAGTATTTGTTTTAAGATTTATGCTCTTTCCGGAATTTGTAGCATACATCGTCTTTTTCAAAGTAAAGCCAGATTTTGTTTAGAAAATAAGGAGGTTATCTCAATTTGTGGCTTGTGAGAAAATAGTATTGACTCCTTGGTTATAACAATTGAACACTATTTTTGTAATAGAACCTATCTCACTGTTCAGGTGATATCTAGTGGAGTCAACTGTTTCGAATTAGCGCTAGGTACAAGGTAAATAAAATCGAAACGCCACCGTCTTTTGCATAATTTCAAGTGATATTTAATTTTCACAAAACAATTGTATAAATGTTACCAACAGCGCCCAATCAACGTCATTTTAGCGCTAAATTTTATCTCTCTCTATCTTATCAATGTTTTCTATGGCTTCACCGGTTGGAAAAACATATTTTTTTAGTCTAAGAGCAGACCCCTCTTGATCGCAGATCGACTATTCGACTATCGAGTAACATTTCGGACAAATTAGGTAACGACTTAACTTTTTCTTCAAATAATAAGAGTTGGTTATGGTTTTTTATATTATAACATTAATTTTACGGATTGCACTTTCGTTGTTTAGTTCGCTTGTCAATTAAGTGTGCTGTGACCGCAAGAATGGGTTATGTGCTTGTACACAAAGAGTGTCAAGGATCACAGTCTAGTTCTGACTTCAACCATTGCATATTCCCGCAAACATGAGTTGTAGATACGTGACAAGTCGACGATATTAAGACACGGATATACCTACCACGTTTTAATCCGATTCTCAATTGAAATCATATTCAGAGTTGATTGACGACGCGTGCGGTCGTGCAGGCACACTTACTTACGTCGCAAGTAATAAATACAGTGGAGCCGAGGTCATACGCACCCTGCCTTGTCATCGTCATCACAAATATCACAATTGCCGAAAATACTAGCACACAAATATTAGACTACTAGCAATGTGGGGTGCTAACAATTAGTAGAAGCCCCTCCAACCAAGAAAATGCTTTTGAGAAATTTGAGATACTGCATGGTGAGTTTTTGACATGGTCTATACCTAAATGGCCAAAAATGATATTATACAACCGCGACTAACAGTTTAACTCTGAGATAAACCTGGTATTATCATTAGGTACTAAGTTCAAAGACTAACTAACTATACAAATAAAAACAAAATGACGTTATTATATTCTTAACTAGCTTCTGCTATCTGCCAGTGAAAGTCCCGTCAAAATAGGTCCATCCGTTTTGGAGATTAGCCGGAACAAACAGACAGACAGACAGAAATCATATTTATTTGTAAAGGTACGAATAAAAAAAGTATATACTATCATATGCATTTAGTAAAATGCTGTTATTTTGACATTATAAACAGACATTTCAATTTTATTTATTTCTATAGATTCTAAAATGTTGAAAAAAGTTTTAAGAAGCAGTCAATGTTTGGCAAAATTGGTTTAACTATTTATAATAATAATTTCATGATATTTTTACATTACGATAAAATAGCTTTTGCCATACACTTTCGATCAAAAATCTTGGTTTTATGAATTTGCGATGGTTATTTTGACAATTTTTAACGCACTACGGTAATTTATGCGGAATCTAGAGTATTTTTGATCGAAGGCATCAAATTAACGAGGCTCTTCTGTATTAACAAGCTGAAGTTTTTATCCTAGCATAACTTGCATCTCATTATCATATTAAAATCCACAGAGGAAGCGTCGCCACGACCCACCTCCACAGCAGCCCAGCAAGAAATTCTGCGGGGAAAATTCATCATCCTCCTTGGGATCAGATGGATGGCCTTCTCCTACTCCTAGTAGCAGCCATGCAAGCGCTGCCGTGGACCAAGGGCCGCCAGAGATCAAGCCGTGGCTTAGCAGGTCAGTCCCTTAACCGGCCAAGTGGAAATCAAACTTAGGGTTCCGTAGTTAGAGTTGGAGCAGAAAATAGGAAGAACACATTCTTTTAGACGTAGAAGTTTCGCTGTTTGCCATTATACAGCCCATAGCAATCGAATAACCGCACACAGCACAACTTAAAACTTAAATGTTGCAGTGCAAAACAAGCAATTTTCAAATCGTTAAGTATTTTCCCTTTCTCTCCTCTTCATCTGCAATCGGCTTTCTTACCCATAATCAGATTATTTGGTGAAATTACGTATTTTTGTGAGAGGTATTCCACTGAATGTCTATCTTCTAAAGAATAGTTTCTAATCTCTCTGATTTCGTTTTAATATTTGCCAGTCCTCTCTTCGGAGGGTGAATGTGATCTGTAGGGATATTGTAACACTCTGCTATTCTCTATGTTTCCAACCATCGATCTATTTTAGTAAACTGGTTTTGAAATTTTTGTGTAGCTATAACTGGGTCTTTGTCACTTGCAAGACAGGCTGTATCATCAGTGTATGTTGCTGTTACTACATCTTCTCTATTGAGCAGCTCTGTTGTGTATATTGAGTACAGTATAGGTCCAAGTACTGAACCTTGAGGTACTGAAGCTTTGAAATCATATAGTTTCGATGTTTCCTCTCCAAATTTGACTTGAAACTTTCTATCAGATAGTCAATAGGAGATCTTAACAACATGTAATATGAGCTTGGCAGTTTAATCTGTAGCTTGTACAGCAATCCTTCGTGCCACACCCTGTCAAAGGTCTGCTGTATATCCAGAAAGACAGCAGCACAGTAATCCTTTCTTTCAAATGATCTTGTCAATCACTCTATGCATCTACTTATTAGTGGAATGGTGTTGCCGAAAGCCAAATTGATGGTCTCGTATTGTGGTGTTTTCGTCTAATATCTGCTCGAGTCTTCTCAAGAATACCTTCTCAAAGATAAAAAAAAATGTCGGCAGGAGACATAGTCGTATGTAAGAACCAAGTTCTTTAGGTTTAAGTAGCATGCAGATCTGAGATATTTTCCTCAGTCTAGGAATGTAATGTACTTTAAGAATGGCATTTATAATGGACGGATGGATGGTGTAATCTCAATTATTACTAATGCAAGTTATAAGAAATATAAGTGGGTCATCATCATAATTTAATCATGATCATGATCACTTTATGCGATGTACTTTTGACAGCCGATTCGTCAAGCTCAGTAAACATTGCCATAATCTATGTCAATGAGAGCACGTTTTAAAAATATTGTACGCAAATTAAAAATAAAAAAAACATATCGGTTCCTTGTGTATTAATAACAAAATTGTTTTCGTGATTGTGAAATAGTCAAATTGAGAAGTCTCTTTATAAGAAATATTTATCAGTAAAGTTATCAACATGAATATATCTATACATTAAAAATTAAAGTCACTTTTCGTGTCTGTCTGTGTGACGGCGGTGTACTTCTAAACTACGGGACCAATTTTGATGCGGTTTCCACAATCATTTAAAACATTTATCCGGTAGGGATACGTGCATGAAAACTATATGTTTTAACATGTTGCTATTGTAACCTCGCAAGTTCAAGTTTCTATTGTTTATAATTCATTAAACTGACTCATATTTCACCACTATCTCGCCACTCTCTTCATTTCGCAAATTAACCGTCATCGTCATTCTCCATTCTCCAGGTTCAACAACTGGACTAATGTGGAGAAGATCCAGGCTATCGACGAGCTGATCAACTGCTGCGACCCCAGCCAGGTGCGGCACATGATGAAGGCCATCGAGCCGCTGTTCCAACGAGACTTTATCTCGTTACTGCCTAAGGAGCTCGCACTCACTGTGCTGGGGTACCTACAGCCTAAGGATCTGCTGAGAGCTGCCCAGACTTGTCGTTACTGGAAGTAAGTCACATTATAGTCTTTACCAAATAGGTTAGAATACGTACCTGTGGATGCCAATTTGTAGTGCCACTTACAAATTGAGTGCTTTGATTGGATTATTTCATCCGAAATTCAAATTACAAATCACCTTAAAGATGTTTTTCATTTGACAATTGAGACACATTTAACTAACCTCAATTTTCATCGACGATTTTTCAATTACAATTTAATAATGATATTCAAACAATAATTGTTGAAAAAGTGGTGATATTTAAAGTTGAAACTTTCTAAACAGATGAATGAGTAGCTAATTCCCTTTAGTGACTGATTGCGTAAGAATTTAACCTGAACTGGGTTTGGTTATAGTTTCATAGTAGTTTTTTACAGTGTGGTGTTATTGAAGCTAACCCAAAGTTATTAGGCTTCATTCTCCTATTAAACGCCATCTGTGATATTTGTCGTGAACTTAAACTTCCGCATATTTTTTTATAAGCTGCAGTGAGCGTTTTAAGAGACCACAACAGTGTCATCAGTACGTTCCTGTAACGAATATCTCGACGTGGCTTACGCCCTACGGCAAGATAAAGTATGCGGCCGCTCTGGTTTATGAAGTGTTCACTCTTAAAAAAACGTCTAAAAGTCTCTTTTCTGTGCCAAACTCACTCAACTTTTCAGCTGCAATTGCAGCAAATTTACAGATGATTCTTATTTAAGGAATCTTTTACTTTTGCTCTCATGAATATTAAATTCAAAATTCAAAAGTCATTTATTCAAACTAGGCTGAGAATCAGCACTTTTCGAACGTCAAAATTACATAAGACAGTCCCCCAAAAACGCCCACCCTTCACCACTTCCTAGTGCCTTTAGCTGGGAAGAAGAAGTGGCGCAACAAACTCCCCAGCAGCACAGCTGTCTGTTCTAGTTAGAGAATGATTCTATACAATAGTATACAAAATAACCTACATTATGCAACACAAAACATAATTCAAATGATAAATTATAGGCCATATGTCAGCTAGCACACGCCAATATACCAACCAAAAACATCGAGGACTATACTCAAGCATTATTTAAAAAAATAAAAAGAAAATAAAACTAAACGTAAACCGAACTAAATATCTAAATAAAAGCCTCCAGACATAAAGGGCGTGCCCGCTTACATAAAGCTGTAATTGGCAGTTATAAATGATAAACTAGGACCATCGAGATAAAAAAAAATGAACAGTTAATTACTAGTAACAATAACGCATACAATGGTTTGCATATGATCAATATCCATTACAATGATTGGAACACAATTACAGTTTGTAGATCAATATAAACAATCAAGATCTGAGGTCAAAAGTTTAAAACACTACGATATCCAGCAGCAGAAATGGCACATTGACTTTTAGAAAATAAAATCGTCTTTGAAGCCTATGAACCTGATTTTTTATCGAAGTCTCACTCACACACACTAAATTTTTAGATTCCTTGCCGAAGACAACCTGCTGTGGAAAGAACAATGCCGTCGCATCGGGATTACCACCCTGAAGAAGATGCCTCGTTCACTCCCGCGCTGTGCCAGTCCCTGGAAGGCAGCCTATATGCGCCAGTACCTCATAGAGAACAACTGGCTTCACAAGCCAGTAGCATCGCCTATCATCATGAGGGGACATGACGACCATGTCATAACCTGCCTGCAGTTCTACGGAAACCGCATCCTAAGCGGCAGCGATGATACTACCCTCAAAGTGTGGTCAGCTGTTACTGGCAAGGTAAGCTAAGTGTGACTACATACATTGACTCGTTATCAGTTCTCTGTATTGTTAATGACGCAAGTTATCGGCTGTATTGTCCGTCAATTGTACCGATTGATAACACAGTCTGAAGGTAATATCAATTGAGTTTTATTGTCGAGCTAAATTATCAATTGTCAGAATGAAACAACTTTACGTAGGTATATTTAAAGACTTGTTTATGTGTTGTGTGTAATATTTTTTTGCATTTGACGGAACGGTTGGCGCAGTGGCTACGAGCCGTGGGTTCGACTCCCGAACGGAACAAGTATTTGTATGATCTACAGAAAGTTGTTCCGTAAGTCTGTCTGTAAACTCGAGATGTTTGTTATCCAATCACGCATAATAGGCTGAACGGATTTGGGTGAAATTAGGTATGCTGATAGATCACGTTCAGGATTAACACAGAGAGTGACGGGGCAAGACTAAAATTGTATGTGGGCAAAATACATTTTGCGGGGCCTTCGGGGTTTGTATAAAGATCTCTTCGGCGAGGTTGGGTTTTATATATAGAAAGTCTCTTTCTTTTTCTCTTCTTTCTCGTTTTTTTAATTGTATTTTTTTAATATATTTTTTTTTTAACTAGAAGAATCCTGGATGCAACAGCGAGCTTGAAACTTCTGATATGTTAAATATTTATTTGATCATTCATATAGAAATAGGAGTTATTTTGTCGACTTACGCAGTAAAGTTCAATAAGAATATGAGCTACAAGAGCGAGCGAAGCGGGCTATAATATTTTAGCATCCGCCTAGGATATTCATACAAAAGTAGGAGTTGCATTGTCGACTTATGCAAAATACCTCGATAAGGATAACTTAGTTAGACTGCAAGAGCGAGCGTAGCGAGATCGATTTGAGCACCCTGAATCGGATTTTCTTTTCACCATTCATACAGAGTTATTTCGTCGACTTATGCAGAATAGATTTAGAATTTGGAAAACGTAAGCAGCAAAAGCGAGCGAACCGGGCTCTAAATTTTAGCACCCCGCCTCGGATAGGTTAAATTTTCTTTTGATGGCCTTAGCTAAATATTTTTCACGAGTTGAAGAAAGCTGGGAGCCTCGCGGACCGAAGGATCACGCCTCCCAGGATAAACTTTGGGGGTGCGAGGCCCCAAGGACCGCGAGGCCGTAGGCGAGGTCCCACATGCCTTCCGCCTTTTCTGCACATCTGAATACATGACTACATTTCGGATGATACCGTGGCCAACAACTAGGTAATTCCTATTAAATCTTGTTCGCCAGTGCCTGCGCACCTTGGTGGGTCATTCTGGCGGCGTGTGGTCCTCGCAAATGGTAAACGACCTGGTGATCAGCGGCTCCACAGACCGCACCCTACGCGTGTGGAACGCCAGGACAGGCCAATGCTTGAAGGTCCTCGCCGGACATACTTCCACCGTGCGTTGCATGCATCTGTACCAAAACAGGTAGACTTCAAAATTGGGTACTGTTTTAACAGTGACTCTAATTTATTACTATTATTTATTAAGTAGTTATTTTAATTTGGATAAAATGCTGTGCTCTTATTAAGTTAATAACTAACCATGATCCATTATAATATAACTAACACCGTGTGATGGCTAAGCGACAAAGATTACAAGCGAATTTGTTACATGGATTGCCTAACCGTGATCTGTACAACAAATGTGACTTTCATAATATTATTTTGAATAAAAAAAACAATTTATCTACCAATTTATGATGGATCCTGAAATGCTTATTTTTTATTTATTGATAGGAATGGGAAATATTCTTTACATCATTTATTATATTATCATGTGGGTGCTTCCGTTCAGTCATATGTCGTTTGGTCAACATACATACAGTACAAGGCATGAGTCGTGAGCACAAACTGACACTGCGCAGTAGTTAATTTTTCGGTCTGTTTGGCGGAATGAAGAAGCCGGGGGGCGCCGCGATTGATTCGTCAGTCGATGCTCGTCGTCTATTGGACCTCTCGCGTGCTACTCTGCTACTGTCATTGGCCGAAATTGTAACATGCGCGAGCTGTGCTCACGACTCGTGCCGAGACATGTACACACGGCTACACATCAAGTTATACAAAACCAGTTTATGTTGATCTCGCATTGTATAGGATTTCCCTACAATGCGAGGTCAGTTTATACTGGAAATGTATAGCTTGATGTGTAGTCGTGTGTACCACCTAACCACAAAAAAAAATGCTATGCGTTGCTTAAAACTAACTAAACAAATAGTACTTAGGAAAACTTGATAGATATACAGCTTGCGACAAAATAAAGCCAATCTTGAAAGAGTAAGCAAATGCGTAATGTTGACCTGTAATTCATTACAAATCATTATGTCAATCCAAATGCCTCAACAAGCATGCGTTTATCTATCTCAGCCGCGAACAATAACGAATGCATTTAAGCGAAAATTTACTTCTCATTGTCTTCTCATCTGAAACATTTCTTCTTGTTATTTTAGCAATGCAATTGAATTTATTTTCTGAACTATTTTCTATAATGAAAAGACAAACAGAACATTTATCTAGACTTGTATTGAACTGAAAATAAATTAAAAAACTAAAAAAAGAGAGATTTTTTACGAAAACAATAATACTCTTGCTAAATCGTTATATTGCACGAACTACATACAGCTAAAGCAAACGCGATCATCATACCACTGCAAAGTTTTAATTTATTTTCTACCTTGCTGCTTTAAAGGCTATCATACAGTGTCAGTATTCCTCCTTTCAGTTTTTGTCTGATCTGAATAAAATCCGGCACCTAGCACCGTTAGCGCCTCAACATCTTATTGCCTACGGACGACCAAAATAACTTTTACAGATACTACAAGCGATCGTTGAAATCAAACAGTGTGATGAAGCAAACTGATTGGATCAAATTTTATTTTGATTGATATCTCCATGTATTGCTTTAAGCCTCGCGATACACTAATCGAACCCCACAGGAGATTGACTGTCACCGTCTTTTCAGGGTAATATCTGGTTCCCGCGACGCGACATTACGAGTGTGGTCCATCCCCGAAGGGCGTTGCCTGCGCGTCCTCATGGGCCACTTGGCTGCTGTTCGCTGCGTGCAATACGACGGGAAGCTGGTCGTGTCCGGGGCTTACGACTATTTTGTCAAAGTGTGGAACCCTGAAACCGGGGACTGCCTGCACACGCTCGCTGGACATACTAATCGAGTGTACAGCCTCCAGGTAAGAGTGTATAGCTACACTTTGTTTGAATCTATTTTTTATTGTATTGCAAGTCCACGTCCAAGCGCATATTTAGCGGACGGGTGGGAAAATCAATCATTCGATTCAATCCAGCTCCTCAAGAAAGGCTTGCTACATCTTGGTGTTGCTGACGATCTCAAGGAGGGTACCTGGGTTTCCGAAGTACTACCACCGGAGCACATGAGCTGCCATGCTGTCTCATGTTTTTCTATGCAGGCCCTGCACAGTGGACTGTCTGTGAGACCCATAACAAAAAAGGTTTATTAAATTACCCGAGGCCAGTTATGGCTTCTGTATGTGGATGTTGCTTAGTCAGTCTGAGAGCCTGTTTAGTAAGGCGGCTGTCAATTATGGGAAGTGATTTCCTTGGTCTGCCTACACTCGCCATGGTCTAACTTATGGTTTGAATCTAAAGTTACATCAGTATACCAGTAAATCAAGATAACCAAGCAATGTTTTCTGTTTTCTTTACGAAAAGATCGCACAGCACGTCATTATAATGAAAAATCATATAAGCTGGACACGCTATAAAGACAGACCACAGTTACTACCAATAAAATTAAAATTATTCAAGTCTACTGCATGTCAATTATAATTTATAACCATTTACCAAATTCTCTTCAAGATTTACCATTGACATTGTTCAAAAAAGTTCTACTATTGAAAATATTTAATATAATGTTTAGAGGACAAGTCGATCGAACCTATAATGTAATGTAATAATAATGTACTATTCATAGAATCTGCACAAATAGAAGCTCGTGGCTAAGTACTAACAGCCGCACGGGTCGATCCATCAGGTTAAGCTACGCTTGCCGGGGTTGGTCCGTGGATGGGTGACCATTTCTACACATCGAGACTCCTCCGTGCCTCGGAAAGCACGTTAAGCCGTTGGTCCCGGTTGTCATTCGTGGGTCTTTGACAGTCGTTACGGGTCGTCAGAAGCCCGAAAGTCTGACAACCAGTCTTACCAAGGGGTATCGTATTATCTAGTTACTGGGTTGTGGAGGTCAGATAGGCAGTCGCTCCATGTAAAATACTGGTATTCAGCTGCATCAGGATAGACAGGAAGCCGACCCTACCATAGTTGGGAAAAGGCTAGGTAGATTGATTGAATAGAATCTGCACAATAATTGTGACATTTTAACATTCATAATTTGCATGCTTGCTCGCAGGCAGAATACAATGACTTTGAAGGCTGTAAGATCTTCCCTTGTAAACCGTGTATTTTCTTGCAAATGCACAATTTGAATTATACCTATTGTAAATTTGTAATAATCTATAATAATAATAATCACTTTATAATTGACATGAAATGTATTTACACGCCACAACATGGCAGGATATGCTGAAACCAAAGTGACTGTAAAATCTATTGTACCATATTATAAATATTTTTTAATTGATTTGAAACGTTAAAATTGTAATCTGAATCTCTACAGTTAAATAATCCTTAATTTTCCTATTTGACTTTTCAGTTCGATGGCATCCACGTAGTGAGCGGTTCTTTGGATACGTCTATTCGCGTGTGGGACGTAGAATCTGGTCAATTGAAGCATACCCTTACCGGACATCAGTCGCTCACGTCTGGTATGGAGCTGCATTCCAATATCCTGGTCTCTGGCAATGCTGATTCCACTGTCAAGGTCTGGGATATTACTACGGGCCACTGCCTTCATACCCTGTCTGGTGAGTTCTGTTTATGTACCTTTCACTCTTCTCGTCTATTGGCACAAACAATATGATGATAAATGATGTTTATTTTTGTAGGTTTAATCAAATAATTTTACATGTCAATAAGATTTTAAAAACTAGGTGAGGTTGATGTTTCCTATCCAACTACTCTAAGAGGAAACGCTGAAAAATACTCTAGAGGTCAGTTTCTTCAAGTCCAAACATTATTTGGGTCAGATCATGTGAGGACCATGATTAGTGTCTAAAATGGTCTTTTGAGGAAAGAACCACACAGATTTGAGTAGACCTGTAGTGTCCAGTCTGACACGCATTTGTCAGTAATCGTGTAGGTCTCAACACATTCTGTAATAAAAAAACCGGCCAAGTGCGTGTCGGACCACGCACAAAGGGTTCCGTACCTACTTGGGATGGATTTATCCCAAAAACAAACTTAACTTTGTAGTTAATAATAATAATAATAATATGTCGACATGCTGGATAGACTATAAGAAGGCCTATGACTCGGTGCCACATACATGGCTCATGAGGGTGCTGGAGTTGTATAAAGTAGATACAACTCTGCGCACCTTTCTGATGTCGTGTATGAGGCAATGGAGGACGGTCCTTCGCTATCCAGGATGTCGAAATATCCAGAGGAATAGCGAACCGATAAGGATAGAGCGAGGCATATTTCAGGGTGACAGTTTGAGTCCGCTTTGGTTCTGCTTAGCCCTGAATCCTCTAAGCACACTGCTAGAGGATTCAGGTCTTGGCTATCGGTTGAGGAGAGGAGGTCAGGTTATATCTCACCTCCTATACATGGATGACCTAAAACTCTTTGCCCCCAACAATTTGCAACTGATGGAGCTACTGAAAGTAACTGAAACTTTCAGTAGCGCCATCAGGATGGAATTTGGTGTGGACAAATGTGCGGTCATGCATGTAAAGCGAGGGGAGAATCCGTGGGAGCCCAACTCTCGGATTCCATAAACCTTAGAGCCCTCTCCGCATCCGAAACCTATAAGTATTTGGGTATGTCGGAAGCGTTGGGCATCAATGTTACTGACATGAAGCAATCGTTGAAGGAGCGCTTCTTTGGCCGCCTGAAGAAAGTATTTAATAGTCTCCTATCAGGCGGAAACAAGGTGCGCGCCTTCAACGGTTGGGTCATGCCGGTTTTGATGTACTCTTTCGGCATACTCAAATGGACTCAGACCGAACTCGACGCCCTGGATAGGAGGGTCCGTACGCTGCTGACTGCATATCGAATGCATCACCCACGGTCATCGGTAATGAGACTGTATATCCCGCGAAAGTGTGGAGGTCGAGGCTTTTTAAACGCTAAGACCCTCCACAATCGCGAGATATGCAGTCTTAGGGAATATTTCCTAGATGCCGACGTGAGGATGCATCGAGATGTGGTCGCGGTGGACAAGGGTCTCACCCCGCTCTCCTTGGCTAAAGAGAACTGGTGCAAGCCTGTAGTGCTTGACACTAACGATCGCAAGGAGGTATGGCAGAGTAAGGAGCTTCACGGACGCTTTTTCCGGGCCCTACATGGACCCGATGTAGATTTACTAGCGTCCGTGACCTGGCTACGTTTTGGTGACCTCTTCGGGGAGACCGAAGGTTTTATCTGTGCAATTATGGATGAAGTTATCATGACGAACAATTACCGGAGATTTATTGTGAAGGATGGCACGGTTGACATCTGTCGGGCATGCCACCGTCCGGGAGAATCAATCCGACACATTATCTCCGGGTGTTCTCGTCTAGCTAACGAAGAGTACTTGCATAGACATAACCTTGTAGCCAGGATTATCCATCAGCAACTTGCTCTGAAATATGGCCTTGTGGAATCGGAAGTGCCGTACTACAGGTATGTGCCCGATCCAGTTCTCGAAAATGGAAATATCACATTGTACTGGGATCGATCCATCATCACTGATAGGACTATTGTTGCCAATAAACCTGATATAGTGGTGGTGGATCGAGTAGAACGGCGCACAATGGTTATCGACATAACAGTCCCGCATGACGGGAACCTCGTGAAAGCCGAGAAAGACAAACAAATCAAGTATCTTGACTTGGCTCGCGAGATTGTCGACATGTGGGATGTGGACTCAGCGATCATTGTGCCGATAGTCGTATCAGCCAATGGCTTAATTGCCAAGAGCCTCGACCAACACCTAAGGAGGCTCTCGTTGGGCAGCTGGATCAAGGGCTTGATTCAGAAGGCGGTACTCCTGGACACGGCTCGCATTGTCAGGAGGTTCCTCTCTCTGGAGCCCTGACCGCCGGTAGCTTGGACCCTGTTCCCGATACCGGTGGGCTACTATTTTTTATATTTTTAAATGTTTTTATATTTTCCTTATTCTAATATTTTATTGCTATTAATTTTAACTTGATACCTCCACGCGTTCCGGAGAAAATAGGTCTTGACAGATTGATGGACAGACAACGAAGTGATCCTATAAGGGTTCCGTTTTACCTTTTGAGGTACGGAACCCTAAAATATTTGCCAGTTATCAAGGAACACACACTTAAATTCTCCAGAATAACTCACATTTCCACTTGCAGGACCCAATAAGCATCAGTCAGCAGTAACCTGCTTGCAGTCAAGCAACCGTTTCGTGATCACCTCTTCGGACGACGGCACCGTTAAGCTGTGGGACGTGCACACAGGCGAGTTCATTCGCAACCTAGTGGAGCTGGGATCCGGCGGATCCGGCGGCGTCGTGTGGCGCATACGGGCTTCGGCCACCAAGTTGATCTGCGCCGTCGGATCCCGCAACGGAACTGAGGAGACCAAGCTCCTCGTCCTCGACTTTGACGTTCCCGGCGCTTGCCGCAGATGTGATGAATAGCAGCGACTGAACCGACGCCTCTTGCGTCGTTACGCAAACCTCTACGCACCCTGGCACTGTTAAAGTGCCTACATTGTGTCTGTGTCGGTCATCATGGTTGCTTTTAGTGTCCTCACTTGTATTCAGATATTAATGGGAACGTAAGAATTAATGTCTGAATAGCTCTGATATGCTGTAAAATTTCTGTGACAGTTTAACGTGATATGTTGTGTGGTGTGCCACAAAACTTTTACAGTGTTAAATTGGGTCAAGTTTTCCACTCAAACGAACGCTACAACGTTGCACCCAATATTAAAACAATGACAGTAACTATCAAGTACATACATGACCTGAAAAAAACTGCATTCTAATCAGGTGTTTTGCTATTCGACGCACCCATAGCAGTCTATAGCATTTCCGTATATAGAATGATTAAAAAGTTCAGTTTTTTTATCAGGACATACATCTGTTAATGTCATTAAGTGAAGTATCATGTGATTCAACAAAGTAGTTAGATCTTTCTAAACTCTAACGCAGCTAACTTTTATCGGTAGCCTTCATTTGACATTTTCGACGCCGACATACGTCACTTGCCATTAAAACGTCTTTGAATGTCAAATAAAGGAGGTGTAGTGACTTATTATATTAAGCACCTTCGAATCTTATACCGAAGACCAGTACTTGGGAGATCTCGTTACTACACAGTGGTGCATATCATAATTATAGCGTAACGAAGACTTAAATGCGGCTGTGTCGAATCATCTGTTGTTCCTGACCGACCAGCACTATGTAATGTAAAGCGAGAGGTGAGGTTCAGTCGGTTGCTCGGGCATACGTCTGCTCGAATATCATCAATAATTTTGCACGAGGTGTCGCGAAACTGTGAATGTGTACCGTCGATGTGGCAAGGGGATCAGTTGTACCCACCGGACTGTTTTAATAGGAAACGTGCAAATGGACATAATTTTCTTACTATAGTCTTGCGTAACTCAAGTATCCATGATGTACTCAAATAATAATCAATTCAATACCATTACTATAGTTCTAGTTGTTAAAATGTTCAGTAGATAAAAATGATGGCTAAACAACCATGTTGAATTGCCAAATTCCTTTATTTTTTACTCTGTGTTCCAAAGAGATGAAAATCGGAATTAGATGTTAAGTTTATTTTTTTATTTTATGTTAATTTTTAAGATGCTTCCCCGTGATGATTTTATTAAATCGACACAGTATAATTTTGGGCAATTTAATAGTAATTCAGTTGAAATTTTATTTTTATTTATTATAATTTGTGCTTATTTTCTCTAAAGATTAATATTGTTTTATTTGATTTGATTTGAAAATTTTGTATTTTTTTATTTTGTTGACATAAGACAGTGCCTAAAGTTGTCTGCGTTTAAGATATTAATTACTTCATTTTTTTTGTAATTACTTCCTGTTATTGTATCGTCCTCAATTATGTTATTACCAATACTTTTTTTTTTATTACAATGAATACTGTGTCGTCCCCAAATATCTCAACTTAATGGCCAGCAGTTTTATCACTAAACTTCTTTAATAGTCACTTAAGATAAATGTATGTCTAATATTATAAACATTAAACATTTCAGACTTGTAATGATACCGAATTAAGATTTAAACAATTTAAATAATCATAATTCTCGATGGTGTTAGTATGCGCGTATGCAATTGAACTTTGCGATTTAAACGTAACGTAAGGCAGCGGGTGGCTATAATACACTCGCTGTGTATGTATTTATTTGTTGTATATATATACAAATAATAATGTGGTCATTGAAGGTCGCGTTTATGTAGCCGCTACTCTTCATAAATGGCTGTAATATTAAATAATTAAACGAAGACTGAAGCATAGTTATAGTGTAATATTTAAAGTATTAAATTGTAGTTACTCCTGTACTACCGACCATCACACTCAGCTGTATGTCTTTGTTGTCTACACTATCCCCCCTTTTATTGTAAAACATTCGGTTTCTTTTTTTTTTGTTATTAGTTTTTAAGAACAGACGCGAAACGGTCGCGACAATATTGAAATAAAAAGTTAGTTATGGCTTATTGTAGTTCTCTTTAGTTGTACATGTAATTATAACCGTATGTTTTTTGTAAAACCAAAATGTTTCCATAGCCGGGGTTAGAAATTTATTTATTTTGTGTTTACTTCTAGCTTTGTACATCGTCGCGCGAGTGCACGTGCATAGATTATTTCATAACATAGTATGTAATCCAGGTGTTTGAGATGTTATGTGCCACTAGTGATGCGCTCCTACAGTTCCGCATACGCCATGTGAAGCTAGTGATGTGACGACTCATTCAATGTTGCATACGCTTGTTCATTTCCCACACATTGCTCAAGTTTGTCATAGTTTATATTTCTAGCCCCGATGTAACTACGGCATTTTCTTTCGAATCTATTTATTTTATAATACTTCACTTCACGAACGACTTCTGTCAAATAAACGGGCGAGTATACGCCGTGTAATTTGTTGTGTATTTCTGGTAAATTGGAAGGATGAGAATTAAATGGGGCAGTTTTGATCACATAAACTGATATTGGTTTTTTTTCTGTAGCGACCGCACATTACTGTCGATACGCAATGGCACTTGTATACTTAGCATTATATTGTTTTGAGAACTGTTGTAATGTTTCATCAAAAAATCATGGAACTAAGAATTCTTTGTTCTCAAATCTAGCGCTGGGTGAAATTATTTAATATTATGTCGTGTTGCGAGTCGCCAGTGCATGTGGGTCGCTGCGTCGCCCGTTCGAACAAACTGACAGCTCAACTGTATGTATAGATGGTGGTACTAGACGGCGATGCGTGGTTGTTATTATTTTCAATTATTTCTTCAATTCCTTTTGCTTTTAATGTATAATTATTGATTAATAAATCCAATTGTTTTCAAGTTTTATTTTGTTTATTTTCCGTTTATTGTTTTGCGTGAGTTGGTGAGTTTTATGTATCTTTTGTAATTTTGTTTCGTTGTTGCTTTTGTGGTTGTACTCTAATATCGGAACAACTTCGTATAACCTTGGCGCCAGAATATACGTACAAAGTCATCACTTCCGTCTTCCTTCTCCTGGCCGCCACATAGCGTCTGCAGTTTACTGGCAAATGAAGTCATTGAAACGTTATTAATGAAAAGTTGGTGTTTCCCTAGGGAGCGTTTTTGGCACCAGAAAGTCAAACCGCGCTGCCCAAAGATCCACTGAAGTCGTCACTGTGACCGTTTTATGCGGCCATTGCTCGTCTAGGAAACCGTAGATTAAGGGATGATGAATGCTACACCGTGCCGTGCAAAGAGTACTATAATTATATGGTGCCGTGCCACGGACGGCGCACAGGTCGAACATTTTACATAAAGCAGTTTTGCCACACTATGCGTCAGTGTTCCGTCCCGAGTTAATTGCCATGGTTTCTATAAATCGAACACGCACGGTCTAGCATGTTATCATCCCAAAACCGCTGATTGTCATAGCACTGGTAGAAACCTAGACGCCATCCCCCAAAAACCTTCAAGTACAATTGTACCGGTAAAATCCCCATCAGTTTTCATTTTCAAAAGACTCGTGGGACTCTATGCCAAAAGGAACTAACTAATCCACAATCTGACAACACATCGGTTAATTCTGCTGATAAATTCCGAATTTGTACTTACATGATTATTATAAAATAACTAGCTGACCCAGCAAACTTCGTTCCGCCTAACAGTCAATGAACACATTCATTGTTAGGATTTTAAAATTTCTACCCTACCTACCCTACCTACCTACCCTACCTACCTACCCAACCTACCTACCCAACCTACCTACCCTACCTACCTACCCTACCTACCTACCCTACCTACCTACCCTACCTACCTACCCTACCTACCTACCCTACCTACCTACCCTACCTACCTACCCTACCTACCTACCCTACCTACCTACCCTACCTACCTACCTACCCTACCTACCTACCCTACCTACCTACCCTACCTACCTACCCTACCTACCTACCCTACCTACCTACCCTACCTACCTACCCTACCTACCAAAAAAGCCGATCCACACAAAACGTATGAGAACGTGAATTTTCTTCATATTTTTTTTTTTTCGTTAGTTTTTCCATATTTTCTCACCGTTTAAACCTTCCCTGGACTACGACAAACATTTCAAAACCAAAATCAGCTAAATCGGCCCAGCCGTTCTCGAGTTTTAGTGAGACTAACGAACAGCAATTGATTTTTATATATATAGATATCCATCCACAGTTTATGCTTAAAATTGGGTAAGAAATAAATAGCGGTAACTATCCAAAATCATTAGAAATGCTTGGAAAAGTACGGTTGGGCCATCTTCACTGATAGAGAGGATTTGAAGTAAAAGACGTGACTCAGGCTGGCTGGACAAATCTTCAAAAAAATAGCTCGCATTTAATAGGGCACTTTATGTGACGGCTAAACACCCTTATTTCAGAATTTGTGACGCTACAGAATCATAAATAATCGGTCCAAAACGTGTCCAGGCAGCTTGAAAAACCACTTTTCGCTGGTCTCTCAATCTCGGTAACGGAAGTGATTTTGACGATGTTTTGCGTATCAACGGGCGTCACATAAATTTGTGACAGACATCGAGCTAAAAGTTCTGTGATACGTAGGTACAGCGGTTTAATAGAAAAATGCAAAAATCTGTATCCAGCCAGCTTGAATTTACGTATAAAACTTCTGGCTGGCACTTCCGAATCTCAATAACGGGAGCGTTTTCGAATATGGTTACTTTACTAACATTTAGTGACGCAATGTGTGGACAGTAATAACGTTTGATTTATGGCGTCACATGTAAGGGTTTACGAGAAATCAATAAAACCTTAATGTCTAGCCAGCCTGAGTTCAAGCTGGCTGGACACATGTATCTCCGCTGCCTGATGATCTACGGCCGTCGAAATATGTTCAAAATTTTGCAGGATAATAATGATAACCTGAATTTGTGACGGAGAAACTGCATAGTTTCAAAGATATTGGCGTGGTACTTCCTGGCCGCGCCACAGTCGAATTTTGAATCGGGGTTAATAACAATAAATGTACATAATAATATGTTCATTAGGTATTGTACATAATAATAAAAAAATTGTACGTGCCAGCCAGAAGTTTTATACGTAAATTCTACGTCTCAGACCAATAAAATACTTTTTTATTGGTCTGAGACCTACGTATCACAAAACTTTTAGCTCGATGTCTGTCACAAATTTATGTGACGCCCGTTGAATGCAAAACGTCGTCAAAATCACTTCCGTTACTGAGATTGAGAGACCAGCGAAAAGTGGTTTTTCAAGCTGGCTGGACACCCCGATATATAATATATTACTTTCCTCTATGCTGGACACGTTTTCGACCGATTATCTAAGATTCTGTAGCGTCACAAATTCTGAAATAAGGGTGTTTAGACGTCACATAAAGTGCTCTATTGACCTAGTTAAATGCGAGCTATTTTGAAGATTTGTCCAGCCAGCCTGAGTCACATAGCAAAAGACGCATTGAGCTGACCTCAAATTGAGGTTAGGTGAAGGAAGATGATTCCTAATTCCTTGCCGTGATGTAATGTCATTTATCATCACAGACTACAATTTTATTATAATATTGTTAATCATTTTGTGCGAACTCCAAATTTCGATCAACGTGGTTCGCAAAGATATTATTGTTTATACTTTTCTAATTGTGTAGGGGCGACATCTAGGAGCATGCGACTGAATGAGGACTAGACCTTTGTTCACACAATACTAAGTAGTTCTGCTCCGTAGTTGATATGCAAAGCGATAGATGGAGCTTTGTAATGTTTGACCGTAGTGTAGGAAACTACCTGAAAATGATTTTGGAAACATCAATCATTTATTAGGGTTCCATAGTAAACAAGGAACCCTTATAGTTTCGTCATGTCCATCTGTCTGTCTGTCTGTCTGTCCGCGGTCTAGCTCCGAGACCCTTAGCACTAGAAAGCTGTAATTTGGCATAGGTATACATATTAATTACGCCGACAAAGTGGTAAAACAAAATTATGAAAAACATTTTTTTTTAGGGTACCTCTCCTACACGTAAAGTGTTGATGTTTTTTTTTTAACCCATAGTGAGGGCTATCATTGGAAAGGTCCTTCAAAAAAATTGTGAGTTTGTAAAAACCATTTTTGCGAAATATTAAGCTTTGAAGTGCTAATTTTTGTGTCCCCCCCTGCCAGCTTAATGGTTGGTTTTGGATGTGTGAAAAAAATCACAGCAGTAGTTTATATAACGAAATTAAAAGGAAAACTATCACAGCTAAGTAGGCTCTACAAGTTAACGAGTAATAATCCACCAACTTAACTTTGCAGTTGCAAAAACATGTTTTCCCATACCTACATTCCGTATGGGAGAACATATTTTTCAACTACAAAGTTAAGTTGGTTTTTGGGATAAATTCATCCCAACTACGGAACCCTTCATTGTGCGTGGTCCGACAAGCACTTGGCCGGTTTTTTTTTATTTTGTTTTCATTGTAAAAGTAAGTAGTTAATAATAAAGGGCCCCTAGGCACTTCGACATTTATTTGGGTCCCTCCATTCCAAAGACATTTTGGAATTTATACCCTACAGTTTGACCAGACTTATAGGGAAATATGCAACGTATAACGTTAAATGCGCAAAACCTCAGACACCCCAACTGATTTTTAATTCAATTAAAAAAATTGTAAAGGTTTTATGTGCTTTTTAGTTCGTAAGATTCGTATTTGCATTGAAATAAAAGCTATTATTATACCGTGTATGAGAAAATTAAAATTGATCGACAACAATTTGTGTTTGTTTACCTACTCGTAAAAGCGAAAGGTCACTCACTCAATCATCACGAAATATCGAAAATCGCTTGACGTATAAAGATGAAATTTGGCAGGGAGGTAGTTTATAGTTAGTAGACGTCCGCTAAGAACGGATTTTTGGAAATTCGAACTGTAAGGGGGTGAAAAGGGGGGAATTTGTTTGTATGAAATATCTTTTTCCTTGACTTAATAAACTTGAAACTTGGCACAAATACTTATCTATGTAAATTATAAAGTTTGCCATATTTAGTTTTTCTAAACTACCCCCTAAAGGAGGATTGGGGTGTGTCAAAGTTTGTATGGAAGAATTTTAACGAGGAGCGGTCTGATTAACTCAAAACTCAGTATTTATGATTAAAACTGAAAAAAAAGTCATATCAGGGTTTTTTGACAATCTACCCCTGACGGGGTGAAAAGGGGTATTAATTTTTACAGTGGAGGATTTTACTGTGTGGCTTGATTAACTTGAAAATTGGTATAAATAAAAAAATTAAACTTCACAATAGATTTTTCAAAAATTATTATCACGCTATTTGCTACGGGGGATGAGCAATATTGCATTATGTTCGTATTCTTCTATAGTTCACCGCAAATTGTAAAAGACTAGCCAAAAGGTTAGAATATTGCAGATAGTTACGAATTTAAGCTTTTAAAAGATTATCATCACGCTATACCTTTATGGAGCTAAGCAGTCAATCATAACATATACAGAGTGGACTTATTTTGATGCCAGTCGATCCTATTTCTTATTACTAGGGTCAAAAAACTATATCGGGCCAACTGAGGTTTGAGTACGAGAAAAGTCAGAAATTGCAAAAAATCTTCCCATACCTACATTTCATAGGAAATGAACCTGAGAGGAGATGGAACGCAATATAGCTGTATGATGAAATAAGTTTTTATTGAGGTACTTAATATTATTTAAATGAACACAATATACCACTATACAACAGTTGAATTATTCCAATACTTCATTGGGCTGAATAGAGAAGGAATTTAGCAGATGGACATTTTCCGACATCCACGCGGGCGAAGCCGCGGGCAAAAGCTAGTATATATATAAATAAGATGCTATATACAAGAAGATTGATAAATAGATAATAATCAAAAAGAGCCTTTTTTTTGTGTAAATAGTGAATTATGTAGTGTTGAATATCTGATTGTTTTCGTCTCGTTCAATCGTCGAGTCGCTGGGCGTCACTCGCTGCGCTTGCCGATACGCGGCCTCCTCTCCAGGACTTCTCCGCTCCACCAGCCATCGGCATCGGTCCTTCAACAAACATGGCCAGTCCACTGCCACTTCAGGTAGCTTACACCTTCGACTCCATCGAAATAATTATGTTGGGCAGTTCTCCTGACCTCTGCAATGATATCAAATCAACTGCCGTTACATCAAAGTGTAAACATGTTTGTATGACGCTGCCAGGATGACTGTTCAGATCCAGCATAAGAAAACCAGCCCCATCAAACTGCTCAGTGGCATGAGATATCCCCGAAACTGTTCACCAATGCGCTGAAGGACGTCTTCAACACGTTCAGTGCCGGGAGCCCTCCTGGAGGGTTCACCTAGTCACATATATTATGGTATGCCGGGAGCCAGTTTAAATGTAGGTTTTTCTTAGCGAATACAGCATTATAAGCCGTGAAAATAAAATCTGATGTTTATTTGAACAAGAATGATTAGTATATATATGCGTTAGTTTTAAAATCGTGTAGGTACCTACAAATATTCACAAAAATTTTAAAGGTTGGAAACTAATTATAGCGACAAGACCCCCTGAAAACACTATTTTATTTTGTTTTTATAACATGGTTCTAAACCTACCGTTAACCGTCCGCGATGGTTAACTTTAGCGCAAACGTAATGCCGGGAACCCTCCCGGAGGGTTTCACGTCCAATATTATGGCGGCAAGGCGTATGAGATCTATGAAAAGTGGGTGGAGTCGAAAGTGTTAAGACACTGGACTGGACTGGACAGTGTATCTACGTGAACGGCGAGTACCTACATCTTATACCTTCGGTTTGACGATGACATCGTCATAATGGCAGATATGCTGGAACAGTTAGATCGGATGCTGCACAGCCTAAATGGAGCCACGGTGGCGTCCACGGGTTATCGTCGATATGAATGTGGACAAGTCGAAAGTCATGTCCAATTCACATCGAAGGGTCGCTTCCCAAACTTGTGAAGGAGTATGTGTACTTAGGGCAAGTCATCTAGCTTGGTAGATACAACTTTGAGAAAGACGCTGACAGAAGGATCCAGTAGGGTTGGGCAGCGTTTAGAAAACTTTGTTAAGTCTTCTCGTAACATATGCCAGAACGTTTGAAGACTATGGTCTTCAACCATATTGGCTATGCTCGGTGTTTTTTTGAAGGATAAGATAGAAATGAAATTATCCGAAAAAGAACCCGAGATACCCACATAGCTTGCAGAATCTTTAAGAAACCAGAATTAATTAACTCTGGTTTCGTAAAGATTAGATTTAAAGATTATTAATTAACATTAGAAGATTAAAACGACAACGATGGCGAAATGATTTTCTGTACAAAACAAATAATTGGCTAATTAACTAAACAGTTCTAATATGTGTTTATTTCATAGTTGATTTGCTATGGTTTAAATCGTAATACGAAATGTAAGAGACGCATTTAATTCAAATAGATGAGTTACTTTTATTTAATTTCAAACGCATAGAAAAAAAAAGAAGTAAAGATTGAGGCAGTAAAATAATTTATTATAATATGGCCGAAAGCCTCTATCTTTATCTCTCGAGGCTCTCGTTAGGCGGTTGTGAACAGGGCCTAATTCAGAAAGCAGTAGTACCTACTCCTCGATACAGCTCCCGTCGTGAGGAGGTTCCTGTCTCTGCGCCCTAACCACCGGTAGCCTGGACCCTGCTCTCGTCTCGACACCGGCGGACCTCTATGTTGGATAGATTGTCAGAAGACCTATGACTCGGTGCCACAGCATCTTGACTTAGCACACGAGGTTTTCGGCTGTGGGACGTAGATTCCGCAATAATTGTAATGATAAACGTAAAGCGCTTTTTAAAACCTGCTTATTGTGCCGAAGGCCCACACAGCCATTGTTCCCATATAGAAAAAAACCGGCCAAGTGCGTGTCGGACCACGCACAATGAAGGGTTCCGTAGTTGGGATGAATTTATGCCAAAAACTAACTTAACTTTGTAGTTGAAAAATATGTTCTCCCATACGGAATGTATGGGAAAACATGTTTTTGCAACTGCAAAGTTAAGTTGGTCGATTATTACTCATTAACTTGTAGAGCCTACTTAGCTGTGATAGTTTTCCTTTTAATTTCGTTATATAAACTATTGCTGTGATTTTTTCACACATCCAAAACTAACCATTTAGCTGGCAGGGGGGGGGGGACACTTGACTCTAACAAAAATTAGCACTTTAAAGCTTAATATTTCGCAAACGGATCCTTGAATCCAAAAATGGTTTCGACAAACTCACAATGTTTTTAAAGGGCCTTTTCAATGGTACCCCAGAAGTTGGGTAAAAAAAAAAAAGCTTCACCACTTTACGTGTAGGAGAGGTAGGTACCTTAAAAAATTTTGTTTTACCACTTTGTCGGCGTAATTATTATGTATATCTTTACCAAATTACAGCTTTCTAGTACTAAGGGTCTCGGAGCTAGACCGCGGACAGACAGACAGACAGACGGACATGACGAAACTATAAAGGTTCCTTGTTTACTACGGAACCCTAAAAACCGTAGAAAGACGGATGTTTAACTGGATATAAACAATTTTATTTCGTGTCAAGGGTTCTTCTCAAAGGGACAGAATTGATCACCACACTTGCGCAAGACGTGTTGACTATTTCAGACTGATATTGATTATAACTCCAAGTTGTGAGAGTAAGTACTTATTAATAAACTTTATTACAGTAACAACGTATGGTCAAATAGTATCGAATATCCACCAAATATCTGATATCAGGCCTTATTATGCCTACTATCCGGCCGGAAACCATCATAATGCTATCGTTTTTCCACACCCACGCGGACAGTGCTGCAATCAAAATTGAATGTAAATAATATGGCGACTCTGTGATTTCTCTGTTCGCTGCTCTAAGTATAAAATAAAAGAAGGCCGTCCGCGAGCGCAACGCGTGTTGCTAGGCGTGTAGCGGAGTGTGAAGGGTGGAGCAAACGATAAAATTATTTTTTTGGTGCTTCTAATAATGAAGGCCACTATACGTTAGTAACTTATTATTTTACTTATTGTAAGTAAGTGTTTAATAGATCAGTTTATCTACTCTCTTATCGTAAGACTAATTATAAACTTCAAAACAATTCAATTCATATATTGACATACTTTTTAATAATGCTATAAAATATATTTTTTACCAATACGAGACAGCACAAATCCAAAAAGTTAAGAGCCCATACTCAAATTCTGGAAAAACTTTTTTTTGGTAAACTTGCAGTTTAAAAACCAGATCCCACCTCGATTTAAAAAATTCATTCATTGTTATAAAAGTCCGAGGTCAAATCCCCCAGACGCTGCTCCACTAATAGTAATTTTGCTAGGTGCCCGTAGCATTGTCACAAAAACCCATAAATTTCTGGTAACTCCTTTTTTACTTCAGCCAACAAAGTGTCTCTGTTAACGGAGTAGAAGGCGTTCTTAACGTCAACGTTGAGGATGACCTCATCTTTACCGGAATTTAAAAAAACTGGGAAGGGCATGTACGGCAGCCTCTCAGCTCCCTTTGGATGCAAAGCTAAGCTGTAGGGGCTGGAACTGTACACCCCAAATGCGTAACTTATTTTCGTAAACAATTATGCCAAATTTGTTTAATTTTGACAGTTCAACAACATTCATTGCGTTATTTACGCTGTTGAGCAGATTTTATTTCCAACTTATGAAGCAATGGATTAGCAATCTGTTTCAAATCGAATCAGATTGTGATTGTGTTGTACTACGCAATTAGGGTACCTACGGTATACTAATGATAAACATAAAATATTTTACATTTGCATAACGAAATTCAGCATAATGATCATTACGAGTAATATTATTACTGTTGCCATAGTAATAATGAAACATAATTTTATAAAGCGTAATATCATAAACGCATAATAATTCTTTGAAATTAAAATAATGGATCTACCCTTTATAGCAGAACTTTTTACATCATAATATTATTTTGCATAACAGCGGATAGCATAAACTTCATTTCGCAGAGAATCGTTTGGCAAACACTAATTTATCATTATGATACATTCAAAAATCATAATTTTGAAAGTCAGAATCATCTTTTGGCATACATTTCATATCGATAATATAATCATTAAAAGGCAGAACTATCATATCTTAGAAAGTTAACAGTTAGAATCATCTTTTGGCATACATTCTTCCATAATAATTGAAATGGTCATCTATCACATGCATGCAGCAAGCATGCAGCATGCAAACATGCAAATAAGCATAGACCATGCATGCAGCAAGCATGCAGCATGTAAGCGAGCATCTAACATGCAGCAGGCATGGTTTCTGTTACGGCTCCGGCGTTGCGGGGCTCCGGCGATCCACGGCTTCGCCGGCCAGCCTCAGCCGCGGCGGCGGGCGTTAAAATCACCTGCTCCTCAACTCGCAGGACCCCTCGCCCCTCCGCGCCTTCGTGGGCTTAAATTACACTCTAGGGGTAGGGTAGACAAGACTACGTGGAGTCGATTTGGCAGCGATTCGTTTCTGTCACTAACTTTTGTAGCACTTCATATTGACTTTTTAAGACAATATTTTTATTTATATTTAAGGTTAAAAATGCTATTTTGTAGAAATGAATTTATTCTTACAAAACGACTGCCTCGTTGGTCTAGTGGCCGCAAGCGCTACTGCTGAGCATGAGGTCCTGGGTTCGATTCTCGGGTCGGGCAAAGTGTTATTGGGTTTTTCTATCTGAAATTTCTCAGTAGCAGCTCGGAGTCAAGATTTGTGCCCGGTTGATGGCAATAGGCTCGCCCTCTATTACATGGGACTTAAAACATAACTGGCGAAATGTGGGTGTACCTGCTACAGGGACACCTCTGCCCAACCCTTCGAGGAAACAAGGCGTGATGTTATGAATTTATTCCAAATTAAATTCTACCAACTTCATAGTATGCCAAGTGAAATTATTGTACCAAATAATCGTCGCTCTAAATAAACGTTATGCTAAACGAAATTATGCGGAATTTTAACTTTACCAAAGGTATCTCATTATGCCAAATAAAATTCTGCCATCTTAAAAGTATGCCATTGTAAATTCGGACATATAAACATTCGGCCAAACAATAATTATATTAAATGATAATTTTTATGCTTTTAAAATATTCGTTTAAAGAAGATTATGTCAAGTGTGTTATGCCAAATAAATTTCGTAGCGGTTTGTAATTAACAATTGGCGGAAGTACCGCTTGCCGGCGACGGAAACAAGTATTTCCGTCGCCGGCAAGCGGTACTTCCGCCAATTTTGACGCGTTTTGGTTTTTATTTTGTATTTATTTTTCTATTTTGTTCCCACGAGTAATAAAATAAATGTCCGCCTAAGCAGAGCCTCTTGCCCTAGGTTAACCTATTTATATTATTAAACAGAAAGTGATACTTTACTTTAATTAAATTTAATGAAATAAGTAAGTAAATGATTCTATTGCGTCTTGTTTTTTTAATATCAACTATCGAAAAACCGATATCAGTGAAATCCAATATCGGATTTTTTGTCAGATAGTCCGGTTTTTCGATATTATCGAAAACCGGTATCCATGCTCTCTACCACGGTATTGTTATGCTAATAAAATGTATTCCAAAACGTTACCTATGTCTACAATATTATGTTTTAAAATTTTATGCCAAGAGGGGGATTCCCGGCTGGAAATTGCTTTTAAAATTTCGCCATACAATTTGCAGCATATTTTGGCTGCCGTAGGTACACCCAACGGCAATGGGACGATAGTACTCCGAATACGACGTATGCATTTCATTTTTTTAATTTAACTGGCGAACTGTGTGTGTGTTAATGGGAGACCTCTAACCAACCCTTCGGGGAAAATTGGCGTGAGATTATGTTTGTACCAGTCTCTATTATTCCACCGTATAAATATAGGTATGAACTATTAAAAAAAAAACCGGACAAGTGCATGTCGGACCACGCACAATGTAGGGTTCCGTAGTTGGGATGAATTTATCCCAAGAACAAACTTAACTTTGCTGTTGAAAAAAAAAATGTTTTCATACAGAATGTATGGGAGAACATGTTTTTACAACCGCAAATCTAAGTTGGTCGATTATTACTCGTTAACTTGTAAAGCCTACTCAGCTGTGATAGTTTTCCTTTTAAATTCGTTATATAAGCTACTGCTGTGAATTTTTTCACATATCTAAAACCAACCATTTAGCTGGCAGGACACATGACTCTAACAAAAATTTGCACTTTAAAGCTTAATATTTCGCAAACGGATCTCTGAATTTAAAAATAGTTTTGACACACTCACAATTTTTTTTAAAGACCTTTCCAACGATACCCCACACCAAGGGATAGAAAAAAAAAAACATCCCCACTTTACGTGTAGGGGAGGTACCCTAAAAAAATATATTTTTCATAATTTTTATTTTACCACTTTGTTGGCATGATTAATATGTATATCCATGCCAAATTACAATTTTCTAGTACTAACAAATTGTTAGTACTAGAAGATTGTTAGTAACAATCTTGGAGCTAGACCGCGGACAGACAGACGGACATGACGAAACTATAAGAGTTCCTTGTTTACTACGGAACCCTAACTAGAATAACAAAAAACGCAAGTAACAAAAAAAAAATATTCTTCTTTTTCAGTAGTTTGCTGGTTCCTTGTACTGCAGTGCGTTTTTTACGTTTCACCTACACGTAAAGTGAAGCAAGAGACAACTGAACTTGCTGAACGTATGCAAAAACATCGGTCGAATGACTTGTCAAAGATCCCACAAAATTCGTTAAAACCGTGCGTAGTAAAACAAGGGACAACTGAACGTATGCAAAAACGTCGTCGGCCGAATGGCTTGTCAAAGATCCCACTGTATTTGTTAAAATCTAATTTACGTAATAGTTTACATAAAGATTGTATTCATCATCCTAACGGTAAAAAGAATAAACGGCCGAGGAATAAGAAAGGAAAAGATAATCTGAAAGTAGAAAAATTATTATTTAATTTTATCCTTAATAAAATATTATGCCTAGGATATTGTGCAGATCCGATCGTGGAACAAGTTGTGACCACCGCGCCCACCACGACCACCTCGCCCACCACGAAAACCTCGACCACCAGGACCACCTCGCCCACCACAAAAACCTCGACCACCAGGACCACCTCGCCCACCACGAAAACCTCGACCACCAGGACCACCTCGCCCACCACGAAAACCTCGACCACCAGGAGGACCACCTGGCCCACCCCGACCACTACAAAACCGCCGCATATATCTGAAGAAATAGAGGAAGTAGAATGGCTAAGGTCATAAAAAATGTATTTTTAAAAGTTTTGAGATGAGCCCATGTTTGATTGTGAATACCATGCGCTAGCAAATAGTACGTTTATGTAATAGGGGACGAGCCTATTGCCATCAACCGGGCATAAAAAAGAGTATTAAAACATAAACCACAGATTTTTAGAATTATTTTCTGTCTGTCTGTTTGTTTGTTCGCGCACATCTCCGGAACTACTGAACGGATGTATGTTCATGTAGTTTCACAGATAGACAGAGATTAATTTGGAGTAGAATAGAGGCTTTGTTTCATTAAAATCGGATGTTACAAAAAAAAGTTAACGTTATTTTTAAATGTACCTACTTATTCACAATTGGGCCCGGTAAGGTGGCGCTGCAATCGAGGTTCAAGAAAAAAGTCACCATTTCTGAGCATTAACCTAACAAAAAGTACTAGGCTAGCATGAATTCAGGATATTTCAATCACTAGTATAATATTCCAATATTAGGATTTGGCACACAGATAGTTTCTAACAAAAATTACTAGGCTAGCATGAATTCAGGTTAGGTATAATTTCAGAACATCAAAAAAAAAAAAAAACTCCTCACATAAAAAGACACACTGTCAATATGCCATGTTACATAGAACCATTTCATACAAATGTAGATTGATAGTTTGTTTTTTTTTTTAAACATGTTTAAAAATTGATGTAATTTCCAGGACAGTGTCAAATATGATTTGCGACTATATCAGATAATTATTATGTATTTACAGAATCTTTGGAATCATTAGATTTGTAAGAATCATAAGAACTTTACCATAAGTTTGTTCTAGGAACAAATCTAACTTAGGCAAAACATAGAGATCTCTTTACTTACTTTCTTTAATTTGAATTAGTATTATTGTTTTGTTTCGTTTTATTTTACCAATTTAGATTTTGTGGTTTTCGTTTTACGCGGGTGAAGCCGCTGTGTACCTTCTGAAACTTGCTATGAATACACATCTTCGATTATGCTTTGTGATTTGGTTTATTTGACTTGGTTTACGAAGTTGCCATTTTAAATATTATATTTTATAAAAATTTAGGACTAAGTATTGTATTTATTTTATTTTTGATTTTTATTTCTGCACCGGTTGACGTCATCACGTCAGCGCCGGCTGTCGCTGAAAACCAGCGCTGTGGCTCTGTCTCGCATGGGGTCGCAGTATTATGATGAGCGATGGCCGTTTTGCGTGGATGTGACGCATTTTTTCCCCCATTTTGTTATTTACGTGTTTTTAATCTTCCTTTGCGTCATGTTTACCGCAACTAAACGTATTTTCTTTTCTTTCTTTCTTTCTATTTTGCTTTGTGGTTTTGATAATTTGATCTGGATTTACTTTAAAAACCGGCCAGGTGCGTGTCGGGCCACGAACAATGAAGGGTTCCGTAGTTGAGATGGGATGAATTTATCCCAAAAACAAAATTAATATTGTAGTTGAACAACATGTTCTTCCATACATTGAAATATGCCACGGTCATATAAATAATATTCCTGAAAAACGTTCCTGACAACAGCAATTCTCGCTGAGATCAGGCGACAAGGTAAGATTGCCCTAGCAGTGGCTTCATCGGGAATTGCAGCCAGTGTACTCCCTGGCGGAAAAACGGCCCACACTATGTTCAAAATACCAGTCGATTTATAATGAATCACCAACATGTTTGATAACAAGAAATTGTGATACTTAAGGCAAAAGTGTTACAAGATTGCTGTCTGATCGTTTGTGATGAATGCACGATGGCAAACAAAACAGCCGTTGAAGCTGTGAATAGAAAACTATGGGACATTCGGTGCGATGAAAGACCAATGGGGAACGTCACACTACTCTTTTCTGGAGATTTTCGGCTCTACCGGTCGAGGGACTAGAGCTGATGAAAACGAAGTTTCATTGAAGCGTTCTTACCTCTGACCTCAAATAAAAATGTATATTTTCTATTAAATACAACATACATAACTGCGGATCAGGAGAATTGTAGACTGGAACAAAATTGATGACGCGTAAATCTTCTTCAAGTTTATTTAAGTTTAATTTTTTATTTTATTTATTTATTTATTTAGGTTAACCAACAATTGCTTACACCTATACATTTCTAACTTAATTACTAGGGTAACATTTACAAGTGCAACAATTAATTATAGGTTAACACCACATGCACAAAAAATAAAAACGGCCTTAAACAACATACTTATAAAGTTAATATATATGTTACGGCTAAAACCCGAAGTGCGGCTACACCTAGTTTTAGCCGGCTAGAACTAGGTGCGGCCAAACCCGAAGTGCGGCTACACCTAGTTTTAGCCGGCTAGAACTAGGTGCGGCCGGTAGCAGTTGGTTAAACTAAATGGATCCTGGCACTCGCCGGCCGCTGCCGCGGCACCGCTCGCTTCGCTCGCTCGGCTCGTGCGGTGTGTTATGTGGTCACAGTTCTAACCTAACCTAACCTACCTTTCAGCCATTTTCATTTGCTACAACTAACTTTAACCTACTGCTAACCGCACCAAGTTCTAGCCGGCTAAAACTAGGTGTAGCCACACTTCGGGTTTTAGCCGTGACATTATATACAAAAAACAAAATTAAAATAATATAAAGAAGATTAACAACTCATTCAATCAAAATTACTGATTCAGATGACTCAAAAATGAAAATTTATGAATAAAATTAAATTGATTATGAATAAATAATAAAATTAAATGAAAAGAATAAACGGATTACAAGTGAAAATAATTGAAAACATATATAAAATTAAATTAAATTTACATTGAATTATTTACAAAAGCTCGTACAAATTTATTAATATTGTCGTGGTGAACATGTCACTGCGGCCATTGATGGTTTTGCACAATCTCGGTATTGGAGAATTCGCACCAAGCACAGACTTTCGAAGTGGTGGACACAGGGGTGTTATTTTATTCCTAGGATATCTAGAGGGCGCATGGAACCTCATAAGCTTTACTAAGCTGGGGCAGTCGATCTTATTGTGCAACAGTTTGTAAACAAATAAAGCATCGGTTATATCTCTGCGCATAGATAACGATTGCATTTTGAAATGACATAGGCGGGCTTCTCTTACAAAGCCCTTAGAAGACGCTTAGATTTCCCCTCACTAAAAGCTAAATGCCATACAAAACGTTTCTGTACCCTTTTCAGACGCAACATGTGAGTGGCTTAATGAGGTCTCCACACAACACTGCAATACTCCATAACACTGCGCACGAGGCTGTAATATAACATTATTTTGGTGCTACTTTTACGAAAGCCTTTGGTGTTACGAAGTAAGAACCCTAACATTTTTGATGACTTTTTAATAATATATTCAAAATGGGGCACAAAAGTGACTTTTTTTTCACAAAAGTACTCCTAGATCCCTTATTATTTCGACTTCTTGGACTCGCTCCTGGTCTATGGAGTACTCTGTGTCAATACAGTTAATTTTTCGCGTATATTTTACATGGTAACATTTCTTTGGATTTAGTTGCATTTTATTATTGTGGCACCATTTTATGACTTGGTCAAGATCGTGTTGCAGAAGTTCACAGTCTCTTTTTGACTCAATTACTCGTGCAAATTTTAAGTCATCAGCATACAGAAAAGGTTGGGAAAAACGAAAGCACTCCGGAAGGTCATTTATGAACATAATAAATAGTATTGGAGCTAAGTGAGATCCTTGGGGGGCGCCCGATGTTATTTTGTGTGCAGCCGATCGAAAACCGTTTACAACGACAAAGTATTCGCGTTCAGTAAGATAGTACTTGAACCAACTTAATAGAGGCCCTGTTATACCATAGGCTGCTAGTTTATAAATCAGGATAGAATGTGACTTTTTATCAAATCCCTTACTGAAGTTGGTGTACACTACGTCAAATTGTTTGCCTGCATCTACAGCCTGTATTAGGGACTCCGTAAATGACACTAAATTTGAAGCTGTAGATCTAAATGCTACAAAACCGTGTTGATTTTCATTAAGGTACAATCCTAAATGTTGCTGAATGTGAGAACATATTAAAGATTCAAAAATCTTTGCAAATGTGGATAAAATTAAAATAGGCCTGTAGTTGCTTACGGTATCTGTTTTATCTGACTTATGCACTGGGACTACCTTGGCTTTTTTCCATTCTGACGGAAAAGTTCCAATAGCCAACGATGTATTATATATTATTAGTAAAGGAGATACTAGAGCTGTGGCACAGTTAGAAATAAAAACAGGTGGGATGCCATCCGGGCCAGGTCCTTTACTAATGTTTACTGTTTTTAGTTTCTTTAGTAAACAGTCGCGGTCAAGCACAGGAATACTCAAGCCCTGATTATTATTATGCAGTGCTTGGAGGTACTTTGTATGGCAGTTAATTTCTGTATCTTTGTCAGTCGTATACATGGTTGCGAAATGTTTTGCGAAAAGGTCGCAAATTTCAGAACCGTTAGATGTAACAACCTGTCCATCAGTCATTGCCAAAGGGTAGCCACTAGTGCCACCGCGTTTCGCTTTTATGTAATTCCAGAGAATTTTGGGATTATCTTTTATGTCTTTTTCAATTCCATCTATGTAGTCATTATATAAATTCATGGCTAGTTTTTCACACCGCTTGGAAACTAGTTTCAGTTCAATTTTATCTAAAAGATTTTTGTATTTCTTGTAACGCAACCTCAGCCTATTTTTTTCTTTTAATGATTTAATTAATTTTAAATCAAACCACGGCGGATACCGATAATTGTTAGGTTTCCGATCAGGCACAAATTTTCCAATAGCCTCACGCAGACATTTATAAAACATTGCCACCATGTCATTCACATCACAAGTATTTAGAAAAAGTTCATTCCAGTTCAGCTTATTGAGGTAATTGTTAATTTCAGGGTAATTAGCCTTATAAAAGTTAGGTCTTGTGTCCATACTATAGGTACGGTAAGTTACAGTCCTTTAGCAAAGACATAGTTAGTTCAAAGGGGGGATGCATTTTATGGATAGCTACTAGAGAATTGCTGGACTCGTTTACTGAACAAGTTTGCTCTGTTGATAAGACCAGATCCAGTATTCGGCCAGAACAGTTGTTTACATAATTATGTTAAGATAGTTGATTTACATTCATAAAATCCAAGAGGTTTTGACAAGTTTTAGGTAGAGAGTCATACAACACAACAACGGTTTTATCCCAGTTCAATTTACTAAAGTTAAAATCACCAATTATGAAACAGGGGATGTCCATTGAGTCAAGCACTCTGTTGCAGCCATCAACAAAATGATCAAAGGTTGCGAGACATACTGCTGGTGGTAGATAAACGGCACAAAGAGCAACTTGGCGTGACTTGTGAGATGTCTTGGAATTTAGAAATTGTGCGAGTGTTTTGTTTAGGTAATTTACACTTTATGATTAATAGGGCAGCATTGTGATCGGTTATTGTTGAGTTAACAACAAGTGCAAGTGAAGGGAAATTTGATTTAAGCGTGGTCCAAGCAGGAGCCACTTTGATGTGTAGGAAAATTGTGTACGGGGAGCAAGCCATGAAAGGCGCATAGGTTGAGATAGTCCTGAGCAGATGTATCAGGACTTCCTGGAAGAATATTAATATTACCAATTAAAATCGTGTTTTTGAAGGATGACAGGTTTTGCCAGGTGTAATTCAGAGAGTTAGTAAAATTGCTGATATTTTTAAAGGAGAGGAGGTCGATATATTGCTAATATCGCAAATTCTAATCCAATTTTAACTAACAAACTGTTACAGTCGACCATATTAGGTTCCTCGACGGAGACATTCAGATGATTTCTGACATAAAATATCACCCCATCATTTTTATTGTAATTTATACAACTTTTGTACATATTATATCCCGTGAATAGTGGTAGTTATATTGCTTGGCATGCGAACATTCAGTCAAAAAAAGTATGTCACAATTTATGTTTATCCGTTGTTGAAAAGTGCAAAAACTATAAAAATTCTTAAATATGCTACGAATATTTTGTGTTAGTATGGTTAACGGAGTTTTATAGACGGAAAGATATTGTTTGCAATGTTCCGCTTCACAAACTTTTGACTCGGATACAGAGAAATTATCTAAGTTATTAATTAGCGTGAAATAAAAGAATATAAATCTGAAATAAGTAAAAGGTCTAAAAATAACTTATAAACGGCGCTCTTAGGCGCCTTCATAATCAATGATATTAATGTATCTTTTCTCAGCCATTATTTTCGCCAGGCAGTCAGTAGCATCTGACATTCAGGAGACTGTTCGAGTTGCCCCGGACCCTTTATGTGTTTGTCTGGCTTTTTGGAATGCGAGCAAGTGGCGCATTTTGGTTCATTTGCCTTCTTTGGACAATCTTTGATCGAGTAACCTTGATCACCACAGTGGCCGCAGGTGTAAGATGTCTGTGTGATGTAGTTGGTGTGTTTTGCCCAGTTCAGCTGTTTATCCAAAAAGATGCCCAGGTATTTGGTTTCAGTTGATAGGCTTAGGTTTGTTCCAAAGAATCGTGGTAGTTGTAGTGTCGTCAATTTTCTCTTTTTTGAGAAGAGAATCAGTTCAGTTTTGTAGGGTTCACTGAGAGTTGGTGCTTGTTACTATTTTTAGGGCTTGTCGCATAAGGTTGCATAGAGTGTTTTTGTGGGTCCCGTTTATTATTATTATGTCATCGGCGTAGCCTACGGTGAAGTAACCTTTGTCGTTGAGTGTTTTGATGAGGCTGTCTACTACCAGGTTCCATAGAAGTGGTGAGAGGACGCCTCCTTGCGGGCAGCCCTTCGCAACCTTGGCTGAATGGTGTTGATAGCCCACGTTATCCGCTCTTATGTTACTATATAGCGTGTGACAATGTATTATACAGTATTATACATATAAACCTTCTGGAAGAAAATGTCAAAATCATTGTGAAAATCGTATCAAAATCCGTTGCGTTTAGAAGAACTTAGCGTAGAAACAGACAGACGAAAAAAACGACTTTGCTTTATACTATTTAGAGATAATAATAAAAAGATTTAACAAAGCAAACACAAATACGTTAAATTTACCTTTCCTCCTCCTTAGGTAATTAAAAAAAACCGGCCAAGTGCGTATCGGACTACGCACAATGAAGGGTTCTGTAGTTGGGATGAATTTATCCCAAAAACAAAATTAACTTTGTAGTTGAAAAATATGTTCTCCCATACGGAATATATGGGAAAACATGTTTTTGCAACTGCAAAATTAAGTTGGTCAATTATTACTCGTTAACTTGTAGAGCCTACTTAGCTGTGGTAGTTTTCCTTTTAATTTCGTTATATAAAATACTGCAGTGATTTTTTTCACACATCCAAAACCAACCATTTAGCTGGCAGGGGAGGGGGGGACACTTGACTCTAACAAAAATTAGCACTTTGAAGCTTAATATTTCGCAAACGGATCCTTTAATCCAAAAATGGTTTTCACAAACTCACAATGTTTTTAAAGGACCTTTCCAATGATCCCCCACACAAAGGGTTAAAAAAAAAACATCACCACTTTACGTGTAGGAGAGGTACCGTAAAAAAAAAAAAAAAATTGTTTTACCACTTTGTCGGCGTAATTAATATGTATACCTATGCCAAATTACAGCTTTCTAGTACTAAGGGTCTCGGAGCTAGACCGCGGACAGACAGACAGATGGACAGACAGACAGACAGACCACAAACTTTTATAACAAGCTGCCAAAGTCTGTTACAGAACTAAGCGATGGGAAGTTCAAAACCCACATCAAACGTGTCCTTATCAAAAAGCATATTATAAGATTAAAGACTACGTTGAAGACAAGGAAGTTAGGCAATAATTCCTTCTGCACATGTGGCTTTCTTGGTCTTGGTCCTCATTAAGAGGGCCCTTCCCGATCCGTCTATCGTCAACGCAAGCATGGTCAAAAAGCATGTTGTTTCATCTAGCGCAAGTGAGAACTGCTAACAAGCAAGTGAGAACGCGATAACATTGTACGAAAAATAGTGTGAGGAAATTTCATAAAACTTGTTTCAGGAAATACGTGTTTTTGAGTAAGCTTTACTAGTTTGTAAAATAAATGTTTGTCATTTAGAATCTTCATTACATGTGAAAGGTTCCTACGCAGATTTTTTCTTTACTTTTACTATTTATGAGTATATTAAGAACGGCCAAAGTTCAGGTAAAAATTGTGCAAAAATGCAGATTTTCGGAGACTTGTACTGAATTTATTTCTCGACATTTAATTTTTTTTGGTTTCATAGAAACCTAGAAATAGTGCACAAGATACCTATTAGCGTGCGCGTTTGTATGAAAAGTATGACGGGTTGGCCGCTCTTAACGGCATAACAATGTAAATGTCTATTAACTGCTCCCAAATTACGATAATTTTTTTATTTTACTTTTTTACATACTTCATTGACATAATCTTTTCAGTATTTGACATTATATACCTACAATTTTCTATATTTTTTTAATCAAATTAGATTTGTTACAGCTGTAGTGGCAATCATGTCATTTGGTTTAAATAGGTTCTTATTTTTATTATTTTGTTTATCTTTTATATAGATTCTTTTCTTTTCTTTTAGATTTTGTGAATGTGAGAACGTTGTAGGCTGTAAACTTGTGTACCATTTTTTATTTTACTAAGTACCTGGTACTTGTTGATAGGCTTACATTGGTGCCGATTCTCTTGTACACCGAACTAAACTAACTAAACTATCACTAAAATTCCTTACTTTGGACTATGAGAATCTCAAAGCTATTCTGCAAAATAAATTCTCTAAATTTAAAAATTATTTTGTCGTGTCTAAATCGAATTTGACAATCGCAACTCCACACGTGATACCTAACCACGTGACTCTTTTTAGAGCCGGAGGCGCGCAGGGGGGCAGCCTCGACGTGTTTTATATGGATTTTTTTTACTTTTTGTATGAAAAATAAGAAAAAATATTACCTACATGTAGAGAGTTAGGGGTTTAAGGGTTTTATAAAGGGTGTCGAAATTTTCATTATTTTTGCGATTGGACACACCGTTTTCGATATATAAGCAAAAGAAAAAAAAATATTCAGTACTGTTTGTTGGTTGGAATTTAAAGTTCATGACAACCAATTTTATTCCACACGTTTTTAGTCGCGATTAAAAATAGTCAGATTTAGTTAGAAAATCTAAATTTTAGGTGAAAAACGTCAAATTCAGAATAGCAAAATTGCCATTTTTACTAAACTAATATCTCAGTACCATCTTAGTGCTGCCAAACTAAAATATAGTTAAGTTGTGTCATTTTAGTCTATTTCAGAATGGGAAATCGTCGTTTGACAGGATTAAACTAAATTTTGGTGATTTTTAGTCTAGTTTAGAGGCATTTGTGACAAGAGAATCGACACCACTGTCCTCCCATACCTATTAACACTGTAATTTGAAAACATTGTAGAAACAATTTATTGTGAAAAGAGTAACCGTGGAGTTTCTTGCCGACTCTTCTCCATAGGAAGCGACCAATTGGAACCGTGCACCTAGCTTCTGACGTTTCATAAGTGCCCTTGTAGGTTTATGTGAAATAAAATATTTAGATTTTGATTTTTTTTAGATTTTGAGACAGACGGACATGACGAAACTATAAGGGTTCCTTGTTTACGACGGAACCCTAAAAAGATAAAGATTTGTTGTTTTTTTATTTTGACAGCCGCCTCCAAGGCGTTTTGCACGAGCACTAGCCATTATTAGAGGCGCAGGTGCGGTACGTACACACGGGCATGTGGCAACCGACTGGATTTAGTTGCCCCGGGGGATTACAAGCCATAGGTACGTTAGCGCGTGACCTCGAACGGGTGAGGGAGACCTGCAAAAGTTAACGGAAGTTCAATTTAACGGAAGTTAACAAGAGCGTTAACATTTTTTTGAGTTAATTTAAAAAATCCGTTATGCATTTTGTTAACTTCGTTAATTCTATTAATTAATGGATTAATGACTTAATGCCCACCTATGTTATACGTTACAGTTGCTGCTAGTGTGTGTGATGAGCATCATATGGTGGGTGATGCCGACGACAACGGCATGACGCCCGCGCCAACTACTCAGTTATTCGACAAAGTTCTTCTAAGATTAGAATGTATTTATTTATTTATTTATTTAGATATATGTACTATACTCGTATTGTACAACAAAAATAAAATGTTATTTTATATAAATGCTTTATTCAACTACCAAGTTAATGTTTCCTTTTTACCCGACTACGGCAAAGCCAAAAGGAATGGTTATGATTTTAGCAGTCTACGTATAGAATTATTGTATACGTAGACTGCTAAAATATAGAATTATTGTATAGAATTATTTTTTTCTAACTTGAACAGACAGCTGTGCTGCTGGGGAGTTTGTTGCGCCACTTCTTCTTCCCAGCGAAAGGCACTAGGAAGTGGTGAAGGGTGGGCGTTTTTGGGGGACTGTCTTATGTAATTTTGACGTTCGAAAAGTGCTGATTCTCAGCCTAATTTGAATAAATGACTTTTGAATTTTATGTATGTTTATATGTTTGCGTTTACGTGAGCGCCTAAACTACTGAATCGATTTTGATGAATGAGGTATCAATAGATTCGTAATAATGGTCCAGGTGACATAGGCTATATAAATTTTCCCTAAAATTAATATTGTGGACTTTAAACGTAAATTTCTAACCTCGAAAAAAGGAAAGGAGATGATCATGACATATTTGCTATAAAAAGAAAGGTCTTGACAAGCAAATTACAAATATGTATACAATATCATATTTTCAAAGTAAATAAAGATGTTTTTGATTTGTAATTCCACTCTTATGAAGAAAAACAAGTACAACGAAATATTTATATTTTAGATTTCTTCGAAGCTCGATATCGATGTACATGGGGCACCCAGAATTTTTTTGCGATACTTTAAGAAATATACTACAGGTTATAATTTTTTAAATTAAATCTTTTCAAATAACTCTCCATTTGCGTCTATACACAGTTTCATACGTCTAAACCAATTTTCATAACACATTTTCCAGTCCGCATCAGACACCTCCTTAATCCTCTTCTCAAATGCAGCCAGTGCATCTTCCGGTGATGAAAACTGTTTTCCCTTGAGTTGATTTTTTATTTTGGGGAACAAAAATGATAAATCCATGATTCATCACATCACCCGTAATGAAATCGTAAACGCGCCGAGACGAGCCTGCTTCAAATTTTGCTATCATGTCTCGGCACCATTCTACCCGAACCTCCTTCTGACCCTGCGTTAGATTGTGCGGTACCCAGCGTGAAACTATCTTCCTTACCCGAAGATGCCCGTGTAGAATTTCATGCACACTTCCCGATCCAATCTGTAGTATGCTGAATCTCTTCATATATAATTCGCCTATTTTCTTGAATTACATTTTTCACAGCCAGCACGTTTTCTTATGTAACAGCCGTCATAGGGCGACCACATCTTTCTTCGTCCGCCAAAGTTACTTGACCACGCGAACCAGCGGAAAACAGTCGCTTTTGTCTATGAACACCATTCGAAGTCTTTCAAATGATTCTTCTGGTTTAAGTCGACATTTGAAATCATACAAAATCATCGCGCGAAAATGTTCTCGTTGTAAATTCAATTTTCAGTGAGACAAAGCATATTGATTTTGCTCCTAAAAAAATGTGGAGGGAATTTCGAATTTGGAATGTTGTGTTTTTTTGTAATGAATAGTCTTAGTTTTTTAATTGATATCAAAACTAGTCAGTGTTCCATAGACAAAAACTGTTAGTCTCAAAACTTTCTGAGTGACCTGCCTCTACCATGAGTTGTCATCGAAAACTTACTCGCTAGCGTTAAACTCGCTAGCGTATTAACGTGAATCAAATAGATTTCCATAATGTCAAAACTCGCTAGCATCTCCGCAAATGATTTATAAGAAAATATATTGTACAGCACCCCTAGCGGTCACAGAAAGAATTAAAATTCATACTAAGAGCACTATAGATTTCGATAGATTACAAACCTAACGTAATCTATGCGATAGTCCCTAACGTTTTTCAACTGTCACCATACAAAACGGCACCATGAGTCACTAATTCAACAGACGCTATCGAAAAATACGCTTGCGATAGTAGTTACGTCACTCACTAGCATTTTGAGGTGTGAAACACATGTTTACATTAAAATATATACGTTTTTGAGTCTAGTAGTCAAAATAATGTCTGGAAGAGCTTATTCAGCACGGAATATGTTAGTGGCCGCTCAATTTGAAGACCAACGACGTGAACAACGTGAATTTCAAGAAATAAACCAAATAAGTTCCTTTACAAAATATTCTATTTTTGTAAACATTAAAACTCAAACTGAAACTCAAAGCATTTATTTCAATTAAACCATTTACTTGCACTTTTGGATCAGTCAGTCAGAAATATGAAGCTAGTTGCCCATTCCAAAGCGTAGTAGGTACCTATGGAGAAGAGCGGGCAAGAAACTCCACGGACACTCTTCACGGACATCATCATCATTACAGCCGAAAGACGTCCACTCATGGGCCTCCCACAAGCACCGCCTCTTCGAACGATTTTGTGCTTCCCGCATCCAGCGGATTCCTGCGGCCTTCACAAGGGCATCGGTCCATCTTGTGGGAGGCCTTCCAACGCTACGTGTTCCGGTACGCGGTCGTCACTCCAGAACCCTCGTCGCCACTGTTTTGTAAACATAGTTCATTTTAAATTTAAATAAAAAACGCCGCAAATCACACATCAACAACAAAATATTATAAATTGAATAGACGTACAGTAAGCGCTCAAAAGTGCATGAGCACGCTAAGAGTCGTATTGCTGTGAACACGCGGTATAGCTCGTACATTTGTATGTGTAAGCAACACGATACACACACCACAGATAACGCAGTTTTGCGCTACACGAAACAACAATATATTTCCGTCGCTTTAAACATGCTAGCACACACGCACTATGCGCGTGAACTTGACCAGTTAATGGCATTGCTAAAATTCGATAGTAACTTAACAAGTGCAGATAGCAGAAAGCGTTAAGCGTTGGTATGGAATTCAAACTGCCTCAGGTTCTAATCTCGTAAATCACAGTGCGGTTTTTTGCAAATATTATGAGTTTTGTTTTCGATAATAATATTTTTTAAATATTGCTGCTTTTTTATGTTGTTATTGCAATAAAGGTTTTAGAGTAAAAAATGCGTCATATATGATAACAAAATTAAAAAAAATATGTTTATTCGTTAAATTTATTTTACATAAGTTAAAAACTGCTACAATTATTTATCATTACTTTAGCTGAATAAGATGTGAAATAGATGTCAAGAAACTTAGAAGCAGTTTGTATTATTTTGACATATTTAAATTATGAAATATTTTAAATTTTTAATGGATTTTTTCACCATAAATATTAAGCTTTGATCATGGTCGAAGTAATTAAGTAATAAATAAGAATATTAGACTACTTAAAATGTAAAAAACTACTTACAGAATAGGTAATTTTAAGGTTAAATATGGGCAGTTTGTTTATATTTTATTTGTATTAATTATTTTACATTTTATTTGACTTTAGTAAATATTGGTTGTTATTGAGGTTAAAGCTTAAGTATTCATTTTCTTTACGAAAAGAAGATTGAAACTAAACCTCAAATTTTAATCCTGAAATAATACTATTACTAAAATAATATTAAACAATTTCGGTATATCTGCAAGAAATACGACAAACACCCTATTGAAACGTGCTTAAAAAATTCGCTACCATAAATTCATGCAATAACGAATCTGTTGTTTATTAAGTTGGTACGGTCAATATTTTAAGGTCAAAAACGGTTTTCTAGCTGGTCTTCAGTGATGCAAGCCTTCAGAGTGCACGGCGAACGGTTCATAATGACGTGTTTTTAATAATTCAGCAAAATATCTCGTTGGTATGAAACCATTTGTTTCATTCACCATTTGACGTCGCTGCTACTCGATAATAAGCCCCTTCCTCATATCGCTTCACAGTATTTCTCTAGAACAAAGAAAAACATTGTTTTTATTACACATAATACCTTATTATTTATTATTCACTAATCGAATTAAACCTCACAATGAATTTAAAACTTTAAAGGCATCTTCTGTCTCAACAATACCTCTGTTCTATCAACAATACCCTTGATTAAGATTTATGTTTAGTAAAATATGAAATATATAAATGATGACACTCACACTTAGTCCGGTTTCATTAGATATTCACTTCACTTTTACGCAGAGCAATAATATTCTCTGATCTGATCTGATCTCTTCAATATATTTTATGCCTGCTTTTTGATAATAATAACCACAACACTGCGCTAAATACTCGTCACCAATATTATCCACGAACCAACAAAGTTCTATTAATTAAATACTCGTAACAAACTGCATCTACCCCACAGAAATCGAAATAATTTACTTAGTTTTTTGTGGTCTACCTGCTAAACTTTAATATTTATGTGAACAAGACGAATGAAACTAAAAACGAATGATGATTATTTAACTAGTCATAGGTTGCAGACAAAGTGAGTGTGTGTGTGTAATGTGCGTGTCTACAGTATTGTAACAACTTATAGAAGAAGGTCGTAAGTCAAACCGAAGCGTCAGTCTATTGCTTTGTGAGATTGCTCATGGACTTTTGGTCGGTACTGTACATAATTATTATGGAATAAAAATTCAACAACCCCTAAATACCATAAGTAGTCCTCTAACCGCCAACCTTTCTATTTAGTCGGATTATTTCATGATATTGACTGTCATAACATTTATAGTTACCATGGCGATACCACTACGTTTTGATCATATGAGCCGTTCTCTCTTCTTATTACTGAGAAAGAAAGAAACAAAACATAAGAGTGAAGTCAGCTAGATGACACGATCTATCGAGCTAACCTTAGCGCCTGCGTAAGACTCCGTAAACCTCATGGTAAGAGCATTGTCGAAATCTATTTGATACACGTTAACCCTTCCGACTCCACACACTTTTCATAGAGCCATACCACCATTCCGCCATAAATAATGGAAGTGAACCCTCCGGGAGGGTTCACTTCCATTATGTATTACGTTAGCGCTAAAGTTAACCATCGCGGACGGTCAACGGCATTAGGATTAAAACTGTATTACAAAACGCTGTAAAACGAAGTTAATTACGTAATAAACAATAATAAGTAAATAAAACAATAATGAACAATTTAAAAAATAAATGGTTATTATAATGTTAATAATAAATAAACGTATTTAATTTATAAAACAATGATTATGTATAATTCATAAATTGAATTCTGTATTAATAAATATATAACTAACTAACTACTTATCTAATAATACAATTTGTCACATTAAACGACCAGTGCTCTTCCTCCTCTCTCCTACTTGATCTGTGCTGTGCCCGACAGGGTCCATAATTGTGACTAATATAATTATTTCCCTACCAACTATATACATTATGGTACGCAATAAAGAATTTGAGATTTGAGATTTTAAAATTGTGTTTTGAGGGGGTCTTGGCGCTATACGTAGTTTCCACCCTTTTAATTTTTTTGTGAATTATTGTAACAGCCAACAAAAAAAATTTTGAAAATAAAAATGCTTGTATTTTAATATCAACGCTTATACTAATAAATCTTGTTAAAATATACATCAGATTTTATTTTCACGGTTTATAATTCTGTATTCGTTAAGAAACACCTTCATTTAAAATGAGCCCTCCGCGAGGGCTCCCGGCATCCCTTATGCGACTAGGTGAACCCTCCAGGAAGGTTCCCGGCACTGAACGTGTTAATACGCTATCGCTAGCGAGTAAATTTTCGATGACAACTCATGGTGGTCTGGTGTTGGCGTCGAAATAAATCGCGCTATGGTTTCGTCCAAAGCACTATAACCATAATAATAATAATAATAACCCCACCGCCGTATCTCTACGTTGACGTCGTGGTGGGGCTTGCGTGCTCCGAACTCTAGGCCCGAGCCAGTAGAGTTTACTTTGCCGGACCGGGTCTGGAATGAGGAGCCAGACCAAGAGAAATACAAAAACCCGCAGGGCAGCATGTGGCGAGCTGTTGGGCAGTAGCGACCCCACGGACCCTATCTTCCGGGAGAAGTCTTGTTCCTCACCTCTGGCTTGCCTTTATTGGCCGGCTGGAGTGAGCACTGACGAGGAACAGAGCTCCCACCTCATTCTCGCCTTTATTGGCCGGCTTGAGTGGAGATTCGCAAGAGCAAACGTGCTTGGAGAAAGGAAGTATTTCAGTAAGATGCTGGTAGGGATCTTGACCGTACTTCCGGGATTGTCCTGATAGCCGTGGAATACCTCTCCACTCCTCATAAGCACCTCAGGACATGTTGCCCCTTTGTCGCTACGACACTTTGTGCTAGCGACCGTTTTCGGGGGCCCATTATTGAGTGTGCAAGTCACCCCCTGCCATTTTCCTGTGTATGTTTTATAATATATTGGTCAGGCAGGGGCCATAGTCTTTCCATAGTTCAAGGTTACCAATCCATTATAGCCACCCAAATCCATAGCCCAATATGTTTTGTTTCCATGTTCTACAATAGTCCTACACCAACCGGGGGTTGTCCTTGGGTGCACTTGTATAGTGCATATAGGGATAATCGTCGGTTGGTGCCTCATTTCATACAAAACGTCTAACGGGCCTCTGCGAGTTGGCTTCGGCCCCTCGTACGCCTTCCAAAGGTCCGGGACCCCAGGGTCCCGAGATGTGTCAAAGACGTTTGAAAAATAATAATAATCATTTAATTCAGATTACATCCATATTTGTTAGTACAATTGCGAGCTTACAAACTAGTGTTAGTAATAATTAATAATAATTGACATATAATAATAAAATAAAATAATAATAATAATTTAATTAAATAATATATAATAACAATTGCATTTTTATTGTATATCATTTAATTAAATTAAACAGTAAGTGGCAGGTCCGGGTGGACTCCCCGATGGTGGTGATAAATCACTATACGACTGCGTGCAGCCGTATCCAGCGAGCCAGCATCGGAGAGTCCCACCGGTCCACCAGCGCGCGCAGGATGGTGTTGGGACTGTCGCGCGTGCGGCGCATGATAGAAGCGCACCGTTTGCGCATGATGGCTGCAAAGCTGTCCGTGTCAGCCGCCGCGAACATCGCGGAGGCGCTGCAGTGGCGCGGCAGCCCCATCAGCACCCGGAACGCGATATTGTATTGAACGCGCAGACCGCTGTATGTCCGCTGTGTATAGTTAACCCACAGGCTGCAGGTGTAAAAGGACTGACAATACGCTTTAAAAAGCGCAACTTTGACAGTCCCCGTGCACCGCGAAAACCTGCGGGCCAACATGTTGCATCGGACAGACAGCGCTCTGCGCTCCCTCTCAATATCCACCCCGTCCTTAAGGTCCGCCGTGACCCAGTGGCCCAAATATTTAAATTGCTCAACTTTGTTTAGAGCTGTACCACATAAAGTGAAATTCGGAACGAATGTGTAGCGCTTGTTGTCTGGCCTGAAAATCATTATTTCACTCTTTTTCGTGTTGTATTTGAGCCCATGAGTCACCGCGTAGGACTCACAAATTTTCAGGAGCCTTCGTAAGGCACCAATCGATGGGCTCAGCAGCACCATATCATCTGCGTAGCTGATGTTATTCACACACACTCCATCTATATGACACCCGATGCCGGTGCTGCTGAGTTCACCGATTAGTCGGTCGACGTACAGGTTGAAGAGCGTGGGAGAGGTCAGCCCTCCCTGCCTCACCCCGCACTCCAGCCCGTACTCCTCCGAGAGAGCACCTGTCCATCTCACAAAATTCTTTTGATTTTTATACCAATGCATAAATAATAGCACAATTTCCCTAGGTAGACAAGTTTCATCCCTTAATTTACCCCACAGAATATCATACGATACAAGATCGAACGCTTTCGATAAATCAAGGTAGCATGCATAGACTGGGGTCTTTCTACTCGTGTAATACTGTACAGTCTGCTTGAGGCACAGGATAGCACCCTCGGTTGAAAGCCCGGGCCTGAAGCCGAACTGCGCGTCGTTTACCGAGACGTGTTTATCCAGGTGCTGACCAAGCAGACTGTCCAGCACTTTGGCGACCACTGTGGCTAGAGAGATCGGTCTATAGTTGTTTACATCTGATGTATCACCAGTTTTATTTTTGATGATTGGTACAACTATAGTACGCATTAGATTATCGGGCAGATGGGAATGGCCTAAACACAGGGTAAAAAACATAGAAAGCACTCTGGGTAGGTGTACACCTGCGTGCTGCAGGTGCTCGATGCTAAGGCTGTCGTGACCCGGGGATTTACCCCTCACCATGCCTTTGATCACCGCACCCACTTCATTCGTAGTAAAATGAACAGTACGCTCACTACCTTCCTCAGCATCGGGCTCCTGCCGCGCTCGCCCCAGAGGAGAGTCCACCCTGAAATGGTGGGAGAACATAGTAGCGATCTCGCTAGGCTCGTGCACTCCCGCCACGCTGACGGGGAGGCCCGGCTTATGATTCAATTTATTGGTATTTTTCCAGAACTGACCGAACTTCTTGTTTGAGTGAAGTTCAGCTATAATATCCATTTTTATCTGTTGTTGATTGTTCTGACACCACTTTAATTTTGATTTAAAAGCGCGCCTAGTTTCACACATATCATTATAAAGACGGCCAGTCCCGGGCTTACCCCCGTATAACCACGCCTGAAAACATAGCCGAGCCCTCCCATGAGCGCCACGGACGTGCCTATTCCACCCGGTAATGTATTTACCTCCACGCTTTTCGGTAACAATATAACTACATATAGCGGCCTCCGACAGTATACAAATAACCTCGTCATACATGTTATCTAACAGGATTTTATGACTTTTATTACTACACATATTATCTGAGCAGTATCTTAGTTCTGAAGGAAAATCAATTTCACGAAGTCTAGAGTGACACACATTTTTAAATTTCGCTATCTGAGTCGAGTCACGTTCACCCCAGACTATTCTATTTATACAAACAGTAGGTATACAAATCTTTGGCTTAACTAAATTAAAATTACATAATATAGACACAGGGCAATGATCAGACCAGTAGGTATTATATAACACAGAGGCCGCGGACACAGAGTGCCGCGCGGCACTGGTCACCAGACAGTGGTCGAGCCAGCGCCGACAGCCGTGCGCATCACTGACAAACGTATGACTATCCGGCGGCATTAGTTCTAAGTCTACACAGGACCATGATTGTTCCGCACAAAAAGTTAATAGTTCAGTAGCAAATGACTCACCGGGATGCGCATTGTAGTCCCCTAACATAAACACGGACTCCACATTGAGACTGTCAATTATGGCTGTCATTTCACTGAGACACTCTGTGAATTCCACTAAGTTTTCATTGGACTCGGTAGGCATATAAACAGAAAATATCAAAATGGAACGGTCACTGAGCTCGATTTTTATCGCGGCGAGACGCACACTATTGCACTTCACTACGGTTACCGTCGGAAACGCAACCTTTCTCCACAGTAAGGCAACTCCACCGTAGGGCCTACCGCGTAAGACTCCACCCGCGATATCCACTGCAGAGGTACCCGTGCAGGCAAAGTCATCATCTATCGCGGCCAGGTATCCAAGGTCGTGCGGCAGTAGCCACGTCTCCTGCAGCGCCACAACATCAGCCGAGCGACAAAGCTTCCGCACACATTCCACTGACCTGATCACATTTTTGCAGTTGAAACTTATTAAATTGATGTTATTCATAAATTAGAATTGCCAGTATTCTCGCCAGTCACACGGACATTTTCCTTATCACGTCTGATGATGTTTATAAATCGACGGTAGGCCACCCCCTTTGGCCAGAAGTCATCACTCAGGAAAATTACTAACGAACGTTTAGGTACAAATATTTTATATGATTCGTAATCCTTCGCTAACTTCATGTCCATTTTTTCAATTTTAACATCAATGTTAATCCTCTTCATAATGTAGGTACGGATGTCACACACGGACACACCCTTCGCCACATTATAAATGTACATGGGAACCTTAGTTTCCGCTGCCATAAAATTACTTCCAGGCTCAGGAATTGCTGTTCCTCGCTTCCCAATGAAACGATTTCGTGATCTTTTGTTTTGGACACGAACCCACTGGTCACTCGGGGCCTGTGTCTTCCATTTCCCTTCTCGAACAATCTCCGCCAACGATTTCTGCTTAGGTGCGATAGGGCCGGATCCATTTTTATCGACAGTGTGTCCCACGGCCGAGTTGAGTGGTGGTAGTATCGGTGCAGTACAGGCGGCCGGACTAACTAGCAACGGCAACGGGTCGGGAGACGGCGGCGGCGGCGAGGGGAGCGGCGGCAAAGCCCCGTCGGCCGCACCATGCACCGGCGGGGAATCGGCCGCAGGCTGTGCGGGTGGAGACGCAAGCGACTCGATCAGCTGGCCCGTGTCTGTGACGTGCGTCATCGTAGGCGCGTTTCGTAGTTCGACGGTAGGATAGTATTGCTTATTTTGCGGCGCTGATTCACTACTACCCTCCGATATCTGATGCTCAAAAATATTGTGAATACTGGATTTTCGTGTAGATTCCACCGTAGTTTGTTTTTGATAACATTCACTAATGCTCTTATTGCACTCTAGCGGCAATCCCATGGGACCACTATCGCACTCAAAGCTTGCGAGTCTTGCGACATATGCACCTCTTCTGGGGTTTACATTGCACCATCCTGATGAAAGATGATGCACTTCACTTCTCAACTTGTCCAACTGTTTAACTGTAGCATAATCCTCTTTCATCATATCGAGATCTTGCCGTAGCTTAACAATGTCTTTCAAAAGCCTCGTCACATCGACATGGTCGAACAGTACCGGGGGTAGCTTCTCAAGGTCGCGGGCCACGAACACTGGGATATCCTCGGAGTCCGTATCGCGGATCAGACAGATGATGTCGTCTATGTCTCGAACATTTTTCCCCGCCCTCCTCCGCGTTTTCTTACGTTTTGTTGTCGGCAAGGATTCGAACAACAACTCCTTCGCTGTTACAATTTCACTTTCGGAGAAAGCGCTCGCACAGATTCTGCTTATACTTTCATCGTCCATCACAGATATTTTATTGTGGACGAAGGCCAAAACTTCGTTAATCACTACATTGCAATTTGCACATTTAACCACAGAGGACATTTTTAATTCCCCGATACACACCGTCACGCACAATATCCAACCGTTCGGAATCGCGCGCGCGGTGGGACTGTGCACTGCTATTGGAATTTAAAATAGGTTAATTACTGACCTATTGTATTACTTTATTTACTTTGTCGTAACGTTTAGCAAGCGTAAAAACGGAAAAGTATAAAATAAAAAACAAAGTTTAAAAAAAACTGTAACCCGACTACGGGAAAATAAAAATGATCTAAAAAGTACGAAACAAGCCAATATTTCAGACAAAAATCAAGACATAGGTACAAAAATAGTCAAGGTAAAGCCGTGGTCGCATGCTTGTATATTACCATGTTGGTGCCAGGAACACCTACAAAATATAATTTACTTAACCGCCACATTATTAAATGGCGGTTAAGTATTTTTGCTTTTCCAGTGACGATATAATAATAAACGGCAGTACCTATGACTAGTAAAATTATTCCAAATTAAATTCTGCTATCTTCATAGTATCTTAATAATCGTCGCTCTAAATAAACGTTATGCTAAACGAAATTATGCGAAATTTTAACTATGCCAAATTAAATTCTGGCATCTTAAAAGTATGCCATTGTAAATTCGGACATAAATAAACATTCGGCCGAACAATAATTATATAAAATAATTTTTATTATTATTAATTTCTGACACCGAACACACTCTACCAGGTACTAGCAGTTACTATGTCTACAAGAGATAAATAAAATTCGGGGATCAATTCTGTACCTTCAGTGAAAAGTGATGTAACTGGAAAATCATGATTTTGAGAAAATTAATGTTAAAGTTTTAAAAAAATCTGACTCTTTGTCTACTTCACTAAAATGAGTACTGATTACTGACATTGGTAAACAATATCTTAGAGCACGATTTAGTGTAAGAAGAAACAGATTAATTTGTATAGTTTTTTTATAATTTAAAAAGAAATCCAGTTGTATCACGTAACACAACAATATTAAAGTCGTTTTATGTGTAAATTAATTTAAAATGACTTGAACCATTTTACACATTATTTATTTATTGGTTGGTGTTGGATGATTATATGTAAATATATCAGTTTTACTAATTTACATAGATCGTGTAATAAGGGTCACATACATTTGTATTAATATACACTAAGGTACTTGAAATATTTGTTCAGTTCACATTGATATTATTTAAAATGTATTTTAATACACTTTCATAAATGTAAAAAATGCTTAGTTAGAGCACATTACACCAAAATAAGCTTGCTCAATTTTAATCTTAGAGGGGTCCCAATTAGACCAAAAAATTGCATTTTTTTTTCTGTTAAACTTAGTGTAAGAATATTAAAACTGATATAAGTCAAGATATATCACTTTTCACTGAAGGTACAGAATTGTATATTTGTGGGGGGAAATAAAAGGTCAGTTATTTGATATAGTTACATGAATTATTCTGAACAACCACACGACATTAAATAAGATCAAAATAGAAGATACAAGCTGCGTCGATTGTCCTCTTATCAGACTCCGGAGGGCTATGTGTACATCTCGTTACCTGAAAAATTCAATAATTAAGTGGAAATTAAATTTGTGCTACTAAGGAGCACACCACATACGGAATAACGAAAATAATATGTATGTTACTAGCTTTTGCCCGCGGCTTCGCCCGCGTGGATGGCAGAAAATAGTCCACAGGAACGTGCTACCGGGATTCAGAGTATCCTATATCCCAACCCAATGCCTATCCAATGCCTTTCATATAAATCCGTTCAGCCGTTTGGGCATGAAAGGATGGGCAGAAAATAAATCTGTTTTAGAGTTTCGTACCACAAAATGAAAAATTTAAACCCTTAAAGGATGACTTTGTTGTCTGTCAAGACCCTTTTTCTCAGGAACGCGTGGAGGTATCAAGTTGAAATAGATAAAAAAAACTTAGATCTACGGTCTCTTGGAGCTGTAACGAAAATCAAACTTCCAACTCAACGCAATAAAAAAAACGGCCATTTATGCCGCATATTTTGACACTTGCAAATAAACCAATCTATTTGGTACTTCCCGTTGGCCCAGCAGCATGAAATTTTGCGAGAAGTAAGGTCTAGAAAGAGGAAAATCCAAAAATTGGTATTTACAGTTATATATTATGAACTGCAAAGTTAAGTTTTTTCTTCAATCTGGGATCAATAATTCATAGGCAGTGTCTTAACATTTAGTCTGTATTTCATTACTCTATTATAAGTTTTTTTTTCAATTGAAAAGTTAAGTTTGTCCTTTAATCTAGATTTGGAAATTCAGGAAGCCGAGCAAGCACAACTTTGAGATGGAACCCTCAGGGTCGTTTTCTCATGGAGGCGATCGACGGCGGTGATCTCTCGCGTCCGGCCCTGGTCCAGGCCGGAGTGAGAGGGCATGGGAAGCCGTCACAGTAATGCTCGCAAAGAAGGAGGCGGAACGTGTGAGGGAGAGGCAAATTTCGCGCCCTCACGCCCCTAGCCACCACAGGAGACGCCCTGGGCGTCGGGAATCCTAGGCCGATTCCTGGCCACCGCAGGCGCGGGCTTACAAACAGGTAGTTCGCCATCCGATAAGGACCAGGCCCAAGTCGAAGGCGTGGTGTGTTCCACGCGCGCCTCAAAGAGATGTCAGCACAACTGACGGGGTCCGCTAGGGCCGATGCCTGCCGGGATTGCAGGAGAGTCCGAAAGGGATGCCGTGGGCCCTGGCAACACACAGGCAACTGTTACACGGGTAGGTTTTAGACAGTCAAGGGCTTGCTACACAGCTGCCAACCGCGTCCCAACAGAGGTGACCTTGGTGGTTTACAACCGTGGAGTTGGTGGTTTACGACCAAATTTCAAACAGCTCTGCCTGTCGCCAACCAAGGTCACCTCTGTCAGGGACGCGGTTGGCAGCCGTGTAGAAAGCCCTTAAGAGTCTGACACGCCCTCCCACTCCGCCCAGATCGGGAGCAGTTATTTGATAATTTCCCACCCAAAAAAAAGGGCGCAAGTCCTACTGACACTTGTCCCGGTTTAAAAAAAGGTTTATATGATTATTTACAGGTTTAAATGCCTTTCTTAAAATACTAATTATTCATTTTACTATTACTATCACTATTGATTTTAATACCAACTCTTGCCGCCATTGAACACATAATACATATTAGAAAGGTTAGTTTATGAATTTATAATGAAATAAAGAATATATTAATTGAAGATATTACGGACTATGACTATTTTTCCAATCCCTTAAATCTCTTGAAAAGAAGAAAAGAAAAACAATATTACATGTGAATTTTAAAATCATCTCCTATTTTACCATCTTGAGAGATGATTTTTGAAAAACGCAGAAATACGTAATTCTTTATTTGTTACCAAAAGCATAAATTTAAATTTTCATAGCCCTAACTTAAGAAATGATAGGTTTCCCATACAAACTTTCATCCCCTATATCACCCCCCCTTAGGGTTATTTTTGAGACAAAAAGTAGCTTATGTCCTTCCTCGGGATGCCATCTATCTCCTTGCCAAATTTTATCGAAATCCGTTCAAAATCAAAATCAAAATCAAAATATTTTATTTCACATAAACCTACATGGGCACTTATGAAACGTCAGAAGCTAGGTGCACGGTTCCAATTGGTCGTTTCCTATGGAGAAGAGCCGGCAAGAAACTCCACGGTTACTCTTTTAAAAATAATTGGCTTTTACAATACTTTCAAATAACAGTGTTTCTAGGTATGGGAGGACAGTGTAGGTCTTTCAATAAGTACCAAGTACTTAACAAAATAGAAAATGGTCAACAGGTCTACAATCCACTAAGCCTACAGCGTTCTCACATTCACAAAATATGTAGAAAAGAATCTATGCAAAAAAATTAATTAATTAAAAAAAGTAAAAAACCTATTTTAAATAAAACGCAATTATATGATTGCTATTACAACTGTAATCAATCTGAATAATTATCATGTCCACAAAAGCCACAAAAAAAAGTATATAATGTCAAATAATAGAATAGTAAACATGTCAAGGGCGAATGTAAAAATAAATAAAAATAAAGATTTAAATAAACATGGTAATTTGGGAGCAGTTAATAGACTCTTACTTATTTATGCCGTTAATGAGGTACCAGGGAAGCCACATGTGCAGAAGGAATTATTGCCAAATTTCCTTGTCTTCAACGTAGTCTTTAATTTTATAATATGAATTCTTGATAAGGACACGTTTGATGTGGGTTTTGAACTTCCCATCGCTGGTTCAAGTTCTGTCACAGACTTTGGCAACTTGTTATAAAAGCGGATACTGTTTATAGGAAATGACTTGCTTGTTTTAGTTAATCTAAATTTGGGTATCACAATTTCATGTCGACTACGTGTATTTATATTATGGAAATCGCTTCTTATTTTGAAAAGTCCTAAGTGTTTGCGAACATACATAATACTTTCTAAGATATAAAGTGAAGGCAAAGTCAGTATATCAATTTCTTTAAATTTGTCTCTAAGGGACTCGCGAGGGCCCATTTTATAGATCGCGCGGATTGCCCTCTTTTGTAAAATGAAAATTGAATCTACGTCAGCTGCCGATCCCCACAGCAGGACGCCATAAGACATAATACTGTGGAAATAAGCAAAGTATACTAACCTAGCTGTGGCTATATCAGTCAACTGCCTTATTTTTCTTACTGCATATGCAGCTGAACTTAATCTACCTGAAAGAGTTCTAATATGGGCGCCCCATTGTAATTTTGAATCTAAAGTAATTCCTAAGAATATAGTTTCCGTTATTGCATCTAGTTTTTTGCCATCAAGTTTTAGATTTAGACCTACTTGAGGTATATTTGGTAATGAGAACCTAATACATTTCGTTTTGTTCGCATTAAGTAAAAGATTATTAGCTGCGAACCATTTTGAAAGTACAGCCAGACTATCGTTGACATGTAATACATCTGTATCTTTCCTGTCTATTTTAAAAATAAGAGAAGTGTCGTCAGCAAATAGAATTATATCTGAGTTAGTCATCATGTAAGGAAGATCATTTATATAAACTAGAAATAAGAAAGGGCCGAGAATTGAACCTTGAGGCACGCCCATTTTCACTAGAGACCCCGAAGACATCGCCCCATTAACATTTACTTTTTGCTGCCTGTTTGATAGATAGGAAAGAACAAGATCAGCAGCTTGTCCACGAATTCCGTAGTGGTGTAATTTACAGATCAGTGTATTGTGGTCAACGCAGTCAAACGCTTTTGAGAGGTCACAGAAAATGCCAATTGCATCCTGGGACTTCTCCCAGGATTCCAAAATGTGACTGATGAGTTTAACTCCTGTTCAGTGGTTTATGCGTGAAAAGGTAACATACAGACTGACAGACAGAGTTACTTTCGAATTTAAAATATTAATATGGATGTAGATTTTTCTTTACGAACATAATATTTTCATAGATATATTGACAAGGTACCGTCATGATGTTAATATCTTTAAACAGTTCCCTTAGAGAGTCGCGCCTGCGGAGGCCATACATGGCTCTGATGGCTCTTTTCTGCAGAATAAAAATAGACTCGATGTCTGCAGCTCGATTCCATAGTAAAATACCGTACCTACGACATAATACTATGAAAGTAACTGAAATAGACTAGCCACGCGGTATCTACATCAGTAAATTGACGGATTTTTCTCACAGCATATACTGCTGAACTTAGCCATCCTGAAAGGGATGTTAAATGAGGACCCCATTGAAGCCTTGAATCGAGCGTGATCCCCAGGAAAATGTATAGAATCTTACCTCTACATTTTCAATAAATTCACTTATTTAGGATAACCCTTGCACTTTATGTCACTGCTTTCGTTTGTTGAATGTTGAGGTTATTTGTTCCAAGTAACCTAAAATTCATAATTAATAAAAAACGATGTTATTTCAAGTACTTAGGGGTGAAAAGTGATACCGTGAGACTTTTTTTGTGATTTGCTATTGTTTTTACAAGTTTTCACTACACAGGAAGGCATAATTATATATTTTTTAATCAATGTTAACTAGACGACGACTCATGACGTACTAAGAGCGATGAGCATGGTTTTAGTGTAGGTGTGTGTGCGTGAGCGTGTGTATTTACTTGCGGGAGCACGGTTTTGTGGCTTCACTTTTGATGTTCGCGGCGCGCCGTCTTCCTTTTTTTGTTGGTCTGAGGGATAACCTAAATAAGTGAATTTGAGGACTGGATTTACCTACAAAGGTAAATCCAGTCTTAACCCAAATCATTATCATTATTTCAGCCGAAAGATGCTGCTGGATGTAAGCGTCGTCGCCACATCGACCGGTCGCCATCCCGCGACCTTCACCAGAGGGGCAGTTTCCGTAATTTTGAAGAGCGATTCGCATCTCATTCGCAATGTGTTAAAAATACAATCAATTTACCAAAATTTTTGACAAGTTTGACAGATCGCGACTAGAATGTGATCGTTTCCGGTCCACCTCATTAGTTGGCCTACCAACCCCATCGGCCATTACAGGAAAGTTCCTTGGTTCTTATTAGGCAATTATTCACGTTACGAAGCCGTAACGTGAAAGATTACCTAACCAATCCACCCGTGTACGTCAAAGGCGCGTCTAAATAAAAAAATAAAATTGCTGTACAGCAAAAACTCGATAAGTTTTCTTGTGTCAATTTCCGCAGAAAAGTCAAGGTTTCAGGGAAACCTGTGAAATTTATAAAAGTTCGCAATAGCTTGCGAAACAAAAGTTTTTCTAGCGTCATAACTACCCACTATCCCTTATATAATGTAAATAACCCGCCTACGTTATGTAAGCAAGGAAGAACTGAATAATTCCTTACGAAAAACGTCTCAATAACAAAAGCAGGTTTTTTTAAGGCCGTCTATTTTTACGATCACAACTATTTGCCCTCAGAAGCCTGATCATGAACCAATCTGTAGCCAAAACAAATCAACCTTTTCATAAGTTTTCTTACGGGAGATGCAAATCCGCGAAATTAAATTTTTCTTAACCTATTTGCCTGACATCCGGTTGGAAAGGCGCCTTCTTCGACCGACTTATTTATTTATTTAAGCCGTTGGTACCGGCTGTCATTCGTGGATCTTTGTCAGTCGTTACGGGTCGTCAGAAGCCGGAAAACCGGAAAGCGCCCTCTGTCGGCACGACCACGGGTTCAGGTAGGTTCACCGAACAAAAGTGACATGCACGGGACGATCGCGTATTCGCACGAAGATAGGACAAGGCTAATTTAATTTTTTCTCAGTTTCTAACGTTTGTAATGTGTCAGTAATGTATCATTTAAGGCGAGCTTGGTTACAAAACGACGATACACAAGAAGCGGCGAACGCTCACTTCGAGCACAATGAAATTTTCGTTTCTCATATTTTCGTTTCAAAGGAATTCACGAAATAGCCGACAGTCGAGTGGAGGATTCTGCGCTCGGAGCGAGCGGCTCGGCTCGTTGCATTGACTACTGTAACACGTTACAAAAACTCGATACATGACAAGTAAACGTAACAAGTCAGTCATAAAAAATGTTTTTTTTTTTGTTTTAGTGTTGTGATATCGATACTTGTGACCCTGTGTTGTGACCTCTGTGAAGATTACACAAAATATCCATGAAACAATCTTTGCGGCCTCTCAAATACCTATGTAGGTATTTATTTATAATAGATATAAAATAAGTTATGTTGAAATAGATGATGTTAATCTTCTTTAATATATTTATACCTATATCATATTTTTTCCCCACTACTGCATCGTTGATCAATCAAATGTATAGTTTTATATGGAACTGTTCTCGATGCATATGAAGTTTGAACGCGCTGCTGTCGCCGCCGCCCGCTGCCCGCTGCCGCCGAGAATACGGCCTTATAGTCCCAAGCGCTACTGCCGAGCATGAAGTCCTGGGTTTGATTTCCGGGTAGGGCAAATTATAATTGGGTTTTTACTTCTAGAATTTCTTAGCAGCAGCCCGGAATCTGGATTTGTACCCCGTTGATGGCAATGAGCTCGCTCTATTACATGGGACTACATAACTGGCGAAATGTGGGTGTACTTATAGGTACACCTCTGCCTAACCCTACGGGGAATACAGGCGTGATGTTCAAACTCAAACTCAAACTCAAAGCATTTATTTCAATTAAACCATTTACAGGCACTTTTGAATTGTCAAAGAATCGGTCAGTTAGTCAGAAAGTTGAAGCTAGTTGCTCATTCCAAAACGTAGATCTCTATGGAGAAGAACGGGCAAGAAACTCCAAGGCCACTCTTTTAAATATAGATATTACAAAATTCTGGGTACATTATTCTTGTTGCTTCTATATGTGACAACAATGTACAAAAAATAATCAAAGCAGTTGAAAATATCTGATTAAAAATAAGCCCTGGCAGATAAGAGATGACCAGTCTCAACTGACGGCGCCCGTTCACGAACATGACGCGTGGATCAGCACCATCCAGCTCAACCATTTTGTAGGGAACCGAATGATCCAACACACTCGCCACCATCAGCGAGACATTTAAGTGAGCTTGACATTCTCTCAACTGCCATGCTCTTTCAAGTCAACATACATCTTAATAACATAAATAAACGGCTCCTCTCATTCACAAAAAAATCTAAAAATGCTTCTAAATTATACAAAACTATAGTTTGCAATGTATTTAAGAAATTAATAGAATTTGACTACCAAAAAGTAAGAAAATCATTATTATCTAATTGGAGCATTAAACAATTTACTTGGTAAAATAAAAAATAAACATTAAGTTTGTAATGTCAAAAACAGAATTCAAAAAAGGGAAAGCAACTCTTCCAAATATTAAAATTTTAATTAGTGAGCCCAAGTGGCTGTGGAGCAGGACCAGCATTAAGCCAAGCATTTTTATCTACGATATAATCATCCAACTTATAATGTGCTTGTCTACATAGTGTGCGTTTAATGCATGTTTTAAATTTCTTCTCATTTAGTTGAAGAATATCGAGTGGTATTTTATTATAACATTTTACACAGTACCCCATAAAAGAAGTGTGAACTTTAGACAATCTAAAACGTGGTTGATTTAATTTGTTCCTATTTCTAGTGTTAAAATTATGCCTGTCACTTATCTTACTAAAAATGTGTAGATTTTTTCGAACATACATAATGTTTTCATATATATACTGACAAGGTATCGTCATGATGTTAATTTTCTTGAACAGTTCCCTTAGAGATTCGCGTCTGCGGAGGTTGTAGATGGCTCTGATGGCCCTCTTTTGCAGAATAAAGACGGAATCAATATTTGCAGCCCGTCCCCACAGCAAAATACCGTAAGACATGATGCTATGAAAATAACTAAAATAGACCAGTCTCGCGGTATCCACGTCTGTTAGTTGGCGGATTTTCCAAACAGCGTAAGCGGCTGAACTTACCCGCCCAGCAAGTGATGTTATGTGAGGACCCCACTGTAGTTTGGAGTCAAGCGTTATCCCCAGGAAAACCGTCTTTTCGACGAATTCTAGTGTCTCCTTATTCAATACAACGTGACATTCACTACTTCTAACATTCGGTAACGCGAATCTTATGCATTTAGTTTTCTTCTCATTTAATACCAAATTATTTACAGTAAACCAATTATGGACCGTAAGCATAGCGTTATTTACGTCGTCAAGCTCCTGTGCATGTCTGTCTACTTTAAAAATCAGTGATGTGTCATCAGCAAATAACACCATGTTTGTATGCCTTAGCATGTTTAGACACGCACGGGTTAGATACACTAGAACTACAAAAATCACCCTTACTGCGAAAACACAAAGGCATCGTCAATGTGGAGGTACTTATAACCATATTCGTGCGGTTTGCTGTACCTAATACCGTTGAGCACGGAGACGCCCCCGCGGCTCTTCAGGACGGCATCCATGCGTGTCAGTGAGCGTCATTGTTTATTCGCACTACGACAAAAATTATGAGACTCTGATGACAGCTTTTACTGGCGACCCGTGACAGGAGTAATGCGCTCAACGCATTTTTGGCGACACGAATTTTTTTTAGGTAGGTACTGCTGGCTCTAGATGCAGCCGGCGCCTGATTCTGTGATCTGTGTGTATTACAATAATCTTCAATAAAGATATCAACTGCAACTCTTGAAAGCCACAATCAACAGTGGCAATCGCCAGAAAAGTGCAGACAGACTATGAAGCACAAACAGTCCCAAAGAAAAAAATTTAACAGTACGTATTCAACTTTAACTGTCTTAGAACCCGCAACGAAAGAAGAAACACCAGTGAAAAACCAACGAAAAACCAACTATAATAATGCATGAAATAAATTTAAATTTTTTAAAGTTTAAAATTAGGTTCTAGATTCGTGAATGAATGAATATAATTATTTAATGTCCAGAACTTCCGTAGGACTACCAACACCAATCGCTTCCATATTTAGTAAATAATTAGTACCCAATTGGTACTAATTAGTGCTCGAACGACAAAATTGGTACCTTAGTAGTTTTTGAGAAACTCGACTTTGAAGGTGGTCCGGCCGTAGTCACGCTCCCTTCAGCAGGACCACCATGAGCGCCGTAAAAGGGGGCATGCTGCAGCTATTCTAAGTATACAAATAATTAGTACCCTTAAATGTGATTCATTGCGTTAAAAAAACAGAACTGAAACATTTATATTTACCGAGAAATCAAGTCAATCAAGAAGCGTTTTGATTGTCCGCTGGTTATAGGCTATGTGACGTCACGTGGCGCCCTATAGAGGACATAAAGTAACTAAATAAAAAATAAAAATAATGGAATTGTACCATGTTGGGTATCAAATGAAAGGGCTTGACGAGCAAATTACAAATATGTATATATATTATATTGTCCAAGTAAATAAATATGTTTAAAGTGTTAAAAACAAGCAAAAGTGAGACTGTGTTACGTATGGCGCGGCTGTAAAATTATTACCTACTTTACCATAACTGCCATGATGATCCAGTGGTTAATGCCTCGTCTCTCATGCACGAGGTTGTGGATTCAAATCCGGGCAGGCACCAATGTGACTTTTTCAATTCAAATGTACTTTCTGAGTTTATCTTGGACATTACCACAGAGTATAGAAAGAAGCGGAGATTCCGCAAGCCAAAATCTCCTAAGAATGAAGCGTCGCCTGAATGCGGGTGTTCGGGGGACGAGGTACGGCGATGGCTACACCCCACGATGGAAACCCCGCCCATTTTTTTTAAATCCATCTAGCGGTGAAAGGAATTATAACAGTGAACATGAACTAACAATTTTTCATTTTAGTTCTTCTACTGGCCACTATGGCGTAACAAAGCATGACACTTTGTTCCAGAACGTTCTATGTGCGTTAGTATGGTGGGAACACATTATTTATACCCAACTGTGGGCGAAGCCCAAAAGATGGGTAACATGAGTTAACATTTTTAGTCATTTAGTATACAGGGTGGCAGGGACATCGACGCGAAAATTATTGTCATGGATTCAGTACATGATTCTGAACTCCCCTACGTAAAAATGTATCGTCGGTTATTTTTAAAAATATCTGCTGTTCCATACATTTTGACCGCGTAGGTTTTGCACTTTTCTATGAAACAGCAGATTTAAAAAAAAAATAACCGACGAAAAATTTCAACGCAGGGCGTTAAATCATGTACCTACTGAATCCATGGTAACAGTATTCGCGTCGATGTCCCTGCCACCCTGTAGGTAGTAAGGTAGTAAAATAAAAAAATAAAATCATCAATATTTATTGGATATTGCTTATTATTGGCCACTAAACAACACAGTTTTATTTAAATGCTGCCTTTTAGACAAAACAATGTTTTCGAGCTTACTGTAATAATTAAGTCTCGTATTACAATAGTTGTGACTTATAGCTTTGGTTAACAACGTGACATGGTTGAAAATTAGATATTATTAATTAAGATAACAAATTCGATAAAATTGTGTCTTGCTAGCATGATGCACATATTTTTATTTAACAGTTAGGACCGGCAACTTACCGACAGATGGCGCATTTTCTTATTTTAAATTCTTCTTATTTCATGTTTCAAGGAACGTATTTATCTATGAATTAACTTATAGCGAGCAAAATAAAACTTAAGCAAGTAATTTGAGTCGCAAATTAGTCACAATAATATGCATTGATAATGATGAAAATACGAAATCGGTAAAAATTGGTTAGAATGCACCTCCTCGACAACAGATGTCTCTAGCTACAATCTGACGATCAAACGAGAAAATGTGTTAAAATGAAAATATACATTTTAGGGACTTACACATGAAATGCTATGCCATCAATATGTTTCAGTTTTGATCCTGAATAATTTTTGCATCCAACAACAGCGCACTTCATTATTAAAACAATTTAACTATTAAAAAACAATTAGAATACAACGCACCCGAACGCGATGAAGATTCACTCGCAACTAAGGTTTGCGGCCCCGCCCACTATGACGTCAGGACCTAATTGAAGGTGCAAGGCCTACTTGCCTTGCGGCATCTCCGCTTCTTTCTATACTCCGTGGACATTACTAACATCAGTGGAGGAAAAATATCGTGAGGAAACCTGTACCCTAATTGCGTAATAAAACATAACCACAATCTATTTCGATTTGAAACAGATTGCTAATCCATTGCTTCATAAGTTGGAAAAAAAAATTTGCTCAACAACATATATAACGCAATGAATGTTGTTGAATTGTCAAAATGAAACAAGTTAGGCAAAATTGTTTACGAAAATAAGTTACGCAATTAGGGTAGGTACTGGACTTTGTATATGTATATAAGTCTGAAATCACCAACACGTCTTGAGCGCGCGTGGTGATCAATACTCGTGCCTTCTCTGTATGAGAAGAGGCCTCTTCCCAGCAGAGGGACAATAATAGGCTGGTATCATTATAAAACAACGAAAAAAATATCTGCTCTGCAAATACTTTATCACGAAACTATAACCCCAAAATAATTTAAATAAAAAGTAAGTTCAAAAACTAAAACCCGACAAAAAGGTATGATACAAGAAAATATTTCAGACAGAAGTCAAGACATAGGTACAAAAATGATCAAGGTAAAGCCGTGGTCGCATGCCATTATAATTTTGTACGTGTACAAGCATGCGACCACGGCTTTACCTTGATCATTTTTGTGGTTTAAATATGGGAACTTCCCATATTTAAATATATACTTTAAGGTAGGTACATCTAAGAACGAAAATCGGAATTCACAATTCTGACCGTACAGAGTGTTTTGGGTGGTTCAGTATCTGTGTTACATACTAAAAATATTATTATATTCGTAGGTTACATAGGCACCCACTTAGATTGATTACAAAAAAAATGTATGTTCACAGATTAGATAGCTTATTAGTTAGTAGACTTAGTACTAACTAACTATACCTAACTAACGTTGTTGTGATTATTATGTTATTCTGATCATTTTTTTTTTTAATGTATCCTGAGGTAAATTTTAAAATTGTCTAGAAATTAATTATATTAGGCCTGATCGATTTGTGTAAATAAGAAATTTGATAAATCGCACAATTAAAAAAAAATACAAATAAGCTCTTGTTTAAAACATTTTGAACTGTTTGTTTTAAAAATAAAAAAATAAACTGTTTTTTTTAAACCCTGTCTGTAGCTATGCATTGTTTTACCGACCTGCTTATGTTAACAGTATATCTGTACATACTGTTAGCATTAGCATGTCGGTGATGCGAACCCATAAGATTTTCCTAAGATTTCCCATTAATACGACGAACTACTCTTATTGAAATGAAATGAAATAAAATTGTTTATTCTGTTTATCATCATCATCATCATCATTTCAGCCGAAAGACGTCCACTGCTGAACATAGGCCTCCCCCAAGCACCTCCACTTCGACCGATTCTGTGCTTTCCGCATCCAGCGGATTCCTGCGGCCTTCACAAGGTCATCGGTCCATCTTGTGGGAGGCCTTCCAACGCTACGTCTTCCGGTACGCGGTCGCCACTCCAGAACCTTTCGGCCCCATCGGCCATCCGTTCTACGAGCAATGTGCCCTGCCCATTGCCACTTAAGTTTCGCAATTCTTCGGGCTATGTCGGTTACCTTGGTTCTCCTGCGGATCTCCTCATTTCTGATTCGATCACGTAGGGAAACTCCAAGCATAGCCCTCTCCATTGCCCTCTGGGTGACTTTTAGCCTTCTGATAAGGCCCATTGTGAGCGACCACGTTTCAGTACCATAGGTCATCACTGGCAACACGCACTGGTCAAAGACTTTCGTCTTGAGACACTGTGGTATGTGGGACGAAAAGATATTGCGTAGCTTCCCGAACGCTGCCCAGCCGAGTCGGATTCGACGATTGACCTCTTTCTCGAAGTTGGACCTACCTTGCTGGACAGTTTGTCCTAGGTAAACATACTCATCCACAACTTCGAGCGTAGTGACTCCGATCTTCATGAGAGTGGGTGTAACATGGGCATTTGACATGACCTTTGTCTTGTCCATATTCATTTTAAGACCCATTAGTATTCTGTTTATAGGATTCACTTATACACGTCATATAAAAAAATATTAAAAATAAGCTAGATGAGTTCGGCGTTTCCTATCTGACTACTCTGAGAAGAAAGGCCGAAACAAACTCAGAGGTCGCAGTCTCTTTTAAAGTCCAGACATAATCTTGGTCAGGCCATTGAGGACCACAGAGTACTTTTAATGAGGACCATGTAGATTAGTGTCTGAAAAGGTCTTTTGAGGAAAGAACCACACAGATTTGAATGGACCTGTCCAGAAGTACATATATTATTAGTATTTGAAGTACATATATTTTGCGAATTGATGATTCTGTGAAACCAATAGCATATGCACCTATCCATTTCTACAGTCCTGTTTTATCCAAAGAAATGTAAAAATAGAATTTAAAAAAAATCTGTTTTATCTTACTATATTGCATATACTACGCATGCAGTTGACCGCTCAATGACCTTGAGTACGCGAGTATGGTTGCGCGCGTCGTCGCGCCGCCCGTGTTTGTTTTCCGCACTAATGCGGGGGTTGCGAGATGCGCGGGTGAAATCTGAATTTATTCTGGCAATAGGCCCGCTCTTAAACTAAAAATCGCTCAAGCGTCTGAAGAAGTTTCCGCTTCCTAAATCAGTTTAACTAAATACAGAAACAAAATAAGAAGAAAGAACAAAAACAAATTGCAAAGCTCCTGGTTATTTCTAATTATATTTCTGCGATAGATTTGGTACTGTCAGGAAATAGGGAAAATGGCTATTTCTGGATTGACGTCCAATCCATATCGAGACGGCCTATTAATATCATGATCTTGAAAGAAACATAATCCTATGGCAGTCGGCAACACTTATGTTGCCGACTGCCATAGGATTATGTTTCTTTCCACGCGGACGAACTCGCGGGCGGAAACTAGTTGTTACATAAGTAGGTAGAGTACATGCTACCAAAGAATAAGAAAATACTAAACAGGCTGGCAGGACATCGACGGGAAAACTGTTACCATGGATTCAGTACATGATTCTGAACCGATGAATAATTTCAACGCAGGGGCGGTTCAGAATCATGTACTGAATCCATGGTAACAGTTTTCGCGTCGATGTCCCTGCCACCCTGTATACTGACCGACGTTCACAAAACGATTTATTTATTTATTCTATTATTTATGTACTTACACAGTAAAATACATAAAGAAACGACATAATTATAATTTAGAGAATTAAGGTACTGCTGATTTCTTAAGAAATTTCTTCCAGCAGACCTGCGAAAGGAGAAATGAGAAAGAAATGTAGACAATGACAATAATGAAATGATAATGATGTATGTGTTTGTGTTTGTTCATATCTTCTAAACCAGACATTCCCAAAGTGGATCTGAGAAAACCTGAACCCCCTCATCAAGCAATTTACTGCTACATGTAGCAAATTATTGCTAGAGATAGTTAACTAGGCACATTTATTAGATGAACAACACATAATTGAATGAAAATATTAATTTTATTATAGGAACCTACAATTATACGGTATAATGGGTAGGTACGGAACCCTCGGTGTGCGAGTCCGACTCGCTCTTGACCGGTTTCTTCTGGCGGGGCAGTAGTGTTTTTAAAATTTAAAATTTATTTATTTTCATTTTACACATTTTAGTATCCAGTTTTGTTTTATTTTTAAAACCTGTCATGCTAAGTGGCTTTAATAATTATTTAAGCACTAAAGGTGGTTTTTTACTCTCACGGCGGCGGCGGCGAGGCGAGGCGAGGGGGGGATGGCGTGGGGACTAAATGTTTGTTTTGCATGTACACCCTACCTATGTAAACTGTATGCCAATAAATGGGGTCTACCCTTTATGACAGAACTTTTTGAGTCAAAATATTATTTTGCATAACAGCGGATAGCATAAACTTAATTTCGCAGAAAATCGTTTGGCAAACACTCATTTTATCATACATTCAAAACTCGTAATTTTGTAAGTCAGAATCAGCTTTAGGCATACATTTCGTATCCTTAATAATTAAAAAGTAGAACCATAATATCGCAGAAAGTTCACAGTCAGAATCGTCTTTTGGCATACATTTCATATCGATAGTCATTAAAAGGCAGAACTATCTTATTTCAGAAAGTTTACAGTTAGAATCATCTTTTGGCATACATTTCATATCCATAATAATTTTAAAGACTCATCTATCACATGCATGCAGCAAGCATGCAGCATGCAAACATGCAAATAAGCATACACCATGCATGCAAGCGAGCATGCAACATGTAGCAGGCATGGCTTCTGTCACGGCTCCGGCGGTTCCACGCGAGCTTATCGTCGCAGATGGTTTGAACTCTCCTCAAATCGCGGGCCGCCTCGCCCTTCCGCGCCTACGCAGGCTTAAATTACACTCTAGGGGTAGGGTAGACAAGACTACGTGGAGTCGGTTTTGCAGCGATTCGTTTCTGTCACTAACTTTGTAGCACAAAATATTGACTTTTTAAGACAATGTTTTAATTTTAATTTAAGGTTAATAATACTATTAATTTTATTTTATAAATAATGAAATTCTGCCATCTTCATAGTATGCCAAGTGAAATTGTAGGTACTAAATAATCGTCGCCCTAAATAAACTTTATGCTAGACGAAATTATGCGGAATTTTAACTTTGCCAAAGGTTAAGGTTTTATGTCAAATAAAATTCTGCCACCTTAAAAGTAAGCCATTGTAAATTCGCACATATAAACATTCGGCCAAACAATAATTATATTAAATAATTTTTATGCCTTTAAAATAATCGTTTAATGAAGATTATGCCAAGTGTGTTATGCCAAATAAATTTCGGAGCATCAAGATTCTGCCAGATAGAGGGAACCCCAATAAATGATATGGTTTTGGAATGTGCTCATCAAGGCTTTCAATTGGATACTCATATTCTAATATTTATTTACACATTTGAATATGGAGCCATACTGCCGCCATTTTGTTTTTTTATTATTTTAAATTAGGCCTGTCACTCGGGGTGATGTAAGGATTCTAACGATAGGTGCTCCATAAGTACATCCAAATCTGTCCAGGCATTTAAAAGTTATGGTGCCACAAAGCAACTGAAATACATACACGAACCTTGAAAACATTACAGTCCTTTTTGGGCAGTCGTGTAAAAATTAAAAGAACTGAAACAACATGAAGAAACAAGTTTTTTCGTCGTTTTTTGCTAAATATTGTACGGTGGTACGGAACTCTTCGTTTGCAAGTCCGACTCGCACTTGGTCGGTTTTTTAATTCTTCGATAGAGCAATATACCTACAGACAATTTACTATTTATCCTGAACCAGGCGTTATTGACCAAATTTCTATTTTTGTGATGTTTAATTTTAGGATGGTTCTCATTCAAGCAACTCAATCAATTCCAGGATAGTCTGGTTGCTCCATTCCATCTTGCGATTGAACAAAGCGACCGTTCCGCTCAGTTATTTACGAGACACTGGGCTTGCAGAGTGTTGAACCTAAGATAGAAACACGCTTGTACGATACAACTACATACAAAAAGCAAAGCTAATAGAAATCTCTATTCCTAGACAGCGTTTCGCTGAAAACTTTGTTGATAGAAAACATTGTTTGTAGATATCTCGGTCCATAGGAAGCACTGTTGACAGAGATCTCTGTTCAAGATAGGAAACCACTGTTTCCAGATACTTTGGTTCACAGAAATATTTTTATAGGGTAAATATAATTTTTTTAGTCAGCGTAGTCGACGGAGCCCCGCTCGGGGCTCCTATTTCTGTGTGGTTTAAAAAAATCATAAATATGAAGGGGATGGCGGGGTCTAAAGACATCGCCATCCCCTTCTAACCTAACCTATCTGAGTCGGGATGCCCCAAGTCCCGAGCTCGCTTCGCTCGCTCTTTCAGTCTAAGTTCTCATTCGACACTTAATTTTCGACTTTCAAATATGTACCCTTATAAAATTATGGATAGCATAACGTGTAGTGTATGTAAGTGAGTATCATAGTATTATCATGTGTATGTGTGTAATCACAGCTTATTTAGGATTAGCCAAGTAAGCAATATATTAAGATCGTGTACGCTCAATCTATGTGAACACACAATAAATTGAGGCGGTATCCAATGCAGATGTCTTTCATTTACCACGACACTTCATGGCGACCCTGCCATTCAAGGTCATATCGCGAGTGAAATTTGTATAGGAAATAAAATAATTGTGATCATACAATTGAACATTATTATAAAATGTGTGGTTTTGTGTTGTAAATCATGTGTCAATCTACTCAAACGAAAGACGAGACGATCATCGCGCAGACGGCTGCTGGTAATGGGAACAATGGTGCGACAACCGAGCAGGGCTACTACAGCATCAGCACGACAAATATCCTTCTCACCCTGATGACAACCTTATTACTGGCAGCGGCATGCTAATCTGTTATTATTACAAAAAGATGCATGTCAAATGGATGGAGAGGCAGATGAACCGCAGGTCCTTAGATCGCAGGCAGACCTCAATGTATTTCAAGAAACACGCTCCCCGTGATGATGACACCGCTAAACCCGTGTAAGTGGAAAAAAAAACCTGACTTTTTCCAAAAATTTAATTTACTCCTATGGTTTAGTGGTGCCTAAAAAAAATAGTTCCTCAAGACTTGTGACACGTATTATGTGAACAGATAAAAACAACAATGTAGTAATACATAAACTATTATGAAAATCAATGCTAAGTGATACATAGTGATGCTCCTATAAGCATATAATTTAACTTTACATCTTATAAATAAGAAATAGCGTGTAAAATGCAAAATTGATTTATTGCAAGTAAGTAATTAGTATAAGGTTTATTGTGCTAATATGTAACAGTTAATAAATCGTGCATGACGAATCACCGAACCCGAAACCCCGCGCCATAAAAGGAATGTTTTCGCATTGCTATCTTTATTTAGAAGACAGTTATAAGAATTGTAGTGAAAATAATTAGTTGCTAGGATGATGTCATTACATTCCTTTATGTTTTACTTTTAGATTCTAGCCGATGAGTTTATTAGAATACATGAAGATTTAGTGGACATCCGTAGATATTCAATAAAGAAAGGGTAAGCTAAATTTACGGGTTCTATTGCGATAAATAAGTTGAAAGAGGCTAAACATTTATTTAGTGAAGCGCAATTATTATATTCTAAGTTATCGCACGATTTAAAGCCCGAAATAGTGACGGAATTGTCCACCACCTTTGATATTAAGAGTGTATTTTTAAAGATAAGTCAATTGTGTACTTCCCCTCCTAGTGAAGTAATAATTGTAAAAATGGATTTTGAACTTAATTCCCCTTAAGGCTTGTGCAGACCAGCGCGACACGCGACGCGACACAAAGGCACTGCCCGTTGCGCGACGATCGGTGCCTTTGTGTCGCATCGCGTGTCGCGTTGGTCTGCACAAGCCTTTATGGATGGTAAGGAGGACACCACGAAACGATTGATTGATGCAGTGGAGATGTATGCGGATATGTTAGACGATTCGGGAAAAAATCGGATAATTAAAGGTCGCCTATCTGAGAACACTAAGCTCCGTTTATCTAATAACTACGAAACCGTTCCTAATTTAATACAGGATTTAAGGAAACATTTATTAACTACAAAATCTTTTACCGCTATTCAGTCCCGCCGCTTAAATACGAACCAAGGTGTCAATTGACGAGTATGGGTCAGAATTAGAACAACTTTTTACCGATTTAACCATCTCACAGGCAGACGGAGATTCATCAAAGTTCGCGATTCTAAAGCCATTAAATGAGAAAATAGCCATTAAGAAGTTTTCAGACGGGTTGAAAAATTCAAGGCTAAGCACCATCGTGGCCGCTCGCAACTATAGCAATCTCAAGGACGCCATACAAGGTGCAAAAGACGAGGATGTATCAACGCCTTCTACGTCCTCGAAGCTGGACGTCATGCAGTATTCAAGAAGAGTTCGAGGTAAGTTTACACCTTATTCAGGACCAAGGGGTCAACGTCAACGTGGCCGCAATTATGGATCTTTTAATGATTATAAGCGCCGTGGTTATGGAAGATCATTTCAATATTATAACCGCGGTAGAAACTTCCCACAGGCGAATTGTAACAATGGCCGATATAACCATCGTGGTAATAGGCGAGGAAATAATAACCTATACAACCCGCGCAAGCATCGGCACAAGAGGACGTTTCCCAAAATCCTAATGAAAATATTAATTCTCAAAATTTGACAAAAAGGCAGTTTTTTCGATTTTAATAATTATATTTTGGCTTGTAAGGGACGATGTCAATTTGTGTCATTTTATTGTAATAACAGAATATATTCCTTTTTAGTAGATACGGTTGCGTCAATATCTATTATTAGGAAAAATGAATTCACCGATTTGATGCGTATAAGTTATAATACGAGTAGCACTACTATAAATGGCATAGGAGGGCAGATCAATTCTTTGGGATATGTTACTTTGAAACTTGTTACAGATAATAATGAAACGTCTTTTCATAAATTTTACGTTTTTGAAAATTTACCCTTTAAAGCAACTGGTATTTTAGGCTTAGATTTTCTATCTACTTATGGCTGTAATATCGATTTGGCTAACAACGTGTTAGTTGTTAATAATGCAGGTAAACTAATTTATTTGCCCATCTCGCCTAGACTTGATTTAACATTTACTAATAATAGTTGTCTAGTATTACTGGCCCGAAGTGAATCGCACCCATTTCGTAGAATTGGATATTGATGTGGAAAATGATTGTGTTGTTTGCTCGAGAGAGATAGAGAAAGATATTTTTTTAGCAGGAGCTATAGTTAGACCTAAAAATCGTAGGATACCGATCAGAATACTTAATATTAGAGATAAAGAAGTAAGATTAGTAAATTTTATTTCAGAAGTCAAATTATTAAGCACGTATAGTATTTTTTATTTTGATAAGACTAATGCCAATGCTAATAGTGCCGAAACCTTACTTTCGTCGTTAAAATTAAATCATCTTAATTCAGAAGAAAAGAGTTCTCTCGAAACAATTTGTACAAAATATTCAGATGTATTTTTTATGCCAGGAGATAAACTAGCCACCACCAACGTTTACGAACAATCCATAACACTAAAGCCTAACGTTAGTCCTAATTGCCACAGTCAATGAAGCCAGAGATTGATAGACAAATTAAACAAATGTTGTGGAACGATATAATAGAAGAGTCCTCAAGTGAGTGGAACAGTCCAGTGTTACTCGTTCCCAAAAAGTCAGAAGGCTGTAAAAAGTGGCGTTTGTAGTGGACTATAGAAAACTCAATGATGGAATAGTCTATGATAAGTTTCCACTACCAAACATCACCGAAATCTTAAACTCACTTTCAGGCTCAATGTATTTCACTCATTTAGACCTAAATCAAGTCTATTATCAAGTTACGAGTAGTTCAAGCCCTGAAAGTCGTAAATATACTACTTTTTCAACTAGCTCGGGTCAGTATCAATTAAAGCGTCTTCCTATGGGACTTAAAACTTCCTGTAGTAATTTCAGTAGAGTAATGTCTATAGCTATGTCTGGTCTGACGTATGACAAATGTTTTATTTATCTCGATGATTTAATAATTTTTGGGCGAAATCTAAATTCTCATAATAAAAATTTGATAGATGTACTCGAAAGGTTAAGAAAAGTAAACTTAAAACTCAATCCGGGCAAATGCCAATTCTTAAAAAAGGAAATATTGTATCTTGGACATTTCGTTTCTGCTGATGGAGTATTACCAGATCCAGAAAAAACAATAGTTTTACAAAATTACCCAGTACCCAAAACAGTAGATAAAGTGAAACGATTTGTAGCTTTCTGCAATTACTATCGTAAATTTGTGCCATCGTTTGCTGAGATAACATTACCTTTAAATCGATTGTGCAGAAAGAATATAGTTTTCAATTGGACAGCGGAATGTCAACACTCTTTCGTTACCTTAAAACAAAAATTAATTGGTCCACCCATACTTCAGTACCCAGATTTCTCAGAAACGAACGAACTTATTTTACAGACTGACGCATCAGGTATAGCTATTGGTGCAGTTTTATGTAACAATGACCTAAGGCCCGTAACATATACTAGTAGGCCATTAAATAAAGCAGAATTAAACTACCCCACAATACAAAAAGAACTTACTGCTATAGTTTGGGCAGTAAAGTACTTTAGGCCATATTTATTCGGTAGGCATTTTACAATAATGACAGATCATAAACTACTAATTTATTTATTTAGCATGAAAGATCCCTCTAGCAGACTGTTAAAGTTTCGTTTAGTTCTAGAGGAGTGTGATTTTAAAATAGAGTACGTGCTAGGGAAGGATAATATAGTCGCGGATGCATTATCCAGAATAAATGTGACTTCCAGTCAATTGAAGTCTATGAATGAGAAAATTTCAGAAGTTAATGTCATGACTAGAGCACAAAAAAGAAAAATGGATGAGAACAGTAAGAATGTATCACCGCCAATTAGTAAATCTATTGACGAAGGGTCTGATCAGCCTAGAGTCGTGGAGTTATTGAGGAAGCCGAGTGATGTCGTGGAGATGATTTTGCTAGACAAAGATAAAGTGAATAAATATAGAAGAGATAAATTGGTAAGTGCTGAAGACGAGTGTCTCGCTTACATCCCTAGTAAAATGTTGTTATGTGTAAACCTCAACTTTAGGGCACATTTCTCGCGAGCCGAATTTGTGACTAAGTTAGAGAAGTTTAGCAATAATATAAAGGTAAAAGAAGTATGCATAGTTAAAAATAATGGAAATGAACAGTATAAAAAAAGATTTGTGTAGTGAAATACAAACATTAAAAGATTGGACCGGTCCGAGAGTATGCATACTAAGAGGAATAGAAAGAATAGATAACGATAATGAAAAACAATGTATTTTAAATGACTATCATTTACTGCCTACCAGTGGACATGCTGGTGTCCGCAGAATGACTAACAATATCAAGAGGCGATATTTCTGGCCAGGTATCGATAAAGATGTTCTTGATTTTGTAAAAAAGTGTTCCATATGTCAGAAGACTAAATATAGTAAATACACAAAACAGCTGATGACGATCACAACGACAGCGTCATCAGGTTTTGAAAAAATATTTTTAGACTTGGTAGGTCCTTTAGATAAAGACGATAATGGAAATTGTTACATTGTAACAATTCAATGTGAACTAACTAAATTTATTGCAGTATATCCTATAAAAAATAAAGAAACCGAAACTGTAGCAAGATCAATTTTACAAAATTTTGTTTTACCTAAAGTTATAGCAACTGATAGAGGCTCAGAGTTTGTATCAAGCACTATGGTTGAAGTTTGCAAATTATTAAAAATAGAAAAATTAATGTCCACAGCATACCACCATCAAACAAACGGTTCTCTCGAAAATGCTCATGAGCATTTAGGCGCTTTTCTAAGGACTTATTCAGGCAACAACGGCTATGAATGGTCACACTGGATACTGTTTTGGTGTTTCAGTTATGATAATACCGTCCATTCCGAGACGAAGTACACGCCCTTTGAACTAATTTTCGGCAGGCCGTGTAATATACCTAACAATATTAAGAATTGTAATAGAATAGAACCATTATTTATAACCCCAATGACTACTCTTTAGATTTAAGATATAGGCTACAAGTAGCGCTAAAAGAAGCTAAACATAATTTAGAAACTAGTAAGGAAAATAGAAAACTAGCATATGATAAACAATGTAATCCTGTTACTTATAATAAAGACGATTTAGTTTTAGTCAAAAGTGAACGGAAAAAGAAATTGGATAACATTTTTGAAGGCCCTTATATTATATTGTATAGGTATAGTATAAAGAATATGGACAAAAAAGTACATTCCATATACACGAACATAGTAAATATTATAGTAAAAATAGGAAAATGAATTACTACGTAGTTTTTAGCCTCTATGAACTTGTCAGTTTTTAAATCAAATTAATAAGTAATGTAAGATGAATTCAAAGTGCCATTTGTCAACGTCAGCCATAATGGACCATAGAGAAGGACAAATATAATAATTGACGTTCCACACCATGCATAATACTACTTGTGGACATGTAATATGGACGACAGAATGCTCTTACTAGGAACATTTTATTCATACGAAACTGTCTTCATTGGTATGTTTTGCTTGAATTAAATTATCTTTTCCTAAGTTGATGAGTAAGATAGTATTTTTATATTACACCCAAAATTCGGATTTGTTTTGTAAATCAATATGAGATGCATCCACTGCGGAATAGCCATGCAAAGGTTGCAGAGGCATCTCATATCCTCGCTTTCTGCACACCATCAAACAAGACTTTCGCGTTGGTTAACCAATCCTCAAACTCAGGTATGAAGTTGGAGTAGAAAAAACTTAACCGTATTTATTTTTATAAACCTACTTCTGGTATATTTTATGGTTTGCGATATTAACTTAGTGTATCTTATTTTCAGTTGCCTCTGGATACATTTATTTGCTATCCATACTTCTTATTATTAAGTACCGCTGGTGAACACGAGCGACTATTGGGACATAACATGGTTTGCCTTGGTTGTGAGAAAAATAAGACATCATAATGTCAGTATGGACTGTCTATTGCTGGCTGTCCTATTATTACAAAATACTAATTATGTGGTAAGCATTTTGTTTTTTATTATTATAAATAACTAGGTAGTTGTATTAATTAATCTATAAAAAATGAGTTTTCATATTGTGTATATGATTGTAATATCTGTGTTTTAGATATTTTCCATCTTTAAATACTTGCCTAAAGTAGGCATGTTGTAACATAGTAAACACAATAACATTATACTTGAAAACAGATACAGTACACAAAAGGTACCCTTGTTGCTAAAAATAATATTAACATAAGCTGTAATATCTGTGTTTAATCTAACTGGTTTATTTTCAGCCCTCAAGAAACAACTACGTTTGTCATGTGTGTTGGATGCAAACAAATAGACAGGCAGTGCATGACTCATCACGAGAAACGGAATTGGCTTCGGACATCAATCCACCAGCCACTTCGGTGAACATGTTAGGGATAATGGTATCTATGTTGTTGAAGTGTGTCCGGAACTGGAACACTCCCAAGAAATGATAATACGGGTTGGTGGAAATAATCCTTATTTATTAAGAGGATGTATTAAGTCTCGTCAGTTTCCCAGATAATTTACTTTTCCTATGTTTTATTTGACGCTGAACAAGATAGTGATTCTGTCTTGGAAGCTATTTTAGGGTACTATTGTAATTGCTTTGTAGGGAACAGAACCGCTGGTTGTTGTTGTCACGTTATGACAATAATCTGGTACCTTGGTTGGGTAAGACACCAAAACAATATTCAAGCTCCAGCAGGATTTTTAGTCAACATATTATTAACAATTCAAGAATATTAAAATAATCTAACAAAAGGCTAATCTTTGTTAAAAACCACAATTACAATTGTAAAATAATATATGAATCAACGCTTGTATTTGTTTTACATGTCTGGTTATATTTAAAGCAGTTATTTATGTAATTATTGCAGCACTACAATACTTATATATTACACTTAATCCAAGTTAGTGTATATATATGTGAAATAAAAATGCTCTTGGTTGACCTCGGTTTCTTTAACACTAGCGCTGCATTGCTATACCTAATGTATATTATTAAGTTATCTAGGTAGGCATTTAAAATATATTATAATCTAACAAAATGTTTCTCTTTATTTTCTATAATAAATAAATAAATGTTTTTACTTTTTTGTTTCATTTTGTGTTTCCCTTGTTTATTGGTAATTAAACTAAAAAAAATAAGGGTAAACTGTAATTTAAGAAAAACATTAGTTTCAAATATACTTTGTAATTATTGTCACATTTTTTGAGACAGTTAAAAATCCTTTATTCAGGTGGCCATTACTTTTTTATATGCCTAAAGCTCAACACGCACAAGGCGGGTGCGTGTCGGGCGCTGGTCGGGACGGCAGTACGGCAGGCTTGTATATATTGTAGTTCCTTGTAAGTATTATAATATACGTGTCAGCACACGAAATACGTGTGCGGCTCCCGCTCCCAACCCGCTCCACGCCCGACCCGCTCCGCAACCGTCCCGCTCCGCGCCCGACGCGCGCACGCGTATCGTGTGCCGACATACATAAATTATAATACAAGGAATTACAATATATACTAGCCCGCCATACTGAATACAAGGAATTACAATGAATAAGCCCACCGTACTGCCGTCCCGCGCCCACACGCACCCGCCTTGTGTGTGTGTGGAGCTTAATAATACTAAAACCATATCAGTTAACCGTAATAATTCACAACTGTTCGCTATTTTAAAGTACCATAAGTTTTTTAATAGCGAAATTATAATCTATACACTTATTGCCAGCGATCTGATTAAAAGGTTTTATTAAACTGTTTACGTCTAGTCTGTTGTAATGACAAGTTCTATCAGTTTTTTATTTATAATTTAGTGGTATGAGGAACAGGGTGTAAAGTTCACACATCCACCATGGAAAAGGGAGGATCCTCCGACCAGACGGGTGTTGTGTGTGGCGGGCAACTGCTCATCGGTTGGAAATTGAAATCTTTTAAGTATGTCGATCGCTCGGTAAACTCCAACTGCGCGATGCAGGATTTGTGTGACGTCATGTCTTTGATGCGTAGTTTGTATGTGGCGGTGTAACCGCTACATCACTCCCCTCCGGAGACCGGAGGTCAATAGTGGGCTGAATCTTGCGATGCTTCACACAGTGCCAGCTGTGGTTCCAGTGAGTCGGAACCGGGTGCCACATAGTTCGCGGTGAGTCGGAACGGTTTGTGGTGATTGTGGTGATTGCGGTGATTGCGGTGATTCCCCAGTGAGTCGGGGTGATGAGGCTGATAGCGTTGATTCCCCAGTGAGTCGGGGTGATGAGGCTGAGGGTGATGACCAGGAATGCGCGTTCGCTGCATGCTGGTGGTCAGGATACCCGTTGAAGCCGTGGGTGCTGGCTGTGTGACTCGCCTCACGAAAGCTTGCGGGAGTGATGATGATGATGACGTCACGCCGAAGTAATTGCACGAAGGCTACGTTGACGTTCATACTCGGGGTCACCAATTTAGGGGTATGAGGAACAGGGTGTAAAGTTCACTCATCCACCATGGAAAAGGGAGGATCCTCCGACCAGACGGGTGTTGTGTCTGGCGGGCAACTGCCCATCGGTTGGAAGTTGAAATCTTTTATGTATGTCGATCGCTCGGTAAACTCCAACTGCGCGATGCAGGATTTGTGTGACGTCATGTCTTTGATGCGTAGTTTGTATGTGGCGGTGTAACCGCTACAATACCAATTTAATGTGTCAATATTCACAAATATAAAACACAAAAAATCATTGATGTACATTCAATTCGATAACTATGCCGACGTCCATACAAAAACTGGCCATGTTCTTTGTGTTAATCTTTAAGTATATTTTTAATGTTATATTAAACAAAGGTAAAAAAAAAACCCTGGATTACGTAAGTAAGTGGCGTAGTGTACGTAAGTAAGTATTATATACTGGTTGCTCCATTCCATCTTGCGATTTAACAAAGCGACCGTTCCGCTCAGTTATTTACGAGACACTGGGCTTGCAGAGTGTTGAACCTAAGATAGAAACACGCTTGTACGATACAACTACATACAGAAAGCAAAGCTAATAGAAATCTCTATTCCTAGACAGCGTTTCGCCGAAAACTTTGTTGAGAGAAAACATTGTTTGTAGATATCTCGGTCCATAGGAAGCACTGTTGACAGAGATCTCTGTTAAAGATAGGAAACCACTGTTTCTAGATACTTTGGTTCACAGAAATATTTTTATAGGGTAAATATAATTTTTTTAGTCAGCGTAGTCGACGGAGCCCCCGCTCGGGGCTCCTATTTTTGTGTGGTTTAAAAAAATCATAAATATGAAGGGGATGGCGGGGTCTAAAGACATCCCCTTCTAAACTAACCTATCCGAGTCGGGTGCCCCAAGACCCGAGCTCGCTTCGCTCGCTCTTTCAGTCTAAGTTCTTAAATCGACACTTAATTTTCGACGTTCAAATATAATATGTACCCTTATAAAATTATGGATAGCATAACGTACGTTATGCTATCCATAATTTTCTACTAGTATATGTTACGGGCCTTAGGTCATTGTTACATAAAACTGCACCAATAGCTATACCTGATGCGTCAGTCTGTAAAATAAATTCGTTCGTTTCTGAGAAATCTGGGTACTGAAGTATGGGTGGACTAATTAATTACACACACATGCATGATAATACTATGATACTTACTTACATACACTACAGTGTATGTAATACTATGATACTTACAATGCGTCAGTCTGTAAAATAAATTCGTTCGTTTCTGAGAAATCTGGGTACTGAAGTATGGGTGGACTAATTAATTACACACACATGCACTTACTTACATACACTGTAGTGTATGTAAGTAAGTATCATAGTATTATCATGCATATGTGTGTAATCACACCTTATTTAGGATTAGCCAAGTAAGTAATATATTAAGATCGTGTACGCTCAATCTACACACAATAAATCGAGGTGTTATCCAATGCAAATGTCTTTCATTTACCACGACACTTCAAACGACTATTTTTTACATTTTCGTTGAAATAAAATACAATGGAAAAATACACCAAACAAACAATATTCGTTAAAAAATAATTCTACTATTTGATGGGTTTGCTAAATAAAAAATGTGACTATAAAATTTATTGAATTGTGTTTCTATGAAATATGTTTCATTCAAGTAAATAGTCGTTAAAACAATAATATTCGAAATATAAATACAAAGACCAAACATTATATATGAAACATTTTCTGCGAAACGAAATTCTATGAAATTTCTGTCTGCGAAATAAGGGAACACCAGTTTCTTCCTGTACGTGTGTGTTTCTTCTTGTTGTTAGTTCCTTTTTTCTTCAAAGGCGCTTTCCGTGAACCAAGGTATCTGGAAACAGTGGTTTCCTATCTATGAACAGAGATCTCTGTCAACAGTGCTTCCTATGGACTTCCTATCCTATCTCTGTCAAGAGTGCTTCCTATCTACAAACAATGTTTTGCTGTGAAAAAATTTTTCGGCGAAACGTGCTGTCTAGGAATAGAGATTTCTATTAGCTTTGCTTTCTGTATGTAGTCGTATCGTACAAGCGTGTTTGTATCTTAGGTTCTACACTCAGACTTGCAGGCTACGCACACATTTGAACTTTGAACGCTTTGATATGTGCTACGCACACATTTGAACTGCTCGAAAAACAGTCACGGAATGGAAAAGTTGAAATAAGGTGATCAAACTTTAATCAAATACCCAAACACTCGTGCCTCACATGGTGTTCAAACAAGTGTTCAAATATAGTGTTATGTCTGGCGCCGTCTTCGAAAAACCGACACCAAATGGCAAAGTTGAAATAAGTGATCAAACTTTGATCAAATACCCAAACACCCGTGCCTCACGTGTGATCAAGTGATCAAATATTGTTGCCAAGTCTAGCGCCGGCTTAAAATATAAGGCACTTTTGATTTATGATTGCGAAATTGGCGCAGGAGAGGGGTCATAAAACTTTGCAGGGGTCATACGCGGAAACGAGACGGGCGAATTTTTCTTCATACTGATCCAGATTGCAAGTTACTTCACTTTTGCATACCCAGGCTTAAGAGAACTAATCCACGACTGCGGTTCTTAATACAATAAAAAGAATCGTAAATGTGATAAACATGATATAAGAATGCACATTATAGAACTGGTATCGGAGTGGGATGGTGTTAGCGCATCGCGAGGCTGTGCGTAGGAAGCGTTGCAGGCCGGTGTGTGGAGCGGAGTCGTGCGTGCGCTTCTGGACTTGGGACTAAAAGCTAGCAGAGGAGAGGAGCGGAGCAGCCAAGCGGAGCGGGTCTCGGGCATCATTCGCGGTCCGACAGTGGTGCGGCGCGGACGACCACACGCGCAACCGGTCAACGGACTAACTTTCCAACATTCGTCTTCCAACACCTTTGGACCACCATGAGGACCGGAAAGGTCCCGCTTGCGGCCCTTCTGCTAGTCCTCGTCTCTCCAGTACTAGAGGTAAGTCTTTTGTCAAACTTTGCCAAAAAGCCGACACGCACTGACATAGTGGAGTGAAGTCAACTGTGGCTGTGTGCGATTATATTAAAATAAGTAATATGTTTTAGATGGCTACAGTGGACATGAATGATCTTGGTCTTACTTGCGTTAAGAACCAGTCTAGCATCGTGTGCCCATTTGGAAATTTGTGTAAAATCTTCCTGTAACCATTGAGCTGCTACTTTTACGTCTCTGTGGGTAGCTACGAGGCTTGTGTCATCTGCATATTGATAGACGGAACAGTGATTAACCACATGTTCCATGTCGTTGACAAATGTCAGATAGTGTAAGGGTCCAACCAAGTGCTTATCCTTGGGCTGTTCCTTCATTGACTTCAATGGCGTTGGCGTCACTGATTTCATTACAGATCTTTACATTGTATTTACGGTTATTAAGGTAGTCACACCATTTGAGTCAATGGTGCCGATTCTCTTGTACACCGAACTAAACTAACTAAACTATCACTAAAATTCCTTACTTTTGACTATGAGAATCTCAAAGCTATTCTGCAAAATTAGTTCTCTAAATTTAAAAATAATTTTGACACATCTAAATCGAATTTGACAATCGCGACTACACACGTGATACCTAACCACGTGAATCTTTTAGATCCGGAGGCGCGTAGGGGGGCAGCCTCGACGTGTTTTATATGGAATTTTTCACTTTTTGTATGGAAAATAAGAAAAAAAAATTACCTACATGTAGAGCGTTAGGTCTTATGAAGGGGGTTGAAATTTTCATTATTTTTGCGATTGGACACACCGTTTTCGAGATATAAGCAAAAGAAAAAAAAAGATTCAGTACTGTTTTTGCATCTGAAGTCGAGGTGTTGGTTTGAATTTAAAGTTCATACGAGTAACAACCAATTTTCACACGTTTTTAGTCGCGATTAAAAATAGTCAGATTTAGTTAGAAAATCAAAATTTTAGGTAAAAAACGTAAAGTTCAGAATAGCAAAACTGCCATTTTCACTAAACTAATATCTCAATACCATCTTAGTGCTGTCAAACTAAAATATAGTTAAGTTGTGTCACTTTTAGTCTATTTCGGAATGGGAAATCATCGTTTGACAGGATTAAACTAAATTTTGGTGATTTTTAGGCTAGTTTAGAGGAATTTGTGACAAGAGAATCGGCACCAATGACCTCGAACTCCAGAGTTATCTAATTTTGTCAGCAATGTGTCGTATCTAATTTTGTCAGCAATGTGTCGTGTCTAAGCGTATCGATATCGAACGCCTTGCTGAAGTCAATAAATAGTAAGATTACATTATTTAAATCATTAAAAGATTCGTTGACCTTATCCGTGAACTTAGATAACAAATAGTCATGGTCACAAATCGATTTTATGTCAAAACACCTAATGTTGTCTACTCCTTTTTTTTTTTGTTGAGAATTATCAAATAACTTCTCCCGCTCTGGGCGGAGCGGGAGGGTGTGTCAGACTCTTACTGACTAAAACCCACCCGTGTTCCTTCGGTTGCCCTGTTGCCGGGGGCCACGATCTCCCTTTCGGTTTTCCTCGGCAGGCATCAGCCCTAGCGGACCCCGTCAATTCTGCTGACATATCTTTGAGGCGCGCGTGGAACACAACGCGCCGTTGACTCGAGCCTGGTCCTTATCGGACGGCGAGCTACCCATTGCTCAGCGTCCGCAAGCTCGCGCTTACAGTGGCCGGAAATCGGCCTGCGATTCCAGACGCCCAGGGCGTCTCCTCCTGCGGCGGTTAGGGGGGTGAGGGCCCGAATTTTGCCTCTTCCTCACGCGTTCCGCCTCCTCCTTTGCGAGCATTACTGCTTCGCAGAACGAGGTGATGGCCTCCCATTTCCTCTCGCTCCGTACCATGGCCTGAACCAGGGCCGGACGCGAGAAATAACCACCGCCGATCGCCTCCACGAGGACACGGTGATGCTCCGTCCAAGCCGGGCAGGCCTCCACCGTATGCTCCACCGTGTCCTCCGGGCGATCCACACAATGGTGACACTCGGGCGTTTCCTCCCGCCTTATCTTGAACAGGAACCTCTTGAAACAGCAGTGTCCGGTGAGGATCTGCGTCAGGCGGAAAGTGAGAACGCCGTGGCATCTCCTCAAAGAGGGGTCTTATCGCCGCAACTGTGGCGTGCCTAGCGCTGGGTTGCGACAATCGCACTCTCCATGACGCCATGAGATCCCGCCGGAGTTCTGTCCGCTGTGCCGTGATTTCTCGCGGCAGCGGAGTTAAGCCCCGGCGTTTCACCTCCTCGCAGTCTCGCACCACTCCCAAATGTGCACGAGGACTTTTGCCTCCAGATCCCATGGCGGTAATCCGGCAAGGAGGCTCGCCGCCTCACAGGAGACCTCCAGTATCCTCGGGCCAGCCGGATGGCCATGACCTTCTGGGACGCGTTCAACCGGCGGGCTGGCCGCAGCATTTATTATTTTTGAAGGCTCTCAAGATGGCTTCATCAATCGACTTTTTGTTGCGACCAGACGACTTATTTAGTATTTGCCATAGCTTTCTCCAATTCATTTTATTATTATTTGTTTCTTCCAAGCAATGTTTATTTCTAGATTTTTCGATGATTTTATGAGTTCTGTTTCTTATTTTATTAGGTATATTCTAATCGCAGTATTTTATTCGTTGAATCATTTTTCTATTTTATAAAAAAAATTGTCCTTTTTTTGCACATGTTATTAGTATTATTATTTATCCATGGTGTGGGTAAACTTTTATTACTTTGAAAGTCTCAAATATTGAATATACACAAACATATTTACAACTAACTACTATATATACAGAGTGGAGATTAGGTTATCACATTAAATAGTACAGCGGTTATTACAAGTTGTTATCAGTCTGTTAAAATAATAAACTTAAAAAAAAAAACTATAAATAGAAAACTGAATTTTTCAAACAAACTAAATAGCGTAAAATTAGGCAAGAAATAAACCACCCTTGATACTATGATTTACTGACCTGTACCTAAAGCCGCGGCGCGGGCGGCTTGGCGGCACACACACACACCAAGCGACAGTGGGGCTAGTGGGAGGTAGGTATTGTACTTGCACATGTAAGCTCTAAATAAGCACGGGGCGTTGCGTTGGTATCAACAATTCAACACAAACTTTATAGTATTGTTACCAAATAGTCACAAATAAAGTTTGAAAACCTCCACTTAAATGTTCAATTTATTCATTTTAAATTTTTTCTGAACTATCACAACCTACAACTAATTTTACTGTTTGTTGTAATAATGTGTCTTAATCTCGCACGAACTGTCACAATACTTAACTAATCTACAACTAATAATACGTATCCTATAGGAATAGGATAATAGGAATTACAAACAAAACAAGAAACAAAATGTTCTCAAAACAATAATAACAATAAAAATACGCAGGGCGCGTTTGCGAAATTGCGAATAGGCAACTCTTAGTCGTGAACTATCCTCAAGGATATCGGTGCGGGGACTGAGTCACAAAAGCACACGCCGCCGAAAAATACCCGATTTGCGTCCTCTGTACTAAATAAACGACACCTCTCTGTTTTTTCGATGAATTAGTCCTCCATAACATTACTAGATGTCACTGTTTATAATACATTTGAAAAAAAAAGTGATTTGGCAGTAAAATTGCCGCCATTTTTGACATTTATCAGTCGACATTTTTCGCATGGAAAGGTAAGTGCATTCATTTGTCTTATTTATATTTTTAGGGTTCCGTAGTAAACAAGGAACCCTTATAGTTTTGTCATGTCCTTCTGTTTGTCTGTCTGTCCGTCTGTCTGTCTGTCTGTCAGTCCGCGGTCTAGCTCCGAGACCCTTAGTACTAGAAAGCTGTAATTTGGCAGGTACATATTAATTACGCCGACAAAGTGGTAAAACAAAATTATGAAAAACATTTTTTTTAGGGTACCTCTCCTACACGTAAAGTGATGATGTTTTTTTTTTTAACCCATGGTGTGGGATATCATTGGAAAAGTCCTTTAAAAACATTGGGAGTTTGTGAAAACCATTTTTGGATTCAAGGATCCGTTTGCGAAATATTAAGCTTCAAAGTGCTAATTTTTGTAGAGTCAAGTGTCCCCCCCCCCTGCCAGCTAAATGGTGGTTTTGGATGTGTGAACATATTTTTCAACTACAAAGTTAAGTTTGTTTTTGGGATAAATTCATCTCAACTACGGAACCCTTCATTGTGCGTGGTCCGACACGCACTTGGCCGGTTTTTTAACGTGTAATTTGGGGCAATTTTGTATAAAACGATTAGGTTATATGGTAAATTAAATCAAATGACAAACTGCCTTGCATTTCTGTGCAATTCGTAAGATTTATAGAACGATGTTATTTAGTGACGTTTTTTTAGTACAATGGGCACAAGTGATATTGAAATATCTTATATCTGTTTATGCAGGTCTTTGACAAAATTACATTGTTTCGAGGTTGTAATAACTTTCGAGGACTCGAAGAAGCTGTCAACGCTATATCTGAAGATGAAAACGATGATGAATATGATTTAGTGATAGTACCGCCAGATCCCGCTATTGTTACCGACGAAGAAGAAGGTGAAGATGACTTGCAGACCTCAGATTTACCTAGAGATGTACCAGGAACTCTAGAGGTGATGCGCTGACATCACGATTCTTCTGAATGGGAAGATAGTGACGATGAACCTTTGTCCAGTAAGAGAAGTCGCCGTGACTCACCGTCACGTGACATGCCTAAGTGGAGAGAGTGTTCACCATCTTACTCATTTTCATCTCAATTACCTGATAACACATGTCCGTCACGAAAAAACCAAGTGATAAACCAACTGAAAGGTCTTTCACCTATAAGGTTTTTGAAAAAGTATTTGATGATGAGGTTTATGATCTGATTATACGTAATACGTTATTATATGCAGGACAGAACAATAGACATGGTTTCGAAAAGGACAAAGATGACTTACGCGGATTTTTGGGAGTGCTCATGCTTTTTGGATATCATAAACTACAAAGAGAACGCCAGCCAGTACTGGAGCTATGACGAAGATCTTGGAGTAACTCTTGTGGCAAATGCTATGTCACGAAACCGATTTTTTTATATAAAAAAAATCTGCATTTGGTAGACAATAGTTTAGCTACTATTTCATCTGGTCCGCGGCCGACCGTCACGCGACATGCAACACACAGACGAAAAAGTTTGAGACGATGTAATAAAAGTTTCACTTTAAAAATATATATTATTACAAACAAAAATAATAATATTTGCAAAAAACCGCACTGTGCTTTACGAGATCAGAACTTAAGCCAGCTTGATTCTCAGACCAACGCTTAACGCCTTCTGCTATCTGCACATATAAGTTTCGTTAAAATTTCAGCAATGTCATAAACTGGCTAAGGTAACGCGCATGATGCGTGTGTGTTACCGTGTCTAACAAAAGCGACGGAAATATATTTTTGTTTCGTGTAGTGCGGCGCGAACACGTGACTATACGACAGTGTGTAAAGCGCAAAACTACGTTCTCTGTAGTGTGTGTACCGTGTTGTTTACACATACAAATGTACAGACTATATCGCGTGTTCATAGCAATACGACTCTTAAAGTGCCTATCCACTTTTGAACGCTTACTATACCTACCTAGGTGGAGCATGCTATGCATAGCTAGTTATAGCTAGCATGTTATGAGTTATTTTTGTTTTGCATTCCGTAACTTTCATAGTTAGGATTAGGTTACCGCTGATGCTTGAAAATGCATCTTATAACTAACTATCCTTGCTCTAAAATAACAAATTTAATTCCGAATATAATTATTTAACCTCAAAATAGATACTAATCCCCAAATGAATCTTAAAGTCGCTACCCCAATATTATAATCTAAAACTGTCTAATAAAAATGATAAAATTACAATATTTCAGGGATAAGTAAAATAATATGAAACACCAAGATATTTTGTAATTAATTAATATTTTCTCGCCAACATCAAATTCAATATTCTACACCATACCATCAGATCTCCTACTCCCCACATAATATCGCTTATTTATTTAATATTCGAATATACGCAAAAAAAAATAGGTTACCTTAATTTATAATAGCTCTCCAACCATTATTTATTTTTAACCGACACAGCCACTAGGCACGTTGTACCGTCATGAGCGCCCGACCCAGAAGGCCGTTGCTGCGCCACGTTTGACACATCGTGACATGGAATCTTTTGGTGTTGCCAGTATAATAAATTGAAACCTAACAATCTGAATTAAAGAACTTCTGAAACCGTTACTTCACACGCTGAAGTGCGGATCGGGTTGAACAATAAAAGGAGGTGAGTCTACTTCTAGAAATGTAGGAACGTTGGAAATGTAACGTTTTAATAACATAGTTTACATTTAATAACGCATAACCAAAGCCCGAAACTTTGACAAACAGTCTTACCAAGGGATACTATCGTATTAACCAGTGAAATGTGTTATGTGAGTCTACATTACATCTCTCTGCTACATTACAAGTCTAGGTATATATAAAGTTGATATCTTTAAATATGTACTTGTAAAGTTAAGAAGTGTTAAACTTTTACCATGATTATGATCTTTCCTCAGTTATCGAACTCATCTCAATTGTTTAGGTCATTTTTTTTCAGGACAACTTTTTTTTTTGTTTTTTTTTTTGATGGTTTTTGCGTTCTTCTAACAATCTTCTCCTACTTTGTCCTTCTCATACTTCTGACTTTGTTCATTCTTCCTTTCATATTCAGTCCATTCTTCTATGGAACGCGCTTCCTCTTGATATCAGGACGGCCACCAGTCGGTATGCATTTAAGCGGAAATTGCAGAGTTTGTTTTCAAAATAAATAGAGTAGAGTCATCTCAACACCTCTCCCTTGAATTGGTATATATGTATATATATATTATATTAAATGTATGTATGTGTATTATAAGTTATAACCTATTAATGTACTGTTGTTCCTACATTTTATTTCTAATTATATATTTTTAATAATTTTTACTTTGTTCCTCTCAAACAGAGCACCTGCCATCTAATTAATCTCTTCACGACCCTTGGTTGACTGGTAGAGAATGCCTATGGCATTAAGTCCGCCTTTGTACCTTTTTGTGTGTGAGAAGTTTAAATAAATAAATAAATAATGATGAATATTTCCCATGTTTCAGGTGTCATCAACGAATGATATCTACTGGGAGGGAGAGGAATACGCTTCGAACAAGTTTCTAGAAGTGAAGAAACATGAGGAACCCACCGTTTTAGACAACCTCAAACGCTTCAAGAGGCAATGGGGTAAGTTTTATTTTATAGAACTCATGATGTAACATTTTAAAAGAAATACTACATTGTCGGTACAGTAGTCGCACATATTTGTTAACAAAACCAGTATAAACTGACCTGTACTACTACTCCTACAAATTATATTGCATAACTATTAAATTAATGTTGATGTACAAACAGCAACACACTTAACTGCCCCATAATTATACACCATTTTATCTGACATATCGCAGGAAAGAGACTAACATTTGACAATAATTATGAACCCTAGCCAGTGGCTGAGTAACATAATACTTAATTCTTCGGATAATTAACAAATCGGGCAAAATCGGCAAGAGTCGTTTCTTTTCGTTTTACCTTAATGCATGCGTTTTACATTTAGACATCATATTTCTATTATAATGTATACAGGGTGACAGGGAAATTCGACCTATTCCTTGAAAGGGGTTATACAATAGGTCATTAGCAATAAATTAAGTCCGTTAACTAGGGGTCAAAACTAGATGGTTACCGAGCTGTGACGGTTCTTTGATTTTTTTAAAATTTTCTGACTTGTTACCAAAAACAATTAACTATGAAAAAACTACTCCACTCTAAACATTAAATTGATACTTTTCTGAAAGCTGAAAAAGGAGTGATCAATAAAATAAAAAATACTTGGCCAAAACTTACATAATCAAGACTGGTTGTCAGACTTTCGGGCTTCTGACGACCCGTAACGACGCGATTCACGAATGACAGCCGGGACCAACGGCTTAACGTGCTTTTCGAGGCACGGAGGAGTCTCGGTATGTAGAAATGGTCAACCATCCATGGATCAACCCCGGTAGGCGTAGCTTAACCTGATGGATCGACCCTTTTTTTTTTTGGGTGGGAAATTATCAAATAACTTCTCCCGCTCTGGGTGGAGCGGGAGGGCGTGTCAGACTTTTACTTACTAAAACCCACCCGTGTTCCTTCGGTTGCCCTGTTGCCGGGGGCCATGATTTCCCTATCGGTTTTCTTCGAACCCCCGGCAGGCATTGGCCCTAGCGGACCCCGTCACTTATGCTGACATCTCTTTGAGGCGCGCGTGGAACACAACGCGCCGTCAACCCGGGCTTGGTCCTTATCGGACGGCGAGCTACCCATTGCTCACCGTCCGCAAGCCCGCGCCTACGGTGAAACTCTTGCGTAACTCCGCCAACAAAAAAACTCTAAACATGGTTTATGTGGCATTATGTGAGTCAATTCTATGTTACTGTATAACAATATGGGGTGGAGTTGGAAGCACCACTATGATCCAATGCGAACGAGCCCAACGATCGGTTTTGAAGGTCATGCTCAAGAAACCTTTCAGATACCCGACAACTCTCTTGTACAAGGAAGCCGATTTCCTCAATGTCCGACAGTTGTATATTTTAAAAATTGTACTGAAACAACATAAAATTCTAACACGGACCCCGGATTACTCGCAACTACTCAAACGTCGAGTTTTTAAATGTGCTTCGATAAGGACCCGTACAGCCTTTGCACAACACATGCAGGATTTCATGCTCAGTCACATATACAACAAAGTGGTGAAGATTTGTGACATCAGTAATTCTAGAACTAGCCTAGTCAAAAATATTGTTCGCAAATGGCTGCTAGCCCAATCCTACAATGAATCCGAATCTCTCTTAAAGGTAATTACGTAACACACCAACACATACACTCACACTCACACACGTACCCCCTCACACACACACCCCCTCAGACACACACCCCCTCACACACACAACAATTGTGCACATTTCGCTCAAAATATTCTCCTATCCATCTTTATTACTGTTTTAATTCTTTAATTTTATTTAATTTTATTTTAGTATTTAACTGTTCTTAGTTTAAACAATGTTTTGATTACTATTTATTAATAACACTTTTTTATGTGCTTCTGAATTTGTAGCAATAATTAATTATGTAATACGCATTTTCATATGGCAATACCACCCAAGGACTCCATGAGACAGGCACGTCCTAGTGTGGAGTTCATAAGCAATGTACTTCCTTTGCGTCTTATATATAAATATAAAAGAATATAAACCTAGCTAATAATGTAGACTATAAGGAAATGTAAAGCACTATTTTTAGCAAAAAAAAAAAACATTCAATAATAAAGCTGAAGAGTTTGTTTGTTTGTTTGAACGCGCTAATCTCTGAAACAACCAGTCGGATTTGAAAAAATATTTTTGCATTATATAGCTCTATTCTTGCGGAAGGCTATAGGCCATAATGGTATATATTTACCATCACGCTACGACATTTAGGAGCCGAGTAATAAAAAAAGTCAGAAATAACGCTAAACGAAAAATTTGTTACGATTTAACATTTTAGGAATTCAACATTACGGGTCTAAAGGATTTTAATCGACTACCCATGAACACATTTAAATAAAACAGTTATTTGTAATTATTATTTTATTTACATTTTTCATTCTGCGCACTTTTTTTACTTGCTTGGTCAGCACATAAACTCCAACTCATGAATAACTTTATTAATCCAGTCAACATTATAGTATTGAAGGCAAAAAGCTATTCTGTTGTCTTACATTATATTCATATTGATCTTTTTTATTTTACAGTTTTTAACACAGCTAACTATTTACATTAGGTACTAAATTAAAAGACTAACTAACTATCTGTATAAATAAAAATAATAAAAACGGTCGGACCACGCACAATGTAGGGTTCCGTAGTTGGGATGAATATTATTCGTTAACTTGTAAAGCCTACTCAGCTGTGATAGTTTTCCTTTTATTCATATTCATTTATTCATATTCATTTATTTGCGTTCCACAAGGTAAAAACAAGATGTTAACAAAAGGCTTAAAGCTAAGAGCCGTGAATTTTTTCATATATCTAAAACCAACCATTTAGCTGGTAGAGGGGGGGGGGGGGACACTTGACTCAAAAATTTGCACTTTAAAGCTTAATATTTCGCAAACGGATCTCTGAATTCAAAAATGGTATTAACACACTCACAATGTTTTTAAAATACCTTTTCAACGATACTTTACGTGTAGGGCAGGTAACCATAAAAAAATATTTTTCATAATTTTATTTTACCACTTTGTCGGCATGATTAATATGTATACCCATGCAAAATTACAATTTTCTAGTACTAACAGTCTTGGAGCTAAACCGCGGACAGACAGACAGACAGACAGACGGACATGACGAAACTATAAGGGTTCCTTGTTTACTACGGAACCCTAAAAACAAAACGACACTTAGGCGTCGAAGTATGCGTCCGCATCGCTGTCATCCGGAAACGTGCCCAGAAGACTGGCAGCATTGCCACGTTGACTGGCAATGCTAATTCTTTGGCCAAAGAACGAGCCAGCCCTCTGGTCACGTGTAGTGTCGACCAGTCGACGAGAAATTTCCTTAAAAAGGAGACGCGCAGTCGGGCCCCATGGTCCGAGCGTTTCGACCCCAAACGGCTCAAAACTGTAGTTACCCATAAGGTTACAGTATTTGCGCCGCTTGAGGGTCTCAGCAGCCGCAGCAGCGGCGCCAGCACAGCCCACCGTGCTAGGAACATGGGATGGCGCAAGGGTGTCGACACAGGTTGCATCCCACACCAGAGGTCTACCCACCTTCCAAGGCAACAACGTCATCCCGTCTGGTCTCTTTCCATCGTCACGTACCAAGCCGTATGGTTCTAATACTGCTGGTACGCCGGCGGTGACAAGGGCTCGACGTATAATGTCGTTGATGCTGGCATGCCGTGCTATGCGATCTGCGCTCCTGCAGCAGGACAGGCCATGGTGCCCGAGACTGTCGACAGCTTCACCGCAATGACACCGATGCGGAGCAACACAAGGTGCACCCAAGCGGAGACACGTAGCGAGCCGAAACGATGAGTCATCCATCATAGTGCCTATGGTGGATGACGGGGGCGCCTGAAGCCACAAGCCTGACTCCCATTCTCCCACAGCCAACAGACGGGCGCGCTCTACAGTATTAGGTGACGTGTTTAACAGGGTGTTCCGTATAATACTGCAGAGCGGCACGTCCCATCGTTTCTGGGAAGAAGGGTTGTCGGGCAGATCCGTATTGGGACAATCCATTTTCCAAGCATTTTGTCGTCTTTGTGCACTTGTGTAAGTAAAAATTTTCGGGTTGGTACTCGTATATGTCGCTGCAGACCCCCTTCATTAAGGCTACGACGCACTGTTTGCATTGAAATCTGTAACAAGCATTAAGACTTAGTATAACTTTCAGTGAAGTAACAATTCCGACAGTTAGATATTTGTATCATAATATTAACTTACACGGTAGTGGGATGGTGGCGTCTTCAGCTTCTGTTGTGACACGTCCTCGAGCACCACGAGGACGGTCACGTAGGGCTTCATCGCCGCCTTCCTCGTGACGTCGTAGCCACGTGTGTATCGACCGTTTCTAAAAACAAAATTAGTGCTGTTAAGAAAACCTCAACCTCTATACAAACACCGAAAAACGCTAATAATAAAATTTGGTGTAAAACTTACGTCGTGTGCTCATTTAGATGTCGCGATATTTTGGCAACTCTCATCCCCATTTCTTTTAAAATTACGATGCGGATTCTTTCCGCAGCGGTGAGCCGTGCATGCATTTTATCAAGTAGACAGAATTGAGCACGAATTGAGAAAGTTACATGCTTTGTGGAATTGAGTACAGACATCAAGATTTTTGTTTTTAAATTTAGATTGCATCCATGATCCATGCAGTTTTTATTTGGAATAAACTTTCGAGTGAGTTTAGAATTATTACCTGAACTGTTTTCTGGAAATCTTATCACTACATTGAAAATGACTAACATATATTATCCCTTTCGAACAGTCATAATTTCACTCAGTTGCGTCTTTAAAGGGCAGTTAAGTGTGTTGCTGTTTGTAGATAATAATAATAAAATACTATTACTTTTTTTACATAAGGCGATTAACACACGGCACCGCGCACCGCCGCAGAAGTGAGAGGTGAGAGCACCCTCGACCGCGCGGTCGGGCGGTGTACATGTGTTAGGCATCAACGGATTTATTAGAGGTCAATGCGACATGAGATCCGCTTCACCGCCTACCGCGGCGGTACGCGGTGCCGTGTGTTAATCGCCTTAAATAAATAGGTACTTTTTTGATTTATTGACAGCCAGTTACAGAAAAGAATTTTAACTTTTAAAGCTGTCATTAAATGATAGACATATCAAGATTAAATACAAATCTTCCATTAACTTGATTTAACTTGTTGCAGAAAGCAATATTAGGCTCGATTTTAATGGTTCTTTGATGAAATTAATGAAATCATAAGTGCTAATGATCCATTGCGTAATGGGACAATAATATTTGTCTTTGTGCAACGGGGTGTGAGTTTAAATAATTAATAAAATAAAATATAATATCCTAACTTAACTAAATAAAAGATGTTATAAGTACCTACCTACGTCTAAAGCCTGATTTTCATATAACGGCAACAAAATAATGGCGTACATAAAAGAGAGCATTTTTACTCCAAAAGTCAAACACCAACCATATTTTTAATGACAGCCGTCATTTGGCGTCATTGATTTATTACGGCACCGCTTCTTTTGGAAGGACACCTATGCTAAAGCAAAATTCAACAACGATTATTATCATACTGCGTCTGCTTGAAACTAATAATTAACATTTGTGTTATTTCAGGTTTATTCGACTGGGGGTATGAAGCAAAGGAGGCGGAAACCGCCACCGATACAATTCCTGACGACAACGGCAGGTAAGCGGTCAAAAACTTCTAAACTTGTAATATAAAGAGGTAAAAATGTTTGTTTGTATGTTAGAATTAATCTCTGGAAGTACTGTTCTAATGAATTAATTCTTTCATTGATAGAAAACTGCACTATTTTCGAGTGCCATAATATTATATATCTTTATTTCAGACATACGTCTATACATTTTAACACAGATAAAACGTTAGTAGGGTTGTTAGTAGAACACATATTACAGTCTATTTCCTGTTACTGAGTAAGTGAACACTCGCCCAGTAAACCGTAAACGGACCGTTTATTTAGCGTTTTTTTTATAATGATATGTTTTATGTTAAAACAAACAACGTCACGCGAGCGAAGTCGCGGGCCTAAGCTAGTAATTAACAAAAAAAGTTTTTCCAAAAAAAAGACAGTTTCCAAAAAAAAGACACTACAATGTGAAAAATAACTTTAAATTTCGGAAGTCGGTGTCTTTGGTTTTGAATTTTCATTTTATACCACCGAATTCCGAAATTAAAGTTTTTCACGTAGTAGAGTTTTTTTTGGAAGTCGGAATTTTTTTTTTTCACTTTTTAGTTTTGTTACCTACCCCAAACAAATTCGAATACCACTACCTGCTATGTAAATAACAGTGACAGGAATTTATTATAACATCGTCCATATAGATAGACTAAGTGGGAAAAATACGTATTATTGAAGCTAACTCAAAAACTACTCAAGCAAAGTTAATAAAATTTATATGGGACCATTGCGCAAGCTTCTTCTACCAAATTAAAAAAAAACCACAATATCGGTCCACAATTGACGAAAATATCTAGAGACATACTACATAAAAAAACATATGCTACGAACATAGAACCTCCTCCTTTTAGTAAGTCGGTTAAAAAGTCATAGTCAAATGGCCTGACCAAGAAGTCTGGACTTTAAAAGAGACTGTGACCTCTGAGTTTGTTGCGGTTTTTCTTCTCAAAGTAGTCGGAAAGGAAACACCGAACTCATCTAGTTTTAAAACATAATATTCGACGTATAATTGTAGTTTATGAAACTGTTGCATAATGAGGGGTATTAGTTATGTGCAGTTTCATACAATACTTTATCTACTCTTATTGGGATTGAACCTAATACTAAATAAGAGATCAAAGTTAAAGATCAAGAATAAATTAAAAAATCCCACGAAATTCAGTACTGCTGCTGGTGCAGGCGCCATTCATTTGTTTACAAAGCAAATGAATGTCGCCTGCACCAGCACAACCCCGCACATGCGCTACAGCGGGTGCTGCTGTCCCCCGCTTAAACGTTCCAATACAAAAGTTGATGGAAACTCTTTGGTGATATTAACTTCTTGGATTAGCCTTGTACCGTAATAGAAAAAAAAATGTTTTATAGCATTATTTTGTTAGAGAAAACGTGTTATATAATATGATTATATTTTAAAATTTCGGTATTGTGTTTATAAAGTATGTCAATATAAACTCGTTTTGAAGTTTATAATTCGAATATTACGATATGAGAGTAGATAATAGTACATTACTGCCGCGGTCAATAATGACTACTTTGCTGGTCGCGCTGATGATGGCCGACAGCGCAGCGTAGCGCAGCTCCAGGCCGACACAGCGCGGTCAGCGTGCAGCACTTGATGGACAAGCTGAGATAAAGGCCGAGGCCGTAGATCGAGGCCTTTACAGCGAGGACAGCAAGGGCTGCAATGATAGCCAAGCTGGAAGGCCTAGAGCGTAGCTAGGCTAGCTCGAGGCGATCATAGCGTGACCAGCGAAGCAGTCATAGTGGGCCAAGGCTTGTATAGTGCTTTACTCAAAAATGCAAATACCTAGTCTAAATAAAACCAGCAACTAATTTCAATAAAATATATATTAACGCTTCATTTTGTTGGAAAGATCATTGAAATACGCAAGAAAAACATTTTCGGATAAAGATTTACATTTCCTACTGATTTTCCACTGCACAAATTTTTCATATGCAAGCTTATATTTTTCCTTTGAGTTTCGCGGTATTAAATTTTCAACCACTAATTTAGCTTCATCTTTAATGTCTGGCGGTGTTAAACACATTGAATCGGAAGAATTTTTGCTTTGAGAGCTCATTTTTAGCAAAAAAGTCACTAAATAAAAATAAAATTTTCGCTGAACCTCGCTTTTGTTACTTCTTTGTTTTTTTTTTTAACAATGGTTGTTGGAACTATACAGCCAAATATGGAATAAAATCTTTTTGTACCTATCTCTATAAATACAAACAGCTGTGTTTTAAATAAAATCTTTTTGCATTTGATTTTTTAAAACGTTGAAACGTCAAAATAGCGGCCGGCAATGTTTTGCCGGCCTGTTAGAGCGACCAGTAAAACTTTGCCGGCCACTCCTTGAAACAGAACGGCAAGGTCGACTTTGCTCAAACAAGGTTGTCAAAATAATGACCACATTACATGCATTTTTGAGTAAAAGTATTTTATCTAAGTACACCCATGCTATAAAACCTCTATAAAACTTTCTGGAACAGCTTATTGGCAACATTATAACAGTCAGTGTCATAGTAACCATTACCTAATCCCAATGAGTGTTACAATTTTGTACTAAATTTCATTACGCAACTCGTTTCAACGTTCAAGCGGGGGACAGCAGCACCCGCTGCACTCATGTGTGTGTGATGTGCTGCTGCAGGCGACGTACATACGTGCAGTTGTACTGAATTTCGTGGGAATTTCTTTATTCTTGATCTTGAATTACAAGCACCCAATGGTTTCAGAAACTTTTATAGAGGATTCATATCATGGGTGTAGATAAAGTATTGTATGCAACTATTATATTTAGGTATTAAAACACTCATGTGATACTATTATAAACCCGCATTCGTGTTTTAATACCCCTTATTATACAACAGTTGCATAAATAACTATTTTCAATCAATGTACAGAAATATCATTTAAAATAATTTAATATAAATATTTGTTTATTTCAGTGGCAAGGCTGACCTGGATGTCGGGTCCGGGGTACCAGACAAGTTGGATTCTGAACCGAGAGAAAGTGAGTAACTTAATAATGGCCTAGGCAAGTGCTCCAGTTACGTTATTCAAGTTGGTTGGGCACAAATCCTGACTCTGGAGTGTCACTGAGAATTTTGTAATAGAAAACCCTGTGACCCTAGCATCAATAGTCGCTTGCGACTACTATGCCAATCAAACAAAAAAACCAGCCAAGTGCATGTCGGACTACGCACAATGAAGGGTTCCGTAGTTGGGATGAATTTATCCCAAATACAAACTTAACATTATAGTTGAAATACATGTTCTTCCATACATTCCAACTGCAAAAATAAGTTTGTACGCACAACATTTACCATGTTATTTTAAGACCATAGACTTCTTATAGGTTTTCCTGTAATCTATGAGTGAAGCACATTCACTATATTTTTATTTTTATTTTAGACTCAGTAGTTTCGGAGATAAGGGAGGGGTAATGATCAATTTTCGTCTACTTTCTTAAATACCTTTAATTATATTTATTTTAATATTATAAAAAAATAATATTTGAGATCATTGCAACAAGCCCTTTCATTTTATATGTCACACGAAGTTTTTCAAACTGGATTTGAAAAAAAAAAAACTTATTTGCCCCCAAAAGTGGGGGTCACTTTTAGGGGCAAATTAAAAATTCATTTATTTACGTTACACATCCGTGTTTGGGTCACAGAAATACGTATTTTTAACTTAATCGGTCCATTAGATTCGGAGCAAATTGGCTGTGACAGACGGACAGACAGACAGACACACGAGTGATCCTATTTGGGTTCCGTTTTTCCGTTTGAGGTACGGAACCCTAAAAACACGCTTTTGTTAAAAGAAATGTATTAGTGAAATGGTTACATAACAAACACAAGAATGATTTGATATCTGGTAAACTGCTGGTACCACATTTAATTCAGAGTTGAGAAATTATTTCTTGGAATAAGTGGCCTTCTATCTAAACTTCTTAACTAGGTATATAATTTAATCATAATAATATTATAAAGAGAAATGATTTGATTTTTTGTTTGTTTGTTTGTTACGCTTTCACGCTAAAACGGCTGAACGGATTTGGATGAAATTTGGCACATGGGTAGACCATGACCTGGGTTAGGACATAGAATATTTTTATCTCGAAATTCCCACGGGATCGAGACTTATTCCGGTGAAACCGTGGGGCGCAGTGATAAAATTGATGAAGTCGAAAGTGTATTGACTTGTCTTATGCCACCGAAAAGGTCAATCCTGTTGAAAATCATTGTAACAATACAACACGATTTGAAAGTGATTACCAATTATCTAGGTCCTCTATTAGGATCAAACAAATTCGTGAGAACGAGTAGAGATCTTCCTATCAGTATATTAAACGATCTTTATATAACTTTTCAGAGACTCTTCGCGTCACCTTCCTTGTCATGGAGCCATACATCACAGCGTACTCCAACAGCGACTCTCCCGAGTTCCTGTACATCTCTCGTTCGCTGGCTACTGCCGTCGACCAGCTCTTCGAGAGCTTGCCCGGCACGCAGCGGTCGAGTCTCGTCAGGATACAGTAAGTGCTGATCTGCTCGGAGTAGCTCCGTGCTCTGATTTTATCAAATTAGATTTGTAGTGGCAATCATGTCATTTGGTTTAAATAGGTCCTTATTTTTATTATTTTGTTTATCTTTTATATAGATTCCTTTCTTTTAGATTTTGTGAATGTGAGAACGCTGTAGGCTGTAGACTTCTGGACCATTTTCTATTTTACTAAGTACCTGGTACTTGTTGATAGGCCTACACTGTCCTATCATACCTATTAACACTGCAATTTGAAAACATTATAAAAACGATTTATTTTTAAAAGAGTAACCGTGGAGTTTCTTGCCGGCTCTTATCCATAGAAAGCGACAAATTGGAACCGCGCACCTAGCTTCTGACGTCTCATAAGTGCCCTTGTAGGTTTAAATGAAATAAAATAATTTGAATTTGATCCACATCGTCATAATAATAACAAAAGCATTGACCACCCTGTTCGGGTCCTCTACCTTCGTTTATTTAGATACGAAATATGTTACGTGCAAAATAGTTAATGCTTAGATAGCTACCAGCACGCGTACCATTACAACCATGAACGGGTTGTCTACGGGTTTTGTCGACGGAAGAATAGACAAAATGACAGATTGTGATTGTTGGAAAGAAGTTCTTTCACGCGGCTTGTAAACTTTCAGAAATTGTCACGCTAAAAAGTGTTAATACTTGCGACTGTCTTCTTCCAATTCAAAGAGAACGAAAGAGACCGAGAGAGAGAGAACACCGGCAGAAATAAAACAAAAGAAAAGAGTAAAGTGATTACAGTTTCGCGGGATAAAATTGTACACATCGCCCCGAGTACACTGCATGCTGGATAGAGAGCGAGAGAAAGTGTGAATTTGATCAAAATGAAAATCCAAGATGGCGGCTCTGAAAATTTTCAAATTTTTCATCATGGTTAGATTGCGGCTTCAAAAATTTTCAAATTTTTCGTCATGCGTGTCGTTTTCATAGTTTTCGAGGGTTTTAGCACCCTCGAAAACTATGAAAACGACACCCCATAGTGCGGTCAAAATGTACATCCAAGATGGCGGCTGCAAACATTTTGTTTTAAATCATACGTGAGAAAGAACTTCGTTCCTGGCGGGGGTCGCGCCCGCACATGTTTTTAATCTGTCATTTTGTCTATTCTTCCGTCGACAAAAACCGTTTCTATTGGGGTCATCCTAAGCGTGCTGGTCAAGATACCCGGAATCATCATCTGCCTAGCCTTTTCCCAACTATTGGGATAGGCTTCCAGTCTAACTGGATGCAGCTGTAAAGTTGAACGGGGACTGACTAACTACAAAAGTCACAACAAAATTATCAAATATCTATTTTTTGTTTCCAGGCCCCTAGCCAACGACGATTTCCTCTGCAAATTCACCTTAGACATCGTGACGACAAGGAACGAAGATACGGACACTATTGAGGACATTTTGAGGAATCATATGAAAAACATCGAACGGCTTGGAGTGGTGACCGTGCGTGATGGTGACTTCAGTGCCCAATTAATTGACCCAGGTTGGTAAATTCGGTATTTGACAACAATTATTTCTATAGAGCCTTGAGTACTACACACATATTTGCAGAGAAGAAAAAGTAAAAAAAAACCTTTTTGTTTTTAGTGATCCGCAAAGGTGGCCCGCGAATTTCATATTTTCTTACGTTTTTTGCAATTTGCAGGTCAGACTCAGGATGTATCTTGATCAAATATGATTCGCGATCATAACAAATCGCCAAAACGAGACAAGCGAAGCGCAAGGGCACTACCTACCTTTTTTCGAAGCGCTTCGTTTTTTTGAACCCTCATAACTTGGGTTTGGATTATACCAGATAAACAAAATTCTCGGGATATTATATCAATACTGGATTTGTTTAAAATATAAAGTTTCAATTGCATAGCTCTTATACTTTAGATTTTATTGATATCTAAATAACCTTGATTTCGTCACTGATTCACTCACTCAGTGATGATAATCAAAATTCTTAGCGTACTTCCTGAAGTCCTAGAAAGCTGAAATTTGGTAATATGTAAGCTAGTACACAAAAAACAAAAAAAAATTAAAACTTGGAACTTTTATCCCCCAACTCCTTAAACTAGGGGATGGAAATTTGTATGAGACTTTCGAAAATTTTGATGCTAGAGGTCTGAAAATTTATAAAGGGACTCCTTGTTATAAATAATATAAAAAATACATATTTCAGCATTTTTTGTAAATCACCCCCCACTCTTTAAATTAGGGGATGGAAGTTTGTAAGGGTTTTCCCTTACAAACTCAAAAAAAAGGCAAATAAAAATGCTGCGGTCTTGTCAATGTTTAAACAGCCAGTGTGAATTAAAACAAACCCGCGGCGGTGACACGGTGTGTTCCATATTTAAAATTTTAAAAAGTCTAATAGAGACTAGAATACTCATGTTATTATTTTCAATAAATATTTTAGGAAAACTACTATTTTTTACTTTCCTATTCGTAATGAAAAGTAGAGTGTTTAACACGGGTGAAATTCCTTCTCGGACTATAGCGCAACCTCGTATGGGAATTGATTCCTTTCGACACTTGTATAACAATCTACTATTGGTGGGTATGTACTTACAGAATTATATCTAATCATTAGAATCATTAATACATCTCTCTAAGTTAGATTTGTCCCATTGAATAACTTTTTCATGAAATTATGAATTTTGCGGAGTACCTTTGCGGATTCACCTTATTTTTACACCTTAATACTTTTTTTATTACAAGCTATTTATTATAACTGGCTTCGTTCGTATGTTTCCGGTTACTCTGTTTGTCACCCATTTTTCAAGCATTTCCTGGCCTTCTATTGAGCTGAAATTTTGGCAAACCTATGTTACTTCGGTGACATCGCAATAAATCGTACCATGATGCTGGTTTGATGATAGAGCCCGAAGGTGGCTAACTTTATTTTGCCAAGTACTATTGCCCAAAGTGTAGTCCAGGGCCTCATGTATACAGAATGTCGCCATAGGAACTCCTCAACTAGATACAATTTAGTTTAGGCCATTTGGATTTGTTTTGATAAGAGATAAGCTAGACCAAGATGTAGTCCAGGATCAGATGATGGAGCCGATGGCTCGTCATAGGAACTCCTCAACCGAATAAGATAACCTCCTAGTGTTTGGGCTCGTTTGTTATGTTTCGACAAACGCTATTGCCACACTGTTTAATTGATATAGTTTAAACATGTTTACGCAATTTTTATTTAGTACTTTTTAGTTCATTAAAAGCTTGTTTTAAAAAAGGTTTTTACCTATATTTTATTCTTTTACAAAATGACTGTTATTTTTTTCAAGACCTTTAGAATGTAGTATTTCTTTGCGGTTTATTTCTTTTTATTTATTACTTTTATTTTATTTAGGAACCACGTTTGACTGCGACTCTAATGAATTCACGTGCGACGTACTAATGTAGTCTCATCCTATGTTTTACCTATGTTTCTACTTACTGTATTATCTAAATATCAAATGATATCTAATATATATATAATATCTTCGAATTCTATCTATTGTGTTTATTTTTATGTTTATTATTTTCAATTTAAAGCATCGGAAGCACCGCTGCCAACGGAAGGATCACCGGTGAATTACGAAAACAAAATCGATGATAAGGGCAATCAGCTTACTGATAATGAGAATCCAGATGAGCGAACTTCCTATGAAACTACACCAGATTATCGGAATACTGGCTACGCACCACCAGAAACATATTATGAACAGACGCCTGACAACAGTTATAATCAAAGTTTAGCGAACCCAAGCAATCGTTATCCCGATGACCAAAATACGGGGCGCGATGTTTCGAATCCTTATGACCAAAACGCTGGTCCAGAAAATCGGTATCCCTATGGTACAAACGTTGGTCCAGATAATCGGGATCCTTATAGCTTTAGGGAGGTTCCTGACAACAGGAATCCAGACCCGAAAGGAAGTACTGACTCCCCACCTGAGAATCCAGATGACCGTAATGGTACGAATTATTTTTTTGTTGTCTAGAATTGCTTTTTTTTTAATCACAATTATTTATTGCGTTACTGGAATTTGTGGTTACCATGGATTCAGTACATGGTTCTGAACCCCCCCCTGCGTTTAAATATATCGTCGGTTTTTTGAAAAAAAATCTGCTGTTCCATACATTTTGACCGCGTAGGTATTGCACTTTTCTATAAAACAGTTTTTTTTTAAAATAACCGACGAAAAATTTCGACGCATGGGGGTTCAGAACCATGTACTCATGGTAATCGTTTTCGCGTCGATGTCTTACTTTTTGTCAATCATCAGCTTAGTTGTCAATCATCATATTTCAACTCCTAGAAGTTCATTGTTCAACTTTGGCCTCATAATAGACGGTTTCAATAAAATATCAAGAGGTAATGTCAAATAGGTCGTCAGTAGTAAAAAATATTTATGTATTGTGGGCCTAGTATTGATTGATGTGTGAACCCTCCAATTTACTATTATATCCTAAGTTTTCTGCAGCCACGGGCCAATCGAAGGTTAAGCTACGCTTGCCACGGTCAGTTCGTGGATGGGTGACCATGCATTACATATCGAGACTCCTCCGTGCCTTGGAAAGCACGTTAAGCCGTTGGTCCCGGCTGTCATTCATAGATCTTTGACAGTCGTCAGAAGCCCAAAAGTTTGACAACAATTCTTACCAAAGGGGTATTGTGTTACCCAGTTACTGGGTTGTGGAGGTTAGATAGGCAGTCGCTCCATGTAAAGTACAGGTATTCAGATGCATCCGGTTAGACTGGAAGCCAACCTCAACATAGTTGGGGAAAAGGCTAGGCAGACTTCATATACTTTCATCAGTTCCAGTACTGCCAGTAACTGTTTGTTTTGGTAAGTAGGCGTTTGGTTTAAAAAGGTCTGTAAAATATATCTTTCAGTTTTTTTTCTTTCTATGTTGCGTTCTGTTCTGAATTCGCTTATGGATAGAAGACGAATAACTGTAACACGGGATTTACATACGTTTGGTGGGCTAGGATCTCAGAAAATCGGATAAAAATCGATTCGACACGTAACGCAAATAAGATGACTTTTAAATGGCCGCTCTTCTGTATTTAAGAAGAAAAGAAGAGGCTTACCTACACGTAAGATAAGCGTTACATACTTCCCCATGTCACTTGCATATCTGACTTTAAGCCGACGTTTGCACGGACGTAATAAAATCGTGGCGGGATTTTTTCGTACATTGGATTTTCAACGGTCTGCTTAGCACAGAGAGTTGAAATTCCAACAGTGTGTTTTTTCGACGCGTTGGGATGTACTCTGTTAAATTTTCAACGCTCGGCCTAACACCGAGAGTTGGTAATCCATTGCGCGATAAAATCCCGCCTCGATTTTATTACGACGTCGGCTAACAGTACCTTTATATCGTTACAGTAAGAGCGGTAATAAATCTAATTTACTGCCTCGACTTATATTGCCTTGCACTGACTCGTTGGACTAGTAGTCACAAGCGCCACTGGGCATGAAGTCCTGGGTACGATTCCCAAGTTGGGCAATTTGCCCTGTGGTTGGCATAGGCTCGCCCCCTATTACGTGGGACTTAAACATAACTGGCGACGTGTGGGTTTAGTAAAGGTACACCTCTGCCTAACCCTTCGGGGACTACAGGCGTGATTATAAGTACTACCTAAATCTCATTTACATTTTCGAGATAACCTAATTTAAAAATTCCTTTGGAATTTTATTAAGCTTTAGCACGACCTAATGGCCAATTTCAATTTAAAAGATTTTTTTTACATTTTTAACCGTCGCTACTTCCGTTTCTTTACTCATATGGCAACATTATGAATAAATTCATTTTAAATTATTAATAATATAAAGTATTCAATTTGTTTTACTTCATTTATTTTTCTATTATTGATAAGATTTTTTTTCAAATATAATTTGTTTTATTATAAATTTTATTAGACTGATAAATTATTTATTTTAATTCAATAACAATTATTATATATATTTTATTAGATTGAATATCTTTATTATTTCTAATATTTGACCACCGTGTTATGGTAGGTGGTTCTTTGAACTATCCGGAATAAACAAACTTACCTGAAGTGAAGTTTGACCGCAATTACACGAGTCGCTGCATCCGAAGAGATTTACATGATTCACTAGGTAGTACACTCCTCAATGTACTAGGCATCGCACAATTTTTAGATAAAAAACTAAAAAATAATATTAGATATTAAACGACTTCCGTAGTACCTGCGGTGGGGGGCGCGCCCGGCCATCTACGATCGTTCACTTGTCATTCATTTAAGAGGGCTATTTATCTTAAACTATTTTTAATATCGGGATTTCTTGCAAAGAAGGGTTGGGCGGGTTTGTAAATCTCTTCGGATGCAGCGACTCGTGTAATTGCGGTCAAACTTCACTTCAGGTAAGTTTGTTTAACCATTAATAATTACACTTCGTCGCTGCATCCTCGAGATTTACATGATTCACTAGGTAGATGTTCAGAGTTTTGAGATAAATAGCCAATACATTAGTGGTGAAGAAAAAAAAATAAAAAAAATGATAATGTTTTATTTTGAAAACAGTTACATTATTAAATCAAATCCATGAAGGGATTATATAAAAAACAAAAATGGTAATTTCAACAATATTCAAACGTTATTTTCATAAACTGCGCGAGCAAAATCATCGGTTTCCTCTGTAAGCAGAGGTCTGTTATAAAATTTGCCAAATACTAGAGAATTGCCGGACCAACCGGCAGTCTTTTTAATGAAATCTATAGAAATACCTCTACGACCAGCCGCTGAAGTAGCCGCGTGGCGCGTGCTGTGTGACGAAAATATTGTGGTGTCTATACCACTATCTGCTAGCGTCTGTTTAATCCAGTGGCTAATCGTAGAGGAGCTGGCGTTGTGGACTGGTCTCTTAGTAGTTAATAACAACCTTTCGGTATTTGGTTCAGTTCTAAATTTATCTGTAATATTAATATATGAACATAAAGTCCTTCCTGGACATATCTCTATTTTATTAGGAAAGAATGGGATAATCAAACGGGGTGTTTGTCTGCCAGGTGCAGAGGTTTTTAACAAATCATCAATTGTTATTACAATGTTTGAATCACAAATATTTATATTAGATAGACGAATAAAGGATAACGTCTGCACGCGTTGTGCAGTCGACAACGCGAGCAGAGTTACCAGTTTTTTTGTTAATTTATTTAAACACAGATTTTCATTAGGAAAATAATTGAACAAAAAATCTAAAACTAGATTAGTCCCAAGTAGACTGATATCGAGGGAAAACTGGTTTCAGTCTAAAAACACCTTTCATAAATCTGCAGACAGTATCATTTGTACTTAATTGTCTACCTATAATTAAGCCGAGCGCCGAACGATAAGTGTTCAATGTAGTATACCTGGCTCCTGTTTCAAAATTGATGAAGTCGATAGTGTATTGACTTGTCTTATGCCACCGAAAAGGTCAATCCTGTTGAAAATCATTGTAACAATACAACACGATTTGAAAGTGATTACCAATTATCTAGGTCCTCTATTAGGATCAAACAAATTCGTGAGAACGAGTAGAGATCTTCCTATCAGTATATTAAACGATCTTTATATAACTTTTCAGAGACTCTTCGCGTCACCTTCCTTGTCATGGAGCCATACATCACAGCGTACTCCAACAGCGACTCTCCCGAGTTCCTGTACATCTCTCGTTCGCTGGCTACTGCCGTCGACCAGCTCTTCGAGAGCTTGCCCGGCACGCAGCGGTCGAGTCTCGTCAGGATACAGTAAGTGCTGATCTGCTCGGAGTAGCTCCGTGCTCTGATTTTATCAAATTAGATTTGTAGTGGCAATCATGTCATTTGGTTTAAATAGGTCCTTATTTTTATTATTTTGTTTATCTTTTATATAGATTCCTTTCTTTTAGATTTTGTGAATGTGAGAACGCTGTAGGCTGTAGACTTCTGGACCATTTTCTATTTTACTAAGTACCTGGTACTTGTTGATAGGCCTACACTGTCCTATCATACCTATTAACACTGCAATTTGAAAACATTATAAAAACGATTTATTTTTAAAAGAGTAACCGTGGAGTTTCTTGCCGGCTCTTATCCATAGAAAGCGACAAATTGGAACCGCGCACCTAGCTTCTGACGTCTCATAAGTGCCCTTGTAGGTTTAAATGAAATAAAATAATTTGAATTTGATCCACATCGTCATAATAATAACAAAAGCATTGACCACCCTGTTCGGGTCCTCTACCTTCGTTTATTTAGATACGAAATATGTTACGTGCAAAATAGTTAATGCTTAGATAGCTACCAGCACGCGTACCATTACAACCATGAACGGGTTGTCTACGGGTTTTGTCGACGGAAGAATAGACAAAATGACAGATTGTGATTGTTGGAAAGAAGTTCTTTCACGCGGCTTGTAAACTTTCAGAAATTGTCACGCTAAAAAGTGTTAATACTTGCGACTGTCTTCTTCCAATTCAAAGAGAACGAAAGAGACCGAGAGAGAGAGAACACCGGCAGAAATAAAACAAAAGAAAAGAGTAAAGTGATTACAGTTTCGCGGGATAAAATTGTACACATCGCCCCGAGTACACTGCATGCTGGATAGAGAGCGAGAGAAAGTGTGAATTTGATCAAAATGAAAATCCAAGATGGCGGCTCTGAAAATTTTCAAATTTTTCATCATGGTTAGATTGCGGCTTCAAAAATTTTCAAATTTTTCGTCATGCGTGTCGTTTTCATAGTTTTCGAGGGTTTTAGCACCCTCGAAAACTATGAAAACGACACCCCATAGTGCGGTCAAAATGTACATCCAAGATGGCGGCTGCAAACATTTTGTTTTAAATCATACGTGAGAAAGAACTTCGTTCCTGGCGGGGGTCGCGCCCGCACATGTTTTTAATCTGTCATTTTGTCTATTCTTCCGTCGACAAAAACCGTTTCTATTGGGGTCATCCTAAGCGTGCTGGTCAAGATACCCGGAATCATCATCTGCCTAGCCTTTTCCCAACTATTGGGATAGGCTTCCAGTCTAACTGGATGCAGCTGTAAAGTTGAACGGGGACTGACTAACTACAAAAGTCACAACAAAATTATCAAATATCTATTTTTTGTTTCCAGGCCCCTAGCCAACGACGATTTCCTCTGCAAATTCACCTTAGACATCGTGACGACAAGGAACGAAGATACGGACACTATTGAGGACATTTTGAGGAATCATATGAAAAACATCGGACGGCTTGGAGTGGTGACCGTGCGTGATGGTGACTTCAGTGCCCAATTAATTGACCCAGGTTGGTAAATTCGGTATTTGACAACAATTATTTCTATAGAGCCTTGAGTACTACACACATATTTGCAGAGAAGAAAAAGTAAAAAAAAAACCTTTTTGTTTTTAGTGATCCGCAAAGGTGGCCCGCGAATTTCATATTTTCTTACGTTTTTTGCAATTTGCAGGTCAGACTCAGGATGTATCTTGATCAAATATGATTCGCGATCATAACAAATCGCCAAAACGAGACAAGCGAAGCGCAAGGGCACTACCTACCTTTTTTCGAAGCGCTTCGTTTTTTTGAACCCTCATAACTTGGGTTTGGATTATACCAGATAAACAAAATTCTCGGGATATTATATCAATACTGGATTTATTTAAAATATAAAGTTTCAATTGCATAGCTCTTATACTTTAGATTTTATTGATATCTAAATAACCTTGATTTCGTCACTGATTCACTCACTCAGTGATGATAATCAAAATTCTTAGCGTACTTCCTGAAGTCCTAGAAAGCTGAAATTTGGTAATATGTAAGCTAGTACACAAAAAACAAAAAAAAATTAAAACTTGGAACTTTTATCCCCCAACTCCTTAAACTAGGGGATGGAAATTTGTATGAGACTTTCGAAAATTTTGATGCTAGAGGTCTGAAAATTTATAAAGGGACTCCTTGTTATAAATAATATAAAAAATACATATTTCAGCATTTTTTGTAAATCGCCCCCCACTCTTTAAATTAGGGGATGGAAGTTTGTAAGGGTTTTCCCTTACAAACTCAAAAAAAAGGCAAATAAAAATGCTGCGGTCTTGTCAATGTTTAAACAGCCAGTGTGAATTAAAACAAACCCGCGGCGGTGACACGGTGTGTTCCATATTTAAAATTTTAAAAAGTCTAATAGAGACTAGAATACTCATGTTATTATTTTCAATAAATATTTTAGGAAAACTACTATTTTTTACTTTCCTATTCGTAATGAAAAGTAGAGTGTTTAACACGGGTGAAATTCCTTCTCGGACTATAGCGCAACCTCGTATGGGAATTGATTCCTTTCGACACTTGTATAACAATCTACTATTGGTGGGTATGTACTTACAGAATTATATCTAATCATTAGAATCATTAATACATCTCTCTAAGTTAGATTTGTCCCATTGAATAACTTTTTCATGAAATTATGAATTTTGCGGAGTACCTTTGCGGATTCACCTTATTTTTACACCTTAATACTTTTTTTATTACAAGCTATTTATTATAACTGGCTTCGTTCGTATGTTTCCGGTTACTCTGTTTGTCACCCATTTTTCAAGCATTTCCTGGCCTTCTATTGAGCTGAAATTTTGGCAAACCTATGTTACTTCGGTGACATCGCAATAAATCGTACCATGATGCTGGTTTGATGATAGAGCCCGAAGGTGGCTAACTTTATTTTGCCAAGTACTATTGCCCAAAGTGTAGTCCAGGGCCTCATGTATACAGAATGTCGCCATAGGAACTCCTCAACTAGATACAATTTAGTTTAGGCCATTTGGATTTGTTTTGATAAGAGATAAGCTAGACCAAGATGTAGTCCAGGATCAGATGATGGAGCCGATGGCTCGTCATAGGAACTCCTCAACCGAATAAGATAACCTCCTAGTGTTTGGGCTCGTTTGTTATGTTTCGACAAACGCTATTGCCACACTGTTTAATTGATATAGTTTAAACATGTTTACGCAATTTTTATTTAGTACTTTTTAGTTCATTAAAAGCTTGTTTTAAAAAAGGTTTTTACTTATATTTTATTCTTTTACAAAATGACTGTTATTTTTTTCAAGACCTTTAGAATGTAGTATTTCTTTGCGGTTTATTTCTTTTTATTTATTACTTTTATTTTATTTAGGAACCACGTTTGACTGCGACTCTAATGAATTCACGTGCGACGTACTAATGTAGTCTCATCCTATGTTTTACCTATGTTTCTACTTACTGTATTATCTAAATATCAAATGATATCTAATATATATATAATATCTTCGAATTCTATCTATTGTGTTTATTTTTATGTTTATTATTTTCAATTTAAAGCATCGGAAGCACCGCTGCCAACGGAAGGATCACCGGTGAATTACGAAAACAAAATCGATGATAAGGGCAATCAGCTTACTGATAATGAGAATCCAGATGAGCGAACTTCCTATGAAACTACACCAGATTATCGGAATACTGGCTACGCACCACCAGAAACATATTATGAACAGACGCCTGACAACAGTTATAATCAAAGTTTAGCGAACCCAAGCAATCGTTATCCCGATGACCAAAATACGGGGCGCGATGTTTCGAATCCTTATGACCAAAACGCTGGTCCAGAAAATCGGTATCCCTATGGTACAAACGTTGGTCCAGATAATCGGGATCCTTATAGCTTTAGGGAGGTTCCTGACAACAGGAATCCAGACCCGAAAGGAAGTACTGACTCCCCACCTGAGAATCCAGATGACCGTAATGGTACGAATTATTTTTTTGTTGTCTAGAATTGCTTTTTTTTTAATCACAATTATTTATTGCGTTACTGGAATTTGTGGTTACCATGGATTCAGTACATGGTTCTGAACCCCCCCCTGCGTTTAAATATATCGTCGGTTTTTTGAAAAAAAATCTGCTGTTCCATACATTTTGACCGCGTAGGTATTGCACTTTTCTATAAAACAGTTTTTTTTTAAAATAACCGACGAAAAATTTCGACGCATGGGGGTTCAGAACCATGTACTCATGGTAATCGTTTTCGCGTCGATGTCTTACTTTTTGTCAATCATCAGCTTAGTTGTCAATCATCATATTTCAACTCCTAGAAGTTCATTGTTCAACTTTGGCCTCATAATAGACGGTTTCAATAAAATATCAAGAGGTAATGTCAAATAGGTCGTCAGTAGTAAAAAATATTTATGTATTGTGGGCCTAGTATTGATTGATGTGTGAACCCTCCAATTTACTATTATATCCTAAGTTTTCTGCAGCCACGGGCCAATCGAAGGTTAAGCTACGCTTGCCACGGTCAGTTCGTGGATGGGTGACCATGCATTACATATCGAGACTCCTCCGTGCCTTGGAAAGCACGTTAAGCCGTTGGTCCCGGCTGTCATTCATAGATCTTTGACAGTCGTCAGAAGCCCAAAAGTTTGACAACAATTCTTACCAAAGGGGTATTGTGTTACCCAGTTACTGGGTTGTGGAGGTTAGATAGGCAGTCGCTCCATGTAAAGTACAGGTATTCAGATGCATCCGGTTAGACTGGAAGCCAACCTCAACATAGTTGGGGAAAAGGCTAGGCAGACTTCATATACTTTCATCAGTTCCAGTACTGCCAGTAACTGTTTGTTTTGGTAAGTAGGCGTTTGGTTTAAAAAGGTCTGTAAAATATATCTTTCAGTTTTTTTTCTTTCTATGTTGCGTTCTGTTCTGAATTCGCTTATGGATAGAAGACGAATAACTGTAACACGGGATTTACATACGTTTGGTGGGCTAGGATCTCAGAAAATCGGATAAAAATCGATTCGACACGTAACGCAAATAAGATGACTTTTAAATGGCCGCTCTTCTGTATTTAAGAAGAAAAGAAGAGGCTTACCTACACGTAAGATAAGCGTTACATACTTCCCCATGTCACTTGCATATCTGACTTTAAGCCGACGTTTGCACGGACGTAATAAAATCGTGGCGGGATTTTTTCGTACATTGGATTTTCAACGGTCTGCTTAGCACAGAGAGTTGAAATTCCAACAGTGTGTTTTTTCGACGCGTTGGGATGTACTCTGTTAAATTTTCAACGCTCGGCCTAACACCGAGAGTTGGTAATCCATTGCGCGATAAAATCCCGCCTCGATTTTATTACGACGTCGGCTAACAGTACCTTTATATCGTTACAGTAAGAGCGGTAATAAATCTAATTTACTGCCTCGACTTATATTGCCTTGCACTGACTCGTTGGACTAGTAGTCACAAGCGCCACTGGGCATGAAGTCCTGGGTACGATTCCCAAGTTGGGCAATTTGCCCTGTGGTTGGCATAGGCTCGCCCCCTATTACGTGGGACTTAAACATAACTGGCGACGTGTGGGTTTAGTAAAGGTACACCTCTGCCTAACCCTTCGGGGACTACAGGCGTGATTATAAGTACTACCTAAATCTCATTTACATTTTCGAGATAACCTAATTTAAAAATTCCTTTGGAATTTTATTAAGCTTTAGCACGACCTAATGGCCAATTTCAATTTAAAAGATTTTTTTTACATTTTTAACCGTCGCTACTTCCGTTTCTTTACTCATATGGCAACATTATGAATAAATTCATTTTAAATTATTAATAATATAAAGTATTCAATTTGTTTTACTTCATTTATTTTTCTATTATTGATAAGATTTTTTTTCAAATATAATTTGTTTTATTATAAATTTTATTAGACTGATAAATTATTTATTTTAATTCAATAACAATTATTATATATATTTTATTAGATTGAATATCTTTATTATTTCTAATATTTGACCACCGTGTTATGGTAGGTGGTTCTTTGAACTATCCGGAATAAACAAACTTACCTGAAGTGAAGTTTGACCGCAATTACACGAGTCGCTGCATCCGAAGAGATTTACATGATTCACTAGGTAGTACACTCCTCAATGTACTAGGCATCGCACAATTTTTAGATAAAAAACTAAAAAATAATATTAGATATTAAACGACTTCCGTAGTACCTGCGGTGGGGGGCGCGCCCGGCCATCTACGATCGTTCACTTGTCATTCATTTAAGAGGGCTATTTATCTTAAACTATTTTTAATATCGGGATTTCTTGCAAAGAAGGGTTGGGCGGGTTTGTAAATCTCTTCGGATGCAGCGACTCGTGTAATTGCGGTCAAACTTCACTTCAGGTAAGTTTGTTTAACCATTAATAATTACACTTCGTCGCTGCATCCTCGAGATTTACATGATTCACTAGGTAGATGTTCAGAGTTTTGAGATAAATAGCCAATACATTAGTGGTGAAGAAAAAAAAATAAAAAAAATGATAATGTTTTATTTTGAAAACAGTTACATTATTAAATCAAATCCATGAAGGGATTATATAAAAAACAAAAATGGTAATTTCAACAATATTCAAACGTTATTTTCATAAACTGCGCGAGCAAAATCATCGGTTTCCTCTGTAAGCAGAGGTCTGTTATAAAATTTGCCAAATACTAGAGAATTGCCGGACCAACCGGCAGTCTTTTTAATGAAATCTATAGAAATACCTCTACGACCAGCCGCTGAAGTAGCCGCGTGGCGCGTGCTGTGTGACGAAAATATTGTGGTGTCTATACCACTATCTGCTAGCGTCTGTTTAATCCAGTGGCTAATCGTAGAGGAGCTGGCGTTGTGGACTGGTCTCTTAGTAGTTAATAACAACCTTTCGGTATTTGGTTCAGTTCTAAATTTATCTGTAATATTAATATATGAACATAAAGTCCTTCCTGGACATATCTCTATTTTATTAGGAAAGAATGGGATAATCAAACGGGGTGTTTGTCTGCCAGGTGCAGAGGTTTTTAACAAATCATCAATTGTTATTACAATGTTTGAATCACAAATATTTATATTAGATAGACGAATAAAGGATAACGTCTGCACGCGTTGTGCAGTCGACAACGCGAGCAGAGTTACCAGTTTTTTTGTTAATTTATTTAAACACAGATTTTCATTAGGAAAATAATTGAACAAAAAATCTAAAACTAGATTAGTCCCAAGTAGACTGATATCGAGGGAAAACTGGTTTCAGTCTAAAAACACCTTTCATAAATCTGCAGACAGTATCATTTGTACTTAATTGTCTACCTATAATTAAGCCGAGCGCCGAACGATAAGTGTTCAATGTAGTATACCTGGCTCCTGTTTCAAAATTGATGAAGTCGATAGTGTATTGACTTGTCTTATGCCACCGAAAAGGTCAATCCTGTTGAAAATCATTGTAACAATACAACACGATTTGAAAGTGATTACCAATTATCTAGGTCCTCTATTAGGATCAAACAAATTCGTGAGAACGAGTAGAGATCTTCCTATCAGTATATTAAACGATCTTTATATAACTTTTCAGAGACTCTTCGCGTCACCTTCCTTGTCATGGAGCCATACATCACAGCGTACTCCAACAGCGACTCTCCCGAGTTCCTGTACATCTCTCGTTCGCTGGCTACTGCCGTCGACCAGCTCTTCGAGAGCTTGCCCGGCACGCAGCGGTCGAGCCTCGTCAGGATACAGTAAGTGCTGATCTGCTCGGAGTAGCTCCGTGCTCTGATTTTATCAAATTAGATTTGTAGTGGCAATCATGTCATTTGGTTTAAATAGGTCCTTATTTTTATTATTTTGTTTATCTTTTATATAGATTCCTTTCTTTTAGATTTTGTGAATGTGAGAACGCTGTAGGCTGTAGACTTCTGGACCATTTTCTATTTTACTAAGTACCTGGTACTTGTTGATAGGCCTACACTGTCCTATCATACCTATTAACACTGCAATTTGAAAACATTATAAAAACGATTTATTTTTAAAAGAGTAACCGTGGAGTTTCTTGCCGGCTCTTATCCATAGAAAGCGACAAATTGGAACCGCGCACCTAGCTTCTGACGTCTCATAAGTGCCCTTGTAGGTTTAAATGAAATAAAATAATTTGAATTTGATCCACATCGTCATAATAATAACAAAAGCATTGACCACCCTGTTCGGGTCCTCTACCTTCGTTTATTTAGATACGAAATATGTTACGTGCAAAATAGTTAATGCTTAGATAGCTACCAGCACGCGTACCATTACAACCATGAACGGGTTGTCTACGGGTTTTGTCGACGGAAGAATAGACAAAATGACAGATTGTGATTGTTGGAAAGAAGTTCTTTCACGCGGCTTGTAAACTTTCAGAAATTGTCACGCTAAAAAGTGTTAATACTTGCGACTGTCTTCTTCCAATTCAAAGAGAACGAAAGAGACCGAGAGAGAGAGAACACCGGCAGAAATAAAACAAAAGAAAAGAGTAAAGTGATTACAGTTTCGCGGGATAAAATTGTACACATCGCCCCGAGTACACTGCATGCTGGATAGAGAGCGAGAGAAAGTGTGAATTTGATCAAAATGAAAATCCAAGATGGCGGCTCTGAAAATTTTCAAATTTTTCATCATGGTTAGATTGCGGCTTCAAAAATTTTCAAATTTTTCGTCATGCGTGTCGTTTTCATAGTTTTCGAGGGTTTTAGCACCCTCGAAAACTATGAAAACGACACCCCATAGTGCGGTCAAAATGTACATCCAAGATGGCGGCTGCAAACATTTTGTTTTAAATCATACGTGAGAAAGAACTTCGTTCCTGGCGGGGGTCGCGCCCGCACATGTTTTTAATCTGTCATTTTGTCTATTCTTCCGTCGACAAAAACCGTTTCTATTGGGGTCATCCTAAGCGTGCTGGTCAAGATACCCGGAATCATCATCTGCCTAGCCTTTTCCCAACTATTGGGATAGGCTTCCAGTCTAACTGGATGCAGCTGTAAAGTTGAACGGGGACTGACTAACTACAAAAGTCACAACAAAATTATCAAATATCTATTTTTTGTTTCCAGGCCCCTAGCCAACGACGATTTCCTCTGCAAATTCACCTTAGACATCGTGACGACAAGGAACGAAGATACGGACACTATTGAGGACATTTTGAGGAATCATATGAAAAACATCGGACGGCTTGGAGTGGTGACCGTGCGTGATGGTGACTTCAGTGCCCAATTAATTGACCCAGGTTGGTAAATTCGGTATTTGACAACAATTATTTCTATAGAGCCTTGAGTACTACACACATATTTGCAGAGAAGAAAAAGTAAAAAAAAAACCTTTTTGTTTTTAGTGATCCGCAAAGGTGGCCCGCGAATTTCATATTTTCTTACGTTTTTTGCAATTTGCAGGTCAGACTCAGGATGTATCTTGATCAAATATGATTCGCGATCATAACAAATCGCCAAAACGAGACAAGCGAAGCGCAAGGGCACTACCTACCTTTTTTCGAAGCGCTTCGTTTTTTTGAACCCTCATAACTTGGGTTTGGATTATACCAGATAAACAAAATTCTCGGGATATTATATCAATACTGGATTTATTTAAAATATAAAGTTTCAATTGCATAGCTCTTATACTTTAGATTTTATTGATATCTAAATAACCTTGATTTCGTCACTGATTCACTCACTCAGTGATGATAATCAAAATTCTTAGCGTACTTCCTGAAGTCCTAGAAAGCTGAAATTTGGTAATATGTAAGCTAGTACACAAAAAACAAAAAAAAATTAAAACTTGGAACTTTTATCCCCCAACTCCTTAAACTAGGGGATGGAAATTTGTATGAGACTTTCGAAAATTTTGATGCTAGAGGTCTGAAAATTTATAAAGGGACTCCTTGTTATAAATAATATAAAAAATACATATTTCAGCATTTTTTGTAAATCGCCCCCCACTCTTTAAATTAGGGGATGGAAGTTTGTAAGGGTTTTCCCTTACAAACTCAAAAAAAAGGCAAATAAAAATGCTGCGGTCTTGTCAATGTTTAAACAGCCAGTGTGAATTAAAACAAACCCGCGGCGGTGACACGGTGTGTTCCATATTTAAAATTTTAAAAAGTCTAATAGAGACTAGAATACTCATGTTATTATTTTCAATAAATATTTTAGGAAAACTACTATTTTTTACTTTCCTTAAATTCGTAATGAAAAGTAGAGTGTTTAACACGGGTGAAATTCCTTCTCGGACTATAGCGCAACCTCGTATGGGAATTGATTCCTTTCGACACTTGTATAACAATCTACTATTGGTGGGTATGTACTTACAGAATTATATCTAATCATTAGAATCATTAATACATCTCTCTAAGTTAGATTTGTCCCATTGAATAACTTTTTCATGAAATTATGAATTTTGCGGAGTACCTTTGCGGATTCACCTTATTTTTACACCTTAATACTTTTTTTATTACAAGCTATTTATTATAACTGGCTTCGTTCGTATGTTTCCGGTTACTCTGTTTGTCACCCATTTTTCAAGCATTTCCTGGCCTTCTATTGAGCTGAAATTTTGGCAAACCTATGTTACTTCGGTGACATCGCAATAAATCGTACCATGATGCTGGTTTGATGATAGAGCCCGAAGGTGGCTAACTTTATTTTGCCAAGTACTATTGCCCAAAGTGTAGTCCAGGGCCTCATGTATACAGAATGTCGCCATAGGAACTCCTCAACTAGATACAATTTAGTTTAGGCCATTTGGATTTGTTTTGATAAGAGATAAGCTAGACCAAGATGTAGTCCAGGATCAGATGATGGAGCCGATGGCTCGTCATAGGAACTCCTCAACCGAATAAGATAACCTCCTAGTGTTTGGGCTCGTTTGTTATGTTTCGACAAACGCTATTGCCACACTGTTTAATTGATATAGTTTAAACATGTTTACGCAATTTTTATTTAGTACTTTTTAGTTCATTAAAAGCTTGTTTTAAAAAAGGTTTTTACTTATATTTTATTCTTTTACAAAATGACTGTTATTTTTTTCAAGACCTTTAGAATGTAGTATTTCTTTGCGGTTTATTTCTTTTTATTTATTACTTTTATTTTATTTAGGAACCACGTTTGACTGCGACTCTAATGAATTCACGTGCGACGACCATATTTGTCTGCCAATGTCTGTGAAATGCAACGGTCGACCGGATTGCAGAGATGGCACCGATGAATACGATTGTCCTGTACCTGATAGTCAGTATTAACCAACATTTTTATTTTTTTTACCCGCTCTATCAGACTGCGGTAACATTTTAAGTTACTAATGTAGTCTCATCCTATGTTTTACCTATGTTTCTACTTACTGTATTATCTAAATATCAAATGATATCTAATATATATATAATATCTTCGAATTCTATCTATTGTGTTTATTTTTATGTTTATTATTTTCAATTTAAAGCATCGGAAGCACCGCTGCCAACGGAAGGATCACCGGTGAATTACGAAAACAAAATCGATGATAAGGGCAATCAGCTTACTGATAATGAGAATCCAGATGAGCGAACTTCCTATGAAACTACACCAGATTATCGGAATACTGGCTACGCACCACCAGAAACATATTATGAACAGACGCCTGACAACAGTTATAATCAAAGTTTAGCGAACCCAAGCAATCGTTATCCCGATGACCAAAATACGGGGCGTGATGTTTCGAATCCTTATGACCAAAACGCTGGTCCAGAAAATCGGTATCCCTATGGTACAAACGTTGGTCCAGACAATTGGGATCCTTATGGTAGAAACGCTGGTCCAGATAATCGGGATCCTTATAGCTTTAGGGAGGTTCCTGACAACAGGAATCCAGACCCGAAAGGAAGTACTGACTCCCCACCTGAGAATCCAGATGACCGTAATGGTACGAATTATTTTTTTGTTGTCTAGAATTGCTTTTTTTTAAATCACAATTATTTATTGCGTTACTGGAATTTGTGGTTACCATGGATTCAGTACATGGTTCTGAACCCCCCCTGCGTTTAAATATATCGTCGGTTTTTTGAAAAAAAATCTGCTGTTCCATACATTTTGACCGCGTAGGTATTGCACTTTTCTATGAAACAGTTTTTGTTTTAAATAACCGACGAAAAATTTCGACGCATGGGGGTTCAGAACCATGTACTCATGGTAATCGTTTTCGCGTCGATGTCTTACTTTTTGTCAATCATCAGCTTAGTTGTCAATCATCATATTTCAACTCCTAGAAGTTCATTGTTCAACTTTGGCCTCATAATAGACGGTTTCAATAAAATATCAAGAGGTAATGTCAAATAGGTCGTCAGTAGTAAAAAATATTGATGTATTGTGGGCCTAGTATTGATTGATGTGTGAACCCTCCAATTTACTATTATATCCTAAGTTTTCTGCAGCCACGGGCCAATCGAAGGTTAAGCTACGCTTGCCACGGTCAGTTCGTGGATGGGTGACCATGCATTACATATCGAGACTCCTCCGTGCCTTGGAAAGCACGTTAAGCCGTTGGTCCCGACTGTCATTCATAGATCTTTGACAGTCGTCAGAAGCCCAAAAGTTTGACAACAATTCTTACCAAAGGGGTATTGTGTTACCCAGTTACTGGGTTGTGGAGGTTAGATAGGCAGTCGCTCCATGTAAAGTACAGGTATTCAGATGCATCCGGTTAGACTGGAAGCCAACCTCAACATAGTTGGGAAAAGGCTAGGCAGACTTCATATACTTTCATCAGTTCCAGTAGGTACTGCCAGTAACTGTTTGTTTTGGTAAGTAGGCGTTTGGTTTAAAAAGGTCTGTAAAATATATCTTTCTGTTTTTTTTCTTACCTATGTTGCGTTCTCTTCTGAATTCGCTTATGGATAGAAGACGAATAACTGTAACACGGGATTTACATACGTTTGGTGGGCTAGGATCTCATAAAATCGGATAAAAATCGATTCGACACGTAACGCAAATAAGATGACTTTTAAATGGGCACTCTTCTGTATTTAAGAAGAAAAGAAGAGGCTTACCTACACGTAAGATAAGCGTTACATACTTCCCCATGTCACTTGCATATCTGACTTTAAGCCGACGTTTGCACGGACGTAATAAAATCGTGGCGGGATTTTTTCGTACATTGGATTTTCAACGGTCTGCTTAGCACAGAGAGTTGAAATTCCAACAGTGTGTTTTTTCGACGCGTTGGGATGTACTCTGTTAAATTTTCAACGCTCGGCCTAACACCGAGAGTTGGTAATCCATTGCGCGATAAAATCCCGCCTCGATTTTATTACGACGTCGGCTAACAGTACCTTTATATCGTTACAGTAAGAGCGGTAATAAATCTAATTTACTGCCTCGACTTGGATTGCCTTGCACTGACTCGTTGGACTAGTAGTCACAAGCGCCACTGGGCATGAAGTCCTGGGTACGATTCCCAAGTTGGGCAATTTGCCCTGTGGTTGGCATAGGCTCGCCCCCTATTACGTGGGACTTAAACATAACTGGCGACGTGTGGGTTTAGTAAAGGTACACCTCTGCCTAACCCTTCGGGGACTACAGGCGTGATTATAAGTACTACCTAAATCTCATTTACATTTTCGAGATAACCTAATTTAAAAATTCCTTTGGAATTTTATTAAGCTTTAGCACGACCTAATGGCCAATTTCAATTTAAAAGATTTTTTTTACATTTTTAACCGTCGCTACTTCCGTTTCTTTACTCATATGGCAACATTATGAATAAATTCATTTTAAATTATTAATAATATAAAGTATTCAATTTGTTTTACTTCATTTATTTTTCTATTATTGATAAGATTTTTTTTCAAATATAATTTGTTTTATTATAAATTTTATTAGACTGATAAATTATTTATTTTAATTCAATAACAATTATTATATATATTTTATTAGATTGAATATCTTTATTATTTCTAATATTTGACCACCGTGTTATGGTAGGTGGTTCTTTGAACTATCCGGAATAAACAAACTTACCTGAAGTGAAGTTTGACCGCAATTACACGAGTCGCTGCATCCGAAGAGATTTACATGATTCACTAGGTAGTACACTCCTCAATGTACTAGGCATCGCACAATTTTTAGATAAAAAACTAAAAAATAATATTAGATATTAAACGACTTCCGTAGTACCTGCGGTGGGGGGCGCGCCCGGCCATCTACGATCGTTCACTTGTCATTCATTTAAGAGGGCTATTTATCTTAAACTATTTTTAATATCGGGATTTCTTGCAAAGAAGGGTTGGGCGGGTTTGTAAATCTCTTCGGATGCAGCGACTCGTGTAATTGCGGTCAAACTTCACTTCAGGTAAGTTTGTTTAACCATTAATAATTACACTTCGTCGCTGCATCCTCGAGATTTACATGATTCACTAGGTAGATGTTCAGAGTTTTGAGATAAATAGCCAATACATTAGTGGTGAAGAAAAAAAAATAAAAAAAATGATAATGTTTTATTTTGAAAACAGTTACATTATTAAATCAAATCCATGAAGGGATTATATAAAAAACAAAAATGGTAATTTCAACAATATTCAAACGTTATTTTCATAAACTGCGCGAGCAAAATCATCGGTTTCCTCTGTAAGCAGAGGTCTGTTATAAAATTTGCCAAATACTAGAGAATTGCCGGACCAACCGGCAGTCTTTTTAATGAAATCTATAGAAATACCTCTACGACCAGCCGCTGAAGTAGCCGCGTGGCGCGTGCTGTGTGACGAAAATATTGTGGTGTCTATACCACTATCTGCTAGCGTCTGTTTAATCCAGTGGCTAATCGTAGAGGAGCTGGCGTTGTGGACTGGTCTCTTAGTAGTTAATAACAACCTTTCGGTATTTGGTTCAGTTCTAAATTTATCTGTAATATTAATATATGAACATAAAGTCCTTATTAGTCCTTCCTGGACATATCTCTATTTTATTAGGAAAGAATGGGATAATCAAACGGGGTGTTTGTCTGCCAGGTGCAGAGGTTTTTAACAAATCATCAATTGTTATTACAATGTTTGAATCACAAATATTTATATTAGATAGACGAATAAAGGATAACGTCTGCACGCGTTGTGCAGTCGACAACGCGAGCAGAGTTACCAGTTTTTTTGTTAATTTATTTAAACACAGATTTTCATTAGGAAAATAATTGAACAAAAAATCTAAAACTAGATTAGTCCCAAGTAGACTGATATCGAGGGAAAACTGGTTTCAGTCTAAAAACACCTTTCATAAATCTGCAGACAGTATCATTTGTACTTAATTGTCTACCTATAATTAAGCCGAGCGCCGAACGATAAGTGTTCAATGTAGTATACCTGGCTCCTGTTTCAAATTCTCTGGACAAAAATTGCAGTACCGGTTGTATAGATGCGGTGTAGCAGTCTACCTTATGGGTTTGACAAAACTGCCAGCATTTTCTGTAAGCGATATTATATTGTTTTAATGTATTATTAGATAAAGAAGCAGTGATAATTTTTATAGTTTCTGGAGTCAATGACTTTCGAGAAAATGCTTCCCTGATAACAGGCATGATACCAGGGTAAGTTTCATCCAAAGGGGGTGTTGCGTTCTGAAAGGAGATAAAAGGAGATCACTACTTGGCCCATGATAAATAGGTTAAATAGGTTTCGTTATCTGTAACGAAATAAACAGTGGATACCATGGCTGACTAGGCCAATATGGGACTATGAGCACCCCTGTAGCCTTATCAGCTATTATTTTTCGTAAACACTTGAGAATCAACGAAAAAGGTGGGAACGAGTAAAAGTTTAAGTTACCCCAATCTAAAGTAAATGCATCGATATCGAAAGCGTGTGGGTCTCGTTTCCAGGGCACATATTTATGACATTTCGCATTCAAACAAGTTGCGAATAAATCAATCTCTGAAGTACCATAATGAAGGACTACGTCATGGAACGCTGAACGAGATAATTCCCACTTGGTGTCGACATTTATGTGCCTTGATTCTTGGTCAGCTTCCGTGTTGTCTTTTGACTTAATGTAGGAAGCAAAATTAAAGAGACGACGCTCTTCACACCACTGCCAAATCTCGCGTGCTATATCATATACCGTTACAAGCGATACCCCAACGCGTTGGTGTGAATTTAAAGTTCATGATTACCAATTTTATTCCACACGTTTTTAATCGCGATTAGAAATAGTCAGATTTAATTAGACAATCAAAATTTTTGGTGAAAAGCGTAGCCCTTCAATTTTATATTATTTAAGAACACTGTAAGTTAGCTGTAAGTTTCCCGCATAGAATAAAATAAATAAATAAAATAATATTGACAATACTTTCAGGACTCGAACCTCCTAAAGTCGAAATCTGGCCTCCAGAGTGGACGGTACAAGTCGTGCAATTGGGAGGTGAACACACGTTGATCTGCCGCATCACAGAAGGAATCCCCAAGCCAGACGTCACATGGTACAGGAACGGCCGTTCGCTCTCGAGATTCCATGAACTGAAGTAAGCTACCGTTTTTTATACCATTCGACAGTTCTTGAAAAATTGACAACTTAGTGAGTAGCGGTCTACTGCTGGTTAATTGGATATAACATTGAAATAAAAAATTCAATGTTTACTTAAAAATGCATGTAATGTGGTCATTATTTTGACAACCTTGTTTGAGCAAAGTCAACCTTGCCGTTCTGTTTCAAGGAGCGGCCGGCAAAATTTTGCTGGTCGCTCTAACAGGCCGGCAAAACATTGCCGGCCGCTATTTTGACGTTTCAACGTTTTAAAAAATCAAATGCAAAAAGATTTTATTTAAAACACAGCTGTTTGTATTTATAGAGATAGGTACAAAAAGATTTTATTCCATATTTGGCTGTATAGTGCAATTACAATTGTTAAAAAAAAAAACAAAGAAGTAACAAAAGCGCGGTTCAGCGAAAATTGTATTTTTATTTACTGACTTTTGCGTAATAAATGAAGAAATAATACAGCAGTCAAACACCGCATTCAAATTATCGCAAACTATTAGTAATATCAAACCGGGAAAGACGGTGTTGAATTTTAGTAACTGTACTTTTCATAATTGTCATTTTAATTAAATTTCTAGTTAATTAATATATATTTTATTGAAATTACTTGCTGGTTTTATTTAGATTAGGTACTTGCATTTTTGAGTAAAGCACTATACAAGCCTTGGCTCACTATGACTGCTTCGCTGGTCACGCTATGATTGCCTCGAGCTAGCCTAGCTACGCTCTAGGCCTTCCAGCTTGGCCATCATTGCAGCCCTTGCTGTCCTCGCTGTAAAGGCCTCGCCCTACGGCCTCGGCTTTTATCTCAGCTCGTCCATCAAGTGCTGTACGCTGACCGCGCTGTGGCGGCCTGGAGCTGCGCGTGGCGCTGTCGACCGTCATCAGCGCGACCAGCAAAGTAGTCATTATAGACCGCGGCAGTAATGTATTATTACTCACGTGTCCACAAAAAAGGACTACAAAAAGCATAATAACTGCTCACTCATAGCGGATAATGAGCCTAAAATTCTATCAGATAGAATGCAGTTTATCTATCCAAAAAGTAAAGCCATCCCCTCAGTCACTTAACGTCCGTAGATGTCTAATAATATTTAATCCATCTCACAGGTTTAACAAGATCAAAGTCAACGACGAAGGCGAGTACATTTGTATGGTTCGCAACGACGCCGGATTTGCCAGTGCTAGCGTCGTCATCCAAGTGAGGGCAATTCCTGAGATCAGCATCACGCCAAGCCGTAATGTGCAGGTGTCCACCGGAGACTTCCTCAACATCGAGTGCAGAGCCAGTGGTTACCCTGAACCACTTGTCTCCATACAATGTGAGTGATTTTGTTATAAGACGTTGCAAATGTTGTAATGTTCCGATTTTTAACATAATTATAATAATTAAGGTGACATTTACAAAACAATTGCGTGTTTTTCTTTATCGTGTAACTTTTTAAGTATATGGAATAGGGATTTAACATTTTGGTGTATGTTTTTTGACTATATGACCTAGTATCCTGAAAAAGGAATACACGATACAATGAAATTTTCTCGATACAAAAAAATTGCAAAGTTGTATATATTTTATTGAAATTGAATTTACTTTAAAACATACAGAGTAATCGTTCCAAGTTTTAGAGAAAAGCAGTTTTTTTTTTAAATAATACTTTTCATTTACAAACTACAGCATTTCGTTTTGTCACATACGTTGTTTTATTCCGAGCGGACACACATTATAGTCATCTCTTTTTTCGCCTATCAAAAGTATTGTCATCACTCTCGTTTGTTCATAAATCAGTTTCCCGATGTGGCTCATCGACGAAGAATCTTTTGTAATTTTTTTGCAAATCGGTGCGATCAAATTTACGTGATTTAAAGAATTTTGTTAACAGAAAAAGTTAGTACTTTAGCAAGTTAAAGTAATTATTGAATGCAATTAGTGTTGAATAGGTATTTAGACTGTGTTTGTGTATTCTTGTGAGTCCTATGAACAATATTGCATTATTTTTAACCGACTTCCAAAAAGGAGAGAAAAAAAAAAAAACAAACATACGCGTCGAACATATAACATGTTCGACGCGTATGTTTGTTTTTTTTTTTTTTTTTTTATGTATGTCCACCGATTTCTCCGTCATTTGTGGACCGATTTTGAAAATTCTTGTTTTGTTTGAAAGGGTATGCTCCCAAATTGGTCCCATATAAATTTTATTAACTTTGTTTTGGGTAGTTTTTGAGTTAGCTACAAAATACGTATTTTTTTCCCACTTAGTATGTAGATGATATGATAAATTCCTGTCACTGGTAGCAGGTAGTGGTATTCGAATGTGTGTGGGGTAGGTACCACAACTAAAAAGTGAAAAATAAAAACTTTTTACAAAAAAAAAAAACAACCGACTTCCAAAAAAAACACTACAAAGTGAAAAATGACTTTAATTTCGGAAGTCGGTGGCAAAAAACGAAAACACAAAACCCAAGACACCGACTTCCGAAATTAAAGTTATTTTTCACTTTGTAGTGTTTTTTTTGGAAGTCGGTTGTTTTTTTTTTGTAAAAAGTTTTTCTTTTATGATTTCGTGGTGACATTTAAATTATTTATTTATAATTAAAGGAAGAAATATAAAACCAAAACTGAACAGTACCTGCAACGTTTGGAGTGCACAGGGCTATCAATGAACTCATTTTACAGGAATTCAATAGCAATAAGATGATGATAATAGTGAGTCGAATTCTCCACCTTCACTAAAGCATAACCAACACAATCTATTCCCGCCTTGTAAAGTATTAATAAGTAAGCATTTAATTTTCTAAGAACATCTATTTTATACCTACAACTTATAATAGGTAATCTTTTGTCTAAAGAAATAGGCTAAATTATATGATTCGTTTTTAGGTTTGAAATACGTCAACAGTACATCAATATGTCAATTACTGTCACAACGAATGATAGAGCACAAAAAAACTACCGGCTTCCAAAAAAACACTACAATGTGAAAAATAACTTTAATTCCGGAAGTCGGTGTCTTGGGTTTTGTGTTTTCTTTTTTTGCCACCGACTTCCGAAATTAAAGTTATTTTTCACTTTGTAGTGTTTTTTTGGAAGCCGGTAGTTTTTTTTTTGTAAAAAGTTTTTATTTTTCACTTTTTAGTTGTGGTACCTACCCCACACACATTCGAATACCACTACCTACTACCAGTGTCAGGAACTTATCATATTATCTACATACTAAGTGGGAAAAAAAATACGTATTTTGTAGCTAACTCAAAAACTACCCAAGCAAAGTTAATAAAATTTATATGGCACCAATTTGGGAGCATACCCTTTCAAACAAAAAAATAATTTTCAAAATCGGTCCACAAATGACGGAGAAATCGGTGGACATACATAAAAAAAAAAAAAAAAAAAAACAAACATACGCGTCGAACATATAACCTCCTCCTTTTTGGAAGTCGGTTAAAAAAGAAATGGAGTCACATTTGAATTGTGAAAAAAGGAGAGTTTTTACTCAACTACGGCAAAACCAGAGGAGGGTTACGATTTTAACATGTTATGTATGTATGTAACAGGCTATCAAATGCAAAATAAAATTCAAATCCGACTAGCAGTTCCAGAGATTAACGCGTTCAAACAAACAAAAAACAAACTCTTCAGGTCTATTATTAGTACAGCTGCGCCGCGCGATTTCACCCGCATAAGTCTCAATCCCGTAGGAATATCGAGATAAAAAAACTTTTTACAAAAAAAAAACAACCGACTTCCAAAAAAAAACACTACAAAGTGAAAAATAACTTTAATTTCGGAAGTCGGTGTCTTTTTTTTTTTTTTTTTTTTTTTGGGTGGGAAATTATCAAATAACTTCTCCCGCTCTGGGTGGAGCGGGAGGGCGTGTCAGACTCTTACTGACTAAAACCCACCCGTGTTCCTTCCTATGCCATGTTGCCGGGGGCCACGATTTCCCTATCGGTTTTCTTCGAACCCCCGGCATTGGCATTGGCCCTAGCGGACCCCGTCAATTCTGCTGACATCTCTTTGAGGCGCGCGTGGAACACAACGCGCCGTCGACCCGGGCTTGGTCCTTATCGGACGGCGAGCTACCCATTGCTCACCGTCCGCAAGCCCGCGCCTACGGTGGCCGGAAATCTTCCTGCGATTCCCGACGCCCAGGGCGTCTCCTGCTGCGGCGGTTAGGGGCGCGAGGGCGCGAAATTTGCCTCTCCCTCACGCGCTCCGTCTCCTCCTTCGCGAGCATTACTGCTTCGCAGAAAGAGGTGACGGCCTCCCATTTCCTCTCGCTCCGTAGCATGGCCCGAATCAGGGCCGGACGCGAGAGATCACCGCCGCCGATCGCATCCACGAGGACACGGCGATGCCCTGCCCAAGCCGGGCAGACCTCCACCGTATGCTCCACCGTGTCCTCCGGGCGATCCACACAGTGACGACACCCGGGCGTTTCCTCCCGCTTTATCCTGAACAGGTACCTCCCGAAACAGCCGTGTCCGGTGAGTACCTGCGTCAGGCGGAAGGTGAGGACGCCGTGGCGCCTCTCTAGCCACTCCTCAAAGAGGGGTCTTATCGCCGCAATTGTGGCGTGCCCAGCGCTGGGTTGCGACAATCGCACTCTCCATTCCGCCATGAGATCCCGCCGGAGCTCTGTCCGCTGTGCCGCGACTTCTTGCGGCATCGGAGTTAAGCCCCGGCGTTTCGCCTCCTCGCGCCACTCCCAAATGTGCGCGAGGACCTTTGCCTCCAGATCCCATGGCGGTACTCCGGCAAGGAGGCTCGCCGCCTCGCAGGAGACCGTGCGGTATCCTCGGGCCAGCCGGATGGCCATGACCCTTTGGGACGCGTTCAGCCGGCGGCCTGGCTGCCGCCTCAATGAAGGCGCCCACACTGGCGCCCCGTAAAGGGCCATGGACCGCACGATCCCCACGTAGAGCCTCCGGCAGGAGGCGTTTGGACCTCCCAGATTGGGCAGGAGCCGCTTCAAGGCAGCCCCGGCCCGGTCCAGTCTGGGAGCCAAACGTCGGAAATGCTCCACGAAGTTCCACCGGCTATCGAGGACGAGTCCCAGATACTTCATCGTCGACTCGACGCCGATGTGAACCCCTCCCGCCAATACCTGGGAGCCCGACGGTGGCGCACTACGAGGACCATAGAAACCCATGGCCTCGGACTTGTGCAGGGCCACCTCGAGTCCCAGCTGCCGGATTCTGTCGACGATTGTCGCAACCCCGCGTGTCGCTAAGTCGGCCGCCGCCTGGTACGACCTCCCCTGCGCCAGGACCAGCGTGTCGTCAGCGTAACAAACGACGCTGACGCCAGTAGGGAGGTCGGCGCGCAGCACCCAGTCGTATCCGATGTCCCACAGATGCGGCCCCAGGACCGATCCCTGTGGGACACCGCACGACATCTCTCGCCGGTTCCACTCTCCTTGGTGACCGGGGTAGATGACAGCCCTGTCTGTCAAATAGGCCTCGACCACACGACAGAGGTAGGTCGGCATCCGGTGATACCGAAGTGCCTCCCTGATGCAACTCCAGGGCAGGGTGTTAAAGGCATTGGCGATGTCTAGAGACACCGCCAAGACGACCCCACCCCGGGCCACAGCATCCCCTGTCGTGAGGGCCCGCACGCGCATGATGGCGTCCACCGTAGAGCGCCCCCTGCGGAAACCGAACTGGCCGTCCGCCAGATCCGGCACCACTCGCACCAGCTGCCCGACGAGGCGGTCTGCAATGACTCTTTCAAAGAGCTTGCCCACCTCGTCGAGCAGCACAATGGGCCGATAGGCGGACGGAGAGTCCGCTGGGCGCCCCGGCTTCCTGATGAGGACCAGTTTCCCAGTCTTCCAGCAAAGTGGGAACTGGCCCCTCTCCATACATGCGCTTAGGAGCCCTCTCAGTCGAGGCCCGAGAGTCCCCATGGCCAGGACCCAGGCCCTTCCGGGTATACCATCGGGTCCTGGGGCGGTATTCCTCGCACTCATCCTGCGTACCGCCACTCTCATCTCTACCTCGGTCACCTCCGGAGCATCGTCGTCGTTGTCGGCGGTGTGGTCCGCATCGGGCACCGCAATGGGCGGAGCCATGGGCGGGGGCGTATGTTCCCCTCTTGAAGGGAACAGAGCGCTCACCACGTCCTCCACAAGCTGGGGCCGGAGACTCTGCGTCAGCGGGGGAGCCCATGGGCGGAGTTTCTCCCGCACCATCTTATATGGGCGTCCCCACGGGTCTCTGTTCAGAGTCTCCAGCAACTCCTCGCGGGCCAGTGCCCTGGCCCGCAGGATCTCCGCTTGGAGGGCGGTCTTCGCCGCTCTGTACCCCTCGTACAGCTCCGCCTGAATGGCTTCCGTATCCGGAGGACGGATACGGAGCCTGCGGTGCCTGGTGTACCGGCGTCGCGCAGCAACGCACGCCCTGCGTAGAGCTTCCAGCTCTTGCGACCACCAGTACACCTGGCGCGAAGCGCGTCCAGGGTGGACTCGGGGCATTGCCACGTCACATATATTGGACATGGCCTCCCGGAACCACTCCGCCTCGTCGTTAATGTCGGCAGGCCTGTCCGGTGATGACACCCAGGCCTGCACGATCGAGGCTTCCAGGAGGAGCTCCCGGTCCAGCCGCTTCAGCGCCCACCGCGGACCACTCGGGGCCTGTCGGACCGGCGCGCTCGAGGTCTGGGTGGAGACGTCAAACCGGATGTACCGGTGGTCGGAATAGGTCTCCACCTCCTCTATGACGCGCCAGTCGATTACACGCGGCGACAGAGCGGGGCTGGCGAACGAGATGTCCACCACTGATTCACCCCGCATCCGCACACACGTGGGGACAGAACCCCGGTTTAGGACGACCAGGCCTGTCTCCAGAGCCCAGTCCTCCACCATCCTGCCCCGTGTGTCCGTAAAGCGGGAACCCCAAGCCAGATTTTTGGCGTTGAAGTCCCCGAGGACGAACACGGGGAGGGAACCGAACCCGACGACGACGACTCTCAACTCCACAAGGGAGTTGTGGAACTCGGCGAGAGTTCGGTTCGGGGAGAAGTATACCCCTACCACGACAATCTCCCCGAACCGTGCTGCCACGCAACCCCGTCCTCTCTTGACAGACTCGAGGGACGGGGTACCAGCGGCGGCCGACGAAATGAGGGTCACTGAGCCGCTCAGGTCCTCCACCCAGTCATCCCTGGGCGGGACAAAGTACGGCTCAGCGACCACGGCGATGTTAATCGACCACTGCGCCATGCTCTGGAGCAACAGATCCTGAGCGGCGGCGCAGTGGTTGATGTTCGCCTGGAGGAGGCGTAATGGGGCCGTTATTGACACTCCATTTCGACCCCCTCCCTAGCCCCCTGTGAGGGCACCGCCGCGGCGGCAACGGCGGCGACGACGACAGTGGTGGATGCGGCAGCGGCGGCGGCAGTAGTGGCGGCGGCTGCGGCGGTGACGGCGGTGGCGGAGGGCTTGCCCTTGCCTCTGGCTTTGGCGGGTGGAGCGCAGGCCTTGCTCCCAGCCCGGTGATCGGCCGGCTTGCCAGCCGCCGCACATACGACGCAGTGCGGCGCGGCGTTGCACGAGCCGGCCTTATGACCGGGCTGACCACAACGGAAGCAGTGGTCGCTGCGGTCCACCTCCGAGGTGCACTTCGCTCCCACGTGGTCGCCCACACGGCAGCGGAAGCACCTCATAGGTCGGGGCTCCAGCAGTTTGACCTGCGCGGAGACCCAACCCACCAGAAGCCTTCGGCCCTCCCCGGCTATAAGCTTGGCCGCCGACACGGGGCAGCTCACCGTTACGGCTCGCATCCCCGTGGAGTCAGGGTGGATGGTGCCTGCCCTCACCTCCTCGGCAGAGCACCCCCCAGTCCTGGCGACCGCGGCCACCACCTTTTCCGCCGTCACGCAGTCGTCCAGGCCCCGGATGCGCAAGTCAGCGCGTTTGGTGGGCCTGGACACTCGGGCCTCCTCCGGATTGAGGGTCGCCCTGAGCCTATTGGCCAGAGCGTCCGCTGCCAGGCCGCTGTTCGCACCGGGGATCTCCAGCATCCTGGCCCCGGTCGCGGTGATCTTTAGCCTGACCCCATTGGCAGTCTCCTTTAAATCAACCGCCGCATCCACCTTGGCGAGCACGTGCTGATAGGACACGCCCTTCTTTTCCGCTTCCGGCTGTAGTGTAATCACTACAGCTGCGGATTTCGGGGCGCGGAGCCTATCTGCGACGCTTCGCTCCTTGCGCCGCTGCCGCCTCGCCTTTCTCTTGGCCGCCCTTGCCGTCTTGCCAGCCTTCTTCTTCTCCCCGGCTACTTGCCATCCGGCATCGGCCGGAGGAGATTCAGAAGGTGGTGGGGGCGGCCGTTTCGCCGCCTTAGCCGAGGCCCCCGCAGCCTTGGCCGGGGCCCTTGCCGCCCTGGCTGGAGCAGCCGCCGCTTTCGCTTTCGCCGGGGCCCCCGACGCCTTGGCCAGGGCCTCCACCGCCTTGGCTGGGGCCCTCGCCGCCTGTGTAGCCACCTCACCTTTGGTCGGCCCCGACGAGGCTGGTCCGGCTGTGGCAGCTGCGGTGGCGGCGTATGACGCCGCCTTTCGCTGGCCCGAGGCCGGCTGGCTTGCCGCCAATGGGGGGCGCAGGACTATGGCCTCCAAGGTGGCAAACTTGCCCCGTAGAGCAGCCATTTCCTGCCGCACCAGATTTAGGATCCGGTCCTCAGCAGTCACGGGCTGTCCCTGCCCATGCTGCTCCCCCTCCTGCGGCACCTCTCGGGGGCCGGCTCGTCGGAGCCCAGCCAAGTCCGCTCGGAGCTCCGCATTCTCCTTTTGGAGATGCTCCATGGCGGCTGTCAAGCGGGCGATCTCCGCCCGCATTTCAGACATACCGTCCGACGGAGGCCCGGGTTGAAGGGCCTCCACTGCCGCCATGATAGAGGCAGTAGCCACGGAGATGGCCTTGCCTCTAGAAGACTTCGTCTTCTTAAAGGCCACCTCGCTGATCGCGGCCGCTACCTCCTCCGCGAACTTGGCCGCTCGCTCCGAATTGGAGCCGCCAGCGGCGTCCGGCTTACCACCACGGTGGTCCGGCTTGTTTTTGGCCCGCTCCCGGAGCGGACGGGCCATTTCAGCAACCTGTTCGGTGGCGACCACCCCACTCTGTGCACTCTTCGCGGCGTCAGGCCGCATCTTCGTGCCCACCAGTGAGGCGGCAACCACCACTTCCGACTCCCCTGTTGAGGCCTCGGATGACGAGACCCCGGGGTCGCTCTCCGCACTTATTATCGGGGTATCAGGCCGTTTGAGGCGACCCCGATTGCCCCGCCCCGGCCTCGAAGCGGAAGCTGCTCCCGCTACCGCTCGTCCTCGGCCTCTCCTCACCGTCGGCACCTTCGCGATCGGGAGGCTTTCCTCGCTCGAGGATTGCCCCGCCGATCCTGTGCGCTCCGACCCGCGCGACCTTTTGCCCCAGAATTTGGAGCCCCCACCACGTCCTACGTCCTGGTCGGACATACTTTGGTCCCCTGAGGGACATGAGCCTCCTCGGCTCTTGTTGCCGTCGCCGGCAAACGGTAACTTCTCCGCCACTAAAGGCACTTTATCGTCATTTTTGTTTTTGTTTTTGTTGTTAAATTCTTCCATTTTTGTTCCCACGAGTAGTAAAGGAAATAAAAGTCCACCTAGGCAGAGCCTTTTACCTAGGTAAGCCTATATACTGTAGAGGTCGGCAGGTATCTACAGGGGAAGCGCTAACGACTGGTCCCCCACCAGCCACTCATCCTCTCGCCGCGCTTCGAAACTTAGGATTAGGTGGTTTTTTATCTTAGAGGTGTCCTTCCTCTGGGCCGGGCGGTTAAGCCAAGCCCCCGGCGGCGGCATTAAACATGCCTCCGTTCGCTGTCCAGATAACCTGGCTCAGCGAACCCGCCGAAAGTTCTCCCTCAAGATCGCTCTTGAGGGAGAAACGACAGCCGCTTTGGTGCGCCTGCACCGCAGCGGCTGGGTCACGTCCAGTGTCAATCGACTAACGTCGATCGATCAGGAGCGACCCGCCTCCCTCGTTCCTCCACTGTGCCCTCTGCAAATCAGAGGGACACGCGGAAGAACGTCGAGGAGCATGCTGCTCCCCCGCCCGCAGAAATTAGCCATAAACAATACCCTCTCCGAAAAACTCCCAAACCTTTTCCGAAGAGTATATTATTCATGCCCAGGGTGCACCGGCCTGACAACTGCTCTTCCCCCCGAACGTATCCATAAGGGACCAGCAGGTATCAGGCACACGTGGAGGTTTTCTGTACGCACCCCAAGTCGGTGTCTTGGGTTTTGTGTTTTCGTTTTTTGCCACCGACTTCCGAAATTAAAGTTATTTTTCACTTTGTAGTGTTTTTTTTGGAAGTCGGTTGTTTTTTTTTTTGTAAAAAGTTTTTATTTTTCACTTTTTAGTTGTGGTATCTACCCCACACACATTCGAATACCACTACCTGCTACCAGTGTCAAGAACTTATCATATCATCTACATACTAAGTGGGAAAAAAAATACGTATTTTGTAGCTAACTCAAAAACTACCCAAGCAAAGTTAATAAAATTTATATGGGACCAATTTGGAAGCCTACCCTTTCAAACAAAAAAAGAATTTTCAAAATCGGTCCACAAATGACGGAGAAATCGGTGGACATACATAAAAAAAAAAAAAAAAAATCAAACATACGCGTCGGTTAAAAAGTATCCTTTGTCCTAAACTAATTTACCGTCACTGTAATATATTCAACACAATGTATTTTGTTATGAAATAAATGACTTGTACAGACGCCAGCACATCAAGCTACCCGAAACTGTCAAATTTTCTCAATCAACTTTGAACCTTATACTTCAGCGATAAAGTTGAAAATCTATTAAATAAATTTGACAGATTGTAGTAGCCTGATGTGCTGGCGTCTGTACCTAAGTCATTTATTTCATATCAAAATATATCGAAGAAACCTATAACTAAGCAATTTGAAAACAAAATCCCGTGCACACGACCCTTTTTTTTCGTAGGTAACCGTTACTATAGTGGCCGAGCGCTGCAAGCAGAAATAGTCCTTACGGTGTATAGGTATGGGTTTCTTCGATGGTACCTATATCTTAACCAAGTCATGGTGTGCCAAATTTCATCTAAATCTGTTCAGCCGTTTTAGCGTGAAAACGTAACAAAGAAATAAACTCATTTTCGCATTTATAGTATTAGTTGATAATTATGTATTAATAATTAATATAAACTTAATACTATGAAGAGAAAAGATTTGATTTTTAGGGTTTCGTACCTCAAAAGGAAAAATAGGAAATTTTATAGGATCACTTCGTTGTCCGTCTGTCAGTCTGCCAAGACCCTTTTTCTCAAGAACGCGTAGAGGTATCAAGTTGAAATTAATATCAAATACGTAGATCTGTGTTCCCTTGAAACTCTAAAAAAATCAAGTTTCTAAGTCAACGCAAAAAAAAAACGACCTTTATGTGACATATTTTGATACTCGCAAGTAAATCAAAACTTACAGGGTACTTTGCGATGACCTACTCGTAGAATCATAAAATTTGGCAGGAAGCAAGATGTCATAGTATAAAGAGAGGTAGTAAGCTATCTTCATAGAAACGCACCGCGCGCGGCTTGTATGTGTGCCAAAGTATCTATGCGTAACAAAATCTCGACCCGTTTCTCGTGAGAAACCGCCGAAACCGGTCGAGATTTAAAAGGCAAATGGAATAAAGTGGAGGTGACCACCTATCATTTAATTTTTTTTTTTAGTTGGATATTCTCAATAGTTCAGAAAATTTCACTAATTTAACCATTTTCAAGAAACTTTACGTTTTCGCTTGGATTTTTCGGCCCTATGAATAACATTTTTGACGTAGCGAGTTCAAATATGGCTGGAAGATGCCTTGATAGTGTAGGTAAAAGATTACGTTCCTATTACATTTAGTGTGGCTCTGCAACGCTTCAGATTTTATTTCTACTTGTCTTTCCTAACTTTATATTAAACTTTATCGCAACTTTCTAAACCTAGATTAAAAAAAGTGTACTACCAAGTACTATCGAAGAAACGTATATGTGTACACTGTAAGGACTATTCTTGCCTGTAGCGCTCGGCCGCTATAGTACCGCTATATATCTACGAAAAAAAAGGGTCATGTGCACAGGATTTTGTTTTCAAATTGCTAAGATATGCGTTACCCCGATGGCACAGTAAGCGTTCAAAAGTGCAAAGGCACGCTAAGAGTCGTATTGCTGTGAACACGCGGTGTAGTCCATACATTTGTATGTGTAAACAGTAAGACGTGTGTGCCGTACACACACCACAGAGAACGCAGTTTTGCACTACACACTGTCGTATCGTCACGGTTCGCGGGCGCCGCACTTTATTAAATTTATCACTTTTGTTAGACATGCATCATACGCGTGACCTTGGCCAGTGTATGGCATTGCTAAAATTCGAAAGTAAATTATATGTGCAGATAGCAGAAGGTGTTAAGTATTGGTCTTAGATTCAAGATGGCTAAGGTTCTAATCTCGTAAATCACAGCGCTGTTTTTGCAAATACTATTATTTTTAACCCAGGTCAAGGTCTACCTGTGTGAGTCTGTGTGCCCGATTTCATCGAAATTCGTTTAGCCATTAAGGTGTGAAAGATAACAGGCAGACAGACAGAGTTACTTTCGCGTTTATTATGTTAGTCACGTGTTTTGTATTTTTTTATATGCGCGTTTTTCTGTAACCATATAAACATTTTCTTTTTCTTTCTTTTTTTATTAGTATGGAAGTTTGGATGAAGTTTATTTATTAATTTATAATTGTCATTATGAAGTTCGTTTGAACCAGTCTGAACGACTTCATTTCGTTCATCGTTGACAGGTTTCTTTACTATAAATAAGCTATATTTTCTTAAGTCCTGCTTTTATTATTACAGCCAGTGATTACCGTGAGGTCGTAGCGCCATCACCGGGCCGTGCCTCCCTGCGCGTGTCATCAGCCAGTGCAAGCGACAGCGGATACTACACTTGCACAGCCACCAACGCCGCTGGAACCACCAAGAAGCGGTTCATAGTCGTGGTAGACCGAGGAGATGGTAGTGGCGACGGCGGCTTCGACTCTGGTTAGCAGTTGACGTGGTTTTCTTTGGTAAATAAGCAGGCGGAACCTGTGGGAAGCTGGTCACTGCCGACTGTGGACATCAGCAGTGCCACAGAGCACGGAATCGCCGCGCCGGAAGCATCTTGAGGTGGTTTGGCTTTACCCGTAGATCCAAACCATGACCTCACGGTCAGCAGTCTAAACTTTACTCTTCACTTTGGGAACTGTGCTAATTCAGCTTATTGAATTTAATATTTTAGCTCAGCAAACATTAGGTACTAATACAGAATGCTGATGGTTTTCCTGTGTATTCAGGTGGACCTTCCTACCCAGACAACTTGCGAGACTCAGCCGTGTCGCAATACACCGCACGTCTGAGTAACTCAGTGGTTCTCCCATGCACTCACAACCTGGAAGAACCCGTCACTATTGATTGGAGACGAGAGTTTGCACCTCTGGCTGCTGGGCCCTCCAACCAGGTAACTTCAGCTTTTCTATTAAATAATTTACCCTGTCGCATTTTATTCACCGCTTCTATTGTAAGGATCACGCTGCTATTATCAATCTAGAAAAGCCCGGTAACTGATGATTCATGAAATTCAAAACGGCTTTTTATCCTTTCTTTTACGCATTTGTTCATCCTTGGACTTCTCAAGTTAATAAAGGTGACAATTAACCCAAATCTTCTCTCCAGCCCAACCTGTACCTGTATTCAGTGACTGAAGCAGATGCTGGCATGTACGTGTGCCGCGTCAGTAACAGCCGGGCCACGGTAGAAGCCAGGGCCATCATGACCGTCACGGGAGTTGTGCCACATTTCGATGGAGAGAGTTTCCTCTCTCTCCCAACCCTAAAGGACGTCCCCTACAAGCAGTTTGAGATCGAAATCTCGTTCAAACCAGCTGGTGAGGATAAATTACAAGTACAACTGTTAATTTTCCATTGTCTATAAAAAGCTGTTTTCTGTTAACAGGCTCATTCTCTAACACTTATTGTTAAAAGGACGGTTTTTTCCTTCTTTGCAATTTTCACTGTATCAATATTTCTTTTTCAGACAATAATGGCCTAATTCTATACAATAGCGAGAACCAAGGCCGCGAAGGCAACTACATCGGACTTCAACTAAAGGATGGAGTACCTGAGTTCGTGATGAATACCGGGACTGAACCCCTCGTGGTAAGGGGCGACCGTCCTCTGCAACTGAACACCTGGCACACTATCAGACTGAGCAGGGTTAAGCCTGAGGGTAACTATCGTTTTGATACTATATTTAATTAATTTAATTCTTTCTCTTTATAGCTTTTTCAAGATAAGAAACCAATGGTTTAGGTGAGCGTATTATACAGAAAAGGTTTTTTGTTTCTCTATGAGAGAAGACAAAAACCAGGCTAATATTTTTTTTTTCTTTCTGCATTAGTTATAATGGTCGTGGACAATACTGGGCCATTCAAAGCATCCCGAGAATCGTGGGAGTTGCTGGAGCTGAATCAACCTCTTTACATCGGTGGAGTACCCGAATACAACCACCTACCCTATGAATTGGCTGGAGCCTCTGGGTACGTACATTAATTAACAATTTTTTAAATTTATACTGATGTGACTTAAAAACGGTTGTACGTTGTTTTATAGCTTTCATTTTCATAGAATTTCGTTTCACATACCTACATTTTTTCTCATATTACACACTTTGTATAAAAAATTATAGATTTTTGTTACAAATAAAATTTTATGTTTCGATATTCATATCATAGAATAACAAATCAAATATTCTTTATCCTCATATTGTTTAGTTAATATAAAACTTATTACCAAGAAAAATATTTTATCGAACATTTTTCGATTTTTTTGTTGTTTTTTTTTGTCAGCGTTGTCGACGGAGCACAAAAATATTAAGTATTGAAAATTAATTTGCACAAAGTAGATTTTTGCTAAACGTAATTTTCAAATGACAGTTGACAAATTGAGGTCATTGACCTTTCTATTCTTGTCTCGACGCATAGTAGAAGCACAGATTACGTGGTAGAAGTAATTACGTACCTACCAATAAAATACAAAACACGAAATAAGCAAGTTAAAACAATTTATCTATTTAAAAAACGATACTAAAACAAATTAGATAGGTACTCGAATTTTTGTGTCAGCAGGTAAACTGAAATAGGTTAAGTTTTTATCTCTTCTCTTGCTGGATCTACATCCATCAACTGCACATAATACACCAGAACCAGCCATAATCATAAGAAGTTGAAACATGTAGTACGTCAGGTCGATTGAAATACATATGTATAGGTACGCGCCTCGCGGCTGTCGACAACAAACCACTGAGAAATGGGTCGTGTCCGATCCGGCGGCCGGTAGGTAGTTAGCGCGCGTAAGTACATGGAGTGATTCATCTGGTAATCTGTGCCGGTAGTACGTTCCCATGGGATATTTTCCGACATCCACGCGAGCGAAGCCGCGGGCAAAAGCTAGTAATAAAACACCGTTAAAAACGGTAAAATAATGCACCAATTCAAAAATCACATTTTTTTTGTGAATGGGCATTTTCACTAAAATGCATAGGTGTGGGTTTAGTCCTGTCCCTCGAAAAGATAGTCGTTTTTAGGGTTCCGTAGTAAACAAGGAACCCTTATAGTTTCGCCATGTCCGTCTGTCTGTCTGTCTGTCCGCGGTCTAGCTCCGAGACTGTTAGTACTAGAAAGTTGTAATTTGGCATGTGTATACATATTAATCATGCCGACAAAGTGATAAAATAAAATCATGAAAAATATATTTTTTTAGGGTACCTCCCCTATACGTAAAGTGGGAATGTTTTTTTTTTTTTCTATCCTTTGTTGTGGGGTATCGTTGGAAAGGTCTTTTAAAAACATTGTGAGTGTGTTAAGACCATTTTTGAATTCAGAAATTCGCTTGCAAAATATTAAGCTTTAAAGTGCAAATTTTTGTTAGAGTCAAGTGTCCCTGCCAGCTAAATGGTTGGTTTTAGATATCTCATCATCTGTTACGACGCCTCATTGAGGCGGATAACAATTAAAATTCTATTGTGACAGTTGAAAGGAAATTCATGGCGATAACGAATTTAAAAGGAAAACTATCACAGCTAAGTAGGCTTTACAAGTTAACGAGTAATAATCGACCAACTTAAATTTGCGGTTGTAAAAACATGTTCTCCCATACATTCCGTATGAAAGAAAATATTTTTCAACTACAAAGTTAAGTTTGTTCTTGGGATAAATTCATCCCAACTACGGAACCCTACATTGTGCGTGTTCCGACATGCACTTGGCCGGTTTTTTATTTTCTAATATTACCAGTATCAACAAACAACGATTAGCGTTAGTTTTAGTAGACATCTAGTTATTATTCCATTAATAACTTTACTCCCCAAGTACTCGATTATTTAAATTAAATATTAATTAATTGATAGGGAGATAGCATTGTGACTTGTCCCTGGACGGTGCAACTATATTGAACATACAACAATTGCATTTTATCCTTAGAATTGTCTGCAGGTATGCTATTTTATTTCTTCAAGAGATTATGGTAAACTATTTTAATTTATTAAATTATGAAATTAAATTGTGAGCAACCTGACACGTCAAGTTTGTTACCGTATTTTTTCCACGAAAATTACAAAAAAATTGTTAGATTTTATTGATATAATAGCAAAACCAGAAGCTTTAAGTAATCCACTATTTTGTATTCGTCAGTTTTGCCCGAAACACTTTGAAGTGCGGTGCGCAGTAGCACTCATCGCTCGGTAGAAAATTTTTCTCTCAAGGTAAGTTACCAAAATGTTGTATAATTTATTATATAAACAACAAGATTGTGGTAGTTATTGAAAGCTTTAACATGTAGCTCCATAAATAAATAGTTAATGACGAATCACTGCAATGGTACCTATTTAAATTTAATATAAATCGCGCGAAGGTAAGGTAACGTTCCGTCAGTTTTGTGTGGTAACATAGAGGAACTGACAAGCAAAGTAACAAAACTGACTAATAAGAAGATAACATGCTACTTTACCAACTTGGTCTAAAGGAGGTTATGATAACATAGTATCTATAAAAAAGTGTATACTTACTTATATTTTCATAAGTATTTAAACGCCTATACATATAGCAATTAGAAGAGTTTTTATTTATTTCAGATCTGCATTTTGAATCCACGTCTTCTTTTAAATGTAAGTTTGTACTGAGCAGTGGTGGCCCAGTGGTAACGGCCGCGACTTACGAGTTGTAGGTCATAGGTTCGAACCCAGACAGGCGCTTTACTTTGTGTAAATTATTTCAACACCACTGCTCTCAAAACGGTGAACGAAAACATCGTGAGGAAACCGGCATGTCCTAGAACCGAAAATTCGAAGACATGTGACATCTACCAACCCGCACTGGGCCCGCGTGGTGGATTACGGCCCACTCCCTCTCACAGAGAGGAGGCCTGTGTCCCAGCAGTGGGAACATTTATAGGCTGATGATGATGATGTGTTAAACATTTTATTAGCCTGCAATTTGGTGTAGATTTTGCTTGATTAAAAAAATTTAAAAAACTCAACAAAGTACCTCATTAGTATAAGAAAACATAACCTAGTGTAAATGCTCCACAACAATTATGTTACCGTCAGCTTTGTTACTGTCCCCCTAATTTTCAAGTCAAAATCTTTTTATTGATAATTTAAAGCATTAATTACTTAAATTCCGATGTTAATTTAATGACAAATTTTAATAACAGGATAAGTTTTATATTCATATTGTATGCTTTCGTGTTTTAAACTCAATAATAAAATATCGTAATGTTCGAATGTCATCACTGATAACAAAATTGTAATTATGAGGCATTATTCTTGATTGTAACCACTAATGTCAAATGCATTGTCAAAGAAATAACACTTCTATAAACGCAGTGCTTTAACCAGGTGTCAATAAAAACCTAAACTAACCTGTAAGCGTGTCAATAAATAAAATTAATTATAAACAAAACATGTCATTAAAATTCACTTCATGGAAAATAACTTGTTCTTAATTAATTTTTCCCATACTATGTGTAGCTTATATGGTAACCGGATGATCATGGATACAATGGAACGGCAAAATCAGGAAGTACATGGAAGAGAGAAACGGAAGCAATTATTTTACTGTTTTTTCAGATATTGTAACCTGGGCTTTAGTCTGAATAACATATCCATGATAATTTTGATCTTAATTTTTAAATCTTAGTGTAAAAACTGTAATTTCGCACATGCTCCCGAATTCGAAGGCCGGAACTGGTCATGTCCGAATCATCAGCATCATCTATGCCTGAAAATGATTCCGACTTACAAAATTATGAGTTTTGAATGTATGATACATGAGTGTTGGCCAAACGATTTTCTGCGAAGTGAAGTTTATGCTATCCGCTGTTATGCAAAATAATATTAAGACATAAAAAGTTCTGCTATAGAGGGTAGACCCATTTTTGAATTTTCCTTGCTGAGATGTCATTGGAACATAGAAAGATGCAGACGAAACGTCTTTCGTCAGCGTGAAGTTCTAAGGTTCTAACTAGAACTTTTTCTTTCAGATTCAGTGGCTGCGTAAGCATGTTGTTTTCGGGCAAAGAAGAGAAGAACATCATGATGGATAGTCTGGAAAGCAGCCGGGTCAGCGAGTGCAACTCTTGCGCAATCAACCTCTGCCTCAACAACGGCGTCTGCCAGGTTAGATATAGCTAATACTACTTAGATTTAATTAGCTTAAATTTCCTCACAAGATTTCTTTCACCGGTTAGTAGAACTTGCGTTTTGATTAACTATAAAGCCAAGTGCACATGACAGCCGCAACGGGCCGCGGCGCAACGCATTTTCATACAAAAAAATGCGGTGCTGTCTGCCTCTAGTGTGCGCTGATGGTGTAAAGAAAATGTATGAAAGTGATCCTGGAGGATTTTTGCAGTGTGTTGCGGCGCTGCCCGCCCCGATCTGCTTTAGTCTTAAAAGTACAGATGACATGTTTTAGACCCGCAATCAGATGCATGAACTTACAAAAAACTAATTGCTCACAGGAAGCCCGTAACGAACGTGGTTACATTTGCATCTGTGCGTCCGGCTTTAATGGCCTGAACTGCGACGTCGAGGTATGCCGCCCCGGACTCTGCGGACCCGGCAAGTGTGCCGTCACTGTCGACGGATACAACTGTGCTTGCCCCGTTACCCATACTGGAAGGAAGTTAGTAACCATCACATTAAATCAAAACGCGCAATATTACTTGAAATTCAACATTCATTCGTACTCTTAAAATAAGACGGCTACAGACTTCTAATCGAACTTTAACTTTCAGCTGTGAAGAAAAGCAATCGATTGAGTACCCAGCCTTCACCGGGAGCGCATACTATGCCATCAAGCCACCAGCTCCATCCCGTACCTTAACGATGTCGATGAGGATCAAGGCAGATTCACCGGTCACTGACGGCATCATCATGTACTACGCTGAATCACCAAGAGGCCGTGGAAGATTCACTTCCCTGGTTGTACATGACGGAAGACTTGAATTCCGTTTTGACCTGGGAGGAGGTGGGTTATCATGATTATCCTCCTACATTCTACATTCATCCCAGTTTAGTTGAGGTATCAATGTTCTCATTTTGACCATATCTAGCGTAAGCCGATATTCATAAATTATCAAGATTGGCTGAAATCTCGACTATTTCTTAACAGGAAACCAACCAGTGGTTCTGGTAAGCAACATGACTCTGCCAGACAACGAATGGACCAAAGTACACATCGCAAGAATCGGTTCAGTGGTGGCTCTGAGGATCAACTCAGTGCACAGCTTCGAACAACGATTACAATTTCCAAAACAGGTAAGTACTATTTTAAAATTATGTAGTAAGTACAAGAACCATGTAACAGGGTTAATATTTCTTTAGCAAGTAAACCTTACTCCTTATTGAAATCTTGACTAATTCCATTCTATGAATGAAATAAATTGTTAAGAACTTTATTTCCCCAAATCTGCGTAAGACTTTACAAGTCCGTTATTAGAAAACTGTTTTTTCAAGGCTGTCTTTTATACCAAACAATTTTTCTCAGGACTTGAACCTGGACACACCGATATATGTGGGCGGCGTGGATGATTCCATCATTCTCAACAGCAACGTCGGCGTCACTGGAGGATTCAGTGGATGCATAACCGACGTAAGTTATATTAAATGCTAGATCCCTGAACCTTTTAGCTACTTGGTCTACGAGGTTGGTGGTTACCAAAACCTTACAGAAATACTTGTTGACGGCTACACTATCATCCCATACAATTTGAAAAGATAAAAAATATATAAAAAGAGTAACCGTGGAGTTTCTTGTTGGCTTATTTCCATAGGAAACGACCAATAGGAACCGTGCACCTAGCTTCTGACGTTTCGTGAGTGCCCATGTAGGTTTAGTTAAAGTAAAAATAAATGAATTTGAATTTAACATGTCTATCTCAATGGCGCAGTTTCAACGGAAGCCAACGTTTTGGGTTGGCAGCGCACTTGCAAAACCTCTGGTATTGCAGAAGTCAATAGGCGGAGGTGACAATAGGTGACCACTTATGATGTGGGCTGCCTGTTTTACCCTGCTCCATTAGCTGCATAAACCGTAAAAAAGTCCAATCGGTTTTTATGCGAAATATTACAGGAATTTATCGATTGACTGAGAATATTGCATGTTCCTTTTGAACAGTTCCAAAAACTGTTTGCATTTCTAAACAGTCTGTCCTTCAGTTTACCTCGTCTGTCCCGATTGTCTGTCCCGTATACACAGAGTCTATTTCACTAAGAATAAGCACTATCCGAACGACGTCACAGCAGGTTACAAAATAAAAAAATATTTATTTCAACTAAAACATTGTTTCATACATAAATTGAGGCAGCTCCAGTAAGTTACAATAGTACTTGTGTCGGAGCTGTCTCACTCTTCCCATCTTCATGGTAGCTTTACAATGACAAGGTTAAAAATTGAGTTTATAGAAAAATAAAAATAAAGTAAAATTAAACATTAATTTAGCAGCACTCGGTGTATGTGTGTGTGTATATGAGTGTGTGGAGGTGCGTGTGTGTGAGGGTGTGTTTGTTTTAAGTACCATCCGAGGACGTGCGTATGAATACACAAGGCACGACCGAGGACCTTTTCAAAGCGAGGACCTTTTCGAGGGTCCTCGGTTTGACTTGACCAAAGATTCGTATTCTGCAAGCGATTTTGAGCCTTTCTGTATACTTAATAAGAAAAAGTGGTCTGAACCTCGGTTTGATCAAGATTTTTCATAATCTTACACACGCATTGTGTATCCACCAGGTGGCGCCACTGTCGCCTCATACACAGCCTCTTTACATTCATTTCACGTTGGTTGTATTATCCGAGGACTTTTGTGTTAACTTTAACACAAAAGACCTCGGTAAGGTAGCTTTTCCAAACAATGTGTATTTAAGACCTCGGTTTGCTAGATTTTCCGAACAGTGTGTATTCTAGTCCTCGCTTAGACAGTTTTCCTCGTGTGTACAAGACGAATTATGTGCTATCATTTAAATACAATTATGGAAGAGAAAATTGAAGGTACACTGAATCCTTAAGCAAATCGTTAGTAGCGACTAGATGCACAAGGAATAAGGAGGCTTCTTCTGCAGTATGTGCCTACTTAGATTACACAACATTATGATTTGAACCATAAAATATTGTATTGTCATGGGAGCTGAATGCATGTGCTCTTCATGAAGAATTTAAAGTAGAAATGCCTTTCTACGTGAAATGTCGGCACCAAGATTTGAAGCAAACAAAGAGTATAAAAAAATAAAGAAAGTGAACGAAGTAAAGAAGACAACATAAACTTTACTGAAATAGAAGTAGGTTTATTCTAAATTGAAACGAATTATTTAACTAAGTTTTACCAACGCTATACTCATTGAAATAATAATCAAGTTGCAGCGACATCTTTGATAAACATGAGCAGAAAACTTACTTAACAGTTTATAAAACGATTCAAACAAGGTAATTATTTTTATTTCACTAGAAACATCTAACGCGTATGCCAAATTTGATGACGATACTATCAACTGTTGAGGAGTTCCCTCATGAAGAAACGACTTTGGCTGCAGCATCAGGACAAACTGATAATTATTTTAGTTTTACTATATAAACCAAACGCGTTTGCCTTTGAAGTCGATACTATCAACAATTGTGGAGTTCCCTCATGGGCACGCCACAATTGCGGCAGTAAGTCCCCTCTTTAAGGAGCGGCTAGAGAGGCGCCACGCCGTCCTCACCTTCTGCCTGACGCAAGTTCTCACCGCACACGGGTGTTTTGGGAGGTTCCTGTTCCGGATAAGGCGGGAGGAAACGTCCGAGTGTCACCAGTGTGGATCGCCCGGAGGACACGGTGGAGCACTGCCCGGCTTGGGCGGAGCATCGCCGTGTCCTCGTGGAGGCGATCGGCGGCGGTGATCTCTCGCGTCTGGCCCTGGTCCAGGCCATGGTACGGAGCGAGAGGGCATGGGAAGCCGTCACCTCCTTCTGCAAAGCAGTAATGCTCGCGAAGGAGGAGGCGGAGCGCGTGAGGGAGAGGCAAATGTCATGCCCTCACGCGTCTAACCGCCGCAGGAGACGACCTGGGCGTCAGGAATCGCAGGCTGATTTCCAGCCACCGTAGCCACCATTGCTCACCGTCCGCAAGTCCGCGCGGCTTGCAGACGGTGAGCAATGGGTAGCTCACCGTCCGATAAGGTCCAGGCCCGGGTCGACAACGGCGCGTTGTGTTCCACGCACGCCTCCAAGAGATGTCAATGCCTGCCGGGGTTGCGGAGAAGTCCGAAAGGGATACCGTGGCCTCTAGCAATATGGCAACTGAAGAAACACGGGTGGGTTTTAGTCAGTAAGAGTCTGACACGCCCTCCCACTCCGCCCAGAGCGGGAGAAGTTATTTGATAATTACCCACCCAAAAAAAAGGAGTTTCCTCATGAAAGAACGACCTTTGCTGGTTATTATTTTAGTTAAACTATATAAACCTAACGCGTATGCCAAATTTAAAGACGATGCTATTGACTGTTGAGGAGTTTCCTCATGAAGAAACGACACTGGTTGTAGCATCAGCAAAAACTGGTCATTATTTTAGTGTTACTAGATAAACCTAACGCATGTGCCAAACTGAAAGACGATGCTATCGACTTGAGGAGTTTCTTCATGAAGAAACGACCCTGGCTGCAGCATCAGCAAAAACTGGTAGTGATTTTAGTGTTACTAGATAAACCTAACGCATATGCCAAATTTGAAGACAACGCTATGAACTGTTGAAGAGTTCCCTCATGAAGAAACGACACTGGCTCCAGAATCAGCACAAACTGGTAATTATTTTAGTTTTACAACCTAATGCGTATGCTAAATTCCAAGACGATGTTATTAACTTTTGAGGAGTTCCGTCATAAGGAAACGATCCTGGCTGCAGCATCAGTACAAACTGGTTATTATCTTAGTTAAACTATGTAAACTTAACGCGTATGTTAAATTTAAAGACGACGCTATCGACTTTTATGGACTTTCATCAAGAAGAAACGACCCTGGCTGCAGCATCAGCAAAAACTGGTAATTATTTGAGTGTTACTAGATAAACCTAATGCGTATGCCAAATTTGAAGACGATACTATCAGCTATCGAGGAGTTCCGTCATAAGGAAACGACCCTGGCTGCAGCATCACTACAAACTGGTTATTATCTTAGTTAAACTATGTAAACTTAACGCGTATGTTAAATTTAAAGACGACGCTATCGACTTTTATGGACTTTCATCAAGAAGAAACGACCCTGGCTGCAGCATCAGCAAAAACTGGTAATTATTTGAGTGTTACTAGATAAAACTAATGAGTATGCTAAATTTGAAGACGATTCTATCAGCTTTTGAGGAGTTCCGTCATAAGGAAACGACCCTGGCTGCAGCATCAGCAAAAACCGGTAAATATTTGAGTGTTACTAGATAAACCTAATGCGTATGCCAAATTTGAAGACGATACTATCAGCTTTCGAGGAGTTCCGTCATAAGGAAACGACCCTGGCTGCAGCATCAGCAAAAACTGGTAATTATTTGAGTGTTACTAGATAAACCTAATGCGTATGCCAAATTTGAAGACGATACTATCAGCTTTTGAGGAGTTCCATCATAAGGAAACGACCCTGGCTGCAGCATCAGCAAAAACTGGTAATTATTTGAGTGTTACTAGATAAAACTAATGAGTGTGCTAAATTTGAAGACGATACTATCAGCTTTTGAGGAGTTCCGTCATAAGGAAACGACCCTGGCTGCAGCATCAGCAAAAACTGGTTATTATTTTAGTGTTACTAGATAAACCTAATGCGTATGCTAAATTTGAAGACGATACTATCAGCTTTTGAGGAGTTCCATCATAAGGAAACGACCCTGGCTGCAGTATCAGCAAAAACTGATAATTATTTGTGTGTTACTAGATAAACCTAATGCGTATGCCAAATTTGAAGACGATACTATCAGCTTTCGAGGAGTTCCGTCATAAGGAAACGACCCTGGCTGCAGCATCACTACAAACTGGTTATTATCTTAGTTAAACTATGTAAACTTAACGCGTATGTTAAATTTAAAGACGACGCTATCGACTTTTATGGACTTTCATCAAGAAGAAACGACCCTGGCTGCAGCATCAGCAAAAAGTGGTAATTATTTGAGTGTTACTAGATAAACCTAATGCGTATGCCAAATTTGAAGACGATACTATCAGCTTTTGAGGAGTTCCATCATAAGGAAACGACCCTGGCGCAGCATCAGCAAAAACTGGTAATTATTTGAGTGTTACTAGATAAACCTAATGCGTATGCTAAATTTGAAGACGATACTATCAGCTTTTGAGGAGTTCCGTCATAAGGAAACGACCCTGGCTGCAGCATCAGCAAAAACCGGTAAATATTTGAGTGTTACTAGATAAACCTAATGCGTATGCCAAATTTGAAGACGATACTATCAGCTTTCGAGGAGTTCCGTCATAAGGAAACGACCCTGGCTGCAGCATCAGCAAAAACTGGTAATTATTTTAGTGCTACTAGATAAACCTAATGCGTATGCCAAATTTGAAGACGATACTATCAGCTTTTGACGAGTTCCGTCATAAGGAAACGACCCTGGCTGCAGCATCAGCAAAAACTGGTAATTATTTGAGTGTTACTAGATAAACCTAATGCGTATGCCCAATTTGAAGACGATACTATCAGCTTTTGAGGAGTGTCCTCATGATGAAACGACCCTGGCTGCAGCATCGGCACCAACTGGTTATTATCTCAGTTATACTCCGCAAACCTAACGCGTTGGCCAAATTTAAAAGTGATGATAGTTTATTTCTCCTGTTGAAGAGTTTCTTCATTAAGAAACGACCCTAGGTACAACATCAGCATAAAATGGTAACTAAGCCGTTACTTTTAGAAAGCGCCGACAAACGTAAAGACTCGTCCTCGCTTGGTACTTTATTTTAGAAAATGTGTGTAAGAAATAAATCGGAACGTTCTACAATAAGTTACCTTACACGTAAAATGGTTTAGGTAGGTAGATTTTCATGTCCTCGCTTTGTACAAGTTCTACGCGAAAAACTGTCCTCGGTTTAGTAATATAAAGTCTAACACAGCGTCCGCACTTTGTACATGATATAAGAAATATTGTGTAAAAATACGTCCTCGGAAGGGCGTCGCAGGGCTTACATAAGGGGTCCTCGGTTGGCCTATACAAAGTCCTCGTATGTGCATCGCTGGTCACATTTAGCTGTGTATTTCAGGTCCTCGGTATGATAGCCGTAATTCATACAGAAAAATGTTGAGATAGCATTATTCCAATAAGCTCATCACTATAGATTTACTCACCTGTCTCTTTCTATCTCATTCAAAAAGGCCAACGACGTATTTAAACCAGTTTTTTGGAGGGTCCTCGGTTCGTTCTAAAACTACCGAGGTCCTCGTAAGGGTGTCTGTACAAACAAGGGTGTGTGTGTGGGTGTACAGTTTTTTGTTTTTTAGCTAATTCTTCTCAGAATGTTTTCTGTTTCTTCATATCTTAGGGGTCTCAAACATTCTGTTATTGTTTTTTTCAATGATAACAGTCATATTGTAACAACAGGGGATACATATCTAATTTACATATTAACATATTGACGTCTAGCAAAGACAGTTCGAATCCCTGGGGAGTAGGCCACTATACCTCTGCGCCTTCTGCTCTGAGTTGCCGAGTCAAAAGGTAGACACTTATGTAGGACTAAGGATATGTTTAAAACATAAAGTTTTCTAATTGAGAGCAAGTTGCTAACCTTATAGAGGTCTGTTGTAGGGAACCTAAATGGTTTAAAATACATAACCTTGATAAGTGATCGCTGAGCTCTTTCCAGATCGAGGAATTTAATTTTGGTAGCTCCACCCCAAATTGGAATACAGTTAGTTATTTTAGATTGCGCCAGAGCTAGATAGATATTGTTTATAAGTTGCGCGGGCATAACATGTCGTAAAGTTTTAAAGACCCAAATGAGCTTCCGGATTCTTTTCATAAGAAGCTCAATGTGAGCGTGCCATGACAGTCTTTGATCAACAATTATGCCCAAATATTTTGTGGAGCTGACTTGTTGAATAATTTGACAGCCACAATTACTGTTATAGAGGGCATTATTTTGGCACACATGAATCGTAATACCATAGTCAGATCCAGGTTGTGACCTTTGGTTTGGGCAAAAACAAATAAAATTAGCCTTAGTGGTATTAAGGGTTAAAAGTTTGAGGGTTAATTAGTGAGCTAACGGGATCAAAGTGGATGCCTCACTGACAGCTCTTGAACGTGGTTTAGATGTGCTGATCGCGTTCCGTTCAAGTGGTAAAACTTGCCCTTAGTGTTCCATCGTTTGCGGAACATATCGAGTTTAATAGACGAGCACACGTACAACACACATACATTAAAGAAGGAAAGAAAATGTGTTTATTCAATACGCTATTGACAAACTGGAAATGTTGGTAGCCAGCAAAGTTTCCAGTACACCGTAAGTAATATTTTGTTCTACCAACCAAACTAAATGTGACACCAATGTGATTGTTTGAACACTTTCTAATAAACACAAATAACCTTACTGCAGCACTGAATTAAATACGGTTTTGTATATGTACCGACGATATTTTTTTTATACGACTTTGGCGTCCTACACACTGGTTTGGGTCGGCATGATTCGGCAAAACCCAGTGGCAAAATATACATCCGATATTGCTGCCCGGCTGTGCCGCATCCCTTACCATCGAATACCCTGAGATTAATGATCAAAGACCGTTCAGGCCTTCCCTTCCGTTCTCTTTTTCATAACGTGATATTTAGTTTGCTCTTAATTCTCAGTTCATGCTGCAAGGAGAACCTGTTGAGATCGGGAAATCCATCCAATCTGCCAACGTGAAAGAATGCAATGCGTACGTCCGCGATGATATTCCTGATGTAAGTAATCATTATTTTTGTACAAAAACGGCCTGTCACAGTTTCTGGTGTCATCTTCTAGAAGATATATTTACAAATGAAACAGGATTTGAGTTATCTGCCATATTTTTGCTGTGAAACAGGCCCTAAATTAAAAATAATAAAAGTTTAAATAATAAATAATTAAGTTTCTAGTTCGTAGTCACGAAACTCATGAGACTCGAAGTAAATAACCTTGCTTTACAACAGTTCGAGATTGGCTGCCAATGCCACAACGGTGGAACCTGCACGGCCGACTCGTCCACCTGCACGTGCCCCGCGGGCATCGGAGGTTCCCTCTGCGAGTACCAAGTGCTCTCTCCAATGAAGTCCCCGCGCCAGTACCCCAGTGACCCCTACGCAATCCGACCCTGCCGCAACGGAGGGACCTATCGACCAGACCTGAGCTCCCGAATGAACCACACCTGTGAATGCCCTCCAGGATTCGCCGGCGCTTACTGCCAGATCGGTAAGCCCCAAGGGGCACTGACATAACCTAATTCAATAAGAATTAGGTTATGTCAGTGCCTCTGAATAACTAGACCAGCACCCTAATTGCGTAACGCACGATCAATCACAATCTGAATCATTTTGAAGGAAATTTGCTAATCCATTGTTTCTTAAATTCGAAACATTTGTCTGTTCAGCAACGTAAATAACGCTATGAATGATATTGAACTGTGAACATGAAACAGATTGTGATTGATCGTGTGTTACGCAATTAGGGTGCAGTTTACTTGTTCGGTATTAATTCCCGAGTATTTTTTCCAAGTCAAATTAAACCACACGGTACTGCATACATATTAAACATTTTTTGGGCTTATTCCACTATTCCCCCTGAAAGTCCCCCAAAGGGGGAATAGTGGAATCTATAAAAGTCTGGAATTCTCCCCTGATAACCCCCCTTAGGGGGTAAAATTTAGAATCGAAAAAAATACTTATTCCACAAATCCCCCCTGAAAGTGACACCTCAGGGGGCAAACTGGAATTTGAATAAACTAACGTCCAGACTTCCTTACGTCCTTAAATTTTAAGGACCTTAGTGGGAATCCCCACTAAGGTCCTTAAAATTTAAGGAGTGCCTCTGCTACCGACACTGGGCGCCGATTTGTTCGCCGGTGCTGGTTGCCAAAATATACGTTTACTGCGGGCGCCGGCAGATATTTTACTTAGATAACCTAGAATGCAGGAGCGAGCGAAGCGAGCTTGGGAATGATTTTGACCATTCAAACACTAATAGGAGCACCGCCAAGCGGGCCTTCGTCGACATAGTCATTATCTATACATATAATAAAATCGTAGCGATGTCAAAACTGTACATTGAATATTTTTGAAAAAAGTAATTGCTACGAAGTCTGGGATCAATTCTAATGCCAAAAATATAATTTTTAGAATTTTTGTCTGTTTGTCAGTTTGTCTGTATGTATGTTCCAGCATAACGCAAATTCTACTGGACAGATTCTGTTAAAATTTTGCATAGATATCTCCTGTGTGTCTGGTCATGTTATAGGGTATAAATTATCACGCTATTTGCTATGGGGAATGAGCAATATTACGTTATGTCGTATTTGTATGTTCTAGCATGACGCAAATTCTACCGGATAGATTGTGTTAAAATTTTGCATAGGTATTCCCTACAAGTCTGGTCAAACTGTAGGGTATAAACTATCACGCTATTTACTATGGGGGACAAGCAATATTATATTATGTACGTATTTTTTGAAAAAAAAACGCGCCTAAAGATTAAGATATTGTAGATGGTTATCGATTTAACTTTTTAAATGATTATCATCACGCTATACCTTTATGGCAGTAAGCAGTCAATTATAAAATATATAGGAACGGCTATTTTAAGTTGATTCCAACGAAGCAATTAACTCAGCGGTTGGACGATTGCTTTGCAAACGTGGGGTAGTAAGTTCGATTCTCATTTATTGTTTTTATTTTTTAGACTTAATAGGTTTTTTTTTAATGTATATAATAGTTCATAGAATATAGCTAAGTTCAAAGTCTGTGCAAAAAATATTTCTTTTTTGGAGATCTATGAGACAAATGATCCCAATATAGCCAATAATAATCCATTTATCGACACTTTATGACTTGTGTTTCCGCTTACCCGAGTCAAAGTTAATATTATAAAAATCGGCCAAGTGCGTATGTGACCACGCACAATGTCCCATAAACAAACTTAACTTTGTAGTTGAAAAACATGTTCTTCAATACGGAATATATGAGAGAACATGTTTTTGCAACCGCAAATGTAAGTTGGTCGATTATTACTCGTTAACTTGAGCCTACTTGGCTGTGATAGTTTTCCTTTTAATTTCGTTATAAATACTACTGCTGTGAATTTTTTCACATATTTAAAACCAACCATTTAACTGGCAGGGGCGGGGGGGGGGGGGCACTTGACTCTGACAAAAATTAGCACTTTAAAGCTTAATATTTCGAAAACGGATTCCTGAATCCAAAAATGGTTTTAACAAACTCAAAATAGAACGACCTTTCCAACGACACACACTACCACACTATGACAGAGATGAAAAAAAAAATCTTTACGTGTAAGGGAGGTAAATCAAAAAAAAAAACCTGATTTTATTTTGTCAGCGTGATTAATACACCCTTGCCAAATTACAGCTTTCTAGTACTAAGAGTCTCTGAGCTAAGCCGCGGACAGACAGACAGACAGACGGATATGGCGAAACTATAAGAGTTCCTTGTTTACTACAGAACCCTAAAAAAACCTAAGTGGTTGTACAAAGGTGTAAAATTATGCAGCAGAAAGAAAATACACCTGTGGCAACTGAGGTTAAATCCTAGTCAGGTCAATACAACCAAGTTTAAAAACTATTGTAAATTGTATAAAAAATTTGACACAAAAGGCACAAAACAATTACAAAATAGCGAGAGGATGCATTTCTGTTGCCGCTATAACAAAAAATACTAAGAAACAGAATAAAATAAATATTTAAGGGGGGCTCCCATACAACAAACGTGATTTTTTTGTCGTTTTTATCTTTTACGGAAACGTTCGTGCGCGAGTCTGACTCGCACTTGGCGGGTTTTTAGAGCGCGATTTTTCAGTAGTCGGGTTTTAGTTTTTGAACTTATTTTATTTAAATTATTTTAGGGTTATAATTTCGTGATAAAGTATTTTTGTTTGGGTTATATTGTATTAATTTGACAGCCGCGCCGTACGTAGTAGTCTCACTTTTGCTTGTTTTCAACAATTTAAACATATTTATTTACTTAGACAATATGATATTATATACATATTTGTAATATTACAATTATATACATATCTATAACCACCCGACGATCAAGACGTTTCCAATGATACCTCACTTGTCAAATTATGACCGGTAGTTTAGATATTATGAGGTAACAGATGAACATACATACAGAGTTACTGACATACATACATACTGGTCAAAATCATAACCCTGCTTTTTGCTTCGCCGTAGTCGGGTAATTACTGCTTGTTGCTCAAAAGTTTCATAAAACTCCTACAATTTTGTTCTGCCGTTCAAATGTCCGTGAATGTCGGTCCGCTAAAATGAATACCCACAATAAGTACCTAGTACGTAAATTAAAGTAGACCGCTATGCCTAGATAACAGTCCATTAAACTGCACTACGTTAGACTCCATTAACTTCTCTCCTAATTTCGCAGACGAGCGGAGGTTAAGCAAAGAGGAACCGCACGCAGAGTATCACCTGATGCACCAGGAATTCCAGCAACTACGTACAGAAGTGGCCCAACTAAAGATGTCCCTCAATACTTCCAATGAGCGCGGGGATAGCTTGGAAGCGCTAGTAAACGCTCTCCAGCTTAAGCTAAACCAAAAGCACCATCAATAAAGGACCCATAAGTAGAAAATAACATCGCTGAAGTAAAATTCCAATTGAACAAGCGAGATCAGAAACTGCTCAAAGACATCAAAGTGACTGGAATTACTGAGGACAAGATTATTACTATTAAGCTAGTCGTCGCTGCTGAGGAGAACCACGTCCTTCATGCTGACCATATCGGATCTATTCGTAACCTAGTAGACACATCTGCCGGTTCCATCTCTCTCTCTATCTCTGCCGACCTCGCTGGCAACGGTCGCGAAGTATATCTGTGGTCTCTGCAAGACCCACCTCGCGCGATGCACTACTGCGCGCGGCTCGGGAGCGCGGTTTGCAAAATTAATTGTCCGGATGCAGCTGAATACCCGTACTTTACATGGAGCGACTGCGCGTCTTTCCATTATATACAAGGCTAAAACGCAGCCATAGGAAACTGCTCGTGACCAAATTAACTACCTCATTCCATAGTATACAGTGCCAGTACGCATACGGACTAATCGAGTTTAGATTGCAAGAAATTGTGAACAGGTAACCAACTTGTTTGCGAGGTAATTAATGCACCGTGCGCTAATAGTAAATAGCCTGCCGGGCTGCAAGCAACTTGGAAGTAGCGGTTGGTCACAGTTCTAACCTAACCTAACCTAAGCCAATTCACCCAGTTCACACTTTTGTTCTTTTCTTTTTTTTATAGACTATATCTTTAAAACTCTTATCAAGCGTAAGTGATGTAGTATAGTTTGGAACCAGGACGCGCTCGTCCACGTTACAAACTATACACCAGAAATACGCAAAATTCGTGTATACATTGTAATCACAGATTTAAAAATAGCATTACAATGTATACGCGAGCAGTTTCCTATGGCTGCGTTCTGGCCTTGTATAGATTGGAAATACGCAGCGACTGCCTATCTGACCTCCACAATTCAATTACTAGGTAACACGATACCTCTTGGTAAGACTGATTGATTACCCATAACTGTAAAATAGGTACATGTAATCTTTCTTGCTTTGTATAGTTTTCTTTTATATTGGCACAGCCTCGGCAAATTGTGTTGTGTTTTTCTTTTGTTGTTGCACTCAACAAATCATTATTTTATCTATCTAACCGACTAGGTATCTGTCTACTGTTCTACTAATTTATTTTGTTAGCTCGTTAAAAGACTCTAAGATCCATCCTGTCTGGCTTAAGTTTACCTATTTATAATAATTCATTTTTAACCTACTTCAAAAAAAAGGAGAAGGTTCTCAATTAGTCGGGATATATATATGTTTTTTTATGTATGTTCCCCGATTACTCGAAGCCGGCTGGACCGATTTGAAAAATTCTTTTTTTGTTTTAAAGGGTATACTTTCAAGTTGATCCCATTGTCATTTGATCACGATCTGATGATGGATCTTGGAGAAATCGAGGGAACTCTTCAAATATTAAAGGCACATCTATAGCGATTTGGGTATTTTTGATGAGCAGTTGACATACTTAGATAAATTGCAAATCAAACCACTAAAAAGTGAAAAAAAAAACTTTATTACAAAAAATACAAGCGACTTCCAAACTGCAAAGTGAAAAATAACTTTAATTTCGGAAGTCGGTGTCGAAAAACTAAAATACTGATCCAAAGACTTTGTAAAAAAGTTTTTTGGAGCTACAAATTGTGGCGTATGATGCGCTTTGTTACTTCAGTAAAAAACTCAAGACTTTAAATTTACGATGAATAATAGTGTGTTCTATTTTTTGGAAGATTGGGTCAAACGTTGTGGGGGATCTTGTTCGATGGAGATGCGACGTTTTAGCAGTTGGTTGGAAGACAAGAAACCCGATTAATGTTACTTAAAGAGTGATCTTGAGGTGACTCCGTAGATAGGGACTTTACTACTTAGAAGCCTATGTTTCACGCCGGAGAGAGGGCTAAATATATATTTTCACGTCAAACAACGTTTCCCGTTTTTATTTATGAAAGTGCTTAGAGTGTTATTGTTAGGGAGTTTATGATGACTGTATTTTCAATAAAGATGCTGGTTAAGAGTTTCAATGATTTATTGCTAATTTACAATAAAATGGTTTAACGGCGTAAGTAGGTACATTGTTCGCGGAAGATGGTCGTATGTGTGCCCTCCCTTGCCGTGGTTCTTCCTTATATGCAGACCGGCGCGAGCGCCTCTTCTCCCGTGGCCCACGCCGTGCCGACGCCGTCGCTTGTGCCGCCTCCACCGACGTCATCGTTCGGGAATCTTCCGAACAATTATTTTTAATTGTTTATTATATTTCGTAATCTAAAAGTGGTGTACAAACTAGTAAAGGAAATGCTGGTTGTTTTAAAATGTATCTTATTCTGTAACATTATTAGGTACAAGTTGATAATTGTCCTATAATGGAAATCTGAAAAAATACCTTTTTACCGCCGAGCCTAGACCTTATCTGAGTATGGCCGCCAAAAATTGTACAATAACAATCGTGAATTGGTAACACACGTGAATTTGTAAAGCCTAGGGTTCATGTGAGAGAAATTCCTAATTATTTTGTAATAGATATTTCGAAAATTCGAAAACACATAATGTTGTCAAATTATGAAAATAAAGTGCTATGGTAGTTGTTATTTATATTTTATTTAACATACGATTTTTTAAGACTTAATAAAACAAAATGTTTTTCATGAGGAAGTTTTTTAGGTACTTATATGAAAAAATAAAATTAATCTTATTGGTAACTACTTAAAGTAGGTACTAATCTAATATTATGTTATTAATCGGTTCCAGAAAAGCCTACCTACTTTAAAAAATAAATTTAAAACATTAACATTTAAAAGTATTAAAAATTTGACAAAAATATGAAAATATAAAAAAGTAACTCAAATAATATATACGTAGACCATCTTCCCAGGCCTCATAAAAAAAAATGTTTGAATGAATTTCGATAAAGAAATTAATCACCAAGTTTCTATACACATATAGTTTCTGTTAGTATCAAGGATATTCATATAAGTTCCTTGGTTAGTATACACTCAGCTTAACAACAGATCAGTAACATACGGTATCTATCATCCGTGAATCAAAAACACTGTGAACATAGCAAAAAAAAAATGTATTGTTGTGAGTTTTGAAGTTAAAAGGCACCGTACAGCGTTATTTGGTAATATAGTATAGTCTAGCAACACCTACTATTTAAAATAATATAGTAAACTTGCGATCTTACCTTAATTATCAGCTCTTAAATGTATGAAAATTACCCGTGACAAATTTTCCGACCGACTTGATGTTCACTTTATTCAAAAATAAATGGCGTCTTTTTTCCGGCGGTTGACCAACATGTAGTGTGGTGTTACCATGGCCCAAAAATGGTTTTAAAGCGCTTGGATTCTCGTTAGTTTCACAGATAAATAGTAACATACGGGAACAAAAAGTGAGACACATTTTTTAAAAGTGGTTTTTAATACTTTAAAAACATTATAAGTATTAAAAAAAACCGGCCAAGTGCATGTCGGACCACGCACAATGAAGGGGTCCGTAGTTGGGATGAATTTTCCCAAGAACAAACTTAACTTTGTAGTTGAAAAACATGTTTTCCCATTTTTGCAACCGCAAATGTAAGTCAGTCGATTATTACTCGTTAACTTATAAAGCCTACTTAGCTGTGATAGTTTCCCTTTTAATTTTGTTATATATGCTACTGCCGTGAATTTTTTCACATACCCAAAACCAACCATTAAGCTTGCAGGGGGGGGGGGACACACTTGACCCTAACAAAAATTAGCACTTTATAGCTTAATATTTCGAAAACGGATCCCTAAATCCAAAAATGGACTTTGCAAACTCGCAATATTTTTAACGACCTTTTCAACGACACCCCACACTATGGGACTATTGAGAGAAAAAAAAAACATCCTCACTTTACGTCTAGGGGAGGTACCTGAAAAAACCACCACCACTTTGTCGGCGTGATTAATATGTATATCCATGCCAAATTACAGCTTTCTAGTACTAAGCGTCTCTGAGCTAAGCCGCGGACAGACAGACAGACAGACGGACACGACGAAACTATAAGGGTTCCTTGTTTACTACGGAACCCTAAAAAAACATAAAACCTTTAGAGGAAAAATTAACCATTTCAAAAAAGTGGTCACTTATAATTTATGTACATATTTTTGACTTCAATGTGCGACATGTTGCAAGGCAAACGAATTTTGAAAAAAAGGCCATTTAAAAAAAAATCTCGAATTGCGGAAACCGAAATAAATATACTTCGAATAAAAATTATAGGTAAGTATATGATTCTACATAATTATGCTAACCAGATCCACTTAAAACATAATATCATAAAAATTATATTTAAACACGTTTTTTTTTTACATAAATTAGAAGGACACAAACTTTTCTTCAAAAGCACAATTTTTGCCGGCCATACTCATCTAGGTCAGTTCGACTGTTTTAACTCTTTCCGGTTTAGTGGTTAGTGTCACTAACCATCTCTTTCAGATTTTTTTTATTAAGACCTGTGCCATGTAGTTGAAGTAGGTATCATAAACAAACGCAATTTGCTTGACCTATTACAACCGATTGGCGATATTTTGAATGAATGACAGCTCATTTGACTTGAATCTAAAACGGTGCAACGCGTAGGTACTTTTACTAGGTGCTTGCGAAAAAAACTGTTTACCGGGTAAGTAAAGCCTTTTTGTAAATGTTTTTGACTCAATTTATTCCTATAGATGTATTTTATAAATTTTTACTGTAATGCAGTTTTATTTTCGTATTTTCATTATAATATCATAGAGAAAATACAGTGGTTAGTAAACTAACCACCATGATTGTTGCGAATTTATGGGTGATAGGTAAATAAGTAAGCATACTATAATGTATTTCGTAATTTTTACTGTATGTTACGTGAAAATTAAATTTCAGAGTACTTGTTGAAAGATATACGTTCAGGTGGCGAGATTATCTGTAGTGACGAAGACTACCAAGAGATTAAAATCCAGTGAGATCCTATCACATTTGGAGATTTGATTGGGGAAGTTCAAGTTGCCGATTGTGATCATTTTAATTCAGATGATGATCTACCTTTGTCCACTTTAGCTACAGTACGTGAGAATCTTGATTGTACTAAGCCGAGCACCTCAAGTTCAAACAGACAAATCACAAGAGACCCATAATGAAAGAAAAATAAATAGAATGGACATACCTGTTGGGTAACAGGTATGTCCATTCTATTTATCCACAGTAATTTTACGCCAGTGTATCTTGTATATGAGTTAATTATAACTGGTATTAAATAATAAAGAATATAGATTTTGTCAAACTTTCATTTGTATCAATAACCATGGTGGTTAGTGTAAGTAACTACCTCATACCTCAAAGACATGAGATATCTCGGACAAGGGAAACTACCGGCCAATCTCTCTTGCGACAACCATTGCTCAAATATTGGACAGTATGCTTGATTCGTGCTTAAAAAATCATCTATGTTTGCACGATGCACAATTTGGGTTTCAACCTGAACTTTCAACGGAAAGTGCAATCCTAAGCCTCAAGAATACCTACTGTCCAATAATTATACTGATCGTAAAACGCCGGTATATGCCTGTTTCTTGGATCTTTCCAAAGCCTTCGATCTCGTGTCATACGATGTGCTCTGGAAGAAGTTGGGGACAGGAATGTACCGGCTGATGTTCGTAAAATATTGCAGAATTGGTACATGAACCAAACTAATAATGTAAAGTGGTCCAACACACTGTCTGGAAGTTAGGGCTGGAGTGCGGTGTGAGACAGGGGGTGTTGACATCTCCCGGGCTCTTCAGCCTTTATGTTAATGACCTCATTGTCAAGCTCAGTAGCATGCGTGTCGGTTATCAGGTTGGTGGTGTTAATATTAACAGTATCAGCTATGCGGACGACATGGTGCTGCTGGGCCCGACTGCAGGTTCCATTGCAGAGATGTTGAAAGTATGCGAGGACTATGCTGCTGCACATGGACTCGTGTACAATGTTAAAAAATGTGAGTACATGGTCTTTAAGGCTGCCGGTAAATGCACAGATTATGCCCCTAATCTTACCCTAAATGGCGTGAGCATAAAAAGAGTGAGTACATTTAAATATCTGGGGCACATACAGTTACCGACGACCTTAAAGATAATGTAGATATTGAGAGGGAGCGTAGGGCATTGGCGGTCCGAGGTAATATGGTGACACGTAGATTCTCCCGCTGTACAGACCAGGTTAAGATTACACTATTTAAGGCATATTGTCAGGGTATGTACACGGGGGGTCTATGGACCAGCTACACCAAAAGGTCGCTAGATGTCTTACGCGTCCAATATAATAATATTTTCAGAATGCTGTTGAGACTGCCCCGTTTCTATAGTGCGTCGGAAATGTTTGCGCAGAATCGAACTGACGGCTTACAGAGAAAAAAAGTCGCATCATTAGTAACTAGAACACGGGCCATTAGCAATAGCATTCTGATGACAGTGTCTGAGAGTTTTTATTCTCCCATTTTGAAGCATTTTGTGGAGAGTATGGCCAAGTGAGAAATGTCTCAATCTCATTTCTCAATAATAATAATATTCAACTAACACTAGCTTTAAGATATTAATAACATAATGGATCTTTTGTTGTCCGAATAAATAAATTTAATAATAATTTACGGATGCATGAGAAAGCCTAGCGAGCTTGAGATTTGGGGCACCTCTGGCTCGGACAGGTTGGGGTTAGAAGGGGATGGCGATGGCGGGGTCTAGTGAGCGAGCGTAGCGCGCTCGCTACGCTCCCTCACTAGACCCTGCCATGCCTAGTCTCTGTTCTTTCTCTATCTCGGGTCTTTGTTTGCTAACAAACATTAAAAAAAAACCAACGAACTGAGAACCTCCTCCTTTTTGAAGTCGGTTAATTAACTCGCTGATTAAATTATTAACGACAGTGATTTTTATAAGAAATAAAATAATTGTTTAATTAGCATAACAGTCCTAAAATCTGTTTATTTCTTAGTTGATTTGCTATGGATTAAGTCGTAATAAGAAGTGTAAGAGACGCATTTATGTCAAATAGAAGTAATACTTTTTTTTTTTTACTATGGCCTCTCACAGTTTTGACCACTAAGGTCTTGGCTGCTTAACCGAACTTTCCTGTGGGTAACCGTCTTAAGCTAATACTCTTAGAGCCTCCAGCCAGGAGCAAATAAACTATTCTAAATTAAAATTAAGCGAACGCTCGTTAAGGGCACCCCCTGTGGGGTACGAACTTCGGCTTAGGGCGTCGCTGGGGGGAGGACAGCAAGAAGGGACAGGCTGGATCAAAATTGGATTATCATCATGATTATTAGACGGAGTATTTAAAGCTACGTGCTCAGCTGCAACAACTGCTGGCACCTCGTTTTCTAGCAAGGGTCGGGGAGATTTAATACTGTTAAAAGTTACTTATATTTAAATTCAAACGAAGCAAAAGAAAAGAAGCAAAAGTTGAGGCAGTAAAAATACTAACAGTATGGTCGAAAGCTTCAGTATATAGTTGGATCAAGGGCCTGATTCAAAGGGCAGTACCTAGTCCTCGATACAGCTCCCACTGCGAGGAGATTCCTGTCTCTGCAGTCCTATAAACCACCGGTAGCTTGGACCCTGCTCCCAACACCGACGGACCTCTATTTTTTAATGTTTTTAATTACTTTTTTCTTAGATTAAATATTTACATAACATAACATAACGCCTTGTTTTCCCCGAATGGTAGGGCAGAGGTGTCCCTGTAGCTGGTACACCCATATTTCGCCAGTTATGTTTATGCCATGTTGTTTGTTTAAGTTATGTTTTTGTTTAGTTATGTTGTTTTTGTTTTTTGTTTTGTTGTCTTTGTTATGTTTTTTGTTTTTATGTTAGGTTACATATTTTTACTCGCAAAAAAGATTAGGTTAGGTTAGGTTAGAAATGTGACCTCCTACGCACGAGCCGAGCGAGCAAAGCGAGCGGTGGCGCGGTAGCGGCCTGCGAGTGCCAAAAACGACTAGAATATATAGAAAAAAATACTTTAGTTAGTTGGGAGTTCTGAATCCTGGAAGGGTTTCTACAAAAGCCGCGCCGCGCTGGGGTGTCCATTATTAAATCCGGCGGTGTATCCACAGAGTATTAATTTGCCGATGTTTTTAATCGCGGCAGCCGGCAGTAATGTCATGCCGGTTCCCAATGGTGTCATTTTTGGGCGCCGCCGCCGGTAGCGGAGGCACTCCCAAATTTTTAACTTGAAAACATAATAGGTACTTATTAAGTTATGGATAATTAATGACAATTGTACCATTTGTATAACGTGTACCTAATGTTTGCTAAAACGTTTAATTAGAATAATATCAAGTTCACTTTAAGATTTGTCACAGAAGAACTCAGATGCTTTTGGGGGGGATTCGAGCTCCCCTCCCCCATGGATCCACTACTGTTGGATAGATTATCCGAAGGCCTATGACTCGTTGCCGTAGCATCTTGATTTAGTACACGAGGTTGGCGGCATGTGGTACAGTCAGCGTCAAATAGTTAGTGACACTCAGGGTATTCAAATAAATAGACGCAACCAAAAAGTCAATAATATCGGTACCTACAAACTAAGTTGTCTTATTGTTGTCATCAATATAGTCGCTCAAAAGGTCGAGACGTTTAAAATGTCATATAGATCGGTTCAGTCAAACCGCCATAAATATGGTTACAGTCATCCCGCCAATGGTATCCAAGCATTATAAGTGTTCAAAAATATGGAACACATTAGAAAAATAAACTTTACGGCTTTATATATTAAACATTATTTCTCACGTCAACATTTCACAAAATCAAATGGATAGAAACTTCTGCTGTCCTTTTCATTTTAAGCATGACGTCAATGACGCAATTTCTATGTAGCGGTGCACACATTATCTCCAACCTACACCCCTCCGGCCAGCCCGGAACATGTGATCGAGTCCATATAAGACTGCGCGCAGCGTGACTACCAATTCATTCCTAAACCCGGCGGCGCGCACTTTACTATTCCTATCGGTTCACTTAATTGTATACGTTGTAACTTGTTTTGATTAAAAAGACTTGCTTTGTTAACTTTTGATTATTACTGGTCGCCTTGGCCATCGTGCGGTGCGGACGTACGTGGTGCTGATTAATTGTCGAAAAGTATCCCGTATGTTTATGGAACATACGTCATGACGACTTACGATAGAATTGACTTCGTACAATCTCTGCATATACCCAATAGCATCGCTTTCTTTTCTTTCATTCTTTTGACAAAAGAATTGCTAATAGAAATTCGTCATCTCCATTCTTTTTTAAAATATTTTTAATTTCATAAGCGTTCTTCGATACAATCGCCACAAGCTCTGGCACACGACTGGAGAGCGTAGAAACCGAATACAATCAATCGCCTGTATGCGGCACTCGTCCGATCGGGTTTCCGAATTGGAGAATCGGATCAGGTACCTGACATGTGCGGCCACCCTTACATGCTAGTTTATTTTTCTAATGTGTTCCATATTTTTGAATACTTATAATGCTTGGATACCATTGGTGGGATGACTGTAACCATATTTATGGCGGTTTGACTGAACCGATCTATATGACATTTTAAACGTCTCGACCTTTTGAGCAAATACATTGTTGACAACAATAAGGAAACTTTGTTTGTACCGATATTATTGACTTTTTGGTTGCGTCTATTTATTTGAATACCCTGAGTGTCACTAACTATTTGACGCTGACTGTACGTGGACTCCGCAATCATTATTTGTATCGATAATCGTAAAGCGGAGAGCCTGGACCAACACCTCAGGAGGCTTTTTAAAATCTGGATATTTTGCCGAAGGCCCTCACATACACAGCCATTGTTCCTATATGCAAAAACCCTAGAAAGACGGATGTTTAACTGGATATAAACAATTTAATTTCGTTTCAAAGGCTTCTCATAGGGACAGAGAAGGCACCAGGATTGATCACCACACTTGCTCAAGACGTGTTGACTATTTCAGACTTAAATTGACTATAAGTCCAGGTTGTGGGGAGTACTTATTAATAAACTTTATTACAGTAGCAACATAATTATGGTCGAATTGTATCGAATATCCACCTAATATCAGATAACCGACCTTGTTATACCTACAATCCGGCCGGATACCATAATAATGACATAGTTTTTCCACACCCACGCGGATACTGCTGCAGTCAAAAGCTAAGGCAAAATTGAAAATAAATAATGTATGACGACTCAGTGGCTTCTCTATTCGCTGCTCTAAGTTTAAAATAAAAGCAGGCCGTCCGCGAGCGCAGCGCTTGTTGCTCATGTAGCAGAGTGAAGGGAGGACCAAACGTGAATTATTTTTTTCGGAGCTTCTTCTTACAATGAAGGCCACTATAAGTAAGTAACTTATTATTTAACTTATTGTAGTAAATGTATAATAAATTAGTCTGTCTAGGTACCTACTCTCTTATCGTAAAATTTGAATTAGGTATAAACTTCAAAACGAGTTTAATAAGCCCAGTAAAAATGTACACTAAACGTCGCAAACGTGCATGTAACTACGATTTTTTGTATTCGTATGGATTGAGGAGCCATGTCTCATATTTAAACGCGGGTACTACCAATATTTAGTAGTAAATTAGGCGATTTTGTAGGCCCGATCCTGGAATTTGTAGTAAAACACTTTAAAAGATACACGACTTTTAAGGTGGCTCCTCAATTCAGACGTTTGAATTGAGGTGCCACCTTACAACTCTAAAACTAGCCGACAGATATTTTTGAAAATTTGGTAAGATTTAGTAGTACTTATGCGTAATCTCTACAAAAAATGGGTTTTGTACGGCTGAATTTGAGATAGCTACAATGTTTTGATTTTTCACAAAAATCCATAAATTTCACCGGGCTGTTTCTCGGAAAGTAATCAACCAATTACAACATACTTTTAGTATAATTTAGTAGTAAATACATTCTAATTTGTAGCATAAAAATAAAATGGAATAACTACATAATTTCGCTAATACAACACATTTTATGTGGCTCCTCAATCCTGACGGTCTATAGAAAATATATGTCGATAGCTACTAAAGTAGTTGATCAAATCGGATAACAATAGCACCAATATTTAGTAGAAATTTCTACTAAATATTGGCGTAATCCAACATTTTGTACATTCAGTATTTCAAAAGATATTAACAAAATAAACATTCCTTAACAATCTAGTGTGGTACGAGAGCCCACGACCAAAACCATATCACATCGTTTTACGGCCAAAACCGTATAAAATCGATAGTTTTGATGATTCCTGAACCCAACTCGGTGGGAACCGGTCAGAAACATCTCAGTTTTACGGAAGCCTATTTCTGGTATGTCAAAAAAAAAAGAAAGAAAGAAAGAAAAATATTTTATTTGGGACACGCATAGGAAATACAGACAGTAAAAAAAAAAAAAAAAAAAAATAAGAAAGCAGCATTTTAAACTAACAAAAAAATAGTAACGACCTGTGCGAGGCCAAAAAGGCCCATATCTCAGTACAATATGCCTGATATTAAAAATGTACATGGTTTTCGTAATTTTAATTACAAAAAAGTTTGTTTTCAGACATTTTGCGTGTCACATGTGGACTGAGCGCATTTTCAAAAAATGACAAAAAAATTAACCTATCTTTCTCATAGCAACCTCATTTTTTTTTTAATCTTTTTTATAGTCACTGAAAACCTGTTTCCAGAAATTTTAAATGTCATTTATAACTTCAAAAACAGAAAGAACGTTTCGGAGTCGCCCGGCTAATGCGCGGTGCATGTTACGCTTACGACACTGAAGATGAGACCGACAATAAAAAAAAAAGATGAATTTTATTTCAATAAATAGTTATTTTCAAACGTTATCCCAGTTTCCTTTTGTCCAATTTATTTTAAAAATAAACCTTTTAATTTCAGTTTGATGGTTTCGGGTAAGGTCTTTAGTAATCGTACGTAAAAACGATTTATTCTGAAAAATGATTTATTCGTATCAGGGTCATTTTAAACATTTTTGTACAGTTACAAAAATGAAACAAAAACGAAAACCGTTACAAAAATGGAAAACGTAACAAAAAATAACAAAAAGGAAATTTAGGGCTATTTCACAGAAGATAATTTAAAACAACGAAATCGCATTTTAATATTTTTTCATAATATATAATCGGCGTGTTGAATTACAGTCATTAATCAGTCTCAAAATTGCGTATTTGTTCATTGTACATACATATAAGTTTAATTTTTGAATATACACCTTAAAAATAATACAACACTTATTTTTTTTTTTTTTAAACTGTATGAAATTAGCTTTACTTCATTTTTGTTATATTCATTTTTGTTACTATACAAAAAAACGTAACAAAATGAAAACATCTATTCGAGTTGAATTACACCCTAAAACATTTGAAGATTAGAAAAAATCTTATTGGATTTATTCAGCTTGTTTTTCGAAGTTGGTAAAAAATATTCTTTAAATTTACGCGATAATAATAAAAGAGAGCCTCGCCGTTGTTTTTTACAGCTGAATAACCAAAATGAAAGTTTTATTGTTGAAAAAAGACCAAACAGAAACAAACACACTTTTCTTGTCGGTGGCACCCGATATTAAAATGGCGGCGAGACGTTTTGTTGTCATCTGATTAGATGGTTTTAAATGGAGACTGCCAGTTGGAAACTAGTGCAAATATTTACTAATATTGGTGTTACAATAAAGAATAACAAAAAGAAACGAAATGGAGACATATATTAAAAGGATATTAATTTTTTCATTTATTCATTTTTTTACATATTAAATACATTTTTAAATATTTTTATAAAAATCATTAAAAAAACATTTAAAAATATAAAAAATAGTGGCCCATCGGCATCAGGAACAGGGTCCAAGCTGCCGGTGGTCAGGGCTCTAGAGAGAGGAACCTCCTCACTATGCGTGCCGTGTCTAGGAGTACTGCTTTCTGAATCAAGCCCTTGACCCAGCCGCGCAATGAGAGCCTCCTGAGGTGTTGGTCGAGGCTCTTCGCTATTAGGCCATTAACCGTAACGATTATCGGTACAATGATCGCAGAGTCCACATCCCACATGTCGACAACCTCGTGTGCTAAGTCAAGATACTTGATTTTTTTATCTTTCTCAGCTTTCACGAGATTCTCGTCATGAGGGACAGCGATATCAACAATCATTGCACGGCGCTCTCGTCGATCTATCACCACAATATCAGGCTTATTGGCTACAATAGTCCTGTCAGTGATGATAGATCGATCCCAGTACAATGTGGCATGACCATTCTCGAGAACTGGGTCGGGCACATACATGTAGTATGGTACTTCGGACTCCACAAGGTTGTACTGCAAGGCAAGTTGCTGGTGAATAATCCTAGCCACTAGATTGTGTCTGTGCAAGTACTCGCCATTAGCAAGACGAGAACAACCGGAAACAATATCGCACCCCTAGATGAAGACTCCGGTAACTCAAAAAGTACGCATTTCAAGTTAGTGGCGGTTTCGAATTCCTGACTCGAATACCTACACATAGATATAACTCGCGTTACAATACCTTCAACTGCTGTTAAAAGATAGCTTTACTTAATTAATAAAACGCAGCTTTACTTAATTTGCTTACAGCTGCAAAACTAGAGTAACTAAAAAATCTCGATATTTTCCAGGGTTTTAACAGACAAAATACAAACAAGCTAATTCAACGTTACACTCAATTCAACTTTATGAATGTCTCAATAGATTTTTGATATCTTTCCTAAATATATTAAAACAGTTTTTCGTCATTTCTGAAAAATTAGGTTTTTTGAGTTACCGGAGTCTTCATCTAGGGGTGCGATATGTCGGATTGATTCACCGGGACGGTGGCATGCCCGACAGATGTCAACCGTACCGTCCTTGACAATGTATTTCCGATAATTATTCGTCATGATAACTTCATAAAAGGATATTATTATTATCAGCATTAGGTTATTTATTTTAATGTTATATCCTCAACATCGTAATTAGAGTCACAAAGATATTGCGCAATGAGAGCATGTAAATATGTGAGTAGTTTCTTCTTTATGAAACTTTTTGTATCGTTCTCGTGCTTAGGGACACGGGGTTGATGTATGGAAATATTATGCCACTAAAGAAGTTAACAAGTTTTTTTTTCTTAATTATAGGTTATTTTGTACTGAAATGTTGAAACCCATCTAGAAAAAATGTTGTTCAAGGATAATAATACTAATTTAATCGCTTCAATGTGTTATTTCTGATCAATATTCAGGTGGACGTTATAACACAACAAAATGTACAATTTTTTTTTAAATGACCCATCAACTGACCAATGTTCAACTGAAAACAAGATTTTGAGACGGGTTTTAGTTTTTGTTTCATTTTAAATTTTCTCAAATGGTCTTCTGGGTGTGATGCTACTGATTTCTGAATATTGTGTTTTCGGTATCTAAAATCCATCGTTCAACTACATTCTGAAAATCAGACAGATTGCTATGAAACAGTTCGGTATTTTTTTTTTACATAGGTATTTCAATTGCGCTTAGGTCAGAAGTGACGCGGAAAATGTCAGTTTTTTTATTTTTATTCAGAATCTTTTGCAGTTGTAGCCGACATTCAAATTTTCTTACGTTTTTTGCAGTTTGTAGGAGAGTCATTAATACATCTCCCTAAGATAGATTTGTTCCATTAGAAAATATCTCTTATGGAAAAGTTATTTTTGATCAAGATACAACCTGACACTGACCTGTCGTAAACTTTGATTACGTAAAAAAGAAAAAAAAATACGTTACTAATCAGACAACTTTTCGATTGAACCAGGTTGCTATGAAACAGATAGGTTAAATTTGATATTTTTGAAAATGCGCTCAGTCCACATTTGACACGCAAAAATGTATGAAAACAAACTTTTTCGTAATAAAATTATGAAACCTATGTACATTTTAAATATCAGACATATTGTGATGAAACCGACTGCAAGTTTTTTTTTTTATCGTAGAAATGGGCTCCCGTAAAACTGGGACGTTTCTGACCGGTACTTCCCACCGAGTTGGGTTCAGGAATCATCAAAACTATCGATTTTATACGGTTTTGGCCGTAAAACGATGTGATATGGTTTTGGTCGTGGGCTCTCGTACCACACTAGATTGTTAAGGAATGTTTATTTTGTTAATATCTTTTGAAATACTGAATGTACAAAATGGTGGATTACGCCAATATTTAGTAGAAATTTCTACTAAATATTGGTGCTATTGTTATCCGATTTGATCAACTACTTTAGTAGCTATCGTACGGCATATATTTTCTGTAGACCGTCAGGATTGAGGAGCCACATAAAATGTGTTGTATTAGCGAAATTATGTAGTTATTCCATTTTATTTTTATACTACAAATTAGAATGTATTTACTACTAAATTATACTAAAAGTATGTTGTAATTGGTTGATTACTTTCCGAGAAACAGCCTGGTGAAATTTATGGATTTTTGTAAAAAATCAAAACATTGTAGCTATCTCAAATTCAGCCGTACAAAACCCATTTTTTTTGTAGAGATTACGCATAAGTACTACTAAATCTTACCAAATTTTCAAAAATATCCGTCGGCTAGTTTTAGAGTTGTAAGGTGGCACCTCAATTCAAACGTCTGAATTGAGGAGCCACCTTAAAAGTCGTGTATCTTTTAAAGTGTTTTACTACAAATTCCAAGATCGGGCCTACAAAATCACCTAATTTACTACTAAATATTGGTAGTACCCGCGTTTAAATATGAGACATGGCTCCTCAATTCATACGGACACGATTTTTTTACATGTTGTTAGGTCCCCTGAGAGTAGTTTATATCCAAGTTTGCAACCCTGAAAACCTTGGAAATATATCTTAAGCACGGGTGTTTAGGTATTTTTGCCTTATTTGTGATGCAAGCTTAATTTTCTACGATCTGATCCCAATTCAAGCACTCCAGGCTTATTTTTACTCTGGAAAAATTATCGATTTATTATAATTTAGTGCTCCTCATAGCTACATCTTGCGGGTCGATCTGCCTAGCCTTTTCCCAACTATATTGGGGTCAGCTTCCAGTCTAACCGGATGCAGCTAAATACCAGTATTTTACATGGAGCGACTGCCTATCTGACCTCCACAACCCAGTAACTGGGTAATACGATACCCCCTGGAAAGACTGGTTGTCAGACTTTCGGGCTTCTGACAACCCGTAACGACTGTCAAAGATCCACGAATGACAGCCGGGACCAACGGCTTAACGTGCTTTCCGAGCCACCCATCCACGGACCAACCCCGGCAAGCGAAGCTTATGGCTGATGGATCGCCCCGTGCGGCTGGTATTACTTAGCCACGAGCTCCTCGTGCTATAAAACGAGCGAGCCTTACAGTAATCGCATTATGATGTGTAACATCTGACCTCTCACCTTGGTAATAAGCAACTTTAAAGGGGCCTCGTCAAGGTCGTTTCTGACGGCCAACTCTACAACCGCGCGTGCACATTGATCAAATCAACTAGTAAACAGAACTGTGACACTATCAATAGCTTCCGCTTTTTTCCTATTTGTCATAATGAAGCAATCGTTGCTCTCTAAATCCATGGGAATCTTAAACATGGCATGCGCTGTTTTGCCACCAGGAAGCAGTGTGGCAGTGATTCCAGAAGACGCTATCGCGATTGCAATTTTGCCTTGCCTTCTGACCTCTGCAAGGATGCCAGTGGTAAAAATAACATGTTCCACCAGGAGCATCCAAGAAAAAAAAACAGTGGCACTCCGGGAGTGCCAACAAGTAAAAACTTGAACAATTTTATTGTGCAGGAAATACTTTTAATAAGTTGTCGGTAACGGTAACAGTGTCGCGAGTTCAATTGTTTTTTCCCATCTCAAAAATGCCTAACGCGCCTAAAGAAGTTTTCACTTCAAAAACATTTTACCCTGACTGAGCCCACCACTTTGGAGAACGGTGTTAAAAATGTCCCTTTGCTCTGAGGTGAACATAGATACGTGGTTATCGTGGACGATGGTACTCATTGCGTCGGCGGCGTATTCCCGATTTCCGCGGTCTTGATGCGGTGCCAATGATTGCGGAGCCGGTAACTCATCCTCGATCAGTGGATTGCTACCGATGGAAATTAGTGAAGTGAATTAAGACATCTGTTTAGAACACGTTCATCATTTTGTTTAATGTACCTTCAGTACTCGTAGTACGCCGCAAAGTTCGTTAAAAGTCTTCGGATTTACAATATTTCTCCCACAACAGAACTGGGTTTGCGATTCCACAAAACACTAAAATGATGACAAACAAATACTGTGTAAAGTAATAACCGCAAATAATTTTAAAAATAGTGATCGTTTATTTCTTTTAGTCGATTTTTACTAAGCGTTGTAGAGACTTAAGTCGCACGACTTCAAAATTTCACGTCCACACACAGATTTTAAAAATCGCTAGGAAAAATCTGTTGCAATTTCCCATTGCTAACGAAGTTTTCCTTTTTTGGTAAATTAATACGATTTCCCAACAATTATACTATACATATTATTAGTATTACAAAACGTAAAAATAAAGAATCACATTAAAATACCAATAGTTGAAGTAAAAAAGAGAATCACAAAAATACCATACTCGTGAATCGAACTTACAATCACAAGTTTGCAAAGCAAATACAACCGCTTAGTATTTGCTTTATCGAAAGTAAGCTAAAATAGCCGTTCTTACATATTTCATGATTGACTGCTATTATAATAATAATAAATAATAAAATATTTATTTTCAAGTAACATGGACTCATGTCGTTAATAACAAATTACTTACAAACTATGTTAGTAATATTTATAAACAACTAAAAAACAAACAAAGTTCCACGATCTCCAAACAATCAGCCATTAGTAGGCACATGCAGCTGGCTTAAGAAGTAAATGATATGACAATCCAGTTTGCTAGCAATGACAACCAGGAGACTGTTGGAGCTGGCACGCAATCTGCGCAACAGGAATGCTGCACGCTTGCATCTGATTGCAGCGAAGCCGTCAGTTTGCGCGTCCGCGAACATACCCGAGGCACTACAAAAGCGTGGCAGCCCCAACAGCATCCTGAATGCATTGTTGTACTGAACACGAAGAGCATTAACAGCTTTTTGAGTGAAACTAGTCCATAGGCTACACGAGTAAAAAACCTCACAATATGCCTTAAAAAGTGTTATTTTAACCGCATCTGTACAGCGTGAGAACCTTCGGATCAGCATATTACATCTCACTGCTTTAGCTCTTCGCTCCCGGTCCACATCTAGATTATCCCTCAAATCCTCCGCTACAATGTGCCCTAGATATTTAAACTGAAGAACACGGTTCAAGACACCACCATTTAAAGAGACAGTTGGGTCTGCGCCTTTATTGGCCGCCTTAAAGAGCAATTGACTCTTGTCCGTGTTATATCTCAAACCGTGCTCCTCAGCGTAACACTCACTTTAATAACAATAAATTAACATTATAGCGTGAAAATTATCATTAAAAAAACTTTTTTTTTAAATACAACCGACTTCCAAACTACAAAGTGAAAAATAACTTTAATTTCGGAAGTCGGTGTCTTTGGATCAGTATTTTAGTTTTTGACACCGACTTCCGAAATTAAAGTTATTTTTCACTTTATAGTTTGGAAGTCGGTATAACTAAAAAAATAAAACATCAATTCAAATATTGTTTTTTTGTGAATCGATTTTTCGTGCTTTGATTTTACTCAAATCGATTGAATTACCGATATTATGTAAAAGATTGCTACACCCCTTCGGTCCCTCCCTACCACAGAGTACTTGTACTCCCTACACCGGTGTCTGCCACTAATGTCAGATGCATTGTCAAAGAAATAACACTTCTAAACGCAGTGATTATAAAAAAAAATAGGGTTTTCAATCTTCCCAGGTGTCAATAAAAACCTAACCTAAGCTGTAGGCGTGTCAATAAATAAAATTAATTATAAACAAAACATGCATAGGTATTTCATGTCATTAAAAGTCACTTAAACGAAAATAAGTTGTTCTTAATTTATTTTTCCCATTCTATGTGTAACCATGAGTTACACATAGTATGGGAAAAATTAATAGAAGATACAATGGAACGCCAAAATAAAATCAGGACGTGCATAGAAGAGAGAAGCGGTAGCAATTATTATACTGTTTTTTCAGATATTTTAACCTAGGCTTTAGTGGGAATAATGTAGCCATGATAATTTAGATCTTAATTTTTAAATCTTAGTGTAAAAACTGTAATCCTGCACATGTTCCCGAATTGCGAACTGGTCATGTCCGCGCCAACGGGCGATAACGGGCCAACTGAGGTTTGAGTGCGAGAAGTCAGAAATTGCAAAAAAAAACTTCCCATACATTTCGTAGGAAATTAATGGGAAGTTAAGGTAACAAATAAAGAATTACGTATTTCTGCGTTTTTTCAAAAATCATCCCTCAAGAGGGTAAAATAGGGGATGATTTTAAAGTTCTTATTATGTAAAATTGTTTTTTTTTTTGTTGTGTCTTTTTTTCAAAAGATTAAAGTATTTTGAATCAACATTCAGTATTTATTTCATTAAAATCGCCCACTCGGTCAAAAGTTATTATTACAATTTAATTCATAAACTAGCCTTTCTAACATGTAGGTATTATGTGTTCTATGGCGGCAAGAGTAGGTATTACAAATTAATGGTGATAATAATAGTAAAATGAATAATAAGTATTTTAAGAAATGCATTAGAATCATATAAGCCTGTTTTTAGGGTTCCGTAGTAAACAACGAACTCTTATGGTTTCGTCATGTCCGTCTGTCCGTCTGTCTGTCTGTCTGTCTGTCTGTCCGCGGTCTAGTTCCGAGACCCTTAGTACTAGAAAGCTGTAATTTGGCATAAGTATACATATTAATTACGCCGACAAAGTGGTAAAACAAAATTATGAAAAACATTTTTTTTAGGGTACCTCTCATACACGTAAAATGGTGAAGTTTTTTATTTTTTTTTAACCCATGTTGTGGGATATCATTGGAAAGGTCCTTTAAAAATATTGTGAGTTTGTGAAAACCATTTTTGGATTAAGGGATCCGTTTGCGAAATATTAAGTTTTAAAGTGCTAATTTTTGTTAGAGTCAAGTGTCCCCCCCCCTGCCAGCTTAATGGTTGGTTTTGGATGTGTGAAAAAAATCACAGCAGTAGTTTATATAACGAAATTAAAAGGAAAACTATCACAGCTAAGTAGGCTTTACAAGTTATCGAGTAATACTCGACCAACTTAACTTTATAGTTGCAAAAACATGTTTTCCGATACATTCCGTATGGGAGAACATATTTTTTAACTACAAAGTTAAGTTTGTTTTTGGGATAAATTCATCCCAACTACGGAACCCTTCATTGTGCGTGGTCCGACACGCACTTGGCCGGTTTTTTTTTTTTTAAACTGGGCTATTCTGAGTAGGACTTGCGCCCTGAGGTTTCCATCTCAAAGCTGTGGTTGCTCGGTTGCCCAAATTTCCAAATTTGGATTGAAGGACAAATTTAACTTTTCAATTAAAACAGAACTTGTAGTAGAGTAATGAAATACAGACTAAATGTCACTTCAAGACACGGCCTATTAATTTTTGATCCCAGATTGAAGAAAAACTTAACTTTGCAGTTCATATATAACTATAAATTAGCAATTTTCGGATTTTCCTCTTTACTTGACCTTACTTCTCGCCAAACTTCATGCTGCTGGGCCAACGGGAAGTACCAAGTATACTGGTTTATTTGCGCGTGTTAGAATATGCGGCATAAATGCCCATATTTTTATTGCGTTGACTTGGAAGTTTGATTTTCGTTACAGCTCCAAGAGACCGTAGATCTAAGTTTTTGATATCTATTTCAACTTGATGCTTCCACGCGTTCCTGAAAAAGGGTCTTGACAGACCACGAAGTCGTTTTTTAAGGGTTTCAATTTTTTATTTTGAGGTACGGAACTCTAAAACAGATTTATTGTCTGCCTGTCTATCTTTTCATGCCGTAAAGGCTGAACGGATTTAGATGAAAGGCATATGAATAGGCGTTAGGTTAGGACACAAGATATTCTGAATCCCGGTAGTACGTTCTCGTGGGATATTTCCCGACATCTACGCGGGCGAAGCCGCGAGCAAAAGCTAGTTCTTTATAAAACTACTTTTACCAATACGATACAGGGCAAATCCAAGAAGTTAATATCACCAAGGAGTTTCCATAAACTATGTTTTTCTAATGGAACGTATGGTGGGGTGCGCTATATTTATAACATAACAAAAAAGTTTTGATTCCAATTATTTTTACTTGTCTGTGGCAGCGCCTGCTTTAGCATAGGCGCGGTGATATGCTGGATTTTGGTGCCATTCATAAGTTTTTGTGTACTAAATTTCGTGGGATATTTTTTCTAATTATTTTACTCTGTTCTTTTATTTAGTAGGTTCAATTCCAATGTATGAGAGTGGATAAAGTAGTGTATGAAACTGCACATAACTGGGTATTAAAACAACATGTGATACTATTCAAACCGTACCCGTCATTATGCAATAGTTTCATAAACTACTATTGTACTTGAGAAATCTTAAATATAATGTAAACAATCTCAATCAATCAATCATTTATTTTGTTAAACATAGGTATGGTTACAGATAGTATAGTCTAAAATATGCGCACTATGTTTTGACAATATTTATGGCGTACAAAATTAACACAAATAAGTAATTACAATTAAGATGGCATGTCAATAAATTAAATTAAAAGAAATAATAATATCAATTTAAAACAATAAGTCAATTATGTAAACAGGTCATACAATTTTAGACAAATAAACACATTCATACTTAGTCAATAAATAAAATCATAAGTGTCTAATAAGCAAGTCGGAATCTTCATACCTCTGTTTATCAGTAGTAAACTCAGTGATGGAGTAGTAACATCTATCTAAAAGGAATTTAAACAAATACTTTTTAAAGGATCCCAGACACTCTGCTTTTCTAATAGCTTCTGGTATACTATTATATATTTTTGGGGCCATACCTAACACACTTTTGCCGAAAAATGCGGTTTACACACTAATCTAACACTAAAATATGAATATTGAAAACAAGAATATATAGGACAAAATAAAAAAAATACAGGGAGGAGCCCATTGGGCATCAAAAAACTCGTCCGCATCGCTTTCAGTGGGAAAAGTGCCCAAAAGGCTGGCAGCGTTACCACTTTGGATGGCAATGCTGATTCTTTGACCTAAAAATTGGCCAGCCCTCTAGTCACGTCAAGACTCGACAAACAGCTTGTTGTTGTTGTTTCATCTCCAACAACTCAAACATATAGCTACCAATAAGGTTGTTATATTTGCGCCGTTTGAGGTTTTCTGCACCTGGAACAGCCACCCTAGCCCAGCCCGACGAGCTAGGAAGATAGGACGACGCTAAGATGTCGACACAGGTTGCATCCCACACTAAAGACCTACTCAATTTCCAAGGCATTATGGTTATTCCGTCTAGTCTATTCACATGGTCATGTGCCAAGCCTTTGGGTTCTAAAACAGCTGGCACCCAAACTGGTGACAAGAGCCCGTCGGTTGGTGTCATTAATGTTTGCGTGCCGTGCCAACCGACCAACGCTCTTGCTGCAGGAAAGGCCAGTCGGAAAGTGGTGTCACCAAGCATAGTGCCTATATTGGGTGACGGTAGCGCCTGAAGTCAGAGGCCCGACTCCCATTCTCCCACAGCCAGCAGGCGGGCAACACTAAAAGGTGTTGAATTCGGATCAGAAGGGAGGGTCGGGGAAGGTGAGACCATCGGTAGACGCTGGATGTTTTCTCTCCAGGGCTGAAAGAGTTTCTGGAGAGTAGGGTGCTACCACAAGTAAGTAGACTGGATCTGAAAATGAAGAACCAAAGGATATGGACTTGGGCAGGTTTATATGTTCCCTAGGTATATAAATCTTACATTCTTGCGTTTGTAAAAGTAGTGAGCTATACATAAGCAGCAACTACGTACGCCTTCCAACGGTACCTGACCCCAAGGTCCCGAAAAATGTCAAGAGGGGTAAAAAAAAATACTGTGGAGGTCAGATAAGCAGTCGCTCCATGTATAATACTGGTATTAAGCTGCATCCGGTTAGACTGGACGCCGACCCCGAAATGTAGCTGGGAAAGGCTAGGCAGATTGATAAATAAGGGCATTTGGATCAAGGGCATGATTCAGAAAACGGAACTCAGAATACGGCGTATGTACCTATTGTATTTTGTTTATTTAACTGGCGAACTGTGGGTGTATTTATGGTAGACCTCTGACCAACCCTTCGGGGCAAATTATCGTGATAGTATGTTAGTACCGGCTTTTATTGTCCCACCTTATAAATATAGGTAGGAACTAAAAAACAAAAACGACAAACATAAAAAAAAACGAATTTTTCTTTTTCAGTAGTTTGCTGGTTCCTTGTACTGCAGTGCGTTTTTTACGTTTCACCTACACGTAAAGTGAAGCAAGAGACAACTGAACTTGCTGAACGTATGCAAAAACATCGGTCGAATGACTTGTCAAAGGTCCCACTGAATTCGTTAAACCAGTGCGAAGTGAAGCAAGGGAGAACTGAACATTTGCAAAAACGTAGGTCCAATGGTTTGTCAAGGATCCCACTGAATTTGTTAAAATCTAATTTACGTAATGGTGAGAAATGTATTTACTATCCTAATGGTAAAAAGTATAAATGGCCGAAGAATAAGAAAGGAAAAGATAATGTGGGGGCAGAAAAATTATTTTTTAGTTTTATCATGAATAAAATATTTTGCATCGGATATTGTGTATAATAGAACACGGCATGACCATCCGAATACCCGTAAAACGTGGAAACTGCGATGTGAATTAATTCTGTTTTCTCTCTCAACTTTACAAAAATAAATTTTATGAATCGATTGAGTTTTTTTTTCTGATCTAGATTCTGGGCCCGTATGTACAAACAGCTCCATTAAGTAGTAACCCCCTCAAAAGACATGTGCGTTCAAATCCGTGATAGGCCCAAGTTACTTTAGTATTTTACAAAAACATTTTATTTCAATATTGTATTATTTTAGGGTTAAAAGTTATTCATTGTCTAAGTACACCGGAGGTTTCAAGACCGCTTACCTTGCATAATATTGGAGGTTCAAATCCTAGGCACGAAATGTGCATTTTTTTGTCATGCATTATTTAGTGTTAATATAAAATATTTTTCTATTTTGTTTTAGTAATATTTCTTAAGAATTTAAAAATCAAGAAAAATTTTATACTTTAAAAATCATTATATAATATTTATTATTGCTATTATTTAACAAAACTTTGATCTTATTTTACTACAAATATTTATATTTAATAATTTGATTTGATAATTTACAGTTATCATAACATACATAATTTTACAAACGGGTCCCTAGACAAGTGACTATTAACGCAAACGATAGCGCTAGAAATAAACAATAGTTTTAAACTGCCGATATGTGTATGACGACGTTCGGTGGTGCGACCGTTCGAATCCAAGTCGAAACATTGAATTCTTTTTTAAGTATTCTTTAGATTATTCGTAACGAATTCAATGTTGTAGCAGTGTAACATTTTAAAACTTGAGGGGTTAGAACATACTGACGCTGTGTGTACGTACAATCCATGACCGCAGCGTACATGATTCAAAATGATTTCATCACCTGACTTCACTTTTTGACCGTTTGGTCATAATATTGCCCTTTACTGGTTACCCCCTGGCTCAGGACCAGTAAAGGGCACTCTTTGTGAGCTCGGGGTCCTGTGCTCACAATGAGTTATTCCAGTCTGATACCAAAATCGGATCTACCACTAGTTCAAAGATCAGTCTTTTTAACAAGCAGGTAGATCAGCCGGTCTATTCAACAAGCAGGTAGATCAGCCGGTCTATTCAACAAGCAGGTAGATCAGCCGGTCTATTCTGTAAACATCTCACTGTGAAAACTTAGGTGAAGTCAGCTTGAAGTGTTATTCTACCTGTGTGAAGCTGACATTCCACCTGATACTAGGGATTGACTCTATTGACATCTCACTTCGCCTCAGGTTTCACCGTTCACGTGGAGATTGTTACAGAATAGATCGTAGATAACTACTTAATAGTTAAAACCAAATTGGTTCAAATAGTACTTTTGGATGGAACACAGGATAAAATGACCGTGTCGGAATCATTACTGTTGACTTGGTGGCGTACTGAGATGCAGTTGGTTATTCTAACTTTAAATAACACATAACATAACACGCAGCGTCATAGTTAGTGGCTGGCCAGGCGGGTGGCTGCCAGGGGCGCAACCTTCAATGTGGAGCACTTTACAGACCCATAGCCTGCAGGCCATCGGAGCACACGCACACAAAAGGACGAAAGAGCCAAGGATGGTGCGGCCATAATGACTCCACTTCATATATTTAATATTCGTGGTGGTCCCAGGTCATGGGGGTCATGACCCCCCAAATCATTTAAACTATCGAGAGACTATGTGTTGAGACCTCTATTCTCAACATCCCCGTACCCCTCGTTTGCTGCTGCTAGCGGCAGTAAACGAGGCAGCGGGCAGATGGTGTTGAAGGCGCGCCGGATGACACTCTTACGTGTAATGACGGTGACCCTCGCGACGCCGTCTCTACCTGGGAGAACATGTGTGATGCGTCCTAGAAGCCACACTATGATTTAATTGTTTTATTAAAAATGAACCTTTAAACTGTATTTTAGCCACCCCATGTGCGAAACATTAAAAAATAAACAAGATAAAAAAGCCTGATACTTAATTATATTTACGAACTTTTTGTATGAGTGTGGTCGTCCTCGTTTAATCAAAACAATGGTTTACGAAACACAAAATGCTAGATAACACTTGCCGCGCATAAACAACGCAAGTGACAGCATTGTTGCAGTGACGTGCGCCTAGCACCGGGCATTTCTGTGTGTGACCTAAGTATCACCGATCATGCAGCCTCGCAACGTAGCATCCGAATCACCGAAGTTCTCCTTCATTCATGAAATGATTTAAAAGTATTGATGATTTTGTCGTTGTCATTGCATGATGAAATGATTTTAAAATATCGATGATTTTTACATGTGACATGATATCGGACCCAACTCTAATGTGTGGTTGCTTTTTGACGTAATCGCATTAGAACCATATTAATTTGCTTTTTTTTCGCACAGTATTTATTGAATTCATTAGTTTATCATTACTAGTAGTAATATTTGTTTGTAGTCATAGGACAGTGATTAACATAGTGTTTTGAGTTTATTGGATGTGAAAATAAAGTACGTTGTAATTAGGTATTGGGGTAAGTAGATAGTTTAATAAGCTGAAATTACTTATTTAAAGTAGATTTGAAAATAATTAGTACGATCTTATTAGGATGGCGGCATTCATAGTTTTAGAATGTCGTTTGACAATTACTTTGTGAAGAAACATGCTTTTCAAGGTTAAGTTTTGAAAATACGTGCTCGCCCAGATGTGACTATAAATTACAAACGCCGCGATGGTTCGTTCAAACATTTTAATGTTTCCCTTTACAATAAATATCAATGAGTGACTGGCAGTCGTAAATTTAATAAAATGTATTGTCCCCGTGTTTACTTTTCATAGATTGTAGTTGTTTATAGAATATTATAGGGTTTTTAAAACATATTCGTAGCTGTTTTATGAGTTCGGTATTGGTAGGAATAGATTTTTTTTTTTAATTATTATTGTTTATTTTTTTTGCTGCTCCGGCTTCACTCCTCCATAACGTGCGCCTTCGCTACTGCACCCTTCACCCACCAAATGCAGAATTTCCTACCTAGGTGGGTCTCGGCCAAGCCGCAATCTTACACCGCTCCTGCTCGCTTAGCACAGGTGTGAGCACTATGTAAGTACTAAAGAGTTACCATTTATCGGGTAAAATGTCTTGCATTGACTTGAATGTGCCCTGGCGGCTGTGAGTAGGGCATACAATTATCCACTCCAATTTACTATCCGGATATTTCGGATACTTCCAGACAACTATCCGGATAGTATGGATATTTTGGATACCGCTTTAAAAAAGGTAAATCAAACTTATTTAAAATTTAACAAAAAAAAAAACGTGTATTAAAGTACTTCAGTTCGCAGGTGAAGCAAAAAACCAAAGAAAAAGCAGCAAACCCTTACAAAAAATTATGTTCCTAAGTTTTAAGATTCTGTGTGTGAGCAATATCTTTGCAGATATTCCAAAATCCATTTTCATCAAACAGATTATAATAGTGAAAGCTTCATTGAGTTTAAATTAAAGCGGAAGAAAGGGAAAGTACAATTATAATACCTAAATCTGTTTTTTTTAATATATATTTATTTAATTATATTATAACAACACAACAAAAGAAGCAACCCGCAACTGTACGGTGTGGCGCAGAAGTACTAGGAGGGCTGACCCCAAATAAATTGGGATAGTAGCTAGGAGAAAGAAGAAGAATTATATTACGAGTATAATACAGAGGTGTTACTTAATTCTAAACTCGCTAAACTTTTCCGTTTGATGGCCAGATGTTAATAGTGGCCGATTGCCTATTCCGTAGGCGAAAAAGACAGATCTACTAAAATTATGTAACGATCTTCTAATACCAAGGAGCTGTCACCAGAATATCGAAAACCTGCCTGTGTCATGAGAAAGAAAGAATACGTACCTAGTTCACAGCACGACAAGTTTTAAACACACAGGGTTCATAAATCACCGAATCACACTGAGCATAATTATAATTAACAATGAAAGGGAGGCAATATAGCACTGGATAAATAAAATCGGTGTTAAAAATATCGTCCATTCTAAAGATTTTTCTGCAATGACATGACGTAACAAAAAATTGCACGTCGACTAAACAATTCAAAATTCCAAAAGATTCGAATGAAATTTATTTCCGATAGTTAAATAAACTATAAACAGGTTCAATGAAATAGTTTTAGACGAAATAGGATAATTATTTTAAAAAATATGCAGGCGTGAAACGCTGTAATTCGTAAAAATTGTGATTCGCACATTTATTGCTATGGTTTTGATCCATAACATAAATACTAGAAACAAACACAAATTTGTTGTACCTACAAAAAGGCTCAAGAAAATAGGTGGCTCGTTCAGATGTCAAAGTATACGCTTTTGCTTTTATAATAAACTTCCAAGCCACGTACAAGATCTAAGCCTTAATAAATTTAAATCATTCATTAAACGTAAGTTGTGCCAGAAAGCTTTTTATACCGTTAAAGATTACATTGAGGACAAAAAGGCTTGGGATTGAGCTGCTCCAATTATAATTTTTATTTTTTACTTTCGGAACTTTGTTCATTTTGCAAACTTTAAAATTATATACACAATGACATGAATATTTACTTGTGAAGTATAATATTATTATTATTTTTCTCATTTATTCATTTTTTTACATATTAAATACATTTTTAAATATTTTTATAAAAATCATTAAAAAAACATTTAAAAATATATTATTATTTTAATTATTGTGAATGTGAGGACTATGTGGGTCATTTATATATTTATTTTTCCTCAGTTACTTCTAATGATAATCTGGCAGTTTTGAGTACTTTATGCGGCCTACCCAAATGTCCCTTCTTTGGTAGGTATTGTTCGTCGAATCGTTGAGCTCCTTTTAAGTTCTGAGTTGAGCTACACTATTACTGACAAATGCGTGCACTGACTGGACAGGTCCACTCAAATCTGTATGGTTCTTTCCTCAGAAGACCATTTCAGACACAAATCTACATGGTCCTCAAATGAAATGCTCTGACCAAGATTATTTCTGGGTTTTTATATACACATTGACATTAATGAATTTTATATAAACAATGACATGAATATTTACTTTTAAAGTATTTTATTATTTTAATTATTGTGAATGTGAAGAATATGTGGGTCATTCCTTTTTGTTTTGTTTTTAATTTTTTCTCAGTTAGTTCTAATCATGGTCTGACAGTTTGAGTAATTTAAGTGGCCTACCCAAATGTCCTTTTTTTGGTATTGTTCGTCGAATCGTTGAGCTCCTTAAATTCTGAATTGAGCTGCACGATAACTGACAAATGCGTGCACTGACTGGACAGGCCCTCTCAATCTGTGTGGTGCTTTCCTCAAAAGACCACTTCAGACACCAATCCACATGGCCTTCACATGATCTGACCAAGATTATGTCTGGACTTTAAAAGAGACTGAGACCTCTGAGTTTGTTTCGGCCTTTCTTCTCAGAGTAGTCAGATAGGAAACGCTGACCTCATCTAGTTTTAAAATATGATTGACGTGTAAAAGTGTTTGTACAAACCTACTTACAGAAATAAAATCATTTATCATTTATTATCAGAACTTACTTTGTCGAGTTATGAAGAAAAGCTTAAACTGAACAGTTTTACAGCAGTTTAGGTTTTGGAATCTGATGGCCTTAACCTTAGACTTTCAAACCTTACATACGAGCGGGGTGCCCAAACCGAGTTTGCGTCGCTCGCTCTTGCATCCAAGATACTCTATTTTTATAATTGACTTTTTGAAGTGAAAACTTCTTCAGGTGCATTGAGCGATTGTAGGGGAAAATCTTATGGGTTCACCGATATGCTATTGTTAACAGCACAGCACCTATGAGTATGACGTGTTGCGCTTGTTGTTGCTCGGGAGTGCCGATATAAGTATGTGAAAACCAGACTAATGTTAATAATATTAATTTCAATTAATTGTAGGACCGATTTTTTTTTGTATTTAAATGTATGGTCCAACAATTAATTGGAAAATTTTAAGAAAACACTGTTATTTCATAGTTTTAAGTTTTCACTTTTGTCGGCAGTCCCCACGACTGCCTATTAACTTAATGTTTTTGGAAAATATGCCTGTCGTAACAGCAGGTACCTACTTGAGCCACGGTAACCCGTGGCTGTAGTACAGTCTTAAAAGTTAGTAATTTAAGTAAATCATTCAGGCTCCCGACAGCGTGAAAGATTTTGGGGGGGTCATGACCCCCAGGACCCCCCCCTCGGACCGCGCCTGGTAGCCCGTTTCGGTTATATATTAAATCTCAAACCTCAGCTGGCTCGATATAGTTTTTGACCCTAGTAATAAGAAATAGGATCAACTGGCATTAAAAAAGTGTTTGTGAAAATAGGCCATTTTCTTGCGGACTGTAATTTTTTTTCAAAAATACTCAAACTCAAAGCATTTATTTAAATTAAACCATTTACAGGCACTTTTGAATTGTCAAAGAATCGGTCAGTCAGAAATAGGTATGAAGCTAGTTGCCCATTCCAAAGCGTAGTAGGTACCTATGGAGAAGAACGGGCAAGAAACTCCACGGACACTCTTTTAAATAAAAAATTGTTACAAAATATTGGTTACATCATTCATGTTGAAATTATACATGTGAGAACAATGTAGAAAGACGTGCACGTTAGAAGCGTCCGTAATAAAAAAATAAAACAAAGAACAATTCAAAAAATAAAAATAAGCCCTGGCAGCTAAGAGATGACCAGTCCCAACTGACAGCGCCCGTTCACGAACATGACGCATCAAAATCTGTGAATGCAAATCAAAAAGTTTCAAAAAGTTAAGGACAGTCTCCTAAGACCGTTTTCTTGTAGCGACAACGGTTATGGTAACAATAACTGCCCTTATTGCCTCATCTCAAAATCTACCCTGTACCTGTATGTTATGATTGATTGCTTAGCTCCATCAAGGTATAGCGTGATGATAATATTTAAAAAGGTTAATCCGTAACTATCTGCAATATTCTACCCTTTTGGTTAGTCTTTTTACAATTTGCGGTAAACTATAGAAGAATATAAACATAATGCAATATTGCTCATCCTCCAGTGCAAATAGCGTGATAATATTTTTTTTAAAGTCTATTGTTACGTTTTTATTATTTGACTTATACAAGCTGAAATTAAATAATATAAAATATAAATATAAACTTTAGCGGTCCCCAGCACGCGTAGCATGACACTTTCTATCTCTACGAAGAATAGACACAGCTTTTTCTATACAAAGTGACGTTTCGTTTCTCCATTTTTGACATCGCACCGTAGAAATATTTCTACAATCTGTCATTTTGTCTTTCGTTTCTAACGATCTTTGTCTAGGTCCTTTACATGTAGACTATTTCAGAAGAAAGTTTTCTATCCCAAACTGTCAAAATCACTAAGGTAGTGAAGACAATTTGATTTTGTAATCGCCATGCTAAAGACAGTAGAAAACTTTTTATTCGACGTCCACAAAGTATATACGGTTATCTACAAAATTATGATTTTACAGGAGAGCGTTTTAAAAATTTTGATTGTCTAACTAAATCAGACTATTTCTAATCGCGATTAAAAAGTGTGGAATAAAATATGAACTAAAATTCACACCAACACCTCGAATTCAGTACAAAAACAGTAATGTATCTGTTTTTTATATATTTATTTTTCCTCAGTTACTTCTAATGATAATCTGGCAGTTTTGAGTACTTTAAGTGGCCTACCCAAATGTCCTTTTTTTGGTATTGTTCGTCGAATCGTTGAGCTCCTTAAATTCTGAGTTGAGCTACTCGATAACTGACAAATGCGTGCACTGACTAGACAGGCCCTCTCAATCTGTGTGGTGCTTTCCTCAAAAGACCACTTCAGACACCAATCCACATGGCCTTCACATGATCTGACCAAGATTATGTCTGGACTTTAAAAGAGACTGAGACCTCTGAGTTTGTTTCGGCCTTTCTTCTCAGAGTAGTCAGATAGGAAACGCCGACCTCATCTAGTTTTAAAATATGATTGACGTGTAAAAGTGTTTGTACAAACCTACTTACAGAAATAAAATCATTTATCATTTATTATCAGAACTTACTTTGTCGAGTTATGAAGAAAAGCTTAAACTGAACAGTTTTACAGCAGTTTAGGTTTTGGAATCTGATGGCCTTAACCTTAGACTTTCAAACCTTACATACGAGCGGGGTGCCCAAACCGAGTTTGCGTCGCTCGCTCTTGCATCCAAGATACTCTATTTTTATAATTGACTTTTTGAAGTGAAAACTTCTTCAGGTGCATTGAGCGATTGTAGGGGAAAATCTTATGGGTTCACCGATATGCTATTGTTAACAGCACAGCACCTATGAGTATGACGTGTTGCGCTTGTTGTTGCTCGGGAGTGCCGATATAAGTATGTGAAAACCAGACTAATGTTAATAATATTAATTTCAATTAATTGTAGGACCGATTTTTTTTTGTATTTAAATGTATGGTCCAACAATTAATTGGAAAATTTTAAGAAAACACTGTTATTTCATAGTTTTAAGTTTTCACTTTTGTCGGCAGTCCCCACGACTGCCTATTAACTTAATGTTTTTGGAAAATATGCCTGTCGTAACAGCAGGTACCTACTTGAGCCACGGTAACCCGTGGCTGTAGTACAGTCTTAAAAGTTAGTAATTTAAGTAAATCATTCAGGCTCCCGACAGCGTGAAAGATTTTGGGGGGGTCATGACCCCCAGGACCCCCCCCTCGGACCGCGCCTGGTAGCCCGTTTCGGTTATATATTAAATCTCAAACCTCAGCTGGCTCGATATAGTTTTTGACCCTAGTAATAAGAAATAGGATCAACTGGCATTAAAAAAGTGTTTGTGAAAATAGGCCATTTTCTTGCGGACTGTAATTTTTTTTCAAAAATACTCAAACTCAAAGCATTTATTTAAATTAAACCATTTACAGGCACTTTTGAATTGTCAAAGAATCGGTCAGTCAGAAATAGGTATGAAGCTAGTTGCCCATTCCAAAGCGTAGTAGGTACCTATGGAGAAGAACGGGCAAGAAACTCCACGGACACTCTTTTAAATAAAAAATTGTTACAAAATATTGGTTACATCATTCATGTTGAAATTATACATGTGAGAACAATGTAGAAAGACGTGCACGTTAGAAGCGTCCGTAATAAAAAAATAAAACAAAGAACAATTCAAAAAATAAAAATAAGCCCTGGCAGCTAAGAGATGACCAGTCCCAACTGACAGCGCCCGTTCACGAACATGACGCATCAAAATCTGTGAATGCAAATCAAAAAGTTTCAAAAAGTTAAGGACAGTCTCCTAAGACCGTTTTCTTGTAGCGACAACGGTTATGGTAACAATAACTGCCCTTATTGCCTCATCTCAAAATCTACCCTGTACCTGTATGTTATGATTGATTGCTTAGCTCCATCAAGGTATAGCGTGATGATAATATTTAAAAAGGTTAATCCGTAACTATCTGCAATATTCTACCCTTTTGGTTAGTCTTTTTACAATTTGCGGTAAACTATAGAAGAATATAAACATAATGCAATATTGCTCATCCTCCAGTGCAAATAGCGTGATAATATTTTTTTAAAGTCTATTGTTACGTTTTTATTATTTGACTTATACAAGCTGAAATTAAATAATATAAAATATAAATATAAACTTTAGCGGTCCCCAGCACGCGTAGCATGACACTTTCTATCTCTACGAAGAATAGACACAGCTCTTTCTACACAAAGTGACGTTTCGTTTCTCCATTTTTGACATCGCACCGTAGAAATATTTCTACAATCTGTCATTTTGTCTTTCGTTTCTAACGATCTTTGTCTAGGTCCTTTTACATGTAGACTATTTCAGAAGAAAGTTTTCTATCCCAAACTGTCAAAATCACTAAGGTAGTGAAGATAATTTGATTTTGTAATCGCCATGCTAAAGACAGTAGAAAACTTTTTATTCGACGGCCACAAAGTATATACGGTTATCTACAAAATCATGATTTTACAGGAGAGCGTTTTAAAAAATTTGATTGTCTAACTAAATCAGACTATTTCTAATCGCGATTAAAAAGTGTGGAATAAAATATGAACTAAAATTCACACCAACACCTCGAATTCAGTACAAAAACAGTACTGTATCTGTTTTTTTCTTTTGCTTATATCTCGAAAATGGCGTGTCCAATCGCAAAAATAATGAAAATTTAGACCCCCTTTATAAAACCCTTAAACCCATAAGACTCAACGTGTAGGTCATAATTTTTCTTATTTTCCATACAATAACTGAAAAATTCCATATAAAATACTGTAATATTTTTTGCTTTCAAAATACGATACTTCGACACTTTCAGTTTTTTTTTGTAGTTGACGTGACTATCAATAAAAATTGAGAATCAAACAGAAAAAAAAATCCTATGGCAAAACAAAGAATTCCGAGTCGAATTATGAAAAAAGTGAATTTCGTAAAAAGTGCATTTGAGTCCTTCTACTTTCCTGCCGTCCTGTCTACACGGAACGTCATTTTCGTCTATTCTTCCGTCGACAAGACTCGTTTCTACGGTGGTCATGCTACGCGTGCAGACGCGACGACGCTTGGAAAATAAAAATATTTGAACTTACATAATATGTGACGATAATAATTATAATAGATTTAAAATATTATTTGTTACTTTTTAGAGTTTATTTTTTGTGTCGGGGATTTTTAAAATTTTTAATTTTACTTTTATTTTGTCCTTTTTAATGTAGGTAGATATAAATATTAGAAAGGTATTTAATATAGTGATCAGTTAGTTGAGTTACTAACTTAGTTAGGTACTAGGTATCATATTAGTTTTAATTTACTAGATTAAGTTTTAACTACCTACTCTATGGTTAGGTTAAATATTAGGTAGGTATTAGTTTTAGGTTAGGGACGCATCATTTCGCACATTGGAAGTGGTGTAGACGCGCTTCGACGCGCGTTTTCTTATTTTCGTCATACGAATTTGAACGTTACTCAATGGAAATTGAGTTGAATATACTAAAGAGTTTAAAAAAATTGACGCGTCGCGTCGCTTCGACTCTGCCGCAGTGGTAATTGAGCCTAATTGATCCCATTTAATTACCCACCTTCGAAATCTAGCCTTACCCTAACCTGTCATATTGAAAGTCATGGTTACCTTACCATATAATTTCAATATCATTGAAGTAACACGGTACCAAATTTCGAATCGATCGGACATAAGGAAGTTAAGTTAGTCAGATCCCCTGATGATCTGCAAACGGCTGAACAGATTTTCATGAAATATGGCTAAGAACACTCGGGATAAAATTATCTTTGACACAAAAAACTAAACGAAAATCGGTTCATTCGTTTGGGAGCTACGATACCACAGACAGATACACAGACAGACACGTTAAACTTATAACACCTCTCTTTTTACGTCGGGGGTTAAAAACTGACTTAGTTCTTTCGGAAGCATCACCTTTATACCATTTTCTCCCATAAAAGTCTTCAGGTTTAAAAAGCACATCGTGTCGACGAAATATCGGGTTAAAAATTTTTTACGGAGATCTTTTTCCCACAGTTTTCTTCTTATAATATCTTTGGAAGAAAATACAGGAGTCCCCGTAATTTTGCAGTAAACAGCTGTGCAACTGGGCTCAATAATTAATTGTGTCTTGTTTACAATAAATGTATGGCTAGCTGTCAAATTATTAGACGCTGAACATCAGCACCATCTGAAGTGAGCGAGTGGCAGTTTTTATCCGTGGTTTTTATCCCTATTCGTTGAAACGAAATAAATGTCATGTCCCTTACAACATCATTAACTGCAAAAAATAATTTATTTATAAAGTTATTTTTTGCAGTTGATAATAAAATCGTAGCTGAAGGACAAGATAGAAATTAGATTATCCGGAAAAGAATCCGGGTTACCGACATTGCTTGCAGAATCTTTACGTAACCAGAATTAATTGACTCACTGATTAAAAGATGTCGAAATAATTGATTTGCTATGGATTTAGTCGAAATACAGTGTTCGAAAGACGCATTCATTTCATATAGATTTACGTATGTATGACGTAATTATATAGATAGTAATTAAATTAGTCTGTATCTCAGAATGGATGTAAGGATGGGTCCCGCGGTATTACGGAGCTGCTCCTTATAGACATGGCCATAAGCCAACAGATTCGTAGATTCCAGAATGATTTGTTGACATGTTGGATAGATTATCAGAAGGTCTATGACTCGGTGCCACAGTATCTTGACCTAGCACACGAGGTTTTCGGCATGTGGGACGTGGACTCCGCAATCATTGTACCGATAATCGTAATGGTTAATGGCTTTATAGTGGAGAGCCTCGACCTACACCTCAGGAGGCTTTTTAAAATCTGGATATTTTGCCGAAGGCCCTCACAGCCACAGCCATTGTTTCCATATGCAAAAACCCTAGGAAAATGGATTAGTAATGAGCGTTAAATCAACGAACTAGTTGAATCAACCGTTGATCTCCTGTCAACGTATTAACGTTAACTGTTTATGAATCAACTAGTTGAATTCGTTAACGACGTTTATGAATTTGACTCGTTTATTATTCAACTAAATTCGAGAACGCAAACGCAACGAACTGAACAAATTAAAAAAAAACTTCCGTTGAAAATGACATCGTACTTTTTTATTTTTTCGGTATCGCATCTCACAGCTGGTTTTGAGAAACCGTCGCTGTTTAATCGGTCAATCCTGTGGCTGCCTCAAGCTACTACACTCAAAGCCTCCAGCCAGGGCACATATATAAAACTAAGCTAAAAAGCTTAGGATGAACGCGCGCTAAGGGCACCCCCTGCGGGGTTCGAGCCTCGGCTTAGGGCGTTATCCGGGGGAGGACATCAAAAGATGGGACGGGCTGGATCAAAGGGTTTTGATCATTATTATTATTATACGGGGAATTTAAAGCTACGTGCACAGCTGCAACAACTGCTGGCACCTCGTTTTCGAGCAAGGGTCGGGGGGGAGTATCATTTACTCGGGGGCGCGGCGGTCGGGAACGCAAAGGACCTCGGCGGCGAGGTCGGAATGACGGGAGGCGTCTGTGTTTGTACACTGTGCTTGTTTCCCTATTGCTCTCCTGGAGGAGGGTTATGGGGTCATCGGGGTCTACTAGGATATGCTTTGGGCGGCGAACTTGACTTATTCTACTAGGGACATAACTGGCGGCCTCGACAACCAGAGGGTTGCGATGTTTGGCCGCGGACTCAAAGAAACGCTTTGAAAGGCGTTTTAGAAATTGGTGGATTGTGGGAATCTTTAGGTCGAGGTGGAGAGCCTCGTTCCTGACGAACCATGGGGAACCTGTCGCCCTACGAAGGAATCTATTCTGGACTATTTGCATCCTATGGATATGACGGGGTTTTGCATGAGCAAAGACGGCACCCGCATAGGTCATGATCGGTCGAATGCACGCCGTGTAAACGCGCAATTTGCACCTAAGTGACAATTTGCTACGTGCATTCACCAGGAAAAAGAGTCTACCGAGAGCGAAAGCGGCTCGCGAACGAACCATCTTTATGTGCTCTGCGAAGGTCAAATGATGATCGAGAACGACACCGAGATATTTGGCTCGCTTCTCCCAAGGGATCGGCTTGCCGAACATGGTGATCGGGGGTATTTGAGCCTTTTACGCAGTTTCGTGAAGAGAACCGCTTGGCTTTTGTCTGGGTTCACTTCTATCCGCCACTTTGTAAACCATGCGGCCAGTCTGTCGACTGCGCGTTGGAGAGTGAGGCGAATAGAGTCGGGGGATCTAGATTTGCAGTAGATGGCAGTGTCGTCTGCGAACAGACCCAACTGCGAACTACGGCAACCTTTAGGGATGTCGCTAGTGTATAGAGTGAATATGAGGGGGGACACCACAGAACCCTGAGGGACACCTGCGCGGATGGGACGGGGAGTGGATAACGCTCCTTCGATGCGATAGCGGAAGACGCGGTTCGATAAAAAGTCTCGTAAGATGAGCACGAGACGATCTGGCACACCGAGTTGGTACAGCTTGTATATTAAGCCGTTGTGCCAGACTTTATCGAACGCTTTCGCTACGTCGAAGAATACTGCACCGGTCATATAACCGTGCTGGAAGCCAGCGCTTATGAATTCTACGATACGGTGGGCCTGATGCACGCTAGAGTGCTCAGTTCTAAAGCCGAACTGTTCGTTGGGGATGAGGCCCTTGGTCTCGGCGAAGTCTCTGAGACGCTTATAAATAAGCCTCTCATAGATTTTTCCGAGAACCTTGAGCAAACTAATGGGACGGTAACTGGTGGGCTCGGTTTGGGGGTTGCCGGGCTTAGGGATACCGATGACGGTGGCTTCTTTCCACGACTGGGGAAATATATTGTTGCTTAAGGCACCATTGAAGATGGTGGTCAAAAGCATTATTAGGTGGGCGGGGAATAGTTGGATCACCCTATTGGTGATACCATCTGAACCGGGGGCTTTACGGGCTTTAAGACCTTTGATGATGTCGTGCACCTCGTCCGGGAGGACGGGGGGCAGCGGACAGTCAGGGTCATCGACGGGAGGGAGGGGGCTCTACGTTCGACTTCCGCGTCGACCTTTGACAGGTGAGCTTGGTCTACTGGTAGAGAACTGGGAGTGCATTGGGCCTCGAGGCTGTCTGCGAGGCATTCAGCATTTTCGGCATCGTCGAATGCGATGGTTTTATCGGGACGAGTCAGAGGGGGCATGCCGGAGGATTGGGGAGCCCTGAGTTACCTCTGGAGCTCCCAGAAGGCCTGATGGTTTGGCTCTAGTTCGCCGAGTAACTTTCCCCAGCTCGCGTCCCGCAGCTCCGCTACACGTTTCTTTACAGATCTCTGTAAATAGCGCATATGGGCTTTGTTGGCGTTACAGGGAAAGCTATCGTACGCACGTATGGCCGCGTTCTTCTCAGTCAGTAATGCACGCACATCGTCCGGCAAGCGCCAGCGACGGTCGTCCGTCGCTGACACTTCCCTTGAACAATCGTTCAGGACGGTTTGTACATGATCAGTGAGTGAGTCGATCGCGGCCGTGGTGTCGACGACAGAGTCAAAGAGATCGGGGATAGAGTCTAACTGAGGGGACGTGTTGGATTTCAGCTGTGTGCTTACTTTCTTCCAGTCCGTGATCCTCTTAGTGATAGAGGGGGGGCGTTGGGGTCGGGGAGACCTATGCGGGGGTATAGTCTCATGACTACCGGGCGGTGATCAGAGTCGAGCTCTTGTACCGTTTCTATTGACTCTAACTTTAGGTTGACGTTCTTAAGGAGCGCCACGTCTACGATATCGGGGGTATGATTGGGATTTATGAGAGAGAAATGAGTGGGAGTCATCGGAGCGATGACGTCAAAAGTCAGGGAGTTTGAGAGGTCGAACAGGTGTTGACCTCTGGGGTTGGTTACCGAACTATTCCAAGAGGGATGTTTGGCATTTAGATCGCCCGCTATGATGAGCGAGTTACTCATAGCGAGTAGGATCGAGAGATCGTTTGAGAGGGATTGATGTGTGACCGTGAGAGGGCACCAAGGCAGGGAAAGACTGCTGGTGGTGGAGATAGTTCCACGGACTAGGCCTCTGAGGGCTTAGTCGTTGGGGCATAAGGGCGGAGGGGATCCTATAAGAGGATGAGGAGGGAGTTTCCCTTTGCTGGCGAGCGCCGGAGCGCTTCCCCAGCTTGGGAGAAGAAGCCTTAGGGGCTTTTGAGCAACCCCGGTAGTTAGCCGGGTGGCCCTCTTTGCCGCATAAAACGCAGCTGGGAGGTACGGTACAGAGAGTACGGTCTTTGGGGCGGGAGCAGTCGAAAGTGCTATGCTCGCCCAGGCACTTTACGCACCTGGGTGTCGCATGGCAATTCCGCTGTGAGTGGCCGTATAACTGGCAGCGTTTAACCTCTTTTGAGGTTTTTCGATTTCGAACCCTGTGAGACGACACAGAGAACGAATTTGAAAGATCGGGTGGTGGCCCTCAACGGGCGGGCATATGACTAGGACCATATCGTAGAGGTCACCGCCTCTGGAGCGGTGCATACGATGGACCTCATCTACTGGGACGTTTTGCGACTGAAGGTCGGCAAGAATATCGGACGGGAGGATTTCCCTGGGAATGCGTTTAATGACTACGCGAACTTGTTTCTCTTCCGGGAGGGAGTAGGTGTGGTATGACACACTTCTCGCTCTCAGGAGACGGGTTAGTTCCCTATAATCGCGCGATGTAGGGACTAGGATTTTGTTGCCTAAATAATCCTATCTCCCCGGTGGGTATGCCGGGGATGTGTAACAATCCCTCCCTGTCGGGTAAAGACAGGGAGGATGAGTGCCTATCGGTGAGCCCTGAGCTTGCTTTGGCCCGTTGCCTATCTTAATGTGCAACGGGGTCCTATCAGTCTAGTGCGCCGGGTGTAGACACATCCGACCGACACAGGGTGTGTAGCTGTGAAGGGAATACTGTCACCACGTGTTGGCTAGGAGATCCCCCAAGGCCAAACACTGGGACCCGGCCAATTAACTGCCTCACCCTGAAGGGGATCGGCGGGTGTGTTGGGTCAACACCCCACTCGGCTTCGTTGGCACCGTATGGTATCCACCGAGTGACCACGAAACTGTGGTTTTACCCAGAAGGGGCCTAATGAAGCTACACACAAAATGATCGGTTAAAGAAACTGGATAGCCTTGAAAAAGGCCTTTTTGGTGGATCTTTGCCCGATCGATTGACGATCGGAGATCGGAAGTAGTCGGGAGACTACGAAAATCGTTACGTAAACGCAACGGAATATGACTCAAGAACACTGAGTCATGAACGGGAGAGCGCAAGCACACAACCGTCCGTGACCAGTGCCGAGCGTCGAGTGGAAGTGACATCGTACATTGCGAGCGACGGTCATGTTTGTAACGCATGAAAGAGTTGATTTTTGAAAAAGTATGATGATATTGGTGAACTGGCGCGCGCCGCTCGTGCCGCCTGAGAAAAATCGGTTCATACTGGTGTCATGGTTTGTTTGTTTACGTTTAAAAACGAAGTTTGCTTTCGTCAACTAAGTAGAACCATCAATGAAACGTTTCTTATTTGAATCAAAATGTTTCAAAATTGGCATTGCAGGTCAGATGATGTAGCTCAGAGACTATTTCAACTCGTTGAAAACGTCGCGGCGTTGAATAAAAACCATTAAATGAATTAACGGTTTACTTTGTAAGTTGACATTAGTGCACGTTAACTCGTTAATAAATTTAACTAGTTGATCAACTAGTTGACGAACGTAAATCAACGTTAACGTTTCGTTAACGGAAAAACCTTCAACGACCCATCGCTAAAACGGATGTTTAATTGGATATAAACAATTTTATTTCATTTCAAAGGCTTCTTCTCGTAGGGACAGAGCAGGCACGAGGATTGATTACCACACTTGCTCAAGACGTGTCGACTATTTCAGACTTATATTGACTATAATTCCAAGTTGTGGGAGCACTTATTAATAAACTTTATTACAGTAACAACGTATGATCAAATAGTATCAGAGATTTATTTATTTATGAAACAAATATCCACCAAATATCCGGCCTTATTATGCCTACTATCCGGCCGGATGCCATCATAATGCTACAGTTCTTCCACACCCACGCGGACTCTGCTACAGACAAAAGCTAAAAATAAAATTGAAAATAAATAATAGAAGGCGACTCTGTGGCTTCTCTGTTCGATGCTCTAAGTTTAAATAAAAGAAGGCCGTCCGCGAGCGCGACGCATGTTACTACACGTGTAGCGGAGTGTGAAGGGTGGAACAAACGTGAAAATTGTTGTTTTGTAGCCTCTTCTTACAATGAAGGCCACTATACGTTAGTATTTCAATATTTAATTTGTTGTAAGTATAAAATTAAGAACCAAAGGATATGGACTTGGGCAGGTTTATAATTTACCTAGGTCTATAAATCTTGTGTTTGTAAAAGTAGCGAGCTTTGCATCAGCATGAGCAACAACTAGGGTTTCAGTCTGATGATTAATGCCTGCCCACTAATAATAGATTCTGGCCGGTCGCGGTGTGAAGCATCTTACAAATCTGATGGAAAAGGCAGCGGATAACTGTTTTTGACATAAACTATGTACTTATACCTTGTCTCCTAGTGTCTTGTTTCGTTGTGCCTCGAGTCAAGAGTTCATTGTTTAGTCGGTCTCGTAATTGCTTTGTCACCCCAGGATTGAATGCACGGCGTAAAATATTTTTGTTTGAGACCAATGTCATGTTAGATAGTTTCAAGTCAATCTAAGGGCGAATTTCACCAACGAAACTAAACGCGTTCAACATGTGTAAACCACATTCAATAGCTTTCAGTGGCAAAATTGTTGTGGAATAGTGACATTGACCGCGGTTTAGAAGTGCTGATCGCGTTTCAGTTTCGTTGGTTCAATTTGCTCGGAGGAAGGAAGTTTTCTAGTAAGCGCTGGTAGGGATCTTGATCATTTTCTGGAATCTGGGATTTTTCTGATAGCCGTGGAATACCTCTCCACTCCTCAGGCACCTCAGGATATGTTGCCCCCTCGTCGCTACGTCATTATGTCACTACGTGCTAGCAGCTATTTCCGGGGGCCCATGATTAAGTGTGCAAGTCACCCCCTGCCATTTTATCCGTGAATAATATAATTGGTCAGGCAGGGGACATAGTCCTTCCATAGGTCAGGGTAACCAATCGACTATAGCCACCCAAACCCATATCTCAATAATTATTTTGTTTCCATGTTCCGCGATAGTGCTTAGAGGGATAATCGTCGGTTGGTGCCTCATTCCATTTAAAATTGTCTAAGGGGCCTCTGCAAGTTGCTTTTGGCCCCTAGTACGCCTTCCAACGGTACCTGACCCCAGGGTCCCGAGAAATGTCAAGAGAGGTAATACAATACTAATATAAAATTCTGTGGAGGGCAGATAAGTAGTCGCTCCATGTATAATACTGGTATTAAGCTGCATCCGGTTAGACTGGAAGCTGACACCGACATATAGTTGGGAAAGGCTAGGCAGATTGATTATTTAGGAATTTGGATCAAGAGCATGATTCAGAAAACGGAACTCAGAATACGGCGTATGCACCTATTGTATTTTGTTTATTTAACTGGCGAACTGCGGGTGTATTTATGGTAGACCTCTGACCAACCCTTCGGGGCAAATTATCGTGATGATATGTTAGTATCAGCGTTTATTGTCCCACCTTATAAATATAAGTAGGAACTACAAAAAAAACAAGAACAACAAAACAAAAATGACAATAACAAAAAAACTAATTCTTCATTTTCAGTAGTTTGCTGGTTCCTTGCACTGAAGTGTGTTTTTTACGTTTCACCTACAAGTAAAGTGAAGCAAGAGGAATCTGAACTTACGTCAATAATTTCACTGAGATCGTTAAAACGGTGCGTAATGACAACAGAACGTACGCAAAAACGTCGGTCAAATGGCTTGTCAAGGAACCCACTGAATTTGTTAAAATCTAATTTACGTAGTGATACATGTATTTACCATCGTCAGGGTGAAAAGTATGAAATGCCGAAGAATAAGACAGGAAATTATTCCATTAATATACACATGGGTAACATATGCATCGGATATTGTCCATAGAACACGGCGTGATCATCCGAGTACCCGTAAAATGTGGAATCTGCGATGTTACTTTGAATTCATTCTGTTTTGTCTCTCAACTTTACAAAAATAAATTTCATGGATTGATTGTGTTTTTTTTTTTGCTGATCTAGGTTCTTAGCCCGTACATACAATCTATGACCGCAGCGTACATGATTCAAAATGGGTTCATCACCTGACTTCACTTTTTGACCGTTTGGTCATAATATTGCTCTTTACTGGTTACCCCCTGGCCCAGGACCAGTAAAGGGCACTCTTTGTGAGCTCGGGGCCTGTGCTCACAATGAGTTATTCCAGTCTGATACCAAAATCGGATCTACCACTAGTTCAAAGATCAGTCTTTTCAACAAGCAGGTAGATCAGCCGGTCTATTCAACAAGCAGGTAGATCAGCGGCTCTATTTAACAAGCAGGTAGATCAGCCGGTCTATTCTGTAAACATCTCACCGTGAAAACTTAGGTGAAGTCAGCTTGAAGTGTTATTTCACCTGTGTGTCAAATCGATGTTGCCCAAAAGGAGACTGAACTTGTACTGAATATATTTCTCATAAGAAATTGAACCGAAACTTCCGAAACTTGGATTGAAATGGAATCGATACCTTTTTTTTTTTTGGTTGGGAAATTATCAAATAAATGCTCCCGCTCTGGGTGGAGCGGGAGGGCGTGTCAGACTCTTACTGACTAAAACCCACCCGTGTTCCTTCAGTTGCCATGTTGCCGAGGGCCACGATTTCCCTTTCGGCCTTGCAGGCATCGACCCCAGCGGACCACGTCAATTCTGCTAACGTCTTTCTGAGGCGCGCGTGAAACACAACGCGCCATCGACCTGGGCCTGGTCCTTATCGGGCGGCGAGCTACCCATTGCTCACCGTCTTTTCTTTTTTCTTTTTTCTTTTTCGGAATGGCATCTCACAGCTGGTTTTGAGAAACCTTCGCTGTTTAAGCGGTCAATCCTGTGGCTGCCTCAAGCTACTACACTCAAAGCCTCCAGCCAGGGCACATATATAAAACTAAGCTAAAAAGCTTAGGATGAACGCGCGCTAAGGGCACCCCCTGCGGGGTTCGAGCCTCGGCTTAGGGCGTTATCCGGAGGGAGGACATCAAAAGATGGGACGGGCTGGATCAAGAGGTTTTGATCATAATTATTAAACGGGGAATTTAAAGCTACGTGCACAGCTGCAACAACTGCTGGCACCTCGTTTTCGAGCAAGGGTCGGGGGCGAGTATCATTTACTCGGGGACGCGGCGGTCGGGAACGCAAAGGACCTCGGCGGCGAGGTCAGAATGACGGGAGGCGTCTGTGTTTGTACACTGTGCTTGTTTCCCTATTGCTCTCCTGGAGGAGGGTTATGGGGTCATCGGGGTCTACTAGGATATGCCTTGGGCGGCGAACTTTACTTATTCTACTCGGGACGTAACTGGCGGCCTCGACAACCAGAGGGTTGCGATGTTTGGCCGCGGACTCAAAGAAACGCTTTGATAGGCGTTTTAGAAACTGGTGGATTGTGGGAATCTTTAAGTGGAGGTGGAGAGCCTCGTTCCTGACGAACCATGGGGAACCTGTCGCCCTACGAAGGAATCTATTCTGCACAGTTTGCAGCCTATGTATATGACGGGGTTTTGCATGAGCAAAGACGGCACCCGCATAGGTCATGATCGGTCGAATGCACGCCGTGTAAACGCGCAATTTGCACCTAAGTGACAATTTGCTACGTGCATTCACCAGGAAAAAGAGTCTACCGAGAGCGAAAGCGGCTCGCGAACGAACCATCTTTATGTGCTCTGCGAAGGTCAAATGATGATCGAGAACGACACCGAGATATTTGGCTCGCTTCTCCCAAGGGATCGGCTTGCCGAACATGGTGATCGGGGGTATTTGAGCCTTTTACGCAGTTTCGTGAAGAGAACCGCTTGGCTTTTGTCTGGGTTTACTTCTATCCGCCACTTTGTAAACCATGCGGCCAGTCTGTCGACTGCGCGTTGGAGAGTGAGGCGAATAGAGTCAGGGGATCTAGATTTGCAGTAGATGGCAGTGTCGTCTGCGAACAGACCCAACTGCGAACTACGGCAACCTTTAGGGATGTCGCTAGTGTATAGCGTGAATATGAAGGGGGACACCACAGAGCCCTGAGGGACACCTGCGCGGATGGGACGGGGAGTGGATAACGCTCCTTCGATGCGATAGCGGAAGACGCGGTTCGATAAAAAGTCTCGTAAGATGAGCACGAGACGATCTGGCACATCGAGTTGGTACAGCTTGTATATTAAGCCGTTGTGCCAGACTTTATCGAACGCTTTCGCTACGTCGAAGAATACTGCACCGGTCATAGAACCGTGCTGGAAGCCAGCGCTTATGAATTCTACGATCCGGTGGGCCTGATGCACATTATCAAATAAATGCTCCCGCTCTGGGTGGAGCGGGAGGGCGTGTCAGACTCTTACTGACTAAAACCCACTCGTGTTCCTTCAGTTGCCATGTTGCCGGGGGCCACGATTTCCCTTTCGGCCTTGCAGGCATCGGCCCTAGCGGACCACGTCAATTCTGCTAACGTCTTTCTGAGGCGCGCGTGAAACACAACGCGCCATCGACCTGGGCCTGGTCCTTATCGGGCGGCGAGCTACCCATTGCTCACCGTCATAGAATCGATAGCTTACATAGGTTTGCACCATAGCGCACTTCCTTTGTGGCTAGCGTACGCCGCTAATATTATTTTCCTATTGGAAGCGAGAGATTCAAGATGAGGGGCGCAATATGCGAGCGGGGATTGCGGGGTACGCCAATATTTGGGTGTGCCGGGGGGGTGAGGGAACTGAAGAGGGCAAGAACTACGCAGTTGGTCTGCTTATGTACCTACAACTAACTCCCTTTGTATTCTCTTTGTTCTTTCCTCAAAGTGTACATCCCCGGTACTTTTTCTTACATACAAGGTGTCTATCGACAGTAAATTATCAAACTAAGACTTTCTCATCCTCAGAAACATTATTTTCTGCCTATTTTGGCATCTATTTCACCATTTATATGGTATTTAAGGGAAATCTCTCTACTTTTATGTACAATCGACAGGATTGACTGTTAATAACTACAAATATAGCTACGTTTACTTCACACGAGGGTAATAAAGGTAAACAACAAACAAATATCTTTATTTTATCTTAACTAGATTGGTGTAAAGTGCCTAAATATACTTGACATACATTGATTTAGATCGCTGTGCTTCTCAACAGCCAGGGATGATGCGGCCATAATGACTCCACTTCATACATTTAATATTCGTGGTGGTCCCAGGTCCATGGGGTATCGAAAGACTATGTGTTGAGACCTCTGTTCTCAACATCGCCGCGCGCTGGCGGCAGTGAACGAGGGCTGTGAGGCCAGCTGACTCGCCGCCATCCCCACACCCCTCGTTCACTACCGCCAGCGCGCGGCGATGTTGAGAACAGAGATCTGAACATACTCCCCCCGTTGAAGAGTCTTAAATAGTGGTGACCGGCAACGGGGAGATGATGTTGAAGGCGTGCCGGATGACACTCTTACGTGTGAGGATGTCGGCGACCCTCGTGACGCCGTCTCTGCCTAGGAAAACATGTGTAAGACCACTCGTTAATAAGTAATGATATTGATTCACTGATTAATGTTTAGTTACTTAAAATACGCTTTACCTTAATTAATATTTTATAAATGCTGTCTTACATAAATAATTATATTGTTTAGAAAATTATTCAGATTAATGTATTTAACTTACTAAGGTAAAGCAGTGAATAAATTATAACGTCCGTCAACAGATGGCGCTTGATGTTCCATACTGCTTTACTATACTACATAGTTTTGTGTCGTATCAGAAATGCTAGTCAGTTATCGTTTTGCATTTTTCCTTAAATCAAAAGATCAGGTTTTCGACCATTTTAAAGTTTTTCTAGCTAGTGTAGAGGTTTAAACTGGGTTAAAGGTAAAGTGCATACGCACGGACAATGGAACAGGAAGTTTGATGGGTTTCTACGCCAAAGGGGTATAAAACATCAGTTGACTGTTCCCTACACTCCAGAGCAGAATGACGTAGTGGAGCGAGCAAACCGCACTATTGTGGAGATGGCTCGTGCTATGTTGGCGGAAAAAGGTCTGAGTGTGAGACTGTGGGCAGAGGCGTGTAATATGGCTGTTTATACGAAAAACAGGCTGCCTCACAGTGGCAAAAATGGTAAGATTCCTGAGGAGTTGTGGGCAGGAAAGACTCAGTCGTTCGATCATTTCAGAGTTTTTGGAACGAAGGCGTTTGTGCACGTGCCCAAGGAAACTCGGAAGAAATGGAGCCCTAAAGCGGTAAAACATATCTTTGTTGGTTACTGTGAAGAAACCAAGGGATATCGTTTCATAAATCCCAGTAATCCTCGCGTCATTATTAGAGCAACGGATGTAGTTTTCTTAGAGGATTCTACAGCAGCAGTTTCAGAGGATCTTAGTCAGCTTGTAGGTAGCGGCGACATTATGAAAATCGGTATTTTGAAATTAGTATTTGTGACTGACGGAAAGTAGTGTACCCGCGTGTCAGCAAAATGCGACATAAATGGCTGTATTTTTAACCGACTTCAAAAAAAAGGAGGAGGTTCTCAATTCGTCGGGATATTTTTTTTTTTTTTTTATATATGTTTTTTGTTTGAAAGGGTATACTTTCAAGTTAGTCCCATTGTCATTTAGTCACGATCTGATGATGGGATCTTGGAGAAATCGAGGGAACTCTTCAAATATTAAAGGCACATCTATAGCGATTTGGGTATTTTTGATGAGCAGTTGATATAAGGATATTGTAACTTAGATAAATTACAAATCAACCCACTAAACAGTGAAAAAAAATCTTTTACAAAAAATACAACCGACTTCCAAACTACAAAGTGAAAAATAACTTTAATTTCGGAAGTCGGTGTCAAAAAACTAAAATACTGATCCAAAGACACCGACTTCCGAAATTAAAGTTATTTTTCACTTTGTAGTTTGGAAGTCGGTTGTATTTTTTGTAAAAAGTTTTTTTTGTTGCGTCGACTTGGAAGTTTGATTTTCTTTACAGATCCAAGGGACTGTAGATCTAAGTTTTTGATACAACTTGATACCACCTCCTTCCTGAGAAAAAGGGCTTTGACAGACAACGAAATCATCCTCTAAGGGTTCCATTTTTCATTTTGAGGTATGGAACCCTAAAAAATATTATTTGTTAGGTACCTTTTCCTGCCGTAGCGGCTGAAATGATTTAGATAAAAGGCATACGGATAGGTCCCGGTACATAGTACGGCTGAAGGCCGCCCTATGCGGCTAAAATTCGAAAAAATAAGGTTTCTAGATAGAGTTTTTCATCGTTGAGTTGGCTGAAGTGATCCTCTAAGAAGTGAAAACCGTTCATAGTAACGTCCTATACCCTAAATCTCCTCTTTTTTTTTCAGTCGCAACGTGGCCTTCATCCAAACGTCATATTACTATACACAGGGAAAGTTATACACGTGTGAAAGTTCTTGGAGTAAAGGAAATCTAACAAAACCAAATGGAATCTACGTCTAAAGCTTAGTAAAATACGTAAAAACTTTAATAAATTTCAACACCGTAATAAAAAAAAATTGCAGTAGAAATTTGAGGACATATTTTTTGTGTTTTTTATATAAAATTTGAGTTTTCAAACCAAATAGTAATAAAACGCCATCGTATGCTGCCTTAAAACCTATTAGAGGTTACTCAGAAAAGTATTAGTTACTGAATAAAACAAGATTTTGCTGCTACATTCTGCTACTTTAGTTTTTATGCAACTTTTTGTATAAAATTAATTGAATACTCGATAACGCAGGTATAACGTAATTAATAAAAAGTTCAAGATAGGAAGCATGAAAATACTAAAATTAATAGAAAAAAGCATCGAAAGAGGGAACTGCATGTGTATAAAAATAGAAAAAAGGAAAATGAGATAAAGAGAGAAAGGGAGAGAAGAGGGGGAGCCTTTACAGTAAACAGGGGATTTATTTATAGTAGGAACGTACTTTTCTGTAGAATTTCGATGTAGGGGTGTGTGTGTGGTAATAGTAGTGGTCTGATCCTACACATGGCAACCCTACACACAATTCTTTTTGTATATCTATATACAGTGGTTAACATGGGCGTGTAGATTTGCCATGAGTAGGATCGGACGGACCCCTACCTGTGTGTATACGCGCGCACTAGGCACTAGGCAGACCTTCCATATGTTACTAGAGGTACAGTAAGCGCTCAAAAGTGCATGAGCACGCTAAGAGTCGTATTGCTGTGAACACGCGGTATAGCTCGTACATTTGTATGTGTAAGCAACACGATACACACACCACAGATAACGCAGTTACACGAAACAACAATATATTTCCGTCGCTTTAAACATGCTAGCACACACGCACTATGCGCGTGAACTTGACCAGTTAATGGCATTGCTAAAATTCGATAGTTACTTAACAAGCGCAGATAGCAGAAAGCGTTAAGCGTTGGTATGGAATTCAATCTGCCTCAGGTTCTAATCTTGTGAAACACAGTGCGGTGTTTTGCAAATATTATTATTTTTGTTTTCGATAATAATATTTTTAAAATATTGCTGCTTTTTTATGTTGTTATTGCAATAAAGGTTTTAGAATAAAAAATGCGTGATATATGATAACAAAATTAAAAAATATATGTTTATTCGTTATATTTATTTTACATAAGTTAATAAACTGCTACAATTATTTATCATTACTTCAGCTGAATAAGATGTGAAATAGATGTCAAGAAACTTAGAAGCAGTTTGTATTATTTAGACATATTTAAATTATGAAATATTTTAAATTTTTAATGGATTTTTTCACCATAAATATTAAGCTTTGATCATGGTCGAAGTAATTAAGTAATAAATAAGAATATTAGACTACTTAAAATGTAAAAAACTACTTACAGAATAGGTAATTTTAAGGTTAAATATGGGCAGTTAGTTTATATTTTATTTGTATTAATTATTTTACATTTTATTTGACTTTAGTAAATATTGGTTGTTATTGAGGTTAAAGCTTAAGTATTCATTTTCTTTACGAAAAGAAGATTGAAACTAAACCTCAAATTTTAATCCTAAAATAATACTACTTATTACTAAAATAATATTAAACAATTTCGGTATATCTGCAAGAAATACGACAAACACCCTATTGAAACGTGCTTAAAAAATTCGTTACCATAAATTCATGCATAACGAATCTGTTGTTTATTAAGTTGGTACGGTCAATATTTTAAGGTCAAAAACGGTTTTCTAGCTGGTCTTCAGTGATGCAAGCCTTCAGAGTGCATGGCGAACGGTTCATAATGACGTGTTTTTAATAATTCAGCAAAATGTCTCGTTGGTATGAAACCATTTGTTTCATTCACCATTTGATGTCGCTGCTACTCGATAATAAGCCCCTTCCTCATATCTCTTAACCCTCACAGTATTTCTCTAGAACAAAGAAAAACATTGTTTTTATTACACATAATACCTTATTATTTATTATTCACTAATCGAATTAAACCTCACAATGAATTTAAAACTTTAAAGGCATCTTCTGTCTCAACAATACCTCTGTTCTATCAACAATACCCTTGATTAAGATTTATGTTTAGTAAAATATGAAATATATTAATGATAACACTCACACTTAGTCCGGTTTCATTAGATATTCACTTCACTTTTACGCAGCGCAATAATATTCTCTGATCTGATCTGATCTCTTCAATATATTTTATGCCTGCTTTTTGATAATAATAACCACAACACTGCGCTAAATACTCGTCACCAATATTATCCACGAACCAAAAAAGTTCTATTAATTGAATACTCGTAACAAACTGCATCTACCCCACAGAAATCGAAATAATTTACTTAGTTTTTTGTGGTCTACCTGCTAAACTTTAATATTTATGTGAACAAGACGAATGAAACTAAAAACGAATGATAATTATTGAACTAGTCATTGGTTGCAGACAAAGTGAGTGTGTGTGTGTAATGTGCGTGTCTACAGTATTGTAACAACTTATAGAAGAAGGTCGTAAGTCAAACCGAAGCGTCAGTCTATTGCTTTGTGAGATTGCTCATGGACTTTTGGTCGGCACTGTACTTTAATTCGTTAAGCGGGAAATTCAAACGGTGATATTTATTTATAACTCTAAAATAAAAGTAACAACGTAGGTAGGTACTTATTTCTTCTTCTTACTTGAATATATGTAATCTGTGCTTGAATGGAGTTACATCAAACTTTGCATGTTATAAGATGTCTGATACAATTAATGAAAGAATGTGCAAATTCATTTTGACATATTTTAATTGTGGAATAGAATTTTTCAGTAAAATACATAGTATGACAATCAAAACTGTATCTGAAAATGTGATTTTTTGTTGAATTTATTCTAGATATTAATTTTTGTTTAATTAATTTATCAACGTAATTTAACCATGATAAAAAATATGTATTTATTTTGTAGGTTCCAGTAATAAGACTGAAGGTGATTTAACTGATTTCGTGATTCCGAAAGGATTCGTGATCAGTGACCCCAAAAACCCCGAGTAGGTACGAGGTTTCAGGTCGATCAATTAAGTTTTCGAATTATGGACACAAAAACGACGCCATATTGGAACCGCCATTTTGAATTCCGTAATTCTGACGTCGGATTCGTGATCAGCGACCCCAAAAACCCCCGAGTATGAGGTTTCAGGTCGATCAACTAGGTTTTTGAATTATGGCCGCAAAATGCGGCATTCGGCCGCACAGTGCGGTAGTACAGACGCCAGCACATCAAGCTACCCGAAACTGTCAAATTTTCCCAATCAACTTTGAACCTTACACTTCAGCGATGAAGTTGAAAATCTATTAAATAAATTTGACAGATTGTAGTAGCCTGATGTGCTGGCGTCTGTACATTCCTGTGGAATAATTTCCGACCTGTACGCAGGCGAAGCCGTGGGCAAAAGCCAGTACCTATCATTTAGGTTTGTGTGAATTCTAATTAATTCTAAAATCGATCAACGTAGTTCGCATAGTTGTTGTCCGAAACTCAAGTTCCTCTCAAATTAGGGACAAATCTTTAGAACTGCGTCGGGGCGACATCTAGGAGCGTGCGACTGAATGAGGACTAGACCTTTGTTCGTACAATACTACGTAGTTCTGCTCCATAGTTGGTATGCAAAGCGATAGATGGAGCTTTGTAATATTTGACCGTAGTTTAGGAAATTACACTAACCCAAAAATGTTTTTGGAACCATTAATTTTTTTGTTCTCATCGTGAAAGTAATTAATAAACGTAAAGATCAAATCCAAATCCAATTACCTCAAATCCAAATTTTTAAGTTTTCATATATTCACAAAATACAATTAGTTATTTAACTGATTTTTTTATCTAGGTAATTGAAAATGATAAATCTACAAGTTAAAACAGGCAATCCTACTTACAATACAATAATTTTAATACTCACAATTTGTCCTTGAAGATCGTAAAAAGTTAGATCAATTGGCATGAAAACCGACGCGCAGTCCGGTCCGATGATACCGATATTTCTCCCACAGAACTGGGTTGGTGATTAAACAAAACACTAAAATAATGGCAAACAAATGTTGCAGATGACTGGGACTGTCGCTGTCGCTGATGCTGGCCTCTCGCTGTGACACTCTGGCTGTCATCCCAGTGTTGGTCACTGTCAAAAGGTGACGCGCTACCCAGGTGACGCGGAATGTGGGATACTCTGCATCATCAACTGTCCTCAGGAACGCAAACGACACTGGGGCTCGTACGGTATGAAGTAATAACCGCAAATAATTAAAAAAAACCGGCCAAGAGCGTGTCGGACCACTTACAATGAAGAGTTCCGCAGTTGGGATGAATTTATCCTAAGAACAAACTAACCTTTGTAGTCGAAAAACATGCTCTCCCGTACATCGATAAACGCCACGGTCAATTTTCCAACTGCACATGTAAGTTTGTAATCGCAAAAAAAACTTTTTATGTGATAAAACTACAAATTATAAATTTTTGGACTTTTTCCTTTACTTAAGCTATAAGACCTTGCTTCCTAGATTAACAGGAACCCTAAAGGTTTTGATTTATTTGGGAGTGTCAAAATATGCCGCATAAAATGGCCGTGTCATACTTAGAAGCTTGATTTTTTAGAGCTCCAAGGGACCGTAGACTTACGTAGGTCATCATCATCATCATCATTTCAGCCGAAAGACGTCCACTGCTGAACATAGGCCTCCCCCAAGCACCTCCACTTCGACCGATTCTGTGCTTTCCGCATCCAGCGGATTCCTGCGGCCTTCACAAGGTCATCGGTCCATCTTGTGGGAGGCCTTCCAACGCTACGTCTTCCGGTACGCGGTCGCCACTCCAGAACCTTTCGGCCCCATCGGCCATCCGTTCTACGAGCAATGTGCCCTGCCCATTGCCACTTAAGTTTCGCAATTCTTCGGGCTATGTCGGTTACCTTGGTTCTCCTGCGGATCTCCTCATTTCTGATTCGATCACGTAGGGAAACTCCAAGCATAGCCCTCTCCATTGCCCTTTGGGTGACTTTTAGCCTTCTGATAAGGCCCATTGTGAGCGACCACGTTGCACGTAGGTATTTATATATTATTGATGTAGCCACAGCTAGGTTAGTACACTTTGCTTATTTCCACAGTATTATGTCTTATGGCGTTTTGCTGTGGGGATCGGCAGCTGACGTAGATTCAATTTTAATTTTACAGAAGAGGGCAATTCGCGCGATCTACAAAATGAGTCCTCGTGAGTCCCTTAGAAATAAATTCAAAGAAATTGATGTACTGACTCAGCCTTCTCTTTATATCTTAGAAAGTATTTTGTATGTTCGTAAAAACCTAGGACTTTTCAAAATAAGAAGCGATTTCCATAATATAAATACACGTAGTAAACATGAAATTGTGATATTGGGTATCACAATTTCTTGTTTGATTAACTGAAACTAGTAATTTTATTAATTTCTTATAAACGGTATCGGCTTTTATAACAAGTTGCCAAAGTCTGTTACAGAACTAAGCGATGGAAAGTTCAAAACCCACATCAAACGTGTCCTTATCAAAAAAGCATATTATAAGATTAAAGACTACGTTGAAGACAAGGAAGTCTGGCAATAATTCCTTCTGCACATGTGGTTTCCCTGGTACCTCATTAACAAAATCAAAATATTTTATTTCACATAAACCTACAAGGGCACTTATGAAACGTCAGAAGCTAGGTGCACGGTTCCAATTGGTCGCTTCCTATGGAGAAGAGCCGGCAAGAAACTCCACAGTTACTCTTTAAAAAAAAATGTTTTTACAATGTTTTCAAATTACAGCGCCTACACTGTCCTCCCATACCTATTAACACTGTAATTTGAAAACATTCTAAAAACATTTTTTTTTTTCGTTGCTCTAAGTTTAAAATAAAAGAAGGCCGCCCGCGAGCGCGACGCATGCACGCGCAGCACTACACGTGTAGCGGAGTGTGAAGGGTGGAGCAAACGTAAAAATTGTTGTTTTGTATCCTCTGTAAGAAGAGGATACAAAACAACAATTTTTACGTGAATGAAGGCCACTATACGTTAGTATTTCAATATTTAATTTGTTGTAAGTATAAAATTAAGAACCAAAGGATATGGACTTGGGCAGGTTTATAATTTACCTAGGTCTATAAATCTTGAGTTTGTAAAAGCAGCGAGCTTTGCATCAGCATGGGCAACAACTAGGGTTTCAGTCTGATGATTAATGCCTGCCCACTAATAGATTCTAGCCGGTGTGAAGCATCTTACAAATCTGATGGAAAAGGTAGCGGATACCTGTTTTGTTTAGTTGTTTAACTTGTCTTGTAGTTCCTCGAGTCAAGAGTTTATTGTTTAGTCGATCTCGCAATTGCTTTGTCACCCAAAAGTTGAATTTCACTTGCACGTCGTAAAATATTTAACTTTGAGACCAATGTCACAGTTGGATAGTTTCAAGTTCAATCTTAGTGAAGTATCAATTTATTGGGAGTTTTTGTCAATAGTGTTAAACCAAAATACGAGTTCGACGACACTGACAAGACTGTTGTAGCCAATTAGCCTGATCTATGTGGAGGTAGACCACGTAGTGTAGCTCAATGATTGTCCCTCAGGACGGGAACCTTGTGAAAGCCGAGAAAGATACGATAAGGACAATAAGTATCTCAAGTTGGCTTGCGAGGTTGGCGATATATTATGGGATGCGATAATTGTGTCGACACTTTGACAGTCGTAACAACCAAATGATCAAGAGTCTCGACCAACACCTATGGAGGCTCTCGTCGAACAGTTGGTACGAAGAAAAAAAGTTGGATCAAGGATTAGAGTCACTTTTAGACCAACACAGTGCGAATTCTTAATTCATAAATTCATGTTAGTAATAATCAAGATCCTTGACTAATTGCCCGCGGCTTCGCACGCGTAAAGGTCAGAAAATATCCCACAGGAACGTACTACCGGGATTCAGAGTAGTTATCATAATATCCTAACCCAGGTCATGGCCTATCCGTATGCCATTAATCTAAATCTGTTCAGCCGTTACGGCATGAAAAGGTAACAGACAGATAATAAATCTGTTTTAGGGTTCCGTGCCTCAAAATGAGAAATGGAAACCCTTAAGGGATGACTTCGATGTCTATCAAGACCCTTTTTCTCAGGAACGCGTGGAGGCATCAGCCGCATATTTTGACACAAGTTGCAAATAAACCAATCTATTTGGTACTTCCCGTTGGCCCAGCAGCATGAAATTTTGCGAGAAGTAAGGCCTAGCAAAGAGCTCTTTTTCTCAGGAACTTGTGGAGGCATCAAGTTGAAATAGACATAAAAAACTTAGGCTAAGCGCGCTCTACGAATTTTGGTCGTTGCGATGATTCTTCGAAATGAAACCGTAAACGAAAAAAAAATTCCTACCCGCACTCTCCAACGATTATTTACGATGCGGACTCTAGTTAATAGTATTGTTCACAGATTAAATTCGTAGTGCGCGCTTAGCCTTAGATCTACGGTCCCTTGGATCTGTAACGAAAATTAAACTTCCAAGTCAACGCAATAAAATAATACGGCCGTTTATGCCACATATAAGATGACACTCGCAAATAAACCAAAGCCTACTTGGTACTTCCGGTTGGCCCAGCAGCATGAAGTTTGGCGAGTAGCAAGGTCAAGTATAGAGCAAAATCCGAAAATTGGTAATTCATATAAATATGAATTGCAAAGTTAAGTTTGTTCTTCAATCTGGGATCAAAATTTCATAGGCCGTGTCTTGCAGTAACATTTATAATATAAATAAATAAATAAAAGCTTTTATTGATTCCTTACAATTACATTAATAATAAATTCGATTATAATAAAACATACATTATTATTTACATAATACTAATATAATATCACAGTTAGTACAGTGGAAAACTAATTAAATCTACATTTGAATAATATTTGTTTAAATGTGAAGAAAAATGTCAAAAAAAATTGTTGAATAAATTATACATTGAAATGATTAGATGATGATGTTGCTTAGCAATTATTATTGTGAGTACATAAATTTATAATGAAATAGTAAGTAATAAACAATAAAATAGTAAATAGATATATATATTATTTAAATTTTTATTTATTTACTTTGATATTTCATTATAAGGACCGCCTATTGAGGTAAAAGCCTCCTCCATCTGTCTCCATCTTGTTCTATCTCTAGCTAATCTGCTCCATGTTTTTCCTATTAAGCTTTGTATGTCGTCACTCCATCTCTTGTTGGGTCTAGCCCATCTTCGCGTTTTGTAAATAGGATACCAGTTTGTAATAGTTTGGGTCCATCTGCCATCATTAACTCTCTGTGAATGTCCAGCCCATTTCCATTTTAGTATTAGTGTTTGTTTGATTAGCCTTGGTTTATTTTCGTTTTTGACTCTATCTCTTAGTTTATGGCCCATATAACTTCTCTCTATTGCTCTCTGGCAAACTCTTAATTTTTGTAGCGATTTCCTTGTTAAAGGCTATGTTTGACAGGCATATATTAGACACGGCATCAGGCAGATCTCCATAGCTTTTGTCTTTAAGCTAATAGGAAGTGTACTCTTGAAGATTTCTTTCATAGCCCAGTACTTACTCCATGTGTTCTTTACTCTTCTGTCTATTTCCAACTTTGTGCAGTCTTTGGTAGAAATTAAGTGCCCCAGATAAATATATTCGCTGACCCACTCAAGGGGTGTAGAGTTTAACGTTATTGTTGTTTCTGTGCAGTTCGTCATAACTTTAGTTTTACTCTGGTTCACCTCAAGCCCCACTTTTTTGCTTTCTTCATTGAGTGTCTCTAGCATATATTGTAATTCGTTTGGATCTTCAGAGAGCAGTAACATTTAGGATGTATTTAATTCAAATCGGTACTCCCCGCTCTATTAAAAGTTCTTTTTTAATTGAAAAGTTAAGTTTGTCCTTCACTCCGGATTTGGAAATTCGGGCAGCCGAGCAAGCACAGCTTTGAGACCGAACCCTCAAGGTGCAAGTCCTACTCACACTTGTCCGGTATTTTACTACTTATTAATGTTACTATTATTTCTTTTACTATTAAGGAAAAACACAAATACTTCACAAAATTTAAGATATACGGCAATAAAAGTGATGAATTAACGTTTAAGCTTCTACGTGAAAGGGTCAAAGTATTAGAATCTCAATGTTACGTTAACTATTTGAATTTGACAGAAAAATCTATCAAAGACAACCCTAAATATTTTTGGACATTTGTTAAAAAACGTCATAATTCAAATGCAATGCCAAGCACTTTACATTATATTAGGGAATGCAATCCGGACTATCCGTAATCCGAAAAATCCGGATATCCGCACATTTTTATCAGACTTCCAAATCCGGATTTGAAAATCGAATCCGGATTTTTTGAATAATAAGAAATTGTAACAAAAAAATCAAAACGACCCAGTTCGCTGTTCGCGCGTCTCGCGAGTGTCGAGTCTATCGGCTCTGCGCAGAGGCGGCGTAAGGCGCGGGCGACGTGGGCCACCGCCTGTGGCCTCGCGGACGAGGGGCCCCGCACCTCGGAAGGTTTATGAGGATCAGTGGTATCGAATATCATAGTGCGAAATCGGTAGAGCTGCCCACTAAAATCTGTATATTTGTACCCAAAATCGGTATATGACAAAAAAATACAATATTCAATCAAATTCGTTTATTGGTTTAATAATTTGACAAGGAGTATATTTGTCTTTATTTTTGTTATTCAATTAAATTCGTTTATTTGTGTAATAATTTGGCAAGGAGTCTATTTGTCTATTTGTCAAGTACATATTATGGCAATATCACCATAATTATGGTATTTAATGATGATAGTTTTAATAATTCCAAATAACAAAAAAAAATAAAAATTCATAAGCGCTACTACTGAGCATGCGGTCCTGGGTTCGATTTCCGGGTCGGGCAAAGTGTTATTGGGTTTTTCTATCTGGAATTTCCCAGTAGCAGCTCGGAGTCTGGATTTGTGTCCGATTGATGGTAATAGGTTTGCCCCTTATTACATGGGACTTAAAACATAACTGGCGAAATGTGGATGTACCTGCTACAGGGTCACCTCTGCCCAACCCTTCGGGGAAACAAGGCGTTATGTTATGTTTTTCATGTTTAAAAATTCATTTGATTTGATTTTCATGTGCTTTTATTTTAATTATTATTAATATTTACACAAAGGAGACGGAAACGATTACATACACTCTTGGGCCTGAATGTAACGAGATGAAAATGGTGTGAATTTATAGATTCAAACATACATTGGTGTATTGCAGTGACTAGTTGCTATCCCACAATTCACACAGCGATCCACAGTTTCAACAATTTCCAATCCACAAAGCGGCGGTAAAATCCAAAATAACAATTCCAAGTCAATCATGTGAGCGATCTTCGGTGTCCAGTGAGAAAGCAAGGGTCGTACAAGGTAGGCAGGGTCAGAATCCGTAAAAATCAAAGCAGTGGTCGTTAAAAAAGAAAAATAATTGGGAAAGCACTCAAAACACATCGGAAAACACGAAATAAGTGACAGCTGTCTAGTAGGGGTGGGCGTTGCGACAACGAACCGTTTACAAAAACCGTTTTGTGATGATGAAATCATTTTACGTCCTGGGTTCAACTTCAAACAGTCTTCATTGCACAAACCAGTCTTCGAATTACTTGGTGCAATTTTTACATCTAAGAAAATACAGTCGGGTACAATGATTCAACTATCTATCACACTCGTAAAACAGTCCTTCCAATAAAAAGTGAACTCTGAAATGAAATACAGTCAGTAATGTATTACCAGTTGTCAATGCTGTCGTTCGTGATGCGAAAAAACCATTTCATACATTTCAAATCGTTGATAGTTTTAAGAAACTGCGCTCGACGAAAACGCAATTCTATTCAATGTTGGATAAGTTTCGTCCTTTAACCGTTTTCTGCAACCGTTTTCGTCGTTGGGAAAACGGTTTCGGCCGTCAAAAATTCGAGAACGACCCACCACTAATGTCTAGTGTCAAATTTTCAATGTCAGTCAGCTCATACCGGTGCAGAATATGCACTGCCAGTGACATAGACAAAAAAATAAAACTGATTTTACTTGATATGAAATTGATAATCATTATTTTGGTTTTTCAGTAATTAATGATGTTTTATTTAAATTAAATGCACTATATTGTATAAAAGTATTTATAGTTCATTTAATTACTTTGAGTTAATTACATTACCCAGTGCTACCTAGTGGGTAGGTGTTCTTTTTGTAGTTGTGTAATCGATTACTTTAATCGATAATCTCACGAAAACTATCTTTATCATATTTCTCCGCTTCCAGACTTAAGAATCGAGCTGATTTTTGATATTCAAGGATAAAAATATGACAAATTTTTTGATCATATCTCAACTTATTACATTTGGGCCCAACATTTTCCATCTTCTTTATTAAACATCATATTAACAAACTAAAATGGGTAGATTTGTTATTTTTTATGAAAAATTCGTAAAATCCGGATAATCCGGATTGAACCAAAAATCCGTTCTTTAAAATCCGGATTTTAATCCAGAACGGATTTGCATTCCCTAATTATAATAGCGAAGCTTTGCGTACCGGCGAATCTATATGCGAGGCATTTTCCGCATACTTTCATTCTACTTTTCTCGATACTAGTAATAGTCATACATCTGTTTCTTCCCTTCTTACTGAATCTTCTAACCTAGCATCTGATATTTGTGGCATCAAGGTCAGCGTTGAAGAAGTTACTAACTTACTTCGCAAGTTAGATACAACTAAAGCAGCTGGTCCGGATAATATCTCGTCTAAATTTCTTGTACGATGTGCACTTACGATTGCCCACCCTATCTCGGTTCTATTCAGAAAATCCCTGGGTACTTGTGTTGTTCCTGAGCTTTGGAAATCGGCGTTTATAACTCCCGTACATAAAAAAGGAGTTAAAACTGACGTGGTGAATTATCGACCGATATCCAAACTCTGCATTATAGCCAAGGTCTTCGAAAGGATAATCTATAATCAGGTATACGCAGCTCTCAAAAATTCATTAAGTTCATCTCAACATGGGTTTTTGAAAGGTAGGTCGACCGTCACGAACCTGATACTTCTCAATGAATTTATCACCGACGCCATGACTAATGGTAAGCAGATCGATGTTGTTTACACTGACTATAGTAAGGCCTTTGACCGAATTGACCATTGCATTCTGTTATCAAAGCTATATGGCCTGGGAATACGCGGGGACTTACTCAGATGGTTTTCTTCGTATCTAATGAACAGGTCCCAAGCCGTAGTATTGAATAATTACATATCCAGTTGGGTTCCTGTACCAAGTGGAGTTCCTCAGGGTTCATTGCTCGGTCCATTACTTTTTATAATCTACATCAACGATATCGACTCTTGTCTGACTTCATCCAAACTGTTGTGTTTTGCTGATGATATGAAAATTTATATCACAATATCATCGCAGATGGACGCGACAGTACTTCAGGATGATCTATACCGTTTGCAGGAATACTGTCGAAGAAACAAACTGGATCTGAATCCTATTAAATGCTCGGTTATAACATATTCTCGAAAGCGCTCCATCATAACCACATCTTACATCTTAGGTGATCAAGTATTACCCAGATCTAATTCCATCCGTGATCTGGGGGTCCATCACGATTCCAAACTCACCTTTGAATCACATGTAGATGCAATTGTTGCCAAGGCATCGAGATCACTGGGTTTCATAATGCGGCTATCCAAGTGCTTCACTCAAGCCAAAACCTTAAAAATCCTATACTGTACTTTTGTCAGAAGCCACTTGGAATACGCGTCTGAAATATGGAATCCGTGTTACCACAAATACATTGATCGCATAGAGAACATCCAAAAGAGATTTATAAAGTACTTATGCTACCATCAAAGAGTACCGTATCACTCTGAAAATTACCTTAAACTCTGTAAGAAATATCATTTATTGCCCCTTATTAATCGTCGTGAGATCTCCGACTGCGTTTTTTTACTAAAGACCTTTAATAATAATATTAATAGCCCTGAAATTCTGTCTAAATTTTACTTTAACATCCCCGGAAGGTCGAAGCGGTCCAATCCCCCGCTCCGTGTGCCATTTGCTCCGAATAACTACAGGCAGAACTCATTCCTTGTGCGTGCAAGCAGAAACTTTAATAGGGTATGTGTACGGCATGACTTCGATCCGTTTACAACAGGTGTATCTGTGGCCAGAAAGAGCTTGAGCCTTAACTTTTTTACCTGATGCGTGATATTGCTCAGATTATGTTAGCTTCAGTAGACTAATTTTAGCACATTTATTGTAGTACCTATTGTATTATGTAAGTATAGTTGTGTATAGCTTTGGCGGTTTTTTGTTTTCATTGGCAGAACTGTGTTGTTCACAGATTTCTTTTATTATTATTCTGTTAATTATATGTGAAGACTTGTAATTGGCTGTCAGTCATATTTTCCAGCTATTAGTCTGTTTTGTTTAGCTGTAAGTCTTCCAAAGGAAATAAATAAATAAATAAATAAATTTTATTATTATACCATTAATTTGTAATACCTACTCTAGTGACGCCACTGACCACTCAATACCAACATAAGGTTAGTTTATGACTTTAAATAATAATTGTAATAACTTTTGACAGAGTGGGCCAATTTTAATGAAATAAAGACCAAATGTTAATTCAAGATACGGACTTAGGACTATATTTCCAATCCCTTAAATCTTTTCAAGAGAAAAGATGATAAAAAAAAATTAGAATTATAAAATCGTCCCCTATTTTAACCCTTTTTGGGGAAAGATTCTTTATTTCTAACCAAAAGCATAAATTAGAATTTTGAATATCCCTAACTTAAGAAATGCTGGGTTTCCCATACAAACTTTTATCCCCTATATCACCGCTTTAGGATTATTTTTGAGACAAAAATTAGCCTATGTCCTTCTACAGGATGCCATCTATGTCCTTGTAAAATTTTATCGAAATCCGTTCAGTGGTTTAGCCATGAAAGGTAACATACAGACAGACAGTTACTTTCAAATTTATAATACATTTACTAGTTTAAAAAAAATGTTTTTCAAAATTTTGTTTTACCGCTTTGTCGGCGTAATTAATATATATACCTATGCCAAATTACAGCTTTCTAATACTAAGGGTCTCGGAGCTAGACCGCGGACAGACAGTCAGACAGACGGACATCACAAAACTATAAGGGTTCCTTGTTTACTGCAGAACCCTAAAAAAACCGGTCAAGTGTGAGTAGGACTTGCGCCCTGAGGGTTCCGTCTCAAAGCTGTGCTTGCTCGGCTACCCGAATTTCCAAATCTGGATTGAAGGACAAACTTAACTTAACATCATAACATCACGCCTTGTTTCCCCGAAGGGTTGGGCAGAGGTGTACCTGTAGTAGATACACCCACATTTCGCCAGTTATGTTTAAGTCCCATGTAATAGGGGGCGAGCCTATTGCCATCAACCGGGCACAAATCCAGACTCCGGGCTGCTACTGAGAAATTCCAGATAGAAAAAGCCAATAACACTTTGCCCGACCCGGGAATTATTTTATTGCGTTGACTTGAAAGTTTGATTTTTGTTACAGCTCCAAGAGACCGTAGATCTAAGTTTTTGATATCTATTTCAACTTGAGGCCTCCACGCGTTCCTGAGGAAAAAGGATTTTGACAGACAACGAAGTCATCCTTTAAGGGTTTAAATTTTGGGCACGCCTCAAATGCGGAGATAAGTCCCCTCTTTGAGGAGTGGCTAGAGAGGCGCCACGGCATCCTCACCTTCCACCTGACGCAGGTCCTCACCGGACACGGTTGTTTCAGGAGGTTCCTGATTCGGATAAGGCAGCGCCTGGGCGTCATCATTGTGTGGATCGCCCGGAGGACATGGTGGAGCATACGGTGGAGATCTGCCCGGCTTGGGCGGAGCATCGCCGTTTCCTCGCAGAGGCGATCGGCGACGGTGATCTCTCGCGTCCGATCCTGGTCCAGGCCATGGTACGGAGCGAGAGGGCATGGGAGGCCATCACCTCCTTCTGCGAAGTAGTTAATGCTCGCAAAGGAAGAGGCGGAACGCGTGAGGAAGAGGCAAATTTCGGGCCCTCACGCCCCTAACCGCCGTAGGAGACGCCCTAGGCGTGGGAATCGCAGGCCGATACCCGACTACCGTAGGCGCGGGTTTGCGGACGGTGAGCAATGGGTAGCTTGCCATCCCATAAAGTCGACGGCGCGTTGTGTTCCACGCGCGCCTCAAAGAGATGTCAGCACAACTGAAGGGGTCCGCTAGGGCCGATGCATGCCGGGGTTGCGGGTTTGTCCGAAAGGGTTACCGTGGCCCACTGGCAACATACAGGCAACTGAAGGAACACGGGTGGGTTTGACTCTGACACGCCCTTCTTCCCCGCCCAAAGCGGGAGAAGTTATTTGATAATTTTCCACCCAAAAAAGGGTTTAAATTTTTCATTTTGAGGTACTGAACCCAAAAACAGATTTATTATCTGCCTGTTACCTTTCATACCGTAACAGCTGAACGGATTTAGATGAAAGGCATGCGAATAGGTCATGGCCTGGGTTAGGACATAGGATACTCAGAATCCCGGTAGCACGTTCCTGTGGGATATTTTCAGACATCCACGCGGGCGAAGCCGCGGGTAAAAGCTAGTACTTAATAAATCCACCCAGTATTTTGTGATCACTACTGGGACAAAGGCCTCCTCTTGCTGAAGGAAGTGGGGCCATAATACACCACGGTTCTAGGCTAAGCCGGTTTCCTCACGATTTTTCCATGATGGTTACCTATCGAACTACCACACACAGGGCAACCGAAGGAACACGGGTGGGTTTTAGTCAGTAAGAGTCTGACACGCCCTCCCGCTCCACCCAGAGCGGGAGAAGTTATTTGAAAATTTCCCACACAAAAAAAAAGGCGAATGCAACAAAAACTGGCTATGAATTGAAACAACACACATTTGCTCTATTTTCATGTTATATTATTTATTCAGACAACGGTACACTGTGACAATAACAAACTTAAATTAATGAATTGAATTGAGACAGATACACTACATATAATTTATTCAGATTAACGGTCACTAAACACATGTGTTCACTCGGATTAATTTAGTACTACATGAATATCAGTAAACAGGTTTGATTAAAAGATTACACCAATTTTCACAAATTGTACTTAAGATAAACACTGAATGTATCGATATTGCTGTGCCACTTTTCTGTAGAATACTTGCTTTTCAACCCAGTTATTTTCTTAAGAAAAAGACGCAAAATGTCAACAAAACATTGATTTAAACAAGAAGAATGTAACAACGAAACTAAGTAAGTGTAAAACAATTCATTTACATATCGTGTGACTATTAAAATATATAAATTAATTGTAAAAACAACTTCCTTATTTAACTAACTAATCAGAAATAAAGTGAATAAAACCATAATAACAGGTTTTAGGTCTGAATTCCTCTTACGCTGATATCTGTCGCGTACGTCGGTTGCGCGAACGAATATATACATTGTGTTCTATTAGCACCACACTGCTACGCTGACGTCAGCGGCGCGTACGTTTCTGCGCGACGTACGCGACGTACGCGACAGACATCAGCGTAGGAGGAATTCAGGCATTAACCAACCAGTTGTTAGAATAAATTAATAGTTATCAGAAAATTAACTTGAGCCTTAAGCAGTTATCCTACCGAGATCTATGGTCATATTGTATCGGGGCAACAGCCTAAACATTACTTAATGTTATTATAATTATACGTGTTTACCTATATACAAACAAGGTTACACCATAATCAGGAACACAGAGTAGCGAAAATGTGACGAAATTATCTTAACAACAATAACCGAATAAAACAAAATGACTGCGGTTACACGCGCTTACACGCGCGGTGAAAACGCGACGTTTTGAGATAATAAATTATTGTATCAAGTAAAACGCAGCGTCAATCCGCTGCGTAAGTGTGGAGTCTAATAACAATAGCTATATCGCAAACTAATCAATTTAACGTTTCATTTAATTATAATATTATAATTAAATTCAAATACAGTTAGATACCTATATTATTTATGTTTGATCGGTTTTTGTCAACCCAATAAAACGGTGGAATCTTTTATAAAACCAAAAGGTTTTATCCAATGAATAAACGCTATCGATGCTGTAATCAGTAGGTACCTAGACATAATTATAATGAAAAGAGAAAGAACAGTAAATAAATAAGAAACTATTAACACAGAAGTCATAAAGCTGACGAAAAAAATAATGTTCTAAGTACCGTACTGGGGTGACAATACCAATTTTTGGCGAACTGTAGGTGATGTGAATAATGATATGCAAGTCATTATATATTTTGTTATAGTCAAAAGCAGGGTAGATAAAACTTAGGTACCAATACATTCAGATAACTAACGACAACGCTCCTTAATAACTAAACAGTCGCTCATTAAACACTGGAATAGTTTCAGTAAAATATTTTTGGTTATAATGGACATGCTACTAAAGTTTAAAGTCAATAATTTGAGCCCAACGGCGGCAGTTGCGCTAAATAAAATAAATACTCATAATAATAATCCAAAAGAGCAATTATATCGGTATACTATATCGTCCTTTAAAATTATATATATCACAAAAAAGTTAAGATTTGTCATGCAGTATAACACATTGTAATGGTCGCCAGTAACGATTAGATTAACTAATAAAAAATCATAAATTAACATCTATTCATATAAATTACAAACCAACCAAAACCGCCTCTGTAGGTGTATATTATATTACTACAAGTTTTTTTACTTATCTATCACGAAAATAACACATAGGTACTTATTTATGTAATCCAAATGTATACTTTTTCCAATACAATAAATTAATGATTAATTATAACTACAAAATCCACATTGTGATATAAAAAAAATATGAACCATAAGTGATTCAGTTCAAAACAAATGGCACTTGCATGTCTGCATTGTTTACTCAATGGATTTTAGTCATCGTTTTTAAAGAAATAGGATCAATTTGGACACCGAATATTCAGCTAACACTTGCCTGTCAGGGTATTACCACATCGGCCAAATATATAATTTTATGTATATTTTTTTCTATATAATAGTCATATGTATTTATCTTTTTATATAATAATTTTGAATTTTTTTATTCTAACTTTTTTATAGTTAAGCACGTTCAAGCGGCGTGCAGCAGCCATGCAGCTGGTGTTGCCAGCTGCTGCGCGCCGCCCCCGACTCCTCATCGCCGCATCCCCCCCAACACTTACTGTGGTCAAAAATTTGGAAGGCACTTTCTACTTTTCAAAAAATTTAAATTTTAATTTATTTTTTTGAACACATTAGCCTAGACTTACACAATAGAAAATATGCGTAGTAAAATTTACCAAAATCTACGCAATTCGTCCGAAACGTTATAGGCCCAGTATATAATTTTTTATTTTTTTTACCTATATTAAATTTATTTCCAAAAGGACAGCCAAATAGTTTCAACATTAATCTGAATTGCAGATGTAATAATTTTTTCCTCAAATTTAATAATTTGGTCTTTTTTATATTCTAGTTCCAAACTTTAACCGAACCGGATATTCCAAATACCAAATAATAGTGAAGTATCAAGGCCACTTGGAGACTAATTATAAAACATGGTCACCATGTTTTGCGACGAGTCCTCGCCGGCGCACCCGGGCGCACGCGGCCCCACACTGGTATGTGCGGTTGCGTAGGCCCGGGCCCCAGCCTCCCCACAACGCGACAAGTGAATACGTGAACGCCAACAATTTCCGCCAACAATACCTAAATCGTGGATACCCCTGCGGCAAGAAGGTAACACTAGTAATTTTTTCATCCAAACTATGAAACGAAACTATGCGTCCAGGGAAGTAGTTGTTGGTAAAACAAATTTGTACATATACACCTTAAAGTCCTAGCGACGGTGAGACACCCGACACCGGCGCGCGCGCACCTCGTCGAGCTATAGCGTCGAATAACACTGGATCAGATCGCTACGAGTAGGTACATAGCTAATCTAAGTAAATTGAAATGTATAACTCTAACTATGCGTAGGTAGTATAGCAGACAGATGAATGATGAACATTCAGTACTTGGCGATTTCAGTGCATCTAAATCTAATGCGGCGGGCCACGCTTCTAGGAGTTCACGATTAACTAAAGTTGCATGAAGCTTCGGGACAAATGAGTTTAAAGGAGAATATGGAACTGATGTCAAGACTTTGGATAAAGTCTCCAACTGTCTTAATAGATAGGAATGAGATTAAATCACCACGAACTGCCTACTTGTGATTTCAGACTGTTTAAGTCCAGGTTTCCCCGTTTCAGGCTTCACCGTCAGTCAAATTGATACTTGCCAGGTTTCCAACCCGCAACATGTTTGAGACGCAGAATCTTAAGCTGCCACAAACTTGAATAAAGTAAAAACCATATTTATCCGTAAGCTCCATAAAATAAAATAATATTTATTCATAATCTTAATAAAATAATACTATTTTTTATTGATAAGCTTTATAAACAATCTCAATAATGTAACTAAATCGTCTCTTAATTTTATTAAAATCATTTTAAGAAAAGAAGTGATTTGTAATTTGTAGTGTGGCAACACTTTTGGGAAGAGGTGACATAAGCACATGACATAAGCACATGTAGGTAACATGTTCTTGTAAATTGCGTTAGTTAGTGCATAATCAATGCTGGGAGGTTTTTAATCTGAAATTTTTCTCCATGAGTGCCTTATGTTACTTAGATGTTTTCTTAATTATTGTAACATTAACTATCCCGTCATTAAAATAATTATTATAAGAACTTAAAACATCAATTTTCTAAAAGAAGACTCCAATTATTGACAAAAAATTCAGAACTAAAATATTGTAGTATCAAAATATAACCACATTTAAAGGCGTTTTAAACGCCTGTACAACAATTTAGGAGTTGAATTGACTCTAAAATATTTTAGACAAAGCATTGTAAAGACAGTGATGCCACACTAAAAAAAAAGTACAGTCAGAATCATCAATAAGTATTAAAATTTCCGAGGTCAAACCCCGGAAGTGTATTATATATTAATAATTCTGATTTGTTTATCTTATCACATTAGATTTATATGGTGAGAAATTAAAAAGGATTTTAACAGGTAGAAGTGGGCACCGTCGCGAACGCCTAATTTAGCCTAACATTTGGAACAATCACTACTGACTAACGATACATCTAAATTACATTTGGCGATCACTAATTCTACATGTATGTGAATCGCTGCACGAACAGTGAACAATGAGCTTGGGCGCGGAAATCCGCAAGCGACAACACACAATATCCACTATAACGGCTACTAGAGAAATTGACATCGACCTGACATGAAACGATAGGGTCTATACTTTAAAGGATTATATCTAACACTAAACCACATTTTTTTTTCAATTTCTTAAATATGTTTGCTGAATTATAATGAATAGGTATACCGAACAGTCTTTTGAATCGGGCCGAATATATATATACGTATATATAATATACTTTTTAAATTTTGATAATCCCTACATTCACAGATGGATCTAAATTGTAATGTATTAGTTAAGCTTACACGTATTTCGAAGTCTACTTATGATTAGATAATAATAGTGTCGGGAAAGCGGGCGGCGCCGGCGCACTGGGTGACCGACGACGCGCCCGTGCCCATCAAAGAATATTAAAGAAAACTTAAAATATATCAATGGAACACAATACATAATGATAAAAATTATAATAAATCCATAATGTTACAAAAGTCAACTAATAACAAAGCATTGTATTGCACAGCGAGTCCACAATAATTTATTAAATATGATCGTAAATTAATGCCGATTTGAAATATTGATTAAAACAACTTCACCCTATCTCGGGCCCGTCACGTGATCGTGTCTAGATCTTCCGACCGAGAACAGCTCCACGTTGTCCTGGAATGTGCGACGGGCGCAACGAACCTCAGTGTCTGCTTACACCGACGACACACTCATCACACAAATATATTATTCTTTGCTTGCGACCCCATGTTATATCCTTGGAATCGCAACATTTTTGGCATCTCGCGGCTGGTAGCTTCGATACGCCTGACGGCAGAAAATTATTGACAACGTCGTGTCGAGTAACTTCAATACCGTCAATATTTTGTTTGCTAATTAATATATTCACCGCAGTTTCAACTGTCCCGCATAAAACATGATACTTCTCAATAAAAAAATACTTTACAGCTTTACTCATCTACTATTGCATGAAAAAAAAAGGATTATTTGAAATGTTTGTCACTGTTTCTGAAACTTTTTTTTTAGTTCAAATCATTCAACTCAATTACACAGTCAGCATCACAACACGTGCTTCAAACTTTAGTGTAAATGCAATAAATTCAAACTTACCATTGTAAATGATGCTGACTGTACTGCGGTGATAAAAATTAATGACGTCGACTATATCGGCTTTTACTTTAAAAGAGAGACACAATGAATGAGGCGTGAGGTTCTCAGAGGAAAGTGATCACATTACTGTAGACACTCGTGCGAGTGTGTGTAGTAACTGTGCTCTGCAGGTGGTAGGAACCTCGCGTCGTTAGGATTAATAATAGGTGGAGCTGTTTCCGTTCGGCACGAAATATTTGTAAGCGGGCATCGGGATCGGAGGCGGTGGCAGGCCCAGAGGGGCCAGCACCGGCGCCATGCCCGCGGCCTCGCTTCAGATGTCCGCGCGCCCGTCGCTCGCGTCCAGCTCGGAGGGCGACGAGCCCTGGCCGGAGCCCTTCCTGGCGTGGCTCTGCTGGCCATTCTTCGGCGGTCCCATCAGCGTAATTTCGGATGTTTCGCGGTCGCCGTAGCGGCTCTCAGTCGGTGAGGCGAAGGGTCGGAACGGGTCCGGGTGCTTCGCGGGCTCCAGCGCGTGGCCGGGCGGCGGGGGCGAGCACAGCGGTGACTCCAGCCCGGTGGACAGCGGCGACGTGAGCTGCGGCGACGACTGCATGGGGGGACCCAGGTGTGGCGGGTGGTCTGGGGGGCGCTGGCCGGCTACCATGTTGCACATCTGGCGGCGCAGGCCATGTGCCACGGCGGCCACGGCGGCGGCGGCTGCGGCGTTGGGCGACATGCGACCCTCGCGACCGTTGCCACACCCGATGTAAGCGTTCTGAACGGCCACACCGTCCTGAAACACGCATCACCCACGTACAATGCTTGCTCGTCACATCGGAAATCGCATGGCAATAAAAAAACATACGAGACAACGACATGTAGCGCTTAACGTCTTTATCTCGAAAGTTTTGTTTGAGTCTAAATAATAACGTTAATACACGTGAGTCTAAAATATTATAAACGTCTGTAAATTATGTAGCCAAATCTAACCCATGGCAACCGCCGAGCCAATTATTATAATTGACGATCGCAATGGCATATTCGCATGGCTGCGGAAACAAGGGGTTAACGAGATGCGATGAGAGTAATAATAGAACAATAATAAAAAATAGATTCGTTTTGAACAATATTAAAGTGTTTCTTTATCGCAACTTGACGTCATTACACGTTTGTTGTACGGTATGGGTTAGTAGAATGTGCCGAGTGTTGACGTAAAATTGCGAAGTAAAGCCGAGAGCCCACGGTGTGCTGTCGGCTTGCGCAAGGTTTGTAATACTGACCGGTGCGATGGCAGGGTAGCCCGGCAGTTCGATCTCTTTTAGGTTCGTGGCCTGTGGCGGGCAGGGTGCGTGCGTGTCTCTGAACACAACCGCGCGGATTACGCCGCGGATGTGCTCGTCGGGCCACACGCCCAGTAAGATCCTTTGTGGCCGCCCCCTTCCCTTTGGTCTTAAATCTGGAAAGTCGCATAATAGTAAAACGTGAACACGTAAGGTATTTTGGCGTTATTAATTTTGTTGTTATTATAGCTTATTCGAAATAAATAAAAACACAAAAACATTTAGAGTTGTATTAGGTTGCAGGTAAGGTACTAATTATTTCGAACAGTCTATAAAAAATTGGGTTTAAAAGTAATGAGGGACAAGGACGTATCGACTGTGCGAGGCGTGAATCGCGAGATGGCTCGCATTGTCGATTTTAACAAATCAAAGGGCGATTGCAATACATAAGCGCAGTTTATGTTACTTGACATAAACGGTAAGCTGCCAACACGACACAAGAAAACTACGCCAAATTAAAGGTAATAACAAACTGACACATTGAAACATTTAATTTTAATTAAGTATAAATTACATCTAACTTACTTGCAATTGTGAGCTCTTTAGATGTGCCGCAGAGTAAAAAGAAAGAAAAATATTATTACTTCTATAACCCTGCACAAAAAAGTATGCATTATTTGAACTTAATTACCTAATTAAGCCTAAGTTCAGATGACGAAATCTGAGATGCGCTTTGGAAGCGCAAGCCTAGTCATCCTTTATCGATCACGCATGCAACTGTCCACAGGAGCGCGCGTTGACGCGCGTTTAACGTGTTAAGAGAATCGTTAACGCGCGGAGAAAAGTAGCATGTCATGACCGCGCGTTAACCCTCTTCAACTGTCATCATTATCACTCATTGTTTGCGCATTCATTTTGACCAGCATTGATCATGGGAACTGAAGAGGTTAACGCGCGTAAACGCACGTGATCTGAACCCTTCTTATTTTTAACGCGCACGGACGCACGTTTTTAATCGTTTGAAATTAGCAAAGAAGCAGCAAGAAGGCGAAAAAGAAACAGAAATAAATTGCACTTTCAGAAGTCGTTAGTTCGAGTCATTGCACTTGGTGCCATTTGCAAATTAATTTGGTTAGATTATAATTTGAAAATGTAACAATTGACAAGCTTCTTGTATTTTCAAGAAGTCTCGGTATGCGACCTGCTCTGGTCTGCTTTTTATTTCAGTAGGTAAATAGTTAAGGTACTCGGGATAATTACATTCCCGTAAATACCGCGAAGTAATATTTTATCTCACTCATGACCTTGTTAAGCAAGATTTTAGTCCATTTGTTAGCACCATGAAAACTTTATACTTAAATTAATTTAATATTTCAATTAAAACAATCTCAATGTATATTATTTATACAATATGTAAAAAAAAAACTTTGTCCGATCCGAAAGGGCCTCATAAGTACTGCAATAACATTAGCTAAAAGTAATAAAAAAACTTAATTATTATTGAAAATAATAAAGTTAACTAATTAAAAATCACATTTTTTGTACCAAAATTACCCCGAATTCGTTAAAAAATAGAAAATTTTCAACAGGGGTCATAAATTCCCGATAGAAAATAGACGATTTTTTTTCTTTCTAATTACCACATACTCTCAGTACGATACCGAATTCGTAAAAAATTGAAAATTTTCAACAGGGGTCATAAATTCCCGATAGAAAATAGACGATTTTTTTTTCTTTCTATTTACCACATACTCTCAGTACGATACCTAACAACACCCTCAGACATCGGAGAGGGTTTTTTTACATATTGTATAGACAGAATGTCACGAATGAATTTAGTTTAAAAACTTTAAACGTTTTCTTGTGTCGTACCTCTAGATGTATCGTAGGTATCCATAAAAGGCTAGAATTCATTTCAGAAATAGCCCACTATAGATATTAAATACGTATACATATTCATAATGTTTCCACACAGTCACAAATAATACGGGATATTATTATTGCACTCGCATAGCAGATAAGTTCGCAATGCTAAAACATAATTTTTATTATATTTCGCAAACACCTTATAATTATACATGTACATCGTACATTATTCAATACCTATTATAAGAGTATTATCATTTAAAAGGCTTTTACAGAATGTCGTATCACAGGTTACTTACAATTTTTCTATAGATATAAAATGTTCAATGTTATATCGGTTTAAATTGAACGTTAATAGACGTTGACAGACTGGACGTCGTTTTTGCTCAATAAAGTCGAAAATACCACTTGTTTTCCGTTAGCAGTTTAGATGATGGAATTAATTTTGTATTTTACATTCAAGCTGAATATTACAAGGTAAATAAGAAACGATATGATATTGATAAGTTTGAATATTATGCTTCCTAATTTCAGGAAGCATAATATTCAAACTTATCAATATCATCAATTTCATAAAATAGGCTAATTTAATTTAAAAAGAGTTAGAAGTTAATTTAATAAATGACCATAAATATACTTAACGCTACTTAAGAATGAAACTGTCAAAAATAATCGATGTTTAAGTAATTATAAAGTAACCTGTGACAACATTCATGACTACCGGAGATGTTTCGCTATTACAAAATGGCGCCCATCTGCACTCGTCATTAAGCCGGGATCAGACTGGCGGATGCGGCTTGCAGTGTAAAAAAAATTGTCTTGACGCAATAAATATAATAATTAAAGTATGTAATGGTCAACATCGTAGCGAGACTTAAGTTAAACGGTGTAGACCACAAGGGGCTTTCGCCAGTAATCCGAGCTTTGAAATAGAACAATGGCTGAACATACCTGCGCCGCCGTCCGCGCTGGGGCCCAGCATGTTGTGGACTCTGTTGGCGTACAGGACGAACGTCGGGTACGGAATATCGTATTTTCGGGCTGCCTGTGACAGGGAGAGTCCTTCCTTCAGCACGGAGAAGATGGCCTCGGCCATGGTCTCTGGCCGCCAGGACTTGAGGGGTCCACGCTCGCGGAATCTCAGGTTGTGCACCAGCGTCTGGGTGTTCCAGCACTTCTGCCACATCGACTGAAGTTGATATTGGTAGCTATCTGCAGAGGTAATAAAGTTTCGTGTTAATATTTGAAATAATTGTGCATCTTAACAAATTCGGGACGAGAACTTTATTTTATGATTATGATAACTATTTCTGTGATGAATGTAACACACAAGGGATAACATCAATCAATTGATAAGGGAAACATAATCCTACGAGAAATATCCTAAATAAAACAATTAAAATTAAATTTTTGAAGCTTACACGAGCTTATTAAAGCTGCTTAAAGAAGCGACATTCAACTTACATCTACGAGTAGGGAGTAGGTACTTTATACAGTTCTACAGTACGACACAACTTAGATGTAGCATCGGCAAAATTCGTAAAACCGATCACCATCCTTACTGAGTGCGCCTCCAAAATCACCCATCTTTATAACTCTTTAGGTGAAAATGATCTTTACGCGAACGCAATAACTTGTAAAGTCATATAACCAAATACATTCGTAAAATTGAAATGAATGAATATAAATTTTCAGATTTATGCTACATCTAAGTTGTGTCGTACTGTACATCTCAATTCGAGAAGTTTATCGATTGTGATAATTTAAGCAGTGTATTATGCATAAGTCGAGTTCCATTCACGATATCGAGTGTATCGACTTCATCCTTGGTAGTCGATTAACTGACTCGTCCCACCATCGACTCATCAGCTAAATTGCATTTTATTTGTGTCATCTATGCAAAATTAAAAAGTTAATTTTATTACTCTGTTAGTTATAGGCGGGTACTTTAACATTAATTAATTTGTCCAAAAAGAAAATGAGGGTCATGTTATAACACTCGATATTTCTGTTTTTTATCCATAAAAGTATATCAATGATTTTCACTAAGTTCTCGGTGATATACTTAGACCTTTTTTTTTACAAGCTTTATAATTATTAACTTGCTTTATTCGCTTTTCACAAACACGGACCCTTAAATTAACACCTGCTGACCAAGTAAGGAATACTTATTTACCTATTTAACTTGAGCTTATTTTAACTCAACATAATTTACTTCCCTGATCGTTTCTTATTGCATTAATTTATTATAAGTAACACCTTATTGAATTTAAATAAATTTAGCTTAATTTGGAAGACGTGAAGTATATGGACGATTATATATATTATAAAAAACTTTTATTTACTATGCAATAGCTGCATCTGTGTTATTACCACCGAGTGTATTAACAATTTTTTTTTCTTTTTTTTTTCTTATTTTTTTTTTTTTTTACTTGATTTGTTTTAGTTTTGAATTTGTCTCGAACTTTTTGGAGGTGGGCGTTAATGACTGCGACACAGTATTATACTAATGCAGTTGTTATCGAACACAGAGTTTCTGTAAACTGAGTTTTTTGTTTTAATAAAGTTTATATTATATTAACAGGGTATCACTGCTTGTTCACTTACACGAAATGTTGTTTATTTTAGTAACACCTGTCAAAAATACAAATTGAAAAAAATAAAACAATATATAATACGACTTTTACTCTATAGAGGTATTCCGAAAAAGTTTCACTTAATTAGCACATCTCCGTCGCGAAACAACAGACTCGCATCATGTTTCGATTCGAGTCAGTTGAATTTAACTACTGCGGTTTCACTGCTATGGTTTCGCGGCTGTGGTGCTACCCGCCTAAAACAATAACTTTTCCGCGCCATTATTTAATGTAATGAACCTAAGTAGGGTAAATAGCCCGAAAAAGACGAGAAAAATAAAATAATAAGCACTCTACATACTGACCTCCAAAAGGAACCTGTTACTACAAGAAAAACAAATAATAATTAGCGGGAAATAAATAAAACTGCATAAACATTTTAAAACTAAAGATTTTATGTATAAAATACAGTCTTGTTCATTAGGACGAGAGATGGCGATACCTTCGCTTACAAATAAAAATATAAAACTAGAAAATTGACAAAGGAATGCGTTTGAGATTTTTTTATAACTAAATCCATGAATACACTTGCATGCAAATTTATGCAGGTAGATTGCATGCCATTGTGACAATCACCAATCACAGGTTGTTATGGCTCAGTGGCCTGCAAGCTACTTGCAAAGGAACTTTCGTGCAAGTTTCTGGCATGTGTAGTGTATTACTGGCATAAGGAATGTTTTTTTACCCCCTTTTATAAACGTATATTTACAAAAATGTTGAAACTGTCTATTATAGTAGCATTTATGAAGTTTTTATAAAAAAAGTCAAAGCCTTTATGAATAAGGGAGTAAAACTATAAACATAATTAATAGTACGAAACCGTTTAGTTGTAGTAGGTACATATTTGTTGCTAATTTATGCATAAAAAATTATGCACTTTATTTTTTTACCGAAAATCACCCCTTTTCTCAAGATGTGTTATTAATTAAGGCAGTTTGCAAAAAAAAAGTAAATTATAGCTTTTGAAAAAGGGGGATTCAATATAACAATTTTTATATACTATTATATTACTTTTGTACAAAAAACAACAAAAATAACCAAACAACAAATGAATATGTATGTAAACCAAAAGTGTAAAGCGTTTTTTTTTTAACCAATTCGGATCCTCACTAGACCTAACAAAATATTAGAAGTCTCCGTATTTGACGAATGTAACTAAGATAATTTGTATATGCTTCCAATTTAAAATTAATGCTATTTTTGATTATTACACAAATTTATGTTGGCGTCTTATTATTTTTCGTTTTGAACGATTCTTAGAATCATAGAATACTGTCCTAAAACATAAAATCACGCTTGTAATCTCCGAAGGGTTAGGCAGAACACTGTTGTATGAGCATTAAACCTACATAAGTGTGACTAAAGACTACCTATTTATTGAGCATAGTTTAACGAACAAACTATTAATGTATACAAAGTTAATTGACAATAGACAGTCGCTAGAAGTAATTAACAATTTTCATAAAACCGTTTAGCTTTCACTTGGCAATAAATTCTGAGTACTAGGTATGTACTTTTATGTTGCAGACAATTATTTGCCGGTTTTAGTTATTATTGTCCGAAAATGTTTCTTGAAGCTTTTATGGAAACTACTGCATATTAAAGATATAGTTTCAATCGAAAGTATTTTAGTATTTGTAGTATTTTTCTTTAGTACCTATTCCAACAACAGTAACTTGTACAGTTTTAAGCGTTTTTCGAATTAGATTAATTTGAAAACTGTAGAACATGTTCCAAAGAAACTCGACTACCTAACTACCGTCAAAAATAGTTTTATACTCTTTGGCCAAAGAATACGTATGCCACTTATTTTCAGTCAGAGTAAGTTTTGACTGGAAAATGGGTTTATCTATGACATTATAAAATTTATTTACTTATAAAGTGCATAGTGAAAGCATACTAGAGTGGTGCGCAGACGCAGCCGCGCAGGTGGGGCTGTGTGTAACAATGCAAGAAAAAGTGAGAATGCGAGCGTGCATTTAATTTATATTTAGCGATAAAACATAATTGTGTATTTCAATGAAAAATATTTATGCGGTAAAAACATTATTCTGTTTCCTGTCAGGAGTGGCATTCTGTAATTATGAAGGTTATACAAATGTTGTGAACCTGTGACCACGTTTTTGGTCTGCAGGAAGTTTTGCCCAAAGAGTACCAAAACTAATTATATTATAATTTGTTACGAACGTATCTATAGGTACAGCCCGGTAAATAAACGCTGGGATATCTTAAACAAAAGTTTTTGTTTGCAATTATGAAGACAATTACACAAATAACATTTTAAACAAGCATAATTAGTCAAATATTTGTGTTGCAGATCCATGGGCAGAATCGATCAGCTAGTTTTTTTCTGTGCCACATATTTTAAGGAAAGTAAGGTCAATTAATAAGAAAAATATTCTTAATCATCGTATAATAAAATATCACAAATATATTTAAGTTGTGCATCGAACCGCCTTTTTAGCAGACCGCATTATTTTTAAAATGCGTATTAACAATGATATTTCCGCTAACTAAGGAGCTCCTATCATAAACTTTTTACAGTGATGATGATGAGCAAAAACACGAGCGCAGGCCGGCTTCACATTCCAACTATTTTAATAGAGAACTAAATAAAGTTTTCACAAAGAAGCAGGAACTTTTTATCGAATAACTACAGAGCCGTGGAGGGAAATAATAAACTTAACATTTTTAATAACGCGCCAAAAGAATCTGAATTATTTTTTGAAGTAATTAAAATATCGCATTACCCGTTTTATTGGCCGCGTGTGTATTTATTATTGCTATTTACAGTAAACACATGAAACACTATATGGTTTCGTGTTATCTATGCAAATGTTGAAAAAGCGGCCAAGTGCGAGTTGGACCCGCACACAAAAGGTTCCGTACCACGGTACAATCCAGCCCGTCCCATCCTTGATGTCCTCCCTCCGGTTGACGCCCTAAGCCGAGGTTCGTACCCCGCAGGGGGTGCCCTTAGCGAGCGTTCACCTAGTTTTAATTAGCATAGTTGAATAACCCCGGCTGGAGGTTTTAAGTGTAGTAGCTTAAGGCACCCACAGGAAAGCCCGGTTAAGTAGTCATGATCTCAGAGGTCAACTACGAAATGCCCTACCAACAAAAAGAAAACCACCGTACCATATGTAACACTACATATCATATTTTTTTAAACCCGTTTCACATATGGGGACCCCTTTATTTTATTTTTATTATTATAATGTTATAGCGGCCATAGTAGTACACACTGAAAATTTAAAATGTCAGCCAATTATGTTTCAAAAGATACAGCCCTATGACAGACAAACCGACAGCGGGGCCTTAGTAAATGGGGTCCCGTTCGCACTCTTTAGGTACGGAACCCTAAAAATACTTGATGACTTAATTACAACACTGAAGATATAATTTTTGTCCTACTATCAAGGAAACATTATAACTTTATAGTAAGTATCACGATAAGATTCCCTCATTTTAATATTAAAGTATTTTATTGAGCAAAAGTGGTGAATAATAAGGACACGGTGTGTAATTTCTCATTAATTGTTATTTATACCAAAGGTTTTGTACAAATACAAAGACTTCCATAGACAGGCGCGACGCGACAGCGCGATGTGAATCTGTTAGAATAATTTCCATGAAGTTTTCATAGAAATTGTTCTACTAGAATCGCGTGGCATTGTCACGTCGCGCCTGTTTGCGGGAGCCTTAAAGTGTAACAAAAATAGTACCTAATATTTGTGAATTGGCATTAATAGAAAAAAAAATTGAACCATTTGTCTTCTAGTTGGTTATTATTTTGAAAGGATTGAAAACAATCACGAAATACGTCTTTTTCTTGGATTTATGTTTGTAAATTTTATTAGTAGAATCAGGTGACAGTTCTATAACTGAACTAAATATAAAGCAGATATTATGTTTTATTTTTCATTGTAAATATAAATTACCTAAACTATCGGCGCCTTGGAGCTGAATATTGTACGAATATTAGTATGAGGATTTGAGCTGAGGTATTATAGACTCCCGTGACGCCAGTAACCGTAGCATGAGACTGAGAACAAAGCTAGTTACACACCCACGACAGTACAGAACATGGGTGAATGTCTGCACGTTCACATTAAGCCGTTACACGTGCTGCATAGATTCTTGTAAGGATTAACGTGTAGACAGTGAAAAGGCAATATGTTGGCAGTTGACCACACAAGATGACACCCATAATGTACAAATTAATATCATTTATCATAATTGTCTGTGAAGTCTCGTAACACATTCGAGTCCACCCACTTTTCATAAAGCTCATAAGCCAAGCCATGCCGCCATATATAATGGACCCTCCACAAGCATTACGTTTGCGCTAAAGTGAACCCTCCAGGAGGGCTCCCGGCGCTGAATGTTTAATACCAACAACTATAATAAAATAAATTTCAACAGGACGACGTCTGTCGGGTCAGCTACCTAACAGACGTCGTCCTGTCGAAATTTCAATCTATAGAAAAAAGAACTTTCAGTTTTTCCCAAGTTATCTAATTTTGGGGGCACTTTATCCAAATCGGTCCAGCCGTTCTCAAGTGATGCGCTTACCAACGAACAACATTATTTATATATAGAGATATACGAGTAGATAGATTGATACGGTATATACAGATATAGTGTGCACTGTATAGATACATAAATAACCGTTCATTGACCAACAATTGTTAAATTATATGAAGCTGTCAGACTGAAGACAGTATCTTTTGATTGATGCCTGGAAATTGAGGCTTAAAAATATATTACCTCGTTTTTAGTTATAACCATAATTTTTAATGGAAAATTACACACCATGTCTCCACGTTGACATACTATTTAAAGGTTCTCGGATAAATGTCAAAACGTCTTAATTATTCATGTGTTTATAAAATATTCTGCTACACGTCGTGGTACAGGTGATGGTTGATAAACCCTTATATTATGTTTTAATACCCACATATTTATATTATCTGTTCAGAACAAGCTATCAATTTATTTCTATGGTAGTTGCCGGCGTTTATAACTAACCTTACTATGTATAAGTACGTATAAAGGTATTCCACTTATCCTATATCATTTAAAAAGGACGAAATTGTGATATTACTTCTCGACTATCCTACCTACATATCTGCAATAATCATTTAATTATCACAAGCTCTAGTTTAATATTATAAAACATAAGAGTTTTCACAAAAGTAAACTTCCGATACTTATTCATATGTAAATTAAAGTAATTATAAATGCCATCAAGGATGTTTTATCTAAAAAAATATAACATTTCTTTAAAAAAAAAAACAATCAAATACGAGTCTCCTTCATTGAAAGTTGGTTACTATAAAACAAACGGCAATTTTCTTTAACAGAAATAAAAGTAGGTATCTAACTATACCTATTCAAATTAAGTAACTAACTTCAGAAATATTTAATTTAAAAAAAAAAACAGTTACTTTGCTAAAATTAAAATCATCATCACTCATTTTCGTGGGTCTGAAGAAAAATGATCAGTCAATTTTTTGACCTATACTTAATCAAAAAATAAACTAAATGTGAGTCAGTCTTAAATAAAAAAAAAACAATTACGTACACACGTGACAATAAAATAAAAATAACCTTCTAAAAAGGTGGGATCCCAATAAGGGTCGGCTATAGGAAATCGTGTTATGGGTTTTGACTTGCTTAAAGTTATCAAATTACTGCAGAGCTTTTTGCACATTTTTTTTTTTTGGTGTTTGACATCTTTCCTCTCGCTTTCCTGCAATCAAAGTCTAAATATAAAAAACAACTTTGTAGTTGAAAAATATGTTCTCCCATACGGAATGTATGGGAAAACATGCTTTTGCAACTGCAAAGTTGGTCAATTATTACTCGTTAACTTGTAGAGCCTACTTAGCTGTGATGGTTTTCCCTTTAATTTCGTTATTTAGCTACTGCTGTGATTTTTTTCACGTATCCAAATCCAACCATTTCGCTGGCAGGGGGGGGACACTTGACTCTAACAAAAATTAGCACTATAAAGCTTAATATTTCGCAAACTGATCCCTGAATCCAAAAATGGTATTCACAAACTCACAATATTTTTGAAGGACCTTTCCAATGATACCCCACACCATGGGTTAAAAAAAAGCAAATAATAACATCACCACTTTACATTAGGAGAGGTACCCTAAAAAAAATGTTTTTCATAATTTTGTTTTACCACTTTGTCGGCGTAATTAATATGTATACCTATGCCAAATTACAGCTTTCTAGTACTTAGGGTTTCGGAGTTAGACCACGGACAGACAGACAGACAGACGGACATGACGAAACTATAAGGGTTCCTTGTTTACTACGGAACCCTAAAAATCAAATTTATGGGAATGATTTCGTGAAAAGGGACGGAATTGTGTAACAGGAAGCCGGGGAAGCGCGCGCCATTTGATTTGACCAATGAGCGCGCGCGGTGCTAGTTTGCCGTCAGAAACGACCTTGATGAGACCCCGCCCCTTTAATGTTGCTTATTACCAAGGTGAGAGATGTCAGATGTTTTTTTAACAATTCGATTTTTTGTGGTTAAAATATAAGTTAATCCAAAAACCATAACAAAATTACCAGTAATCGACCCTTAAACACTAACATTACTTGTTCTATGATTAATTCAGTAAAATATATCTATAAGTCTTTACATGGCAATGAAATAAACAATATCATTAAGTTGCATTACATAGAATGCTTGAGAATCGAGTTGCTTAATGTACCATGAGTCGTTATTTCATAAGTAAGGGTGACTGCAAATTACTGATTTAACATCTTTTGTTCTACAAGTGCAGTCCACGAAGACGCGCCCCACTCCGCTCCGCTCCAACTAGAGTAGAGCTTACAGTACAATAATAGCGGAGTGGGGCGCGTCATCGTGGATGGCACAATCTGAGGGTCTTCCCTGTATCGGTCATCAGTGTTTGGTTGGACGAAATAAGAAAAACGGGTCGTCGATAAACCACGTAACAATTTTCTTTAGTTTTTCCATGTAACTTTAATAAATTTGAATATAGGTAATTCAGGGAGAGTTTTGCAATAGTTAGGAAAGAAAAGTTGTTGTTAAACCACCTTCTCCTCCTTATAGTCTTGTAGACATGTGATCATTCCGTTCACCCTCATACATTCCCTTACCTTTATACCTACGTGGCTTATGGACAACCCCGTATCACCGATTTATAGAACTTTTAAGGAATTTCATAGTAAAATGTGGCCGCCATGTCAGTCATCTGAGCTTCACACATCAACTTTTTAAGTGACCGATTTTAATTCTGAGTCGGATAACATTATCACAAATCGGAATGTATGTAAACCTCTTTAGGGTTCACCCGTGTCACCGGAGTTACACGGGACGATGGGCTGCCAACCTGTTACTGCTCATTGCATTGAAATCTACTTTTATATCTAATTAAATTGTGCCAAAATGCGGTTTGGCGCCAAATGCTGCTTAACCCGTTGAAGTCCATCAGCGTGGTAATCCCGAGTTCGTATAAAACAAACGTAGTTGTAATTGTTTATAGACAAGTTAATTTTGGCGATGTAATAAATAAGATAATAAAATGCCATCGAGAAAAAAAAACTGTCTCTGCAATTATGCTTGTTGAAATTTTAATAACTACGACGCACACCTGTCGTTTTACGGAATAAAAATGGTTTCTTAATCAAAATTAATTATGAATTGAGAATCATATTTGCTATTAATCGACAATCATTTAAAATAGCAGTCTTAAATTACTTAATTTTGTGTGAATAATATTCAACGGTAATCAACGCCGAATTTATAATAAAAATGCGACAGAAAGATAAGTGTGTCCTTTATTTATGACGAAATTATATTTTATGATACGACATAAAAGTGGGGACGACTCTATAGCCTGGTGTGCATGCCAATGATTTTAATATACATATATTATTAATGTTAACACATTACTGCAACTTTAGTAAAATGCACAAAAGTTTTTTTTTTTAAGTTCTTTTCGGAAGCAAAGGCATGTGTCTAACTAGCAATAGCCTAGCATTCATTGTCTAAACTCAAATTAAGACCAAATACGAACTTTTGACAAGGGTCCTTCTCTGGGTTGAGGCAAAATTAAAATTGACAATTTTTTCTGCAGGTCAGTATCAGGTTGTATGTTAATCAAAAGATGATTCGCGAACGTTACAAATATGTATTAACCAAATTATAATCATCAATTGTCAATACACGAACACAGATGGCGCCACCTGTTGCCATTTCAGTTAATCTCAAGATCACGATTCATCGTCTTAACTTTGGGGTTTTTATTCTTTACCGACCCTTCATAGTACAAAGACACTATAGAATGCTTCTTACAAAAGGCCCACCACCATCTGAACCCTGTCAGACCTATGAACGAGAACCCTGGGTCCCTTATCCTTCTCAACTTTTCTACATAAGGCAGTATTTCTTTTAGGGACTTTTTAGTTCGTCTGTTATAAGGGGAGACGTTGGTCTCGCAGCAGAAGTCTAACACGGCCCTTTCTTCGCTGGCTAGGAGACTTGCTTCGTCTAAGACGGCCATTCGTTTAGATTTCCCCAGTATATTATCGTATAAGGTTCCTTTAGGAATGCCGTAGTGTGTGGCGGCTTGCGTGAACCTCATCCTCTGGGTGACGACGGCTTGGATGGCTTCTTGCAGCTGACTCTGTGTCCACGTTGGAGACTTCAGCTTGCGAGTGCTATGACCGTGGTAATCTGACAGGGTGGTGCAACAAAAACTTTCAAAAATAAACAAATCCGTATCAATCTGATGCAGTAGTTTTTAAACAGTAATTTAGATTTTATGTTCGAGAGATCCAATAATTGAATCTTTATCAATGTTCCGACGATACTTTGACCATTTTTCTATTATTTTATGAACAATAAAATACTTATGGACATATTTAATATCCTATAAAACATTTTCATTATTATTTTATAAACAGTAAAATATACAATAGTCGTTTCTGTAGATTGAAAATACTTCCGAAGATTGGCCAGATTACATCGGTTAGGATTTGTCCTAGATTTTCTGAATAAACGGCGTGCGTTGAATACCAGCGCCAAGGATTGTGCTGTGCCTATGAATGAGGTAGTAGCAAAACAAATAGATATGTGGGTATGTGCACATAGGAATATTTTAAGTCTTTGTTCACGAGGGCTTGTGGCTGTTCAGTGTCGAAGCTGTTGGATATTTTTGTTTCTTCAGCCAAAACTAATGAAAATAATAAATCAATTCGTTTGTTTATTTGATAATTTTGAAAAGCATCTATCAGTGGTACACTAATCCCCGTTTTCACCGACAGCTAAGTGACACTTAAATGAATCCCTAAATAAAAGTGCACTGTTGGATTTTCAACACTCAGCGCTGAGCCTAGCGTTGAAAATCCAACAAGTGCACTTTTATATAGGGATTCATTTAATTGTCACATTGTCACTTAGTGAAGGTGAAAACGGGCATGAGGCCCGAATTACAGAACCTCACTCAAAACTCAAGCATTACTCTACATTCTCTTAAGTTTTTCTCCATAGGTCGACAAAGTATCTCCTATTTCTGTATGTAACCCCGGGTCCACACTCGCGAGTGCGCCTCGTGGAAGCCCTTGCATGAGTCGCGGCAAGCGGAGGCTATACGAGTGCTACCCATCCTCACACGTTTTATGCAGTTGCCCGCCACGCCTCGCGCCTCGCGTCCTTTGACTCCGGTCAAAAAACCGACACCGAAGGGAGCGCGCGCGATTCGAGGCGAGAGACGAGAGAAGGCGAGGACGCCATCCACACTATCGCGCTCGCTTCACCTCGTCTTGCCTCCAGGAGAGTGTGGACCCGGGGTTATTGTCAAAGGAAAAGTAAGAAATCAGAAAAGTATTTTTCACAAAATCCTTCACTGAAAGTTCCTTTATTTTATCATGTGTTTTTGTGGAGAGTGGGCCCCACTACCACGCTGGCTGTTCTACTTATTGTCTGAACGTATTCCCAATGCTGCTATCCTGTTTAAAAACCAGAATACCTTTAAAATTAGTCGAGATCACTCTTTATGACACCTCTTTAGGTAATGAACTATCCGAATATAAAAAAAAAATATGGCCTAGGAGGAGGCATGAAAATTGATTTGCTGTTACAACGTATACTAGATACCTATTAACGAAAATTTAGCTAAAAATTTTACCGATATCTTGATAAGTTGGCTATACCATAAGGAACTATACCATAATTGCATATGACACAACAGCCACGAGAAACTCAAGAAATAAGTAGGTAAGTTGTACGTTCACAATGTAAGACATCTACCTACCCAACTACAATGCCAGTTTTTATGCCATTAAACTATAAATTTCACTAACATTACGCACAACCATCGTAACCCTAACAATGTAGTATTGAGATAATATAATAGTGTTTCTATATTATTTTCTCACGTTATAATGACAGCAAAGAATAGAAGTTATTATCAATGAGAAGTATTTGCAATAAAATACAGTGACTGACTATGTTTTGCTATTTATTATTGTATTATAATGCGCGAACTATCAATAAAAGTATTCAGTCATCAGAATTTCTATTATTGTATATGTTTCTGTTTTTAATATAAAATTAATTACTTTAAACTAACTTCTTTTTGACCTACTGCATCAATGTAACACGGATTTTAAACGAAAATTACAGTCCGGCCGTCCAGACAATGTCTTTTGACATCTGTCAGTTTCATAGGTACTAATAATGATGCGTTTTCCGACTTTGATCCTTAGAAATTGTCCAACTGACAGGTGTCAGGAACGCATTCTCTCAACGGCCGGACTGTAAACATAAAACAGCATGCTTTGCTCAAAATCTACGAAAACAGGAAAAATAATAGAAAAAGGTCATTTAAAAAAAAACTACGAATTGAACGATCTAACTTTTTTACCAAAATAAAACCATACCTACCTAAAGTAATCTTTTAGATCTTAAGTTAGCTTTGTGAAATGTGATTTGTTGACCAAATTAGCCACCAGAACCAGTCATATTGCTTCATACAATATTCGACTACAAATGCATTCGAATAGGGATTTTATAAAAAAAAATTGTCGGTCAAGTGGATTATGAAAAATATTGGACACATATTTTTTCTAATTTTACGTAATTTAAAGATTACGGCGATACATTGAGTTAAAATGTGGCATGACGTCACATCTATGTAGACTTTATAAGTACTTAGTTGTGACGTAGCGAGCCGACTCCCCAGCTTTAATGCATTTTATTTACTTTTTAATTTATAATGTCAAATCAAAAAATACATAATATCTAATATTTTTTATTATCTGACTGACTGACGGACTTAATAGAATTTCTACATTCTGTCTCTTAATGTCTACATTTTATTAAGAATCAAAAACCATTTTTTTTACAATATTTAACACAACTATTTACACTAGGTACTAATTAAAATTAAATTAAATGACTAACTAACTATACAAATAAATTAGAATAATTATGCTTTCAGTGAAATCTGATAAGACTACAAAAAAAAGACCTATGCATTTCACTTTTAAAATATGTATTAATATTGTAAAAAAAGTTGTACCGTACGACGCGTAGACACGAAAAACTAAAGATTTTACTGTTAAAATTCGAATTGTAAAAAAGTTAGACCGTATGACGCGACGCAGATACGATTTTTTTTGTGTTTGTAAAAGTCAATCACTAATTAGGTACTAAAGTGTTAAATTCTAGGATTAAAAACAAACAACGAACCAGCAATTGCTGCCGATGTGGAGGCTCCTAGCCAGGCCTGGGAGTTTTCAATCATTTTGGCCTGCGAACAAAGAAAAAGCCGTTAGCAATCACAGAAATAAATGACAGTTTAGAACAAATGGTTACAGACGTTTCATAGATTATGGAAACTGATTTTGATAGGACCATGAAATATACAACCCCTATGATGAACAATCACGCTTGTCGCCACCGTATATAAAACCACAGAGGTTTTTTTAAATATGTCGTGTCACATTTCAGCTGAAAAAAGTTGGTCCGTTTACAGGACGACATCATGTGGCAAGAGATGTCAAACGCAATAAAAATATCATTTTTCACTGAAATTGTTTACGCTTTGGCTCGTACGGGGCAGAACAAATCAACCGAACGGATAACGTTTATGTGAAATGAAAACAATACAACGTGAGGGAAACTCACACTTACCAATTAATGGCACAAACATCAGAAACAAAATCGAGCTTTATTTCCTTTCATTAACAAAGTAATGGACACCGCACATAGGTTGTAAAGTATATAAAACAGCGTTCTAAATCTTGTGCCGACACAATTACAACAAAGGTTTAACAAGTCGGCTTCATTACCGTACAATAATAATAACGGTCAGATGAAAAAGAACAATTCGTCAGTTAATTTACAATTTCCCATCTCGTACAGGAAGTTTACGATTGCACATTTTATCGATCGCTACTGTAGATCACGCGTCGCTCGGACGCGCCGCCCGCGCCGCCGCCGCTCAAGCGCACGTTTATTTACGTCCACCCCGTAATTGTTGGAGCAAAGAGCGGCATTTCTTTGTGCCCAGCGCTACAACTAAACATTATCGAAGTTTTAATTGTGAACGCAGACAAAAGCCGGCCATTTTACGGCGGCAATAACGGAACGCAGTTCAATCTACAAATAAAATCTTTTATTAAGTTAGCCGGGCGACGACGCGCGCGCCGCTAGTCGTGTTTACGAAACGCACACGTGCCCTAAGTACCGGTTGAAACGTTCCGATGTATTGTTTGTTTACCCGAATAAAACACTAAAATCCAATTCAATAACAAAGAATTAAAGATCCCGAAATAAAATTTATTGCCAGTGTACGATAAAATAGATTTATGTAGGCGCGGGTGGGTGCGGGGGGGGGGAGAGGTGCGGCTGTAGGCGACCGCCTCGATCATATTATTAAATAAGGTACCTACACTCGGTCAACTAAATAACAATCTGTTTAATTTGTAAGACCGTGATAGGAAGAAATCAAGAAGTAGGTCTGCGGACGTGAGAGAGGGCTATTAAATGTCGTTATGGACGTGTGACGCGTGTCAGAGGTGTGACGACGTGTCGGGTCGGTGGGTGGGACATGTATCGCTAACTTGTTGAGCCAGGCTACGTCATCGACGTAAGCAGCTGTTTGACGAGGGTAAGGGGCGTAATCGGCGATTTGTAAGCTTATCCTTAAAGCTTGTTACAAGCTTAACCGCTTATGTAGGTACAAGATCTCTCTCGTCTAGGAATTTATTAGTCTGCATTTTGCAAAACAGTACTAACCCAATTTCATAAACGCACTTGCATAGTTACATTGATAAAGGTCATGTAGTAATGTAATAAGATCACGTGACCAAGTTTTCTTAAAGTTCACATCTCTCGTGGGAAATTTTCATACCGGAAGCACGTGGTTACCGATAATGTTATCACACATTTCCCATCTATGCGCAACAGCAGCTTTTGAGGTCTCATTATTGAGTTAGGGCAAGCAATGAGGTCTAATAATAGTAACATGTCGGAATATGTGGATAAAGATACAAATAACTAACATCAACATCATCATGCCACGGACTATTGTAAATGGCGATTCTCGTAACGGTTTAGGTAATTAATAACTCTCCGCAGCTACAAATTAGCCTCGCTTGCATGAAACTGAAGCGCTCCAGATTACAGGTGCCATCAGTGGAAGTCACTAACAAACTCGATCACTTGCTATCAACTATCGCCCGATATGTGCTTAGATATGGCCTCGCCATCGCCATATCTACAGCCTATGTTAATAATAGCGTTTACAGATGAGAAACACGATGCAACCTTGCTAGAACTTTGAGTCTGAACTCCCCAGATAAGGACGAAACGATTTTTGTCAGACGGCACAAGGATTTGTTTAAGGTTTTTGACAGTGACAACCCTGAGCGTGTCGTCAAACCGCTGAAATTTGCGATAGAACTTCTGGCTGGATTAAAAAATAGCAGAAGAGTCTTTCAGTTAACACAGCTCCGCATATTTTGCGTAAAACAAAAATCTAGCACCATCTGCGCGAATAACTTCCTAGATAGCAAATGAGTGCAATCCAGCGCATTAGTCATTATTTATGTTATTCCGGCGGCTGCGCGGCGTGGCGCCCCTCTAATCGAAACTTTGCGTACGAAACGCAATAATAAACTTCCGCGGTACCGCGCAATTACTGTCTACGTATGTAGGTATACGCGTAATAAGTCCGTCAGTCGGCCCTAACGTACGATTTACGCGAAATTTAATTCCGCCGTTTTATAATCAAGGTACTCGTGCTTTGCCTATCGCTGGTCAGTGGCCGAACATACGAAGAGTCCAAAAAGATTATGTCGCTGGTTCATAGTTTCAAGGCTCGTGCAGACTGGCGCGACTTAACGCGCGCCGCGACACCGGTTATTTAGATTCTTTTTTATTAGAGTCGCGACACGCTGTCGCGTCGCGCCTGTTTGCGGGAGCCTTCACTCGAACAAGAGGACACTTATAATATGAACACTGAGCGGGAGAAGTTATTTGATAATTTCAGACCCAAAAAAAATTTGCCATCTCATTAGGATTTACCGATAAGTCATAAATTTATAAGAAAGCTTGTAAATATCTTGCCTTCACTAAATTAGAGGTGTCTGATAGACAATAGAAACTAAAGCGTGTTAACACAATTACATGTCGATATTGTAAGGGTGGTCAGCGTCTTGACCACCATCCTAATTAGCAAGCCCGGTGACCACCTTCGTGGTCATTGGGTTTACTAATTAGTAGTAATTGCAGTGGCCGCTGTCTTGTATCTGAACACATCGGATATCTATCTATTATATATTATTATGACTGCCTTGTTGGTCTAGTGGTTGCAAGCGCTACTGCTGAGCATGAGGTCCTGGGTTCGATTCCCGGGACGGGCAAAGTGTTATTGGGTTTTTCTATCAGAAATTTCTCAGTAGCAGCTCGGAGTCTGGATTTGTGTCCGGTTGATGGCATTAGGCTCGCCCCCTTTTACATGGGACTTAAACATAACTGGCGAAATGTGGGTGTACCTGCTACTGGGACACCTCTGCCCAACCCTTCGGGGAAACAAGGCGTGATGTTATGATGTTATGTATATGTATACGGTGTGGCAGGGACATCGACGCGAAAACTGAAACCATGGATTCCGTACATGATTCTGAAACCCCCTGCGTTGAAATTTTTCGTCGGTTATTTAAAAAAAAGTCAGCTGTTCCATACATTTTGACCGCATAGGTATTGCACTTTTTTATGAAACAGCTGATATTTTTTTTTAATTACCGACATAAATGGTTACGTTATCCAAGCTAAATGTTAAACGTTGTAAGCTGCGCTATGCCAGCTCATTATTTTGAGCTGGCATAGCGCAGCTAAGCCTTTCGTTTATTTTTTTTAGCTCAGCCTAATATGATAATAATTATACTCCCGGTGTCCTAAATCGAGCCACCGTGCAATTCCATGTCCTGACATGGAATTGCACGGTGGCTCGATTTTGAAACATCAAAAACTGTTGAGTCAAAGATAAAGTATTTATCCAGTTTTGATGCCGACATTATGACCATTCTTTAGATGTCGTCATTGATCCGAATTTGAATTCATGACCTTTTAGAATCTATCCATAAAGTGCAGGGTGGCTCGATTTAGGAGTTCGGGAGTAAGTTCATCTGATCAGAAGTATCATCCACATTATTTAAAACCAACTAGTTTCCCATTTATTTTATTCCATATTGTTAGCCGTGCTGTGAGTTTCTTTCAATTTGCTATTTAATAAAGCTTATGCTATTTCCTCGTTCATACAGGCTGATTCATTTGTTCCGAGATACAGTTGGCGAAGAATGGCGGGGGAAGGGCGCGTCAAAGGGGGTGAGGGGGATGGAAGGGTGACGCTCCAAGGGGCGAAGGATAAAACTAATCACACATCCTCTTCATAGAGCGCAGTGTGGGGTCACTTTGATAGACGGCAGCGGGAGGAGCCGCTGAAAAAATACCGAAGATTTATGCGCAGACTCGAAATTGAGTTGAGTCTAACTTGGCAAGTTTTGTTTTTTGTACACAACCGTAGAAATAAGGGTCTGTTTTAACTTGAAGTTCCCTTTCTTTATTGACCATTACCTGGTTAATATTCTCTCACTGTTTTGACTAACAAATGTTGCTGTTACAACCACGTCCACAAACAGCCAAGAAGGAGAGAAAAAAATTGTTCACACACATTCCGCAACACATAAACTACGCCAACACATCACAATTAAAGCCTTGCTCATCTGCGACAGTGGCGCCCCGCCCCTACGTCGCTCCTGCATTATCCATTTCCGCATTAGTGTCTTTTTGTTCTCCGTTTGATTGTTTAAACGTGCGTCGATGCGGTATCCAGTGGTTATTATTTCCACTCCTCTCACTCGAAATGGCCTCAGTCGATTGTGGAAAAATGCTTCTCTTATTGTTACTGAAGGAACAATAAGCGCCTTCATTTTATATGTTTACAGCGTCTGAAGCTTGATAGGCACTTTACCTCTCTATTACACATACGCGGTCCGGTCCATTGTTTGTGTCCGCCATTGCTTTTTTTCTCTTGTAACGTTTTTAAGTTTGGTGTGTTAACTAAGGGTCGATATGGTTATTGGGGTGTTTTGATAAACGTTGCTTGGGAAATTGTAATGGAATTAATTTTAGTTTTTTACTAATAGACTAACACACATAATTATGTTTGGGGCGCAATTTTATATCATGTCAGTCAGATTAAGATTAGATGTTTTTTTTTTCTTACTGAATTTTGTTGCATCCTGTATAATTATGGTGCCAAATGAAAAGATGATTAGTTTTTAACGCAGACTTCTCCGTAACTCGTAATAATACAATGGTAACTCCGGACTTTTGCTTGGCCTGTTTCTCGGTATGCAAGAATTGTTCAATCAGGCGACATACGACAGACCTACTTATAAAATAATAATAAATATCATTAACCATCTGTCGTTTCAAAAGGACAGACAAGCACTTAACAATGCGCTGTTATTAAAAAAACCGCAAGTCCTGATAAATCGTCGCACTCTGTATATCGCTTTATGAATCACGTTTTGCCATGAGGAACCTTATTTTGACTAACCAAAGTCTATTTTCCATTACTTTTATGAACAATCTTGTGACATTTTCAGCAACGTTTGTCACTCTGAAATTAACCTTAGTTCTCATGATGTTAAAGCTGATATTAGAAGGGATGATTATGTTTTAGTATTGTTATATTGACTTTGGGTTGTAAAGAGCGGAATAAACCATTGTCGTGAAATTATTGTTGTTTACGAGCAAGATACACAATTTTCCGCTATTCATAATATTATTATGATAGAGGTATAAGATATACTATTAACTATTAGGTGCAGCGCAGACGACACACTTTTTGTGCGATCGAGTCTGTGGCGCACGAAAATGTCGTATTTGTCCCCGATGTTTTTCCGAAAGCAGGTTATTCCATATAGGATGTATCGCTCGATAGTAATTTCTGTCAATTTAAAATTTAATTTAGGAACCATTCCGTAGCTCACTTTACATTAAAATTCTAAGAGGGATTATAGATGTTCCTGATCTGCATAATGAAATCTGCAAACTATTTGTCCCAGACAATTACTGTCGTGGCAGGAAACATCGCTTACTGGCTGTTCCAACTTGCCGTACTGTTGCACAGTCCAAGTCACCTATTCCTCGGACATTAGCCGCAATTAACGCTCTCCTGAACTCAAACACAGATCTTGATATGTTTGCGAATGAATGGAAGATGATACTGTCAGAATGTTTGAATTTTTGTGAAAAGGATGCATGATTGTGTTAAATAAATTATATGTTTAAGTAGTGTAACTGGCTTCGGCCGTTCTATTAAAAAAAAAAATTACGAATAAGATTGGAATTTGAATGTGCGCCACAGACTCGATCGCAACAAAAAGTGTGTCGTCTGCGCTGCACCTTAAGTGAACAGAATATTTATTATTTAGCTACGCTATCCACATGTTTGTAATGATGATAGCATGTTATTCAAGCAGTGCATAATTTTACTGTTAGTGCAATTATCGAAAAAGGGGTGGGGGGTGGGTCAGGTTAAGTGAAAGGCTTCCATTGAGGGATAAAACTTTGTATTTTGCCATACATTTTACAACAATACGTGCATATTTATGTTCCAACAAGCAAATCTCTCGTAAAACCTGTCGAAAACTATCAGGCTGCCACCTTAGTGACAGCCGCCTTCATGTCTGCTAGGACGGAGGAGTTCGTACACCGCCCGCAATAGTATTCAATTTTTTGTGCTAAATTAAGTGCAAAATTTCAGTATGCCCAAAATTCCTTTCCTATATTGGTTACCATTTCTCGATTATATAATTTAGAATTGGCCCTCCGTTCCTCGGAAAGCACGTTAAGCCATTGGTCCCGGCTGTCATTCGTGGAGCTTTGACAGTCATTACAGGTCGTCAGAAGTCTGATGACAACCAGTCTTACTAAGGCGTATCGTATTACCCAGTTACTGGGTTGTGGAGGTCAGATAGGCATTCGCTCCATGTAAAATACTGGTATTTCAGCTGCATCTGGTTACACTGGAAGCCGACCCCAACATAGTTGGGTAAAGGCTAGGCAGATTGATTTTGATAATTTAGAATTGGACAAAAGTTGCGGGAAGGATCGGGGTTAAATAGGTCATTTAAATGCAGTCTTTTGTTATAGCATCATTTTCTAACTTGAACAGACAGCTGTGCTGCTGGGGAGTTTGTTGCGCCACTTCTTCTTCCCAGCTAAAGGTACTAGGAAGTGGTGAAGGGTGGGCGTTTTTGGGGGACTGTCTTATTTAATTTTGACGTTCGAAAAGTGCTGATTCTCAGCCTAGTTTGAATTAATGACTTTTGATTTTTTTTTGCTGTGATTCTACCTGATGTAGTGAACAATTTCCATAAGAAACAATTGAAACAATCAACCAGCCAACTTTCTATACAGCGGTAGGCAGGGAACATTTTGCCTATCTATGCATGATATGCAATGCAATTTATTTCATGAACATTATTATGGGGTGATTCTTAAGGAAAGTAGATCAATACGATGCCTGGGTAGAATTCACCCCTTAACGATTACATTTGAGTAAATAATCACCACATATACAGCTTAAATTTTTTTTCTACGTCTTTGTGTAATTTCTAAACTACAGGATGTAGAGAAAAATGTTAAAAGGGACCATAACCTGTTTTAAAAGTAAGTAAGTGCGTAACACATGGTGTGTATTTGGTCTAACGAATTCTCTTTAATTTTTGCATGGCTGCTGGTGAGTACAATCCGTTATCAATATATTTTATAAATTAAAGTATGTCAAGTCGTAAAAACCGTGCGAAGTAGGGGGGGGAGGGGTTGCTAGTATAAAATAAAACAGTACGCTAAAACTATTGACACGATAAAATATAGATAAAGTAAGTAGGTGTCTTTAAAATAATTTCAGGCTAGCTGTAGCTAATTCTACAGTGAAAACCATATTTTCCTGATGGTAGTGTACATTATTATTGTAAGTATAAATGTGTGGTTGGAAATTGTATGCTTCAGTCGCATGACAATGGTGGTAATTTCTTCATTGACTATATGAATATTGTATTGTAGTGTTAGCAACTTTGAAAATATAAAATGTATAAAATCTGTACAAGGTGGCCGGAACATCCAACATAAAAAAAAAAATTACCGACGATAATTTCAACGCAGGGGTGTTTAGAATCATGTACTGAATCCATGGTATCAGTTTTCACGTCGATGTCCCTGTCGATGTATCTTCTTCTTCTATATGTATAAAATTCTCGTGTTACAGTGTTAGTTTGCCATACTCCTCCGTAACGGCTTGATCGATTTTTATGAAATTTTATATGTACATTTGGTAGGTCTGAGAATCGGTCGTAATCTATTTTTCATACCCCTGAGTGATAAGGGTGGCAAACATTTATATGGCAAAACAACGTTTGCCGGGTCAGCTAGTATTATGTAAAAAGCAATTTCCGTGCGTTAGTCTCGCAAAAACTCGAAACTAGCTCGACCGATTTGTTTTGTTTGCCTTACGAAAAAGAAAATTAGAAAAAATCCAAAAGAACAGCCAAATAATCCAAAAATTACGAAATGTTGTCACGTGGTACGAACTTCACCGGGTTATCTAGTATTAATATGAATTAAAGAAGGACATTAAAGAAAAATCCTAAAAATATAACATGCCTACACTTCTTGGTGGTCCAGGGATCAGAGGGACTGCTGGCTCTGAGCGCCGAGTACTGCGTTTTATTCCGATCAATCAATTTTATTGGATTCTTTCATTGTCATTTTGTAATAGCTGGCTGAATGCTGGTGCCGGTGGAAGTGGTAAAAGGCACGATCTGGTTGCATGGAACTTATAGAAATGTGTAGAATCCTATAGCTGCTACCATCTGCTGCTACCATCTATACATATACCCTGTCTACCCTTCTGCGACTAAAGGTGTGATGATCATCTTAAAAACACACAGAATTCTAACAAGTTTCATCTGCCTAGCCTAGCCTTTTTCCAACTATATTGAGGTCGGTTTCCAGTCTAACCGGATGCAGCTGAATACCAGTATTTTACATAGAGCGACTGCCTATCTGACCTCCACAACCCAGTAACTGGGTAATACGATACCCCTTGGTAAGACTGGTTGTCAGACTTTCGGGCTTCTGACGACCCATAACGACTGTCAAAGATCCACGAATGACAGTCGGGACGCAACGGCTTGACAAGTTTTATACCAGTACTTAATTGTTGGTTCACTTGACGAAACTGGGGTTCTTTTTTCGTTAGTAATTTAAAAAAAATCGGTTGGGTTTTTTTTAACCCTTTATTCATCTACCGCATGGTTAAGCCGTCCCTATTCTCTTTCCCCTATCTTTTCAAAACTAAAGAAAACACTTCAAAATAACACTAAACGACTGCCTCATTGATTTTATTCCCATGTCGGGCAATGTGTTCCTGACGTTTCTTAGTATTAGCCCGAAGTCTAGATTTGAGCCTCGTTGATGGCAATAGGCTCGCCACCTTGTCATATTGAATTAAATTAAAGAAAAATCAAAATTAATTAAAAGTACACTTTGTAAACAAATATATTACAAATTAGAGGATTATATGCTGATCCTGCTCCACAGGACAATCTAGGGTCTCGACAAATTCAAACGTATAATTTATTATTTTTATGACATTGCTTTTACATTCTGTGACTATTTTAACTCACACACTGATTTATTGGTAAAATTTTGGAAATATTGTATACTTTTATAATGTTTGTAAATATGTGAGCATCATGTATCTATCACATAATTAATAAAAAATATATTTAATTGTGGTATAGTAATTTTATACTAGGTACATCGTCTTCACATATAATTATATAATTAATGTATACAAAATATTGTAAAACATTTAAAAAGAGAAACGGTGGAATTTCTTGCCCATTCTTCTCCATACGAAAACTACCACTTCGAAGGGGCGACAAGAATCCATTATATTTTTTGTAAATTTTAACGTTCTAAAGTGCCATTTAAGTGCCAATTTGAAATAAATTACTTGACTTTTACATGGGACTCAAAAACTGCGGGCAAAGTGTGAGTGCACTGCATACCTCTGCCCATCGTTTCCAAGGATACAACCATGATGTTATGTAATGTAGCACATACAAAAACAAACTCAATCATTATAATATAACACACGAAATCTTTTAATTCTTAGCATTAATTACTGGGAACAAACGTCGTCCCGTAGTGCTGTTTGTTTAAAACATTAGTATATATGCTTATGTTAAACTGGAGGAAATTTATTTGACTTAGGCGTAGTTTCAGTGTTGGCGACGATGTAAGCAAGACAAACATGTTAATTTTCACCCTCTCTCCTATCACCCTCTTACACCCCCACAGGCGGATAGGGCTGCCAAATATATCTTTTAAATAGGACATTCATTTCTCTTTATAAAGTTTGAATGAGGCTGTAGTGTCTAACCACCTCTGTGGTACGACTACCTGTCTCAGACCCAGAGATCCCGGGTTCGATTCCCAGCGGGGGAATAATTTTAAAGCTTGTTTGGATAGCTACCACCATCTTATCTAAGTCAGTCGCCATAACAACAATGTTAATAACAGTATTGTTGTGTTTCGGCAGTTAGAGGTAAGATAGTTAGTTTCCTTGTAATTGAGGATTCCGGGTGAAGATCGCTTCCACCTTCGGCCTGATCATCACTTACCATCAAGTGACAAGAAGGCCAAGAGTTTCACGTAAAGCTTAAAAAAAAAAAACGTGCGAGCATTACAATAGTCACATACGATGAGTAACATCTGACATCTCACCTCGGTAATAAGCAACATTAAAGGGGCCTCGTCAAGGTCATTTCTGACGGCAAACTGGCACCGCGCGCGCTCATTGGTCAAATCAAATAGCGCGCGCTTACCCGGCTGCTTGTGACACACTTCCGTCCCTTTTCACGAAATCACTCCCACAGATTTGATTATTTAGGTTTTTTTGGATTTAGATTCACTTAGATAGCAGGAAAGCGAGGGGGAAAGATGTCACATATATTAAAAATTATGGTGTGGTGTATTTTTTAGTTTTCATGCTGATGGTGGCTATCTAAGTGACAATGTGGTTAAACGTGGAATATAATAGAATACTTTTTATTATGTACACCATGCGAACAACGCACTTTTAGAACATTTTTATGATTAGGTTATCCATTAAGCACCCTAATTGCGTAAAACACGATCAATCACAATCTGAATAATTTTGAATGATATTGACAATTCATTACTTCATATGTTCGAAAAACGTAAATAACGCAATTAATGTTAGTTGAACTGTCAAAATTAAAGATTGTGATTGATCGTGTGTTACGCAATTAGGGTGCAGTACTTAAATATGAGGCTGAGAAAATGACGGCGAATGCATGACGGAAATGTCTTCACTATATTTTGCCAGATCATTTCCTACAAATTCGGCTTAGATTTTTATTTCATCTGCCAGAAGTAGATCTTCAATGAACCTGAAAACACTGTGTAGTATTTCGACTACCAGCTGACAGCCCTATCTAAAGCTTCCAATTACAACATGGCCCGTTAGAGGGCGCCCTGAATTATATACCGACAACTTTGACGAACATTTATTTTTAATTTACAAACGGCTCCCGTGCCCCGTGCCGTACGACAGCACCGAAATTACATGCCCGTTGTATTATTCACGAGGAATGTCAAACCTGACTTCCTTGCATATAGGAGCATACTGAATTAGATAATGTGCTTATTAATATTGGAGAATACATATCATTAAATGGGAGAATGGTTAAAAAATTATGTAGATAACAGTTACAGAAAAAAATGTTAGAATAAGTCCACCCTGAGCAAGCGTGGCGATCAATGCTCGTGCCTTCTCTGTATGAGAAGAGGCCTTTGCCCTGCGCAGTGGGACATTATAATATTAGGCTGGTATTAGTATTATGTCCTTATTGTATTTTCTTTTATATATAATTACATTTTTAAAAGACATTTACGTAAAAAATAAATTGAGGTCCGCCAGGTTCGGGAGCAGGGTTCAAGCTACCGGTGGTTAGGGCTGCAGAGACAGAAACCTCCTTAGAATGCGAGCCGTATCGAGGAGTACTGCCTTCTGAATCAGGCCCTTGATCCAACCGCCTGATGAGAGCCTCGAGAGATGTTGATCGAGGCTTTCGGCCATCAGGATTATTATTGTATTTTTTTTTTATTATTAGTGGTCCTGTGTATTAACCTCAGCACTTGATAAAAAATTATTTGCCTCATAATTTTTTTCACACATTTTAAACTCACGCAATAAATGTCAATACCGAAACGAATGATCAAACAAACAGTCGTAGGTATCCTACCTTTATTGGCAAATGCAATCCTATCACCCCAAACACCGAAAAAGTTTGAAAATTAAAAAGTTGGAGGCAATTCACGCGACGGCCGACAGCCATTAACATCAAATACGACGACTTTTCGGTATTTGCGTTTACACAGAAAATGCCTATAGATACCTTTCTAAAAAAAGTTTATTGTAACTAGAATGATTGAACGTACAGTACCGACCAAAAGTCCATGAGCAATCTCACAAAGCAATAGACTGACGCTTCGGTTTGACTTACGACCTTCTTCTATAAGTTGTTACAATACTGTAGACACGCACATTACACACACACACTCACTTTCTCTGCAACCAATGACTAGTTCAATAATCATCATTCGTTTTTAGTTTCATTCGTCTTGTTCACATAAATATTAAAGTTTAGCAGGTAGACCACAAAAAACTAAGTAAATTATTTCGATTTCTGTGGGGTAGATGCAGTTTGTTACGAGTATTTAATTAATAGAACTTTGTTGGTTCGTGGATAATATTGGTGACGAGTATTTAGCGCAGTGTTGTGGTTATTATTATCAAAAAGCAGGCATAAAATATATTGAAGAGATCAGATCAGATCAGAGAATATTATTGCGCTGCGTAAAAGTGAAGTGAATATCTAATGAAACCGGACTAAGTGTGAGTGTTATCATTTATATATTTCATATTTTACTAAACATAAATCTTAATCAAGGGTATTGTTGATAAAACAGAGGTATTGTTGAGACAGAAGATGCCTTTAAAGTTTTAAATTCATTGTGAGGTTTAATTCGATTAGTGAATAATAAATAATAAGGTATTATGTGTAATAAAAACAATGTTTTTCTTTGTTCTAGAGAAATACTGTGAGGGTTAAGAGATATGAGGAAGGGGCTTATTATCGAGTAGCAGCGACGTCAAATGGTGAATGAAACAAATGGTTTCATACCAACGAGATATTTTGCTGAATTATTAAAAACACGTCATTATGAACCGTTCGCCGTGCACTCTGAAGGCTTGCATCACTGAAGACCAGCTAGAAAACCGTTTTTGACCTTAAAATATTGACCGTACCAACTTAATAAACAACAGATTCGTTATTGCATGAATTTATGGTAACGAATTTTTTAAGCACGTTTCAATAGGGTGTTTGTCGTATTTCTTGCAGATATACCGAAATTGTTTAATATTATTTTAGTAATAGTATTATTTTAGGATTAAAATTTGAGGTTTAGTTTCAATCTTCTTTTCGTAAAGAAAACGAATACTTAAGCTTTAACCTCAATAACAACCAATATTTACTAAAGTCAAATAAAATGTAAAATAATTAATACAAATAAAATATAAACAAACTGCCCATATTCAACCTTAAAATTACCTATTCTGTAAGTAGTTTTTTACATTTTAAGTAGTCTAATATTCTTATTTATTACTTAATTACTTCGACCATGATCAAAGCTTAATGTTTATGGTGAAAAAATCCATTAAAAATTTAAAATATTTCACAATTTAAATATGTCAAAATAATACAAACTGCTTCTAGTTTCTTGACATCTATTTCACATCTTATTCAGCTGAAGTAATGATAAATAATTGTAGCAGTGTGTTAACTTATGTAAAATAAATATAACGAATAAACATATTTTTTTAATTTTGTTATCATATATCACGCATTTTTTATTCTAAAACCTTTATTGCAATAACAACATAAAAAAGCAGCAATATTTAAAAAATATTATTATCGAAAACAAAAATAATAATATTTGCAAAAAACCGCACTGTGTTTTACGAGATTAGAACCTGAGACAGTTTTAATTCCATACCAACGCTTATCGCTTTCTGCTATCTGCACTTGTTAAGTTACTATCGAATTTTAGCAATGCCATTAACTGGTCAAGTTCACGCGCATAGTGCGTGTGTGCTAGCATGTTTAAAGCGACGGAAATATATTGTTGTTTCGTGTAGAACAAAACTGCGTTATCTGTGGTGTGTGTATCGTGTTGCTTACTCATACAAATGTACGAGCTATACCGCGTGTTCACAGCAATATGACTCTTAGCGTGCTCATGCACTTTTGAGCGCTTACTGTACAATAAACAATATATTTAATTTTTTTACCAATCTTTAGCGGGTCTTGGTCTTTTTCAGAGGGCGAGAGACAGAGAGTTAAGGAAATTGTTAGAGGAGGCCATTGTCGAAGGACAAACTGATTAGGAAAAAAAATGTGCACCGAACGTCGATATTAAAGAAAATTTTATTTAGAAAAATATTTTAGAAAACATTGTAGAACCAGCAAAAAAGGCTTATTTTATTTTATTTAAATTATACCATGAAGGGGTAAAATTTGATCTCACCATTTGGCACTTCGACAAACAATGTTAGCTTAAACTTCAGCTTCCTATACACTGCAAACGAGTAGTAAATAGTCACATAGTAATTACCGACAGCATTCAACATGTCGTATGCGTTAATAACTTACAGTACAGAACATTTGTTGTACCATGTCTTGGGTGTTAGCCCAAAGATTCAAATCGTTAGATTCGCTTAACCGCGTCAAAAAATAGTCGCGTTTCTGTTTCTTTGACACCTCTGACCTGACACACAATGACGCAGTGACTTAACTTGGTTGTCGTGGAAAAATCATTTAATAATGTGCGAGCGCAGGCTTCTCAGTAATGGGCAGTTTTTTGCGTGCATATGTACTGTGAGGGCAAATCTAGTAATTTAAATCTTTGGTTAACCCTTTTACACACGACCGTGAAAACGACCCGCGCCAGTGACGCAACATACAAACCTCCTTAACCCTAATTAACCGGACGAAAGCGAAACGCGCGAGAAAAAGAAACGAGTTGTATAATTCGGGAAGCTAGTTACCCGCACGTCGAGCCAGTCTCTTTACTTTTGTTTTTTTAATTAGTTGCCGCTTAAACTTTTGCGCGTTTTACGCTGTTCATTTTGTTCTCTACTGTAATTTTTTCACGACCTTTTTCTATTGCGTTTCGATGGACATTATGCATTAAGCTTCGGCGAGTCCTAGAAAGTTCACCAAAACAATTAACTAGTTTCTTTGAGTTCAGCCGGTGTATTCTGTAAAAATTGAATGAGAAATTTTTAGTGACGTGAGTACTTATGAAGTGAGCAGTCGATTCGTAGATTCTCTACCGCCAGGCAGGATGACAGTTCACTTCGGGCTCACGTTACGAGATTTTTACAGAATAGCAGTACAGGCTCAATAAACACAAGGCAACAATGTTCTCCTTCCATATTAATTTACAAATCATGGCTAGGGAGAGAGGCATCCGAGTAGTAATGATTTAACATTACACTCCATTTGCTTAAGGAAAACAGAAATAAAATGAGATGATTTTATCATAACAAGAGGAAGGCGAGGCGCCAGTTTCGCTTACATTATTAAAACAAAACAATAGACACACAGAGGAACAGACGAACATACGTACTAATGTAGTAAATTAATTATAAACAGGGCGCGGAAACTCTCAGGCCCCGTCTTAACAGACGATTAGTAATTGCGTTATCGTTCAATTTGTGCCATTAGTTGTCGAGCGTGGCCGTCGACGAATGAAATTTCGATTTATTTAACGTCCGACCTTCTTTGGTATTAATATTAATTAATATTATTACAGCTGACGTGGCAGTAAGTGGGTGTTGAACTATTATAAAATGGGCAACGTTTTAACGTTGGGGATGGTGATCATTAAGCTCCACAGTAACACACTGAAGTTATCATAAGGATAAGTTTATTTGCTGTCGTCACATCGAAAGTTCCAAGCAATGTTTATAATTTGTCAATTAAATATGGAACAATAACAATTACGTGCAGCCTTGCAGGGACACCAATAGCCGAATTTATTATCTATTTATAAAATTTTAATGATGCTGTAATCAAAGCTTGTTGCTTCTACAAAAGCGACAAAATTCCGAAAACCTTCTCTTTTTTAACCGACTTCCAAAAAGGAGGAGGTTATATGTTCGTCGCGTATGTTTGTTTTTTTTTTTTTTTTTTTTTTTTTTTTTTTTTTTTTTTTTTTTTTTTTTTTTTATGTATGTCCACCGATTTTTCCGTCATTTGTGGACCGATTTTGAAAATTCTTTTTTTGTTTGAAAGGGTATGCTCCCAAATTGGTCCCATATAAATTTTATTAACTTTGCTTGGGTAGTTTTTGAGTTAGCTACAAAATACGTATTTTTTTCCCACTTAGTATGTAGATGATATGATAAGTTCGTGTCACTGGTAGCAGGTAGTGGTATTCGAATATGTGTGAGGTAGGTACCAAAACTAAAAAGTGAAAAATAAAAACTTTTTACAAAAAAAAAACAACCGACTTCCAAAAAAAAACACTACAAAGTGAAAAATAACTTTAATTTCGGAAGTCGGTGGCAAAAAACGAAAACACAAAACCCAAGACACCGACTTCCGAAATTAAAGTTATTTTTCACTTTGTAGTGTTTTTTTTTGGAAGTCGGTTGTTTTTTTTTTTGTAAAAAGTTTTTTTTAATTTGTGAATTCAAATTTGGAACAATGGTGATACCGAAATGATGCCCAGTATGTCAGCATCAAAACTGCATAAAAACTTTTTCTTTGACTTATCAATAATACAAGCTTTATATCTTTAGCTTGCTTCGTTCGTATTTGTGTTATTTTTAATGTTTTAGAGACCTGTAAACAAAAATATGCAGGATGGCTCGATTTAGTCCGGGAGTGTATTATAAATTAAAGTAGCTTTTCATGTCAGTGTGACCGCGTTGTTCTTCTAAACTTCGCAACAGATTTTCATGCGGTTTTCGCCATCATTTAGAGAATTTATTCCGGAAGGTTTATGTATATTATTATTTTAAACTTATACATTAATATTAAACTTACATTATAATAAAGAAATCTCGATGTTTTGTCAAGTTGTAAACTACGCGAAACAGGGGCGGCTAGTTAAGAGATATAACGAAATTATATGAAGTGTACATACATCTTTTGACTTTTGCGTATAAGCTGGTTATGTCTGCCGAGCTTGTCATTGGAAAACTTATCGGTAGGGAAGGACAACCCGGGAGCTGCCACGATCAAACCATAACACACGATTGATTATTTGTCGCTAACCACCACCTCTTATAGGAATATTATTTTGATATTACTTGTGGCTGAGTAATAACTGCCGCACGGGTCGATCGATCAGGTTAAGCTGCGCTTGCCGCGGTTGGTCCGTGAATGGGTGACCATCTTTACATACCAAGACCCCTCCGTTCCTTGGAAAGCACGTTAAGCTGTTGGTCCCAGCTGTCATTTGTAGATCTTTGGTAGTCGTTACTGGTAGTTAGAAACCCAAAAGTATGACAACCAGTTTTACCAAGAGGTATCATGTTAACTGGGTTGTAGAGGTCAGATAGCTCCATGTAAAATACTGGTACTCAGCTGCATCCGGTTAGACTGGAAGCCGACCCTAACATAGGAAAAGGCTAAGCAGATGATGATGATTTTGATATTACTTCACAGTTGGAAAGTGATGGAGCTATACAGGACATATAGCTCCATGTCTTTCTCACTTACATACCCAATGTACACAATATGAGTCATCGATAAGAGAAGAAGAAGGAATACAGCACTCCTCACTCAACAATGAAGATAATAGGGAAGCAATAGTAAAAGGGGCGGAGTATGACATGTGATTCACCACTTCATTTGTTTATAGAAATGTAACAACTTGAAGAAGGAAAAGAACGTACGTGCAGGTAATCCAACAGTCGAGGACAGTTCGCGTGTAGACAGCGCCTATTAAATGTCCGCCGCAGACTGAAGAGGTGTCGCAGAGGCGTCGACACAGCACAATACGTCTCGCCTCGCGTCCCAACAATATCCACGTGTTTACATTCCCGGCGTAATTCCTTTGAACTCGCATGTGGGCCCGAGGAAACGTAAAATAAACAGAACTTTCTCGTAATGTTTAATTAAATTAATCAGTTGGTTGATTAGTCGATGGTTCGCCGGCGTTGGCGTAAACAAAGCGCGTCGGCGGCGTGGCCGGGCTTTGATCTAGCGACTCACTCTCATCTCCTCTATTGTTATATATTTGTGAGGTTCCCGCCGCCCGCCGCCAGCTGCCGGCGCCTCGCGCCTCTTGCACCACAGGGATGACACGCTCCATGTTTTTGCATTTCATACGAAATCATATGAGTTGCCCAGGCGAAACTTCACTCAACTTGGATAAGTACTTATTTTTGGCTCTACGGAAGCCAATATTATATCTTGTAATTTTTATAAAAGCTTCTGTTCCTTGACTGAGCTGAAAACCTTAAACTTAGCTGACCATCATCCTCGTCCACATCCTTATCACTTTTTATCTGAGTCTTTGCCTCCTGTCTTTTAGATTATTTCTTAAAAAACTGTGTCAAGAAGCAAGCGAACTTGCGTCTGAAAAGAAATCTTAATTTTTTGTCACCCCTATGAACCTACACCTATGCGTCTAGCATAATGTTTTACTTTCACTAAATAGTACATTCAGTACATCGCAGAGCGACGTGCTGAATCGCAATTTTAATTTATGTCAAAACCTCAGTTTTGGCACGCTTTTCATGCTGACAAAATTTTGTATTACAATGAGGATTTAAAAGAGAAGTCTAGCTTTATTTTTTCAGTTTCGGTTCACCTTGATGCAGATTATTAAAAGAGGAAATGTTTTTCAGTTGGTAATTGAGTTGGGTCAGTCAGTTCTAGGCAATGATATCATTGGTTCTAGGTCTCAAAAGTTTTTTGTATGGTTTTGTTTCATTATTGACTGTTGTTTGCTATTGTAAGTTTTGCCCAGATGTAGTTTGTTTGTAAAGAAATTATTTTGTTGGTTTCTTTTGTTGGAAAAGTAATGAACCTATTTTACTTCTTCCTGAATGTTCTTTTCCCTGAATGAAATATGAAAATGCTCCAACCATTTACTCGACAAATGAAATAATAATTTAAAAGGCATGTGCCACGTCAGCGGAATCGATCGGGTCGATCGTTCATGCTCGCACAGTTAACCCATGTCAGCACTATGCTGGACAAAATGTAGATATTATTAGCGTACACGATACGGCGCCGGCGCCGGCGTCCGCTGAGCGACAGCTATCTCAATCTAACGGCTATGGTTCACACTTTCATCGAATTAATGCATCGTTAATTTTAACTGCCCTCGTGTTCACAAACGCGTCTGCTGAGCGAGGTGTCCTGGGTTCGATTCCCGGTTCGTGCAAAGTGTTTATTGGGTTTTTCCATTACCAATTTTTCAGTAGCTGCCCGGAGTTTGGAAGTTGTTGGTGTGAGTGTGACATCTACGTGGCTCAACGAGCACGTAAAGCGGCCAACCGCTTTGCGTGCTACGGTTGGTCTTGCGCCTGATATAGATCAGGGGATAGCCCCGTTGATGTCGAATTGCCGTCCCATCACTCCCATCGGACTATGAGGGTTTAGGGGTATGAGGAACAGGGTGTAAACTTCTCTCATCTTCTATAGAAAAGGGAGGATCCTCCGAGACGGGTGTCGAGTCTGGCGGGCAAATGCCCAACGATTGATGTCGGGTAGTCATATTTATGTCATATGCGCGGTAAACTCTAATTTTGCGTTGTAGGATTTGTGTGACGTTTTTGTTGCGTAGTTCGTATGTAGCGAAGTAGATGTCGCCACAAGGGTAAAGGAACAGGGAGTACATCTGTGTTTGCACTAATACCTACTTGTGCACTTTGACCGAAATTCGGTCGGGAGTATGTTATTATTGTAATTTCCTTTACAGCTTTGTGTTTAAGATGCTTTTAATTTACTGCAGGGCAAGCTCTATCTTACTGTGTGCATTTCAGTTGTGAAAAGTCTGTTCAGCCTTAATTGTGGTAGAGTCCCCAAACATTATGTTTTCAATAAATATTTCATTTTGGTTTTCGTCTGCATTTTACTGACAGATGATCAAGGGAAACGTGGGTTTTATAATGGTTCAAATAAAAGTTAGTTTATCTCTATATGGGAAGATAACGTAGTGATAGTTAAAAAAATCAAGTTTAAACATACTTTTGGTAGAAAATAAAGTATTTATTTGCTTCCAAATAAGGAGGAATCAATCACATAAAATTGTTCATAAAACTCAACAACTGCCAAGTCATTTCAAGCTCACAAAATGACCACAATTGACCACATCTCGAACGCATATTAATAAAAGAACATGTCTATATTTGTTTGTACGTACATAATCAACCAATAACTGAATAAGTAATAAAAAACGCGCGTTTCAATGGATCCAGTAGCGACGCGAAATTCCGTACGTTGAACGACTTATTGTTGTTAGCCGTATTTATAGCTTTAAGGAACCCCCCTCGGGACGGGCGAGCAATCAGGGACGTCGTGTTAACTACGAAAATTATAATATGTGTTACTTGGGCAAAAACGCCGATTTACGAGATAGTGAAAGCTATTGTCATTATCATCGTCTATTTTTTAATTCTGCCAGCTTATTTCGTAAAAATCACATCGCGAAAACTTAGGTCAAGTGAGCTAACATTTAAGCCAATCGATGTTAGGGATTGACGTAATAGAATAGATCAAATCTGATGAGCAAATCTTAAAAAAGGTTAGTTAGCGCAATCTCAACCAGTTTCCGATAACAGCAGCAAAGAAAAATAAGTCAATAATACAAATACTTTCATCAAAACGACTACGTTACCATGAAAGTAAGTTAAAGTCACATCGCGTCTTTCATCACCGTACTATGACATGAACGTGCAATATTGAATACATCTACCAACCCTGCGCTCGAGGCGTGAATAAAATCTAAATTTGAAATACGATGTTTTCAATCAATTCAGCGATCACAATTATAATGGGGCGTGATCCGTCCATAGTTCCATACCACTGCCTTGGATGTTACTCGGTCTCTGAATAAATAATCACCATGCAAGTTTTATTCGTTACGGGTTACATAGGGTGACAATTGTATGTTGTTCCTTTAATCTAATTCTAAGGCGTAATTTGAAATATTTGTGGCTTCAAGATTAATAATTCTGGGTTTCCAGGTATTCGATCCACTTGTTCGGTTTGTTTAGCTAGTTAACAGGCCGGATACGGATGATACATTTACGGTGGGTCGGAAAAACCGTGAACACTTTGTGAATGGAATTTGATTGAAGATTTGACACAAGAATATGAATACTTATGATTCTATTATAAAAGCAAAATAACCTAACAAACAGGTACATGGTCCCCTAAAAGCGGATGACCGACTTACATGCAAAGGTTTTAAGGCCAGCGACATAACGTCGGACGCGCTACTTACGATTCAAGTCCAATTGAATTGCAACTCTCCTGTTACGCCTTTCATGAATCCCAAATCATAGAGTAGAACTAGATTCATAATACAGATTTACATATTTACGGAAATAAGATTAAGTTTCACCTATTTTTAGTAAACAGCACAAGTTTTATTAACACTTTCACAACACCAGACAATTTTTTTGATAGAATAATAGTATGTTTATTTCTTATAACTGGCAACTAATATACGATTCTTCAACGATCCAAAGTCAATTAGGCTTAAGATAGAGCTAAAAGATAACGTTTTTCCAAGTACTGCGTTTTCAATTGTTTGTAGTACTAATGTTATTCAAATGAGAGCACGCGTGATGCGGGAGGCACAGTCTTCCGGGTGCGGGAGTCTCAGCGAGCCCAGCCGACCGGAAAATTGCCGGCGGAATGGTCCGAAATAGTAGAAAATATTGCCAGATATGAAACAATGGCATGTTTGCATATAAGTGGCGGATCGAAAATTACTTTTATGAATAAGAAACCGAGCGTTTCTGTACTGGTGTTTTAGTAATGTATGAAGACGACTAGTGGCCGGTTCTATACCAGATGTAGTTTAGAAGATAATTTATAACGTTATTTAATTTTCAACAGCAAAGAGAAACTCACTATTATCTCAACTTTCCGACTTACGTCATGAACAGCTCAGTTTATTATCCTTTTAGAAAAACCAGAAAACTTTAATGTAAAGAAGATCAGCTTCTTCTAACAACGAGGATTAAATACAGCTTCCTTTGTAAAGAAACTCTTTATAAAATTAAATCAGAAACTAATTTTCGCGTAATAAAATTCCGATCCTCTCTGTTACATATTACTAAAGCATCCCCGTGGACTCAGGAACGTAGAAAATTAGCTTTATACCGAAACGATAGATTTGAAAAAGAGTGTAAAAATACTAAATTGAAGAATTTCATGCATCCACACGATAATGAAAATGTAATTTACGTAGGTAATGTAAAAAACGCGAAAAAAACAGGGCAGCTCGGGTAAGTTGATGGAGGCAAACGAGATATTTGCAGTGTTTTGCATAACTGCATTAAGTGTAGGGCCGAGAGGCCCGCTGAAGGCACGTACACTCGCCTACTAAAGTGCAATAAAAGCCTTGTAAAAATTGTAATGGCGCTAATAAAGACTTTTTTGTCGTTCAACACTTTTGCCCAGTTCTTTCTGGTTGTTATTTTTAACGTATTATGAATTGCATTTGTAATTCAAGTGAAAATGCGACGGCTGTGCGAAATTAATTGGCACGAACGTTTTTGTGATCGCCTCGAGAATTCTGACTGACGTGTGAACTAAAAAACTAGTTGTGGACAAGTGCGTGTACTACTAAATACAGAACAATTCGGATGGATGAAATTACTTTTTGCCATCCCTTTACTGCGCGGTTCACCTGTTTATTCATACATTTCTTTTCGTCTTGGTTATGCTGAGTATAAAATGTAACAGGTATCTTTTTTAATATCCGTTTTTGTAACCCTCACATGTCACGATAGCAACTTATGTGTTCGTAGCAATAAGTGAGCAATTAATAACAGAGCCTATTAATTAATCGAACCGTCAAACCGGAGATAACGTAAAAAAGTCAGCGGTAATTTAAATCATTTTCAGTATAATAAACTTCACAATCAACTATGGAAACTAAAGAGCAACTACAGATTCAATTAGAGACTTTCGCTCTGAACATTTCTATCGCCACAGAATCATTTCAAGTGCGAAGTTAAAAAAGTGATAATTAATTTGCGAGCGTTGAGCGCTCGGGAGTTTAGCGAGCGATTGTACCCACCTGAAGATATCTCGAACATTGTTTCCGTTTGTGTACAAATTGTTGCTATTGTACTCTATTTTCCATAACGTATGAGGGCTATTACGTTTGGCGTTTTCTTATAACTGAGCGGTACCGGCGTATTGTGGAAAATTCTTTGAAATACCTTTTGAATAGAATGTACGTCTATTATAATAAGAGTAAGTATTTGTCGTTGCATCAACCACTTTGCTTGTTAGTTATTTATCGCTATTTTCCATTTCGATCTGCCCGTTTTTCTGCATGGTAAATTATTTGCGAATGTGTGTTGTGTTCCGGGGTTTTAGTTAAAGCAAATCGGAGAGGCAACCGGATGACGAGTGGTAATCTGGGTCTTGAAGTGATACCGAACCCCCCCAGTACCGTCCGAATGGACCCCAAATAGACGGGAACGGAGATATGGGGGATCGGGGAAAAACGTTTTTTTTTTACATGGTATTCAAAATTTAAGTTTTATTACGTGCAAGGAATTGTGTGTAATTTTACGTGCCATTGCCTTGAATATTTATGTCTTTTAAAGAGCTTTTTTTTGACACTACATTTTCTAAATCACAGAAACAGCTCACGAATCCGCACAGCGAACATGATTCGTATACTACAAGCACAATTTCACGCCTCACGAGACCCTAAAAACGTGTGACTATAAAAATCACGACACAAAGTAGTAGACAACACAAGGATGAGTATATCGGCCCACCGCAGTGGGCGATGTAAACAATTCCAATCGAATCGTAACAGCTACTGAACAATGAACGTCGGATCACGAAAAAATCATCTTACAAGTTAGTCGTGAGGCCGGGCCACGGTAGTCGTGTGTCCGGGACGTGGCCGGCCCGGCGGGGCGGGCCTACTGCTGCTCATTCCACCGCCGTTCCTAACTACAGACTGTTTTATGACCTTTTCGGGACCTGATCGCCGACGGCACTGGATGTCAGAATCGGAATGATTTTATTCGCCACAAGATATCGGGAAAAGCATCACAATTATGATAATGTTTATTCTTGTATGCAACAAGAAAAGCTTACTTGAAAAACATGCACTTACAAAAATAGAACCTTATTAAAATCTCTCACTTTTTAGCTGATTTACCCCACTCTTGCACATACCGAGCTAATCACGAACGCTCAATTGAAATATAGGCGTTCGGTAAGCTTTCGGTACTGCGTATACCAAGCATGCTGATGTCGCACCGCTGCTGCGCTGATAAATCAGAAAAGGGCTTCTTTCAGTTATTCAGATTACAATAGTAAAGTAAAGTAGAATAGCTTTCTTTCAAACTAGCTTGTGTTATCAAGTTTAATTCACAAGTAAATTGCTACTAAACGTAGTTGGCTATACAGAGAATTTACAGCTTTAATCCAAAAGAGAAACAAAAATACAATTGCACATTTAATGAAAGTTACACTTGATCTTATATCGAGTTAGCGTCATTACAAAAAAACAGGATTTACACGACTACAGGGCGAAGTTACACTTCACCAACATTCTCCGTTTTTTTTTTCTGTCAGAGCAGGAAAGCCCTTTAATTAAAAATGAGAAAATTTTCCATGGCAAACTTTTCATCCGAGCCATTTGCAATGTTGTAGCGCCGTTGAATATTAAAGTTCGTCAGAATGGCAGTAAATTAGTTGTCTATTTCAAAGTGTGGATTAAAACTGTCGATTAAGATAATAACTTAGAACGTGTCATCATTTTCAGCCGGTTGACGGCTCCTTAGAGTCTTCTGAACCACTACCGACTGTGCACGGTCTCACATCAAAGTGAACATTGCTAGGCATAGTAGAAAAGCGCACAAGAGCCTCTTGATACAATGCCTTTCTCCACTTCTGCATCACTAAAGTGGGAGACAAGATAGACCTACCCTTTTTTAAGAGGATAATCGACCACCCCTGTCTACCCCCCTGACCCAAGCGTGAAGGTACGGAAGGGCCGTGACCCTGACCTCTTCGAAACAGATGTCAACCTTCAAAGCAGACACATACCTCTATTTTTCGCGATTAACATACACTCAAACAAATTATATGTCTGTATATTTGTTTAAACAAAACACAAGGGCTATATTTTATAAAATATACAACAGTTTAAATGATAATTTATACTCCATTGTTATTCATTGATGTTATTATATGTATATTTTGCCATTGTTTCAAATCAGAGCATATTTCATGCATTTAATGTTTAATTCCGCGTTACACTAGAAGCTATGATATGCGAGATATTGCATGCGATGTTATTTGATATTGAAAGAAAGTTGCACGTCGCAAGTCGTGTTTGATGAATACATTATTCATATACATTATTTATTGAGATTTATTGGTTTAATTTAAAATTGTAATGCAAACATCACACATGCACATAACGGATGTCTTCAAAACATGTTTTGATACTCCCTATATTTCCTATGCATGAAGACTTCTGTTTTGATGAATTACAAATTTATGAGCGTTTCAGATGTAAATGGAATTTTCATGGTTAATAAGTTCGCGAGTTGGGACATGCTGCAGCTCAATGTGAGTTTTGAAGAAAGTTGTATATATTTTCCTACATTGTGAAAATGCTTCCCGTTCCCGCGATATGGAGCAGTAATCTTTGTATTGTACGGCTACTGTATCACTCCTACATCCTAGTATCTCATAGTATCGCATCGCATCGCATCGCGCTTGCTGTGTGCCATGTCCAAACAGCTCGTATTGTTTCGCTTGCTTGTGAAATGTAATTCGTGTGCTGTAAACACACAAACACACACAAGTCTCGCACACACACACACACAACAGTTATTTATATTTGAGACGCGGAGGTCGCATGTCGTGGGCATGTTGGTACAAATATAGAAACTATTCGCGATTTATTGTGAATATTAAATTTGGCACAATATAATTGAGGGCGTATTGTTGTTTCGAGGGCTCTTGGAACATTCTTCTTCGTGTTTTTGACGTCTGAGAACATTAAATTATATAACTTCCTTTATGAAGTGGATTTACAGAGTCGGTTTAACATTGTACTTTATAATGGCCACATTATAAAGCACAATGATGATAGCAGAATGCAATTTTTTCACAACGAACGTAATAATGTATTTTTACAAAAATTAAGCTTGAGTAATCACAGAAAAATGCTTAGGGTTAGGGGAAAAAATACTTCATGTAGGTACTTACGTTTAAAAGAAAGTTTTGTATTTCATGTTATGCTGACAACCGTAGTTCCTAGAACCACGTTTTCAGTAAAACCAGCGAGTTTGTCTTTGGTACGGCTTTTAGTCGAACATTTAGCATCAAAATTGAATATTGAAGCTTTTAAAACGTTTTAAGATAAAATAACGTGTCTTTACGGGTCCCTTTATACAAGGAAGACATTAAGAAGGAAGGAAGACATTTAGTCATAGAGAAGAAACCTGGGCTTTTTGGTCTAAAACTGAAAGAAAGTAAAATTGTTTATTCTGCACAATTAAGACACACATTAGCAAAATATACTATACCCACTAATTCACGTAAGCAAACCGTTAACAAGCAGGCGTGGTGAACCACAGCACAGATCATCGCTTCTCCTATGGGACAGTGCGACAATTACAGGCTTTTCTATTAGTATTTATAAAACCCACATAATTGCTGTATCAATATGAGTGGGAAAGAAACAAGTGACAGCTGTCAGCGGTATTACGGCACTTACTTGTTAAAGTCAAGGGAAAATGTGACGTCACGGAAGCCGAGGGCAGTGCCCATTGAGCACAGCGGTCACTCCGGCGCAGGCGACACCTGGCGGTAATACCCTGATACCCTCGTTAGAGACAACATCACGCGATGACAACTTATTAAAAGAACCCCAAAACAATAAAATAACGCTCACCACTTAAGGTTTTATAAAAAAAATGGTAGTCGCTCTTTCCCCCTTCCGAATTATTAAAAAACAAAGGTACGGCAATTAAAATAAATAAAGCAATTATAAGTTAGTACTGTACATCTCAATTATGTTCTTTTCATAACTATTACAAAACAATGACATGTAATTAAATTGTTCTGAATAACAGGTGCTTCGAGAAAGCCATTAATTTTATTATTGGAAAAAAATAACGTATAGGTATGGATATTTATATAATGTATACGTACGTACCGACAGGCTATTTGTAATAGGTATCTTCGGACATCAATATTAATGAAATACTAAACCAATTATTAAAGAGAGACCACGCAAACAAGTTCCGGAGACAATTCAATGAGGGAAATAGAATATTCAATGACGTAAATATCGCATTCAGATAATTATCTAAATACGTATCTTGGTATTTAAGAGTTATAAGAGATCTCATATTTTCAGTAAGAACAATCATTACCTCGTTCGTTCAACGACAACTATTTTTAAGTAACTTTGCAAAGCACAGGAAACAATGAATACAAAAAGCAAGGAGCAAATAAAAGAAGTAAACGACTTATGAATTAATACCCGAGGCAACGCGAGCCAGCTTATTAGCCGTATTGGTACGAAAATATTGAATTACTGCTATAAATATACACACAAAAATATTGTTTTTATGTAAATACGGCGTACTGTTGCAGTAACGAGTCTTGCTAAATCACAATATGAAGTTGATTTATATCTCTATACGGTTCGGTTAGCTTCATGGGAGGGCCATAAAAACCCTATACGAAAATGCGTATATACGTACATACGTACAGAAGTCGTTTAATTGGTCACTTACGAGTTAACAATGCGACATAACGCTTGAAACCCTACCGCGATGTGGTGTAGAAATTGACCTCGAATTTGATATATTTTTTTGGTCAAGCTCTGTTGGCTTCCTTATGACTGGCAGGCAGCGTATGAATGAACTTTTGGACTTCATTGCGTTTTTTTTGCGTATTGAAAGCCGCACACTATGATTCTTTGTAAGTGCAGTTAGTGACACCGATCTCATGGAACATTCACAGATCACATACATTCATGTCCTCAAGCCGATGGGATTTGGGATGCGATGGACAAACTTTCATCCCCTATTTAACCCCTTTAGGGAATGTATTTAAGATTTTGATTAATTCAATACCACACACAAAACAATTTCAATATCAATAAAAACTTTTTACAAAAAAAAAAACAACCGACTTCAAAAAAAAAACACTACATAGTGAAAAATAACTTTAATTTCGGAAGTCGGTGTCTTTGGTTTTGAATTTTCGTTTGTTTTTTTTGAAGTCGGTTGTTTTTTTTTTGTAAAAAGTTTTTATATTTCACTTTTTAGTTGTGGTACCTACCCCACACAAATTCGAATACCACTACCTGCTATGTAAATAACAGTGACAAGAAGTTATCATAATATCATCTACATACTAAGTGGGAAAAAATACGTATAATTGAAGCTAACTCAAGAACTACCCAAGCAAAGTTAATAAAATTTATATGGGACCACCTCTGAAGTATGATCTACCAAACAAAAAAAGAATCATCAAAATCTATTCATAATTGGCGGAGTAATCGCGTAACAAACATAAAAAAAAAAAAAAACATACAGACAAATTGAGAACCTCCTCCTTTTGGAAGTCGGTTAAAAATATCCTATACAAAAAAGTCAAAGTTGAAATAGTATGATAAAGACGAGTCGATGTCCTGATGGCATGTATTACTGTATCCATTACAAGCAATTACTATTGACGGATGACTGCGAGAGGACAATGTACAGATCATTCAAATGATCCCGAGCTTTATTGCCAATAAGTGCCAAATGAATATTAAAAGCTTTCAATAATAGTTTGAACTTTCTGTTGTAACTTGTAAGTTATGATTATGCTTTATTTTTTTACACTAGCATTTTCACCCGCGTGGAGATCGGAAGAAACCAATAAAAACTTAATCCATGAAAAAATACTTATATCCATAATATAATATACATGCCAAGTTTCATGGTGATCGGCGGTCAAACGGTGTTGAATCTCATTTATACCGACATTCAATTTTACCTATACATCATTTATTTGACAAATTTATTGAATGACTAGTTTAAATAACAAATTTCCTGAACATGAATGTTCAGGCATATTATCCGATTAACTTCGCGCAGAACAAGTTCCGAAGGTAGACGTTATAAATTAATAAGCCGCTTGCGTAATTAATGACAGCAGTACAGTAGAGCAAACATGGCTGCACAATTATCTAGGTATCCCATCTTACGTACCCACATTACTAATTATTCCGATTGTTACCGTTAGTAATGAGTGGTGTGACATAATATAGCTCGGCGGCTATCGGGCTATACACTGCGCGTCTCGCTTCAATAAACAATGCCCACCGGCGAACCGGAGGAGACACCTAATCGCATTAACGAACTAATCACGAGCCGCTGTGACGAGGAAATTCATTAATATCCTGCACCCAGAGCCGACTGATGAAAAAGTATATGCATGGTGCGGGAGGCGGCTCGAGGTCGGCACAGAGTTCGATTTTATCAATTTTTTTTATTGAGTAAGGCCCGCACTCCACCAAAGCGGAGATGAGTTGAGAGGAGAGATGTGTTTTAAACAACTAATAGAATGTCTTTATTCACACATCTCGTCTCCACTCAGCTTCAATGCAGACCACTGAGTACGGTGATGTACTTATCAGATTTGAATGGCGCGATCGAAGCGGAGATGTCAGTTGTGCCTCGCAAGCTGGGAACGGCGCGCAGCGGAGACGAAAAGAAATGTGAGCGGTCAACATCCACCTCTCGTCGCACGCAGCTCAGTTCCGCTCTAGCTAGCACACATCTTTGCTCGAGCCAGCACACATCTCCGCTCTAGTCAGCACACATCCCCGCTTCAATCTAGCCACAGTACGCATCTCCGCACACACGCTTCCGCGGATACACCCTAGCTAAAAAACAACTCTTCTCTTCTTTGGTGGAGCCCGGCCTAAATCCCGTGATGACACATACTCAGCCAATACAGCCATACTTCATCTTTTGTAGTATCAAGACAAAGCCATTTTTAATAATTTCATAGACACAGCTTTTGTATTTGCTGAACATTATAACGATGTCTGTACATTGACCCTGATTATTTCATACAATGATAAACTGTCAAAGAATTACAGTTATTTTTTTAATATACGAACAATTTAAGTTGTTAGTCAATTGGCTTAACAATTAATTTCCCATAACTTGGCAATGATGTTATTTTTTTTTTTTGTTGTTGCTAAAGTATTCCGCTAACAACGACTAAACTTTCCGTTCGTAAACCATGGGAGTGTTGTCACCAACGAATAAGTATTACAATAATATACATCATTATTATGTTGATCAATGATAATACCTACTATCCATTCAATGGATGTCTTGAAGAAATAGCTTATATAAAGGTCTATCTGTCTGTAGCTTATATTCTGGTCCTTAAACATTTTGGTCCCGAGACAAGTGAGCTTAATTTTCAGGTGAAATTAACAGCTTTAACATTTCTGTTAAGTCAGTGAAACTTTTTCAAATCACTACATTCTTCTCTTAATGATCTAGTTCACCCAGTTCCGTTGCACCCCGTGAATAGTCGATGTATCCCGTCCCTCCCTTTCAACTTGTCCTACTCTACATGGTCGGCCGTCATAGGCAGAAAGGCACTCAATATAAATATTAATCTAACGCACTTCATTTGCATACAAAGTATTGTGAGGTAAAATAATTAAATACACGCTCTTTGTTGTTCAAACAATGCACATCTCGGAGTGTGCAGTGGAGTTGAAACAGTAACTAAACTGGCATACGACATTTAATTTTTGTACTCTTCTGTTTCACAAGCTTTACAAAAGTGAAATAGAGGGAGGGAAGGCAGAACGGACCACTTATGCAGGAGCTAAGAAAAAAACCATTCGTTTTATTTTCGAGAGTTAAATTAATTAACAATTATTTACTCTGCGCTACTTATTAATTACACTACGCAGCTTAAGCACAATTACTTACTAGCTTTTCTCAGTGACGTCAAGACTTTTTCCAAATTTAATACCCCCGGTTTGCAATCTTAGGGGTGGATTTTTTAAAATTCCTGATCCTGTCTTAGTGCACCTCTTCCGGAACCGGATTCCTCGGATCCCTGGATCTTGTAATGTTTCAACCTCCGGTTTTGGCCTTAGGCTGTGCTCTATCTGTCAGAAGGTTTTGACATCTAACGTTTTTGAAGCATGTAGCGCTGTGGCTAGCCAGAAAGTTTCAAGATGTCACCATTTAAGTATCATGTATTGTTTCCTTTAAATAGAATAGTCTTAGGTCGAGATCTATAAACATCAATTAGCACGTGTATATACTTGGACATGTTCCTCTCTCTATCTTGCAGATGAAGGTTAACAGTTGTGCGACAGTGACAGCGACAGGAATAACATTTAGCCAAATTACGTGCTGTCAATTCCAAAAATTTAATTCTAACACGCATGCTAAAACGAAGAAGAAGAAGAAGATAAATATTATATTGCAAAAAAATTAGACCTATTTAAGAGGACCTCGGATAGATCTACTGTTTGAACATTTACTATGTATTAAAATACAATGTACAATATATGCTTTGAGAACGTTTGTCATTAATTAATATACGACATTTGCAATAGTCACCGAGCTGAATGTAATTTCGTATTTGTATGGGATATGAATTAATTGCATACGGAGTTATGGTTCTGATTGAATTGGGATTGTCCTTCAGTGGAACTTGGGTGGCATAAGATAGCTCGTGCTGACACGAGATGAAACGGGAGGTTTAGACGAAATAATAGAACTTTAAGCAGATGAACAGAATGAGATTTTTAATTACTAGCTAAACGAATGTTTTATTAAACAAACAGGAGGTTTGAGGTTCTTGAGTCGACGTGAATATTTTATTATGAAACGAAGATAGTTTTTTATTTACCCATTAAAATAATAATTAAGCGACAGGTACAGATCATTTATTATTTCCAAGTCGAAAAACTCCACAAAATATTTGAAAATTGAGTTAATATTAATACAATAATAGTAAAAGCCTTGCAGTAATCCGTAAGTACTTTAATGGAAATTAAAATGGATTATCTTGTATATTAAATTGTTAAGGCTTAACGTGATTTTAACAATAACGAACAGGTTCATTATTATGGCAATCATTATTTATTGAAAACCGTAGGACAGAGGATCTTTAATCATTTTTATAAAATATATTTAAGGCCACAAGTATTTTTTCAAAAAATCATTTAATTATTTGTTCACAATTAAATTACTATTCAAATTACATACATGCAATGAATAAAACAGTTAAAACAAATATTTAAACAAATCAATCAACAGTGCCAATATAAAATCGAATCAACCCTCTCACGCCCATGAATCACGGTTCACGAATAACTTATTAACAAAATATAGCCAAATCGAGTTTTATTCGGTATCGAGTCGGAAAATCGGTCGGGAAATAATCGAGATACGAGTATCGAATCGTTCCGGAAATTGCGCCGTTTGCCATTTTAAAAGGTGTCGAGATGTTGGTAAGTGTCGCGCGGCGTCCCGTGACCAGCCACTATGTTATGCACTGTTTACTCATTAATTAAATTAGGCTTTTTTATATTCACCTTTTAATGTCTGATTGGAATATTTGAAATCACAGTCTGGCTACTTGTGTAATGTAAAATACAAACATTTCATTTTACGGTTTTACACACATATTTAAGTTTTTAACTTCTTTGTTGTGTTATTAAGAAAATTATCTTTTTTTATGTTTATTATTGAAAGCAGTTCTCATTCCAAGCAATGAACAAACTACTACCGTAGATAATATAACACGGAATTAGTAAGACTTTCGAAGATTCCTTAGAACATTACGGAGGTTCACTAAGAGAGAAGGATTTTCTGAGTGAGTTGGTAAAATTAGAATTTTGAGTAAATGCATTGCTTCTGCAAACACTGAATCACTGATTAAAAAAGAAGTATCCCAATCTGAACATAAATGAAATAGTTGAATGAACCATCGTGGTCAACCATTTCATATGGTCCTCCATCAGGATTTGACCATAGAATTATACTACCCGGTCCTATATCCACTGCAACTAGACCTGTGAGTGTTTCAAAACATCAGATCATGTCGGGCACACCAAATTTACAGATGCATGGGATGTCAACACATCGGTCTATAGCCAAAATTCACTAGACCAGACTAATAGAACGGTGTAAACGAAGCATGCAAGTAACAATAATGTTACATGTTAAGTTTCTGGCTACTCAAACTGATAGCGACAGTTCGTTTAGTGTCATAGTTGTGAAAGTAGCCGTTATAGGAATTGTATTCAGAAGTTGCTGATAAAATGAAATATAAATAAGATATAATATTTCCGTGACTCCCTAGGGTGGACAATTAGAAAAACATATTTCATGTTAATAAAGAAGAAAATATTTTGTACTGCCTTTAAAAAGTAACCATGGAATACGTTTCTTTGCCGTAAAATAGTTTAAAGAAACATGAAAAATTAACCCTAAAAACTAGTAGCAAGCGTTATCCATGTATTTGCAGGTTCATTTTATTGACACGTAACAAAGCGCAAGACGGTTAGCTCACACAAAACAGCGAGGTAATGCGGCGGTAACTGCTAAACATTGGCTCACTCACTCCCTCGGCCGAGGGGCTCGACTAGTGCTGCTATTGTAAATAAAGAAACGCAAATGTTTTTTGGACCGCATAAATTTTCGGCCTCCAAACGAAAACTCTTAAATTCGACGTTTAATAACAAATGGCTCGTATAATTTATTAATTATTGATATTGGGAGATAGATCTAAATCCAAAGAAATGTTTTTTTTTAATAAAACGGGAGTTTTTCTTAAAAACGCTACCCAAATCCAAAATTATGAGTGATTTCTTATAGTTCTCTATGAAATTATTGTTTATTCAGAAATATCATATTTCATATTGAAGTTGCAAAATATGACTTGTAACAAAAATATTTTTTTAAAAAGGTTTCCATAGTTGCATCGCCATAGCACCGCAAATCGCGATAGACCAACACGAATCATCGACGTTCTTGCTTAGCTACAATTACAACACTATTCGCGGGCGAACAGGGGGTGAGTGAAAGACCGGGCTATCGTACACTTGATGCGATCATAATGATTATTAACATGTGAAGCCTGGTGCCAGGCGGCGACGTACGCCGCGCCCCAGATATCTTTGACATAAGTCAGTTATTTTAATACAAGCAATTAGAGGTTCCCACTGGAGCCGACGAAGTTTTCGATTAGCAGTCTGCGGTTGTCTTTAAGTGGATTTTAAATTGCTCGCCGAATCGATAGGCGGCTAGATATGTTGGAGTCGCTGGTTGCGCTTTACGTTCCGTGTTGGTTTTTTCGGTAACGTAGCATTTGAGGGTTAGGTAAGTGTTACACGGTATTATTTTTGTGTTTTGAAGTGGTAAGGTTTTGTATGTGTTTAGCTTTTTTTTGGGCATCGCGTTTACAGGGTTATCTATTTTTCATGATACAAAAATAATTTGATTTTCATCGTTTTTCTAGTTATGGCAGTTGCTTGGATTATTAAAAAAGTATGACCCCCGCCGGTCAGGAAAGGAGTTCCTTACGCGTTACTCGCACGCACACACACACATACGTATAAGCTACGTTAAGGAACTTCATTCCAATAATACGACGGGAATATTTCGGAAGATTTCTCCCCCGCAACGCTAATCAAGTAATATTATTTTATTAACTAACTTTTCTCAGTTTGTATTACACATACCTACTTGCTGCAGTAATCCATTTCTCGAATATTCATTGCAAAATTGCAATAGTGAGACAATATAACTCAGTTACGACATTAAACAAACAAAAAAATTACACTTGAAACTTGCGACCTTGAAACTGACTTTTCTTTCGAAGTTTCTCTTAGCTCGCATATACTGTTTTACACACTCACATATGCGTTTTTAATACAGAGTCATCTAGTATAAGTTTCTAGTAACTTAATGGGAGATTCTAAAACTTATACTAGATGGCTCTGTATTAAAAACGCGTATTCACAATTTCTCTCTCTCTCTTTCTATTATATATAAGACAGAGAAAGTCAGATAAAGCTCTTTCCTTAAGAGACGATTTACCAGTATTTCTACCAGTTAGCTCCTACCGTAAGCCGCGTTAAAAAACTTCGTTCCAAAAACCCAACAGCGTAACATTTAAAACATCGTCATCCCACTAACACACCACATCCCAAGTAACATTAACATGACAACTTTAAATTGGGCTCACATTACAAAAAACTTTGCAGTCAACTACAGCACAGTTTAACTTTCTTTACAAGTTTTCATAGTAGTCCCCGTAGTCGGTAAAGTGACAATATGATAAAGTTACGCGCATTTGGCTGAAGCGGGTGTCGCGGTCGACTTTAATGGAGTGTCGACATTCTAGCGCGATGTTGGACACTTATACCTACCAGGCGAAGTTTGGCACAAGTTGGAGACAAGTTCGAGTGGGGTGATCTCCACGATGTTGTCGTGTTATTTTGTGTTTAGCAGTGGCGCAGGGCGGGTTTCGATATGGGTATTCGGAGTGTAGAATTCGTTGGCTTTAGTACTTAATTGCCAGGAGAACCAAAAGTACATTTATATAGTAAGTATTAGAAACAGATTCGGTATGGATTAAAAAACTTTACTTATGTAATTTAAAAACTTAAAGGTCAGTAAAAACTTAAAAGTTCGAACCAAAATATTGATGTGCAACAGTTTCGGAATTGTTTTGACATGGTTGGATTTGGCGTCGACTTTCGGAACTATTCGATCAAAAAAACGACTAATTAAAAACATATTTTAGTTTTGAACTAAGCTAAATATTTTTAAAAGCTTCCGCCAGCGGCTTCGCCCGCGCGATGTCTTTATAAATTATAGCCAAAATTTTTTTTTGGATTCTGTAGAATGGTAGTAGACCATGGTCTGAATAAAGTTTGTTCTAGCAAAACTGTGATTCAAATTTCACGGTGTATACTCAGTGACATAGCATTTTACTGGTGATGGAATTTTTTAAATCAGTCCAGTAGTTTTTGAGTTAATTCATTACAAACATACATAAAATCAAATGTCTTCTCTTTACAATATTAGTTGAGATATCAACATCGACACAACCTGTGAAATTCATTCGTCACAAAAAGGCTTCGACTGAAACTGAAAATTCCTTTAGTATCCATGTCAATAATTCACGAAATCAGTGTGTCCGCCTGGAACTTGAAAGCCGATTACAAAGTAGAGCTAAAAGGTTCTGTGGTAACATCCAAGTTATTTCCTTGACATTTAACGTCACATGCGTTTAGTGACACGCTATTTTATTGCAATGGAACTTACTACGGACAGTTTTTCAAAGAATCAATACTACTTTTAATTTATTAAACCTGAAGAGTTTCTTTGTTTGAACGCGCTAATCGCCTATAGTCCCTATTAGGTGTATAAAAATCAAGGTCCTGAGTCAACACGATAAAAAGGTACGTATGGGCAAATTTAGATTTTCGCGAAAACTTGTTTATTTTAAAAATAAAAATAGTTGAAAATTAAGGTAAATTTTGAATAAAAATAACGGTCGGCTTAACACCGAGAGTTGAGAATCCAGTGCTCGATAAAATCCCGCCACGATTTTATTGCGTCCGTGTGAACGTCAGTCGGCTAATAAACCTAAACTATGATAGTGAAATAAAATGGTCAAAGTAATAATTTCTCCTAGTTTTGGGAACAACAATTTTTGGAAATAGATTTTTCTCTATTGAACTATTGTTTTGCAAAAAGTTCCAATAAAAATGTGAAGACTTTTGTAGCTTCTTAAACCTTCACAATGAGAGTAGTGAAAGGAATTGTACCAGCAAAAACCAATATAAATTCTACAGTTAGGTCTGAACAAGTAATATCCTGCTGGTCTAGTGAAATTAACTCAAGTTGCAAGAGAACGTTGTTTATTTCAATTCAGCAAGGTACACTGCATTTTACAAACAAATGGGATCCATTATTATATTTTTCTGTAGAACTTATTCCGTGAGTACCAATTATTTTACAAGACAGCGAATACAAGAGTAAGCTACATTGACATTCTTGTTGTTCTAGTGACCTTTGACATTTGTATGGGATTGGTGACTAACTAGATTAAAGTGGTTGGTCAAAAGAAAATTTCGGAAAATTAACACGGCCAGTTTTTTATACATACAAAAGTAAGGAAAGTTTTGAGAATTAATGAGTGTAAGAGGAAAGATGGTCTGTCTAGAAAGAGAGTGAATAATGGTATTGAAGAAGAAGACGTGTTAGTGGCGACCTTAAAAATTGGCATGACGACAAAACAATGATGCAGATGATGACACTAAATACACAAGTTAGTAGGTATTCTTAATAAGTAAAGCGACTGCTATACAGTCGCCAACCGCGCCCCGACAACGGTGATCTTGGTGTTTTACAACCGTGTAGATGGGGGTTTATGATTGTTCATCATCATCATCATCAGCCTATAAATGTTCCCACTACTGGGACACAGGCCTCCTCTCTGTGAGAGGGAGTGGGCCGTAATCCACCACGCGGGCCCACTGCGGGTTGGTAGATGTCACATGTCTTCGAATTCTCGGTTCTAGGACATGCCGGTTTCCTCACGATGTTTTCCTTCACCGTTTTGAGAGCAGTGGTGATGAAATAATTTACACAAAGTAAAGCGCCTGTCTGGGTTCGAACCTACGACCTACAACTCGTAAGTCGCGGCCGTTACCACTGGGCCACCACTGCTCTGCTCTCACTGGTTACGATTGTTAGGTTTCAATATATTAATACATAATTGTTGGATATTATACTGGCAACACCCTAAGATTCGATGTGTCAAAAGTGGCACGAGAACCTTCTTCTTGGTTGGGCGCTCGTGAAGGTAAGACGTGCTTAGTGGCTGTGTCGGTAAAAAGATAGATTGGCATAGTATTGGTTGGAGATCTACTGTAAATTAAGGTAACCTATTAGTATTATGGTAAATATTAGAAAACTGATATTATATGGAGAATAGGAGATGTGATGGTATGGTGTAGAATATTGAATTTGATGTTGGCATAAATGAATGACAAAATATCTTGGTGTTTTATATTACTTTCCTTATCCCTGAATTATTGTAAATATGTAGTTTTATTAAACAGTTTTAGATTATGATATTGGAGTAACGACTTTAAGATTCATTTGGAGATTAGTATCTATTTTGAGGTTAAATAATATTCGGGAATAAATAAGTTATTTTAGAGCAGGATAGTTCTTATTATACGATCAAATTTCAAACAGCTCTGCCGGTCGACAACCAGGGTCACCTCTGTTGGGGACGCATTTTGCTACCGTGTAACAGGCACTTTACTTGTTTCTTTTCCAAATTTAAGATTTGGTCTTGAAGATACCTACATAGAAACTGACGCCTTCTTCCCGTGGGGGTAACTAGAAACTACAGAACGCCGTCTGCTGTTATGCTTTAAATCATGTTTTTACAAACATAAAAAAACTAAATTTTTGCACATATAAAAATAAGAAAACTGTTCATTCTTACGCCAAAAATGAATGCAACAATTTACGCTTACTATCTTTGCTTCCTACCTACACATTAACACTTACATTCGGCATAGGTACCCACTACCCAGACGCAAGTTTTATCATCGATTTGGAAAGAAGAAGACGCACAAACTCATAATAAAAAAAACGCAACGCAAGCACTCGCAACGTTCGACAGAATCGCGTGCGTCGCACTCTCATATCGAAAATATTAGGACGGGAGCCCACTATTGTCGGCCGGTCGATCGAACCCTCACGCCACCGCCACTCCAACACGCCTCGCGCCTTAATGAACTTTGTGTCACTATTCGCCAATACAAGTACACTTTTCTTTGCCACTATCGTGTGTTACGACGAACAAAGCGGCGAGTGTGAAGTTGAACCAAAAGGGTTACCTACCTCTCCTGGTTTTATTGTTCGGCCGGCACGACTCTTTTTGCAAAGTCAAATAGGCCGATGGAAAGCACCAAAGAAGGAATGGAAAGTACACGCTGTGTGAACTTGACGTGTACCTATGGAATAGGCTGGTTAAAAGGGAAATGTTTTCTGGAATCTAAACTTCAGTTTTCGTCAGATTTGAAAATTTTTGCCGGTGGTAAATGTTTTGATTTTAAAAGGGGCTTCAGCGGGCTTCATTTATAATTTTTCGAATTAAACCATGTCAACTTTAAAAAAAGAAATAAATTATTTTTTTTGGAAACATCGCAACGGAAATTAATTTAACCGGAATCACTGTTTGTGTTCACCATTACGAAGAAACATTTAATTCAATATCAAATAAAGCACAGAGCTTTCTAAAAGAAGTCACAATAAAATTTTCGTCAAAAGGCTAATAAAAGTAACGGTCCACATACGAGAATATGAGTTTACGATACAAAAATTCCGAAAGCCTTAACAAATTTGATAAGCGATCGAAAAAGGCATTTTCACGGAGGAAAAATGGAGGCTGTATAGCGCTACCCATTTTTTGAGCTAAAAGCCTGACTGAGAACCTTTTTTTAGTTCAGGCTGTAATTAGGGCTTCCTTTTCGGTCTCACCTTAAAATGTAGTTTCAGGGGCTACAGAAAACTTTTGTTACGGCTTTATATTTTTTGAATTTCAAACTGAAAGTCGTTCTGGAGCTGCTTTTTGAATAGTAATACTTACATAGGCACTGCTTAAAGATCATTTAGGTATTTATATACAAACGCACTTATCATAAATCTAAAAGTATTAAAACAACGCTAAACTTATCATTAAGACACGCCGCTTAAAGAAACACGACATTTCCGCAAACGCCTGCCCATTATTAGAATTGTTATGAGTGCAACACAGCAGCACAGTACCTATGTACCTAGCCGCTCATACCTATCTATACGTATACACCATTGCACCATAACAAGTTGTACTTCGAAGCGCGAATTCTAATTACCACAGAATAATATCCACTGTAGGAATCGATCTAACGGCGGTCTGTGGCCCCCTCCCCCAGAGCCTAGTGCCTGGCCACCCGCCTCCCCCCACAATGCAGGCCGAACTGAGGCTATACCTATACCTAGATTAGAAGTCATTGCTAATGATTTGTTAATGTTATTATTATGTGTTAGAATTCGCGCTCGAAACACCACAAGCACGCGTTTCATTGGACTCCCCCCTGCGATTATACTGATTGGAAACACGTAAGTAATTTTAACTCAGCAGTTGGACAACTTGTGTTCACGGTACACGATCTTCTTTTTCCGATACACGTGATCTAGCTGACTTTTAATCTTGCGTTGTTTTCCGAAAATATGATATTGTATCTGGGCGATGCGAGGCGTTCCCGATAGTCTTTTAATTAAAAATCATTCTAGTCTCTATGGGAGATTCGCATCACATGTTCGGTTTTTCTTCCTTTTGGCAGAACGTCAAAAAAACGGGTCACTACTAAAAGGGTTAAAGAAAACAGCTTTCGGAATTTCGATGATCTGTGTTTCATTTTCATTTGATATTTCAAATACATTTTGTCAATTAAATTGTCATCGATGGGGGTGCAGTTTAACAAGATTCATTATTTAGATTAACATACGCGTAAAAATTATAGGATCGATAATTTAAGCATGAATAAATGAGTGCGCTCACATATTTTATTCATGCATAATTTATCGATATTGTAATAAAATTATCGAGAATTCGTTTGCCTCTCTCTGTTTGGAGTTACAGAACTTTTGAGTCACATACTGGTGAAAGTTATTATTGGTAGGTATTTTGAACTTTCATGTTATAGTAATAAGAGTGAAAAACAACACCGTACAGTATAGGGTCTTTCTTTAGTATTAAAAATTTAGTTCATCCTGTTTTCATGATTCTTTTATAGATTTCTTCTTTTAACCTTTTACAAATTTCTTCTTTTGACCTTTTACAGATTTCTTCTTTTGACCTTCCCTCAAACTCTTCACAGATACAATAAAGATGTGCCAAATATCTATAAATCGAATACCGTAGTTGGCCGATAGCGGTGGTGCGATGGAGGTCCCGAAGTAGGGGGTGGGGCCTATCGCCAATTAGGACATAATTACAATTACCAACACACACATGACACTGGCTTCAACTAAGATAATGTTTTACACACAAACTTGAATTACTATAGGCTTAAACCAGAAATAGGAAACCTGCCTTTAATATAACAACATCATGGTTAGTAGTTAGTAGTTATTAGTTATAAAAAATGTCTAGAAAAGCTTTTGAAAAAAAATGTGCTAAATAATAAAAATGAAACGCTGTTTGTTGGTCACCGCATAACTTGAGAACGCCTGGACCGATTTTTTTTCTTAATGGTCCAAATTAGGTTTTTACGCAAAGAAAAATTGGAAAACGTTCTCGTAAAAGTTTCTAATTCGGGAACAACTGAACATCATTTTTCTATGTGATTTTTGTATGAATTATTGAAATTTGGACAGGGCAACGTCTGTCATAGCTAGTAATAATATGAATGTAAAGAAGCTGAATCAGTTGGAAAATATTCATTTAGCACGCCTCACATCGCGAAGCGTTTGAGGTATTTCACTCTCTACTTTCCAAAAACAATTGCTATCTTGAACTTTGATTGCCTCTTATATATGCATATCGTACTTATACTTTAATATAAGTTCACGGATATGTAGAAAAATATCATTTAAAGACAATTATTATAACAAATTAACATATTTTGCGTATTTTAAAAAGAAAAAACTGTTTGAAAAAAAAACAATACACGTCCGTTTGTCTGCACGAATGGATCCCGCGTGTTGGTCTCGATAACGTCCGAAATACTCCACATATCGACATATTTTTTTTAAATCCACTTTAGACTTGCTTCCCCTGATTTCGTATTGAAAATGGCTGTATAATTCAATATCGTTTAATTGATATTGCTTTTTATTTATTTTTTTCATTTTTATGCTTTTGAATGAGCGATGAGGCGTGCAGATATGAATTTTCCAAATTTTCAAAATACAATAAGTTTCGAGTTTGAAGAATATTTTCGTCCATTATTTTGGACTAAAATCGACGCAGTTTCTACACAGTGAACCCAATTTGATGGTTTCACTCGCCCAGTTTTTTAGTAACCAGGGTTGAACCAACCAATCAATGTTTTATTTTATTATTTTTACTGCCGATGGAAGCATTGCCAGGAGTTTGCCCCATGTCTACGTGCAGATTTTTTTCAAGGGTCATCAAAAAACTAGATTGTAAAAAAGAAGTACATACCTACCTTCCTCCCAAAATGTTAGCGTTCCGAATCTGATAAAACTTTTTGGTCTTATTTCTTACTTTTATGTTTGTTTATCCCCATTGCGTTTCAAACTTTACTATTGAAATAAGTTCCATTTTCCATTACAAAGTTATGTAGGTAGATAAAGTGTTTCATAATTACCTAAAGGCTAATTTTATACTGCTTCTTTGTTTTGTCTAGTGTCCAGTTCTGGGATGAAGCTGGACACTGGACTGAACAAAATGATTCTACAATAGTTTCCCGGAAGCATAAATAAACTGCTACTAACCAAGAAAATGTACAAAAAAAGATTATTGCGGAAATAAAGAAAAATATGAAAAACTCAAAACATTATTGTGTTTAATTGACAATCTATTATAATTTTTTACGAACAAAAATACCAAAAAAATAGTTGAACACTATTGAACTACAGAAGTTACACAAGAGATTTGTAAATGAAAACTTGCCAAAGTTCGTAAAAAATACTGAAAGGTATATAGGAGGAACATTATTTTTACCGACGTTTGACTTGACTAACTCCTGTCATTCCTGTCATTGCCTGACTCTGGACGCTGGTAATCAGGTAACAAACCTAAATATTATCTGAACCCATTTGTCAAGCACAGTTAAACGTCTTGAAGTCTTAGCAAGACCCGCTCACAATTATTTTTTTTACCAATTCCGGTTTTCGTTACAGTCGAGTGGACCATGTAAACAAACAAAATAGGCGTAGGGTAACGAAAGTGTCTAGCTCAACGGGCATTTATTGAATGACTGAGTATACCGGACGGAAAAAGCCGAGTGTATTCAGTATAATAATGTGTAAGTACGTAGTTTACGCTTCGTTGCTGCGTTGAAAGCTCAGCTATTACATGCAATAAGACTATTTGTCTTAGTTCGTTACACCACCGGGAGCGTTACGTTACACAATGTTAAACAACTGCGGATTCCTTGTTTAGTTTTCGCAAATCGTTTTGTTGTATGGGATCGTACTGAATTGGATGATGACGTTTCGTTTACAGGTATAGAGCCCTAAGAGTGTCTAGTTTCTTGTGAACGGTACTTTCTTACTTTTTTATGAACTTCCTATTTGGATACTTTTTTTATTAAACTACCAGTTGACCCGAAGGACGACGTTATCCTGTCCAAATTTCAATAATTCATACAAAATTCCCATTTAAAATGCACTTTCAGTTTTCCCGAATTTTCCAATTTTCCCGCAAATTTTTCTTTTCGTAAGAACCTGATTTGGACTAACTTTAAAATGTAAAAGGAGAACATTCACCGTCCATACATTTTTGGGCTAAAGGTGAAAGGCCGGCCAAACAAAAAAAAAATTATATTCTGTTAGAACATGTTATTTTCTTCACTTTTCACTATGGGACCAAATCTGTAGGGCCATTCCCTGCGCTATTATACGAGTTTGAAAAATACTGTTTTCAGTATGAATTCTTTGTCTTGTGCATAGCGGAAAGGGATTTTTCAAATATATTAAGGATTCGTGAAATATTACAAAAATTCGCAACAAGTTTTCCAAAAATTGACGCATGACTGACGTTTGATCGTTTCGTTAGAAGAAACTACTTTTGATTTTGAAAATTAAAAAAATATCATCAACATCATTGTGTCATAGGCGAACCACTTTTTTCAACTTCTGTAAAAAATATAGCAGAAAAAAATAATTGAAATAACCATTTTTTTTAGTAATATATTTTTTCCTGTTCTTTAGCAAACCATATAAAGAAATTTTGTCTTCAGCTATCCTTGAAATAAAATTAAAATTTTATTTTATGATTATACTATATCTTCATTATGTAAATCAAAGGCGAAATAAACCATATTTTCGAGAGCGCAAAAGTGATGCAACTATTAACAGGTGCTGTGACTGACACGAATGGTTTAGCACCACGAAAATTGTACTTTTATACTTACACAGACTTAATGTTTCAATTATTTCAAGCTTTCTTACAATTTGATCATTTATTGACGAAAAAGGGTTTTTATTCGTGCACGGACCCTTAACATAAGAAACAACTAAGACATTTTATAAGAGACTTAACTTACCAACAAAAAATATCACCCGTTGGAATATTAAATCAATTAGTAAAAAATTCATGCATCGAACATTTGCTTTCTTTTATTTTGTTTTAAGGTTTTATTTTCTTGTCAGTTCAGTTTCCCACACAACTTATTAATAAAATCGCGGGGGGTAGGTAGTGAACATGCCTTGTTTCTGTATTCCCTGCTATAACTAACTGAATCTCTTTTAACTTTTGACAAAAAAAAAATACGTTAAAATGTTGTAAACTAGAAGTTTTAATAAAATCCCCAAATCAAAGTATCAGCTACTACATAAAACTTTTTACAAACACTGAACAATTGACAATGCTGTTCATTTGGGTGACCACAGCACATGCCTTAATAAGCTGAAACTATAGACAATGCCGTTCGTTTAGCTCGTCGAATATCGCCTTCCTAGCGGCGACCTCTGCTGGTTCACAAATACGGACGGCGCTGCTCGTTGCAAGACATTTTCTGTTCGACCCTTGTCACTTTGTGGACGCAATCAGCGGGCAGTGGCATACCTGGTACCCAGCAATTATTCAAAATACATCGAGCAATATTAGATAGGTGGGCGGCCGATGCGTTTTGCATTGCGAATCAGTTCGACTTTGTGCGGGCAGCCCTCGGGAGCTGTAGTGTTTATGCGTGGACGTCACAGGCAGATTGTGGATTCTGCCTTTTGCTGAATTATCCGTGCGTTTGGGAATTCTGTTCGTTGTCGACTGCCATGTCTGAGCTCCTCCGCCCCATAGCTATACTTAGTAATGTGTGCGATTTAGTGGACCGCGATTTATTCTGTCTTTAGGGGCCGACAAACCAGCGGAAAATAGATGCAGCCAACAATCCGAGTCGTGTTGACAATAAATTACACTAAATATTGATGGCAAGTTCTAAGTTACCTACCTACGGTTCCTATGTCGCCAGCATATCACTTTTTTTCTATTTTAGCACAAGATACTGTTACCTACAAAATATGAAATCTAAGTGTGAATAAAATGTGACAGATGTCATCCTAACGCGATTTTTAACAGGTTTATAGTCAAACAAAACTACTTAACCGTGTCTTTGGCAGACCATTGCGAAATACAACTACTATCATACTATGTTAGATGTCGATGTATTGACATTTTAATTATTAGTTATTACAAAAATAACCTTATATTACTTCTACATTGGCATTTTGACTCTGCATTTTCTCACGCAATCAATGAGAAATTAAATCATTATTCTGCCCTGCTAAGCCCAAAGGCGGAATCTCTGAGATACGCCCTTTTAGTTTTTTTTATACAATTTAATAGCTTTAACAATTTAGCATCTTGGTATAAGCGAATAGCGCTATCTAACTTAAAACATTTAAAAAACCTCTAAGACGTTTTTTATGTCTCCATTTTTCTTTTTTAGGGTTCCGTAGTAAACAAGGAACCCTTATAGTTTCGTCATACATGTCCGTCTGTCTGTCTGTCCGCGGTCTAGCTCCGAGACCCTTAGTACTAGAAAGCTATAATTTGGCATAGGTATACATATTAATTACGCCGCCAAAGTGGTAAAACCAAATATGAAAAAAAAAAAATTTTTAGGTTTCCTCTCATTCACGTAAACTGGTAATGTTTTTTTTTAACCCATGGTGAGGGGTATCATTGGAAAGGTCCTTCAAAACCATTTTTGGATTCAGGGATCTGTTTGCGAAATATTAAGTTTTAAAGAGTCAAGTGTGCCCCCCCCCCCCCCGCTGCCAGCTAAATGGTTGGTTTGGGATGTGTGAAAAAAATCACAGCAGTAGTTTATATAACGACATTAAAAGGAAAACTATCACAACTAAGTAGGCTCTACAAGTTAACGAATAATAATCGACCAACTTAACTTTGCAGTTGCAAAAACATGTTTTCCCATACATTTCATATGGGAGAACATATTTTTCAACTACAAAGTTAAGTTTCTTTTTGGGATAAATTCATCCCAACTACGTAACCCTTCATTGTGCGTGGTCCGACACGCACTTGGCCGGTTTCTTTAAATTACAATTTACAAAAAGTCAATTTTCTCAAAACTCACTCCGGTTGAGATACCGCTTTTGGGCTTAGCAGGGCAGTATTGTAGATATTAATCGACTATATATTCTTAAGGTGTGTTTACACCAACAAAGATTCAGAACAGACCAAAAGTCAGTAAAATTCTGATTGGAAAGTGAAAAGACTTTATAATAAAATTTCAAGCGACTGAGTGTTTATCTAATCACTCTACGCCAAAACATCTAAAGAATTTACGAAAAAATCAAATCATCTCCACACATCTCTACATTAACCTATAATTCATTTGTAAGATTCCTATGTCAGATAGCATTACAGCTACATTTACCTAAGAACTGTTAACGATGTCATCTTAGTCAATTGGTTTGTAAAATATCAAAGGTTTGAACTTGGCCTGTCTCCAATGTAGACTACAATAAGACTATTGATGATATCAGGGTATTTAATTGTTTATTTAATTTAAATTGCCCGTATATTCAAATCACATCTGTCATGCTTTTACAGTTGTATATTTGATGAACAATTAATTTTCCTGACAGTTTGATTGTACCTAATATGGGTCAGTGACATATTCATTTCTGCCGGGAAGACCTGGTCAAGATTGGCGAGAAATGGGAAAGAATAGTGTCAAAGAGTGGTTGAAGAAAGCTGCATACAAGACATATCTACCTACTGAGACAGTCGATTTGATGAGGAGAGAGAAAAGTAGGTAATCTAACGTCATCATTAGATTTTGTTTGTCTTCTTCAGGTACTTAGGTATACGGAGTGCAACAAGAAGTACCTACTCTATTTGTAGGTACCTAAAGGCGAAAATACACATGCCTGTAAAATGGACAAGTAAATGTCACACTGTGGATACATTAATGTACTCAGTGTGACATTTACTAGCACAGTGTAACAAGCTACTGCTCCATTTTACAGACATGTGTATTTTCACCATCAGCCTAATAAAACGATCTTAGAAGTCATCAGTCTGATGATTATTGCGCAGTATCAAAAGAGATCATACTAAAAACTCGCCAATGACAATGTTCATTATTATTAGGAAAGAGCAGAAAATACTTAAAAAAGCAATGCTACTTTCATCAAAGCAAATCATTAATAAGCATCTCTGAACACAAATTTCTAAATAACACAATGTTCATTTGCACGCGAAATAGGTACAACCCGTCCGTTTTTCCCTACATCCGAATCCGAAGGGGATCAAGGTCGCGTGAAGGTCAAGAGCCGCCCCTCGCATCGTGTGTCCTAATAAACTAAATTATCCATATTTTTCACCTCGAGCAAGAATTTTCTCCATTTCTACGAACTGCGCTCAAGGCAGTCCGTTTCACATTCGTTCGAACTTTCCCTCTTTCCCCCTTTTTCGTACGGGGTTAAGCCGTGCATTGATAAAGCTCGCGAAAATAGATACGTACTATGTATAAAACAATATATCTGTCACCGTATAATTATGAACTTCGTTAGTTTATAATCTATCGGTATTATTTCCGTTAAATTATAAACTGTCGAAAAATTGTGAACTGCAATGAACCATTTACAATTTAACGCATTATTTTTCGCTAGTTTATAATCTTTCCATGGGGAACCGACAAATTCAAAATTCAAAAGTCATTTATTCAAATTAGGCTGAGAATCAGCACTTTTCGAACGTCAAAATTACATAAGACAGTCCCCCAAAACGCCCACCCTTCACTTGTTAACTGGTATCAAACCAATTGTGAACTGGTATCAAACTTGCTTGTGACGTAACGCACCTTGCGCTAATATAAAATAGCCTGCCTGGCTGCGAGCAACTTGGAAGTAGCTGTTGGTCACAGTTCTAACCTAACCTAACCCACTTCACCTAGTTCACAATTTTTCGACAGTTTATAATCTAACGGAAATAATTCCGACAGATTATAAACTAACGGTTCTCACAATCTTACGGTGACATTTCCATATTGAATTTAAAAGTTAACATGTTTCCCGTTCCCGAGACTGGGAAACTGGGACGGTTATGGGGATCACAACAGGAGGAATTAGGTATTTGTCCGTTCGGATGTCACAGGCGACTTTATTGAAACTCTGACGTATTTTTTTTTGTTATTTTGCACATAGTTGGAATAAAGTGGATGTGGCCAGACTTTAGTCAAAAGTTACTTTACCTAGCTGATGATTTCAGGGGGTAAATTGGGATAGTGTCCTTTTCAATGGCATCTTACAAGCCTTTGAAGGAAATCTTACTGAAATATGAAATTAAACATTACAACTCGACAAAAGTTAGTTTTCTCTTGAATACATCTCGCCGTAAGGTAAGTAGACTCCAGCTTTTTGTGAGGCACCTATTTTATTGTTCAGCATTCTCAGGTCAGGATACCATTCGGGAATCGGAGGCCTATTTCCAGCCACCGTAGGCGCGGGCCTGCGGACGGTGAGCAATGGATGGCTCGCTATCCGATAAGGACCAGGCCCGGGTCAACGTCGCGTGTTGTGTTCCACGCGCGCCTCAAAGAGATGTCAGCAGAACTGACGGGGTCCGCTAGGGCCGATGCCTGCCGGGGTTGCGAAGAAGTCCGAAAGGGAGCATGGCCCCCGGCAACAGGGCAACTGAAGGAACACGGGTGGGTTTTAGTCAGTAAGAGTCTGACACGCCCTCCGGAGCGGGAAAAGTTATTTGATAATTCTCCACCCAAAAAAAAAAAAAAGTCACGATAAAATCGCAAAACAACAATTAATTTATATGCACAAAATATGATGAAAAACCTAGAAACATAATTTCACTAAAACCTGCCAGAGATACTACACAAACATTGCTTTCACAAAACAATAATTTCCATCAATATTTACAAGCTACACAGTCCTTCCTTTAGTTTGACCCCGATTCGAATATCCGAAATAGCTTTACCGTCCAAATCCGCTTCGCAAAGCTACTCCGAAGCGATACACCGTCACAAACATGAAGCAAAAGTGTTCAACACCCGAGAAATGAACCCGCACCTACGTCGATATGTGATCAGCATTGATCACTATTTGACTGGCGGTAATCGCTAGCCAAAGGTTTCCGAGATAGATCCACGCAGCCTTAGGCACTCAATTTAAAGCATCAATACACCGAATAGATTAGCAAATACAAAATGGCGGATGTATGTAGGGAGCTTTACACCTAATAATTTATTTTATTTACTGAATTCTCAAACGATAGAGTAAGACTTTTTTTAAAGTTTTTCTGCTACAATACATATTAAAGTGACAGGGAAAATTTTGTAACGTTCGACAATTCGGCCGTTTGTGGCTGTTTTGCAAAAAACAATATTCAGCTTGTTTTTTTAGTTCCTAATTTCCGAAAATGTGTTTTTTATTTTCTCTATTAAGTGGTCAGTCAATTGGAAATCTTGACAGGAGAGGAGCTAGTTTTTCCTAAAGATGACAGCAACAAGTAGTCGAGACAAGATGGCGTGGTAGGTAAGAAAGCTTTGACTGTCAAAACCTACGAGATTAGTTTGCTGTTATTTCTTCTTCTTAATTTTTTGTGTCGTAACATGGCAAGATTTCATAGGTTGACGGTAAAAAAAAAACCTGATGTCAACTAACTACTTCAACCCTTGTTCGAATAATTATGATCTTTTACCCAAGAACGAAATCGAAACGCCGAAGGGTCATTAAAAATCCTTCGACCCTCAGGACCAAATAACGCTCTGCCAGTTAGAACATCATTGCACTAAATAATGCCTCAATGAGCATCAGTAGCCAATCGAAATGGTTCATAAGCTCCCTTAAATACCATTTCCACGAAGTTAAATGTTTCAGTTGCATTCGTACATAAGACCCGGAATACTGCTGGTTGGTCCTTTTAGGCAAATTTCAACTTTCGTGGCTCAAACTAAAAGCATTTATTTCAAACAATTATACCAATTGTTCTATAAAACGTTCTATTTGCAATGATGGTTATCTCTGCGGAAAATAATTTTAATCATTTCATTTGATTTTTTAATATTGATCATGAATTATTGTTTATTAGAAGGCTCTTGTTTAGAAGTAGACGTTTTTAAGATGTCATGATCATAATGATTTATATTTTTAAAGGTTGCTACTCAGTCTCCGCTAATATTTTGAAATTATATGCCTTGCCTTTTATTTCTATTCAAGGTTCACATCGCTGTTTAACCACAACTCAGAAAAGCCAACTCTTACTACGTTTTAGATTCTCAGTGTCGTCGCAACGTTCAGACACAGCCTCCAAAATGCGCCTATTTCCAAATGAATTCATGCATTTTAATTGCATATCAAATGAAGCCAACCATGCCGTCCGGTGAGGTGCTAACCTCTATTAGAATGTGAACCATTGGAGATTCGTTTGTTTCTCCTAGTTCCGCAGCTCTGCTTATATTGGTGTTCCCTTGCACAGTTTGTTGCGCTACCGAACATTATTTGTACACACTAAGCATGAAATGTTGCCAAGCAAACGTGTACGTACTCGTAGTATTTGCGGGTAGGTTTAGGAAAGGTGGGGTAGTGTAGAGTGGGAGGGTGGCGGCGGCGCGGGCGGCGGTCGCCCACCCTCGAGCCGCGCGGTGCGTGCACGTTCGAGCCATGAGGAATACCCGCATCGCCCACTGAGGTTTCAATATTCCATACCGAATTGCATTCAATTGCAACATTTTTGGACAAATAGAAATAGAGAAAAGCGGCCGCGCCGCTTGAACTAAAATCTTGAAAGGTTTTCAATATTGTGTTTGTCTTTGTCGGAATTTAATTTACTGTGAATTTGTGAATGGACAGCGTTTTATAAATAACGTCTGGAGTTATTGGATAGAAATATTGACCTCGGACGTCGGAGTCCGCTGGTATTCGCGATTTGTTTGCTTTGGCTTTGAGAGAAGGTTGCCAGAATAGATACTTACGGTTTTTACTGGTTTCATTAATGTTTCAGATTTATATATTATGTCTTTGATTCGAGTTGTATTGCTTTGTCATCTGTTATCTTTTTTTCTATTAATGTAACTTTCGACAATCTTAATTCGCCTTTCTACAATTTTGTATGTATTTTAGCATGTTTATTGTTCAGCCTCAAAGGACTAAGTAGTCTTGCAAAAGATTAGAATATAAATTACTTTACCTAATAATAAAAAGATATAAAGTCAAAAGAACGCTTAAACAGAGATCGCACACTGAGGCTGTATCTTTGTTTCTCCAATATTCTTAAATAAAACCTTTACAAAAATGTCCTATGTGTATATGCAAGTATCAATAAATTTACAGTCTTAAAAAAAAGAGTAATTGCTGCAGTTACGGAGTTCTGTCTCTTCAATATTCTTAAGTATAATGAAACATTTCACCATTACAAATAACCTAACTGTGTGTATATTTTACTAACAAATTTTATAATTTATATTAAAATTAAAATAATTATAAATAATACCAATATATTATTGTTCCGTAAAGGCCTCTTATACAGAGAAGGCAGGAGCATTGATCATCACGCTTCTCAAAACAGCTTGACGATTTCAAACTGATATTAACTACATATAATAAAGTATATAAAGTAAACATTTACATATAATATTAAAAACATAAAAATAATTTATTTACGTAGTCCATTTGGTTAATATACTTGTGTTAGTAGGTAGGTACTTTCAACGAGAAACAAAACTATTGAAAAACTACACCATTGGCACCAACCTGCACCTAAATTCGAAATTTTCATGAGCAGTTCAGCTTACTTATTTGTACTGTCTCTCCACGATAAAAAGATAACACGGTGCCTCGGCGACCAATTACCGAAATTTTAAGCTTGCATCGGTTGACAGTCTATCGAGAGTCTGTCCAAAACTACGCTCAGCGTATGAAATCCGGCTAATTATCAACCTCTCCGAGACATGGAGTGTTTTGACAGAGTTCCATAAATCCGTAAATAGGAATGTCTGTTCAATCCCAGCTCAAAATCATTTCAAACATTTAACAGGCATCGAAATCTTTTATCTCATTGCTGATGTCAAAAACGAAAAAGGGCGATAATCGATCACATACGCCCTTTTTAGTCCAACGTCAGATTATGTAAACTATATGGAGTTTTTCTCTGAAATATATAAATAATAAAGGAGCATAATCGTTAGGAGGTTCCTCTCTCAAGAGCCCTGACCACCAGTAAGTAGCTTGGACCCTATTCCCAATACCGGTGGGCCATCATTTAAATTTTTTGTGTTTAAATGAAATGATAATATTAAAAGGGCGCATCAACTCTTTAAAGAAAGAATACTGTAAGTAATCCCTCTTACTATTTGTTCCTTCCTATAACGTCACCGTAGACTTAAAATTCAGAGCCAACAGTGAAGTATCCACAATGGACGTCTCAATAATTATCTAAATATATAAAAGCGAAAGGTCACTCACTCATTCACTCATTCATCACGAAATCTCGAAAACTGCTTGACGTATAAAGATGAAATTTGGTAGGGAGGTAGTTCATAGTTAGTAGACGTCCGCTAAGAACGGATTTTTGGAAATTCGACCTTTAAGGGGGTGAAAAGGGAGAATTTTGTTTGTATGAAAAATCTTATTCCTTGAGTTAATAAACTTGAAACTTGGCACGAATATTTATCTATGTAAATTATAAACTTTGCCATTTTTAGTTTTTCTAAACTACCCCCTAAAGGAGGATTGGGGGGTATCAAAGTTTGTATGGAATAATTTTAACGCGCGTTCTGATTAACTCAAAACTCAGTATTTATACTTAAGATTGAAAATAAATAAAAACGTATATCAGGGATTTTTTTTAATTTACCCCTAACCGGGTGAAAAGGGGTATTAATTTTTACAGGGGAGGATTTAACTGTGTGGCTTGGTTAACTTAAAATTGGTATAAATAAATAATCAATAATTCAAATAACGGAAACGTCACAATAGACTTTTCAAAAATTATTATCGTGCTATTTTTTATTTCGTTTAATTGTAAAAGGCTAGCCAAAAGGTTAGAATAACCCAAATAAATACCCAATATTAACCTAAACTTTTTAAAGATTATTGCTTTATGGATCTAAGCAATCATAACGTATACGTATATATAGGGTGAATTTTGAGATGGGGCAATAAGGGTATAATAATTATAATAACCTTAACCGTTGTCGCTAACAAACATTTTGATCTGCATTCAAAGATTTTGAAAATAATAGTCAGAAGAACATAACCGCCGCCACATAACGGCCGCCACATAACGGCCGCAACACACATTATGGCCGCAACAAAACGGCCGCCACATAGCGGCCGCCACATTGAGACCGCCACATTACGGCCGCCACTTAACGGCCGCAACAAAACGGCCGCCACAAAACGGCCGCCACTTTACGGCCGCCACTTTACAGCCACCACATAACGGCCACCACGTAACAACCGCAATACAACGGCCACCACATAGCGGCCGCCACATTACGGCCGCAACTTGACGGCCGCCAAATTGCTGCCGTCACATAACGGCCGCCACTTTACTGCCGCAAGACAACGGCCGCCACATAGCGGCCACCTCATTGCGTCCGCCACATTACAGCGGCCACATAACGGTCGCCACGTAACGGCCGCAATGTAACGGCCGCAATATAACGGCCACCACATAGCGGCCGCCACATTACGGCCGAAACTTGACGGCCGCCAAATTGCGGCCGCCAAATAACGGCTGCTAGATAACGGCTGCCAAATAACGGCCGCCATATAACGGCCGCCACATAGCGGACGCAACAAAACGGCCGCCACATTACGGCTGCCACTTTACGGCCGCCACATAACGGCTGCCACGTAACGGCCGCCACTTTACGGCCGCCACATTGCGACCTCCACATTATGGCCGTAACAAAACGGCCGCCACATTACGGCCACCACTTAACGGCCGCCACATAGCGGCCGCCACATTACGGCCGCCACATAACGGCCGCCACGTAACGGCCGCAATACAACGGCCACCACATAGCGGCCGCCACATTACGGCCGCTAGATAACGGCCACCAAATAACGGCCGCCATATAACGGCCTCTACAGCGGCTGACACAACCGCCGCCACATTACGGCCGCCACTTTACGGCCGCAACATAACGGCCTCCACATAACGGCCGCAACACAACGGCCGCCACATAGCGGCCACCTCATTGCGTCCGCCACATTACGGCCGCCACTTTACGGCCGCCACATAACGGCCGCCACGTAACGGCCGCAATATAACGGCCACCACATAACGGCCGCAATATAACGGCCACCACATAACGGCCGCCACATAACGGCCGCCACGTAACGGTCGCAATATAACGGCCACCACATAGCGGCCGCCACATTATGGCCGAAACTTGACGGCCGCCAAGTTGCGGCCGCCACATAACGGCCGCCACTTTACGGCCGCTAATTGCGGCCGCCACATAAGGGCCGCTAGATAACGGCTGCCAAATAACGGCCGCCACATGAAAATGATGGGGGCAGCGGGGTTTGGACGTCACGGAGCTAAAAAACGCTCCTACTACTAAAAAAATAAAATGTCGCAAATATTTGACAGCTATTTGCGACGTTGCCAACATTCGCATCAACTGACCAATCTTCACATAAAAACAAGATTTACGGGATGCTATGGGTTTTATTTTCGCCTCATTTTTTATTTTCTAAAATTATGGTCTCCTTGGTACGTGTGACTCTACTGGTTTCTGAAAATTGTGTTTTCGGTATCTATCAAATTCAAATTCATTTTTTAATTTTGTGAACTACATTCTGAAAATCAGACAGATTGCTAAAAAATATATTATTTTTTGACATATTTAATATTGTCAGGTCAGAAGTAAAGCGGAAATTTTCTAAAATTAGGATTTTTGAATTTCAGAATAACCAAATCTATCGATTTTATATGATTTTGTTTGTAAAACGATGAGGCAAAAATTTTGGTCATGGGCTCGCCAACCATTAGAATTAATTTGAATTTAGAATTGTAAATGAAAGCAGTGCGCGCGTGCGGTATCGTTTCGGTTTACCGACCAGTGAGGAAACATAAGCAGTACCGAAACGGTACAGAATCGATACCGAAACGATACTGTACCGACCAATGAGGAAAGGGCCTAACGAGACTGTCCTTAACTTTTTGAAACATGTTGATCTGCATTTACAGATTTCTTAAAAATTGCCAATTTTCACAAAAACTTTTCCAAAAACTATATCGAGCCAACTGAGGTTTGAGTACAAGAATGTTTGTCTGTATGTTAACTTTTCACGCCTAAACCACAATCAAATTCCAAATTCGAATTCGATTTCGATCAAATTTGCCAAGGGGATAAACAGCATCCTAGGGTAGGACATAGGCTACTTTTTGTCTCAAAAATAATCCTAAAGGAGGTGATATATAGGTAATGAAAGTTTTCTCGCCAAACTTCATACTGCTAGGACAACGGGAAGTACCATATAGGCTTTGTTTTATTTGCGAGTGTCAATATAAATATGCGGTATAATTTAATGACCGTATTTTTTTATTGCATTTACATGGAAGTTTGATTTTCTTTACAGCTCCAAGGGACCGTAGATCTAAGTTTTTGATATCTATTTCAACTTGATGCATCCAGGCGTTTCTGAGAAAAAGGGTCTTGACAGACAGCGAAGTTATCCTTAAACGGTTTCAATTTTTCATTTTGAGTACAGATTTATTATCTGCCGGTTACCTTTTAATACCGTAACGGCTGAACGTATTTAGATGAAAGGCATACGGATAGGCCATAATCTGGCTTAGAACATAGGATACTCTGAATTCCGGTAGCATGTTCCTGTGGGATATTTTGCGACATCCACGCGGGCGAAGCCGCGGGCAAAAGCTAGTATGTCAATAAATTAAACCTAATCGCTAATTAGTTTGGGGAGGCGTTAAGACCCGATGCGGCGAGCGAGGGTTGGGTACAGTAATTGCATGAACTGACAATGAATGCAAAGTGGGATGCTTTGGCTAGGTAACGCATATGCAGCTTATTAAACTTCTTGATGAATTATTTTATTGATAGTTTGTTAAATAATATTTTTCCTTCAGCAAATGGGAGATCTTTGCCTAGCAGTGGAACAACGTAAGCTTGAACTTAACATTCTACTTTATAGAATGTATTTATAATTAACAGAATCATCCAAAATGCAACAACAACATATTGAGAGGGCGGAGAAAAATAACTACAATTAAAAAATGATGAAGAATACTTGAAAAAATATTTTTTACATTCACATCAAACTCAATCTAGTAAGGGTGGAACACATGAAATTTAATTTCTTTGTAAAATCACTATATACCGATTATTTTCATAATTAAATCATAATATCACATCGCACAACAATAATAAACTTCTATTCCGAGCGCGCACAAGTGAAATACTTGATATTTAATGACCGGTTCATTAGTAGAGTTTATTTCTATAACAGATAGTATATCCGGGGCTTAGTTTACCTACCAACCATTTGAGCGGATTATTCATTAGAACACAAGTAATTATAATTACAGTGTTGTATGATTATGAAATGATATGGTATTTTACTATGATACCGCGGAACGAATTTGTGAGACATCAACGTAGAAATTACTATTCGTTGCTATTCCAATTAATTAAGGTTCATATAATTATATTTAAAAAATAAATTATTAAAGCAATTTTACTTTCGTAATACTCCTTTTATTTGGTCGTTTTGTACGCAGTATTTCGCGTTGCTACAATACCGAGGAGCTGGCTGAACTTACGCCCTAAATCATAATCACGAAAGGAAAAAAGTAAAAAAACCCACGTCTGGCGCAACTGGCCTACGATACCAATTGCATGTAGAATTTCCATTGAGCAAATAAAGCAAAACGCTGCCTTCCAAGTACAATACGACATAAATACAGCTATAACATGGAAAATATTGAATCGATTAACAAAATGGTCCAAAAAGAAGGCCGGGAAACGAACGATTTTGAGGATTTCGAACTGCCCACGAATATATTCCATATTCGTTTAGGCTTGTTTGGTCCTTCACCTACGTGTATAGTACCTAAGCCTGCTGAAGCGTATCTATAGGAATTTTATGAAGCCAACGCAATAATAGATGTAGGATTACCTACATTTACAAGAGAGAAAAATATCTGTGAAAACTACTACCAGAGAGGATCGGGATAGTATTTACAAGCAATTAGTGACGAAAGTTTTCTAAACCAACTGTGATTTGCAAACGAGGCCACTGAATAGAAGAAGCATCAGCAGTTAGTCTACTTCATACGTTACATGCAAATGAGTTTCAAGAAGCGTAGCCGCCGAGGCAGGCTTGTTTTACGTAACATCAGACTGACCGTGCAACACTGTGGCTTCGTGTTACATTTGCCACAAGAACATACTGCGGACGACGACGTCTAATTTTCATAACAAAACAAAAGGAACGAACAATGCGACCCGGTGAGATGTAGGGACCCGCGACTGCGTACCACTACTTAGGTTTGATTGAACGCATAAGAATGTCGGAGACGCGGGTAACACCGCGCGCGCGAGCGAGACCGCACCACGAGCGAAAGAGAACAACACATCGCAATTACCTCGTGAGATTGTTGAATAAATTTACATTCAGTTGATTGAAATAATAATGAAATTGCCCCGGCACAGAACGTTCATACGGGATATTTAAATTAATAATAAAATCATAATATTATACAAATCGCGCACGTGATCCGTGCAGCTATTTCTGTTTTATTTATGTGGTTTCTAAGAAAAAAAATCTTACATTTTCGTAATGTAATTTTTTGAATATATAAATTACATATTTTTATACGTTTCGTAAGATGTATGTAGATTTACACATTTAGACATGCTCACATTAACAGCGCCCTCTACATGTTCGGGTTTTGTATACTTAATGCAGTGACTTATTCAGTCAATTGGGACGCTAAAATATTATTGTTCAACCGAATTGCTCCGATGTGCAAGTGCAGTCGGTTACACAAGACTAATGCTCGTTTGCATTCAACCTTAGCTATCATATAAATTGACATTTGAAAAAGTTTGTCAGTACGCTTATTTCGTTTCGCACGTTGACGGGTTATTTCTAGCCTTCCTCTTAATGCCTTTCTTAATTAGATGTTGCCTAGTATGAAGTTCGGGCAGACATTTTGTAGTTGCATTAAAACAAAAGTTATTTTTGGTCGTTGGTCCTTTTTGTAACCGTATCATTAAATAATGTGGTTTATTATTAGTTGCATTAAGTACCTTCATAATTTTGGATATCCGTCTGAAAACTTTCCGTCGACGAAATTTTCCGTCGCAAATGTCAGCGAGTCTCTACAAACTATTTCAGAGGAAAACTCGAACGTGAACTATAAGATTCGTTTATTTTATTAGCCGTTTTTTATTTCGTCCATAAAATAATAACCTTTAGCAATCTAAGGTTAGAAGATTGAAGAAATGATAAACAAAAAATCTTAAAAAAAAAAAACTAAACCAACACAACTGTAAAACTACCCTGTAAAGTAAAATAACATCATAAAAAGTCTCGCAAGAAAATTACAGATTACAGTTTTCTTTTGATTCTCGTTCACCTGTATTACTGTCGACCTGTTTCAATAAATAAAAGATTGATACGTCTGTCCGTAGCAATTTTCACTTGTTAAAGCGCAACACTTGCTGGCATCAGTGTCTTTGAAACTAATAGTGAATTTAAAACATAAGGATGTCTGGGAAACGAAATATGTTATTTTTAATTTTAAATTGCAGATGATAGGAATGAAAGGATTTTTAAAGATTGACAGCCTTCAATTTTGTGGGATTGGCTTGTCTTTTTATGGCATGTTAATAATAAGTTACCATGGTTCAACCCTATGTGTTTCTCTTACGGTTACTTTCGCACGACTTGTACACCATGTTAAATTGTCTTGTAGGGGTGTTAAATTGTCTATTTACATTTCCTTAGTTTTTCTGTGCAGTTCTGAACTGTTTAGAAGGCTTTTTCAAATATTTAGACCATATTTTGCAATGCGAGCAATCTTTACTGCGGAACCCTTATAAGATATTGCAAAGAGAGGAAAACATAAAATTAGCCAAAAAAGTTCGTCGTCGTGAAGGGGCTGATGTTTTGAACAATAACAATATCTTTTCAAATGGAAACTGAAGGAAACCTTTGATACGGGTCTTTCAGACCGCAGGGACGAATGGAAGGGCATGGAACTGTACCGAAGGATCCACCGAGGTTGTGTAGACCATTAACAGGAAATAAAACTATTTTATGGTCAAAAAAATACGTACAAAATCATATAGAAAATAAATAATGACTGAAAGGTAATATCGCTTCAGCGACAAGCGAGAGAAGAAAATACAACCGCGCAAAAAATCCTTAACCGTAAATAATCGCAATACAGATCCTCACACACATTTAAATGTACTCATCCTTGACCTAACCCAGCAAGGGTCAACAGACGCGACCCATCAGACGTATCAGAAACTATCCGAACGGAAAAATCGGGTGGGTCGGCGACGCGGTAAGGCGACGAGCGGCCATTGAGGAGAGAGCCACGTGCGCGGGCAATGCGCGCGCGGTGTGAGGTCAGCGTAAAGTGGTGCAGATGTCGCGAGCGACCCTGACCTAGCGCAAGTGCTGGGCGGGTCACGTGGTCGGGCGGGCGGCTAACTTACTCCGGTCGTTCACCTTGAGACGGAGTGGGTAGCGAGAGGTGGCGACAGCGATTCCTCGCTTATCAATGATACCTCCCTCCGAGTTCCACCACAAATAAATATAGAACAGATCATTGAAGACTCGTGTTTCTTTCCAATTAAAGATGTAATCATGTCATCGTAATTCGAAACGTGGTGAGTACATGTGTTAATTTAATGCCTTAAAAGAATTTCCGCTGTAACCAGCTCTTATTGAAACTCTGTTCCACGTATCAGCAGCTAGTAATTACCAATAGTACTTATTGATAATTTAATTTCATCACGAAAGGTCTTTGCTTGGCACAACGACATTGATAAGCTGTTATTACTACAATGTTTGGTGAAGTAATTACGATAGAATTCAAAAAACGACATAAAATTTTACATAACAACAAGGTGTCACATAATTATACACGCCGATAACAGACGCTAATAATATTTTACAAAGCAATTACCTCGTCTATCAGATAACATTTTGTACGATACATTAGCTGCCTTTGAAACTTAAAACGATTGTTAATATGCAAAATGTTCGAACAGCAATAAGTTATAATATCTATTAATTGTGTATAATAAGTTGGGATGGCGTCCGCTCAGTTGGTACTCGTGCAGGTGGTCATTTATGAAGTTATTAGCTGCTCTGCGTTTTTCCCCGCGACTGTACTTTGTATACAGCGTAACATTTTTATAAAAATTGATATCGTATTTTTTTAAATGTCAACATTTTACAAACATAAATATGTTTTTATTTGCGCAGAGCAAGTCTAAACGAGCAATTGTTGGAATTTCACTTTGTATAATAACTAGCAACTGTGTTAATGCTCAATTAATTAGTGAACACGTCTCTTAAAGACAACAACGGCTATCAATTATAGGTCATTTGATATTTTTTCATTGCATTTTTATATCTTATTGAAATGGTTTCAACCGGGCATCGCGGCAGAAGTATAACATTGTGTACTTTTTACAAATGTTAAATTCATAGAGAACCTGTTCTGGCCCTAGAATAAGTTTTGTAGCAGTAATGAGGCGAGTAATTTTGATCGTAGATGATAAAATTTAAAGATAAGCATACTTGGGACGTAATAGAGCTAAGCAGGAAGCTTTTTTCTGCAATAACATATATTATGTAATAATAGTTTTGAAGAATAGAGAACATATACTACGTATAGTCTTTAAGTCAAGGTTTAAAAACTATCAGGATTATTTATATTTCCATCGAGTAAAGATAAAAAGAATTTTCTTAAGGAAAACTGATAGCCTTTTTTTCACCATCTTCGCTTCTTAAATATAAAATAACTAGATTAAAACCGTGCTCTAGAAAGAATTTAATAGGAAAATAACTGGATTATGGCATCTTCGGGGAAGTTTTATTTTATTATGTAAGTTGATTAATTTTATTATGTTTTCATTGACGTCCAATAGCGCTTCGAAACCTGTACCTAATCATTGAAGGACTTGAGCCATTTTTAACCGACTTCAAAAAAGAAGTAGTTTCTATGTTCGTCTGTTTGTATTTTTTTTTTAATGGTTGTTCATCGATATTTTCATCAATAGTAAACCGATTTTGAAAATAACTTTTATTTCGAAAGCCGGTATTTGATACTTTATTTTGTTTTTGGCACCCAGCGCTTTTTTTTTAAATGTTGTTTTTATAATAACAGAATTTGCAAATAAGCTGTCAGTCTACCCGATGGTAGCCCGACACACTCATAAAAAGTTATTAATTAAAAAGCATACCTAAATATTAACTAGCAATGAATAAACACTTAAGAGCTGAATTAAATATGACATTATACCGGTCGCATCCGTATTTAGCAATTGGTTGCTATTCGGGAAAACATCTGTCAATTTAAGTAATTACAAGTTGTGCTCGCGACTCCGTCCGCACAGCAGTCAGAAAAGAAAATTAATTTCTTAACTTTAAAAAAAGTTTTTGCGGTCTATTGAGTCAGAGATTGGTAAATACGTAGAGTGACTGACGAATTGAATAAATATTAGTATAATGATTTATTGTATTGAGCCATGCAAAGTGAGACAATCCTGTATGTACTATAATAATTTATTGAATTTTTGTTGTATTAAATTCAATTTTCGGACTGCCTGTGAAATGCCACCCGTTTAAACTGAAAAATTCTTAGCTGTTAAGTGAAAAATATAAACCGATTTATAAAAAAAAACGTTATTTTACTAAACCTTTTAATCCAAATCTGGATATTTACAGCAGTGTGTCCCGTTCTACAGTTTTTAGTTTCATTTTAAAAATGCCTCGTTGCCTCTGCCTCGTTGGTCTAGTGGTCGCAAGCGCTACTGCTGAGCATGAGGTCCTGGGTTCGATTCCCGGGTCGGGCAAAGTGTTATTGGGTTTTTCTATCTGAAATTTCTCAGTAGCAGCTCGGAGTCTGGATTTGTGCCCGGTTGATGGCAATAGGCTCGCCCCCTATTACATGGGACTTAAAAAACATAACTGGCGAAATGTGGGTGTACCTGTTACAGGCACACCTCTGCCCAACCCTTCGGGGAAACAAGGCGTGATGTTATGTTATGTTATGTTTAAAAATGTGACCTAAAATCACTTTATTAAACTTGAAAGGTTTCCAATCCTAATTCTTAGTGCGGGCTATTCTAGAGCAAAAAGTGTCCGTCCATTTGTAACCGTAAATGAAAGGAAGTATGAATACAGACAGACGTACGTACGACAGAATGGCCGACTTCCACCTCCTTGCTCGGCCTAGGTTATAAGGACGCATACATACTTGCGATCACGACTGATATTTGCAGTTGCATTGGTCGCAATCGCGTCACGTTTGGCGCTAGCAATTACTAATGAAAGATCGTCCAAATAATTAAAAAAAAAATTGCTAGACTTTATCCAATAGCAGGATGACATAGATAAAAAGTACAACTTCAAATTGATTGTTAATTAAAGCCAGTTTTCTAACACGCGGATATCTTTAATGCATCAATAGAGAATCGATCCACGCGAAAGATATACAAAGTACTTTTATTAATCTGTCAAATGTAACCACACTTTCAATAAAAGCTATACACGTTATGACAATTACGATACACTAGTTAACAATCTACACTGTGCCCGATGACAGGACGTTTAACCGTAATCGATAAAGTTGAAAAACGGCAATCTAAAGGAAATTACCTGAGTAATGTGTAAACGAGCATTAATATATCATGACGGCGAGCACGCCCACGTTTTTTTTTATTAAATTCGAAATCGTCAGTCGTGTCTTCCTATAGTGGTGCGAGCGGATTATGCGTGCGTCATTCATATAATTGAGAACTTAGTCGTTAATGTACGCAGTGTCGAATATTTTTGAACAATGTCGACAAATGACACACATTTTTTGGCGTTTGTTCTATTGTTGCTCGGGAAGAATGTGCGGTGTCTATATTTTAAAAGGCCTTGTGTTAAAAGTGTCGTCCAATAGTCCCAACTAGAGCAGTCGACCTAGCTAGAGGTGGATATCCTCCTCTAGTTGGTCAGATGAAAATAAATTTGTAATAAATCACGACTAAGGGACTCTACTGCTAATGAGTTTTCGTAACGTAGGTACTGAATTAAAAGACTTTTTATTATTTTCACATAACATAACATCGTGCCGGTATTCACCGAAGGGTTAGGCAGGGGTGCTTTCGCCAATTATGTTTAAGTCCCATGTTATAACGATATAGAGCCTATTGCCATCAACCGGCAAAACCAAACTCCGGGCTGCTACTGAGAAATTCCCAACTTTTATTTACACATAGTTGATAAAGCAAAAATATATGTCGCGAACGTGTTTCCAAAATATTTACATTTTCTAAAGGAGGCTTTTTTACAGACATTGCAATGTTGAACCATAGGTACATTTTAATTAAAGTGAGATTCGCTTATTTTGCACTTTGATTCGTTCACTTCATTGGAGAATCACTTCAACTGAGAATCCAAAAATATTTTCATTAACTTTTCCGTGCCTGCAGATTTTTAATCATGTCCTCATGTGTTTTTTTTTAAGCTGAAAACCCATGAAATATAAAAAGCTGTTTAAATATTTTCCAGAAAATAAAGTGCTGATTCTTTTGTGTAGAGATAAACAATAAAATAATGTTTTCGAAAAGATAAATCAGAAGTTTTGCATTATCCCGATTTAGATTGCTCATTAATTTGAAAGGGACACATTTTATATATGTGTGTAGGTAACATATTTTTAAATAAAAGTTTTTTTAATAGCAATATCAGAAGACTATTTTCTTTACTGACGTTATGTACCATTTCTTCCTGTATCCTAAACCAAGATGTCGAAACACATATCGAAGATAATAATATACCTACATATATCGACGCTGGAAATTTCAAATGTCGTAAGGGACATTGTATTCCCCGTCCCTTATTTCCATCGTCGATATAATAGAGCGCTTAAAGATACTTTAAGGTAAAATATATATATTATCTTCACTGTGTGTGTTGGTCCATAAAATTGTACAGTAAGCAATATGTCGAAGATAATATAATTTTCGCATTATCTTCAAAGTGTGTGACGAGCTTAAGTCCGGTCACTTTCGTGGCACTGGTCGGATCCGGGCCGGATCCGGGCGGAATTGGGATTTCCGGGCCGTGCCTTCGCGGCGCGCCGGTTTCCGACACAACCTTGACTCCACGACACGACTTATTGGGATGTTACATCGTGTTAGTTACCGAGACACGTTGTGTTACTCCTTTATATTGTCTTGTTCATTTATTGAACAGTTATTTTATTTTTATATTCAGTGTTTTGTTTAGGAATTTTTCAATGTTTTTATGTTTATTTTGGTTTTGTTTTTACAACGTCTGTATATTTCTGATACTTTAAAAAATTTGAATCACGGATTTTTTAGCGGATTAAAAAACCAAGACTTGGTTATGGTATTAAATGTTTTGTTTAAAATTATTAACCAATTTTATATGCAACTGCTTAACTAACTGCTTTTCAAATCTAAATAATCCAGAGACACTGTTAACAATCTCCTGTATCTATAATTTGCGTTTTTCCTGTCTCCGTACAGTCAGTGCCGGTTGTCCGTGCAGTTAAGGTGTGAACAACGCCAACACGCGACAACAGTGACGCGTCGCCGTGATATGGTCTGCATACATCCATGATTTAATAACGAAATGCGACAGGAAAAGGGGAATTTATTACAAAAAGATAGACCACCAGCCTTTGGCGTGGTCTTATATTGCAAAACAATAACAGAGGGTTGCGTCAAACATTCACATTTTTGACGGTGTCCCCCCGGTAATATATTAAAGGAATGCTTTTCAAAAATCGACAGTTTATCGTCTCTTTTTATTACAATACTGGCGACGCGGCTTCTTTATTTTTTGTTAGTTTAATATTAATGTATTATACACATAAACCTTCCGGAATAAATTCTCTAAATGATGGTGAAAACAGCATCAAAATCCGTTGCGTAGTTTAGAAGAACACACAGACAGACACGAAAAGTGACTTTAATTTCTAATATGACTGTATAGATATTAAACTTACGAACAATTGATTAATTAGTCACAGTATAAATAAGTAACAGTATTATATCTTCATAGAAAACGGCTGAAACGACGCGCTTCGAAATCTCAGTGCATATATCGTCGCCCTCCCCGCTAACTGTCGTATCTCACAAACTGTCGTATCTGCACTGACATTACCTACGTGTTTAGAACTTTGTTTCGAAAAAGTTCTCTCTATTCGTCGTGTCTGTGTCGTTTGCCGTTTAGAAGATAATCACGTATTTTGTTTTGCGTGAGTTTTGTTTGAGGGAAACAATATTCTCACCATCTAGTTATTTATAAAAAGTTATTAATTCATTAATAAAGCCACAGCTAACGCAACGATATTAACATGATTGTAGCGCCCGACCGAAAAAGTGTTGCCCTGGAAAAATATCAATTGCTAGTTACGACAGTTAGCGAGGAGGGCGACGATATAATCAGTATCGAGTGCGCGGCAGTTACACACGGACGCGGAAGGGTTGTCTACAGAGCGGCCGTAGGTAATTATTTCGAAGTCACTGCCGAGATATAATACTGTTACTTTATTATACTGTGACTTAATCATCAAACAAAGTCTCAACAGTCAATGCAAATAAATAAAAATACTTCACAGAATAATAGAAAAGTAGTACCTATTCTAGGTATGACAAATAGTTCACCAGCAGTAATAATTAGGTACATGTATTACCGAAAGGGACTCAACACCTAGTTCTGGCACTTTTTCACCTGTCGGCAAAACAAACAGCAATAATTCACTTTCAATGATTCTAAAGGCAGCAGTACTATAAGTTGATCGATTGTGAATATACAATTCTTTAATGACTCAAGATAATTCAACATATTAGGGTTCCGTGCTTAGAAGAACCCTTTTGCAACCTACAATGTCCGTTTCTCTTTTTATCGCAGTAATTTACATAAAAAAAGATTAAGATCGTTGCAACATTAGTAGATTATTTCAAAATCAAAACGTGTTAGCCCTAGCAGTATGGGTCACGCACGGAGATGCTAAACACAGCTATTTTTTTTTTAAATAGATTTAAAATAGTTAACTGATTCAGGCGTGACCTTGCGGAAATCCATTATAAAATACAAAATACCGAAAGACGCGCGCTCTGCGTTCAGCGCTCGGTGTGGCAACACGCTGTGTTCGGGTTCGCGACAAGTCAATCGTCATCCTGAGGATGCCTCGTTGAGAGGTGAAACACGTGTCGATTTCTTTCAGGGTTTTTTATGGCTCTTTAGAAATAGCTAAGCGGAACAGGTTACTGGATGTATCCACGTTTATTGTATTTTAAATAGATTTTTTATCCACGCATTCTTATTTGCTGCCAATTTTTGAGGCTAGGGGGCGATGAATGACACTTCAATAGCTTTATGACTCTCGATATTATTAATTTATTAATGCAAAATTCGGAACAGCAACGGACGGAACCCTCAGTGCATGAATATAACCGATAATAATTTAATATTTATGTGCAAACCTGCACTTAACTTCGAATGACTGACTTGACTCTTTTAATACACCAATTTCATGCAAATGGTTCTATTTTTATTCTAGCTTTTATTTAATTTTTTTATGAGTTCCTATAGGTATTGCATAGAATAAAAAATGCGAATGGCGGGGAGTCCGGAACACAAGTAGACAAAGATGAAAGACGCTTCATCGTCGTACAACTTAGTGCGTCTTACAAACAGGGCTAATTATAAATATAGATGACCTGTCTACTGCACCCCTCGAGCCGTCAAGAAGACTCTCAAAGCTAATTCCTAGATACTGTAGTCACCGTTGACGCCTTTCTGTCATCCGGCCACCCGAAAAGCACTTTCCAGGCGCGTTAAGCACTCGACTCGGAGGGGGAGAGTGGGGACACCCTCACCCCTCCCACTCTCGCGCCGCCCGACTTCGAAAAAAGGCGATGCACTTCATATTGTTCTTTTTGTGTCCACGATCGATCGTTTCAGTGAAGGAGTGAGTTTTTATCTGTTCGGCCCTGCTTCAGTAACTTCACACGTGGTGGGCTAATTGGGGGATGCGTTCGGACCGCTCAATCAGAAAATAGACGAGCCGCGGGGAGCAGCGGAGGAAGGGGGAGGGGCCGATGCAGCTTGAGATTTTTGCGAGGACACGCGATGGGGAACTGAGATAACGCCATGTTCGAACGTCATGCCGCTATTTATCAACCCTGCATCAGCACGAGCTTATGATTCCACATGAACGTAATCACCACCGAATGCAAATTGACGGTATTCTGAAGATTGAAGAAGCGAAAAAGTTCAAAACAGGAAACAGGTCAAACTAAACGCAGAAATTGTGACACGGGTTTGTAGTATGCTTTATCTGGTTTGTGTAGGTGTTCAAATCCAGGTTGACAGTTTTAACCTTTTGTCAACAACGTGCGCGTTGTTCTTTGCAAGCCGGAGTTTGTTCTCTCACCTGTAATTGGCGGGCCCTGTTGTGTCTAAGGCTAATGACGCACAGTCGCACGGTGCGCCTGCGGCTGCTAATCTGACGTTTAGTAAGCACGTGTGATTGGACAAAGCCACGTGGTTCCCCCGCCGGATTACCGGTGCTATAGTTTACCTTTTACCATACATATATACTTATATTTTGGTTACCATAGTTTATCTTTTGCTTTCATTCCAAACCTATAAGCACGAAACATAAACCCAGTAGAAATATTTCTTCTTCTTCTAAGTTAAGATATGTAGGGATACACGGCCATTTGTCTGACATAAGTTGACTGCCTCGTAAGTCCCAGTGATCGCAATAGTGTTATTGCTGAGCATGAGATCCTGGGTTCAATTCCTGGTCGGGCAGTGTTATATGGGTTTTTCCATCTGGAATGTCTCAGAAGTAGTTCGGAGTCTGGAATTGTGCCCGGTTGATGGCAATAGGCTCGCCCCTTATTACATGGGGCTTAAACATAACTGGCGAAATAAGGGTGTACTGTAGGTACACCTCTGCCTAACCCTTCGGGGAATACAGGCGTGATGTTATTTTATTTTATGTTATTATTTATAGCAAGTATTTTATGATTACAAAAAAATTTTTTTCTTTATTTTCTTTCCTTCTTATTTTTACACTATCGAGAATCACACCGGTTTCCTCAGCACGTGCCAATATCCCACCGACGTTAACCAGTGTAACATGAATTAAAATATTCCTACTTACGTCGCACGAACCAAGCACGCGATCTTACTTACCTGTAAAAGAAAGTAGTTTTCAATTAAACACAGTTCGCAAATCGTAACACTACAAAATAATAGGAAATTTTATAAGTATTCATTGCGAGATTCTTTGTAAACGCGATTATACTTAAACCTATGTAAAAATACATCCTATTTAAAAATACACCTGTATAATTTAGAGTTCATATTTTGTTTCATAAACAGCTTTTACACGCAGTTTTGAGCACATGCAACTTTTGCGTCCCACCGAAAACATGCATGTGGAACGAACACAAAATATATGAACCCTAAAAAAACACGTGCATTTAGTCCTCCCGACGATGCCTCCTTTAAGCTTTTGCTTTATGCTACGCGATTGTTTACACATTAGATGTTCTGACTCTTGTTAATAAAATCGAATCAAATTACTTGTTGTCGGTGGGAAATCCCCATGAGTGTTGAAGGAGTTGAGTGAATGTTTGTTTTGATAATTAGGGTGGTGCCTATGATCTGCACGTAGAAGGGAATATTTCTCCTGGGTTAAGAGGCTGACAACAGCTAAAGCGGATCACTGCCGGACTGCATAGAAAAGAAAGAGAAGCGCGATGACACAACGCTGGTAATTTTTTGCAAAATATGAAGCATTTATATATTTACAAAAAATCTAATGATTGGACAAAAAAATTCAAACACTATGTACAGTGGGCTGCATCAATTAGGTACCCCAGGTATATTCAAATTTGAATACAACAGGGGTACCCAATTGATGCAGCCCACCGTACAGACGCCAGCACATCAAGCTACTCGAAACTGTCAAATTTTCCCAATCGACTTTGAACCTTATGGGTCAGCGATAAAGTTGAAAATCTATTAAATTAATTTGACGGATTGTAGTAGCCTGATGTGCTGGCGTCTGTACATTAATATGTTGCTAGTAGAATAATTTGACAAAAAATCAGAACGATTAATATGGATTTTATAGTTTAAAAGATTTTTTTTGAGGTATCTTCGTTATTTTTTTCTATTGTATCAAATTCGTTCAAACGCACTATCTAACTAGCATTATCTTGAAGAATACTTATCATATATTTTTCTGATTTGTATTTTTGTATCCATATATTGTTGCTTGCGAGCTTGAATACTTTGCTGACCATTGACTAGAGGTACCAAAAATTCCGATAAACATTTCAACTCAAAACGCGATAGACGGACAGACTTCATGAACAAGCACGTTCATATTAATGCCAGGTGTATCAGAAAGAAAATAATATATCTATGTACAGTACTGGGTGTATAGCGTGAATTAATATAATATACATGAGTGTAACATGCATGTGTATTCGTAAGTTACGGACGCCGTCCGCTTCGCTGCGTCGGACAATGTTGTTTTTTACTATCGCCACGCCATCTATTAATAATAATTTAAAGTGAATATAAAATTACTAACAATATTGTGATAGTTTTATTGTTATGAATAATGTTTGTGCTGGATAGATACGTACTTTAATTGTTGTAGGTACCTACGTCGATTGGAAGTAGAATAGAGATGATGACTAAAAATATTTTTTTTGTTTTTTACGTTATCAAAAGATAACGGCGATACATTGAGTTAAAATGTGCCATGACGTCACAAGTAGGTATGTAGACGTAGCGACCCCCACTCGGAACTTTAATGCGTTTTATCTAAATCATTTTATATTTATATGATGAAGCAAAAAATACGTGTCTAATATTTTTTTATTATCTGACTGACAGACTAAATAGTTTTTTTTTTTGACCCAGGCATCGTCCCTATTATCGCGTGTAATTTAAATGTGGAAAGAAGGATCAGAACAATATCCTAGAGAATGCTAAAGCTTGAAAACAATAACTCGAAGTATTTCATTTATTATCAGCTGTCTTTTAAGACGTAGTTCGACTAGTTTCAATATAAAAAAAGTAGAATTAAAATAATTGGCTAAAAAAAAGAAAATCTGAACGAATTAATTCGTAATCCATTAGTTATTTACTGTAATAGTAATATTCTAGTGAAAATCATCGCGTGAGACGATGGTCTTAAATCGGCCGCCTATCACACCGATGCTCTGTGATGAATGCTCTACGAACAGGTGCGAGTTAATACATTATAAATCAACATCCAAAGTGTCACGACTACGTTGTAAAGTAGGATAATTACAACTTGACTTAAGAGTGTATGTTTAAAAATAAAAGTATTTTGCAAATTAATTTACTTTGCTCGTTATGGCGCTTGTGTCCGCTTGCCTCAAACAGACATTACAAAGACAAACATAAAGAATTTACTCTCATTAAAATATTAATGGATTAAACATTACATTATCACATTGACCACGTGTGTCAGTCACTCCCATGTGTACATATATAGTTCAATGTTTTTACAAATGTTATTACAATTGTTTTTTATTAATTTAGTACAATTGTTTTTATTAATTAAATACCAGTGTTTTTATTAAAAATGTTTCTACAAATGACCGCGTACAATTTCACCGGTGAATTTTGTACTAAATTTCGTAAAGCTACAGCGGCGTTTAAAAAGAGTTCACCCTGCAAAATCATTTGGAAATTCATTTCGGATTTACCGGGATTTAATTTTTAAGCAACTGCAATATTTTCATTTATCATTTATTGAAAGGAATTGGTGGATTTAATTAAATCTGAATATTTTCAATTGATTTTCGAAAACATTTTTAGCTCCATTTTTACTATAGAGAGCTAAAAGAAAATATAAATAATTATAGGTAATTGTTTATTTTTTCCGGATGACTAGAAGGAATAATAGGTATATTTCTTATATTAAGGTAGGTTCCGTAATCTTGAATCTACATACACAGCATGTCATTGTCATGTGTGTATTGGACAAATAATAAATAATATTATCTGAGATTGGTAGGTATTTGTGATCTCAAAGTCAAATCAAAGTCAAATCATTTATTTCAAATAGGCCCATGTATGGCACTTTTGAACGTCAAAATTTACAAAATATTAAAATTGATTCTAGTCGCCCCTTCCAAAAGGTAGTTTTCGTATGGAGAAGAATGGGCAAGAAACTCCACCGTTACTAATAAAAGTAAAAGTTTAAAAGTAAAAGTTTAAAGTAATAAAAATACGGTTACAAGTCTAAGTGCCAATGCATGTGTTAACTTAACAAATGCACAGTTAATGAGCACTTTAATAAATACATGGTGTTCGTCAATTTCTACATTATTTCTAGGATGCTGCTAACAAAAACGTAACTTTTCAAGAACACTCTGCTCTCGGTCTATTGGTCCGTCCGTCACGTGCATTTTTCTCATAAAAGGCTGAAGCTTCAAACATGCTTAGCTAGTTACCTAATTAGTAAACGAGGTTAGTACATTTTTTTTCTCTTATGCTCCCCCTACTACGGTACCTACGATACTCTCGACGCAAAGGACCAATTTACACTCAACCGTTTTTAAGGTTCTGTGCCCGAAGGGTGCCAAATGGAACCCTATTACTAAGCCTCCGCTGTCTGTCCGTCCGTCTATCTGTCTGTCAGCGGGCTGTATCTCATGAACCGTAATAGGTAGACAATTGAATTTTTTACAGATTGTGTATTTCTATTGCTGCTATAACAACAAATAATAAAAATTAAATAAAAACAAAATACAATAATTTTGTATATGTATTATTTACCATTTAATGTATTTAATCAACAAATATTAAAAACATCGATTCATTCTGCAAATGCAAAAAATATCTTCGTATATTATGATTATAAAATACTACTAATTTATCTTTCCGATTTTTTAAATTTAGAATGAAAAATACTCTTTGTGTGCGAGTCCGACTCGCACTTGGCCGGTTTTTTAAACAAATTAAATATAAAAGTATTCGCTCTTAGCATTAAACAAAAAACTTGTGGTTTAGAAAGAGCACATGGTTGCGTATATAAATAAAGGTCGGTGGTTCGGCAACATAGTTGCCACACAACGAACGTAATAGGCCAATTAATATCCTATACTTAATAATAATTGTTATTGTTTAAAAAAGAACACACAAGTCCCACGACCCGTATAAGCCGTCGGTTTTTATTATCTTGAATTTTATTACTTATTATTAATAAATAAAGGTGTACCTACACATTTTTATTTTTACAAAACATTGCAGCTTGAAAATCATAAGAAGTCTTATTCAACTTCTTAAGAGGAAATATTTTATAAACGTAAAACTAATGTTACGTACCTAGTGCAAGAGACTGAACTTCCTCTCATAGAGAGGAGGCCTGTGTCCCAGCAGTAGAAACATTATAAGCTGGTTATGCTATTAAGCTAAATGAACAAAAACTTTAACTACAAAAATAGGGTGTGTAATTTTGATGCTCCGAAATTTATTTGGCATAAAACACTTGGCGTAATCTTCTATAAACGAATATTTTAAAGCCATGAAAAATATTTAAAATAATTATTGTTTGGCCGAACGTTTTTATGTCCGAATTTACAATGGCATACTTTTAAGATGGCAGATTTTTGTTTGGTATAATTACCTTTGGCAAAGTTAAATTCCGCATAATTTCGTTTAGCATAACGTTTATGTAGAGCGACGATTATTTGGTACAATTTCACTTGGCATACTATGAAGATGGCAGAATTTAATTTGGAATAATTTTATTAGTTATATTGCCATTTCTATAAAATAGCATTTTTAACCTTAAATTAAAATTAAAACATTGTCTTAATTAAAATTTCGCTCGCTGCGGCGGCTGAGGCTGCGGCCGAAGCTGCGGTGGTGAGCGTTCAAACCATCTGCGATGATAAGCTCGCGTGGGACCGCTGGAGCCCCGCAGCGCCGGAGCCGTGACAGAAACCATGCCTGCTGCATGTTGCATGCTCGCTTGCATGTTTGCATGCTGCATGCTTGCTGCATGTATGTGATAAGTCTTTCAATAAGTATGGATATGAAATGTATGCCAAAAGATAATTCTAATGGATTTGGGTATTACGAAAATGGTGAAAAGCCAATTTGACCAAAATCGCAGTTATTTAGTTCTCCACCTACGCCGACGATATATCATAGGAGGTCGAATGATAATTAATCGTTCCAAGTCAATATACATATTCAGCCCTATTACGCTAGTACCTATGCCTACCTACAAAGTTTGTAAAAAATTAGGAAGATGCTGATATTAATTCTAAGGACGGGCAAGAGTTTTGACGGCATTAAAATGATCAGTAAGAATTCTACTCTTCCTGAAACAACCACTTCAAAGTATTGAAAAGGGTTTCCTCACCATTCCGTTGCACTCAACTCTTGATAATTAAAAGATGTTCAAAATTCATTAAAGCGTTTAAATATTCAGCTCCAATAAATATTATATCGAATATATTCTACACGTTATCTCACGGAATAGCTCTGCTAACTTATTCATACAGCGCTGCCCCACTTTTGTATTGCATATTTTAAAAGATATCATCGACGTACTTGTAATGATAAAGAAAAATTACTGTAGCAATATTGTTCGCTTTAGCTTTACAACGTTTGTGAAACTAATAAGTAAAAATTGGCAGTAAATAAATAAGGAAACTTATTTGCAAGTACCTAATAGGTGGCCATATTCTTTTTCCTCGACTGTTTATTAAGTAGGTGTGCTTAGTTGGAATATCTTAGTAATTAAAGAATACATTAAACTTTTACTGGATGTAACAATATAATATACCTTTTAACTCCTTATAAGGTAGTTTACCAGAACATGTTTTTTTTTTTGTTTTTGTAATATCTAGATGCCTTTTTTGTGCAGAATTATCAATTTTTATTCTTCTTTCTGTCTTTCTTTTAAAGTATTCTATTAAACTTCGGCTGTTTATATATAGAATCAATAGAAATAGCAAGACAACAGCTTATCGCAAACAAATTCTTAAGACATACCATCCAAAATATTCAAATACTTTCCCACATAAAGATTATTTACCTACCCGTATAGTAATATGAAAGGTATACCATTCAATGTATTTGGAAAAACATGAATTACTCATGGGAAATGTTAATGGTATTTGCTACCATTTTCTTCGGTGTGAATTCGGGTCGTCGCCCCCACTAACTGTGGGTAGTGGACGCCTGTCGTTCCTTGTACAAATTATGCATTATGGAATTATTTAACGCTTTTAGCTACGAGCTTGTTTTAACTGTGTTTTGTCGCCTTTATGTTGTCTTTAGTAAGATCTTACTTTTGTCTGAACATCTTGGGTATTGCATTTTTTCGGGTAATCTATCGACTCGTCTCAATTTAGAAGCTCTAGTTAGTAAGTATACAACAATTCAGTTTTAAGGTTCTTCTATGCCTTAAGATTCTCTTCTGCCTGATCCCTGAATATGACTACTAAACTCATTATGAATGGAAGCCTATAGTTATTTATACCTAACATTAGTTAAGAGGAATTTTGTATACCTACCCATTAAAGATACAAACAACTCCATCTTGGATTTGAGAAGAAAATAGTACATATTTCATAATTTCTTGTACAAACAAACAAACACTTGCAAAATATTGTTGCGGTTGAAGCGTAAGCAAATGTATTGCGATGTTTAATCAACGTATCTTTGAATCCATTCAGCTGAAATTTGATATGAAAACCTGAATGCCATCCCCCCGCGGGAATTCGCGCAAAAGGATGCGGATTATGCTGTATCTGCCACCTCTTTGTTTTGTTTTATTTAACCTACAACATAATATTATGGTTGAATAACCTTGACTCAAAATTGTTTTTTTCTTTTGAAAACTTTGCGTAGGAATGCAGCGGCCGCAGTGGGCAATAAATTCTGAATATAATTAATAACACATTCAACGATATTAATTCTAATTAACCTAGCCGATCTATATTATAATTAATCGACGATAAAATAATTACACAATCAAATTGGTCGAATCATTCTCCACTAAGGTTAATGATATTTTCTGTTTGAAGATGCGAACTGCGTACATTTGCCACATGAAATAATTAGGGGCGTGACGCTGCCGGGGTGCGCCGCTTACGTCGAATGAAATCGGACACTTAAATTTGGTATTGTTGATAAATGGTTTAATTGTTTTGGCAATTAACCACGATGGGGGCGCGGGGTGCGGTGTGCCGCCGGGGGGAGGGGTAACCCGGTTGTAATTTGGCTCCGGCGATCAAATTTGTCGCTTCATCTACCGGACGCGATTAGGCCGTCTTAAACGAGCGGGAACTTCCGAGTCGCATGCTTTGTAAAACAACAAATAACATAATAACAAAATCCTATAAATTGTTTGCGGATTTTGTCGTGCAAAATATTTTGATTGGATTGTGCTATATATATAAAATCGCAGGTACGGCACGCCGGGGCCGCTTGGTGTCGCTCGGCCCATCCCGATTTCATTTAATAACAGGATAGACAGATCGTATTGCAAACATTGCACAGATTTTAGTGTGGACCCGTGAAAAAGGCGCTAGCGGTCAGTTATCATAAACTAACAGTGATACCGGTGGCAATAATTGGTCTCGGCAATTAACCCTGCCGCGCCGACCAACGCAGTACCCCGGGACAATGGTTTAATTTGACGCGAATTTTTAACCGCTATCGGGGCATATCCCGCGGTGTGGACGATTGACAATCAGAGTTCAGCCATTTGAGGTGAGATAAAAAAATTAAATTTTTCCCACATTCGATTTAAAAGAAGCGACTTTTTGCGACATACCTGCAGTTTAGTTTTAAATGCTTTTTTAGTTTGTGGTTTTTTAATATATATAGGTGATTGGTATTCTATTTTATTTCAGTTACTATTTGGAATAAGGGACCTCCTTGCAATGATGCTTTAATAAATTTGGTTACATCGAAAAGTTGATTCAAGTATTAGGTATCCAATGGAAAAGCAATGAACGCCATTCAATTTGAGAGTTTAGAGAAAAGTGATATTTAGTGACGAATTGTGGAAAATTATCAAAGTAACATAAAAATTGGGTTTTCTCGATTCCCATGAATTTTCGCCTAGGCTTTATGGGGTGCTTAATTGTTGCAATTGGGTCACACTATCACGTCCTGGAAGGAATACGTCAAATTACCAGTCACCCTGTATATCACACGATTAGCATTAAATAACATTTACAAACAGTTCACTTAAAGATACACATTGCACATTTCCAATACCACGTTCGTAACATTTTAATATTTCCCAGTGAACTGTAACGCAGCGGTCTCACGAACGGATGGCTGCCCAATGTTGTATAAGTATCACGGTTTTGTTAATGTTTCGACGTTTTAAATGATATAATAAATTCGTATTATCACCGTTGTCCGGACAAAATTGTTTTCGCACTCGCCCGGCTTAATTCATTAATCGACTGGATATACTATGAGCGATAAAATACCGTTTCGCGCGTCGGGATATTACTGGATGTGGCCGGCAGCGGGAGGGTTAAACATTCTCTTTTCAATAAACTTTGCTATAGTTTTGAGTATTAATTACAGCGCTTACTCGTGTAGCGGTGACATAGGTCATAAGACTGAATCTCAAATGTAGCACTTTACCAAGTATTAATATTTAAAGCTAGTCAGAAGCCTCGCTAAGTAGCATAAGCTCTGCTTTCGCAGGTCGAGCTTAACTTTTGTTCATTCTTTATTTATCGCACTAAATATACACTGCAGTATTTCCTATCATAATTATTCTACATATATATGAAAATTAAATGTTGTTTTTTGGTAAGCGCACCATTTGAGAACGGCGTGACCGATTTGGCAATTTTTTTTTTTGTGTCAAAATTTTCATAATTGTCCGAATTTTATTTTTAGAGAAAGGTTTATTGAAATTTTTCCCGGAAAATGTTCAAATTCGGGAAACACTGAACGTCCGTTTTTCTATGGGATATTTGTATAAACTTTTGGACAAAACGACGTCTGTCGGGTCAGCTAGTTTTTAAATATAAATGCAGGAGACATTGCGAAGCGAAATAGGGAAATAAAGCACTGCCGCTAATCTATTTGATATCATTCTATTATTGACAAGATGCGGCTCGCAATCTGCTTTATCCGGAGGAAAGTAATTACATTTTGCTTCGATTCCATATCTTTACAATACAATTTTTCTATAAAATCCAAGTACTTGTACATTTTATTCTTAAAACTTTTCACAATTTTAACAAAGTTTGTGCTTTCGCGGAACGAAAAAGTAAAGGAGTTTTCAAATAAATATGTGTTTATTCTTCTTTTCGTGTAGTTAGTGACTAACCTGGTGTCAGAGTTTTAAAGCCGCCCATGGGCCTCTGACTTGGCTTCACATGCCATCGAGAAATATCTCGGTTTCCTCACGATGTTTTTCTTCACCGTTTTTTAAGCAAGTGATAATTATTATACAATACGCACATAAATCAGAAAAGTCAGAGGTGCGTGCTTTGGGTTCGAACTCGAGACCGATGACTGTGAATATGGGTTTTTCAATACTCAATATCTTTATTGCTATACCATGATGTGTACTTAGGTGGTAACTATATAATTCAGATCATTATGGACCCTGTAGGGCACAGCAAAAAGGGTAGGAGAGAGGAAGCCCTGTTTTAGGAGATCAGTTGTAAGTCTGGGAACAAGTTTTAACTTACATATAATCAAAGTCAGGAGATCGCCAATAAGATACTAACATTTCGCTTAACTATTATTTATGTTTTACTAGCTGCGCCCCGCGGTTTCACCCGCGTAAGTCTCGATCCCGTGGGAATATCGGGATAAAAAGTCCTATGTGTTAATCCAGGTTATAAACTATCTGTGTGCCAAATTTCATCCAAATTGGTCCAGACGTTTGAGCGTGAAGAAGAAACAAACATACACACACACTCACAAACTTTCGCCTTAGTGTGATCTGCAAAAGTACTTAAATATTTTAGTTTTTTTTTATGTAGGTACCTGTACATATGTATTATAATTCTGTTTATTCATACAAATAAATTGTTTTCCTTTGAATAGATATTATTTCTAAACAGAGTGTATTCAACTTTGGCAGTAGCTACAAAAAAACTGATCATAAACTGCCTAGCCTTTTCACTGTCCGCCTGTACATTCCCAAAATCACTTGTGCGCACAAAATGCCGCCGCACACATACGTAATGACGTAATTAAGTTTGGCCTTAATCGGGAAATGTGTAATAACTAATGCATAAGTCAGTGCATAGGATCGCGTATTATACTGGTGGTGTTATCAAGCTAGTCGGCACTACTGAGTTATGTGGTGCGTGTAACTGATTGTCACTTTTGAATAGGCACGGGGTGGAAACACTGTGTTTTGTGATTGATATTATTTTCTACCTATTGACGAATGAGGTCGATATTACAGCTTATTCGCACGTCGATTCGCACGAAGTTACGAAAAGGGCGAATCGAAATCAGTTTTAAAAGATATTATTTTTTAACCGACTTCCAAAAAGGAGGAGGTTATATGTTCGTCGCGTATGTTTGTTTTTTTTTTTTTTTTTTATTTTATTTATGTCCACCGATTTCTCCGTCATTTGTGGACCGATTTTGAAAATTCTTTTTTTGTTTGAAAGGGTATGCTCCCAAATTGGTCCCATATAAATTTTATTAACTTTGCTTGGGTAGTTTTTGAGTTAGCTACAAAATACGTATTTTTTTCCCACTTAGTATGTAGATGATATGATAAGTTCCTGTCACTGGTAGCAGGTAGTGGTATTCGAATGTGTGTGGGGTAGGTACAACAACTAAAAAGTGAAAAATAAAAACTTTTTACAAAAAAAAATCAACCGACTTCCAAAAAAAAACACTACAAAGTGAAAAATAACTTTAATTTCGGAAGTCGGTGGCAAAAAACGAAAACACAAAACCCAAGACACCGACTTCCGAAATTAAAGTTATTTTTCACTTTGTAGTGTTTTTTTTTGGAAGTCGGTTGATTTTTTTTTGTAAAAAGTTTTTCTATAAGCGATTCGCGAAGAGCAGTGGTGGCCCAGTGGTAACGGCCGCGACTTACGAGTTGTAGGTCGTAGGTTCGAACCCACTGCTCACCACTGCTCTCAAAACGGTGAAGGAAAACATCGTGAGGAAACCGGCATGTCCTAGAACCGAAAATTCGAAGACATCTACCAACCGCACTGGGCCCGTGTGGTGGATTACGACCCACTCCCTCTCACAGAGAGGAGGCCTGTGTCCCAGCTGTGGGAACATTATAGGCTGATGATGATGATGATAAGCGATTCTCACGAAGTTTATTTGCGGGCGAATCGACAACTCCAGAAATACGTATTGGGTAATTGAAACATTTTAAATTTCATGCAATAAAATTAAGAAAAACAAGCCAATGCCACGGTAAGAATTTTAAAAGTTATTATTAAGAATTTGAAGCGATTAGAGATTTTCGCAAGATTATTTTTATTGTTGTGGGATTGTGGTTGTTTTTTTTTTGTTGTATTTTAATGTAATAAGTGAAAATCACACGAGTCGCAGGCAAAAACTGGCTGAAAGAAGCCAAAGACCGAGACCGCTGGTGTTCTCTGGAGGAGGCCTTTACCCTCACTACTTGAGGGGTTCATGCATGCTATTTTTTATTAACATTTAATTTTAATTAATTATTCAACGATTTTTTATAAATATTTACAATCTAATTTAAATTACTATAACTGTTATTATTATAATTTAATTTTAATTACCATAGGAAAACACTAATAAACAATTATGGAATGATAGCAAAAACTACTGTGTATTACATACATAATACTTGTAGAAAAATAATAATTTAAAAACAAAATGTTAATCTTATCTTCTTTCTAATGTATGAAAAGGATTTTTTTATTGAACTATAAGTGCACTATAGGTACCTACACCTCTACCTATCCTTTCGAGGAATACAGGAGTGATATTATATACCTATTGTTATTTTTTGAGGACTATGTGGATATTGTTTTTATTTCTCTGCTAGTTTTAGTGACGGTCTAGCAGTTTGAGTAGTTTATGCGGCCTACCCAAATGTCCTTTCTTTGGTATTGTTCGTCGAGTTGAGCTCCTTAAGTTCTGAGTTGAGCTCCACGATTACTGACAAATGCTTGCACTGACTGGACAGGTCCACTCAAATCTGTGTGGTTCTTTCCTCAAAAGACCTTTTCAGACACTTATCTACATGGTCCTCATATGGCCTGACCAAGATTATGTCTGGACTTTAAAAGAGACTGCGACCTCTGAGTTTGTTTCGGCCTTTCTTCTCAGAGTAGTCAGATAGGAAACGCCGAACTCATCTAGCTTATTTTTAATATTTTTTTATATGCCGTGTAAAAGTGATTTTGATATCCTATTTACAGAATAAACAATTTCATTTCACTTCATTTCAATTTCATTTCATTTCATTTAAATTAATTAGGTACACAAATAAAAATATGTCAGTTTGTTTTTTTGTTGGCAATTAATTTTGGTCTGAAAAAAACCGCTTACGATTAAATGATAAAACTTGCATCGTAGTAACTCATTCAATTAAATCATCTACCTAGCCTTTTCCCCACCATGTTGGGGTCGGCTTCCAGTCTAACCGGATGCAACTGAATACCAGTATTTTACATGGAGCGACTGCCTATCGGACCTCCACAACCCAGTTACTGGGTAATACGTTACCCCCTGGTAAGACTGGTTGTCAGACTTTCGGGCTTCTGACGACCGGTAACAACTGTCAAAGATCTACAAATGATAGCCGGGACCAACGGCTTAACGTGCTTTCCGAGGCACGGAGGAGTCTTGGTATTTAAAGATGGTCACCCATGCACGGACCCACCGCGGAAAACGTAGCTTAACCTGACAGATACTCGTAGACCCGTGCGCCTGTGATTACTTAGCCACAAGCCCTCATTCTCTCAACTCATTCAATTAAATCATAGTTACTTAAATTCACAAACCACTCGTAACATATCACAGATCGAAAAATTTACCTGTAACTAAGTTAATACCCCGGAACACGTCATCAAAATCGTTTAAAAAGCCGTGAGCCCACTCACTCATAGTATCACAATTCATTGGCGCAATATTTAACAGGGCGCGTAATAAAATGAAATCTATACGTTGTTGTTAAATGTTATATGCGACAAGCACGTTGATTGCAGCGATATATCAAGTGCAAAAAGCTTCTGACATTCGCTGTACGCACACTTAAATTATGTACTTTTTTATAAATTAATTATAGGCCATGCTATAAGTGGAGGGCTGAATGGTTTAAATATTAAAAAGTGTTGTGTTAATTATTATTGTTCAGACGCTTTATTTATAAATAAATAAATTTTATATTTATCAAAGATGTAAGAATATTTTATTTTAAATATCTTGTCAAAAAACAAAGGACTTATTATTCGTGACCTAAATTTAAAAGTGCTAGTGTATTTTACGTATTTAGAATGCTAAAAATATTTTTAAAACGCCAGCTTTCCCGTTCGTAGCTAATCGTAGACAATTCGTAGCAAATCGTAGCCTATTTGTAGACGATCGTAGCCTACTCGTAGCAGCCGACGAGATATTTATTTTTGTTGAGCTAAACTGGTAACCGACTTGAATTAACTAGTAGGTTTAAAGTAAGTAAAAGAGTTATCGGTTTAGACTAGGCAACCAGACTCCTGGTTCCTGGTCCTTTATCTCTAAGCTAGCAATTTCTTGTTTAGTTATTTTCACTAGCTACCTTTTCTCTGACGGTTAACAGGAGAAATAAAAGATAAACGATTTTATTTCTTTAAGTAGGTTTCTACAAACATACACTTTTACATGTCAATCATATTTTTAAAACTAGATGAGGTCAGGGTTTCCTATCTGACTACTCTGGAGAAGAAAAGCCGAAACAAACTCAGAGGTCAGTCTTAAAAGTCCAGACAGAATTTTGGTCAGATCATGTGAAGACCACACCGATCTACATAGATTGGTGTCTGAAACGGTCTTTTGAGCAAAGAACCACACAGATTAAGTGGCCCTGTCCAGTCAGTGCACATATTTGTCAGTAACCGTGCAGCTCAACTCATAACTTAAGGAGCTCAACGATTCGAAGAATTATGAGAATGGAAATGGTTGCGCCTACCCCAAGAACATGATGATAATGATCACGCTTATTAAAAGCATAGCTCACTCCGTGGTAAACATATAAGCCAGTCAGGTTGTAGCGAAGCTGACATCCCAGGGTGAAGCTGACATCCCAGGGTGAAGCCGACATCCCAGGGTGAAGCTGACATCCCAGGGTGTGCCTGACATACCTACATTTAAATAACGCCGCTGAACGAGGCTATTCTAATAAATGACTTTGTTGTTGTACTAAAATAGATGAAAGACCTTTCAACAAGTAAGTAAGTAAGGTCCCATGTGATTTTATTTTAAGCTGTGAACTAAAAAGTTCATTTGTTAATTTTAGAGTAACAGGTTGCAGATCGAATTGAACTCTATTTGTCACCTTTTTATAGGTGTAATTTGCGTGGATAGTAAGCTCGTTAGAATAATGCATTGCATGGGTAGATTCACAAAGGTCGCCACCATTCCCTTGTTTGGTCAGGGCTTAAAAAAAAACTTATTTTTATTCAACTCGACCGCATCTCCATTAAATATCAGCTGAACTGAACATGACAATACAAATGACAACATTACTATTAAATCACAGTTAGTAAATACAAAAAAAAATATACAAAAATTTAAATAATTTCATCGGAAAATGGTACACACGGTCCAATCAAATATTGACCACCGATCAACACGTAACGGTTCTGCCGCGAAAAACATTTTACAAACAAAATAATTACCGTAGTACCGAAAGGGGAACCCAAAACCCATGCGTATAGTTCACAAATTAGTTTGGCAACGTGAAAAATTGAATTGAACAGACCATTCGATTGCCATGTCCCGACCTGATGTATTAACATTTATTGGTTTACAAATTAAAGATAACTCCTGGACTGGCCGTGCAATATTGTGCTCGGGGAAATTTTTCCCGTTTAAATGTTCGCTAATCGGCCGGCTATGAAACTTTTAATATCCGAATTTTTTTGTGTATGTATCGTTTCGGTTTTATCGGTGCAGGTTATATAAATTGGAATGGTTTCCTCGAGTACCTACAGGTAGTAATATACAATACTTCGGGAAAAGGGTTGTGACTTTTGTGACACAGCTCAGTCTTCACGATAGCTTGATTTGTATGACATACTTAGAGAACGAATGGCGTTACGTCGTGGAAATGTTGCACAGTGACCTATTTATATTTAACTTGTTTTTTGATTTCTGTGCCATTCTTAACAAACACTCGACCCAATAAGGTTTCCTAAATACCTACAGTAAAATTGAAATTATTTTTCGTGCAACATGACTATTTTAATCCCAAAAAACTAGAGTTTGAAATCAATAATAATATTATATTTGAAAATAAAATTTTGCTATGTTTACACCGTTAAATTACTCTCGAAAATAATTATTTTGGGAAAAACACCGATAGTGGAATAAGTGAATAAGCGTTTGGTATGTGTCATGCGAATCATTGTGATAGGGATCGGATAACGGTATAATTTTCGAAACGGTTTCGTCTTAAAAACCTAAGAACCGATTTGTTTCGGTTACATTTGAACGGGACGATATAAAACGTTTTTGAAGAACAAACTTTAAATCTTACTCAGTTAATAAAACGTTTTTAATCGTTTTTTTTTTCAATTTTTACGTTTATCCGTAGGAAACTCCTAACACAACCCTTACGGCAAGCATCAATGATGAAATGGATGTAATGAAATGAAGAAAAGATACAATTTAACTAAGCAAGTTCATGCTTGTCGGCGCAAGCCCCGTGTGCGGCTGCGTCCTGCGGAATAAACTAGTTTTTGTTTTGCGGAATAAACGTTCTCATTTCGTTTTCGTTCCGAACAAAATGTTGGACATAGAACTGTTAGAAACGTTTTAAAAACGTTATTTTAATTAACGTTTCCGAGCCCTGGTGTATAATGCCGAGAAAGGTACCTATTGTTGTAAGAAAAAGGGGAAGTTGAAGTTCAATATAACAGACAGGATCATCTTTTCAGCAGCTTGACGAAAACATCAACGATTTTCTTGAGCAAAACATTCCTATTAATAACATTTGTATCATTGAGAACAGTTTTGACAATGCTGTACCAAATAGTCTCGTCTTTAGAAATTAATTGTCGCCGATTATAAAATCATCTAAAGCCATTTGTCCACCGCACCGCGAACGGAACGTCAACGAGATACGAGATTACGCGGCCACAGTAAATGTACTGTAGCTACTTCGGCGTCGACATCTCGCTGCCGTCCTTTAACTAGAAGGCCGTTAAGCCCAAAATGTTATTTCCGAGAAAACGGCAACAAAACAAAAAATGCGGTAATCGTTGTTTCTTAAAAACTGTGATTGTTGGATACATCTATTGATATTCTTTTCTGTTTATCCAAAAGAATCCTTTCCGTCCAGAAACTCTTAAAGAAGAAGTATTAACCATATCTGAATTTATTGAAAGACTAGCTGACCCAGCAAACTTCGTTCCGCCTAACAGTCAATGAATGTGCATGTTTAGGATTTTAAAATTTCTACCCTACCTACCCTACCTAGATATCAAAAAAGCCGATCCACACAAAATGTATGAGAACGTGAATTTTCTTCAATTTTTTTTCGTGAATTTTTCCATATTTTCCTGGACTACGACAAACATTTTAAAATCAAAATCGGCCCCGTTCTCGAGTTTTAGCGAGACTAACGAACAGCAATTGATTTTTATATATATAGAGTAAACGCTTTCTAGTGATGGAATCATAATAAATTGTGTTACTTAACGGCCTACAAAATTTTCATATCTCTGGAACTATTTATATTGTAAAAATGTTTCTTAGACAGAAAGATAGAGAATTTTGAACTCGTATCACTTTCAATTAAAAAGTAAAATTGTCCATTTGAGGGTTAACGGCTTTCTAGTAAAAGGACAGCAGCTCGTTCTCGTTGACGTCCTTTTCACGGCGCAGTGGGCAAACGCCCTTATTTTTAAGAAAATGTCAAATTTTTGACAACATAATTGGTTTAATCTATCATTAAACCAATTATGTTGTCATGTAGCCGAAAAGCCATTGGACCCGATGTAAAGTTACGAGCTCACTAAAAGTCTCAAAGTTAACAAATCCTTATAATTGACATCTCAATTCGCCGTCATTGCCAATGTTTGAAAAGTTTATGTTAAACAAGAATTGATTAGGTACTTGATCCATTTATTGCGAAGAGACTTCTGTTTTGAGGTCTATTAATAGATTAAACCACAGTGCTCATATGGCAGCTTCTAATCATAAGTAATTTCAGATGTTTTTATAAGCAGTCCTTAATATAAGTAAATGTCTGCACTACTATACCATAAAACATATTCTATGGTACACGGCCATAGTGTGGCCTGTGAAGCTTTCTATGAGTGAAATAATTTTTGCCTGAATAGAGAGAGAGATTAAGAGAAAGACTAAGTACTTGTAAGTTTGAGAGACAGACTTCTTATGGTAGCTCTGGTGGCTAGCATTATAAACAAACAATTTACCTCTTTTTAATATTGGTTTGAGGTTTTGAGATAAAACTTCAGGGAACGGTGAGAAAGTATGTGAAGAAACGCAAATCACCAAGAAGCCAGGACTAAGCTCAACTCCGTTATCTATATTAATAAAAAAGAAATGCTGTTCTTTGATAAGCGCATCACTTGAGAAAGGGTGGAACGTTTTTTTTTTTAATGTTGGTTATAGTTAGACTTAAGTTATTATGCTAAAAAAAATTTGAAAAATTTCCAGGAAAATGTTAAAATTCGGGAAAATCGTCCGTTTTTGGGATTTTTGTATGATCTATTGATATCTGGTCAGTCAGGACAACGTCTGTTGGGTCAGCCAGTTTATAATAATTTTGGGTAGTCAATCAGAAATATAGTTGATGCCGAAGTGGAATCTAAAGAAAATAGGATATTCTAAAGCATCCATCTGAAATCAATCTTCAACATTTATTATACACTAGCTTTTGCCCCTGTCCGCGAGCCTATAAACCTTCCTCAAGAATTAGGCTATACAATGCAAAACGATTTTTTTAAATCCAAGTGGTAGTTCCGGAGATTATCCCCTACATACAAACAAACAAATTCTACCTCTTTAAAATATTAGTATATATTGTAACAGCGTTTAAATTTTCACGCCTCCCCTTAAGACCTTGGCCCAATATTTTCTGATATATTTTGACCTAAAGAGGTGTCATATAAATAATGAAAAAAAACTCGTAATTTCGCTAGCTAATTAAAGCTAGTAACATACCATCACGCCTGTTTCCACAAAGGATTAGGCAGAGGTGTATCTATAGTACCTACACCCACATTTCGCTAGTTATGTTCAAGCCCCAAGTAATACAAGGTGAGCTTATTACCATCAACCGGGCAAAAATCCAGACTCCGGACTGCTACTACGAAATTCCTGATGGAAAAACTCAATAACACTGCCCGAGTTAGGAATCGAACTCATGACCATGAGGTCATGAGCATGAGCTCAGCAGTAGCTCTTGCGACCACTAGACAAAAATTCAAAATTCAAGTCATTTATTCAAAGTAGGCTGAGAATCAGCACTTTTCGAACGTCAAAATTACATAAGACAGTCCCCCAAAAACGCTCCCCCTTCACCACTTCCTAGTGCCTTTAGCTGAGAAGAAGAACTGGCGCAACAAACTCCCCAGCAGCACAGCTGTCTGTTCAGTTACAAAAACTTGATTCTATACAACAGTACTTATGCAAAATAATTTACATTACGCAACACAAAACATTAAATTATTTGCTATACGAGTAAGTCAGCTAGCACACGCCAATATACCAACAAAAAAAAGACTAACGAGAAAGTCAATCTTCAACTATACGTTTAAACATTGTGAAGCTAAATATTCGCACTTACGTCCTTTTTCGGAAACTACCCACATATATCACTTTATAATAAATAGTTTCGTCTACCAATAATACCCAGTCGGCGAGCCGCCGTTGCGAAGGGTGGACTATGCGCGGCTGTGACAGCTGAAGTTTATTTTATTTTACGTAAACATGAACAATTTAATGCTAGACCTGTGGTGTAGTATAGAGGTGGTATCTAGGGGATATCTAGCAGCATTCTACCATGATATGAGATCTCATGACTGTCTTGTTGTATAGTGGTGGAAAGAGCAACTACCGAGCGTGGGAACCTGGGTTCACAGGGAGTCAGGAAATTCTCAGTAGTAGGTCTAGTCGGGATTATTGAAGATTGAGTTTTGAGAATTTGGCAAACTCTACTCTAGCATTATGTAACGTGATTTCAAATTCTCAACTGAAAAACCGGGTGTAAGTATGATATTATATAAATAAACATCTATTCACAGATCAGATCAGTTGCAGGTTTTTGTTTGTTACTTGGAACTGTGGTAATATCGTACTTTTCAATAAATTGTGAATTGTTAGTAAATGGGGTATTTGAATGAAAGGCGGCCACCCTCTCATTAAAATTTCATGAAACTTGTAGCATTCTAAGATTATTTTTATGCACCATTACCGCAAGGTTGTTGTCTCAATTTAATTATTTAGAGGCCAATAAATTGTGTATATTTCTGTCCTCCTAAATCAGACAACTAAGTATAGATTCGAGATAATCGCGCGTAAAGTTTTTACCTAAATGAGTGCTCAGTGTCGCAGTTTTAGATAATCTTAATCTATACTTATATTATAAAGAGGAAAGATTTGTATTTTTGAATTTTTGTATGTAACGAATAAATTTAAAAACTACTGGACCGATTTGAAAAAAAAATTTAGCATTGGATAGCTACATTGTCCATGACTTTGTGGCAAATTTTTTAAACTGTCCATTGTAATATTTCTCGAAATCCGCAAATTACCATACGATCGACGAAGTCATAGGTCTTATTACTGACCGCAAAGGGACTGTTATCTGGCTGTTTACGTCAGTAAATCTGTAGGTCCATTGTGTAAAATGTTTTTGCATACATTTTTATTCCAAGCTGATTTTGATGGAATATTCATACTCCCTCGAAAGGCAACCAACTCTTCATCTAATGTTAGTTACTCAAAAGTTATTCTGTATGATATCTGGAATATGTCTCGGATCGATGCCAAAATATCAATATTTACTCTTTCTTCCCTGGTGATAGCATCATCAAAATTAAATCTCTTAATAATAAAATTAACCAATCAATCAATTATATACTAAACACAACGACGGTAAGATCCTGATACTCTTGTTTTCAGTAGTAGATAATTAACAATATTATCATTAGTAATGAAAACCACCGTAAATAGCAGTTACTGCTGTTATGTCTAGTATTAATTTCGCATAATAACTGAATATAGTTCAGATATCCACCGTATAGGAACTCACGGTGTTTATTTTTAGATATATTTTTTAATGTATGTCCGCCGATTTCTCCGTCATTTGTGGACTGATTTTGAAAATTCTTTTTTTGTTTCTTTTTTTCTTTTTTGATTTCATATAAATTTTATTAACTTTGCTTGGGTGGTTTTTGAGTTAGCTACAATAATACGTATTTTTTTCTCACTTAGTATGTAGATGATATGATAAGTTCCTGTCACTGGTAGCAGGTAGTGGTATTCGAATGTGTGTGGTACCACAACTAAAAAGTGAAAAATAAAACCTACTTACGAAATTTACAAAAAAAATACAACCGACTTCCAAAAAAAACACTACAAAGTGAAAAACGGTGGCAAAAACGAAAATACAAAACCAAAGACACCTACTTCCAAAATTAAAGTTATTTTTTTGGAAGTAGGTTGTTTTTTTTTTTTGTAAAAAGTTTTTTTATATTAAGGAACGTACAAAAAAGAAGGTAGTTACGCCGCTTATGACTAAAGCTATCTCCGTTAAAGTAAGTTTTTTCAAAAACACGTTATATAGAACATTATAGATCTCATCACACTGATTCCAAATCAAGTATTCACTCATTTTTAACCGACTTCCAAAAAGGAGGTGGTTATATGTTCGAGGCGTATGTTTGTTCTTTTTTTTTTTTCTGTATGTCCACCGATTTCTCCGTCATTTGTGGACCGATTTTGAAAATTATTTTTTGTTTGAAAGGGTATGCTCCCAAATTGGTCCCATATAAATTTTATTAACTTTGCTTGGGTAGTTTTTGAGTTAGCTACAAAATACGTATTTTTTTCCCACTTAGTATGTAGATGATATGATAAGTTCCTGTCACTGGTAGCAGGTAGTGGTATTCGAATGTGTGTGGGGTAGGTACCACAACTAAAAAGTGAAAAATAAAAACTTTTTACAAAAAAAACAAACGACTTCCAAAAAAAAAAACACTACAAAGTGAAAAATAACTTTAATTTCGGAAGTCGGTGGCAAAAAACGAAAACACAAAACCCAAGACACCGACTTCCGAAATTAAAGTTATTTTTCACTTTGTAGTGTTTTTTTTTTGGAAGTCGGTTGTTTTTTTTGTAAAAAGTTTTTTCATAAAATGCTAGTTACGGTTGTCTTAGTTCGGAGGGCAGATTTATTCTCTAAACAAATTATATTGAACAACTGCGATGCGGGCTTTAACTTGCAAACTCATTGGGTTATTGAGCGCAGTATATGTAAAGAAGCAGATGCTAATGTAACTCACTTTCAAATCTATTTCTATATGGTAGATGTGGAACTGTGTCGCAAAACATGCAGTCAAAGTGACCTCTGCGCTATCACCGACGAAACCATGGAAGTGGCGAAGTTTTGGACCAACAAGATTTGAAGTACTATCGTGCCAGTATCACGAAGAAGAAGAATAGATAATGGTGTCTTTTGTTAAGTTATTATTTATCTAAAGCTATCATTAAAACACTCCTTTATTTCAAGCTTGATTTTTGTTTCCACAGTCGGCAATCCGGAACACATTTCAGAATCGTACCCTATTTCACATCTAATTACTCTCACCATGGAAAAACATTTTGTATAAACGTTTTAATATTTAATTCCAGAAGGGGACGCCCTAGAAGGACATATTATAGTGATCTCATTGGTGACGTTCTTCAGAAAGGTCAGGTGCGTAGTACTCGCAACCGGCGTGCGTGTATGACCAGATGTATGAACATAATGTATGAAGCAAAAGGAGATTATGTCTACCCCCATGGGAAGAAGGCGTGAGTTTATGTGTGTGTATGTGTGTTTTCATTTCGTCGTCGAAAAGTTATACTTATTGGACTTTCTACTAAATGTCGCAATACCTACTTCTACGGGGGAATTATACGACATGAATGGCCAGGTTGTTGCCTCTATTTAATTATTACATTGCATTGCATCCCATCATATTACATTGCATCCCTACAATATTTTAATGTTGTTTTCTCAACAATTGTTTTTGATGAATGTGATGCGGGTATTAAGTTTAGGTTTATTATTGCATTAACGGTATATGTAAATTAAGTAGAAGATTCTACCTACCTACTCACCATTCAACTTAGACTTAATTTGGAAAATTATCGAAACTAATCATTCTAATTAAACATTAATTTTATGAATAATTTCTGTCACTTTCAACTATTTTTAAGAATTCAATTATTTAATGATCCTTAGCTTTTAAGTAACCGTGATTTAAAAATATACATTACTTCTTTTACACTTACAAGGTTTTCACTCTAAGGCGTCGTTATGTCAATGGACAAAAGTAGAACTATTTCATCGATTTTAAAACTACTCACCTTATCAACTACGAAATCAATTACTCGCTTGCTACTGTGAATATCTCAAAAGAACAACCTGATTCAAAAAATGAAATTAACAATTTCCAACATTTTCTAGACACGCGTTGCAAATATGGAATAATTTAAATAAAAGAGGTATTCAACTGCCGCCCCCCTCCCCCCAACACGGCGTCCAATCAAACGGCGTTATTACAAAAGCTATAAAACATTCTGTTCGCCACCCAACACAGTTCCAATGACGACTGTCAACTCGAAAAAACGCAATATAGAGAACTTCAATAGTTTCCATTGTACTGTATCCACGACGGAAAAAATCTCGCACCGTCCAAAGTGAAAAAGGCACTTGCAATAACGAATTTGAAATCCAATAAACTCCGATCTAGTTGCGACTTTCTTCGGCTAGTAATGAAAGTGAAAAAAATAAGAATCGCGCCCACCGGCACCGCGGCGGGACATGTATTGAGATTTGAATGGAACTATATTATAATAGGTTCCTACTAGGTGGTGGGCATATATTTTAGAGTAATTGATTACTATCAAAAATAAACATAAATTACTATCATACTTTACTTATTTTAAAAGATTACTGAAAACAGACAATGTTGGTGGAAAAATGGAGACGTTTCACGCTTTTGAATTTTATTTTCTATCCTTGTCACACAAAACAATCATTGTAGGTACTGGAACGATGCGAAGTTTCTATGGCGATTGGAGTCTCTATCTTGTGACGTCAGACGGTAGCAGTGCTGAGTCTGTATAGCATAGACTTAAAAACGCTTACAAATTATTTTTTTATTTTTCTCCAGCTGTTGATTAAACTGATACAAAACACATAGGTAATAATACATTTTTTTATGTAAAATAACAGTGCATCAGTTTCGGTAAACACCACATGCATAAAACAGCGAATCAGACAAATAAGCCAACTTAGTAATAAGCGCTAATATTGAAAACTTGGTAACATCGGTAAAAAGCGACATTTATATAAAATTAAAATCTATGAAATTCTGATTAAAAATTATAAAATTGGTAAAGGTAAAATTAACATTCTTTGAAATTATAACAATGCTAAAACTGATAAGAACTGCATAAAAATAAAAATTGTAAAAATTTATAAAAATTGATATATATTGATAAAAATTAATAAATTAAAATTCGAACATTAATAACATTTAAGTTCATAAAAATAAAAGTGATTAACATCGGCACACAAAGATTAAAAACTATATGAAAACAGGGTTAAAAAGATCAAAAAAAATTTAAAAGAAAAATCTCGGGCTTATCTTTTTCTGTTTCGTGAAAGCAAATATAAAAGTTTTAAATACCCTATTTGAATGGTCTTACTTTAAGGCTCTCTCAGTGCCAGTGTTAAGACGTCGCGCGTCGTAAGAAAACTTTCTTGTATTTTTCCTACAGACTCATCTATATAATTGGCTTGCGATATAAGAAGAGTTCCTTTAGTAAAGCTAACGTTCAAGCTAGACTGAAGCTGAACCATTTTTTATAACATTTTCTTATTTTCTTCGTAAGAAACTATGCAATTTTTTTTAATTCTCCTCAGTACGCGAAGCCTTTAGACTTTTTGCCATAAGAAAATAAAAAATACACCGTTACTGGGATTTTATACAGTTAAAATTTAGTTTCTTTAGGCAATTCAGAAATAAGAAGCTGAGAAAATAACAAAAAATCACTGGATCTGGAATACACCATGTACCAACGGAATTTCTTTGACTAATGGTACCTACACAAGATAAAACATAACATAACATCACGCCTTGTTTCCCTGAAGGGTTGGGCAGAGGTGTACCTGTAGTAGGTACACCCACAAGATAACTTTTTCACGGCAAGAAAAACGTGTGTGCGTGTGTGTGTAAAGAAATAAAATACAAGTATTTAGCACAGATTAAAAACTTTTTACAAAAAAAAACAACCGACTTCAAAAAAACACTACAAAGTGAAAAATAACTTTAATTTCGGAAGTCGGTGTCTTTGGTTTTAAATTTTCGTTCTTTGTGTTCTTTGTTTTTGATTTTTCACTTTTTAGTTGTGATACCTACCCGACACAAATTCAAATACCACTACCTGCTATGTAAATAACAGTGACAGGAAGTTATCATATCATCCACATACTAAGTGAGAAAAAATACGTATTATTGAAGCTAACTCAAAAACTGCCCAAGCAAAGTTAATAAAATTTATATGGGACCACCTCTGAAGTATGATCTACCAAACAAAAAAGAATCATCAAAATCCATTCATAATTGACGGAGTAATCGCGTAACAAACATAAAAAAACATACAGTCGAATTAACCGACTTCCAAAAGGAGGAGGTTCTCCCTCCTCCTTTTGGAAGTCGGTTAGTAAAATTAATCATTAAATCCTTGAAAAGTGTGTCTAGTTCTGCAGGAATGTCCTCGTAAAAAAAAAAACGAAAGTATATCGGAAGCACGAAGTTCTTCAAAAAACCAGACTAGATTTAAATTAGTCATTTTCACTTCGTGCAAAAGATATAGGCAGTCACAACTTAGCGAGCCGACTTCCAATGTCACGTCCATTGGCAGGCGGAAAATAAATTATTTAACGTCAATTACTGTTCGCAAATGGATACAGCGTGTGCTTAATCAACATCCGATAAAGGATAGAAACGAATATAGACATGGTGCAGACACGGTGAGAGGAACGCACTTGGAGTATTTTATTAAGTCGTTAACATTTAGCACATAGTTTCTCTCTTTGCCATTATTTCCAATTTTGCACCAAGTTGTCAAGGCCTCGCCGACAAGTTTAAGAGGCCTGCGAACACGGCTCGCAACTACAAATCGAGATGTTTGCAAAATTCAATTCCAAGCACGTTGCACTAGTGTGAGTGCCTGAAGGAGCAATATGCACCTACAGTGACCCATTGACAATTATTGCTTGACGCGATAGCACTACTAGCTTTCTAAAATTTATGATAAATTTGGAAGTGTTTCGTAATCCAAAAATGATGAATGAAAACATAATATATTTCCATTTATTTTGCGATAATTTGTAACTTGATAATATAAGCTATGCTTCTGCAGAAACAATATTATAAATATTGTTGTTTATAATACAGAAAAAAACAATATGAAGACATGTCATTTACGCTGTAAAAATGTGCGAAATTAAATTCGTTTAAACTTCATTTTAGAAAAGTTTTTTTGAAAAAAAACAAGATGTAGGAGCCTAGATAAACACTGCCTAAATCCAAATAACAACATAATATAGTAGAAATATACCCAAATTGCAAATGATTTAGGTATTACGTTTGTATGGACAATTCATGCGTCGCCGCGTTCTTAAGAAATTAAATTAAATTTAATAGTTTATTCTGTAAATAGGATACCGGAATCACTTAAAAAATTAAAAAAAATATATATATATGAGGTCGGCGTTTCCTATCTGACTACTGAGAAGAAAGGCCGAAACAAACCCGAGAGGACACAGTAACTTAAAGTCCAGACTTAAATATTGGTCAGATCACGTGAAGACCACGTAGATTATTGTCTGTAATGGTCTTTTGAGGAAAAAACGAAACAGATTTAAGTGGACCTGTCCAGTCAGTGCAAGCATTTGTCAGTAATCGTGGAGTTCAGCGAGTGGAACAACTCGATGAACAATACCAAAGAAAGGACATTTGGGTAGGCCACATAAATTACTCAAACTGCCAGACCATCATTAAAACTGAGAAAGAGAAAAATAAGGGAAAAAATGATCCACATAAGAGACCTGTCTTCCCATTGGTATTTTTACAACCCTTGATAACTGTCATTATTTTGTTGTTAATTCTTCTGCATCATCATTCATCACCCATAGATCGTAATATCGCCCTACTGCGACCATTTTGGGTACCATTACCGCTATTACCATCATCTACTCATCGTTTCAAGTCCTTTGAAGAAGAACTACAAGTAGATCACTATAACTATACGCGAGAGGGGTTTGTACAGAATGTTACAAAGTATAGAAATAACGGTAATCTAATCAGACACATATACAAATCGCGCATAATCCTCTTTCTAAATGCAAACGAAATGTTCACACTCTGCACTCTGATCCGGCCCTGCCATCATGCTGAACATACGCTGCTCCTATTTAAATTGTAAACGACAATCCGAATCTACGTTAAAGACGGCCACATCAACTAAATTGTACAATATCTATTCTATTTAATTTAGGCCAAATTAGTTGGATAGTTTTCTTGACATCAAATTCGACTGATGCAGTGCTATTATGTCTATTTTCGTCCGACAGGGGTTCATTAGGTGTGCCCGTACGGCAGCATCGGCTTTCCGATTAATCCTTTGTAGATAGGGCTTGTAATTTTCACGTTGGCCCATTAACGGACACACATTCGTGAAATACTGGATAATAATATCTTGGTGGTTGGGATTGTTAAGTATGCAATATTTTATAGTGTGTTTTGTTATTTTATTCTGATTTATGATGATACGTAACGAAGTATAAGATAAGGACATCACTAATTGAGATAAGATGATTTAGAACTAAGGCCGCGTCCTAATAAAAAGCGATCATCGCGCGAATGAAATCGCGTATTCGCTCGATGGCAAAATGTGTGTCCTAATATAAACGATTACCGAGGGTGGTCCCATCGTCTATTTGCGTCAATAAAAGAATTCACATTTCAATTCACGTCACGAACGTGCAGATAAATACTAAAATTTCAAGAAAATTGCAACAGAAATTTTACAGAAAAGAGTATGATAATGAAGAGTAGCGATGGTGAGGCAGTCGCTTTCTATTAGGACGCGGGGTAAAACGTCGTACAAGATACTCATGAAAATATTTTTAAATCTTTGAAACTGTCTTCGATCTTTTTCTTTCTTTACTCTCACTTTTTTCTTTTTCTGCTCTTGGTATCTAATCACACATCCTAATAACAATCATGTTGAGTTTCCTTAAGTTACATAGAAATGTGCGTACATAATACATAAGTTGCAATTGCATGGAATTCAAAGCAATGTTGTGCTTAGATATTGTATTAATATTCGGGATATTATAATTAGTATTAAGTTAATTAACATTAATGACTTGAATAAGGATATTAGAGTATCAATACACCTATTTTTTCCAATATTGTAATTCTAATTTTTAGACCCACTGTTTCAATTATCCCAAATATTTTTAACTCATTGTTTTAAAACATACACGCACATATAGACAAAGAATAGAATTAAATAGAATACTCTACACCGGTATATACGATATATACCAGGTTTTTGTCCGTATATATGTGTTTTCTGACGTCACAACGTCGTCCTCAAGTCACTGGCTGGTTGTAATATACAATCGGATCGGATTCCCGCGCAGAATGAATAGAAAACGACCAAGATCAATTAAAACAGCCTCGCCGTATATGTACAGTTGCCGACGAAAGGTGTAAACTCTAATTGTGTTAGATTAAGTATCGGTTAACACGAGAAGATTTCAGTTTTTGTTGTACTGTTTTATTTAAGGTGGTGGATTCTTCTGATAAAACTTGGAAATCGTTCTGGTTTTAACATCTTCAAACGATTGAAAGCTAAACAATTTTTTTTTTAATTGGCGGTAGTAAAATAAGTTGTTTTTCCAGGCCTTCATACAATTATATTTTTCTCAAACATGCTTGGAAATTCAACCATTATTTAGATAACCATCTGCGAGATAAATCGAAATTGCTGAACTGGTCAAAAACAAGCGAGTAGGCGACCGGCAATGTTAGTATGAAAAGCCATATCTGTCGTGTTTAGCGGCCAAATAAATTACTATAAAAACTCTCTGTCGTGTTATTTAAAAATGGAACGAACTTTTCATTTCGACCCATGGCAACCAAGCAAGTAAGTTATCAAAGATTTTATTTAAATTATCAATTTATAGATTGCTCAGTCAGGAAAGCTCGTGTGCAACAGTGCATCACGGGTTCAAGTGCTCAGTGCCTTCATTTACTGCTCACTGCCTCAGCTAATTTATTAATTACGCCACTTAATAAGCAGTTGACAGTCCTGCGAAGCATCTACACCTACGTTACGTCAGATGGCAATTTATAAACGTCCAATCACAACCCTTTAAGTCTCGAGTGTTCCAAATATTTGAAATGAACAGACTCTTTGAGAGCGCTAACACTTGATACGACGACAGTACACAGAGCGCGGAATTAAAAGCTAAACTTCGTTACCGTCCAGTTTTGTCGTTTGCAATTGGAAGAAACTTGTTACATCGTCTGTATCATTTCAAATCAAAAACGGATCCCACGCTTTGATTGGTTGCTCGGCTTATGAGGAACGAATCACGGGCGCCGTGATTGTTCCCAATTACCTGGACCTTACATAGGTACCTGGCATATGTGTCGGCTGTGATTGAAGACAAGAACTGTCTTACTCTTTTTTAGATTTGAATTTCGAGCACCGTGTCAGCGTAGTCGCAAGGTCTGTTTTTTGAAATGATGTTACAGAACAAACCTGTACTAACACTTTGCCCACAATTCCCTCTAGAAGAGAAAGATAGATCTATCACATTCATAAATGTTATCAAGCCCACAGGATCTGTACTAACCAGAACCACGTAAGTGAGAGAATTTAGAAAATTTTAACAACATAAATAAAAGCTCCCTTATCGAGTAACCTCTTTATTCTTTCCTATAAAAATACAAATCTGCCAACTGACTGAAAACGCCTGAAAATAAAAAGAAAAAATAAAATACTCGAAAGCTTCGTTAACTCGTTTTTTACTCAGTGCTGCAATCTTTTTAATCTGTTATTACCGTACGTGGCGTGGAGTGCTATCAACACCTCTAGTGATACCGTTTGGCGCCGCTAACATAAAAAATGCCGACAAAAGCCCTACGCAAAAACGCTTTTTGAACTTCAAACGTTCAAAAAGCGTTTTTGTGATTAAAAAAGAACAATACAGAAGTTCCACAACTAAGTCAACTTTGTCCCCGATATACTTGTTTTTTCATTAAATATACATTGAACACACAACACAAGTTAAATAGTGAAATGCGTACGTACACACGTTTGTCCCAGTCATTAACATTTATCCAAACGCTACACAAATAGGTGGAAAACTACACAAACTTTGTTGAATAACGCCGTAACTGGGTAACTTTATTAAATAAAATATCGCGCGGTACTAAGTGTACCGCCCAAGGCGTTCAACTTACACAAAACTATTGCATATTTTAGTGGTAAGCGGTGTATCTGATCATTTATTCAGGTACACATTCCCAAGTCACGGGACTGACTCTAGCTATTGACGGTACATAATGCATGTCATGTAAAACACTTCTTGTATAATCATGTAGGTAGATACTACAACAATCACAAGACGATCGGTGGCAAACTTACGTACAATACCTAACACCTATACTTTTACAGGAAAATTCCATCCTGAACTGACCCGTTAATTTCCCACCCTAAATATTTGTGGAAAATAAAACCGATACTCTTTTATCTAAATTCTTTAATCTTATTTTCCAAATCAAGCAAATTAGGATTCCATTATCTAATTTAGTTACAAAAGACTACACATTTACATTTGCATTTACACAGTATTTTTAGAGCATTAGCATTATTTATTCTGAGGCCAATAGTGCCTTCTTTTATTGATATATTCGAGCCACTTCTAGTGAGTCTTGCTTCTTGTTCGTGGGAAAATCACTGAAAAATGACGGAGGGTAGGATGTTTACATACATTGTGAGTCGAATCATGTCATTAGTAAATGGACAAACGTTTATATCACGTCAATACTGTGAAAAAAACAGTTCTGATTTGATGCGAAAAAAAGGCTTTTCATCATTTTCAATTTAAATTAATTGAACCGTTTTAGCGAAGCGGCAACCATAAAATGTAGCTTCTAGGCCTGAAAAGCTCTGATATTTTAGCATTCATTAGACTAAACCTAAATTTGTAATTATTGAACATGTCCCAACTTCTAAGATATCTAATTACTTATCATATTCACCTTCATTGGGATTACTCCAACTTATAAAAGCTCTTCAATAAACAAGTTCTTTGAACGCGCGAATATTTTTTCTGAACTGTTATAGAAAACACACTTTTCAAAGTCACATTGAAGCAGTTTTTGCTGAAATAAAGTAATGGTTGGCCAACCAATAAAATAGTACAGTATCGTCAACTTACAAACCCCAACGTTTATTTATTTCCAATAAAAGCATTATTCATCACTGTATCTTCATAAACTTCAGAAATGAACGTATAAATAAACATTATTAGTATCATTGTCCGCTTAGCGAGGCGGGTGACAAATTATTCATTGCATTATTGAGCAACCGAGAGAGAAACGTGAACAGCATCCAGTTAAAGATATTTACAGTAAGTTCGTACATATTTCATATCTTTTAAGTTCATTTTAGTCTCACGAGGGAGGATATTTCCTTCAGTTATTTACGACATTTTGAAGAAGACTATTGATTCATATTGAAATCCTGAATCTAACCATAATAATGTATCGTTTAATAACTCTTCTCACCCCCAATGCATTAGCAGATCCCGAACACACAAATAAATCAGCATCCAAACAATGCCGATGCATCGTACAGACGATGATTTGATGAGTAGGTGGACGATGACCATCGATATGAGCCCGATAAGGGAGGGCCAGCGTTCAGGGGGCAGGGGACTGGGAGGGTATCCAACAGCATTATCTTGAAAGGGAAGCGGGGTACGTTAGTCGCTTACTTCGTACATTTTGCATGAACCGCGTCGTGTGCGCTGCGAGCGAGAGAGAGCGCGGTGTGGGAGCGAGACACGCTGGATCTACATTTAAAGCGCATTGTAAGCAAACGCATTATTAATGTATAAGTTTTAGTTGTCGGAGAGCAGAGGCAAGCCCGCCAAGCCCCCGGTCGTTCATGTAACATGTATAGTGCGTTCATATTTGATTCCTTTTAATTCCAGACGTCTTTCGTCTAGTTAAACGGAATGCTGTGTAGCCAGATTTCCTAGTTGATCAACTTTTGTGGAGGGTAGTTTGACTTTGGTTATAACTTATGTAGATGAAACAATGATTTTCAATTTTTTTCATGTGTTGGTCCGAGCAATAAAAAATAACTTATGTCACTTTTTTTTGTACTTTGACGATTTAGCAGACATGAAACTGAATTTAAAAAGGTGTGCATGCATTTTTCATAGTTTCTTAGACACAATTTAAAAGTTTAGAGGCAGGTGGTGAAAAATCACGAGATATAAATAACATTTATTTATAAAATTTATATATTTATAAGCCATGTGTCATGAATAATTGTCTTGTGATAGACAGGTAGACAGACATGTACCTAAGACTAGACAGCTCCGTTTGTGAAAAATATTAATAGAAAAATAAGTTTGTCACTTTAAACTATTCAATAATTTTTAAAAGTTTGACCTACCATTCGGCAATATTCGGCGACACGTTTGTTTGGGGAACACAAGACCCGAAGTCTGAACTTTGTCATCTTGAGACGGATTACGCGCATGCGCGATGTGTCGTAATGAAATATTCACAAGGCCCGCCGATGGAACGGGCGCTACGCTCCTACAATTCGACAATTTCCCTCCAAGACGGAAATCTTGAACTGTAGACATGATTTTTATAGCCTTTGTGTACTTATCTTTATTCCTACTAATAATAAATGCCATGACTTCTGCGTGCCGCTTAATAAACGAGGATTTACGTAAACAATTTTGATGTAGCTACCTGTTTTCGTGGTTCGTGCTGTTTGCGAATGTAATCGTGTTTTCATTTCCACCACTACGAATAAATAAATGTGACGAATGCTTAGACGTCTGGCGACGTTCATGATATGCGAATATTTGTCTAAAATATTCAAATATATGGTACCTGAATGACCGTCTGTCTGTCACAGCATATTTCAATACCCACTCGTCACCTGTACCAAACGTAAAATAAAAAAGTCGTGTTTCTGGATTCATTTATTCTGTTATTGTCTGCCTAATGTCTATACATTTTGGGGACGAAAATCATCAAGATGTCACATTAATAAACATAGGCAAAGCATTTTATATTCGAGTGAGTACTAATATTAAAATAGTGGCTGCATGAAAGCGGAGTCGAAGTGAAAGGAGTGTAAGGGATAAAGTGAAATGAATGAAACGCGTCGCGGAGAGACCCTTTGCAGACTCACGGTAACACCGAACGTAGAACATAACTATCAGACTTAGTGCAACTTCGATATTTTTAGTCGTCATCCATTGAAATTCTGTGCAACATTGACGTGTCAAAGGTGTGTCTGTGTTGCATGATTTATTTTTTTATATCGGTCTTGTCATACCAGTTTAAGGGGCCGTGCACGAAATCGACTGATTTTGATCAATTTTGTTCATTAGTTGTGAGAAAGGGAAACAGAATTTAAACAAAATTATTTGTGATTTGAAAAGTCGAATTATTTGTCTTGTACATAGCGGAAAGGAATTTTTGACGAATAGTTATCACCACGAAAACTATACTTTTATACTTACACAGACTTAATGTTTCAATAATTTCAAGTTTTCTTATAATTACATAAGTTATTGACGAAAAAGGGATTTTTTCGTACACGGAGCTTTAAGCGGTAGTGATGTGCATAATTTATAGTACTGCGGATATGAATGTGAATATCGACGCCGAACGGTTCTAATGTTGACGATTTTTTTAACCTTTGCATGCTATGTATTTTTATTTTAATGCTTGTTTTTTCAGTTTTATAATATTTATTATAACAATACAATTAAATATAACAGGAGCTCGTAACAATCACTTGTAATCTCTATCGTAATCCGATTTGTACCACAAAAAAACTTCAAAACTGCAAGACTTAGAAATTGAGTAACACGAAGTCACGAACATTATCGACTTGGCACCCTACACGTTGGGTTAAAAAGGAAAACATTTTGAAACAAACCCGCGCAACTCAAGGCGGCAAAGCCTACCGCACAAAGAGCTACACTCCACAATTTTCTGGGAAAAAAATCTCGTGCCGTGAGCGTGAACTAACCCGGAGTGCAATTCAAATGACTCGACCCGCACCTACGTACATAAGTTATTAAAAAAAGTATGCCTCAGCTTGTGGGTTTTAATAAAAATAGTCGCTCGTCACTCTTTGTCTGAACATCAGAGGGCACGTCATACATCTATTAGTGCCGGAGCGACCTAAGACGTGCAGAGATGGATTTGAGAGTTCTTTTTAGTAGAAGTTACCTGAATGAACCTTTTAAAGAATATTTGATTAATCGATCTCTTATTCAGTTTAGATTTTTGTCGTTTCAGAAAAGACCTACAGCATTGACTTTAAATCACCTATTTCAAAACAGAGTTTTAGTAATCTGATAGTCTCTTTTACTAACTTTGCATCTGTTATGCAACTAAAGCAATTGCTTATATTCAATTGACACCTAGAATTATCACAAGCATTACCTCAATTTTTTGTTAATATATTAAAACGCGCAATGAAAACCAATGAAACCATTTATCGAAGCATTTAATGCACGTCAAATGCGAAGAGGTCAACCACGAGTTAATATAATGAACAACACATATCCAGCTGATTATTGTAAACGTTCCATTTTGAATAAACGTATTTTAATCGAGCCACCGCTGCACCTTTTAAGTGCACAGAAAATTTAGCTCCTGAATTCGTATTTGTAAATCTTTTGTATTTGTGAAAACCGTTTAGGTAACAGTGTAGATATCAGTGTGTCAAATATGGTAGAAGAAATAAAAAAATACATTTTTATGGTAGACGGAGCCGGTTAATTGTCGTTTAGAATTTTCAATTACTTTAATGGAAATAAATATTAAAATAACTGTATCGTAAAAAAATACCATTAAGTCGTTTTTCAGTTATAAGCATCATGCATAACCGCATCTTGAAACAGACTGAGGGTTACGAAGAAGAATAAACGTGAAAAAGTTTGCTGATAGAAGAAAACTTGCCGCTTAGGCTTATCAGATCTCAAAGATTTATCATCTTCTAGAACGGAAACCATAACATACTAATCATAAACAAATACATAAAAATAAATAATAAAGCCCTTTATTCAGACCATTTAAAACCTAAGCTACTAAATAAAATTATTAACAAGTTGTAATGAAAAGTTAAAATAAAATTACAATAATTCTATTATTGACACCGGCTTTCTTTGTCTGTGTGCCTATTGGCAAAAGCCTCCTCAATTTCCTTCCATTTTTCTCTGTCAATTGCTAATCGAGTCCATAATTTTCCACCTGTATTTTCCAGCTCATCAATCCAGCGTTTTCTCTCCCTACCTCTATTTCGCCATTTCTCGGATACCAAACTGTTACTCTTTTGCTCCATTTGTCTCCATATCCAAACAAATACATAAATAGCTCTAATTTCATTAAATTTTCAATGACTAATCACTACCAGCTTCCGCACAACGTAATCTCAACTAGGTACGTCAAAGCTAACCCGTCCTAAGTGCGTTCCTGTCACAAGATCGTGCAGCGGGGCGATACCTCTCGCTCACACACTATATATGAATGAATAGCACTGAGGTCCTTTTCATCAAAGAACTTCTTTGTGACATTGCTACTCCGCGAATTACTAACTACATAATATATGTACAGTTGTACACGGCTATGGAACTATCAAACTTTTATGGTGTTTCGTGATGGTGCTGATGAGTATTTTGTAAGGGAAATGTGTGGGGCTAATTAGAAATGGAAGTAGACTAGTTAGCTGTAGGGAAGGGTCTATGAAACGATTCCTTTTGGTTTGGGTTTCTAAAGGCTTGTTGCACGGTGTCGGGATTGCCAGTGTCTAATTGGTAGATAAATTCAAATTTGGAATAGAGTTTTGTGTGGTGGTGAAAAAGACCGTTAATATTAGTGAATAATAATATGAAACCATGCATCTCAAAAAAAAAATGGGTGCTGAAATTAAAACTTTCTTTGATATTATATACTGTCCTGCTAAGCCCAAAGGCGGTATCTCTGAGATACGCGCTTTTAGTTTTTTTTAAACCATTCAATAGCTTTAACAATTTCACATCTAATGGTACAAGCAAAATAGCGCTATCTAATTTAAAACATTTAAACAAACAATAAGACATTTTTATATCTGCATTTTTCCTTAAATTACAATTAACAAAAAGTAAATTTTCTCAAAACTTACTCCGGGTGAGATACCTCCTATGGGCTTAGCAGGGCAGAATAGGTCATGAAACTTTCAGCAAACTACAATTTAGAACTGTCACGACAACCTAAAAGCCATTTTTACACCAACACTAAAGTTTTCACATTATTGTCGAATATTTTCCTTCCGTAGATATTCCAGAAATAAACTTTCTGTAAGTACCTACTTGACCAAAACTCAAAATTGTATTAATAAATATTTCAGTTCTAAGTTCCGATGTGTTGCTTCGACCCCAGGTAACAAGGGCATAAAGATGATGATGATGAAATATTTCAGTTCCAAATCTCTGAGACAGGCACAGAGATACATAATTTAAAATCGTTCGAATTGTAAACGTATGTGCAAGACGATTAATGACGTCGCGGATTACAGTTTAATCGTGCAATGTGTAAGTATGTCTGGCTGTCTGTATCTAGCGTCAAGTGCGAGAGGAGCACTGGTAAATTCTGTGACGTAAGCTAATGATAGATTACCAGCAGCGGATGAAAAAAAAATTAAGATCTTAGACATAGATTACAAAAAAAGAGGGTTTAAAAAAAATCGCTACTAATTAAAATATCTTTTCTCTTATGTTAGTAATGAAAAAGTCCTATTCAGCCATCTACCCCTTCACAATGTCTAGGTTTAATTTGAAATACATCATATCTCCTTGGCTTACATAGTTCTAATAATATCCAGTCTTTCAAGAACAGAATAAGTTGTTTATTATTTTGAAGAGTACATTCCCATCGTTTTTTCTAAAAATCGATTGTTTTATTGGGAATATTACACTATCATAATTATATATCTAGGATCATTTAACATAACCTAGATGAAATATAATAGTGTGACCTAAGGCAATTAGCGAACTTAAAAAGAAAACTGGACACAAAATACCTACTATCTATTAAAGGTACATTGTAACAGCAAATCAATTTTCACGCCTCCCCCTAAGATCTAGAACAAATATTTTTTGATATTGGGATTGCTCGTGACCTAAAGAGGTGCCAAGACTATGAATAATAAAAATGTAAAAAAAAACCGCAAAATGTGCGGGTATTCTGGTTATCCACATTTTTGAAAAAAGCGGAAATCTGGCATTCAAAAAATTTACAATCTTTAATAAAATGACGGTAATCATTATGATTAAGTTTGACTATCAATCTCAGAGCAGTGGTAACGGCCGCGACTTACGAGTAGTAGGTCGTAGGTTCGAAACCAGAAAAAAAAAAAAAACACCACTGCTCTCAAAACGGTGAAGGAAAACATCGTCCTAGAACCGAAAATTCGAAGACATGTGACATCTACCAACCCGCACTGGGCCCGTGTGGTGGATTACGGCCCACTCCCTCTCACAGAGAGGAGGCCTGTGTCCCAGCAGTGGGAACATTTATAGGCTGATGATGATGATAATGATCAATCTCAAATTATATCGACGGTGGAAATTTTAAATATCGTACATTTGAAATTTCCACTTTGAATTTGTTTTTAATTTTCCAGGAATTTATATTGGATCACCTCTGAATATGACCTACCAAACAAAAAAGAATCATCAAAATCAATTCATACTTAGCGGAGTAATCGCGTAACAAACATACAAAAAAAACAAACAGTCGAATTGAGAACCTCCTTTTTTGAAGCCGGTTAAAAAACAACCTCATTGTCGTTTCGCGGCGACCACTGCGGGTCAGGGCTAACGGCTAATTAATATGTTTGGGCACTGAATCACCCTTAAAACAGTGAAACATTGATGACCCGGACCCATTTCCCGGATTCCCGAATATTCGGATTGTTTTAGCACGAGATTTGTAAATAATTAAATAGGTTACCAAAAATACTTTGCGAATCAAATGGACATCTGCCGAGTTTTCAATGTCAAGGTTCATTTATGTACACGAGGTTTCTGGCGCCTCGAAATGCCAGAAACTGTGTCTCAAAATCGTAACCGCCTTTAGATCGTGATGATGAGATAAGTGACCATTTTTTATCGTATTATCTGCTTTTGTCTATTCAAAAGCACCTTAAACTTAACTGAATCAATCACAAGATCACGACACTGTTGCAATTTCACGAAATCTATTTTGGTTTGTAGACCATTGAGAAAAGTCCCTGCCACGCGACGTAGTTGCTCCTCACAGTCCGACTCACGCTTGACCATCCCGCGCGGTACACAATAAACAATTTGTACTAGCACAAGTATCACAGAAGCGGTGTGAGCACTCAAGATTTGCATACGAAAAGATAACCCAACGGATGTGCCCGTAATGATAATGTTTTTTCATGGGGGGTCATACAATTTGCAGCATTTTTTCATCCGACATAATCTTAACGCGTGCTCTGTATAAATGGAGACAACCCTAAACGTTATGACGGCAATGAACCGTGTTACAAAGCAATAAAGCTCAAAATTGCGCGCCATAAACCTCCACACATCACTTAAGATATTAATGAGTGCATCCGTAATAGGCGAAACATACATATGAAATTCAAATTTGTAGCGGGCTGGGAGCGAGCTCTTCTACATATTTTAGTAGGCAGCAGAGTGTGAATTTGAATCTTTTGTTAGCGTTTAGTACGTCAGTTTATACAGGAAAACAATGTTTTATCACAAACGAATATATTTATCAGAGAGCAAGACGAGAGCGTGAAGGCGAGTGCGAGTGCGGGAGCGAGTGCCACCGGGCCACGCGACCAATGTCATTACCGCGCGCCACCACTCCCAAGTCCCAACTCGATTAGGGAATGAAGATTTATAGTTTCTATAGAAAAAGTAATTAGTGAAAACGAAAGAAACGGGGCGTCGGGAAAAGTCATCGGACATAATTCATAACAAACAGAAATAACGGAAAGCCGGTTCGGCGGGGGTAGGCAATGAATAATTCTCTAACTGCGAGCACCCTCCACACCCCTCGGCGGGCAGGGGTGCCGCGAAAAAAGCGCACAACCCCGGCCCAGTTTTATAGTCACGAAAAAATAGGAGGTAGCCAAAATATCTATATACGGCGCATGCAAAAAGTAGAAAAAAAATTACAATCCCGCTCGCATGAATAAGTGAGTGGACCTTCATATAGAAAAAAGTAAGGCAACAAAAATAAAAGTGGCGGAGGGGTGCGCTGCGTCGTGGCCGCGTCGCTCGCGCCACGTCCGCGCGCCGCCGCCGCCACGCATGCTGCGATGCACTGCTAATGACTCCTGCCTCGTGCTAATGTTTTTAGTGTCCGCGCCAAAACACCTGTGACTTAACACAATTTACTTACCTACCGAATACCACCCAACTAAGCTTACTTAAGAACTTGTGCTGATTGTTTGCTCCTTGAAACTATGGAAGACAAACGGGCTTGAATAGAAGTTTATACAACTTAAGTAAACATGAGAAGAGTTGTGTAAGACAATTAATGCACTAATTTAATCTAGATTCAAACTCAATAAACGTTTCTGTTTAAAAATCCGACCCAAGAGAAGCACCACTAATTGATTGAAGCCTCATTAGTTCTCACAAACCGTTTAAGGAAACATAAGAACATTAAATATCATAACAAGAACGCTGGAAGTTTTTCAGTTTGGACCATTCGCGCATGTCGCATTCGTGCGATCATTCCCGCGCCTTCGCGACTTACAACTCTAATTCAGGATCTACAGTCACTGACCTCACATTAAAACCGACCGACCTAAAAGGGAGCGAATACAAGTTTTCGAAATTAGCTCGGCCTGTATCGAGCCCTGGCTTTACGCCATGGTATTTAATCACTTTATTAAAGCAATAAACCGAGCCGAGAGGCGAGAACGCCACGCCAAACAATGCCCACCATGTGATCGCTATAAAAATGTATCGAATCATAATCGAAGCACAATGTCACTTACATACTGATATAATTAACTTAATGCGGACATGTTGTATGTATGTGAGCCACCGCAGCTTGTACGAATATTTGCGAGCACAATGCTTAATTAAAAACTTCGGTTTAATGATTTATAATGAAAGCGTGAACGGGAATCGTCACGTGCAAAGTTGGAATCAAGCTCTAGTGTTGCTTTCGGATTTCGTATCGTACCTACATGCGCCTATCTACTTGTGTAGGTGTATCGAAGAGGAGCTACAATGCAGGATTCATATTCCCCCTTCGGAATACCTTTAGCTATACGAACCGTGTTAATATTTTGTACAGCAGCTACACACAGGCGTTAAATATTTGAAAATTGTTTGCCAATGGTTTATCGCACCCTCGTGCGACAAAATATTCACGAATGACGAAATATTGGCTTTCATTCATACTGTTATTTATAACAGAGAATTAAACTTAGACTGTAAGATATATTATTTGAATACTCTAGTTGTTATTTCCACAAGGTAGTCTGAGACACTGATGCATTAATCTTGCAAGTAGTAATCTATGTGCACAAGAATGGCTACATATAGCGATTCTATGTCATTGTACGATAAGTATATATGTTTATAAGTTCAATGAATGACCAGTGAAGCTGAACATGATATGACAAACACTGCAATTATCTACTAACGTGAAGGCAAGTGGCCAAGTGGCCATGCTCTATAGTGTAGACACTTAACATAAGTAGTTATATACATAAAGACTACATGAAGAGATAAATCAGAACAGACGAGTCTGATCTGGATCAGTCTGACCAGATGTGCACGTAGATACTTACACTAATCGATCAGACTATTCAGTTTCAACGATTTGCTGTTAGTTACTTAATCGTTCGTCGTCGTAGATGATCGATCTCGAGGGATTAAAGGTACACACGGTATTGATTTTGGTTGTTGTTATTAGACGAATCTGCTGACCATGCGTAGGAGTAGAACTTGACATATTATGCGCGAGTGCTATTGTCCCTATTCATAACAATCAAGGTCGCGAATTTTCTGAACATATAGTTAACAGAGTGTCAAAGTTGTCGTTTTCATATTTGTTTTCTTGAAAATATGCATGATTCTGATCACTTTTCCTTTCTCATATCTGGCTAGGATGATTGTTTTCTTCTCAAGGAGACAACACTTTTACTTTAAAATTGTGCTCAAGGTCACTTAACACGCTTTTCTCTAAAACGTTTAGTTTAGAACTTTTCACGTGGGTCCACATGATACTGGCTAGAAAAATCACACAGTATGTATACTATCTATGAGAGATACAGAAGCAAGAAACGGTACACCGTTTGTTGCTTCTGTATCTCTCATAGATAGTATTACATACTGTGTGATTTTATATGAGTGTTTTATATGAGTAAATTACATAATATCGTTGATGTTCAGTTCACTAGCTAAGTGAACATTTACAGTTATATGTATGTGGCAATTACAGGGGTGCAGATTGACACCGCTTTTATGACCTGCCAATAAATCTACTTAGTTTAGACAAAAAGATTGACTGCAACAAAATTTCAGATTGAAAAATGTTTGGACTTTTTATTTATTTGTTTCAGTGATAATCTTGTTTCACTTTTTACCAATAGTGAGCTATTACAACCATTCTTAAGTTTACTTTCTGTATTTTAAACATCGGTATTACTGACTTTCGATATTTTGCTTTTCGGCATTCAGATACGTACCCTTAACATTCCTTTGTTTTGAATAGATTACATCCTGATTGATATTAATGACACCAAAAATTATTTGGTAGGATATCTCAAAGCAGGTTATGCATAATCAGCCTGTAATATTCCCACTGCTGGGACACAGGCCTCCTCTCTGTGAGAGGGAGTCGGCCGTAAACCACCACGCGGGCCCAGTGTGGGTTGGTAGATGTCACATGTCTTCGAAATTTTGGTTCTAAGACATAGCGGTTTCCTCACGATGTTTTCTTTCACCGTTTTGGAAGCAGTGATGATGAAAGAATTTACACAAAGTAAAGCGCATGGCAGGATTCGAACCTAACACCTACAACTCAATAATTCGCGGCTGTTACCACTGAACCAACACTGCTCTCTGCTCCCTGCAAAGTAGGAAGTGTATTTAAATTTCATGAACTTAGATTACAACTAACTCTAAATAAAATAGAATAAGCCCGAGTCCAAAAATTTGTTTTTGTCCGTCTTGTAGAGTATTAAAAAATATTGAACACGTATTTTTATTTTTGACGTAATCAAAAGATTACGGCGATACATTGAGTTAAAATGTGGCATGACGTCACGCTTTGCTAGATTTAATACTGAGTTGTGACGTAGCGAGCCCCCACTCCCCAACTTTAATGCGTGTTTTCTAAGTTATTTTTGATAAATATGATAAAGCAAAAAATACGTGTCTAATATTTTTTGATTATCTGAAAGATGGACTAAATAGAATTTATTTTTTTTACCTAGGCAACTACCGTATTACTGCTTTCTCAATGTACAATGTTCGTATATCGACCAACAAGATGAAACTGCAAGTGATATAATTACTCATGCATGTGCAATTATCATTTTTTAATACACTTAAAATATTTTATAAATAATAAATGCCGTGACGTGATATGTGAAAGCAAGCGGCAATCGCTGGAGCCACTCGACTGTAGAAGTTTTTTTAAAGAAATGTATGGAGCGCATCATCGCCTTTTAACTATCTGACCGCAAAATATATTAAAGTATAATTTCCTACTTAGCAGCTGGTTTGGATTTGATAACAATGAATGTAACCTGGTTAAAGACTTAGAAGTACCTTGTCGAAGGTATTACCATTCAATTGTGATCAAATCTCAGGCCATGGCATGCTAAGACAAACCCTAGAGGTCTAATTGTGTGCTTTTTTTATTTGCAAGGAACATGTAATTTATAAAATAAATAAGTCAAAAAGAATTGCAAATAGCATAATCAGCCTATAGTGTTCCCATTGCTGGGACACAGGCCTCCTCTCTGTGAGAGGGAGTGGACCGTAATCCACCACGCGGGCCCAGTGCGGGTTGATATATTGTCACGTCTTCGATTTTTTCTGCTTCAATTGCATAAAACAAAGTTTATAAAAAAGCACCACAAAGTTAGTTAAAAAAATACTCAGTCACATAACTACTGTCCACAGAGTTTTGTCAATAACAAAAAAAATTTGCTCCAATAGGTACAGAAATTCATTCGAAAATACTTCATATTTGTATCTATGAAAGCCATTTCGACAAAATAAAACACTGACTCGTACTTTTTCGTCACTTTTGCTTCATTCATTCGTAGTTTTCATTTCCCGTAAGCTCACACGTTTGAAAAGAATTCAAATAAAAAAAAATGCCTTTGCAAAATCATATAAAAATTGTCGAGTAAAACTTTTCAAACATTCCGTAACTGCGGGTAAAAACACCATGTTACATTTGAAACATACTTCCCTTTTCGCACTAGATGGTGCACGCGATCCTCGTATTAAAGGACAGAAGTGGAGCCGCACAGAGTGAACCATTGTTGACGGCAGCTATTAAATTTTACACCGTAAATAATAAAAGAGTCTGAATCGTAGAGTAGTCCGCGACGACTAAGTCGCTGCTAGTAATTAGCTCTTTAATTGGCGTCAATGTGAGGATTGATGACAGGACAGTGTGCAGTTGTAATGATAGACTTTGTAAAAAGCAAGGTTGCACTAAAAAGCACTTGAAGGCGTTGTCACTTCCATTATTGAGTAGGATACAACACCGATATCAAAGATTATAGTGGGGGAATTTCTTTCCAACTACTTTCCTTTGCAATATATAGTAATATACAATATTTCTATTTTCAGAACCATCACATTTCCGAATACAAACGAATGCTAATTTCCATGTCCATCAATTATGAGATTTATCGTGTATAATAATTTGAATTCAGAACTAAGTAGGTACTTTATTGTTGTTTTGTTTTGATTTCCGTGTGCCTGCAACTTTAGCAGCTTTCCTCCCATTTTTAAAATAAATTACACTAAGTTAAAAGAGTAATAATAACTCTATATAATTCCAAGTCGATTGAGAGCGTCCAGTCTGCACCAAGTGCAAAGGGCAACTGATAGAAATCCGACGACTGACGAAATACGAAAGTTTGCCGAGAGATATTAAGAAACTAGAAATACTATACAATCTTATTGATGTGTAACATCTTTCCTCTTGCTTTCCTGTAAGCTGTGGGTGTGATTTCGTGAAAAGGGACGGAAGTGTGTAACAGAAAGCCGCGCGCTGTTCGATTTGATCAAAGAACGCGCGCGGTGCTAGAGTTAGCCGTCAGATGGTACTGTAAACGCCCGAAGGACGTTGGGGACGTAAACTATAGTAATATCCAGTACTCGTATGTAATTCGAACACAAAATCTATATTTTATAAAGATATCTGTACTACTCCAAGGCTAGCCCCCTTCTCCTTTTTCCATCAAACTCCAGCATCTTTCAAATCTATTGAAATATAAGACTGACATACTAATTCGAATGCCAGGCTATTTTCTTACCAGCCTGCATAACTTAAGGTTGCATATTGCATAAAACCTTACAGTACCGACCCATTTTCCGAGAGGTTGGTACTGTCAGCCAAGATATCAGATGTTACATGACACATCAGAGTGCGATTACTGTAAGGGTCACTCGTTTTTTTTACTAGAAACGTCATTCTACGACTCGAATATTTCTAAAGTTCCTGTAAAAATTTTAAAGCTTATGGTTTCGGAGGTAATTTTATTTTTTAACCCCCGACGCAACGAAAAGAGGGGTGTTATAAGTTTGACCACTACGTGTGTGTCTGTCTGTGGCACCGTAGCTCTTAAACGGGTGAACCGATTTGTATGCGGTTTTTTTTAAATTGAAAGCAGGTTTTCTAGCGATGGTTCTTAGACATGTTTTATCAAAATTGGTTTAGCCGTGTCAAGGTCATCAGCTCTTTTGTGTTAGCTGCGGTTTGGGATCTTAGACGCATAATGGGTATATATTTTACTTCCAACTATGCAAGATTATGGAATTCTTGGTCTGATGCTGTAGCCAGGATATCCAACACACTAGAAAACTCTTGAAAAAATAGTAGCAGATATGTAGTGTTTGGATTCGTTTTTTACTTTTTAAATGATCGCGACTTTTTAAATGATCGCTTTTCTTTTCAGCGTTGGGGGTATTTCAAATTTTCTGTTTAAAATCCGACCGTGTCAATCTCAGCTATTGGCTCGGTCGGGTGTGTCCACAAATGTTGTCCTAGCAAACAGCCGAGCTCATAGGCATCCTAAAACTTAGTTTTATTAGTCGGTTTTAGTGAAACACTTTTAACCCTGCACTACTTTTTCATCTTTGAAGATGAAGTAAATCATTGAAAGTGCTAATTTTTTTGAGCAAGTTACATATAAGATTTAATGAGCATGCTTTTATTTTAGATTATTTATTACCTAGAAAGTTTTTCCGAAATCTGCAATCAAAATCGTTATCAACTATATCTTCCTCCTATCCCTACTTATATAAAATCCCAAATAAGCATAAGTATCTATAACATATAATAGTAACGTATAATTTTTATCCGTTTGTTTGCATGGATGTATGTTCCGGATTGGCGTAAAAACGGCTGAACAGATTAGGATGAAATTTGGTACACAGATAACTTATTTAGGGTTTTTAATAGTATTAGTACCGGTAGTACGTTCCCGTGGCATATTTTCCGCCATCCACGTGGGCGTGGAAAAAGCTTGTGAATATAAATAATACAAATATAATACTAAAAACATTTTCATAGGTAAATATTAAATTCTCCAGCTCAGCAGTCAGCTCCTCCGCTTGAGCAATTAAGGTACCATTCCGTAACCGACCGCAGGGGGCAACTGCAGGCCAAATGTCGCCGCGACACGACTGGTTTCTATGATTTTTTATGAAATACCTTCCGTAGCTAGCGACACGTCGTTTGCAGCTACGGGCGAGCGACAGACGACACGTGTAGCCCGAACGCAGGCCAGCAGTGCCGCCAACTCTCGAACGATAACATGTTTTTCTATCTTCTATCTACCGACTGGAATACGGGCTGCTGCCGCGTGGTGATCAGGTTTGGAATCATGTCTGCAGCGACATGACGCTGCAACGTGTCGCCCATACGTTGCCTGCAGTTGCCGCCTGCGGTCGGGTACGGAATGGTTTCTTTCTCTTCCAGTTCTCATTTACAGTAAATATCGTTATAAACAATAAGTGTTCTCCTACTCCCATATAACAATTTGTTTTCTGTAAAGGCGCGTAGACTTGTTTTTCTCTACATAGAATTATATTATGTTGCACACGTATTTTTCCCATGCGGGTAACCTTACGTTTTTCTATTACTTAAGAAAGAGTAATTTGCGTTTACAACTAAGTATGGCGATGGTGTGTTTTCCCTCCATAACCTGCGCCTTTTACATATTATGACATGTCTTGAGTAACTTTTATTGTTACTCGTAAATTAGTTCACTTTAAATTGCACGTTTGCTTGCAGTTAAGCGTCTAACCACCACTTATACTGTCATAAATTAAATAATTATTTGCTTTGGCCTGTGTTTTTACTCAACATATACGTCAATATGGAACGTCAATAATCTCTTATTCATATTGTAAATAAACACTTTATAAAACAGCTCAATCTTGGAACTAATCAGGCCGATGACAAATGCAGTAACCAAACACAGGTATACAATTTGCCTCAAGTCCAGGGCTGGCACAAACACTTAAGATTACGTAACCACGCTAGGGCTGTCAACAGCAATAAACGCGAACGTATGTAATTACTATTGTAACAAAAAACTCACAATGAAAGAAACGTCGCCTATCTGCAGCATTAGCGGTAATTTATCGACGAAGAAAACACAACCCTATTAAAATAGTCGTTATATTGCATTCATCATACAATTTTTTTCGTTCCGTTTCTTACTTCTTTGTAAAGGTTAATGGTTCGATTCGATTGTAATTCCCCTGTTTAGGGTACCGTTAGAGAAAAAACCGGTTTTTGCGAAATCCATTGGTTATCTATACCTATGGCTTTGTAATTGAATTGGCGTGAACTTTATTTAATAGTGATTATGCTTACATAATTAATATAGTTTGGTTTTGTGAATGCATTTTTAAAGGAGAATTTTGGAAACAATATTGTGTTGGTAATAAGCTTTTATTCGTTTCAGAAACGGAAGATGCTACAGTGAAAAGAAAATCAAAACCAGACGGTGAACAACAAACAAAATGACGACGACAGTGGCTTCTGGCTTACTTGATTAATTCGATCCTTACACAAAACTAATTCATTTGCACAGATCATAACATTTAAGGTGTCAGTATAGCCAGAGGTCAGTGAGAGGGGTATGTCGGTAAAAGCATCAACCTGTCTAAACCAGGCAAATATCGTGAGGGAGTCACACCTCCCCCTGACAATAACGTGTCAAATCTTCAACCAGAGTTTAACAGTTCTGTCAAGGGTGCAACTATCGAGATGAAAAATAAGAAGAAAGGAGAAGCAATTAATTAACGTTGTGGAGCAGAAGAAATTTTAGGATACTTAATTGTTTCTTAAAACGTGAAAACAAACAAAACTTTGGATTATTCTTTTGGTCTAGTCTGTCTCGTTGGTCTAGTGGTCGCAAGCACTACTGCAGAGAATGAGCTCATGGGTTCGATTCCCAGATCTGGCAAAATATTATTGGGGTTTTCTAACAGGAATTTCTCAGTAGCAGCCTGGGAATTCGAGCCTGGTTGATAACAATAGACTCACCCCCATTACATGTGACTTGAAAATAACGTAATTTGGGTGTATTATAGGTACACCTCTGCTTAACCCTTCGAGAATTACAGGCGACACGTTTTGGTACAAAAATCCCCAAAAATATCTTTAGCATCTATAAAAAGTTTTTCGCTATCAACAATTTTATTATAAGGTCAACGAAGCGAGGCCGCGATCGCGTGTACGCCTCGGAAATGACGAACAAATACAACAGGGCCCTTTTAATTTTCCGCGATCCCTTTGTCAGATACCTTTTATCATCTGCACTGACAGCCCTGACTCGTAATTTAGGCCGGCAAGTTTTCTAAGCATCAATCGCGGCTCATAATAGGGGTGCTACGTTAGTGTCAAACTTTATTTAAAAAAATGTTTTTTTTTTTCAGTTTTTGTTTAAATATGAGAATGTTTTGTTTAAGGTGTTTAGGTTTTTGTGGAAAGTATTGATGATGGAAAATTGTTTTACCTGTTTTAGGGTTAGCTGACATAGGGTAGACTCCTGAATTAATTTGAAAAATATTTAGTATCTTTCTAGTTGCCTTTGTTTACCTACACATCTAATCTATCAAAATCCAAAAAAAAAAAAAAACTACGTCAACCAATAATCCAAAATCAGATTAAAGCCTTAACCCTCACGCGCCGAACAAACACTACACATAACCGCAAAGCATTGTGACTAAAAGTGGGACATACTCGAAGTACGAAATCAGAGAGCACGTTGCAACCCACGTCATTAAACCCGCCGCGACAGGCAGACACCTCTGAAGAATGCACTCTTAATAAGTCATCAGCTAAGTAGCGCACCCCGGCAGGTGGCGGGGTATGGAAGGGAGGGGGTGAGGGGCGAGACTCGAAGCGCGCCGTTCGCACAAAAATGTCACAAAGTATAAAATCTGCATGCAGTAATGGGAGTAGCCTCTGAGAGGCTCGCAGTGTACAAAGATCAAAGGTGCATTGGCTTTTCTGTTCGCCGCCGTTCACATTTTTCTGCAATACTATAAAGGGCGACCTCGTCTTAGTGGCGAGAAAATTTTGATTCTAATTCTTAAGGTTTGTGGAAATGTAGTGTAACCTGCACAGGATGCAGGGTTAGCCTCAGTTCTGAACTCTGGACTTTACAAGACTTCGAAATAGACAGTTATTAAAGTAGCAAGTCTTCACCAGTTCCAAAAGTACTGAATTCTCTCTAATAACAAAACTTCAAGTTGACACAATGTTATAAAATAAAACAGACCTAAACAAATACAAAAACTTACCGAATAAAATGGACATAAACGTAAAATACACATATTTAACATTAACATTCCACGTTCACACGATCGGGGACAGCCATTCACTGAACAAAACTTTGGGATTCAATAAAAAGTGTAACAAAAATATGAATAGGTAAACATAGAGTAGGAAGAACAGTGTAACAACAAATCCCTCATCGCCCCCTACTCTGTGACACTATTTATTGTTACGTAGACACCGTGACGTAATATGAGTAGTTGGTGAGATAACGCATTGTTCCCTTTAGTGGGTATTACTTGTGTGCCAGACAGTGTAGTTAGTAGAGAATGCTCCCCCCTACCACTTCAAATATTATTATCTGTGCGATGTATTAAACTGGCGAGCTTACTGGCCATTCGAGATCTACGAAATCTCGATAGTGCGTTATCAACTGAGTTCTGTTACACTTTGTGATTTGTTTTGTTGGAAAACATGTGTCTATTGATTGAATAAACAAATATAAATTATATTAAAGTTTTCTTAGTTTTCCTACTTGAAAACTGAAACGGTAAGACGCTGTGCAGAAAAGAATGCAATTTTTTAAAATTATTTATGTGCGTTGAAACTTTCACGATACCGGTCATCATAACTGAATGTTTTCTATGGGGAAAACACAGGACAAAACACAAACGAACATGTGTTTAACTTACCAGCTACAATCAAAGCAATTATAATTATTTTTATAATTACAATTAACAATAAATAACATTTACAACAATTACAATTAGCAATCAGCACGTTTATTAAACATCTATTTAGTAAATAAAAGCAATTTCCCGTTAGCAAAAATTATTATGTTAAATAAATAAAAAAACGAATTAACTACTCCGAACAGTTATTTATTTCATTAATTAGCTACTTATTAGCTCAATAATATTGCATTAATACAAATGATTTATTAATTTTTCTGATTGCATGCAACGATTCACCCTCAACTGTAGCTAGTACTCGACAGCGGAAAAAAAATAATTGCACCTCATTTGAGCGCCGTATTAATGTAATTAATTTAATAAACTATCGACACGAGTAGGTTGATGTAGCCAAACTAATTGGGACCAGGCGAGCGACGAGCGATCGCACATTGAAAGGTAACTGGAAAGGATGAATAGAATTCTTTGATTCGAAATGATTACCAATTCAAAACTTTGGCTCAAGCACTGGGCTTTAATTAGAAGGTTTCCATTGAGGTGAGGGCTTGGAGTAGAAAAAAAATATTGAATTTGTATCGCGGAGTCGCTTGTGAGTTGTGCGAAATAGCTTGTTTGCCAATGCAGGGGCCCTCTTCACGTCTCGCCCTGCCTGAGAATGCGATACCTAGGTAAGGCAAACATGAAAGTGCTTAAACTCATGAGTTTGCCTGGATTGTTTGTTTTTGTCTAGTTCTGGTATGCATGCCAGAAGAGGTCAGATTGAGCTGTTTCATTGCACGGATAAAGTAACTAAGAAATTGTGTTTGCTTGATGTGTGTGTAATATAAAATTGTGTGAAAAATAACAAAATTGAACCAATACAAAATATGTAGATTGAATGAAATAATAATAGGCCTATGTACAATTTTTTTTGTCCGTCTTGTAGATTATTAAAAAATATTGAACACGTATTTTTTCTTTTTTGACGTAATCAAAAGATTACGGCGATACATTGAGTTAAAATGTGGCATGACGTCACGCCTTGCTAGATTTAATACTGAGTTGTGACGTAGCGAGCCCCCCACTCCCAAACTTGAATGCGTGTTTTCTAAGTTATTTTTGATTAATATAATAAAGCAAAAAATACGTGTCTAATATTTTTTTATTATCTGAAAGACGGACTAAATAGAATTTCTTTTTTTTTACCTAGGCAACTACCGTATTGTGTTTAAAGTGTCATTTTAAATATTTTGAGTGTAAATAACTACTTTTCAGTTATTTAATACCGTGACCAAAGTACTTCAATGATTTCAATATTGGTATTGGCGGATGTAATAGGTACCTAATCAATACACGTTAGCCAAACAATCAAAGAATTTATATTAAACAACAAAATTGTAACTTCTTTTTTAAAACCTTATTAAGGCCAATTACATGAGCAAGTTAAGGCTCGTTGTGACCGATATGAATAAAAAAGGTTTCGATACAACAAACGATAAAAAAACGTAGGTAGGTACCTAACTTTAACAAACAATAGTCCACGTGCCTCGACCCTCATAAATACCACGTATAATGGAAAATAAATAATAAATATATTTTTTAATTAAGCCACTAATAGACAATATGGCCGCGCCGCCTTATTCATTACTTATAATGTATTAATTACACGTATAATTAGTGTATAGTTTGATTAGAGCTAAATAATTTATTAGAGTAATTTGGGCGGCTATAAAGAAAGTTTGATGCGGTCTGACGTCATGCCGGACATTCGATTAAATTCGATAGGTAAACGTCAAATGCGAGGGGTTCTGAATGTGACATTTGAAAACTTTTTTGGGCAAAATGTAGGAATTGAAGAATTTGAGGACTATGATTGTATCTCGAAATTAATGGTCCTTAGCAATTTTTTTTTCGGAAATTTATTATGCTAGTATGGGCGGAAGTTGAATAAATATTTTGAATTATTTAAATGGTTATACTGACAGTGTGTAGTACTGTGTCGTAGGTGGTCGTCTTCTGAGGAAGAGTGGGTGTCCACCTACCTATGTCTAGAACATCAAACATTTATCGGCAGCAATACTTTTTTTAATTGGTTACCGACGTAGCGTCTCCCCTGCTCCCGAGGGAGGTAGTAAAAATATATAGTATTATTTTGAGCATTCGGCAGACGGCAGTAACGTTCTCTCTCGCTCCAATTTCTTGTTCCTTTTTCTTTTAATTCCGCATATTTTTATTTGCTATGATAAATTGTAACTGCGGCGAGGTGAAGAGGGGGGGATAACCCCCGTTCGCTTTTGTTTCGGTAATTTTTTATGTCTGGTGTGCTTAATTGCGTGGCGCTAGGCGGAAACGTATTGTGCCGATGTGGGTCAGTCAGTGAGCCGACTTCAGACGGACTGCCTGACCTCTTTACCATGCAGCTTTATCATCGAACATTGATGTTTTAGGACCCTTTGTTGCAAGCACGAGAACGAAAGTATTTTCAGACTTTTTTGGCAACGACTTACAATACTTCAAATGCTCCCAATTAATGTAAAACCAATTCCGTTTAACCGTCAAATGGATTCCGAGTATTTTGCTCAAGCGCGTAAATATTTTATTACTACAACAATGTTCACAATTATGCGGAATAGATGCGCATGCGTTCATTATTAGTGTTACGTGTGAAAAGTAAACAATATAATACCGAGCAGGATATTATGATCGAGTAACAAAACTATATGTGGTGAATGGGCCATGTGATACCGCCACGCGATCCGCGGATATGATAAAGTGACGCCTCGAGACATTGTAATGGCTACTTACCTATTGTTTACTTTGTAACCAACTGCTTAACTGTCTTAGACGACTGTTTTTGTGTGATTGATATAAAAATGGCTGATGGGTTTTATTTACCTGTACCTACTGTGCTAACTGGGGTCCATATTTTTGCACTCAAGTTTTTAATTTTTATACCTGGGCGACCGAACTCTGCTCGAGTGAAAATAGAGAAAACAAATTTTCCTAGATATGAGACCTAGCTAGATCGATTTTTCGAACCCGTAAACCTCTATATTACAACTTTCATCGTAATCGTTAGAGCCGTTTTCGAGAGTGATTACAAATATATATGTATATACAAATGTTGCTCGTTTAATAGTATAGGATATTTCCCGGTAAGGCGTCCATACAGGCTGAAAAATATGTAACCATACAAAAAAGTTTTTTTTTATGGTCTTATTTTTACCATATTTTTTTTTCTCTTAGTATTTTATATTTTAGCTTGTCATTGTATGGACGCTATACTATTGCGGGTTAACGGGAACGCCCTTCGTTAATTAACATACTGTTTAAAAAAATATTTCTCATTTAATAGTAGGTATAGGATAATTAAACTGTCTTGTGAGTGGCATCGTAATTTCTCCTTACAATTTTACGGAAGCAACTTACCAATGTATTGATACTTTTTTAAGACTTTCTAAGAAAAAAATCTGTGCTTAAGAAACTGTATCCCTCTTGAAAACTAAGGGTTATAACTTTTCGGTATAAGTTCTTGTATCCGCAGCTTTTTAATGGTCACTTGAATCTGTTCACTAAACATCGACTGTAAAATCGATTTCAAGTAAATTAACCCCCCACAAGGTGGACCGATGACCTGGTGAAGGCCGCAGGAACCCGCTGGATGCGAGAAGCACAGAACGGGTCGAAGTGGCGGTGCTTGGGGGAGGCCTATGTCCAGCAGTGGACGTCTATCGGCTGAAATTAGGATTATGAAGAAGTTATAACGCCATTGCATCCGCAAAGTGAAACTACATATTTTAATGAACCTATCTAGCCACAACAAGTTCCGCATAATGCCCCCAAACAACAATAAAATAATAATGCAACCTAGAGCACACAGAATATCTGACAAGCATTACACTGTAGTTTACCTGCGAGAAATAATTATTTCAAGGACGAATCGGTTCGACGGTCCGGCCCGTTTGTTCTGGTCGGCTCAGGTTAACCCCCTCTGACGGGGTGGTCTCAATTGAGTTAACCCCCAAGCATCACGTAATTCGCAATGTACGTCATATCGACGCACTGTTTAGACCACAGACGAGGTAATTAACGGGCGTTGAGATTTAATGAGCTGTACCTATTCAGCCGGCTCCGGAAAATTTAATTGAATAGATAAGGAAATTAATGGAAATTTGGTGGAGAACTCAAAATTTCATACGCCCGATTAACGTGCATGTTCATTTTGAGTTTGAAAGAAGCTGAAAAATTATTAAATTCTAGCGGAAACAAAATAATCCAAACTAATACAGTCGAACCTGGATTTACGAGAGTTCAAGAGACCGCGATCTCTTTTTGGCTTATAGAAGTTTTTTACTAACTCGATTTTCTAGCTTAGTGAGGTACAGGAGTGTACTTTCTCACTTATAGAGGTTGAGGCTGGTTGGGAAAGATTGAGACGAACAAAAACAATGTTCGTTTCACGAAATTTAAGAATGAGTCATAAATAGCAGATGTTAAATTAAGCTCGACTGTCGCTTAGAGGTACAGGCAAGTAGCAGGCTCAGTTATAGAGGTCCAAGAGTGAAAAAGGACTTTATCTTATAAAGGTTTCTGTTTTTCATTTATAGAGACTTAAGAGGGTTAAAATGACGGGACCTGGCAATTACTCTCATTTATAGAGTTTTCTTGCTTACCCAGTTCTCACTTACGCAGGTTTTACTGTATTATAAAGAGAAAAGATTTGATTTTTGTATGTATGTTTGTAATTAATAAACTCAAAAACAACTGAATCGATTTTAAAAATTCTTTCACCAGTACATAGCTATATTATCACTGAGTAACATAGGCTATAATTTATAAAGATATCATGCGGGAGAAGTCGCTGGCGGAAGCTAGTTGTAAATATAATCGCTCAAGACCAAGGTCCCAGGTTGCGGTGGTCAGGGCTCTAAAGACAGGAACCTCTGAACAACATGTGAAAGCCTGTCCTTGCCTCTGCCACCTAAGAAGTCCTTGATATTGGTCTAGGAAAGATCTCTGACTTCTGTCAGCCTGAGTTAAGAGAAGAGCCTGAGACAAGTTCCTCTTCTTTTCAACCGACTTCCAAAAGAAGGAGGGTCTCAATTCGACTGTACGTTTTTTTTTTTTTTTTGTATATTTGTTACGCGATTACTCCGCCAATTATGAACTGATTTTGATGATTCTTTTTCGTTTGGTAGATCATACTTCAGAGGTGGTCCCATATAATTTTTTTTAACTTTGCTTGGGTAGTTTCTGAGTTAGCTTCAATAATACGTATTTTTTCCCACTTAGTATGTAAATGATATGATAACTTCCTGTCACTGTTATTTACATAGCAGGTGGTATTCGAATTTGTGTGGGGTAGGTACCATAACAAAAAGTGAAAAATAAAAACTTGTTACAAAAAAAAAACCGACTTCAAAAAAGAAACATTACAAAGTAAAAAATAACTTTAATTTCGGAAGTCGAAAATTAAAGTTATTTTTTACTTTGTAGTGTTTTTTTTTTTGAAGTCGTTTGTTTTTTTTTTGTTGTAAAATAACTTCATTATAATTTATTACAATTATGTAGTAAATCATTTTCTTCTCAATCTATAAGATCGTATTTCGCGATAAAAACGCGATACAGGGACTGCAGGTAGCAGTAATGCTGGCGGTGCAAAACGCAATGTTCCCCGCGCATACAGCTTAGCGGCCAGCCGTTTTCCGCGCGTGCACACACTAAAATTTTCTGCTTAGGTACTGTTCATTCACTTTAACGCACTGTCCGTTTCTATTTCTCGACAACCACGTCTCTAAGATCACGTCGAGGTCACCGATGTTGGGACCTTATCAGTATCGTGGTTGAAGGAGAAAAATCAGTGTACAAGGTAAAGTCTGCTGACCTCTGAGGTCATGACTATTTAACCGGTCAATCCTGTGGTTGCCTTAAGCTGCTACATTTAAAACCTCCAGCCAGGGGGATGAATGTTAAGCACAATGACGCTTCTTATATTTGTTACACGGCACACAAGTTATTGACACGCGCTGGGAAAACACTGGCCGCTAAACTATGCGCGGGGTACCTGGAGATACACGCGAGATCGGTCATTTTGCCCGACCGCGGCCGGTAGCATGGCTGAAAGGTGTCAACCATGTCATCTCACGAACAAAACTTTCAGTTTCCGAAACACAATCCCCAAAACGTACCCGGCATACGGTTGCTAAGTAATCTGCATCGGGCCTATAAGGGCAACCGCGAAGTTCATAAAAGCGTCCGTCAAACTTCTGCCTTTGCTGTAGAGTAAGGCTAGTTAGTTTATTAACCATTTACACATTTAGTGTATCTTTATTAATTAGTTTAATAGTCGTTAATGATGAATGTTCCGTCTAAACAGTAGCGCGCGGGGCGCAGGCGCTGGCCCAAAGGCGCGGCGCGACGCTCGCCGTAACCCCATTAAAACTGCTTCGGGCCCCGCTTGCGTCCCTCTTCATGAAATATTAAAAATTCAATTGCGCTTCTCTTTATTTTAACCCCCACCCCTGCGACGCCCGCCACGCGTTCCCGTACAATATAAAATGAAATATGTATCCGAAAAAATAACGTTCACCTATTATTTATAATTTGTGTTACACGTTACCGCGCTCGGCTCGCCCCCTCCTCCACCCCGCCGGCTCCCGTCAAGGTTATCTTTTTGTAATCGCATGCGAAATAGATAAGGCGGAACTGTAAAGATTCTGAATTAAGTAGGTCTTCAACCCACGTATCTATAACCTTATTAGCTACGAGAGGCGATTCGGATAAAGCTCTCAAATATTAATTAAAACCTGTTACAAGGAGAACTTGAGACTGTGAACCTAAAACTTATTTCATAATCGTTTGATTAAAAATTAAAAAAAACTGTTTGATGGCGTAACAAAGTTTAAATGTATAAAAACATTTTGACGCAATAAAAACGTAGAGTATGTATGTTCAGAGGCAGCGCTTAGTTCTACGTGTCGACTATTAAAAAGTTTCCACGTCAAACTTTGCCGTTTTGAAATGGGAACAAATTAAAAAAAAAACGCTACCATACGCGAGCGTTAATAAGCAACGCATTTGTATCGAAAATTGTATAAGCCTCGCTGTATTATTTTGCTAACTTTACTAGATAATGAAGTATGCGGGTGCTTTAACGATTTTTTCATAAACACATGTGCATTTGTTAAATTAACTAACAGAACGCATTAATACTTGCTTTAAATCGGGATTCGATATTAGTTACCTGCAGTTTTTGTAAGTTTACCTTTCAACTCGATTGCATTCCCAAACTTTCTTCAAACTGTATGATACTTATGAGCCAGGTAAAGTTCTTTTCTCACATTTTGTTATAATTTACAAGGATTTTAATGGATGTTCTTTTTACAAAAAATACAAAAAAAGAACGTTTTAGCGAAAAGGAATGGTTCTTATTTTAAAAGTATATAGTAAAAGTGAGCGCGCGAATTGTGTGTCGCTGCACTCGGTGGTTCTCGACGGCCGCAACAAAGGTGACGCCTGCCCTATCTATACTTGCCCCCGCAGCCACTCTGCTGCGAGACACTTTTATGCACGAATGTCCATTATTGTTACCACTAATGTACAGTTGCGGTTAGTTTATTATGGATAGTATTGAAAATTGAGCTTTTAGGATCTGTGTGTGATTGAGAGTTTCAATATTATTGTTCTTTACTGAATGCCAAAAATAAGCACTGTCGTTTTTTACTCTAGACCAGATTTGAAAAATCGGAAACTCTCGTCCAACAGCGTATACGTTAGAAGTAGCGGACAAAACATCCAGATTTCTTAATAATATATAAGTTTAATATAAATGTAATACATACATAAATATTCCGGAATAAATATGCTAAATGACGGTGTAAACCGCATCAACCATGAATCCCACCGAATCCATTGCGTAATTTAGAAGAACAACACGATCATACAGACAGAGACGAAAATAGCTCCAATTTATATTATGTATTGATGATGCATAAAATATCATTCCAATGTTTATTTATCCAAGTACATTTTAAAGCACGAGCCACTCGCTATAACGGGGAGCCAACTTTCGTACCGAACTTCGTCCGATCCGAAATCGACGTTCCTTTTTCAAGTTTTTTCGACGCGGTACGCTACCGTGTTTTGTTTTACCCCGTTTGTCATTGTCGTTTGTGTGAGTAATGTGTTAATAGGTACCCCCTCAGCCCACGCTTTTTACTGCTTTTAAGTTTAAGCGTTTGTTTGTGCGACTACGGAACTCAAAATGGCCGCTAGACCTCTCATTTCTGTGCTTTACGGTAAAGTGCGACAGAACACTGAAGTGAATCATATTTTTGTGGTTTATTGTTATTTTGAGTACGTGTTTTTGTTATTAAATTATTCGAATAATATGAATAGCTCTTGAAGAATTTTTGATTTTAATAACATAATTTTCCCAAGTTATGTTCCATAATCAAAAATGCATGATGTGTTTTTATAAAAATGGTTTAAGATAAGTATTTTGTTAGACACAAGATTAATACAATAACGTCATAAAGTAATGACAGCTAACTAACTTGAACCTAAGTAAACAGATATGATATTATAATTACAAAAATGTCAAGATGAGAAAATTGCTTCGTCGCTTTGCCGTCAAGCTTAGTGAAAATAGTTACCTACTTGTTATTGAAGAAAACTTAAGACAGCATTTGAGCGCAAAAAATAATGGTCGATAAATAGGAAAAAATGCCTTATTTTACACCTCTGCGCGCAACGGGTTAACTCAATGCACGTAAAATTACGTGCGAATCGCGCACTTTCAAATTGCATTGTAAATTATTGATTTACCTAACAATAGTTATAACTGAGACAGATGATATAACTCCTAGTACTTTATACAATATAATGTATTTCCAAGTAAAGGCAACAATCAGCGCATGAAACGCTCATTGTGTTAGACCCCGTGTACGTCACCCACACGCGCTCACCAACACACACACACAGAACATAAAAATACTCACACTCATTGTTTTACTGCTACGAAATCGTTCGGAATTCTAAACAGGTTGGATTTTATGGTGCCGAACTTACCTGAAAAAGAAGAAAAAATTTATTACAATCACTAATAAGGAAAGCAGTACGAAGCGATTGGTTATTTATAAATGTACACGAACAATTACGAGTAGTAATGTAGACGGTCTAGTAACCAGCTACAATGCAGTAAATGTGAAACATTTTATTTAAAATTATTTGTTGTACTCGAGCCGTAAAGAAGTTGCTTTTGAAATCGTAAATAATGGTAACTATGAGAAAAAATCCTTCGATGGCACAGTTAGTGGAGACGTAGACATACGTACAGTGAGCTCCAAAAACACATTCGAAATAGCGTTGAGGAATGCCACTACAGCGGCTGGATGTAGCGGCCAGCTACGTCGGCGTCGAAGCATCATTTTGCTAAATACCTTACATATTCCGATTCTCGTGCGATCTGCGGTGGGATTTTCGAGATTTTCAGTTAGTCCGATGAGCCCCGGGGCCTTGTTAAGAATCCATCGCTTGAAATTCGATTTTAGGCTGGTTACCACAGATAAAGGCATTTCATTCAAATCCAGCCATGGATTTGCCTGTGATGTTAATTACGTGTTGTAAGTACATCATTCTAATTGAGTTCGAGGCAGTGAAAAATTAAAAAAATGGAAGAGACCAATATCGAGCAGTGGACGTCTTTCGGCTGAAAGATAATGATGAGAAAATCTAGTCCCATTGTGACCTTACCTTGTGATTTTAAGATATATCGGATTAAGTATTTTGATTCCAGTAAATAACATAACATCATAACATCACGCCTGTAATGCCCGAAGGGTTAGGCAGAGGTGTACCTATAGTACACCCACATTTCGCCAGTTATGTTTAAGTCCCATGTAATAGGGGGAGAGCCTATTGCCATCAACCGGGCACAAATCCAGACTACGGGCTGCTACTGAGAAATTCCAGATGGAAAAACCCCATAACACTTTGCCCGACCCGGGGATCGAACCCAGGACCACATACTCAGCAGTAGCGCTTGCGACAACTAGACCAACGAGGCAGTCTAAGTCTCCAGTAAATAAATAGGTTTCAATATCACACTATTTCAAGAAATAATGTTTCTTTAAAAAGTTTTTAAGTTATCTGTATTTAATACTTTTTAATAAGTAGTACTTACCTGGTCGACCGAGCTCTGCTCGGGCGAAAGTAGAAATAAACATATCGTCCAGGTATACCAACGTTGTATCACATTCCCGAGGCTGTGAAAATAGAGAAACGTATTTTCCCAAATATGAGACCTAGCTAGATCGATTTTTCGCCCCCGTAAACCCCTATATTGCAACTTTCATCGAAATCGTTAGAGCCGTTTTCGACAACATGATTACAAATATAGTATATAATATAATTATAGTACACACGGCTACACATCAAGCTATACATTTCCAGTTTATGCTGATATCGCATTGTATAGGATTTCGGTACAATGCGAGGTCAGCTTATACTGGAAATGTATTATAGCTTGATGTGTAGCCGTGTGTACCTAGGCGACCGTACTCTGCTCTAGTGAAAATAGAGAATGCTCATTTAATAGCATAGGAAAGTTCATACTAATTCCTTGTTCATACTAATTACATACTAATTCCATGCTGCCATTATAGTAGGTTAATACTAACTCATTCCATGCTGCCATGTCATTATTCTAAGGTAGCCATCTTGTTCTAAACTTTGGGCGACCGAGCTCTGCTCAGGTGAAAATACGGAGAAAACATATTTTTCCAGATATGAGACCTAGCTGAATCGATTTTTCACTTTCAACTTTCTTCGAAATCGTTAAGAGCCGTTTTCGAGAACGTGATTACAAACACATATTAACATACAAATATTGTTCATTGAAAATATACAAAAATTGCTCGTTTATTAGAATAGGATATTAAGAAATAAATATTCTTTGTACGTACATTGAAATGCTCAATAAAATATACATGAAGTACTAAGTTTACTTATTATAATGCATAAAATAATGACGGCTGAGTGGAAAACGGCACGTTTAACAGGTGTTTCAAAATTGTACATATTTCTTTGACGACAATTTGACACTGGAAATGGCTCATTATGGCAATTTATTACTATAATGTAAGTACTTCTGTGGGTAAGGGGGAAATGCTATAAATATGTATGAGCTATAAATATTTAAATATCTATCTATATTTTCCTTTACGTAACTTGAAGACGGCTAAATGATGGGCAGGAAACCTTGGATGGAAAGAGCTTTTTGGTGGCGCAGGGACACCATAATATTTTAAATTTAGTAAGAGCTGTAATTTGTAAGAATAAGAGCTTCTTGCCTTTGGATCCTAACTTTATAAATGCGAAAGTAAGTTTGTTTGTTACGCTTTCACGCTATAACGGCAGAACGGATTTGGATAAAATTTGACACATGGGTAGACCATGACCTAGGTTAGGACATAGGATACTTTTTATCCCGATATTCCCGCGGGATCGAGACTTATGCGGGCAAAACCGCGGGCCACAGCTAGTGATAACTAATTAAATCTTAAGTATGGTATGTGATGTATTTGAAATATAAATAATAATAAAAAATCTAAGCTTTCTGAGCCCATTTCTTTTTATCGCAACTAAACAGCTAATCCTTAACTCTCAGCAGTTACTGAAATTAAATAACAATATCTGGATGATCTGGTTTCTAAAAATGACACCTAGCTAGATCGATTTATCGCCCCCGAAACCCCCTGCATACAAAATTTCATGAAAATCATTGGAGCCGTTTCATAGATTCAGATTACATATACAAGAATTGCTCGTTTAAAGGTATTAAGATAAACAAAATTCAACACGAAAAAAAAATCACTAACGAATCGCACCTAAACAAACGTCAGTCGAATAACAAACAGAAAAATGAGAGAAAAACAAAACTAAAGAAAAAAGAAAGAGTAACACGCAGTCTTCCGCAGACCACAGAACAAAAGGCGACAGCGGGCTTTTATATTTGACAATGGCCTCTTGATATCCTCACAGAGTAACTGACGCTGTTAGGCTGGCGACGCACGGGCAACGGAAATGACGCGTCTGCCACAATCTTGCCAACGCACAGCCGAATGTGCGCTGGCTGTCGTTTGTGCGTACAGCCCCTAAGCCGGGAACGTTTTGTGCGTTCAGATGGGCTTCCTTTTTCTGGAACTAAAGGGCTACTGTTGTTGCTATTCGATGATGCTATCAGTATGTCCTGATTTTTTTCCCCATGAAGATGGATTATGATTTTTGCAGCCTCTCTTTCGTCGTAACTTCTAAACTGAACTACTTAGGTATTTAAGTGCCTATATACTGCATTTTGGCAAATGAGGTGTTGTTGTATTTGTTATTTTGTTCTGCGTGTCACAGATATACGAAAGTCTTGATAATAATTTTGGAAGACAATGCCGACAGTGAAAAGCAAAGAATAAAAAATAACAAGTATTTAAAACAAAGTAATTTAAAAAACCCGTGCGGCTGTTAGTACTTAGCCACGAGCTCCTCTATCCCATACTATTAAACGAGCAATACTTGTATTTGTTTGTATATAGATTTGTACTCACGTTCTCGAAATCGGCTCTAACGATTTCGATGAAAGTTGCAATACAGGGATTTACGGGGCGAAAAATCGATCTAGCTAGGTATCATATCTGGAAAATTAGTTTTCGTCGTATTTTCACCCGAGCAGAGCTCGGTCGCCCAAAGTTTAGAACAAGATAATGAATAATGACATGACAATAATGACATTAGAATAATGATCATGGCAGCATGGAATTAGTAAGTACTATACATGGATTAGTATACTATTAAATGAGCATTCTCTATTTTCACCAGAGCAGAGTTCGGTCGCCCAGGTACTTTTAATTAAAATAAGATAAAAATAAAATCAAGTATCTCAGAAATCCGTTATTTTACCTGGCAGTTATAACAAGAACATAATATTTCAGTGAGCTGAAAACAAGCCCCCATCTAAAATACTAGTTAATTTGCCTATTAATAAATCAATGACTGATAATTATAGGTATATCGGAGCACATAATTACGTATACCGCGATCCTTAGGCTCATTGGTCGATTCGCACGAATTCACTCGCCCGAAACGGGTGAGCATATTATTTTATTTGTGGGTAAATATTTATTTCTGGAGTTGTCGATTCGCCCACAAATAATGAAAATCGTGCGAATCGCCACAGTAAAGATAATATTATTTAAAAGTGACGTTCGCCCTTTTCGACCAATAAGCTGATTCTTATTTTATTTTCACCCACATTATCTATAACAAAATTTTCTTATATTCTAACACAAAGCTGATATGTAACGTCAACAGAATGTGTCCGATGATGGACGCATACTCGCATATATTACTTTCCAAACAAAGTTGCAAACGCAATCAGCTTCCCTAACGATATGAAAATGAAGGAAAACCCAATTTGAATATAAACTAGCCATACGTTAGTACTTAACCATAGTATATTTAGTGACATCACGAAAGATAACGACTATAAAAGCGTACAAAAAGAGTTTGTAAGGGAGCGAGCATAAACAACGGCGGTTATGACAGGAGGCTATGCATAGAGTATGAACGTAGTGCATTATTTCCACACGTAATACTAAAATTGTCTAAGCATTGCCCCGCTGCCTAAACCGGCTCACACAGAGACACCACGCACACAGCCGCATCACACCCCATGCCACTTGTATACAGCGGGAGCGACAACTATCAGCATTTATACCGACGAAAAATCTTACAGCTTTTCATGAGCGAGCAGAAGCAGTTGGAATGCTTAACTTTAACGAGGTAACAAACAGTTTTACATTCCATAATCTTCAAAATATTTTAAACCCTGCGTGAAAGATAGGTGTATAAAATTTATCAAAATTCTCGGACATCTCGACAAATATGCAGCGCAGTTTCCGCGAAACAGGAGACAATGTTCACAATATTCGAAATTCTTTACGGCTTTACAAGCTGTTTTGCTCTTCCAAAAGTAGCTTGATTTGAGGAGTGTTTATCAAAAAGCTGTTTTGTGAAATAAAAAGAGCGGTTTCGTTCTATCTATCCGAGGAAACGGGGCTCAAAATTCGTCAAATTCGTTAGAAATTTCTCGGCTTGTGTTTAGGAGCAGCCTGTGTGTCGGGGAGGCGCGCTGGGCGTCTATTTGTTTTGCCATAGCTTTGTCGGGCCTGGGACATGCAGGTCATTAATTGTTGTGAACGCCGGCTCCTAATCGATAGCGCACCACGTTCGATTCTAGTTTATATTAGTGTTATTTGCGCTAAATGTGCCTACCTAACCACGGATTGCGCTAAATATCTAATGAAGCGTCAGCCGTGATACCCGTTTGTCTGATTTATAATGATTCAGTTGACATCGTGAATGTATGAGGATGAATCTAAAAAATGGCTATTAGATAAGTTTGGACGTAAACTTCTCATAAACTATTCAAGCTCAGTTTCCGTCAAAAGCCTATACCGACATAAAGTACTAGATATAGTGAGTTCCTACAAAGTATCTAAAATCCAATAAGCAAACTGTTACAGAAAATAATTTTAATGAATATAAACGTTGCATATTTTGAATATAAACTCAATAATTAAGAGGCTGCCGGCGGGACACTCGAAATAAATAAACGTCATCGCTCCCGAATAGGTGTTGAATAGCGAATATGAAGCGGCCATCTTGGCAAGTGCACCAATTATGGCCCTATCAAAAATAATGGCTTCGACGCGCACTCGAACTCTTCGGGTGTAAAAACCAGGAGAATTTTATCCGTAGATTGATGTTACTGTGCCATTTTAGATCGGGATGAATTGGCTGTTCGTTCTTGTGTAACAAGAAAGGCTAGTTTACGGGAATGGTGAAAAAATCGTGCCTTTACTATCTACAGGGTTCCGGTGAAATTGGCAAAACGGAGTCACTTCAGTGTCGTAGGCGATAAGAATTTTAAAACCTAACAGAACTTTGGAGGTACATATAAAAAGCCTACAAAAGGCTTATTCCAGCGAAATAAGTAGGTATGGGATGAAAATGTTTGTTACAGAATATTCTTAAAAGTCAAACAACAATCTTTTTGAATACAAAATAACCATCAAAAGAAATACTTGTTCAATATTTGCCCCCTATTACATGGGAATAAAACATAACCTGCAAAATGTAGGTGTACTATAGGTGCACCGCTGCCTACCCTCCGGGGAATACCGGCGTGACGTTATGTTTATTTACATCCATCTCTTTTTTTTAACCAGTGCATCTCGCAGTTGACCACTAAGGTCATGGCTGCTTTACCGGGCTTTCCTGTGGCTGCCTAAAGCTTCTATACTCAAAGCCTCCAGCCAGGGGGCATCTATCTCGCAGGAGGAGACGCCCTGGGCGTCGGGAATCACAGGTAGATTTCCGGCCACCGTAGGCGCGGGCTTGCGGACGGTGAGCAATGGGTAGCTCGCCGTCCGATAAGGACCAAGCCCGGGTCGACGGCGCGTTGTGTTCTACGCGCGCCTCAAAGAGATGTCAGCAGAATTGACGGGGTCCGCTAGGGCCAATGCCTGCCGGGGCTGCGAATACGGGCCGAAAGGGAAATCGTGGCTCCCCGGCAACATGGCAACTGAAGGAACTCGGGTGGGTTTTAGTCAGTAAGAGTCTGACACGCCCTTCTGCTCCACCCAGAGCGGGAGAATTAATTGATAATTTCCAACCCAAAAAAAAAAAAAGGTGGCTTCTATCTCTATCTATCTATCTAATTATATAAAAAGAAATGTCCTGACTGACTGACTCATCAACGCCCAGCCCAAACCCTTGGATCTAGAAAGCTGAAATTTTGCACACAGGCTCTCTCTATAATGTTGACAAGGAATAAGGAGGATTAAGAATTTTTCGAAATTCAATCCCTAAAGGAATCAAATAGGGTATGGAAAATCGTAATTGTTGTAGCTTAAACCATGTAAATTGGTATTTAGTATTTTAGTTAAAAACTTAAAACCACGTGTTTCAGCGTTTTTGAAAAATATTCCCCTAAGTGGGTAAAATAGGTGATGAAAGTTTGTATGTGAAACCCGTTAGTTTTGTAATTCCCGAGGGATAATTTCCGACAACCACGTGAGCGAAGTCGCAAAATACTCTGAACTGAAAATTTCGCAGTAACTTGCCGTTACTAAAGAAGGGAAACGTTCAGGTTATTTTCAGCCGCTATTTATCAAGCATTCCAAGAAAAAAATACGAACATTTAACCATAAAAAATAACATAAACGTTACTGGCTTAAAGTAGGAAGACATGGCGAATAACACAAATTTAAATAGCGGCATAATTATGTAATTACTAGAAAGTTTATTACCACCTAGATTTAATCTGACCTAGGCAAAAGGGGTACAGCACTCGTACATATGTAAATGAAACAACTACGATCTCTGGTCGAAGTGAGTCTTTTCATTAGCCATGGATTTGCAAAGGCTAGGATTACAACCGTCCAGGGCATGAAAGGCATTGAAATTCGAAATTATATTATGTTCGAGAAACATTGTCTTAGGTAGAGCTTAAATATGAATAAACTGAAGCTGAGCCCTTTTTGTGATGAAGTTTTTTAACGAGGCTTGCGGTAGCAGTAGTAAACTGATAGATCGTCACATGTGGGTCTGACTAATCCTATTACCCATTGCAGTGGTAATACTAAAAAATTAAAAAATCTTTATTCCGGATAAGGGACATCCATAATATGGGTTAGTAAACAAAAAAGATAACTTATATCTTAGTTATTAGTAAACTTACTATCTATTTCGAAACAAGGCTGTTGTTCGATATGCATCTTCGAACATCATCACCTAAAAAAAGGAGAATCGTACCTCAACGCTATGGTCTTCCGGATGGAGTTGGAGCTTCCCCGCACTCTGCAGAGCAAAGAGGCAGATTTCCGTCTGACGATGGCGTGGAAGCCATCGACGTGTGCTTGTGCGAACATACCTGATGCGCTGCAGTAATGGTGCAGCCCCATCAACATCCTGAACCCGTTATTATACTGGACCCGTAAGGCACTGATAGCCCGCTGAGCATAGTTGGTCCACAGGCTGCACGTGCAGAACACTTGGCAATAAGCTTTAAAAAGCGTTATTTTTGACTGACCTACTACAGCGTGCAAACCGACGAGCCAACATATTACATCGGACTGCCAGCGCCCTACGTTCCCTCTCAATATCTATTTGGTCATTAAGGTCGTCGGTTACATAATGCCCCAAGTACTTGAACTGGTACACTCGCACTATGTCATTCCCATTAAGTTTAATCGGGGGCACATACTCAGGACATTTAGCACCGTCAGCCTTAAAAACCAAGAACTCACTTTTCTTGACATTATAGACTAGGCCATGTTCGCGAGCATAGAGCTCACAACTACTAAGCAGCTCTCTAAGCGCCCCAACCGTAGGTCTCAGCAGCACCATATCGTCAGCGTAGCTGATGTTGTTGACCCTGACTTCATCAATGCGACATCCAATTTTCTTGCTGCTGAGCTCGACGATTAGTTCGTTCATGTAGAGGTTAAACAGTTCAGGTGATGTTATCCCTCCTTGTCTTACCCCGCACTCCAGCCCATACGACACAGACAGCCCATCGGCCCATCTCACACTGTTCGTTTGGTTGTAATGCCAATACTGGAAGATACGCAACAGCTCCGCTGGCACTTTCCTCTCCCGCAGCTTTTCCCACATAACCTCGTATGAAACAAGATCAAAGGCACGGAAGAGAGGCCGAGAATCGCACTTTCAATGCTAAGATCATTACGAAACCCAAACTGTGCGTCGTGTAATTTTAACAAGCTATCTAACCGCGCGTCCAGCTGACTGTCGAGTACCTTTGCGATAATAGTAGCCAGGAAGATGGGTCGATAGTTACACTTATCAGCAACGTCGCCCGTTTTATTCTTAACAGTAGGCACGACAATAGTTTGCAAGAGATCACAGGGAAGGTACAAGACACATACATAGCGAGTAAAACATATGCGAGCACTCTAGCTATGTGAGGACCGGCATGCTGCAAGTGCTCAATGCCATCGTGACCCGGGGACTTTCCTCTTGTCATTTTCGTAATGGTGATTGACACCTGCTAGGCTGAAAAACGAACCAAATCAGAATCACGACAGCATCCGTCATCGAGCACTCGCAACGAAGAGCCCAGCGGTGACACCACTTTAAAGTGGTCCATAAACATGTTGGTGATGCTGTCCGGCTGATCAGCACCACCGACACTCATAGGAAGGCCAGGCTTAATGTCAAACTTTTTGGTAGCCTTCCAGAACTTCTGAAAATTATCAGCTTTACGGAGCGAAGCTACAATATCAAGCTTAATTTGTTTTTGATGAGTTTGACACTACACTAGTTTGCTTTTAAACAAAACACACGTTTTTTTTTCAAATCAGTCTTACTTACCCATTGACTTAAGAAAAGACGAATGGAAATAGTGAGACTCATGTCCTCCCACAAAATGTCTCCGTATTCCCATTTAGAGTGTTTTTCTAAACGCCTAGTGAAAAATAAAAATCGACGATATCCTACAGAACTGGGTGTAACAAAATAGTACACGGTATGAAATTACACATCGTAGACATTATTATACTAAAAACAAATTTATTTAAGTATACATTTCGATTTTTTATATACACTTTATTTCGATATCGGCTCTAAACTAACTAAACTAAGCTTTTCTACTTTGCCACAAATAATATTCATCTTCCAAAGAGTGTTCCAAAGGAGAATGTTCATCTGCTAGAGGCAGCAATAGCAACAGTCAAATCATGATTATGATCACCATTTACTACACAGATTAGATGATGATACAGAGGGCAGTCGGATATTGTAACCAAATTGCAATCAACAAAATCAAGAGTACGCCGCGCCGCCTCCCCACGGTCTGTTTTTTTAATTCGATCAGGCGAACGATTTGCTTACCGCATTCTGCAACCATTAATATGTCAACAAAATTCTTTCTATTGTATGTGCAGTGTTGTATTTGGAAAACCTGCCAGTTCAGTGTAACTCGTCCAGCGTTATTGTTATGATTCTGTTTGTTAAGATTTCAAAACTCGTCTCCATATTGTAATGCGATTTTCTGTTAAAATGTAAACTGTCATTGTTCATAGTTGTTTTGCTGTAACTTGATCGTGTGTTTACACTGTTTTTGTTTAACATTTGCGCCTATTTGTCTTCTGGAATATGGAGTACTTGGACTTGTTAAGTTATACAAAGTTATTTGAGATTGATATCTTATCGTTTGAGTTCGACATGAAGTGTAGCTACTGACATGCTGAAGATAGCAATGAGCTACACTACTAGTACTACGTCTGATCCATTCGTGCCTACGGCTTTAATGGGAACCCTGACCTTTGATTGATTGAGCATTGAAGACTGATCAATCATTATTATCATTCTATTAATTAAGTTATAATTGCGTTTATGAACCTCAAGATGGATCACTTCATATCTTGACTTAGAATCTAGATCACTGAATGCCACAATTTCGTCTAAACATGACCAATAATCATCCTATTTTAATCCTTTCCTGAACTTCCAATTGATATGGCTGCGAATAGATTGTTTAGTAGTTGTTCCATTCGACGCATTAGTCAGGTGGATAGGCGTCGCCGGGCCAATGAGGCTTCCATAACAAAATTGCACACATGCACATTGGAAGGCCGTGGCGCTCCAAGGGTTTTCGACAATTTCCGCTGCGACAGCGGTTGACGATGCGAAAATTGAATCTGGACGCGTTTGTAGGGTTGAGTCGAGTACGGTGGAGGTGGTGGGTTAGCTTTAGTTGGAGATGTACGTTTATACTTGAAGACGACGCCTTGGACGCCTTGGTATAAACAACTTATCGCAGGTCAATTGCTCTGCCAGCGGACTGGAGGAAGTAAACGAAGTTAGGGGACAGCACTAGCAAAATCTTTCTTTGCGTCATGTTTACCGCAAATAAACGAATTTTCTTTCTTTCTTTCTTTCACTAGGCTAGCGAATGCACTGCTTCCATTCTTAGAGTGTCTGCTGTGTTCTGATGGATGCATTTTTTAACCAGATAAATAAAAAAACTGGCTAAGTGCGTGTCGGACCACGCACAAAGGTATTTGAGATGAATTTATCCTAAATACAAAGTTAACATTGTGGTTGAAATACATGTTCTTCCATACATTCCAACTGCAAATGTTAGTTTGTACGCACAATATTGAGAGATTTACCATGTTATTTTAAGACCATAGACTTCTTATAGGTTTTTCTGTAATCTAAAGGTAAAGAACCATTATCTGTATTTTTTTCAAAATTGTAGGCTCGGTAGTTTCGGAGATAAGGGGGGGGGGGAATGGTCAATTTTCTTAAATATCTTTAAATGTATTCATATTAAAATTATAAATAAAATATATTTGAGATTCTCGCAACAAGCCCTTTCATTTGATATGTCACACGGTACAGTTTGCAAATAATTTTTTTTTTTAATTTTCTAAGAATAAATGAATTTTGAATATGGAGGATATTCAAAATTCATTTATTTACGTTACACGTCTGTGTTTAGGTCACAGAAATACATATTTGTACCAAATTTCAACTTAATCGGTCTATTTACAGACGGACAGACAGACAGACAGACCGACAGACACAGTACTGATCCTATAAGGGTTCCGTTTTTCCTTTTGAGGTCCGGAACCCTAATAAATTATGTGAACGAGATTGTACGACGCAACTGTTTAAGGCTCTTACAAACAGGCGCGACACGCGACGCGACACAAAGGCACCGCTCGTCGCGCTTATGTTACAACCAACTTTCCACGATAAGCCTACTTAAGTATTGATTCTGATGATGGAAACCAAGTGTTGTTAAAAATAATTTTCGGTAATTTTCCTGTATATCCGTTAAGCTCCTCATTATTTTCGGTTAATAATCTCTTCAATGACTGTCCGAAATGAACAGTTACTGTTATAAACTTTATTTACTAATGAAGCTTAATCCTTCATAAGCGGCGTAATTAACTTGATCTGTTATTCGAAAACGTTGTATTTAATCGGGATTATATTTATTTTAAAATAAATTACTGTTTGGTTTGCACGGATTAAATCTGATTTTATTTTATGCACATAAGTGTTCTACTGTATTGTCTGTAAATAGGATTTCAGAATTCTACGTTAAATCGTACAAGTACAATTTTCAGAAAAAATTAAATTGTTTGTCAAGTCCACATGCCTAAATCTTAAATTTTACCCAGTTACCTACCTACTGGTATATATACCTATTTGATTACGTTAGTCTAAATTTTAGACGAAAGACTATTTTCAACCTCATATTTTAGTCTAAAATTCATCAACAGTAGGTATAGGACCCAAGTTTTACAGTCAGTAAGAGTTAGTAGATATGTCACGGCTAAAACCCGAAGTGTGGCTACACCTAGTTTTAGCCGGCTAGAACTTGGTGCGGTTAGCAGTTGGTTAAAGTTAGTTGTAGCAAATGAAAATGGCTGAAAGGTAGGTTAGGTTAGAACTGTGACCACATAACACACCGCACGAGCCGAGCGAGCGAAGCGAGCGGTGCCGCGGCAGCGGCCGGCGAGTGCCAGGATCCATTTAGGCAAGTTTAACCAACTGCTACCGGCCGCACCTAGTTCTAGCCGGCTAAAACTAGGTGTAGCCGCACTTCGGGTTTGGCCGCACCTAGTTCTAGCCGGCTAAAACTAGGTGTAGCCGCACTTCGGGTTTTAGCCGTAACAGATATACAAGCAAAAAATACCAACCCACTTTTTTCTACCTTATGCTTTGAAAAATACTTTGTTAGAGGCCTTTTAAAATCTTGTGACACAGAGAAGTGCGGCGCGAAAGACTGGACTAAACAGCAAGCACAACATTGACAAAAATAGTTGCATTTTTACTGCCAGGGAAAGAAAGATGTTTTTTTTTATTCCACACTATGAAAAAAAATTAAATACACATACAAAATGTAGCCAAAAAGCTCGTACCCAACCAAAAAGTTTTGAATTTTGTCCATTGTTAGAAGAAAGGGCCAAAAAAAAAAACAAAAAAAGAAAAGGGATAAAAGACAATATACAGTGCGTAATTACTATGTGTTACGACCCTAGCAAATTACAATAAACAAATGATCAAAACAAAATGCCAATTGCAGCTTTAACTACTTTTGTAACAAATAACACGGATGTAAGAACAGGTGTTGTTGCTCAGCCAAATGCTGTGACTTCGGAAGAACCTATCATCAGCAGCGCTGATTTTCAGCAACTACCTCTCGAATGACGTAATGACGTAACATAATAAATCGGGTAAGATTAATTTTCCACAGAAATAAGTGTGATAGCTGAACATAGCATGTATGTACCTACATAAAAGTAATTATATATTTATGCGTAACTTTTATTAAAAAATACATAAAGACCATAATACAATGAAAATAAAAAAAACTAAGTAATTACTCTTGACGTTGTGCACACTGTGGTGTTTTCCTATTTATGCCGTCTTAGTAATTTTAATTTCTGGGCACTGTTTACTTTTGCTAACTGTTCCTTCAAATACCGAAAGGAAAAATTCGGAAAACCAACGAAGTTAAAACAATGTAATACAACTCAGCTGCACAGAAATAATCAGAACATTTTATCAATCAACACAACGAACAAATTCATTGTTTAAGTAGTTATTTCTCTTAGTTGCCCTAATTGAATATTAATCGTTGTTATACAATGGGGAACTTCGCCTTCATAAATATGTTTCTTGTATAAAAGATTGCGTGTTGCCAGCCTTGCGTACCACTGATAAAATTAACAATAAAACATTTAAAAGAAACATTATAATAGTCGATCTATTCTAGGTTCTGGTTCAACATAATTAACCTTATTGTAGGTACCTACTACAGTTATATTTCTTTACATTTTATATCATTTCGTGATGCTTTCTGAATTCATTACTTGTTTTATTTGTTATCTTTTCATCACGAATGATTATGATACTAGAATTGCTGTGTAAACCTATAAAATTGGGTTTCTGTTTTTTATCGTTATTTGTGATCTTTAGACTATGTTCAAGAATATTTTCGTTATAATTTTTTTAATATCTATTCGTATTATTAAAGTGCTTGCTACACGGTCGCCAACCGCGTCCCGACTGAGGTGACTTTGGTGGTTTACAACCAAATTTCAAAATGCTCTGCCTGTCACCAACCAAGGTCACCTCTGTCGGGGACGCGGTTGGCAGCTGTATAGCAAGCACTTTATTCCTTTTGCACCTAGTTTATAATATTCATATTTCAAGTAAACATTCGTGCTAGATAATTATAGTATCTACATAATTGATTGATAAATTAATTAATCTAAAATCAAAATAGAACTGCACCCAGCTCTAATATCTGTAACAAAATATTGATTGTAAAATTAAAGCAAATGTTTATAGTTAAACGCAGGACCAACCAGCACCATGTTATAAATTAATTATACACGATCTATCCATTTTGTCACAGACAAGTAGTACAAACGATGGCCGCTCAGGGCTCTCACGAACACACGAATTTAGAGGACGAGGGGTATTTAAACCGGTGTTAAATTGGTGAGTATAAAAATTTATCTAATTTTAAGTAGCTGTAAAGAAATTGGTACACTGGTTTTATAAGTTTATTGGATGTATCTCATATCTTTATATCTGAGCCAAATAAATAAAATAAAGTTTTATAATATAACATATGCATTTTTAAAGTTTTATACACGGTGTACGGTTTTTACTTTTAATCCTTGAAGCACTCTGACCGGCATGCAGTGGACGTCATTAGGTTGAAACGATGACGGTGAAAATATTGAGAGAGTGAGAGTGAGTGACCTAAAAGAGGAACTGGGATGATAAAAGCCTAAATAAATTAACCATATCTAATATTTGGCTTGAATTAGGACATGCCAATTTCTAGTACTAACCGGTATTAGGGCAAGTTAGAAATGCAATTTTTGCTTTAGTTTTCAAGCGATATACCAGAGCGAAGGCGACATGTTAAACCTCGTAAATAAAGCTAAGTTACGACGATACACAGTTTGGCCATCCGCCACCATTCCTTGGACTCTTAAGCCAAATGCTTCGTTTGATACCCTGCAAATTGGCTATGGGGAAATTGGTACAATAACTTTTCGATATTACCAATATTAGGTACATCAGCGTTATTTTTAAAAGTTGACGTGTTTCATTTGTATTTTTTGACGAGCACGAAATAAGGCTTCCTCACTTCCTGTAAGTACATGACGCCTGAGCCGCATGTTTGTGTATACAATTGAATATCAGCCATGAGCCGCACTGGACCCGCGCTGCCGCCGCATCGCGCACCGGGGCGCCGCGTTGATTTTACATCTTCATTCTGAGATGTTCTGAATTTTTTTCATCTCGCGGTCCGGCGCCGGTGCGGCTCCGATGTCATGTACAGGAAGCCTAACGGTTGTAGATATTTGCCGAACTTGGGAGAACAGTTTATAGACATTTCAACAATTGATATCAAAGTCTTTTAGAATGCTATTATCTTTTTGCCTTCGTACTTAGCTTAGGGCTGATGCACCTACTAAAGTACAGTACGGAAATTAATTGCTTATCAAATTGACACAGTACGCCAATTTGTCGTGTTAAAGCCATTTCATGCAACTGTCAAAGAATGACAGTTGTGTTTTGATTAAACGGGCAATTTAAGTTGGTAGCCAATTTGCTTAACAATTAGAACAGTATTGTAGTGATGAATTAGACAATAGTACATTACTGTCGCGGCTAGCAATTAGGGCATTGATGGACAATCGTGAAAATGTGGGCCGAAGTGAACCCGAGGCACGTGAGTCCCACCAATGCCTGATTGCGGCCAAGACTAAGTACTTTTCTCAAACAATGCGCGGAAATTCAAACTACGTAAATTAATTATGAATTACAGAATAAATGACGAACAAAGAAATTTTTTTTCACGCGCCAATATTTTCATTTGTTTCTTCTTTACTTCTATTTACTAAGCCAGTTCGAAATTTAAATAAAATCTTTGATAAGTTACCTCCTTGGTTGCCATGAAGTAAAAAGTTAGTTCCATTTTTAAATAATACGACAGTTATGGATTTTCTTAATAAAATTGCCGGGCAGGCGCTCGCTTGTTTTTGACCAGTACAGCAATTTCTATTTATTTCGAAGAAGGTTTTCAAAATTATGTTCGAATTTCCAAGTATGTTTGAGAAATAATTATTACACGAGGAGTTTGAATTTTATAAACAGTTGAATATCTATGATATTTTTTGTGAGACACTGTCACTATCACTATAGAGAATTTAAAAAATACTTGGATTGTTTCTCTATTTATTACCCATAAAATTTGCAAGGTAACATTTAAAAAAATCCATGCATGGTTAAGCGGGTAGTGAAAAATTGTTTTAACAAATTATGTTTATGACCTAAAAAAGGAACTACGTCTGCCAAGCTAGAGCCGTGCTGTCTGAGGTAATATATATTGTATAATTATTATGTCTATGAATAACCACTTTTCCTTTTTAATTTTTCTTTCATTAAATTCTCTGATTTTACCTATTCTCTTACGTGGAAGCTTTGATAATGCACCATTATTATATGGCAACTGTAAAACAAAACACATGATATTCAATGGGACATTTTTATTTTTCGATTTTTTTTGTATTGGGCGTTTTTATTTTTGGACACTTTTATTGTTGGACATTTTTGGTATTGGACGTTTATAATTTATGACATTATTATAGTAAACCAAATCTCACTCACGCACTTGTCTTGAATAATCTATGTAAAAATAAATACATGAAGCCTTTGAAATATCTATCAACCCTAGGCACCGTGAGCGGGCGGTGAATCTAAATTCATGAGTACCAACGTGATTAGAACGGGGGTAGCTTTACTACCTACCCATATATTATAATATATATATATATATATATATACTTTAGTTTACCCTGTGCGTTTAATTGTTTAATGCAGACGCTATTGGCGAATTTCGTGCGATTAATCGATGCTTATACGTTATGAAGTTAGCGAAAACAGACATGAGATGAGAGTGCTTAATTGGTTGATTCGCACGCATTTACTGTAAAGTTAGTGTACTTTTTCCTTAACTTTACTGCATAAAAATTCAAAATGTGCCAATACATATATCTGGATTTGACGATTCGCCCACCAATAAACTAGTTCTGCGAACAGTAAACCTCGTGAGCACAAACTTTTTTGCTACAATTAATATAACGTATAACGTTTTAAATAACTTTAAAATAACCATGTCAGTTTAAAATCCTATAATCAATATACCTATGCAACTTTAAAAAACCCAACTTCGGATGTAGGTTACTAAAAAGTATAAGGTGGCAAGACGGATAATTAAACAAAATTAAACTTCAAACTTGAAGCAGAGACGATTCGCTCGCTTTGCTCGCTCGGTCAATTAACTTCGTGCGAATCGAACCTATTAAAATAATATTATTTAAAAGCATCGATTCGTCCGTTTCGGGCGAGTAAATTAGTGCGAATCAACCAGTAAGCCGATGAGTGTTGTGACTAGAACAAAGGAAGTTTGCTTCCAAAAAAACTAGCTATTCTAGCTATTGATAAAAGTCTGCAGCCTTTTAATTTGATTACAGACCAAGTCAAAGTCTCTTTTTATAACAGGCAAAATTTTAAAACCATTTCGACTAATATACTTTTTTCTGTAGTAGATACTTATGGAGATGATCAAAGTTCTTTGGGTCATAAATATAATAACAATGTAATATACACTTATGACTTATTAGTGGGCTTCGGAACAATATATTTTTGTATATAGCATATCAGGGTGGCAAGGACATCGACGCGAAAACTGTTATCATGGATTCAGTACATGATTCTGAACCCCCTGGCGTTAAAATTTGTAGTGAATCCGTGGTAAAAGTTTTCGCGTCGATGTCCCTTCCACCCTGTTTAGCAGTGTAATATACCCTAAGGCAGGGGTGGCAAACCTTTATGAATCATTTTTTCTAAAGAAATGATGAGGCCATAGACGTGCCGTCAAATAATGTTGACTTAGTTATTATTGGGAAAATAATAAAACTAAATACAAACCAACTCTTAATTTATTACATCACGCCTGTAATCCTCAAAGGGTTAGGCTGAGGTGTACCTACAGTACACCCTCATTTCGCCAGTTCACTTACTAATTTACAACCAAAAAAATACATTTTGCACTGTATTATAGTAATAAATAATTGTTTCAGTTATACTTGTAATTCAAATTAAAGTAACATTAGTGGTGACTACTGCTGTTGCAGATTAAATGACAAATAACTTATATTAGGGTTGTAAAATGTTACTTTTAGCATAATGCTAGCTGAACTGGAGTCATCTGCCAAACTATTTCATAGCGAGTCTTTAATGTTAGTCTCTGAAAATATTACTCGCAGATATAAGTAGATGAAAATACGGTTAAATAAAATAGCACGAGCCAACTTCTTCAAACAGTTAATAATGTGTTTGGAATCGAATTCCATATTTCCACAATTTTGTTACTGAAATTTTTACTTAGGTACATTGCTTGTCAATCTTTCTGTTTCAATTCAAATCAATCAATCAATTCCAACTATTGCCTAGTTTAAATACATTTTTCAATTCATATTGAACTAGACTGAAAATCAATCAGCTGCATTTCAAATTCTTCAACAACTAAAATGGAAACCGTTTCGATCGGTGGTGTGTCCAAAATATTTTGAAGCGTGTCATCAATGACACGCATGCCATTGGTTCGCCACCCCTGCCCTAAGGCATTCACCGCATTAGTTATTTGACACACGCAGAACCAACGAATGGCCAACAGGCAAATAATTAAGGATAATTAGCAGGATTATGAAACAGTCCAGGCCAAAATCGAATCTTACTTCCCTAAGCCCCGTTAGTGCGTAGTCGCGCGACCAAATCGCAGTGCCCTAAGCGACTATGGCGGGCCTGTCGGCGAAATGTTTTCGCATGCACAATCTGAATTATGTGCTAATATTTAACGGTAACTGGCGGTCGTAGCGCCTATTACACATTCACGCCTCTACAACATCTCAGATACTATATTGCCAAAACATTGAATAATTTAGGTACATAGTTATGTCATCATCTTGTTGTCCTCGTGGAATGTCTATCGACCGTCATCTCAGGCTCTGTTCACTTACTTCCGTAGAGTTCATCCATGTTTTCTTGGATCTGCCTCCTTTCTATATATTATAAAATGATTAACTAGATTTAAAAGGTAATAGGTACTTTATAGGTACAGCGGTGTGATTTAAAAGAAGATGTAGTGACAAAAATTGAAAAGGGTATGCTGAGATGGTTTGGGCATGTTGAGAGGATGAATGAAAGGCGACTAACAAAATGTATTTACGAGGCTGATGTGAAGGGAAAGGCCGGGCGGGGACGCCCTAGGAGGACATATACTGATCTTATTGGTGATGTTCTTCAGAAAGGCCAGGTGCGTAGTACTCGCAACCGGCGTGCGTGTATGACCAGATGTATGAACGTAAACGAGGCAAAAGGAGTATGTAAGGATCGTAGCAGGTGGCGTTCTGTAGTTTCTGCCTACCCCCATGGGAAGAAGGCGTGAGTTTATGTATGTATGTATGTATAGGTAATTTCAAAATTCACTGAATTAATAAAACCAACATAATACATTTCATCTATTTTAATGAGTCTACCAAATATTTTTAACAATATAAAGCCCTAATTATGCTGCTATTTAATCACACCACTGACCAATATAACTACCTACAAAGTTTCTTTATTGAAATCCTTATCAGTCGCACCTGCTTGAAAACGTAGGCAAAGGCAAAACGACGAAGACTCCCAAGTAGAGCTTGTGCAACCAGCTTGTTATCAGCAACTAGAGTAGCTAATAATCACTTTTACACTTAAATGTATGCATAGAAATATGGATAATTTTACTCAACATTCGATAAGAAATTGGAAATCAACTTTAAAATTTAATGAATGCAACACTTCTATTGAATATATTATTATATGGGACGTTTTAAATGACAAAACATCGCCAATTTCAGTGACTTTATATAGAACTAGCGGACGTCACGCGGTTTCACCCGCGTAGTTCCCGTTCCCGTGGGAGTACGGGGATAAAATATAGTCTATGTTACTCGCTGATAATGTAGCTATCCATTGCTGAAAGAATTTTTCAAATCGATCTAGTAGTTTTTAAGTTTATTCGTTACATACAAACATATAAATCTTTCCTCTTTATAATATTATTATTATATTTTAATTATTATAAGTATATAAGTATAGATGTTTTAAGTAGGTATTTCATTTTTTATTGGAGATGGGTTTATTATATTAATACACAATATTAATTTGAATGCTACAACTGTTAAGAAATCAATGTTGTCGTTCACCGTATCGTTGGATTTATCTCACCGAAAGTCAAAAAATATATATTTTCCACTTTAAACCAACATATACATAGCATAATCATAATAACACTTCAATGACGTTTGTTGGTCTATCTGGACCAATTGGCGAACAATTCGTCCGATTAAACATAATGCAGATGCGGATGTGGACCAATTAGGTGCGGATACGAGCGATCCGCGGTAATGTCTTACAGCGAGCCATTTGATGCGCGCGCGCCGGTTACGTGGCGTTGCTATGGCGGCGGAGACCACCGCGACCGCTAAGCCAGTTACTGCCTTATTATAAAATATCAGAGTCTAAATACATGCAGACCCTGGTTTAAACCATGAAGGCATTGTTGAATTACGAACTGTTTTCCGTCAAAATTCTAATTACAAAAACCCGATTTTCAGAATCAGAATAAGGTTTGAAATACAGAACTGGCTGAACGGTTTAAGCATAGACACAAGTTAGAACTCTTTTTATAGAGAGACGGTTTTTTTTTTTGCTAGCCTACGCTGTCCCACTCTTGGGCAAAGGCCTCCTTCCACTCCTTCCACCTTTCGCGAGCCCGCGCGTCCTCTTTCCAGGTTTGACGGAACTTATCCAGCTCGTCCCGCCATCTCCTACGTGGTCTGCCGCGACCCCACCTCACTGTCTCAGGGCACTAGTGCTGTGCTATTTGGGCCCACAGTTTGTCCGGCATGCGGCAGACACGTCCTGCCCAGTCCCATTCAAGTTGGGCAGCCTTTTGAGCCACGTCAACTATTTTTGTTTTGGAGCGCAGTAATGTTTCGAACACGATCCGTTAATTTAACGCCTAGTATACTGCGCTCCATTGCTCGTTGGCAGACCTTGAGTTTGGACTTCTGGATGTTAGATGAGAGATAGTTAAACATAACATCACGCCTTGTTTCCCCAAAGGGTTGGGCAGAGGTGTCCCTGTAGCAGGTACACCCACATTTCGCCAGTTATGTTTAAGTCCCATGTAATAGGGGGCGAGCCTATTGCCATCAACCGGGCACAAATCCAGACTCCGAGCTGCTACTGAGAAATTTCAGATAGAAAAACCCAATAACACTTTGCCCGACCCGGGAATCGAACCCAGGACCTCATGCTCAGCAGTAGCGCTTGCGACCACTAGACCAACGAGGCAGTCTAATAAGATAGTTAAAGATTAAATTTAAAGAATTGTGAACGGGTTACGGAAGGTGTAGTAAGTACTTAGGTATTGAGTAAATTTTAGGATTTAGTGTCATATTTGATGAAACAGAACGCTTATTTATGTCCTCGGAACCACCGACCAATGAGCCGACCATATTTAGCTTATTATAAACAATAAGAATCTACCAGTTCTTATAAGATGAACCTACTTGGTTTTTTCACGAGTGAAAATTCACTAAGATCTTGTTATAATAAATATAACTAATGAATGCTGTTATTAAATTGCTCGTGGCTTAACAATAACAGTCGCACGCGGTCGATCTTCAAGGTTAAGCAACCCTTTCTGAGGTCGTCCCATGGATGGGTGACCATCCAATAACCCCTCTGTACCTTGTAAAGCCTGTGATCCCGGCTGTTATTTTTAGATTTTCGAAAGTCGTTACGGGTTCTGCCCGAAAGTCTGACCAGTCTTAGCAAGGGGTATCGTATTACCTAGTAACTGGGGTGTGGAAGTCAGATAGGCAGTCGATCCATGTAAAATACTGATATTCAGCTGCATCCGGTTAGACTGGTAGCTGACCTCAACATAGTTGAGAAAAGGCAGATGAATGCTGCTACTCAATCTAGAATTTATTTTATTGTATATATCTAAAGGACCACCTATTGTAACGTTTTGTACTTGTCGATTTTGTCTAATTGTTTTTTGGCCGAAATTAGGAGTAGGTAAGTATTAATTCTCTGAAAGCCTAACACAAATAGAGATCTATTCAGACGGTTCCCATTTAAACCGAACTGCAAAATAAGTCGTCAGTACTAAATTATTGTGTACACGACACCAATCCGACATCGGTCTTGTACCGGCTAACGTTGACGTCAATCATGTCACACCGACGTCACCTAACGACGTCGACGTCGCGATGTACATGTGGGGTGCGATTGAACGATCTACGAAAGCACGAGCTACGGGCTACAGCGCTACAGGCGTAGGCTCGTAGCAGCTACGATACTACGCGTAGGCAGTAGGTACTTGCTAATTTCGTGGGTTGATCTTTTTTAATAGACTTTTATGTAGTTTTTAATGCTTTTCGTATAAAAGAAATACATTAATAAGTAAACTAAAACAATTTCTATTATCTAAATACTATTATAATATCAATGAAAACCAAAAAAAATGTTTTTTATTATAAATACTTTTATTTTATTCATGTTTTTTTAATTATTAATTACATAATATACAGTTCGAATACCAACTAATTAGCCAAATTAAAGCCCTCTTCCTCTCTCCTTCTTTGCTGTGCCCGACAGGGTCCACAATGATCATGTCTTTGTAAAACTTACTTACTAAGTTTACATTGTGAAAAGCAATAAATATATTGAGTTTTCAGTAAAGCAGCATTCTAAGCTATGAATTAGCCAAAGAAACGTCGTAGGAACTAGCGAGTGTTCATAAGAAAAATACACTGGAAACCAACAAATATAATTGTGAAAACCGTTGAGTTTAATTGCAAACGGCTTCTAGAAGGCGATCTTTTGACGGGTAAAAGTAAAATGATTCCTACCTATATGTCAAGTACAATTGGTATCAAAAATGGCCGCTCAAAACGGGCATTTGACAGTTATTGGCGCCTCAATTTCCGAACAGAAACAAGCTGTTCTGTTTCAATCTCATCAGTTTCTTCCTAGAATCCGTTACGCGAACATTTGCAACAGTGTCTAGGAACACAGGACCCAGAAGCAAAGCCTAAAGTAACGTTTACCTTGACAAACAATTTATTAAGCTTTTCACTAGCAATGGACGAAGCACTTTTAGTTTGAAGTTTACATTTCAGAGAACACTTAAGTGTTGCGTGGAAAATTTCTTAAGAGAAATTAATTTATTTTATTTACTGCTCAAGTGTACATTATAAACATGTTTGGAGGGTTACGTAAAAGGAAGTTATGAAGGTATGAAATAAACTTGTTAATTGAGGTTTTTTATTGATTAGGTACTTTTACTTCAGCACTGTTTAAAAAAGTATAATTATAAACAAATTCTTTCAAATGACCACACATTCATTTAATCGAGGAAGATATAATTAATTAACAATGAGAAACCATCTGAATCTGAAACCTGCACAGCTAGGAATCATATGAATCGACGACTTGGCATCAAAATATCCATTTGTAGCATAACCATAGCAAATAGGGATAATCCTGTGTTATCGATGTTTACCCCGCCCGCATGGCTGTGATTGCCGTGGCATTGTAGCATGAATCCGAAGTGCGGCCTAAAAGTGAATTAGGAGCAAGTCAGGTGGACGCCGCACCTGGCGATGCTTAAATCTAGACAATAGTCGCCCCTATCGATGTTGGTGCAACTCTATTTATTGATTGTAATGCCCGTGATGGCTTGTTTGTGGCGTAAGTTTGTGATGTAGTTGGGTACGAACATGTCGGCAACTTTTCAAGATACTACAATAATTTTAGGAGAACCTAGTTTATTTGTATTTATTTTAAGGAAATGTAAGACATTATTTGGTTGATAAAAGATTTATCATACTTACTAGGTACGAGTAAAACTACTTTCAAATAACTTGAACAAGCAATTTTTTTGTAAACTTGATTGAAGAAATATATTTTATAAGTGTTAATCAAAATATCAGTCTACAACTATCTTCAGCACTGCAGGGTTTTTACACGGCTGCCCAAATGCTTTAACAATAACTCATTAAAATAAAAAGAGAAACATTTTTCTAACAAGTACTCGTAGGTTACGAGCATTGTTTAAGTGAATCTATAATATAAAAATGAATCGCAAAATGTGTTGGTAAGCGCATAACTCAACAACGCCTAGACCAATTTGGCCAATTCTTTTTTTTTAATGTTCGTTATTTTTAGGACAAGGTTTTAGGGTAGGTAGGGTAGGTAGGGTAGGTAATAAATGATAAAGATGGTGCACCCTAAGCATTTATAAGGCAAAACAACGTTTGCAGGGTCAGCTAGTTTATAATAAAATTATTATGGCAAAATCTTAAGGAATTTTGAATGCATGAACAAATTAAATATCTGGTTAAATGTATCATACAAAACCGTAAAATGTTCACTATTTTCATAAAGTAGAAAATAAGATTATTTATGAAACCTCACATTCTAATCTTTCTCTCCTTCATCGGGTCATCCGACATTCTGCGGTCCGATCGTAATTCAAAAATTGCAGTAAAATATTTGCAACAACGGTAGTTCGCAGGATAATGTATCAAAACAGGCGTTGTGACTAAAACAAAGGGGGTCAGCTGACCTTATGGTTGAGTCCAATACCTTTAGGGGGAGGTAGGTGGTTCGATAAAACTGTTCTCAAATCAGTAGAAGCGGGCGACGCAAGCGCCAGGGAGAGCTCGACAAAGCGAACCTAATCAGGCACATTTGTTCGACAAACTGGACTTTGGGACAACGGGGGGAGGCTTAACCCCCCCCTGTCACCCGCCCACCCTTCGTTGATGCAGATAATTAACAGGACACGTCTATTGTCAAGGCACTAGACCTTGTTTGCATATTTTCTTTAATTTTTTTAAAGGATGACTCGTAATTCGCGCAAAGTGAAGCGGATGACATCTTTTTTTAGTTAATGTTAGCGTGAAATGGGAATATCATGCATTCAAGCTTATTATGTTTACCTTTGAAGGCATCGGATTTTATGTTTTGCCGAGTTTTCGTTTGATTATAAAGTCATGAAGTGGCGCTATGCACATGTTCGATAAAAACTTAACATCTCATTTCTGTTCCACTTACCCTTTTACAATTTCGTGTCGTTTATACAAAGACATCGCAATATGGGATCGTATGTTTTTTTATTTGCTGCGCATACCTACTAATTAACGGTAGTACGTTAGGTAATATTGTTGAGGGGCTCATGGCTAGGGAATAAAAATCGCACGGGTCGAAGGAGTCGAAGGGATTGAAGGTTAAGCTAAGCTTGCCGCGGTCGGTCCGTTGATGGGTGACCATCTTTACACGTGATCTGTCCGTACATTTCTGCCCAACCCTTCGAGGAAACAAGGCGTAATGTTATGCATTATTTCACTATTCGAATACTAACGTGTAATATATATGTAATTCCCCTCACAAGGTACTTATAGGTACCTAGGATAATCAGCCTATAATGTTTCCACTGCTGGGACACAGGCCTCCTCACTTCAAGAAGGAGTGGGCTGTAATCTTCCACGCGGGTCCGGTGCGGGTTGTTAGATGCCACATGTCTTCGAATTTTTGGCTCTAGGGCATGCCGGTTTCCTCACGATGTTTTCCTTCACCGTTTTGAGAGCAGTGGTGATGAAATTATTTACACATAGTAAAGCACCTGCCTCGGTTCGAACCCACGAACTACAACTCTTAGTGTACCAATGGGCCACCACAAGATGATTTTTGGTGTATTCGACATGGGACAATGCGTATTTTACGTATGAAATCACAAGAAGGTACGCGGCGGGCTCGACTTGTCGAATTCAGTGGGTGTAACGTAGTCAGAAGATATAAAAGTTACGCGGTAGAAAGAGAGGCAACTTCTAGGTGAATATAACTGTAGGCAATTAGCGCTGTGCGATCTGTATTGCACTTTATTGTGTCGTAGCAAGTCGCTTTTAACCGACTTCAAAAAAAAGGAGGAGGTTCTCAATTCGTCAGGATATTTTTTTTAAATATATTTTCCCCGATTACTCGAAGACCGCTGGACCGACTTGAAAAAATATTTTTTGTTTGATAGGGTATACTTTCAAGTTGGTCCCATTGTCATTTGGTCACGATCTGATGATGGGATCTTGGAGAAATCGAGGGAATTCTTCAATTATTATAGGCACATCTATAGCGATTTGAGTATTTTTGATGAGCAGTTGACATAAGGCTTTATTTTTAACTTAGATAAATTACAAACCAAATCACTAAAAAGTGAAAAAAAAACTTTTTACAAAAAATACAACCGACTTCCAAACTACAAAGTGAAAAATAACTTTAATTTCGGAAGTCAGTGTCAAAAAACTAAAATACTGATCCAAAGACACCGACTTCCGAAATTAAAGTTATTTTTCACTTTGTAGCTTGGAAGTCGGTTGTATTTTTAGTAAAAAGGTTTTTTTTTTTATTTGAATGATTTTGCGTAGTGCGCATCTCTACTGATCTGTGGTAATAGTAACAAATGTTGAGGGTGTTATTTCCTTTAAGAAAACCAGCCACTTTCACTTTTGGATACAAAATGTTCGACACCTGAATAATGTCCTTTTCTCCTTTCAGCAACATATTAAATCCCACTGTTCGCAATGTTCATGTTCAAAACGCATCCAGGTTTCTCTAAATTTTTTAATCTCGCCCTCTCATCAATATGTACCTGCTCTAAAACTAAAACGTGTCGAAAATAGCATCTTATATTAAACATAGGTCGAATTGATATAATTAGCTAATTTGTAGAAAGGCTAATGTTATTGATGCATGTAATTATGTTGCATTATGTGTTCATTCAGTGTCGGTGAGCACATACAATACAATAGGCTCTATAGTTCCAATCTATTCTATTTTGGTACCTACGCATCCAAATACCTATGACCGGACAAGGACAACAACACGCCTACAGCGCACTTGCGGTCCTTCAAAGGTCAGACAGAAACGTAGGATGGCATTCTAGGTATCACACCGGAACTACGCCAGTAGGTATATTATGATTAAGTTAAATAGCAACTCTGTAGGCTCCACAGGATGTGCTCTCATGGGCACTCAGCTGAACTTCCAACTTCCTGGACTAATCTGGACTTCATAAAAAAAATATTCGTCATATTCTTTTTGTAGAAATGTGCTACTGTTTATTGAAGCTAATACGACAGAAGAAAATATGACTCCATTAGAATCAATGTTTGTTTAATATTATCAATAACAGTGCAATACATCACTTCACTTCGGAAATAAGCAAATATAAAAATTACAACTTAGCACATTAATTTCAAACTCGTCTAGCTTTACCGACTCGCGCCTGACCGATTAGTTGAATAAATAATGTACTCCTCTGTACCAGTCCAAGGCTACGAATTGAATTTACAGAAATAAGACGAAAAACTTTCGCGGGAGCGACTCATGAGAAGAGACGAGATCAAATAAGTATGAGAGACTTCTGCAATCAAAACGATTCAATTGAAATCAATTAGAGGCTGTCTACTTACCTAAGTGCACTGACCGTACGTCTCTCATCGTCTGCAACGCATCATTTAAAATCATTTATAGACTTCGACTTGCGAAATTTAAAATCGATCCTCAAAACACCTTTTTAACCTGCAAAACCTTGGATAATAACCTCGGAAGCTAGAAAATATCTCCGAACAGCGACTCGATAGCTTCAGTTAAGTCGATGCCGCCCATCACTTCCTGTGCCGGTCGCCCCAAGAAAATCAAAAGTATTATTTACGAAGTGGAGCGCGGGAGACGTATCATAAAATTCATAATAAATAATTCAGAGCCACCATTACGCCGGGGCTCGGAGAACCCGAAGAGGAAAACTACGCCTTTAAATATTTAAACCGAGACGTTATATGTATTGTAATTTTCATCAATGTATAATAAGGAATTTGGGTGGAAGGACGATGGGTCAGCGGCGATTAGCTTATTAAAACTGTATATAGTAATTAATTATTTGGAATATTGCTCGAGTGTATTGGAAGCTGTGAGCTTCGCTGGAAAACCAAACGCTTAAACAAGCAGCAAGATAAATCCATGAAGTTTCTTGCCCGTTCTTCATATTTCTGACCGACTCTTTTGACAATTGATGTAATCGAAATAAATGATTTAAGAAAATATAAATACAAAATATTACGTAGGTATATCAAGTTTCAATAAAAGCTTGATAACGGCCGCACACATAAACTTGACCTGCTCGTTTCAGCATCTCATACATAAGTAATTCCTGGTAGCGGTCTTGTATAAACTTGTTAATCTAAAGGGGGCTAATGCGGTGAACATCCATATTGTATGAAAAGCAGTGAGACGGTGTACTACGTATATTTATTGCATTGTGGAACAGCGCTCGCGTACCGCCCTACAGCACACCTGTTTGTGGCGACTCCCGTTACTGTGGCAAGTTTTGGTCTGGTTTTTAACTTTCGACGGGTGAAGAGAAGACTTTAATCTGATAATCTATGAAACATTAAAAAAAGTCTAATATTCCAAAACATTTTTGTAGCTTAGCCAAAAAACATTACTGAAATTCTCCACCTATGTTGCGTCACAAAAAAATTAATAGCAGGAATGACTTGTGTTAATGAGAGTACCATCGCGAACAATTTACTTAACTCGAAGGTCCTTTTAACAAACGACGCGGGCGCTCAGTCACTCGTTATCGGCTTGTCGATAGCTCAAACTTTACTCACAGACAAACAAAGGAAACTTCGCATGGACGAGACAATCGCCAACAATGAGACCGCACTGATGTCCACTACAGATGACGTGCCCATTGTACGCCGACATGTATTCGCGCTCGAGTTTAAAGGTTTTTAGAAACCTAAATGGAAATTGAAATGAGGCAAGATGAAACTTCACGTGTCGGATGTGTCCTGACGGTGGAGATGTGGCGGCCTTAATCTCTGTCATGGTAAGCTTGAAAATGAGATTACAGCTGAGAGGAACCGATAGCCTAACTGGATTGTGCTGGTCTTTATTGAACTTCTGACACGAGCAGGGAGGAAAATAGGTTTAGTTATAGATACCAGTTACTTTAACTTGTTTTTGAGTACCCTATGATTGTGTAGCCTTCGACAATTATGGGATACAGTTTCTAGTTTCACAAAGGCTGACTATCAGAACAAACATTGTCATAACGTTATAATGTACTTTCGTTGCAAAAGCTTGCAAAAAGCTGACGGAAATATATATTTTTAACAAGCTTTTTCCAACATTCAAATGTCCTTTTGATTCATACAAATGAATTTTATGTGGACAGTGTCCTTTCCTTTGCTTGTTTCTTTTCAAGTCCGTGGGTTGCATCAAGCGTTCTTAACGAGAGTGCCCTCGACCCATCCACTGTGAATAGTTTATTTTGCTGACAACTAATGTGTGCTGTGAATGTTAAACACTTGTTTACTATACTTTGTTATTCTATGAAAAATATAGTTCTGTGTGTTAGAAAACCACTTATGTTGTAATAAACGCCATATTGTTATTTGTAAGAGCTGTTTTGAAAGCGTACTGTATGTTCTTTTTAGAGTTGTGTTCTAATTTAGTGCATGTCAGGGTCAGTGTCAGTTTTTTAGAATATGGGCTTTCTATCTGTTAATGCTTCTTCTTCTCTCGTGTTGTCTCGAGATAATAAACAAATATTAATTAAATTACGTAATTTTGGCAAATCTTTAATTTTTATTTTTAGTTTTTAGGATTCTACTGTCCCCATGTTTCTTCTGCAAGCGTTATTTGCAATATAATGTAACTCATGAAAAATAACACTTCCATTCCCCTTAAAGAGATGAATTTTCAAAAATTCCTCCTTTAGCGTTCACACTGCGCACCTTCGTTACTTAAGGAACTTTTGTGCAGAAGTCTCTCTATGAGTGAATGCATGTAAGATTATTATTGAGCGGATTGAGTGCCCCTCATGCTGTTAGCCTGCACTTCGTAAAGCTATTCAAATTCGTGGTGATGCCAACACATAACATAACATAACATCACGCCTTGTTTCCCCGAAGGGTTGGGCAGAGGTGTCCCTGTAGCAGGTACACCCACATTTCGCCAGTTATGTTTAAGTCCCATGTAATAGGGGGCGAGCCTATTGCCATCAACCGGGCACAAATCCAGACTCCGAGCTGCTACTGAGAAATTTCAGATAGAAAAACCCAATAACACTTTGCCCGACCCGGGAATCGAACCCAGGACCTCATGCTCAGCAGTAGCGCTTGCGACCACTAGACCAACGAGGCAGCATGCCAATATTTTGCTTAAGCTAGGATTTAAAGTAAACTCGGTCGATTTAAATACAAGAATTTCCACAAAAATCACTTTTCGATTCGACTCGTGAAATAGTTATGAGAACTTTATATGCCATTAACTGAAAAGTATTTAATTTTTTAATATTGTTTATTTTGAAATTCTGTTTATTTAAATGATGAATAGTATAATACCTACTTTGGCCTTTTTCTTGGAAATGTTATCTTTATACAGACCGAACGAATCACAATCTTAAGTATTCAATATGATTTTTATTGGCATTACCTAAATACCCTTAGCACCGGTAATATTGATTTCCTCTCCAACATTTCGATTTCCCAATACCTATATACGGTTAGGACATATATGTTAACAATATACACAAGTCTAGAAACGTAAGACCATCTGGTCTTCCGTTACTGCTTCTGTGCTCTTGATTTCAAAATTAAATAACCGTTCTCGGTTTGCCTGCAAATATTTCGGATTACCCTCATCATGCGTGGGATCAATATCATCAATTTCTGCACCAATTAAATTATGTACTGTTGCGTACAACGTGAAACATGAGAAGGTTGATAAACACACCTTTGTAACGTAAATTGGAGTGCAACTATCCACCGAATAACAGCTGTATTCAATATAGTTACAAAATTGTATTTGATTCTAGTAGTTTTTCTCTTTTTAAGGCAATCTGGAAGCTTGGTTTATATAGTGCTAGTGCCTTCTCTGTGGAAGAATTTTAGTTTTGGCGTTTTCTTAAAACAGACCAGTGGAGCATTTTTTGTAGGTAATCAAGAACCAAAAGGCAGTAAGACCTCATTTACAAAGACAATTAGAAGGCAGAACTTCTATTGCGGTATATTGTTGAAATAATAATATTAAGCCCAGCTATTATCACAGTTGCCACAGGTCTCAGAAAGGGCATTTATATCAATAGGGACCCTGCCGACAGCCTGACTTATATCCTACGGATTGTTGACCGCAGATGTCTGCTAGTGTCTGGGAGCTAATTCCTTCCGCGCCTTAAACTCTCAAACAAAGGCTCAAGTATTTGCAGATACTGTTCTTGAAAATTGAATTTTGCTGGCACTTTCGCCACTATCAAGTGGTGAAAGTGCCAGCAAAATGCAATTTTCTTACGATTTAATAGCTGTTTGTAGGTCATTATCAGCTCATGTTGAGTAGCTCGTGACTACGTAATAACAGTCGCACGGGTCGATCCATCAGGTTAAGCTACGCTTGCCGGGGTTGGTCCGTGGATGGGTGGCCATCTTTACATATCGAGACTCTTCCGTGCCTAGGAAATCACGTTAAGCCGTTGGTCTCGGCTGTCATTCGTGGGTCTTTGTTAATCGTTACAGGTCGTCAGAAGTTCGAAAGTCTGACAACCAGTCTTACCAAGGGGTATCGTATTATTCAGTTACTGGGTTGTGGAGATCAGATAGGCAGTCGCTCCATGTAAAATACTTGTATTCAGCTGCATCCGGTTAGACTGACAGCCGACCGCAACATAGTTGGGAAAAGGCTAGGCTGATTGATTGATTGTAAGTCATTATCAAGTTGTATGTTGATCAAAATATAATTCGCGACCGTAACCAATGTGTGTTTATAAAATTACAATCAATACAACTCTCTACGTAAATACATATTGGTTAGGAACGCGTAAAACTTTAGATTATTTGAATTTCGCGAGCTAACTTACAGCTTCCCCCTTTAACATTTTATCTTATTTAATGCCTAATCCTCGTTGTTATTTTATTCCTTTCTCTGACAGTTAACAGCGGGAGAGGTTAGGGTTGTCATAACAAATCTAAACGTATTGTTAATTAATAAAAAATTGCGTGAAAATGACAACAAAGAGGTCAGTCAGGAGGCCACTGTCACGTCCACGCGTGAAACCCGCGCTTGATTTTATTGGAAGAAATAATTACGTTTATTAATTTAAGGTGTTTACTGGATTTTGGCGATAAGTTGCATACATGATCCGGAATTGACGAAGCCAAATCACTTTAGAAGTACGAACTCGAAAGCATAATTGCACAATAATAAAACTAAGTTTAGTTTAAAACAAGCTGTTCATTGTCTTATGACATTGAACAGCTTGTTTTAAACTAAACTTAGTTTTCATACATACTATCGTACTTAATATCAACCGTATTCTTGAACCATCTTAAGGCGAAGCATATTTTAACAACTCCCAACAACACACAACCACGCCAACAAAATGGAAACAAACAATATCTTCACAAAGTCGAACACTATCTGTACCTACACACACTGCACTACGTACACCATCCGTACCCACATACACTGAACTACGTACCTATTATTAACATTACACACGCAAACATTAAGAGGGGGTACATTTTGCAATTCAGATTCCTATATCTGCGCCGGGGGTGTGTGCAAATCATTATAAGAGCGGACATAGCCCACGAACAGTACAATCCGTCATCAAACATTACGGTATTCTGATCGGAGAACATTCTCTGGTATAATAAAGACTGTGTTAGAAGCTGTAAACGAGATGTTTCCTTGAATAATTATTAATTGTTCGACAAATTAAATATCAATTGACGTAGTGTTTATTTCAGTCTCGTACTAACCCCACAAGATCTAAATTGAGTTCCAACTGTATCAATCGAAGAATTTTATCAGTGCCTACATTTGCAATTTTTTTTTCTCATTATACACACTTGCTTTTCCAATTCACTTTAGACATTGGCATAATGGTTGACATCGGCGTTGCTTGAAATATTAACAAATAGAATAGAATACACGTAGGTTGTGAATTTGCTTAACATTTTGGCGAATCAGTAAGGTGGTGGGGTTGACTGTACGCTGAGTGATCGCTAGTCGTAGAGGCTAATTAATTAAACAAGTTGAGATAGACTAAGAATAACATGTTTTCGAAAGGTCACGTGTTGGTTTTTCGTGATAAAAAGTCTTCTCTTTTATTTTAATCAAGATGATCGATGGTTTTATTCAATTTAACACACTTTTATTCTACTTTCACAAAGATGCTCACATTCAAAATATTTGACACTATCTATTTATCTATTATATACTGTAACAGACCCTTAAGACCTAGGCCAAATATTTTTTTCATATTCGGATACCTCATGGCCTAAAGAGGTACCATAAGAATATCAATAAAAAAAAAAAAAACTATATATAAATCTGCGAAATCTCGGGGGTATTCTGGTTTATAACATCACTGCTGTCAGTAATGTTTTTAATCACTAGAGAAAGTGTCATGTCAGTAATGTTTTTAATCACCAGAGAACGTGTCAAGTCAGTTTCGTCATCAAATCTACTAAAGATTCAGGCGATAGGTACTGTGTCTGTTTGTTTCAGTGTAGAACTTTTCAATTAGTGAGATGAAAGGATCCACGCGGGCTGGGTTGGAAGGGTTAGTTGCAAAATTTTACACTCGTTTTCTTATTTTTCTTGTCCGTTTTTCCGCTGTCTGGTCGTAAACATGTTTTGTTTCATTATTATTAACTAAAAGGCACATCATGTAGTCAATAATTAAATTGTATCCGGTTTTGCTAGCTCAATTTTATTAATATTAATTGTAAAGGTATCTATCTGGCTTTTACGGCAGTATAATAGAAACAACCTTTGCCCAGGACTGGGGGAGAAAAGGTTAAAGAAATAAAATTATGCACCCCCATGAATTTACGAAATAAAACTCACTTTTTAATTATTCTTGATTTATTTGGTCACCTCTGAAATAGACTTTCCAAATTAACAGATTATTCAGAAACAAAAACCTATCGATAACTTTCTGACTTCTAAAGCTAGTACCTACTATTGTTTAAAAACAGACAAACATGAATCAATTGGCGTCAAGTCGAACTGAAGACGTGAAATGCCGTCCATTCCGTTTCACAAAGGTTTACACGATTTCCCTTCAGTGATGACGTCAGTCGTGCAGCCACACGGCCACTATTGAAGCTGTGTGCTCATAAGCAGGCGGAAATATTGTGAAAGCTTTTGTGCCTATGAACAGTGCAGCAAGCGTGATGAATGTCAAGGTAACCGAGGTTATAACTGGTGTTGATCTTCTTCTACTTTTCGTGTGGTCAGAGTTTTACAGCCGCTCATGGGCCTCTGACTTGGCTTCACATGCCATCGAGAAATATATCTCTCAGGCATGCCGGTTTCCTCACAATGTTTTCCTTCACCGTTTTTGAAGCGAGTGATAATTATACAATACGCACAATTCAGAGGTGCGTGCCTTGGGTCCGAACTCGAGACCTATGACTTGGCAGTCCGACGGTCACACAAAGCGGGTTTTCTAGAGATGGTTCTTGAACATGTTTTATCAAAATCGGTTCAGCCGTTTGAAGATTATCTGCTCTTTTCTAGTTGATGAATGGAAGTGAGTATCTTCCACAGGTCTGATCGATTTGAAATTTTGTATTCTGTTACTTTAATTATATTAGAAGAACATTAACCTTGAACTGATGCTGCAGCATCACCTGAAATTTGCAGGACACTCAACTCCCTTACCAACTTACAGCACAAGTATCGTGTTTGAGGTCATTGGAATGGTTTCAATGAATAGGTTCTAGATAGATGGTGAACAGGGCCAGGTGATGGAGTAGGAAAGAGAAATGAGGAAATGTTTGTGCTGCGGGTTCTATTAATATTGTACTTGTGTCGAAAATTTTGTTCACAGGGTCGAAAAATCCAAGTGAAAGTGCGAAATTTTCCGCTAATACACTGAAGTTTCAATGCCCAAGGGTATAAGTGGTATCAATTTAATTCACTGATTTTGTCTCAATTTGATGATCAATAAACGACGGACACTGATTTGATACTAACAAGTACTTGAGACGTAGATAATGGTTACATTTACGTTGTAATACTAATATTAGGTATTTTTTTTTTTATTCTGCTATTTAAGTAACAATTTTCTTAAATACAATGCAGAATCATAACTTTTGAATTTCACCGTATAAAGAGAAAAGAATGCAGAATAACATTATGTTTAAAAAAAAAATATTGTATGAAAAGAGTTGACTTTTAGGTAGGTAGGTACTTCAACTCGGTCTTTAAAGATTTTCACAAAATAAAAAATGGAAATCTGTGAAATTCCTACAGGTTATGGAAACAAGTGCTTAAAAAGAAAAAACCCAAAAATAACGATAATTATTTTATTAATTTGTCCTAAAATAAAAAGAAGAATCCAAATACCATTAGAGGAAAATATACAGTCAAAAACAAAACTCCCTCCTTTCAGATACGAATTATTATGAACAGCACAATATGTCCCTAATGTTGCAAATAACCCGTCTGTCTGTATCAGTCATGTTTATTCGTGTATGAAGTCCACTAAAACTTATCAGTCAGTTAATTCAGTGTCCAGCGAGGGAAGCGATGTGCGCAAGCGTCAACAAATCAAGTTTGCCTCCCATATCCCTAGATAATTTGTTCTAATTGAAATTCAAGTCATTGACATAGCCATCGGAGTTAATCGAATATCTAGAAGCATAGTTCCGGGCGGTGGAGTATGTATGTAGTGCTGGGGAGTTATTGATAAGGCAGAATTTAGAAGCTGTAAGCATACCTTACAGCTTCTAAATTGTGGTGTGTACGGCACATGAGACGTTTCAGCTTTATCTCCAGGACGGCAATGCAACTGCCTGAATTTAATGCCAACTATGAACAATTAAGATTTTTTTAAACGTTCGACTTATTATACGCTTCGCAAAAGCTTTTGTCGTTCATTTAAAAAGGTGTGTATAAATATTCATACACAATCCCGTGTGTAGGTGACTTTATAAAAGACTACATAGGACTGCACTCAATGCAATACCAAGTGATGGATCATACAGTTTATGTGTATGGCGATACCATTAGCAGACCACTTTCCCATCACTAACGTAATCGATGACGTCATGTCTAAGCTTTTAAACAATCTTCAAAGTAAATGAATTTTTATTCAAAATTACAAAATGAGTTTCTTTTTTAGTTGCTTTTAAATTAATGATTTAAAACCGCGGAGTGGGGCGAAGATATTTATTTTTAGGGTTCCGTACAACAAAAGGAAAAAACGGAACCCTTATAGGATCACTCGTGTGTCTGTCTGTCGGTCTGTCTGTCGGTCTGTCTGTCCGTCTGTCACAGCCAATTTACTCCGAATCTAATGAACCGATTAAGTTGAATTTTGGTACACATATGTATTTCTGTGACCCAAACACAGACGTGTAACGTAAATAAATGAATTTTGAATATGGGGTCACTTTTAGGGGGCAACGTTGAAAATTTAAAAAAAAGTTTTGCAAATTGTACTGTGTGACATATCAAATGAAAGGGCTCATTGTGAGGATCACAAGTATTTTTTTAAAATAATGATTAAATAAATAATTTTAGAGTTATTTAAGAAAATAGATGAAAATTGATCATTCCCGCCTTATCTCCGAAACTACTGACCCTAAATTATTAAAAGTGTACAATAATATAATGTGCTTGGACTCAGGTCTCAACAGCCTAGGCTGATTATTATAACATAACATAACAACACGCTTGTAATTCCCGAAGGGTCAGTCAGAAGTGTACATAGAGTACACCCACATTTCCCCAGTTATGTTTAAGTCCCGTGTAATAGGGGGCGAGCCTATTGCCATCAACCGGGCATAAATCCAGACTCCGGGCTGTAACTGGGAAATTCCAAATAACCCAATATCACTGCCCGACCCACAGCAGCAGCAGCAGCGCTTGTGCTAATCCAACGAGTCAGTTTGCGCTGATTATTACCGAAGTACAAATTCAAAGAAACGACAATTTTTTTACAACATTTTCTATAATCGTAGCAGGTGGCGTTCTATAGTTTCTGCCTACTCCCATGGGAAAAAAACAAAAGCTTATGTACCTATACAGGGTGGGTAAAAATCGTGGATCAAACGAAATAGGGCGATGTTATTTGAGTAAAAAATATCTGTGGCAGAGCCCTAACTTGATCTCCTCAAAAGTTATGACTATTTGAGTGCTTTTTTAAGAAAATACATATTTTTTTTTATATAATTCGTATCTATTTTATAAAACAATAAATGGTGTTTAGTTGCTTCTAGGAAATGTATCATCACAAAAAAGTGCTTTTATGACAGTGGGTACCATGATTTATGAGTATTGGTACTTTTATCAATATCTTTTAAATCACACGAAAAATTATTTGTAAATAAACATATTTATATTTTTTATTCAATTTTTTTTACTACAAATAACCCCAACTATACCTGTTTCGTTTGATCCACGATTTTTACAATCTATGGGGTATGTATGAGCACCAAGTGTGTTACAGTAGGATTAGTGTTAAAGCACCATTATTCCGTGTAGGGTTTTTAGTTAACTCTGCAGCAGAAATTGGCATTGTTTTAGGGAGACCATTAGTAACCGGAGCCTCCTATCCTAGAGGTGAACACTGACGGCAAAATAGTGCCTCCTGTGGATTTCCAAAGCTGTGTTGTATGTGTCTATATCCTATACTATTAAACGAGCAATGTTTGTATGTATATCTTAATCTTAATATATATAAATCTCGTGTCACAATGTTTGTCCTCAATGGACTCCTAAACCACTTAACCGATTATAATAAAATTTGCACACCATGTGCAGTTCGATCCAACTTGAGAGATAGGATAGGTAGGGTAGGTAGGGTAGGTAGGGTAGGTAGGGTAGGTAGGGTAGGTAGGGTAGGTAGGGTAGGTAGGGTAGGTAGGGTAGGTAGGGTAGGTAGGGTAGGTAGGGTAGGTAGGGTAGGTAGGGTAGGTAGGGTAGGTAGGGTAGGTAGGGTAGGTAGGGTAGGTAGGGTAGGTAGGGTAGGTAGGGTAGGTAGGGTAGGTAGGGTAGGTAGGGTAGGTAGGGTAGGTAGGGTAGGTAGGGTAGGTAGGGTAGGTAGGGTAGGTAGGGTAGGTAGGGTAGGTAGTTAAGAAAAGTACTAAGTGCTACCCGTGTGAAACCGGGGCGGGCAGCTAGTTTATAAGTATATATATTTGTACTCACGTTCTCGAAATCGGCTCTAACGATTTCGATGAAAGTTGTTATATAGGGGTTTAAATCGATCTAGCTAGGTCTCATATCTGGGAAAATTAATTTTCTCGATATTTTCACCCGAGCTGAGCTCGGTCGCCCAAAGTTTAGAACAAGATATTTAATAATGACATGGAAGCATGGAATAAGTATGTACCTACTATACATGGATTAGTATGAAATTTCCTATACTATTATTTAAATGAACATTTTTTAGTTTCACCAGAGCAGAGCTCGGTTGTCCAGGTACTGACTTTATTACTAAACGTATTATTTTAAAATCGGTAGAATGTTGTTAGACCAAATCTATATAAATAAAAATGAAATGCTGTTCGTTGGTAAGCGCAACACTTGAGAACGGCTGGACCGATTAGGATTTGGCTATTTTTTATTCTAACATGTTCGTTATAGTCCGAGTTAGGGTTTTATGGAAAAAAAAATGGAAAAGTTGCCCGCAAAATTGGATAACTCTGGAAAAACTTGAAAGTATTTCTTTCTATTGATAGAAATAATGCAAAGAACATCTTTTAAGATCCACAAATCAAAGAAAGAAGCTGTAAAAACAAGAATTACCATCGTGGTTAAGTTTTTAGAAAGTATTTAAGGTAAAAACGTCTTCTTGAAAATACCGACTTGAGAATTTCTAATCCTTAAAAAACTTCAAACCTCAACCCTTCAGTGCTTACTTTAGAAGCTAAACTAGAAATAAATAGCGAACGAAACCTAAGAATAAATAAACTTTATTATTAATAGCAACTTGATCACTACTTATTTGAAATTTACAGAATTCAAGGCCACGCAAATAAAAAGAAAACCTCAGAAAAGTATCCATCTTGGGAAACTTAAAACAGAAAGTCAGAAAGTACAGCGACTTTCTAATTCTAGTTACTTAAAACAGTCATAAAAGTACAGAAAAGTAGGACACTGAGACTTTCAGTATTTGGACCAAAAATTAAGCTAGATATATACAAACTTTTTAAACTTTTCAGCTTTGAACTCAGTGACCCTTTGGATGACGTAGGTAAAATAAGACGTAATTTTCTCTTTATTCGAGGTTAAAAAATTTGCTACCCAGCTTAGCCGATTTCTGTTTCTTTCCTTCAAGTTTTACTGGTAAGCACTTAAATAAAATTACTCTTGAAGGCTTAAAACGAGGCAAGAAGAAAAATCTTAAGACAACTTAGTATCTAACCAATTTAATTCTCAAACGTAACAACACCTAATCTCAACCATCAACAACGCCACCACGCCAATCAGCGAAAACACCGCGAAAATAAACTATTCCATTTTCAAAAAAGGCTACAAATCCCCCTACATAAGCCGAAAGTAGTTGCGGTGATAGCGGCCGCAGTTGACTCGCGCGGGCTGTCAGCGGCCCACACTAACAGGTTGCTAGATTTGCCCACTATTTTTACGTGTCCCGCACTAGTGATGCGACACGTCACACCTGTTGTTGGTCGTGGTCGTACTTACAAAAGTGTGGTGTGTAGGCTTTTTTTCGGTCGTTTTTTTTCTTCGTAATCGATAGTTTATTTTTCTGAATTGCTGCGTGACGTAGCATTATGTTTGGTTTCACTGAAGGTGAGGTAAGTTTGTAGTACACTGACATTATGCCAGCTGTTATAACTGGATAGACAATGCATTGTCTCATCTAATAGGAGATATCTATTATTGTAACTATTGTAATTAAGTACGCAACTGTTCTATAAATGACGATATCAAAATGGAGGCTTCCTCTTACACCTACAGGTGACAGCAAACCTTATTAACCACTACTCTTATTAATAAACTAATCTAAACACGACGCCTAAAATTAACGCGACAAAAATTTACTTCCTATTGATATCATTTGATAAAATTGTGTTAGTTTTCCTAATGAGCATCTTAGGGAAAATCAAATCTACATTTAGAAACCTAATAAAAGTAGTAATGTTCTATTTTTGTTACATCCGACCACATCATTTTTGCAGGAATCCACCAGACTACATAAAAGAGAAAATAAGAACAGGTTACAAATTCCGAGGCCCCCACAAAAAAAAAGTGGACTATCAAAAATAAAAAAGGTTAACCCTGTACGCACAAAAATCGACTTGGCCACATCACTAAAGTTGAGTACACACACGCAGTGATACCCAATGATTCGGTATCCGTACACCGCCCAATTAAACAGTTTTTGCTCCTCTACACATTTGTAGCGAGTAATGTCGGCGTGTTTATGCGATCGCCCATGAATACAATGACTGCTTGCGGTACCTATTGGTACACACGCCGCACATGCAGTGGTTTTTGAAACTAATTGTTTACGAAATAAATTTCACTGAAGTGCTTCGAATATAACACTAATTTAATCCCGGAATGTATCAATTGTTAAATAATGATGTTGTTGATGTTCATAACTAATGTTGAAATAATGGATTTGTCACCTAAATACGGGCATTCGACACATTTTCCTGTGTTTGGAATTCGGTGATAAAATTATTCGGTGTAGCAAATCGGCGAATAAGGGGTTAATAGATTTAATCAAAACTTACGCGTAAGTCGGTATTCATAAATACAATTCCTAATAACTTCAGATTGATTCTAGCCCGGAACCATGTCAATTCGAATTGTTGCAGCTATTAGGTAAGAGACAAAGCAGGTACAAAACCTAGGTTTCGCAGCTAAAATTAGGTTTAACCTCACCTTGAAACTACTTTGATGTAAAACCAGACTTTGTTAAATAAATAAAATTATTTCATGACATCGATGACATTAATTGCCTGTATTTCATGATTCCGAAACACAACAGACCAATTAACAGAATTCCTAATAATATATATTATTTTTCTAAGGCAATATGGCTGAATTGAGCCCAGTGCACATGATTGAATCAGTGAAAACTGCAAACACAAACTCTGCCCGCGGCAGCGAACGAAGCGAGCTCGCGAATTTTTCACCAACGTAGGTGATGTTTGACGGATGTGCCTAAAGAGGAAAGCAAAACTTGTCACAACTAAAACAATTTCAATGGCTAACTTGGTTTCAGACTAAAGCTAGAAAGTGCTGTGCGTTCGTTTGGGTTTTTCAAATATTTTCTAAGTATAGGTAACTCGAAACGTTGGGCAGGACACCCAGCAAGGCGCTGTGATGACAGGTGGAGTAAAACAGTGACCGAGTGGATTCCAAGGACTGGAATCCGAGGTGTTGGTCATCCGGCGGCGAGATGGGCTGACGATATTATGATAAGGCGGCACAGGAGCGTGGAAATTGACATAAGAAAAGAGAGGCATGTCTTGCAGTGGGAGAATTCACGCTGTAAATGACAATGATAACTCGAAACAATATAGAAAGCACACTAAACAGTCAATCCCAATTAATACCAATTTCATACAGCTAAACCAACGTGAAACAATTAATTTCTCGAGTTACAGAACACCACTCAATCATGCAGCTGATAATCCGCAGTCAACTTAACACACTCATCTGATCAACAATGCAATCTCGACTAAAGTCGCGGTAAAACCACGGCGGCGCCAATTTAAACCGGCTTGTCAACGGTTCATCAATATGTCAGTTAAACATGATGAAATGATGAATTAAATTCCGTGTAAAACTCGTATGATCGACGCAAAGCTGAGGTGCGAAATTTAATTAAAATATCAACTAGTCTGCACTGAGCTTGATGAACGTGCGAATAAGGGCCGGTAGTTTTATTATCGTATTTATGGATTTGGTTGAAAGCTATTTTGGCAGTGTATGGCTGAACGTGGTTCACAGGTATTACATACATACACATTGCATACTGCACAGTGCACGGAATAGACTGATTACAAATGTATGGTGGGTACTTACGAGTATGTGCCACTAAACGTTCGTAGTCCACAACTAAGAAAAGGCTTTTTCCAAGTTAACCATAACCCGTAGCAATAGTCTTCTGTACATATTTCAGAGGGTCAGTTCCCGTATTTTTCCAAACGTTCGCATTCTAATCTCAGTATCAATATCTCAAGTTTACCTCAAATTTTCATACATTTTTGTCAAGTTTTTGACATTGATTGTTGCTGAGATGAGGTTGCGACTAGATTTTGAATGTTTTTAATTACGGAATTTGGCCTTCAGATTGCCAAAATTAATTCATCTAGGCCTATAATTTAATTTAATCATTTAGGCCTGCGCGAACTAAGACGTTTCACAACGTCTATATCAAATGCGTATTTGTTGCAATTTCTGCAGTGAGTGATGGGCATACAGCACGTTGTCGACAATCATGTCGACTGACTGTTTTTGCTCATTATACTGACGAATTTATTGCGTTACGCCTCAGTGGACAAGAGTGCTAAGCTCGTATAAATCTTAGGGTTCGATCACATTGTTCTGTGGGTGATATAGCGTTCTGGATCAGTGGGATTTTTATTATTAATTTATAAGTGGTTACAAAAAAATGTAAGTGGTTTTACGCTATTGAATGGAAATATTCTATGTTATGGGTAAAGTTCGCTGTGCCCGCGGGTTTAGTATATTTTGGAGCTAAAATAATTCAAGTTGGTAGATTTTAACTTAGCTTGGGCTATTTTAGAATGGGCACAGGTCGAAGAGAATTTATCTTTAGGAATGAGGGCCAAATACAGTCTCGAATTATAAATAACTACTTCGTTATTTTAAGGTGTATTAATTTCAAAGGGAAAGCTTTAGATATCATTTTCCTAATCAAAGTTTTCACCTTCGAATGTATCAATCCATAGACATGGCATTCCTTTTCTACAAACTTTTTTTTCATAGGCTATGCATAGATACGTTTTTACTGAACTTATACATTTCTCGATCAGCGTGGGTCAGAATCTGACTTCAGTAAATAAACTGTATGAAATGGTTTTGCTATCATTAGAACTGTTTACTTACGTCTTTTGTTTGATTTCTGAGATGGAAATAGCTTTAAGATGCGAAAGCCAGCTATTATTAAATTATTAATAACAGTCGAAATAGATTGCTTATTAACTGTTATTTTTTTTACTTTGTACTAACGACTGATATCAACTGAACTTTGATTGATGAGAATATGTGTTATTTTTTAAAAGACAGCGTTGTTTTTCACTTTTCTAATATACCCCCTCTGAAACTTATGTTGTCTGTGTCGTCACGAGATGCCGTTAGATCTCCCTCCCATAATAAGACCAGTACCATGTTTTCATAGCAAATAATAATATTCTACTAGAAAATGTCCCGCGACACTTGTCCCTTCCCTACAATTTTGTGTTGTCGTAAATTTATAGTGCAGTATGGTTTTAAACAACGCTAATTACTTATTGAAATATTTAATAATAATATTATGGAGAAAACTTTTGTAAAGGTTTCATTATATTCGCTGCTTCATTGTTTATTATACTGCCTAAAGTAAGTATGTACTAACGTAACTATATTCAGAGCAAGTGACAGATGGATTGACACCACGTCTGAATCCAGACATCTCGTTTTAGGTTTAGTAATGTTCCCACAGGTACTCTAAGATAGATCCAAATATAGCAATAAAGCCGGAACAATCAAAACGTCAACTGAATTACTAATACAATACGAATAAAAACACTTAAGTTACTTCCTTCAATTCAAAATTTCTAACGATATAATCATATAAAATAATAATCAAGCTCTCGAAAAAAAAAGTTTGTACTACAAATAAGTTTATTTCGCAAAAATATCACTATTTCCAGCAAATACCTTTAATATTATGACTTTGTAGAGTTTTGCAGGAAAACGTTTAAGAGGTATCCTAAAATTTTCCTACAATAGTTTCTACAAGCTCTCGAAAAGATTTTCATCTTCAGTTAAGTACCTATTAGGGAATCATTTAATTTCTCAACAAATACAACTGAGAGAGATATTGCAGTGTAAGTCCTCTTCAAAAGAATAGCAGTTATTAGTATATTTGTAAAGAAAATGGTAGTGGGAAGCATTCGTAATAGAACTGAAGTCGCAAGTATGGAATTGATAATATCGAGAATAGATCCCGCTGTCCTGTCCTACTCATGTCCGCAAATGTCGATGAGCTGAGGGATTATGGAAGACCGAAACATGAAAGCTTATACTTACTTCAGACGGTTACACCGCCACATACAAACTACGCATCATAGACATGACGTCACACAATTCCTGCATCGCGCAATTTGAGTTTACCGAGCGATCGACATAGATACAAGATTTCAACTTCAAACCGTAGGGCAGTTGCCCGCCAGACACAACACCCGTCTGGTCGGAGGATCCTCCCTTTTCTATGGTGGATGAGTGAACTTTACACCCTGTTCCTCATACCACCAAATTGGTGACCCTGAGTATGAACGTCAACGCAGCCTTCGTGCAAATACTTCAGCGTGATGTCATCATCATCATCACTCCCGCAAGCTTTCGTGAGGCGAGTCACACAGCCTACGTTCCAAAGGGGAGGGCAGAGCCTCAGAGGTAGACCGTGCGCCCACGCTTCGCCAAATTTTTAACTGATACCAGATACTGCACTCGAGTATTTGAACAGCTTTGTTTCATGCTACGACGACACCGACTTAATTACTTACAAATGAATATCCATTCCTCTTTTAATTTCGTTTGACGCACGAGTGGATGTCAAAAAGGCTTAAAGGCTTTATTAGTCCCATCTTCCTCTTCGTGTGGTTAGTGACTAACCTGGTGTCAGAGTTTTTATGCCGCCCATGGGCATCTGACTTGGCTTCACCATGCCGTCCAGAAATATGTCTAAGCCATGACGGTTTCCTCACGATATTTTCCTTCACCGTTTTTAAAGCAAGTGATAATACAATACGCACATGAATCCGAAAAGTCAGAGGTGCGTGACTTGGGTTCGAACTCGAGACCTATGACTTGGCAGTCTGACGGTCACACCACTAGGCTATCACTACTAACAGACCCATGATGCGAGTCTGTTGTGATTAACCGAGCAGAAATCCAGAATCCAGACTATCGCAGAAAATTTATCTATAAAATAAGGCCCAATGACTTTGTCACTGATCTAGTGATCGAATCAAATCTTCTGATGTCAAGTTTTCGATCAGAGAAGACAAAAATATTGACAAAACTCGGATAACAAAGTGATTTCTCGCCGTTTGACAGTTACAATACAAAGTACAAATTACTTAATTCATAGTTTTGTATTACTTTCGACAAGGAACGTAAAAGTGACACTTTTAATAACATTTGTACTCACTTTTAATAATACAGTTTCGACTAGGATTTTGAAATATGAATGAAATTGAAAACATTGAAGTCGAATATTTTGACAACATACACTAATAGTATGAATGAAAGAGATACCATTGATAAACTCTAGGCAACATTATGGCCTATTAGCTATTGCCTGCGATTGCAATTGTGACCTTTTATTTGCGATTGTTGTGACGCAAAGTTATGCATTCAATTATAATATAACTATTTGGATTAGTGGAAGGGGTAAAGAGCCAGCGAAAAGTCCATATCTAACTAACTTTTTTTAGGAACGATAGAAAAAAGCAACATAAACCTACCTACGAATAAAACTTGAGAGTACAACAAATCGAATCAAAACAGAGCCAACGTCCTGCCATTTTCACAAACGCAGATAAAAAATTAAAAAAAGAACATAGCAAATTGTCGTTAATAACTGGTAAAAACAATGTTTTTGTAAAACAAACGAATCAACTTTGTATAGGAAAAACGGGGGCGTTTCATTTGCCCGCTTCAAAAATATACAGGAGGAGAGAATATTCATAAAAAATTCAATAATTCCGAGCTTGTCGCTGCTGCCCAGTCGACGGAATTTGAAGTACAAGGATTGTATTTGGATGGAAGCAGATTGATAAAAATGTTATCACATTTTTTGACGCGGCTAATCCCTTCGCTCCCTGTTTGTTTGGCAGATTTGATTAATCTTCCGACAACATTTCATCCAATATCACTGGTAGAATAAAATGTTTACAGAATAACTTCAGCTATAAAATTAAATCAATGTACGCATTGTAGAGTTAATTTATATTACGTCTAGCAGCACCTCGACACAACATTAGTTATCGCAGTTATTAACACTGTTTATATAAAACTAGCTTTTCCCGCGGCTTCGCCCGCGTGTATGTTGGAAAATATCCCACAGGAACGTACTACTGGGATTAAAAGTACTCTATGTGTTCATCCAAGTTATAAACTACCTGTGTGCCAAATTTCATCCAAATCCATTCAGCCGTTTTTGCGCCAATCCAGAACATACATCCAGACAGACAGACAAACAGACAAAATATCTAAAAACTATATTTTCAGCATCAGACTCGTTCCCACACCTCGTAGCAATTACTTTTTAAAATATTCAATGTACAGTTTTAACATTGTTACTATTTATTATACAGGGTCAAATTAAATGAACTAGCAAAACTGTAGACGTGATGAGTATCGATATCTAAACACGATAAAATAAAAAAATAAAAATTGATGTTTTTTATTTCAAGGTCCGCTGGCAGTGTTGTTACCTGAAGTGAGTTGAGAAAATCTAGAAGTTGCCCAGTATTTAAAATAAAAAATCATATCTTATGTACTACTTGGGATTTTTTTATTTTTTGTATTTTTTTTAGAACGGCCATAATGTCTATTAAATGCTATTTATTATTTATCAGACACCCTGTATATCGATACCAATTAAGTCTGTGAATTATGCACAAAAATAAAACAGTATTTTGTGCATGTACACTAACTGCGGTCGATGACCCCTCAAAAATCCACAAATTATTTTTTATTTTATCGTGTTTAGATATCAAATTGAACCATTACATCAAATTAATTTCTTTTTTGGTTTATCATATTTGATTAGATTTCAATACCATCACTACGTAGTTTCGCTAGCTATTTTAATTTAACCTTGTATGTATAGACATCGCGTGCGAAAAACCGGGTGAGACGACTCAACCACTGCAATATTAACACAACAAAAAAAGTGAAACAATCTAAGAGATTATTATTGTTCCGCGAAATTTATTGCACACAATAAAGCGTAGTATAAATGAATTATTTACTATCGTTATATTAATAATTCATAAGTTATAATGTTAGTGTAACGGAAAAGTTATTTTAAATTTATTTTTCCGCTGAGTGCAAGTTACGCGCGTAATGCATAAGAAATCGAGTGGCCCTAATTAAAATTAATGTAAAATAAATTCAATTATGTGCGTACTGTTGGCTGTATTCCCAGTCAGTCATAATTATTTCCTAATAAGTAATACTTATTGCGAGCTCTTTTTAAGTGAAGCGGAAATATGACTAATTTATGCGCAGGCGTTTATATCATAAAACTTACTAACATTGTTATACGCTGGCGATAGCAATCATTTGGTAATTTCTACACATTTTTATGAAGATATTTTGTCAGTTACTTTTTTAATTTTATAGCAGTTTATTTTTTATTAATCCTATATACAGGATGGAACCAAAAATGGACGTAACAATGTATCTGTGTAGGAAAAGTACCTACCTATCTCAAATATTGATGTAAATATTAAAGATGAGCTCAATTGACTACTTACATAAAAAACTCAGTTGCTTTATTCAACGAAATACTTTATTCAATTAAAAAGTCTATCCATATTACTGTAAATCTGTTACCTACTACTAATACCACAAAGAAAACTACATAACAACGTCATCACCATTGATTTATAAAAGAAAAACGTTATTTCTAATAAACTCTTAAATAACAAGCTCACTTCTCCGAGTGTATATAACGTACAAAAAGCGTTGATAGAAAAATCGTGTTTTGATCCCACGGTGCGGCAGTGCAGCAGTGGGACCGCGGTATGAACTCGACTGAGGGGCGGAGCAGCGCGAGCATGTTTAGATGCTTGAGACATTGTAAAATTTACAAGTGACAGCTTAGTTGCAACGCAGACAGCGTAAATTAACCCCTTCAGGATATCAACGACCGTTGTACGTCGATTGCGAGTTATTCATTCGAGCCGTCACTAACAGACATCGATGTGACAATTTATTTATGCTACGTTTCTAGCATTCCTCTAAACGGTGATTGAGCGACGTAATAACACGCCGTCCTCATTTAATACTCATGAGTCCCACAACTTGCACGAGGTGAAATTGATACAAAAAATATACTTAAGCACCGTTATTTTTCGCCCGATGCGCAATAAGTTATTAAGTTTAAGGATCGAGATAATGATAACCTGCTGTGCGTAGTAGGTAGCCACAATTAAACCAACCTGCATGATAAGCAGCTGATACACCTCACAGTTAACAGTGTGCGGTTAATTTAAGAAATTAATAAGCTAAGAAAAATAGCTGTGGCCTTCATTAGAACGAGCAAAAACTATTTTGAGAGTAAACAAGCAAACGGTGCCAGTATTTTCTGAGACACAACATCGCTATGATGGTAGGACTTGTATATGTGCGCTAAAAAGAGGAATTCCATTCACGATACGCCATGACACGTAAAAAATAAGCCTTTATCCGTTTATCCAGGCACACATATAAAGTTCTAAAAACACCAAAAAGTGGACACGAAGGGCATTAGTCGTACGTAAAAATACACTGGCGGGCGTGCATTTCCTGAGCACCCCGCATGCTGTTCCATTAGACGGAAATCGTGATACACGCTCAGAAGGTGAGGTCCGCCAAATATTCCGTTGCCCCCATCCAACGAATAAAAACAAAATCTCGCTGCGAGTATTGATTTAATACGCACGTGGACTCGCCCCAGGTCGGGGGGGGACGGCGGGTGAAAAAAAATAAAATTAAAAAATATGCATAATAAAAATTTGGTCGATAACGATGCGTCCCTCGCGACGGTGGCGAGCAGACGCAGCCTGTGCGTGGGGTGGGGGATCGATTATTTTAGAAATTACAAATACGTTCGCCATTAAAAATGCAGCTTGATACGCTTTTGTATTCTTCTGCATTTGAAAGGAATATTGTATGGCGGCCATGTTCCGCGGATCGTTGTTCCCGATTGGAATGTGAAACTTTCCCTTGCTTTTTTTGAGGTCTGATCTCAAATTGTACAGAATAAAATCTTTCAGATATAAATATCATTCAAATCTATTAAAAAGCGTAGCATAAATGCAGCTCTTCCAAAGTAAGTATTTAACCGAATGAAAAGTGAATAAAAATGTGCTGATACAAGTTAATTTTAATCTGTTTATTTCCAGGCGTATCCTTTTAATCTTTTGCATGTTACAAATACTAATTGCAACGAGTTTGTTTGTTGCTACTTAATTAAGCAGCAGAGTTGTAATACAATAGGATCGGAGGACTTGACTGACAAAAGCCGGTGTTCTGGCGGAATAACAATTGTATTTATCTGCGCCGATCGTCAGGAAATATTTTTAATTTTGTATTATAATCGGCTCAGTGTATTGTCGATAAGGGTTCTTTAAGGCTGCTTTTGAAAATTTTCTCGTTGGTCTAGTGGTCGCAAGCGCTACTGCTCACCATGAGATCCTTCCTGGGTTCGATTCCCAGGTCGGGCAAAGTGTTGTTGAGTATTTTCATCTGGAATTTCTTAGTAGCAGCCCGGAGTCTGGATTTGTGCCCGGTTGATGGCAATAGGCTCGCCCCCTATTACATGAGACTGGCGAAATGTGAGTGTACTATAGGTACACCTCTGCTCAACCCTTCGGGCAAACAAGGCGTGATGTTATGCTATTATATGTTAAAGTAAAGTACAAAGCACAAGCGTATAATAAGCGCAAACAAGACGCTCCACTTGTATCTGGGTGCGTGTGTCCATACGCGCGTAAAATGTTTTATCCTGAACAAGCACTTTATGAATACAAGACTCAGTCATGTAGGTAACTAAATAATGATGATTATGACTCTAAATAAGATTACATAGCATGTCAGTAATAGAGCAATTTCCAAACTGTTGTCGGTTGTTTATCAACACGTGTGTGAATGGGTCCTAAGTGATACCGTGTGACGTCATAGGAAGCGGCGAGCGCCATATTAGGGGCTCTGATGAGTGTGTGGGCCAGTTCCGTTTGACCCAGAGCTAGAGCGTGTAGCACACTGCGGTACTTCTTAAGGTACAGAAACCACAACATCTTGGATAATTATTATCTAATATGATATCCATTATTAATAGTCGTAGACGCTTAGGATCAGAACTATAAAAGGTGGTCACTTTTCATTAATTTAAGATTCTGATTTAAAAAAAACAAGCGCCATAACAAATTAATATAAGATCGTTAGGGAGTGATTAACTTCCATGACCAAGATTACAATCACAAACCACGAATAGGAATAACTACAATGACCCACCTAATCGAATTCCGACGTTACAAAAAGCGCAATTAACCAACCGATAGTCGCACGCGCACGTGTCATATGCATGCATGCGATTCGTCCGGAAACTTGCGCTACTCCATAATGGCCGTACTCCTTTATTTTCAAGTATTAAATAAGTGCCCTAATAGACGCATCCGCGGCCTGTTCCTGTCGTCGTACAAAGTCAAATTGGCGCTTGTGCGACTGAAGCGAATTGAAGAAAACGGTGCTGTCAAGGACGTACGCGACTTGTCTTGCGATTAGCGCAATTTGCGACTGTTTTTATATGCGTCAATGTTTGATTTGGGAGTTCCGCTTGCATCTTGGCTGTGGAAACGTTTATCGTTTTATACAGCATGTTGACGTTGACAGTGAAGATTAGGGCCCGCGTTCATCAATCTCACTATGGAGTTTGGGCTCATAAAAATATGACACGTGCAATCGATACGAAAGGCGAAGCAGAAGACCATGGCGCCAGAGAGTAGAATATGATTAAATGAAAAATTCCACATCATCAGAATAATCATCAATCATTTTACAACAGTTGAGCTTTTTAGCTCATATTGTAATTCACTATTTGTGTAGCACATTCCGTATTCAGAATCGGAATTTCTTTGAATCATTTGCATCCCTGACCGTGTTATAATTATTGTTTTGTATTGCTGTACACAAGACATTGAATCGATTACCTATGTCGGGGTGGTTCATAACGTCTGTAGGTGCTCAAATGGGTGTGTCAGCTGGCGCCACCTCCTCAGTTCTCATGCTGGTTCTTAGATAATTACATGAATGTGATTTTATTAGGAAACTACTGAGTTTCACGAAACTATTACATTTATTGTACGTGGCGATGATTGTTGTGCTTTTATAGGAAGGCATGATTTTTCTTTTTTTTACAATGCTATAGTTAATTTAATTGTGAACTGACACGAGTACCGAAAGACGGTACTAAATTAAATTATTTATTCAATAAGCAAATTCTCCGAAATTTCAGGAAATAGTATCCTAATTTTGAAAAATATAATCCTCAAGCAAAAAACTTAGGTACCAGAATTTGAAATACAGGGTGTTAAAAAAAAATATTATTAGAAATAGAAAACCTTACCAAAATATATTTAAGACTAGCGACCCGCCCATGCTTCGCACGGGTGCAATCTACTTTCTGCACAATTTTCTTAATTTTTTCTTTCATATGAACCTTCTCCTGACAATAACAAACAAAAAAACAAAAGAATTCGCGAAATCGGTCCAGCCGTCCACGCATGATGCCGTGACCAACGGAAAAAGTGATTAATTTATATATATAAACTAGCGGACCCGACAGACGTCCTGTCCGAACAGCGCCACCTACCGGGTCAATTGTATTTTCAAACCATTCAGGGATCCACTCAAATATACACACAAAATTTCAATTATAAAGAAGATATATCGATAGATAGTCTGTTCCAACACAAACCGCTATGCACTATAAAAATATTGAAAAAAGACAACAATTCAATAGGAATACAACCAATGAAATTCAGGAACATCCACGTAAATGTCAGGTATCATAATAAACGTTCACAATTGCCAATACGGGTCGCTATTTTTAAGATATAAGCTGAAAGCACAGCTGATATAGAATTGAAAGGAAATGTCAAGTGTGTTAAGGGCTTGTTCCGATGCAAGCGATTGTATTCAATACAAACATTCCACTGAGAAACTCAATTACCTATCTACGCAGTACTTGTGCTGCATCCGGAAAATATGATTTTATGAGCTATTATTTAGATTTTCTTGTCAGTTATGTTACGATCGGTACTTGCAGGGTAATATTTTAGATATTCCTATTGGCTTATCAAGAGGAATGTTTATATCCCAAATGTGTTCCGATGACCATTAAATTATTTGGTACAGACATCGAGATATAAGTACTAACGTACTAGAGAAGACACCGTAAATTCCTACTTTGTCTCGTTCAACTGCGGCGATTGCGCCGCACCGTCGCCGCACCTCACTCAGTCGCTCTCTAGCTCTTTCGCGCCTAGTACTTCCGACAATAATAAATTAATTCATAGAAAAAATCGACGAAAAATGCCTTGGTGTGTGTTGAGATATTGTACTAATAATTCAAGGAACACGGCAAAGTGCAAAGGAATTACTTTTCATCGGTAAGTAAACTAATTTCCTTGTTTAACAAATTAAATAATTACCACGTGCCATATTGTATTGTTTGTCATAGACTAATCAAACAGAGTGCAATGTAGGTAGATTAGACTGACATTACGGTGAAAATATCGTATGTTGTGTTTTTAATGTTGATATTAATATTTAGTTTTTTAAACTATCGCACTTTAAACAGATAATTATTAGTCTTAACGGGACTTAGCACGAACCTTTCATTTATATATTTTTTTCTAGTCTTGCGCAACCACAGTGGATGTAACTACATCGAAACGTCATCAGATATAAATAAATGAAAGGTTCGTGCTAAGTCCTGTTAAAACTATTAACTATATATATATTTAGGTAGAAAAAGATTTAATAAATTTTCCTATAGTATATATCATAATTAACCAGACAGTTTTTACATTAATGTTAAATTAGTTTTGGATGTAATTAATTATTTTAAATTCTTATCCAGATTTCCACGTCCAAGTCATAAAAATAGAGAAAAATGGATCCGATTTGTTCAAAACAATCGCTGTGAAGAGACCTGGCTACCATCCGATCATAGTTACATAATTATGTTCGTTGCATTTTCGTGAGGATGATAAGTATGTTACGAAAGGGGGAAGGCATTTTCTAAAGAAGTCTGCTGTGCCCTATGATGATGTGAGTATCAATATAATTTTAAATATTTGATGCTCCGTTTGTATTAATTCCGAGTATGGTGACAACATTTCATTTAGCCGCCATTAACATTGTGTTGTTTGTTTTAGCAAGACACTTTGTGTCATGGAGCCATTGAGCCGATTTCAGAACCTGTCAGTGAGTCCGAATCGGTTTTTGATACCCCAAGAAAAATCATCCTGAGACGTCAAATTCGGACATTGACGTCGGCTAAAAAAAAATTATCAGAAAAATTTAAGAAAGTTCAACGCCAAAATATAAATCTTTATAAAAAATGTGAGTCATTGAAGCTTCTTGTAAAATCATTAAAAACAAAATTTCCACTCGGTGAGGTAGCTGAGAATAATTTACTGGCAAAGGCAGAATTACTCGAAATCTATAAAAGAATGTCAAAGTGTAAAAAGAATAGTAAAATATCTTTAAAATATCCTCCATTATTACGTAAATTTGCATTAACCCTCCATTACTACTCGCCAGCTGCATACAAATATGTAAGAGATATGTACGGCAATCTTCTACCACACACAAGAACTCTCTGACGCTGGTATGGAACAATTAATGCTGAGCCAGGATTTAAAAATGAATCGTTTGAAGCTCTAAAAAAGAAAAGTACGTTAAGTCAGCAACCTCTTATATGCAATCTAGTATTCGACGAGATGGCTATTAGACGCCAAAAGCTTTTTCACAATCAACAGAAGCTTGGTGCTGTGAATTTTGGTGCTGGTCCTCAAGAAGGTGATGGAGATGATCATGTTGCGTCACAGACGTTAGTATTTATGTTGGTGTCACTGACTGAAAATTGGAAACTTCCTGTAGGCTATTTTTTAATATCAGGTATAACTGCAGAAACAAAAGCTAATTTAATCACTACATGCTTGCATAAATGTCATGACGCCGGAGTTACAGTCGTAAGCATGATATTTGATGGATGCCCTGCAAATTTGTCAGCTGCAGAAATTTTAGGGTGTAAACTGACGAACCCAAATGATTTGGTGACCCATTTTCCACATCCATCTACACAGGAGAAAGTGTGTATATTTCTTGATCCATGTCACGTCATCAAACTTATAAGAAACTCTTTGAGAAAAAAAGATTATTATTTGACCAAGATTGTAAGAAAATAAAGTGGCAGCTATTGATTAATCTAAATAAACTGCAAATGAAAGATGGTCTTAGGTTTGCCAACAAACTTACACCACGGCATGTGTACTTCCGTAACCAAATTATGAAGGTCCGTCTTGCTACTCAACTCTTAAGTAGGAGTGTAGCCAAGGCATTACAGCTATGTGACGAGGATTTGAAGTATACACAATTCGCGGACTCGTCGGCTACAATACAATTTTTGGAAACGTTTAATGATTTTTTTGACACAATGAATTCAAGAAAGTGTTATTTTTATGGGTTCAAGCGACCAATTGACGCCATAAATAAGTCAGAAGTACTGAATTTTTTGTCAAAAGTAAAAATATACATATTAAATTTAGAATTTCATATAAAATGCAGAAGAGTCGTAAAAAGAAAAGATTTAGATCCACGTATTACTTTGTCGATTTCAAAAAAGAAAATTGTTGAATCGGCTAATAAAACAGGATTTATAGGAGCTTTGATTTGTATAGAATCTCTAAAAACTTTAAATCAACGTGTAGTAGAAGAAAAAAAATATATGACATATATTTCTACATACCGTCTAAGTCAAGATCATCTAGAGCTTTTCTTTGGGGTCATAAGAAAGCACGGCGGGTACAATAATAACCCCAACGTCTTACAATTTCGAGCTGCCTACAAAAAAACCCTGAACCATTTGGAACTTCGTTCATCATTCACGGGTAATTGTATACCTTTAGATAATATAAACATTCTATGTAATTCTTCAACAAATGTTAAACTCAAACTCAAACTCAAAGCATTTATTTCAAATAAACCAATTACAGGTACTTTTGAATTGTCAAGGGGTCGGTCAGTCAGAAAGATGAAGCTCATTCCAAAGCGTAGTAGGTACCTATGGAGAAGAACGGGCAAGAAACTCCACGGACACTCTTTTAAATAAAAAAAATTGTTACAAAATATTGGTTACATTATTCATGTTGAAATTATACATGTGACAACAATGTAGAAAGACGTGCACGTTAAAAGCGTCCGTAACAAAAAGCAAAAATAAAAACAATTCAAAAATTAAAATAAACCGTGGCAGTTAAGAGATGACCAGTCCCTACTGACGGCGCCCGTTCACGAACATGACGCATGGATCAGCACCATTTAGCTCAACTTAATGATCCAACACACACGCCACCATCAGCGAGACATTTGAGTGAGCATGACACTCTCAGCCGCCAGGGCACATTCAAGTCAATGAAAGACGTACCCAGGTAATGGTAGCTTTATGGAATGTACGTGGTCACAATGCCCACACATGTGATATGCAATTATACAATACAAAGAGATTGAATTTATACAAAGAAAGATAGTTTTTACAATCTTCATCAGCCGCAACAACACTTTCGAATGCTCATCAATTAATTTATGTGCCCTTGTGGAGCTGGACCAGCGCTAAGCCAAGCATTTTTATCAGCGATGTAATCCCCCAACTTATAATATGCTTGGCAGCATAGTGTGCGTTTTATACAAGATTTAAATTTCGTTTCGTTCAGTTGGAGTATGTGGGGAGGTATTTTATTATAACATTTTAAACAGTACCCCATGAAGGATGAGTCTACTTTAGCCAGTCTGAAACCCGGTTGAACTAATTGGTCCCTATTTCTAGTCCTATAATTGTGTCTATCACCTCTTTTACTGAAAAGACTTAGATGTTTCCTTACATAGGTACATGATGTTTTCATAGATATATTGACAAGTTAGTTATTAATAGTACGACGCCCTTAAACAGACACGACGATGAGGAATACGAAATATTGTCAGCAACTAGATGTTTAGAATCTGATATAGAAGCTGAACACAACTGTTATATTTTTTCCGATACTCTCAGTTCCCAACAAATACCATTTGGTTCTCAATTGATAGTCGGTTACATGTCTGGCTACATTGTAGAAATAGTCTATTTGCCGAGAACAAATACACTTCCGCAGCAAATCTAGTGCTGTGGTAAATTAGTTACGGTTTAGACGAATTGTTATTATTTTAGCGCTGCAGTGAACTAAAGATTCAAATTACGAAGAATAGGACAATAGCAAATCTAGCGCTGTGGTAAATTAGTTACGGTTTAGATGAATTGTTATTATTTTAGCGCTGCAGCGAACTAAAGATTCAAATTACGAAGAATAGGACAATTCAGTTATTTGACGTAGCTTCTCTAGTACGTTAGTACTTATATCTCGATGGGTACAGATGATGATTTAATACAGCCTGTTGAGCCAGGCTATACGTCATACTGAACAACATTCCCTTAAAACCCAAGCCGATTAGTGAAAAACAATAACTTTTTCCGTAAAAATTATTAAATTCCGCATGTGAATAAAACAACAACTTGTATCTTCACATATTTTTTTATTAATTTTTATAATGAAGATATAAAAATTTATAAAAAAAATATGTTCAATTCAATAAAATTAGGTGTACTGACACACAAAAAAAACAATAAAGATATGCAGTCAATGCAGACGTGTAGGTATTAATTAATAGTATAAGAATATGCTTTGCGTGCTGGCTGCCTCGTGCATCAAAACAACGTCTTGCTAAAGGCACGCCTACACGATCAATAAATAAACTATTGATGGTGAGACGTCTGTAGTTACTCGACATTTCGACCAGATTGTTATTGCGATTTAAATTCATACATACATATATTATTTTAATTTCTCGTGGCCAAATAATAGGCCGCACAGGTCGTCTTCAAAGTTAAGTAACTCTTGCCAAGGTCGGTCCGTGGATGACCCCATTACATACCAAGACCCATTCGTGCCTTGGAAAAGTACGTTATGCAGTGGGTCCCTGTCACTGTCATTCGTAGTATAGGCAGTGGGTCCCTGTCACTGTCATTCGTAGTAAATCTTTTATAGTCGTTACGGGTAGTCAGAATCCCGAAAGTTTGACAACGAGTCTCGCCAAGATGTGTCGTTACCCAGTAACTGGGTAGTGGAGAACAGATGGGGAGTCGCTCCATGTAAAATACAGGTATTCAGCTACATCTGGTTAGACTAAGGCTAGACTGATGATGATATTATTTTAAATTATTTTCAGGCTGTGTTTTGAGGCCTTAGTCCCGCAGTGGGACATGCAAGGCAAAGATTCGCCCTCCAATGGGACATGCAAGGCAGAGGCCGCCCAATTTTCTTACTAAAACTATCTATATTAAGCTAGTGAAGACCAATCCTGCCAGTAGGGGTCAAGATCGATCTGCCACCTTTGTACTCACATTGTGGTTGGTTTAGCCCATGACCCGTTTGATATACATATGACATGCAAAATTTTGTTTTTAATATTTAGAAATATTAATGGTTTGGAAATTTGTGTTCAAATTGATTTAGAGCTACAGCTTCTTAGGAATAAGTGCTTCTTTATAAAAACATGCAAAATTAAAAACAAAATTTGTTTGTGTAACCCTCCAAAATTTGCATTGTGCACGCTTATTATGCACATCGATGACGATTTCGAACTTTCTTACCAAAATGCTATTTTGAGAACATTTATTAACCAAGCGAGCGAAGCGTCTCTGCTTCAAGTCTGGCAAAATTTGCTTTCGTGTGTCAGTTTTTTGGTACTCCTTACAGGTCGTATTTTAAAACCAATAAACTTGGTTCACAGATTTTACGACTCGTAGATTTTTTTTTTTTATTTGAATGGGTTTTTCCTCCAAAAAGATCCGATTTCGATGGATCTTTTTTATTTGAAATGTAGTAACTTTAAGTTGTAAATTGCTCTCTTTTTTAGATTTGTACCAGTAGAATCGGCCATTAACTACTGGACTACCTTCTCATCACAAAACTAGAGCATTCTGAAAATAATTAAAAAAAACGAGGCTTTAAAACCAATATTGATGTTAGTTTCACAATAAGGTCACTAGATGGCACTACTGTGCACCGCTAGATCGCGCTGTCGTTGTCGCTCGCCAAATGGTTAGGTAAGCTTGTTCCAAAAAAGTTTGTGCTCGCAAGGTCTACTGTTCGCAGAACGACTAATATAATATTTAAGATGTTGTTAGTAATTTTTTCTGGCACAATTTTATTCATTGTTCTATAATAGACTACTCATGGCGTTAAAAAATTTCTGAACTATAAATAAATAATATTGCCTTGCTGTCCGTACTTAAACGGACACATGTATACAATCAATCAATGTTTCTGTAATCAGTATAACTAGGACCTATTACATATAATTTTATAAACGAGCATGCAGTCCTTTCTCCGCATGAATTAATAATTTTCTTATTACTCAGAATCGTGAAGCGATGTGACGATTTTACAAATAGTTTTGTGATTACCAATCCATTGTTTACTTTGTTACTTGCACATAGAGTTCATATTTGTAGAAATGATGTTTCAATATAATTTATGTAATAGTTTTAAAGTGTACGAAGTGTTTTAGGGGTTCTTAATAATGTAGTAGGTCTACGAAATGTTATTATAGTCCCATTTTAGTTGAAAACCTGTGTCACATAAAGCAGGAAAAAAATAAAAAATCCGACGAGCTGAGAACCTCCTCCTTTTTTTGAGTCATTTAAAAAGTATATTTTACATAAATAAATAAATCGATGCAGTAGGTATTTTATGACAAACAAAAATGTAAGATAGTCGGAAATGTACCATTGCCAAAAAAAAAACGCAGCTTCTGACCCCTAGCAATTTATAGGGCTAGCAACATATTGATCAAAGATCTCTTTTTAAATCAGTATTTAAAAAATATGTATAAATCGATGATCTGATAAATGAAACGATGAAGAACGTGTACGGCACAACGATGGGCTTGCCTTCAATTATGTAAAATAGCTAACCATGAGGGTTTCTACGAAGAATCATACCTTCGCAGAAGCTCGATTGGATCCTTATTTTAATATCCGAGGAATTACAGAACACGAGTGTACCGTGCACCTTAACAGTTTTCAGAAGAATGGTTACAATACCGAAATTATAGACAGGTTAATTTGTTCACACCCCGCAAAGCACAAACCGAAGGATTTTCCATCCATTGCTTCCCACGTTTGAAAAAATTCTCGATAAGGTAAATGATGCAATTAATATTATCGAACTGTCAAAATGTAAACCGAAAGGTCAAAAAATCCGCGACGTACGAGAGTGCATTGGGTTGAGCATCTTCAATGTTGCAGTGTTCTGCAACTTTGAAGTTGTCGTCAGCCTTTTGTAGTAGTAGTAAAAGTGACATTCTATCAGTGATCACGATGAAAGGAAAAGTCTAGAATGTATCGGATTGACATAAGCTACCGAAAATGTCAATCATGTTGACAGTCGTAGTAGAAATACGAAACGCCTTGAAAGCGATTATCACTCGACTAGGTTTTCAGCATGAGAGACGAATGGAACCGTGAATGACAGGACAGAAAGGAGGCCTATATGATTTCGAATACACGGATATAGGCTTCTCCCTATATTTTCCCAAGTTCATCTGATAAGCACATATCGAACGAAACAATGCATGTGCACGTGCCGCAATGCAATTATTGTGGTTTCCTTTCAAGAGATCAATGTTGCAATATCATTTAAGTATGTATTTTCCGATAATGAAATGATCTAACCAAGATTATTTCCGGGATTTTATATACACATTGACATTAATGAATTGTATAGAAACAATGACATGAATACCTATTTACTTTTAAAGTATTTTATTTATTGTAAATGTGAATACTATGTGGGTCATTCCTTTTTGTTTTGTTTTTAATTTTTTCTCAGTTAGTTCTAATCATGGTCTGACAGTTTGAGTAATTTAAGTGGCCTACCCAAATGTCCTTTTTTTAGTATTGTTCGTCGAATCGTTGAGCTCTTAAATTCTGAGTTGAGCTGCACGATAACTGACAAATGCGTGCACTGACTGGACAGGCCCTCTCAATCCGTGTGGTGCTTTCTTCAAAAGACCACTTCAGACACCAATCCACATGGCCTTCACATGATCTGACCAAGATTATGTCTTGACTTTAAAAGAGACTGAGACCTCTGAGTTTGTTTCGGCCTTTCTTCTCAGAGTAGTCAAATAAGAAACGCCGACCTCATCTAGTTTTAAAATATGATTGACGTGTAAAAGTGTTTGTACAAACCTACTTACAGAAATAAAATCATTTATCATTTAAAGTTATTTCTTGGTGGAAAATAAATACCTATTTGACATATTTAGCTCTGTTTGATCCAATGGAGAGAGAGTTAGTAAAGTAAACTGACCTTATTTAACACTGAATGCCTTCACACACGTGCGAGCTCTAATTTTCTCGCTAATATGTACAGAGGCGAAATAATGAAGTATTCGAACAGTAATTGGTTATAATTATTGTGCAACTAAGATGCTTTCTGTGGTAATTTTACGGCAGATTGTAAAACCGTTTTTATTTTGTAGAATATTGTCCTTATTGTCCGATTCTAATGGTGTGGAAACGTACCATTATTGGGAAAAAACTGTTTTTTTTTTGTAAAATTAAGAACTTCATGGCTCAGCACTCGGCTTTAAAGAGGTTTACAAAGGACCCGAAAATTATAACCAAAATCTACAGCATTGATTTTTTAAGATATTATTTGATGCTTCAATATAAGTACATTTATCTTTTGCAGACATTTTGTAATAATTCACATAAAAATAAACACTTAAAATTATTCATGAATTCCACAAATTATTTCCAAATAAACCCGTCACACACTAATCCATAACGCCGAACCTCGTTCGCATAATGCTATTTATTGCATAAACAACAAAAGCGATTGACCCAAATTCAACCCTGCGAATTAAAAAAAACACAATAACCCCATATGATGATCGCGAGAGTGCACCCCAATCGATAGTCCTCAGTCAGCTGAGCTATCTGTGCGCAGTGCTCGCTGCTCGCCGCCTGCGCACTGAGCTCGATTGCGCGCACTGCGCAGAAACAACATGGCCGACAACCCTAAGAACGCTACTCATTAATTCTGCGCCCCTACGCATTGTAGTCGCACCCGTTGTAATTATTATACAACAGGCACTTTTAATTCATACTTATAATTTGAGCAATTTTTTTTGACGATTTTTTTTCATTTTGATTTGTATTGATACTTGATGCTGATCTGGTGAAAAAGCAGTGCCTTAGGTGTGAAATGAGCCAATAGAATTAAGACAAAATGTATGAAGCTTCAAGCATCACAAATACCTAGATATAGATATCATAATCCCATATTACTGTTTACGATTTTTTTACTGCTATATAAAATAAAAAAAGAATATAATCTAATCTCAAACTACTGACATTGTTCATCTGCACATTGTTTACCCATATTTGCAAATAAATGATTTAGAATTTTTGAATTTTATGTTTGTTGAGATTAGGGTCATATTTTATTTCTGTATGTTTTTGCGTAATGATGTGAATATGAAGGTTTGCTTGACTGTTACAGTATCCTAATGTTAATATAGCTCAGCAGTTGGATAACGAAAAGGGAATAGTAGAAGTAGCACCGGAAAAACATGGAATATGAAGAAAAAACAAGCAAAACCATGCTCGTATCCTCATATAATGTTTGACATTTGTGATATAACACACGAACATGTTACGACTCGTAATATCTCTATCACCAAATAAACCATTCAGACATTTTATTAAAAAAATCCATATCACATTCATTCGCGAAACTGGAAACTTTTGCGTTTGAATATTGAAATAGTCTCCTTTTTAATAAGCCACAGCGTCCAACCCACAGTAGTAGCGGTTCATAATATTTTAAAATAAACCGTGTGTTCAAGTAAACATTAAAAAGATACATCTTGCAAAAAACTCAAAGTACGCGGTGTAGTGTCGTAATTATGTCATTTCTATGTTAATCACATTTATATGCGATGTATGACAGGCTGGCGGCGCGCGCCGGGTGAAAAGGCCCCTCTCATTAAATTAGTCCAGTGGTTGGAGCACTATGCCTTTACTTGAGTTACGCACTGATTGACGTAAGTGTGAAACTCGCTCTCTCAACCCGCGTATGAATTAGCGAACATTGCCTGAATGCCTTCTATAGAGGCAATAAAAACGGCAAGGAGAAATAGTGTTGGTCTCGTGGTTATTTTTTTTTATGTTCGCTACCGGCACCGTAGCGGGCGGGGGTTAAGGTAGGTACATTATGTCAGGGACAATGAAATTTTCAAAATTTTCCTGTCGCGTTAATATTTTCACGTAAAGAAAAGGGGTCGTGGCTAAATAATTACAGCCGCACGGGTCGATCGTAGGATAAGCTATGCTCGCCGCGATCAGTTCGTGGATGGGTAGCCATCCATTACATATCGAGACCCCTTAAACTGGTCATTCTTAGATCTTTGACAGTCGTTACGATGACACTTATAATTTGGTTATGATTCAAAATGCATTTTGGAGTAGGGGTTATTAATTGGGCTTACTTAGGATTATTCCATTCCTCTGTTCGATAAGCGGGTTTAACACACCTCCTCATATTTTGAATGGTATAGTCAAGTGATAACGGGAAATCATTGCAAGAAGGATTGTAATTGGGCACACACGTGAGTCTATGAATGCCTGGTTGCGGCCAAGGCTTGTATTGTACTTTTCTCAAATAATGCGCGGACATTCAAACTAAGTAAATGAATTATAAATTCCAGAATCAATGACGAATAACGATAATTTTTCATGTTAATTTGTTTCTTCTTTACTTTAAACAGCTCTATTTGCAAGCCAAATCGAAATTTAAATAAAATCTTTGATAAGTTACCTCCTTGGTTGCCATGTGTTGAAGTAAAAAGTTCATTCCATTTTTAAATAACACGACAGATATATTTTTCATACAAACATTGCCGACCGGGGCGCTCCAATGTATTCGACCAGTACAGCATTTCCGATTTATCTTGTCAAAATAATGCTCGAATTGCCAAACATGTTTGAGAAAAAATTATATAATATGCAGCATGATATAATATCCGTGTTAATTTGTAAAACAGTGGCTGTTACCCTAGAAATTTATGAGCCGCTAAGTACTTATAATACATTCATTAATAATTCCAATAAAAAATGTTAACCAAAGACTGGAGGACAGTTGATATCAAATAACTTTCAATTAATTAAGTTAATTTACCTTAATTGCTAATAAAACATGGTATCAGTATCCACTTAAACTAAAATTTTCTATTTAACAAGTCAAATGGGAAGTTTGGACGATCGTCACTAAGTAGATATAATGGAATACAAGAATAGTTCTTATTGAATAAATTAATGTGTTATACCTTACTTATTGGTAGGATAATTATTTTAATACTTCATAATTATTTAGGAATCAAGTTATTTTCGGGTTTATATTTTTATAGAAAAAAAAATACTGTCCCGTGTAATATAAAGAAAGTGAAGGGTTGCATTTTGGGTAAGTGAGAATGTAAGCTTTTGTTAGGAATCTACGACCTATCTATAAACAAAATAACAATAAAAAACCACTGAATTGAGAACCTCCTCCTTTTTTGAAGTCGGTTAAAAATAGTAACGATGTCAAAACTGTGCATTGAATATTTTAAAAAGTAATTACTACGAGATGTGGGAACGAGCCTGATGCCGAAAATATAGTTTTAGAATTTTTGTCCATTTGTTTGTTTGTCTGGTTGTATGTTCCGGATTGGCGCAAAAACGGCTGAAAGGATTTGAAAGAAATTTGGCACACAGGTAGTTTATAACCTGGATTAACAAATAGGGTACTTTTGATCCCGGTAGTACGTTACCATGATATATTTTCTGGCACCCGCGCGGGCGATGCCGTGGGCAAAAGCTAGTAGAACATAATTGTAACACTAAAGAGGTTTACTTTAAAAAACTTTACTTGCGTATGTTTTATTAGAAAACCCAGCAGTTTGGGCGTTGATATATCAGTCTGGCAGGACTCTTGAAATGAGCAATACCTTTTTGTATATTTATATGTATATATTTGTAATCACGTTCTCGAAAACGGCTCTAAAGATCTCGATGAAAGTTGCAATGTGGGGTTTACTGGGGCGAAAAATTTATCTACCTAGGTCTCATATCTGGGAAAATTAGCTTTCTCCGTATTTTCACCCGAGCACAGCTCTGTCGCCCAAAATTTTGAACAAGATGGCTACCTTAGAATAATGACATGGCAACATGGAGAAAGTAAGTACCTACTATCATGGCAGCATGGAATTAGTATTAACTATCCTATACTATTAAATGAGCATTCTCTATTTTCACCAGAGCAGAGCTCAGTCGCCCAGGTACTGTAAATAAAGAGAGAAGATTACTTTTCGGGTGTTACGATTTGACGATTTGCAAACCTGACCAACGCTAGTACAGTATTTGCATACAGAGCGTATTCCAAAACTGATAGACTGGATAACATTGTCTTTGACGAGTCTCGTCTCAAGGGATCTTTATTTGTTCACCAGTCCATCTATTGACAGTTCGTATTCAAAATTCGAATTTATCGCCAATTGTTGACCAATGGTGTGATCCGGCTGACATTTGGCTTGCGGTACGCGTCTCTGATTAGTGCTTTGTCTTTTTGGTTATACGTTGTAATCTAAAAACTTGTTGTAAATTGTTTTACGTGAAATCTACTGTTTTATATTCATTTCTGTGAAAACGAATTGCACTTACTAAACTAGCGATAATTTGTGTCGGACTAACTTTTATGCTATTACCTATAAGGTATTTCATTTGATCAAGATTCTTGGTTGACTTTCAGGTTTTTAATTATTGTCTTAGAATTTCAGATAATGGCATACCATCTAGTCTTTTAACGACAAACATGGTAATAGGGGTGACTTAAGTTAACGACAACAAAGCTATGTAGTACAATACAGTCAGGGACATAAATTGCTGTGCAGATTGAAAAAAAGCCATTTCAATCGGCAGTCAAAAAACAGTTTTGTTTTGAATTTACGGATAAATAAATAAGTACAGTAAATTTTCCTCGCAAACTTTTCTCAGACTTAACCTATCTTTTAGCTCTAAACAGCAGCAGATGCCTTCCCGACATGAAGCTTACCTAAGATCGACTTTTTGTTCACTTCTGAACATGACGAATTCCTTTTGTTATTTCAATTTTTTTCCTCCAATCCGTGACCTCCTGTATTGAAACCGATCACCCTAAAGCTTCGGTCATTCGATATGATAATTAGCCAATACAATTAATTAGCACTATGTAAACAATGTATCAATTTTCTATTACTGTAATGGCCCCATAATTATGTAAGGAAAACCTTGGCCGAAACTAGGTTCGGCCGAATTTTTTGTGACTGAATGTCCGATATTAGGTTACGATCAAAAACATTTGCAAAGTTACTCTTTGTTTGGTGCGTTGGCAGAAGGGACTAATTGTTTGCGTTAGTGGATTGAGTAGCTTTCACGAACATATAGATAGTGCAATCCACGAAGACGCGCCCCACTCCGCTCCGCTCCGTACTAAAGTACAGCTTACAGTACAGTAATCGCGGAGTGGGGCGCGTCTTCGTGGATTGCACAATCTGTACATAATTATATATCTATAATTATTTGTCTAGTAGTCAGAAGCGCTACTCTGCCGTCCTTACGAAAAGTGCAATAACTCAAGTTTTGCGCCGAATTGAGATAAGTGCATATTCGGAATTTGCAGAACGAGATCTATATATTCTTTTTAGACACTTTTTACGTATCTATGACGAAGCCGGTTTACCTTGTATACCATGTATAGTGTTGAAGATACAAATAAAACAAAAATAAAATCTTTACCCGCGTTTTTTTCGAAATCAGGTTTAACCTAGTTATTGCACTTTTCGTAAGGACGGCAGTACTGCTGAGCATGAGGTCCTGGGTTCGATTCCCGGGTCGTGCAGTGTTATTGGTCTTTCTATCAGAAATTTCTCAGTAGCAGCTCGGAGTCTGGATTTGTACCCGGTTGATGGCAATAGGCTCGCCCCCTATTACTTGGGACTTAAACATAACTGGCGAAATGTGGGTGTACCTGCTACAGGGACACCTCTGCTCAACCCTTCGGGGAAACAAGGCGTGATGTTATGTGTTAAGTATATATACATTAGGTACAGTACATCTTTTCAAGATATTTCATTTAAAATAATAGGATACAGATTTTTCTTTCTTTTTGGTAGTAAAATTCTGTTAATCTCTTAAATACATTGCAAACTATAGGTTTGTATAATTTAGAAGCATTATTAATTACATTTAATTTAGTATTTTAAATTTTTGTAAACGTGAGTACCATGGAGCCGTTATGTTTTTTTTTTTGTTGTTATTAAGATGTATGTTGACTTGAAAGAGCATGGCAGTTGAGAGTATGTCATGCTCACTTAAAATGTCTCGCTGATGGTGGCGAGTGTGTTGGATCGTTCGGTTTCCAACAAAATGGTTGAGGCGGATGGTGCTGATCGTCATGTTCGTGAACGGGCGCCGTCAGTTGAGACTGATCATCTCTCATCTGCCAGGGCTTATTTGTAATCTTATATTTTCAATTGCTTTTGATTATTTTTTGTATATTGTTCTCACATATAGAAGCATCAAGAATAATGTACCCAGGATTTTGTAATATCTATATTTAAAGGAGTGTCCTGCCCGTTCTTCTCCATAGAGATCTATGTCTTGGAATGGGCAACTAGCTTCAACTTTCTGACTAGGTAACTGACAGACTCTTTGACAATTCAAAAGTGCCTGTAAATGGTTTAATTGAAATAAATGCTTTGAGTTTGAGTTTATTGTTGTTCAAGAGTTTAAGTGCTTGAATTTGAACGCATTTTTCGTTACGTTTTCCTTTCTAAAAGCTCCAAAATTTGTTTGTTCTATAATATAACCGACCGTCAAAGTTTAAAAAATGGCTTACACTAAACGAAGGCTAGAGTGCGAAAATTACTTTTTTTTAAACAACCACTGCACATCACACAAAAACCAAACCCAAGCAGCCAACAGACACAGTTTACCAAACCAAGCTTTCGAAGATGCCGCGATTATGTAAGAACATGTAGCATCAGCCGGAAGCCTACGGCCCATTCCCATTAGCAAGTCCGTCGTGCCTCCCTCCGGTCCGATAACTCCTGTTTAACTCAAATGAATCAGTGAAATCAGTCTTAAACCGCAACGCTACCGCAAAACTGTTTCCCAATCCCTCGCACGGACAGAATGGTAGATTTGACAATTAGAAAATTATGGAGAGCCCGACTGGAATATGTGCTTGTGCATATTCAGAAATTAATAACGTGAAAATTATAGGAGAGCTTTCACTTCCATCACTTATCTCAATACTGCATCGAATCGAATTAGAAGAACCTGAATCAGAAAAACCTCTGCTAAAAATATGAGCAATCTACAATCATTGATCACAGTTACAGCTCGTTTCGAATTAAAGTCAAAAGTAAATGACAGAATACAAAGCTCAAATTGAGCAGTACATAACAGCTACATGGCAGGCAATGGTGAGCGTGAACTTCGCTCGTTTAGCTTCCCCAACACAAAAATATATAACGATAATGCTATATAATTGAGGCACTTGCATCTCGCGATACATTTATTCAAACGCGTCGTCGGAACGCGACAAATGATCGCAGGCGCCGACAAAGGGTCGCATGACGTCACAAGACTAAAAACATTCCCAAAGCGCCATTAAAAGGGAGAGATCTAGCACTTTTGTCGCGCTAACCCAAAGCTTTGCAGTGCTCAATGATCCACTAAAGCAGTGCGCTAAATTGAGGGACAATACAAACCGGCGTACATAAGTGTACATGTTTTGGGTACCGTACCGCAAGCGTAATGCCGCGCGAATTATCTCGATCGTCGTTCTGTGAACGAACAGCTAATTGGTAATTGATTAAACCCATAAACAATATGGGTACAGTAAGCACTTTTGGGAAGATGTGGATATGTCAGTTGCATACTAATACCAAATCAATGTGGTATTTTAAGAAATGGTAACGGAGTTAGTTGAATGAGACACGTATTTAGGGTTACCATATAGAAATTTTATAAGTCCTGACAAAAAGCCTGACATTTAAATAAAAAGTCCGGACATTTTAGTCACAAAATCCAATTATTGTTTGATCTCGTTAAGTTGATTGTTAACGCGTAGATTTATATTTTGTTTTTAGATGAATGAGAAGTTAATAAATATTAAAGACTTATTTAGAATTACTTACTTAAATAAGTTTTATAACTCGTATTCCATCTGAGCCAAAAAATCCGGACAGATTAAAGAGCCGGACAAAAGTCTAGAAGTCCGGACAAATCCGGACGGATGGTAACCCTACACGTATTGGAATTTGGAATACTTAATTATTTTGTCATCATCAATATATAAATGAGAAAAAAGAAATTAAAAAAAAACATACTGAACCTATTAGATATCTGCTACGAGGTAGACACTAAATATTTTCACTAGCTTCTGAAAGAGTCTGTTACACTCGGCTAGTGTTGGGTGTTATAAAAGGATACGCGGCGGCGCGTGCAGATAAACATAAGTACAGTCAGAACTGTATAAAATAAAAGCGTCGTGCTGGGGACACGTGAAAAGGGTAATCGCGGCAACGCTTACAGAACACCTTGTAAAAAACTTTAAGCATATTGTATGACGTTTTAGTAAAATCACCTCATACACCGCGCGACTGCTGTTTTAATTAAAGGGGAAAGTAACAACCTGCATTTTATATTTGAACTATAAACCTGGCTCTGAAACCATACGGGCGGAAAATCAAGCCATGAATTTCGGGAAAACAAAACTGATAATGGTGCCGATTCTCTTGTCACAAATGCCTCTAAACTAGACTAAAAATCACCAAAATTTAGTTTATTCCTGTCAAACGACGATTTCCCATTCTGGAATAGACTAAAGTGACACAACTTAACTATTTACGTTTTTCACCAAAAATTTAGATTTTCTAACAAAATCTGACTATTTTTAATCGCGACTAAAAACGTGTGGAATAAAATTGGATGTCATGAACTTTAAATACACCTCGACTTCAGATGCAAAAACAGTACTTATTTATTTTTTCTTTTGCTTATATCTCGAAAACGGTGTGTCCAATCGCAAAAATAATGAAAATTTCGACCCCCTTTATAAAACGCTTAAACCCCTAACACTCTACATGTAGGTAATTTTGCTCATTTTCCATACCAAAAGTGAAAAATTCCGTACTCCTATAAAACACGTCGAGGCTACCCCTGCGCGCCTCCGGCTCTAAAAAGATTCAAGTGGTTAGCTATCACGTGTGGAGTCGCGATTGTCAAATTTGATTTAGATGTGTCAAAAAATTTTGCAGAATAGCTTTGAGATTCTCAAAGTCAAAAGTAAGGAATTTTAGTGATTGTTTAGTTAGTTTAGTTCGGTGTACAAGAGAATCGGCACCATTATGTGAATTAACAACAACAATTTTTAATCTGGCTTTGGGGAAGGTGCACTGTATTTAAGTAACGAGTCACTACTTACGTACATTTATAAGTATAAAATATTGTAGTTTAATTTCAGCTTTATGTCGACTTCAATCGGTTTGTCTGCAGACTGGAAGTACTTACCTTTTTCCCGATGGATTTTTAATAGTTGATTGTTGATGCGTATAAAGTACTTACCTGGAAGCAAAATAACACGAATGAAATATGCAAAATGATTAAATATTTATTTGTAATGAAAAACATGAGAGGTATTCAAATTGAAACAAGCGTTAAAAGTAAACTTTCATTTGCTATAAAGGGTGGTTTATTTAACCGCTGAATAATAAATAAGAAAAAATTGTAACACTTTTGTTTAATATTTCGGCTGCACTCAAAGAATAGCCCGGTGCCGGCTGGAGATGGGCTGGGCTCTATGTAATTAGACCAATTTAAATCTTAATTAATATTAATTGTCCGACGGCGGAACGAATCTGTCGTATAAGTACGGTTGTGAAAAAAAGTCTTAATGAACATCTTGCATTTTATTAAATTAACGGTGCCAAAGAATTTTTTTAAATTTCAAGTTTGGAACGCGTTCTTTCAACGGCCGGCAGGTCGGTGTTGCCTTTGCGAGTTTGAAGCGTTCTCGAGGGCACGTGTCGAGTTGTACGACGTCGTCGCGCTTTAAGATTTTTTCCCCGACTGTACAGTAAAGTAATACGTACTTTTATCCTCGCCGTGCTCATTGTTGCCGCTTCAATACAATGCGATGCCCCTAGTACTCTTAATACGGATGTTAACATTTATTATTCTATTAAATTATCCACTTGCCTCTGTATCAAGTTTATTTTGTAATACCATTCTTCATCAATGGAAGATTTAACGTTAAGTTCTAAGGGAACTGACTGACTTGGATTCGTTGTGAGTGTTGTCCTGTAATGCTTCGGTTAGTGGTATTGATTGATTGAATCGAATCTTCCTGTACCTTTATTATCTAAGTACTTACTGTGTTTTATTTTATTCTGTGAAATAAAGATTTAACATAAGTAATTAAATAGCAATTGGAGCATTTTATTGGTCGCTAATTTATTGAAATGAAAACTTCTTTAGGTGCGTTAGGTATTTTTGAGATGGGAAAAAACAATTGAACTTGCGACACCGTTACTGACACCTCATTTTTGTAAACGCGATTGTGCTCTTTATTTATATCACGTTACGGATCAATGTTCTATGCAAGTCTTTTTACTTTAGAGGTTTTGGAAGCAGTTTTTTAAATTGTTTAAGTTTTCACTTCTTTCGGCACTCCCGGAGTGCCACTGTTTTTTTTATTAGGAGAGCGGCACATTTGAGACTTTGTATATTGGACACATTTTAAGACCTTAGGTACAGTAAGCGCTCAAAAGTGCATGAGCACGCTAAGAGTCGTATTGCTGTGAACACGCGGTATAGCTCGTACATTTGTATGTGTAAGCAACACGATACACACACCACAGATAACGCAGTTACACGAAACAACAATATATTTCCGTCGCTTTAAACATGCTAGCACACACGCACTATGCGCGTGAACTTGACCAGTTAATGACATTGCTAAAATTCGATAGTAACTTAACAAGCGCAGATAGCAGAAAGCGTTAAGCGTTGGTATGGAATTCAAACTGCCTCAGGTTCTAATCTCGTGAAACACAGTGCGGTTTTTTGCAAATATTATTATTTTTGTTTTCGATAATAATATTTTTTAAATATTGCTGCTTTTTTATGTTGTTATTGCAATAAAGGTTTTAGAATAAAAAATGCGTGATATATGATAACAAAATTAAAAAAAATATGTTTATTCGTTATATTTATTTTACATAAGTTAATAAACAGCTACAATTATTTATCATTACTTCAGCTGAATAAGATGTGAAATAGATGTCAAGAAACTTAGAAGCAGTTTGTATTATTTAGACATATTTAAATTATGAAATATTTTAAATTTTTAATGGATTTTTTCACCATAAATATTAAGCTTTGATCATGGTCGAAGTAATTAAGTAATAAATAAGAATATTAGACTACTTAAAATGTAAAAAACTACTTACAGAATAGGTAATTTTAAGGTTAAATATGGGCAGTTTGTTTATATTTTATTTGTATTAATTATTTTACATTTTATTTGACTTTAGTAAATATTGGTTGTTATTGAGGTTAAAGCTTAAGTATTCATTTTCTTTACGAAAAGAAGATTGAAACTAAACCTCAAATTTTTATCCTAAAATAATACTATTACTAAAATAATATTAAACAATTTCGGTATATCTGCAAGAAATACGACAAACACCCTATTGAAACGTGCTTAAAAAATTCGTTACCATAAATTCATGCAATAACGAATCTGTTGTTTATTAAGTTGGTACGGTCAATATTTTAAGGTCAAAAACGGTTTTCTAGCTGGTCTTCAGTGATGCAAGCCTTCAGAGTGCACGGCGAACGGTTCATAATGACGTGTTTTTAATAATTCAGCAAAATGTCTCGTTGGTATGAAACCATTTGTTTCATTCACCATTTGACGTCGCTGCTACTCGATAATAAGCCCCTTCCTCATATCTCTTAACCCTCACAGTATTTCTCTAGAACAAAGAAAAACATTGTTTTTATTACACATAATACCTTATTATTTATTGTTCACTAATCGAATTAAACCTCACAATGAATTTAAAACTTTAAAGGCATCTTCTGTCTCAACAATACCTCTGTTCTATCAACAATACCCTTGATTAAGATTTATGTTTGGTAAAATATGAAATATATTAATGTTAACACTCACACTTAGTCCGGTTTCATTAGATATTCACTTCACTTTTACGCAGCGCAATAATATTCTCTGATCTGATCTGATCTCTTCAATATATTTTATGCCTGCTTTTTGATAATAATAACCACAACACTGCGCTAAATACTCGTCACCAATATTATCCACGAACCAAAAAAGTTCTATTAATTAAATACTCGTAACAAACTGCATCTACCCCACAGAAATCGAAATAATTTACTTAGTTTTTTGTGGTCTACCTGCTAAACTTTAATATTTATGTGAACAAGACGAATGAAACTAAAAACGAATGATGATTATTGAACTAGTCATTGGTTGCAGACAAAGTGAGTGTGTGTGTGTAATGTGCGTGTCTACAGTATTGTAACAACTTATAGAAGAAGGTCGTAAGTCAAACCGAAGCGTCAGTCTATTGCTTTGTGAGATTGCTCATGGACTTTTCGTCGGTACTGTACCTAATTCCATAGTAAAAACCCAAATAACAATTCCTGGGAATCGAAGCCAACACTAAGTTCAAGGAGGGGGGGCTAAAGTAGCCCGAGGAATTCAAATTTTCTTACGTTTTTTGCAATTTGCAGGTCAGTGTCAGGTTGTATGTTGATTAAAATATGATTCGCGACCGTAACAAATATGGCTTTACACAATTATAATCATTTGAATCAGCATATACAACTCATCAGAATTGGCCTACAATGTCATGATTTCATCAAATAGAAATTCAATGAACTTAAGAAAGTTGTATTGATGATTTTTATGATTATAATTCTATGGATAAATATTTGATTCGGCCGCGAATCATAATTTAGATCAACATACAACCTGATACTGACCTGCAAATTGCAAAAAACGTAAGAACATTTTAATTTCGCGGGTTACCCGGACGCTTTCGCCTTAATAACCATTACTGAATACGAGTGCTATGTTCAGCACACGTACTCATTAAGCTGAAGTTTTATAGAATTATTAAACGAAATAAGCAACAAATTGACTGTAAAACTGATCAGGAATTAACCGTCATACAATAGGTCGGTCCCCTCCCCTTCCCCCCACAGAGAATGTTCTCCCCCCTCCCACCTTACTATGTTATTAATTTAATTCACACCCGTGTTCTTTTATTTGTCTTCATTGTGTTAAATGCACCTGTACTGGTGCTTTAGGGCTGCCGAATACGATCGAAGATTTTTAGAACAATAAGCACTAGGAAGGTAATTTTGACGTTCAAAAAGTGCTGATTCTCAGCCTAGTTTCAATAAATGATGTTGGATTTTGAATGTTTTTAACCGACTTCCAAAAGGAGGAGGTTCTCAATTCGTCTGATTTTTTTTTTTTTTTTTTGTTTGTTACGCGATTACTCCGCCAATTATGAATAGATTTTGATGATTCTTTTTTTGTTTGGTAGATCATACTTCAGAGGTGGTCCCATTTAAATTTTATTAACTTTGCTTGGAAAGTTTTTGAGTTAGCTTCAATTATACGTATTTTTTCCCACTTAGTATGTAGATGATTTATGATAACTTTCTGTCACTGTTATTTACATAGCAGGTAGTGGTATTCGAATTTGTGTGGGGTAGGTACCACAACTAAAAAGTGAAAAATAAAAACTTTAAAAACAAAAAAAAAACAACCGACTTCAAAACAAAACACTACAAAGTGAAAAATAACTTTAATTTCGGAAGTCGGTGACAAAGAACGAAAATTCAAAACCAAAGACACCGACTTCCGAAATTAAAGTTATTTTTCACTTTGTAGTGTTTTTTTTTGAAGTCGGTTGTTTTTTTTTTGTAAGAAGTTTTTTAGTAAACAATATTGTTCTGTTCCGAGAAACTACCAGCAGTTTTTGCTGTTTAATAAAATGTGCGTAAAAGCAACTTCGCGAATTTATTCCGCATGTTTTATAAATCGTAAAATAATCCCAAAAAAATAAAATAATTTATCTATTGGCATAAATATTCCGGAAATGATTTCGACAGCCCTGTCTGAACACGTCGAATTAATACATCGCTTCGACGACAGATGTCGCCCTTTTTCTTTAAAACTGAATACCATCAATGTAAGACAATATGTCTTTACGTCCATACATTTACTAGGCACATATTAGTGCTCGTGACTACACATACATGCATACAAGAATAAAAACCACAAATGTGTTGAAAGATATTTCGATAAGTTTTGGAAGGAAAGACGCATGAAGGGTTTATTGCTGGAGGTTGATGAGTTATTGGCAGCTCTGAAATTAGATTGGTCCTTTTTAGGGTTCCGTACCTTAAAAGGAAAAAACGGAACCCTTCTAGGATCACTTCGTTGTCCGTCCGTCAGTCTGTTAAGACTCTTTTTCTCAAGAATACGTGGAGGAATCAAAATGAAATTAATGTCAAATACGTGAGTCTGTGGTCCCATAGAGCTCTAAAAACCAAGCTTGTAAGTCAACGCAATAAGAAAATACGGCCATTTATGCGACATATTTTGATAATCGCTAACTCCTAACCTATAGGGTACTTCCCGTTGACCTAGAACCATGAAATTTGGCAAGAAGCAAGGTCTCAAATAATGATATAAGTCAGAAAATCGTTAATTTGTAGTTTTATCACATAAACAATATTTTATGCGATTACAATCTTACATTTGCAGTTGGACTATTGACCGTGACGCATATCGATGTATGGGAGAACATGTTTTTCAACTACAATGTTAAGTTTGTTCTTGGGGTAAATTCATCCCAACTACGGAACCCTTCATCGTACGTGGTACACACGTCTACACATCAAGCTATACATTTCCGTTTATGCTGATCTCGCATTCGATCTTCATCATCTCGATTTATTTTTTTCACTAATATTAGTTGTGCTTATTTGTAGCGTTTAAGTCATAATATGTAAATGTCAACTGTTTAATTATTTTACCGTGCTATGCTATATGTGCTGCAATGCAATGCAGATTTAATAATAGAGTTCAATATTTACCTGTAGAGCGATTCTGTAAATGAACTGCAAATAGATAAATACTGCCCAGTCAATAACAACATCAAACATCTCAAACGCGTATGTAACTACGATTCTCTTATAACATACGTTGTTAGGTTTATACCTAAGTTTGTAACCCTGAAAACCTTGGGCTACTCCCATGGTGCTCGAAAAACTGGGAAATCCTGGCAATTGTTTCAAAAGCAAGCTAAATTTTCTATAATCTGAGCCCAACTCAAGCACTCTAGGGCTATTCATATTGGTTGCGAAGATACTGCTAGTCAAAGATGGGCATTTTTTTCCAAAAAGTTAATTGTCATGACACGTACCGGTCATAGAGAAAGTGACAAGAGATTGGTGTTGATATTCCCCCCCCCCCCCCTATCGAAAAAGACTGGACTATAGTTATTGACCGTTCACTTAAAACCAAAGTTTTCACTTTGTTGTAGAATCAACCGGCTGATCCTAAATTTCTGTGTTGGTCTGAGTCTGTCAGAACGTCCGAGGAGTTCTGCTGCACGAAAACGAGCAATTTCAAAAGCAACTATCATTGTATGCAGATAACTCAAAGATAATGCATTCGAAGAAAGCAACCTCATTTTAATTGACTATACGGAGCAACGCACAATGCGCTATGCCGTACAGCAAAACCATTCATTATAATAATTAGTAAAAAAAAATTAAATGTTACCATTTAAAAATATGGTGCGCAAAACTGGCACGCGTCTGATACGGAATAATGAACCGCTCGGAAAATGGACCGCAACGCTCTTTAGATATAACAAAACAATGGATTCGAAGAAAATTTAGTCGTAAACAGTGTTCTAAGCGCGACTAAGTGCGGCGTTAATTATTAGTTTAAGTATTCATAAAAATGTACGTTTACGCCGCCGACCCCCGAGGCGGAAGCCGGCAAAAAGTTTTATTTCAACTTTATTGTAGCACCACAGCTGGCGTTTCGGCGGTCCACGCGACCCGCGACTAGTCGCACGACTGTCTGTCCGACGCGCGACTAGACGCACGTATGCATTCTTAACGGTTGCTGCAACTATTGCGTCAATTGCGTGATGCATTTGAACTGAATGTGTGTTAATAGGACCGATTAAATTAACTATGAAACAATTTAGACACTATTCAAAAATGGATATTCATAATAATAACATCCATTTTGTTGTTATTTATGGAATGTAGTGTAAAATCGCCGACCGAAAAGCAAATCAGTTCACTTAAATCATATTTTTATTATAATTATAATATATCGTTCCAGCCGGCCGCTGTCTTGTCTGTCTGTCATAGGGTTCACGACGCCATATACGAAACGCAACCCAAAGAAATATTTTAATTTCGTATTCTGAGAACCGAAATAATAAAACTTCAACTGCGACTCCGCTTTCACTGGCCTTTGGCGAGTTAAATGTTACTATTCTGTTTAGCTTTATTTTGTAAAAGAAAAAAGGAATCTTTTACAGCTTTGTAAAGCTGGTAGTTTCGGGAATACGGAAATACAAATAATATTATGTGTATAGTCGAGTAATCCTGAAAAAAGCTTTGTGAACATTAATACAGCTTCATTTTATGCAAAACAACGATATGATAAAGAAATATAAGAACACAAATAAACACATATATTTGTACGTACGCGTGTTGTGTATCACTCATTCTTCGTAACATCATTAAACCGCTAAAATGTACGGAACCGTTTTAATTTTGTTAACAAAAATAAACAAATTCAACAAAGCAATTGTAAATCAACTTCCAAGAAAATGAGAGAGTTATGTGTATAACATTTCTTCGTTTTTTTCGTGCAAAACGCAAAGGAAGTTAAACGCAATATATTTTAATACGTTTTTTTCTCCGAACGAACGTCGGTTGACAGGAGGCACTATAAATAAGAATATGTACACGTCGCGTCGCACTGAATTATACCATCTGTCAAGCCATATTTGATGTTATTTGTATGAAAATAGATATTATAATGTCGTATTAGTTGTTGTAAGAAAATATACGAGAGGCGGCGGCGTGCGAAGTCGAACTGTAAAGTATATCAAACTGTACCGAAGAGTAAAATAAGGTCAGCACACATGCACGGAGATCGCTATTGGTGGAAGTGACAACCGTAGGCAGACGGACGCTGTTTACGCATAATCGAAGAATGTCTCTAGTCATACTGAAGAAAGCATGAAGCTTGTGTAAAAGCAGCGATTGTCTTTGAAAGCTAACCAAGTAATGATTGATGAGTTGACTGAACATTGAACGATTTAATGGGAACAGAGTCTTCAAAATGAAGACAGAAAAGCATTTTAAACTGCTTCTATTGCCCTAATTAAGAAACCTACAGAACACACGAGACAAAATCATTACAAAAGACGTAACAGAATAAGCCTCAGTCTACACTATCTTGCTTATCTAGCTTACACGAGTTTACACCTCTTGAATGGAGCGCTCGTTGCTATATGAACGGCTCGGAACAATCCCTATAGTTCTAAGCGTTCTAAGCGAAACGTATGTCATCTGCACTCGGCCTAAGATGGCGAAGATTCGACTAGAGATGACAAAGCGGTCGTTATAACAATATTGTTGACGTCGTCCTTTATTGTATTGTGGACTACTGCTACTTTGATGGCTAGATTTTGTCAGTCAGTCGACTAACGGACAAGTCGAGACAATTGATGAATATATAAGTATGACAAATCTGTCTTCTGTAATTCTTGGTTGTGAATGTCGGTATGACGATGTCTATATATATACCCGACCCCGACTGCCCCGTTGGTCTCGTCGCCTCAAGCGCGACTGCTGAAGTTGGGGTCCTGGATACGATTCCCAGGTCGGGCAGTGTTATTGGGGTTTTCCATTAGAAATTTCATAGTAACAGCCCGGAGTTTGGAAGTTGGCAGTGTGATACTCCCGTGCCTCGGAAAGCACGTTAAGCCATTAATTAGCTCTGCGCCTGATCTCTCTCCGGTCGTATCGGATTACCGTCCCATCGGACTATGAGAGTGAGGGAAGAGGGAGTGCACCTGTGTCTACGCACACACTTATGCACTATAATATCTGAGATTGATCACCATGGCCAAAATCGGTCAGGAGGACTATTATTACTATACACCGTGAAATTTGAATCACAGTTTTGCTAGAATAAACGTTGTTCAGACCATGGTCTACTACCATTCTACAGCATCCAATAAAAAATAAAACATAATTGGTTTTTTAAAAAACACAAAAAAAGACAAAGTTAAAAAAGTCAAGATTATCGTTACTCCCTACAACACAGACATTACGCACGGGACACAGCATTGTCTACAGGGAAATGTACCTTCATAAACGAAATTTAGTAAGCAGTAGATAATCTTGACTTTTGAAACTTTGTCTTTTTTGTGTTTTTTCAAAAACCAATTATGTTTTTTTTTTATTGGATGCTGTAGAATGGTAGTAGACCATGGTCTGAACAACGTTTGCTCTAGCAAAACTGTGATTCAAATTTCACGGTGTATACTACAGAGGAGTCCTTAAACATGCGAGATATCTGGTCTATGTAAATTGGCGTCCCCGATTATATCATCAACAACAATGACAAACTGTATTAACCTACTGCTAGAGAAAGACCTACTTTCTTTTGAGATCTTTGGTGCAAGGGTAATTACAATTTCGGGGACTAAGTCAAAGATGGACCGCACCAGGGTATCATCATCATCATATAAGCCTGGAATCACCCACTGCAGGATATAGCTCCCACTGCAGGCTTCTGCTCCTTTCTGCTACACTTCCCGGTTCTGTGCGTCCCTCATTCAAGTGTTTCCCGCGACTGTGGTGATTTATCGGCCTAACGGGCTTTTGAACGTCCTTGGTTCCTAGGGCCTCTGCCGGGGTTGCGAATAAGGCCGAAAGGGAAATCGTGGCCCCCGGCAACATGGCAACTGAAGGAACACGAGTGGGTTTTAGTCAGTAAGATTCTGACACGGCCTCCTGCTCCACCCAGAGCGAGAGATAACTTCAAACCCAAAAAAAGTTTAAGGTTCCTAGGGCCTAACCTTGAAGACCATTACACCAGTGGCCTTCTAGGCAGGTGTCCTGCTCAACCCAGACCAAGGCATGGACTAGCAGGAACTGTGGCGGAAATTCTATCTCACAGAAATTAACCTTAGAGGCAATAGAAAAATAGTACAGTATAAGCATCTCAATCTATATAATTATCAATACACTATAGTTTTGACGCCATCAAGATGTTCTATTAACAACACATTGTTTTTAATAAATAAAACACATTGCAAATTCGCAACAACAAACTGCACGGACGGAAAACAATAATAACTATAATGTACATATAAAATAATATAAATAACAATGAGGTAGATTGGATAAAATGTTAATTAGTCTATTGTTTAGCAGTGAATAGAAGTAAGAACACGAACGAATGATGCAAGAACGGATACGTACGATACGACGCGCGTGGCGAAGATATAATATATGATGTTTCTGAAAGGCAAGGGAAACAACGGGAAAGGCCGGGCGGGGACGTCCTAGGAAGACTTATACTGACCTTATTGGTGATGTTCTTCAGAAAGGCCAGGTGCGTAGTACTCGCAACCGGCGTGCGTGTACTACCAGATGTATGAACGTAAACGAGGCAAAAGGAGTATGTAAGGATCGTAGCAGGTGGCGTTCTGTAATTTCTGCCTACCCCCATGGGAAGAAGGCGTGAGTTTATGTATGTATGTATGTTTCTGAAATATTGGCGTAGACATACCTATATACAGTAAGAGTTTTAGCAAACCCAGATGAACCTATTTTCCAATTATTACGTTGTTTTTTGCCCTTTATTAAGCATTTTTACTGATTTTTCAAGGTCCAATATGATGGCTAACAGACACTTACAAGAAGAAGTACCAAAGCTAAGACCCCAAACAAACTAGGAAAAGGGCACGAGGACGATGATTAAAGGTCCAACAAATTCAGTAGCCCTCGCGTCTGAAGAAGTAAATGCACATATCTAGAAGAAAAAAGAAGAAGAAAGAAAATATGTTAAACATGACGCAAAGAAAGAAAAAATACACGAAAAGAACAAAACAATATTTGCTTATCAATTGAAATAAATACAGTGATAGGTGGTTTTAATGATAAATGACAACTATGAAACACTCACAGAAACAGTGAAAATCATATTTTAGACCAAACGACAATATTTGAAATCGAGAAGAAGCGCAATCTTCTCGGCGGACACGATATTCAGTTCTCCAATGCTTACGGATCGAATAGGCTGAGTCCATTGATACTCAGACTATCATATACAACCGCATTACCACACTATAAATGAAAATTGCAACAAAGTCGCCACACTTCGTCAGTCGATCGACCAAGGATAAAGGATCTCAATTATGACAACCCACAAGTAAATATAACTTAAATTGTTCACGCACACACGGAAAAATAACGCAAGATGCTCACTGAGAGCAAAAACTAGATACACAGTTGCACACCTCACAATAATGCCTTGTAGCTAACTTAGCGTCATAGGAATAAAAATAAAATGTAATTATAATTATTATTTACCCGCATTCGTGTCAGCCCGCCATGTCTGTATTGATAGTAATAGTTAGGGGAACAATAAAATATACTTTAATTAGTGGCGACGTCGTACCATTCTGGGGGGCAACGACCCCTGCCGCGGGGCTCGTAAGAAGGGTACGCGGACTACGCCGCGGTACGCGATACGCGATACGATACGACTTAACTATTCGACTAATGTGATGACAAGCTGTTTTTGAGAGTTTAACTTTGCGTGATTTCGGTGGATAAAACTTTGGTGTTAGCTACTGAAGTTAAGGATGGGGCGATGGTTTAGATAAAGTGGTAGCAATTTTGTTGAATGGCTGTGAATTTGTTCTAAGTTATGATAAGTATAATTTTAATTGGATTTCACACTTTTTTGCACCATTTTTTTCTGTTTTTTTCATCAACTATTTCTTACAAAGAAGGCGCATGATAAACATTATACTTACTGATAGAAAAACCTAATTTACAATCAGTAATAAATTAACCAACATAATAAGTAGCCCGCATAAACGCTAATATATTTAACGATTTATTAAAATACCTCCATGATGGAAAACCAGCTATGCAGAAAAAAATATATAATCATAAACAATTAAATGAGCCTATCCGTAACGGCGGCGGTACGACAATCGTTTACTATAAACAGGATCAGACCAGCCTATATAATTTGATGCAACAATGTTGCAATATGAAAAAAGAACCGACCGCGACGCTTACGTGTTGCTTTTTACTATTTCTTTATTAATAATTATTATATGAATTTTTTAATTCAGTGACATTGCCTATGTGTGCAACCGGCCCAGTTATAAAGCAATTGATGCTGATGCAAAAATGGACAAGTTTTGTTGTTATTATAACTTCACGCGTGTTCTACCTTGGGTTGTGAGCGGAATTTTAAGTTCAGTTTGTTTAGCGGAGCTTATAAAGACCACAAGCTGTAAAATCATCAGAACGAAATGTCCACATCAACAAAATAAATAAACAATTGATTTAACCACACAATGCATTTTCAAACACGGAATCCTTTAGTATCGCCGTGTCCGTCTGTTTATCTGTCAGTCTTATACGTCACAGGGTTTTTAACCGCAGACTAGAAAAGGCTTTAAAGGCGTAATTATTCCTGGATTTTGGACATTTATAAAGCCTACAAGATAATAAAACAAAACCATAAAATAACATCTCCTTTTTTTAATACCCTTGTTATTTTCCATACATTGAGCCGTTTACGAAGCTGGCTTTTTTGTTCATAAATGCCAGTTTTATTTAAAGAATTTAACAAGATCCACTTCTTCCCTTCTTAGAGATCATCGTTTGCTACACAGCTAGAAGCAGGCAATGTGTATCGTTGAATGATCAAAACAGTATACACAGCATACAGATATCATCACCATGCTAGCGTGTTAGCCTAAGTACGCACGGGCGATTCTATAACGCGACGATTTTTTTTCGCTCCCTGGATTTTGAACTCTCAGTGTTGAGCCGAGCATTGAGGATTCAACAGAGTGCATCCCAGCGCGTCAAAAAATACACTGTTGGATTTTCAGCTCTCAGCGCTAAGCAGTACGCTGAAAATCAAGTGCGCGGTAAAAAAAAAATCTCGTGGTTACAAGGGCTTACGCTGTTAATGTACCTACAACAGATGCTTGACAATTCCCCAATTAAGAAATCACAAAAAATCTATCAGCCGATCGAGCATCAGTTAATTAACTGTCACGTCCAGCTCAATTATTCCAACTTCCCAGTAGTGTCTGCGTCACCGAAGGTTTTCTCTATAAACTAGTTAAGGATAGCCTTAACAGTTATCAGTATAGAATTTTTGCATGATAATTGACAAAATTTCAACACTGTAGCGACTTCTTTTAAATAATAAATAAATTCATTTAATTAATACCCCGTGTGGTCTCCGGGCAGTAGAATAGAACCATTCCATCTCATCCCGTGGGTGTCGTAAAAAGCGACTAAGGGAACAGCTGAGGAATTTTATTGTTTTCCTCTGTGTGGTACGAACGACACACACCCAAGCTAAGGTTGCCGTGCCGAGAGCTGCATGGCTAGGGGGGAGCCTAGTCGCGAGCGTGCCTGTTGTCTGGGATCGGGCGCCCCCAGGCACTATCAAGCCTTACCTCTACATGCGGGGCTCTGTAGAGTGTTGACAGATTTTTTCCTTTGCTATTCGTGGGAACTAAATGAGTAATTCAAATATTAATAATCAACTCGGAGGCGGCGGTGATGCTCGCCACACACCACGTCAGTTGTTTCCACGGGGCGAAAAGCGAGCAGCGGAATGTCGCTTAGCTACGCTGAATGTGCAGGGAGGTATAAAAGATAAGATGGATGAGGTGTGTGAGTTGGTGAAGGATAAAAGAATAGATGTGTTATGTGTGAATGAGACGAAAAGAAAGGGAGTGGACATATCCAAACACGGTACTCTGACCGCAATTTGGTCCGGTGTTCAAGAGGCACATAGGGCCAGTCAGGGTGTGGGGGTTGTTCTGTCCGAGCGGATGATGAAATGTGTGAAAGATTATGTTTGTGTGAGTCCCAGGATTCTCTGGGTAAGAACCAAGGTGGGCCTAAACTCTATTTTTATTTTGTGCGTTTATGCACCCGATATGGGAAGCTCACCTTCGGAGAGGGACGAATTTTGGTGTAGTGTAAGAGATTTAGTGAATGGATGTAGGTCAAATGAGAAGATTGTTTTGCTTGGAGACTTTAATGGTTGGGTTGGTGTGAAGAGGAATGGGTACGAAAAAGTGTTAGGTGCATTTGGGGATGAAAGAGTGAATGAGAATGGGATCAATTTACTAGAGATATGTGTAGAGAGGAATTTGTCTGTTATGAACACTATGTTTAATCATAGAAAGGTTCACAGGTATACGTGGGAAAGGCAAAACAGTAGAAGTATGATCGACTTTGTGATTGTGGATGGAAGATTAAAGAGTAAAGTCACAGATACTAGAGTATATCGGGGTGTTAATGTAGGGACTGATCATTATCTGGTTATGTGTCGGGTGGATGGTCTGTTCAGGCATTGGCGTCACCGAGTTCGAGTTCCTGTGACTGCTCTAGAAAGAATAAAAGTAGAAAGACTGCAAGAATTGAAAGTAAAAGAGGAATATAAGATGGAAGTGAAAGTGAAGACGGATAAAATATTTGATGATACGAATGATTACAGTCTAGAAGAAGTATGGGATATAGTGAAAAGTAGTATGGTGCATGTAGCCACAAAAGTATGTGGTCTGGCGAAGAGAAAATGTGGTAGTAGAACGAATGATTCTTGGGTAGATGGTGAAGTAAAAGAGGTTGTGAGGAAGAAGAAAGAGGCCTGGCTTAATGTTTTAGCCTGTAAGGCCCAAAATAGGATGAATGGGATAACGAATGTGACAGCTGATTTGGAAAGAGTGAAGAAGAAATACTCCGAAATGAAAATGGAAGTGAAAGAGATGGTAAAAATTAAGAAAGATGAAATGGAAGAAAAGTATAACAGGAAGTTTTCTGATAACTTCAGGGTCAATGTTAAGCTGTTCTGGAAACAGGTAAGATTGGCTCGCAGAGTGACAGGAACATCCAATATGAATGCTATAAGAGCAGAAGATGGATGTTTACTAAGCGAAGAATGTAAGGTATTGGAACGCTGGAAGGGATACTTTGAAAGTTTATTTAGTTGTCAGGATAGTGTGCAAGGAGTGGGTAACTGGGCAGACGCCAGTTTTGAAGACCCAAACTCAGATGTAGATGACGAAAATGCGATAGAAATAGATGAGATTGTAAGAGCGCTGAAAGGGATGAAAGTTGGGAAAGCTGCAGGGTACGACAGAGTGTCTGCTGAAATGCTGAAGGGCGGTGATGGGGTGGTAGCAAGCCTGTTGTGCCGAATCTTTAATATGTGTTGGAGATATGGCCGTGTGCCGGATGATTGGTGCAAGGCTGTAATCGTACCACTATATAAGGGAAAAGGCTCTCAGCAGGAGTGTAAAAACTACCGCGGCATTAGTCTTTTGAGCGTTGTCGGCAAACTGTATGCAAAGGTTTTGATAAATAGAGTGATAAGAGTGACAGACGAGAAAATATGGGATGTACAGGCAGGATTTAGAGAGGGAATGGGCTGTATGGATCAGATCTTCTCCTTAAGGTGCATAACCGAAAAACTTCTAGCAAAGCACAAGAACGTATATTGTGCTTTTGTTGATTTGGAGAAGGCCTATGACAGTGTGTGGAGGGAAGAACTGTGGTCGACACTATCCAAGTACGGTGTGGACTGGCGCTTGGTACGGGCACTGAAATCTTTATACAAAGATTCCAGTGCTTGTGTTAGGATAAATGGGGCATACACGAACTGGTTCTGCATCTCAAGGGGTGTTAGACAGGGTTGTGTAGCGTCACCGTGGCTGTTCAACTTGTACATGGATAGTTGTCTGACAGATGTGAAAGAGGGTGAGTGCGGATTGAGGATGAATGAGTTGCCTGTCAAATGCCTTATTTACGCAGATGATCAAGTTCTTCTTGCATCGTCAGCAGAACAGTTGCAAGACATGGTGACTATGATGAATGAAGCATATAAGATGAAAGGAATGAATATAAATGTGAATAAGACGAAGGTCATGGTGTTTGAAAGAGGAGAGGATGTATCGGTGTGTGATGTGAAAATAAATGATAAGAGTGTGGAGCAAGTAAGTGAGTTTATATATTTGGGGAGTCTGTTCACAAGGGATGGGAAGATTGATGGAGATGTGGAAAGGAGAGTAAACGCAGGAAACAAAGTGAATGGTGCTATACATGCGATTGTGACCAGCCAGTCGATGTCTAAAAAGGCTCGACTGGCTGTTCACAATGGTGTGCTGGTGCCCACGCTTATGTATGGAAGTGAATGTTGGGTGTGGCAAAAACAACATGAAAGTAGAATAAATGCTGTGGAAATGCGTTCCTTGCGAAGCATGTGTGGTCTGACTATGAATGATAGGCTGAGGAATGATGTGATAAGACAGCGGTGTGATTTAAAAGAAGATGTAGTGACAAAAATTGAAAAGGGTATGCTGAGATGGTTTGGGCATGTTGAGAGGATGAATGAAAGGCGACTAACAAAATGTATTTACGAGGCTAATGTGAAGGGAAAGGCCGGGCGGGGACGCCCTAGGAGGACATACACTGACCTTATTGGTGAAGTTCTTCAGAAAGGCCAGGTGCGTAGTACTCGCAACCGGCGTGCGTGTATGACCAGATGTATGAACGTAAACGAGGCAAAAGAAGTATGTAAGGATCGTAGCAGGTGGCGTTCTGTAGTTTCTGCCTACCCCCATGGGAAGAAGGCGTGAGTTTATGTATGTATGTTTATGTATGTGTATGTTCATTTAATTCAGACTAATTGATATGTCCATAAATTGTTAGTTACAAAGGTCTTAAAACTATGTTAGTGATCATTGATAATTAAATTCAAAATACATAAAAATTCCAAATAAAAATAATTAAATCACTCATGTCAAAAAAAAAACATCATCATCTTGTCACGTGAAGCCGAATGAGCCTACCCAGCAATGCAGACTCTGGCCTCTCAGAGATCATCCTTAGGATTCTGTTTTTTAAGAACCATGTGTTTATGTAGGTATGACATTTTTGTAAGTCTAGCGTACAGGGTTAAACTACAGATATGGGGCACCCGCACCATTGCTGCGCCACAGTTACAAAAGCCGACACTGCTGCTACGCCACAGCTACATCACTGGTACGGACGCCTACGCCGTTGCTACGCCACAGCTAAGAGACGTATTCGCCACTGCTACGCCACAAATAGGACGCCTTCACCACTGCAACGCTACAGCTACAACCTGTGGGCCACTGTTACGCCACATTTGTGACGCGTAAGCCACTGCTACGCCACATCTACGACGTTTAGGCCTCTGCTACGCCACAACATCGACGCGTAGGCCACTGCTACGCCACAGCTACAGACTCCTACACTGTTGCTACGCCGCAGCTACAGACCCCTACACTGCTGCTACGCCACAGCTACAGACTCCTACACTAGTGCTACGCCACAGCCAGACAGCGGATACGCCACATCAACGCTGGCTACTACTGCGTGCTTCTTTTCTGGACATTCAGTGTTCCTTGTATTCTATAGAGTGAGAGCAAGGAAGAAAAACCACAGAGTGAAAATGTTGCATGCCTTGATTCTACCTTTTAACACTAATTTTCTCATTTCTGTAAAAACCTAATCAGTTTGTTGTACGAGTAACAATCACAGTGGTGAATTGTTAATGACATTAGTACCTACACCGACCGCTTCTCTTTAAGTTTTCTAACTGAAAAAATAAATTGATCGAATCTTTGTAACGCATGTAACCAATTACCATATACCGATTGTAAATTGGCAAAAACTTATCACGGCTTAAATACTAATGTAATTTTAATTTTAAAGCTTGTTTTGTAAAGTCGTAAATAAGTAGAAACCTTTAATTTCTATTGGTCCACATGAGTACAATTATAATTATACATATTTGTAGTTACTGTCGATTTTTTCACGCTTATTTGAATTTAATGAAACGGCTGTACTACGCATCCTTGTAGGTATACAAAATACTGGGGCTAAAGCAGGGAATTTATGTGAATTTACGTGGCTACATCTCGACTGCTTGCGAAAGAAAAGCTTATCAATCGTTATACAGTGTGATTCTTCATAATGAGCACATATTGAAATGAGGGGGGAATCTATGCTTAATTTTATCGACGGAAAAAATTTAAAAATATTTTTTTTTTTTTTTCATTTCTTTTTTCTCTTCGGCATCTTATTTATTTTACAATTATTGTAAAAATTGATGAAAAAAATACAGATTTTTGCTAAAAAAACATGTTTATTTTCAATTGAGGGTAGTTTTTTTTTCTCTATTTTCATTTTATGTGGACGCTTAGTTACTTCCAATCATTATGGAGTTTGTTTCATCGCGATAGATGATTTAGTTTAAAAGTTAAACAGTTTTGTTACAATTTTTTTTTTATTCTATAAAAAGTATAAAAAAAATGTTTAGATTTTTGTAAATATTTTTTCTGTCGTAAAAATTAAGCATAGATTCCCTCATTTCAATATGTGTACATTATGAAGAATCACACTGTATATATGCGAAAGAGGCAGACCAAATTAAAGATTAACGGCTCGTCTGAAAGACGATGCGACGATCCGTGTTTTACCGTGCGGCTGTGCCGATTTATGCCGACCCGACCAAGTGTGTAGCACCCGTAAGAAAATAAACTGACAGTTGATAGAGCTCCATGTAAAAAACCAGCCAAGTGCGTGTCGAACCGTCGATAAAATTAAGCATAGATTCCCTCATTTCGATAACTTTTCAAATGTCATTAACGAGACACAATAGAATTTTAACTGTCATCCTCCTCAATGAGGCATCGTAAAAGATGATGAGATATGTGCACATTATAAAAACTTGCACTGTATATAGATACATAGAATACTTACTAGGTTAACCATGTCCCGCGAAATATTGCGCCTACAAAGTTAGAAAGGTCAAACCAAGCCTTTTATATTCGGAAAGTCTGACCTAAACTGATAATGTATTCAGCCCCAGCATAGACCTGCAAGTATTAGATCTAGATCAGATATTGCACTAACAATAGCTATTGATTTAGGTAAACGTCTTTGCATGTGGGACTTATCACCAGTGATCGGAGTAGGTAGATTGATTTTACGTACTCGCATCATGAATAGTCATAGAAATCATAACATGGATAAGCCTTTTTTCCGGGATTTCATTTTGGTACTTACGGGATTTTTAAACTACTACATTAGAAATTTATAGAATGCGATAGACAAACATTTAAAATATATTATATTATTATATTGTTTTTATAGTATACCTATCCTTTTTTTGGAGTTCGATCACCTAAATACTATTAAAAAGACAGCAAAAGGGTTTAACATTTCTTATTTATATTGATGTATTCTTTATTCTACACATTACAACATTTGAAATTCCTTAAAAAAATCTTAATAATTTCAAAATCCCGGAATCCCAAATCAATCTACCTACTCCGATCACTGCTTATCACAGAGCGTAGAATCCCGCAGGGTCTAGAGACGGAATACTAGTAAAATTCGTGGTGCGAAAGCGCGTTGAGCGCACACCTTCTGTTACGGACCACCTTCAAAGCCATCAGTTTGAGCAAGTAAACCGTGACACGGTTTGCAAGGAAATTGTCGACGAAACATCTAGCAGCGGCTCTGTGGGACTTATCTACAACAATCAATCTGCCTAGCCTTTTCCCAACTATGTTGGGGTCGGCTTCCAGTCTAACCGGATGCAGCTGAATACCAGTATTTTACATAGAGCGACTGCCTATCTCACGTCCACAACCCAGTAACTCGGTAAAGCCTCGTGCAGACTGGCGCGACGCAAAGACGCGACGTGACTCTAACAAAACAATTTCTAAGAAAACTTCACGGTAGAACAATTATTGGTGTCGCGTCGCGCCAGTCTGCACAAGGCTTTATACGATAACCCTTGGTAAGACTGGTTGTCAGACTTTCGGGCTTCTGACGACCAATAAAGACTGTCAAAGATCCACGAATGACTGCCACGACCAACGGCTTAACGTGCTTTCTGAGGAATCCGTACATGATTACTGAACATCGAGAGGTGTATCGACATCACCATGCTTATCAGTCTTCAGATGCGATTGGTGATGGCTATATCATGTCTATTGAAAGATTTTATTGATAAAAAGTATAATCTCTTTATGCTCGCACTTGAAGATAAAGGATGTTTTTGAAGTGAAAACTTCTTTAGGCGCGTTGGGCATTTTTGAGATGGGAAAAAACAATTGAACTCGCGACACCGTTACCGACACCTCATTTTTGAAATGCGATTGTGCTCTTTATTTAGATAAGGTTACGGACCAATGTTCTGTACAAGTATTTTTCTTCCACCAAGTCGATTTTATTCAAGTTATTACTTCTGTCGGCACTCCCAGAGTGCCACAGTTTTTTTTTTACACTTTGTGGGCTAGGCCACCACAACATGGGTTCCTGAAAACGTCCAGCGGCATCGTGAAAGACCCAAGCGTAGATGGCGGGACGAACTTGACGCTCATAGGAAGGATTGGTCCATATTGGCTTTGGATCGAGTTGAGTGGCAAAAGGAAATGGAGGCCTTTGCTTTTGCAATTGACAACACGAGCTAGAATAATAATAATATAAATACACACAAGGATGTATGAAAACCAACACTACTTTTCCAAAAAAAAAGTCTGCCAATAAGTCATAATAATGCCAAACCTTTGCCAAATATAGGAAATTAAACCCTTATTCATATATCACTTATGAGAGGCAATCAACGGAGCGGAATGGCGCTCAAGCTTTTCATTTTAACAAGTCCCTAGCCTGATGATTGGAGATTTGTAATTAAGTTCCCGAAAACTCTAGACTAGTGAGCTTTTCGCAGGCGGATATTGAAGGAGAGACTTTTTATCCCTATCAATGCAATCAATATCATAACCAGTCAATCAAATGTCGATTGCAGCGAGCGGAAGTACAGTTTTAACGTTTCAAAGGCATAGGATTCAAAAGGACATGTGTATAATAAATAGCGTACGATGTACAATTATTTTCAAAGCTATTTATGGGAAGGTAAACTTTTAATCGAACAGGGCACTTGTGTTAATGTAATTTAGAACGTTTGGCGCCATCTTTGAAGTTTGATATTATACAGATTGTTTTTTTTTTTTGTTGTGCCAAACAGTCTGTACTAATCTGACGTTTGAAGATTTAGAGCGTATTTTTTGTGGTGAGAAAAAACTTGTGTACTTTTCGAGTCAGTGGTAAATATAAATATATCATTATATTAAATTAGTTAGGTGGCTTTTTGAGGCATAAGCTAAGCAGCTGCACTGATTGATATGAACGAAGATTCTATGGAGATTCTAAGGCGTAAAACTGAAATAACAGTGATTACATTCAGATACAGAAGACAAGGTTCAGAGATTCAAAGCGAGTGCTATGAATAGAAAGTGTACATCATATACAAAGCTCTGTATCTATAGATAGCAATCAATCTAAGTACATCCTTTGACAGCCGTTAGCAAAGCTTCAAACTGGACTATTAAGGCAGTCAGCATTCACGTTTGGCGACGAAATACTGCCTCAAAGGCTGGATACTCGGAATCGTTACTTGAGGCTTAACTCCCAGCATTAGCTTTCAATAAGTCAAAGGATGTTCTTGTAAAGCCCAGTTGCCCTCATACTCTGAAACCATAGAATAACAGCAAAATTCGCAATAGACAATATGAAACTAACGGCAAACTCGTACGAATCCACCTTTGTACATTAAGCGTTCTTTGAATGCTCACTCAAAACTGCAAACGAAAACTTCAATTAAATACGGCAAATTGAATGAAACTTAAAGAATAATCTTTTAACAAATCATTAAATCGTTGCAGTAGGAAATAAACATCGAAGTATTAATATCCAGAAGACAACTTCAAACACAGATTTCTTCAGATCAACAACTCGCCCCAGACACTAAACATAACTTTAATTAATCGCGTTGTATGTACATAACCTTATATTAAAACAGTTGATTTCCTTAGCTCTGTTATAAATGACAATAGGGATTTATTCTCAAACTGATATCACAGACAAAATTGAATCCTAAAACAGAACAATAAGGATCAAATTAGTTATGACAATAAACAAATTTGCGATCTTACAATGATACGAGCGAGTTCAGTATACAAAAGTTCGAAGCGATTTGTATCGGGACAATTGACATTGATCTTTAATGTACTGCAATAAGGTGGAAAGTTTGGTGGGTGAATGTGAGACTTAGATCTGCTCGGCTGTGGTTGGTTGGGTTCCATTACCGACACGATCAAGTCACACTGTAAGATTTTAAGTTCTCACAAACTTTTTATTGAATACCTTTTTGAAGACGCAGTTATACACTATTCGTAGAAGTTAGAGGATAAGAGCACGGAAAAGATCGTTGAACGATATTACTTTGATTGCAAGCATGAAACCAATAGAAAATCTAGCAAGTCGTAACAAAAGTATGGGTAGATATTAATCCAAACAGCAACATGAATGCCTACGTCTTCATTATCATGTTATCTGTTGCTCAGTCAAAAGAAGCAAAAACATATTTTAAATTTTACCTCACAGAAAATTAAATGAGACTAATTTTCCGGTTGGTTCGGAAGTTGTCACAAGCGCTATCAGTGAAACTTTGATCAATCATAATTGAAAACTAGAAACATACGGCATGATGATGTCAATGGATATTTTATCAAGCAGAGATAGCGTGCTTGATTCAAGAAAGGTTAATGGGCAAGTATACTGAGCAGACTAATTAATTTATTATTTTATGCAACATTTATAATTACATATCTTATATAATTTGTAACTATTACACATCCGCTCAGTTTTAATAAGCGAATCAGTTTAGCATAAAATTCTTATTACAAAATTATGACAGAGTTATTCGTGTTCCTTCACTTATTACAAATAAAAACGTGCAATTATTTTAAAAACGAGGCCATTAATTACGAGAGTGAACCACGAATTAAATTAAAATTGTTAAAACAAATAGAATTGTTTTCACGAAAAATTCGCTCTTACGCCCGGTGTCTAATGACATTTACGAACGATACGTCATTTGTGAAGTACAATAAATTAATTAAAATAAGCGTGTTCGCGCAAAAAGCGTTCGGAGAAAAAAAAACTTATACAGCACACCGCCAATTGTGACACTAATGACATACGAAAATTTCGTAGCTGCCGCGCGTCCACCCGTGTGGAACGATCCGACTCCCACATACCTCATTTGTTATAAGCCACATTATAATCACACATTGTGTTGGATAATAAATAGAAAAAGCGACAATAGAAATAACGAGTCACAAATAGGCATCTAATAATGAAATTGTATTGCATATAAATATATGGTTATATATCGTGTTTCTCGCTTCGACGGACCGTTTAATAGGCGCTTGTTGTTTATTAGCGATGCTTCCTGGAGCTGGGACAGCGTTCGCACCGGCCGCTATCTTTTAAAATGTACTATCAGGCTATTATACATTTAATTTAACGTTTTGAAGCTGTGTGTGGACTGTTTGGGAAACAGTTGACGCAGTACTAACCGATGTGAGTTACAGTACTCGCCTCGCTTCGCTTGTGATGTCGCGCGAGTGTCGCCAACCTATGAACAGTCGTGAAATAATTGCAAATCTGAACTATGACCGCAGTGAATCTTATGTAGCTATTGATGTTGCGATTTATAGCTCGTTTTGCACTGATTGATTGACGATTTGTAGAGTAAGAACTAATAAGGTAATGGAGACTAATTAGGTACCATCCCCCGATATCTAATTTGAAAACAAAATCCCGTGCACACGACCCTTTTTTTTCGTAGGTAAGCGATACTATAGCGGCCGAACGCTGCAAGCAATTATAGTCCTTACACTGTACAGATATGCGTTTCTTCTACATAGAAATAGTTTTCTTTTTAGTCTGTTATTCTATTTGTCAATATTAAAAAGTACCTAAACGTCAATTTTATTAACTTTGTGACATCTAGTCATTAATAACTATACAGGGTGATCTTGCACCGTCACCTTGTATATGCATAAAAAACTCATTTTAATTTATGAATAAAAATAAACGTTATAACTATAGCGTTTCAATACACAATAAAGAATAAACATAAAGGATGCTATTAAGAAATTGTTTATGACGACATAAAAACGCGTTTGACGCGCTAGGCGTGGAAGAATATGAATATTTTTTTATTGTAAATATCGATATTTAATTAGAAAACAGTGGCCCTTATTTGGGCAACTCGCAAATATGTTGCCGAGTTCGCGAGTTAAAGGATTGCCAAGTACCGGATGTCACGCCCAAGTATAAATAAAATGGACGTTTAAATATTTTATATGGGGGAAGGGCGAAAAACGCGCACAGCTGATGAAGTCGTAAGGGCGGCTGCAAACGTGCGATTGTGGTGTGAGACTTTTAATCGATCGATTTAGATGTTTTGATATTTAGAAGTCTATTTAAATGTATATACGAAACTATTTATTACAATAATACGGTTACTAGAATTTAAAAAAAATTGTAGACAATGTAACACACACCTTAAGCGAAACATATCTCGGTAAGAAATTCTTAATTCGTTATACGTCTTACTACTAAATCTAACTTGAAACGATAGTGAAAGCATTAACCTATTCATTCACTAAGCAACGCATCTCTTTCATGATATTTGCAAGCCCGTCCGCAAATTATTAATATAACTTAAGATGTCCACAAACTTAAAAACGGATCAATAGTTTGAATACAAACAATGCTGGTTACCATGCAGACGGTGCCGGGCGGAAAGACTTGCGCGGGGCTCTTGTATTTTTAATATCCCCCGGTCCCCGCCGCCCCGCTTTAACATAATATAAAATTATAAACGATATGAATCACGATAATGTGCCGTGAGCCTGTGTGCGCGGCCAATTCACAACTTTACCGGGCCCAGGGCGTACCCCCCATGCCTCCGTGCGCCCCCGCTGCACCCCGCCACAGCCCCGCGACGCCAGTAGCACAACTACTCAAGTAAAACAGAAAATCAAACAGCGTCTTATATAACGTTAATATTTAATGACTCCGTAAAGCGAAGTTTCCTAATAAAATGTTAAGGAGTGCACGTGTGCTACGGTATTTCTAAAATGTGTGTTTAGAATTCAATTGCTATGTTTGATCTTTATAAAACCAGCTGTGGAACTAATGAACTCGCGTTCTAACTCAATAGGGACGCGATGATTAAGCCAAACGTTGTTTTGCTTGTTAAAAGTTATGTTGGAAATCAAGAACAATACATTGGTCAAATATTAATCTTAGTAATTCATAAGAGAAAAGAATCGCACGCGGAAGCGTTGACACGCTGATCGATAGCACACTGTGACGCCGCCCCGCGCCAGCAAAAAGAAAAGTTTTATTTTTATAAGACAAGAAATTTATTATGGCTGATGCTCGTGTCGGTTTCGCGTTTCTTCGGAAATAGAACGTAAAATGTTGTTCGCATCGATCCGTACGTTCGCGTAATTTAAGCGGAGTAGTGAAGAAGGCCTAGTGCTCATTTACAACTTAATCGTTTTAACAGCATTTAATTTCGGGGCTCATAGCGATGCCGTTGACCACAAGTAGGCAGGGCCTTAAAACTCCTCACATGTAACGACTTCGAAGGGACCATCGGATTACGAATGTTATAGCCGATATTCGTTATAACCAAAAACTATGTTAAGTAAACAGAAATGTTGGGAGCTCAAAATTTCGTCGTAATAACCTGTACGTCGTTTTAAGCGATGTCGATATAAACGGTTTTGACTGAAGTTAATCACATCGGCGCACTACGTCAATATTCCATTTCGTACGTATGTCAATGACAGTTGTAAATTGTCAATTTGCTAAGCTATCATTTCCCTGCCTTTACATGTCAATCTGGAGGTTTAAGTATCATCACGCACTAAAGTGACAAGTCATGCTAATAAATGTGAATGTAATATTTCAATTTAACATTTCTGTAAATTGATTCAAAAAACACTTTTACACGTCAAAATAAAATATTTATTTAATACTATATGAGGTCAATGTTTCCTAACATAATCTTGGTCAGGCCATGTGAGGACCATGCAGGTTAATTATTCTTCTTCCCAGCTACCAATACTAGGAAGTGGTGAAGGGTGGCCGTTTTGGGGGACTGTCCTTTGTAATATTGACATTCGAAAAGTGCTAATTCTCAATTTGAAAAATTCTAATTTTGAATTAATGTCTGAGATGGTCTTTTGAGGACAGAGCCGTAAAGATTTGAGTGATTGACCTGTCCAGTCAGTGCACGCATAGGTTCGACATAATCCCTGACAAACAGAGTACGTTAAAAGCCTTCACTTCGAATATGCAAAGTTGGACGCAACGCTATTATTAGTAGACCGAATTATTATTCCATCGCCCCTTAATTAATATGAATTATGTAACAAAATGATGGCGTATTTGCAACATGCACCATGTCTACCTGAAGAGCTGAATAATGAATTAGAATTCGGAAATACATTGCATACAAGTTCCGATTTTTGAAAATTACATCCTTAAGTGTAGATTAAAGCTTATTTTTAGGATTTACTGAAAACTCGATTTCTCGTTAGATTCTTTTATGACAAATTTTAGTAGGAATTAGTTAAGAGGAATCCTGAAAAAAAAAACAGTCTCGCGTTTGTTGTCCACAGTAACTCACTATACTCCATTTGAAATTAGATTAGACATTTAAATAAACCTTTTTTACAGTCCATTCAACCGATTTTGACTTCTATTGCGTTAGTGGCATGACAAATGGCAGCTGCAGTAAACAGTTGGTATTGTAACCACTTTTTTTACTTTTAATGTCATCCTTATGCCTACGGTATAGAAGTCAAAATCGGTTGAATGGACTTTAAAAAGGTTTGTATAAATGTCTAATCTTATTTCAAATGGAGTACAGATAATTTCAAATAGTTTTGTATCAACCTTAAAATAATTAATCACTTGGTCTTAACAGTTTTAACACGTTTAATCTTTAGTTTGGGACCTGTACATCCTTATTGTAATGTCCCTACTATACAGGACGGTAACATCTGAGTAGGTAAGCTTTTTTTTTTCAAAAATGTCGGAAAAATTCAGACCCTCTCAAGGAGTTGAAAGCCCTCGCAACTTACATAACACTTCTTAGTATTCGTGAAGGGTTTTTTCAACAGTATTTTTTTTTTTGTACAGGCACCGACAAAACTGCAATCTTGTCACATATTTTTTTATCATCTCACCTTTAAAAAAATACATATCGTTTAGAAATAATTGAGTCCATTTGCATTTCAGATTTTTTTTTTTTTGTTTTGTTTTGGGTTTTTAGGTTAGCTTTTACAGTTCATCTCTAATTTTTTGCCTGAATAACTAATAGTTTGTTAATATCACAGTTTTCTTAAACTTGAATCCCCAAATTATGACAATGTAAAAAGAAAAAAACATATTACTGTATTGAAATCTTTAAAATAAACCATTCGTAATTTTAGTAAGTTTAAAAACAATCGCTTAAACAAGCTCGGTGCTCGCGGTATTTCGGAGCTTTCGCCCCTATTTTTAACGACCCATCCGCCGCAAACGCTTGCTGCTTAACTTCGAATATTGATCGATGTGATGACTTGGCATTATGTTCCTACCACGATCAACCGTCAAGTCATTATGATAATACCTATTTCCGACAAAGCCTTTAAGACTTTTCACGAGTTTCACCCGATAAATAAACTGAAGGAAAGTCACTCTGAACAGTTTTCATGAATTTACACGTAGCAAGCAAAAGGTTTTCACACAAACTTTGCAAGTTTGTTTTTTTTTCCTAAACATATTCAACGCTACAAACCCACCAAATAAAATATCAATAAATATTGTAATTTCTCATATTTCGTTCATTATTATCCTCTCCTTTTATTGTCGACCTGCAGAAAGAGAAAAAATAACCGGTGATTCCCACAGGAGACCAGAATAACCCCTGTGGAGAATGGTATTTATTTGCACCACAGTGCGATTTCAGATGACCTAGTAATAGCTAGGCAGTAATTCATCTTATTTAATACAAATATATTGAACTACTGCCAAATGCAAAAGTTACTCGGCCATTATGAGAGTGCTCTCTTATTTATTGTTCACTTCTATGTGTGTGTATAACGCGTACATGTAATCTATAGTCACTTGCAGAAATTAATAATGTTGACAAAAAGTCCAACAAAAAGTCACCAGTGAGCGTTACGGTCGGTACAGTCGCGCAAATAAACCAAACACACTTTTAATTTTAAATTATCGCTACACAACAGATTAATATTTCGATCAAACATTCCTAATTTAAAAATACTCAACGCATTGTATCGCCTTCGAACAAAACTAAAGCCGAGCACTCCCGACGGGCCCCGAGCGTCGCCGAGCGCCAGCATAATGCCGGTGCAAGCCGCAGACATTGTCAGTAATTGCCGGTGCCGCTATAATCGCACTTAATTACAACTATACAACTCACAATCGCGCCCGTTTCAAGTATTCATTATTAATATTAATTCGCGATAAAAACAGGTTTGGTCTCGAAGCCCGATACGAGAGTTCTCATTGCGCCACTTATAACTCAAAACCCGTGTCTTATTTTAAATTTAATTATAGAATAACTTACTTTGTGATTTAAAACAATAAAATTAACGACGGCCATTTTGTTCAATTATAATATATGTTGGAATTAGCTGCAAAGTATAATTGTTTTACACAAGCCGAGCAAGCACATACTAAACACATTATGTAGCGTGTTTAATTTTTTACATCTAATTGAACGACATTTTGTATGGAAACGTTGCATCAATGGTATTCTTTATAATCTGAAGCAATCTAAACAACACATTAAGACTTATTAACAATACTATATTATTAGAAACATAAAGTAACAAATACGACAACACAGACACATCTGTGATACTAGTTTCGTAATATTTAGTTAATTTTAATGACATAACTACAACAAAATTAAACGTGTTACAGTAAAACAGTACAGACGGACAGACAAAGAAATTACGCATACTAAATAAAAATTCCATACAACATTTTCATTTTATCATCTAAATCGGCGTTTACGACGGGGAACAATGCCGTGCTCCGAACCAAACAAAAGTGGGACGCAAATAAAGAAAACAATAAAATTAGAATATATAAACACATAAAAACTGGCGTCCAGAATGTTCGCGGTGCGGCGGCCAGCGCATGCGCCCGGCGCCCACCGCACATTACATCAAATAAATTAATATCAACTCCAACTGTACATACGCAAGCGAAGGGTTCGTGTTTATTTGAAATAACTTTTTTTAGTGTATTGTTTGTGTGTACGACGTGTTAGTCCTCCGAACACTTCTCTTTACAGCACTATTTTGAGATACGAGTGTGCTCCAAAGACACAAGCAATGTATCACGGAGGTTTATTACCTTTGTTAACAAAGCACAATGGATTTTCAAATTACGTTCCTAATTTGTAGAAAATGGTAGTTGAAAAGTTATAGTCAGTACCGGCCAGTAGGCAAATAAAGCAAAGTGCGGATAGAACAGCTAATTAATGTACAGTCGCGGAAATTCATAACTTGAAAACATTCAAGGTCGGATAACTAATGCAGTTGTACTTATAACAGTCCATGTTATTTATCTAATACAATGCAAAATGGCTAAAACACAATCCATAATCAATCTAATGCGCGTAAATAGTCCTAAAAGTGGTTGTGGGCCGTTGAATATTATCTACAAGACAGTCCAGGAGTGAAAGTGATCAGTGTAATACAAAAACAGCCGTAATACAATAGAATTAGAATACATTTTGGCAAAATTACTATACCATAAAGTTTAAGTGGTAACTGCCGTCTGTGTACGGTCGACGCGAAAAGTGCTTGTTCGGGGAAAAAGCTGTAATGAAAACAGTTTTGAAATTGATATAGCAGATTCTTATCTTCTATTATGTCTACTCGTTGTTTGCATTCAATTTTAACAAGATTATCAGACTTATTTTTGTTTAAAATGAGTTTTCTTTCATCCCCTTTCGTATCTTAACTCCTGCCGTAAAAAATAATGTACTATTTTAATCTATTATTTTCAAGAGATTGAAAAATATGTTTTTCTGAACAGTACTTGCATTGTTGCAATAATTTAGTGCAAGTGGATTGTACAACGTGCAATGACATGTCTTCTATGTTAGTCCAAATTTAGCTCAATTATGACTAACTATATTAAGATCAATATCAAATGAATTTTGATTGTCATTCATTACGTATCTTAAAAATAACTCTCAAAGAGGTCAAGATCGGGGCAGAAAGACTAATTTATTATCCCGATGACTTAACAGCCGCTTTTTTCGCACAATGTTAATTGGATGTTTATTTCCACATACACGTGCGATCGTTTTCCAACAAAATATTTTGTTCGCGCGATTGGTAGGAGCGTGTCGTAACTTTTGATTTAGTGTTATGGCCTATTTCTTTTATTAAATTGTCTTATGACACATGTGATTGGCAATTTTCGTTTCACGTTATTATATTGTCATAAAAATAATTATTAGACAAATGACAAGTTTAACGTAAATATTGTGTGAACAGTCTCTTTGATAGTTCTGGTGCTCTGCGCATTGAAACTATTCAAGTAATGAATGATATTTTCAGTGGTATGTAATTACAATGATGTGTGTATAATTTTTATTTTAACAGGATTATTGTGCATGTAAATGTGTTATGCATTGCTGTGCTCGACTGTACGTACAGTGAACAGCGCGCTACGTATACTTGTATCAGATAAAATTATTCAAATGATACGATCTATTGTGTTTCAGCAACAATGATAAATAATAATATTATTACATATGTATTATTGTAAATATTTATGTAAGTAGGTTTACGAGTCTTACCTTACGCAGATGTAAGGTTGATTTGTAAATTACATATTACATGCACAGTGATTGCAATAATCCTCAGAAAATTATTATCTTGGAACGGAAATGCAAACAGAATAGATATTTATATGAACAACGCACGAAGAATTTCATTGTTTTAGTTTAGTTATTAGTTCTATATGAATACATTCACAAGGAATTTCAAATGTTTCTACTGAAATTGAAAGGCGGTTTTTCTACAAACGTATCTTCGTATATGGAAAAAAACGTTACTTAATCATATTAATGCGTTTATATTTGTAAACGATTATTAGGTACTTACATCTAATTTAAAATCTTCGTATGTGTTCTTCTTCGGTTTTTTACTTCGTGTAAAAAGTAGTGACTTCGTGAAAAAAAATTAGATTCTTCATGCCCAGGGATATCCAAAAATACCCCATGTATGTTCCGCGATTCTTGACAGTTTTCGAGTTATACCGACAGCTACATGTTTTACGCGCGACTGTACCTGCCCTAAGCACTATACTAAAACAATTCATCATGGTTGTCAAAGTACCTTGCATCTTGAAACAAACCGATCAACAGTTACTCAAACGTGACGTAACAAAGAAAATCTATTCAAATATATATTTTGTTGAGGTAGTTTCACAATTAGATTAAATTGTTTTTCTTGGTCTGCATCCAATACAATTTAGATCACACTTTAAATAATCGAAAGGCGCGAGTTCTTTATACACTGTGTATCTGTAATGTAATAAATGTGAAAGATTTGATGTTTTTGAGTTTGTAATATATTATACATTGTGACTGCGAATCAATTTCACGCCTCCCCCTTAAGAGCTAGACCAAATATTTTTTGAAATTCGGATAGCTCATGACCTAAAGAGGTGCCATAAAGAACATTAAGTTAAAAAAAAACTTAAATCCGCAGAATTTTGCGGATTTGGAAAACAAATTGGCATATGTACTTGATTTTACATTTAGGATACAATGTATCTGACTACATACATATCGACAAGTAAAATGGCGGGCAACAGCTTGTAAAGTTATAAACGGAATCCCTACAACAATATTGAGTGCTATTAAATTGTAATTATCGTAATTTTAAACATGGTTACAATTACAAAGCAGGTGTTCGAATTGTAACCTAAGTTCGTTTAAGCGCTTTATTTATTTGAAGCAGGTAATCATCTGAAATTGAAATGAAGCGGTATTCGGGAAATTTTGCTGAAGTAATTATACTATCTTATCGTAAAGTTAAAAGACTCCATTTATAAATATAAATGAAACATGAATTTCTACAAACATTAAAAAAATAAAGCTCTAAGATCAAATATAGGTAATTCCATTAATATATTGGCCTTGTCAAGTTCGCTCGCGTACATTGCATTGCAGAATCCCGCAGCCATCTATCAAATGTTGGAACATTTAAATATATTATAAATTACAATTACAATGTACAGTGGAGTCATCGACCTCACAATATGAAACGTCTAATAGTGCGCACACGTTAAAATGCTCACGCACACAGACTAACTTATGACTCACAGCTGATTGAACAGTAGGACGACTTGTAAGTTTGCGAAGTAAAACTCTGCCTTTGGCGGCGCTCAACAAATTATTTGCATAAATCAAATTAAGAGCACAAGTTCTTGTGGTATAAAAATATTATTATAACTTTACCCACGGATTTTAACGCAGAAAATATTATCTAGTCGTCCAAGTTTAATTTGTAAAAAATATAAAGTTGAATTCCTCAATACATGTTTAGCTACATTTTCAAAAGACCACAGTATTGTCATGTATTTATTTAATATAAGGCAATAACGTTCTAATACAGGGATCGTAAATGAAATCGACCTTCACCATATAATGGCGTCCACTGAGTATTTTATGGAGCGTCGGTTCACCGCAATTCTAAAGATGCTGTGGCGATGACAAACAGTATGGTAGGATGCAACATTTTGTTTAATTTCATGTGGTTTTAACATGTGACTTACTGGTTGAATGTTTGCTGAAACTTGCTTGGAAATTCCAGCATTATTTTGACAACCTTCTTCGAGATGAATCGAAAATGCTGTTCTTACTGGTCAAGTACATGCAAGCAAGCGGCCGGCAATGTTAGTATGATAATCGAAATGTATAGTGTTTAGCGGCCGAATAAATTGCAATGAAAACTCATAGCTGTCGTGAAATTTAAAAATGGAACGTACTGTTTACTCTGACACATGGCAACAAGGAGGTAACTTATCAAAAAAATTATTTGAATTTCGATTTAGCTTGCAAATAAAACAGTTTAAAGTAAAAAAAGATGAAAAATTACCGTTGTTCGTCATTAATTCTGGAATGTATAATTCAACTAGCTGCACCCGTGGTTTCACCCGCATAAGTCTCGAACCCGTGGGGAATAAAGGTCTAAATCCGTTCAACCGTTTTCCCGTGAAATCGTAACAAACAAACTCACTTTAGCATTTGCAATATTAGTTAAAATGTACTAAGTTTCAATTTCCACGCATTATTTGAGAAAAGAACTATACAAGCCTTGGCCGCAACCACGCATTGATGGACTCTCGCATGAGTGCTTCGGTTTCGCCTGTACCCACATTTTCACGTTCGTCCATCAATGCCGCTTTTGCAGGCCGCGGCAGTAATGTACTATTTACAAAATAATATTGAATAGCTTTATTTTTACTTCCTATCTGTTCAGCCCGTAATGCCCACTGTTGGGAAAATAACTGTTTTTATTATACTTAATGAAATTGGACATGGGACTTAAACATAACTGGCGAAAAGTGGGCATACTACCAATAGGTACACCTCTGCCCAACCCTTCGGGGAAACAAGGCGTGATGTGTTAATTAAATTAAAAAAGTGACCAAATACCTAACTTTATGTTTACAGTCAAAGTCTAAATCAGCCATTTAAAAACATAATTATAGCAAAAAGTACTTAGCAATTCGAAATAATAAGGATTGTCTCATAAATCCTTCATGTTAGTTAGTTGACAAATGAACTATTATACGAGTCATCTCAAAAAGTAAAGGCCGTTGCAGACGCAACCATAACAAATGCGTCATGTTATTTTAAAACTTATGTAGGAGTATTGTACTTCATATTTTTATATCACACACGTTTTTTATTGAAAATGATATCCTATCCTATGCTATTAAATTAGCAATATTTATATATCTATATTTGTAATTACGTTCTAACGATTTCGGTGAAAGTTGCATTATAGGGGTTTACGGGGGCGAAATATCGATCTAGCTAGGTATCTGGGATCATATCAGGGAAATTCGTTTTCTCCGTATTTTCACCCGAGCAGAGCTCGGTCGCCCAAAGTTTAGAACAAGATGGCTACCTTAGAATAATGACTTAGCAGCATGGAATAAGTAAGTACTATACATGGAATTAGTATGAAGTTTCCTATACTATTAAATGAGCATTCTCTATTTTCACCCGAGCAGAGCTCGGTCGCCCAGATACTTAGTATAAAATACGGAAACCAAACAGAGTAAAGTATTGTTTACTATAGGTATTACTCGTATACTAAAATATGTTTTTGAAAAAAACTTTTGCCTTACTTTGTACTGTGACTTGGACTGAAAATAACTCATGACAATAGCGACAAGGTTACCACCCATTTTTCAGGAAAAGTGGAAAATTTTGTTTTAGTTTTACCTTCAGTGATTAGATTATCTTTAATGACCTTTATTCGTATATAAAATATTGCTGGTAGTTTTTTAATAAACATGTATAACTTTATTTCAACACAACATTTTAGTGTATTATTTTATTAATGTTCGCCTCGTTGGTCTAGTGGTGAGCATGAGAGGTCCCGGGTTCGATTCCCAAATCGAGCAAGTGTTATTGAGTTTTCCATCTGGAATTTCTCAGTAGCAGCCCGGAGTCTGGATTTTTGCCGTATTGATGGCAATAGGCTCGCCCCCTATTACATGGGACTTAAACATAACTGGCGAAATGTTGGTGAACTATAGATACACCTGTGCCTATCCCTTCGCGAAATACAGGCGTGATGTTATGTAATGTTATGTATTTTATTAATACAAATGCTGTGTCTGTGACGGCCTTTAGGAGCTTGCGCAGAAAGCTTTATTAATGGTTAATGTATTAGCTCCTTTATAAACGCACCACCGCCGGATGGCTAGAATGTAAGTGCATTTAATAGTTATTAGGTATATCAATAAAATACGAGTTGCATATTTATTGAATTTCTCTAATTTAAATCAGCGTAAAGATTTTTCTGGACCCCTAAACAATAAGTGGGTCATCAGAAATCCGAAACTCTGGCTTATTATTAAGGAGTATCGTGTTACCTTTGAACTGGGTTGTGGAGGTCAGATAGGCAGTCACTCCGTGTAAATACAGGTATTCAGCTGCATCCGGTTAGACAGGAAGCCGACCCCAAGATAGTTGAGAAAAGGCAAGTCAGGTAATAACTATAACAATAAGTGCATGAGAGTGATAAAATATAAGTACCTCTCAGAGTGAAAAACTGGGTGTGGGGAGAGAGAAAGCGAGAAACGTAACTTCTAGGCGTTGGTTTCGTGGGTTAAATCTCAGTGCAAGACAACGAGATTGACCTATCAATCTAGGAACACTTACACAACAAAAACAAATTAATTATATATTAATATAATAATAAAAAATATAAATTAATAAAAATATAGATAACAATAAATTACCTTAATTAATACAAATTAATGAAATATAATAATTAATATACAAAAATAAAATAATTTAATAACCTCATGATATTAATTAAAATAACTACAAAAACCAAATGCTAGTAATATCATCGAAAATAATTATATTTGTTTAACAAACTTGCAATCCAGTACATGTACTTACTGGATGCTTGTTTTGTCAAATTTATTACCTATATGTTGCCGTGCCCTAACCAGGTTTCATGTTGGAACTTACTTACTTAAATGTAACAACTAAATGTACACATGAATGCAATAAAGAGTTTCGAGTTTGAGTTTGAACTATTCTAGGAAACTGTCGGGAGTAGTTATCAATCTCGAAATCTCGCAGGCGCTAGCGAAGAATCGCACGTGGCTTTCTGCGTACCCTTTTCATAAAAGTACAAAATTACAATGTAGTGTCACATTGCCAATTACTTTATTGACATGACCATCGACTACAATTTATTCTGAAGGACCCCGACACGTGCATTGAAAGGCATTGAAATGATGTGCATAGATGTATTTTACATAACATCATTGAACATTAAGACCATAAAGCACAAGTTAACAGGTTCCAAGACAGGCATCGCCGATGTGGGCGGGTCACACGACGAGGATGCATCGGGACTGATGGGCCAGGATCGTCACAATGAGGATGCCTGAAGACGGGCGTCGTCACCGAAGCAGGCAGAAGAAACGCTGGCGTGACGATTTGGACTCGTTCCTGACTGGCCAGAGAAAGTGAAAGATAAACGAGGGTTGAACGAGTATAGGGGAGAGCTTTGCCCACCGATGAGACAAAATAGTTTAGTAAAAAGTCGGTACAGATGGAAACAGCTTTCCCTTTAAATAGGTCCATCAAATTCAACCATCGAGGTGAATTAGGACTCTAATCAAAACTGTTTCGATAGTTTCATGACTAAGTCTACATTCAGCCAGTCGCAGTCCATCCACTGCTGGAAATACGCCTCTCCCAAGCTGCGCCAGGATATCCGGATCTCCGCCTTCCGTATCCAGTCCGTCCCAGCTATCTTTTCAAGGTCGCCGGACACACTACGTCTGACAGACGCACTGTCTTCTAAACAATTGAAGGTTGAAACTTCAAACTTTTGGAAGATGTAAGGGGTTTAGATATTCTAAAGGATTATCCGAGTTTTCAAAACTCAGTTCCTGAACGGGTCGTCGGGGGCTTCAGTTTGTAAGCAAAGTCGCGGGCAAAGACTAGTGACCTTTAAGATCATTCTTCAAAGAGGGAATCCCACTATGCAGAACCGTATAATGTTATTATAATACTGTTATACTTATGTAAATAGTTATTGGTTGCGTGCGCACAATGGTAGCACTGGCAAGTCTTGAGTCAATTTAAAATGTCAAGCATACAGTGTTGCCAGTTTCTGCAGTTTTTGTATTAACGTTTTATATAGTTTAATACAACCGGTTATTATCTGGGTTTTTTTTTCACTTTAAGCACTAAAGTGTCCTTATAATTTTGTAATCAAAAAGACGTTTATATGTAATTTTGATACTTGAGTATACAATTTCGTCTTAATTTATTTTGTATACTGAACATAGTAGGAAGGTTATGTAAAGGTTGTCTACTAAAATGGGAACCTTACATCATTCAGGCTGATAGAAAAATAACTCTGGTTGCAGCACTTACCTTTCTGGGAAGAATAAGTGACGCTAACCAAGCCTCGCTGCAAAAAAAAAACCAGCGATTGATGTACCTACATAACTATTTTAACTTGTCACTAACCATATTTTACAAAACGTTTATTTCTATTCAGTTATTTGTAAATTAGATCAGCCCTAATTCTGACAGGATAATAATTATGTAAATATCAAAACTGTTAATTTGCAAACAATCGAGGTCTGAATATTAATTAGCTGAAAGATGTATTTAAAAACTATCCTGAAGACAGTTACAATATTTATATAAAAACAATGGTAAAAAGACCTTTTTATTTCAATTCTCAATCATTTATCGTCACAGTCAATATCTAGCTGTGCCCCGCGGTTTCACTCGCCGTTGTTTTTTTTTTCACTTTGCTTTTTACTCGGCTCCTAAGAGGCGTAGCTTGATGTTACACCTTCGAGAGAGCCTACACCTTTTACAAGAATTGGGCTTTCAAATACAAAAATATTGTTTCACATACCTACCTACGACCGGCAGTTCCAGAGATTAGCGTGTTCAAACAAACAAGCTATTCAGCTTTATTATGACCAGCTGCGCCCCGCGGTTTCACCCACATAAGTCTAGATCCCGTGGGAACATCGGGATAAAAAGTATCCTATGTCCTGATCCATGTCATGGTCTACCCATGTTCCAAATTTCATCCAAATCTGTTCAGCCGTTTTAGTGTGAAAGCGTAACAAACAAACTCACTTTCGTATTTGTACTATTAGGTATACTCGATATGTTTAAGTATAAGTTGATAAACAAGTAAACTGAGGCAGCCCTAAAATATATTATTTACGGTAAACATTGCATGTTTCTTGCTAGGGGCCCGTTGATGCGTAACTTTTGTGTAACTATATTAATTATCCATTGTTGTTTGTATGTACATATTATGTTGTTGGCACAGTCGGCCACACCAGTGTCAGTGGCCACGTCAACATCTCCTTACCAATCAAGAAAGTACATCATTATTAGTTGCCGTAAAAAATTAACAAATATTTTTAAATAGGAAAGCTAGTTTGAAGTAAGAGATTCGATAAAATGAGAGGACATGGCTGCGTAGACAAAAGAAATTCGTTCATCAAAAAATAAGATTCTTCTCCAGCGTTCATTAAAAAAAGAGAAAAAAAAAATCATAACTGGTCGATTATAATAATTATTATTAAGTAATAAATCTAATAAAATATGATGTTACTAAGGTCTGTGTTCTGTTAATTTTCTTCTAGTTTGTTGGTATCTTACCTTGGGATACGATGTTACCTTTAAGAAAAAGAAAACAAGAGATGTTATAATACAGTAGCAGATTCGAAACAAAGAAAAAGTAACTAAAAAGCGCGCTACAAGCATAGAGTAACATATTAACTTAGTTGCTAGACTTGACTTCAAGAACTCTTAAAAAATAACAGTAAGTAAAAAAGGCTTTCAGAGGCAATAAACATCACAAAAATCTGTTACAGTTTTTAATTTAATATATTCAAAATAAATATAAATTTAAAATATATTAAAATATTTTATAATTTTGCAAGCATCACTATCGACGAAAGTACACCAGTATCTATAAAAAAAAATCAGTATACAATGCTGGCGAGATTTAAATAATGATTTCAAGTATACATAATTATACCGATTGTAAGTTAATTGCAGAATTCCGTGTAATATATTAAGGGGAAGCTGTTATCTATTAAAAATACTTTTATTGTCCTATTGTTAAGACATTTGTAATAGTTACATAGTATTTAAAAACAATTATGTCCATTAAACTGATGATAATTTAGATTACATTTATATTTGTATGTCACAGTAAGATGGTTGAAGCCGTGACATCCCTACATAGCTATATCCCTAGGGATATCCGTTATATCCCTAGGGATATAGCTATGTAGGGATGTACCGTAATATATTTATATGAAATCGGTTCATAACCGTCGGAGTGCCCTAATTTTGTTACTGCGACCAATTTCGACGTAGCGCTCGCCGGACGCTGCCGCGGCACCGCTCGCTTCACTCGCTCAGCTCGCGCGTAGTTGGTCTCAGTTCTAACCTAAGCTAAGCTATTTGGTCAGAGTGCCAAAATAGTTATATTACTAGATCGTGGTTGTATCATAGTTATATTCTTAGTAAGACAGTTATGTACCGCTTTCATATAACTATATTTCGGTATATAGCTATTATCCCTAGGGACATAACTATATCACGACTTCAACCATCTGACTGCGACAAATGTAGGTTTATAAAAATCATGACTACTTTTTTTAAATTTGGAATTTAAAAAACAAAAGTTATTTTTGCTTATAAAGCGGTTTCTAGATATCGCCTACCACGTCCATTATCCAATTAAGTTCTGTTATTTATTTGAATGCCAACCCAGCTTTTTTTACATGAATAAATAAATAAATAAACAACGTCTCGGTAATACACAGTAATAACCGTTAGAATATTTTGTATTCTAAGAAAATAAATTTCAAATACCTACACTGTAGCAATTTATTTGATTGCATACATCGAGGTGCAATACATAATTTAATGTATCCAGTTTCTTTGCAAGCGAGTGCACACGATCTCACACTGCAGTGCAAAAAAAATACGTTACAAAGTAATTTATTTTCATTTTAATAAAATTATGATTTATAAAAAAATTATATCTAATTTCGCATTCAGCGTTGCTGTTCCATTGAAGTCATTGGTTTTCTTAGTAAAAACTTATTTTTCAAATGAACATGATAAGAGAGACGATTGATCTATGTTTATTACTGAATCGCGTTTATTAAAGCCGTCGAGATGCATTTTCATTATATCTATTAACATAATTAGATGATATTAGATTAATTTAATTTTTTTTTAAACCGTCGGCTCACGCTAGAACAGCTGAGAGGCACAACAGCCGCGCCTCGCACGCTCACTTTAATAAAAAGCATACTTATTAATATGATTCTTCACGGCTCTTGCGCACGGCTTATTGTGTTGCAAAATGTACTTGCTGTCTACTTGAAGTCTCATTACGCTATAATATAAATGGGAGAATTGGCAGTCACTGTATTTTTGTAATAATTGATATTGCTCCAAATATCAAGTTGGTTATGACCCTTCTGTGTAAATAAATAATAGCTACTTTATTATGCTACTATAAAATTCATGTGAAAAATAATTTTCAGTTTCTTCGTTCGCAGTCGAACGTAATTTATTTAATAACAGCCCAGTGCCCGCGCGTTGTTTTAAAATATTTAAAAAATATCATTACACGCAGCTCTCATTGTAACATTATTTAATTATTATATTTAGCAACAAAAAGTGTTACCTTCACTGAATTGAAAAAAATTGTGTGTGCATTGTTGCAATTTTATTATGAAGAAAAAAGTGTACAACTGGATCGGTGCATTGATTATACTGATTAAAATGGAGATAATAGAGAAAATATTTTATAGTCGAGGCGTGCAAACGAAAACAACGCTTTAATGAAATGCGAGCAAAAAGTGTACGTACACAAAAATGTTTTGCAGATAATAATGAAAAGCAAAATAACTGTGCAATGGTACAGTCAGCATTATAATTCATAATTAGGTACTTAGTTACACAATAAAATTTGTAAAATTAAAATTGGAATGTCTTCATTAATTTATTTATCAACCACTTTAAGGCTTGTGCAGACCAGCGCGACACTCGACGCGACACAAAGGCACCGCTCGTCGCGCGACTGGCGGCGGTGCCTTTGTGTCGCGTCGCGTGTCGCGCTGGTCTGCACAAGCCTTTATGCGACGATCATTTGTATTCAATGCTGACAGTACCTCCTAATGATGACTTACCAGTCTGCTCGTATGATTAATTTATTGATCAAGTGATCTAAATGGCTGATGTCAAAGATTATAAACGTAGGTAAATTCAGACAAACTTTTGGGTATTTAAATGATTTCATTCTTATTAATATAATTATTCATTTTTATTAATGTAAACCTTAATTCTCTCAGTAATATCATAATTTAGTCACTATTCATATATCTGTCTCGTCACTCTCATACCTACTTAATTTACTCATTTTAATGCACAAGTTTAATAATAATCAAAGTAGCTAATTTAAAAACGGTTTGTACTAAGGTGAAAGGTTATTGAGCCGAAAGAAATTTAATACGATCTGTTCTAAACAACACACTGTGGGCATAACATTGTTGCAAAATAAGTAGGTAATTGATAAGTTCAACGGGATCAATTTTACAAATAAAATACATTGACCAATTGACGGACCGATTTAATTCGTTGCCATTATTTGTTTAGTTGGGCCATTTATTCTGGCATGCATTGTTCTTATATACTAATGGAAACTAATGTGTTTGTTGAATGGTAGGCCGCACGACAGTGGTGACAAAACGAGTATAACCTGGCCTCGTTTTCTATTGAAACTTCGAACTACGCTAGACCACCCCAAGGTCAAAGTCAAGGTCAAGGTCAAAGGCCACTGACGTGGAGCCTACTGTACCTATTCTACCGATTTGAGGGTGAAAATGTTCCAAATATAAACATAATATCACCCCTGTATTCCACGAAGGTTTAGGTAGAGGTGTACCTAAGTACAGGATACATTTCGCCAGTTATGTTCGGGTTCAATGTAATGGGGCTCAGACTTTCTCACATTAACTTGTCAAAGTCAAATCATTTATTTCAAATAGGCCCATGTATGGCACTTTTGAACGTCAAAATTTACAAAATAATAAAATTGATTCTAGTCGCCCCTTCCAAAAGGTAGTTTTCGTATGGAGAAGAATGGGCAAGAAACTCCACCATTACTCTTTTAAAATGTTTTACAATTGTTTGTATATGTACGTACATTAGTTAAATAATTATTATATGTGAAGACGGTGCACCTAGAATAAAATTACTATACCACAATAGGTAAAAAGAATTAAAAATGAGCAACGACAGATAATTTAATATGTTATAAATACAAGGTGCTCACATATTTACAAACATTGTAAAAGTAGACGATTTTCCTAAAATTTTGTAATTAATAAGTCAGTGTTTGAGGAAGTAATCACAGAATGTGGTATTTTGTTGTAACATTTAACACAATACCCCATAAAAGATGTAAGTACTTTAGATAATCTGAAAAATGGTTGTCAATGGTTACTTGTCAATGGGCAGCTGTCTTGTCTTTACTTGCATTTACGTCATTGATGCATTATTTTTAACCGACTTCCAAAAAGGAGGAGGTTCTATGTTCGTCTGAATGTAGGTATTTTGAATGACAAAAACTTACAACAGTAAAAAACACCACAAAGTGAAAAATAACTTTTATAAAAAGTCGGTGGCAAAAAACGAAAATTTTAAACCAAAGACACCGACGTCCGAAATTAAAGTTATTTTTCTAAAGTAAATTATCGCGCATTCATAGATTGCACCCGTGCGAAGCAAGGGCGGGTCACTAGTTTTTACATAAATAAATACAATTACGTAATTAATAACTTATAAACACATCATCGTTACAAATCAAAAATATTACCTACGTTTTATTTGATCCGTTAAAGTTCATAGATTATTCACTAAGGGGATAAAGCAGTGTCTTAGCGTCACGGGCGCTATTTTGAATCCCGAACGCAACGAAGGATTTTTATTTGGTAAAATTATTCACAGAAATATTTTTAGTTGAGGTTGTAAATTCTAATCACATTATGCACCAGCGGTTCATAATGTATAATGACATAATTTGACAAAAGTATTTTCAGGAAAGTAGCATTTGTTTTGACTTCTCGTTAAATTCTGACACTGATTTCTAATTCTATAAAACAGATCCAACAATCTCATTGAAAACATGCAATATCTACTATTAAATATTCTGTTTTGAGTGCACTATTACTGGACATGGGGGCACACAAAATATGACCTTATTTCCGAACAGAGGGACTCATTTTGCTTTGTATGTCGAGGAAAGGAATTTGCCTAACAGTACTCATAGTCATCCTACTACTAGAGTTGGTGAAAAATGGAAATTTCAAAGAAACAGTGTACACACGGCTACATATCAAGCTATACAATTCCAGTATAAACTGACCTCGCATTGTACGGAAATCCTATACAACGCGAGATCAACATAAACTGGTTATGTATAGCTTGATGTGTAGCCGTGTGTACCTACGTAAAATTAGTCATAGAACTGAGTTACGTTAGATCAAACGTTAAAAAAGCAAATAATTGAAATGAAAAGTTATTATTTTTTTCTCCCAAGCAAATGGGGGAAACTAAGAAAAACAATTAACTATGTAGGTAAGGCATTATTCTTTTCAAATCTCACCCAATGCAAAACTTTTCAATACCGGAGAACCCAACAAAATGGGGGACATTTTATTTTTTTCTAAAAATGCATGCAAACTAAAGTTACTTTTTGTAGGGCTACATTTTGCAACATAACAAACAACCGACCTGATTTCTTTCAGGGTTTTTCTATGGCTCTTTAGGAATAGCTAGCAAAAACATAATACTTTTTCCTCCCAAGCAAATAGAGGAGACTAAGAAAAACAATTTATTATATAGGTAAGGCATTATTCTTTTCAAATCTGACCCAATGCAAAACTTTTCAATACCAGAGAAGCCTACAAAATGGGGGACATTTTATTTTTGTTCTGAAGGTGCATTCACATTAAAGTTACCTTTTTTATAGGGCAACATTTTGCAACATAACAACCAACCAACCAACCTGATTTTTAAGGCTCTTTAGGAGTAGCTAAGCGGAACAGGCTACTAAGTATATCCACGTCTATTGTATTTTATAATGGATTTCCGCAAGGTACGCCTGAATCAATTAACTATATTAACTAACATAACAACCATTGATAATATTAAGTAACCTTCTATAACTTTGAGTAAATTGTTGTTTATTTTCCGTTATTGGATTAGGTTGTTGCCTACTAACACTCGCAAACGTTGATCCACAAAAAGTAACTTCGGTGTGAATGCACCTTTTAAATACGTTCAGCATATTTTTTTTTCTTTATATTTTTTATTTAAAACCCTTTTATTTACAATTTTACAAACTTTTCCTACAAGATAAATAATCATTTAAATTGGTATTATTGGTGATGTGCCCGAATTCACTCTCCCGAAACAAGCGAAACGACACTATCAAACAATATTATTTTTTCTTGAGGCGATTCACACGTAGGCGAATCGATTTCTGGAGTTGTCGATTCGCCTACAAATAAATTAAAACCGGGCAAATCGCTTAAAAAAAGTGTCAATTCACCCGTTTCGGGCAAGTAAATTCGGGCAAATCAACAATAAGACTTAAATTGTTTCTTACGTGTTCTTTTTCGTACCACAATTTTTTATAAGACTTTTTTTAATATTAAGATATGACGGATAACATGTGCTCAGCTTACTTGCACTGTCAGTACAGGCTAATAGAGGGGAAGAAAGGGGAAATGGGTCAGCCGAAGAAAAGATTCAAAAAGAGATGTGCCGGCAGCTTTTAATCATTTACCACATCCAGCAAGAAACAGGGCCATGCATTGGCGAAGTATTGTGGCTGCTGCCTCAAAAGCCAATAAACTTTGAATGCACGAATTCGAACAATTTTTAAGCAGTGTTATTGTTTAGTTTTAGTCTATCAAAACTCTTTTTTAATTTTTATCCATTTGTCTAACCTGAACTCTTCGTCTTTTATTTTGAAATTTTTTGTTCGTTCACAAACACAGGATTTTTACACAGTTATATTGTTTATTTTCTTATATCCAAACTCCTGTATATTATTTTGTAAAAAGCTTTCAAACGAGCCCTTATTCCGGCTGTTGCAAAAGCAACTAAAAATATGTACGGCTCCCAAAGCACTTGTTGACGTATGTCCGACGTCCCGTTCTGGCCTAACGAAGCAACACGGTAAGCTAGGCTCCGACCTGTGTCTACTTTTATTGCAGACCAAAATACACTTGTAAAAACGTCGAGAGATGTCGCGGGACACTCGGTTAACAGACACAATAAAAATAAATTAACAACGTTTGAGAGTAACTAAATGAAAAAAAAAACATACCTACCTACCGTAGCAAAAGTGTCGTAACGGTCAAAATGTTACACTTTTTTCTGTCTAGTTCCGTTACGCCAAGTGTGCAGAGTATAACGTGCAATAAGGGAGTTCGTTTCAAAAAGAACTTTCGTGCCATAAAGAACTATCGTTCCAAAAAGAAAAATTCTCATTTCCAAAGACGTAGATCAGGCTTTTGATTTATTAATACCTCTCCATGTAAAAATCATTCGCTGTTTTTCTGAAAAGAAGTGTAATGAAATATGAAATCACGTTAAAGCGCAGGCCACACTGATAACGAAGCTAAGTTCGTTTAGCTACATGAACGAACCTAAACGAACTAAGCTTCGTTCCTAGTGTGGCCTGCGCTTTAAAGTCGCGGTCAAGTCACTAAGACTTCGTTTCTCTCTCTAAAATAGGTACATTTCACAATTCCGCTACGCGGATAGAAAAAACAATGATATTTAGCGTATATTTTAGCAAATTATACGTCTTCTTGCCCATTCAAAAGATTCTTTTGAAATCATTTTCATACAATAAAAGGGGTACCTTTAGGAAAAATTCAGAGAAGGGTGCCGTCGTTGTGAAAGTCACTGCGCAGTTTCGGAGCGATAATATGACGAAGGCACCTAGCACAAAATTTTGTTAAAATTTTGAAATAGACCATTTCTTACAGAATCGATACAGTTCCCACTGCTGGGACACAGGCCTTCTCTCTATGAGAGAGAGTGGGCCGTAATCCACCACGCGGGCTCAGTGCGGGTTGGTAGATGTCACATGTCTTTTAAATTTTTGGTTCTAGGACATGCCGGTTTCTTCACGATGTTTTCCTTCACCGTTTTGAGAGGGAATCGAATTAAATAAGAACAAAGCAGGGTAATATCTGAAATGACCTTTTGAGGAAAGAGCTATGCAGATTTGAGTAGAGCTGTCGGTCCGTTGGCACGCATGAAGTGATAGCATAGCTCAGACGTACCGTAAGTAGCTCAGTGGACTGTCACAACACTAGAGCAGATCATGTGGGCAGGCACGAAAGGCCTGCTCAAACTGCCAGACGATCGTGAAACCTTAATGTTACATAACGACTCAAATAATTAATTGAGAATTGATAGCTTAGTACTTGATTTAAGTCAGGATAAAAAGGAAAGATTTAATTCAAACAATACTGCCATATTAATTAATAATATCTATAGGCATAAGTTTGGTTAATTTGTTTAACAGCTCTAATTAGATAGATAGGAAGGTCCCTAAGTATAATTTGAGTTAGAGTTAATAAGAACGAAAAATGCGAATCAAAACTCTATAAACGTCAATTTTAGTAAAACAATCCTACATCCTACAAAACATAAAGCTTTTACAAACAAACCATAAAAAATCCACGCTATATTTAATGTCAATTTAGACCTTTTAAACATAACTGAAACAGAACATTCTCTGTTTTAATACGCTCAATAAATAATAAAACGGCAGACTTCATTGCAAGTTGAATATAAATTGTGTAATTAAACTTAAATGCTTGGTATAAACTAAATACAGAAGCGGGGATGTACAGACCGACATTGTATTACTATGTATAGTGATGTATATTTATTCAAAATGGACTACTTAGATATTTATACGAGGACGGGTGTGTTATGTGCGGGCTTTCGAGATGCTAATGCAATCGATTATATTTCCTTCTTTTGTCAATGGAGTTCAGAGCTTTGGCTTTTTATAGGAAATTCAGCGAAGCGTGGAATTTTAATTTACATTGTTTTATGTACATAAGTGTATGTTTTGTGTTATTGTATTTAATATGTTTAGTCATGTAGATTTTGAATAGATATTAAATAAATGCAACCGGCTATTGAATGAAGACTTTTTGCTCCAGAATATAGCAGCGACGAATCCTTTAAAAAAAATTGAAGTTAGGTTGAATAAAAATCAACCTAACTTAATTTTTACAAGGTTTTTATTAGCTTCCTCTGTTCGTAGGTATGTGTTTCCGGTTACTCCAATTTGTCATCCAATTTTGAAAATGGTACTGGTCTGATGATGGAAACGGAAGTTGGTCATAGGAACTCCTCAATCAAACAACATAGCACCATCGTGTTTGGATTCATTGGCTATGTATTAACAAGTGCTTCGACACTAAGTGGTGGTAAGGGTCTGATGATGGAGCCGGAAGGTGGCCATGTGTTTCTAGTTACTTCACAGTACTTTTTAATTCATTAAAAGCTTGTTTTAAAAAAGATTTTTACTTATATTTTTTTCTTGAAAGGTTTCGTCTATCACTCAAAAGAAGGTGCGTTAGATATAAAAAAATCCTACTAGGTTCCAACAAATAAGTAAGACCTATATCGATTGCAGGTCTGAACGGTTCACAAAACTGAACAATGTATGTAAAATAATACTTAGTTATTCAGAAACGGAACATCGCGAGAAAAATTGTTTCCAACACTTTACTTAAATAAAGGAGAATTTGAAATAAAATCTACAGAAGCGAATGTATTCTTAAGAGATAATAAATTAAAATGTATTATGTGGAAGTCTTTGGAAAAGTTAGGTTACTATTAACTTAATTAATTTCGAATGAGTATCCACTCATTACCTTATTCAAAATACCAGTGGTACCTACCATAACAAACCTAACATTTAAAAAAAACCGGCCAAGTGCGTCTCGGACCACGCACAAAGAAGGTTTCCGTAGTTGGGATGAATTCATCCCAAAAACAAACTTAACTTTGTAGTTGAAAAACATGTTCTAGCATACATGGATATACGTCAGGGTCAATTCTCCAACTGCAAATGTAATGTAATGTAATATTTTTTACGTGATAAAACTAGTTTTTCCTATACTTGTGCTGTGAGACCTTGCTTCCTGCCAAATTTCATGATTCTAGGTCAACGGGAAATACCCTGTAGGTTTTGATTATTTGCGACTATCAAAATATGTCACATAAACGCCACACATCCACGCGTTCCTGAGAAAATGGGTATTGACAGACTAACAGACAGCCGGACAACGAAGTGATCCTATAAGGGTTCCATTTTTTCCTTTTGAGGTACGGAACCCTAAAATATCAAAAATATGAATTCTTTTGTCTGGTCTGACTGATCCATTAAAATTATAAGCGACCTCGGAATAGCCAGCGAATGGACTCGTCACTCATCAGGATCACGCATGAAACTCATAAGCGAGCGCAACGCGCGACAGGAACCAATCGGAAGCAGCGACGCATGCGACGCCGGGGTTCATCTAATTACAGACGTTTATTTCCTTTACTCGGTAATTCGATGATAGAGGAAATGTATGAGCATTCCATTTGCTTAGATGAGTATCCACTCTGTGGCTGCGTTTCGTTCTATAACAATGTTAGTCAGAGTGATTGCAGACTACAGCTGCCGCCATTTGCATTGCATCCAAAGAATGAGATAATATACTATTTAGTTTGATAAGTTTCTTTGTTTCAAATTAGTGTCAACTCGTGAAGTTAGCAATTTCAGAGATTTCTAGATAAATACGTTACAAATACTAGGTATTAGATCGAGATGTACAAAGTATTTGACTGAGTAGGTAATGCCCAGCGCTTTGATAGCCGTTTTAGTCAGTAAGAGTCTGACAGCCCAGAAATTATTTGATAATATCACAACGAAAAAAAAAAAGAAAAAAAATAGCGCTTTGATAGCCTACACAACTTCACAAACCCCTAAAACTCCAATACCCGAAACAGATCAATCTGAACACCACAAAACTACTCCAAAACACAAGTTCCGGACACGCGTGACATTTCGATACGCCGCATAAACACCGACAGCGTACACTTATACATGAAATCAGCACTATTCGTACTTGTATCTACATTCGTCTGACACAATGCTCCCACTGACTCACAATAGCGAATTATGTATTATTTTAAATTGACGTAATTGAAAAATATGCAGCCGCTCGCGCGCAGCGCACGGATAAATTGATTCATGTATAATAATAACAATGAGTAAATAATTAAATAGATGGGACTCGTTGGGGCTCGCGACGGTAATTGCCTACGAGCATTATTTAAAACGTGCGCATTGATTGCAAGTTAAAAATGAGATACAATAATATGATAACGTTTTCGGACGCTTTTGCATAAGTAACTATCGAGAAATACTTTTAGATAGTCTTCTGATTGTTGTAATTAATGTCTTATTAATAAATTCTTTAAGAAAGTGTATAGAATATGGAGACGACTAATGCATAGGAGTATTTAGAAACTATCGAATAAATTCTAATATCGAAATAAAAAACGGTTTTTGACGTGACAACGTCTTATAAATTGGTTTGCCGGGTGACACTTCAAGAAACTGCGTTACGCTCCGCTCACGTTATGCGCTCACAATGAGAGCGAGTGAGAGGCACGCGTGCATGGTTAGCCCGCCTAAGAGCGAGAGAGACAGACATAAAAAGTGAAAGACACGCGTCCCTTCCACTCGAGCACAGTTAGCCCGCCTAAGAGCGAGAGAGACAGAGCGAGAGAGAGAGAGTGAGAGAGATAGGCATACACACCGGTTCATGTGTATAAATAAATGTTTTAAATTGTTACTATTATTTCATCCTTCTTCCTACTATACGAATGAATATTCACATTAAAATTATTTTACCACTCAAAGTCGTTGTCACGTAAAACTTTCGCCCGTATACCGACTTTACAGGCAACCTTTTTTTTAAACAAACTAAATAGTAGTGATGATCCTACTATGGGTTTTGCCGATCTTTAACTAGCTATAATGGAAGGTCATAAGATAAATACAAAGTTTAATTCATTTTCCTCACGATGTTTTCCTTCACCGTTTTGAGAGCAGTGGTGATGAAATTAAATACACAAAGTAAAGCGCCTGCGTGGGTTCGAACCCATAACTTACAACTCGTGTCGGGGCCGTTACCACTGGGCCACCATTGCTCTTGTATGCATTGAATTAACTAAAAATTAATTCTTCCCAAAATTATAAGTACGTATACTAATACAAAAACCGGCCAAGTGGTGTCGGACCACGCACAATGAAGGGTTCCGTAGTTGGGATGAATTTATCCCAAAAACAAAGTTAACTTTGTAGTTGAAAAATATGTTCTCCCATACGGAACGTATGGGAAAACATGTTTTTGCAACTGCAAAGTTAAGTTGGTCGATTATTACTCGTTAACTTGTAGAGCCTACTTAGCTGTGATAGTTTTCCTTTTAATTTTCGTTATATAAACTACTGCTGTGATTTTTTTCACACCAACCATTTAGCCGGCAGGGGGGGGGGGGGGACGACGACACTAGACTCTAACAAAAATTAGCACTTTAAAGCTATTTCGCAAACCCTGAATCCAAAAATGGTTTTCACAAACTCACAATGTTTTTGAAGGATCTTTCCAATGATACCCCTCACCATGGGTTAAAAAAAAAACATCACCACTTTACGTGTATGGGAGGTACCCTAAAAAAAATGTTTTTCATAATTTTGTTTTACCACTTTGTCGGCGTAATTAATATGTATACCTATGCCAAATAACAGCTTTCTAGTACAAAGGGTCTCGGAGCTAGACCGCGGACAGACAGACAGACAGACAGACAGACGGACATGACGAAACTATAAGGGTTCCTTGTTTACTACGGAACCCTAAAAATTATCAAATAATATTATGACTTATTATAGGAACTAGGAAGAACTAATCTCGAACCAGCGTCTTATTAACAAAGCTATCTAGATTGTTCTGACCTAAAAAATCGCAACAGTTCATTAAACGGTAAGATCGCTGTCATCGGCACCTCCGCCACGTTTATGGCCTCATGAGTCACATTTAATTGGTATAACAACAAATATACCTAATGGTGGACTTGTTTACTCTATGGCAGCGCGGAGGGCCATCGTACCATGTCGCTCACTAAAACGAATGAACGAATGAAATGAACGTTATTAACAGGACCACGTTAGAAACATTGTAGGTACACTGGCGTGAATAAAAAGTGTACACAACGTGAGAAGCGTTCACTGAAGTTATTCTTAAACTAAAGTATGTACGGTTTGGTAGTAAATGAAACTAAGTAGTAGGTACAGATAATTACGGAAATATTAAACGATCGGAATAATATACCAACTGTGTAAGTATCTCCAGCTTACTCTTCCGAAGTACCGAAGTCCCAAAACCTCAGCCCTCATTGTGAAAAGTAAAGGGTCCCGAAGACAGGCACGACGCGACTATAGTAGAACAACTTCTATGAAAACTTCATGAAAATTGTTATACTAGATTTGCGTCGCGATAATACTACCAACGTTTGATGCAAACTAAAATCGCTTTCAATAAAAACTTTCTTCAAGGACAAATGGGTAAATAAACAAACATACTTTCCATATTTATGACATTTAAGTTGTCCCCAACCCGACTGACCGTCAACAGGTTCAACTTTAAAGACAGAAATCTAAAATAAAATACACATGTCCATACAACACAGCAGGAATAATTTTAACGTTGTAATTAAATTTCAACTTTATCTCATTCATTTAAAAGCTATATTTATATGTACGGTTGATTAAAAAGTTGCCTTGTTTACAAACGAGTGTTCTATCGAGCTAGTTGCGCTTCTCACTTAATTAGCAACTTACTTTCTTAATATACATAACTGTGTGTATACATATGTAGGTTAATACATGTGCATAGACCACGTCCGGTACCACGATACACTGGATACGAATTGAAATGCCGATAGAAAATAGCATATCGTTACAAATCGAATAAGGAAGCCAATGAAAAAGTATCAGAAGTTATCATTTCCCTATGGTAGCCTGGTAGGATCCATAGGAAGTTGGCAAATTGGCGCTTAAAAAGTTTATAAAACACATGTTTTTACAGCTGTAGTGGCAATCATGTCATTTGGTTTAAATAGGTTCTTATTTTTTATTATTTTGTTTATTTTTTATTTAGATTATTTTCTTTTAGATTTTGTGAATGTGAGAACGTTGTAGGCTGTAAATTTGTGTACCATTTTTTATTTTACTAAGTACCTGGTACTTGTTGATAGGCCTACACTGTCCTCCCATACCTATTAACACTGTAATTTGAAAACATTGTAGAAACAATTTATTTTGAAAAGAGTAACCGTGGAGTTTCTTGCCGGCTCTTCTCCATAGGAAGCGACCAATTGGAACCGTGCACCTAGCTTCTGACGTTTCATAACTGCCCTTGTAGGTTTATGTGAAATAAAATATTTTGATTTTGATTTTGAAAACTAAAACCCGACTACGACTTAAACGCCAACTATGTTACAAGATGTAAAGCAAGATATCGATGTCGAATTTTTTTTCAGTTTTCGTATCACACGTAGGTTATTACTAAATAATTATGTCATTTAAGTAATTAAGGCATAAATCGTACAGATAACGTGTGACTCCGATTTTGACCGACTGACTTGACTCATTTTATGTGACATCTAATAATAGCCTATAAACCCGCGGAACAACATGACGCTTCCAACGAGACGTCGTTTGTCAAAATACGACGAGTAGCTTAGGAGTTATGAGTGAACAGATAAACATACATACAAACATACATAGCCTGTTAAAATCATAACCCTCCTTTGACTTTGCCGTAGTAACTAGGGACACTTTACCCGTGACAGCTTCTTACAACATGATTTCCTTTACAAATGTAGCAAAAATCATCTCTTCTTTACTACCATCCACCCAAAGCTGACAATGTCTACTCTACAGAGCACGGAATCGCCAACTAGACACGGCTACTGCCAGAAATTCGTGGTGCAGAAAGTGTTGTAAGCTCACAACTCCTGTCGCAAACCGTCTGCAAAGCCGTTTGTTTCTATATTTCTCGATCTGCATGGAAAGATTTGACATGAATCTAGCAGCGGCCGCCGCGGCATCTCCGCGTTCTGTGGTCAACTCCATTGTGACTTCCCCATTATTTCCAATTTTGGGCCTTCCGTCTTCCTTGACTAAGTCTTCGCGTACTGCACTTTTCTTCCCCTACTTTATTCAGTCCTTGGCATATGTGCCTGCAAACTTTCATTATTTCTCGCATTTCTAATTTAGGGGCTGTGCCTATACTTCAATTTAGCTTTCGGCTCTGAGCCGAGCGTCGAAAATTCAACAGCGCGCTTTTACTTAGGCGTTCATTTAGATGTCCCATGCCCTGGCTAGAGGCTTTAAGTTAGTAGCTTAAGACAACCACAGGACAGTCCGGCTAAGTAGTTATGATCCTCAGAGGTCAACTACGAGATGCAAAAATAAAAAATAAAAAAAGATGTCCCACAGTTTTAGTGAAATGGGGCAAATATGTATTTAAAAAAGATACTTCTACATTAACGAACAAATCTATCAATAGAATTTGATTTAACTATTTTTATTTATTTTTTTACAACCCCCACTATTACCTACTATGCTATAAAAACGGTACAAATTGCCACATTTAAATACATTCCACAATAGTAAGGCCTGCGCCCCACATGTAGGTCGGCCGATCCATCTGATAAGATACCTACTTATTGTTATTCTACAATCCAGTACTTATCTATCCTGCCTGTTGTACACGCGTGATATTCTTAGAACGTGAATACTGGTATAAAGCCCCATACACGGTGCAAGTTACTTGCCTGTGGCATACAATAAAATTGAAGCAACAAATGACTTGCATCGTCTAAATGTGACGCAGCACAGCACAGTACAGATTTTGTAGGGTAGGGCAGGTGAGGCAGACATAAGTCTCGAGCGTATTCTGCGATGCAGCTATACAGACACATTCGCGTCCTATCTAGTACAAACAATCTGTCATCGAAACAGAATTTTGTGGTAAAAAAAGTGACGATCTGCACGCGTCGCGCAGAAATCTGTGCCGGCTTTACTCCGAGACGCAGAGCAGGTCAGACACATGTGCCTCCGCCGCAGCGTACGCAGCTGTCAGTACGTTCATGCATTACAAAATCTGCTCTGCCCTGCGCTGCGTGGACCTGCGTCACCTGCGTCTCAGCATACGCTTAGCCTTAATGTTTCTTCAACTTATAGTATGCCACAGGCAACTAAATCGCACCGTGTTAATCTGGCTTCAGTCTACTCATACTTACTACATAAGCTTTTATTCACACGTAAAGTAGAATAAGTGGTTTTATCTCTGTAGGTACTATGACATGAAGGAAAAGACTGTCTTTTGCGATCAGCACTTTTTATAAATAGACTTTGAATGCGCTTTTCAATTCGATTTAACTACCTTCTTTGACATTGTCAATTTGAAACAATTGTACCCACACTTGCTTCTTAGTGAATAGTTAAGTGCCAATTTGTTAAATGACCATATCTGGCAGTGGGATTGGTGCTTCTAATGTGTCGTAAGCAGAAAGGAGGACACTCATCGCTGTTGTCCGTCACCTTAATAAAAAAGAATATCCTGATTCCAAAGAGTTTGACTGACAGCATTCGTTACTTTATTAAACAAAATAATTTTTTGTCAATTCGTTATGTTGTCTTAATTTTTTATTTTATATCATGTCTATAAAACAAATTTATTTTCGAACTAGAAATATCATAAGTGAAGCGAAACTTGTATGGCGAATGTGGAACAAAACATAGTTTTATTCACTTAGTCCTTTACTAAAACAAAGATAATCGCTAGTAAACGATAATTACCCTTTCTAGTTAATAAGCACGTTGTATCTTATTAGAAGGCAACAGTCGATGTCTAAGTACAAAGCAGCGCTGTAGTGTATAATCTAGGAAATCGTCAGTATTTGAATGATGTGGTCTAATTGCTTTCGTAATTCCTGCTTTGATTCAGACTGTACCCTTCAACAGTCAGACAGTAGGCTTGATAACAGCTTTGTTTTAACAAACAGAAACTAATCGATCAAATGGACGTAGAATAGTGGCTTAGTTAATACTTATTGATCTGCGGAATTATTCCTTGATAATTCATAATGGAAGTTTTTATTTGGCTTTTTTATTCATAAAACTTTGCTTAAAGTTAAGTAATGATGAATGTCTGCTTAGCCGTATATTTAACGTTTATAAATAAACCTTATGCTAACGTAGCGAAATTGGAAGCTAATTTGGTATCAGTCCTTCACAAAATGGCCTTAAAAATGCGATGTCAGTGGCAATAAGAGACATAATTAGTGTAAAACAGACGGTACTTTCGGGCCCTGATTGGCTGTGCCACTGATACCGCGCAACTAAAATCATTGCAGCAAAAAAATAAAACAGTAAAGTCATGGCGAATGAATTCTATATCGCGAAAAGAAAACTTGTGACCGTAGCTAAAATAGTTTATAATTTAATAACACACAAATATGTGATAGATAACGAACAGAAAAACGACGAGGAAGAACTAACAAAAAACAGTTCCAACTTATTATCAAAACTCCACCATCCTCGAATTCACATGACAATAATATTTTTTATTGTTATTATAATTTTATTTCATCAACGAAAAAACATGTTAATAACATACGGAACTGCTTATATTGAACATAATTATAGTTGTGGGCTCTCGCTCCGATGGGTACGGGGTTCCGTGGTGCCGAGAAGGGTAAATACCATGTCCAAACATTTTGGCTATCGGCGGGCGGTAGGGTTGGCAAACTATACGCCGAAGTCAAACTAATAGGTTCGCAGTTTAAAAATAAAATGACAGAATAGAATTTGCATATCGAATTTTAGGGTTACGTTCGACGATCAGGTATTGAAAAGAGGTAAGTTTTTTTTGCTTTACAAAACCTGTTTCTTTTCAGTAATAGGGGACGACACGATGGTTGGAATGCGTGAAAGATAATTTAGCTAGATAGGGGTGACTACTGAGTTATCGACTAATAGAGAAGTAAGTATTATTTTCAGACACAAATCTGACCTAACGCGCCTCTCTCGAATTTAACATACTGTCCCACAACTCCTTAACAACAATTCCGCGCACACACAGATAACACAAACCGTGTTCAGTGAGCCGTAAGCTTTATTTTAACCTGCGCTTAACTTCTCCGCGGCCACTGTCGTGAGTGTTCGTCCTACCACATTGATTCAAGTGGGAACTACCAACACATAAAGCTTAGCTGCTAGGATTAACAGGTTAGCATTAGCAACCGGTGCATCACCAAAATGCTTGAACGTTTCAGGGATGGCGGTAGTAACCCACAATTTGTTATCACGTGAGATAATACTTTTGTATTGAAGGCTTTTGTGTCAAAAGTGTGATCTTTTGCTGTAAAACATGTTTATCATAACAGTTTGGTGTTTTTAAGCTGCCCTTAATTTCAAGACTTCTATTCGATTTCATGAAGGAGGAAAATATACAATTCAAACATGTTACTTGAAAGTGGAGTAGTGATGGCCCAGTGGTAAAAACGGGACATGTGTGATATCTACCAACCCGCACTGGGCCCGCGTGGTGGATTGTAGCAAATTCCCTCTCACCAAAAGGCCTGTGTCCCAGCAGTGGGAACATTATAGGCTGATTATGATAACATGAAAGTAAAATGAATTTTCCCTTCTGTTAAGACCAAAAACTTTCCATCAATTAGTTGCCTTCAAATTTGCTGAAGCCCACGAACACAGACTCCACCGAGATGTGAATGTCGAGGCAATTCAGCTGCTAGACAACACGGACATAGTGCGTAGGTTAAAGAGAACTAAACCATTTGAGTTAGTGTAGTGTGTAAATAGTGAATTAATAAATAGTAACAATGCTGTGCTATACATATAACATAAGAACAAAGTGTTTTACCAATTATCAGACCCTAAGAAAGTGCTACGAAATTGACCTTGTGTAAGAGTGCAAATTGACACTATTCTTAGATATAACTATATATCTCGTAAAATATTAAGTTAGAATTAAATTGCTTATTAGTCTATTAGGCTAGATTGTAATCAATTACTAAGAACGTCAATTCTTATTAATACAGAAAAAAAAAAAAATTGTTGCCTAATTATCAGAATCAATCACGTTTACTACCAAAGACCGTTGACGTGTAATTGAAATACCTACATAATAGTCTAATCGGTATTCAAATATGTTGCCAGTATAAGACACCCATATTGATAAAAAACATGCAAATTTTTAAAATTAAAGAGCCCATATTCCGCCTTCCTACCAAGAATAGTTAGAACCAGCAACAAAACAATATAAACCTTAACATCACCCCTCATATTTGGTATAACTGTAAATTATACATTTGTGTATCATTATTTATTACGATAATAACACGAGTAACATTCATAAAGAATATTATGGACATATTATTTTAACTTATAATCCACACGCGAGCAATTACTGTGCTCGCCAAATAACATATAAGAATACGTATTATGATTCTAATTTGAAACCGTCAGCGTATCTTTATAATAATATTATAATATATTATTGCTATAAGATTAATAAAGGTACAATATAGTAGAAGATTACAACGTTTAAACTATGGTCTAAGTCACCCCAAGGGCAGTAATCGCAGTTAATTTTGCAAGTGGTGTAAATGAGTACCGAGAATGCGATGTCATTAATTGCTATGCAAAGGGATAAAACCAGACATTATTGATGCATTTTTATATACCTATATCCACGCATAGAATATAATCATATCGTATTACCGCTGACACACTGAAATGAAAAGTCACAGTAAGGTATTATTTTCAACATTACCTACTTGTAAAAGGTGGGTCTTTGCTGTTGTCATTTATTAAATTAATTACTCCTGTTACGTACCCACTACAATAATGTTTTTAATATTTCCTGTAATTAAAAATGGCAGATAAGCCATAAATGTATAATCAAAATGTCGACGTCAAAATTCTCAGTTAAAATTCAAATGTCGATGTATGCCCCTTAAATTGAAAAATGTATGCCAAATAAATATTTGGATAATGCACCAGTTGTCGTCCAAGCGTAGTGGCTTCACTCCACCACGATTTATTTTAGAAAGGTCGTAAAGTAAATAATGTGTAGTCAGTCGTTTACTATAAAAACAAAGGGGAAAGGTCTGTGACGATCAAATAAAAAAAGGTTGACTTCAAAGTTGTCCATTCAAATTCTCGAACTAAATATTGTCCTCTCTTTTATTTTAAACAAAAAAACTATTATATCTATACTTTTCTTTTAAAGGACTGTCTTTAGTTTTGTTAGGTTAGGATCTTTCCTGACGACATGGATGCTTAAAAGTCTATCTAAAAGTTCTTACTTTTAGATTTTTAAGCATCCAGGTCGGCCAGTTTTTGGTTAAATTGGACAGCTTATTGTTTAGACAATTAACAGTGCCACCTATTGTTTCAAGGTTAGGTACAGTCAGCGTCAAATAGTTAGTGACACTCAGGGTATTCAAATAAATAGACGCAACCAAAAAGTCAATAATATCGGTACAAACTAAGTTGTCTTATTGTTGTCAACAATATAGTCGCTCAAAAGGTCGAGACGTTTAAAACGTCATTATAGATCGGTTCAGTCAAACCGCCATAAATATGGTTACAGTCATCCCGCCAATGGTATCCAAGCATTATAAGTATTCAAAAATATGGAACACATTAGAAAAATAAACTTTACGGCTTTATATATTAAATATTATTTCTCACGTCAACATTTCACAAAATCAAATGGATAGAAACTTCTGCTGTCCTTTTCATTTTAAGCATGACGTCTATGACGCAATTTCTATGTAGCGGTGCACACATTCAGTTCGCTCGTACGGTTTTGTCTCCAGAAGTCCAGTTAGCCATCGTGCGGTGCGGAAGAACTTGGTGCTGATTAATTGTCGAAAAGTATCCCGTATGTTTATGGAACTATGCGTCATGACGACTTAAACGATAGAATTGACTTTGTACAATCTCTGCATATACCCAATAGCATCGCTTTCTTTTCTTTCATTCTTTTGACAAAAGAATTGCTAATAGAAATTCGTCATCTCCATTATTTTTTTAAATATTTTTAATTTCATAAGCGTTACATAAGCGTGCTAGTTTATTTTTCTAATTTGTTCCATATTTTTGAACACTTATAATGCTTGGATACCATTGGTGGGATGACTGTAACCATATTTATGGCGGTTTGACTGAACCGATCTATATGACATTTTAAACGTCTCGACCTTTTGAGCAAATACATTGTTGACAACAATAAGGAAACTTTGTTTGTACCGATATTATTGACTTTTTGGTTGCGTCTATTTATTTGAATACTCTGAGTGTCACTATTTATTTGACGCTGACTGTACCTACGGATGAGATTTTAACTAGGTCGAGAGATAAATGTGCTGTCTAGAGACCAACAAAAGTGTATGTTAAATGGAGATTTTTAGGGTTCCGTACCTCAAAAGGGAAAAACGGAACCCTTATAGGATCACTCGTGTGTGTGTCTGTCCGTCTGTCACAGCCAATTTGCTACGAATCTAATGGACCGATTAAGTTGAAATTTGGTACACGTAAGTATTTCTGTGACCCAAACACGAACGTGTAACGGAAATAAATGAATTTTGAATATGGGGGTCACTTTTGTGGGACAAACAAAAAAATGGAAAAAATAAGGTTTTCAAACTGTATCGTGTGACATATCAATGAAAACCATTAACCCATTCCCCCCCCCCCCCCCCTATCTCCGAAACTACTGAGCCAAATATTTGAAATACAGAGAATGGTTCTTCACTCACAGATTACAGTAAAGCCTATAAGAAGTGTATGGTCTTAAAATAACATGGTAAATCTATCAATATTGTGCGTACAAACTTATATTTGCAGTTGGAATGTACGGGAGAACATGTATTTCTACTACAATGTCAAGTTTGTATTAGAGACAAATTCATGAGAGCGAGTACTCTCTTTGTTAGCTCTTGTCGCTGCGACAAACGACTATTCGCCGGCGGGTGCTAGCTGACATATAGCAAATAATTTAATTTAATGTTTTGTGTTGTGTAATGTAAATTATTTTGCCTAAGTACTATTGTATAGAATCAAGTTTTTCTAACTGAACAGACAGCTGTGCTGCTGGGGAGTTTGTTGCGCCACTTCTTCTTCCCAGCTAAAGCACTAGGAAATGGTGAAGGGCGGGCGCTTTTGGGGGACTGTCTTATGTAATTTTGACGTTTGAAAAGTGCTGATTCTCAACTTACTTTGAATAAATGACTTTTGAATTTTGAATTTTGATGGTCAATCAGCGATCAATTTATATTATATTATATCTCCACGGGACCTACAATCTTTGAACGTTTCTTTAGCGAGAAAAGTATTGATAGCTAGTAGCTTCCTCTTCGGAGGTGGGACAGGTGCCTTATAGAGAATGTAATGTTAGCACCAGTAACTCGCGTAGTTGTAAAATTCCTGTAACTTTGCAAGCACAAGCACGGTTTTATATTATAGGTATGTTGGTGAAGTTTGCTTTAATATAAAAGAACTCTACACTTCACTGGGTTTCTGGTACGCAGAAAACAGCGAAGGAATTGTTCAAAATAAGCTTGTCGGGAAGACTTGGACAATATTGGCAGAAGAGAGAAAAGAGTGGTAAGTAGAAAATGGAGGGTCATAAAAAAATTAAGGTCATCATATTCACGGTGTTGTTAGTTACTCTTTAATCAATCTCCAGGGTGAATATAGATACTGATTCTTGCCAAATATTGTTTGTGTGCTTCTTTTTACTCCTTCCTTGTTAGACAAAAATAGGGTCCTTTACCTCTTTTCTACTACGTGGAAGGGTAAAGAAGACCTTATGGTGGTAATTTAAGTTAATTTATTGGCTAAGGGTGAAGTAGGAAAAGTATCTAGAGAAACTGCAATTGGAAACAACTTTTAGAAGTAAGACAACAGGATGTAAGGAGGTGCGGCATACAAGTCGCAGCATGGCTTGTGTTACAGCTAGTGTGGACTTGTAACTACCTTTATGGACTCTAAAATATAATTATTATTTATAAATAAACATGCCAGTTTGTAGAAGGAATGTCCAACATCTTTTATTAGCTAGTTCTATAACTATCTCCGCTGTATACAATCAGAGAAATGAATAGTTTATCAAAATGTTTAACTAACGACGTCAATTTACCGTGTTATAGCCGTTACATACAACTGTCAAAGAATGACAGTTGTGATTTGAATATACGGACAATTTAAGTTGGTTGTCAATTTCATGAACAATTAATTGCCCAGATTTTATGTAAGCTAATTAGGAAGAGGATGTTCACCATCTTTCAGATGCATGATGATACTCTTTGAAGCTATAAATCTGTTCAATAATTTTACCAATATATTAATATTATTTTTATTTAACCATTTATGCACACACATATAAACAGACATGAAGAAAGGAACAGAAAAATACGTACAAAGGCAATGCTTATTTCTAAAGAAATCTCTTCCAGCATACCTGCGATAGGAAAGTATACAAAAAGAGATGTAGACAACGTGTGTAACCGTATAAGAGAAAATAAATTTTAATAATTAATATATATAATAATTAATATTAGTGTTGTTTAGAAGATGCCAATGACCACATCTATATATTAATATCAGTGATGCAAACATTTTGTACCCCTTTTTACGAAAATTACGTGGATGGAGGACAATGAATGAAATTTGGCACAGTTAAAGTTTATACGGAGAAGGAGTGCAAAAAGCTAATATTTTTATATAATATGCATTAGAAATAAATTAAACTAATAAATAAACACTACACGCACTACCATGCGTTTGACACACACACTCTTTTGTTTATGTTTAAAGATACTTAGAATAATGACATGGCAGCATGGAATTAATATGTACAATACATGGAATTAGTGAATAATATGAAATGAACTATCCTAAACTATCCTATCAAACTTAAAATTTAAATTAATTATAGTCGAATTTCGACTACTGGGTGACCACTAGTATTATTATTTTAACCCTGAAACTGGGAATAGGTTACAAACTTATAATATTTACCTACCTTATGTTATAAACTTATAATATTTCCGCAAACTAAAATATAATTACACATACATAAAGAAATGAATAATGTGATTTTTAATTACCTATTTATTTTATGATAGGTATTATAATAAGAGTAATTTTTAATTACATAACACATTATTGTTTCGACCCTGAATATAAAAATGCAAATCTTGCAACGTAATTAATTTATAATAATTAAAGACGATTTTAAGTACCTGTAATTAAGTAATATATTACGCGTAGTGCGTACTATAACACCCTATGTATAATTATGACTTACTCTACTAACTTATCTCTTCTTTTTGTATAAAATACATCTGCTATCATTTCATTCGTAGAAACAAGAAACATAAAATACGAAAGAACGTAATGTTGATTTAATAATCTATTATAAAAATCTCGAGAAGTAAATTTCTGAAAGCTGTGCATACAAAAGAGAACTGTAAACCCAATGAAATAAAGACGACAATTCTTCAGAGAGATGATAATATGGATGTAACAAAACTTATAATTATTAGACATAATGATCGCGCGAACGGAAAACATTAAAACAAAATACAATATTATTATTTGTGTACGTATAGAATTCATAACATCGTTCGCTTTACAATGTATCGTGAACAATAGATATTATTGTAATAATAACATATGCTGTAGACACATCGACGTAATAAAAGTTGCATTTGGAACGCACTGAGACGATTATTAATAATATAGGTGCAATATAATAGCTATCAAAGTCTGTAAGAGTTGTGGGGGTTAATATGTAAAGTTAGTTAATATGGTTACGGTGGTATGGTTAGTTTGGTTGGTTGGTTGGTGGTGGTGGTTTGTTTGGCAGTTGGTGGTGAGTGGTTTGGTGGTTGGTTGGAGGTGGTTAGTTAGCTACGGTCTTAGTGTATTATACATATACCCACGTCACTACTTCCTTTAACCCAGAAGTGAGTTTGTTTGTTACTTTTATACAGCCGAAATGTAGAGACGATAGTGATAAAATTTAGTAGGGAGATAGCTTAACTTCTAAAAAGGATTTAAGGACAATTTTCATCGCGGAAAATTAAACATTTTATTATTGTACTTTTATATTTAACGTATAATCAAAATGATAACAAAGACTCAAAGAACAAGTCATGCCGGCCGCCTGCCCGTCTGCAAAAAGTTTGTACAAAAAACCGTAAATCCGTTTTTAACAAAACTCCCGCCCGCTGCCGCTAACCACCATCCTTAACCGTCTCATTTCGTTAAGTACAGACAACCGACAAGGACAGGTCCAAATCGTAACCAAACTGTCGCCAAGTACAGTCAACCGCAATTACATGGTAAGAATTGGACATTGACATCGCTTTTATGACGTAGCCTGTAAGCTAGTTTTTGTAATTCAAGTTTTACCAATGGAGTCGACCGTACACATTATGCAAATAATATGTTCCTTTTTTACAGTCGTTGACGGTGTGTCTTCCGACAACAATGTCTCCAAAACCACAGGTTGTCACTTTGACAGGTCATCACTCATCACTAGAACCCCAAAAATATGTAAATACAGGTATTTATTTATCCAAACGAAACCGAAAAATTAAAAATTTAATTACTCACGCAGTTTAGGAGAGTTTGCGAAGGATGTTGCTGTTTTGGACGTTAAAACTTAATTGTCACCATGATACGTACAACCTCAGACCAAATAAAAAACCAAGACATAGTGCTGTCAACAGTGATGTGAGGCTGGTTTCGTAAACATGTGTGCACTTAGTGAGATGTAGTTTGATTGTAAATGGTAAATGTGTGAGCGTGTATGCACAGAGCGGAGGTGTAGTTTTGGCATGCTTCACTGTATTGTTCACAGCCTGGTGATAGATTTCTCAACTGATGGCTAGAATTGTCTGGGCACCCAAGTACCCGTGAACCGTGGCGAAAATTGACGTGTCACAAAACATATTTGAAATGAAAATAGCATCGACACAGCACAAAATAGCTACAAAGGAAGAAAGAGTCTTTGACTAGAAGTAGTGAGACCTTAGAATAAAATTGTGGGTTTTTAGAAATAATTTGCTTGGAAAAACAAAATACACCAATTACATGCTATGCGTTTTCTCATCCTATTAAACACTGTTTCGACAGACAAACACCTTGACTCCAAGCTGTATCGTAACAACATTATTTTTAAACCACCTAATCAAGTCACCACACTACAATTCCAGATTTAAATATGACAGATATTTAAATCTGGAATTGTAGTGTGGTGACTATACGTTGACAGCATCATTTAGAGGACTAAATTGTAGTAATAACAGCCATCATCAACGGTGCAGGAATGAATGACATGGAGAGCGACCCGACTCCCATCGTCTGTGCAGCATATACGATGCATGAAGCTGCATCCAGGTTGTTTTATTTTATTTTTATTTTATTTTATTTGTTCGGGAAAATAAACAGTTATACATTAAAATCTTATACTAAGTTATAAATATACGAGAGTTACAAATGTATAACCTACGACATTTTCCACAACATATTAAAAGCTATATCTAACAGTGCGCTATTCTAAGCTACTAAAACAGAAAAGTACCTAGTTAGTAGTGAACTTAAACAAAGACAGGCATGCAAAGAACAGAGAAGGAGAGAGGGAGAGAGAATGAGTAAACATTAATCTAACTATTTTGATCCAAAATTGTTTTGTATATAACACTTCTAAATTTTTGAGTAGAGACAGAAAAAAAGTCGATGTCTTCAAAGATATTGTTGTTCATAATATCAGACTATCTAATGTGATGATACTGATGGTTTAGTCATATCTGGTAATGTAGGCAGTTCAGTAGACATTTTATTTAAAAAGTTAAAATAAAAACAAAAATGTCTCTCTATAGGGATCGCAGTGCATCATCAATATAATATACGTATACTCAGAGGACTAAAGCGTAGTAATAACAGCTATCATCAACGGTGCAGGAATGAATGACATGGGGTCAGAGCGACCCGTCTCCCATCGTCTGTGCAGCCTATACGATGCGCGAGGCTGCACCCTGGATCTTGACAACACACGTTGAAACAAATTCGCCTTGTAGTTGTGTTTATTCTCGTTTCAATATAAGTTACATGTCACGTTACGTTTCACATACATGTACCCCACCATTAGACTATTGATGATGGTTGTTTACTGTAAAGTTTTGAACTTAAGTTGAAATTTTTACGTCAAAGAAGTCCAAATGGTTATTACTTTGGAGCACCTGTTGTGTAAAAAAATGACGTGACAGTTTGACTTAAATGCAACTTGTTTTTAATATTAATGAAGCTAAGCTATATTGAAATTAATAGTTATATTGAATTACGTTTCTGATATCATTTTCATTTTGCTTCTTGGTTAACAGCAAACCACTACTTATTCGATTAACAGGAGGATATTCCGCAAAGGCAGGAATAATAAATTACATTAGCGAAGCTCAAACTTTAATTAAGAAGAAATTAAAGAAAAGCTACTGGTGATCCTTTGTTAGTTTTCTTTTTACCTCGTCTTCTAATATTAATTTTTAACGATAAACGCTATCATTAATGTGGTTGTTTTATTCATAAGTCGGAAGGTAAATTGAAAGGTTTTTGTAACACGACGACACGTTGTGGTAACTATAAATATTAAAAAGTTCATTAGCAGTTCGATTGTTTGAGTTGAAAAGTGGCACCGTATCGCGGCGCGCGGCGCTTGGCGTCGTCGCACCCCATTATAATAATCTGGGAGAAAACGAGACAGAAACAATATTAGAAAGGAACAATCGTTGCCATTACGTCGAATAAAAAGAAAAGTTATTATATTTTTTATTGGAGAGGGCCCCCGCCCTCCCGGCCGCCAAGAGGGTTATTTTTATTTTATTTGAAAAGTTTATTTTCCATTTGTTTTAACTTGTATATTCGCGATGCGAGGGTGGAACGCGGCACGCACTCGCTCGCCGCTCAATGACTCACTAATGCGTACAGTATCATTATATTTTTATATTTAAACTTTTGCTTGAACAACATTAAAATGAGAAAAGTTTGCTGAGTGTTATTGTGATAGAGGCTCTGCACGCGGGCTCGCCGACGTTTTTGTTATTAATATTTCACAACGTGCTCCCAGAAGTGGTTAAGTGTTTTAGGAAGGCTGCAGGCATGTTTTATGAGGAGGTACTTTTATGTTTATATCAGCAAAGTTTTCATTACGGCAAAATCATTAATGTATAAATATGTTATTTTACTGAGGATTTATTTTTTATAGAAGCAACCTTTCAATAAGCTCAAGTTATTCATTTGTAGCAAGAAATATTAGCGTTCATTACACGGTTATAAAAACGTTGTAAAATCGGGGAAATTCATTGAAACTGACTACCAACTTAATTGTCCGTATATTTTAATCACATTTTTTTTCTATGACAGTTGTATGAAATGGTTATAACACGATAAATTGACGCAGTGTGTCGTTTTGATAAACAATTAGTTTCTCTGACCGTACATAAACATGAACAAACAGATGAGTTTGTATTTTTCTGTAGGGAGTGAGCGAGCGCCGGGTGGCCCGATTCACTTTCATATCGTTTCAAGTGTTAATATTTGTTGGTTTATTCCTTCATGAACTTCACTGGCAAATTAATTTTATGTAACAAATCATTTTATAGCCCAGTTTTATGGCTTTCATATTTCTTGTTAATAAAGAAATAAGTGAAGGAGACCCGTGTTGCCTAATCTATAATATTGTACTGAGAGAGTGATAAATTATAAAGATACAACGTAACGTAGGCTATTACCAAGGAGTATCGTGCTACCCAGAAACTGGGTTGTGGAGGTCAGATAAGCAGTCGCTTCATGCAAAATACTGGTATTCAGCTGAATTCGGTTAGACTGGAAGCTGACCCCAACAAGGAAAAAGGCTAGGCAGATTGAAGATTAAAACACAAACAACTCGTAGTAAGTATCATGTCATGTTAACGCTAAAATTAGGTACTCACAGAAACACAACGATAGTCGATAAGCAAATTAGAATCAGCTGTTTAAGCGAACGTTAGCGATAGTACCCAATGATAATAGTACGAACAGTGTGTACTGTGTACCTGCCAGTAATGAATTACTGTCGCTGGCAAACTTACAATGTATCCTAATTAAGCGTGGCCACCTTTAAACTTGTACAAATGTACGTAATGACCGATGATGCCTTCCGCATCCGCCGCACAGGTTAACACCACCTAATCATATTTCCGACCGTTTAAGACTACTTTACGGAAGCCGACACACACAATATGCAAGTTAAACAAGCTTCAAATGCGTGTAACGCCTAAGGAGAGCCCTTTATCCGGCCATTCGGGCACAGCGGGCGAACGGTACGGTAGTACGTGTGGCCACGACTGACCACCAGTGATAAAAACCACGAAGCCGTGTTAGCATTACTCTTTACACCACCAAAGGTAGTCTGTTTGCCACCAAAAACGTGGTAGTCTATATTTTTAACGAGTAAACCCGAACAAAAGTGACTACCTCGCAGCCACACATCGTGCACAGTATTGACATTGAACACAAATGTTACATAACAATAAGAGCGAGTAAAACACGTCTAATTGTCATAAAAACTCGAACCTGGAGGCGAAGTATGACTTGGAAGTGATTATTCTTCATCCATAAAGCAGTTTCACAAGGGCATGTGAAATATTTAACTTAATATTATAAGTAAACATTAAGGCAGGTCGGCCAGAGCCTAACTGTGAACTGTGAACGAATCATCTTGGTATTTTAAACTTATTCGATGTATTGTAAATGCTTTCTTTAGCTTCCTTTTCTTTGTATTTTACAAGTCCACAATACATTGTAAAGATGATCAATTTGTTAAAAATAACTATTCGAGCTTCCCAATCAAATTACCGTCTTCAATTTGATAATTGTTTTTATTTTATGTCCATTCATTAACAGAAAGTACGTGATACTTACGTAAGTTTAAAAACTTCATTTATAATGTTGCAATTTTTTTTTTATAAACTTCATTGAAAACACTTTACCTTTTAACTAAAATACAAAAGTAACTATAAAAGTGAGAAAACTTACAGATTGTAGAAGAATAAATATCTAATGTGTTAAAACAATAAATCTACAAAAAATATTAAAAGTTAAATATCAGGGTGAAAACGTTTTTTAATAAATAACGTTTAATAATAATATCTAAACAAAGATTTTATTATTCCAAACAACAAAGGAAAAGATTTATATTGCGTAATTAAAGTTTATAAAATATAAATAAAAACTCTTTGATGTAATTTCGCGTAAAAAGCTAGAATACCGCAGTTTCATAATATCTTTTGTGGGCACAGACATCTTAGAAATTCCGTAAACACTGCTTAGTTTTATTGCTTTTGTCCGTACTTCTTGCCTTCATTATTATCACTTATTTTAAGAATCGTATTTTATAAAATTATGGCTACTGTGTGGAAAAAACAGTATTGTTTCTAAAGAGAAAAAAAAACTAGGATTCAGGATGTAGCTAACCCTATTATCGTTAGCGTAAAGGAGTTGCAGAGCTTCTAGGGTGATTATTAACCAGGCACCATATTTATAACCAAAACAGTATAAATCAAAATTGTCACAAACCAAAAATCAGTATCCTCAGCAACTTACAAGTATCAAGCAGTATCGCGCGCACTAAGCAGTGTTTCAATTAGGCACTATGCATAGTAGTAGATACCACGGAGCCCTTTCACACCGTAGGGCTCTGTGTTCTCCCTTTGTTTGACCATACATTTAAATACTACAGCGCAGGTCCGAGCGTCCGGCGTAAAAAAATAAACACGAACCGACTCAAATATTTGGAAGCCAGATTATTTATTAGTCAGGGGTCTATCCTTGGCCCAAAGTTTTCGGTTATAACCGATAACGCAATCGCTCAAGGCTCCCGTTTTCTGACGGTTCCAGATCGAATAGCGGAGTTAAAGATTGATGTGTAGTATCCGCGTGTTGGTATTTTGCCAACCCTTGCAGATACTGCTGTATTAGTCAGCTCTTTTGTGGCTGACTCTTGTGTAATCACGAAGTAGGCTAGAAGTTGATGCATTGTCTTACTAAAATAATAAGAGCAGCGTCATTTTAAAACTAAAAGAAAGTAAGTGAAACAAATAGATGATTAATGCCATCATATTACACCGTACATTGTAGGTAGACAACATGACATTTTTCCCTTTTTATCATCAACATAATTTTAACCTGTCAGGCACTCGTGTGGCTAGCATATATACCTTCAACTTTCAAACCTCAGTACGTTAGGGTCCGTAGGGCTGGACGCCCCAAGATCAAAGACAAAAATGCAGTAAACGATATTGAACAGGGGTGCAGGTGACAAAATAACTAATACGACAAAAAACCTGGACTTTAATTACTGAGTTGGGCCTGTCCAAAAGTAAAGAAACAATTTTTCATTGGGTTTGAAAGCATGATCACGTTAATTGAAGGGGTCGAAAATTTGAAAATTTACCTAATTGCAAATCAATTATAAGGACACTGTTTCTAAATAAAAATAAGTTATCGTGCATTGTTTGATGTTTCGTACAAGCAAACTCACGCCACGTTTTCGTCAAAAATACAAACAGCATCAAACAATATCTAATTGTTGGTTCAAACGAAAGTCTTCATTTGTCAGCGTGGTCATGGCCAGTGGTGGTTAACCATACTGGTTTAGCGCCAGATAAATAACCACTTAGCTTGAAACGGAGTTTCTAAGTGGGTAATCTGTTGTGGTGATGGAACCGGTACAATATGACGACCAATTATATTAAGCGTGGAAGACTCAATTTTTGTTTGTGTATCGAGACAAAACATGCCACCGACCGAGACTAGAGTGTGTACCTTCTATTGAGGTAGGGGGTCTGTGACGGCGACGGAAAGTGATACTATACGGGATCATTTTGGAGTTCTGCTATTAAGTATGTCAATGTAAAACACAGTCTGGGATTTGGATTGTTATGTATGACAAGGATTAATTTATCTATTGATAGAACTCGTAACGAGTTTGTGGAGTGACTTGAATGGAAATGGGCAAAAAGAGTAGGTAAACGGGATTGTCTGTATTAGAATTGTTCATTTCATGAAATGAACATCGACCGCTGGTCACATCATGATGTGGCCTGACCAGATCGTTGAATACTCAACGTTTGACGATATGACCAGTTAAACACACTACTACTTCATGATGTGGCCAAACATTAGTGATCATATAAAAAAATAGATCATCCACCGGTAGAGGCGTTGATGTCGCTCTGTTTTTATTGTGCATCATGGCGGCGGCATACAACAAATCAAACAGAGTAGGGTGGGTGACCACGCAAAAAAAGTCGATGGACTTTTATTGGGTTTCCAAATAAGATATTATGGAAAGCGATCAACTTAGAAGTAGCGCTCGCCGGCCGCTGCCGTGGCGTGAAATGCAACATAGCACCTAAACTTAGTTTCAAAAAATTTAAAATTTATGCCGCTTATGTAGTACCCTGACCAAATGAGTTAGGTAAGATTAGAACTGTGAACAACCGCGCGTGAGCCGAGCGTGCGTAGCGAGCGATGCCGCGGCAGCGGCCAGCGACTGCTACTTCCAATTTGGTCGCAGTTACTTGGCGATTTTTACTACACCTTAAACCATGGATACCCTACATTAATGATATGGCCAAACGTCGACTGACATATCATTAAACATTGATGTTTAAACGATATGGCCAATTGTAGCTGGCCATTTCATGAAATGTTCTATTCTAAGATCTGGCCACGACATATACATTCGGACTCGAGCATAAAGACCATCGGAACTCTACGCTACCTGACGGGGAATTAGATTAACTATTCTCCCGAGCAGATCTAACATTGTAAGGAAATCTTTACAAAATTTATTTCTGAAGCTAGACGAGTCGCGTGCGCTGAGCGCTGTCTCCAACTTTACAGTTAAATTCAAAACTGTGCAAACAAAAGGCGGACTAAATCATTCGTAGACAAAACATTCACCTTTTTATGTTCCTTGGAATTTTTTAATCTAACTAAAAAAATGTATGATGGAATTCGGAATCCTTGATATGTTAAAATAGATGTTTTTTTTTTTTAATTCGCCATTTGTTTTTAGTATAATTTTAATGTAGTATCGAGGTGAGAGCGCGTGCCAAAACAATGTCGCATGATGAATGGCGCAGTGACGAACACAATGAGTAAATCTTGTTCTTGTGACTACTAGAGCTGCGCCCGCGCCTGCTGCGGGCGACGCCGACGTTCGCATTCGGCTTCGGTAAAAATTATGGATTTCGAAATGAATGTATAATCACATTTCGGTGGATCATGCAACTTATCGTGCTAAGTTTTTTAAACGCATTTTACTGATAAATACGTCAATTTATTATTGGTTTTGATCATAAACTCAAATTTATTTCAGTCTTATTGATGAGTTTGGAAATTTCATCAAGAACTAAGTATAACTTTTCAATCATTTCAAATGGGCTGCAATAAATAGGTACAAATTCGCCGAATATTCGGCAAGCAACGTGTATAACAAGTCGCCGAATTCTGCGGAACATCTATAGCATCTCTTATCCTAAAACAACAAGCAAATTGTTATTATTCTAATGCAATAAATTATTGTTCAAATAAAAAACAACATCAATGTTGTGTGATTAATGTCATTTCTTCTGAAACTCATCATCATATTGGACACTTAGCTAATTAAGATTGTAAGAACGAATTAAATATTTTTAAAGAAACCACTCTACCCTCAACAATGACTGACGTGGGGCCGGCGAAAATAGATCACATGACAAGTAGATCTATCAAAAACAATACATCATTCACTCATTTATTACTTCAGAAAAAAAACATGACTTGACAACACAAAATCACCAAAGCTCATCTCAAAATCGATGTTCTACGTATACCTACATACTATACAGTGTATATGAGAAATGTGTGGTCATATTCAATAAATAAATAAATATTTAAGGGTGTGTTACGAAGTACAAACCATGAAATGGAACAAATTTCTCCATGTGACCAATATTATAATCACGAAAAGAACTGTGCGCCTGTCAACGTCAAAATATTGCAATTTATGTGGTTTAAATAATAACAATAACAACTTATCGAATAATATATGACAGAACTGTGGAGACATGAGTTGTGTGGACCGTATTTAGAGGCGTCGGGGCACTGAGGAGGTAACCGGGCGGGTGAATTCAATACTAACAACCTACGATTTTAACAACTCCAAGCGCGCAGTTATAAAAATCGAGATATATGTACCCTTAAATATGACTACACATTTCTGATACAAGCTGTATAAAACTTGTACAAATAGTAGGCATGTGTGCTCTACCTACCATGAATTGTCAAAGTCTTATTAAAGTCAATAATTGAGAGCAAACACACGCACAAAGTAAGCAGGAGCGGAAACTAGTAGTTGTACGAGTATACTCACTCGGACAGAAGCGATATACCGTCGAGTTCCGACCACTTTGACGTTAGACTGATAGTTTTAACGAAACTAACAGGATACTGGAAATATCCAGTTTTCACAAAACTATTTTAGACATTTTTCAATATTGAACTGCATTCCCGAAATATACAACGAGAAATTAAAAAAAAACTCTGCAAACAACGAGTCGGACTCGCACATCGAGGGTTCCATACCTTGGCGCGAAACACATTTTTTTGTATTTTCAAAGTCGTATTTTCATTTTATGCGACCGCGTGTTATAACTATGTTTGTAGTTGATTTTCGACTGCGCTATTTAGAGACATCGTTTTATTTTTCCTGTAATATTTACATAAAACTATGGAGTTTGCGTAAATAAATCTAGTAGATGGCTACTAGATTTATTACTTCGATTTAAATTTTGAAATAAGAGGAATGGTATTTTGACGGAAGTATTTCATCATAAGTCAAAAACATGGCAATTTTTTTTTTTACATTTCCTTCACTTGCTAAAGAGCGGGTCAAGCATTATTTAAAATTTTCCAAACATCGTCCACAAGGGTTCCTTTTTTACTATTTTGCTACGGAACCCCAAAATGGAGAAATCTCAAACTGACGTTGCAAAAAACTGTACCGGAATACCTAAATCTGAAGTATTTTTTTATAAGATTATTATTTTAGTAGCTGAATCTTTTAATTCCTCAAAGTTGAATAATTGTTTAAAATCTTTCACTGGCTAAAGGTACTTAACCCATATTAAAGAAACATAATTATGCTACCAGCAAACATGTGCCAATAGGGCCGACACTCGCTAGTTTATTTTTTATTTTTTGTAAATCAATTTGAGCTAGACAATTATGAATAGTTGCAAATAAAAATAGTTCGTTATGTAATAGAGTTTAAAATGGAAATGAGATTAGTTTTTAAAAGATAAAAATAATTTACAGGAAATATGGAGGAAGTAAATTAATGTTTTAAAATTTAATCATGTTAATGTTTGGCAACCCTATTATCAAATTACAACTATAAAACAATTATTTTGAAGACTAATTTTATGTCCCGAATTCGCTTGTTTTTAGAAGACTTAGCGGTACTGTTTGTATATTTGTTTCTGTGCTGTTATACTGCTACTATCCTGATTAAAATAAATACTAAATTACTTACTAAACAACCTTTTTTTTTTTTAAGGCCCCGTTCACACGGCGATGATCAGTCGACTTTTTAAATCAACGCAGTTTATAACCTTTCTTTTTATTTTTACTAACCTACCGAAACTCCTCTCCCTCTTTCTAAAATAAAAACTCTCTAATACATGACATAAAAACGTCACGCAACACATGGGCTATTTTTAGCAAAGAGTCAGAATTAGGAATAGGTACGATTAGCAATCTGACAAACACACCAACAGTCCAACATCCATCGACATTTATAAAAAACGGGAGCGATGTACATTTTTATTATACTACGTTCTTTTAACTGTTATAATTAATGTACGGTGTAATAAACGGAGAACATAAAAAACGAATAATGTACAGAAGGCAGTTAAAAATATGTTTAGCGTTACATACTAGCGTTTAAGTGCTGACAAAACAATAGACTTATCGCTGTCCCATCTAGTGGGATGTAAATTTTATTATAGAAACAATTGTTGCACTAATTATATTAAATATGTTAATAAACATATGTTCGGTGGTAAAAAAATAAGTATTTTTCTAGTGTTCTAGTTTTTTTTTCTGAGAAGGAAAAACCCACAGTGGCCACAGTGTTACCATCTACTGGCAGTGGTACAATGATTTGGTGGAGTCTTGAAAGGTATCTCACAGAGCTGGCAAAATAGTCGACTTTGGCAAAATTGGCAAAAAAAAATTTTACAAAAAAAACAACCGTCTTCCAAAAAAAAACACTACATACTGAAAAATTACTTTAATTTCGGAATTCGGTGTCTTGGATTTTGTATTTTCGTTTTTTGCCACCGACTTCCGAAATTAAAGTTATTTTTCAGTTTGTAGTGTTTTTTTTTTGGAAGTCGTTTGTTTTTTTTTTGTAAAAAGTTTTTATTTTTCACTTTTTAGTGGGGTAACCTACCCCACACACATTCGAATACCACTACCTGCTACCAGTGACAGGAACTTATTATATCATCTACATACTAAGTGGGAAAAAAATACGTATTTTGTAGTTAACTCAAAAACTACCCAAGCAAAGTTAGTAATAAAAAAATTATGGGACTAATTTGAGAACATACCTTCAAACAAAAAAATAATTTTTAAAATCGGTCCACAAACGACGGAGAAATCGGTGGACAAACATTAAAAAAAGAAAAAACCAAACGTACGCGACGAACATATAACCTCCTCCTTTTTGGAAGTCGGTTAAAAATACGTGCGTTGGGCAACTGTATTGAATGACTATACTGTGGTTCATCTGTGTGCTAGGATGTGCGTTTAAGTTGTCAAAACTATCTTCAGGGTGAATTGTTTGGCTACTTCCATATATTAAGACTCTAGCCATGAAAATGGACACCTTTCCCTGAGAACTCACTCCTTTCCAATTGACCAACTAGAATGTAGGTAGGTACTTAAGTATTTTTCTTCAAGGAAAATTCTAAATTAAGTATGTTAAATGGCCTCTTATACCATATTAAGGCCAGCCTTAGGATATGTTAAGGCCAGCCCTAATCCAATTTTGCAGAAACACTGAGCAATGGCACTTGACATGACCCAAGGCATTTTTAAACCGTCTGAAAATGGAATAAGCGAAAAGAAAAAACTAGTATAGCTTTCTTTAGAAAAACGGGAGACAAACGAATCTAAAAGCTAGGGTAAGGTAAAGAGGGCTAGAACAGAAAATTTTGTAGTATGTACACGGCTGCACATCAAGCTATACATTTTCAGTTTATGCTGATCTCGCATTGCATAGGATTTCCGTACAATGCAAGGTCAGCTTATACTGGAAATGTATAGCTTGATGTGTAGCCGTGTGTACTTTATTTCATTGGTTTCAACTTTCAATATTAGAGTTACAAATTCATCAGACACCTCTTTGCTGTTCAATAATAGTTATACCTGGGACTCACCCAAGTCATGAGCGGTTGTGTTACTTCTAGGTAATTTTTAATTACATTACACTAAACATCGGGCAAAATTGCCGCTAAAATCTAGCCTGGACTTGGCATAAAAAACCGAGCAAAGTATTTTAAAAAAACTCCACGAGTAGCAATATTGAAGGTATTTACGTCTGACGCGCCCTGAAATGTCAGGCCAAGGTGCGAGACTCTGATAGCGACCTCGCTGACTGGTTAATCTCTTCACTTCAGGTAAAACCGTTCTCTCTGGAGGCCAACATGAGAGAAGAAATACCTACTGCGAGGAATTAATTGCCACATCTAAAGAGAAGTGACCACCTGTCAATTTGACAGTAAATCGTGCATTGTATATTGAGAATGCTCTTAGGCAGCCCGCGAAATCAGGTTGAATGTTGATCAAAACATGATTCGCGACCGTAACAAATGCGTATTTACAGAATTAAAATCATCAATACGACGACACTCTAAGTTAGAATTGACCTCGAACTTAGATAGGTACCAAACTATTCAGTGTTTCAGTGGATAGCAATTCTGTGCTCTGTGCAGTTATGGTCATATTCCAATAGCAAAAATATTCCAATTACACGTTAGCTTGATTGATTGATTGATCAACTGTAATGTAGTATGTTTCACTACAAAAAGTATAGTTCCGACAAAAACTGTTAAATTCTGATCGATATTGATATGTACAGTCAGGTTGACAAAGATGTATGAAACATTCGGAACTTATATTGTTTGTTTTTTCTTGGAAACAAACTCAAACTCAAAGCATTTATTTCAAATAAACCAATTACAGGTACATTTGAATTGTCAAGGGGTTGCCCGGTCGGTCAGTCAGAAAGATGAAGCTAGTTGCCCATTCCAAAGCGTAGTAGGTACCTATGGAGAAGAACGGGCAAGAAACTCCACGGACACTCTTTTAAATAAAAAATATTGTTACAAAATATTGGTTACATTATTCATGTTGAAATTATACATGTGAGAACAATGTAGAAAGACGTGCACGTTAAAAGAGTCCGTAAAAAAAAAACAACAAAATCTATTCTAAAATTAAAATAAACAATGGCAGCTAAGAGATGACCAGTCCCTACAGACGGCGCCCGTTCACGAACATGACGCATGGATCAGCACCATTTAGCTCAACCATTTTGAAGGGAACTTAATGATCCAACACACACCACCATCAGCGAGACATTTGAGTGAGCATGACACTTTCAGCCGCCAGGGCACATTCAAGTCAATGAAAGACATACCCAGTAAATGGTGGCTTTATGGAATGTACGTGGTCACAATGCCCACACATGTGATACGCAATTATACAATACAAAGAGATTGAATTTATACAAAAAAATATAGTTTGTTGCAGCTGATGAAGATCATCAGCTGCAACAATACTTTCGAATGCTAATCAATTAATTTATGTGCCCTTGTGGAGCTGGACCAGCGCTAAGCCAAGCATTTTTATCAGCGATGTAATCCCCGAACTTATAATATGCTTGGCAGCATAGTGTGCGTTTTATACAAGATTTAAATTTCGTTTCGTTCAGTTGGAGTATGTGGGGAGATATTTTATTATAACATTTTAAACAGTAAGAATGAAGGATGAGTCATCTTTAGCCACAACAAACAATCTAAAATTCCCACAGATTCATCGCCAATGAACACTGTTACCATAAAAATGTCATCTCCATTTCACGGTGTATAGTGCGGTACCACTTTGTATGTAATTGTGATGAGACTATAGATAAAAGTTTATTACAAGCGGCGCGCTGTATACATATACATATAATATGCATAATAAAATGGGGATTAAAAGGTTTTTGTACAACTTAATAAATTCTGTAATACGGTACAAAGTATAATAGAATAATTAAGCAAATATGTACAGACGAACGCATAAGTGTTCGCCGCAATTTTTTGTAAGAGTGTAATGTAATTTTTTTATTTTAAGTTCATTTTGCTGTGAATTTTATTCCGAACTTTGTCTGGTTCATGTTTGTAAGAGGAGTTTTCTTTGTTTTTATTTTGATGTACCTGTCATCGCTCTATTCTCCAGAGATGCGCGAAACACAGAGCTTTGCGGTCTCAGGGTTACCTCTGATAGATCGACGAGCTCTGTGGTCTGATATCGTTTTTCCTCTTCTGTAATGGTTTGTTTAGTTATTTCTAAAATAGGTGGCCACCTGTAGCGCGCTAGGTGTGGCTTCGTTTGGTCGTCCTCCGTGCAGGTGTTGGCATACACGTGACCGCGAGAGTATTGACTTTCTGCAGTCACAACAAAAAGTACTGGGATATCGTCGATCGTTAGGAGCCTTTGAAGTCCATCTCTACCGGTAGGAAGTAAGATCTTTGTCGCTTTCTTCCTTTGTATCAACATCATACATAACCACAAGAAGAGGCAGAGGTTTCCTACCTGCTCTTGTTCTGTTCTACAAAATGCTGCACTGCCCAAACCAGGCTCTATACCACACCGGAGACTATCGGGCATACTTCCCGGCCTGAACTGCCACCTATCTTAAAATCAAATGTACCTCTCGATATTATTGCCTTAGGCATTAAGTTCGCCTTTGTACAGTATTTTTTTACTTGTGCATAAAGTTTTAATAAATAAATATTAAACACACTATTAAAACAACTATTAAAAGTACACTGTTGGATTTTCAACTCTCAGTGCTGAGCCTAGCGTTGAAAACCTAAATAAAAGTGCACTGGCACTTTTATTTAGGGATTCGTCACTTAGTGTTGGTGAAAACAGGCATAAGTCTCATCTACTACCCTACGATTTAGTGGCCTTACTAGAAGCAAAGCTAGGATTGGATAGCAATAGGCTCCGTGGGTTGTGGAATTTTTAACGTATCGATGGCAAAAAGTTCAAATTTGTTTGGCCCAAAATTCAGCTACGCTAACCCCACCCACACACGCAGTCACACGGTCATCAAGTGCACAGGTGACAGGGCGTGAGGCGCAAGATGGCAGATGAAATGTCAAACTATTGAAAGTATTGAACTTTTCAACACATTAAAAAAGAACTTTACGCTAACACTTTTGCGATCGTCTGTACAGTAAGGAAAAACATACCTTGTCTTTTGAGTCCGATGGATGTCCGAAAATAACATTTTTGTTAGTAAAAATTACAATTATACGTACCTGAAACAAGTAAAATAACAGGTTTAGTAAAGTAAACCACAAGAACTATAAAAAAAAAACAGAAGTAATTTTCTTCTAATAATCGATAAGTACCACAGAACGATAGGTTCACGTTAATATTCGCAATTGCAGGCATTGCCCTTTAAGCTAGCCATATCTAATGAATAAATAAAAACCCGATAATTTCAAGTTGATCGCCCCTTCCAGAAAAAAGCGTACAATACGAGAATTCAAGAAAGTATCGATACTTTGTACTGTAGTTCTATTTTCTTAATGTCCCTCGGCAAACTTCGTATTTCATCAATTGTCGGATTTCTATCAGTAACCCCTTTGCACTTGGTGCAGACCGGACGCTCTCAATCGACTTAGAAGTATACAGAGTTATTAATACTGTTTTAACTTAATGTAATTTATAAAAAAATGGGAGGAAAGCTGCTAAAGTTGCAGGCACGACAGATAGGAAAATAGTTTTACAGCTCTGTATAGTTCACACGGAAATCAAAACGGAACAACAATAAAGTACTTAGTTCTGAATTCAAATTATTATACACGATAAATCTTATAATTGATGGACATGGAAATTAGCATTCGTTTGTATTCAGAAATGCGATGATACCCAAGGGACATTAAAAAAATAGAAATAATGTATATATTATGACCGTACTTTTCATTTAAAATGCTATTGAGCTGCATCGATACTATTTAAACTTTATCTAATAGGTACCTGGTACCATAAATTACCATGCCTTCCGAAGGTGTGCCGAGTCGATAAAAATAATCTTTGTCTCTCCAGAACGTATATCGATATTTTTGATTCGATACAAGAAACATAACTATCCTACTTAATATAAAAAATGTGAAAGTTTGTATATTTGGATGTTTTTTACTCATATTCGCAAAAACGGTTGAACGAATTTGGATGAAATTTGGCACAGAGATAGTTTATAACTTAGATTAACACATAGCACATTTTTTATCCCAGTAAATGATATGGCTTAACGACTGTTATCGTCTTTCATCACGGCTCGCGTGGATGTCGGATTTTTAACATAAATTGTATGTTAAAAATCCGACATCCACGCGAGCGAAGCCGCGGACAAAAGCCTAATAACCTAATAACATCCATTAAAATTGTAAGTAACTGTATTAGTGATATTTTTAACGCTACAATTGCAATAACACGTCTGTTTACAATAAAACTGATTAAATATAATGCATTATTGTTTATATAAACGGCGGTACAAATCGCGACGTTGCAAATTGTATGATAAGACCAAGTATCGACCAATCGAAGAGCGAAATCGAATTATTTTGACTAATCGATTTTTTATTGATTTTTTGCACGTGTGTTATATTTTATGATACGATTTGATAAGCTGTGGGTTATTATTTCATCTACAATCATTTAGATCGAACTAAATTTTTGTATAATTTATTCATGTAGGATTTCCGTAATTTATTTGCCATTAATACTCCTGAAACAATTAACGCAATACACTAATGTAATATTAGATTTTATTTAGATTATTTGTTTTAATGTAGTAGGTGATTATACCGACTTAAAAAAAATTGAACTTCTACCTGGCTAATTATTTTGCTCAACTCGTGACATAATTTTATATGCAAATTAAAACAAAGTAGGTTATATATTTCTGTAATACAGGGCATCTTTTTATTTATTTAGTATAGATTATCAAGTTTTATATTACATTTTTAAGTATACATTAAAACTCATATCGGCAATAAAATCTCCGAATTACTCGTAACATAATGTTATAGTTAACATGAATATAAACCGATAAAAGAGAAAACAGAATAACTGTAGAAACGAATTACACATTTAATAAAGGCAGATTTCGTAAAAATCTAACAAACAAAGAATAGGTGTTATTTTTAGATAAAATTAACGCACATTATGAGCGTACGCGCAGCTACCGAACGTGAATCATTTTTATGTGTGGCCTCAGTGTCAGAGAGCAGCGAGCGATATACAAGTCAGTGCTTGTAACTTATCCATACTAATATTATAAAGAGGAAAGATTTGTATTTTTGTATATAACGAATAAACTTAAAAACTACTGGACCGATTTGAAAAATTATTTCAGCTTTGGATAGCTACATTATCAGCGAGTAACATAGGCTATATTTTATCCCCGTACTCCCACGGGAACGGGAACTACGCGGGTGAAACCGCGTGACGTCCGCTAGTTTCTTATATAGAACAACAGAACAATAATAAAATGTTTTTGTTCTGTCGTTCTTATTGTAGGTAATATTAGTACCTACTTAGTATGACCTATTCTTTAAAATGTAAAATAAATAGTATCCTTAATTTTTTTGAGGCATGAAAAGGTTGGGTCTCAACTCTAACGGTCACACAGTAAAAATACAGTCAGGTTCAAAAACGTTTGATCGCTCACTGAAGCTGGTCGGCCGGCACAGGGACCGCGCCCCATCCCCAAGGTCCACGTCATCGCAATAACAAATATTTTCCACTGATTCTATTGTATATTGTTGGCTTTTCCTATTAAAACATTAGTTTCTTTTAACCTACTTCCAGAGATAATGGTTCCGCATGTACTGTTCAAATGTTTATACATTATTGTTGGTATATCAAACGACGTAAAAATTGCCTAATTTGGCTTTATGCCAATTGAATGACGTCACTGATGCTCGTATCTTTATTAAATGATTTAATGGTACTTGAGTGTGAACTGGTAGGTACACGGGTACATTGATCTGTTGAGATCAAGAAAATATTCTTGTGGAGTTGAATTTATTCGAATGTAATCGATTATTGATGAGTGGGAACTGCAGTTTATTATTTTACTAGCTATCGCCCGCGGCTTCACCCGCGTGGAGGTCGAAAGTTATCCCACGGGAACGTACTACTGGGATAAAAAGTATCCAGGTTATAAACTATCTGTGTGCCAAATTTCATCCAAATCCGTTCTGCCATTACTGCGTGATTGAGTAACAAACATCCAAACACACAAACTTTCACATTTATAATATTATTATATTTTAACATAACATAACATCACGCCTTATTTCCCCGAAGGGTTGGGCAGAGGTGTCCTTGTAGCAGGTACACCCACATTTCGCCAGTTATGTTTAAATCCCATGTAATAGGGGGCGAGCCTATTGGCATCAACCGGGCACAAATCCAGACTCCGAGCTGCTACTGAGAAATTTCAGATAGAAAAACCTAATAACACTTTGTCCGACCCGGGAATCGAACCCAGGACCTCATGCTCAGCAGTAGCATTATATATTATATTATATTTTAAACTTAGTAGGATTTTTGTAATTGACAGTTTACATTCAACTTTCAAATTGATCAGCTTATAATTTGATACAGTACCATCTAATTTTACGTTTATTAAATTCAACCAATAAATTAATCGCTTTCACTATTGTCTTGAACATGCAAGCCGACACTGCCTTGCACTTTGCTTCGCACAGAAGAAAAAAACGTAGAAAAAAATATTAAATTAATTTAATCTTATCTATGATCGATACCTACAACATTACTTTCTAAACATAAACGCAAACGCCCTTATGGAAAAGGGGTTATGCAGAGAAACGACAAGATATGCAAAACAACCGGTAACTCCGTACACTAACCGACTGGACAACATTTGGTATACTAGTAGATACAACTATGAAATAACCGCTGCGTAATTATAATATTATAAATAATAAACGATTTGCATTCGGTTTCCTTCAATTATGGCGCTAGTTTGAATTCCTGACACCGAGCTGGTCTGTCGGGTGAAACCTATACTTGGTAGGTACTTGGAATGAGGGAAAAACCAGCCAAATGCGAATGGGACTCCCGCAATTAAGGGTTCCGTAGTTGGGATGAAGAAAGAATTATCCCAAGAACAAACTTAACATTGTAGTTAAAATACATGTTCTCTCATTTTCAACTGCAACGCACAATCTTGAGAGATTTACCATGTTATTTTAAGACCACGGATTTCTTATAAGTTTTCCTGTAATCTATAAGTATAGAACTATTTTCTGTATCTTTTTCAAAATTTTAGGCTCAGTAGTTTCGGAGATAAGGTGAATGGTATTTTTTTTAATATTATTCAAATAACTTTAAAACAATTTATTTTAAAATTAAAATCTATTTGAGACTCCCACAGTAAGCCCTTTCATTTGATTTGTCACACGGTACAGTTTGCAAAACAGTTTTTTTTTTAATTTTCTTATTTTTCTCCCAAAAGTGAAAATTTAGGTATTTATTTACGGTACGCCCATCTTTGGGTCACAGAAATTCATATGTGTACCAAATTTCAACTCAACAGGTCCATTAGTTTCGGAGCAAATTGGCTGTGACAGACAGACACACTCGTATAAATAAGGGTTCCGTTTTTCCTTCTGAGGTACGGAACCCTAAAAAAGCGGCCAAGTGCGAGTGGGACTCGCACACGAAGGGTTCGCTACCATCGTTATTTTCCATTTAAGATAATAATCACGTTTCTTGTATGAGGACCCTTTAACTTTATTTTATTATAATTTGTTGTAAAAGCGGCTCTAGTATTACACACTCTGAGAAAATTTCTAGTGTCTATCTATTATGGTTCAAAATATACAGCCCTGTGACAGACGGACGGCCAGCGAAACCTTAGTATTAGGGTCAGTCCCGTTGGTTAATGAAGAAATAAATATTTTCGAGTTATCTATCTCATATGTTGCACCTGCCATGTTTTGTCTCCGCATCACCCTAAGGTCGACTGCTAGAAAACGCCTCAGGCATTAAGTCCGCCATTGTACAGTTTTTTTTTTTCCTTGTGCTTAAAGCGTTAATAAATACAAATATAGTTGGAAAAGTTGAGAAAAAAATCGTTAAATCGCAACCATTGTAGAAGGGAAGAGTAAGAGGGAGAAGAAGGCACAAATAATCTGCGATCAAAAGTAAATAATAATCAGAAATTTGGATCAACTGAAGGAAAAGTTTTCACATCTCAAAAAAAATTAGCATTGTATAGATGTGGATGGAAATACGACAATAACAGACGGTCAAATTGAGAAACCTCCTTTTTTGAAGTTAACCGACTTCAAAAAAGGAGGTTTCTCAATTCGACCGTAAATATATTTTATTTTTTATAGAGTCACTACAAAATCGCTAATGTACTATTTAAGTATGTATATATTATTAAAGGCTGGCTATTAAAGGTTATAAAATTTAAGGCTGAAACTAGATCAATATCTAACAATCTAAGTAAAAAAGCCACAAATCAAGAATTGAAGATTTTTAATTACTAGGACTTATTTTTCAAGCGGAAATGGCATTTTATTTTATACAGTTACACAGACTGATTTAATGAATAATAACTTACAAAGAAAAAATATACAAAACCGCAAATACAAGCAAAAAAAATTACCCTATCATTATTTCCTTGCCAATTTGCAAATAAAAAAAAGAATTCTCCAAGCCAGCCTGTTTGTACACTCGCATCGATAGTCGCGCATACACAAACAAAAACTATTTGTATATAAAAACTATCTCGGCTATAATACTTTATTATGGTCGAGTGGAGCAAAAATGTGTGGCAATTACAAAGTTTTCTAAACGCATTGTACCTATCAGCGGTGATCGTGTTAATGTGTCATAAAGGCATCGCAAATAATAAGAAGCTATTATTGAAACAATTATTGTTCGTTTGAACACTCTGAACGGCAAAAAATGCGGCTGCAGTCACGGGCAGTAAATGATATGTGACTGTCGAAGTATCGATAGCCTTAGAGCGGGCATACACGGGCTGCTCAAGCAGTTAGCCTGTCATCAACATAAACGGACGGCTCGTGCAGTCATAGTCAATACTTTGAAGCTGCCACTGATAACTGCTGCAGTAGTCGGTTTCAACTGCTAGATCAGTCATAATTTAATCGACGAAGAGCGATTCAATCCGCGCGACGCGGAGGTGGGATGAAGAGCGCGGGCGGAGGGGATTACTACGCGAGAGCAGTCGACAGCTCGAGAAGTCAGTGTATGACTGACTGGCAACTGCTTGACCGCACGATAAAATTTCACTGTGCTGCTGCGCAACTGCTCGAGCGGTTCCATGTATGTATGTAAATAGAAGACTGTAGTTCACTATGCAGTCGCAGCTTGAAGCAGTCGATCCTGACAGCTTCAAGCTGCCCGTGTATGGCCGCCCTTAACACTGCCAATAATAACTTACTGGCCCGAAACAAGCAAGCAATAATATTTTGTTACTAAGAACAGGGCGATTTGTACCGTTATATTTATAGTCACAATATATTTAAGCTCGTGACTGTACGCTGAAAAATGACCAATCATCCGAAGGACTCAAAAGGACGTAACTGGCATTGCCATATTTTTTTACTCTAGTAATGAACATTAGACAAATTTATTCATCTATTAGCTTTTGTCCGCGGCTTCGCTGGCGTCTAAATTTTTTTTTTCTATCCCTCGGGAACAATAGTTTTTCTGGAAGAAAGGTACTCTATGTCCTTTTCTCTACCCCTGAAAACGTGTATGCAAAATTTTATGATGATCGGTTGGAAAGCGTAATAAAGAAACTAACTTTCGCATTAAAATATTAGTTAGGATTCTTATTATAATTTTGCACAATTAAAATGTGTGTGTGACTTGCCCAACTCCAAGTTCATCTTAGTTTTATGCCAGGGATCACCAATAAGTATGTCGGGGGCCTGTTTAAAAAAATGATATGACCGTCGCGGTCCGTTTGGTAGACGATTACTACAGCCAAAATTAAACATATAAATTAAGAAATAAAACTAAAAGAAACCTGAATAATTTTAACAAAGTAGGTAAGTAATTAATATTAATGTGAAAAATTACATTTTTACTTTGAAGCATCCATCTGAAGTCTGGAGTAAAGTTGGTGCAAGCTATTGCCATTAAACCTTGGAGATGTTCATAGATGAGTCAAGATCGAAAAATACTTAGGCACAAAATACGTCGACGGTCTGGTTCCGGACCGCGGTCCGCCATTTAGTGACTCCTGTTTTATGGCATCGTCCTTCTTATCCGACTCCGGCAAAGCCAAAGGAGGGTTATGAATTTTAACAGGCTATGTATGTATGTGAGTCTGTTCGATGTATGCTTTAATTACATTTACATGACGTGTGACTCTGGATTTTTTATTGTCTGTCTGTGGTGTCTTGTTTATAGCATTTTAGTTGGTGTTTTTGTCAAGGTTGGGTTTTAGTTTTTAACTTTTATTTTTCACAAATAGCAGTTACTACTAGAAAAGACAATTATACGGATGCTGCCATCCATAATCTTGACAAATTCAATAATAACGGCCAGAAGAAATTTATTACAACTTATTTGAAGTTTGTTAAGAATTTACCTTTTTACTTATTCAAGTCATACTCGGATTTGGACATCTCGCTAAACTTTGTTACTTAGGAAACTTGCCATGTTTCTGAATAAAGGTACCTAATATTAATACATAACTTTTATTTTTATAATTATTTTAACGTGTCTGAGATTTTTCGAGACCGTGGGGTGCCAGGACCTTTAAAAGGCGTACGAGGAGCCGAAGCCAACTCGCAGAGGCCCGTTGGCACCAACCGACGATTATCCTATGTGCACTATGCTATTGAAGGATTATTGCAGGATATGGAAAAAAAGATCCAATATCTCTGAACTATATGTTTGGGTGGTTAAAGTGGGCCGGTTACCTAGAAGTTAGAACTATGGAAGGAATATGGCCCCTGCCTTATTATTTCAAATTAATTTTATGCCTGACCGATGGTTTAATTCAAGTTGAACGTTATAGAATTGTAGTTATTTAGAATGAGATCTATCCGGGGATGAACCCCACGAAGAATTACCCCGGATCCCGAAGACTGACCCCGGATCCCGAAGACTGACCCTGGATCCCGAAGACTGACCCCGGATCCCGAAGAAGGACCCCGGATCTCGAAGAATGACCCCGGATCCCGAAGTCTATTTGATCGAACTCTTGATTGGGTTACGTTCTCTTAATTTACCCATCTCTGGGTTACGTGATAGCACAACCTATTTAAATCCTACAGGTATTCTATCAATTTTCCTCGCCCCATTGACCCCTCTTGTTCCAAACATCACAACGACTGACATTCGATTAAATAGAAAACATGTGTTAACTTCGCAACCGTGGTTGCACTCTACTCTACTTTTTGCGCCGGATCCGTCCACCCCACGTTTACATCGCAGAGGTACTTCGCGCACCGGTGCCCGCCATGATTGCCGTTCACGTAATCATGGTTAGTTAATCATGTCACTACTATAATGTACTCGTCAATTCATTACCGTTGAAGCACGCACCATCAGTGTCTTCGAAATTATTGACAATAACTTGACTAGGATCTAAGAACAAGAAGATGATTCTATGTCTAAGTTGTTACGGGTTGTTGTTACTGATCGGTTTGTGATAATGTTCGGAATAAGGATCCGATTCCGAATATTGCCGAGTGTCATAGGATATACTTTATGTTAAAATAAGAAATTTCACGTAGACAAAGTCGCAAGTAGAAGCTAGTGTTATAGATTTTCAAGAATAGTCGAAAAGAAAGTAGGGACATCCCTAGTAATCTTTAAATCTTAACCCTCAAATGCATTGTTATAACTAGGGTGCTTTAATGGCTCAAGAGTGACCATACTGGGCAGTGACCTTCGCTTTGACTGGCTAAACTATTTAAGATAGCATGAACTATTCTCAATTCACGCAAGAAGCAAAACGTGGAAGACGTCGAATATCAGGAATAGTTACGTTGAATATGTAACAAAACTACGGTGTAGCGAAACGTAAAAGTTTGCGTAACAATACATACCTACGTGAGCTTATCTCGTAGGTACACAGATGACTGCGTCGACACGTCACTTTTCATAAAGTGGCAAAAACATTCGGCCGCCATCGCCCGCCGGGACACAGTGTACTAAAAAGAGAGGACCAAGAACTAGTGTCGGAAGATACCTACAGCAGGGTTGTTTGATATAAATCATTAATTACCTATCTAAATCAATCAATAAATTGAATTTTCTGAAAAATTTAAGAAGAATAAGAATGGAATAGGAACAATGTAATGCTCAACACGACATGCTCAATTGGTTATTGTACAGTACCTACAGTTTGATTATTCAGCAAAATACACTTTCAATGTTGACTTTACAATACCAACCAGGGCAGAGGTGTACTTGTAGTACACCCTCATTTCGCTAGTTAAGTTTAATTTATTTATTAACCAAATGTACTACCTAAAATATCTAATATATAAAATTCTCGTGTCACAGTTTTCGTTGCCATACTCCTCCGAAACGGCTTGACCGATTTTGATGAATTTTTTTGTGCTTATCCGGTATCTATGAGAATCGGCCAACACATTTTAAGTGATAAGGGTGGTCCACCCTAAACATGTATATGCAAAAGTTTGCTGGGTCAGCTAGTTATTATTATAAAAATCCTGCTATACTTACAACCACGTCCGCTAACACTGACAAAGCAACCTTAATTGCTATTATAGAGTTCTGTCATTAACTACATTTTCCTAACAAGGGCCCGATCATGCATTATAGTACACTTTGTCATTTAATTATATTTAATTTTTATGTCGTGCCGTAATTGTCGTGTTTTTAACTCTTTTTCATTGAGGCAACCGGAATGAAGGACGGGTCATGTATGTAAGTAGTTATGGTTCTGTGGTTAATCGGGACAATTGTACGTTCATTTTAGTCACGGCTACACAACTGACAGGGAAATAGGATACAAGAATTTTTAATAACATTTGTTGCTATTGTTATGCGAATTATGTGCACTGTTAGCAAGTTAATTTCTTTATTACAACATTTTTCTTAGGTCATTGACTGATTGTCTGACAGACAGACATTCCACTATCATGACGTGACTAACCAGCAATGTACAAAAGAACAAAATTAATGTTATGAGCGATTAGAAAAATATGTATATTAAATTAAAACAACACGGCTCCCACATACCAATTACACGGTCTTATCATTAAATCTACCGTGTATCTTTTACACCCGAAAGTGTTCAATCTAAAAATCTATTGTAGGTAAAGTAATTAACGATATTATAAGAAACAGTAGCACCGGGTCACGGGCCCGTGAAGCGATATGGGAAGGTAGAACCACAGACTAAGAAATCGAAAATATAGAAGCGAAACTCAGCACCACAATTGCGTAACACACTTTCCATTGCTTCATATATTAATCCATTGCTTCATGTTGGAAAAAATAGTTTGCTCAATAACGTATATGCAATGAATGTTGTTGAATTGACAAAATCAAAAGGCATTGCAATTGTTAGTGTGTGTTACGCAATTAACCCGCAAGAGCTGATGTCACAAATCACAATAACTGTCCAAAACACAGTGATCTTTATAAACTTTAGAATAAGGTTGCTATCAGAGCTGCTGTCAGAGGTAAAAATAACTGTGAAAGGACGGTGTCAGTCCCCATCAGGTTCCTTGTCATTAGGGTTTTAAATTTTGACTAAGAACGGAACATAAAAATACACCGCAAATAACGATACAACCCTAATTGCGCGGACCGTTTTAAATGTCAGAAACTTTAGGCCTTAGACCGTCATTTCTCCAATTATAAGTCTTATTGCTATCAACCGAGCACATTGACTAACAACAACACCCCAATTCTATCACAATACAAAGGATTTTGAATGAAAGACGTAATCCATTGCTTCACAAGTTTAAAAAATTTGTCTGCTCGACAAGATAGATAACGCAATGAATTAATTTAGCATTGGCATTGTGAGTGTGCCCAGCAGTTGGACCTGCGACCACTAGACCAATGAAGCAGTTCTTTTTCCCCGTCTGTACATTCTTAGTCTATGGTAGATCTTAATCTGGGGTCCCGTCGCGCCCGCGCCGCTTCAAACACGTGTAGAAGCACGCTAACCCACCGGCGGCGATCGCCGATACTGCCCGGTCTGTCAGCACTCAATACTGTTCTGACATAAGTTACGTAACTCGGGAGATGAATGCGCGGGAGCAGGGTTAAGTAGAGGTGCTACCGTTTGCGCTCTTGACATTTTTATCGTTTGGGATTGGGGGAATATAGGTATTAAATTTTTTTGATTATTTCGTTGAGAAAACTTTTTTAATTTATATTTTTTAATTTTTTTCTCAAAAGCAGAATACAATTTATAAACTTAGAATGAGAAACACGTTACTGGTTTCATACAAATAAACGTACTTTGGAACGAGTATCGGAACGGTAGGATATGGGATATTTGTGGGAGTTTACTGAGTGTAAAAAAAGCCGATATAACGACATCATCACAATATTATAAATCCGAAAGTGAGTTTGTTTGTTTGTTACGCTCTTACGCTAAAACAGCTGAACAGATTTGAATGAAATTAGGCACATAGGTAGACCATAGCCTGGATTAGAACATAGGATACTTTTTATTCAGATATTTCCATTGGATCAAGACTTCACTATCGAGCTTCAGTTGAATTTCGCCATTTGCAGCTTCCTGATTTACGGGGCCTGTTAAACTGTCACCGTTCCTGAGTTTAATGATACTTGCCTTCTATTTTTGTTATAAACCCAAATAGAGTGGACAGATTTTTCAAAACATTTTTTTTTTTTTTGCTGACATAAAACAAAGGTTTCCTAGGTTCACTAAACTTGGTATAAAAATATTTACTTAACGGATTATGCGCATAAATAAAGTATACAGATACCTGCTAACTGCTGACATTTACCCGTAATGTGAGTAGGTAACACTCACAATGAATTTCCGTAAGAGCTTTCATTGAACTTTGTATAAAATACCAACAAGTATATAAATAATAATAATTTAAAGTAGGTAAATGTTAATACAGGGATATTGTTGCCAATATCAAACTTCAATTGTTTTATTTATTCAGGGGCTTATTTATAAACGTTGCTCAAAGTTAAGTAACGATTAACGACTGTTTAACCAAACATTGCACAGCAACGTTTAGGTATAATAAACCCCTTAATGGTTATCTCAAGTTTTTTTTTTTTTTTTTATCTTGGCACGCTCTACTCTATTTCTATAAAATAAACCACTTTTCAGTAGATATGAGAAACAGGTTTCAAGTGTCGAGTGAACAGGCACTTCGTCGACCGCTTCATGGCTCACCATCAGAAGACCAATTCCCGTATTTAAAAACGTTCCAAATCTAGTCATCGTCGCATTTCAGCGGCAACCAGTTTTAAAAAACTTGTCAAAAATTTAGGGAAATTAGAGGCCTTTTTTACAAATTAAGACAGACTAGAAGACGAAAGTTCTTAAAAAAATACATAAGTAAAAACTTTAACAATTTTACACATAACATAACATCACGCCTTGTTTCCCCGAAGGCTTGGGCAGAGGTGTACCTGTAGTAGATAGGTAATTTTATTGTGCAGGAAATACTTTTAATGAGGTGTCGGTGACGGTGTCGCGAGTTCAATTGTTTTTTCCTATCTCAAAAATGCCCAACGCACCTTAAGAAATTTTCACTTAAAAAAAACGTGCGAGTAACATCTGACATCTCGGCTGACAGTACCAACCTCTCGAAAAATGGGTTGATACCATAGATATAAGAAAGAAGTTGTTGTTTATATTTCTATGGTTGATACCATTTGACAGTCAACTATAGTACCGCGCGCGCTCATTGGTCAAATCAAATAGCGCGCGTTTCCCCGGCTTCCTGTTACACACTTCCGTCCCTTTTCAGACAGGTGTTAAACATCAAAAACTGGATAAACGTGGAGGCTTTAAATTTTGAAAAGACAGTCTCTTCGTACCCAAGTGTAGGTTTACTTGAACCTCAAATCATGTTATAATCTGAGACTTGAACCCAAAGTTACGTATTGCTCCCGTTAAATCTGTATTTAAAATAAAATAAACTCTTTTTATCTTTCTATTCCCAAATAAAATGATACGAAGGTAAGCTTCTTCGCCAATTATCTTAATAAACTCAAGCTTTTAGGGTTTTTTGTAATTTTGAAGTTCACCTGCTCTTTTCGTCTGATAAAATTGTATAATATATGGAAAATATAAACTGAGCTAACATCTCAGTTAACATTATACATATTAAATTATTTCATAAATTTATATAAGTATATTTCAATGTACAGGAAGTAATTATTTAGTGTAGTTAGTTGTTAAGTTGTAGTCTACGGAACCCATGTAAAAAAAACCATACGCCTAAATATGACATAAGATACAATAATAGTTTTTACAAACTTCATTCTAATTTGTAACACTGACGTATTTATTGTTGTACTTAAGTGTTATTTATGACACTTGTCTTAAAACCAACAACTTGATATCCTGGAGACGTGCGAATCACTCAAATATGAGTTATAAATGAGTACCAAGTAAGTACACACGGCTACACATCAAGCTAAACATTTCCAGTATAAGCTGACCTCTCACTGTACGGAAATCCTATACAATACGAGATCAGTTTATACTGGAAATGTATAGCTTGATATGTAGCCGTGTGTACCAGTACCACTCAGGATATTATTATATTACCATAACTTACGATCATGACGTAACAATTTTTTTAATCTCGTACCGGCGACGACGTCGATACATGATCCTATAACGTTTTAAATGTAAATTTTGACTTTAAAAAACTTAAAATGTTTGCCCGTCCCGACGTCGATAATGCAAAAAATATTCATAAGGGATATTTTAATTATAATTTCACATGTATTCCAGTTATTTAATCCTACCGGAGTTGGATCAATCGACACCGGTCCAACAGTAATATATTGGCAATATGAATAATTTTAATATTAAAATGTAATTCGATTGACTCGATGAGATATCGATATACGGGGACGTGTCGATTGCGTTAGCGATTTTAATGTATCCAAGTGTACGAGGCCGTGGAGCCTTTTAAAATAATACGATATAATTATATCAATTTATATTAACTGGACTATCTTTGCGATGCAATGGGTACAGCTGCCAGCGAGCAGTGTAATGTCAGCGTGTAGTCAATTAAGTAAAGCTACTGGTTCTACTTCATAAAATTCTCTGTAATTAATCTGGAACATGGACCAACACAGAAAAACCTACTTTCCTTCTCAAGATATAGGTAAATCAAGGATTTTTTTAAATCAAATTAATTCTCTACGTCAATTAGCGGTTTTATAGCCATTTTATACAACTGTCGAAGAATGACAGTTCTGATTGGATTCATCATTATTTGCCTAGTCTTTTCCCAACTATGTTGAGGTCGGTAAGTAAGTAAGTAAGTAATGATTAATTTCCAAAAACTTAGCCTAGGTAACATCAGTGTTGTTTAAATTATGGGTGTTGTTTACAATGAGTAAGACCCCTGCCGTTCAAACTAGGAAAAACCTTTATCATGAAAGACAGTGTTCTTTAGTGGGATTGTCACGTTTTACAAAATATTTATAATTGCGTAATAATTATCAGTTGCGTTTAATCAGTTTAGTATTTTACATGGAGCGACTGCCTATCTGACCTCCACAACCCAGTAACTGTGTAACACGATCCCCTTGGTAAGACTGGTTGTCAGATTTTCGGGCTTCTGACGACCCGTAACGACTGTCAAAGATCTACAAATGACAGCCGGGACCAACGGCTTAACGTGCTTTCTGAGGCACGCAGGGGTCTTGGTATGTAAAGATGGACACCCATCCACGGACCAACCGTGGCAAGCGTAGCTTAACCTGATCGATCGACCCGTGCGGCTGGTATTACTTAGCCACTAGCCCCCACTAACAGCAACAACAGTTCTGATTTGAATATACGGGCAATTTTAGTTTGTAGTCAATTGGATGAGCAATTAATTTATCTGACTTATTATATTTTATTTTCTGAATATTTTCTTTGGGATGAAGGATCCTTACACTCTCGAACACAGAAATCCAAAGGAGATTAAACTGTAAGCAGCAGGTATCATCCAGGTTTAACCCCCGAGTAATTATAACCTATCCGTCACTTTCACGCAAATTAATTAGTGTGTAGACAAAATGTTAATAAACGGAGGTTTGATGAAATCCCTAGGAGTTTTTTAAAGACACGTTTCACATAATAATCGTGTATAATTTACACTCAGTCAAAGTGAAATTTTTAGGGTATCTTTACTTATAAGATTACTTTTTGTCCGTCTGTGACAGAGATTTTTTTATTAGCCTGTAAGGTATTTTGTCCGTCTGTGACAGAGATTTTTTTATTAGCCTGTAAGGTAAAAGCTGAAGGAACCTGCAGGAGGAAGGCCTTAATTTGAACCGCAACTGTAATTCCTTTGAAAACGGTATTACTTTGACCCGCCATTTTGTTCTACCCCTGTAGCAACGTTATTTGCTTCTGTAGGAAACTCTCTAGCTAGGTAGTCACTGATTGTTTTCTACCAAAAATTTATCAGAATATTTGCTACTAGTGATCACTCCAGATCCATAAGGGTTCATGAAAATTCACGCCACTATATTACCGCCACATTGACAAGAGGTCTTCCATTTCGACAATGAAAATAAAATGTATGGTGACGTTCATCATCCGTTTTATTCATTCATTCATCATTCTGACGTCTCAGTGCTGCCACCTAGTAAACGTCATTTCAGAAAACCCTCATTCAAGCTTGTTTCGTTAAAACCTGATTTATACAGTGCGATTTAATTGCCTGTGGCATACCATATTAAGGCAAAAGCGTCAGGGTAGCCCACGAAATTTATTTTTCTTACAGTTTTTGCAATTTGTAGGTCAGTATCAGGTTGTATGTTGATCTGAATACGATTCATGGCAGTATCAAATATTTATTTATAGAATTATAATCATAAAAATCATCAATACAACTCTCTAAGTTAATATAATGCTATTGAATGACTATTTCCTGAAATCATGACATTTTAGGATTATTCTAACATAAGGAGTTGTGTTACTGATTCAAATGATTATAATTTTGTAAAGCCATATTTGTTACGGTCGCGAATCATATTTTAATCAACATACAACCTGACACTGACTTAAAATTGCAAAAAAACGTAAGAAAATTTGAATTCCGCGGGCTACGTTAGCGCATCCCCCTTAAGTTGAATCAATAATAAAACTTGCAACTTTTATTGTTGCCTCCATTTTATTGTATGCCACAGACAAAAAACTTGAATCGTGTAAATGAGGCTTTAAGGAAAATTATAAATCGATTATGTGAAAGAAAAAGCATTGATGCATCGAAGCCCATCCCACTACTACGTAGAAAGCCCGTAAAGCTAATTGCTATACGATTTGGTTAGGGCAATTAGTTACAAAATAACATGCTTTCCCTGGGCTACAATTGCCAATAATAGCGCGATAGTTGACGGATAAAACGGTTCAGTGCTTACGTTAAAAACATTACGGAAAAGTATTTCTCGGTATCTGGTCATCATATAACTCGAAGCTATGCGTGTTATTACAAAAGTTTATCTTCAGACTCGGGCCTATAACACAAAACTTTAAAAGGCGACAATTCTACAAAATTGTTAAATCGTAGAAAAAATTGCGTATCACAGAAATTACAAATATATTATGCAATTAAAATTCACAATCTAAAAACAACTTTTTCCGTTACAATTTACCTATGTAGCTTAGAGTTTTGTGATTTACAAATTTAAAATTATTGTAAATTGTAATTGTAAAGTTTAGTGGTATAGAGGCATAGGGCCCAGGTTCAAACATCTAGCAAATTTTTGTATTTAGCACCTTATTTCGATTACAAAAAAGTGTTTAATACAAAAACTACCTTTCTAAACTGGTCTAAATTTTCAGTATTGTGTTTATTGTATTAACTACCGTAGTCGCAATAAGGTTCGAAATACAAAAATTGGCGCGAGGATTGAAGCTTGCAGTAAAGCCTCGTGCAGACTAGCGCGCGCGACTTTAAGAAAACTTCACGGTGGAACAATTACCTATGTCGTGCCAGTCTACACGAGGATTAAAGTTAGAATTAGTTTTGTAATTGACACGCTTCTGCTAAGTCAAGGAAATATATAGTGCTTACAATATGTACTCGTACAAAACAAAAAAAAATTGCTAAACTTACTTTTCAATTCTGATTAGGTATAAAACTGTAAATATAAATACCCAGGTAATGTTGATTGAATTGGACAGTATATGTACTATTTAGAACATACATATTCGTGTCGACAATTAATCATTTATGATCATTTTGTATTTTCGAAATTCAAAATGATCATAAATGATTAACTGTAGGATACTAGACGGAACCCTTTTATTTCAATTTCTAATCAAAAAGAGATGAGAACTTGAACTCGTATCGTAGGTAGTAGGTAAATCCGAATATCCGATGCCAAATATCGTATTTGAAGTTATTAAAAACTTCATTTGGAGATAGCCGTGAAAATTGGGTGTTTATTTTTAACTAACTGGTGCTCTAGTTTTGAGTTTTTAATATTCCGGGGCGAAAAGTAACTGTTTTTAACTTTCCAGTTGCTATTGTTTTTTTCTAGTTAGCAGTGATAGCCTAGTGGTGTGACCGTCAGACTGCCAAGTCATAGGTCTCGAGTTCCAACACAAGGCACACACCTCTAACTTTTCGGATTCACGTGCGTATTGTATAATTATCACTTGAAGGAAAAGATCGCGAGGAAACCGGATATAATGCCTGAGACATATTTCTCGACGGCATGTGAAGCCAAGTCAGAGGTCCATGGGCGGCTTTAAAACTCCACTAACCACACGTGAAGAAGAAGATTGTAATTTTGTGCCAATTGTTTCGATAATAAGGTTTAAGGTACACAGCTCTGTATTTAGGATAATTTATTTTTTTATCAAAATGCTTATTTATCTACAATTAGTAAAAATTTATACAAAAACAAAAGGACATGGGCGTCGAAGTACTCGTCCACATCGCTGTCACCCGGAAACAGTCCATTTATAAATAAATACTTCACTTATAAAATATTTGGGGCTGTAGATTCATTAACGCAGTAAGTATTAAGTAACGCGATAATATTATTTCTAAACGCAAATAGTTTGATGATATATGAACTAAATTTCAGCACAAATTGTGCGTGCAGCTACTACCTATACGCACACACACACACACACACACACACACAGACTGTTTACACGGAGAAACGGTATCAAGCAAACCGAATAAGGCTGCCTGTCCACTGCGAGGCAGCGGAGCGGAGAAATGTGCCAATATTAACCAATATAATCTAAACTCTGCTTCAGAGCTCCGCTCCTATTGGTTAATATTGGCACGTTTCTCCGCTCCGCTGCCTCGCTCCGCTCCAGTGAACAGGCAGCCTACAGCTCTGGCCAAACTGAGATGAATCCCGCGCGGGATGCGGGACCAAATTCATTCGCGCCAATTGTGTCAATTAGCTTGTGTGGAGGTGTTCAAACTGGCGCGAATAGTCGCGTGACTTCTTAAAAATTAAAACAATCGAAGCGAGCAGTCGCGTCCCGCATCCCGAGCATTATTCGCCTCGGTATGACCCGTGCTTAACGAGTATTAGATAAATATAATATACCCCTTTATTGGTTTTTAAAAGACAAAACATAAATTTGTTGCAAATGATTACCTTTACAATATACTTGCTGAGTTTTAGTAGAGCTTAGTTTGAGAAAAATCTCATGTACTTGTCTATTTACTCTGTTGTCTTGTGCCTGCTAAATATTTCAAGTAGTAAAACACCATTTTATGAATACCAGTAAAATATCCAGCTTTTATTTCAATTTCCTTCTCAAGTGTCAATTCCATGCCGTTATTTATTGAAATGCATTAAAGTTTGGACCTCATTTTGATATTTTTGACAGCTGTCACCCTGGTTGAAACGACACACGAAACCTATATATGTTTCCGATTGCTGGGAAAAACGATTATTTTATTAAAATTGACCTCATTTGTACGAACTTATTGATATTTTAATAATTTAATCAAATTAAAATTCGTCCCACAAACACAGGTGCCTACAGTAGACACTTACACTACTACTACTAATCACAGGAGTAGGATAGACTATGCCTTATGTCACCTTGCAAGTATTTTCACTTTTCGCGAAAAGAAAACTGAATAAAAAACAGCTGACTTACGTACTAAACGTCAGCACTTTTTTTTATTCCAGGCATATTCAAATAAATATATATTATATTATGTTCAATTATTTTTCAAAGGTAAAGTCCAAAACAATGTAATGAAATTGTTTATTTTGTAAATAGGATATCTGAATCACTTTTACACTAGATATAAAAAAAGCATATATATAGGTAAGCTAGATGAGTTAAACTATAGGTAGATAAATATAAAAACCTAACTGCTCAATAGATCCAAGATCACAAAAGTATCATACACTTGAAACCTGAAGAGAAGCGGCATTAATACCAGCGTCCATTGTGTATTCACCGTCTACGTTATACGGCAGTAGGGCAGCAGATCCAAATCTGAATTTCCGATTTGCTGAAGACTAGACCGACCATACACGGGACATCACTAAAAGCCTGTTTTACGCCAGGTAGGACCAATATTGCAATTATAGGCGCTGACCTATAATTGCAATATTCTATATTCTACAGAATATTGCAATTGTAGGTCAGCGCCATCTCTTGACTGATAGTGAAACTAATGTAATTTTTGTTAATGATTTCTGAAAAAGTGTGCTATTTAGAGACATCGTTTTATTTTTCTTGTAATCCTTACATAAACTTCTATCACATAGAATAATTTCAGATTTTTCTCTATGCAAACTTCGGAGATAAGGGAGCGGGACGGTATTTGTGGCAGATGAACAGACAGACTGAGTCGCACCATAAGGGTTCCTTTTTACCATTTTGGTACGGAACCCTAAAAAGTGTGTGTGTGTCACGACGCACGATTGCAGTTTACTCTTTATTACGATTGTCTTTGAATATGCAATAGGCAAAGAGATAAATAAAGTGATCCATTAGCAAGTTCAATTTTAACAGTCAAAATTTTAAAACCCCCGACACAAATATTTCCTCATTTTTCTTTCCTACTCCATCACCAGACCCTGTTGACCACCTATCTATAACCTATTCACTGATACCATTCCAATGAGCCCAAACACGATACCTGTGCTGTAAGTTGGTAAGGGAGTTGGGTATCCAGCAAATTCCAGATGATGCTGCAGCATCAGTTCAAGGTTACTATGTTCTTCTAATGTCATTGGAGAAACAGAATACCAAATTTCAAATCGATCAGACCTGTGGAAGATACTCACATCCATTCATCAACTAGAAAAGAGCTGATAATCTTCAAACGGCTGAATCAATTTTGAATCGATAAAACATGTCAAGAACCATCACTAGAAAACCTCCTTTCAAATAAAAAAAACCGCATTCAAAACAGTTCACCCGTTTAAGAGCTACGGTGCCACAGACAGGCACACACACATAGCGTTCAAACTTATAACACCCGTCTTTCTGCGTCGGGGGATAAAAATAAACAAAAAACCGCCGATATATCAAGATCGAAGTGTGAAAGTGTAATATTTTTTTTTTTTAATCCATGTTGTTTACGAATTAAACAAGTTAACACTTGTTTATATTTCACATACGGGTCTTATATGAAAATCAATTTTTAAGGAGTAAACTTCAAAAAGAAATAATTTATAAAATTATGTGGCAGACATTGTTACCACCATCGCGGGTAGAACCTGGATGAGGCTGGCCAAGAAAAGGGAGGCTAATGCCTAGTAGCAGTGGCAGTGGGTGCAGTCTGGTTCTGAATGATAATATGGCAGATAAATTAATGAAAACTTTAAATAATATACATAATAACATAACATCACGCCAACATTCCCCGAAGGGTTAGGCTAGGTTAATAATAAAATCCGTATATTAACAACTGCCTATTTTCCTTTCTGGCCATTAGCGCTGATGTCAACAGTTCTGCCACTGTCAGATGTGTTACGAACATTTATGTGATTTGAAAGCCCACTCTGAAAGAACTGTTCGTGTGTTAAATATATCGTCCATATTTTATACATTAGACAATTTATAGAAATTCAAAAGAGTTTCTATTATTTCGGTTCTAAGAGTCTTTTTATAAAAAGTGCCTCAGCCTGACCTGAGCTGTCTGTGAATTAAATATTTTATTTTATTCACGGCGTGAAATGCATGACATTCCTAAATGACATTTATATTTCGAACGCTCTTTTTTAGATTCTACGAAGAGATGTGTTCATTAATACTGGGCTAAATAAACCGTGAATGCAATTCATAAAGGCTCCCGCAGACAGGCGCGACGCGACTCTAGTAGAAAAATTTCTATGAAAACTTCATGGAAATTGTTCTACCAGAATAGCGTCGCACGGTCGCACCGTCGCGTTGCGCCTGTCTGCGGTAGCTTCTAGCTAGATTCACGTGTAGACACGTGATTCTACTCGAAATGGAAGGACTATTTTTATATTTGTCGAAATAAGACTAGAAACGCTAGATTGTACTAATTTTGGTTGTACCAATCTCAAGAGAGAAGAAAGTTATTTGAGATTGATTTTCTATTTATTGTTTTAACTGTCGATTGTCCTGTTTTTATTCTTTTTTATAACGTATATCGAGTAAGTATCAACTGAAGTTAACATATATCGTGATGATGACACTGACATCGACCAGGAGGTATGCTGAGTGGATTTTAAACACCGGCCTTATCGACTTCATTTTCAATCTATTATAAGCCATAAAATTATTTCTATACATTTGGGTACTTTTGTAATCAATACGTTAACAATTACAGTGTGTGCACGTCTTTATTCTTTACAACACAAAAAACCATTTCCAGTTTAATATTTATGTGTGCAAATTAAATATAAGTTTGTATATACAGATTAATACTCAAGTTATCGATACAGAAGCAATAAAAACTTTGAAAATATTAATAATCGTAACGAGATATTTTATAATGTTCAATTAATATTTATTTGCCCGTGAAATTAAAAAAATATATCGGTTGATATTAAAATTCACGCAATATGCAATTCTTTATTATTTCTACATTAATAAAATTGTATTTATTACTTTCCGTGGGATATATAACACTTTGTTTGGAATAGGCTGGGACTATACCGAGCTATTGAGTTCCTTGTCACTTGTTAACGATGTGTCGCATCACTGTGACCAAGTGTCACATCTCATTGTCTCCGACTCGAATCCACTTTCACGCATCTGACCATGAGGAATCATGGTCAGATGCCAGGTTCAAGTTCTGCGGGTCATGAGATACAATGCATTTTGCAGTATTATTCTCAACAATACGGGTGCACAACAATCATGAATATTTAATGACGTAACGGCATGGGCCTGTTTGTAAAGTCAGTGTTGCATCAAGTAAATAACTCGCCAAAATTAATATTTCATTACCTACGATAAAGGTCTAATTCAAGATAACGGCGTCATACGCATCGATGAACGAATAAATGAATGTGCGACGAGTTATTCTAGGGCGTTCGATTCGAAATTTAAATTTGACTGAATGTCATGCGCGGTCGTCGATCCGATCTACTCGATTCTTCAAATCATATTATGCGCAATGTGATCAGTCGATTTCAATATTGTTTCATGCATGTCCGTTCCGAGGTTTACGGCCGAGGTTAAAGGATTCCGTACCTGACCTGGAAAGGGTTCATGTTAATCTACACAATTGTTTTTCTGATCTGCGAAAAAGTAAGTCTTCCTGATTTTACATTTGTGAGTGATTATCAAATAAATCATAAATAAATATGTTTTCTTTTAACACTATTTGTTAAACATTTAAAAGAATCAACTAATTTATAACCCAAAAGATCCCGTGTTTAGACTTCACTAGAACGATTGTTTTGTCGATCCAATATAATCGCTATCAAATCGCTAATGATGTATCGCTACCCAATCGCTAATGATGTAAACTGAACTTGAATGCATTTGACAATAGATAGTCTCAACAATAATAATACTGCATGGATCCTCACGTTTAAAATTATACACATCCTCAATTCGTAAGGGATTCGAATGATTTATTATTAATTTTAATAGAATTGATTAAGTACCTACCCATCGATGTAGTAATACATATTAGATATAAGTACATACCTACTCGTACCTACTAAGGTAACATTTGTAGGGAAATTATTCATGTTTAACAAAATCATGGTTGAGGATAATATTATTTTGGTTCAGATTACGTCATTTTACAGTGTAACCTATTTCTTTGAACTCGGATAGTACGATTAAAAGAGGTGATATAATGTCAACTTGGTAAATTACCGTAATAGTTTACTTCGTTTACTCACGAAAATCGAATAAAATAATAAACACCTGTAATTTGATTATTAATTAAAATATTCCAAGATGAACTTCTCCGAATGCCATTTATTTTAAGTTTATTTTGTTACTAGCTTTTGCTCGCAGTTTTACTCACGTGGAGGTCGGCTAAAAGTATTCTACATCCTAACCGAGGACAAGGTCTACCTGTTTGTCAAATTTCATCCAAATTCGTTCAGCCGTTTTTGCGTAATTGAGTAACAAACATCCAAAAATTTCACATTTATAATATTCGTAGGATTACAGATGGCGGCGGCAATGATACTACACCCTTTGTTGTAACTTGCACGTATAACAAAAGGATTTCTTTAAGAATATTATCATAAGTCCATTACTCAATGCAAATGATATCTTTTAACGTTATCACCGTACATACAATGATACAACATGCCTTACACAATTTGTCTAGAACAAACGTGGGCGGTACTTTAACTCATTAAGCCTCAGCAAACATCGGATATCTCTTTAATTTAAAAAAAAACACGGATAACATAAAAAAGTGTCAGTTCCTATGAATTAAGGTTAAGTTTTTATTGACATGTCGATTCTTGTGACCGCTGGTGTGCCAACAACTTTACGGAGCACCACGACGTTTGTCAGAAAAAAATATTTGACACTCACGAGGTGGTTCTTCTGTTTTTGATGAATTTTTCTGTATAAATTATTGTCAACACCTCTTTTTTTGGAAATAGGGATGACGACATTTTTTTTTTTGCTTCAGGTATAATATTAAAAAATATTGGATACGTATTTTTTATTTTTTTACGTTATCAAAAGATTAGGGCGATACATTAAGTTAAAATGTGCCATGACGTCGTTGTAGATCTTATACTTACTTGTGACGTAGCGACCCCCACTCCCCAACTATAATGCGTTTTATCTAAGTAATTATCTATTAATATGATAAAGAAAACAATAAAAAAAAATACTTTTTTTATTACCTACTTATCTGACGGACGGATTAAATAGACTTTCTTTTTTTTACCCTATTATATAATCAACTAAACAAACGTAATGAAACAAAAGTGTATGTAAGGATCGTAGCAGGTGGCGTTCTGTAGACTCTACCTACCCCCATGGGAAGAAGGCGTGAGCTTAGGTATATATGTATTCTTAACAAAACATTGCCTATTAATAAATCTTGTTTAGGTTTCATTCGTCCTTTTTTTCAGTCGAAGCTAATTTAATAATAATAAACAAAATAAAAAGTCTGTATGTCCGGTACCTATTAAATATTGTTACAATGTTCCCACTGCTGGGACACAGGCCTCTCTCCTGTAATCTACCACGTGGGCCCAGTGCGGGTTGGTAGATGTCACATGTCTTCGAATTTTTGGTTCTAGGACATTTCTCACGATGTTTATAATTAATAATTATTTAAACGAAGTAAAGGCCTGCCTGAGTTCGAACCCACAACCTTACCACTCGTACGTCGGGGCCGTTACCACTGTGGACTATACTGCTTATTGTTACAGTAAACACCTAATTCTTATGAAGATAATTATTTCAATAAGTTTTAAATGTTGAACTACTATTGCAGCATTAACCATGGTATTTACGCATAACGGCTTAAGTCCAACATCTAAAGATTATATCTTAGTTTAAACAATAGATAATACACGCTGTAATTACTTTATCTTATCTCTCTGTAATATTTAGCCCCGTGAGTGAAAAAGACGGCTTATTTTGGCATTTTAGCCGATAAAGGCCAGCCTTAGAGCAAAACGCAATTTTATGCCACTGGTTTTACACTTTAATTTTTAATAACAACGGCTCCCGTAGACAAGCGCGGCGCGACAGTGCGACGCGATTGTGGTAGAACAATTTCTATGAATATAAATTGTTCTAATAGAGCCGTGTCGCTCCTGTCTGCGGGAGCCTTAACACAACCTCAAAGCATTTATTTCGTTTAACCATTTACAGGCAGTTTTGAATTGTCAAGGTGTCGGTCAGTTAGAAAGTTGAAGCTAGTTGCCCATTTCAAAACGTAGATATGTATGGAGAAGAACAAGCAAGAAAACAAAGGGTAAAATTGATAGTAGCTGTATATTTCGACTTTGGTAAATTGGCATTAAAAATCGTTCTTTAATATCACTGCAAATTTTTATCCAATTCACACGGCTTATATACTTAATACAAAAACAAATTGGACTCGTAATAATTGTATGAATATTCATTGACTTTGATGAGTGATCTCTAAATTATGAGGAAAAAAATGTTTTGTTTATAAATACGTAAGTAGATACAGGACCTATAAAAGGAAAAATAAAAGTAATTCTTGCAACTTTCCAATATTGACACTAACCCTTCAGATAACACGATGTATACAGCTTAGACACATTCTGATGTAAGTATAATAGTGCTGTAAATTATATAGGCAAGTGAGCAGCCAGTCATTTGGCAAAAATGTCCCCTGGGGTCGTCGACCCCGTGACCTTTATAACCCTCCTGCACTCATTCGAACCCTTTACAGATATATAACACTATTCTACTAATTGTTTTATGCAATCAGATAGTCTAAGAGACAGATTTTAAAACAATTATTTTTCTGTTTGGTTTATCGTAGGTCTTGGTAGGATTGTTTCTGTCTAATGTACAGTCACGAGCACTAATATGTATACAATTATAAACTTTTTTATTTTGTTAGGAATATAGTATTTTGGAACCCACAGTCCCACACTGCGTAGGGCTTATGTCAAGTTGCTAGCATTATTCCACGAGAAAATCATTTTTAATTTTGCTAAGTGAATGCATATTTTTGCTTGTGACTGTACTTAGGGAGCCCAAATGCTTTTTAAATTTCATATATAAATGTAACTAAAGATGTTCCCAGTCTACAAACAAAAATTCAAACAAATAAATAAATATAATATTCAGTCACTGTAACTAATAGTCGGCTGATTGGCAAAACCCATAATCGGTCCATGACTACTATTTATATTGCAATTTTTTTTATGTCGATGTTAAGATTTAGATATTTTACGTTTTCATTTAGTGTCGTATTGTCGTTCCCAAATGGTATAATAAGCCTATTCAAATTTTAGAATAAAATATTTTGTGAAACTCTCAGTGTGTTACCTGCTTTATCAATTATAGCACGAGCAACAATGTAAGTATTATTTTTTATGATTATATTATTTTATTATAATTTATAATGCACTTAAATCTAGTACAATTGTAGTTAAAGTAATAGTTTAGTGTTTTATTTATGAACTAAAACATGAATCAGTTCAAAACGCCATTTTAATTTGAAATTTTATCACACGTTTACACGTTTTCATCCAAAATATTGAAATCTATTTTAATTAATTCAGCTTATGCGTAGGTAGATTCCATAATTTTTTAGACATCAAATACCGCATTTAGTTTTTGCGAAAATGACTTTATTTAAAAAAGTCTGTTTTGACAACATTTAAGAATATTTCCATCTATTTCCACCCCTAATATTAAATATTCATGTTGTCTACGTCCAGGTCAACGTAATCAAGGCTTTAGCTAAAATTAGTTAAAGCGACCGGAGTAGTGTTTGTGTCGGGTTTAACTTAGTTATGTTCACGGTTCAATTATTGTGGGATAGGCAGAGTCTCCAAAGGCCCTGTTATAAGGACGTGGTCAAATGCTTTTAAATAGGGATATGGAGTAAGTGACTCAATTATGTTGGAAGGCCAAAGGGCCAAGTAAAACTGAAAAGCCTATTTATTCTAAAGAAAATGGCCAGTTTTTTTTTTTAAGAGTAAAAATTGTGGAATGCATATAAATACGAAAGAAAACAAAAAAAAAAAACAGAGTTTTGAAACATGTTTTTGATAATCTTAAAAAAACATTTTTCTCTTTGTTTCGAAGATTTAAATCTCTCAGCCGATGACACATAGGTCTACGAACATAAACCCATAGAAATAAGTAGGTCGAACAGTCACCACCATAAAATGGCTCACAGCTTACTCATATATCGGCTAAAATAATGGTCGAAAGCACTGAATCACGATCATTAAGAATGTAATTACCATTTTATCTTTATGAGCAATGAACGCGAAACTATTGTTACAGCCATACAATATTTACATTAAAATTGTTGTTAAAAATTTATTGGGCAGCCCGATGTAACGCGTGGAAGAACTAAGTACTTGTTTTCTTGAAGGAATTTCAGGGTCACTTAGGAAATAATAACTTAAGGCGAAAGCGTCAGGGTAGCCCGCGAAATTCAAATTTTCTTACGTTTTCTGCAATTTGCAGGTCAGTGTCAGGTTGTATGTGATCTTAATAAGATTCGCGACCGTATCAAATGTTTATTTATAGAATTTAAATCATAAAAATCCTCAATACAACTATCTAAGTTCATGTAATCCTATTGAATGATTATTTCATGAAATCATGACATTTCGGGCAAAGTGTTATTGGGTTTTTCTATCTGAAATTTCTCAGTAGCAGCTTGGAGACTGGATTTGTGCCCGGTTGATGGCAATAGACTCGCCCCCTATTACATGGGACTCAAACATAACTGGCGAAATGTGGGTGTACCTGCTACAGGGACACCTCTGCCCAATCCTTCGGGGGGAAAAAAGGCGTGATGTTATGTGTATGTTATGACATTTAGGGATTGTGCTATCTTATGGAGTTGTATTACTGATTCTCAGGATTATAATTCTGTAAAGCCATATTTATTACGGTCGCAAATCATATTTTAATCAACATGCAACCTGATACTGATCTGCAAATTGCAAAAAAACGAAAGAACATTTTAATTTCGCAGGCTACCTTAGCGCATCACCCTTAAGAACGTCTGAAACACTCTCAATATTCTCAATATCTCAATATTCCATAATGTGAACTTAGATGGAAGGTTTGCAAAGACCTGATCATTGTGGACCCTGTCGGGCACAGCAAAGCCACCAACTGCTAGGTATAGGCCTCCTCCCTCTTGTGCCATGCTTCCATGGTCTGCGCGAGTCTCATCCAGGCGTTTCTTAACTCAAAAAATCATAAGAAAAGCTTTCAAAGACTTTGTAAAAAATTGGTTAGATTAACAGAATTTAAAAGCTTCAGATGTACTTAAATTTATGAAATAAAGATCACGTCCTCGCCATTCGCTATTTCAAAATAAAATTTAAAACGCTTGCTGCAAATAATAAATAAAACAATCGACTTCCCATTACCACCTCGATCGGCGTGAACTAAGAGATAAAAAAGAGCATTTATTGGAAATAAATAATCCTTTTCTATCCGGGATTTGCTCGGCGAATTGCTTATCTGCAAAGAAGTCACTGATCAGACTAATTGAATACATTATAATTGGAGTAAGTATTTAATTGTATTACTTACGTTAGGTACAAAATCCATATAATGCTTAGCATTATTTAAAATTTTACTACCATCGCTACCTACCTATTGATTATAAATAAAACATTAAATGTTTTTTGGTAAACGCATCACTGCGATTTGGTTTTTTATAGCTTGAATAAGGTTTTTAGGGGAAAAAAAGTGATTGTTTTTTTTTTCTATAGAATTTTTGTATGAATCATTTATGCAGAATAATAGGTATGTGTAGTAATTAGTAATTGCTTCGGTTCTGCCGAATCGAATGTGCCGACCCGAACATATGTGTAGCACCCCTAAGTAATTTTCTGAACTCGACTCCTACGAATCTAACAGTGGTTTATGTAGTGAACGAGCATATTCACGGAAACAGCTCTACAGATATTGAATCACAACTAGATACGGCAATGTACGTATAAATCGTAGCTTCTAAAAGTAATAGGATATTCACAGAGAGAAAATAGTGTTTGGAAGCTCACGCATTAGTTTGGTTCACTTTTTGGCGAAGCCGTGAGCCACAAACTATTGTTGTTAAAACATTATTAAAATGTTTTTATTTGTATTTTGTTTCACGAACTATGTGCAAATAAATTTGATTCTTTTGGGTTTTGATTAGGTATAGTTTCAGCAGGAAACCGCTGGGTGCGGGAAGCACAGAATCGCTTGGGAAAGCCTATGTCCAGCAGTGAACGTCTTTCGGCTGAAATGATGATGATGATGTATAGTTTAGGTACCCTCAAATAGGTACCTATGCTTATTATTTTATTAAAGCACAGAAATATAGTAACAGTTGTCAACAATAGGGTTGATTTCATTTGTAAAATGCATGAGAATTTGTAACACGTACCTTTGGTTTAGAATTTTAGCTACCATTAGGTAAAGGTAGATTATGTTGTTTATGTTTAAGTCACTTGTAGAAACTAGAGGGTATTATCCTCGTACTTGAAAGCGTTCAAATTATAATCGCAGTCTCATCTCAGCGACAATAATTATTAAAATGTTGGTAAATTAAAGGATTTCTGACAGATTAAGGTTGAGATTAGAAAACTAGACTGCCTCGTTGGTCTAGTGGTCGCAAGCGCTACTGCTGTGCATGAGGTCCTGAGTTCGATTCCCGGGTTGGGTAAAGTGTTACTTTGGAATTTTTCAGTAGAAGCCCGGAGTCTGGATTTGTGCCCGGTTGATGGCAATAGGCTCGTCTCCTATTACATGGACTTCAACATAACTGGCGAAATGTACCTGCTACAGGTACCTATATCTCTGCCCAACCCTTCGGAGAGACAAGGCGTGAAATACCTAATGTTAATTAAAAAACGAAAGTTCTTAAAAAAAACCTCGAATCACATTCCCTATTAAAAAAAACTATTGGAAAGAATTATGAACTCTTAGGGAACGTTCAACGTAGTAGTGTCCGGCAGTCCTCAGCGATTTAGTTAGAATCACTGACAATTAATTTATTTCTCACTCTGGAACTCAAACGTAACTAAATTTACCTTAACTTGACATGGTTATAGGGCTTCAGTGAAGTAACCAATGAGTCTACATATCATGCCTGTTACATATTCAAATACTTAGCATACCTACCTACGTATGCTCATGCACCAAACTACCTTGACATAGGTAAGTATGGCAGGTAGGAAAATGTACTTAATCAAGCCAACAATCTCGTGATCAATCTTCATCAACATAACTAAATAAACTGTAAGAACACTTTGTCAATAACTGCAAATAGCTCTTCACTAGCTTGTCTAATAGTAAACTACGATCACATATACTCAAAACCCTAGCATCCCATCTAACTCTAATTTCGTATTACTAACTCCTAAAACCAATGGAAGTAAAACGCCCTAAGCCATGTCTATGCAACACAACAACAAACTTGGATCACTAACTTGAATAAACTAAACATAAGGAACTAAGTACAATAAGTTCCGTTCCATATCATCCAACAGTTCCGATTCCCGTCGAAAACAGTTCCCCGGAACTGTTTAGTATACCGGAACTGGTATGGGTACGGTACACACTAGTCGAAAGACGGGGCAAGTTTTTGACGCGACGCCCTGTAGCAGCTAGACTTTGTCCTTCGAAAATATTTCCTTTCACAGTCTTGGCTTTCTTAACTTGTTGTAAAGTAGGACTCATAGTAAGTATATACCTATATTTATGGCAAAGAAAACAGATATAAAGCTGAGGTAAAAGTATTGTCATCGAAACGGAACGAGTATGCAAACTTTCAACTAAATAGACTAAGAGAAAGTTGTACAAAATTAACGTGTTAGAATCCATCTTAACATAGGAATTACTAAATAAAAGCTAATAAGTGTTAGGGTGGAAGTCGAAGAGTTTCAACTAAGTAAGCTGCTATGCAATATGCATGTACCTTTCACAATTACCTTCTATGGTGTATTTGTTTCTTTAGTTAACAAAATGCTATATCACCAAACGATTACCTATTTTTTTTTAATATGACGAATTACCTTATCATTGCCACGTTGTGAAAATTAGCAGAATCCTGACAAATAACAGTGTCATAGATTTATTTATGATTCATGGCAGTCGACGAACTTGCGGTGAGAAAAATCTACTTAAACATTGTAACATGAATTAGCTACAACATTAAAAAAACCTCTTTTATTTTCAGTTTCCGAGGCTTATAGGCTTAACTTCACCATCCATCCACTACGAGAAGTATCCAAAGTTCGAGTTGTTTGTCGTATCTCGTTATAGATAGTACAATCCACGAAGACGCGCCCCACTCCGCTTCGCTCCGTACTAAAGTACAGTTGACAGTACAGTAATCGCGGAGTGGGGCACGTCTTCGTGGATTGCACTATCTGTACATCCATAAGAATTACTTTAACAGACATTTCCTAGCTTAGGCTTAGCTTGGCTAAGTAAATACTTGCAGACCTCAACTGAAGTACAAGTTATAATGAGGTTGTTATCCATCTCAGGATTCTTTCCAACTTTGCGACTCGCAAACGTACCAAGTGTACCGAAAATACGCAAAATAATGTTCTCCGTCTTGAATAAGTAATAAAATCGGCCCCCTTATCAAAGGCACTTCGACCATTGGATATTAACAGAATTAATCGTACACCAAGTATAATAAATAAGCTTATCAACTGGCATAAATTAATCTACTACTTAATACTATATTTTTTTTATTCTCTCTACTTACATTTTTAATTACGAACGTTAATTGAAATCTGCATGGCCGTGCTGGTGATTTCATATGCGGAATTAATGTTAACTAGTTTGTTCTAGAAATAAAAATCAACAGACTAATGCTAGGACACGATACTACTGATTGGGATCACTAATTGAAAAAAAATAATCGATAATTAGATTTGATGCTTTTTAATTAAAAATCTTAATTAAAAATTATTAATTTCATTAAGTTCTAATTTCTAAGATTTCTAATTTGCAGCTCTAGAATGAGTTTGATTGTTGGAATTTTTAATAACGAAATTGTTCTTATTTTCTGATAAAAATAGGTACCAGTGTTAAGTAGTGTCCTTCATCAGTGTGATAACAAGTATCTGTAATCAAGTTATCACTAATCACCATTCTTATTGACAAGCTTTGTGTTTTGAAAACCACCACCCACGAAAGTTAAGCGCGACGCTCTATAAATATTCTATGTTTGGAACAGAAAAACTTAAAGAACGCAAACGCACGAAAATATTTTGTAAGAAAAGATTAAGTTAATAATAAGGAATGAAATCGTTCCGCTCATAATAAATATGAAATGAATATCAGTAAGTAATAACAATAAAGACAATGCCATACAATCTATAATGCATGAGTTCTTACAACCATTGGAAAAGAGAGTAAGTCATTTACAAAAAACACACCAGAAAAACAGTGCTTTTCTTACCCAGGTATATCATTTTTAACTCGTTCTATCTTGACCAAGGGCGAGAAGTTTCAAGTAACTTTGTGTAACTTCAAAGTTAAAATGTTTCGATTGCATATTGCATATTTTTTTACATAATACATAATTTTTATAATCCAGTTTGCGATATTTTTTATTTCAAGTTTGCGGAAAGGTTTAGATTTGATTAGCGTTTTTTTTTGTCATCATAGGTACCTATCTAATCAAGAGTAACTGAAAACTCCTTGAAAAGACTGCTGAATGTACAACTAAGTACATTGTAATCGTTTTACAGTATAGATTTTATGAAAATTTAAGGCCACATTTACGCCTTTGTAGTCTGTCTAAATACAGCTTTGACTTCAAAGCACCTAGGTACTTAAGTAAGTACATAATATTATGTTAGACAGTATAATATTGTTCCTTTGTCTACGGACAGCGGCTATTACTTCGACTTCCCTTTTCGAGAAAATTATTTATTTCAATTGAAAATTTGCAGGCTCTGGTGATATTTATTTATTTATAATTATATGACGTAGGCTTTGAGTCAACTTAAATCTTATTGAAGTGCACCGAGGAACTTAGGGCCGTCTCGATGGGTAATAGGTACCTACTTACTATTTAGAGCTACCTGTAATTAACCTAAGTATCAGAATTCGAAAAATGTACCAAAACTAAAATCTGATGCGGCTGGAACTTTAATTGACTTCTAATCTTAATAAAACATATTAAAATTTAATAATTAAAAATGTTAAATTAATTTACCTAAATATTTCAGAAAATCAGGGCAAATATTCGACAGATACCAAAGTCACATCTCTCTAATTTTCACCTACCGGAATACCTACCTATTTCTTAATAAGTACAAATATATTACATTTATTTTATCCCAACAATCCTTATAAGAAAAAAGGTACCTACTTAGCTTCTAAAATCATTACATACCTACAATGTAACTTACAAGCCCTTATCAAGCAAAGACAGACAGGTGATCATAGAACTCGCTCGAAGGCAATTGATTCAACCACCTATAAACTAGTAACTCGAGTACTCGTCGTAACCCATCGTGTAACTATTTGTTCAAAGTTAAGTTCAAATTATCAACGCCTCAGGTTATACCACTTGAGGGAGAACCTCCCGCTACGAAAGGGGTGAGGTACAAGCTCTTAAGTGGACGCGATTCGCATCCAACGAGATTCGGGGGAAAATATAGAGGTGTGAAATTCAGCTTCGGATGTTTTTCGTAACACAAGTATCAGAATTATTTTAGCAAATTATTTATTTTGTAATCAAAACAAATTATTTTACACAATTACCTATTCGCAAAAACTTTTCGTGACATAAAACCTACTTCCCTCTTTTAAGGAAGCGATAAAACAACCTCGGCCGCAAAGTCGTAGTTTCCCAAAAACGTGTAACATCTGAACCTCACAACGTGCCGAAAACAATGAGTGGCATGGGATCGCGCGACTATACGGCTTCGTCATTCGGCCTGCACGAATATTCGGCTTCGGCGTATCCATAAGGCCCCTCATTTTCCAACGATAAAGTACTAACAAACACTGCTAAATAATCGTAACGTTTTTTAACCAAAGTAGGCACTGAAGTAACGCAAACATTTACTTATCTATGTTGATTGCATTGCTAATTGTACTGAAACAATATCCTTTTGTTACAAGAAAGACCTAGTTTTGGTCGCGAAACGCTAAATTATACAACTTTGCACTAACAATGGACGGTTAGTATTTATATTTTCAACAAAAAATTATGTTTCTACAACGGCTTGGTGGTTTTGTGAACGTTTCTTAGTATAGTTGGTCGTTGTTATAAAATAATGGTTATTATTCAAATGTTAGAGTTAGATTCGGGGAACATACGCTGCTTGTAATAAATTGATTACTTTGAATATTGCAAATATGTCGTTCCTAATTCTTAAGTTCTTTGAAGTAGGTGAAGTATTTTTGATCTATTTTTAATTCATTTTGTAGTAGGTAGTGCGGTTATCGCTGCCCGATATATCGGACGATATTTAATATTCTGACTCTGAATGGTTAAGTCAGACCTTTTAGCCGGCCAAGTCGACTTGCATACGTATTTGGTTTCAGATGCTCTAAAATTAAGTTGCCCTTGACAGTTACGATGAAATATCGAAGTAGCGTACTCAATGAATCCATTTAAGTTAGAACTTGGTAACTTTTATCGGTTCAATTTGTTGAAGCCATTTAAGTAAGTATTCAAAAAGATTGTTGACGGCCGTGATTAATTTATTCGATTTATTAGGCATTAGATTATCATTTCGTTTAAAATCTTGAAAGAAATCTACCTTGTAACAAGGCAGGTAGGTAATTGGATACCTGAGTTCAACAAAATTAAACTAGCTAGTAGTAGTAAAAGTTATACAATAGGTACGTATTCTAAGCCGAAGTACGATTTTTGGAAATTTGTTATATATTTTATTATATTACTTAGTAGGTATTAGTAGGTATAATCATTTATTTAAAAACCGAAAAATACCCTTACCTAAACTACTTATATAATTAATTAAGACTAAATAAATAAAGTTTTAAAAGTCGTTTTTCACTCCGGAACCGGAAAATACCCTTACCTAAACTATATAATTAATTAAGACTAAATAAATAAAGATTTAAAAGTCGTTTTTTACTCCGGTGTGGAAAATAAGAGTAAATTCTTGAAAGTTTTCCCGCGCGTCCTTTTACTTTTGCTATCTTTCTTCATGTCTTTCTTTCCTTAAAGTTGCTCACGATATTTTTTTAAGACGCGCGTTCTTTCCTTTTTAATTGCAGATACCTTTGGGAAGGCAGGTTACAAAAGCTGCTTGATGTTTTTCGAGATTTACTAAAATTATTATACAAATACTTTTTTTTATATTTTATTGTACCGACAAGTACTGTCATCTGTAGGATTAAATCCATCTTAATGAGCTTTTCCTATCAATGTGAATTGCAAATGTAAAATATTTGCCTATCTATACAGTTTTGTTAGCAACTTTTTATTTGCCTAAAACAGTGTTGTGCTTTTCAATTCTGAGCGAAAAGTACCTACGTGAGTGCAGCTATTCGCAACTTTTACAACTTTTTACATTGCGGAAAAGTTGGCTTTCAAATAAATTCAAAAAGAGGGAGCAACTTTATTTCGTTGTTTCGAATGCTATCACAAATATTTGGTAGGTAGGTACCTAAAAAAAATAATTTCCACCCACTGAAAGTGATATCTAGGCTAAATATGCAAAGAAAAGTGTATTGCTATATCCCGGAGAAATTAATTAAATTTAATTTTGCAACTTTTTAATGAGTTGCTAATTATTTGTGCAGCTGCATTAGTTACAAATTGCACATAACGGAGGCCTATATCGATCGGACGAAGTAAGAAACACTATTATAACTTTCACATTAGCATTAACAAAGTAGTCAAGTCAAATATAAATTAATTACGTAATGCGCTACTGTATGGAAAGTTTCGCGAGTCTAGGGAGAGACGCGCGGGGCGAGTCTCCGGACGGCGGGAAAACTTTTGAAGCGACGCTCGACGGCGCCGTGCGGCCCCGTTCAGCCAGGCGCGGACTAGTGCGATCAAGTGCGGACTCACCCTCTCCTCCTCGCGGATCATCTCGGCGATGCCGGGCCGGATGTCCACGTCGTCGGGGTGCAGCGGCGGCAGCACGGGTGCGGCGCCGGTCGGCTCGGCCGGCGGCAGCAGCTCGGTGGCTGGCGTGGGGCTGGGGGTCGGGGCCGGTGCACGGCTCGAGCCCACGCTGGCGCGGTCCTCGGACATGCGGCGCCGGGACTTTGGCGGCGAGTCCGCATCACGGCTGCGCTCGGGCCTCTTGGCGCTGCGCCCTCCTGGCTGCACCACGGCGTGGTCACCGCTCACATCCGTCAGCCCGCGGATCTTCAGCGACTCCGCCACCTTCAGCAGTGCCGGGATCTGTTCCTGGGACACGTTGATCTCGCCCCGATACATAAAATCCACGGCAGCTTTGAGATCGCAGTATTTGGTATCACGCATTATTATTATTGGATGCTGGCAGGGATTGTCCATAAACAACGACTGGAAGTAGGGGCTGCATGCCGACAGAACCACTTTGTGTGCTTTCAAACTTTGCCCATCGCAAGATAGAGTCACATCCACGAAAGATTGAGTTTGCAAAAGTTGGTCAAAGCTGCTGGTCAGGTTGCTCTGGTAGTTGTTCCACCGCAAGCAGAACTGCTGCGGCGAATCGACCGGCTCCCGACACTCCATCACCGCGGGGTCCTCCTCGGCCGGCATCACTTCAACGACAACGGGATCGCATCTGCAGCGGAAGGCGCGAGTTAGACACACTACGCATGCGACACAGACGACGGACCGCGAGGCACTGAACGACGAGGCTCAGAGCGGCGCGGCGAGGCGCGGGGCGGGGGGCGCGCGGGGGCGGAGCCAGCGCCATGCTCCGCGAATGGGCGCGCCGTTCGGCCGCCCCAAGGCGCCACGCCCCGAGTACCGCGCCCGCGCCCCGCGCCCCCACGCGACCGCCGGCCGGCGCCCGCGCACCACGCGCGCACACACACATATATTGTACAATGTTCGCGTTACATTTGGCGATAAATTACAATTAAATGGCAATTCAAATACTAACTCTAGTAAGTAGCGCAATAAATATGACTTTTTTAAATTGTTAATTCTAACCATTAGATGAGTGCCGTTCGCAGGTAAACGTCGGTGTTGGTACAAAAAGTTAATTAGTAAGAATCGAATAAAATTATCGTAGCACTCACTGCGCACGAATTGTAGAAATTATAATATATTGATCTATGATTAATACATGATGTATAAATAATGTTGGTAACATGCTTACATCAACAAATGGTTACCATGTCTATCATACACTGCTATTTATTTTCTAATTTATGTCCCGAAGTTTCCCATTAGCTTCCTTACTATAAATTCATGCAAATCTACCGTGCTGACAAAATAATTGTGATTATCTTCGATTACCATGCAGGTGGATACGGCATAATTAAGTATCTGTTAGGAATAATAGTAGCTGCCTACCTAACTATTACTTACCAAACAGGAAGGCCCTAGTAGGGTGATAATGTCAACAGCACTATCCTACATTTAAAATGGTCACTAATTAGGTCATCGACGGAATTAAAATAATATTTTTCTAAAAACTCCCCGCGGTTAGTTTTAAAAAAATATTGTTTTTATCATTTGATTTCATATGTAGGTAATCTAAACCTTATTTTCCTCAATACCTACCTTTTTGTACACATAGAACATATTTTTCAATTTTAGGAAATTCGGTAATTTGTTAAGTCTTTTAGATTGTATCCAGGGCCTCAAAATAAAATTGAACCAATTAAAAAAAATTTTAGGACCTACCTTCCATAACAGGTATAACTACCCACTCTAGACCGAAAGAGTTGACTATTTTGTGAATTGTACCTAGGATACGAACTCGACCAAATATGCAATGACCAAAAAATAAACCTACAATGCAGCTCAGAGTTTATTTTCGGCATTCACCATACTATTATTAGGCAAATACAATATTTTTCTAAAACTTTCGTTTGTAATTAAACTTTTCTTTTTCTATGGCATACAACTCTCTGGCCTGTTATTTAGGTACGTACCGACTACTTATCTATTTACCAAACATAAATAAGTACTGAATTAGTATGTTTTGTCCCAGATTCTTAAGTAAATAAATTGGAACTTGGTCTAACAGGCCATAAAATATTTTAGGACGCAAAAATTGCGAAGTTATCTGGCCATACTTATTGGCAGCCATACCCTAGGTATATATAGACTGTTGGTAAGGAATAAGAATACCTTCAATTAATTGTTTTTTTTTTCTTTTTCTATGGGATATGTCACCTACCTAAGCAAGAAGTTCCATCTACGTAGGTACCTAAGTACGATTGGAAATAGATAGGTGATTCTCCAGAAGAAAGGAAAAAGATTGGTTAAGAAAATAATATTTTTTTGCTATAGGTTTAATTATTTTTAGAAATTTATTATTAGAAAATATTGCAGACCATCAATTAATAATTACCAACAAATAATGCAATATCCTAATAATATTATTATAAACGCGAAAGTTTGTGAGGACGGATGGATGTTTGTTACTCTTTCACGCAAAATCTATTGAACGGATTAGTTGATAGTTTATAACCTGGATTAACACAGGATACTTTTTACCCCGATATTCCTGCGGGATCGAAACTTATGCGGATGAAACCGCGGGGCGCTGCCTGTATCCAATAAAATAACATAGGTACCAAACATTATTGAACAAAAACTAACTATGAAATGAAATTAAATGAAATCTTTTATTGACAGATATAAAATCCACGTAAAAGTTACAATAAATACACACATAGATAACGTAATAAATATAGTTACATACTATGAAGCTACGACGATTACTACGAAGCGTAGTCGGCGTAGTTTTCATTTTCATTACGCAGCAGATAGTAGTGTTTCCGAGAATCAACAAATCAGTTAAAGTTACGTCAGTACTACGACTGGTAACTTTAACGATCCGTTTAACCTATAACTTCGTCTTGTATGTTGTCATATTTAAAGATTTGTCTATATTTTTTAAATACTTCATTTAGTCGAAATTATCAAGGTGAGATGTAAAATATCTAAGCTAAGAGGTAGGTAGAGCAGGCGCTCAACGTTGTCAATTAGACTACGTCTAAGTAACCAGTTAGTTTAAACTACGATTAGTCAATTTTTTACGATCCGTTCTCCTCTTTTCGTGTGGTAAGTGACTAACCGGTGCCCTAATTGCGTAATACACGATCAATCGAATAATTTATACTTAGTTTAAACTTTATACTCATAGTTTAATTTATTACATTAAGTATTTATGCACTTCGTAGCCTGAAACACAGGTTTAACCTAGTTCAGGCAAATAAGCAACTGTGCTCTATTTTAATTACCTATTAAGTTACCTACTTATTGTAAATGTGCACCTTTTATAAATAAATGATTTATTAAATATGATTTATTATTATAATCAGAATCTGAATCGTTTTGAAACAGATTGCTAATCCATTGCTTCATAAATTGGAAAAAAAATCTACTCAACAACGTAAATAACGCAATGAATGTTGTTGAACTGTCAAAATAAAACAGATTAGTCATAATCGATTACGTAAAAGTGTTACGTAATTGGGGTACTGGTGTCAGAGTCTTAAAGCCGCCCATGCGCCTCTGACTTGGCTTCACGTGCCGTCGAGAAATATCTCTCAGGCATGCCGGTTTCCTCACGACCAATTAATGACTTCAGTAACGTTTACAACAGTTCCAGTTATTAACATTCCCTTGTCTATAGATATATTTATGAAGTGGCGATCTTTGTCAAAGCGATTATACACATCCAAGAAGCACACGACACAAAAATAAAATATACGTAAGACGTCATAAAAAAGCAGTATTTAATGAAAACATTAAATACTGCTTTTACCCACCCGAAATATACAATAAATTGCGAAAAAGTATCACAGACCTACACAAAATGGACCAATTCAAATAAGGTTTGCACGAATTCCTAGTTGCCAAATGTTACTATTCAATTAATGATTATTTAAATGAAAGATGACTGATCTTATAATGAATTTATAATGACAAATATAATGATTATTGAAATTTTGATTTGACTTTTATATGTTTATATTTTGGAATTTATATTTTTAATGTAACTCAATTTATAATCTATTCTGTATATTGAATGTTGCGAATTTGCGATTAGTACCTACCTACCTAATATATTAATTAATTTGTTTGCATAATACAATGTACCTTTTATACCGGTAACACTTTTTAACATGTATTATGCAAATAGATTATTTGATTTGATTTGAACGTAGTTTTGATTTGTAAATACCTACCAACTACTTTTAGGAGGTTGATGTTATCACGTTGAGATGTAAACGGTTCAAATAAAGTATATTAGGCACAACTTGTACCTATGGTTTACAAGGAAAGTATTTTGTGATATCTATGAAACATTTTGATTTTAAATGCCGTCTTACTTCAAGCGGACGTGAGTAATCAGGTACATCCTGAATGTAGACAATCAAAGAAAATGATGCAAAACTGACATCAATGTTCATCATCTGCCTAGCGTTTTGGCTTCCACTCTAACCGGATACAAAGCTGAATACCAGTACTTTTCATGGAGCGACTGCCTATCTGACCTCCACAATACGATACCTCTTAGTAAGACTGGTTGTCAGACCTACAAATGTCAAGAAAGATCTACAAATGACAGCCGGGACTAACGGCTTAAAGTGCTTTCCGAGGCACGGAGGGGTCTTGGTATGTAAAGATGGTCACCCATTCACGGACCAACCGCGGCAAGCGTAGCTTAACCTAATAAATCAACCTAGTGTTGTTTCGATAAAAATCGACTTAGTATGGCTATTGTAGATGAGTTAAACCCTTTCTTCTTCTTTTCGACGGTAACTGCATCTGTTTCTTGAACTGTTTGGGCACATTTATTGCGGCGTCAGAGACGTTCAGATTTTCAAGGGTGCCGGTGAACGGATATCCCCTGTCCTACTTTTGAGTCCACCCACTTTTCATAGAACTCATACGCCATGCCGTCATATTGGAACTGAACCCTCCGGGAGGGTTACCGGCATTACGTTTGCGCTAAAGTTAACCATCGCGGACGGTCAATGGCATTAGGTTTAAAACCGTGTTATAATACACAGTAAAACGAAATAAAATAGTGTTTTCAGGGTGTCTTGTCGGTATTAGTTTCCAAACTATTCAATTTTTTGTGAATATTTGAAACCAATCAATCTGCCTAGCCTTTTCCCAACTATGTTGGGGTCGGCTTCCAGTCTAACCGGATGCAGCTGAATACCAGTATTTTATATTGATGGTATGTTTTTTTAATATTTGAAACCGTGAACAAAGAAAAATAAAATGCTTGGATTTTAAAACCAACGTATATACTAATAAATCTTGTTAAAATATACATCAGATTTTATTTTTACGGTTCATAATTCTGTATTCGCTAAGAAAAACTAACATTTGAGATGAGCCCTCCGCGATGGCTCCCGGCATCCCTTATGTGACTAGGTGAACCCTCCAGGGGCTCCCGGCACTGAATGTGTTAAGGGACAGTTTTGTTTTGTGGGTCTACACGTTTTTCGTGTAAACAAATTGCACCAAATAGCTTTAACAAGATATAAGTACAGACCTTTCAGCAAGTAAAGTTTTGCAGGAAAATGTTATTTGTGAATTCGCTTCTTGGACTGAACTACTTTTTGGCAATAATAGCATTTCAGTCAGACATGTCCACCCATTTACAATACCAGTAAAAGGTTCGTGTAAAACTCTACCTACCACTAAAGGATGCTGTGCGATGACTGAGGCATTTCTTTCGTGTCCTGCCAATAGTGATTTTATAGGAAAACTAATTTAGAATTACGATATCAAAACATCGAGATTTCTGTGCTATGTCTATTTATCTGAAAATGAATTGAGTGAAATGAAACATGAAATATATAACACAAATTAAATACGTACTCAGTCGTCCTAATTTATGAAATTAAACACAACAACTAGGCCAACTTTTTCAACTTCTGTTACATTTCACTTAAATAAAATATTAGTGAAATATTAATGTATTATACACATAAATCTTCCAGATTAAATGCTCTGAATGATGGTGAAAACTGCATCATCTATGCTGAAGTTCAGACAGACACGAATAGCGACTTTGTTTTATAGGTACTATGTTTAGAGTTAGTTATACTGAAAGGCTGTCCCAGTTTCTGAAAAAGCATTGACTATCGGATACACAATGGTGCCGATTCCCTTGTTCACAAACTAAATTAAATTTAAGTTCAGTGCATCTTTTTCTTTCAATTTCATTAAAAAAAGGACAGAAGATAAATTTTAGTTTAGTCCTGTCAAATTAATCAGCGCTTGACGTAAATTGACGTAATTTTAGTAGGCAAGTTTTTAATCACATCTAAACTTGTATGGAATAGTGACAGGCGCTGATTAATTTGACAGGACTAAACTAAAGTTTATCTTCTGTCCTTTTCTTAATGAAATAGAAAGAAAAAGATGCACTGAACTTAAATTTAGTTTAGTTTTTTTTTAGTTTACTATCTATCAATAAGTAACCCAGTTTATTTGAAACGGTAGTGAAAAAGGCTATATACGTCTCGTATTGGCCAGCAGATCTAAAATAGTTAAGTATACTGCAATAGGGATACCGAAGGCCAATTCCCGTATAATCCCAGCGAAGAGTCAAAAATTTGTCAAAAATTTACATAAATTGAAGGTACTTTGACAGATTAGAATGCGTTCCTAATACGAAAATTGCCCCTTTGATCAGTGAAGTCCAACTATTCACTTGTGTGAAAGTAGACGAAGCAAAAGTAGTACTCGTTTAGGTAAAGTTGTGTCTAGACAGTGTGAAGCATGTGCTTCGGATGGAAAGCCATGCATGTGACGCATGCCGCTGGCTGAGGCTACTGACGTGTAAAATATATTTGCATATGCCACGCACTGTCTTGACGGATCGTTTTACATAGTATTCTTAAAGTGAATGTATTTAAAAGGAAGATTGAAACCTTGCATGTTACCAAGGACATCGACGCGCAACCTGCTACCATGGATTCAGTACAAGATTCTGAAGTTTGCTGTTCCATACATTTTGACCGAGTAGGTATTGCATTTATGTATGAAACGGCATTTTTATTTAAATATAACCTTGTATAATGTCTACGATAGGGGGGTCTAGAATCATGTGTTGAATTCATGGTTACAGTTTGATGTAAGCTACATAAACAATTATGTTATACGCTGTTTCTCGCTACGCATTCCTGTTTCGTATTTTCTCTCTAAATATCTACATTCGAAGCTACATATTCACTGATAAAATAAAATGCTAGGTATACGAAATACTTAATTTAATAGTCGTTACCGTTAGCAAGTTTCTGATTAAACATTTCCATGTTTCATTCCAAATACTGCAAATATTTAATGTGACAAATTTTACATTAAATGGCGATACTGGTGACAGAACTAATTAATACGTCCAACATTCTGTATCCGCTCAGATATCGGATTGTTTAGACGAGCTCGCAGTATCCCATTGGAATTCGATATCACGAAACTGCGCCCTGTGTTGAGGCTTTCGCCTGCATGGCGTTGCCGTTCAACCTCCGCAAGTATTTTATAATTATAGTAGTATACAGTATTTCTATTTTCATAATGTCCGGGTATAAAGAATCAGTGTCAGAATCAGTGTCAGAATACAAACGAATGCTAATTTCCATGTCTATCAATTATTAGATTCATCGTGTATAACAATTTGAATTCAGAACTAAGTACTTTATTGTTATTTTCCGTGTGAACTAGGTATATAGAGCTGTAAAAAGAAATTTTCCTCTCTGTCGTGCCTGCGACTTTAACGCTTTCCTCCCATTTTTTAAATAAATTACATTAAGTTAAAACAAAAGAGTATTAACAACTCTATATACTTCCAAGTCGATTGAGAGCGTCCGGTCTGCACCAAGTTCAAAGGGTAACTGATAGAAATCCAACAACTGACGAAACACGAAGTTTGCCGAGGTCCATTAAGAAAATTGAAATACAGTAGGTAGGTGTATTTCTCAGATGAATAAAATTGGTTACTATTTTACGGGTGTAGTTGATGTAGAGGCGCCTGCATGGCGTTTCCATGCAAACTCCGCGAGTATTCTATACGTTGATGGCATAATAATGAAATAAACACTAGTATTTTCATATTTAGAAGATAAAAAGCAATTGGGGATCAGCTTTGAGAGCTGACAGAGCGCGTCATCATGTAAAATGTTATATATTTAAATTTAATTGATTTAAATAATTCTATGTTATAATAAAATACACCTTTCACTTACGATCCGTTTACAGTAACGATAGGTGCATACATTTAATACTCGCATGGCGACACAACTTACGGAAACCTAATACCTACATATTTGAAATCAGATATTATAAAACGCTGAACGAATAGGAAATCCGTCGTTACATGTGTGAGTGTGTTTATGTAAAGTTAAAGCATTCGTGTAAACTTGCCTGTGTGCTACTGATATCGGTAAATAATGTATTTTTTATTGTTACAGCACAATTTACAGGTTATGTTCGATAATATTAACGCTAATACTTTTCGCAATGGGTATTAGGTAGGTTTGGTTTTCAGGTATTTGATTGTTTGATTGAACTACTTACCTTCATAATCAGCCTATAATGTTCCCACTGCTGGGACACAGGCTACCTCTCGGTGAGAGGGAGAGGGCCGTAATCCACCACGCGGGCCCAGTGCGGGTTGGTAGATGTCACATGTCTTCGAATTTTTTGGTTCTAGGACATGCCGGTTTAATCACGATACTTTCCTTCACCGTTTTTGAGAGCAGTAGTGATTTAATAATTTACACAAAGTAAAGCGCCTGTTAGGTTTCGAACCTACGACCTACAACTCTCTTAGTCTTAACAAACTTTAGTTCGTTTTTCTTGGTTCTACATTATTTGAGAAATCTCAAAAGCGAACGCATTCATTTTGATCAAATTTGCAGCAACACTTGGTCCGTTTTGGAGGATTAATTACACGCCTGAGAAACGGCGTGTCGCTTTGTTTTTACTATAAACGGCTTTAATGACCCGTTCACGATATTGGGTGGTCATTGACCAATGCAGGTCATAACACTCTCCCGAACCGAATAATTCTTTTGAAATCGAAATATTGGTTGTAATTTTAACTTGTGGTGTATTGGGCGCAAGTACGACTGCTGATGCTGATCTTGAGTTCGTTCCCCAGGCAGTGTTATTTGATTCACAATAGGAAGTAAATTTAAATTTTTGTTTAATTTATTTACTGTTAAGAGTTGAAAGTCATTTCCTAGGCTACAAGGTTCTGTATATGTAACTCCTGCATATGAAGAACCACTAACTCCCAAAATACAAGCTTGATTTAGTTTGGGACTTGTAGGTATATCATCAATTATATGCTGCTGTACAACCATCAAACACCTTAAAAGTTGTACTTCAAAGATTAATTTTTTGTTCTACTTTTAGAGTGAAATTTTATTAAGTATTATTTATTTTTCCTCTATTTATTTTATGTATATATCGTTAACATCTCTAAATATTTTTATTAAAAAAAATATATACATATAAAATGGTAGCCACCGGTGTCGGGAACAGGGTCCAAGCTACCGGCGGTCAGGGCTCCAGAGAGAGGAACCTCCTGACAATGCGAGCCGTGTCCAGGAGTACCATTTTCTGAATCAAGCCCTTAATCCAGCTGTCCAACGAGAGCCTCCTTATGTGTTGGTCGAGGCTCTTGGCAATTAAGCCATTGGCTGATACTAGTAGGTATCGGCACAATGATTGCTGAGTCCACATCCCACATGTCGACAACCTCGTGAGCCAAGTCAAGATACTTGACTACCTATTATTTATTATTATTAAAATCAGCCCGCGGGGTAATTGCGTAACACACTATTGCAATGCCTTTAATTTTGACAGTTCAACAACACTCATTGCGTTATTTACGTAGTCGAGCAGACGATTTTTTCAAATATTTGAAGCAAGGTATTTTGTGACATTTGCGGTGTAACTAATTGTCTCCTTGACTTGCCCTGCACCTCAAGTACCTGGACTAAGTTACGTAACCTGGTGTGATATCAATAATCATTAATGAAATCACGCCAGGGTTCGTGAAGAGATAAAATTCGTAAACTACTAATTAAACACAAATTTTAAAAATTGCAACTCAATGGACATTTTTTTTACTATGTCCTGGCTACAAAATTATTGTGCATGAACTTAGAAGAAAGAAGGCGTGTGTTGGACAATTGAGACCTACACAATAATAGAAAAAAGTGGGAGTTCTGCTATCACCCATTTTAGAAGTCCATTCCTAAAATTTAAATCGAAATGGCACTTATGAAACGTCAGAAGCTAGGAGCACGGTTCCAATTGGTCGTCTCCTATGGAAAAGAGCCGGCACAAGAAGTGAACTCCAAGGTTACTCTTTTAAAAATAATTAGCTTTTTACAATATTTTCAATTAACAGTGTTAATATGTATGGGAGGACAGTGTTAGCTTTTCAAAAAATTCCAGTACCTACTTAAAAAATCAGATAAGAACAATTTTAACAGTTAAAATTTTAATAAACCGCGACACAAGCATTTCCTCATTTCTCTTTCCTACTCCATCACCAGACCCTGTTCACCATCTATCTATATATATCAATGAATATGAGACCATTCCAATGAGCCCAAACACGATACCTGTGCTGTAAGTTGTTAAGGGAGTTGGGTATCCAGCAAATTCCAAGTGATGCTGCAGCATCAGTTCAAGGTTACAATGTTCTTCTAATATCATTGAAGTAACAGAATACCAAATTTCAAATCGATCAGACCTGTGGAAAATACTAACATCCATTCATCAACTAGAAAAGAGCTGATAATCTTCAAACGGCTGAACCGATTTTGATCAAATACGTCTAAGAAACATCGATAGAAAACCTGCTTTCAAATAAAAAAACCGCATTCAAATCGGTTTACCCGTTTAAGAGCTACGGTGCTACAGACAGACACACACAAATAGCGGTCAAAGATAAAACACCCCTCTCTTTGCGTCGGGGGGTTTTAATGGTCAAAAAATCTACAGTCTACTAAGCCTAAAATTCCTATTTTTGACTTCATAAGATTATGGGGCCAAGGTTATTTTTTTTTAAGATACATGCTGAAGCTCTGGTCATACTGAGGCGAATATCGCGCGGGATGCGGGCCTAAATTTGCTCGCGCCGTTTGAGTCTAGTAGCTTGTATGGGGGTGGTAAATCTGGCGCGAATAGTCACCTGACTTTCTAATCATTAAAACAAGACATGCGAGGTCACCTAGCGCGTGGCATTCGCCTCAGTTTGAAAACTCTTAATAAAGAAGCTTCTCCGAAGTTGTTAAAAACGATAAGTAAATTAATCCAGCATTTTGCTCAATACTATTTTGTAGCTAACATAATTTCATACTCAGTCCACATAAAGAAGCGAAGAGCATTGTAAACTCTATGGCATTAAGACAATGTAGGTATCAATTTTCTATCTAGATGCTAGAGGAGATAAAGCCTTTTTCCTCTCACCTAGATATGTCTTGAGTATCGAAGAATAAAATCATTGTTCGCTTAGAAAACACGTGATGAAAAGATTTCCCTTCTTATTGTGATGATAATAATAAATAAATAAAGGCAGAAACTACAAAACACCATCCTTACATACTTATTTTGCTTCATTTACGTTCATACATCTGGTCATACACGCACGCCAGTTGCGAGTACTACGCACCTGACCTTTCTGAAGAACATCACCAAAGGGTCACTATAAGTCCTTCTAGGGCGTCCCTTCTCGGCCGCATTTCTGCCTTGTCCATAACTTTTGTTAACTAGTCGCCTTTCATTAATTCTCTCAACATGACCAAACCATCTAAGCAGACTCTTTTCAATTGTCGTCACTACATCTTCTTTAAAAAAATTATCATTCATAGTCACACCACACACGCTTCGAAAGGAACGCATTTCCACAGCATTTATTCTACTTTTATGCTTCTTTTGCCTCACCTAACATCCACTTCCATACATAAAGAGTAGGCACCAGCACACGTTGAAGAAAAATAGCGGATGATCGTAGGCAGTGAACTAGCATTAATTTAAATCAAGTTGTTCAAAATGAAAGGAGAACTAACCGTAAGGGTGTTAATTTCTAATATTTATCTTGTTTAAATATTTCATCTTTTCTTCCTACCTGATCCTTTTATTAAAAACCGGCCAAGTGCATGTCGGACCACGCACAATGTAGGGTTCCGTAGTTGGGATGAATCTATCCCAAGAAAAAACTTAACTTTGTAGTTGAAAAAAATATATTTCATACAGAATGTATGGGAGAACATGTTTTTACAACCGCAAATCTAAGTTGGTCGATTATTACTCGTTAACTTGTAAAGCCTACTCAGCTGTGATAGTTTTCCTTTTAAATTCGTTATATAAGCTACTGGCGTGATTTTTTTCACATATCTAAAACCAACCATTTAGCTGGCAGGGGGGGGGGGACACTTGACTCTAACAACAATTTGCACTTTAAAGATTAATATTTCGCAAAAGGATCTCTGAATTCAAAAATGGTTTTAACCACTCACAATGTTTTTGAAAGACCTTTCCAACGATACATCACACCAACGGATAGAAAAAAAAAAAAACATCCCCACTTTACGTGTAGGAGAGGTACCCTAAAAAAATATATTTTTCATAATTTTATTTTACCACTTTGTCGTCATGATTATTTATACCCACGCCAAATTACAACTTTCTAGTACTAACAGTCTTGAAGCTAGACCGCGGACAGACAGACAGACGGACATGACGAAACTATAAGGGTTCCTTGTTTACTACGGAACCCTAAAAAGCATATACCCAAAAATTGGAAGCCTTAAATGAAATCCACCAATCCGCACTGGGCCTCGTGGTGGATTATGGCCGACTCCCTCTCAAAGACCTGTGTCTTGGCAGTGGAAATATTAAGCACCCCAGTTTGATGAGAGACAAGTCGCTGTTAGAGAGAGTTGCGAATGTGCACCTTCTGCCTGATGTTCTTGCAGTTATTGTGACCTGTCCAAGATATTTGGGCAAGCTGATGTGCTTCATTGACAGCCAACCCGAAACGATGTTAAGTTTGGGGCTATTGCGAATATGTTTTTTTTCTTGAGACAAATAAGTAAATTAAAAAAAAAAATTGCAAACTTCATCGTGTGACATATCAAATGAAAGAGCTTACTGTGGTGGTCTCGAACAGTTTTTTTATTTTTATATTTGGGTTTAATTAAATTTATGAAAATTGACCCCCCTCTTATCTCCAAAACTACTGAGACTAACATTCTGAAAAAAATACAGAAACTAGTTCTATACTTATAGATTACACGAAAGCCTTTATGTCTATGATTTAAAAAATAACATGGCAAATCTCTCAATTTTGTTCGTACAAACTTACATTTGCAGTTGGAATACATATGGGGGAAGATATTTTTCAACTACATACAATGTTGAGTTTGTTCTTGGGATAAACCCTTCATTTTGCGTGGTCGAACACGCACTTGGACGGTTTTTTTTTTAGTTACGCTACACTGTCCCACTTCTAAGCAAAGGTCTCCCCCTATGAAATATACAAGATTATTTTGCTCAGATTGGGCTTGAGAGAGTTAACGAATCCTTCACTGAGAGACATCGTAGGTGGCGTGGTGAGCAACCGATAAGTGTTATTTATCGCTAGTGAGTACACGGCTAAGGAAAGAATGGACCATTTTTCTAGGCTAATGGAAACGTTCAATAGAGTTACAATGCATGGTGCGTCATAGATAGTTTTTCCTTTGTACTCTTATGAAAGCTTATTTATGTCGTGTTTGGTTTCAAGCTTGGTAGCTGTTTTAAAATAAACGTCATTTCTTTGTTTACTATTGGTCTTTCTGTGTCATCTGTGCTAACACTTAATTGCGAACGATAATATGTATTTTTTTATTTATTTTTAAGTTAGGCTACACTGTCCCACTTCTGAGCCACCTCCATCATCCTTTTCTAGAGCCATCTCGATCCAACCCTTGCGGTACGCGTCTAGGTCGTCTCGCCACCTCTTCCTGGGCCGGCCTCAGCCACGCCGTCCATCCTCAGGCACCCACCGTGTGGAGACTGTTGCCCAGCGGTCACTACGCATGCGGCGGACATAACCTGCCCAATCCCATTTCATCTTGGCAGCCTTTTTGCCTGCGTCTAGGACTACTGTTTTGGAGCGCAGCGTGATTTTTCGTATTCTGTCAGTTGCTGTCTATCAATGCTGCGCTCCATTGCTTTGGCAAACCCCAAGGTGGAACTTTTGTGACTCGGTGAGCGACCAGGTCTGAGCACCGTAGGTTAGGACGGGCAGCATACACATATCGATGAGTTTTGATGAGTGAGCTTCAGGGAGAGCGGTAGATCGCGCTTCATTAGCATCTTCATGGACCAGCAGCTTTTCCAGGCATTTTCGAAGCACCCCAAGTACTTAGTATGGCCCAAGTGATATGATTAATTGTTACAACAAAATACCTTGTGATATAGTACAATTAACTGAAAGAAAATTTAAAACTCATATTAAAAGTATTCTTTGTAATCAAGCATACAACAAATTAGAGGATTATATCAAAGATAAGAATGCTTGGAAACATGCTGCTCTAGCTCCACAGGACAATTCAGAGTCTGAACAAAATCAAACTGGTTGCTAATTGAATTGTATAATTAGGGTTCCGTAGTAAACAAGGAACCCTTATAGTTTCGTCATGTCCGTCTGTCTGTCTGTCTGTGTGTCTGTCTGTCTGTCCGCGGCTTAGCTCAGCGACGCTTAGTACTAGAAACCTGTAATTTGACATGGGTATACATATTAATCACGCCGACAAAGTGGTAAAATAAAATCATGAAATATATTTTTTTTTTCAGGTACGTCCCCTAGACGTAAAGTGAGGATGATTTTTTTTTTCTCAATAATGCCATAGTGTGGGGTGTCATTGGAAAGGTCGTTCAAAAATGTTGTGAGTTTGGAAAGACCATTTTTGGATTTAGAGATCCGTTTTCGAAATAGCTTTAAGCTTTAAAGTGCTAATTTTTGTTAAGTCAAGTGTGTGTGTGTGTGTCCCCCTGCAAGCGTAATGGTTAGTTTTGGGTATGTGAAAAAATTCACAGCAGTAGCATATAATTATAACGAAATTAAAAGGAAAACTATCACAGCTAAGTAGGCTTTCCAACTTAACGAGTAATAATCGACCAACTTACATTTGCGGTTGCAAAAACATGTTCTCCCATACAGAATATTTTGGAGAACATGTTTTCAACTACAAAGTTAAGTTTGTTCTTGGGATAAATTCATCCCAACTACGGAACCCTTCATTGTGAGTGGTCCGACACGCAATTGGCCGGTTTTTTTATTATTATTATAACATTGTTTTTACATTCTATGATTACTTAAACTCACACACTGACTTATTAGTACCTACTAGTTGTATTAAAAATTAGGAATATTGTATAGGTTCTTTTACAATGCTTGTAAAATTAAATATTTGAGTATCATGTATCTTTCACATAATTAATTTTCCTGTCATGGCTTCATTTTTAATTATTTTTACTTATTGTGGTATAGTAATCTTATTCCTGGTGCATAGTCTTCACATATAATTAATTATATGTATATTTAATGTACCTACACAAAATATTGTAAAACATTTTAAAAGAGTAACGGTGGAGTTTCTTGCCCATTCTTCTCCATACGAAAACTATCTTTTGGAAGGGGCAAAAAATTTAATTGATTCTAGTCGAATCAATTAAATTTTTTGTAAATTTTTACGTTCAAAAGTGCCTTTTGTGTGGCTAACTGAAATAAATTATTTCACTTTAATTAATAAAAAAATATTACATAACTGTCAAATAAATCAAAATATGTACCGTATATTTTTGATTAAGTGTAGCTACGCTTGCCGCGGTTGCTCCGTGGATGGGTGACCATCCGTGCCTCAGAAAGCACGTTAAGCCGTTGGTCCCGGTTGTCATACGTGGGTTACGGATCGTCAGAAGCCCGAAAGTCTGACAACCAGTCTTACCAAGGGGTATCGTATTACTCAGTTACTGGGTTGTGGAGGTCAGATAGGCAGTCGCCCCATGTAAAATACTGGTATTTAGCTGCATCTGGTTAGACTGGAAGCCGACCCCAACATAGTTGGGAAAAGCTTTTTAATCACTAGGTAGGTACAATCAAGAGCATAATAACGATAGCAATTTTGAGAAAAGACCTAATTCACATCTAATAGTATGGTTTCGAAAGTGTTCGTAACATCGTAATTTTTTTATTAATAATTTAGTAGAAAATCTCTTTTGATTCTTGCGTAACTGTAACGTATTTTAACGTTTTTAACATTCAAATCGGAATAGCGCCGCAGATGAATACAGAGAGTTCAGTCAGCAAAATCATTTGAATAAAAAAAATCAACCGATATCCAAAAAAAAACACTACTAAGTGAAAAATAACTTTAATTTCGGAAGTCGGTGTCTTTGGTTTTGGATTTTCGTTTTTTGCCACCGACTTCCGAAAAATGAGAAATTAAAGTTATTTTTCACTCTGTAGTGTTTTTTTTGGAAGTCGGTTGTTTTTTTTATTTTTCACTTTTTATCTGTGGTGTTTACCCCACACAAATTCGAATACCACTACCTACTATGTAAATAACAGTGACAGGAACTTAACATATATCATCCACATACTAAGTGGGAAAAATACGTATTATTGAAGCTAACTCAAAAACTACCCAAGCAAAGTTAATAAAATTTATATGGGTGGTCCCATATAAATTTAATAAAATTTATATGGGTGGTCCCATATAAATTTTATTAAAGTCTTTTATTAAAGCCTCTGAAGTATGACCTACCAAACAAAAAAAGAATAATTAAAATCAATTCATAATGGGGTTAAATATAATGACCACCATAAAATGTTTTAATACCCTTAGTTCTTTTACCAAAAATATATACTTGACACCAGAAAAATAAAGTCTAAAATTACAATAGTACTAAGTAGCTATTTTAGTCACGACTGCACTTCAAATTGTATTCGAACACCAAATGTAGTAAATTATCACCAAATCTTAGCGAGCAAATTAATGCGCTATTTCTGCCTAAATAAACCACTGTGATTGCCTACATTTTATATGTAGACTTATTACCAAATAAATTATTATGATGCCATATTAAGTTATGTCTCCGCCTTGCAATTAAACCTAAATAATTAAAAAAAGGATTATTGAAATTGTAAGAGTTTCATTTTTATCTTAGGCATATCATTTGGTTGAATAAACGAAACGCTCAAGAAATTATTTTTTTGTTAGTGGTTAATCAATTTGGAGACAAAAAGGTTAGGAGCTTATTTACTATGTTTGGCAAAATATTTTTTTTGCCGAGGGTAATTTACTTTAATCGGATAACGAGATTTTATTTTGTTGCATGTCATTTTATATTGAAATGTGGTTAATAATTTGGTGTTCATTAACTACTTTTGGATTAATAATGATTTATTTGGAGTCATTTTGCTTAAATAGGATAACGAGATGTTAAAACTTTGGTTATAATTTTACATTAAAATGCGGGTTTAATTTTGGTGATCATTTACTATTTTTGTCTGTTATATGTTACTATATCTGGTGGTAAGTTAAACATAAGCCATTCATAATTGGCGGAGTAATCGCGTAACAAATAAGTACACAAAAAAAAAACACAGTTGAATTGAGAACCTCCTCCTTTTGGAAGTCGGTTAAAAAGCAATTCTTGCAATGACACAATAAAGTGCTAATTACTCATAGTTATATTCACCTAGAAGTTGCCTCTCTTTCTATCGCGTAAGCCGACGTTCGCACGGCCCTAATAAAATCGCGGCGAGACTTTATCGCGCACTGGATTTTCAACTCTCGATGTTAAGCCGAGCGTTGAGAATCTAACGCGCTGGAACGCGCTCTCGTCCCAGAGCATTGAAAAATTGGATTTTCAACTCTCGGCGCTGAGCAGAGCGTTGAAAATCCAGTGCACGAAAAAAAATCGCCGCGATTTTATTACAAACGTGCGTACGTCGGCTAACTTTATCTAAGTTACGCTACTGTATTGGCCCGACAAGTCGAGTCCGCCGCGTACTTGCAGCTTCATACCTAAAATACGGAGTGAACCATCTGTGGTAGCGTTATTCAGCCGTGGTTCGTTTCAGTCGCCTGTCCCTATCTCGTTAGAGTAAACCGTGAAGCCACCGACTTCCCAACCGGAGCGTGTTGGTCGTGTGAGCGAGTGAAGTCACCTGACACGGACAACACCACTGATCTTATAAGTGTCCCGACGTTTATGTGGGAGATATTAAACTTTGTGTCAAAACGCTTGGACTTGTGTCCAGATGTTGCACTAAAGCGCTCCGTCACCGAGTGCATTCGCCTGTAATGTCTTTCGTAATCCAAGACTCGATTTTGAGCATTTCTATATTATCATTACCTCGGTTCTCCTCACTCACTGATGCAATGCTCGGATCTGACTTATTTTGACACTCTTGTTTTAATTTAACTAATTGACATTATCCTATTTTTATTTTTTGATATTTCAGTTTTATCTTAATTTTTACTGTTGATATTTTTGAAATATTTTATTAATTTGGTACTTGTTTTGACATTGTAGTTTATATTTCAAATTTAATTAATTGTCAGGGTAACATAATATTGATTTATCCAACACTAGCTTTTTCTATAGTTATTATTTTATATTGTGAAATGAATAATGAAATAATTGTAATTGATACTAACATTTGTACGCCTAATGGCAAAGCACAGAGATGTTACAAAAATGTAACATCTCACACCCCTGTGTATCTGTTACCTATGTTAACAAATAAATACTCTGAACTGTTACATTACAGGTGACTGCTTTCGGCGAGGGAGCGTCTTAATATTGCAAGATTAATCATTTTTATATCAACCTGTAGTTGTTTTTTTACATGACAATGGTGCCAATTCCCTTGTTCACAAACTAAACTAAATTTAAGTTCAGTGCATCTTTTTCTTTCTATTTCATTAAGAAAAGGACAGAAGATAAATTTTAGTTTAGTCCTGTCAAATTAATCAGCGCCTGTCACTACTTACTCAATACAAGTTTAGACGTGATTAAAAACTTGCCAACTAAAATTACGTCAATTTACGTCAAACGCTGATTAATTTGACAGGACTAAACTAAAATTTATCTTCTGTCCTTTTCTTAATGAAATAGAAAGAAAAAGATACACTGAACTTAAATTTAGTTTAGTTTGTAAACAAGGGATTCGGCACCAATGTCACCATAGTCTAAACTAGACTATGGTGAACAACATTTTTACTAAGTTAAAAGTACCATAAAGTAATGGCACGGTCAACCCCAAAAAAATACATACTTCATCAAGAATTAATTTGAGTGTCTATAATTTGCGTTCCCTAATACCTACTGTATCAGTATGTAGCTACAATTAAGAACCATAGTCAAAGTCAAATAATTTATTTCAATTAGGCACATAAAAAGCACTTTTGAACGTCAAAATGTACAAAAAATTAAATTCATTCTAGTCGCCCCTTCCAAAAAGTAGTTTTCGTATGGAGAAGAAAGGGGAAAAAACTCCATCGTTACTCTTTTAAAATGTTTTACAATATTTTGTATATATTAAATATAAAATTATATGTGAAGACGATGTACGTAGAATAAGAATACTATACCAAAATAGGTAAAAAGAATTAAAAATGAAACAATTACAGATAAATTAATTTTGTAAGTAACCCAATGTGTAATATGTTTTATGACTACATATTGATAATATATTATAGAACAAATATTGTAGATAATTAAATTAATTCTTCAATTTAATAAACAGTTAAATATAACAGCAAAACATAAGTGAAAAGTATTTACATTATTTAAAAACGATCAGACTTAAAATAATAATATGTACAAGCATATAAAAAGGGCGGGGAAATGATTATAGGGCATCAAAAAACTCGTCCATATCGCTGTCAATAGGAAAAGTGCCCAAAAGGCTGGCAGCATTGCCACGTTGTATGGCAATGCTGATTCTTTGACCAAAGAATAGGCCAGCCCTCTGGTCACGTGAAGAGTCGACCAGCCGCTTGGCGATGTCTTGAAAAACAAGGTGGGCACTTTCACTTATGTTTTGCAATTAATTCTTGTCGTTGTAGGTATACATTTTCTATGTCTAATGTCCCTATTCTTGACTGTACCTAAATTCTTTTCAAAATCGGTAAATCGTACTGAGTTTCCTAATAAAGTTATCCCGTAGCCCACAGCAGTTAATGTAGCTATCCTCAGAACTCGTCTCACTAAACCACCAAGAGTATCTGAGACTGCCAGTACCCACTCAAAAGCGCGATAACCCTTTCGCGGCAGAGATAACAAACAAAATGCAAGCTATCAAAGACAAAAGAGTAACACAAGCCTAACATAAAGTCATTCTAGGAACCCAGTCGCCTGTGTTTGTACAGGGGCAATATAAAATATACAAGAGCCCTCCGTGGACTGCAAACAAATAGAGTACGCATGCGGCCGCAGCCTTAGCCGCCACTAGACGCGCCACTCAGAGTTTTGATTTATTTATCTGAAGAAAATATAGGTGTTACCAGTTGAAAAATTTGGTGGTTATACGCTCAGTCCATATCTTGCCTGTTAAGCGCATGCAAATTTTGGTAAAATATACAGAATATACAAATTGAAACTATAAAAAGGCTATGAGAAGAAATGTCATTACAGAGAAACTGTGATCCCTTGTGTCTCTGTGACGCCATCTAGCGTAATATAGGAAAATTACATAATAGCCAAGTTTGATTAACCGTCCGATAGTTAGACATAAATAATAATAATAATACCACTCTATTATTATCTCACTGCAAGCCAAAGGCTTCTTCTCATACAGAGAAGGCACGAGCATTGATCGTCTTCATTTAGTTTGATATATCTAAGAAAAATTATATCTATAATTATTCTAAATATTCGGTAACTTAAAATACTAACGAAAATAAACCGTAGTTAGGTCCAGTCGTTTTATCACTACGAGGTTTGCAATACCATAACATACCTACAATTCGGGTTTTTTTTTTATAATTTTCTTTAGCACACGATGCGACCTGTCATGTGGGGCGTATGACACGACACAGAGAACTAAACTGAGTGAGGTGCGACCTGAAGGTAATACCAAGTAGATTTTGATGTTGTTCGCTTTGTCCCAGATATCGTAGGTGTAGCCACTTCTAGAATCTAGATTTCGCCTACAATTTTCGATGCTTTTTGCGACATGCTTCTCGCTAAAGCTATGAGATTATTGGTTTTACGCACGGAATGAGTTAGACAGCGTTAGGAACATCCCCTTTCATGCATCTAGGCTAACAGGAAGGCACTTCAGTTTTGAAAGGTTCCTTATAATTCGTTTTAAGCAGACTAAACGACAAAGGGTGCAGGGTACTGCAACAATATCTTGAATTATGATACTTCAGGAATTTAAGTGCTCACTTCAGGAGTTTTCTTTCTGAAGTGCTCCAGTTTGTTTGCAGCTAAAAGCCATAATTTCAGTCATTCCAGGAAAAGATAGGCTTTGCAGATATAAAGATCTCACACCAGGTAACTATGGTATAAATAATATTAAAAAAATATAAATACATTACTTATACAATTATAAAAATCGGCTCTCCTACTTTTTTACATCTATGGTCGGGGTGGAAAAATTCATGGTGTAAGTATATAGTACAAATATTATAATAGTTTTGGCTCTGTACAAATAGTTAATAATAGAATAGTGTGAAGGGCTGGTCGGACCACCGGCCGCGAAGGTTGTTTATGCGGCTACCTACACGCTCACACTTGAACGAGGAAATATGTCAGAATGTATTCTAAATTAAAATGTTTTATAATAAATCTAAATTAAAAAGAGGTAAAAATGTTCTTACAAACGTTTGTTCACTGATAGAAAGCTATATTTTATTGTTATGAAAAAAAACACTTGGACGAAATTGCGGGCAGAAGCTGGTTAGATCTAAAACATGTTTTAATTAAAATGGCTATTTATAGTAAATAACTTTGAAAAAATAATTCTAATAATTAAAAATTTACTCCACTACTTCCGTACTAATATTTTGAAATGCGAAAGTAACTCTGTCCGTTACCTTTTCACGCCTACACCTCTGAACCCATCACTATGAAAGGCAGATTATGTAGCGTGTGACCTGGAGAAGGACATAGGATACCTTGTATTTTTGTTTGTAAATTATGTCTGAATAACATAGGACATAATTTATAAAGATATCACGCGGGCGAAGCCGCTGGCGGAAGCTAGTTGTAAATAAATAACAGAACTACTTACTGTACAAACCAAAGTTACTATTAATAACTGCACAGACTATGGTGCGACAGGTACCGAAATAGGGACGCAACCACTAGACCACTGCACTTACAACCACTTACAACCACTAGACCACTGCACTTACATCCACTTGCAACCACTAGACCACTGCACTTACAACCACTTACAAACACTTGACCACTGCATTTTACAACCACTAGACCACTGCACTTACAACCACTTACAACCACTAGACCACTGCACTTACATTCACTTACAACCACTAGACCACTGCACTTACAATCACTAGACCACTGCACTTTCAACCACTTACAACCACTAGACCACTGCACTTACATCCACTTACAATCACTAGACCACTCCACTTACATCCACTTACAATCACTAGACCACTGCACTTACATCCACTTACAATCACTAGACCACTGCACTTACATCCACTTACAATCACTAGACCACTGCACTTACAACCACGTACAACCACTAGACCACTGCACTTACATCCACTTACAACCACTAGACCACTACACTTACATCCACTTACAACCACTAGACCACTGCACTTACAACCACGTACAACCACTAGACCACTGCACTTACATCCACTTACAACCACTAGACCACTGCACTTACAACCACTTACAATCACTAGACCACTGCACTTACAACCACTTACAACCACTAGACCACTGCACTTACATCCACTTACAACCACTAGACCACTGCACTTACATCCACTTACAACCACTAGACCACTACACTTACATCCACTTACAATCACTAGACCACTGCACTTACAACCACTAGACCACTGCACTAACAACCACTTACAACCACTAGACCACTGCACTTACAACCACTTACAACCACTAGACCACTGCACTTACAACCACTGTACTTACATCCTAGAACTTACGTCTTCATACTAAAGCTCCAGGGATGCTACTAATAAGCTTTTCAGTAGAAAACCTAATCATTTCAAGATTGCTTTTAATACTTGGAAGCCAATCAATTTTTATGATTGAATCAGAGTTCAAAGGTACAGGTAAAAAATAGACAGACGAACAAACAAGTCTGTACAGTTAGCGTCATCATTTTATGTCTGGTCATTAAAATGAACGATTTATTTTGTTACAGGTACTTTTTAGGGTTCCGTATGTCCCAGTGAAAAAACGGAACCCTTATAGGATCACTCGTGTGTCTGTCTGGCTGGCTGGCTGGCTGGCTGGCTATCTGTCTGTCACAGCCAATTTGCTCCGAATCGAATGGACCGATTAAGTTGAAATTTGGTACACATATCAATTTCTGTGACCCAAACACGGACGTGTTACGTAAATAAATGAATTTTGAATGGAGGCCAATTAACAAATTTACAATTTTTTTTATTATTTATAATAGAGTACTACAGTTGCAGAATGAGAGAATCAAGCACCGTTTCGTCACTATTTACCTGACCCGTGCAAGAGATCCGTATCATTCCGCCTAGGTGAGTACTAAATGCATTATAAAATTAAAATGTCTGTTTGAAATGATGACATGTACTTCCACTAAAGTTAATGCTAGATTATTTTTAGTATATATATTTTAAGTAGGTCATAACTAACAGCTGTCTTCAAACTTTTGTAAGTTTTAAGACAGCATCACTTATTTTCTCAGTTGACTGTACTTTCGTAAGTCACTGAACTTTACTCAACAGTACTACATATATTGCACTGGGCTTCAAGATCTCGGTTGTAAACATAGGATATCAAGTTGTTTCCAGTAACTAATAAGTAGATGCAACAAGAGGTTTTGACCTCTGAAACAAAACCTAACAAAGTAAAACAGAAAATATACTTCAGCAGTGGTGGTCATAGGTCTCGAGTTTGAACCCAAGGCACGCACCTCAAATTTTTCGGTTTTATGTGCGTATTATATAATTATCACTTGCTTCAAAAACGGTGAAGGAAAACATCGTGAGGAAACCGGCATGCCTGAGAGATATTTCTCGACGGCATGTGAAGCTAAGTCAGAGGCCCATGGGCGGCTTTGAAACTCTGACACCAGGTTAGTTACTGACCACATGAAAAGAAGAAGATTCCGTAACACACATAAATGACACTTGATCGCATTTTCTTTTGCGTTATTGAGGAGAGCAGTGGTAGCGCAGTGGTACCGGTCCCGCCTTACGAGATGTAGGTCATGGGTTCGAAGCCAGGCAGGCGCTTTGCTTTGTGTAAATAATTTCATCACCACTGCTCTCAAAACGGTGAAAGAAAATATCGTGAAGAAACCGACATGTCCTAGAAACAAAAATTCGAAAACATGTGACATCCACCAACCCGCACTGGGCTCGCGTGGTATTAGATTACAGCCCAGTCCCTTTGGCAGGAGACCTATGTCCTGGGAAACAGGCCTCCTCTCTTCGAAAGGGAGTGCAGAACATTGTAGTCTGATTTTGCATTACATTATTTACGTTGCTGAGCAGACAATGTCCTACCAAGGGGTATCGAGTTACCCAGTAACTGGGTTGTAGAGATCAGATAGGCAGTTGCTCCATGTTAAATACTGGCATTGAGCTGCATCCGGTTAGACTGGAAGCCGACATAGTTGGGAAAACGCTTTAATAAGCAGGTTCTGCATATCTAGCTTCTGATAAAGTAATAACATGACATCTTAATTATCGACAGCTAGCTATATCTACAGGGGGTCACCAACGACGCGAAAACTGTTACCATGGATTCAGTACATGATTATGAAACCCCGGCGTTGAAATCATTCGACGGTTATTAAAAAAGATATAATTATTATTATCTCAAAATGTAATTAAGTTTATTGAATGGAATAGGGTACACCAGTCATACACTCACTTATATAATGGATCTATACTTCAAAATAATCCGTAATAAGCCGTGTGTCGCCAAAAAAGTCACATACAGCCGGAAGTCAAAATCACGCTATTTTGATTCCATGAACTCATCTGCTTTCCTGATTATGGAAAGTAATGACGAAATGGAACGTCAGAAATCGATGTCACTGTAGCGCGGCAAAAAGTATCTACCTGCCATGTTTTGTCTCACATACTATAATGGCATTAATACACGGTAGAGGGAGAAAGAACAAGATGGTATCGGTAACGTGTGGGGGCTGCGCAGAAGCATCCACTTTAGTTATTTGTTAAACAAACAAAGCATTTTTTGTATAGAAAAAATATAGCTAGGTAATGGAGAGTTGTTCTCAGCAGAAAAATGAAGTACCTTAGGAAGTTCACGTGATAAGATTTTGTTTAATTTTGAGACAGCACTGCAGTAGCCGTAGGTACTAACAGTATTTTGCTGGAGGATAGATACATTTCACCTTTGAATTCAATTCAGTCAATTCTATTCCATAAACGACCAATATATCTAAGCTCTGTCACCGCATTACACAAGCTACGGTTGGCTAACCGAAATAATATCAGAAAAGTATCGTAGTAATTTAATTAATAGCGTTCAACAATCGTAATCAGGGTCATCACGGATCCACGACACACATTCATTACCCATCCATTATGATTACAATTTCACTTATAACCAACATCCATAAACATTCAGTACTAAATCAAACAGGGTATAAAAGAGTCTTGGTATTTTTCATTATTTTACATCAGTCGTAAACAGTATGTGACGACAATACCTGGCACGCGAGGTAGCCGAACATCAATTAAATTGTACCACATAAAATGTTCTAAATCATAATCTCGACTACGGCCGTCAGGCAAACACGTTATTAATTAAGTTATAAAAAAGTCATGGCTGTATTAGCATATTTATGGATCTATAAAGTCGGGGGCGGGTCGCTACTGGGAGTCAGCGCCATCTAGCGGAATTTGTCGGGACTTGCTTGTGTCGACGTCAGCATGAACTTGTCTTGGCCTCTCATTCGAAAAGTTTGGCTTGGAAGTCTAGTATTCGGTTACTAACAAAAAAAGCGTGGTCTCATATTTATATTTCATACATTACAAGTTCGGAAAATACCGTAGAAAATTAAATTATTTTCCTCTATGTACCAATTTTGACGAAGCTTTTTGCTTTTCACCTTTTCTAATTTATGGAGGAAAAGTTGTGCAACAATGTCAACAACAGGCAAGCGTGTAAGAACTTGCAAAAACTTTTCAAACTATCTTTGTGAGTTAGTTCCAAGTATAATATAAGTACTAATAAGAAAAATCTATTCTTTGACATTTCCGACATAAGCACCTACCTACGTAGGTGTCTAGGTTTCCATTTGAAACCCAAAGGTAGAGATCGTATAATTTAGAATTGCACGCCCCTCCACTGATTGATACATACACATTTCAAATGTTTGAGTATAAATTTTAGTGGAGGGGCGTGCAATTTTAAATTAGACGATTTTTTCATACCTACCTCCTTACTATGTTATCTTGGTCATTCTTGGTACTTTGTATAGCCACAATTTTGTAATGGGGTCAAAAAAGCTAATTCGTCTTCCTGAGACCACGCAATGGTTAGACATAATAATAAGTAGGTTTTTTGAAAGACGTAGGGTTATACCTCGATAATAGAGTACCTATACCTCGTTTTTAATCAATTGGCAATACCACCGGTCTATTCTATAGAAATTACATCATGAAAATCTAGATGAAAGTGAACTGTCATTTCACCAGATGACAGCTCGCTCACTGTGACAGGGAATGTTTACAGAATAGACTGGAACAAGAAGACAGCTGTATAATTTTAAAAGCATACCGACATAGCTTGATTTTTATGAGTTTCTGACCAAGGTGTGTCCTCTGCTCGCAGATAACCTCCTTTGCTTTTATCAGTATCGACGTAGATAACCACGCCTAGTTCAAGTAATGTCCTTCACAATTATTTTACCACAGTGACCTTTATTCTAGTTACCATAAGGTTTGTTTCAGAGGTAAAATAACTGTGATAAGGTATATCTGAAGATCCTTCTTAAGCAATTTGACTTTTTTTTTAAGTTTTATTATCAAGATTCTCAGATACTAGATGTCAATCAATGTAGAAGATCCATTATACACACACACACCCCCGTCACACACACACAATACATTTAGTGTATTTAATTTCATTTGATAAAAAGTCGACGTTATAAAAGAAAAGCCAATTAACTATGTTTTCCAAGAAACCTATTATTGGATATTGCAAAATATATTGCGCCCTTTGCTACCACAGGAAAATTGGTTCCTAGTAGTGCGTCAGTGCAATTTCCTATCTTGGATTTTTCTTATAAAAGATTAAGTGAAATCTAAGTACGAGACCTTACTAGGGAAGCAAACTTATTGGCAATGTAATTAAGGCTTTTGCTCTTATTGGTAAAAAATTGTTCTTCGATGAACTGAATATAAAATAAAATTTAGATCCAAGAGAGAAATTGCATCTATTTTATTACGAAGTTAAAAAATAAAATACATAACATAACATCACGCCTGTAATCCCCGAAGGGTTAGACGGTAAATAAAATACAATTTCCACCAATACTTACTCGTATGATTAAAGAAAACACCAAATTCCACGAAGTGACTTTGTGACGACGCAAGTTAGATTCCAAAAAAAAAAAATCTTAATTTCGTAGAACGCGTTTATTCACTAAAAACATGGCGAACGAGGCGACACTAATATTTGTCCAGAGTGTTTAAAAAGACGCATCTAGTTACACTCATACAGCGTTTAGAATATTTTCCGAGAATGAAACACAAACGGGCACCGCTTTTGTTACTTAGCGTCATAATAAATTTCTTAATTTAATTATTATTTTGAAGGTAAGAAAGAAAAAAACGTTTATTTTAGAGAGGGCTTTCGAAATTTAAAAACGGCAAAAGGTAGCAGTGTTTGTAATTTAGCAATAATACTCGTAATTTTGCTAATAAAATTCTAAAGTGGGATACAGCTAATGTCGTTTCAGGGAATAGGCCACCGCGATCGAAGTCGTTTGCTCAAAAGATTTGGTACCAAAATGGCTATGGTTAGCCACTTGAGATTTAGCTTTTGATAATTGCAAATATCTACCTATACTCGCAGCTATCCAATGACATTAATGACAGGTAAGTAACTCCACGCTATCTACAGGGTTATTAGATAAATGTCGGCAATCCGTTAAGGGGATGTAGGAGAGGTCATTTGCAACCAAATGACCCCTCGTGACCCCTATGCAAATGTCAACAATTTTCTAGTAATTTGACATTTTATATTTTAAAATGGATGAAATAAAAAAACTTTTTACAAAAAAAAAACAACCTACTTCAAAATAAAAACACTACAAAGTGAAAAATAACTTTAATTTCGGAAGTCGGTGTCTTTGGTTTTGAATTTTCGTTCTTTGTCACCGACTTCCGAAATTAAAGTTATTTTTCACTTTGTAGTGTTTTTATTTTGAAGTCGGTTGTTTTTTTTTTTTTTGTAAAAAGTTTTTATTTTTCACTTTTTAGTTGTGGTACCTACCCCACACAAATTCGAATACCACTACCTGCTATGTAAATAACAGTGACAAGAAGTTATCATATCATCTACATACTAAGTGGGAAAAAAATACGTATAATTGAAGCCAACTCAAAAACTACCCAAGCAAAGTTAATAAAATTTATATGGGACCACCTCTGAAGTATGATCTACCAAACAAAAAAAGAATCATCAAAATCTATTCATAATTGGCGGAGTAATCGCGTAACAAACATAAAAAAAAAAAAAAAAACATACAGACGAATTGACAACCTCCTCCTTTTGGAAATCGGTTAAAAACATAAAATTTCAAATGACTCTAAAATTCTTGACATTTGCATAGGAGTCAAAAGGGCTCATTTGGTTATAAATGACCACGCCTACATTCCCTTAATGGATACAAAGTTGAGTTTGTTTGTTTATTTGTTTGTTACGCTTTGACGTCTTAACTACTCAACCGATCATCCTGATATTGTGCATACACGTTGTCAGGGGTAGGTACAGAAAGGGACATAGGGTACTTTTCATCTAGAAAAGACAAAAGAAAAATCTACATTAACGCGAACGAAGCCACTGGCAAAAGCTAGTAGTAGCACATAAATGTCGATGTTCTGATGTGTCGCCATTGCGAGTCGCTAGTTAAAAAGTAAGAGTCCGCGTCATCCAAAATCAACAAAAACTTGAATGAACAGAAAGCAGTCGTCCATCCCTCGCTCACACACACATGGTCCATGTGTAAAATGCAATAAAACTAGTTGTACACGTAATAAATTAAAAGATACACACGACAGATAGTGTTTTATTGTGTACAAATGACTCACGATATGATATACCTGTGGTACTTAATTAAAATAGTTTTTATATCGCTAATTGCTGGCGTAAAAAGCTAGAGTAGATCGTATCAAAACACTGTCTAATAGAAAAGTGAGTAAGTCGTTCAGTTTCTGAACTGTAGTTTATAAAAATACTAGCTGACCCGGCAAACGTTGTTTTGCCATATAAATGTTTGGGATGGACCACTCTTATCGCTTAGGGGTATGAAAAATAGATTACGACCGATTCTCAGACCTACTGAATATAGATATAAAATTTCATAAAAATCGATCGAGCCGTTTTGGAAGAGTATGGCAACTAACACTGTGACACGAGAATTTTATATATAGAGATTCAGAGTGACCTTTAAGAGTATAGGGGAAGATCAAAGAAACGATGGATGGTCTGGTGAAGGATGATGTGGCTAGAAAGGGAGTGACTGCCGAGATAATGACTAAAGAAGAAATGTTGCGTCGTATTTCCAATCTATACAAGGCCAGAACGCAGCCATAGGAAACTGCTCGCGTATACATTGTAATGCTATTTTTAAATCTGTGATTACAATGTATACACAAATTTTGCGTATTGCTGGTGTATAGTTTGTAACGTGGAAGAGCGCGTCCTGGTTCCAAACTATACTACATCACTTACGCCTGACAAGAGTTTTAAAGAGAAAGTCTATAAAAAAAGAAAAGAACAAAAGTGTGAACTGGGTGAACTGGGTGAAATGGCTTAGGTTAGGTTAGGTTAGAACTGTAACCAACCGCGCGCGAGCCGAGCGAGCGAAGCGAACGGTGCCACGGCAGCGGCCGGCGAGCGCTACTTCCAAGTTGCTCGCGGCCAGGCAGGCTATTTAATATTAGCGCAAGGTGCATTACCTCGCAAACAAGTTGGTTACCAGTTCACAATTTCTCGCAATCTAAACTCGATTAGTCCGTGTGCGTACTGGCATTGTATACTATGGAATGAGGTAGTTAATTTGGTCACTACGAAGTATACGCGAGTATTTGCGTACTACTCTTGTATAGATTGGAAGACCTTAGTAAAAAAGTGATTTCCAATCTATACGCGAGCAGTTTTCTATGGCTGCGTTCTAGCCTTGTATAGAATGGAAAGACGCTGCGATGACCCCAAATAAAGAGGAAAATAATGATGATTCAAAGTAAGCTTTTATCGATTGTCTCCTTGGTTCAGTGGCCGCAAGCAACACGTCTACTGAACGTGGTCTTGCCATGGGTTAGTCCCTAGGTATAATGAGCTATTTGACTTTAACACACTACAATATTTAATTAATATCCAAATAGCAGTGTAGCCGGTAAATGTCAATGGCTTCACCGGGCGATATGCGAGGAATTTTTTGGAGACTACTACCGCTGGTGTGGTAGTCAGAGTCAGTGGCATGATAGTTGATCGTGCATTGCCGGTATACAGTCCATACAAGTCCTTAGCCAACCCAGTCCACCCTTATCCATTAAAATAATTAAACAACGTCAAAACAATTTAGTGCACTTTAATTATGACTTTAATAAGAGAACCTCTTTGTTGGAGTTAGCCACTTTTATTTGTTGGAGTTGTTAGTCCAATAAAAAAGAGGCCAGCTTCAAAAAATATTAAAAAAAAACTAAATCAAACATTTGACAGGTGCAATTAATACAAAAGCCTACACTATCGGTTGGTTAGTAGGATGGAGTAAGGATATTTTTTTATTCATCCATACTTCCGATTTGTGAGTGTCGTCGTAGTGACGCGCGGTTAATTGGAAAAGGGTTGTCGGACAGACAGCAGTCGCACCGATGTCGCGACACGTCGATATGTGTGAACAAGAGCTTTGTGCGTGATTTTTGCGTTTTCACGACTATTTTTGCAAGACATTAATTGAAATCACTAGCGATGAATATCCTGGCTATGTTTTTTAGGTTCGAAGTGTAAATTGGAGGGCTGAACGGTTTCCGATCAGGACGCTACTAGTTGGAGTTTGACCACAGATCAGTTTTACTATTGCCAACAATAGAATGGGACAAGAAAACAGAGGCTTATGCCCAGCAGTGGGCAAAGTCGGGCTGTAGATGATGATGATGATGAACAATAGATTGAACACAGATTGCAGAAACGAAAAACTACATTGTGAGCATTTTTTTTCCAGAATTGGCGCTATTATCATAACTTTAATACATATTACTGGAAGTACCTACTTAATTTATTTATTCAGTCGCTAGCAGCGCCCTGCGGCTTCACCTGCATAAGTTTCGATCCCGTGGGAGTATTAAGATAAAAAGTATCGTATATGTTAATCTATCTCGACGGTGATCTTTCGCGTCCGGCCCTGGTCCAGGCCATGGGACGGAGCGAGAGGGCATGGGAGGTCATCACCTCCTTCTGCGAAGCAGTAATGCTCGCGAAGGAGGAGGCGAAACGCGCGAGGTAGAGGCAAATTTCGCGCACTCACGCCCCTAACCGCCGCAGGGGATGTCCTAGGCGTTGGGAATCGCAAGCCGATTCCCAGCCACCGTAGGCGCGGGCTTGCAGACGGTGAGTAAGGTTAACTCGCCGTCCGATAAGGACCAGGCCCAGGTCAACGGCGCGTTGTGTTCCACGCGCGCCTCAAAGAAATGTCAGCAAAACTGACGGGGTTCGCTAGGGCCGATGCCTGTCAAGGTCGCGGGAAAGTCCGAAGAAAGGAATTCCGTGGCTCCTGGCAATACAGGCACGCCCTCCCGCTCCTCCCAGAGCGGGAGAAGTTATTTGATAATTTAAACTCTCTGTTCACCAAGTTTCATCCAAATCCGTTCATTAGTTATTGTGTATCCTCACAAACTTTCGTGTTTATAATACAAACTTTAAGACAGTGTCAAAACACATGCCTGAATGTTCACCATCTCCCAAACTTCCTTACATCACAAGTAGCTGTACTTCTAAACAATAATTTCAGTCTTCAATCTCAAAGCTGAACAATACGTCGCAGAAACCTCTTCAGCCCGATAATGCTGTATAGCTTCGGAACAATTAATCAAAGGGCTCGGCTGCGTCTTTGCGCTAGGTCGGGCACACACCGGCCGAAAGCTTTGAAAGGAATATAATGCATTGTGGTTACCTGTTGCCTGTAACGCTGCAGGCAGCATTGGAATTGAGAAGCAGTTGGGATGAAAATATATTCTGAGCATGCAATTACTGAATGTTACTGATTCTTGAGAGAGGTGTCAAAATGTTAACATTAATTTTGATCTTAGTGATCCCTATCTACTAAAGGAAAAGAAGTTAAAGAAAGGACTAGTTAAGTACATAATAAAGGAAATGTTTTTAAACGAAGAATCACAATTGAACAAAAAAAATAGATTTAGTATTTCAATATTTACTAGCATACTGAAAAGCAATGTTGCCTCAAACAACCACGTTGCTAACCGTTACATGAATCATAATAATATCTCTGTTGCACAAACCGGACCAAACAAGTCACCTCTTCAGGAACTGTGCGGAAATAGGTACAGTAGGCCGCAAGTTAGTGGTAACGCTTTGACCTTGAGTTAGCTTAGCGTACTACGAAGTTTCAATGAACTGGAGGCCAGCTTATTGTTGATACCAGTGACGCGCGGCCTCCCGTAAAAGTCGGGCGGAAAACTTTTATCCGCCTACGGCGATTTTGTATGTATGTTCATCTGTTCCCTTATAACTTCTAAACTACTTATCATAATTTGTCAAATGAGGTTTCGTTGGAAGCGTCTTGATCGTCCGCTGATTATAGGCAATTTGACGTCACATCAAATGCCCTTTAGGGCAGTGGCATATGACCTGGGCTATCCTCTGAACATCAGTATGACGATGTTTTTTTTAATCCTTTATTTTCTTAATAATTAATTACAATCTAGCCTATAAGACTAGTAAGCAATTTTAATCTAACTTTATTTTTTACGTAATGATTATTTAAAAAATTAGAATAGTGTTGAATGTACTTTACACAAGTTCGTTCCACTTTCTTAGAGTCCTGATATTTTAATATAAACACTTTGTTCATGTGTTAGATTTGTGTCATTGACACCTATTATTTCTACACTTTTTACACTAACTCAAAAAGTAGAAGATGTATTAAATACATTAAAATATATTACGTGTAAATTGTTTATAAATTTAGTAGACGATAATATTGAATAGTTTGTACATAACTATTTCAGATGAGAATATTTCTTGAACCATACTTTTTAGACCGTGATTTTTCAGTAGTCGGGTTTTAATTTTAGAACTTACTTTTTTGGATGAAAAATTTATCGTCGCTAATCCCAAATCCACGTGGGATCAAAACAGTTATCGGCACACTGAGTGCACGGCTGCACCTCTGCCCCTTCAGGGATCACAGTAATGCGCGCAAGACGTGTCCATTCATCATTCATGAGTCCACAACAGTTGCTTGCCATACCGCCTTATGTAATCCGCACTTAGACACGAGAAAGTGCCTCCAGACCCCTCCCACACTTTTACATTCCATACCATAAACCATTTTAATGGAAAATCGATGATATAATTCAATTACTGGTTGGCACAGCCACGCCACAAATCAACGGAACTTTTTCTCTGGAGTTTTTTTCCTTCAAAAACAAAACAAAGTCGCGCTGAGAGAAGAAAATGCTTGAAAAAAAGACTATAATCAGATTCAACGAGTCATTTGCTAAATGGGTTAAGTGTTAGCGACTTTGCAACAGAAGATGGGATTTGTTTATCTTCCCATAATAGACATAAAAAGGAATCTGTCGAACCGATATTTTCATAGAGGATCTAATTATTCTGTGGAGTAATCAGTTTATGGACGATTTATGGGTTGTCTATTGGGTTCCGATGGGCTAAGTAAGTACCTATGTACCTACTTAAAGCTTTATTCAAGTTCCTGGCATGGGACAGAAGAAGAAAGAAAGAAAATAAGTTTGTTTGTTGAAACACGTGCATAAAAAAAGATAATTAACTCGAGTAGAACAATAAAATAAAACACAATAGATTTAAATATAATCACGAGCACAAAACAAAAATACCTACTCGGCAAGAAGGCGGTGGGAAGCCACAGCACAGCGCTGATTTTCAGTGATCACCCGAAAAAGACTTACAGAAAGAAGGATCACCAATGGCTTAGAGTTAGTAAGCGTCCGAGGTAACTGTCTATCTTCCATATTTTCATATTTATTAACCTCCACTGTAGCAACGAATAAACTCTTTACAAAAAAAAAATCAACCGAAATCCAAAAAAAAACACTACATAATCATAATCATAATCATTTAATCAATTGTTAACATAAAAAAAAAAAAAACTGGAACATGACCGACTGCAGTGGAAAACTATGATGTGGAAAGCCGAAATTGGGCATCGTGGTGCGACTTGGAAGATATGCTTTCTGCAGAAGTACTCGTATGAGTTGATAAACTAGATACACAAAAAAGTGGGAAATGTTGCAAAATAACTTTTGACGAAAGACGAAATGTGAGTGTAGAATTTTTTCTTGGTTTATAAATAAATAATTTTCGACTCTTCCCTCTCATCAACGACAAAAAAACATTCACTAATCAATCTCCATCTTTCTACGTGATATTGGCAAAATTGAGGTGTGTTTTCTTCTGAAATTGACTATTGGTTATAACCAAAAGTCAGTTTGATTGCATAAAACTCTTCTAGTGATGATAAAAGTTGGGGTCATTTAGATAAACCGATCCTAACATGTTTCCCATTCAAATTAATAGAGACAAGTTACCCTCAATAGCAGAACTGTTTAAATTGTTGGACGGACGTTTGAAAGTTAGGTTATAATCACAAAAAGCGCAGTCGGATGAAAACGTACGAATGTTAATATTGCGACCGCGGCCCGCCCCAGTGTGACTGCGAATAGAGCCGCTACATGCATGAAGGAGACCTCTAGTATGGACGCGGTACATTATTTGAAAGGCATGATCAATTTTTGAAGGAAGAGCAAAATGTTTTTTTTTTTTTTTAGGTATATATATATTTTCCACTAGCTTTTTGCCGCGGCATTGCCCGCGTTGGTGACAGAAATATCCCAAGGGGTCCGGAACGTACTACCGACTTAAAAAGTATCCTATGTCCTAACCCAGGACGGACGTGTCAATATCAAGTAACCAACCCAGACATTTTCGAGAAACAGTTGCACATACAGGCAACGCATAGCTTAAACCTCTCAAATTGGAAACCTTTCCTTAGAGGTTTCACTAAGAAAGAACTTTCGAAACGCTTTCGGACTAATGGATCAACCGGGCCTAATCAAAGAGTATTACTTAAATACAAAAGAACAATTTTTTTTTATCTAAATTAATAATACTAAATATTTTTCGTGTTATTTTTGCCATCGACACGCTAAGAAGAAGACTTACCTAAATCAAAGTTTCGAGTCGAAGTAACTATCAACTTGCTTGTCGTTATACCTTTTAAAAGTTCAAGGTGCAGCTAAGATTTCTTCATGAAAGATCTTTTTAAATTCTGTTACAGTCAGCGATAAACTAAAATTATAAAAGAAAAGATTTGATTGTTTGTATGTTTATATGTTTGTTAGTTTGTAATGGATAAACTGAAAAACTTCTTAACCAATTTTAAAATTATTTCACCTATAGAAAGCTACATTATAAGCGAGTAACATGGGCTATATTTTATCGACTTCCACGCGAACGAAGTCGCGGGCATAAGCTAGCTGTTTATTTGACGTGTCATAGTCCGTTCATACAAAATGTCAAAGAATGACAGTTGTGATTTGAATACAATATGTAAAAAACCCTGTCCGATCCAAAAGGGGCACATAGGTACTGCTATAGCAATACCAAAAAGTAATATTTATAATATTGTTATTGAAAATAAAAAAGTTAGTGCTACTTAAAATTCACATTAAAAAAAACGACGCCGCCCGCGCCCCATATGTAATAATAAGTTAGTAAACAGGTAAAAACACATTGAAAAAAAAAAACGTTTTTTTTTCTTTTTTCCTTATAATTACCACTTAAATAGACTCTCAGTACGATACCTACAACACCCTCACGGATCGGACAGGATTTTTTACATGTTATATAGTTACGGACAGTTTAAGTTGGTCGTTAATTTGCTTATCAATTAAGGTAGAGGACTTTAAGAACTTTACTAGTTTGTTGCTTAAAGATCGCAGGGACAACCTGGATGACACTCGCAAAGACCAGGGCAGCATGGGACAAAAAGGAGGAGGCCTATACCCAGCAGTGGGTGGAACAAGGCTGCCAATGATGATGCTGATGAGTTTGTTAAATACCGCATCTACGACTCAGCACGCACCGCTCGGTGGAACCGCCGCGGCGCACCGCCGACTTTTATTCTCTTTGTTACGGGTTCACGTTATTATTAAAAACAATAAATCGCTGAGGGCGCCACCTACCACTATTGCTTCGCTTTCACTTCGCAATACACCCCCTTTTACCCCCTGCAGACCCCCAACACCCCCTCAGTAATTACTGGAGTGAAACACGCAGTCTTTATTTGAAAATAGCACCTCAATTGTTGATTAGTTCGAAATTTTTAATGTTATATCGAAAGCCATTGGCACGAAACGGGTGTTACGGGGGGGGGTGTAAAGCACACCCACACCGTTCTGTAGTTACTAGAAAGTTGCAAACTTGCAGTTAAACGGTTAATGAGGTGCAATCAGTTACGCTAAAGCTGATTGCGCATTATATCTTTATATGTGTAATTATCGAAGGAGGCCACTCGATGCGACAGTCCGGTCCGAGCTTGTCATTATTCTATACAAACTTCAAAATATTTTATTTCACATAAACCTCCATGGTCACTTATGAAACGTCAGAAGCTAGATGCACGGTTCCAATTGGTCGTTTCCTATGGAGAAGAGCCGGCAAGAAACTCCACGATTGCTCTTTTAAAAATAATTGGCTCTTACAATATTTTCAAATAACAGTGTTAATAGGACAGTGTAGGTCTTTCAACAAGTACCAGGTACTTAACAAAATAGAAAATGGTCAACAAATCTACAGTCTACTAAGCCTACAGCGTTCTCACATTCACAAAATAGAAAATAATCTATATAAAAATAAATAAATTATTAAAAAAACTTTTTACAAAAACAACATACACTACCTGCTATGTAAATAACAGTGACAGGAACTTATCATATCATCCACATACTAAGTGGGAAAAAGTACGTATTATTGAAGCTAACTCAAAAACTATCGATGCAAAGTTTATACAATTTATATGGGACCATTCGAGAGCATACCCTTTCAAACAAAAAAAAAATTTCAAAATCGGTCCATAATTGACGGAGAAATCGGTGGACATACATAAAAAAAAAGAAACATACGCGACGAACATATAACCTCCTCCTTTTTGGAAGTCGGTTAAAAATAAAAACCTATTTTAAAGGAAATTATATGATAGCTTTTCCAACTGTAACAGTGTGTATTAGTGTGTGTATTAGTCAGGTAAACTAGATTCTTGTTGTTGTACGGAAAGTGTGCAACCTGTGTGGTACATGGTCATTCATTGCTGAAGGCTCTTGGTCCATATAAGTCACTGGCTGATCTAATGAAGGCATAGACGTCGGTCGAGAGGCTTCACATCAGTAATGACTATCTAGGTGAGGCCAGTGAAATTCCAAACCTGCTAGCGGATTGTGCATTTCATTGACCCTCTTGCAATTCTTTGTATACAAAAAAATATATAAAGAGTATACCAGAAGCTATTAGAAAAACGGAATGTCTGGGATCTTTTAAGAGCTATTTGTTTAAATTCCTTTTAGATAGATGTTACTACTCCATCACAGAGTTTATTTATTTATTTATATATACTTTATTGTACACCACAAAAATACACAACAAAAAAATTAATCAAACACTACCAAATCTTCCAGGCAACCTTGGAATGAAGATTACGACTTGCCAATTAGACACTTATGATTTTATTTATTGACTAAGTATGAATGTGTTTATTTGTCTAAAATTGTATGACCTGTTTACTTACCTGACATATTATTTTTAATTGATATTATTATTTCTTGTAATGTAATCTATTGCCACTTTAATTTTAATTGCTTATTTGTGTTAATTTTGTACGCCATAAATATTGGCAAAACATAGTGCGCATATTTTAGACTTATACTATCTGTAACCATACCTATGTTTAACAAAATAAATGATTGATTGACTAATTGTATATTGCTGGCACCAGCAAAGAACGACAACTAGCTGCCCCGAACGTTTGTTAACTTGTAAAAAAATGTTACCGATTAAGATCTCTCTTACACACGTTGTCTACATCTCTTTAACTACTTTCCTATCGCAGGTATGCTGGAAGAGATTTTTTTAGAAATAAGTATCACCTTTGCACGTATTTTACTGTTACTTTCTTCTTGTCTGTTTATATAAATGTGTACATAAACTGTTAAATAAATCTGTGAATGAATTCCTCATTTGGCACTTGATACATCAAAATATCCTATACTATTAAACGAGCAATATTTGTATATAACATCATAACATAACATCACGCCTTGTTTCCCCGAAGGGTTGGGCAGAGGTGTCCCTGTAGCAGGTACACCCACATTTCCCCAGTTATGTTTAAGTCCCATGTAGGGCGAGCCTATTGCCATCAACCGGGCACAAATCCAGACTCCGAGCTGCTACTGAGAAATTTCAGATAGAAAAACCCAATAACACTTTGCCCGACCCGGGAATCGAACCCAGGACCTCATGCTCAGCAGTAGCGCTTGCTACCACTAGACCAACGAGGCAGTCATTTGTATATATTTATATGTATATATTTGTACTCGCGTTCTCGAAATCAGCTGTAATTATTGTTGCAATATAGGGGTTTACGGGGGCGAAAAATCGATCTAGCTAGGTCTCATATCTGGGAAAATTCGTTTTCTCCGTATTTTCACATGAGCAGAGCTCGGTCGCCCAAAGTTTAGAACAAAATATTGAATAATGATATGAGAATAATGACATTATGTACATTACATTTGTATTGTACCTACTTATTCCATAATAAGTAGGTACATGGATTAGTATAAACTTTCCTATACTATTAAATGAGCATTCTCTATTTTCACCAGAGCAGAGCTCGGTCGCCCAGGTACTAATGTTTAAAGTCGGTAGCTCATATTTAATTAAAACGTAAAGCCCTCCAAGACGTAATTATAGGGAATCTATATCCTTCTTTATATATCTACACATATTATATAAATTAAAATCGCTAATCGTGTCTGTCTGTGTGACCGCATTGTCCATCTTAGGGCTTGTACACAAAACTACGATGCGACATCGCATCGCAAAAATCTGCGACCTCGGCCTAAGCCGTGCGCACTGCAAGCTCGCAGATTTCTGCAATGCGATGCGAATTCGCAGTTTTGTGTACAAGCCCTAAACTACGCAACGGATTTTGACGCGGCATTCAACATCATTTAGAGAATTTATTCCGGAAGATTTATGTGTTTAATTAATTAACATTAAACTAACATAATAATACAGAAATCTTGATGTTTCCTCAAGTCGTAAAAACCGTGCGAAGCGGGGCGGGTCACTAATAACAAATAAAATAGTGATTGAAAGTTGAAACCACTTAGTAACTACAATATACTGAAAGAGTGCAGTCAACTCGCTTTATAATGTTATAAAACTTAATAGTTTAGTTATTGCCACCTGAAACGCATGAAATTGAACTTTTAATTAAGTTGTCTCTCCTTTTTAGGGGTCTCTATCTTGAAAGAAATTGATGAAACCCTTTCAGTATTAGGTACTTTAAATTCAATGTTTGATCATACACCACTGTTCATATCACATTTCCCAGTGTCCTTTGTCGAAACCATAAGTCCTTTTGTAAAGGAATAATTTCGGAATTAAGTATATGTTTAGGAACGAACGGTATTTAACTTTCACAGAATCATTTCAAATAAAAAGAGACATGAATTATATTTACGCTCACGATAATCTCAAGAAGTCGCTTCCTGATATGATGCAATTGGTAAAATATAGGATCGATCTTCTGTATTATAAAAATGAATGGCCGTGCGTTAGTCTCGTAAAAACTCTAAAATGGATCGACCGATTTGATTTCTTTTTTGTTTGGTTCGCCTCAGTATACTGGAGTAGTTTAGGATTTTTCTTTGGAAAAACCCAAAGGAACAGCTGAAAAAACGAAAAATTAAAACTTTTAAAAGAAATTTAAATCGTGGTAAGAAGTTCACCGGGTCATATAGTACCTATCTAATAAATAAGTTAGTATAACCTAAAAATAACGCTCATTCCCATCGGAACCCACGTAAAATGAGACCAGCTCGCACTTGACCAATTTTTATGTTTTATTATAGACGTAATTAAATTTTATTAGCTCTTTTTATTTATTAATGAATATCCATATTTATATTATATAATTTTTAAGTGTACAAATAAATCGTATAACAATAATTAAAATACTTAACTCTCTCTAAATGCAATATTAGTATTGTTTATAATTATGTTGAAAATTTAATACTAACTACAGATAGTTAATATAAAAATAAATAAGATTAGATGTTTTTTTTTTGAGTTCAACAACCGCTTGTGGTGTTGCTACTTGACGTACAGAAATTGTATTTTTTATTTTTTTTATTGTGTTTAGATAACAATCCCCACCAACTCTGAAAATCTTTTAGGGTATGAGGAACAGGGTGTGAAGTTCACTCATCCTCTATAGGAAAGGGAGGATCCTCCGACCAGACGGGTATCGTGTCTGGCGGGCAACTGCCCAACGATTGATGTCGGGGAAGTTATACAGTATGGTGTTCGCGCGGTAAACTCTAATTGCACGATGCAGGATTTGTGTGACGTCAGGTCTATGATGCGTAGTTAGCATGTGGCGATGTAGATGCCACATTCTATACAAAAAAAAAAACATCATCAATTTATTTTTTGTTTTATCATGTTTAGATATCGATCCCCATCACGTCTGCGGGGTTTACCTAGCTAACTTAGTTTGACCCTGTATACTACTAATAAATGAAGAGGAAAATACCAGACGGATTTGAAAAATTACCAGTCATATTTGAAAAATTACCAGTCGAATTTGAAAAATTACCAGTCGTATTTGTAAAATTACCAGTTGAATTTGAAAAATTACCAGCCAGATTTGAAAAATTACCAGTCTGATTTAAAAAGTTACCGGTCGGATTTGAAAAATTCTTTTTGAATTTGATAACCAATTCTTAAGGAAGGTTATAGAAGCCGAGAAAATATTTAAAAAGTCAGTAAAAACGCTAAGCGAATGAAGAAGTCGCGCGGGCGGCTGATGCGATGCTATAGGATACACTTTATCTTAAAAACAAGAAATTTTATGCGGACGAAGTCGCGGGCAGAAGCTAGTATATTATAAAAACTTTCTTTTTTTTTCTTAATTATTAAAAAAAAAAAAAAAAAAAAAAAAAAAAAAAAGTTTATTTTGGAACAATAACACAAAAATAATAAACGATGTAAAACGATGATAGCTGCAAAAGTATAAACTGTAGCGCAGCTAACAACGCCCTTCTCCAGCTACAGAATGGAATGATGTTCCATGCAAAAAGGTATCGGGTCGGTATTGTAATTCGTTTATTACATTCCATTGATAAAATGAAAAAAAATTGATTTCATCCTCTATTTTTCAGGGGCTCGTGGCTAAATAATAACACGCTTGCCGTGGTCGGTTCTTGGATGGGTGATCATCCATTACATATCAAGAACCCTCTGTGCCTCGGAAAGCGCGTCAACCCATTGGTCCCGACTGTCATTTGTAGGATTTTGACAGTTGTTACGGGTAGTCAGAAGCCCAAATGTCTGACAACCAGTCTTACCAGGGGTATCGTGTTACCCAGTAACTGGGTTGTGGAGATCAGATAGGCAGTCGCTCTATGTAAAATACTGGTATTCAGCTGCATCGAGTAAGACTGGAAGCCGACCCCAACATAGTAGTGAAAAGGCTGGGCAGATTGATTGATCCTCAATTTTTTAGGTAAACAAGTACTATCTGCTGACTATGTATATTAAGGCAGTAGAAAAGCTTCCAGCGGGCCACAGACTGCCTTGGCCCACCTGGAAATCTCGTAACCGACTAAGAAGCCAGGTGGGCCACTGCAGCGTACTAGTCGGCCACGACTCCGGTCAGTCGTAACCGTCTAGTGGTATTGTATGGTCTGCGGTTTCTATCGTTTACCTTGTCGCTACGACCACTGGTCATGGCCTTCTAGTACGCGAGATCCCTTAGTCAAGTGGTGGTACTCCGATGAGCCGCAGTGCGGCTATCGCAAATAATACCTCGCCTCTTGTCGTGCTCTCTATGCACTAAGTCACTAACACCTGCACTATGGAAGACCTTTGCTAGGCCAATAATAACATTGTCAAAGAGGCCGAATTCTGGTCGAAGCTTATTTAAAACATATAAAAGGAAATCATCGATACGACGAAGATCTGCTGATCCCCCAAACTAGGAACAATCAACATCATTAATTACAGTCAAAATCATTTTTCGAAATAAAAATCTGTCTACACTTTCCAGACGAATAAATCACGTTTTTAAAATGTAAAAATATCGTGAAACAGATCGACTATTACCTAATTAAAATCATTTTTAATTAGCCATTAAGTTGATCAAGCAAATTAAGCGCACTGCGTACGAGACTACCCTCCCTTGATGTTAATGTTAGTAAGTAATTAACTCTGCGATGCGCGAAATATCGACGTTATCGTGCATTGGTTAGTTTATAACAAGTTGACGTTATTTAGCTGTTTATAAGATGTTGATAAAGTAAGTTTTTTGAATATAACTTCAACATGAATGATGTAACCAAGATTTTATGACCATATTTTGATTTAAAAGAGTGTCCGTGGAGTTTGTTGTCCGTTCTTCTCCTGACAATTCAAAAGTGCCTGTAATTGGTTTATCTATTTAAATAAAAGGAGAAACTGACTGACTGACTGACATATGAACGCAGAGCCGAAACTACTGGGACTAGGAACGTGAAATTTTGCACACAGCTTTCTTTTATAAAGAAGGGTTTTTGAAAATTCCACCTTTATGGCGAAAAAAACTTTTTTACAAAAAATACAACCGACTTCCAAACTACAAAGTGAAAAATAACTTAGATTTCGGAAGTCGGTGTCCTTGGATCAGTATTTTAGTTTTTTGACAACTTTAATGACAACTCTACATGCTTTAAATGCAGAAGTTGATTGAGTTGGTAGAGTAAAGCAAAGGCATTGTTCTTCGACTAAGTGCCTAGTTACTGTCTTAGGCGTGCTTAGCACTGTTTCGGTCGTCAAGATTCGGCACAGCTGGACCGAGCCGAACAGGTGTGGAGCACCCTTTAATTTTAAACGAAAATAGATAAAGTTGCCTTTCGAAGAATTTTAGGAAACTTTCCACGCCTAAGTTTTTTATAATGAATAAATCTGGCGGGAAAATTGCGGTGCTGTGAACATGAGACTTTAATTTAAGTGTCGTAAAAGGCGATGACATTGGGTTGAAGACGCAATGGACATATACAAACATATTACCTTTTCACAAGTAAACAACACAAAAAAAGCGTCCAAGTGCGAGTCGGACTCGCCCATGAAGGGTTCCGTAGCAGCAAGTAACATTGAATGAAAGGTAAATTGCGGTTTACGATTTATGACGTATTAAAAAAAAACTACTTGCTAGATCTCGTTCAAACCAATTTTCAGTGGAAGTTTACATGGTAATGTACATCATATATTTTTTTTAGTTTTATCATTCTCTTATTTTAGAAGTTACAGGGGGGGGGGACACATTTTACCACTTTGGAAGTGTCTCTTGCGCAAACTATTCAGTTTAGAAAAAAATGATATTAGAAATCTCAATATCATTTTTAAAGACCTATCCATGGATAGGTGAGCAGTGGTGGCCCAGTGGTAACGGCTGCGACTTACGAATTGTAGGTCGTAGGTTCGAACCCAGACAGCCGCTTTACTTTGTGTAAGTTATTTCATCACCACTGCTCTCAAAACGGTGAAGACATGTGACATCTACCAACCCGCACTGGGCCCGCGTGGTGGATTACGGCCCACTCCCTCTCATAGAGAGGAGGCCTGTGTCCCAGCAGTGGGAACATTTATAGGCCGATGATGATGATGATGATCCATAGATACCCCCACACGTATGGGTCTGATGAAAAATTTTTTTTTGAGTTTCTGTTCTGATTATGTGGAACCCCAAAATTATTTGTTTTTTTTCTATTTTTGTGTGAAAATGCGGTTTACAGAATACATCTACTTACCAAGTTTCAACAGCATAGCTGCATAGCATAGCATATCCGTATGTCACAGCAACTTTTTTCCGAAACTATAAGAGCTATGCTGTTGAAACTCAAAAAACGGAACCCTAAAATCACGTCATTAAAATAACTCGAGTAGTTTTTCTCGTAATTCAATTACATTTTTCTAATCACGCAACCGTGAGACCAGAAGAATTCATATTTAATAACAAGTGTGGATATATAATCAAAACAATAGTACCAAAGTATATTGCACGGGGCTGATTAAAGGACAGTCGTCACCGACCGGACATAGGTACTTGCGCATACGCAATTACACAGTGACGGAAAAGAAGTCATAATTCAATTGTCTATCATTTTTACATGAGTATATCTGTAAATATACATAACAATTAAAGGCTAAAGCGTCTCACACACTATGAAAATAATGTAAAATATATATTATCTTCAACATATGGGTCTCCGTACAGCGTAATGGACTACCACACACAATGAATATAATACATATTATTAATAGATTATCTTAAGATAATGTTAACATACCTACCGAAAACATTTTAAAATAATAAAATACAGTAAAGGCTACACAGAGCTGTCAGCACGGACCGCCAGCTTTTGCGGAGAGGCACTCCTTTGTTTGGCGGTTTCTTTGTGTGGCGAGCCGGGCGCACTGCCGCGGGTGCGCCCGGCTTGCCCGGTGGCAAGGCACAGTGTGTAAGAGCCTTAAGATAGTCCAACATATAGATCTTAAGATAAATAACAGGATGTTTTATATTCGCGTAAAAAATAAATCCAAAAAATCGATTTTTGTGTAGCCTTTGTAAAGCTTGTGTAATTTTATTTATTATTAAGTAGGTGCCTAATTAGTGACATACAAATGTTGCTACTAACACTTTGAATAGTAATGTGTTGGTAAGAAACAGTGACAGACCCGTTGTACACGGCACGGTTTCTTTACGGTACGGCGCGCTAGCCGCACCGTAGAATATGACCATGTATTTGACACGGCAAACCACCGGACGACGCATCATACGGCGACGGCGCCGTGCCATAGTGCCACCGTATCTGTCAACAAGCGTGTCCTTACGATACTGACGACCGTCACTACACACGGCGATTAAACCGTAGTTTTTCACGGCAAAAAATATGTGTGTACAATGGGCCTAAGGCCTTTTATAGTACCTGCTAGAATCAACCCACGACGTCATCCTTTAACACTCGAAATTTTCGGAATAACATCAGTAGTTCCGAAGATTACGCCCTACATAACCTACATACAAAAAAAATATCTATCTCTTTAGAATATTAAGTTTAGATAATAATTTAATGCCTGCCATATTTAGCATGGCGCCTTAGTAGATCCTAATGATGGTGTATAGTCTGCGACAAAAGTCGATGACCATCACGGAATTTTGCCATTTCGATTTTTACTTCTATGATGCAACATGAATATCGAATCCGCTGTCCCAATCTTCGTCAGATGAGTTGTCAAGTATATATAGAAATAGTAAGCTAGGCTTATTGGTTGATGCGCACGGATTTACGTAACATGCATTTGTTATATTTCGAATTTTATGCTTTATTGCATAAAATTCAAAATGTATTGCCTAATACGTATTTCTGGAGTTGTCGAATCGCCCCCCAAAAAAAATTAACTTCGTGCAGATCACCTGAAGATTTTTTATTATTATTTAAAAGCGTCCATTCGCCCGTTTGGGGCGAGTAAATTCGTGCAAATCAAGCCGTAAGTTATGTATACCCTTCATTGCAAAAACTGAACACCTGTGCAAGGGACGAAACTGTCGATTCGTACTTCCGACATTCCTAGTAGGAATCGTATTTTTGCAGTGTGAAGTCGGTTACGTTATTTTTAAATTCAGCGCTATAATATAATATATTTTCGTCGCTGTGTGTAATTCGCTTTATATACGCACGCCAATTATATGGATACAGTCGGCAACGAAAGTGATTACAATTTTTTGTATTTTATGACTTCTAAAGCTAATTTATTTTTGTTGAAATCGCTAGCTAGAATCTAGCTTATAGTAATTTTCGTATTTAAGAAATACCTAGTTTCAAGTATATTGTAAGAACAGAATTCAGAAGTTTTATCGAGATTCCCCAATCCCCGTGCTTCATGCAAAAATATTTCTTGTTTTCGTAACTATGATCTGCAAGCAGAAATTCAAGTAACTAAAACTGTTATCTAAACATGCAAACAGTATACCTTTTACAAGCAAAAGCGTATTATTTTATAAAACAGACAGAACCACGTAAACCAAATAAAGAGCGCCAGCAGTAAGTAAACAACTGGCTAAGGCGACGAGCGCACTCCCACAATTCCCTTTCCTTTAAATGAGCGCATCAGAGCTTTTACCCGAGTTCAAATCCCCTCCGCTTCCGCAGACAAACAAAATCTCTCACCGAAGAGTCCCCCAATCCCCTCCGGGTAGAGGTACCTGTAGATTACCAACTCTATTTTGTCGATGGCTAATGTAACACAGCTAACAACACACTACATACAGTTCAGGCCATGACAAAGTTAATCAAAAAGTTCGTCAGTGCTTCCAATTTTTTCACTCCGTTTTCCTCTCACTCGATCGAATACTAGATACTCGTATCTATGTGTCAGACAAAAATCGAGAAAATCTGAGCAATGCCTTTACAATGCCTTTGCCAAACAGTCATCAGTTAGAGAAAGGGCAACCAATAAATTGTTACGATTTACCAATGTCCAGCTTGGAATTTCATAAGCTTAGTAAAAATAAAGAGATTCTTCTTCTGTCGCCTTTTTTGGATTAACATAGATAGGGCTGTCAAATATTCTAGTGAGCCAAATGTTTTATTTGGATTTTAGAGGTAAAATCCTTAAAACATGACCTTTTCTTTTCGAGTAGCGCGACGTATCGATGATATTAAGAAGGGAGTTATTTTTGGTCGTGTACGTCTGCACTCTATCTGTGTGTAAATGTGTCCGGATAAGCACAATCAACCAAAAAATTTGTCCGGAGAAGCACAGTCTACGAAAAAATTCAATTCAATGTTGGTTTCTTTTGGTCGTGTACGTCTACACTGTAGCTGCGTTCATGTGTCCGGATAACCACAATCTACCAAAAAATCAAAGGATTATTTTTTGTGGAAACTACTTTAGTCGCTTTGAAATCTTACGGGTTCGCGTCACCGACATGCTGTTATAGCAGTATATCTGTAGCTATAAGTGTGACGTGTTCTGCAACATTATTTCATAGTTTTAAGTTTTCACTTCTTTAAATTCAATGTCAGCTTCGACATAATTCTAAAACTTTTGTGACAAACCCTTCTGTCTCCACCAGTACGTAGACGACCTGTTATTAATACTGGTGGCGACTAATTAAACTTAACCCGTAGTTATGTGACGGACGGATTATAATTTCTCTTTAGTTCATCGGCAGCATGTTTAGTGATGTTATGTGTGTCGTAACTCTGTGTTTCTCTGCTTTATGCTAAGTAAGATGCACTTGATGATGACGGAGCTAATAACCATTTGTGACGGTAGGCGATGTTAATAGTGGCATTATTATTGATACAGTTAATATATGACAAACTAGCATCTGCCCGCGATTTCGCGCGCGTGAAATTTCTTGTTTAACATAAAATGTATCCTATGACAGTCGGCAATACTGTAGCTTTCCATTAGTGAAAGTATTTTTTGAATCGATTTCGAAATAGGTATACTACTATATCTATGTACCCTGTTGGTTTAGGTAGTTAAAAAAAGGTTAAAAAAAACTGGACAAGTGCGAGTCGGACTCGCACACGAAAGGTTCCGTACCAGTATCTATAAAAACGGCAAAACAATCATGTCTGTTGTATGGGAGCCCCTTAAATATTTATTTTATTCTGTTTTTTAGTATTTGTTGTTATAGCGGCAACAGAAATATATCATCTGTGAAAATTTCAACTGTCTAACTATCACGGCTGTATCTCATTACAGCCTGGTAACAGACGGACAGACAGACAGAAGGACGGACAGCAGTCTTAGAAAAAAAAATCACGTGATGAGAGAGCTGTCAAGTAATCTGTCACTTCAATTATCATGCTAACGTCACAGTAGTACTCTTCAATTTAGCAACGTTATAATTCGTTTAGAGAACCTATCTTTTTGGACTCTTTACAATAAACGGATTACAAAATAGTATATTATTATTATAAATCTAACTAAAAAATTATGCTCAAGCATTTACATCTACGAAAAGAAGTCTATAAATAAAAGATAAAGTTTAACATACGTTAATAAAAGAAGAAACTAGGATCGTAAAACTCGAAAATAATTTGGTTATAACGTATTTTAAACAAGAAAGTGTCATCTATATAAACCCTTTTAACGATTTTTTTACCTAAGTTCATTTACCTAAACTTGAGTACAATAATTGTTGATGGCTTTAGGAAAAGAAGCAGGCCAAGGAAAATCATATGGGTATTTTGGAAGTGAGCTCAGTTCAGACTAGCGCACATCGGCGTCGTCGGTGATAACACTTGACCTTGAACTGGCCTAGCTTAGTGTTTCAATAGAATACGAACAATACGAAGCCAGCTTATAGTGGTTTCTTTTCCACTGTCGTGCGGCCAACTGTACCTTTATTTTACCAGCCTTACAAATAAACGTGGTATAACAGTTATACTCGAGAATTAACTAAGAATAAGCAAAACGTCTTGGTTGTACGAATAGAAATGTCAAGAAATGCTCGATTTTTTTTTGAATATTCATGAAAAATAACTTTAAAGGGGGGCTATCTTTAATATTTTATTTGTATCGTTTATGAAAGGATTTTAAAAGGCCCATAATGAACTATTTATCTCGACGTCAAGTCTAAATACAAGCAAGTTATTTGCTACAGGTAAACAATACGACAAGGAACATGTTAAGGCTCCTTCAAACAGGCGCGACACGCGACGCGACACAAAGGCACCACTCGTCGCGCGACGAGCGGTGCCTTTGTGTCGCGTCGCGTGTCGCGCTGGTCTGCACGAGCCTTTGATAGGGTAAAAACCTAGGCAAACCTTAGGAAGTTCATAGGTAATTTCGACTTATTTGTGATACATTTTCAGGACCATGTTTCACTTTACATACTTTCGCGTGGAAGTCATAAGACTAAGACACCACAATATTTTAAAATGAAAGCCACATTTTAATATAAACGTCCCTGTATACTACGTTTGTAAATTACATTCAGTGGGTACCCACTATCTATAATACTCTTTTTTGTAATCACTTAATTGCCTGCTACACGGTCGCCAACCGCGTCCCGACAGAGATGACCTTGATGGTTTACAACAGTGTAGATGGTGGTTTATGACCGAATCACAAAGAGCTCTGCCGGTCGACAACCAGGGTCACCTCTGTCGAGGACGCAGTTGACAACCGTGTAGCAGGCACTTTATGTAACATATTTGTTTGCTAAAGTTCTGTATCATAACTTTATTTGACGAAAGAGGTGTAGAGTACGTCTTTCAAATTCCTCGTCATATTGATGAACCTTCAATGAACTCCATTGCTTATGGGAATGACTGACATGTGAAATTACATGTGATCCTGATTACAAGCCTTTCGCAAAAGTTACATGCGTCCTTAGTAGTTAGGATCTACATTACTAATAAGCTCTAGAAAATAACGGGTTTATCATATCTCAGCTGTCAGGAACAAAATAGTGTCGATTATAAAGTGGAAGCGCATTGAAAACCCGACATTTCCCAACGATATTCTATACAATAGTTTTAACCTGTATATATGTTAAAGTACCTGGTCGACCCTGCTCGGGTGAAAATAGAAATAAACATATCATCCAGGTATACCAACGTTGTATCACATTCCCGAGGCTGTGAAAATAGAGAAACGTATTTTCCCAGATATTAGACCTAGCTAGATCAATTTTTCGCCCCCGTGAACCCCTATATTGCAACTTTCATCGAAATCATTAGAGCCGATTTCGAGAACGTGAGTACATATATACAAACAAATATACAAATATTGCTCGTTTAATAAGTATAGGATTTGGAGAAATAAATTGAAAGGAGAGTGGACAAAAGTGGTCTATGGAACAATAGCGATATGGTTTTGATATTAGTGTAGGGATGCTTCATCTTTACTGGTGCGCAAAAGTGTATACTGTATGGCTCCAATTATTTACAATAAATTACCAAGTGGTTGGAAAGACTTGACAACAGTGCTGTTTAAGAGTAGACTACGTAATTTTTTAAAGGATAAGGCGTACTACAGTGTGACTGAGTTTTTATCAGAGAAATTCTTTTGCTGAAATGTTGCTCCCTTATGGTAATATTCTAATAATTATTTAATATTGACATTTTTATTCTTTTTATTGAATTTATTATTTTAGACGAGAATGTAACTAAATACCTATCTGTTTATGTGCCGTCTTAATTTATTGACATTTTATTATTATTGGCATGAGATTGTGACATGTACCTTGACTTTTTATTTTCATTTTGTTAATGTTACATTTGATTACCTATCTATTTACCTAAACAATTTTGTATGCCTTCTGGCGGGACGTAGTATGGACCTATATTTATTTGTAACAGCTGTGTAATAGTTTACCCTATGTTCACAAAATTAATAAATGAATTTGAATTTGAAGCAGTTGACGGCCTGCGCCGTCTACTTGCAAATCTGTTACAGTGGATTTTTGGATTGTTACATAACAGGCGAAGGCTCCCGGTGTGCGGGAGCGCCTTTAGGATAATGTTGTTACACTCTTTCATTCTTATTTCACTCTTCCAGAAGCATTTTAGTTGTACAACAAAAGTGCACAATATTTATTACTCTCGTCTCAAACACACGGATTCATTCAGTGCTGTGATGTTCAATTTTCATTATTTATCAATGAATTTTCAAAACTGCTTACATTATTCAGAGCTACTAGCAAGAGAGATACTTAGAAATATCAAGCTAAATGCAAAGATTTAGCTTTATATTTCTAAGTATCTCTGGAGTACTTCTCTAAGAGATTTTTAGGAACTAGTTAGAATCACTTAGCTTCAGAAATATGGAATAGTTTAAGAAAGAAAAGGAAGGAAAAGAGAAAGATGAAGTTGCCTTAATTGTATGTTTTCTAAGAAGAGTAATCTTAAGGAATTGGTATTATTAAGGGGGTTGGATCAAGAAAGAGAGGCCCATGCCCAGCGGTAGGTGAAGCGGAAGGCGGGCTGTGAATGATGATAATGAATCGTAAGAAATTGCTTACAAATTGTTCCTAAATTTCTTATAAATCCATACAAGATAAATGTTTTAGGCACTAATCAAACCATCATCTCAAGAGCTACTTTCCGAGTTACCGTGTGAGTCAAATCTCTAATAGTACCTAATGTTATTAAGAATCCAAGATTAAAACCTACTGCCAGTTGGCCACTTGACTCCCAAACTTCCAAACCCAAACTCAACTTCATCATTAAAAAACAACAGTTGTTTATCCTAACTCCTAAATCGCATCCCCACGTTAAGGACCAATCGCAAATTACAAAACGAGCTGATTACGTATGTAAATAGGTAACACAGTACAATTGCCGAAAATAGGTAACACAGTACAATTGCTGCAATTAATATCATCAATTAAGAGTGGCCACGATTGACGGACGATCTGAAATCTCTGATTCATATGCGAGAACGTACAGTTGCACAGTTAGAATTAATAATGAACGTGTACGGCTCGGCCGCACGGACATAGGAATGAGTGGACATGCCACTGATATCGAAAAGTTTGTGGAAATAGACGTCGTCATTGATGGGGTAGAAAGGTGGGTTGTGTTAAAAAACTTCCAAGATGGTGTCCCTAGAAACAATAAGTACTAGGTACCCAAAAATCAAAAGCCATTTATTCAAACTAGGCTGAGAATCAACACTTTTTGAACGTTAAAATTACAAAAGACAGTCCTCCAAAAACGCCCACTCTTCACCACAACCTGTCGGCGCAATAAACTCCCCAGCAGCACAGCTGTCTGTTAAGTTATAAGAACTTGATATAGGATACTCCTAGACTTCAATGATTCCGAAAGCTATCATAAAGTATGTGTAATTGTTATAACCGAAGGGGGGGTTGGAGATGGAATAACGCAACCGATACGAACAAGCCGATATTGGACTGACGCAGCAGTCTAAGAACTAGTCTACCCTACATATATATTAATTATAAATATGTAGGTACCCACATCACAGTAATATATAAAAAGTAGTTAAAGAAGATGGTACAATTGAATCTACGAAGCAGGAATTCAATATTCTGTAGCTGATAACATAGATGAGTAACACCACACAGAGTTTTATAGGGAAATTAATAAAAGAAAAAGAGTTCAAAGAAGTAGAACTTATTAACTCAGTAATACGTAATTAAATTTTAAAATAACTTTCGCTTTACTTTCTAGTGTCAGTTGAAAGTTTCCACGTCTTTAATATTGGCTCTACTCACAAAGTCAAAGTCAAAGTCAAATCATTTATTTCAAATAGGCCCATGTATGGCACTTTTGAACGTCAAAATTTACAAAATATTAAAATTGATTCTAGTCGCCCCTTCCAAAAGATAGTTTTCGTATGGAGAAGTATGGGCAAGAAACTCCACCGTTACTCTTTTAAAATGTTTTACAATTGTTTGTATATGCACGTACATTAGTTAAATAATATTACCTATATGTGAAGACGATGCACCTAGAATACAATTACTATACCACAATAGGTAAAAAGAATTAAAAATGAAGCAACGACAGATAATTTAATATGTGATAGATACATCGTTCTCACATATTTACAACACAAGATTCAAACCGTACATCGTCGATTGTAAACAGACATTAAGAAGCTAATGCTATGAAAGCACTGTTTTCTATTACTCATGTCTTGTTTAGGGGTAGCCCAGAGGGTTTTTGAGCAACTATATACAGAAAGAAGACCTCTGTCCACGGTGCTCCAATCAGTAACTCTTTTGCATACAATATTTAAAAAAAAACCTGTCCGATCCGAAAGGGCTCATAGGTACTGCAATAACATTACATAAAAAGTAATAAAAGATATACCTAATTATTATTGAAAATAAAATAGTTATTGCTATTTAAAAATCACATTTTTAGTATCAAAACTACCTCAAATTCATAAAAAATAAGTAAATTTTCAACAGAACTAAACGATGGCCGCCCGCGCCCCATGTAATATTCCGATAATATTCCCCATAGAAAAAAAAGGAAATGATTTTTTTTTTCCTGGTTATTACCTTGATAAATAGACTTTCAGTACGATACTTAACAACACCCTCACGGATCGGACAAGGTTTTTTTTACATGTATATGCTTGCTCAAAAACCTTCTGGGCTCCGTACCACTATGACTTAACAGTAAAAAAAACAATTGTTTGAACAAATTGTTTTCACCCATTTTTGATACAAAAACCGTTTATAAGAAGTACATAGTAAATGCAGCAGCACTCAATTAAATTCATAATGAATCTTTACAAACAGGACATGTCTCATAAAACCCTGATAGCTATCAGTTTATTTTAATTTTTATACATGAAAGCTTTAATAAGGCGATCTATAAAAATGAACTTTTCATCTCAACAATGTAATATTCATGTTGGTGTGTGAATAACTTTAAAACAAGTAATTATACTTAAAATAACTTTGTAGGAAAACAAGTTTTGTCGATAAAGATTGTACGATTGCAAACATTGTATACGATATTAAAATAATAAAAAAGTTGCTTGGACATGTCCTACCTGACCACGTTTGAATAACAAGATAATTCAATGCTATAATAATGCAGAATATCTAATATTAGAGATGCGAAAGTCTGTTTATATGTTTGTTTGTAACAAGGTTATTAAACTCAGAGAAAGCGTATGTTGTAGTTAATACAATATCTATAGCTGTTTAAGATTATAAATGGATAAATTAGTTGGGAGAAATACATTGTTGTAATCTTTACTATAAAACTCAAATTTTTCATAGTACCTGGGCGACCGAGCTCTGCTCTGGTGAAAATAGAGAATGCTCATTTAATAGTATAGGAAACTTCATACTAATCCATGTACCTATTTATTCCATGCTGCCATGTCATTATTCATTAACTTGTTCTTTGCTTGGGTGAAAATACGAAGAAAACAAATTTTCCTAGATATGAGACTTAAGCTAGATCGATTTTTCGCCCCCGTAAACCTAGGGGTTTAACGATTTCGATGAAAGTTGCAATGTAGGCATTGCAACTTTCATCGAAATCGTTAGAGCCGTTTTTGAAAACGTGAGTACAAATATATTTGTTCAAATATTGCTCGTTTAATAGTATAGGATTCATCGTAGTTAGTCCATGAATAGACCATGAATAGTTCACCAAATTAAAATCCACGTCCATTTACAGCATTTGCTTGGCGACATCGCAGCAGACCAAGACGAAGATGGAAGGACGAACTTGACTCCTACCGAGAGGACAGCGATGCATTGAAGAAAAACATCGTGTGTCTCAATAGTTCATCAACAGATCATAACAACATTATTTGCTAACAATACTGAAAGATGCCTGCAGCACTGCAAAACTGACTTTACATCTATCCGAAAAAACAAAACTCAACCTGCACAGCTATATTTTTCAAAAAAAAGACCGTACCCTACGAAAAATCTAGCTTTCCTATAAAACTATATTGATATCAGATGTCGCGTGGACACATCAACTGGTTCCTAGTTCTGGTGTTCGTGTAATATTAGCACAATACACTGTCCACCGACTCGTCACGAATTAACGCGTGCATCGAGCGGACGCCACTCAGATGCTAGTGAAGAATCACTTTGACTAGGTACATCACTATATTGACTACATCACTATAATTGATAATCTGACTATATTGACTACCCATTAACCTCAAACAGACACAGAAGGAGGAGGTTGGTTACAGTTCTTTCGCAATTATTTTATAGCGGTACAAGGAGCTTTTGGGGCGTGGCCAAAATTGGAACTAACGCCCCATGCCAATGCCATTCAAACGCCAAAAGATTCGTGCAGCACTGTATATAGACCACACCTTTGCTATTGTCAGACAGACAGAAATATAAGGTTTTGTTTACAGTCCTTTCACAATCACTTGACCTAAAAGATTTAAATCGTAAGATTCGCCCTACCCCGTCAAAAGATGGTCGCGTTTCTGCTTCGTTTTAACACCTCTGACACAGTGTCACAGACACTTGACTTGATTGTCATGGAAATGCCATATTGTGTGAGCTCAATCTTCCCAGTATGGACACATTTTTGCGCGACTTAGACCGCTCAGGGCACATCTAACGATTACAATCTTTGCGGCCCATAGGATTATGATTAGCAACCTGAAGTATAGCAACAACAGATACTTAACTGTGACGCAAAATCTGAAGTAAAATAACTGAAAATTCTGTAGTAACTATGTTTGTCGAAAGCCGCAAATGTATAGCATTCGATAGTGAAACAAAGAAGACAGAGTAAAAAAAAATTTTTAAAAAATACAGGCGAATTGAGATGTATCCTCCTTTTTGAAGTTGGTTAAAAAAATGTGAGTTAAACCAACATACTATTTTTGTGTGACACAGCCTGAGTGTAAATCCTTGCTGTTTTTTTATCTTGTGAGAAACAAGATTATATTATAAGACATAGGATTAAGGATGCAACGATACCGATACGATAATCGAATATCGGCGATTATCGTACCTTACGATACGATATTAACGATACATTCTTTTCTTAAAAAATTTGCAATTTTCACTAAAATAAAACGCATAACGCGTAAACTGAAGGTGGATCCGTAGAGGTAGCTCACGAAATATAAATTTACTTGCGTTTTTTGCAATCTGCAGGTCAGTGAGGTAGATTCTTAATCAAAATATGTGTCACAACCGTAACAAATATGTATTTACAGTATTAGTACCTATATTATTTATGTGTATAATTTTATTAGCATGTCCTCCATGCATTAAATAAATAATACATTAATATTTAACTTAGATATAGCATGGAATTTGAATTTGTACCCGATTGATGGCAATATGCTCGCCCATTAAGTACTGGGACTTGAAAAACAACTGGGGAAAAAAATCCACAAATTACAGCCGGGACCAACGGCTGTAAAGATAGTCACCCATCCACGGACCAATCCCGGCAAGCGTAGCTTAACCTGGTGGATGGACCCGTGCGGCTGATATTACTTAGTTACGAGCATAGTGGATCCATATGATAAAGAGTTACTCTATAACCCAAAAAACTACCCTTTAGAGTAATTATACACAATTTATGTGCGTCCATGATCAAAACATCGTATATAGCAGCTGCAGACTCATAGTGTACTTATGTACTCTCGGGTGTTAGCTGTCAACAAACACTGTCACAGAGCCACACATAGAGGGTTTATACTGTGAAATCACAGTTAGGAAACTCCAGATATTTCGCACAATGTGAAAGGGAAACCTGTAATTTTTGGGTACAAAGGCACAGCACAGTTGGCTCAGTGGCTAAGCTTTTGGCTTTACGCACATGTCGCGGAATTTATTCCCGAACGGAACAAAACTTGATAAAGAAAAATGTAATCAGACCGCCCATTGTGTTACCCAAGATATGATATCATAAACGGTCATCTATTCTATTTTAATAATATTATGGTCTGGGTACCTACCTACAGATAGATTATCCCGGCTGTAAGTTTTTTTCAAAGCGAGATTTGAGTCTGTCAAGTCACATAATATATTGTATATGTTTACTCCTAGTGTTGGGAATATCAAGTTGCTCCTAATAATTAACAAGATATCTTAGAAGTTTAGTAGTATTCATGATAGGGTTTATTGAAGGTAACAGGACCTTCATTCCTTCAGCAGAACGTTATTAAAAATATCTAAGAACGTGCAAAAAACGCAAACGCCACCTATTTTCTACAGCAAGCTCTTACTAAACACCCCTCACAGTAATAGGTACCTAAATTAAGGCAAATCTAAAGGTTAAATTCCGAATGCGTCCGCAGACCTCAGACGATAAACGCAGACGACAGTGCCGCTGCAGTTTAGCTTACAAACCTATCTCATCTACGACGATACCGGCCTCTTCTTCAGTTTCGCAAAACTCATTTGTCAAAAAAAAATACGTCTCCATAACTGTCGCCATCTACGAAAGCGGTTTCATAGAAACCAGTAGTGTCGCCGCGATTTGTCATTGCATTTGGGCGGCACTGCTGCTGCAGTGTGTGGTCTGCCGTCGCCTTCGGGATTATACCTTAATTCCTAAATTAATTTTACTTTCCTATTTAAAAGCTAGCGCGAACAGAAATAAAGTTATTAAACTAACCGAAAACCAAAGCCAACATTCGGATCAAACACTCACCAAAATCATTTGTTTTTAATTCTGCTGCATGTAGTGCGTGGGGGTGTACTGATGACGGTGTGGATTCACGCCAGCTCGGTGGTTGCAGGAACGCTGTTGCTGCTACTGCTCGCCGAACTGCCCGTCGATCCGTTCGCCGAACTGCCCGTCGAGCCGTCCGTCGAATCAGCTTCCCTCGAAGACTCCTTGTTCCACAGTAATCAGCTAACCTTCGCTCAGTATTACCACCACGCACCTCATCGAATTATCTGTAAAAAAAGGAATGTAGAATATTTTTTTTAAGTGGACTAAATGTTCTATGTTAACTGTCATCTACTACAACCGACTTCATCATGTGTGGTAAGCAGCAGTTTAAAAATCTACAGGACTCATATTCAAGTGACAAGTTGGACAATTGACTCTCAAATGCTAAGGCTCGACAGCCATACACATTAGAACATAACAACAACCTAAAAGATTAATACTGTAGGCCTATATTTCAGGAATGTATCGAATTGATTTTCAGCAATAACCAGGCTCTACGTCGAAGAAAATCCGTTACATCACAAAATGAACAAAGCACTACAATCTGTATATTTGAACAGAGCTTTATCTGTTCGTGATACCTTTCTAGTGGTTCGGGTACCTCGAAACTGACGCTACTACGCAATGATATTGATAAGTTCTAGGAAAACAGATAGATAGAATATTCTTTATTATGAACACCATAAAAATTAGATATAAATGTAGAAATTTTACATTGGGTGACACAATGGCCGGTCTTATCGCTAAAAGCGATCTTTTACAATACCTACTGAGGTAGTCAGTGGTGGACTGAGGGCCCATTTTTTTTGTCCTTGAGAAACAAATTGCGACTTATAGGGAAATGAGTTAAAAATAGTAAAAACTTGAAGCAAAGGACCATACATTTCTTAAACGTGATTTTAAGAAATGTTTTTTTGGCTCTCAATCCAGACGCTTGCATAAAGTGGCATAGCATAAATCTCAGAAAGTACAATCTCTGTGTTTTTAACTTATTAATTATTATTTTAGAAATTAGTTAAGATTTTCTTAAATCTTTTAAGAAATTTACAAATCGCTAGAATATGACGTTACAAATTTATGGCGGCTTAACTGGGTCCCTCAGTTCATTAATGTCTGTACTGAGGAATCTACAAAACCTGAGTTTAACTGAAATATACATAAATATGCCTTTATCGGTATTGGTATTGCTATCCTTTAAAACACTACTGGTTTTGAAACTAAAGGCAGAAATGCCCCATTGTCTGTTTAGGTAAGACTAGATTTTAGACCTGTTGTTGAAATAATGCCTTCATTAGATTCGGAGTAGAGAACACTATTTGGATCAAAGCTTTGTGTGGAGGTAATCAATACATTTATTTCTCTGTACACCTAAATAATATATGTGTCCTTTGTACTTCGATCAACAATATGTTATTGGTATTGTTGATCGAAGCCTTTGTATGTCTTTCTACCACACAAATAGATTTAATTAAGAGTTGAATGAAGAAAAGTGATATATATAAACATCGGCCATGTACCTGTCGGACCACGCACAATGAAATATTCCGTAGTTGGGATGAATAAATCCCAAGAACAAACTTAACATTTTAGTTGAAAAACATCTAACATTCCGTATGGGAGAACAAAATGGTTGTAACACACCCACAATATTTTTGAACGACCTTTCCAACGACACCCCACACCATGAGATAGACGAGAAAAAAACATCCCCACTTTATTTAGGGGAGGTAGGTACCCTAAAAAATAAATTTACCACGTTGTCGGCGTGATTAATATGTATACCCATGCCAAATTAGAGCTTTCTAGTACTAACAGTCTCTGACCTAAGCCGCGGACAGACAGACAGACGGACATGGCGAAACTATAAGGGTTCCTTGTTTACTACGGAACAGGAAAACATTATTAAGATTGATTCAATGACAATCAAGTCAAGTCTCTGTAACATTGTGTCAAAAGCATCAACTATACAAAACTAATTGTTGCACCACTTAAAATGATAGTGTATGTGATAAATTAAACTACATACTTACATACTTAGTTGAAAATAAGTTTATTTTTGTGTTATTTGCACACTAACTATTATTTATTGCAGATTCTTAGATTTTTCTGAATTCCGAGGACCCGTGCGTTTTACTTTCCTAAGGTTGAACACCCGATATATATTACTTTCCTCTATGGTTGAACAGAAGCAATGGGGATAAAAACTGCCATTTGCTCACTTCAGATGTCGCTATCATTGTCCGTCTTTAAATTTGACAGCTAGCTGTCAATATCCATACATTTTTTGTAAACAATCAACTTATTTTACGCCTAATTAAATAATATGCCCCCTTGCGCAGCTGTTGACTGCAAATATCCGGGGACCCATGTATTCCCCAAAGATCTTAAAAGAATAAAAGTGTGAGAGAGAGCTCTCCGAAGAAAAAATTGGAAACCAAATAATTCGTCGAGGTTATGTACTATATTTTAACCTGAAGACTTCTATCAGACGAATGCGTATACAGGTGATGCTCTTTTTCATAATACAGTGAACTTAAGTGTGTTTTCATTATAGGCATTTGTGGATATTTATTTATATACATTATACTAAGGTTCTGTTGTTAAGATTATCTTTTAATCAACCAAAATACTCGTATGTCTAAGTAGCAAGCATCTATGCAGCATTCGCTTTATTGCATTGTATTTAATATCTTCATACCAAACTACCTACTGCCTAATATTAACACATATCCTGCACTGAATCCTACCGAACGGACTGGCCCGCAGCGACTGTGGACAAACCTGTGTGGAAAAGGAAATGGGAGGCCTTTGCCTAGCTGTGGGACTTTATGGGCTAAATAGATAAATATATCTTCCACTCATCATATTTGTATTTAATGTTTCGCACATAGATAAGTAGATCATAAATCCTTTTTGTCTGTTCTAGGTGATGAAAATATATACAAAAGGCTCAGGAAGACTGCTGTACCCTCTATTTTTTCTTTTACTAAAGTCAAACCAGTCCACCCCTTAGCTGAAGACAGAGCAAATAGACTGTTACAGAGAAATGAGAAAAAACAATGTTTTGATACATATAGTGATCAAATTGCTGGACCTAGCCATGTTCAAACCCGTGATAGTTATGAAGAGCCATATAAAGACGAGGAATTTACAATGTTTAACGAAATAGAAATTTTTCCTAGCACACCATTGGAGCCAGATGATGGGCCAGAGCGGGACCAACATACTGTATCATCAAGGCATACTCAAGTGAATTGTGTACATTTATGGATCTATAAAGAACTGTAGAAACAATGACAGTATCATTGCTTGCTACACAGGTTTTGAAACCTATCAAAAGTTCTATTTTGTGTGTTCGACTTAAGTGTAATGGCTCACAAAATAAAGTATTATGGAAGTCATGTGAAGAATATTACTATTGAAAATGTTATTTATTTCAATGTAATTTAATTTTTAATTTATTATTTAATGTAAACCAAATATTTGATCCTAGTTTATTGCATTATTGCTTTGTTTTTACATAATTCTAAATCAGCCATTATTAGAAATTAATTGCAGTCATAAAAATGTTAAATTCAAATATAGTGCATGTGGTGTTAGCTTTAAGTAATTGTTGCACTTATAAATGTATATCGTGTAGTTTTAAAAGAAATGTACTTAATGTGTAAACAATTGTAGGCTAACCTATTAATTAATAAATAAATAAATAAGTCAACGCGTTCACATTGAACGTTTGTTATGTTTGACAAAACATCACAATTTTGTGCCCCTCGCATCAAAGATATTTTTTGTTTGTCTTATGTGCTGTAACTTTAGGGAATGTATTATGTAATATGCATTGTGTATAAGGAGATAAATAAAACATTGTACTTATATAATATTAATTTGGTTTTATTACAGTATCATAGTATTTATCGTAAATTGCTGGTTGGAGATACTCAGTATAAAATGATGTTGTTTGAACATTTTTCTGTGCATACTTTATGCATAGGTAATTGTAATCTTTGTACATACTATATCCTCTATACCATGGAGGACTGTGAAGATATGTTTACAGTGTGCTTCCAAGCCACTTCCAGCTGCACATTCACAATGACTTTCACATATCATACCAGTCTTATTCATTAATCTTTTCATTTGTGCCTTACATTGTGCATGAAAATAAGAATGGTTACGATCATTAGCTTGATCAAGCTCCTATTTTCATAGAGGATTTTCACTTTAGGAGATATTTGAAACCTGAAATAATATTAACATTAAATTAAGTATATTACACGTTTTTTTTATAGTTGAACTCACAAAGGAAGTAGTGAATGCATCATAAGTTGATCACTGTATGAAAACTTACCTTTCAGCAAACGTTTGAATGTGGGTTTTAGATAGCGCTGGAAGATCAGTGCTAGAATTGACATCCCTGAACTTTTCCAGGGCAGGAATGTTAGGGTTATCATCCTCAAGCTCTTATTCAACTCCGATCAAGTTATTCCCGTCGTATGCCTCCAGTCTTCAACAAAAAAAGGAGTTTTAAATAATGTAAACAAAACAATCTATCAAATATAAAATGGTCATTATTTATTTACCTTTCCACTAAAGTTGCTTTTTTACCCGTGGTAGACGCATCTCTTTTCCATAACTCCGCTTTTAGTTGTACTACACTCCAAATCGCATACATTTTTGTCTAGTTTTCGTATATACGATATCGACACAACAGTGAAAACATAAGCAACAATGGCGGACTAAAGACGCACAACCGTGCTGCCATCTGCTATGAGCTTTCAGTTTTTAACCCCATTGGTTGTCATGGAGATGGAATAGACAAGTGGACAGATTTAACAAAAAAGGAAGTCTTAAAAAAAGTTTCTAACCTCAGAAAATTTTCTGCTGAATTTGAAAACGCGGTTGGCGCAGCGGCTGAGCTTTGAGCTTATACGCAACAAGTTGCGCGTTTTATGCCCGCACGGAACAAAAACTTATATGGTCTGGGTCTACAGATAGTTTTACCCGGGCCTAAGGGTTTTTCAAAGTTAGGTTTTGGTCTGTCAAGACACCCACGAATTTTATTGTAACTAGCTTTTGCCCGCGGCTTGGCCCGCGTGGACGTCAGACATTATACCACGGGAACGTACTGCCAGGATAAATAGTAGATTATTAACCAAGGGGATAAAGCAGTATCTTCTGTCGCGGGTGACGATTTAAATCGCGAGCGTAACGAAGGACTCGAGGTTTACTCCCGAGCGTAGCAAGGGTGTTAAAAACTTAAATCACGAGCGAAGCGAGGGATTTAAGGCGAGTCCTGAGTGTAGCGAGGGATTTAAGTTCAAACAAGACTAAGACAGCTTTATCACCGAGGAAAATACTCTACTTTTCGTACCATTTGCGAAAAAATTAACACAATAATAATATGAGATAAGCATTTATTAAAAATAATGACAATTAAAAGTAAAAGTTAACATTTGAAACATTGGTCCAATTATTGATAGAGAGAGTTACATTTTTGTTTGGTACATTTATTGTTGATGAGTTGATTTGAGTATTTCTCTGTTCTTGCGTCTGAGGAACTTGCGTTTCATTGTAGATAGTATACGTCGGAGATAGTGGTGGTGGTGCATCGTGAGTTACGGACGAAGATAAGATGCCGGAAGTTGATGGTTGTGGCTCTGATGGATTAAGTTTTATATTTTTGTTAATTTGACTGCTTAGTATGGTTTTATTCGCCATTGAGCTTTCGATATAACCCTCAGCTACTCTATCGGAGCTCCAACCACCGTGTCTTTTTATTGACTTAATATCCGCCCCTGAATCCGCCAAGAAAGTCGTCGAAGTTCTTCTAAAGTAGTGACCGGTGTAGAGTTCAACATCTTTAAATTTTAAATATTTAGCAATTTCCTTTGGCATATTGCTAATTTTATTTTTGCCGATGGCTTGTCGAGTACATTTCCCATTCCGATAGTTTATAAAAATCTATTGTTTTCCATGTTGGTGGGACGTAATGCTTGGTATTTATGAATGATTTTAGTATATTGTCCTTGTACAATGAATGACCGATTTTTCTTTGTCTTAGTTTCCTTTACATTAATCAGCAGTAACTCATTGGAATGATTTTCAACGTCCTCCACCTTTAAGTTTACAAGTTCACATCCGCGGCAAGCACCATTGAGTCCAAAAATTAAGGCCACCTATAACAAAGATAAAAAACAGGTAAATATATAGAATAATTACCATTACTAAGATACGAAATATTCATAGTTAAATCATGTATACTTACTTTTGTGGCCAGAAAAAATTCGTCAGGAGCTTCATTAAGAAATTTTTCCACATTTTGAGTCATAAAAATTTTAGACTTCTTTGCGCAATGCCCTTCTGATTTTCTTTTTAAAAAAGCCAGTAATTTCGTGAATCTCTTTATTTCAATGCTGTGTTTGATGCTTATTGTAGCTTTCAGTTTTGAGTATACAGGGCGTCCCAAAGTTATGGGACATGAAGGGAAAGTACCTTAAATATCGTAGATAGGGTATTTTGCTGAAAGAAGACATTATGTTATTTTTTAAAGTTAGTAATTCTGCATTCAAAGATTTTCTAAAAATTACTTGCCTCGTCTGGGAATCGAACCGACTTAAATGTAAAAAAAAACACCCCTACTTTTATGATGTCAATCGAAAGAATGGCCAAAAAATAATAACTCTTCTTAAGTAACATAGTATTTTAAAAGAAAGGAACAGCGTGAAATTAATCATTTTAATCAAATTAAAAACACATGAAACTGCCGTAGTCAATTAAGTGGGTATTTTTTTTGTAAATTAATTAATTAAATGCTCAAAATGTGATCCCTCTTGTCTTACGCAAATCGCCAATCTTTTAATGAGTCCGCTGCCTGTTGATTTTCTTATCATTTTATGGTGAATACTCGATATGATATGGCACATTTCTGTTTGTAACTCGCCCGTTCTCGTATCGTTTTTTGTATAGCATATTTTTCACGTATCCCCAAAAGAAGAAATCTAATGGTGTAAGGTCCGGGGATCTGGCCGGCCATCTAATTGGTCCATTCGTACCAATCCAAGTAGGAAAACATTCACTACTTTTTGAACGTCGTCGTCGGCAATCAATAACTTTTTTGAAATTTCACTCAAACATTTTACGTTGTTCGTTTCTTTTAAAATACTATGTTACTTAAGAAGAGTTATTAGTTTTTTTTCATTCTTTCGATTGGCATCATAAAAGTAGGGGTGTTTTTTTTTTTCATTTAAGTCGGTTCGATTCCCAGACGAGGCAAGTAATTTTTAGAAAATCTTTGAATGCAGAATTACTAACTTTTAAAAATAACATAATGTCTTATTTCAGCAAAATACCCTATCTACGATATTTAAGGTACTTTCCCTTCATGTCCCATAACTTTGGGACGCCCTGTATGCACCAAAGTGTATTCGGATTCTTTGTCTTGGATAAATAATCAAAATCGACAAAACTCAAACTCAAACTCAAACTCAAAGCATTTATTTCAAATAAACCAATTACAGGTACTTTTGAATTGTCAAGGGGTCGGTCAGTCAGAAAGATGAAGCTAGTTGCCCATTCCAAAGCGTAGTAGGTACCTATGGAGAAGAACGGGCAAGAAACTCCACGGACACTCTTTTAAATAAAAAAATTGTTACAAAATATTGGTTACATTATTCATGTTGAAATTATACATGTGAGAACAATGTAGAAAGACGTGCACGTTAAAAGCGTCCGTAACTAAAAACAAAAATAAAAACAATTCAAAAATTAAAATAAACCGTGGCAGCTAAGAGATGACCAGTCCCTACTGACGGCGCCCGTTCACGAACATGACGCATGGATCAGCACCATTTAGCTCAACCATTTTGAAGGGAACTTAATGATCCAACACACACGCCACCATCAGCGAGACATTTGAGTGAGCATGACACTCTCAGCCGCCAGGGCACATTCAAGTCAATGAAAGACGTACCCAGGTAATGGTAGCTTTATGGAATGTACGTGGTCACAATGCCCACACATGTGATATGCAATTATACAATACAAAGAGATTGAATTTATACAAAGAAAGATAGTTTTTACAATCTTCATCAGCCGCAACAACACTTTCGAATGCTCATCAATTAATTTATGTGCCCTTGTGGAGCTGGACCAGCGCTAAGCCAAGCATTTTTATCAGCGATGTAATCCCCCAACTTATAATATGCTTGGCAGCATAGTGTGCGTTTTATACAAGATTTAAATTTCGTTTCGTTCAGTTGGAGTATGTGGGGAGGTATTTTATTATAACATTTTAAACAGTACCCCATGAAGGATGAGTCTACTTTAGCCAGTCTGAAACCCGGTTGAACTAATTGGTCCCTATTTCTAGTCCTATAATTGTGTCTATCACCTCTTTTACTGAAAAGACTTAGATGTTTCCTTACATACATGATGTTTTCATAGATATATTGACAAGGTACCGTCATGATGTTAATATCTTTAAACAGTTCCCTTAGAGAATCGCGTCTGCGGAGGCCATATATTGCTCTGATGGCTCTCTTCTGCAGAATAAAAATAGACTCGATATCTGCCGCCCGTCCCCATAGTAAAATACCGTAAGACATAATACTATGGAAGTAACTGAAATAGACTAGTCTCGCGGTATCTACATCAGTAAATTGACGGATTTTTCTCACAGCATATGCTGCTGAACTTAGCCGTCCCGTAAGAGATGTTAAATGAGGACCCCATTGCAGCCTTGAATCGAGCGTGATCCCCAGGAAAACAGTTTTATCGACGAATTCTAGTTTCTCTTTATTCAATACTATGTCACAATCACTACTTTTAACATTTGGTAAAGCAAATCTTATGCATTTAGTTTTTTTCCCATTTAATACTAAATTATTAGCAGTGAACCAATTTTGGACTTGCAGTAGGGCGTTATTTACGTCGTCAAGATTTGATGCACGTCTATTTATCTTAAAAATTAGGGAAGTATCGTCAGCAAATAACACCATTTGAGGTTGGTTTTTTAATAGATGGGGTAGATCATTAATATATACTAAAAAGAGGAAAGGACCCAATATCGAGCCTTGTGGAACACCCATTTCTACTTTTAGACCGAGTGAATTGACACCATTAATTTGAACTTGCTGTTGTCTATCATTTAAATAAGATTTTACTAAACTGAGTGCAAGTTTACCTAGTCCGTAATGCTCAAGTTTCAAGAGTAAGGTTTCATGATTTACGCAGTCAAATGCCTTGGAGAGGTCACAAAAAATTCCTATGGCATCTTGGGCCTCCTCCCACGCTGTAAATATGTGTTTTAATAAAGTGACACCGGCGTCAGTCGTACAACATCCTTTTGTGAAACCATATTGCTGATCGTGTAAGATTTGGTTGGTGTTAAAATGATTAAGCATCTGATTGAGCATTACCTTTTCGAACACCTTGCTGAATACCGGCAGCACAGATACTGGCCTATAATTGTTGGTGTCTTTACTGTCCCCAGATTTAAAAAGTGGTATAACCTTACTGTATTTCATTAAATCCGGGAAGACTCCTTGATCCACACACAAATTAAATATTAAAGCTAAGTATGGTGCTATAGTCTCGATTGTGGATGTACAAACTTTGATAGATAATCCCCATAGATCTTCGGTCAATTTGATTTTGATTTGCCGAAAAGCTTTTATAACTATCAAAGGGTTAATATGTTTAAATTGAAATTCAACCGGGCAGCCTGGAACGTTTGCTCTTAATAAATCAATTGAGACATCGGGTGAAGAATTTAAAGCTTCAGTGGTTTTAGATGGTATATTAGTAAAGAAATTTACAAATTCTTGAGCTACTTCTAAGTTAGAGCTTATGGCACCACGTGAAGTCTCCAATGTGTAATCAGTGTTTCGTATTTTTTTCCTATTAGTTTCATTATTTATAACTTTCCAAACTGTTTTTATTTTATTTTCTGCCGATTTGATCTTGTTGCTAATGTATAGGGCTTTAGCTATCTTGCAGGTATTTCTAAAAATTTTGGAATATGTAGCAACATACTTGTTGAAAGTTTCAGTGTTAATGTAGGGCTTAAGGCCATAAAGCTCGAAAAGCCTTTCCCTACTTATTCTAATACCTCTAGTTGCCCAGTCACTAAATACAAAATTAGTGCAAATATTTTTTGTTTTCTTTTCAAAAGTTTTATTGAATTCAGTGTGCACTACTGAAAAGAAATCCTCATACAATTTATTTGCATCGTCCATATTATTATGGCCCAGAACATTTAACTCATTATTTAAGTTACTATTGAATCTATTTAATTTGCCAGTTGTTATTGGTCTAAATTGTATTTGCACTTTTTGCAAAGGTGTTCTAAACTTAAAAGTTACCGTTTGTCCACTATGATCAGACGGCAAATAATTTACGATGGCTTTAGCTAAATAATCACAATCGCAGAAGACATTATCGATACAAGTAGCAGAAGTTGGAGTTACTCTAGTCGGTTCTGTAAAAATATTAGATAAATTGAATGATTTAAAAAGGCTTAACAATCGACTGCTATTTAAAGTATTTTCCAGAATATTAATATTAAAATCACCACAAATTATTGCTGAAGAAGAAGTACTGATTCTGAAATTAATAGGCCTTTCGCACTTCTCCACGTTGAAAATTCTTCATAAGTTTTTAAATAATTTTCCTTGGATTTTGTTGGAAGCAAATTATTTATAATTGCGGCAGAATTTGCACTGATGGAATCCGACAATTCACTGTCACTGTCGCTTTGATTTAACATCGTAACGTATTTTTAGAACATTAACTTATTTATAAAAATAAATTAAAATTAACTTAACGTTTATGTATTTGAAGAAAACAAAAACGCGGCAAATTCCTAGACTAATTTTTTGTCGGAAAAGCAAAGGCATCAAGCTCATACGGCCTCGTCGGTTTTCGTAATTTTATTTAATAATCATCACTGCATAATAAATGCGTATTTCTTTTTCAAAAAGATGTATAATGCTTTATATACAAACTCAATGGTGTAAACACAGATGTAGTTCAGTATAAATTTCGGTAAGTATTCCAAATTTAAATCACATTCTCCCCCTAGAGGATGAATGAAATTCAGTACAATTTTCTTTCCCTGTTTTTAACAGATTAAAAATGACTATTGTTATGTTCGGTTTTTGTGGCGTAGAATGTCACTTTTTTGAGCAAGTGGTACGAAAAAGTATTATATATCTTAACTCGGTCATGGTCTGTGTGCCAAAGTTCATCGAAATCCGTTCAGCCGTTATTAAGAGCGTGCATTCTAAAAGTGGGCAACATCGCAAAATACATGTCAAATATTTCGCTGTTTTGATTAATTAGGCAATATTACTATATGAAAATATGAAATATTGCTAATTAGTGAACTAAAGTTTTGATTATGAAATGCAATAATTAATATGGTAACACCGAATTAGATGCAAAAAAAGTATTTAGACCAAATGCCTTTTATAAAACGGTTACAACATCAATTTCAGTGTTATAATTGCAATTCATTATTAATATTCTAGTTCACTAGTTAGCCATATTTCATTATTCCATACAGTAATATTGCCAAATTTTAATAATACAGTAATAAATTTAATATTTTACAGCTATTTGCGACGTTGCCAACTTTTATAATGAACGCTCTTAAGGCGTGAAAAGGTAACAGACACACAGAGTTACTTTCGCATTTAAGTATAATATACTAGCTTCCGCCAGCGGCTTTGCCCGCGTGATTTCTTTATAAATTATAGCCTATGTTACTCAGTGATTATATAGCATTCAACAAGTGAAAGAATTTTTAAAATCGGTCCTGTAGTTTTACAGTTTATTCATTACAAACAAAAGTACAAATCACTATCAATATTACTAGCTGCGCCCCGCGGTTTCACGGTCTACTCATATTGCCTTTCATCCAAATTCGTTCAGCCGTTTTAGCGTGAAAGAATAACAAACAAGCAAACATACAAAAAATCTAATCGTTTCTATTTATAACATTAGCTTAGATTAGTGTAGAAGTATGGATTATTTCTTGTGTTGGGCAATGTTATATTGCTTCTAATTATTCGACTGATTCTATCTATTTAAGGTTTAGTAATTCCCTCTAGGAAATAACTGGTCCCCACACTACAAGTTGACGTTCGTCGTAAATCAATTCGCACAAACTGCAGCAATCCCCTCTTATAAGGGAATGGACGATGATCTATACACATAGAATACAAGCATTTAAGGCTTTCCTATAGATAGAACAGTCCTAAGTACGGTGGGACGTTCAATTGGGAAGCAGGATGTAGATTTGGTGGGTACCCCAATTACGTTCCCTACGCAACCTAATCGAATTCCCGTGTCGGACGGTCAAGACGGCCGGTGGGGTAGGAGCCCCCGTGACTAGTAGTGGCCTGTCAATCCGGATGATCACTCTGTAATCCGATTAAAAGTGGTGCTATAAGGTCCGGTGCCCGATTGCGTATTTTATTTTTAATAATGTCGAATTATGCACAAGGTTTCTCTAAAGCAACACAAATCTGGGAAATGAAACATCGGATATTTAAAAAATAGGCAGTCATGGGGATTGCCGACAGAATTGAAAACTTAAAACTGATATTAGCGCCATCTAGATTCTATAGTACAGCACTACAGCGCGAGGATGTTGGAAACGCGAGAGCAAGAATCACTTCAAAGGTTACATGTTATTTTCGGGATAAGGGCAAAAGATTGATCAACTTATTTTTTTCTGTTGATTAATTTTGTAATAAAGTAATTTTGTAGTCTGCTAATTTTGTAATAAAGTAATTTTGTAGTCACTCAACCCCAATACCCCCATAAAAGCACGGAAAATGTCAATTCGACAGATCTCCAAACGGATGGTCAGCAAACTAGTGAAATTATAACCACTCAGCGGGTGCCGCCGCCGTCTTCAACCAAGAGTAAAATATGTTTGTTGAGCACGGACAGCAAAAACAAAGTCTTAGCAGTGGCTCAAAGCGTTATTAATCATGACTACGAAATTTGTCATTACCTGAAAACCAATGGAGACACCGAACAACTTCTTTGTGGCTTGGAAACTAAGTTATGTGATTTTACTTTGAGAGACTTTTGCATTATCTTAATAGGTGCGGAAGACTTTAGAATAACAAAAAACTATTTTGAAATTATTTTTTACGTTCGAAAAATACTACAGAACATAACACATACAAATGTAATTATTTGTTTTCCTACCTACAAACTTGGTTATTCTTTATATAACTGGCGAATAGAAACATTTAATAATTTGATATACCTAGATTTAATTAGCCATCAGCATGCTTATTATATAGATTCGAATTCAGATTTAACAGCAGATTTCAATATGTTTCATAAGCACTCGGGTAGAGTAAATAACAGAGGTATAAAATCAATTTTTGAAAATGTAATGTTGTTGATGAAAGATATTGACTATAATGTAGAATTAACACCATGTAATATACATAGGGATCGATACAGAAAGGATCAATCCACAAATGAAGAATATTGTCTTGGTTCTAATCCACAATGTACTCCTACGAATAATAGTAATGATTCTCAGTCAACGTATCGTGTAAAAGTTGATAACAAACATAAAGATTTTTTTCGTGTATAAGCACATATTTATCTTACACCAGAACATTAATGGGCTGATAGGAAAATCAGGCCAATTGAGCATTCACCTTAATGAACTCCTACAACAAGGAAAGGTGGTTGATCTCATCTGTATCACAGAGCACAATATGAAAACAGACGACACCACACAACTAAATTTACCTAACTATAAAATAGCAACGTTTTCGTCACGAAGCACAAGAAACGGGGGTACGTGTATATTAATTAATCCTATCCATGAATATAAAATCATAGATGTCAAAAAATTCTGTGTCTCAGATGTCATAGAATGTTGTGCCGTTGAACTAACAGATCATCGGTTGGTGGTTATTTGTATTTATAGACCTCCAAAACATAGTAAAGAAGTAACAGCAGTTTTCTTTGAAAAACTAGATCGTATGTTAACACTATTTCGACATGGTGATAAAAAAATTGTAATATGCGGTGATTTTAACATCGATATTCTTCAAAACACGAGATTGGCTACAGAGTTCGAATATCTGCTTCTAAATTATAATATTAGACCGAGTATAAAGCAGCCTACTCGTATATCTAGTGGCACATGTATTGATAATATTATGCACAATGTTAAAGGTAGCCGTGGTGAAGTTCTTGACTTTGATTTGTCTGATCATACGGCTCAGCTCTTCAGATGCCCGGTAAAAAAGACGTGTTCTATTAAATACTGGTATGTAAGAAATCGTGACTACTGTGCCGAAAACAGAGCTAAGTTTCTAGACTGCATGCGTAATCTTAGTTTTGACGAAATCTACAAAAGTACAGACCCTGAGACAGCTTTCAATTTATTTCACGATACGTTCCAATTATTCTATGATCTATGTTTTCCTTTTTTAAGAAAAAAGATTTCTATTAAAAAAACCCCCAAGTGGCTGTCTAAAGGTATCCGAACCTGCAGTAAACGAAAAAGAGATATACTTTGGCAATATAGGCGATCTCCTACTCATGATAATAAGTTATTACTAAAACAATACACAAAACGACTTAAAAAAATTATATACTTAACTCAAAAAGCACAAAATAATTATCAAATAAATAATGCTGAAAATAAAAGTAAAGCTACGTGGAACGTAATCAATAATTGCAAAACAAACTTTCCTTCAGAACCTTTGAATAAAATAAATCTTAATGGTAAAATAGCTCATGATCCCACAGAAATCACTACGGCTTTTAATGACTACTATATAGATTCAGTAAAGCAAACGTCTTGTAATAAAAATAGCAATAGCTTCCCAAGCCAAACCTATTACCCTAAATCGTTGTTTATGGCACCTACTGATCCTCGAGAATTATATGAAATTATAAATTCATTAAAAAACACGAATAGTACAGGTTACGACGGTATTTGTACAAAAATATTAAAACTAGTATCAAATATTATAGCACCCGTACTGAATCATATAATTAACTTGTGTATAGAAAACGGTCACTTTCCAAGTAAATTAAAATTGACAATAATAAAACCGTTGCATAAAAAAGGTGATAAAACAGCTGTTCAAAATTACCGTCCAATAGCTCTAATCCCAGTACTGTCTAAAGTATTCGAAAATGTCATAAACAAGTCTTTATATTCTTTCTTTGAATCACAAAATATACTAACTAAAGAGCAATATGGTTTTCGTAAAAATAAAACAATAAATAAGGCAGTCTTTGAATTACTCTCAAAAATCATAGTCAATATTGACAAAAAAACACCGATCGCAGCCATACTAATGGATATGTCAAGGGCATTTGATCATGTAGACCATGAATTATTACTACGTAAGTTAGAAGGTTATGGCGTAAGGGGCAATGTATTAAAATTAATTAAATCCTACCTATCTGACAGAAAGCAAGTCACTGTCTTAAAAAAGGTTTGCCCAAAAACAAAAGTAGAAGATACCTATACGTCGTCGACTAGATATGTTACATGTGGAGTTCCCCAAGGAAGTGTCCTCGGGCCCTTGCTATTCATTGTATACATTAATGATTTACCAAAATGTATTAAACATCAAACCGTTCTTTTTGCAGATGATAGCACTGTCATAGTCCCATGTGAAAACATACATACTTTCGAAAATGATATTAATAGTTCCCTTCAATCCATAATAAACTGGTTAGAAATAAATAAATTGAAAGTAAACTTAGAAAAAACCAAAATAATGTTATTTTATCAGAGAAAAAATCAAGTGCAACTTAATATTACTTACGAAAATAAAAGGATCGCTGAAACTGATACTGCTACTTTTCTAGGATTACATTTAGACAATCACCTATCATGGAAATCCCATATTGAAACCGTTGCCAAAAAGTTAAATCAATATGCATATGCCCTATACAATTTATCAAAAATAGTAAATGAGTCTGCCGTTCTAGTAGCGTACAATGCATATGTAGTTTCTACACTACGGTTCGGCATTATGTACTGGGGAAATTCCACTGATAGACTCTTCGCTTTCAAAGCGCAAAAGAAATGCCTTAGATCAGTTTTTAAATTAAAATCAACTGACAGCTGCCTACCATATTTTAGGAAATTTAATTTACTTACCATGCCTTGCTTATATATTTATGAGATAGCTTTGTTCGTAAAAACTAATTCGGAAACATTCAAAGCTGTAGAATCTAAACGCCGTAATATGGACATTTGCTCCTACTCACACAAGACTGCCCTTTATGGAAAAAGCATTGTAGGTATGGCACCCAAAATATACAACAAAATACCCAGGTGCATCAGAGAAAAAAATGAGTTAAATGAATTTAAAAAATCGCTGCTGAAATTCCTGACACAGAAGGCATATTACTCAGTACAAGAATACCTAACCGATTATAATTTGAATAAATATTCAAATAAATTGTAGATAAATATGTGCTTTAATAATATTAGTAATATCTTAACATTTTTTTCAATTTAATAATAATGTAATTATCTGCATGTAAATCATTTAATATTGTGATACTTATTTTTTAATTTAGTTGTAAGGACATTATAAATAATTAATATTTGTATGCCGCTATCGGCTAGACATGGCGAACTTATATTTTATTATGTACACCTTGTATATTACCTATGCTCTACAAATAAACGTTTGATTTGATTTGATTTGATTTGATTTGCTACCGGCTACCGTAAAAATAACCATAGAGTTACAAACCTTGGTTCTAAGCACATAGTAAGTTCTAAGCCCCACCAGCCTCGCGCTCGTGTTGTGTGGAATCAGGGAGTGGAATCAAGAGTCTGCGCCACCACTCGAGACCGACAGACGCGGCGCTAATGTCTGTCATTGTATCAAATTGCATGAAAAAAACTTTATACAAAAAAAAAACAACCGACTTCCAAAAAAAACACTACAAAGTCGGTTGTTTTTTTTTTTGTAAAAAGTTTTTATTTTTCACTTTTTAGTTATGGTACCTACCCCACACACATTCGAATACCACTACCTGCTACCAGTGTCAAGAACTTATCATATCATCTACATACTAAGTGGGAAAAAAAATACGTATTTTGAAGCTAACTCAAAAACTACCCAAGCAAAGTTAATAAAATTTATATGGGACCAATTTGGGAGCCTTACCCTTTCAAACAAAAAAAGAATTTTCAAAATCGGTCCACAAATGACGGAGAAATCGGTGGATGTAACATACGCGACGAACATATAACCTCCTCCTTTTTGGAAGTCGGTTAAAAAATGGGGTGTGGCTGTTTCGTCGACACGATCGTGTGTTTTACGTGAATACGTGTACGTTACGAGTAATAGTTTGTTTGAGGCGAATTCTTTGATCCTTTAGCTATCGAGTGGTGTAATTAAATTTTGGATGTAGATGATAGATATCTTGCTACAGCAGCATCTAACTGTATCCTCCCAGTATGGAAACAAAAATATTCACGTCAAAAATGTAGTTCCACAAATTTCCGCAGACTCCAGTGGTGGCGCAGAAAAAGTATTTAAAAAAATCTATTTTTTTTTAAATATTTTTAATGGAATTTAAAAAAAATAACGAAACGGTGTAAATTTTTAACTAAATGATCTATCGCGATGAAACAAACTCCGTAATCATTGGAAGTAATTAGGCGTCCTCACAAAATGAAAATTGTGGAAAAAAACTATCCTCAATTGAAAATAAAAATGTTTTGTTTTGTACAATTTTTACAATAACCGTAAAATTTCTCAATAAGACGACAAACAAACAGAAAAAAAAAACATTCGATAAAATTGAGCATAGAGATTCCCTCATTTCGATATGTGCACATTTTAAAACTCACACTATACGTAACGTCTGCGTCTGAGCTATAGGTGATTAGGCAGGTATATTATGTTATACTGTACTATTTACTAATAGGTACTTATTTTTTAACCGACTTCCAAAAGGAGGAGGTTCTCAATTCGTCTGTATGTTTTATTTTTTTATTTTTGTATGTTTGTTACGCGATTACTCCGCAAATTATGAATAGATTTTGATGATTCTTTTTTTGTTTGGTAGATCATACTTCAGAGGTGGTCCCATATAAATTTTATTAACTTTGCTTGGGTAGTTTTTGAGTTAGCTTCAATTATACGTATTTTTTCCCACGTAGTATGTAGATGATATGATAACTTCTTGTCACTGTTATTTACATAGCAGGTAGTGGTATTCGAATTTGTGTGGGGTAGGTACCACAACTAAAAAGTGAAAAACAAAAACTTTTTACAAAAAAAAAAACAACCGGCTTCAAAAAAAAACACTACATAGTGAAAAATAACTTTAATTTCGGAAGTCGGTGACAAAGAACGAAAATTCAAAACCAAAGACACCGACTTCCGAAATTAAAGTTATTTTTCACTTTGTAGTGTTTTTTTTTTTTAAGTCGGTTGTTTTTTTTTTGTAAAACGTTTTTTTTACATTTGGTGTTTTAGATCCCGTGCTATTTTAAAAATGACATTTTGATTCTATATTACTGAGATACCTAGTTTATGCAGCTGTATTATCCTACCATAATATTATAAATGCGATAGTGAGTTTGTTTGTTTGTTTTTTACGCTAAAACGGCTGAACGGATTTAGATGAAATTTGGCACATGGGTAGACGATGACCTGGAAAAGGACATAGGATACCTTTTATCCCAATATTGCCACGGGATCGAGACCGCGGTGAAACCGCGGGGCTCAGCTCGTTTCATATAATAGGGTAGTTGCCTAGGTAAAAAAAAAAGAAATTCTAGTTAGCCCGTCTTTCAGATAATAAAAAAATTTTAGACATTTATTTTTTGCTTTATCATATTAATCAAAAATAACTTAGAAAACACGCATTTAAGTTGGGGAGTGGGGGCTCGCTACGTCACAACGCAGTATTAAATCTAGCAAGGCGTAACGTCATGCCATATTTTAACTCAATGTATCGCCGTAATCTTTTGATTACGTCAAAAAATAAAAAATACGTGTTCAATATTTTTTTTATAATCTACAAGACGGAACAATTTTTTTTGGACACAGGCCTGTTTTGACAGAATAAAGAGGAGAATAACTTCGCGGCTGTACCTAGTCCCCTAAGCGGTAGGCAGGGTTTATGTACACACACACCACACTCTGTCGTCCCATGTAATCGAGAGTGAGATATAAAATGCAAAAAATTGAATCATGCATGCTCAAATCTAAGCAATCCATAATTAAATTCCAACCGGCACCCTAATCCATTGCTTCATATGTACGAAAAATTTGTCTGCTCAACAACGTAAACAACGCAATGAATATTGTTGAACTGTCAAAATGAAACGGATTATGATTGATCGTGTGCTACGCTATTAGGGTGCAGGAAGGAATGCAAATCTGCCTTTCATACTTCAACCCTACCATCCATATAGGTGGCTAACATTATCTGTATCATATTTGCCCACAACTAGTGGCCTATATAGGGTCCATAGTCATCTAACGGGAGCTTCACTTGAGAGCCTGCCGACCGTACCCCTCCAGCACAATATCATTGTGGTGACGAGCAAAGTACGCAATCTGACGGATTGGAAAATTACTGGATTGTACATTTTTGAAGTGAAAACTTCTTTATGCGCTTGGGCATTTTTGAGAAGGGATAAAACAAATGAACTCGCGACACTGTTACCGACACCAACTTTTGACCATTAAAAAGACATCAACGCGCGATACATTTTTTTGGGATTAATGTTATTCCAAACATTGAGACATGACTTAAAAAAAAGTATTTCCTGCACAATAAAATTGTTCAAGTTTTCACTTCTGTTTGCACTCCCGGAGTGCCACTGAATTTTTTTTAATGTTCATTCTTAAAATATTTAAAAAAATATCTAGGATAGTTTCAAAAACTCCCGATAGCAGACTTGTACAGCTACTATGCAATTAGTGCAATTTCTGTAGATACATATACTAGTTCATTGGTTATGTCTACAATACGGCTTGGATGTGGTTAGCGGAAAGAAACATGTTAGCTCTGATTGACTGTGGAATTGTATCAAATGGTTATATTTTTTATATGACATAACGGTTTGTTTCCCCGTAGGGTTAAGCAGAGGTGGTCCTATTATAGTACACCCACATTTCACCAGTTAAGGGGGCGAGCCTATTCAATTTAATTCATAATATTTTATTTCACGTAAACCTACATGGGCACTGAAACGTCAGAAGCTAGGTGCACGGTCCCTTCCTATGGAGAAAAGCCGGCAAGAAACTCCACAGTTACTCTTTCAAAAATAAATGGTTTCTACAATGTTTTCAAATTAGAGGACAGTGTAGGCCTATCAACAAGTACCAGGTACTTCGCAAAATAGAAAATGGTCCACAAGTCTACAGCCTACAACGTTCTCACATTCACAAAATCTAAAAGAAAAGAATCTAGAAGATAAATAAAATAATAAAAATAAGGATCAACCAAATGACATGATTGCCACTACAGCGGCAACAAATCTAATTTGATTAAATTATTATTGCGATCAACCCGGCACAAATCTAGACTCCAGGCTGCTACCAAGTCATATACAAAAACCTAATAATACTTTACCCAACCTGGGAATCGAACTCAGGACCGCTCAGCAGTAGCGCTTGCGACCACTAGACCAACGAGGCAGTCGAAACATAAAATAATATGGTTAAAAAAAACTAGTTTTTTTTTTTCCAACCCTTGTTTAGTCACTTTGGACCAGTTTTGCTACCGAGCAAACTAACACTTAAACAATTAAGGGCTGATTTCACCAATTAAACTGAACGCAATCAGCACAGATAAATTGCGTTCAAGAGCTGTTAGTGTCAATATTCCCCAATAATGATGACACTGACAGCTTTTTAACGCGGTTTAAATCTGATGACCGGAAAAAATAACATGATTTAGTTTTTATTTTATTTTTATCATTTTTAGATATCGATATCCATCATCACGTCTGCGAAGTTTCGCCAAGTAATTTATTTCGACCCTATATTGGACTTGTCTATATGACAGTTAGATGTTTCAGCGATGCCATAGAGTACCACAGACACTAAAAGCATGGACAAGAAACTGATGTTACGTCGGGTGCAGACACACGGATTACAAATACTATTTTATTTTTAGTTATTTCACACATATTTTTTAAAATTATTTATTATTTATTTCTGTATCTATCCCTGACTTCACTGCGGGCACTATCAGAATACCAGCGCTGCTATGTCACAGCATCATGCTGAGATAGGAGCCTTTTGGCCTCGTGCAGGACTTTCTGCTTTTATTAACCGACTTCCAAAAAGGAGGAGGTTATATGTTCGTAGCGCATGTTCGTTTTTTTTTATGTTTGTCCACCGATTTCTCCATCAATTATGAACCGATTTTCCTACTCATAAGTTGAGGATTTTTGTGAGTTACTTTTTACTTTACTTACTTACTTTTACATTACTTTCTAACTTTTTACGTTACTTTTTTACTTTTACGTTACTTTCTACAGACATGCACCGACTCACTCCCCCACGGATACACTACACAACGCCATTTTCTTTGCAAGGCCGATGATACATTATTATACATACCTTTATCGGTCTCTTAAACGGAATAACAATGAAATCCTGTAAACTTGGATTTTGTTATGTAACTGTACCAAAATTCAGCTTTCTGGAATATAATTATAGTCTGATTTAGTTCATGGACCAAAGGTACGTAAACACGAGCGTGAAATTTCGGGACGAAAGGGCACGCTCTCTCCTCAGAAACTTTGGATTTCCTCCTTTTGACATAACGCAAATTTTAACTGTTTAAGAAGTAAGCTGTTCAATAATTAACCAACCCATTGGCTCCCGAACTGTGTCACCACAATCGGGTCACACTTCCACCACGCATGTCACATTAAAATAATCACAAATACGTGAAAACATAGACAATCGAAGTACCGAATCAATTCGTGCGGAGTATGGTCACCCCATTGTTATTCGTAACACGGACAGTCGTGATTTGCTCCACGACTCGTGAGAGGCAAACGTGTGCGGGCCCTACTACCTGTCTTGTCAATATTACCACGGTACCGGGACACGTCCGACCACCCTTATGTTTATACAGGTATAGTTGATATTTCTTTGTTTGGAATGTATAGTTAAGGTGGTGGTTCTATTCGCAGAGGCACGCGTGACGTAGACGACAATAGTACAATGCATTTGAGGTAGCAAAGACTGTAATAGATTAGTTCTGACGTCGTCACTGATTGGTGCCTCAAATGGCATGAGACTGTACTTTGGTTTCAGAATTCCTATTCTGTAAAGATCACTTGGAACCGCACTCCAGTGACCGCACGCAATTCGAAAGGTATTTTAGAGGCTGACAACAGCTAAAGCGCTCTCACTGTCGGACTGCATAGAAAAAAGAGAAGCTCGATGACACAACGGTAGTAATTTATTGCAAAATGTGAAGCAATTGTCTATTTACAAAAAATCTATTATTTGGACTAAAAAATGTAAACACTATTACGTTAATTTGCTTGTAGAATAATCTGACAAAAAATCAGCGTATATTATTATGGTTTTTAAACGTTAAAAATTTTTAGACGTGTCTTCGTGATTTTTTTCTATTATATAAAATTAGTTGTATTATTTTTTCAACACACTATCTGACTAGCATATATCCTGAAGAATATCATAATTATATTATTCTGATTTTGTTTACTGCACTACAGCATTTTTAGGCATTAAAAAACTAGCGTTTAGCTCCTGTAGTCCCCTTAAAAAGGTTAAACATCTAGTCGCAAATCCCCAGCGACAATCAATGTCAATAACTTGTCAAATATGTAGGAAATGTTAAGGTGTTTGTGATAGATTGACACCGATATAATTGCCCCCTCTGTGTACTCATTTGTTTTAAAGGTAAATCATCGCGGATCCACAACTCGACACGGTTGAATTTCGATTTGATGTTAAGGCAACAAAACCCCTTTTCACACTTTCCGGCTGTCGGATTGGCGGCGCCGGGTGTCTGTTGGGGGATGTACGGTAGGCCGCATGTCGTTGGTAACAGAACCAGTATAACCTGGCCTCTTCTTCTATTGAAACTCCTCATAAGTCTAGGCCAGCTCAAGGTCAAAGTGTTACCACCGACATGCGGCCAGTGTGAAAGCCATTTGTAACGTACCTTGTCAAATCATAATCATACTACCTAATAAAAAAAATACGAAACGTTTTGCCACCTGTCTTACGGCACACGGCACTAGGACAGCAGTTTTCCATAATAGGTTCCTACTTTGACAGCAAAACACCCATCACCGTGTTCCTCTACAACGCAATTAGATTCCGGCAGCATACATATTTATTGTCGGCCGGAGCAAATGCCTGCGTTAAAGATTTCTCTCTCACGGGGCTGCAAGCTTAATATTGCACAGCGCTCGGCATAGCATACATACACTAGATAATTGAACTGGACGCAAATCAACCTGCTCCGTGTGGATAACCCTTAATATTGTTGCTATTGATGTCAGTGGTGCGGGTTACGAGTTGAAATTAAATATTTAGATGGATGAAACATAGTTTTAAGCTCAGGGTTAATAAGTAAACCAAAATTGGTATTATATAGATAGTATAAACGCGATTACTGTACTGTAAGCGATTAGGAAGAGGAGTGAGACTCGTATTCGTGGATGGCACTATCTATAGTTATTGGATGTCTGACTGACCAAGAACTGACAAGGTTATGGCGCTTTAACAGTATCGAAATCTATTGTTTTTAGCCCGTAATATGTCACTGCTGGGCAAAAACGTCCTTTTCCCTTTTTCACACACGTCTGCCCTCTGCCATTGCGGCTAGTGTTTTCGAATATTCAACAAAGTATAGCAAAATAGCCTTATTGACTACGAAAACCTACACTACGCTTTGACAAAGTCTGAAAGGCGGCTTAACCTACAGTACACTAGTACTGTAGGTTAAGCCGCCTTTCAGACTCCGGCCAAAAAATCGCGAAAATCCGCCCAAATGGCGGTTTTTTAGGAACCGACGATAAAGTTTGTGAAACGATTCGAAAACTAGGAACAAAGTGGGATGTAGGTACTACATGACTGTGTCCTAACGACATGGTTTTTACAACAGTTTAAAAGCCGGAACGAATTCATCATTATATTCCCCTTATCCCAATATATTTTGGGGTCAGCGCCATTAAATCTTCTTCTTCCATACTTCTAAATTAGCTCTTTCTAGCCACATCATCTTCCACACAGTCCATCCATCGTTTCTTTGGTCTTCCCCTACCCTTATAGCTATCTATATTCTTACTCAAAACTTTCCTTTCCTTACATTTTCCTCCTTGTTCCTCACCACATGTGTACAACAACCGATTTCCACACAACTTTTCAGTCACCGGTGCCACTTTCAGAAGAATTTTCAAAACTAACACGAAAAAAAAAACTATTTTAGAAGCTCCTTCTTTTTGGAAAAAAATAATTAAATGCTGTTCGTTGGTAATCAGCAGTAATACAGTCCTAAATTTGTCAGAAAATGTTCAAATTCGGAAAAACTGAACGTTCTTTTTTTAAATGTTGACAGCACGCATAGCATGACAACCATAGAACCGGGTTTTCTACGGGTTTTGTCGATGGAAGAATAGACAAAATGACAGATTGTGATTGTCTATCTGTCATTTTGTCTATTCTTCCGTCGACAAAACCTGTTTCTATTGTGCTCATGCTAATCGTGCAGGACAACGTCTGTGGGGTCAGCTCATACAGTAAGTTTTTAATAAAATAAGCAGAAAGAAAAGCCAGGTAGGAGTAGGGTGTGCCAATGACGCACGTACGGCTGCGTACAGCCAATAAACTATTAATTTATTGTACCGCCGCCCTGCTATCATTGGGAATTTGGTTGCTAAACATTTACTTGTCCCACACTTTACGGCTCGAACTAGCGGCATCGGCGGTTTAATTGTTTTACTCGCAGTCGTATAGTTATGAATGTGGGGGGTGTAAAGAATATGATTAATCACTGAGGGGTACAAATTATTTTACATAGAAAAAGTTATATGCTGAAGTTGTTTTCATTTTAGAAACAACAAGACGGCGAGTGATCGAAGATTTGAAGTAATTTTGGCTCTTAGTGAGAATGTATGAAAAAACTACTTATAAAAAACTTTAATTCGAATGAGCGTCAACACTGACAGAAAACACACAGCCCAAACCGCTGGGTCTAAAAGCATGACAAGCTAATGCATAAAAATTGCCTATGTAACGAAAGTGAGAACTAAGAAATTCACCCCCTAAAGGGGTTAAATTCGCGATGACAGTTTGTATGGAAGTTAGTCAATTTTGCTGATGGGAAATCTTATGAATATAAAATGAAACCTGAAAGCATTACTATTAGAGTCAGATACCTACCACTTTTGACGATAATTCTTCTTCAGACTTTTTGCTCTTAGTTATTGGCAGAGATACCTACTTAAGAGCGTTCAAATATTTAGGTACCTGTTTTCATTAATTTGGCAATATTACTGTATGGAAATATGAAATATCGCCACGAGAATATTAATATGCAATTATAACACTGAATTTCCTGTTATAACCGTTTTAGGTTGAAAAAAAGGCATTTGGAAAGTTTCCAAATATTTTTTGTAGATCTAAAACTAAGTATTTGGTGTTACGATATTAATTATTGCATTTCATAATCAATATTTTAGTTCACTAGTTAGGCATATTTCTTATTTCCATACAGTAATATTGCCAAATTAATCTAAACAGCGAAATATTTAACATCTATTTGCAACGTTGCACACTATCAATATAAATGCTCTTAACTAAAAAGTTATTGAATAAGCGAAGATAATAATCTATAAAACCTGTCTGTAATGTCCAAGTAAATATTCAATATTTCTCGTTCATCGCATCACGGAGGGAAACGTTAAATTGACCGGAAAATAAATCCAAAAACTATTTTGCCCTCAATCTGTTATACATATGGAAATAAATAATTTGATTTATATACCAAAGTGCGCCGTAACAGGCGAAATACGACTGTCTCATTCTAACACACTAAGGAAAAATAGAGATAGGAATATAAAGGAAGTAAGGAGATGAGGGAAGTAATTCAGGGAACTCAATATTATAAAGACCTACGTCAACGGAAATCGAAAAGTCTTCTTGGTTCTATAGATCGTGGTTTTAGTATGTCGAGGACGTACCTCCCCTTTAGGGGAAGGACAAATGAACGATCGGAAGGCAAACGAATGAACATTTTAATGACTATTTTATTTACTCAGTTTTTTTGGTCTGAAGGTGAAGGAAACGCGAATGCAGGTTTGAAATTAAAACCTTACAAGAACTAACGTGACTTTTTTTCCATTTCATGATATTACTTACAACGATAATCATTGAAACCACTGACTTCTAGACAACATCCTGGAGGAGTAGGAATTTATAACCAAAACCAACACGCACGCACACGCAGCAACATGGTGAGGTCTTTGTTTTTGATATGTGAATTAACGAATAAAATAACATTTATTTAGGTATCTACGGTGAAATTTAATAATATTATGTACAAGTAAAAATGGGGGATGGGCTCACTCGAATAAAAAAATTCGTGCGCATTGCTGTCAGCAGTAAAAGTGCCCAAAAGGCTGGCAGCATCGCCACGGTACATGGTAATGCTGAGCGAAAAATAAGCCAGACACGTGAAGAGTCGACCAACCGCTTGGCGATGTCTCGAAAAACTCGGTGGGCTCTCGGACTCGGACCACATAGCCCTAGAGTTTCAACCCCAAACGGCAACAAAATTTAACCCACAAGAAGGTTGTTGTTATTATTTTCACCCCTTGAGGCTTCCTGCAAAATTTTTATCAACTTACCAAACTTATGTTGGAAGATAGCTTCTCCCGTTATCTGATGTCCAGCAGCCCCAAGATGTTATCCTCATCTGCAATCAAACAAATAGAATAATCGCTGTTCTGCACGCTTTCCGCTCGACTGAGAATAAATGGAACTTACATGAAAAGAAGTCCTAGCGAAAGACAAAGCTTGAGAGCTTATTACGAACTTCAACAATTAACATATAATATAATAAAAATAACCTAACATCACCCTATAATGCCCGAAAGGTTAGGCAGGGGTATAGCTAGCTATAGTACACCCACATTTCGTTAGTTAAGGCTTGTGCAGACCAGCGCGACACGCGACGCGACACATAGACGTGTCGCGTCGCGTGTCACGCCTGTTTGAAAGAGCCTTTATGTTTAAGTACCATATAATGGGGCTAGGGCCCGAGCCTATTACTATCAACTGGGCACAATTTCAATATTCGAGCTGCTACTCAGAAATTCCTGATGGAAAAACCCAATTACTTTGCCCGACGTGAGAATCGAACCCAGAGCCCATGCTCAGTGTTCGTATGGATTGAGGAGCCATGTCTCATATTTAAACACAGGTACTAACAGAAAACTCGTATTTAGTAGTAAATTAGCCGATTTTGTAGGCCCGGTCCTGGAATTTGTAGTAAAACCCTTAAAAAAAACAGGACGTTAAGGTGGCTCCTCAATCTTGACGGTTTATAGCAAATATATGTTACGTAGCTACTAAAGTAGTTGATCAAATCGGATAACAAGCACCAATATTTAGTAGACTACTAAATATTGGCGTAATCCAACATCCTGCACATTCAGTATTTTAAAAGATATTAATAAAATAAACATTAATTAGGAGGAGCCACTTTAAACGTTCTGTAACTTTTTAAGGGTTTTACTACAAATTCCAGGACCGGGCCTACAAAATCAGCTAATTTACTACTAAATATTGGAATTACCCGCGTTTAAATATGAGACATAGCTCCTCAATCCATACGGACACCATGCTCAAGCAGTAGCGCTTGCAACCACGAGACCTATAAGGCGGCAAACTTTGACAAATTACTACAGAAGACTAAATGAAGATACTAAGATACGGTTAACTGTCTTATTGATATTAAGTAAGAAAGTACTCCACTTACTAAAGCTCTGTCGAAGTGACTACTGCTCCCTGCCAGATGAATGTTCCCAAAATCCTGCAACAATAAATATAAAATAAGATAGGACATAATAACATCAAATTCACCACCCCTGTGCTGTGCCCCGACTCTATTCACTGTAAAAATAAAACAACCTTGAATGAAAAAATATTGAGTTTATTAACAAACTTATTTTCCTTTATTTCATTAAATTACTTATAAATTACATTTTTAAATATTAGAATATAAAAAATATAGAAACATTTAATAATATAAACAATAGTATCCCACTGGTATCGGGAACAGGGTCCAAGTTACCGGTGGTCAGGGCTCCAGAGAGAAGAACCTCCTGACAATACGAGCCGTGTCCAGGAGTACCGCTTTCTGAATCAAGCCCTTGATCCAGCTGCCCAACGAGAGCCTCCTTAGATGTTGGTCGAGGCTCTTGGCGATTAAGCCATTGGCTGTCATGACTATCGGCACAATGATCGCTGAGTCCACATCCCACATGTCGACAACCTCGTGAGCCAAGTCAAGATACTTGATTTGTTTATCTTTCTCGGCTTTCACGAGGTTCCCGTCATGCGGGACCGTTATGTCAATATTTTTTCTTTTCAATTTATTAATATTGCATAAAATACTTTGGGTCTTATTAGTGCTGAAAAAACTTTCAAACGCCTGCACTATTTCATAGGATCATCTCCTACAAAAGTAAACACGACCGAAGAATCAAATATCTTTCCAAGTCGTGGGCAAGTATTCCCGGGAATATACTACAGCGTGGTTCAAAAACTACATATTGTAAATAAATCAACAAAAGTTCGCAATGTTCCCAGCAATTTGATTCACCCCAAGGCCACTCGATACCAACAATTACTGACAGAACCCGCGCTTTATAGCGTAAAATTCCAAATTCAAATTCTCCTATCCTATTGGTAGGGCGACACGAGCTCCTATGCTTCCCGTGTTCCTATTGGTCGTTGATAAACTGATGTAATTTAAAATATTGTCACTTGACGACGTCGGTTTTCGCCTTATTGCAATTTATTTCCGTGGGGAAGATTATTTAATTTTCTCCGACCGCATAGACATTAATAAACAGATATTGGATGGTGTGGCGTTTTGGTGTATACTAGATTTGTTTAGGGAAATAAATACGACACAGTATGTAGTAGATATCTCATGTATATAAATTACAACCATACTTCAAGAAATCCTGTATCCAGCATGTTGTTGTTCCAATGAGTTAGTTACGTTTTTATCTTTGAAATCAGTCCTTTTTGCTATTTTAGTAGGTAGATGGAATCATCGAAAGTAATATTTCTGAAGCCTGCTAAATCAAAGTATTACAGACAACCACCGACCATTGCTTTCTAATCAGTGCGCAGCAATATGGTGACGATCAAAAACAAGTTCCCCTCAGGTCATAATATATAAACCTAGACACAGGTACATAGGCTTTCAGCAAAATAATTATCGCAGAACGTTAATACGAAGTTACTGGGGAGGCCTGGCATCCTTCCGCTCGGATATTGCAAGGTGGTTACGCCCTTTCAACACCGCACACCTTCACCTGAAGGTACTCACGCCCCTAATAATACCTATTTAAGTTTAAAGCCTAAGTGTCTTTGAGACGGAGAATTTTTAACCTCCAAGGGCGCAGCTTCCGTGCAAGGCGTATATAAAATTAGGTCGGTTCGGAATCGGAACGTAATTTGGCGCCTGGGGGTCTGCTAAAAATAATACTGACTGTTGGGGTTGTATTTTTGGTTTTTATTTGTGGATTGGCTGGTACTACCACTGTGGCCAGAGGTCGTCTTTCGGCTTAGATGTTGACGATACCACTATTTCAACAATGTCAGAAGATGCGGTCGATATTATGTTTGTCTAGAAGAATAATAAGACTAGAACCTACCCAAAATATGTAGTTATATTTAGATATTGTCCACCAAATAAGTGTTATTGCCCGCTTCAGCAAGGAGTTACACTAGGTATATTAATTAGCCTTTTAAGTGAAGCGGAAGTGAACGGAAACGAATCATTTACGAATAGCGCAAATCTCGCGTGAGAACGTGGTTTTGATTTTGATTACATTCTGCTACTGTGCAACATGTCATTCAAAGTTATCTTCAATATATTGCTTTGGACTGTTCGAAGTTTCAGATTATCTAAAATACATACATCTTTTATGGGGTACTGTGTTAAATGTTACAACAAAATACCTTGTGACATATTGCAATTAAGTAAATGAAAGAAAATTTAAAACTCATATCAAAAGTACACTTTGTAAACAAGCATATTAAAAATTAGAGGATTATATCCAAGATAAGAGTGCTTGGAAACATGCTGGTCCTGCTCCATAGGACAGTTTAGAATCAAGACAAAATCAAACTGGTTGCTAATTTAATTGTAAAATTGATTATTTTGTGTTTTATGACATTGATTTTATATTCTGTGATTACTTTCTCACACACTGACTTATTAATTACAAAATTTTAGGAAAATCGTCTATTTTTACAATGTTTGTAAATGTGTGAGCACCATGTATCTATCACATGTTAAATTATCTGTCGTTGCTTCATTTTTAATTCTTTTTACCTATTGTGGTATAGTAATTTTATTCTAGGTGCATCGTCTTCACATATAGGTAATATTATTTAACAAATGTACGTGCATATACAAACAATTGTAAAACATTTTAAAAGAGTAACGGTGGAGTTTCTTGCCCATTCTTCTCCATACGAAAACTACCTTTTGGAAGGGGCGACTAGAATCAATTTTAATATTTTGTAAATTTTGACGTTCAAAAGTGCCATACATGGGCCTATTTGAAATAAATGATTTGACTTTGACTTTGAAGATCAAGGTTCAGCACAAATATCCTTTTTACACCCACTGCAACATAAGAGTAATCTTTTGTAATGCTATAATGTTAGAGTATAACACAAGGGTAACGCAACGTAGGGGGACGCAAGGGGTAGGGCAACGGGCATTACTATGTATTAATGCCCGTTTTGTCTAACACTTAAAATGCAACTGTTTGCTTTTATTTGCAACACATTCAGGTGTCGAGAAGTGTTAGTGGAAAAGGGCATAAATCGCTCTAATTTTAAAATCTCCCCTAGATTTTGACATCTATCATCCATCACCTATCTATTTTTTTTTTCGATTTTGAACAGGTTTTTACTGGGACAGTTCTTTTTGTTTTCGTATATTTTTTGTTTTTGTATTATATTTGATTACGTGCTTATTTATTTATTTAGTTCTAAGTATAGTACAAATTATGTATTAGGTATGTTGAAACTGTTTGTACTGCCCGTCACTTGTCCTTTTAAGGGTTCATTAGAAAACCAGCGTCAGACAGAATCTGTCTGGCATGCTGAAATGAACTTTTTTGGCGCAGCCGTGAGGCACACACCGTCCCCGCTAACTGTCGTATCTCACAAACTGACGTATCTGCACTGACATTACCTACGTGTTCAGAACTTTGTTTCGAAAAAGTTCTCTCTAATCGTGTCTGTGTCGTTTAACGTTTAGAAGATAATCAAGTATTTTGTTTTGCGTAAGTGCAAAAGAAGGGAAAAAATCTTCTCACCACCTGTTGTATATGCACACATCTAAAGTTAGTGAGTTAAAGATTAAGTCAAGAGCTATTTATAAAAAGTTATTAATTCATTAATAAAGCCACAGCTAACGCAACTATATTAACATGATTGTAGCGCCCGACCGAAAAACTGTTGCCCTGGAAAAATATCAATTGCTAGTTACGACAGTTAGCGGGGAGGGCGACGACACTATTGTTGTTAAAACATTATTTTCACTTTTTCATTTTGTTATTTATATTTTGTGTTTCAGGAACTGTGTCCAAATAAATGTTTTTCTTTATTTATTTTCTTTTATCTCCTAAAATGGTTATGTAGGTAAAGATGTCAACAATCAACAATGTCTTGGAAATCTATGCATAACACTCTGATGACTTTACTTTTTTACTCCCCTCATATGAAGATAACTACAGTGGAAAACTATAATCTGTATCCATCAAACAAAACATTGGAAGTGTGCAATCAATCAGACGAAATATCCAGCTCCTCTCGCCATAATTACTGGGACCTAGGGTTGGTACTGATGTAGCATTCTTTAGCTGATATGGAAAAGTATTTAAAATCAGCCAAGTGCATGTCGGACCACGCACAATAAAGGGTTCCGGAGTTGGGTGGGAAATTCTCCCATACATTCCAACTGCAAATGTAAATTTGTATGCACAATGTTGGGAGATTTACCATGTTATTTTAATACCATAGACTTCTTATAGGTTTCCTGTAATCTATAAATATAGAAGGTATTTGCGTATTTAAAAAAATATATTAGGCTCATAGTTTCGGTGATAATGGTCAATTTTCATCTATTTTCTTAAATAATTGTAAAACTATTTATTTTAAAATTGTAAAAAAAAAATACTTGATACTACAGTATAGTAAGCCCTTTCATTTGATATTGCACACGGTACACTGTATAAACTTTAATATTAATTTTCTTATTTGTCTTTAAAAAGTGACTCCCATATTCAAAATTTATTTATTTACGTTACTCGTCCGTATTGGGGTCACAGACGCAGATATTACTATACTAGATAAAAAATCACCAAAATTTAGTTTATTCCTGTCAAACGACGATTTCCCATTCTGAAATAAAGTGACACAACTTAACTGTATTTTAGTTTGACAGTTAATACTTTAGTGAAAATGGCAATTTTGATATTCTGAATTAGACGTTTTTCACTCAAAATTTTGATTATCTAACTAAATCTGACTACTTTTAATCGCGATTAAAAAGGTGTGGAATTAAATTAGTTGTCATGAACTAAAATTCGCACCAACACCTCGACTTCAGGCGTAAAAACAGTACTGTATATTTTTTTTAAAGATCTGCTTTTCATGTTATCTTGTTTTCAGCAGTTCACACATAACCTTTGATCCTGTACTATATATATTTTATCCTACATTCTTGTTCTATGGAACCAAATCTAGGTTTGTTTCATTCCATTACACAGTTGAATCAGGGCTAAACTTTTATAATATCTCTATGTAAATCTACATACTTAAGAAAATCACTGCAAACGGTTTGCAGTGATTTACTTACAGAAATAACTCCACATAAGAAAATTACACTCCAAATAAGGTCAGAAATAAAATTATGAAAAATGTGTAGTTGAAATACCCATCTGTAGTCCAGCCCGCCAAATTTTTCGGGAATCCGCAGTTGCAACAGAAAATCCCTCACCAAAGATATCCGTATCATCCCTGCATAGAGCATACATTTATGAAATACAAATGATAGGTGTAAATCAAGCTAGGCCATACGCACACAGGTGCACTTGCAAGCAGGCTTCCAATTTGAACTGAACAATGTTTAATTAGTACTACCAAGCTATCGATTGTACAATGTTTGGCAGGTTACGTTCGTTGAGCACCGCATCGCACGTTCGCCAATCAAGCGGAAATCTAATCTGCTAACTTTCCATCACTACGTCTACGCTGTAATGATAAGCATTATGTGGAATCTATTAAAATGCTTGGATAACACGAACAGCATTTTTTTTAAATTATAGATTCACATTTATGTAAGGTATACAAAATAAGTGGTAATTCAGTCAGTGGCTCAGAAAATAATTGAGATTATGAATTACTTTCTGGGATTAAAAACATAATACATATACTTAATTGCAATAATAACAATTCATTACGTGGTAAAAGTGCATTACAGAGCAGTGGTGGCCCAGTGGTAACGGCCGCGACTTACGAGTTGTAGGTCGCAGGTTCGAACCCAGACAGGCGCTTTACTTTGTGTAAATTATTTCATCACCACTGCTCTCAAAACGGTGAAGGAAAACGTCGTGAGGAAACCGGCATGTCCTAGAACCGAAAATTCGAAGACATGTGACATCTACCAACCCGCACTGGTCCCGCGTGGTGGATTACGGCCCACTCCCTCTCACAGAGAGGAGGCCTGTGTCCCAGCAGTGGGAACATTATAGGCTGATGATGATGATGATGACGTGGTAAAAGTAAAATATAAGCTACCAACAAAATTATAAACAGAGCTGGAAGTTACTTTTAATAAAACACGGTATTACTACGGAACCTTCGACAAGGTTGACCAAACGCCAGTACCTACTTAAATATAATAAATTCCTCGGAGATTTGTATGGACCTCGTATTTTTTTTTGTTCTGTTATTATATATATGTATAGGTACCTAAGTAGAGAAATATTTTAAATTAACGTGGAGTGTTTCGATTCAATGTGGTCCTATAGACAAGTACATGTATCCGCTATCGAAGGAATTGCACCCTGTTACACCACATTCCACATACCTACCTCACTCATGTACTTATTAAAGGAAACATTATAGTCCAAGATGGGGAAATTAAAATTATCATGTGATGCCGATCAAGTATTAACCACTTGTGTATCGGTAGTTTTTTAAAGACTTGTCGTACAAACAATGTAGGGAATAATTAGAAATAGGAGACACTAGGAATACCCCGTATTTTTTTTTCACACGTTGCAGTGTCAAAAAAATATATACCTAAGCATAATTATTTTGTCGACGAGTAATTCTGGTACATTTGTTAAGTAGGTACTAAAAATATATGATTATGAATTAAAATTATTAAAAGATTTTAATGCTCAAAAGTACGTTTTAATTAATCTTTAACAGAAAATAACATAGAAATAACATAATTGAGCAAGATAAGATGACAACCTAAAAATTACTTGAAAACTTCAAGAAAAGTCGGGCGCATAAAATTTGTGAACGTATCCTAACCAAAATCACGACCTCCGACTAATAGACAAACAACCGCATATCCCAGTCGCGTGCATCATGAAAACTAGCGCATAAACATTCGCACGACAATCGCACGACGCCCGCACGTCGCCCGCACGACGCCCGCACGTCCCCCGCCGCCGGCCGGACTTCTAAGCAATAATTGTAGGGAGAAATAATAACGCCGACACAGCGCGGCCCGTATCCGCTTGCAATAAAAATGTAAAACGTGCCCGATAAGCGACTACGCGAAAGGCTCAAATGTGAAACAGTAGTGATGTTACCCGCGACGGTGCATCGATATCGATAGTGTCGATGAGCGAATTTGTGATGGGAGGGTTTGCGAAAGATTGATTCGGATGCGGTAAATCAAACTTAAAACCAGAGTTTTGTTTAAACTGTTTAGTTTCAGTGATTTTAGGGGAGTTTGTCACCACAAAACAAGGACCAATATTATGTTATAACGTGTTTAGATATATTCTATAGCTTACTTAGTTATCTACCGTAAGTATTAATAAAATTTATGTCAGCATGTTCAGATAGGCAGTAGCGCCGTATAAAATACTAGTATTCAACTGCATCCGGTTAGACTGGGAGCCGACCTCAACATAGTTGGTGAAAAGGCTAGGAGTTGAGGATGTTCTGTAATTTTTATTAAATACAAGAATACCAAAGTTAGATTCCATCTTTATGTACCAAGCATCGCCAACGCAAGCAGCGACAACGATAGATAAATTGATTGTGGGTTGTGAGTCGACTTGTATGATTGAAAAGCACAAATACTTGGTTCGAAGTACTTAAACTTCTCACACTAAAAACTGACCGACCGAAAATTGGACTTGATACGGTTGACACAAACAAGAGTAGCATATCGCAATAATGAAGAAATCATCGATATAACATACCAGAGCTGAACAACCCTACACCGCGGACTGTTTGAGTTTTTATGTCCGGATCAAACCGCTAGGTATTTTGTCATACAAAATATAAATGTTGCATACTTCCTTCCTTCATTGGTGGGTTATCTAAATGATTAATTGTCGGGCTCCTGCCGGTATGCCTGGCTTTCAACGAGCTAGACAAATAAGAATAAGTATTAGCTTGAATAGCGGGCGAACTTTGAATAACTAGCTACTTTGTGTCGTTACTCAGTTACACGTTTTATTCTACAAGGCTGCATAGGTTTGTTCCATTGTTTTTAATAACTAGCTACTTGAGGTTATTGAGTTCAATCATTTATGGTGACTGATTAGAACGGAAGAAGTGTCCGGAAAATTGCACAATCTGTCTAAGAAAGTGATGCTTACTATGTGGGTAGGTACTGAGAGTTATGAGGGCTCATTGTGATGTGGAAGAAGAGAACAAGCTACGGTGACCCTGAACAAAATACGTGGACAGGAAGGAAGACCATGATGATAAAAGTGACGCCAACAAATAATTAGGAATAGAACTTTGAGAAGATGACGTTTCAGATTATGTAAGGAGAGGAGATAGAATTCGTGAGTAAGGTGGAATTAAAAAAAAAGCTCTGGAATTGAAGGCTTTAACCAATTTGTTGAAAGCCGTTTCAGAACCCAATACTGCTACAGAAAAGATCAATGGATGCAAAAATAATAATAAAAATAATGAATGGCAAAGTCATAAAAGTGTTAGGTAACAGCGTTACATACACACCTGCACTACATTCTATATACAAAAAAGCAGTTTTAATTGCACAAAATTAAGCAGTAACCACACCATGCAAACCAGCACGTGTATCGTGACAACCACAGAAACGGGTTTTGTAGACGGAAGAATGGACAAAATAACAGAATGTTATTATCTGTCACTTTGTCTATTCTTCCGTCGACAAAACCCGTTTCTAATAAGCGCTAAGCGTGCTGAAGAGAGAAGAACAACATTGGACTACCTGCATGAGGCCACGACCTAACCGCCCCGAGCCTGACCAAATCGTTAACATATATACCATCTAATTCGAGTGGTTACCACTAAAACGCGGCCTAATATTAAGGCAAGCGAAGCTACCGACTTGCAGGCCATTATTACTCCTACAATCAAATTGTAAGTAATTTCAATAAATATCGCTACTGCAGAACCTCAGTATACTTACTGACCCTTTATATAGGGTACTAATAAACAGTTAGGCATCACGAGAAAGCGGATCGATCTTAAAATTGATATGTTTATTATGACTTTCTCACGATCCGTGGATAGAAGAGCGTTTTGTTAAGTTTTTTGCCTTTTAGGTCAGGATAGTGAGCTGATTTTTAGTGCTTTCGCGTCGTGGCTTCCATTGCTTTTACCTAGCTATAAGTTTTCGAAGTACCTATGCAGGTAAAGTTGTTTTGTTGCTATAGTTTTATTGATAGCGGCATCGGCAGTGTTGTTCTAACTGAAAATGGATATAGGGAAAAATTTATAAATAATTACGAAAAAGGGAGAGAAGCAATTGAAGAATCAACAAGCACGTTTTTAGTAAACGGTTACCTGAATAAGGAGCTAAGTTACCTCTTTTCAATATATATAATAAAAACATAAGATTGTAACTTATGATTGTACATCATGCGAATACGGCTTATCCTATCCTATATTATTAATATCCTATTATACTATTAAAATAGCAATATTTGTAAATATTTATATATTTGTTTTCACGTTCTCGAAAACGGCTCTAACGATTTCGATGAAAGTTGCAATATAGAGGTTTACAGGGGCGAAAAATCGATCTAGCTAGGTCTCATATCTGGGAAAATTCGTTTTCTCTATTTCCACAACCTCTGGAATGTGATATAACGTTGGTATACCTGGATGATATGATTATCTTCTATATCTTCTATCTTCTTCTTCTATTTTGTATTTTCACCCGAGCAGAGCTCGTTCGATTACTTAATAAACAACAAAATAAGAATATCCAGCAACTGTCTGCAACTCAAGTCTCTTTGCCGCAAATATAATCGCCAGTAAGACAGTTAGTAATTTACCCGATTACCCGTGGCGAAAGCAAAAATCGATTTCTGAATTAAATTTTGAAGACTTCATTTAGCAGTACTTAGGATAATTTGAATCATTGAAATTGTATGGTGGAGGCATGCGTCCTGCAACTACTGCATGTATTTCTCAAATGTGAATTAGACTCATTATATAACGAACATACAAAGATATGAAAAACTACTAAGCTAGAACTTTTGGACTAAAGTATTGTTTTCACCGATCTAAGACTTACGGAATGCAAAATCGATGTAGCGAGGAAGACAGCAATCGATACAGTTAAAGTAATAACGATAGACGATGAACGACAAGACAATTATAATAAAGCAAAAACTACTGTATTAACAGCGGATATGGTGTCAGTAGCGACTGTGGCGAGCGATCAAATTCACTTCCAGTTACAAGGTAACAAAGAAACGTTAACATTAAATTATTATTGTATCTACTGAACCCCGTAATTGTATCACTAAATATTGTAGCAGACTTTTGTAGTATATATGTATAAGAAGTTTAAGAGCGCGCAAGCGAATGACGCTTTGTGCTGGGCACGAATCCTGAGCGGAAAAAGAACACTATAAAGTGAAAAATAACTTTAATTTCGGAAGTCGGTGTCTTTGGTTTAGAGTTTTCTTTTTTTTCCACCGACTTCCGAAATTAAAGTTATTTTTTCACTTTATTGTGTTTTTTTTTGGAAGGCGGTTGTTTTTTTTTGTAAGTTTTTTATTTTTCACTTTTTAGTTGTGATACCTACCCCACACAAATTCAAATACCACTACCTGCTATGTAAATAACAGTGACAGGAACTTATCATATCATCCACATACTAAGTTGGCAAAAATACGTACCTATTATTGAAGCTATCTCAAAAACTATTCAAGCAAAGCCTTTCAAACAAAAAATAATTTTCAAAATCGATCCACAATTGACGTAGAAATTGGCGAACATACATAAAAAAAATTATTCATACGCCACGAACATATAACCTCCTCCTTTTTGGAAGTCGGTTAACAAAGCGAAATTTCTTGAGGAACGCTGCTTGGTGATATAAACTTCGATAGAAGAAAACCTCTTTACAAAGACCCGCCAAAAGATGAGCAAATATCGGTTTGCTCAACGATCATACGATCAACAATTAGTTTTCCTATGATTGCTAATGTAATATGATTACAAGTCGCCCGGCGCTCCATTACAAGCCATTCTATACTTACATTACACACCGTTCCGGCAAATTGTCATACAATGCAACATGTTTTTATTAAAATTTCGCTTCGATGGACAACCCATCATTTCACCTGTCACGTTTGGCTAATTCTGTACAGAAAATGTAAGGACCTAATTTTTAACCGACTTCCAAAAAGGAGGAGGTTATATGTTCGACGCGTATGTTTGTTTTTTTTTTTTTTTTTTTTTATTTATGTCCACCGATTTCTCCGTCATTTGTGGACCGATTTTGAAAATTCTTTTTTTGTTTCAAAGGGTATGCTCCCAAATTGGTCCCATATAAATTTTATTAACTTTACTTGGGTAGTTTTTGAGTTAGCTACAAAATACGTATTTTTTTCCCCACTTAGTATGTAGATGATATGATAAGTTCCTGACACTGGTAGTAGGTAGTGGTATTCGAATGTGTGTGGGGTAGGTACAACAACTAAAAAGTGAAAAATAAAAACTTTTTTACAAAAAAAAAACTACCGACTTCCAAAAAAACACTACAAAGTGAAAAATAACTTTAATTTCGGAAGTTGGTGGCAAAAAACGAAAACACAAAACCCAAGACACCGACTTCCGAAATTAAAGTTATTTTTCACTTTGTAGTATTTTTTTGGAAGTCGGTAGTTTTTTTTTTGTAAAAAACTTTTTTACGTAGACTTTGGGTCCTGATTTCTTGATGCGTGGTTTTTTTACTGCTGTAAGTAGTAATTTACTTAGGAATGTATTAGCATTTCTGCAATAATTTTAGAAAAAACTGTCTTTTTGAGTCAGGAAAATCTTTGCACTTGTTCCGAAAAATATAAGATTGGGTTTCGATATTACAATGGGAAAACTATGTTAAAAAAACTGAAAGATTTCACGAAATATCAATGAAAAAAAAAACTGGCACTCCGGGAGTGCCGACAGAAGTGAAAACTTGAAAAAAAATCGGCACCGCGGTAATCAGTGCGTTAATGTGTCTTTTACTCCACGCACCGCGCTAATCAACACGTTGATGTCTTTTACTCCACGGTGTCGGCAAATTGCGTTACAATGTCGCGAAATCAATGGTTTAGTCCCATCTCAAAAATGCCCAACGCGCCTAAAGAAGTTTTCACTTCAAAAAGAAAATTTACCTACCTACTTTAAACGTCTGTTGTGCTCTACTCGAAATCTGTGGTTGTGCTAATAATTTATTAAATGAACATGGTTAGATAACGTCTTCCCTAGCTGAGAAACACGCTACAAGATGCGAAACCCTCAACAGCGCGCCAAAAACACTCTTGAAAAGTTTTTTTAAATATTGGATTAATAATTCAAAAAAGTAATTACAGTAAAACAAAGTAATGATGCTCACGCTTCTGTATTATATCCGATGTCACATTGACAGCGGAGCGGATTCACACCAGTGATTCACACCAAAAGTCAACTCTGTACCCATGGGTTAGGATGTAAGTTTTTTTCAACTAATTCTACCTAATTATAATTAGGTAGGTACAGTTAGCCTCAAAAATATGTAAAACAATAAAGTACCAATAAGGTACCTAATTTTGTGATGTTTTGTGGCTATACATTGTCACCTCAGACCAATACAGTGAAGCATGCCAAAACTACACCTTCGCTCTGTGCATACACGCTCACACGCACACATTTACAATCAAACTACACCTCACTAAGTACACACAGGTTTACGAAACCGGCCTCACGTCACTGTTGACAGCGCTATGTCTTGGTTTTTTATTTGGTCTGAGATATGTATGTACAGACCTATTCGTAGTGCAGATGATTATTACCTACTTAAATAATCGTGAATTTTTTTGTTTCGAAATTCGATTATTATTTTTAATTTACAAAATACTACCTTAAGTGGGTGTAGTTTTTATTATGATTAAATTTAAGATCTTTTGATATAAAAACACCTATAATTTAAAAAGAAGGCGAAATCTTGGTCTCGAAAATGTCGAAAACGAGACCTCGCCCGATTACTGGGCGAAATCTCTACACCAGACTTACCACGCGAGATCTCGAGTAGCCAATCTCGACTCGGAGATCGCATTCCCTTCTGGCCCCTTATTAGGTAGGTACTTACAAGAGATTTAAATATTACTGGCGAAATGTGCGTGTATCACCTATAGATACACCTCTGCGACAAAAATAGACGTGCTTTTATGTTGTTTTTACTGACTATCTAACCCGCTTACAGTCGCATCTCGCCTATTTTAATACATAATAATTTGTGGCGAGTATCGGCTACCGAAACAAAAAATAAGAAGTGCAGGGGCATATTATATTTTTATAATTCCTAATAAGAGAGTGCGCTTGCTTGCGGCGCGTACGCAGGCCCCGATCGACGTAAAATTGATCTTTATATGGTCAATGTTGCTGATATTAGTATGTGTAGATCATTTAACTTATTGGAGTGAGCTAATGTCTCGGAATACCGATTTTCTTTCTGAAGAGAAAAGTGCACCGTGATCTTTATACCTGTTTTATATCCTAAGGATTGATATGACACAACAACACATATTCTAGATTTTGCCATTATTACTAGAAATATTTTATAGGAGACGAGCCTAGGATCGGCTGAAAACTATAACGATTGAATTTAGTCATCATCGTCATTTCAGCCTAAAGACGTCCACTGCTGGACATAGGCCGCATAAGCACCGCCACTTCGACCGATTCTGTGCTTCTCGCATCCAGCGGATTCCTTCACAAGGTCATCAGTCCATCTTGTGAGAGGCCTTAATCCAACGCTACGTCTTCGGAGTATGCGGTCGTCACTCCAGAACTTTTAGGCCCCATCGGCCATCCGTTCTGCGAGCAATGTGCCCTGCCCACTGCCACTTAAGTTTGGCAATTCTTCGGGCTATATCGGTTAACTTGGTTCCCCTGAGGATCTCTTCATTTATGATTCGATCAAGTAGAGAAACTCCAAGCATAGTCCTCTCCATTGCCGTTTGGGTGTGTTTTAGCCTTCTAATAAGGCCCATTGTGAGCATCCACGTTTCAGTGCCATAGGTCATCACTGGCAACACGCACTGGTCAAAGACTTTCGTCTTGAGACTAAAGTTAGAACGAACTTAGTAGTATTTAAAACAAGACCTAATAAATTAAATTAACCCTTTGCGTACCTACCAACTGTTGATCACGGCAGATTTAGTTTTGACAATGCAAGATTATGCGTCTAGTTTTTAATATGATTAACGCAATGACAAACAAACGACAAGTGGTCCACATTAGCACTGGATCGCAAGCACTTGAAGTCATGGGAAGAGTCCATTGCCCAGCAGTGGGATGATACAGGCTAACAGTAACAGTAATGCAATGGATCTTGTTGATTTGTCAAATCATAAAATAGTCTTAAAACGTAACGCACCGCAACGCAACCGTACCGTACTAACACATGAAAAAGAGAAAACTATTGAAGAGAATATAAAAGAGTTAGGTACAGTAAGCGTTCAAAAGTGGATAGGCACGCTAAGAGTCATATTGCTGTGAACACGCGTTATATTCCGTACATGTGTATGTGTAAACAGTCAGACGTCTGTGGTGTGTGTACCGTACACACACCACAGACGTTTGCATTCTAATCACAGCCTCAATCTGTCAAAAAACGTCAGATTTACCAAAATTTATACAAGTTTTTAAAATTGACTGTCGCCATTGCGCCTTGAATTTGAATGATTTTTTTAAAAACGAAATTTTACCTTCAGATTGAAAATTATAACTGAGCCACGAAACGTTCAGCTCTCCACCCGCCATCGCTAGCGTAAATCACGACTTTTCCATTATAAACTAACGCTCAGAAACAGTAGAATATGAACTACAAGTTTTGCTAATTAAAAAAACCTTGTAAAGCGTGTGTCTCTTCAAAACATTTTTTACCATGCTTACGGAATGGCGGTGACAGACGGGCAGACGTATACTGTGACATGATTGTAAGACTGCGTGTCCATAGAAGCGCGAGCGGAGTGAGTTAGCGTAGAAAAATGAGGGACCAGTATAGCAAAGTGTCCCTCTCCAATATTCGTCGTATGATTCCCAATAGGTACATTATAAGAGTTTTTACCAAAATTCAGCCACGTCGAGAGCGTTAGCATTGGCTTCGTGAAGGTCTTTCATAGTGCAAGAATGAGAGCACGACAAGAGGTGAGGCATTGTTTGAAGTGTCGCTCCACTCGCATTGCGACTCATGGAGTATCCCCATCTGACTCAGTTCCACGTTACTCAAGCGGAGGGCAGCGGCGCGGATATGTGGTCCAAGAAATGTGTTCGACACAATTTTGCTCTGCATAACTACAACCCACGGTTGAAAAGTATGTATAAGAAACTAATCTCCGCTCTCCATTAGCCCATATGATCGCCCACAATGGGCCTCATTAGAAGGCTGAAAGTTACCCAAAGGGCAATGAAGAGGGCTATGCTTGGAGTTTCCTTACGTGATTGAATCAGAAATGAAGAGATCCTCAGGGGAACCAAGTTAACCGATATAGTCCGAAGAATTGACAAACTTAAGTGGTAGTGGGCAGGGCACATTGCTCGCAGAACAGATGGCCGATGGGGCCGAAAGGTTCTGGAGTGACGACCGTGTACTCCAAAGACGTAGCATTGGATTAAGGCCTCCCACAAGATGGACTGATGACCTTGTGAAGGCCGTAGGAATCCGCTGGATGCGAGAAGCACAGAATCAGTCGAAGTGGCGGTGCTTATGCGGCCTATGTACAGCAGTGGACGTCTTTCGGCTGAAATGATGATCATTTAGCCCATACTGCCTTCTGAAGCGGAGAGGTTGGTTAAAATAGCTACCTACCTCTGCAATTCTTCAATTGGTTAAAGGTTTTCTAGAAGCGTATTTCCGCTATTCTCCGCTCTTATCGCCACGGGCTAACCCTACGAAACCTCGTGCAATTACCATAGACACATAATATTATAGGGGGTGACTGCAGGTGACGTAGACTCCAATAAATGTCGCTTTACTTTGACTACGGTTGGTAACCTGCATGGTGGTTGACTGGTTAAGCAAGCCATGTTTTTTTTTAATGCGCTTAGTTTATGTTGGGTGGTGTGTATAAAACAGCTTGCTAGACATTTTAATCTAAACACACTGATAGCTTAATAAAATAGTAGGTAGTAGTAATATTGTTAATGATTTCACAACTGCCTCAAAATTCTGATCCGATATATTTGTAAAAGCTTGACTTACTTATTAAGTGCTGATGATGGTACCTACCTACTTAAAGGCAGATTTTTCAGATTGGCATATTTTCTAGAAAAGTTATCAAATCGCCATATTTATTCCTTAGATAAGTTATCTGACGAATTCAATTAAAAAAGTTATTTGTAAATCAATCAAGAGATTCAAAAATGGTAAGGTAAGGCTGCGTGCTGACCTAACTCAAGACAAAACTGTTTTTTGAAAACGCATTCTAAATTGTTTCCCAAGTTATCAAGATACTTAAATATTTCGCAAACGATAATCTAAAACTAGGATTTTCTCATGGGAAACAATTTGAACAGTGCCTATTGCATTGTCAAAAGTACGTTGACATTAGATTTAATGGAATCAGCCGAAGGCGTGAATATCCAGATTTGGGTAAACTGCCAGTGAGGCGTTCACACGATGTTCGATCGATATGGGAAAGTAATACATTCGTAGGTATTGATATGCTACAGATAAGTATAATCAATTTTCAAACAAAAAAAAAACAATCAAATCAGCACCATGTCTTCATCTAGAAAAGCAAGTATCTATGAACGTGATCGAGTGATGTTCAATGATGTACAGAAAAATCAATATTATTCTGCATAATCAGAATCATTATTAGGATGAAATATGTAGTACGCCGAATTAATACACATTTCAAACGGTATCACATCCATGTACAGAAAAAAAAAATCTGCGTCATCATCCTCTCTCATCCCAATTTTATTGACATAGCACATCTTTTAAAACACATCACCGCCGTCGCCCGTCATCCATAGATCCGTTTTTCCTATCCATTTCATCTTTAACACAATCATCAGCCCACTGCTTTCTGGGTATGGGCCTCTACTTTCTTCTGCCATAGATTTCAAACTCAAATTAAAAGCTTTTTTCAAATAAACCAATTACAGGCACTTTTGAATTGTCAAGGGGTCGGTCAGTCAGAAAGAAAACCATTCCAAAGCGTAGTAGGTTCCTATGGAGAAGAACGGGCAAGAAACTCCATGGACAATCTTTTAAATCAAAATATTGTTGCAAAATTTCAAGAAAATTTTAAATGTTCTAAAAGCCCATTATTATGAAACTCAGTTCCAAATGTTCTCACAGGTTTTAAAGTAAGCGATGCCGGGAACATTTACTCCACAGAGTTACCACGGCTTGTAGCGAATGCTTTGACATCAATCAAGGAGCGATTTTAACTCGAATATGTATTATTTGCGCTAATATTTATGAGATAGAATTACACGGTACGGACGCGGTCAATAGCCAGACATACATGCTCGGTTTGAGGGTGGGCAGAAATAGTGGTGTAGCTGAACAATAATACCTATGTTTCTTGTAGCTGAATTTTGTGGGAGCAGTTTAATTTTTAGGTTGATTCAATTAAATGGGTATGTACTCGTATGGGTATTCTTTCTTATGTTTAAGTACTGCTTGTCACAGGGATATTGTCAAATAGTGAGAAATGGAGGCGGTTGACAATGTTTCGTGCAATTATAATTTCACTAGTGAAATTATAATATCACTGGTTTGACAATATTCCTGCGACATGTACAAGCAATGTTCATTTAGGTTTAATTGACACACTACATTTAGGCATTATTTCTGTGCATAGAAGCATTAAGCTTTAGAAAAACTTCTTTTTTGATTTTCGTCAATAGATAGATATCAATACCGATCATTTCCGTGAAATTTCGCCAGTTAATTTATTTTTACCCTGTAGATGACCCCGCTGACGCTGATATGTTTTGCCATACTTGTCTATAAATTATTTTGCCTACCAAGAAGATTATCTTAGTATTATGGTAACTTTACTCTCAGCCCATATCCAGCAGTGTAGATACTTCAAATCAACATCATAATGAACAGAGTCAGCCAGCGACTAAAAATGCATACAACACAAAATGCAACGATACACGTCGTGCACACCCTCAAAATATTGCACTACTTAGATTTCATTACAACTCCACGGGACGCAAAATAGTTAAAAATGGAAAATATTTAAACAACCTATTAGAAGCCCGCAGAGCACGCCCTGTGGTACCCCGAGGGCCTATTCCAAACACAACTGCTCAATGCAATACGCTCAGCGGGGTTCCGTACTTGCAAATCATATAAAATGTCGGTTTCAAGGCGTGGTGGGTGCTCAATCACCCTTGGAATTATGTTATTGGGATCGGGAATTGGATTTGCGAATAAATTTTCGTGTTTATTGATTTGATGATACAAGTGACAGGGATTTTCTCGTTTGGTTGTGAGGTAGATGATGATGAACTGTCAGAAAGGCAATAGTTAAATTGTAAGAAATTTTAATTGAAACTTGTGCCTCTACACCTCTGAAGAATCAAGGTAAACAAAGAACAAGCCTATTTTCTCCTAAACCCCTCGTTCGCCACTCGCCAAAGAGTCAAAATATACTTTTTCTAAAGCATTGCCTCGCAATCTGCACGTTCAAAGCCCTGTCATTATATATCGGTATTTATTAAAACGTATAATACAATTTTACCGTCAAACTGAATTTATTTATTGTAAAAGCCACGATCAGGCGCTCGCAACGTATAATCTTAAAGGTATTAACTGAACATAAACGCAAACCTTTTAATATTATATTGTTGCAAACAATAAATATTATCATGACGGACAGACACTGCTCTTGTTAAATAATAATAGTTAGTTTAAGCGCATTCCCTGGAGCTATATTTCTAGACGATCACTAACAATTATTGAGGTCGTAAAGTACTGTTGAAAATGTTGTTATTTGAAGTAAAAAAATAAGAGCTATTACTTATTTATAATGAAAAAGTGATAAATTGATAATACACACCTGATATGAAATTATTGCCGAATCGCTGCATGACTTACAGCAGATGCTGGACGGCCTAGTTGATTCTTCTGTACGCATTGGTCTCCGGATGAACTTGGAAAAAACCCAGGTTATGTTCAACGAACACGTCACTCCGGGGCCGATTGCTGTCAATGGCGGTGCTCTCGAGGTTGTTCGAGAATACGTTTACCTCGGGCAAACTCTGCAGTTTGGTAAGAACAACTTTGAGAGGGAGGCTAACAGAAGAATTCAGCTGGGCTGGGCAGCGTTTGGGAAACTTCGTCGAGTCTTCTCGTCGCGTATTCCACAGAGCCTAAAGACGAAGGTCTTCAATCAGTGCGTCCTGCCTGTTATGACCTACGGAGCCGAAACATGGACACTCACGGTACGGCTGGTCCATAAATTTAAGGTTGCTCAGCGAGCCATGGAGCGGGCTATGCTTGGAGTCTCTCTGAGGGATCGAATCCGGAACGAAGTGATCCGGCAGAGAACCAAAGTTATCGACATAGCTCACAGAATTAGCAAACTGAAGTGGCAGTGGGCCGGCCATATCAGCCGTAGAACCGATGACCGTTGGGGTACACGTGTTCTTGAGTGGAGACCGCGAATTGGCAAACGTAAGGTAGGACGCCCTCAGGCTAGGTGGAGTGACGATCTTCGCAGGGTGGCTGGTAGCCGCTGGATGAGAGTTGCCGAGAATCGAGCTGAATGGCGTGCAATCGGAGAGGCCTATGTCCAGCAGTGGACTGCTATAGGCTGATGATGATGATGATGATGATGAAATTATGAAGTGGTAATTTATAAACGAATGTGTGAAGGTAGATTAAAAAAATACAGTGGCACTGCGGGAGTGCCGACAGAATTGTCAACTTGAAAAATATCGGCACCGCGGTTATCAATGCGTTGATGTCTTTTACTCCACGCACCGCGGTAATCAACGCGTTGATGTCTTTTACTCGACGCACCGCGGTAATCAACGCGTTGATGTCTTTTACTCCACGGTGTCGGTAAACTCCGTTAGTGTCGCGAAATCAATGGTATAGTCCCATCTCAAAAATGCCCAACGCGCCTATAGAAGTTTTCACTTCAATAATTCTGTAGGTGTGAGCTACCTCCATCATTTATAAATAGGTAGGTACATAGCCTATATAATTCGTAGATGGCCTTACAATAATTATAGGGTAGGTACCTTAATTACAGAATTCCTGTCGAACTCTTTATGCTTGAAGATCTGTCAATATATCAAAGACTCATTCTTCTAATTCTTTCTCATCTTCAAGGTACCTAACCTAAAAAAAAGCTATTCTACGTTAGAATAACTTTTCAATTTTTTTCATCATAAATGTCTACCTAATTGAAAACAATAGATTTTTTAAACAAAAGATATTATAAAACAAAATATCTCAACTGACATTTTATTATTTTTAAATGAAGTGCATAAATTCATAATTTTGCATGGAAATGAATAAAAATCTGTGAATTTGGTTGAGTAAGTTTGTAAGTTTGAATCGATTTTCATTGCTGACTGTACCTACTATAGCAAGGACTTAGGCCGGTATTATAGAGGGCCTAACTCAGGACTCGCTTTAAGTTAAAACTAGTTTCAAGCCATAATCCTTGATTTTGATTTAAGTTCATCAGAAACCAGTACGTGTGGATACCAGTACCTGTGAATGCAAATTTGTAGTACCATTTCCAAATTGAGTGCTTTGATTTGATTATTTAAATACTTAAACCCGAAATTCTAATTTTCGTTTGTCAACTGAGGCTAGTTTTTTTTTTTTAACCTCAATTTTCGTCGACCATTTTTTATTACAATTTTTTTCATGTTTGTGGCGATATCAACAGCGCCACACACGAACTACTCATCAAAGACCTGACATCACACAAAATCCTGCATTGGGCAAACAGAGTTTACCGCGCGATCAGCATATATTTTATAACTTTCCGACATTAATCGTTGGGCAGTTGCCCACCAAACATGACGCCAGTCTGGTCGGAGGATCCTCCCTTTTCAATAGCGGATGAGTGAATTTTACACCCTGTTATTTCTAATATTGATAATTTATAATATTCAAATTAATTATTATAAATAGTGGTGAGTTGTATTTCTAATTCCCTGTAAGAGATTGCGTAACAATTTAACCTGAACAGGGTTTGTTAACCAGTAAGTACCCTAATTGCGTAACTTATTTTCGAAAACAATTTTGCCAAATTTGGTTCATTTTGACAGTTCAACAACATTCATTGCGTCATTTACGTTGTTGAGCAGATTTTTTTCCAACTTATGAAGCAATGGATTAGCAATATGTTTGAAATCGAAACAGATTGTGTTGTATTACGCAATAGGGATGATGACTAAAAAAATATTTTTTGTCCGTCTTGTAGATTATTAAAAAATATTGAACACGTATTTTTTCTTTTTTTACGTTGCCAAAAGATTACGGCGATACATTGAGTTAAAATGTGCCGTGACGTCACTTGTATGTAGATTTTATACTTACTTGTGACGTAGCGACCCCCACTCCCCAACTTTAATGCGTTTTATCTAAGTAATTTTTATTAATATGATAAAGCAAAAAATACATATCTAATATTTTTTTATTATCTGACTGGCGGACTAAATAGAATTTTTTTTTTGACCCAGGCATCATGCCTATTAAGGTACAGGTATTTAAATGAGCTACAAAACAACCTCCGGAAAGTTGTCAGGAGGTTGTTTTGTGGATGATCGCAGTCGGAAGTTACTTTGAAGTCACAGTATTTTTTTAATAGAAGTATTCTTTCAAGAAATGTACCTAACTACCTATAAAAATAAGCTTAAATATGTCAATGAGCAACCTTAAACTTCGTTGTTCACCGTGCTTGCCCTTCAAACCCTCAACACAATAAATAAATGCACGACCCTTTTAAAAACGTTACTAGCACCGCCCTCTGTTGATTACGAACGGAACTAATTGACAAAACAGCTACCTACCTAACGTTGTGCCTTTCATTTGCTGAAACTGTGACTTACAATTGCTTACAACCAAAAGCTTTCGTGAAATCTTCCTAGATGTGCTATATATTAATTTTATTGTGAATGCTTTTACAGTATTCACAATAAAAATACAATTACAACCAAAACTTTTGTTTTAATCTACAATTCTGACACAAGCAATCACAAATGTCCAGTTTTTCACGGATTTTGTCGCTATCGTAGGCAGGTACGTATTACTGGGCCTAATTTATGGAACTAAAGGAACCTCCTGAGCAGCGGAACATTAGAATGGCCATGATCTTATAACGTGCTAAATAATCTCGGTAAGTTAAAAGGGACCCAAATTCCAGACACTCAGCAAAACAATGTTGTTTTCCGATTTCCTTGCGTATCGAGTCACAATAGCCAGTCTGTTTATCTTGTACTTATGCTAATATAGGAGTTTATAAGCACTATGCTTAATTAATAAAAATTAAAACAATAGGAACAAAGAAAATCTCAATATTTTTTACGAGTAGGTAATGTGACACATTCTATTAGTCACGCACGCTGGAGGTAGTTCTTGGAACTCGAAATCAAAGTGTAAATTCTTCTCAGAACCAATCAGATGACTGTCAAATGAAAAATAATACAAACAGCATAAATTCGATTAAGGACTTAACGTCTCACAATAGTTAATTAAGTCTGACTTTAATTAAAATTATAGAGCCTACCCGGGTAGCATTCGTACTTCTCGGTCACCGTTTTGAGCAAAGACTGATCAATTGTGCAGATGAGATGAATTGGTTTGACTTTCTGCCTACACGGTACTGTGTTCTTAGAGGCCTTCTGATAAATACACTTTATGAGTACATAATCAGCCTATAATGTTCCCACTGCTAGGTACAGACCTCTATGTGAAAGAGGATTTTATTTCTAAAGTTAGTTTTTGAATCCCAGAGACTAATTTGACATTTCAAGTGATTGTTGTTTGTTTTTTTTTTCAATTTGGAGTTTGACATTTGCACCTGTCAAATTAGTCTCTTGGATTAAAAAACGAACTGTAGGTCATGTCAGTCTGTCGTGTATAGGTATGAATGAGTACTAAAAACTTATCGGTCAGTATTATAAGAAGTGTAAAATTTTGTTTCTATATTATTTTTGTTATGTTTTTGGCCATACCTCCTATTTACGAACACAGAATAATAAAAACCTTGCTATCTTTATCTATGTAATACCTTTAAACGAGCAATTGGGGATTTCGGGGGCGATAAATCGATCTAGCTAGGTTTCATTTTTAGAAAACATCGTGCAAAAAAAAACCGAGCAAAGTTCGGTCATCCAGAAATTTTGAATAAATCAAAACTTACGACATCTACATACCGTTTAGTTTAGAATATGAGGTTTTAGGACGGTTACAATTTAATCAAGCATAGTTTTTCAGACCTATTTCGATATAGTGAGCTGTAATCTGCCACGCGGGCCCAGTGCAGGTTGGTAGATGTCACATGTGTTCGAATTTTTGGTTCTAGGCCATGCCGGTTTCCTCACGCTCTGCTCTCAAAACGGTGAAGGAATATTTTCCTTCACCGTTTTGCAGCAGTGGTGATGAAATTATTTACACAAAGTAAAGCACTTGGCTGGGTTCGAACCCACGACCTACAACTCGTAAGTCGCTAGCTAGTAGCTCGTAGTCACTAGCCTACCACTGCTCCTCTAGCGCTATGAGGTTATTGTGGCGTGGGGGCAAAATCGGAAGTATCACCGCCATCTTGAATACATTTCAAGTGACATTTCACAAAAGAATTGCACAAATGTTTACCAACAGCATTCGAGCGCCAAAAGGTCAAAATGTCCTTGTTTCAGTGTACTTAGGTACCTACCTACTTAACTTAGGCCTTTAAGGGAGAAGCGTCAGGGTAGCCCGCGAAATTCAAATTTTCTTACGTTTTTTGCGTTTTGCACGTAAGTGTCAAGTTTTATGTTGATTAAAATATGATTCGCGGTCGTAACAAATATGGCTTTACTCAATTATAATCATTACAATCAGCAATACAACTCCATAACTTAGCAAAGGTGGCAAAAGTCATGATTTCATAAAATCATGACATTTGACACCTTTACCTTCTTCTTAATCACTGATTGTGATGATTATAATTGAGTAAAGCCATATTTGTTACGACCGCGAGTCATATTTTAATCAACATAAAACCTGACACTGACCTGCAAAATACAAAAAACGTAAGAAAATTTGAATTTCGCGGGCTACCCTGACGCTTCCCCTTAACTATGATACGTCGTTATTTACACTTCCAGAAACCGGTTGTAAGAAGGTTAACAATAGACACACTCTAAATAACCTTTGTAATTAGCTCTTAAACTAAGCTTATGAGACGTAACCCAAAGCAGTGTCCATTCTGGTAAGAATATTCTTCAGCGCGACGATAGCCTGCCTACCTGCATGGCGGCGCGGCGGCGGCGACGCGACGTCCCTTTCCCCCAAGGCTACACCCACGCACACGGAAATGCCGCTCTTATGACATTCAGTTAAGGTTCTATCTCCCATGCAAAAATAAATTTATGAAGCATGCACGCCGGACAATCGAGCCTTAGTAAACTCGATAGCGACTCAAAGTTTAAAACGCAAGAAAAAATAACAACAACAAGCATTTCAAGATTATATATCATTCGCAATGTCAGAAATATTAACAAGTTGTAATAATCTGGTTTGTTATTCATATAGTATAGCTCCAGCTCACTTTATTACCTAATTATTTTCAAAATACTTACCTACCTACTCAGACATTGATTCAAAGTATTGTAAACTGAATGCGAAATAAATATTATCAACAACACAAAACATAAACAAAAACATTGGCTATCTGTCAGTGAAGCCTCGTGCGCGCGGGCATACAAAACTCGACTTTATTGTGAAAAACATTGAAACACTTACGTGATACTACGATCCAACAGCATAAACACTTTAGTATGGTTCACTTGATTTTAGCGGCGCACGAGTATGCGTACTAAGAGGAATTTTATAAAGCGTCGCGTCGGCGCAAGATTGTTGTAGACTTGTAGTAACGGCACCGAGCGTCGTCGGTCGTCGCAGGTGACAGGCGACGGTGGCGCCGCGGCGCTGAGCGGCGACCCCGCGGAACGAAGACGCCGCCCCCGCGCGCCGCCGACGCCGAACGGCCGAACCCGTCTGGGTCTGGAGTGGACCTCGCGTGCCTTTTTTTATTTGCAAGCACAAGGCGCCGCGCCGTGGATTTCAACGAAGAAATAATATGTGACTGTTCCTAAATTATCCTAGGCTGTTAAAATTTGATCAAAAACTTATTTATGACCAAAATCAAAGAGATTTTAGCTAATTATTACAGAGGATATTGAATTTATAGGTACGCAGTACAGTCAACCGCACATCGCATCGGTGGTATCACTTTGACCATGAGATGGCCTAGCCCTTTATATGGCAAAAGGAATATTTTATCTGTGAAAAAGCAATCTGAATAATTATAGTAGGTACATGGATTATTTAAATATTATTGGCAGAAAAGGTTTCTTTTTTTAAATATTTTTTGAATATTTTGTCAGTAATTGATAAATCTTCAAATTGACTTTGTAAAACAAAAGAATACCTACTTGGAACGCAATTTTCGGTTATTGAGCTGTAAAATATTGGTGGTAAGAATATTCCCTTTGCCTTATTAAGGGCTAGCGTAGTAGCTACTAATGGAGTTTTAATAGGATATGAGGCCAGCTTACGAAATTTTTTACCTATGATGTGCGGCCTACTGTGTAGGATTTACCATAAACCTGCATTTCAATCGTTATTGATTTTGAATAAATATTAACATTTGCGGGGAATGGGAAACAGGTAAGTTAAAGTTTAATTGTACAGACGCCAGCACATCAAGCTACCCGAAACTGTCAAATTTTCCCAATCAACTTTGAACCTTAAACTTCAGCGATAAAGTTGAAAATCTATTAAATAAATTTGACAGATTGTAGTAGCTTGAAGTGCTGGCGTCTGTACCTTCGCATCGTCAAGGGTCAAGAATACCTATAGAAATATTAATTCGGTCGTAGAGGTCTCATGATCCTAAAGGTCCAGGTAGGGACCTACAACAGCCGTTAGAATTTGTTCACCAGATCACCACTAAGGTTTTCAGTGTAGTTTCTCCGTGTGAACGTTTGACATTACGTGTTCCACTCCAAGTTATAAAGCTGTGAAGGTGGTTGTTATTACCTAAGCTATAACAAAATATCGCGTCGCTTGCTCAATTTTCTTTTGTGCCTCACAGTAGATAGGTATACCTGCAGGTACCTTGTCCCCCTCTCACGGTGTGAGTATAGGTACGAATGCGTAGGTAGGTATATTTCCCAGTAAAATGGTTGCAGCTATTATAGTTATATTCCTAGGGATATAGCTGATTATACCGTATTTTACCGTGTATATGTAACTGTCGGAGTGCCCTAATTTTGTTACTGCGACCAATTTCGACGTAGCGTAGGTAAGTATAGTTGGTCACAGTTCTAACCTAAACTATTTGGTGGGAGTGCCCTAATAGTTATATTACTAAACCGTGCTCGTATCATAGTTATACCCGCTGTGTTGAAAATTTACGTCGGTTATATTTTTTTTATTAAACAGCTGTTCCATACATTTTGACTGCGTAGGTAGGTATTGCACTTTTCTATGACACAGCAGATAAAAAAAAAATTACCGATGAAAAATTTCAACAGAAATCGAATCAGAATCGTGTAGGTACTGAATCCATGGTAACAGTTTTTGCGTCGATGTCCCTGCCTCCCTGTATTCCTAGTAAGACAGTTATGAACCGCTTTCATATAACTATATTACGGTTTTTATAGCTATATCCCTAGGAATATAACTATATCACGGCTACAAGCATCTTACTGCGACACCTTCCTCCACAATACTTGATCAGCTCTACTCTGAGCTAGACTATTGTACGTTCATTATAACTAGTCCCGAGACGCAATTTGTAGAACTGAATTTTGCAGTCATGTGATTGGTAGTAGTGTTTGTTACAAGCAATGGTGCCAATATTATGACGCAAGGGACAAGTTATAGTGAACGGTCTGTAGTAGAAACACTAATCTGAATACACCTTTACTAATTGGATAGATTCTATAGGATAGTGCGACCGGAATGACCCTGTTTTACCGACCCTGACGACCCCATTATAAGCCGCGCAGATAAAGAAACGATTTGTAAATGGCGGCGGCTAGTATAGACGGAGCGAGCGTGTGAGCGAGATAGCATGAGAGCGGACCGCCATGTGAGCGAGATAGCATGAGAGCGGCCACCATTTACAAATCGTTTCTTTATCTGCGCGGCTTATACCCTCCTCCAGGAGAGCAGTAGGGAAACCAGCACAGTGTACAAAAACAGACACCTCCCGTCATTCCGACCTCGCCGCCGAGGTCCTTTGCGATCGCGACCGCGTCCCTGAGTAAATGATACTCCCCCCCCGACCCTTGCTCGATAACGAGGTGCCAGCAGTTGATGCAGCTGAGCACGTAGCTTTAAATTCTCCGACTAATAATCATGATCAAAACTTTGATCCAGCCCGTCCCATCCTTGATGTCCTCCCTCCGGTTGACGCCCTAAGCCGAGGTTCGTACCCCACAGGAGGTGCCCTTAATTAGCATGGTAATAACCCCTGGCTGGAGGTTTAAAGAGTGAAAAAAAAAAATTACCCTGTTAGTGTTCGTGCTTAGACGCCGGTAGTGGGTCGCATCATTTCAGAGTGGGACAGGCTATAACCTCCTAGCCTCTAATTTTCTTTAAGGACTTGCAATCTATCTACTACATACAATAGGTAGGTATAAGTGGGTACCTAACTGAGACAGTTATCTTCAAAATCATCGAAGAAGCGAGCAGCTGGTACTGCGCATATCATAATATCTAAGTTTCCCTAGTTATATAAGTATGATTCTACCCATAATAAGCGAGCAGTTTCTTTGAAGGGTAAGATTCGAAATGAGAGTATTCGAAAAACAACATAACATCGAAAAAATTCGAGCTCGCCTTGCTCGCTCCCGTTCACGCATCCTACATTCCCGGGGTGGCCTCATTTTGTTTTGTCCACCACTGATTGGAGCCTGTCCTGACTGGAACCAGACTATCTGACCCCCCCCCCCCCCAACTCGAAGACAGGATCCACCCTTGGCAGGGTTAGCAGGCTGTAGTGGCGGAGGGCTAGACCGATAGCTGGTGGATCAGACGAGTCCAAGAGTGGAGCCCATGTGTTGGCAAGCGTAGCGTGGGACGACTCCCAACTAGATGGCGGCAGGTACAGACTGGACGTGGAAGGCGGACGATCGGGTGTTGTGGCGCAGCTTGGCCTGTATGTCCATCCAGCAGTCGACTGCGACAGGCTGTCTTGATTGAAGTTAACCACGCATTCAAGTTCTGGTACCTAACGTCATCGCATTTCGAGCGTCGTCTTTGTGAAACTCGATACTCGAAATACTACCTACCTACTTCCTTTCTCTATCCGGATTACCTTATTCCAGGCGGATGGAAGATTCGATTGTGGAGACTAAAAGCGCTGTCGCGTCGCTTCCAATGTAAGTAGGTAGGTATTTTTAACACGTAGATCTTTGATGCTGTAGGTATCACGTACTTTCCTTCCCATCTTCAGCAAGAATAGTAGGTACCTACTTCAAAAAGGTCTTACGCTTCTTATCATTCAATACTAAAGGCGTGTACGCACGAACGAACAAAACATGGTGAGCACGAACTTCGAACACGGAAGTACGTGTGGACGTAAATTAGCAAAGCGAACAGGAACACCATAAGAACACAGTTCGACTTGTGTTCACGCTCAGTTTCCCCGCTGTCTTTAGTAGCCATGTTGCATCAAATTTCTCCGAACACCATCCACACAGAACAACGAAAATTGGGTCGCCACGATCGTTTTTGACGTACGCACATGCGAACAAAGTGTTCGATGTTCGTGTTTACCATGTTCTTGTTCGTTCGTGCGTACACGCCTTTATGTGTTCAGCACAGATTAGTACAGATTGATCACTCCGCAAAAACAAATAAAAAGCGACTTAGTGCAATTCAGGTCACACAGCGCTAATTAACCTAGAAGTTGCCTCTTTCAATAGCATAACTCTTTAATATTTTGTTTTCGTTACGCTCACTGTATTGGCCCGACAAGACGAGCCCGCCGCGTACTTGTAGCTTCATACCTAAATTGTGGAGTGCGCCTTATGTACTATTCTGTGGTTACAACTAGGTGAAGTGTGTGAAGAAGATTCTTTTTTCACACACTTTCTGTGCACTAGGTACCTAGGTATGTATGGGAGGTACTCTCTTAAATTCATAGTCGTCGCCTTTGGGGTATTATAATTCTCCAGAATCTAGCTAAGAAAGATTTTCCTAGTCATAATACCATCAGCATATTATAATATTCACAATCTGGAACGCAAATTCGATTACAACTCATGTCAATCTGATTTGGTAATCCAGTCAACCGATCACAGCTTTTGATAATTTGTTAAGAACTTCTTTTTCTAATCCTTGGACGCCACTCGTTCACAACAACCTTACTCCACGTATCATCACGCGCCTTGCTAGATGTAGGTGTCCTGCGATACCTAAAATAAGAAACCATTCTGAGTATATGGACTTGACGGACGTAGATGCTGAACCGAATGGAGTTGTATCATATGCAGGTACCTATCGTTGTGTTGTCGATATTAATCTATGAATGTGAAAGGCCTTTGCAGCTGAACTGCAATCATTTAGCCATCAACATAGGTTGGGGGTACAAACACGCATCAAAGTATGTGGGTATGAACTACACAGTATTTCGATATAAATCGATGCATATAGTTTCCACTGCTGTGAGAGTATTATGCTCGTGACTGTACTTATTGATCAGGATCAGGAATTCAGGATCACCTACTGAGTCCAACATTCGACTGTCAGTAGAGAAAGTTTAGGGTAATAATAAATAAAAACAAGTTTGATCGAAAAATACTTTTGTTAAACACTTTAGAAAAAGGTGATTACATGGCTTAATCAAAGTGAAGTTTTAATTTTAGCATTACATCTAAAATGTGTAGCCCGGTGAAGTGGGACGTCGTCACGGCCGCAGCGTGCGATGCAACAAGCAACGGGCGCCTGCCCCACCAGTGCATACATTCCTATATTACGTTCAAATCACACCTAGAAAACTTTACAACGTGAACTTACGCTCATCAAAACTTATTAAATATTATAATTATCACTAAAATGTTTTACAATTAAACCAACCGTTGCAATAATCCATCATTATTGAATTCATAATTAAAAACTACAAGATACGAGTCGAATTATTACAATCAATACAAAATTTATTAAGACTAACAATCGATTTAGCGGTTACTTTTAATCAGTCGATTTACTTAATTCGACGAGCTAGCTCTGTATCACTTAGTGTAAATTGCCTTAAAATAAGTGAGTTGGGTGTGTTGTGAGTCTGGTCGCGAGATTAATATGATGCAGCTTATTGAGCTCGCGACCAGCCGCACAAGTCACCGAACACGAGTGATATAAAACGTCGCGTAAATCTTACGGACCTATCCCACCCGCTGCACGCCAAGTGATCACTACAGTCGCATTATGAAACGTCCACCATCAACTATCCACTTTCAACCGCATAACTATTATTCACACTGTTATTTTGTAAAATTGTTCATTTTCTTCTTTCTTGATTAAGTATTTTTGTTGTCAAACACCAGTGGTATAAAAAGAGTAATTTGTATGGTTATATTGGGTAAAAACACGTCATAGGTAGAGGTCGTCGCAGGTACCGCGCGCGTTAGGGCAAGTGCGCAACGTCATACGTTAGTGCGGTGCCGGCGGCGCGGTACGCGGTGCGAGCGAGACACGTCGTCCTGTGAGCTGCCGCCTCGTCATATTGACTAATCGCGAATAGTCCGAATTAATGTCTCAGTTTAGTAGTGCCATCGCTGCGGGTTCCATCGAAACCACAAGCAAAACCACTCCAAAAATTTATCAAATCTAGTTTTTTTGTATATATTTTTGTTTGTTCATTAAAATCTAATCATATTTATTCTGGTTTATTAAGGTTTATTAATGGAAGGTATAATTTATTCGGGAAGGTTATACGTTTCCGAATAAATAATACAAATAATTTATTAATATTAATTTTTTAAATTATTTCTATCGAAACCGATTTGCTCGGAATTTACAAGTAAAATAGCAATTAGAATTTTCAAAAAAATATAAAGAAGGTTACAAACAGTTTATATTTGCGAGTAAAGAGCACAAGCAGTTGTTCCTATGGAACCCGCTCATGTTAACAGCAGCACGATGATAGAGACTCGACCTTCAGAGATCACGCTTATGTTTATACACTAATTACTTAAAAATACAACTAAATTTGTGATTCGACCACCGAACAGGCGAATTCTCTTACCACCGCGCAGACATTCCGTAGGTATACTATTTATATTAATTGATTTTTGACATAAGCCGATGCATGTAACCTTGTCCGAGCGTCGAAGAACAAAAGCGTCAAGGAATTCAATTTCAGTCACATTTTTTTATTGAGAATCCTTGATTTTTTTAAAATCCGAATTACAAATTGGAACATAAATTTGAGGGAAAACTACTTACACCAAAATCAACGCCGGTACAAGGTTGTATAGAAAATTAAAACTCCGTCTTAAAGTGATTTGAAGGAAAGTTTTAGGAGACATAATTTAGAATATTATAAAATGATTTAATTAAAAATTTCTTAAGAAGTTTGGACTGATCGAGAGAATCTCAAAAATCAACTGATTAATGTACAAGAGTTCACTACTACAATATAAATATATTTACAATAAAATTGTTCGTCACTGATTTACTTCTTTTGAAACAGTTTGTTCCACTGCAACACCTGTTTGGGAGGCTGGCCTGAAGTGGACGGCTGTGGCTGCGGCGGCTGGCTCGGTCCTGCCTCGCCTTGGAAGCCTGGAACGATACGTAGGAATTTAATAAAGGCGCTCACGAGGCCGTAATATCAAAGATTTCGATTTTAATTAGAAATTAAAGTAAAAATGTTAATTCGAATTATGATCTAGGAAAAACTGAAATTGTTTCACAAAAGTAAAAAATGGGAACTAATCGTATCCGTACATAACTATGATCATACTTTACAAATAATATGGAATCTTAGAACAGTTAAAAAAAAAAACATGTAACAGAAGTCTCAAAACCGAAAAACTGTTCCTGTCCGTTTCGCCTGTTGCACACATTCTACAAACCACTGGTGTGTGTATCTGTGTAACATAACAAGCTCTTCTCTATCTAGCTTATGGATGTTTACTTTGTTAGAAAGAGATAACAAACGAAAATGACCTGGAACAGTTTGGAACCAGCTCGTTTCTCTTCTGACTTATTGTAATAGAAAGAGATAGCATCTGTTCTCTGCCTGTCACTGTTGTTAACCTATTCGGATCTGTTGCAATCAGAGTCTTTGGTTCCAATGTAACAGGCTGTTATTTTGGAACACGATTTTGAACAGTTTTATCCCTGGAACTGGAACAGGTGAAACAGATTTCTAATTTTACCTGTTACAGACCACCTCTCAATCAATCTGCCTAGCCTTTTCTCAACTATACTGGGGTCGGCTCCTAGTCTAACCGGATGCAGCTGAATACCAGTATTTTACATGGAGCGCCTGCCTATCTGACCTCCACAACCCAGTAACTACACCACAGCTACTCCACACTACTCTGTTACAGACCACCTCTAAATCTTAGTAATAAAAGTAAAATTGTGTGAATAAAAATTGGATTGGCGAAATTCAACATACCTTTCTCGGCATAGCCTTTATACATGTGCTTATGCCGGACAGACTCCCAATTGGCGCGACGCTACTCGGCTATCTCCCTTTCCCCCCCTCCCGCACCCGTCTTGTCTACAATGCAGGAACGCGCCACTGACGCAAACAGCCTGGCCAAAAACAAATGTTAGAATCCCACAGAAGTGATGTTGCGCAACAAGCATGCTTACTACACATTAACCTAACGCTAGACGGCGCCACTTACACGCAACGACAGAGTAATATCAAAAAGCAGACACTGCGCATTCTATCAACAGATTTTTTGTAATGTTAAATCTTAGTAAATTAAAGAATAATCTTAAAATTAAGTACGTACGCAAAAGCGGCACCATCTAGAAAGAGTTGCCCAATTAATACTGTTAGTATCATTTGTATTCAATAATGGCTTTACTTGACATTTCATGTAACATGACGAACAAGTCCTAAAAGTGATTTGAGTGATTGAGTGATTTTACCTTACATAATCCAGAGCAGCAAATAAAAAATAGGGAATGCCATTGATCTATTTTTAGTACAAAATAATATTATTTTTGTTTTACAGAACACTTTAAATCGTTGTATTTGAAACGTATTATTATTTTGTATGGAGAAGAGACGAAATGCATCCCCTTAAAAACAATTATTAGTCTTACATATAAGGTTAGTTTTGTCCCAGCTTTTAGAAACAGTTGGTGATTGAAATATGATGTTTTTAGTGTATGGGAATATCCTGCGACTCCTTTGGGAGTCACTTCCGAGTCGCATATATCCTGAAATGCCTACTCCTATTCAAAAACAGGACATAATTCACGCGAAATCAGAATAAATCATAATTTTTGGAACTGAAGTCAGTATATTCGTCTTCACATTATTATGTTTAGTGTTAAAATTAAACCTCATTCTTCCAACGCGTGAATTATATTGGGCGCGAAATTTAAAACAAAACTTAGGAAAGCTAGGCACGCATGGAAGCTAGCTCAATCGGCCGATAGGAAACACCGTACGTGTTCGATGAAAGTACATGTGTGCGCATGAACGCTAAGAAAATCAGCAGAGTTCAAATTTGTATCGAGACATGAATACCTTAGACCACAGTACGAATGAATAGACACGTACAAATATTTATTAGTGCCATTCAGCTACTATATATTATAATATATTTTAGACTATTCACTGTCATTCAAAACCGGTCGATTGATTTAGTCTTCATATGCGCATAGCAGTGTCTAGTTTACTAGATAGGCGATATGCTGACGACCCATTTTCAAAAAAAATATTTACAATTGGCATTATTTAAAATACCATGACGAGCATTAGTTTCAAGTTGTTATTGGCCGTCACCATTCCCAACTAGCAGTACATAGTCCGGGACTAGACGAGAGCCGGTTACGGCTACGGCGTCCAAATATTTTCGAGTAGGACCAATGATTTCAACTAGCATATGTGTGGAGATTGGAACCGAACCGGCAGCTTCGTCTTGTAAGTCTCGGCCTTCGGCTTATTCCAGCGCAGCGGGTACGTCAACGCGGTCGGTCAGCGGAGCAAACTCGAGCGCATTGACTACATAGCTACCTCGGCAGCACGAAATATCGCTCATCGCGGGCCATGTTCATGACAGTCTGATGCGATACTATGTACTCCATCCTCCCACCACATTTACTCTACCTGCCGGCCGCTTTGGCGTAACTATTGCTCTGGAATCAGCTTTAGGGTGAAACTCCATTGAGGCAGAGGGAAGCAAACACGAAAAAATGTACTAATGAGTTATGATTAGTATCCTATTGGAATCTCACCCTGTTAAAGGAGCGCGCGCAACCAGAGAGCGGTCAGCGGTATGAGTACGCGTGCGTGCTAGCGTTCGTTCAGATTGTCTAGCGAGCATGCGTCGTCACTGACCATAGCGGATATGGATTGTAAAAACTGAATAAATTATAGAGAACGCCTGACCACTGTATGATTGCGAGGGTCCTTTAAAATAATACTAATAGGTATCAATATGTGCACCGACGGGCACTGATCGGAGGGCCATACTGAGCTTTGCAATTTACTCATCTCTAACTGCAAGGATGGTTCCCGTAAAGAGATTGTAAGCTAGTTAGAAAAATGTTTTACGACAGCAACTATACCAACGGGAAGGAATAACATTTTAAATACAAATAAATAGAACTTGAGACAGATGTATGGCTTCGATCGGTACACGACAAGCAATTATAAAAGGGGGGGCTAATTACCGCTCCAGGTGAAGTCGGATAGCACTATTAATGAAAAAAGAAAAACATGATTATCTTCACCTGTACTGAATTATTATGCAAACTTTATCCAAAGGCAGATTTACACGTCTCCACTATTAATTTCAATCAATTAGTTAGTTTATTAGGAATACTTTATGTATGTCCACGTGTTACGAGTACATTTCACTATCATATCGAGAACCGCAATGTGCTTGCATAACATGCGGTGAAATTGCCTTGTTGGCACATTTCTATTCCCCCGAAACACGTAAACAAGGTTTTTATTCGTTAGTTATTCCCATGGTATTCAATTATGCGAGTTAACTCGGACCGTGTAGTTCGGAGGGAGCAGGAGACGTTTATATCAGCCTCAAACATCATAAATCGAAAGATAATGAAAGACTAATAGTCGAGTACAATCTAGAGATTTATCTCCGACGAAGTTTGTAGTCAATAGATTTTCACAGGCCTTTTTCATTAGGCTTCAATAGACGCCAAATATTTTATAAAAGCAATCATTACATTGAGCTATTTGGCATTCTTGAACATTTGGATATCAAATTTTCTTCAAAAAAGTGTCAGCTACCAATAACAACAGAAAACAATTTATAATGGAATTTTATAGATCAATCTATTTAATAAATTCATAGATTTATTGTTCATAGATTAGTTTAAAATTTGGACTTTTGGCTAGGTCATGTGAGGTACCATGTGTTACACAATACACAAACCTCACAGGTCACAATAGGGATGATGACAACAATTTTTTTTTTGAAGTGGAAACTTCTTTTGTCTCGTTGGGAATTTTTTGAGATGGGACTAAACCATTGATTTCGCGACAGCATGACGACACCTCATTTTTGTAAACGCGATTGTGCTCTTTATTTATATTACGTTACGGATCAATGGTCTATCCAAGTATTTTTACTTTAAAGGTTTTGTAAACGCGATTATACTCTTTATTTATACTACGTTACGGATCAATATTCTAAACAAGTATTTTTACTTTAAAGGTTTCGGAAGTATTATTTTTTGTAAACGCGAATGTGCTCTTTATTTAGACAAGGTTACGGACCAATGTCCTATCCAAGTATTTTTCTTCCACTAAGGCGATCTTGTTCAAGTTTACACTTCTGTCGGCACTCCCGGAGTGCCACCACTTTTTTTTTGTCGGTCGTAAATTACGTATTTTTGCGTTTTTTTTTTTTTTTTAAGATTACGGCGATAGTTAAAATGTGCCATGACGTCACGAGTATGTAGATTTTATACTTACTTGTGACGTAGCGACCCCCACTCCCCAACTTTAATGCGTTTTATCTAAGCATTTTTTTATTAATATGATAAAGCAAATTAAACGTGTCTAATATTTTTTTATTATCTGACTGACGGACTAAACAGAATTTCAATTTTTTTGACCCAGGTATCATCCCTATTCCGCACTTCAAAAGAATTACCAACGTCGAATTACAATCACATTTTTGTAACAGTCGAATATAATCTCGACATTTTATTTTTCGTCTAGAAACTCAATAAAAACTTTCCTATGAAAATGCATAGAGCAAAAACATCATCAGAGGCTTTTTTCTACTTGCTCTCGACTATAAGAAAAGCGAAATGCTTTTCCAAGCATGCAGCGAAATATTGATATTTTATATGCTCATTGAACTTCAGAGTTAAAACCTTTTACATGCGCTCAGAATGTTTCTCCTTCAGTGCATCCAGCCTCATTCTGATAGAAATAACTAATTCACCCCTTTTATGCCCATGAGTAACCATAATTGACTAAATGACTGAATTTAAAACATACTGTCTATTAAATAAACGTATGTAGGCTAAGTATGAGACGTTCTAATACTGTCTAGTTTCTACTACTAGACTATAAGTAGGACTGGCTTTTTGTTAATATTGAATTGTAAGCAATGAAGTGATAATGTGCGGGTGAACGGTTACATCGACATCAGCACTGTTTATACCGCCATCGCGCTCGTTACGGCCGTGCAAGACAAACGAACCCCGGACATCTCACAAAAGGGTGAATGCTATTCTATCACTTTATAGTACATACATACTACTCCGTGTTTGGTTAATATGTTAATGACTGCGATAGCGCCTATAATTACTTAGTTATTATCAGAAAGTGGTACGTACTTCTCAATCTCAGGTGCGCAATGCACAAACTCATGTGACCAAAATTTGTAGATGGGGTTTTTGATGAGTTCGATGAACGTGATGAGTAGGCCCCATGGGTGTGGTCTGTTGACGATGAGTCTCTCAAGGAGCATCCTGGTGATCTGCTCTTGCACGGCCTCGGAGTTGGCCTCGGCGAACAGGTACAGGAGGCAGCAGGAGAAGTAGTGCGTGTGGCTGTTCGGGTAGCGCAGCTGGTTCGCGATCGCGTTCAGGAACAAGTACCTGTGAACACGGAGCGTCCGGTACATTGAAGGTAAGGGGCATGACCTTGTCTATGAACAGGCATGCAGAGGTTTAGGAAGGTCTAAACTCTACAAACACAGTAATTTATCGCTTTTGTTTGTTGCTGCTGGCTCTGGAACACTACGTTCTCTGAAATCAATTAATTTAACCTCGTGGTTTCCTCTGTTGGCTTCTGTAGTCGCGCCACAAAAGCAGTCTGTCTTGCCTTCTCTCGCTCCGTCCAGAACCAGTTGTCTGCTGCAGGTCGTTCCGTGGCTCTTTAGTCTTGCGACCTATCAGCCAGCACTCTCAAGCTGTCCTATAGTTATCTTAGTCTGTCACCCTAAAAATGCAGTTAGTTTAAAATATATATGTTTTACTTTTACACAGGAGTGTTTGGCTGTTAGCTAATTATAGTTCTTAAAATGTCAGTTTATAGTCTTACCGCCCTTCGAAGTCGAAGTCCACGGTGAAGTTCTGGAAGATGTCCATGTGCGCGGAGTGTGCAATGGTGGACATGTTGGGGGTCTGTCCTTTGGCGCGAATGTGCGCGATGGCCTGCGTTCCCACGTAGAGGACGACGGCGTTCATCAGTTGGCAGTTATAGCGGCGCCCGGGCTCGTTCAACACCTGTGACACGTGAAGATTCGTTGATAAACATATAGTAACTAAAGCCGTCTTAGGGCAAGCCAGGGCCCCTGGGCAGTGGGCACACAAGAATTTGGGGCCCCCTTGGAAAGTAAAAAAAAAGTCTATGACAAAAAAACTTTTTTCTGTTATGATTTTATATTTACTATAGGTAATTGATACAAATCAAATAAGTATTATAAATAAAATCCTGCAGGTTTGAGTTGGTTTCGTATTTACGATAATGGTTCCTTTCGGGATTTCTGTTCTAAAAAATCTTCTATTATATCCTCAGTCTATTTTTTAAGGTTTTAAGCACATAATTGACAAATAAAAAAAAAAAATCTCTTTAGTTGTGAAAATGAGCGCTCTCCACTACAATTGGTAATCATCAAGTGAAGGAATATTCTCGTGGCGACTTCTACATTTGGAAGAGTTTCTTCTATTTTATCGGATTTTGTAAGGTTGATATACTCAAATCTACTGATTTCTTTGATGAAAACATTCTGATTTAAGCTCAATATAATTGTAGTCTGTGTTTGAGCTCATAAGCATTAATATGCTGTGGAATACTCTACTGACACTCAAGTAGAGCGGACGTGTGTTTGTGCAATATTATTTATCATATGTCGTCAAAATAAAGTCAAATCATTTATTTCAAATAGGCCCATGTGGCACTTTTGAACGCCAAAATTTACAAAATATTAAAATTGATTCTAATATTTCCGAGTGATCTGTGACTTAGAAAACGAATCGCGCATTTTTCTGATAAGTTAGTGATTTGCTTTATTGAATAACAAATAATTATGAGAAACATTTAAGAATGTATGTCAAATAGTGAAAAAAGCCCTCAAAGTATCCCACCAAGCAGCCCTGCCAGCAAATCTCAAATACCTAATCATGCGACTGAAGAAAAAATTCAGGCAGTTGACACCAGTGACATTAGTAACTGGTTGATCTCAATTGAATCATGCCTGAATGAAGTCTGTACCATTGCTCAGGAAGGAAAGCTGAACTCCGAGCAAAAACTAAGGATTAATTCGTTATCTCGCAAGGTTGGACATGGCGTATCACAAATGGCAGTTTACTACCAGGACTTGAAGCTAAAGGCCCAAGAAATACAAAACTCTAAACTACCGTTGAAAGAAAAAAGTCACCTCACAGATTGCCTCGAAAATTTTAAGAAAACCATTTAAACTAGCGTTCAAGAAAACTGCGCTAAACCAACGATGGCAGAAAATGTTTCGTTCGCTGGAATGGTAAAAACCAATAAAAATAATTACTTGCGCCCCAGTAATGTTAGCTCTATTGCAATCTATCCAACGGATAAACTAAAATCTAGTGATGACACTAAATCTCTTGTCCAAAAAATAATATGCCCTGAACAAATGAAAGTACACGTTAGAGGATTGCGCAAAACAAAAAACGCTATAATCAGCACGGAGTCCAAAGCGGACATTGAAAAACTTAAGAAATCGTCTCAGTTAAGTAGTTCCGGCCTGAGAGTGGAAGATAAGAGAAGACCAAGAATTGTAGTTACAGGAGTACCGACCGTTTTAAGTGACAAAGAAGTTTATGATTGCATATATGAGCAGAATGTAGCCTACAAGCTTCCTAGTTTGCCGTGACTCTTTTTTAGCTTCTATAAATTTAAGTCACAAGTCATGTAAACCAAAATCGAGTGTTCATTAATTGGACATCCTACCCAGTGAGGGACTTCACACTTGTGACCAGGTGCTTTAAATGTCAACAGTATGGACATGCTGCAGACTTGTCGGAAGGCTAGCTATACGTGTGGACATTGTGAAGAACAAGGTCATCAGGCGAATGAGTGCACTAAACATGCTGAGCCGTCACATTGTGCAACATGTATGCGATTTAAAAAACCGAGCAATCACAAAACAGGCGATCAAAAATGCCCTGCTAAGAAAATAGCAGAGACAAGATGCGTAAATTCAATAGATTATAATGAGGTCGCGTAAGAGCGCCAACGTTTATCTATAAGTATTTAAAAAAAAATGTTATATACATACTGTAATACTGCCCTTTACACTTAAAAATAGTTTTAGTTTTAATAATTCACATCATAAATAAACATGCAATCTTTGCTTTTTGTTGACACGGTAAAATTTTATGTATCATGTTATTGCAACCTTGTCAAAAATGTTACATTGCAAAAATGTGTTAGGATGATAAAAAAAGTAGAATACTATTTCCTTAAATTGAATTATACCATAATTTATATTTGTTGGAATCTTAGATAACACTTATGTATAAGCACTTGAGTGAGATTTGTGAGCATCTACCTAAAAATAGAAGAAAAAAAACGCTTTTGAGTGTAAGAGTTGTATCCGGCTTACGGGGCCCCTGTGAGGTCGGAGGCCGTGGGCACGGGCCCCTGTGCCCTTATGGTAAAGACGGAACTGATAGTAACCATTATTAAAGGACTGCTGACTTTTACTAGCGTACATACCTGCATGTTGCCTCTCAGTTCTGACAGGAAGGTGACGGGCGCGCGAGCCTTTAGGTACGCATCTAAGTCCTTCTTGAACTGTGACGCTGGAATGATGGTGTTGTAATTGATGACGGCGCGCGGCGGCAGCGTAATCTCCGCTAACAGATCCACCTTCAGGTTAGGAGTGAAGGGGTCAGGCAGCCGCATATTGCGCGGGAACGCGGACAGGATGAGGTTCCTCATCTGGATGCAGTTCGGCGGGATCTCGTCGCAGAAACCGTAGTGGTAATCGCAGAGGAACTCCGGGAAATCGTGGAGTAAGACAAGTAGCACTTTCAAAGTGCCCTTGTACAACATCATAACGGGAGTGGCAAGCTCCGTGTTGCGCAGGAAGGGGTCGAGGAACTTGAACAGGTCGATCAGCAGCGTCGAGTACATCCCCCAACCCTGCGAAATGTAATCAGCACTTGGATCACCGTGCACAATGATCGCCGCACAGCAGTTGCCCAATAGGGTAATTGCGTAACACACATACAATAGCAATGTCTTTCATATTGATAATTCAAAAACATTCATTGCGTTACTTACTTCGACGGTATCTTATTCAAAACCCTTCGACTTGTGATAGAAAATGTGTTACGCCATTGGGGTGCTGATATGCTGCGATCAACACATTACATGCAACACACATGCACAATGTACTGCCAATCAAATCAACTAAATAGTTGCACTTTTTACTTAGAATTATTAATATCTAATTAAATTTTGACTTTAATTGTATTTTGCTTTCTGAAACTTGTTAAAAAAACTGCAAGAATATTATATTGAGATTATTTTAACTCACAATTAATCACACCATGAACATAATAACATGACCATTTCTGGTTAGTAAAATAATACCAGATTCAATTGCTATGATGAAGAATTTGAATAATGTTCCGATCTAGGAAAAATAATGAAGCATGAATAATAATATTGAATGGTGTAATTCCAGGCTAAACTGATAAGACTAGTGTTTCATTCAATGAACAAAAATTCATAGAAATTAATTTTCTATGTGGGGGGTCCACATAGAAAATTAATTTCCCGCATGATTTATCGTCGTTTTTTTTCGAGTAGAAAAATAAATAACTGAGCTTTCTACAAGAATAAAGCGAATCTGTAAGCTCCAAAGCAGACTCATCGCGGCAGCAGCATTTGACTTGTCTAAGAATATAGAACAATTCGAACTACGTAATTATGATGGACAAACACACTATGGTGTAACGCTATAATAAAAATTAATAGAGATGGGCCGAATGTTCGGTCCACAGTCGGCATTCGAGTCTGGCACTTGGCAAACAATCAAATACAAATGTTAAAAAATAATAGCATTTTATTAGCTTAGCATAAGCATGAATGATGAGCTGATGGATGGATGATAATAAAATTTCGCTACAATTTTGTAAGCGTTTAAGAACTAGTGTTGTATTATAATCGTAACCGGAATATACTGAACACTTAGTTGAACTGCAGATCCAGTAAGATGTATTTGACCCATCTCTAATAATTAGGCCGCTCGAGTATACACTCAAAAAGGAAATGGATTTAATTGCCTGGCCTCCTCCAGTAAGCTTATAAAAAGAAAAGAAATATAAAATAAAATCAATATAAAGAATTGTGTGCTTGCCCAGTTTATTTGGTGAACCATTTTTCTCATGCGCTTCTATCAAGGCTACAGTACTTTGTACTAGTATAGCTTTGATTCAACAAACATTCGATTAAAATATTTATGATTTCTATTGCAATTTATCATTAATATTGTAAAAAATTACGAAGCAAGGAGAGCACACAGAAAGCACTCGAAAATAATATCCCTTCCTCGAAAAGAAAATGATTAATGCAATCAAAGAGTTAGATCTAATATTATGTCATATTTAATCTTTTGATAACTAATTTTGAAGGAATAAGCGCTGTTTATGATCTTGAGGTTCAGGGTTTGATTGAGGTCAGGCAATTATCATGAATAATAAATGGACGACTCCATAAAAAAAAACTGATTGTATGAATAGGAATCAGGTGTCTACTCAGCTGATGATGATCAAGTTCCTTTACCAATGTTACAAAACTGGATGGTGGCGGTTTGTGTAAAGACTATAAATGAATGAAATATGATATTATTTTTACAATTGAGTAGAAGACATTTTTATGAGATACTATGAAGAGTGATCCTACTATGTGAGTGCGTGATTTACAAATGCATTATTAAAGTGGAGTTTTACAATAAGTTAAGCAAATCTGCAGCTACAAAAAGTGAATACTCATTTATTTGGATCACCCTACATTTGATGCCTTATGGCAATATTATACGGTTTACTTTTGCTTTTCAATTTGGATGAAGTAGCTAAAATTGAACCATGGAAACAAAAAGTGAAAGATTAAAATGTTAACTTTGATACTTATATCGTTATTCACAAGCAAATGGGAGATAGATATGAATTATAAACCATAGCAAAATGGTTTCCAGTTAAAATATAACAAGTCGTACCTTCTGTTGAGGTGTTACCGCGAGCACGCGGTTGATGAAGGCCCGATGTGCGACCACCTCGAGCCAGGCGTACGCGAACCCAGGCGCGGCGCATGGACGGATAATACGCAGCGTATGGCAGAACGCCGTGAGAACCTATCACAACAATATCAAATTATACTTCTGGTAACAAATAACATTTACAACATAGAACACAGGGACAGTACAAAACGTCACAGACTACGTATCATGTAAACTTTACAGACCTTTACACGAAAAGTGATCTGTAAAAAGTCACAGAAATAAATTTAGACACAAGTAATATCTAAATTCATCAATATAACGTTTTTTTTTTCGTCATTTATCATTGTGTAGGGGTAAGTAAGAGCTTTTACCGGATAATTCATAGATTCTAAAACGGGTTCAGCCATATTCATGTCAAGGAATAGGATGAGAAGCAGCCGATGATACGGCAGCTGTTGGAAGTTGGTGCCATGTTCTTCGTGGTCCTGTAGAAGGCATCCGGCGATTATGCCCAGGATCTGTGGAAAACAAACAATCGTTTATATGTATGCACGAAACTTGTAGCATCACAGCATGTTTACAATACATACTATACTGGCTCTATGCTGCCAAGAGCATTAAATTAATTTCGATAGAGCCAATATTACGTAAGCGATGATTCAAAACTTGCCTTGTTTAATAGGTTCAACTTCGGCGTCGGATTTCCCCCATCAGCAGTGTTCTTGATCAAGAGTGAGACGAGTTTGATGAACGAATCGCACATGTTGTAATACTTGTCCCTCTTTGGAGGCAAGGGAGGCGTGTTCATCCTATCTTCATTGAGCTGCTGATACACGTTCTCGACGCACATCTGTGTCGCGATCCTAAAGAATCTTGTTATCATGTCGTCAGACTTCAAGATGCCGTTCATGTTCATGCGATGAACGTACAAGTTGAAATTCTGTGCGAGTTCGATTTCGGTCAGGGGGCTGAGAAGCACATTTCTCCATTCACGAAGAAGGTTCTCCGTCTTTTCTTGTAGGCCAGGTGGGTCGTCGTAGGTCTGTGACTGTGGAAGTAGATCAATTTTTATAAATGGACTTTCTCATTTCTCATAATTATAAAGGAAATACAATAAAATAGGGATGGATCCCTGTGTTACCTGAGCAAATCATCAAATTAAGTTATCATCTAATGTTCCTGAATGTTTGTAAACTTACTCGTACTTGCAGGATTCCAAATTAAGTTATCATCTAATGTTCCTGAATGTTTGTAAACTTACTCGTACTTGCAGGATTCCAAATTAAGTTATCATCTAATGTTCCTGAATGTTTGTAAACTTACTCGTACTTGCAGGATTCCAGAGTGAATGTGAGCAGTGGGGCCTAATGGGGACCTTTCCCCGAGATACGCGCTGGGATCCTGATTGACGCGGAGCATCTCGATGAGGGAGCCGAGACCTTCGGGTGGCGGCTGGCGCGAGTGAGACATCACGCGGACTAGCGTCTCGTTGATGTGGAACAAATCAGATTCATTCACGAAGATGTTGTTCCTGTCGTCGACAAGGTACAGTTGCACCAGCTGCATCGCGAAAGCAACAGCCATGTAGTTGTTGCCGCCATCCATCATGTGAGCGATCGCCAGGTCATACTGATGACGAAAATGTTAGTTTCAGTAAATTAAGTTTCAAAATTGCTAGCTAGAGACTTAGGTGATGAGGATGTACCTGTGGCAAGTTGATGAGGTGGTTTCTGATAAGGCAGTCGACGGCCTCGATGTTGTAGCGCAGTTCCTCGCGGCACTCGGTGAGGCAGCACGTGATCTGCTTGGTAGTCCACACGTGCCCGTACACGCGCGCGTCCTCAAGCAGTTTCAGCACGCGCAGGTGCGTGTCGCGGTAACGCCCCATCATCTCCATGTGCTCGTTGCCCATGTTCGGCTGCACGATGTGACCGTCCAGCAAACCCTCCACCGCCTACCAGACAAACCACTGTTACTACAACCGCTCAACATTGTTACACACAGATTATTTCGTGTTTTATATTGTCACAACATCTAATTTACCAGATCCTCTCAAGCCTCGCTTTTAGATATCTGCAAGTTACAAATGAGAAAACTGATTCATCAGCACTGACAATAAAGGGAAGATTTAAAAAAAAAAAAACGAAAAGAATCATAAAAATAAAAATTGGACAGTTGGAAAAAAAAGAGGAAATATAATTATGTAAAAATCCGCAACAAATATGCATCAATGAACTATTGCATCAGAAGTAACGCAATAATTGCTGACACTTCGTTGCAAATTTTTTTTGTTAACCATAACTATGTTACCTTCTGCAGTAAACCGCATCCGGACACAAAGTCGCGATTTCTTCTCGCAATGCAGAGGCACTCGAGCAGAGAGTGCATGTTGCCGGCCTGCACCGCGAGCGATGCGACGCCGATGCAATTGGCCAGAAAGAGCTCGGCGCTGGTGATCAGCGCGCTCATCTCGTCGGTGCCGTACACCTGGGTCGGGTTGATGACCTGGCTGAACGTGAGTTGAGTCATTTGTTCCTGCGCGGACGGCTTAGGAATGAACAATCCGACATCGCGTACCGGCGTGAAGCCGGGGATATTGCAAGCGAACTCTTCATAGACGGTGATCTGCGTGTCGGTGGGCCCGCCCACGCGCAGGCGCACGCGCTCGGGCAGGCGCTCGGTCTGATAGGCCAGCACCATGGGGTCGAGGTAGCGCCGGCCCTCCTGGCGCGCCAGCTTGCGCAGCTCGTAGTCGCTGTGCAAGCGCTTGTCCAGCTCGGGCAGAGCCTTCTCCACCGCTGTCTTCTGGATAAATGCGCACGCCAGCTCCATATTTTCGGTAGCTAGAACAGCAGCTGCGGTTTCGATAACCTCCTTCTGAAATACCAGAAACTATTAATATGATAGTAAAATATCTTTTGATTGCCATTATAGGGAACAAAATAAAAAGTAAATCATAGGGCCTAGGTTTTGTCAGTCAGTTGGTAGTTCAGAGAAATATTGAAAAATGTCCTCGTTACTATTGAGAGATCGTAGAGGAGGATGTATAAAGCTAAAATTCTACAATATAACTTTAAAATTGTTTAGATAATAAAACTTGAAAAATAAGTATTAATTCTTAAGATTCTCGTTGAACCTATCATTGAACGAGACAAATAGTTTTGTAGCCTTCTTACAGTTACGTCCAGGGCATCTCTCCATGATGATGGAATAGTTTTGATCAGCTCTAATGTACCTGTAAAAATCTTGTCCCACCCATGCTATAATACAACAACCTAACACATACCTCCAAGACTATCATCGTTAGCATACTAAATTAAGAAAATTACTAATTTATTACCCCATTGAAATACAATTTTGTCCAGGCCAATCAGTCCCTAGGCGTTACCTATTTGCCCACTACAATTTATTTGAGTCCATAAATGTCTTAGATTGATTTGAGTAGTATTAACATTTATGGAAGTTGTCAACAAGAGATACTTATATTTTAATTTGACTAGTATTTCATATACATATAATCCATGTTGTATAGAGAGCTCACATCCACAGAGCAGATCCAAGTGAGCTCCCTATTCAAGATGTATTAGAAGACAATCAATTCATTTTGTTTATGAAATACTAACCTGTTGGGGTGTGGAAGGCATCAGTGCAGTAGCGAAAGCGCCCTTCAGGTTGGTGCTGATGGTGCTAATGATCTGCTCGCGACACGTGATCATCGCCATGCCAGCGGTCAAGTTACGCATCATGTGATGCGCGCAGGTACGCATTCTCACTTCATCAGGATCCAACGCGAAGTCTTTCCTTATTATTTGCTCACAAGTAGTCAAAGCATACTTGATTGATCTATCCACCACAGGGTGGATCCATTCCTGGATCGACCTCTCGATCGCGGGCTTAACAAACTGTTTCAAATTGGGATAGTTTTGGAACAGGAGGATGTGAGGGTTGAAGCATATCTTTTGGCCAAATGCAGATGTTGAGGAGACATTCACGTCCAAATAATTGAATCTGGGCTCGGGAAGGCCGAGCACGCCCATGAGGTTGGGATCACCCATGAGGCCGCTGGTGGGCGTAGGCGCGGTCACGGCCATGTCTTCCGCCGCGATCATCGGCGGCTGTGGAGGCATCATCTGCATTTGCGGGGCCTGTATGATTGCCTGGTTCACGGGTACCACTGCCGCCGCCTCCTTATTCTGTTTCGGTTGAGACAGTTGGAATTCTATCTGTCTTACTTTTTCAGGATCTTTCAGGTAAATGGCTGGTTTCAGATTAGCTATGTCTAAGCCTAGATTCTTGCACAGTACTTCTATTTCGAACTTCAAATTCAATTTTAGGTCTGGTTCCTGGTGCAATTCAGCTAGGACATTCATCAATGCCATCGTCCATGGGTTGGGTGGCTTGAAAACTATGCTTTTAGCGCATGATTCTAAAACTTTGGCGACAAATGGTACCACATACAGGAGTTCCTGTTGGCCCTTATGGTAAGCTTCGAGAACTAATGCTTTGAGGTCAATATCCACATGCAAGATGGGCTCATTTCGGGCCAGGGTTAGCATGCCAAGCCAGTGACCGAGATTCTTCAGTAATGAACGATCAGAAAAGTTTGCTATGCCTTTATCTGAGCGCAATAATACTTTGATGTTACGGTAAGTTTCCTTTGTGACCATCTTGTTGACATCACGAATTTTAAGAACGTCAAGGAAATTAGAATACAATGCATGAAAATTAAGTTCGATGGATGCTCTCTTCATAACTAGATATTGAGACAGCCAAGGATGATATTCATCAGTGAGTATTTCCTTGAGCTCTTCGCATTTTGTTTGCAAATTGAGCTGACTCAAGTTGTTGAAAATGAAAGCAGTTTTGTCTTGAATATTTTCCGGAGGAGCGTTTATCTTCTCTTCCCTGTCGGTGGCCGTGAGCAGGGTGTCGATGTTCGTAGCGTTCGCGATAGACGGCCGGCTTCCCATCCCACCTGTGCCGCTTGCCACTTTGGATATCACTGAAATTGCTGGAGCAACAGCCCTGTAAACAAATATTAGTGCCGATTTATTAATCGTCAGACAGCTTCTTAGCATGATAGCAAATAAGAAAATTTAAACATGTTTTATCAGATAGCGTTTATCTAAGGAATAAAATGGCGGTATGACAGCATTTGTTAGAAAATATGTCATTAAACCGTATTCATTTATTCTTCATTAATAGTTATCTGACAAAATTGAAAGATTGGCCCTTACAAAACATTCATATTTTAACTGATATTAATAAATATGTACCTATTAAAAGTATTACAGTTTTATGTTACATTTGTGTGATACCTTTGCTACAACCATGTACATGTATACCTTAACTAGAGAGAGAAGATCTTTTGATATGGGGCTAGTTACTGGCCTTTTTTGTAGATGGAACAATCAATAGACGAGTACATACCTATATGGTGCTGATACAGTAACAACTGCAGTTTGGTTTAACATAGCGGCGAGACTGGTCGGTAACACGGCGCCCGATGGCTTCGAAGGCGGTTCTTGACTCTGGAGCCCATATTCAACGTATTCAATCAAATGTGGAGGGAACTCGCTAAAATGAGGTATAGCCCTAACATGCTCGCAGTATTTATGATAGTCCTTGAGACGGGACTTGAATCGGTCTAGAGCTGCTATACCAAAGTAATACATTTTAGATCCCTCTGGCTTTCTTAAAGCATCGAGTACGAACCTCAATGCTAAACCGAGGGAGACGTAACTAGGTACTAGTCCTTTCTCAATGATGCCTCCAAAGAGTTGTGCAGTTATGTGAAGTTCCTTGTCAGGGTACTGAGGGAAGAACTTATATTCTTCAAAAAGATTTCTCAGCATGCACGAAAACACTTCCCGCTCCCGTTTGTTCGGTGAGTCTTGAAACTTCTTCAGCATATCAAGCACTTCATCTATAGACAGTGTTGGATGCGGAGGGTGGTTGTAAATTCTTTGAAAATAGCCGTTAGCTTCGTCCTCAATCTCCTTGGCAACGTTGTGCATCATCTCGGGGAAGTGAATAGGGTCTGGGATGCGTTGCTTGTCCATTGCTGGAGCGGGAGCCATTCTGGCCAGTCCCATATTAGCGACATTAGCGTTATGTTGTAACGGCATCATCGCGAAAGGGCTATTAGGCCCAGCGCCCATCAGTCTCGATGGAGAGCCGGGTGTTGTGACTAGTGGTCCTAGAGTACCGGGCATCGCAAACGCAGTGTTGGCTGGAGCACCTAGGCTCATGTTCGCAACGTTCGGGGTCAAATTGGTGATGGAGTCGACATGCGGTGGGAACAGCTGACCGCCGAGTCCAGCAGGGTTGAAAGGAGTCTCCAAGACTCTGGTATGCGGGCGTGCGATACCCGCAATTGTCTGCCGTGTCTTGCTCAGTATGAGGTTCTGGCAGTTAGCAATCACATTGCAGATTGCCTCCTGTAGCTCTTGTTGGACGTTGGGAATGCACAATTGTAAACATGCCAACATCGTAGCGATAGTCTCGTGCGGTAACTGAGCCGCTTTCGGCAATTGTTCTTCTGGTCCTTTGCCAAGAACTAGCGGGCATCTCCTTTGCAGGAATTTTACCATGGACGACACAAACGCCTCACCGTGGTCCCTGATCTTATCGGTTAACCATTTGTCCAACTTTAGGTATTCTCTCCGGGACGCCAGACAAGCCAGGTCAATCACAAAGGGAAACGACTGAACATTTAATAATAAGGATAACGCCTTCAAATCCTGTGCAACGTCTAAGATCCTTGAAAGTTTTGATTGATCACAATCTCCACGAATATACCATTCTGCCATCGAGTGCATGATGACGGGCTTGATATTCGGATTTTGGTTATGCCAAGCGTGGTGTAAAATGATTCCAGAATTAGGATGGTTACCCAAAAATATTGGTATCAATGTTGAGAATAATTCTTGTCTGACAACATTAACAGGTGGACTAATCTGCAGTAGAGCCAGCATCAAAACGTCAGGGCAGTATTGCAGAGGAATCTTGAATAGATCTTGTACTGGCATGTAATAGCCACGCTCTGAAGCATACAACAGTAGCTCGACCAAATACAGGCAACGCCATGTTCCCACATCTTTATTGTCGTTTTCGGGAGGCGATTTCAGTAAATCAATTGACACCGGATGGAATGGGTGATCAGCGAAACTGAAGATATCGGTGAACTTCAGTATATTGGTGATGAGACTCATCTGTCCCTCCAGGTTCGTCCAGCGACGGCACAAGTATTCAACTGGGAATATGTTGGCTGGGTAGCCCGCACTTTGAAGGCCGAGTCGTAAAATTGTGAATAGTAAGCTTAGTCCTTGCCTATCGGGTACGAAAAATTCAGGGTGATCTAGTTGTAGAATGACCTCCTTCCAGTTTAGGTTAGAGGCTAGATCCTTGAGTGTTTGCACCAACACTTCCGCGTTCCACGATTCGCCGTGTCCTTGTAGCATGTCCTTCTTGACTTCGTGCCAGAAGTTGCCGGGTGTCTGAATAGGTGGTCCGTCTGGGACGGTCGTATGGTATCTCACCATCGTCGATATGATCTTGGCGACATCCGTAGCCGTAGGCTCCCGGGCGCCGAAGTTTAACATGTTGTTCTTGCATTCCTCAACCGATGAGGTGAAAGAATAACCGATGTCTCGGATGATCTCAGCGAGCGAGTTGTCCATCATGGCAGCGGCCATGTCGTCAGCTGTAGTCATTTCCTCGAGAGGCGTCTGAGTATCGTCGGGATACAGCAGGGGCGCGAGCACTATGGGCACTACTTCGCGAGGGAAATCGATTCGTAACTTTTTCAAAAACAAGTCTTTTGTCACTGCGGCTAAACGAAAGTTTTCATGCGCGAGATTAGTTAGAAGAGTTTGCAACACTTCAGGGCTGCATTCCTGAAGTCCGGCACGCTCCACTTGATGTCCGCGTTCTGTGAACCGAAAAAGTACGTGTTAGCTCCGCTGTTGTAACACAGAACCGACATCAGACAAATAAAAACATCTTAGTAAGTTACATTTCTCTAAAATAACGTGTAATATAATCCGAAATACCGACCTGCGTCGAGGTAGCACTGTACGAGATCTAAAAATCTCTTTTTAAGATGTTGCTTGGATAAATTTACGATTTCAGATTTCGACGAGTTCCTCCTCAGAACCAGCGAAAGGGCAACATCCTCAGCAGTGGTTAACTTTAACAATCTTGACAGTCGATTGAGTAAAGTATTTGATGGTTTTAAGATCTGTAAGAAATCTGTGCTTTAGTAGTATTCATATTATTATATTATATTAAATTAACAGCTAGATAAAAGCACCGGAAAGAAATAGTTAACTGCTTCTGAATGCCCTTGTCTGATAAAATTCAACATCCATAATCTCGTATTTTTTACATTTGAGGGTTGTTAAACCTCATCTACACTATATCAATATAGTATGACATTGACATAGTAAAAACTTATAGTACCTACATCTGTATGGTGTGTTATGTCCTTGTGTCTATGATTATCCCCATGGCCTCCCGGCCAGCTGCAGTTAACAAAATATATTTCACAGAACATCTCATACCAAAAATTACAAAAACTACATTATTTATATTATTGTAAAATATTGTGAAACTAGTAAATGGTTTAAAAAATAATTTATCAATGATATTTGAGAGCAGAAACAAAACAAGTATTTAAGTTTTAATATTATGAGGTAAATATAGGCATGGTTTATTAATGGTATGGATTTCAGGACAAACATACGATACAGGTGAAATGGGCATTGGAATATAGATGAGCATCTACAAATTTGGGAGAAAGTGTTTTGTTAAGGATACTTACCTTCTGTAGAGGTCTGGTGGGTTGATCTACAGCGCGACAGATAACAGTCGACTTGGCGGGGTGGTTGAGCAAGGACGCGAGGTGCTGCGCTAGCAACGACGCGTGGATGCTGTTGGTAGGAGTATTGCCTGGGCGATCAGTGTCCCAGGAATTCTTTGCTGCCTCAGTAAGCAAACACCTCAAGAGTTGATTTTCTGCTTCAAGCCCGTATATACTAACCAGCTGTGACAAGACAAAGAAACCTCTTGTTATTATCGAAGCAGACTGGCACAAAAATCGATACCAAAATCAGAACAAACGAAAAAGTTATTTAAAAGACTGCAGCATGTCTTTCAAAGAAAATATCTGATCGCTAAGCTTTTTATTGTAATCCAACAAGTCACAGATTTGCACAAAAGCAAACTAGGTACTTGAACATGCCAGCTACTTGCTTGTGTACCTGTACTTGAAGATTTTAAATAATTATGGCAGTGGAGATTCGCACAGCAACAAGTTTGAACGCCTCAGCATATGAAGTTACTGGTGATGTGTTTGAAGCTCGCTTAAGTGTTTCATTAACACGAATGGCATGCGAGCTACTTTTCACTAGCATGCTGTTTTAGAAGCATGTGTGCTGCTCCCATAATCATTTGTTATTTATAAATAAAAACTATGATGGGGAATAAAGACTTTTATTTAGCCTTGACCTTACTTTAATGCAAACTAAAGAGGCTTGTGGTTTTTAAAATACTTTCAATTAATAAGTGAGTAATAAGTATTTTGAGAACTACAAAAAAATGTGGATTGCAATTCGGAAAAATAAAGCCGTTAACATGAGAAGAACAATATGTTTAAAAAAACAAAATTAATTAAAAATCAACAATTATATTTGAATATAAATCCAAATCAAAGTATTTTATTTCACATAAACCTACATAAGCTAGGCACTTATTAAATGTCAGAAGCTAGGTGCACAGTTCCAATTGGACGTTTCATTTCCCATGAAGAAGAGCCAGCAAGAAACTCCATGGTTACTCTTTTAAAAATAATTTACTTATTTCAATATTGAAAAAAATCCAAATTACAGTGTTAGAGTCTGTCTAATGAAAGTTAAGTGATTTTTTCACGTTTTCATAAATTGACAACACTGCTGCAAGTGTCAGTTGTTGTTTTTATAACCTCTTACGAAAACAAATTTGTATCTATTTTGTCGTATTTCAAGTAAAACAATTCCTAAAACTTTAAGAAGCAGTGCGAGAAAGTTGTTATACTATGATAAATAATTACAACCGAGTGAAAAGCGAACTTGAGGATGCATTTAACGAAAAAGTACAATTTTTTATAATAATTTCGAAAATTACTGGTAAACTATTGAATTAGTTTTGATACTAAGTAAACAGGATTTATATTTATTAGTCCTGGTCCATCAATATACAACAACAGTTAAATGTGGAATCATAATTGAATATAGCGATGAGAAATCGCGTGACATCAATTTACAAATCTGTGTTATTATTTATGTAATCCAGTATAACATCCAAGGTTTTCTGCTATGGAACCTAAATTGCCAAATTGGAGTGGCCAGCAAAAATCCTAGACATGAATCCCATAGAACATGGGGCATGCTTAAAAAGCGAATCCGGTAAAGTCTAAACCCTCCTTAGACCCTCCATGATTTGAAAACCGCTCTGGTGGTTGCCTGGGACAAAATTCCCCAAGTATACATTAAGAACATCATCCAGAGCATGCCTGATCGCATACAGGCGGTGATCAGAGCCAGAGGTGGAAATACACGTTATTAATTTTTTGTAAAATGTCCTTATTTTGTGTTTTTTGTAACAAAACCTTTATTTTAATGTTATGCCATTTTTGTAATTTAATTAAGGTTTAATAAAGTTTTCAATTATTTTATCAGACCATCCTCTAAGTTTTATAAAACAGCAAACATGTCGTGTTTCATTTTGACAATAAACTACGTAGTAGGTTTGGGCCAAATTTCGTGCCGCTGAGTGTACATAGGATCAGGATAAATAATCAAATATTGAAAAAAATATGACCTTCCCATGGGTGTCGTAAAAGGCGACTAAGGGACTTACTAGAAAATGGGCAACAACATTCTCTATGCATTTTTAGCACCATACTGCGATCGACAACCCGCCTGCCAAGCGTTGCGATTATGGCATATCCTCAAAAATTACATGCACCAAAAAGAAATGGCCCCTAGTGCCCGGCGACCCACCTACCCTTGGCTACGGTAGCGGTCAAGGCCACGGTGAGGCAAAGGGTACGAACAATACCCGGAAGAGATCCGGCTACCACAATCACCGGAAACTGGACCTGGCAACATACAACTCGCGTACACTCCGGACCGACGAGAAGATCATCAAACTCGAAGAAGAATTGAGCAGTTACGATGGGGTATAGTAGAGTTATCTGAAGTCCGCAGAGAGGGGAAGGACTCGATAATCCTCCGAGAACTCCGGGAAAGAAATCCGGGAACTTGCTCTGGGAGGGCCACCAGCAGTCCCAAGGTGGTTTATTTAATTTTATGGTGCATCAAATACTTATAGTGTGATTATTCAATGACGATAGAGTGGTTGTGTTCCGAATTTCCGAAGGGAAGCCGGTAGGAATCGAGTTGTGTGAAGCCGTCGCCCCTGTGGCGTACCTTATACTCAGATTGTCCACAAGGTGGACTGATGACCTTGTGAAGGCCGCAGGAATCCGCTGGATGCGGGAAGCACAGAATCGGGCGAAGTCGCGGTGCTTGGGGGAGGCCTATGTCCAGCAGTGGACGTCTTTCGGCTGAAATGATGATGATGTGACTTACAACCTTATGATCATAAAAGCTTATCTACACAATTTTTTGCTTTATGCTTTCCTATTAATCTGTAAAAACAATAATAAATATCCTGCATAAAAATATTCAAGTATACGTGTTTCCATAGTTGATCCGGGGATACCAACGTATTTTTTTTTTAAATTTGCCGCTCTTTTTCACTCTCAGCTTTCAATAGACAGACTCTAATAAGGTATGGGAGATAGTGTAAGCCTATCAACAAGTACCAGATACCGAACAAAATAGAACAATTAATAATATCAAATCCTTCAGAATAAGAATGCTTGGAAACAAAGTAGTTGCTAATTTATTATTTTTATGACATTAATTTTACATTCTGTGATTACTTTAACTTGCACACTGACTTATTATTTATTTTTTGTCTACTGTTTTTACAATATTTGTTAATAAGTGAGCACCATGAATCTATCACATAATTAATGTATCTGTCATTGCTTCATTTTTATTTATTATTATTATTACCTATGATGGTATAGTTATTCTAGGTACACATCTTCCCATATAATTATAAGGTACACATCTTCCCATATAATTATACAATTCATTAATGTATACAAAATATTGTAAACATTTTAAAAGAGTAACTGAGTAGTTACTTGCCCATTCTTCTCCATACGCCTATATAAATGTTTTGACTTTGACCTTCTCAGGCAAAACATTTGTACTGTTACTGTTAAATTGTTAATACACATGTTTTCTGTTTGGTTGGTTCGATCAACAATTAGTACAGTTATGTGTCCTGGCTAAAATACTCTTTCGAAATTACAGGCTGATAAATCAAATATTAATCGGCCATTATACACGTATATGAAGCAGAATTCGGTTACCTTCAACTTCAGCATACAGTTAATTTCTTATAGCAAGATAACCAACTGTTAAGAAAACAAAATAATGCTCACAGCAATTCTACCCAAAAACAATTCTTTCTATTGTAGTATTTTTCTGTTTGTTTCCTCTTGTTATTGAAAATAAGATCTATTACAAAACTAGGTACTTAGTGCCTACTTAATGAAAAAAAAAAGAACAATTGAAATTAAAAATAATGTTTGGACAATAACCCTAAGCCTACCTCCTACCTCATAATATATTTATTTCTGGACTAAAGACTAATTAATATTATACTAAGTTGGTACTATACTAAAATACATTATAATATACGCACAGCTGAGTATTTATCTAACTTTCTTTATCTTATCTAAACTATTGATCGATTTCGATATTGAAAACGCAACAGCAAGACAGCAACCAACGAATACGTAACAGTTTAACATCCTTAGAAGACAACACATTCGCAAAACAACACAATAATATTGTTGCTTAAGAGAAAGATACAAACAAAATTTATCAAGGTACAATTTGAGTCATTATCTCAAAAGATAAAATACGTCATCGTAGTTATTACCTTAAAGTAGAAGTCTGAAGTAGGTACATAATATAAAATATAATTACAATTAAAAGTGCAAACAATGTAAGTATGAGCGCACTCGATGCAATGGCTTGTTTTTACCTTGATTACTGACACGTTCTGCACAATGTGATTACGAGGGACGTCTAGTGGCACGTGATGCCAATATATCCGTAAAAGAAAACATTTTGTTCACATTTCCGAATTTATACTACAAACCACATAACCGTAAATGTTACAACACACAAATTGCAAAACCATGGATCGTATCATGAGGGTTGCCATTGAGTAAAAGTAAATTGTACCATTTTATAAACTTGTTGGTAGTTATTTATTCGAAACTTTTTTATCGTACAGTCGGGTTTATGTCTAAAACTTAATTTATTTATGTAAAGTTGTATTTGGTATTAAATTGTGTTAGCAGAGTATAATGCGGCGTACAGATAATGTGATACGTTACATAAAATGTAACACACGTTAAAACAAAAACGTGTTATGCAATTACCCCGATGGTAGTAAGTACGTTCCCGTGAGATAATTTCTGACATCCACGCGGACGGCCGCGAGCAAAAGCTAGTCGATGTTCAAATTACATACATTAAATTCTCAAGCGCTACTGCTGAGCATGAAGTCCTAGGTTCGATTCCCAGGTCGGGTTGTTATTGGGTTTTTCCATTTATAATTTCTTAGTAGCAGCCTGAAGTCTGGATTTATGCCCGGTTGATGGCAAAAGACACGCCCCCTATTACATGGGACTTAACATATCTGGCGAAATGAACGAATGAATAACAATGATTTATTTGAAATAAAATTTAATAATTAATGGATTAAAATGTAATGGATTGTAATAATTAGAATCAATACTACATTTATTGTGTAATTTAATCATTTGATATATAAACATTTGCAGTGCCCTCACAGGGTGCATGTCTTAATACTGTGTCATGAAATTTTAATGCACGCCTACTAACCAGTGTTTTAACATGTTAGCAAATAAATAAATAAATGTGGGTGCACTGAAAAACAAATTTAAAAAAAAATCTAATTATTTATTTGCAAGAAAATACACGGTTTTTTTATTTACCCCCAAACGTAGGTAATATTATGCGAGGTAGTTTTATATCACTGCAATTATTATTCGCGCTGTTGGTAACTATTGGGTTAGGTAACTCGGTAACTGGCGGCAAAAACTGTTGCAAAGCTCCTCGCAAACTTGATTTATACTGCACATATAACTCCTCAAAAATCTCATATTTTCCTTCTGTAAAATATGCTTCCCTTTTAACTTTCGCTTTGGCAACTATCTCCTTGTGTCCGTCTTTAAAATCTTTAAATAGTTGTTCTAACAACTCCAATCTCGTTTCTAAGTACTCACGTTTAATTCTTTCTTTCGGAGTCTTCTTAAAATTTCTCTCAGCTTTCATCAAATTCTCGATCATCTCATCTTGTAACGAAAAAAGTGCCTCCATTGTAGCAACAAATAAACTCGCACAGAAATCTCAGCAAAACAACACTCGATCGGTCACTTAGTTTAGGTAACAAATTCTCGCTGGGTTTGTTAATTTTAATTTCTTTTAACACTCACTCAATGTACATACTGTTATTGTAATTTGCACCAAAAGTCACATTCACCTTATAAACAAGTAACAGTTTATAGTCAATCAATTTCACAGTAATGATTCGTTTGTTAAAAATGTTTTATAACTTGCTTATTAACCATTAGCAAAACGTGTCACTCGACGACTCCTTATCGCACACACGTAATAAATCTTTTGTTCTCGCGGATCGACCGGGCTCGATGCTCATTAACGCGATCCGGTTCGAATATGGACCATATGTTTATTATATAAGGTTGACTTTTTGATGATCTGATTTTTTTTAAAGAAAACAACGTGTAGTCAGTATGCAGGTTTATTCGCAACTGTTTTTTCTTTACATAGTGGACTGTAAGTATATATGTATAGATTGATACTACTTGTACGTATCCATAAGCTCACGACACACAATACGCTAATCTATTTGGACACACGGGAAGATCTTACAGCCAGCAAGGGAAGAGTAAATAAAAAATTATTACTATATATACACCTCTGTCTAACCCTTTGGGGATTTCAAGCGTGATGTTATGTTATATTATTTTTACTTTACCACTAATAATGATTTCGCACAAAATCTGAGGATCCAAGAGGCAAAGGAAAAGTGCAATCGAATTTTTGAACAAAACTAGTCTTAAAACCATTGTCGTCCAATCCACTTTCTTTTACCGCTTTGTCTTGTCATTGTTTGCAACGACTAAAGAAGTGGACTAGATTCAACAATTGTATACATCATAATAATACCTAGCAATTCTTTGTTTTGCGTTCACGTAGCCATGGTATCGCTGCGACGATTTATCGAAAATGAACCTTATGTGCTGTCGCTAAAGTTTAAAGATCAATGTACTACAGATAAAAACAAAAAATTTGGTGTGACTAATTATATGATTAGCTTCCAGTCTAATCAAAGTCAAATTAAAGTAATAAACTCGTCAATAATCAATGACACGGTTGCAAGCTAATTTACAATTTAAAGGGTAGCATTAGAGTTTACAATGGCATACATGTTAGATATGGTAAAGTATGATACTAGTAGGTAGGTAGATGAATCGTTTCGATTGATCGCTAGAAATAGAACCACCGACGCTACGTGTATTTCCATGAATTATTGGCTACTTTCAACCCTCTGCTCAATTGGATCGTCATTTATAAGACCGGCCACATACATACGGAACTACGTTTCGGAATTCCTTTTGAACGGACATCGTAGGTACACACGGCTACACATTAAGCTATACATTTCCAGTATAAGCTGATCTCGCATTTTATAGGATTTCCGTACAATGTGAGGTCAGCTTAAACTAGAAATGTATAGCTTGATGTGTAGCCGTGTGTACGTGTGTGATAGATCTTTGATTTTGTATAGATTTACTGCCTTCGGAATTCCGAATAGTTATTTCGAAACGGAATTCCGAAACGAAATTCCGTAAGTATGAGGCCGGCCTTATACACTAGCTTTTGCCCTTGGCTTCACCCGTGTGGTGGTCGGAAATTATCCGTACCTACCACCGAAGTATTATTTGTTCTTACCCAGACAGCGTCTACCGTAATGCCTGAAAAGGTAGCAGACAGATAGACCGAGTTATTTTTGCATCTATAATATTAGTACGAATAATATCTGTAATTCTGTGTTCATGGATCACGTGATGAATCAGGTCACAATGTGGGTTATCGATTCTAAACCTAAGCTGCCGCGAACGAGATAACATTAACGTTTTATCCTGAACTCAAAATAACAATCGCAACCTAGATTACAAGCATACCTAATCAAATAGGTATGTTTAAAGGTTGATTTTACGCTGACCTTTAACATAACTCTCAAGTCCCAACAAACTTTAATAACAACGTAACAATATTCACGATTAACTTACTTTGTTCCGCAATGTATTAACGTTTTATCCTGAACTCAAAATAACAATCGCAACCTAGATTACAAGCATACCTAATCAAATAGGTATGTTTAAAGGTTGATTTTACGCTGACCTTTAACATAACTCTCAAGTCCCAACAAACTTTAATAACAACGTAACAATATTCACGATTAACTTACTTTGTTCCGCAATGTAGGTATACAGAAGCGAGCGAGATACTTTAAATAACTAGTCACCAACCGAAGGTTCGGTTTAGGCCGGAGCTTCGGTTTCGGCCAAAAAGGGGAGCCGAAAATTCAGCCCTACGGAAACTGGCGTATGGCGTTCGTGAGCTGTCGGTTTTGATAGAATACGAACGACTAATAGATAGACAGACAGCGTAGACTTACGGCTGAACCCAATAACCTATTTTCAGTAAAAGACCGATCGCTATTGATGGTAGACAGTATAATTCTATCTGTCTTGAATATCGTCGCACAATTGTCCTTATTCTCTGACAAATTATTGGGACGTTCCAACCATAGATGGATAGGTTTTTCTATCTCTACTATGCCAAAACTGGTGATAGATAGAGGGTTATTGGGTTCAGCCGTTAGTAATGGGGTCCCGATGTTCACCCTTTTTGTATAAAATCCAAAAAAATAAGTGTTTACTTATAAACAGAAGTCATTTAGGTTGTTAGCAGACATGCTGCTTTTAGTATCAGCGAGTAGGGATTTATTAGGGTTTTTCCCTGAGTTACGGATTTAACCTTTTAAAAGATCATCACGCAATAGCTTTATGGATCTAAGCAGTCAATCATAACATATACAGGGTGGATTTTGAGATGGGGCAATAAGGGCAGGTACCTTAACCGTGGTCGCTCCAAAAAACAGTATTAGGAGACTGTCCTTAACTCTGTGAAACATTTTGATCTGCATTCACAGATTATGAAAAATAATCACAGTTAGCAAGCAAATGGCCAATTTTCACAAAAACAGTTTTGATGCCAGTCGATCTTATTTCTTTTTACTAGGGTCAGGAAACTATATCGGGCCAACTGAGGTTTGAGTACAAGAATGTTACCTTTGCCACTGAACAGATTTCGATAAAATATATAGGATATAGGCAACTTTTAGTCTCAAAAATAATCCTAAAGGGGGTGATATATAGGGGATGAAAGTTTTCTCGCCAAACTTCATGCTGTTAGGTTAACGGGAAGTACCTTAAAGGCTTTGTTTTACTTGCGAGTGTCAACATAAATATGCGTTATAATTAACTGGCCGTATGTTTTTATTGCGTTGACTTGGAAGTTTGAATTTCTTTACAGCTCCAGGGGACCGTAGATCTAAGTTTTTGATATCTATTTCAACTTGATGCCTCCACGCGTTTCTGAGAAAAAGGTTCTTGACACACTAAGAAGTCGTCCTTTAACGGTTTCAACTTTCATTATGAGTACGGAACACTAAAACAGATTTATTATCTGCCCGTTACCTTTTCATGCCGTAACGTCTGAACGTATTTAGATGAAAGGCATACGGATAGGCCATAAGCTGGATAGGACATGGGATACTCTGAATTCTGGTAGCATGTTCCTGTGGGATATTTTCCGACATCCACGCGGGCGAAGCCGCGGGCAAAAGCTAGTCTATACATATAGTCTCTATTCCTCTTTCTGACAAGCTCGAGAGAATTTTCTCTATTGTAATAGTTTTATTTTTTCTTTATTTTTATAGTAATAGTTTTGAGTGCATCTGAACGTTTCAAGAAGTTGATGTTAAAATAATCTACTCCACAATTTAAATTATCTGTAAATTCTGCTGAGCGAGAACATTCTCGAGAATATTTCCAAGAAAATTCTCATTAATTTCCACAATTTAAATTCCCAGTAAACTCCTAAGCGAGAATGTTATTGAGAATATTTCCAAGAAAATTCTAGTAATTCTCATAAGTTCTCTGATCTCTCAAGCCTCGTGCAGACTGGCGCGAGGTGACTCTAACAAAACAATTTCTAAGAAAACTTCACGGTAGGACAATTACCGGTGTCGCGTCGCGCAGTCGCTTCGCGCTCAAACTCAAACTCAAAGCATTTATTTCAAATAAACCAATTACAGGTACTTTTGAATTGTCAAGGGGTCGGTCAGTCAGAAAAATGAAGCTAGTTGCATATTCCAAAGCGTAGTAGGTACCTATGGAGAAGAACGGGCAAGAAACTCCACGGACACTCTTTTAAATCAAAATATTGTTACAAAATATTGGTTACATCATTCGTGTTGAACTTATACATGTGAGAACAATGTAGAAAGACGTGCACGTTAAAAGCGTCCGTAATAAAAATATAATATCAATTCAAAAATTTTAATAAATTAAAATAAACCGTGGCAGCTAAGAGATGACCAGTCCCTACTGACGGCGCCCGTTCACGAACATGACGCATGGATCAGCACCATTTAGCTCAACCATTTTGAAGGGAACTTAATGATCCAACACACACGCCACCATCAGCGAGACATTTGAGTGAGCATGACATACTCTCAGCCGCCAGGGCACATTCAAGTCAATGAAAGACGTACCCAGTAAATGGTAGCTTTATGGAATGTACAACATGGTCACAGTGCTCACACATGTGATATGCAATTATACAATACAAAGAGATTGAATTTATACAAAGGAAAGATAGTTTTACAATCTTCAGCAGCTGCAACAATACTTTCGAATGCTAATCAATTAGTTTATGCGCCCTTGTGGAGCTGGACCAGCGCTGAGCCAAGCATTTTTATCAGCGATGTAATCCCCCAACTTATAATATGCTTGGCAGCATAGTGTGCGTTTTATACATGATTTAAATTTCGTTTCGTTCAGTTGGAGTATGTGGGAAGGTATTTTATTATAACATTTTAAACAGCACCCCATGAAAGATGAGTCTACTTTAGCCAGTCTGAAACCCGGTTGAACTAATTGGTCCCTATTTCTAGTCCCATAATTGTGTTTATCACCTCTTTTACTGAAAAGACTTAGATTTTTCCTTACGTACATGATGTTTTCATAGATATGTTGACAAGGTACCGTCATGATGTTAATATCTTTATACAGTTCCCTTAGAGAATCGCGTCTGCGGAGGCCATATATTGCTCTGATGGCTCTCTTGTGCTAATCTGCACAAGGCTTAAAATGTATTTAAAAATACATTACAGGAAAGATAAATAACTACAAAAAAAAAACAAGATTTCTTTGGAACAGACATGGATTTTGTAATCTCGATTCGTTACTTGGTTATAGGCAGTAGATACATTTATTGCCTCCTGCCCATTATATTCAACAAGTACGTACTTATAAATTATTTCAATTTTAAATTATTCATGTTTCGAGAATATTTTCCGTCGAATAAAATATTGCACAATATTCTCGATCGAAGAACACCACTATACCTACTACGGCTATATAATAAGTAAACAGACAACAAGAAATATTGACTGATTGAAAGCAATCAATTGAAGAGTCTCACCTCACCATATAATCCCATAGACACCATGATTGTCTTGACAAGCATTGATTGACAACCACTTTGCTCAATTTGATCACAAGTTATTAGGTATAAACTTGAAATGCGACATTCGCTGTTCAACACAGAATATGTAGTAAGTAACATACAAGTACTTATACAAGGTAAAAGCAATTTCCTTTATATACGGGAAAACCAAGGAAATACAATTTGTCAGGTGTTTGTTCCCAGTCATTTCATAATAGTCTAGCATGTTACAAAGGGGACAAAGTTATAAAGGGAAAGATTGCAGTTTTATTATTGACGCCTATAGGTATCAATTCTGAGGGTCTGATATATACAATTTTTTTTAGTTTGATGACTTCAAAGGGAAATAAATTGTCCATGACGACATCCATATTTTTTACAAGGTTTCTTTGTTGATAAATTACATTTGGATTGCAAGCACAGCATTATGAATTAATATTAGTCGTTTTTTATTTTCTGGCTGCAGTTTTATTACTTTTGTACCAATTGTGATAAATATCAGATACATGAATATTGTGGAAAATAATCATTCTGTAATTTGTAGCACAGCATAGTGAAATATTAAAATCAATTACTTCAAAAAGTTAGGTTTGAGTTTTATTTACCCACTTATCTATAAACAGGCTATAAGAAGCTTGTTTCAGTATTACAAGTTTTACTGGGCAATCAATTTATAAAAAATTAATAGCCTTTTGAGTAGGTATTTTCAATTTTGACATTACAGCTAACAGCGTTAATTATATTCACTAAACAAAGATTATTATAAACGTCTTATATTATTTTTAATTTATGGCAGAGCAGCGGCATGATAGCGAATATATGATTTCGCATGGGCAATGTTTATACTAGTTCTATGAGAAACTAAATAAACAACAAACACAAAGTAAACAACAGCATTACATAAAACATTAACATTAAACCAATCTAGATCTTAACGCATTCAAGGACAGTGTCCTTAAATGCGTTAAGATCTAGATTGGTTGGGTTGGTCAGGACACTGAACGAAACAATAGAAGTTTTATAGTTATAACGCCACGTTTAGTGTGCCAAAGTCATAGTCTTGCGTGGAATAATTACAATATTGGATATTAGAAAATTCAAAAAGTAAAAAAACACTACCTAATTATAATTATGTCACATCTATGTATTTTAGTAAATTTTACTGTGTGTTCATTAATAATAAATATTTATTGCACACTTTTAAGCAGTCTGATGCAGTTCGAGGCAGTTATTTTAGTTTAATCTCAGATTTGATGCCAAGTGGTATTATTGGAACGCTTTTCACGATAACTTTGCTACATAGCAAAGTCCCTAAATCCAACATCCAACATTACGCTACTGACTAAACATTATGCTACTAAATACCTGGCCGTTTTGTGTGGATGTGACGCATATTTTTCTCCAACTAGTTTTTTTTTTTTTTGTGTTGAGCTTTTTTTTTCGTAAATGCGTCACTTTTACTGCAAATAAAAATGTATTTTCTTTCTTTGAATATGTGTTTGTGTGCTTTGTTTTTTTTTTCGTATATGCGTCACTTTTACTGCAAATAAATGTACTTTCTTTATTTGAATAAAGCCCGCATAGGGTGTGGTCAGGCCATACTGAAAATATTGCCGAGTATTGCAGCAATATTTTAAGTATTGGTACACCTTAAACGTAGCTGGCAACGTGTTGCAGCCACACATTGCCGAGAAAATACGGCCCATTAAGGAGCGTCTTTACATTATTACTACCAGTGATGTGCCGGATCGTTAAAAAATGTGATCCGCGGATACGGATACGGATCATAAGGGTCTAGATCCGCGATTACGGATACGGATCTCAACCTTCTTCAGGTCCAGCAGGAATTATTTAGGATCCTCATCGTAACTGACTTTTGGGGGACAAAGCTGCCAAGTTACTCTTTTTGAAATTATTATATATTATTTCAATTAGCATATCACAAATATTAGAGATCTCACTACAAAGATAGTTTAATTACTACCTTATAACTTAATTTACTGGTACACACGGCTACACATCAAGCTATACATTTCCAGTTTATACTGATCTGGCATTGTCTAGGATTTCCGTACAATGCGAGGTCAGCTTACACTGGAAATAAATAGCTTGATGTGTAGCCGTGTGTACTTATTCGAATTATAATAAATATGATATATTTTTTTACTAATTTGGACTGAAGTTAACATTATTTTATTGCTACATATCTTTAAAATTTCATACACTTAATGAAATCCTTACATATTTTAAAACAAAGTCCCCCGCCGCGTCTGTCTGTCGGTCTGTCTGAACGCGATAAACTCAAAAACTACCATACGGATTTTCAAGCGGTTTTCACCAATGGACGGAATTATTCTTGCGGAAGGTTTTAGTGTAGTTTATCGACGGTTAAGAATCAATAGTGTCTATCTCACAAAAGTCAACTTTACAGTAAATAAAAAAAATGTTGCTTGAATAACCTGTGCCAAATTGGACTTTAAATCCTTTGACTTAAAAAATTAGAAAATGCAAAAAATTGAGATAGACATTATTGATTCTTAACCGTCGTTATAATTCATTAAGGTTTTGTGTAAATTGGCTGAAATATGACGATTATTGTCGAAGATGTCGGAAAAAATTATGCCGACTGGGAGCTTTACTGGCGTGCGCCGCGTAAACCGTTACAGATACATCAAATTTATGTTGTACAGGATTGAAGATCTTAAAAACTTCAACAAAAAAGTCCGCGATGGCATGTCTATCTTCTAAGGATGACCCACAATAACCATTTTTATCTTTCAGAATTTGATAAAAATTCCATTGTTAATTCCGAAGTTATTTTGACTGTTATCATATTAATCCTCATCCAATAAAGTATGTTATTTAAATTGGACGTTTAATTGAGATTAAAATATGCCTTCATTTAAACGAATGGTTTAAAAGATATCACAGATTCAAAATAACGCGTAACAAAATAATTTTGGCTGACGGCAACATGAGCGCAGCGGTAGGAGTCAAATGACCTTTTCCTCGGCTATTAGGTATGTAATCCCGGTATGGGTAGCACGTTCCCGTGAAATATTTTCCGACATCCACGCGGGCGAAGCCGCGGGCAAAAGCTAGTGTATTAATGTAAAAGATCCGTTCAAGATCCGCCAAAAAGTAACGGATACGGATACAGATCTTTTTTCTCCCTCGGATATCCGCGGATACGGATACGGATATCCGGCACATCACTAATTACTAAGTACACATAATATTTTAATAATATCTTGTAGTTTAGCTGTCAATTTGATATTATTTGTTTTCCCCTAAACAAACAAAATAATTTTAATTATATCTTCATGTAGTCTTCTCTCAGACTACATGTTGGGTAGGTTAATTATGAAAGACCTTGTTGTGAGGGTCTCAAATATCTTTTTACAATTTTAAAATAAATATTCTTAGTAATTCAAGAAAATTGATGAAAATTTACCATTCCCCCGCCAACTCCCGAATCTACTGAGCTTAAAATTCTGAAAAAATAAGTCTATGGTCTTAAAATAACATGAAAATCACTCATTGGGCGGACAAACGTCCGGAATTAGTTATAGGCTGTATCACTCGAGTGAAGCCGCGGGCAGCCGTACTTTAGGATACCAATATGTGTATTCTGAATAAAACATTTAGATATAATGCATGGTTTTAATGATAATTATAGTCAATTTTCCGCTTAATTCGCTATCGCACTTTGTATAAATTGTTTTTTATTTTATTTTATTGCAGTATGGGATCAAGCGACTGTCGTTTAATTCGTTTTTACAAGATAGTTTTGTTTGGGTGACATACTTAAGTATAAAACCGGTCAAGAGCGAATCGGACTCGCGCACCGAGGGTTCCGTACCCTCGGTTAAAAGCAAGGTCTTGCAGCACAAGTAAAGGGAAAACGGCGAACGATAAATAATTTGAAAATTAAGGTAACTTTTGGTACCTACTTACAAGTTTTCGCGAACTTTTATCCATCAGGTAGATAATTAAAAAATATTGGACACGTATTTTTACTTATTTACGTTATCAAAAGATTACGGCCATACATTGAGTTAAAATGTGCCATGACGTCACGAGTATGTAGATTTTTAGCGACCCCCAATCCCCAACTTGAATGCGTTTTTATCCAAGTATTTTTTTATTAATATGATAAAAACTAAATTTTCTTTACAAAGTTTGGTTAACCTACAATCGACCTGCATTCAAATTTCTATTTTTCTAGTTTTGTTGCTTGATTCGTTGTTAGGGTTTCGTAGCCAAATGGCAAAAACGGAACCCTTATGGATTCGTCATGTCTGTCTGTCTGTCCGTCACAGCCACTTTTTCCGAAACTATAAGAACTATGCTGTTGAAACTAGTTAAGTAGATGTAAGATTTTCACACAAAAATAGAAAAAAACAATAAATTTTGGGGGTTCACCATACTTAAAAATGAAACTCAACATTTTTTTTTCATCAAACCCATACGTGTGGGGTATCTATGGATAGGTCTTCAAAAATTATATTGAGGTTTCTAATATAATTTTTTTCTAAACTGAATAGTTTGCGCGAGAGACACTTCCAAAGTGGTAAAATGTGTCCCCCCCCCTGTAACTTCTAAAATAAGAGAATGATAAAACTAAAAAAAAATATATGATGTACATTTCTATGCGAGATCTAGTAAGTCGTTTTTTTAATATAAAGTTAAAGGGGTGCAAACATTCTCGACCTCACTATCGCTCGCTTTACATTCTTATGCTTTCTGCTTATGTCGACAAAGCAACGTAGTGATTTTAAAATAAACTTAGGGGGCGCGTATGGTAAAAGATTGGGAGCTCCTGGCGTAGAGCGAGTTCTTTGTTATTGTAGGTGTAAGAGAGATGGCGTAGTAGGTAGAACAGGGATGTAACGGATATCCGTATCCGCATCCGCAACTGCGGAGCATCCGCATACATTTTAATATCCGCAAAACAACCGTTTCCTCAACTTTTGATTTTAAAAGCTCCGCATCCTCATAATTTCTATGGGGATATTACCTACACCACGTTGTTCGCTCAAATAGTGAATTTTGTTAAACTCGCTCCGAGCCAAATGTGCGGGCCGGAGTGTGAGTGACGCGTTCCTATTGCCTGAATTCGCATTGTCCTTGTCCTGTGACAGACGATCGGCCGTACGTGGCAGTGATGGCATGATTGTGGTGTCAGGTTTCAAAAACATGGGCTATTTTTCATACGACATCTGCATCCGCACCCTCATCCGCATCCTCGATAAGGAATTTTCCAATATCCGTATCCTCATCCGCATCCTCAAACCCGATTATCTCGATAACCTCATCCGCTTCCTCATCCGTTATACGAAATCCGTTACAACCCTGAGGTAGAACTCGTTTATACCGTCGAAACTCAAATTAACCGATTAATTTCGCTCAATAGAATCGGAATTTTAAAAAATCGGTTGTCCCATTAACTTGTTAAAATACCGGTAACCGAAACGTAAACCGCAATCGTTTCTTGTTCGAGGTCAATTACCAAAACCGGTTTGGAAATTTAAACGGTTTCCGAGCCCTGCCATCAGAATCAGAACCCTATTAGTTCTGATTCTGATGGCACCTTTTGGGTATGAAACACTAAAAAAAAAGCATGCAATTCAGTCAAAGAGATAAAAAGTACCATCAGAATGATAAGAAGGTGCAGGTGGCATACAATGTCTGTGTCATAATATTATCTAATCTGAAGAGGAAAGTTACAAGTATTGAAATTCTAACCCATAGTCAACTGATTCATAATTAATGAAGAATGACTGTAGTATAAATCAATAACTGTACTGATTCAGAAGCAAACAGATTTAATACAATATAGAGAGGCTATCAGAAGAAATTTCATAGAAAAACTGTGATACCCATGATCTCAATGACTCCATCTATTATAATATAACAAAATTATATAATGGCTGTTTGGCATGATACACTTTTACATACACCAACTATTGATTACCAACCGTCAGACAGTTTGACATCAATCAATCTGCCAACCTAGCCTTTTCCAAACTATGTTGGGGTCAGCTTCCAGTCTTAACTAGATGTAGCTGAATACCAGAGTGGCGACATCTACATCGCCACATGCAAACTACGCATCAAAGACCTGACGTCACACAAATCCTGCATGGCGCAATTAGTTTACCGCGCGAACACCATAATATATAACTTTCCCGACATCAATCATTGGGCAGTTGCCCGCCAGACACGACACCCGTCTGGTCGGAGGATCCGCCCTTTTCTATGGAGTATGAGTGAACTTTACACCCTGTTTCTCATACCTCTAAACCAGTATTCTACATGGAGTGATTGCCTATTCAGCCTCTACAACCCAGTTACTGGGTAACACAATATGCCTTGCTAAGACTGGTTGTCAGACTTTGGAGATTCTAACTACTACCCGTAACGACAGTCAAGGATCCACAAATGACAGTCAGGACCAATGGCTTAACAAGCTTTCCGAGGCACAGAGGGGTCCCGATTTGTAATGGATGGTCTCCCAGTCACTTACTGACCGCTGAAAGCTTAACCTTCGATCGACCCTTGCAGCTATTATCATCAGCCATGAGCCCTTCTTATCAGATATTTTGACATAAATAAGAAAATTATTTAATTTACTAAGTGACTTATAAAATACTAATGAAAGTAAACCTTAGATAAGTCATTAGTCCAGTCATTTAGGGGTTGCTTAAAGTTAGGTAATGATTAGCGACTGTTTAACCATACATTTTTGACGTTTGAACATCACTTAACTTAAAGCAATGTTTATAAATAAACCCCTTTATCAATACGAGGTTCACACAACATACAATTCAGCATATATTCTTAGAAAATAATTTTCTTTTGCACACAATGCGACCTGTCATGTGGAGTGTATGATACGAGACATAGAAGTAAATTGAGCAAGGTTGGCCCTAAACATACTAATAACAAATTGACTTTGATGTTGTTCACTTCGTCCCATCTATCATAGATTCATAAGTACATTTTAATTCCTTACTTCCAAGGTAAGGAGTTCCTGTCTGCGTTCAAAATTATAATTAATTACTAACAGACCAGAAAGATGTTATCCTGCCCGAATGTTAGAACTCGATCGCAGCGCCACCTACCGGATCCAATTGTGAATCTAAACAATGCAGGGAACCACTCAAACACACACAAGAAATTTCATCAAAATCGGCCCAACTGTTTAAGAGGAGATTACTGACATACACAAACAAAGAAGAATTATTTATATAGGTAATACGGGCTGGTATCCCCAACTCCACCTCAAAGCGGTTATTTTGCATAGGGGTGGGAAATTATCACAATTGGTTGAGCCATTTACGAGATGTGTGAGACCAACGCACAGCAATTTATATATAAATAGAACGTTAGGGATTTCACCTGCATAAATAAATGTTCAGTCCTAAATAAATTTTTTTTTGTTTGTTGATTTAATACTTTACATTATAACTTTATTTAGTCCCATGTTGTATGAAATAATCCAACTAACTTTGTAACTCAAGCTTATGCTCTAGCTATACATAATTGCAAAAATAAGTTGGTTTGTTTGTTTAGGTTATCTTGATAACTACATGATAAATAAAAACACTGTAGGTTCTGTACTACATGCTCGATGTATCACCACAAAACCTACTGTTAAGAGTTTATCTCTAAAGGGATGTTTCTTAACTTTGCTAATATTTTTCAAGTTTGGTTTTATCAATGTGGAAGCCAATTTTTATATTTTAGCAACAATGAATCATAATCTCAATCTCACAATAAGAGCCTGTAAGTAGAACTTTTGTTTTGAAACTATCATAAAGTTGAGCCGTGGAACAACAGTTTTGCATGTCTACTAGAATTTTATTTATTTTTGAGCCCTTCATCCACTTACCCGCACTGGGTCTGCATGGTGGACTATGGGCAACCCATATAGAGAGGAGATTCATGTCCTAGCTGTGGGAACATTATTGGCTGATTATGCTTATGCTAAGTCCTTAACAGTTGTAGCAAGACTCTTAAAGTAAGACATCCTGACTGAGCAGGAACTTATTTATTCACCCATCTAGGCACCCAGATAAGTTCTCTTTTCCATAGGCCAAATATTCTATTTATTTATGTTATTATTATCTCAAAACAGGTTTCCCTGATATCTTTGGTTTATTTTATTTACTTTGTGTGGAATATGTGTGGTCAAGCTAAGCTCCGCCCATTCGGGACATGAGAATCAGCTTAAAATATTCCCACTGCTAGGACACATGCCTCCTCTCGGTGAGAGGGAGTGTGGCTGTAATCTACCAGGCGGGGCCCAGTGCGGGTTGGTAGACGTCACATGTCTTCGAATTTTTTAATTCTAGGACATGCCGGTTTCCTCACGTTTTCCTTCACCGTTTTGAGAGCAGTGGTGATGAAATTGAATACACAAAGTAAAGCGCCTGCGTGGTGTCGAACATGTTAGCAGCATTTACATAAAGCATTATTGTTTTTGCACGGATGATAATGATGATCTAGCTTGACAAAGCTTTTGTGTATTACGAAAATTTTCTCGAATTTTATCTACAACGCTGTTATTGTACAGAATACTGTATCCGATTTTTTACAGTAACGTTAATAATATTGTTCGATTAGATCCAGATAAAAATGAAAAAAAGAAACATATGTAGGTAGGCAAGTAACGGTGGCGGGCTAAGCGCGCAGCCAACCACATCCGTAACATATCGTACGGCGAAAACGAAAATCACGTAATAGATGATGATCTGGCCACCAATATCGCGCATCGCAACATAATACACGAATAATTATAGTAAACTATGACAGTCAAAACCAGTCAATGCTATTTTATAATACCAAACGATCATGACTTTCCGTATGCACAATATGGCGACAACAGAAAACAAAGAATAGCTGTAAAGTGGCAATATCTCACCTGAGACAACTCTTGATTCGTCTGCTTGAAGTTCTTCTTACTTAAATTTACAACGAGATAATTGATTTGCGATAAGCTAAACGTTAAAGGGTCCAGGTTCATAGTTCCATTAATGCAAAAACGAAAGCTTCAAACACGTTTGAAGCTTTCTCGATTTTCGACGGATTACTACGGTAAACTTGTGATCTTTAACAGTTTTTCTGCGAACTAACAATAAGCCTAAGGCCAACATCACCAATTCTATTGTTCACTTCATTAACATAATTTTAGCATCCTACACTGCAATTTTTAACTTGGAAAATCAGCAAACGATGACGATGGCACTCGCTCGCTCGCTCCATGCTCGCTCGCGATCGTCGCGACGCACAAGTCGAAATCGGTTCTCAATTTCCGAATTTCGTAATGCCAACATAATCAATCTGAATCAGAACAATGTTGCTAGGTTATTTTTTAAATTTGTGAAGTCGTGAAGTAAGAATCACAATAAATAACCAAATAAAATTAAAAAATTATTTTAGCGAAAAGAATCTGTTGCACAATTATTTTTTTTTGTTGTGTCTGTCTGATGAACAAAAAAATCGTACTACCCGCGTTCTGCTACGACTTGCGGGCCGCTGGGCACGCAAGCACTATGTGTATTCCATCCCTCAGCGATAATTTGGGGTTACGATTTTGTTCGTTTTGTCCCGTCGATAGCAAATGTATTTGCCATGTAGAAGTTGCAAGAATTAAGAATTGAGTACATACCTACAGCAGAAAAATGAGCCGTCGCGGGACGCCCGGCAGATAACTCTTCAAAGACTTAAGGAAGAGATACAGTAGGTCCATAGGTATGTACACCAAAAAACAATTGAACCAAGTCGTGACAACAATAATCACACATATCCCAAGATATGTTCGCAAACAAGCATCGTCGGTAGCACAGACTAATTTAGCGTTGGTAGTCATTGTCTATCTTCCTCCGGAATACGAACGGACGATGATGAGTGACGAGATTTAATCTATTGATAGAGCCGTTGCAAAGGTATTTCGATGGTTGACAACCATCGAATTACCTTCTTTCTTACATAATAAAATATAAATGATCAACTCTATTTTATAGGCAATAGGTAGGTACTTCTGGAATATTCGTAAAATAAAACTATTATTACGAATTAATATTGATTTATATTTTAAAATTAAAAATTAAAATTAAAAAGTGCCCCACAGGCGCGTTTTTATCGCGCGATAATAAAGGATTGTGCAGACTAGCGCTGGTCTGCACAAGCCTTCACGCAAGCCTTATTGCGATATTTGTTTTCAATACATTTTGTATTTTGCCGGGACGGCACCAACGGGAAACGCCGTTGATTATCGCGATGATGGACTTTATTTCTACGGGTTAACGTCCATTATCGCGATAATTGCTGGCGTTTCCCGTTGGTGTGGCCCCAGCATTAGGACGGCATGAAATTACATACCGCTACGTTATTAACGACGCAATAGAAGTAGGACGCTTGCGTTTCTCCGTCCTGCGAAATTCTGATAAGTGTTCTTAGAACATTTTGTATTAGTACGCATACGATCTTACACTTTAGAGGGCGCCATTTAATGTGACGTCACATAGCCTATATCCAGCGGATAATCAAGACGCTTCCAACGATATCTCATTTCTCAAATTATGATAAGTAGTTTAGAAGTTCTGTGGGGACAGTTGAACATACATACATAAATAATATATACATACACCGGTCAAAATCATAACCTCCTTTTTGATTCGCCATAATCGAGTAAAAAAAAATTCGATGAAATCCGTTGTAATTGCTGTTTTTCGTTTATTAGAGGCTGTTGTATGTACACTTGTACAAACATGCTAATTTGGACTAATTCCGTGGAATTGGTGGTTGCATGATAAATAATTTTTAATCATGTCTATTCAAAAAGAGCCTCGTAAACAGGAACTAAAATAGCTTTTTAATCCCTAGGGATTAAAAGTGATTTGAATTTGGAATGTGGATATTGTAAGTAAACGTTCCCATCACCAAAGAGATCAAACACAAACATTGTATGAACAAATAACAGTCTGGCAAAAGAGAGAGAAAGTGTGAATTTGGTCAAAATGAAAATCCAAGATGGCGGCAGCGAATATTTAAAAAAAAATCGCCAAATTTTTAAAAATTAGTGTCGTTTTCATAGTTTTTGAGGGTGCTCAAGCCGATAGTGATGTCAAAATGTAAATCCGAGATGGTGGCTCTGAAAATTTTCAAATTTATCATCATGGTTATCGTTTTCATGGTTTTCAATGGTGCTAAAGCCGATAGTGAGGTCAAAAGGAAAATCCAAGATGGCGGCTGCGGAAAAATTCAAATTTTTCTTCATGGGTATCGTTTTCATAGTTTTCGAAGGTGCTAAGGTCGATAGTGAGGTCAAAATGTAAATCCACGATGGCAGCTGCATACATTTTGTTTTTTAAATCATACGTGAGAAGGAACTTCGTTCCTAAGGGAGGTCGGATCACAAACGTTTGTTTTTCTCATTGAGGTTGATAAAAAGTAGAGTATTCACCTCGGGAGCAATACTATTATTAGCTCGAGTGACGTACTTTGAATCCCTCGCTGCGCTCTGGATTCAAAGAAAGACCATACCATGACAGTAGGTACTTACTAATTCCATGCTGCCATGTCATTATTCTAATGTCATTAATCTCATGGCATTATTCAATAGAGAGATGGGCTGAGTGATGATTTTTCTGTATCAATCATTGAAATAGTATGGTATCAATGACTGCATGACAATGACAAAAAAATATCGATGACGGAAACAATGACAAAATCATCAATGATTTTTAATTGAGAATATGATCACGTCACTTCAAATGATTGTGGAATGGCTTTGTGAAATTATCATTATTTAGTAGGCATTGGTCGTAGTTGTCCACTTTAAGTGTTATCCTCTAAGTTAGATAGCGAAATTAAATTTTTCTTTGTTTGCGACATTCATGGCAGTGTATTTAGAATAGTATTGATTATAATCATGGACATTTTCAATATATTTCCATTTGCGATATTTGCTGATTTTTTTATATATTTCATGGCAATCTGGCGTTCTTGCAAGTAAATAACTGGTGTGAAAACTTGATCGCGTAAATACGCACCTTCCCTACAAGTACCTACATAATTAATATTTCAATCTTATCTTCAAACTTTTTGTATAAGTGTGGTCGTCCTCGTTTAACCAAAACAATGATTTACGAAACACAAAATGCTAGAAAACACTTGCCGCGCTTAAACAACGCAAGTGACAGCATTGTTGCAGTGACGACGTGCGCCTAGCACCGGGCATTTTATCGAAACTGAATTCTGTGACTTAAGTATCACCGATCATGCAGCCTCGCAACGTAGCATCCGAATCACCGAAGTTCTCGTTCATTCATGAAATGATTTGAAAGCATTGATGATTTTGTCGTTGTCATTGCATGATGAAATGATTTTAAAATATCGATGATTTTTACATGTGACATGTTATCGGACCCAACTCTAAAGGTCACCTCTAATGCGCTTAAGACATAAGCCTCTGTTGGGATGCGGTTGGCAGCCGTGTAGCAAGCCCGTGTAGCAAGTATGGCCAGCCCATATGCATAATTATTGTAGTTTAATGTAGTTGTAGTATTAGTCTGTGCTAGATCTCTGACTAGTATATAGTTATCTGTGTGCTAGATAGTTAATCTGTGTCCGTGCGTGACGTCAATGAAAATTGATTCCTGAATCGGCAGTTGGTATTAGGTTAGATTTTCCTATTCCTATTAAAATGTTATTATCCTCGACAATCGGTTTATCGATTATAGCATATTTTCCTAAAGAAATCGGTCTGTGTTTAAAAATTTACTCCACCAGATTTTTACGGAACAGTTTTCTCGTGATGTTCTTTTCATTTTTGGTGTTTGTGCGCTTGTATTCTCTTTAATTAAACTTTCGAGTTCTGTGTTACGTCTTCACTATTTCAAGATATAATATTTTTCATTAAAATTGAGAGAATCTGTTTAGTAAATAAACATTTATAAAAATTAAAAAAACACCCGATAAGTAACCTACTTTATCATGCTGAGCCATTGCTTGTATTGAAAACATTTTATATGTGTTTGTTTAAGATTTGTGGTCTGGTAGGGTTATTAAAAAAATTGATATGATGCGACTATACAAACAACAATGACCATGATTGTAATAATGCTAAAAGTTTAATTTAAGAATCCTTCAATGCATTGCATACTGTTGGAATCAAGAATCTTGGATTTCTCTTAAGCCGGCGCTAGACACAAAACTTGTTTGAACACTTGTGAGGCACAGGTATAAATATGTGATCAAACTTTGAACAAATACCCAATACCTGTGCCTCACAAGTGTTAAAATATGGTTGCTGTGTCTGACGCCGGCTTGGTCAGTGGGTCGTCTCAGAACTCTTTGGTGTGTCTGCTCTAATAATAGATCCTAAACACACAAACAACCATGAACATTGAAAACAAATATTTGGTACAAATGTATTGATGATGTTGAATATTATTAATTATTGGTATGCATATGCAAACAAAGTTGTTTTGTATATGCAAGAAAACATGCCTTTACACTAGCAACAGTCTATCAATCCATTTTTAGCATCCATGTATAAATTGCTTTGGAAAGCATGTTAAATTGTTGGTCCTGGCTGTCATTTGTAGATTTTTAACAATTGTTATGGGTAAGTCAGAAGCCTGAAAGCCTTACAAAGGGACATGTCGTGTTACCCAGTCACTGGGTTATGGGTTATGTAAAATACTGGTATTCAGCTGTATCCGGTAAGACAGGAACCCGCCCTGAACATACTTGGGAAAAGGCTAGGCATATGCCTGATGATGATGTGTTAATGCTTCTTTTGTATAAATTTTGTAATATTATTTGTACCCTGTTAAGCAGATTAGATCCAACCAACATTTTGTTTAGAGTAAATGCAATTAGAAGTTTAGAAGTGAAAACAAAAATATCAGGCCAAATTAAATTATAATCATATAAGTTATTAGTACAAGGATACAAAATTCTGAATATTTTAAAAGTGGTTTTACCCAATTTCAGCATTATAGTTTTTCTGTAATTCATGAAAAACTACCTGTGGATCCTTGTATGCGTAACCCCAGCAAAATGTTGCGCCTTAGAGAAATGAGAGTATTACAGATAATTAGTTCACAGTTAGTTGCAATTTGTTCAAGTTGTATTTTTGAAGATATTCGAGAAAAACTGGTTTTGCTGGAGTAACATTACCCCAGCAAAATGTTTTTCAAAAAAGGCATTTAGCCTGGAACGAAGTACATGAAAAGATAGCTTTTGATGAGTTGTAAATGTATACGATAGCAAAATTTGTTCATCTTATAGTTTTTGAGATATTCAAGATTTTGCTGGGGTAACGTTTAGGGATTTTCAAAATCTCGAAACCTGTTTGTTGCAGAAGTTTGAAAAAATACCAGTTATAGGCCTTAATTTGTTCAAACTTAAGTCTTTCGATTTACTCGTAAACTAGTACATTTACAAACGAATAAAAAGCAGTTATATATGCCTATCATATATCCTTTTAAGGTGTACAAATCTGGATTAAAAAACAAATCACATCAACATCAAATTTTAAGCGTGTTTCTTTGGCGATCGAATACACAGCTCCCTCGGAATAAAAAACGATGGACTATAGAGAACAAATTTGTTCATTTTGTTATAAAACATCCCTGAAAGTTTCAGCTTTACATCCTGGATGGAATAAAAGTTATTCAAAAAACAAGAAAGAGCCAGCAGTTCTCTTATAAACCGACTTAATTACGGAGGCTACGAAAAAGCGACCGTTTCATACTTGAGCGTAACCATCTCAAAAAATCGGTATAATAGTAATTTTTAGGTGGTACAGTCGCATATAAAAGGATTATTGTGGTCGGTGGATAAAAAAAATAGATCTCGTTCTGGAGCCATAGCGCTTGATGGCGCGCTTCTCCCAGCCTGCTGCTGAAAAGTTTTGCGGAAATCGGTTGTCATAGTATCTATGTCGTGAGGAAAGTTTTGAGTATGAATGTCGATGGCTATAAGAGTAGGGGAAGACCAAAGAAACGATGGATGGACTGTGTGGAAGATGATATGGCTAGAAAGGGGGTAATTACCGAGATGACGAGTAATAGAGAAGTGTGGAGGAAGGGGACATGTTGCGCCGACCACGAATTAATTTGGACAAGCGCAGGAGAATGATGATGACTGACATAATGTAACAAAACATAGTAGGTATATCGCACCCTTAGAAATATAAGAGCACAACTCGAAATATAAAGGTTTTGAGTTTTTGTGTAAGATGGGCTTTCGGAAGTCGGTGACAAAGAACGAAAATTCAAAACCAAAGACACCGACTTCCGAAATTAAGTTATTTTTCACTTTGTAGTGTTTTTTTTTTTGAAGTCGTTTGTTTTTTTTTTTTTTTTTAAAGTTTTTTCTTTCATTCACTTGGATCTTTGTTTTTTTTTTTCGTTTTCTGTGCCTTGGCATCATGGTACTTACCTTTTTGCAATATTCAGAAATCATGACCTAGGCGATGGTATACTAGCACAGTAAAAGTTTTGTTAGGGCAATGTCATCAGACCGCCAGGATCTTTTGTGCAAATATAAAACTTGATGTGTAGATTCTCGTCATGTACAGACGCCAACACATCAAGCTACTACAACCTGTCAAATTTATTTAATAGATTTTCAACTATCGCTGAAGTGTAAGGTTCAAAGTTGATTGGGAAAATTTTACATTTTCGGGTAGCTTGATGTGCTGGCGTCTGTACGTAACTCAATTTCATAAAAAATTTTGGTTGGATCTATTCTGCTTAACAGGGTCCAATTACCTATTATTAGCAAATGTTATTGAACTCAGGATCCAATTAAATTGGGACAGGGGTAGAAGAATGATGATGTTATTGAACTCATGATTTTATTATTTTATCTTCTTTTTGTCAGGCAGATGAACTTTATGAATTAACTTGATTATGTATTGTCCTCAGGTATATGGCAGTGATAAGATTCATTCGCCATAACCTGGTGAGCATATCTTTCCCAGTTTTTACTGCCGCATTCATTTATATTGACTGGAGTCGCACAAAGAACTGGAAATTACAACAGAAAAAACAGAACTAACATGGCTCTCTTTGGCATCACTCTGCGTTATGTTTGGTTTGTCATTCCGATTGGGGGCTTCCTCTTAGGTAAATTCTTGGATGACCAAGAAACACTGAGGATGATTTCCTACAGGGACAAGTCTCAACTCTATGGAGTCCCGGACAAGAAGCACCCATCTTGGCCTTAAAAGTTATTAGTAATTTAGTGATTGTTATGTTTCAGTTTTAATTAAATAGTCTTATTGGTCATATTTGGTGTGTATTTTATTCATCATTCATGAAGCCACAAGTTTTAACGAGGCTATGGATATGTGTATCGTAAATAGGGTTGCCACCCGTACTTTATAATAAAGTATTGTACGTTATTTCAGGTAATTGTACTCTATACTTTATGAGAACAATAAAGTACACGAAAATACTTTATTTCATATGAAGAGAAAGTGCTTTTTCGTTAAACGAAATTTTTCGATTGGTGTTGAATGGATTTCGCCACTCGACAGCGCCACATCACTTAATCACCGTTTTTAACAATTTCTGAACGCAACCTAACCTCAAATGTCAACAATGTCAGTGTCATTGTCATAATGTTTTTTTTGTGCATCGTTTTGTGCGAAGCGGTTTAGTGCAATAAGAATACGATTTAAAGTTTTACAGATTCATATTATAATAGTACATCATGGATAAGAATACTCCACATACACCTATAAAACGTAATTTTAATAGTGAAACGGATCAAATAGATAGTGAATATGTTACACCAAAAAAATGTTTAAAAACAAAAGATACGACAAAACAGAAAAATAAACGAATGCAGAAGTATAAAAGTCAGTGGGAAATCGAACATGGTGATTGGTTAATTAATGATCCACAAAACGAATATAATGGAAAATGCAAATTGTGTGGAATTACATTTACAATTGCTTCAGCAGGTATAGGACAAGTAAGAAAAAAAACTTATTTTTCAGTGTGTGTGTGTGTGTTGGTATGGTTGCATGAAATATGCAAACTATAGGTACTATGCTATAAAATGATTAGATTTTATTTAAGATATAAATGTGCACTTTTTCCCAATAACTTTGAAAGTATAATTATTTTATGGTGACTGGAGGTGATGGGTAAGGTGACGGGATTAATCTTATTATTTTCAGGTTAAACAACACCTGCAAACAAAACAACACAAATCAAAATATGAAACTAGGAGAACATCTGGACTACTTGAGAAATTCCTTGACTCTTCTTCTGCTTCCACATCGTCTAGATGCAGTGATAAAGAAAATGTTGTTGCATCTGAGTTAGCCCTGACATATCACACAGTAAAACATAATTTGTCTTACAATAGCATGGATTGTACTATAAAATTGAATAAAATTATTTATGCCAATTCACCTACAGCTAATGCAATTCATGTAGCTAGAACAAAAATGGAAGCACTAGTTACAGAAGTGTTGGGCCCATATTCTTTACAAAATGTAATAGATGCTGTTAATACAGATAATTTGTTTTACTGTTTACAAACAGATGCTTCTAACAAGAAAAATATAAAACTCTTTCCATTAGTGATACAATATTTTACAGCCAAAAATGGTATTGAAAACAAATTAATAGATTTTTATGAAAATAGTAATGAATCTGCTGATGGTATGTTTGAAGCAATTCAAAAGTCATTAGAGCAATACAAATTATCTTTTCATAATGTATCGGGGTTAAGTGCAGATAATACAAATGCAAATTTTGGTGTTAATCATTCTTTATTCACCAATATGAATAATTTGGTACCAGGTTTGATTAAAGGAAATTGTCACGCACATATAGTGCATAATTGCGTCAGACATGCCATGAGCTTTTTATCACATGACATAGAAAATGTTATTTTAAAAATTTATGCTCATTTTTCACATTCTGCTGTAAGAAGAGAGGAACTAAAAAAATTTGTAGCATCAGTAGATGGAGACTTTCACGAAATCAAACGCCATGTGGGAACAAGATGGCTCTCTCTTTTGCCATGTATTGATACTTTATTATTAAATTGGTCACCTATAAGAAGCTACTTTTTAAGTTTAGACTACTGTCCAATGGTTTTACAAAATTTATTGATGCTCAATGAAACTGAGAATGATGTGATTGAAATTTATTTGCATTTTTGTAGTCACTTATCCCTTCAACTGTCATTAACGAGACACAATAGAATTTTAATTGTTATCCGCCTTTATAAGGCTGCTTAACTGGTGATGAGTTATTAAATTTATTTAATAAAGCTGTTAAATGTCTAGAAGGCAACAGCATAACAATTTTAGACATTTATGGGATTATGGATAATCTTAGAAACGGATTAACACAAAGAAAACAAGATATTTTCTTTGGCTATGAAACAGGCAAAAAAATTAAACAGACTTCACCGGAACTGACTAGAAAAATTCACACGAATTTTTTATTATTTATTGACAAAGCCTTAGAATATCTGAATAAATGGTTTGATTTCAATAACACAAACTGGTTATTTACACTTGGATATATAAATTTAAAGAGCAAAATTGAATTTAATAATATTGTTAACATAATTGAAAATTTAAATCTTCAAAAACTTAATGTAGATATGGATGATCTATATGGAGAAATTGCTTTACTAAACCAACTTTATAATCAGATAAGTACTTCTAAGAGTTTTGCAGAACTATCAACTGCACAAAAATGGCAGCAAGTATTTAAGAGTGATGATAATTTTTTAAACTTGTATAAAGTAATTTCATTTTTATTGTCTATTCCCGCCACGTCAGCATTCACAGAAAGAGTTTTTTCTGTGATGAACAGCAAATGGCGAGACGAAAGAAACAAAGCGTCTCTAAATTTGATAAAAAATGAATTACTTATTTATTTTAATTTAAATTTAGATTGTAAAGATGCTGTGCAATTTTTTAGTAAAGATAGTAATTTGATACAAATTGCAAAAAGCAATAAAAAATATGTTTTTAAATATAATAATAAAGAAAAATAAATTGTACTTTATTTTGAACCTATGTACTTTTTTTTTCTTACCTTTAATAACCAATGTACTTTAATTGCAAAAAAAAAAGGTGGCAACCCTAATCGTAAACCTTAGCTGTGATGGCGCCAAACTAACCCTGCCCTCGCCGGGTATGGTTACGAAGTAGGTGTTAATTAAATTACCTACTTTACGTAATACTTATTCTAACTCTTTAAAAGATTGGCCACATACAATAGTAGATAGCGATAAGTGGTGGGGTGGGAAGGGAGGCCTTAGCCCTAACAGTGGAACTAGGGCCAATTTTTTTGATTAGTTATAAAATATAGTCACAGAATAAGTACAGTATTTTCGAAGCCATTACCTGAATTAAACTTTTTATAAAAAAAACAACAGACTTCCAAAAAAAATACTGCAAAGTGAAAAATAACTTAAATTTCGGAAGTCGGTGTCTTTGATTTTGAATTGTCGTTTTTGTCACCGACTTCCGAAATTAGTTATTTTTCATTTTGCAGTGCTTTTTTTGGAAGTTGGTTGTTTTTTTTTATAAAAAGTTTTTATAAAAATTTGATTCGAGTTCGCTTCGCTCGCCCCTCCACCATCCTCTATTCGTCTGATACTGTAGCTTTTCTGTTGTGGACAAAATATCTCCTATTTCTGTATCAATAATCAAAAGAAAAGCTAACCTTTTCAAGGCAGCGTGCTAAATATTTCGACGCTCATTCCTGGGCAGAGGGGGCCCCATTTAGTTTGCTCCCCGGGCCCCCGACATGCTTAATCCGCCACTGAATTACGAGCATATCCCCTTGCTAGGAGTAAACACACGTTCGCACAGATTTAAAAAAAATCGCGGCGGGATTTTTTCGTACACTAGATTTTCAACTCTCGGTGTTAAGCCGAGCGTTGAAGATTCAACAGAGTGCATCCCAGCTCGTCGAAAAACACACTCTTGTATACTCTCGGTGCTAAGCAGAAAGTTGAAAATCCAGTGTGCGAAAAAATCCCTCCGCGATATTTTTACGTCCGTGCGAACGTAGGCTGTGTTCTGTGATTGTGTGGTTGTAGCAGGCGTGTTGCGATACAGACCAACTTGTGATGAATATTATTTTAATGTAATGTAGATATTTCTATGTTCGTATCCATGGCAAAAAATAAAAGGGGCCTAAATCCAGTGGTGGGAGATTATAAAAGGTGTAAGTACCTGTGTATTTTATAATAGGTACTCGTACTCATCATTATGAACAACTAACGGAAGTAATTACAGACGCCAGCACATCAAACTACTACTATCTGTCAAATTTATTTAATAGATTTTCAACTTTATTGCCGAAGTTTAAGGTTCAAAAATGATTGGGAAAATTTGACAGTTTCGGGTAGCTTGATGTGCTGGCGTCTGTACCTATGCGGCGCTGCACCCACGCTGCCCGCCGTGGCCGGCCCGGGAACAATACCTCTACCATGAGTTGTCATCGAAAACTTAATCGCTAGCGTTAAACTCGCTAGCGCATTAACGTGAATCAAATAGATTTTTATAATGTCAAAACTCGCTAGCGTCTCCGTAAATGATTTAGATGAAAATATATTGTACAGCGTCCCTAGCAGTCGTAGAAAGAATTAAAATTCGTACCAAGAGCACTACATAGATTTCAATGGGTAAGAAACCTAACGTAATCTATTCGATAGTCACTAACGTTTTTCAGCTGTCACCATACAAAACGGCACCATTACCTCTACCATGAGTTGTCATCGAAAATTTACTCGCTAGCGATAGCGTATTAACACGTTCAGTGCCGGGAACCCTCCTGGAGGGTTCACCTAGTCGCATAAGGGATGCCGGGAGCCCTCGCGGAGGGCTCATTTTAAATGAAGGTGTTTCTTAACGAATACAGCATTATAAACCGTGAAAATAAAATCTGATGTATATTTTAACAAGATTTATTAGTATAAGCGTTGATATTAAAATACAAGCATTTTTATTTTCAACATTTTTTTTGTTCGCTGTTACAATAATTCACAAAAAAATTAAAAGGTTGGAAACTACGTATAGCGCCAAGACCCCCTCAAAACACAATTTTAAAATCTCAAATTCTTTATTGCGTACCATAATGTATATAGTTGGTAGGGAAATAAATTATATTAGTCACAATTATGGACCCTGTCGGGCACAGCATAGATCAAGTAGGAGAGAGGAGGAAGAGCACTGGTCGTTTAATGTGACAAATTGTATTAGTTAAGTAGTTAGTTAGTTATATATTTATTAATACAGAATTCAATTTATGAATTAATATTATTATTTTATAAACTATATACGTTTATTTATTTATTAATACAGAATTCAATTTATGAATTATACATAATTATTGTTTTATAAATTAAATATACGTTTATTTATTATTAACATTATAATAACCATTTATTTTTTAAATTGTTCATTATTGTTTTATTTACTTATTATTGTTTATTACGTAATTAACTTCGTTTTACAGTGTTTTGTAATACAGTTTTAATCCTAATGCCGTTGTCCGTCCGCGATGGTTAACTTTAGCGCTAACGTAATACATAATGGAAGTGAACCCTCCCGGAGGGTTCACTTCCATTATTTATGGCGGCATGGTGGTATGGCTCTATGAAAAGTGTGTGGAGTCGGAAGGGTTAACGTGGATCAAATAGATTTCGACAATGCTCTTACCATGAGGTTTACGGAGTCTTACGCAGGCGCTAAGGTTAGCTCGATAGATCGTGTCATCTAGCTGACTTCACTCTTATGTTTTGTTTCTTTCTTTCTCAGTAATAAGAAGAGAGAACGGCTCATATGATCAAAACGTAGTGGTATCGCCATGGTAACTATAAATGTTATGATAGTCAATATCATGAGATAATCCGACTAAATAGAAAGGTTGGCGGTTAGAGGACTACTTATGGTATTTAGGGGTTGTTGAATTTTTATTCCATAATAATTATGTACGTCTATTCAATTTGTAATTTTGTTGTTGATGTGTGATTTGCGGCGTTTTTTATTTAAATTTAAAATGAACTAAGTATGTTTACAAAACAGTGGGGACGAGGGGTCTGGAGTGACGACCGCGTACCGGAACACGTAGCGTTGGAAGGCCTCCCACAAGATCGACCGATGCCCTTGTGAAGGCCGCTGGAATCCACTGGATGCGGGAGGCACAAAATCGGTCGAAGAGGCGGTGCTTGGGGGAGGCCCATGAGTGGACGTCTTTCGGCTGTAATGATGATGATGTCCGTGAAGTGTCCGTGGAGTTTCTTGCCCGTTCTTCTCCATAGGTACCTACTACGCTTTGGAATGGGCAACTAGCTTCATATTTCTGACTGACTGATCCAAAAGTGCAAGTAAATTGTTTAATTGAAATAAATGCTTTGAGTTTCAGTTTGAGTTTTAATGTTTACAAAAATAGAATATTTTGTAAAGGAACTTATTTGGTTTATTTCTTGAAATTCACGTTGTTCACGTCGTTGGTCTTCAAATTGAGCGGCCACTAACATATTCCGTGCTGAATAAGCTCTTCCAGACATTATTTTGAGTACTAGACTCAAAAACGTATATAATTTTAATGTAAACATGTGTTTCACACCTCAAAATGCTAGTGAGTGACGTAACTACTATCGCAAGCGTATTTTTCGATAGCGTCTGTTGAATTAGTGACTCATGGTGCCGTTTTGTATGGTGACAGTTGTTTAACGTTAGTGACTATCGAATAGATTACGTTAGGTTTGTAATCTATCGAAATCTATAGTGCTCTTAGTATGAATTTTAATTATTTCTGTGACCGCTAGGGGTGCTGTACAATATATTTTCTTATAAATCATTTACGGAGACGCTAGCGAGTTTTGACATTATGGGAATCTATTTGATTCACGTTAATACGCTAGCGAGTTTAACGCTAGCGAGTAATTTTTCGATGACAACTCATGGTAGAGGTACATGAGTCACAAATTCGACAGACGCTATCGAAAAAACGCTTGCGATAGTAGTTAGGTACCTACGTCACTAGCATTTTTAGGTGTGTGTTTACAATAAAATTATATTCGTTTTTGAGTCTATTAAAGTCAAAATAATGTTTGGAAGAGCTTATTCAGCATGGAATATGGGAATATGTTAGTGGCCGCTGAATTAGAAGAAAGACGACGTGAAATGTTTGTAAACATTAAACTCAAACTAAAACTCAAAGCATTTATTTCATTAAACCATTTACAGGCACTTTTGAATCAGTCAGTCAGAAAGATGAAGCTAGTTGCCCATTCCAAAGCGTAGTAGGTACCTACCTATGGAGAAGAATTGGCAAGAAACTCCACGAACACTCTTCACGGACATCATCACCTTTACAGCCGAAAGACTGTCCATTGCTGGACATAGGCCTTCCCCAAGCACCGCCACTTCGACCGATTCTGTGCTTCCGCATCCAGCGGATTCCTGCGGCCTTCATAAGGTCATCGGTCCATCTTGTGGGAGGCCTTCCAACGCTACGTCTTCCGGTACACGGTCGCCACTCCAGAACCACTCGTCGCCACTGTTTTGTAAACATATTTCATTTTAAATTTAAATAAAAAACGCCACGAATCACACATCAACAACAAAATTACAAATTGAATAGATGTAGGGGAGGGTGGGGCAGAATGAGGCTCGGGGCACAACGGGAAGCTAGCTTGTGTGCCTGTCACACACGCGTATACAAGTTGACAGCGGCGTCAATCATTCATTGTTCAATCGCCTCACGTGAGTCAGAGCAAGCGGAACGTGTCGGTGCGTGTTTTAGTGTCTTGGCTGACAAAAACAGTTTTTTTTTTAAAGGGTATTGTTATTTATTTTCGTATAATAATTATACTCTTGTGTAGTGAGGTAAGTACAAGGCCTACATAAACTTTTATACCATAATTTAGTGGGAGAGATGTTAACCTATTCAAATTAAAATTTATTTTTGAAAATTTCTATTGAGGTTAAAAATAGCCGACCAACTTGAAAATGTTATGTGGGCAAAATGAACGGGGCATGAAGGGATGGTATCCCATTTCACATCCCATGCACAATGTTTGCCTGACTAAATTGTATCCTCAATTAGCCCCCCCTTAGCGTTTCCTATTTTGCTCCGACTATGGGGCAATATGGGAAATTTGACATTTGCTGATTAGTTCCTCATAATTAAGAAAGTTAGTTGATTAAGCCTAAAAATACAATTTAAAATAATGAATAAGAATATAAATATAATAAAATAAAATAAAAAAGCCTTTTATTTCATGCAATAACAAGTAAGTAGGTACATTTATCTTATCCTAATATTTATATATATTTTTAATTTGCAAGAACCCCTCCGCAGGTGAAGGCCTCCTCCAAAGAAATCCAACTTTCTCTGTCTTGCGCTGTTTGCATCCAGTTTGGGCCAGCCGTTTTACGGATGTCGTCCGCCCATCTCGTGAGCGGTCTTCCTCTGTGGCGTTTCCCACTTGGGCCTCTCCACCGTGTTACCCTTATGGTCCACCGCTCATCTGTCAGTCTTGCTACATGGCCCGCCCATTTCCATTTTAGTTTTTGAGCAAAGTTTAGTGCATCGGTGGCTCTAGATATGCTTCTAATTTATGTGTCTTATTTTTTGCATTTTCCTAATTTTGAGCATACTTCGCTCTAGGCCCCGCTGACAAGTGATAATTTTTCTTTTTATTTTGTCTGAATATAAATATTGTTTCTAATTAAAAAAAAATACTTATTAAAAAAACTTTTTACAAAAAAAAACAACCGACTTAAAAAAAAAAAACACTACAATGTAAAAAATAACTTTAATTTCGGAAGTCGGTGTCTTTGGTTTTGAATTTTCGTTCTTTGTCACCGACTTCCGAAATTAAAGTTATTTTTTACATTATAGTGTTTTTTTTTTTAAGTCGGTTGTTTTTTTCTTGTAAAAGTTTTTATTTTTCACTTTTTAGTGTTGTGGTACCTACCCCACACAAATTCGAATACCACTACCTGCTACGTAAATAACAGTGACAGGAAGTTATATCATCCACATACGAAGTGGGAAAAAATACGTATTATTGAAGCTAACTCAAAAACTACCCCAGCAAAGTTAATAAAATTTATATGGGACCACCTCTGAAGTATGATCTACCAAACAAAAAAAGAATCATCAAAATCAATTCATAATTGGCGGAGTAATCGCGTAATAAACATGTAAAAAAAAAAACAGTCGAATTGAGAACCTCCTCTTTTTGGAAGTCGGTTAAAAATACTACCTATTGATTTCGTTTATATGATTTTTTTTGTCTTAGGTACCCCATTTTGCCCCACCTTCCCCTACCTACATCATTAATATGGAATAAAAATTCAACAACCCCTAAATACCATAATTAGTAGTTCTCTAACCGCCAACCTTTCTATTTAGTCGGATTATTTCATGATATTGACTGTCATAACATTTATAGTTACCATGGCGATACCACTACGATTTTGATCATATGAGCCGTTCTCTCTTCTTATTACTGAGAAAGAAAGAAACAAAACACAAGAGTGAAGTCAGCTTGATGACACGATCTCTGTCGAGCTTACCTTAGCGCCACTCCGTAAAACTCATGGTGCGAGCATTGTCGAAATCTATTTGATCCACGTTAATCCTTCCGACTCCACCCGCTTTTTATAGAGCCATGCCGCCATACATATTGGAAGTGAACCCTCCGGGAGGGTCACCGGCGGCGTTGCGTTTGCGCTAAAGTTAACCATCGCGGACGGTCAACGGCATTAGGTATAAAACCGTATTACAAAACACTGTAAAACGAAGTAAAATAGTGTTTTCAGGGTCTTGTCACTATACGTAGTTCCAACTTTTTAATTTTTTTGTGAATTTATTTATTTTATTGTAACCGCGAACAAAACATTTATTGAAAAAAAAAAATGCTTGTCTTTAATTTATTTTTTTATTTTGTATTTTAAAACCAACGTTTATAGGTACTAATAAATCTTGTTAAAATATAGGTACATCAGATTTTATTGTCACGGTTTAAAATGCTGTATTTGCTAAGAAACACCTACATTTAAAATGAGCCCTCCGCGAGGGCTCCCAGTGTCCCTTATGTGACTAGGTGAACCCTCCAGGAGGGCTTCCGGCATTGAACGTGTTAATACGCTAGCGCTAGCGAGTAAGTTTTCGATGACAACTCATGGTAGATGTACAGGTGGTAAGACGACCTAGACGCGTACCGCAAGGGAGATCGAGGTGATGGCTCTTGAAAAGTATGCCTCGAAGGATTTGGGGGAGGCGTTTGCTCTGATTGCTCAGCCGTGGGACTGTGTAGGCTATATTTTTTTTATGTTCTTTGTTTTGTAACTGACTGCCGGTGGCAAGGCCAAAGGAGGGTGAAGGACTCAATAAAATAAACAGTTATCTTTTTATTTTTTATATAATGATGGTATTATTATTACATACTTCTTTTTGCCGTAGACCACACCATAATAAAGGGAGCCCACAAACCAACATTGAAGAAAATTAAGTAGAACGCATTCGCTACATATCTGTGAAAAGAAAAAAAAAGAAATATTATACAATCAATGCAAACTAACCTAAACTTTTAAACAAAAATTAACTCGTCTGTTGGAATTGTTATTTTGAACACATTAACTGAAGTTACTATTTTGAACTAGCTGAATCCGCCCACTCTTTGCAGTGTGGGTCTACACCTCCATTCGAAGAATCACCTTGTTGCGACGCATGGTGCTAGGATTTTTTTTTTGAGTGGCACGCTAGATCAAAAAACTCTAGGTTGAAATCCATCGCAACGAACGACACTAGCTGGATCAACATGTTGTTGCGAACCACGGTACGTAGACAAGTCTTTACTTTCTAAACCTTTCCAGTAATATGCGGCTGCTCATTTCAAAACCTAGTAAGGACTTAAAACGAAATTTTACAGGAGAGCGCAAAAACGTAAATAGGGTCAGCCTTTGAAAAGTCCAGGTTTTTAAATGGTTAAAGTAACTTACTAGGTTTTAAAGTGGTCTCGGGGCAGTGAATGGGGTAGGTATTTACTAGATTTCGATGTTTATATATCTGTTTATAAGTGAGTTTTCAACGCTGGTGTTTTTGTATTTGGTGGGGACTTATTAGATTAGCAAGATTATGCAATAAAACGATTTTTGTAAAAGTGTCCCTTACTAAGTTTTGAAATGGGGCAGCCGTATGGTCTCTTCTAACTCAATCGATGGAGTGTTATTCGAGTCGAAGAAGTAAAACATACAGTCTGTATGTTACTTCTTGACTCCAATAACAACAAAAGTCTCTGTCTGTATAACTGTGCGTTTGCACTGTCGAAACATTTACAACGAAACATGTTGGAAGCTCTATTTTCTGACAATTTTCCATACAAAGTTTGACAAGCACTAGCGATTTCAACATGTTTTGTTGTGATGTTTCGCCAGTGCAAACGCATAGCTACAGACAGACTGTTTGGTGGATAAAGATTTCTCCCTCGTACCTACGTCTCATGGTCACACGACTGCTGAGAAGGTTCTGGGTTCAATTCCCAGGATAAGCAAAGTGTTATTCGGATTTGCTTACATTTCTCAGTAGCAGCCCGGTGTCTGAATTAGTTATTGGTTGATGGCAATAAGAACGTCCCCTATAACTACTTAAACATAGCTGGCGAATGCGGGTACACTCTGCATAATTCTTCGCGGAATTCTGGCGTGATGTTATTCATGTTATGTTCTGCTACATAGGTTTAGTAACTTCTTGGGATAATTGCAACATTGGTTAAAAGATGACTTCGTTTCATGGTAATCGTGGTATGGCCACACGGCTATGAAAACGACTCGGTGAGATCACCGCAAACTGCAAGACAACTAATCTATAATGCTAGGTATTGAAAAAAGCTAACCGATTTATTACTTTATACGGCATATAGTCAAACGGCTGTTGCTGTGCTGCAAGAGGTTTACAAAGGCACCCATACTTTTGAATTTGTACAGGTTTATGTGTCATCATCATAGTTTTTGCGCGCAAAGTACTTGAAATTAAAGATCGTAAACGAATCATATCTTTTACGGGTATTTTAGTTACTGATACTTTTGAAAAAAACGATACTTGTACGGTACGAATTACGATTGTAAAAATCTCGCTCAAGAGTATGTTCCTTGGTAAAAAGTGAATTGAATACGATTCAGTGTTGCCAACTCCAAAAGTTCAAATTATCGAGATCTCACGTCGAAATGAGGTTAAAAACGGAAAGTTCAGAACAGGTGGCAGCACAGTTGTACGTCTTTAAACCGTCATTGTTGTGTTTATGTTTACTTTTGTGTCGATCACAAATTAAACGAAAACTAGATAAATATGTATGAGACTTGGAGTGTAGCACTATTAAAAGATAACCTAAGGACAGGGGAAGCGTCTACCACTGGTAGCAACTTTAGTGGAAAAGTCAATAAATTATGAACGTTTTATATTTTATTTTGTGTTTGTTGACTTTAAAATGTTTAAGCAAGTACTTACAAACGAATGAATGTAACGTTAGTACATCTACAGCTAGCTATCGATATCACACATACAGTCCACTCAAATGATTTGTTAAGTTAGTCGAAAATAAATCGGCTACAAAAAAAAAGTTCGGTTTTTATTAAAGACTGGAGGCGTACGATAAAAATAACCTGATCAGAGTTGAAAACCAATGTATGATCTTCTTGACTGAAAAATCTCAGAGATAGCACTTCTAGCACTGACCTAATATGATAATATAAACACACACGTACTTTACTATAATTTACATAATATCACATCACAAGTGCCTGTATGTAATGAAAACAGACTTAGTTCTTTTGGGAGCATCACCTATGAACCACTTTCTCCCACAAAGGCTTAGGATAGCACATCGTCGCGACGAAATATCGGATTCCTTTTTTTTTCGGAGAGCTTTCTCCCACAGTTAATTCTTATAACATCTTTGGCAAATACATGGGTGTCCAAATTTTTGCAGTAAACAGCTGTGCAACTGGGCTCAATAATTAATTATGCGTAAACAAAGTCGCTTGATTACAAAAAAAATATGGCTAGCTGTCAAATTATAAGACGCTGGAGATTAGCGCCATCTGAAGTGAGCAAGTGGCAGTTTTTATCCCCATTATTGTTTTTGGGCAAAATTATCGTACAAAAGAAAAATTCAATAAAAAAGAAAAAACGTAAAACGTTAATTCAAATTGCTATCAAAAGACAATGAATAATTTTAAAACAAGAGTCAAAGGGGAAGTAGGTATATGCCAAGTTTCACCACTAATGGTGCTAGCAGCACAAACCGTAAACATGTTTTTTCTTATTATTTATTTGATATTTTTGAGTTTTCACTGTGAAGTTAAATAAATATTTAGGGAGGGAAAGAGAGAGAGACATTTACCTACTAAATTTTTTTTCTGGGTTTTATTTTGTCTGACAAATACGTTTTGTTATTGGAACTTGTTTTTTCAGCAAATCGCAAAATTATCGTACAGACGCCAGCACTTCAAGCTACTACAATCAGTCAAATTTATTTAATAGATTTTCAACTTTATCGCTGAATTTTAAGGTTCAAAGTTGATTGAGAAAATTTGACAGTTTCGGGTAGCTTGATGTGCTGGCGTCTGTACATTAGACATTAATTATCGTACATACGGCTACACATCAAGCTATTCATTTCCAATATAAACTGACCTCGCATTGTACGGACATCCTATACAACGAGAGATCTTAACTGGAAATGTATAGCTTGATGTGTAGCCGTGTGTACATCGTACCATTGGCCAAATTATCGTACGGGCTGGCAACACTGATACGATTTGACGTAGGCTCGACGCTATACCACAGAACGTATATACTCCAAACGCGCTATCATTTAAGCGCGCTATACTTCCATAGCACAGAGTACTTTTTATATTCCCTATGGTACTTCAGTCAACTGTGGCATCTTTACTTTCCATGATTATCAAATATGCTCGGGCCACACCAACGGGAAACGCCGTTAATTATCACGATGATGGACCTTAACCCGTCGGAATAAAGTCTATCATCGCGATAATTAACGGCGTTTCCCGTTGGTGTGGCCCCAGCAATAGACAAATAGTCTGTGTATGGAAACCTGAGAGTGAAAAAGAGCGGCAAATTTAAAAAAATTACGTCGCGTATCCCAATGGTTATTCCCGGATCAACTATGGAAAAACGTATTTGATACTTGAATAATTATGTTTGTTTTTACAAATTAAGAAAGACAGAAAGAAAATACATTTGTGTAGATAAGCTTTTATGATCATAAGGTTTTAGTTATATCATCATCATCATCATCATTTCAGCCGAAAGACGTCCACTGCTGGACATAGGCCTCCCCCAAGCACCGCCACTTCGACCGATTCTTTGCTTCCCGCATGCAACGGATTCTTGCGGCCTTCACAGGTATTCTGAGTATAAGGAACGCCACCCTGCCAGTCGACACACTCTCGATCTTCACCACGTTACTCACAACACAATGAACTTATGGACGATAAACCCGACACCACCTTGGGACTGCTGGGCGCCCTCCTGGAAATAGAGCAAGTTCCCGGATTTGAGAATTATCGAGTCCTCCCCCTCTCTTCGGACTTCAGAGAACCCTACCACAGATAATATAACCACGTGTTCACAGCAATACGACTCTTAGCGTGCCTATCCACTTTTGAACGCTTACTGTACCTAGTGAAAAATATATAATTTGATGAAATATTATGATTTTATTTATTTACACAGTAGGCATAAAAAGCCATGAAGTCTCTCTATGATACGATTAAAATAAAAACCGGTCAAGACCTTGACACAAAAGCACCGCTCCTCGCGCGACGAGCGGTGTCTTTGTGTCGCGCCTGTTTGAACCATAGACGACATATCACTATTTCAATGGTTTGAACGAGCTTTTATTCGTCAGAGAATTTGAACACTGCACACTGGCATGTAGAATATTGCCGTTTTAGGTCAGCGCCATCTCTTGACCGATAGTGGAACTAATGTAATTTATGGTTTCTGAAAGTGTGCTATTTAGAGACGTTTTATTTTTAACCGACTTCAAAAAAGGAAGAGATTCTTAGTTCGTCGGAATATTTATGTTCCCCGATTACTCGAAGACGGCTGGACCGATTTGAAAAATTATTTTTTTTGTTTGAAAGAGTATACTTTCAAGTTGGTCTCGATCTGATGATGGGATCGTGGAGAAATCGAGGGAACTCTTCAATTAATGTAGGCACACTCGTGTATTTGCTCTCGAAAAGCACCATTTGGTAAAGTGGAATTGATGAGGAAGGACACAGATGTCCACCGGAACTACTCAATAAAATGTATTTCACGGATTGCGATTCGATTACTTTAAAATGGTTGGTAGGAAGCAATTGATGCTCGTCACAATTCATATGATCCAGTGGAGGTGATGATGAAGTAGGTACCTGGAGAACTCCTCAACAATTAAAGTCCCTGCATAGGGAAAAGCAATATTTTGTAAAAGGTGATGAGCAGTTGACATAATTGTAACTTACATAAATTACAAATAAACCCACAAAGTGTTTTTTTTTTTTACAAAAAATACAACCGACTTCCAAACTACAAACTGAAAAATAACTTTAATTTCGGAAGTCAGTGTCTTTTGATTAGTATTTTAGTTCCAAATTAAAATTATTTTTCTCTTTATAGTTTGGAAGTCGGTTATACTTTTTTTTTAAAGTTCTTTTCCTGTAATCTTTACATAAACTTCTATCACATAGAATAATTTCAGATTTTTCTCTATGCAAACTTCGGAAATAAGGGGGGAACATTAAACATTTTTCGCTCTTTTATATAATACCCCACATGCACTAGTAGTCCCCCGTTCAGTCCATGTTGCAAAAAAAAAAAAACAATTGCACAATAGTTGGGCAAATATTCCAGATATCCAGCTGTGACAAACGGACAGACAGACTGAGTCGCACCTTTAGGGTTCCTCGGTAAGGAGTTTCATGGACTATACATAATTTCAGTTATTACGATGTTAGATAGTTAGTTACCATCCGGTTGCCACCCCCTATATATATATATATATATATATAGGGGGTGGCAACCGGATGGTATTGATACACGGACCAAGCCCGGGTCGACGGCGCGTTGTGTTCCACGCGCGCCTCTTTGAGCCGCGCGCGCGGCTCAAAGAGATGTCAGCAGAATTAGGGCCAATGCCTGCCGGGGGTTCGAAGAAAACCGATAGGGAAATCGTGGCCCCCAGCAACAGGGCAACCGAAGGAACACGGGTGGGTTTTAGTCAGTAAGAGTCTGACACGCATACATCTTTTTACTATACATTACCGCACTAGTGCGGTAATGTATAGTAAAAAGTATTAAAGATGTCCGGGATATTTTACCTGACTAATGAGGAAATGAGGGTATAGAAGGACCCAATAAAATTAAACAATTATCTTCTTTATTTTTATTTAATGATTCTATCATTATTACAAAGTTTTTTTTGCCATAGAATACCACACAATAAGGAATGGAGCCCACAAACCTACGCCGAAGAAGACTGAGAAGAAGAGAGTCGTTACGTACCTGTAAAAAAGAAAAACCAACAATTTAAATACATTAACTGGAATTACTATTTTTAGTGGGTCTATTCGAAGAACCACGTTCTTGCTACGCATGCTGCTGAGTAGCACTTTAGTAGACCGAAAACTCTTTAGGTTGAAATAGACGCAGCACTTACAATGTGTCAAATTTATTTAATAGATTTTCAACTTTATTTCTGAAATATAAGGTTCAAAGTTGATTGGCGAAATTTGACAGTTTCGGGTAGCTTGATGTGCTGGCGTCTGTACTTAGCGAATGACACTAACTGGATTGATGTTGTAGCGAAACAACCACGGTACACACGGCCACATATCAAGCTATACATTTCCAGTATAAGTTGACCTCGCATTGTAGGGAAATCCTATACAATGCGAGATCAGCATAAACTGGAAATGTATATCTTGATGTGTAGCCGTGTGTATCTACGTAGATAAGTCTTTAGTCTTTACTTTAGAAAGTAACGCATGGTACGTCTCGTGGTCGCACTACTGCTGAGAAGGTTCTGTACTCGATTGCCAGGTTGGGCAGTGTTATTCGGATTTGCTAACAGTGTCAGTAGCAGCCCGGAGTCTGAATTAATTCCTGGTCGATGGTTATAACTTTTTGTACAATAAATAAAGTATATTATGGCCAAAGTGGGAAAATAAACAGTATCTCGTAAAAACAAACTATTTTACCTAAAAAAAAAATGATTTATTAGTGCTATTCGCGCAAGAGCAACAAGTTTGAAGCCTTCGTAAGCCTCGGCAAATAGATAAAGAGCATTTTTTTTGTTACTTAAATGTATTGAAGCTGTATTTCTATGGTCCCACAACTTAGCATTGATCTTGCAGTGATAACACTCATTCTTTGAATACTGAGGTGGTAGAACTAAATATAATAAGTACTAGCTAATCTAAAAGGTATTTTTGTAATAATTATCTATTTAATATGTCCCGAAAATTGGAGACACTGAACCACCGCGCCCATGTCCACGTGCATGCATGAACGTAGTAGGTACAGACGCCAGCACATCAGGCTACTACAATCTGTCAAATTTATTTAATAGATTTTAAACTTTATCGCTGCATGATAAGGTTTAAAGTTGATTGAGAAAATTTGACAATAAAATATTTGAAATTGGGAAAATTTGGGTAGCTTGATGTGCAGTTTTTATTTAGGTATTGCTCTGGCTATCAGTGAAAACAGTATATTCATATACCTACTTTATTTTTGTTGAACAGTAAACAGTATTTTCGAGTGATAAACAGTATAATACTGTTTTTTGGCAACCCTAGGTTCGCCCCCTATTACTGCTTTTGCTGATGCTGGGGCCACACCAACGGGAAACGCCGTTAATTATCGCGATGATAGACTTTATTCCGACGGGTTAAGGTCCATCATCGTGATAATTAACGGCGTTTCTCGTTGGTGTGGGCCGAACATGAGGGAAGTGAAATGAAGATTCGAATAACGTTGTGGCGACGCGCGCACGCTGTTGCGAAAAACTTTGCGAGTGGTAGGTACGCCAGTTCGAAAACCGCTATATCGAACGTTGTCTGCGAAAAACTTTTTATACGAAAGTCATGGTATCGAAATCCACTATTGAGTTGTGATCCGCTGAACGAAATAATAATTTGCGTCTTGCGCAAACTCAAAACAGCTTGGAAGCATGGCACCGGGCGCGGCGGCGACGGAATTGTGTAATGGACAATCTAAAATTTGTGTTGTGCGGCTGTACACAAAAGCTCTGTGACGAATAGAATACAACCATCCATTTGGGCAATATCCCATAGATATAGCCAATAAAAAAATAAATAAAAATAGATTATTTTTACAGCGATTTTAAAATAATTCTTCCCACTGCTCTTGTTTCCCATACCCAATCCAAAGACTAAGCTTGCTGTGTCGTATCGGTGTCGTGTGTTCGATTCTCAGAAAAATTAACTTATCATTGGATTTCGATACCCATGACTTTCGTACTAGTGACATTTCAAAAGTTTTTCGTATCAGCGTGTTCGCAACGTCTTACGAATGTTCATAACACTGGCCTACGTGGGGAACTGGTGAAATGCGGGTACCTACACTCTGCAATGCACCTACATTCGCGGAACTCAGGTGTGACATTATTCCTGCCGGGGGTTCGAAGACCTGCCGGGGGTTCGAAGAAAACTGATGGGGAAATCGTGGCCCCCGGCAACATGGCATAGGAAGGAACACGGGTGGGTTTTAGTCAGTAGGAGTCTGACACGCCCTCCCGCTCCACCCAGAGCGGGAGAAGTTATTTGATAATTTCCAACCCAAAAAAAAAAAAAAAAAAAGGTGTGACATTATTCATGTTATGTTCTGCTACTTAGGGGAAAGGCACCGTATATCGGATAGTTGCGCAAATTCGGATAGTCGACTATCTCGAAATTTTCATAAAGTGACATCTATTTTTAATTTCATAAACTTATTGGTAATCGTAAAACAGCGCCACTGCAGAAAGTGTGACAATCTAGAAACAAAAATGGCGGAACAGTGAGCCGACGCAACTTTTCTCGTACGTGAAAAAAATAATATTGTGTATAAAAGTGTTGTTTTCATTGAAGTAAGTACAATTTACTTTTGTCATTGCCATGTTTTATCAAGGGTAGCAATTATTCTGTTGTTTAAACGGATTTTATTTCAGAAAATAGCAATGTTTTAAAAGTTGTTGTTGTTCTTATTCAGCCATATTAAATCCCAATATCAGATACCTACGCGTGCCCAATATCGGATATCCAATATAACGAGACTCATTTTTACATATTGTAAAATTTTGGGTATCCATGTCATTACAATGTTTTATGTTTTTCTTTCAGTTTCACCATGTCTTCAAGATTAAATAGAAAAAAATGGGATAGTAAATCCATGAAAATTGCCTACCTTGCTATGAAAAATAAAGAAATGGGGTATCTTAAGGCTTCGAAATTATATGGTGTTCCCAAAAGCACTTTAGAAGACTATGTTAAGAATCCTAAGGATATAGATCCTGGCAACTAAATTAGGCAGAAAACCTACATTTGACAAAGAAATAGAAGAAGAATTAGTTGAATACTGCCTTGAGATGGTAAAAAAATACTATGGGCTTCCGGCAAATGATATAAAACACATTGCATTTGAGCTTGCACATCTGGATTGCAAAAATCCAACGGGTCTATTACGCCTTTACTTTTCAAAGAACCACAGATAATTAGTCCTATTCCTGCTATTCAAAGAAAACCTAGGATAAACAGCAGAGAGACCCAGCCTACAGTTGTATCAAGCTCGCCATATAAAACAACACTTGAAGCACAAATAGAAAAAGAGATGGACCTCTTACAAAAAAAAGAACGGCACCAGTTAAAAAGACCAAGGGGAAAAAGAAGATGGAAAAAAATAAAGTTTTATAAGTAAACAAGAAAGATGTTTCTGATCCAGAAGATTCAGAAGATCATAGTAGACTTTGTCTGTGATTTATGTCTAGCTTAGAAAATATCTTCTGAAATTATCTATATCTTATATGTAGTTTATGTTTTTTATTTTATTTTATTAGAAATGTTTATTAGCCGTAGCATGATTGACCTGAAAGGTCACCTACCTCAAAGATTATGGCTAATTATATTTTTTTTATTTTAAGTGAGATTTTTGAAGATATGAGGTAATATTCGCCTACCTAATCGAAATAAACATAACTAAGACTGATTTTAATAATTAATAAGACTGGTGATTGTTAGTAAATTAATACAATGTAAAACATTAAGCACCTCGTTTTATTTAAAAAAGTAGTCGCCTAATACCAGATATGGTAATTGGGCCCTATTATCGGATATCCAATTAAGGGCAACCTTTTTGAAAACCACAATTTCTACCAATTTTTGTAAAAATAAATATAATTAAATAAATTAAATGTAATGCGTTAAACAGTTACTGGTTTCTTATAGAATATAAAATGCAGATGGTGAAAATGTCAAGTTTTAAGGTCTGAGCCATTGTTTACTATTTTTTTTTTAATTTTAAACAAAAGTATCCGATAATCGGTTCCTCTCCCCTATTAGGTTTAGTAACGTCTTACTATGCAACTTCCGGATCATTGCACCATTGGTTATACGATGAATTCGTTTCATGGAAACTGTAGTCTGTACCCACAGTAGCCTGTCTTGATTGATTCAATAGGTTTTCATGGTAATCGTGGTATGGCTACGTATAGATAAGAAAACGGCTCAATATTGGTATGTATTGAAAAAAGCTAACCGATTTAGTATATTAAACGGCATATTGTCAAACGGCTGTGGAGGTCCACCATGGTGGCTCCCACATTTTTGCATTTTTCCAGGTGTATGTATATGAGTTAACACACTGCTTGCTCGCAAAGTACCTGAAAATAAAGATCGTAAACGAATCATATCTTTTACGAGTATTTAAGTGATACTTTTGAAATTAACGATACTTGTACAGTACGATTGTTATACGATTTGACCTGTGGATTTGACGTACGACGCTCTTTTGTTTTAGAAATCAGCTATGTGCGCCTATTTTGCAGAATGTTTGGCAGCCAGACTAAAGGGCTATCTATGCCCAATTATAGTACCTTTTTTAACGCACACTAATACCACCTTGTTAGATGTGTAGAGCACTTCCATACAAACAATAGTTATGGCAGCTCAGCTATAAAGTACATCCGTCTCGAGATATGCGCCTTAATCTATAACGCGTATATAATTAGGAAATATTAAAATATAAGTTACTTTTAATGGTCCTATGCTATTTGTTTCGTAGTACAAACTCTATTGGACCCAAGCTGCATCATAATTGGCGTAAGTGGCATAGTGTGACATCAAATTACACTTCACCGTAATAATGTCATGAATATTTTATTAACAAAACTGAAAATAATAGTGCTTCTTACGCCCTTATCTTGACTATGTTATAGTTCAAACACTATCTGGACTCAAGTTACATCCAGGGTTGTAACAGATGTCGTATAACGGATGAGGATATCGAAATAATCGGGTTTGAGGATGCGGATGAGGATACGGATATTGGAAAAAACCTTATTGAGGATGCGGATGAGGGTGCGGAGGAGGGGAGGGCAGATGTCGTATGAAAAATAGCCCTTGTTTTGACACCTGACACCATAATCATGCCACCACTGTCACGTGCGGCTGATCGTCTGTCATAGGACAGGGACAAACGCGTCACTCACACTCCGGCCCGCACATATAGGACGGAGCGAGTTTTAAAAAAAATCACTATTTGAACGAACAACGCAGGTAGGGTCACATCCCCATGTAAATTATGAGGATGCGGATGAGGATGCGGAGCTTTTAAAATCAAAACCTGAGGAAGCGGATGTTTTGCGGATACCAAAATTTATGCGGATGCTCCGCAGTTGCGGATGCGGATACGGATATCCGTTACATGCCTGGTTACATCACATTGGTGTAGGTAAGTGGCATAGTGCGACATCAAGTCACACTTCACTATAGCAATGTTACGACTATTTTATCAATAAAAATTAAAATATGAGTTTGTTACGGCCTTGTTCATTTCATTGTGTAAACACTATTTGGCCTCCATGTTGCATCATGTTGGCAAAAATGGCATAGTGGGATGTGACATCAAGTCACACTTCACTATTAGCAATGTTACGATTATTATATTTGCAAAACTGATAATGTGATTGCTCCGTACTGTCCTTTTTTTTTTGGGTGGGAAATTATCAAATAACTTCTCCCGCTCCTGGGTGGAGCGTGAGGGCGTGTCAGACTTACTGATTAAAACCCACCCGTGTTCCTTCGGTTGCCCTGTTGCCGGGGGCCACCATGTCCCTTTCGGCCCATATTCGCAGCCCCGGCAGGCATTGGCCCTAGCGGACCCCGTCAATTCTGCTGACATCTCTTTGAGGCACGCGTGGAACACAACGCGCCGTCGACCCGGGCTTGGTCCTTATCGGACGGCGAGCTACCCATTGCTCACCGTCCGCAAGCCCGCGCCTACGGTGGCCGGAAATCGGCTCGCAATTCCTGCCCCGGGCGTCTCCTCCTGCGGCGGTTAGGGGCGTGAGGTCACGAAATTTGCCTCTCCCTCACGCGTTCCGCCTCCTCCTTCGCGAGCATTACCGCTTAGCAGAAGGAGGTGGCCTGCCATTTCCTCTCGCTCCGTACCATGGCCTGAACCAGGACCGGACGCGAGAGATCACCGCTGCCGTACAGTACCGTTTTTTTTTTCTTTTGCCTGTCTTGAAAATGGTGTGTCCAATCACAAAAATAATAAAAAATTTAGACCCCCTGTATAGAACCCTTAAACCCCTAACCCTCAACATGTAGCTGATAATTTTTCTTATTTTTCATACAAAAAGTGTAAAACTCCAGATAAAACGCAATGGTCAAATTCGATTTAGATGTGTCAAAATTATTTTTAAATTTAGAGAATTTATTTTGTAGAATAGCTTTGAGATTCTCATAGTCAAAAGCATGGTCTAAAAAAACAATATTATTATACCATGGCCAAAAGTAAGGAATTTTAATGATAGTTTAGTTAGTTTAGTTCGGTGTACAGACGCCAGCACACAAGCTACCCGAAACTGTCAAATTTTCCCAATCAACTTTGCTTGCTGTGCTGGCGTCTGTACAAGAGAATCGGCACCATAGCGGAGCAATCATATTATCAGTTTTTCAAATAAAATACTCGTAACATTGCTAATAGTGAAGTGTGACTTGATGTCACATCACACTATGCTACTTACGCCAACATGGAGTCCAAATAGTGTTTAACCATGAAATAAACAAGGCCGTAAGAACACAAGAAAACAAGTTCAGTTAATGTTTACTATCTAAAAAGACCAAGACAAGGGCGTAAGAAGCACAAATATTTTCAGTTTTGTTAATAAAATAGGTACTCATGGCATTGTTACGGCGTAGTGTAACTTTATGTCACACTTACCACTTACGCCAATACACGCCAATATGATCCAATTTGAGTTTAAAGTTTGTACAGACGCCAGCACATCAAGCTAAGTACCCGAAACTATCAAATTTTCTCAATCAACTTTGAACCTTAAGCTGCGGCGATAAAGTTGAAAATCTATTAAATAAATTTCACAGATTGTAGTAGCTTGATGTGCTGGCGTCTGTACTATGATTATGATTATATTGATTATGTATAGGACCATTAAAAGTAGTTAACTCATATTTTCAGTTTTCCTAATTAAATAAGCTTTATAGATTAGGGCGCATAAAGGCTCCTTCAAAGAAGCGCGACACAAAGCCACCGCTCGTCGCGCGACGAGCGGTGCCTTTCTGTCTCGTCGCGTGTCGCGCTGGTCTGCACGAGCCTAAACTCGAGACGGATGTACTTTAGAGCTGAGCTGCCATAGTAACTATTGTTTAGATGGAAGTACTCTACACATCGAACAAGGTGGCATTAGTGTGCGATCAAAAAACAGAAGTGAAAAATTGCACAATTTTATTGTGCAAAAAATACTTTTAATGAGGTGACGGTAACAGTGCCGCGAGTTCAATTGTTTTTCCCATCTCAAAACTGCCCAACGCGCCTAAAGAAGTTTCTACTTCAATAAGGTACCAGTTGCCCATACATTTCAGGCAAAGCCCATAAGGCAGTGGTCTCTGACATTGTCCTTTCCTAGATATGCATAATAATGTAATCATGTTGCGATGTGTCGCAAACATGGTCGTGACCTTAGCCTAAATGGGTCGTAATCGGGAATCACTACAAATATAAAATTAACAAACGACACAAATTCATTAGTACTTCACTGAAAAGGCAATGATCTATTACCGTTAAAACAATTGTTGGTACCATCCATAGACATATTATTTCTATTTCAATGGTACCATCCATTGAAATAGAATATGTCTATGGTACCATCATATTGACTATGACAGCCATAGATGTTTTTTTATTTAAATATCAAAGTCAAAATGACAGAGCTATCTTAACCTAACAATGTCCTCACTCTGGAAATAGAACAAAAATGATTATTTTAACTATTAAATGCGTCCTAATTAAAAATGCTCTCACGGTTGCCGGCATTATCTGCATCTAAAATACAGCCGAAACAAAATTTTCTGCTAAGAAATAGAGTTGTTGAAAGGCAAATAAATAAACAGTGCCAGAATGATTTAGTGAATTTGTGTAGATCTTTCTCTGTGTTACACAATTTAACGAGTAAATCGAGACACCCGGTAAGATGATGATTTTGAAGTATTTTTAACACTACCTAAGTTATTTCCTTTTCATTCCATAAAGCTAAAAAATGCTTCGTAAACAGCATTACCTAATGTCGAAATCATTCATTTTGGGTAATTTTCTATTTAATCGTAAATTTCAACAGGTTTTGGCGTAATCCTCAAACTTAATAATCTTGATGAACATTTTCTAATGCAATTCAATCACGATGTTGTGAAATATTAAATGTGCAATATCATGATGTTATTTACTGCTAATATTAGTCAGACAACTTGAAGTATTCAGTTCAAATAAATGAAATAGAAATAATTTTTCAGTATTTTTTAAGTATCATCATCATCTGCCAATTCTTTTCCCAATTACGTTGGGGTCGGCTTCCAGTCTAACCGGATGCACTAGTATTAGCACAAGTACTTTAAAAATATAACATGCTCAATAATAGAATAACCAGAAGGTAAATTCTTGTACTAAAATGTTCAATTTCAAGTCGCTAACTCATCTCAGCAATAATCAATGTCAAAAACTGGTCACAAATGTAGTGAAATTTGAAGATTTTCATCAGATTGAGACAGATTACAATGTGAAATTTCTTAACACCTTTAGTGCCATGTGTATCTTTTTGTCACACAGTGTCTGCAAAATTGTGTAACCAAAAGGATCTTTCTGCTTGGTAAAAGCGCTGTGTATCTATTAGGCACTGGTGAAGGGTGGGCGTTTTTGGGGGACTGTCTTATGTAATTTTGATGTTCGAAAAGTGCTGATTCTCAGCCTAGTTTGAATAAATGACTTGAATTTGAATTTGAACACATTCTCTGTACATTTAATTTATGCAAAAATGTCAAATTAATTAATGAATCACAAATTAATCAAAAATTGAAAGCACGTTCACTTAAGGGCTGAAAGTGTAAAAATAGGAGAATTGCCCCTCAGATTGAATCTTATAACATGACTTTCACTTGTTTAAAGGTTTCAAATTTATTTTAGACCTTAGTCACCACAACATCATAGTGGGTGCATTCGTTAACACAGCACGGAGTGCGGATTGAGGATGAATGGGTTGCCTGTCAAATGCCTTTTTTATGCAGTTGTACTTGCAATGTCAACAGAATAGTTGCAAGACATAGTGATTTTGATAGATGAAGCATATAATATGAAAGGGATGAATATAAATGTGAAAGTTCATGGTGTTTGAATATTTGGGGAGTCTGGTTAGATGGTTTGTTCAGGTTGAGAGGATGAATGAAAGGCAACTAACAAATGGTATTTACAAGGCAGATGTGAGTGGAAACACCTGGGGCCCTTGTAGGAGACATAGTGACCTTATTGGTGATATCCTTCAGAAAGGGCACTCTCGACCGGTGTGCGTGTGGGACCAGATGTGCGAACGTAAACGAAGCAAAAGAAGTATGTAAGGATTGTAGTGTTCGTTCTGTAGTTTCTGCTTTCCTCCATGGGAAGAAGGCGTGTGTTTATTAGAAGAAGTAGCTTCAGCCTGTAATCTCTCTTCTTCGCCTGTATTCTTTTTTTGTTTCAAAGGGTATGCTCCCAAATTGGTCTAATATAAATTTTATTAACTTTGCTTGGGTAGTTTTTGAGTTGGCTACAAAATACGTATTATTTTCCCACTTAGTATGTAGATGATATGATAAGTTCCTGTCACTGGTAGCAGGTAGTTGTATTCGAATGTGTGTGGGGTAGGTACCACAACTAAAAAGTGAAAAATAAAAACTTTTTACTTTTAGTCGGTGTCTTGGGTTTTGTGTTGTCGTTTTTTGCCACCGACTTCCGAAATTTAAGTTATTTTTCACTTTGTAGTGTTTTTTTTTTGGAAGTCGGTTGTTTTTTTGTAAAAAGTTTTTTTACAACTTATTTTTATTATGATGTTTACTTTTAGGGTTCCATATACATGGTTCTCCTGCAAGCAAATCAATAAATTCTAGGACACTCGTTGCTCCATTCCATTTTGCGATTGAATAAAGCGACCGTTCCACTCGGTTATTTACGAGACACCGGACTTGCAGGCTATGCACACATTTTAACACTGAACGCTTTGATATGTGCTACGCACTCGCACACATTTGAACTTTTAACGCTTTGATATGCGCTCGAAAAACCGACACAGAATGGAAAAGTTGAAATAAGTGATCAAACTTTGATCAAATACCTAAACACCCCTGCCAGACATGTGATCAAACAAGTGTTCAAACAAACACATAAACACACATAACATAACATCACGCCTTGTTTCCCCGAAGGGTAGGGCAGAAGTGTACCTGTAGTAGGTCCAAACAAGTGATCAAATATTGCTGCTATGTCTGGCGCCGGGGTAAGTGGCATAGTGTGACATCAAATTACACTTCACCGTAATAATGTCATGAATATTTTATTAACAAAACTGAAAATAATAGTGCTTCTTACGCCCTTATCTTGACTATGTTATAGTTCAAACACTATCTGGACTCAAGTTACATCCAGGGTTGTAACAGATGTCGTATAACGGATGAGGATGCGGATGAGGATATCGAGGTAATCGGGTTTGAGGATGCGGATGAGGATACGGATTTTGGAAAAAACCTTATTGAAGATGCGGATGAGGGTGCGGAGGAGGGGAGGGCAGATGTCGTATGAAAAATAGCCCTTGTTTTGACACCTGACACCATAATCATGACACCACTGTCACGTGCGGCTGATCGTCTGTCATAGGACAGGGACAAAGGCGTCACTGACACTCCGGCCCGCACATATAGCACGGAGCGAGTTTAAAAAAAATCACTATTTGAACGAACAACGTAGGTAGGGTCACATCCTCATATAAATTATGAGGATGCGGATGAGGATGCGGAGCTTTTAAAATCAAAACCTGAGGAAGCGGATGTTTTGCGGATATCAAAATTTATGCGGATGCTCCGCAGTTGCGGATGCGGATATGGATATCCGTTACATGCCTGGTTACATCACGTTGGTGTAGGTAGGTGGCATAGTGCGACATCAAGTCACACTTCACTATAGCAATGTTACGACTATTTTATCAATAAAAATTAAAATATGAGTTTGTTACGGCCTTGTTTATTTCATTGTGTAAACACTATTTGGCCTCCATGTTGCATCATGTTGGCGAAAATGGCATAGTGGGATGTGACATCAAGTCACACTTCAGTATTAGCAATGTTACGATTATTATATTTGCAAAACTGATAATGTGATTGCTCCGTACTGTCCTTTTTTTTTTTGGGTGGGAAATTATCAAATAACTTCTCCCGCTCCTGGGTGGAGCGTGAGGGCGTGTCAGACTTACTGATTAAAACCCAACCGTGTTCCTTCGGTTGCCCTGTTGCCGGGCACCATGTCCCTTTCGGCCCATATTCGCAGCCCCGGCAGGCATTGGCCCTAGCGGACCCCGTCAATTCTGCTGACATCTCTTTAAGGCGCGCGTGGAACACAACGCGCCGTCGACCCGGGCTTGGTCCTTATCGGACGGCGAGCTACCCATTGCTCACCTTCCGCAAGCCCGCGCGTATGGTGGCCGGAAATCGGCTCGCAATTCCCGCCCCGGGCGTCTCCTCCTGCGGCGGTTAGGGGCGTGAGGTCACGAAATTTTCCTCTCCCTCACGCGTTCCGCCTCCTCCTTCGCGAGCATTACCGCTTAGCAGAAGGAGGTGGCCTGCCATTTCCTCTCGCTCCGTACCATGGCCTGAACCAGGACCGGACGCAAGAGATCACCGCTGCCGTACAGTACCGTTTTTTTTTTCTTTTGCCTATGTCTTGAAAATGGTGTGTCCAATCACAAAAATAATAAAAAATTTAGACCCCCTGTATAGAACCCTTAAACCCCTAACACTCAACATGTAGCTGATAATTTTTCTTATTTTTCATACAAAAAGTGTAAAACTCCAGATAAAACGCAATGGTCAAATTCGATTTAGATGTGTCAAAATTATTTTTAAATTTAGAGAATTTATTTTGCAGAATAGCTTTGAGATTCTCATAGTCAAAAGCATGGTCTAAAAAAACAATATTATTATACCATGGCCAAAAGTAAGGAATTTTAATGATAGTTTAGTTAGTTTAGTTCGGTGTACAGACGAATTGTTGGTACCATCCATTGACATATTATTTCTATTTCAATGGTACCATCCATTGAAATAGAATATGTCTATGGTACCATCCTCTTGACTATGACAGCCATAGATGTTTTTTTATTTAAATATCAAAGTCAAAATGACAGAGCTATCTTAACCTAACAATGTCCTCACTCTGGAAATAGAACAAAAATGATTATTTTAACTATTGCTTCATAATACATGTATTAAAAAAGAAGCAAATGTGTCCTAGTTAAAAATGCTCTCAATTAAACGGTTGCCGGCATTATCTGCATCTAAAATACAGCCGAAACAAAATTTTCTGCTAAGAAATAGTGTTGTTGAAAGGCAAATAAATAAACAGTGCCAGAATGATTTAGTGAATTTGTGTAGATCTTTCTCTGTGTTACACAATTTAACGAGTAAATCGAGACACCCGGTAAGATGATGATTTTGAAGTATTTTTAACACTACCTAAGTTATTTCCTTTTCATTCTATAAAGCTAAAAAATGCTTCGTAAACAGCATTACCTAATGACGAAATCATTCATTTTGGGTAATTTTCTATTTAATCGTAAATTTCAACAGGTTTTGGCGTAATCCTCAAACTCAATAATCTTGATGAACATTTTCTAATGCAATTCAATCACGATGTTGTGAAATATTAAATGTGCAATATCATGATGTTATTTACTGCTAATATTAGTCAGACAACTTGAAGTATTCAGTTCAAATAAATGAAATAGAAATAATTTTTCAGTATTTTTTAAGTATCATCATCATCTGCCAAGCTTTTTCCCAATTATGTTGGGGTCGGCTTCCAGTCTAACCGGATGCACTAGTATTAGCACAAGTACTTTAAAAATATAACATGCTCAATAATAGAATAACCAGAAGGTAAATTCTTGTACTAAAATGTTCAATTTCAAGTCGCTAACTCATCTCAGCAATAATCAATGTCAAAAACTGGTCACAAATGTAGTGAAATTTGAAGATTTTCATCAGATTGAGACAGATTAGAATGTGAAATTTCTTAACACCTTTAGTGCCATGTGTATCTTTTTGTTACACAGTGTCTGCAAAATTGTGTAACCTAAAGGATCTTTCTGCTTGGTAAAAGCGCTGTGTATCTATTAGGCACTGGTGAAGGGTGGGCATTTTTGGGGGACTGTCTTATGTAATTTTGATGTTCGAAAAGTGCTGATTCTCAGCCTAGTTTGAATAAATGACTTGAATTTGAATTTGAACACATTCTCTGTACATTTAATTTATGCAAAAATGTCAAATTAATTAATGAATCACAAATTAATCAAAAATTGAAAGCACGTTCACTTAAGGGCTGAAAGTGTAAAAATAGGAGAATTGCCCCTCAGATTGAATCTTATAACATGACTTTCACTTGTTTAAAGGTTTCAAATTTATTTTAGACCTTAGTCACCACAACATCATAGTGGGTGCATTCGTTAACACAGCACGGAGTGCGGATTGAGGATGAATGGGTTGCCTGTCAAATGCCTTTACATGCAGTTGTACTTGCAATGTCAACAGAATAGTTGCAAGACATAGTGATTTTGATAGATGAAGCATATAAGATGAAAGGGATGAATATAAATGTGAAAGTTCATGGTGTTTGAATATTTGGGGAGTCTGGTTAGATGGTTTGTTCAGGTTGAGAGGATGAATGAAAGGCAACTAACAAATGGTATTTATAAGGCAGATGTGAGTGGAAACACCTGGGGCCCTTGTAGGACACATAGTGACCTTATTGGTGATATCCTTCAGAAAGGGCAGGTGTGTAGTACTCTCGACCGGTGTTCGTGTGGGACCAGATGTGCGAACGTAAACGAAGCAAAAGAAGTATGTAAGGATTGTAGTGTTCGTTCTGTAGTTTCTGCTTTCCTCCATGGGAAGAAGGCGTGTGTTTATTAGAAGAAGTAGCTTCAGCCTGTAATCTCTCCTATGGCTGTTTGCAGTAGTGTAGCTTACTATCAGTGAAAAGCTGGTGAGCTTCACATTGTGTCTGGAAAAAAACTGCTACTAGTTGAGGAGCTTAAAAAGAGCTTGTACCACAGTACTATCTGAAAATGGGACAATTATGTTTACCTAGGCTTAACATTTGTTAAGCAATTAACTTATCATCCTCTCTATAGAAAAAGATCAAGACTATTATTGTGTATCATGCTGTTTTCTAAGCAGCAAGGGTGTGGGTATGACTGGCAGCTCTTCAATCTCAGCTCTCCCTAATCATACCCTACCCCTCTTGGTGATTTTTTAACCATTGAGTCCGCTTCACACACATTGAGAAATTAGTTTTCTCTTTTTTAAATTAAATCGTATATTGTCTTTTCACAGCAAAACCGCCATTTCAATGCGGAATACAAAGCAGCTTGTGCTTTAATTAAGAGGTCTAATTTACCAAGTGTACACTCTTTGTTCAACAATATCCGGGGATTTCATTCTACTCCTTCAAATAATAACCGAAATGATGAAAAGGTAGGTTACATTTTTATTACATACTACTAAGTACTAATCCCATAAAAAAAAGGAAGACTAGTTTTAACAGAATTTGAAAAATTTCCGAGATAGGTACTTGTCCAATTTTTTTTCTGTTAACACCTAATTCGAACATTTTAACACAAAAAAATATATCCAAATCGGCCCCATCGTTCTCAAGTGATGCGCTTAAGGGGGAAGCGTCAGGGTAGCCCGCGAAATTCAAATTTTCTTACGTTTTAAAATATGATTCGCGGTCGTAACAAATATGGCTTTACACCTTTGCTAACTTATGGAGTTGTGTTGCTGATTGTAATGATTATAATTGAGTAAAGCCATATTTGTTACGACCGCGAATCATATTTTGATCAACATAAAACCTGACACTGACCTGCAAATTGCAAAAAAAGTAAGAAAATTTGAATTTCGCGGGCTACCCTGACGCTTCCCCCTTAACAATGAACAGCATTTCTTTTTTAATTTATTTATTTAGATGTAGTTGTTACATTTCATGAATTTGTGATAATCATTGCTATTTATATCTTTTAGCAATGACATAAGAATCACATGACACGCGCTCGCGAGTTGCAATGTCTATACTTTCTTTAATATAAGTTTATAATAAGCATATTCTTTGCTGATTTTGTTTTTTTTAATAACTTTTGCAGGAAGAAAAAGATAAAAAGAAAAAGAATGAAGAAATGTCATCACTGATGATGAAGGCAGCCTTCTGGATGTTCACTACCTGCTTTCTGATAATTATGAGCTCACTTATTGTACCAGGTGGAGATAATAGTCAAAATGAGGTAGGATATTTCATAATACCTTTTTTTTATAATGTCTGGCTCATTTCTCGGGACCCTTGGAAGGCGTACGAGGGGCCAAAGCCAACTTGCAGAGGCCCTTTAGACGTTTTTAATGAAATGAGGCACTAACCGACTATGCGCACTATGTTAGTGCAGCCATGGATAACCCCCGGTTGGTGTAAGACTATTCCAGGATAGTTATGGAAATAAAGATATTGGATTATGGGTTTGGGTGGCTAAGTGAACTGGTTATTTTGAATTATGGGAAGATTATGGCCCCTGCCTGACCAATGCTTTATATTAAATACACAGATAAAATGGCAAGGGGTGACATGTACACTCAATAAATGGGTCCCCGAAAACGGTCGCTAGCACAAAGTGTCGTAGCGACAAGGTTGTTGCCCAACGTGTCCTGAGGTGCTTATGAGGAGTGGAGAGGTATTCACAGCTATCAATACAATCCCGGAAGTACGGTCAAGTTCCCTACCAGCCTCTTATTGGAATACTTCCTTCCGCCGAGCACATTTGCTCTTGTGAATCTCCACTCAAGCCGGCCAATAGAGGCAAGAAAGAGGTGAGCTCTGTTCCTCGTTAGTGTTCACTCCAGCCGGCCAATAAAGGCAATCCAAAGGTGAGGAACAAGACTTCTCCTGGGAGAAATGGTCCGTGGGGTCGCTACTGCCCGACAGCTTGCCACATGCTGCCCTGCGGGTTAATGTATCTCTTGTGGTCTGGCTCCTCATCCTAGACCTGTTTCGGCAAAGTTAACTCTACTGGCACAGACCTAGAGTTCAGGAGCGCGCAAGCCTCACCACGACGTCATCGTTGAGTTACGGCGGTGGGGATACAAATGATAAAATTACTTTTATTACAAGCCAGTATTTTTCCACTGCAGAGTTTCACTCCCTGCTCTCTTTTGCACATCAATACATCATCATCATTATTTCAGCTGAAAGACGTCCACTGCTGGACATAGGCCTCCCCCAAGCACCGCCACTTCGACCGGTTCTGTGCTTCCCGCACCCAGCGGATTCCTGCGGCCTTCACAAGGTCATCGGTCCACCTTGTGGGAGGCTTCTCAACGGTACATCTTCCGGTACGCGGGCGCCACTCCAGAACCTTTCGGCCCCATCGGCTATCTGTTCTGCGAGCAATGTGCCCTGCCCATTGCTACTTAAGATTGGCAATGCTTAGGGCGATGTCGGTTACCTTGGTTTTCCCGCGGATCTCTTCATTTGTGTTCCGATCACGTAGGGAAACTTCAAGGCCTTTGGGTGACTTTGCCTTCTAATAAGGCCCATTGTGAGCGACCACGTTTCAGTGCCATAGGTCATCACTGGTAATATGTTGTATGTGAAAGATCTCGGAGCACTATTCGACCCGAGGCTTACTTTTCATGATCACATGAGGACGCTCGCTGCTGAATCATACCGGAGACTAGGATTTGTTATTCGAAATATGCGTGAGTTTAACAATCCAATGGCCATTAAACTAGTTTACATGGCCCTAGTCAGGAGTAAGCTCGAATCAGCTGCAGTGATTTGGAACCCTTACGAATGCACTTACGATTTACTTCTTGAAAAGGTCCAGAAGGCCTTCCTTAGATTTCTATATAAAAAGCTCTTCGGATACTACCCCTTCTTTTGTCTTACAAAATGTTTACTCGGCGTACTAAATTTTAATTCTCTCGAGGTAAGGCGTAAGTGCTTCCTGCTCATCACTGCCTGGCGTATTATGCGCGGTGAGTCCGATTGTCAGGAACTAGTGGAGCAGTTGGTAAGGCTTTTTGTCCCTGTTCTGCCCAAACAACAACTCAGGCCGCGAAGTCACCGGCTACTAGCCGTACCATCAGCACGCACGGTGTCACGGTGGCACGCACGAAAATATTATTATGTTAGTTGTTTTACACTTCTCGGGACCCTGGGGTCTCGGACCATTGGAAGGCGTACGAGGGGCCGAAGCCAACTCGCAGAGGCCCCTTAGACAATTTTATATGGAATGAGGCACCAACCGACGATTATCCCTGTTTGCACTGTGCAAGTGCACCCAAGGACAACCCCCGGTTGGTGTAGGACTATTGCAGAATATGGAAACGAAACAAATCTATTGGACTATGGGTTTGGGTGGCTTAAGTTGACTGGTGACCTGGAACTATGGAAGGACTATGGCCCCTGCCTAATCAATGTTTCATATGTACACGGATAAAATGGCAGGGGGTGACTTGCACACTCAATAATGGGCCCCCGAAAATGGTCGCTAGCACAAAGTGTCGAAGCGACAAAGGGGCAACATGTCCTGAGGTGCTTATGAGGAGTGGAGAGGTATTCCACGGCTATCAGGACAATCCCGGAAGTGCGGTCAAGATCCCTACCAGCATCTTACTGGAATACTTCCTTCCTCCGAGCTTGTTTGCTCTTGCGAATCTCCACTCAAGCCAGCCAATAAAGGCAAGAATGAGGTGGGAGCTCTGTTCCTCGTCAGTGTTCACTCTAGCCGGCCAATAAAGGCAAGCCAGAGGTGAGGAACAAGACTTCTCCCGGAAGATAGGGTCCGTGGGGTCGCTACTGCCCAACAGCTCGGTGACGAGATACAAAAACCCGCAGGGCAGCATGTGAATGCTGCCCTGCGGGTTTTTGTATCTCTCTTGGTCTGGCTCCTCACCCTAGACCTCTTTCGGCAAAGTAAACTTTACCGGCACAGACCCAGAGTTCGGAGCGCGCAAGCCCCACCACGACGTCAACGTAGAGATACGTTTATTATGTTAATTATTACGGGATTTAGAATTTTATTTATCTTTTTAGTCAGCAAGTAAATGAGAGACCTTTCACCCTACCTATGTAAAATATATGCTGATAAATTATAATATAGTTTTGGAATGTGCTCATCAAGGCCTTCAATTGGATACCCATATTGTAATAAACGAAGTTTTTTTACACCTTTGAATATGGAGATAACTGCCGCAATTTTTTAATTATTTTTCAGAAAAAATATGTCCACTAATATAGTCACTCGGGATGATGTAAGGATTCTACCGATACCCCATATATCCAAATCTGTTTAGGCATTTAAAAGTTATGGTGGAACAAAGAAACTCACATATATAATTATATATACATGAACTCTGAATATATTACACTACTTTTTGGGCAGTTGTGTAATAAAAATAGCATGTATTATTGTATTTATTTGTTAATTCCGCCAAATTATGTTTGGAGGTTTATTTTGAATGAATGAAAAAGGTATCATTTTGGGGTAAAATAATTTTGAAACTTGGGAAATTTGAGAAATCACACCTGGCAACCCTGATAGGACGGAATATATAGGATCAGGATATTTATAACGGTGATACCATAGTAGTGAATAATGACTAAAATGAGCAAATTACAATGACGAACAATTACAACTTAATATTATTAAAAGTAATGAATGAGACTATACATTTATATACAGGAAATCTATTATTTGTAAAAAAGTAAACAAATTATTGAGATTTAAAAAAAAACGAGTACTGAGGGACAAGAGGTTACTGAGAAAGGAAGAACGGTCATTTAAGGGACAGGAGAAAAAAATGTGATCTAAGTCGCCAATAGCACAGATGAATAATGACACTGCATTTTAGGTATTAGGCACGCGGCGGGCTCGACTTGTCGAATTTAGTGGGCCTAATGTAATCAGAAGATATAAGAGTTAAGCGATAGAAAGAGAGGCACTTCTAGGGTGTGCGTTACCCCAGCAAAATAATGTCGAAATTAGTCATTTAAATCTAATAGATAATTAGGTGCCCAGTTTCTGTTATTGTTGCGCACATTTTTAAATTTGGTGCACTTATAGATTTTAGTTATTTTACAAAAACATTTTCTGCTGGGGTAACTTTACCGCAGCCAGACATAAAAAAAAATACATAATATTATAAAGAGGAAATATTTTTTTGTTTGTTTATACCGAATAGGCTCCGAAACTACTGGACCGATTTTTACCATTTTTTCACTAGGAGAAAGCTAAATTATCAGGAAGTAACATAGGCTATACTTAATATATTTTTATAAAAATTAGAGATCCTAATAATATAATGATAAAAAATAAATATAATATAATGTAACTCAAAGTAGCAAAATTTTTCCTTTAAAATTCATTATTTGGCGTGCGCTGAGAAAACTATTGATGATACATAAAAATGATATACTACTTGATTAAAGTACTCATTATTATCTACAAAAAATCCGCGAGGAAATATATATTTAACTATCATAGTTACGTCACAATAGCAGCTTTTGTGTTCTAAAATTTAATAAGATCGCCGGTAGAAACAAAAGTTGGTTACATTCGTATCGTAGTATTAATTCTTACTAGCTTTTGCCCGCGGCTTCGCCCGCGTGGATGTCGGAAAATATCCCACCGGAACGTGCTACCGGGATTCAGAGTATCCTATGTTCTAACCCAGGCAAGCCTATCCTATGCCTTTCATCTAGAAATCCGTTCAGTCGTTACGTCATGAAAATGTAACAGGCTGATACACAAATTTAAAGCTGTTTTAGGGTTCGGTACCTAAAAATTGAAACATTAAAACCCTTAAAGGATGACTTCATTGTCTGTCAAGACCCTCTCAGGAACGCGTGGAGGCATCAATTTAAAATAGATATCAAAAACTTAGATCTACGGTCTCTTGGAAGTGTAACGAAAATCAAACTTCCAAGTCAACGCAATAATGGGCACGCCACAACTGTGGCGATAAGTTCCCTCATTGAGGAGTGGTAGAGAGGCGCCACGGCGGCGGCGTCCTCACCTTCCACCTGACGCAGGTTCTCACCGGACACGGTTGTTTCGGGAAGTTCCTGTTCAGGATAAGGCGGGAGAAAACGCCCGGGTGTTACCATTGTGTGGATTGCCCGGAGGACAGATCCACACAATGGTGACACCCGGGCGCAGCATACGGTTTAGGTCTGCCCGTCTTGGGCAAAGCAGCCGTGTCCTCGTGGAGGCGATCGGCGGTGGTGATCTCTCGCGTCCGGCCCTGGTCCAGACTATGGTAGAGAGCGAGACGGCATGGGAGGTCATCACCTCCTTCTGCGAAGCAGTAATGCTCACGAAAGAGGAGGCATCATAATAGCATAGTACCAGAAGGAGACACCCTGGGCATCGGGAATCGTAGGCCGATTCCCGGCCACCGTAGGCGCGGGCTTGCGGACGGTGAGCAATGGGTAGCTCACCGTCCGATAAGGACCAGGCCCGGGTCGACGGCGGGTTGTGGTCCACGCGCGCCTCAAAGAGATGTCAGCGGAACTGACGGGGTCCGATAGGACCGATGCCTGCCGGTTGCGGGTTGCGGTTATTGTCCGAAAGGGTTACCGTGGCCCCAGGCAATATAGGCAACTGAAAGAACAGGGGTGGGTTTTAGTCAGTAAGAGTCTGACACGCCTTCCCGCTCCACCCAGAGCGGGAGAAGTTATTTGATAATTTCCCAACCAAAAAAAAAGTTAACGAAATAAAAAATACAGCGATTTGTGCCGCATATTTTGACACTCACAAATAAACCAGTCTATTTGGTACTTCACGTTGGTCCAGCAGCAAGAAGTTTGTCGAGAAGTAAGGTCAAGTAAAGAGGAAAATCCGAAAATTGGTAATTTATAGTTCTATAATGAACGGCAAAGTTAAGTTTTTTCTGCAATCTGGGATTAAAAACTCATAGGCCGTGTCTTGGAGTAACAAACCTCAGTTGGTCCAATATAGTTTTTTGGTTCTAGTAATAATAAGAAATAGGATAGACCGGCATCAAAAAGATTTGTGAAAATTGGCCATTTTCTTGCAGACTGTAAATTTTTTTTCAAAATCTGTGAATGCAGATCAAAATGTTTCAAAAAGTTAAGGACAGTCCTAAGACTGTTTTCTTGTAGTGACAACGGTTAAGGTACCTTATTGCTCCATCTCAAAATCCACCCTGTATATGCTGTGATTGACTGCTGATAAAGGTGATGATAATTTTTTAAAAGGTTAAATCCGTAACTATCTGCAATATTCTAACCTTTTGGCTAGCCTTTTTACAATTTGCGGTAAACTATAAAAAAATACAAACATAATGCTATATTGCTCATCCTCCATAGCAAATAGCGTGATAATAGATTTTGAAAAATCTATTGTGAAGTTGCCATTATTTGACTTATAGTCCAATATGTAATTGGATACCAATTTTCAAGTTAATTAAGCAACACAGTTAAATCCTCCACTGTAAAAATGAATACCCCGTTTCACCCCGTTAGGGGTAGATTTTCAAAAAACCCTGATACCTATGCGTTTTTATTTATTTTCAGTTTTAATTATAAATACTGAGTTTCGAGTTAATCAGACCGCTCGTTAAAATTCTTCCATACAAACTTTGACACCCCCCAATCCTCCTTTAGGGGGTATTTTAGAAAAACTAAAAATGGCAAACTTGCTGCTTTACCGGCCTTTTTCTTCTCCCCGGCTACTTGCCAGCCGGTGTCGGCCGGAGGAGAAGATTTAGGAGGCGGTGGCAGCCGTCTCGTCGCCGCCTGGGCCGGAGATACCAATTTTCAAGTTAATTAAGCCACACAGTAAAATCCTCCACTGTAAAAATTAATACCCCGTTTCACCCCGTTAGGGGTAGATTTTCAAAAAACCCTGATATACGTTTTTATTTATTTTCAGTTTTAATTATAAATACTGAGTTTCGAGTTAATCAGACCGCTCGTTAAAATTCTTCCATACAAACTTTGACACCCCCCAATCCTCCTTTAGGGGGTATTTTAGTAAAACTAAAAATGGCAAACTTTATAATTTACATAGATAAGTATTCCTGCCAAGTTTCAAGTTTATTAACTCAAGGAATAAGATTTTTCATACAAATAAAATCCCCCCTTTTCACCCTCTTAAAGGTCGAATTTCCAAAAATCCGTTCTTAGCGGACGTCTACTAACTATAAACTACCTCTCTACCAAGTTTCATCTTCATACGTCAAGCGGTTTTCGATATTTCGTGATGAGTGAGTGAGTGAGTGACCTTTCGCTTTTATATATTTAGATTAGATTCAAATAAATAATTTATTGCACTTTATTGTGTCGTAGCAAGAGTCACTTTTTATTTAAATGATTTTGCGGAGTGTCCCATCTGTGCCAATATTACGTGTCAAACTTTATGGCAGCTCTGAAGTGCGCTATTTGCTGCGCAGTACCCCGCCCCTCACCCCCGCTGACACATGAAGTTGTTACTGCGCAGCGATTCACCTCATGTTCCGAGCCGCCATAAAGTTTACATCGGGCTACACGTCTGTTCCACACAAGCAAATGGGTTGGTCGATGATAATATGATGTTTGGCAAAATGGGTTGGAATCGTGCAATATTGTATCCCGAAACATAATATGATATTGTAAGACGGTCTTTTGTTTACCGTGAATGCGGAACATTAGTATGCTGCCAGCAACTCCGCAACTTTCCATGTGGCCAGCAACATTGTTCCCTTAAACAACATATAAAAATGCTGCTGAAACAGCTTAGAATAGGTAACTTATTACTTTACCAACTTTCAGATGATACGCTACGTGTCATGGAACGAGTTTGTTTACTCCATGCTGTCTAAAGGCGAGGTCGAGGAGCTAATCGTGAGACCTGACCTTGAAGTGGTCACAATCGTATTGTATGAAGGTGCCATCATCAAAGGGAAACGGGTAAGTGATCACTGCTTATTTTGTAACATTACACTATCACCATTATTATTTCATAGATACATCTCTGCCTAACCCTTCGGGGATTACAGGCGTGATGGGTTTGACCCCGTCCCGATCGTCGCGGCATACAGACGTGTTTTTGAGTGCTCGCAGTTTTTATTTAAAAAATCAAGTTAAAAACAAGCTTACCAACTTCAAATACATAACATCACATGAACAATAGTATCAACAGTAAATCAGTGTAAAATCAAGTTTGTATGTGAAGATTTAATGTGTTATTAAGAAAAAACAATGTCTTTAAAACAAAGGCGAAGTGTAGTGTCAAACGACTTGTGACTTGCAAAAGTGAAAGGATCGACGTCCGCTAGTTCATGTCAAGGTCACACACTTCGCACACTGACAATTGATATTGAGGAACAAATTACCTATTTCAACAACTTTTACTATGCGTAATTGGTCTAGTGGCCGAAGCTTCCGCACTACATAAGTTGCTACTCAAAAGTGCGCAAGTTCGAATCCAACAAATTACAAAAAGGTTATTCATTCTTTTTTCAACTTTTTATATTTTTATACGTAGTTCTACGTGCAGCGTAGACAATTGGTTGTATATCATGCCGGTTGAACGATCACCCCCATCTACACCTAGTATTGTTACCACTGCGCTCACAACGCCATCAATTTCACTTCACCATAGCTCGTCGGAACTGGATATGACCAAAAAAGACAAATCTATTGCCGATGATTGTAAATTGTCTAACGTTGCTCACCGGAGTAAACGGAAATGCACTGAAGCGGGATTGGACCCGGACCACCAGGTTTCTATTTATATGGCAGAAATTAAAGCTATGTTCCAGGATTTCAAAGACGAACATAATAAAAAAATCGAAAAGATATATGAAGGTATGGAAGAGATTAAACTCCAAAATTCTCAAATTCAGTCATCGGTAACATTCCTGTCCCAAGATTATGATAGTTTAAAATCCAAAATTGAATTACTTGAAAATCAGCTAGATGAGGAACGCAAATCTAATGCGTTATCTTTACAAAATTTCGAAGAAAAGATAGAAAGACTAGAGTGTGGTGCTAGATCGTCCTGTGTGGAATTAAAGAATATCCCTGTGAGCAAACCAGAGTCTAAAGAGAATTTACTAAACTCAATTGTCAAGGTCGCCTCCGTTATGAATGTACCTCTACAACCACACGAGGTGAAAGACATCTTCCGCATAGGAACTAAAGACAAAGACAACAGAACAATCATCGTGGATTTCTCCACCAATCTCCTGAAAGAAAAATTTATTGAAAAGTATAAAAGGTTCAACAAAGGCAATAATAAACTGTCAACTGAACATCTGAAAATTGGCGGGCCAGTGAAGCCTATATTTATTTCGGAAAACCTTAGTCCCAGAATGAAAAGGCTCTTTTTCCTTGCCAGAGATTTTGCGAAAACCAACAACTTCAGCTACTGCTGGATTAAAAATGGAAAAATTTTTCTTCGTGAGAAGGATGGTGCTCCACATATTATGATTAAAGCTGAAACAGACTTCCCGAGAAAAACCGACTCAAACTGACTAGTGTTCTATGATCATATCATTGTTAAATCTGCAAACGGAATAATATGTTGTAATCATACCAACCAGCTAATCATACTAAATCCTATAAAAAACATGTACCTAAGTATCACTTGTAAACCTTGTTATCACAATGTGAATCGCATGCAAATCTCTAAGTTGTTATTGCTCTGTATACAGATTGCCCTACCCATGCAAACCAAACAAAAGTTTTACACAAATTATGTTGACACACCATACCACACTTACTCTCACACTTACAATCACATATACAAACATATGCGCATCATTATCATATTTGAACTCTCTCATCTCATCTCTTTCGCACTCACCCACACCAGGTCATATCGTGCAACCTTTTTCACCTCCCATTATAATCTAAACTTAAAACTAACGTGCTACCCGTACCGAATATGTAGGCTTGCCTCAAGCCCACACTGGATTGTTGCTGCGGCTGATTTGTTACCCAATAAAATTACAAAATGAATGAAAATACTGAAATTACACACGAACTAGAACAACTATCAATCTCCTCATCCTATCAGTGTTCTCCAGAACAATGTAATACTTACTTAAATAATGTTGTAAACGGTCTCAATATATTTCACTTGAATATTAGAAGTATAGGTAATAGTACTAATTTTAATAATCTACTAATACTACTAAACAGAATTAAGGTGCATTTTGATGCTATTGTTTTATCGGAGTGTTGGTTACGTAAATGCCCTCACCTTCCTACTTTACCGGGATTCGAAGTATTCCAGTCTGATCACGCGAACCAAAACGACGGTATTGTTGTGTATGTTAGGCAAAACCTACGAGTTACTGTCGAAATACCAATATTTATGGATGCGAATTGCTTGATTTTAAAATTCGGCACAGAACTGGCACTTTTGGCAATATACCGATCTCCGTCGTTCCGTAATACTAAGAACTTTATTGAATGTCTAGATGTAACTCTGCACTCATTAATGACGTATAAGACTATTGTTTTAATTGGCGATATCAATATAAATATCTCCCAAAATACTAATGATTTAAATTCTGACACATATCTAAACACAGTAGCATCCCATGCAATGCTTCCTGCACATTTGTTTCCCACTCGTAACAGCGCTTGTCTAGACCACGTAGTTGTCAAATCAAATAAACCTGCTATAACCTTAGTCCTTGATTCTACTATAACAGACCATGCTCCAGTGATTGTGTTTTGCAAATTAACATCTGATGTAACTAAAACCCCTTCATCATCGCGCCGAGTGGACGTGGATGCTTGCGTTGCAATCATAAAAACTGTAGACTTTTCTTCGGTGATGAATTGTGATGATGCAACTACGGCTGCTACTGAATTTGTTAATATTGTTTCTACCGTGGTCAATAACAACTCTGTTACTCACACTATCCCAAGTAAAAAAAGGATTACAAAACCCTGGATCACACCGGGGCTTTTGAGGTGCATACGAAACAGGGATAATCTTTGCCTTAAATCAAAACGAGACTCTAATAATAGTATACTACAAGTGACATTCAAGCGGTACAGAAACTTCTGCAATAATTTACTTAAAAAAATCAAACGGGAATATGAACGAACTGAGTTTGAGAGACATCGTAGGAATCCTAAGGCTACATGGAATCTTATTAAATCAATCTCTAATCTTCAAAACAACAAATCTTCCGCTACTGAACTTTTATCCGTTACTCCCGATCCTTCGGATTCAGTGGATAATGTAAATGACTTCTTTGCGAATGTGGGAAAGACCCTCGCGTCAAAAATAACGAATGCTCACTGTACACGCTTCTCTGACGACAATGCCTGTCCCAACTCCATGGCCATTCTCTCGACAGACAGTGAAGAGATTGAACGCATCATCCTCGGCCTCAAGGTCAATTGTGCCGTGGGTTGGGATGGCATTTCAGCTGCCTTGATCAGGGCTGCCCGCGACACCTTAATCCCTATTATTTCGCACATATTTAACCTTGTACTCACATCAGGAGTATTCCCGCTCTGTCTTTAAAAGAGCACTTGTACATCCCATCTACAAGAGTGGGGACAGGGGCAGTGTCAATAACTATAGACCTATCTCTGTTCTTACAATTTTGTCCAAAGTTTTAGAAAAAATTATTAACAGTCGACTACTTAATTACCTTAACTCACAGAACATAATTTCAGCGAACCAATACGGTTTTCGATCGGGTAGAAGTACAGAAGATGCAGTTTTAGAAGTAACTGGAACTATAGCAAAAAATTTAAACAATAAACTCAAAACAATAGCAATTTTCCTAGACCTTTCTAAAGCTTTTGACACAGTCTCTGTTCCCCTCTTGCTTGAAAAGTTGGAGCGGATTGGTGTTAGGGGAGTGTGTCTAAACATTTTTGGGAGTTACCCGAGTGAGCGTTCTCAAACCGTAAGGATAGGAAATCACGTTAGCAAACAGCAATTTTTAACCTACGGAGTCCCGCAGGGTAGTGTCCTTGGACCTACCCTGTTTCTTATTTACATAAATGACCTATGTAATCTGGTTCTAACCAACGCTAAAATTATCACCTACGCGGATGATACCGTCATGCTCATTCATGGTAAGGATTGGTTGGAAACCAGCTCATATGCTGAATCCGCTCTGCTTGGTGCAATGAAATGGCTGAATGAAAACCTGCTAACCCTTAATGTAGAAAAAACCAAATTCATTACATTTGCTCCAAGTAGAATCTCTCAACCTCTTTCTCCCTATACTCTGACGGCGCATAAATGCGGGTTAATACCAACTGATTGCACCGGTTGTGCTCAGATTGCACGCACCCATAGTATTAAATACTTGGGTGTAATAATAGATAGTACGCTGACATGGAAGGAGCAAATTGAGGCTCTGATTTCCAGGGTCAGAAAATTAATATTTGTTTTTAAAAACCTGCGAACATCTGCTGATTTTGGGATACTACGAACAGTATACTTCGCTCTGGCACATTCCATCCTAAAATATTGTATTGCAGCTTGGGGTGGGGCTGGGAAGTGCTTAATGCTCCGACTGGAAAGGGCACAGAGGGCAGTGTTAAAGGTCATGACTCACAAACCAGTTCGATTTCCAACTACTGAACTGTACGCTCTTTGCGACTTACCAACAGTCAGACACACATTTCTTCTTGCTGTTGTGCAGCGTAAACACTTAGCCCTTCCTTTCGATCCTGTTGTCGGTACCCAAAAGCGCAGATCTGGCAGAGTCTGCCAGGTGGAATCTGCCAGAGTTCAAGTTGTTCGGCGGCAATATCACTTTCTTGGCTCCACTTTGTATAACCGAGTAAATAAACAGCTCAATATATATCCACTGACCTTGCGAGAATGTCGACGAGTCACGGATGAATGGCTTAATACACTTACTTATGAAGAATTGGAAACATATGTAAAAACTTAAACTCATTCTCTAATTGCCCTTTATATGTATAACACGCGCAAACACACACCCCCGGCACAAACTACACCTCTCTCCCACACACACAAACACACACATATAAACACTCCACGCTCAAAACTACACAATCCTTCCATACAAACACACAATCTCACATAAAATACGGTGAAATTTTGTTCAGTTTTAATTTTAAGTTCTGATTTTTTTTTTTTTTTTTCTTATTTTATTTCTTATTTTTTATTTGATTTGTTTTAGTTTTGAATTTGTCTCGAACTTTTTGGAGGTGGGCGTTAATGACTGCGACACAGTATTATACTAATGCAGTTGTTATCGAACACAGAGTTTCTGTAAACTGAGTTTTTTTGTTTCAATAAAAGTTTATTTATTTATTTAACATTGAGTGCCAATATACAGGGTTATTGGTTATACGTCTGCAATCCGTTAAGGGAATGTAGGAGAGATCATTTGCAACCAAATTACCCCTGATGACCCCTATGCCAATGTCAATTTTTTTTGAGTTTTTTTTTTTATGTATGAAGTAAAAAGCTAAAATATACCCAATAACCCTGATATATAGGGTTAATGGTTATATGTAAACATTTTCAAGTAATTTAACATTTAAAATTTCAAAATGTATGAAATAAAAATGTACAATGTAACCAATAATCCTGATATACAGAGTTAATGGTTATACGTCGGCAATACATTAAGGGGATGTAGGAGAGGTCATTTACAAATTAAATTAAATTACTCGAAAATGGTTGACATTGGCATAGGGGTCATCAGGAGTAATTTGGTTGCAAATGACCTCTCCTACATCCCCTTAACGGATTGCCAACGTATAACCAATTTAATAACCCTGTATATGGTAGTTCCTTCGGGGATTTCTTAGTAGCAGACCGGTGTCGACATTTTCGCAGTGGTTTTTGCAATGCTCGTCCTATTGCATGAAAATCAAACATAACCTGAATGTGGGTGTGCTATACATCTTCGACTAACCTTCGAGGAATCGTAAAGATATGATACGAGTGTGTTACAACATAACATCATGCCCGTCATCAGGCACAGGTGCATCTATGGTACACCCACATTTCGCCAGTTATGTTTAAGTCCCATGTAATAGGGGGCGAGCCTATTGCCATCAACTGGGCAAAAATCCAGACTCCGGGCTGTTATGCCAATTGCTAATACAATATGGGTGTCAATACTTAAGGTACAAATCCAGATGGCAGACTTCAAACTGCAGCGGCAAAGCTGCCCAACCAAAATGACAGACCGCAGCGACACTACTGGTTTTTATGTAGCTTTATGAAATGCTTCCTTAGATGTCGACAAACCAGTAGTGCTGTCAGTGGATGTCACTAACAGAGCGACAAGACCTATTTTATGGTTTTACAAATAACTTTTGCGAAGTTTGCTGAAGGCGAAATAAAACAAAGAAGTAGAACAGTATTATTTATAATTTTTTGTATTATTTTGCAGTCCAATCATCGCGTGTTTCATATGAATGTCGGTGACATCCACCGTTTTGAAGAAAAACTACGAGACACTGAGAAAAATTTAGGTGTTAAAGAAGGTATGTTATGTTGAAAGTTTTAATGAAGATAATGGCACGTTAGAACGTTTTGAACACACGGCGAAGTTCAAGGTGTAAGCTAGTTTCACATCTGTAACTTTACTATAATCTGCCTGCAACGTTCCCACTGCTGGGGTTATCTCTCTGTGAGTGGTAGCGGGCCGTAATCCCCCTCGCGGGCCTAGTGCGCGTTGACGGATAGCACATGTCGTCGAACTTTTGGTTCTAGGACATGCTGGTTTCCTCACGATGTTTTCCTTCACCGATTTGGGAGCAGTGGTTATGAAATAATTTGCTTAAAGTAAAGCCTCTGGGTTCGAAACCTCAACTTAACACTCTTAAGTCGGGGCCACTGCCACTGAGCCACCACTTCTGTTACTTCTAGGTCGAGATCTATAGACGTTACGTAGTACCAGTTTTGTCTTATACAGGTCTGTCTCTATCTAACAGTTCTAGTTTGACAATAGTGCGACAGTGGCAGACAAGATTAACGCTTAGCGAAAGTAAGTTCTGAGTAACGTTTATAGATCTCGGCTATCTTATCTATCTCCATCCTTTTCTCCGATGTCTCTTAGTAAAAGATTACCTTTTATTCTTCTATTATACATTGTAACAACGAATCTATTTTCATGCCTCCCCTTAAGATCTAGGCCAAATATTTTTTGATATTCGGATAATTCAGCAACTAAAGAAAAAAAAAGAGTATTCTGGTTAAACTCAAACCATTTATTTCAATTAAACCATTTACAGGCACTTTTAAATTGTCAAAGAATCGGTCAGTTAGTCAGAAAGTTGAAGCTAGTTGCCCATTCCAAAACGTAGATCTCTTGTTAATGAACAAGAGAATCGGTACTATTTAATAGCTCGTCAGTGGTGTTGGTTAAAGTTGTGGTTGATTGTACGCAGGTGTGCGCGTGATATACGATAGAAATGGCAGCGTGGCCGGCAAGGTGATAACGACTCTGCTGATAGTGGCCGTCATACTGTCCTTCCTGTACTCTAGTAAGAGCATGAAGATGAACATCAACCTAGGAGGGTTTGTAAGTAGACTTCTTGACTCTCATCAGTACAAAATGTGTCAGAATAGCTGAACATGTTATGGTAAAAATATTCGCTAGCATATCTTGAAGGTGTTGCTAAATAATAATAGCCGCACGGGTCGATAGAAGGTTAACTTACGCTTGCCGAGGTCAGTCCGTGGATGGGTGACCATCCAGTACATATCGAAGCCCATCCGTGCCCGTCTTTGACAGTCGTTACGGGTAGTCTGAAGGAACTAAAATATAAATAAATACAAAATTACATTAATTTGTTTACAGAATCAGCTGGGCCGTGCCAAGTTCACTCTAGTAGACTCTGTGAGTGGCCAGGGCAGAGGAGTGAAGTTCGAAGACGTGGCCGGACTTCGCGAGGCCAAGATCGAAGTCATGGAGTTTGTTGACTACCTCAAGAAACCTGAACACTATAAACGCTTGGGAGCTAAGGTACTGTGTGATCTTATCAAAATATGATAATTATTATGTTACTGACACTGGCATTGATGAAGAAAAATCATCTTTAGGAAATCTGGACTTATCTATATATATATAAAAATCAATTGCTGTTCGTTAGTCTCACTAAAACTCGAGAACGGCTGGGCCGATTTAGCTGATTTTGGTTTTAAAATGTTTGTCGTGGTCCAGGGAAGGTTTAAACGGTGAGAAAATATGGAAAAACTCACGAAAAAAAAATATGAAGAAAATTCACGTTCTCATACATTTTGTGTGGATCGGCTTTTTTGATATCTCGGTAGTAAGTAGGGTAGGTTGGGTAGGTAGGGTAGAAATTTTAAAATCCTAAACATGCACATTAGGCGGAACGAAGTTTGCTGGGTCAGCTAGTAATTAATATAAATCTGAAATCGCCAACCCGTCTTGAGCGAGTGTGGTGATCAAAGCTCGTGCCTTCTCTGTATGAGAGCAGCCCGGAGTGCCTGGTTGATGGCAATAGGCTCGCCCCCTATTACATGGGACTTACACATAACTGTCTACTTATTCGACTTATACTTAGTCACCTCTGCTTAACTCTACAAGAGTTACGAGCGTGATGATATGTAAGACTATTTCAATGAAGGAGGATCACCTTATGGGATGAAATTGTCGAATGTTTCTCTCATAATATCGATAATGTATTTGTTACTTCAGGTACCAAAAGGCGCTCTTTTGCTGGGTCCTCCTGGCTGTGGCAAGACGTTGTTGGCGAAAGCAGTGGCGACGGAAGCCAACGTACCGTTCTTGTCTATGAACGGATCGGAGTTCGTAGAAATGATTGGAGGCCTCGGAGCAGCTAGAGTCAGGTAATCTATATATATACTAGTAATATTATAAAGAGGTAAAATTTGTTTGTAAGTAAGGGGTAATCTCCGGAACTGCCAGCCGGATTTGAAAAATTATTTTTGCATTGGTTAGCCCAATTCTTGTGGAAGGTTATAGGGTCGCGGAGGAAGTCGCGGGTAGAAGCCAGTTCTATATATATTAACGTGCAACTTGTCCCTCCTTCGCACGGTTTTTGCGACTTGACAAACCATCGATATTCCGTTATTATAATGTAAGTTTAATATCATATATTTGAATAAATGATCTAAATGATTTTGAAAACCATTTTTAAATCTGTTGCGTAGTTTAGAAGAACGACGCGGGCACACAGTCAGACACGACAAGCGACTTTAATTTATAATATGTATCTATAGATTATATAGGTTGCGTACCCAGGTATAGTTCGTGCAATCCACGACGACGCGCCCCACTCCGCGATTACTGTACTGTAAGCTGAACTCTAGTACGGCGCGGAGCGGAGTGGGGCGCGTCTTCGTGGATTGCGGCCGCTGCAAATACAATACTTGGCAAAAAGGAAAATGCAGTTGGAGGCATCTTCTTAAAATTTAACACTAAAGACCGATTGCCTCTGACTGCATGAGATTGTTTATTTATAGTATTAAGTGGCATTGGATATTGAAATAGGTCATCTTGTTTCCATTTTTTTTAAAGTTAATTTTTTACGCAGTTAGGTTTTTGATTTTTTAACTTACCTCCTTTTTTTTAAATACTTTTTAGTTATTTTATCATTTCTCATTCCAAATTACATGTAAACATATAATTTTATATAGTTTTGTAATCACCTTTTGAAACCATTTATTTTGATACCCCACTCGATAGGTACGGGAGATAATTTTTTTAAACTTACCTTTTGGCGCCAAACATCCGCCATTTTGGCACTAGCGCAATAAAGACGAACCTATAATTCACCAAAATGACCGATGTCCCTGCCACCCTGTATTATTAAGTACTATAAATAGTTACGGAAATAATACGGTTTTAAAATGGGTGATACATCTTTAAATTGCTATATTGAGTTTAAGACGGCAGCGGCGGGTCAGTATACAAACCATTTCAAGCACTTTTCTTTTGTAATTGTTCACTAGATTACAACAAACAGACTTTTATACGCAGGCGAAATCATCAATGCATTGAAACTGAAACTCGGTCATACATTGTGTGGAATGTGTTGGACGGTAGCCAACGACGTCTCGTCATGACGTTGTTATAGTTTTGATTGACTTCTGACGTCACACGTCCCGCCGAGTTAGAGTAAGCGACTACGTATTTCACAAGAGAAGAAATAGAAAATAATTAATTGTCCAGCGGCCTTTTACTTGCCACTCAAAACTATATTTGCTTACAAATGTTTATGTTCGTGTATGTATGCTGTGACAATAGAGACGTGGGGCATCTTGTAAACAAATGCATATAAAATCATATTATGCAAATGATTGACCACCAGAGCAGTGGTGGCCCAGTAGTAAGGACCGCGAAGAGTTGTAGGTCGTAGGTTCGAACACTGACAGGCGCTTTATTTTTGTAAATTATTTAATTACATCCTCTCTAGAACCAGAAATTCCCTGGGCCCGCGTGGTGGATTAAGCCCCACTCCCTTTCACAGAGATGAGGCTTGTGTCCCAGCAGTGGGAACCTTATAGGCTGATATGCTATGTATATGATAGAAAATGAATTGCAGGTTTAGCTATACTTTTGTCAAAGACAAACCGTATATTTCAATTAGACAGTAAAAATGCACTTTTGAACGGAAAAACGGAGAATTCCAGTTTCGTATGGAACAGAATGGGCAAGAAATACCATACTTAAGCCCGTATTACAGAACCTCACTCAAAACTCAAGCATTACTTAAAATTCGTTTAAAACCTTTTGATTGGTAGAAACTAGTTTTAAGTAATGTTTGAGTCTTGAGCGAGGATCTGTATTACGGGTCTAAAATACTCTTAAAAAAAGGTCTTACAATATTTTGTTAACTTTCATTAGATCATATGTGAAGACGATGTCCCTAGAATAAAATTACTATATTACAGTAGGTATAAAGTACATATTTGCAAATTAAGAAATTACAGATCTATTCATTATGTTGTATGTCTGATTTAAAACCTCTGCTTTATATAATTTGTAAGTTCTTAATTTCCTTATACAGAGACCTATTCAAGGAAGCCCTCTCCCGGGCCCCGTGCATCATCTACATAGATGAGATGGACGCAGTAGGGCGCGCCCGGGCCGCGGGGCCCTCCTCCTTCGGCCCGGGCGGTGGCGAGAGTGAACAAACCCTCAACCAGCTGTTAGTGGAGATGGATGGCATGAAGCGTCGCGAGGGGGTGGTGGTGCTCGCTTCTACAAACAGAGCTGATGTACTGGATAAGGTAAAGCCTCTAGTGTTATAATTTTTACGTCTCTTGACATTTCTCGGGACCCTGGATACCCGGTCCTTTGGAAGGCGTACGAGGGGCCGAAGCCAACTCGCAGAGGCCTGTTAGACGTTTTTTTATGAAATGAGGCACCAACCCATGATTATCCCTGTCCGCACTATGTAAGTGCATCCAAGGACAACCCCCGGTTGGTGTAGGACTATTGCAGGATATGGAAACAAAGATATTGGGTTATGGGTTTGGGAGGCTAAAGTGGACTGGTTACCTAGGACTATGGAAAGACTATGGCCCCTGCCTGATCTATGTTTTATATGCACACGGATAAAATGGCAGGGGGTGACTTGCACGCTCAATAATGGGCTCCCGAAAACGGTCGCTAGCACAAAGTGTCGTAGCAACAAGGGCGCAACACGTCCTGAGGTGCTTATGAGGAGTGGTATTCCACGGCTATCAGGATAATCCCGGAAGTGCGGTCAAGATCCCTACCAGCATCTTACTGGAATACTTCCTTCTTCCGAGCACGTTTGCTCTAGCGAATCTCCACTCAAACTGCCAATAAAGGCAAGAATGAGGTGGGAGCTCTGTTCCTCGTCAGTGTTCACTCCAGTCGGCCAATAAAGGCAAGCCAGAGGTGAGGAACAAGACTTCTCCCGGGAAATAGGGTCCGTGGGGTCGCTACTGCCCAGCTCGCCACATGTTGCCCTGCGGGTTTTGGAACGAAGTTCCTTATCGCGCGTTGCAAAAGGGGGCTGGACGGAAAAAATAAAGAGCAAAAGTTGTAACTACACTTTTTTAAGACCAAAAGTTGTAACGACACTTTTTTAAGACCAAAAGTTGTAACGACACTTTATTTTTAAAAATTTTAAATATCTCGGAAACGGCTGGGAATATCAAAACCCTCTCAGCTAGAACCTACATTCAGTTAGACCCCTTAGACCCCATTTTTGACCCCCAATATCTGTAATTAAGTATATCTTACAACTCTCTTATAAATATAACCTGCCCCCGAACCCCCCCTCGATATCCTCCCGCGACCCCCTGATCCCGATACACCCCCTGCTCACCTCACCCCCCCCGGGTCTTAACTTTGGAGCCAGAGGTCGTAGACCTATCAAGTTTGGGGTCCCCGAAATCAGGAGAAAAAGACCTCTCTTTTGGCTCCATTAAAATCACGGGAAAACGCCGCATTATTCCCTATTTTGGTATTGTGTGGTACTGCGGTGTACGCTGTGTGTGTGGCGTATGCACTCACTTACCTACTCATTTTATTACAATTCCTTCACTAATTAATCGAAAGGAATTTCGTTCCATCCGGGTGTCCCTTGACACCTCTCAAGTTTTTTTGTATCTCTCTTGGTCAGGCTCCTCATCCCAGACCTGTTCTGGCAAAGTAAACTCTACCGGCACAGGCCTAGAGTTTGTAGCGCGCAAGCCCCACCACGACGCGCGACGTCAACGTAGAGATACGGCGGTGGGGGTATAATTATTATAATCATCCGTTAGTCTCCCACTGCTGGACAAAAGGCTCCCTTCACTACTTCCCCTTGCGGTTACATCGGTTACATCCATTAAATTCAGTATATTTTTATCATAACATTAGTTGGCAATTCTTAAATATATTCATAAGTCAATCAACCCAGCCTATCGTAGCCCACTGCTGGACTTAGGGGTGTTAAGTAAATAACAATTAAAATAGATTCTTTAAGCTCCTTCACGTAAATGGCGGTAAATGTTTAATTGCAGTCTATCGGATAGATAGATAGAACATTTAAAAAAAGAAATCAGTGCACACAAAAGCACAATTAAACAGAAAATCTAAAATTTTTTGACAACCAGTTTTTTTGAAATGTAATCACGGTTCGAAAAGTTGACATGCGCCCTCTATGTGGGATATTAATTTGTTTTAAAATTGCTTAATATTTTCGTTCCTTGACTGGGCTATGATAATCTACTAGCTTTAATCCGCGATATTTCGCGGATTTATATCTTTTTTTAGGTTTCAATTCATATTCTTTATAGCACCTCTTTAGGTCATGGGCTATCCGAATATCAAAAAATATTTGGCCTAGCTCATAAGGAGGAGGCGTGAAAATTGATTCGCTGTTACAATGTATAGTAGATTACAAACTACAATGGCCTGGATATTGTGTAAACAAGTTCACAATGTATGCAAGCAATATTTTATTCGTTCTTAAGGAAATGCTGATAAACAGAGTCCTGACACAGTTACAGCAAGACCGTTAAGATAAAAATAGTATGATTTGTGTGTGTGATGGTTATTGTGGGTTCAAGTCCGGGCAAGTACCAATGTCATTTCTTCAATTCATGTGTACTTTATTAGATATATATATGGACGTTACTGACGTTGATGAAGGAAAACAAAGTGAGGAAACCCGGGCTTATCTTATTCCTTGAGTAATAAACTTGAAACTTGGGACAAAAAGTACCAGGCTTGCATGAATTCACGATAGTATTCAATCATTATGTTCTACTGTTATGCTACTATAGTACATTACTGCCGCGGTCTATAATGCCTATAAGGCCTAGAGCATAGCTAGGCTAGCTCGAGGCAATCATAGCGTGACCAGCGAAGCAGTCATAGTGGGCCAAGGCTTGTATAGTGCTTTACTCAAAAATGCAAGTACCTAATCTAAATAAAACCAGCAAGTAATTTCAATAAAATTATATTAATTAACTAGAAATTTAATTAAAATCGGAAGAATTTTCGCTTTGAGAGCTCATTTTTTGCAAAAAAGTCACTAAATAAAAATAAAATTTTCGCTGAACCGCGCTTTTGTTACTTCTTTGTTTTTTTTTTTAACAATGGTAGTTGGAACTATACAGCCAAATATGGAATAAAATCTTTTTGTACCTATCTCTATAAATACAAACAGCTGTGTTTTAAATAAAATCTTTTTGCATTTGATTTTTTAAAACGTTGAAACGTCAAAATAGCGGCCGGCAATGTTTTGCCGGCCTGTTAGAGCGACCAGCAAAACTTTGCCGGCCGCTCCTTGAAACAGAACGGCAAGGTCGACTTTGCACAAACAAGGTTATCAAAATAATGACCACATTACATGCATTTTTGAGTAAATAGGATTTAGATGAGGCAGACAGGTAGTTTATAACCTGCATTAACACAGAATACTTTTTATCCCGGTAGTACGTTTCCATGGAATAATTTCAGACTTCCACGCCGTGAGAAAAAGCTAGTAACTAATATACTCGTAAGTCTGAAATTGCCAACCCGCCTTGTGTAAGCGTGGTGATCTATGCTCATGCCTTTCCTGTATGAGAACAGGCCTTTGTCCAGCAGTGAGACAACATAGACTGGTTTTATTATTGTGTATACTCTATAGTGTACTGGAGGGGCTTGTAGCTATGTAATACCAGCCGCTCGAGTCGATCGATCAGGGTAAACTACGCTTGCCGCGGTTGGTCCGTGGACGACCTTCTTTACATAACAAGACCCTTCCGTCCCTCGGAAAGCATGTTAAGCCGTTGGTCCCGGCTGTCATTTGTAGATCTTTGACAATTGATACGGTTCGTCTGAAGCCTGAAAGTCTGACTACCAGTCTACCAAGGGATAGTGTTACCCAGTAACTGGATTGTGGAGGTCAGATAGGCAGTCGCTCTATGTAAAATACTGGTATACAGCTGCATCCGGTTACACTGCAAGCCGACCCCAACATATTTGGAAAAAGGCTAGGCAGATAGCATAGTATAGTTTCCACTTCAATAAATACATAACAATATGTTTCAGGCCCTGTTGCGTCCCGGACGTTTCGACCGCCACATCCTGATCGACTTGCCGACGCTGATCGAACGCGAGGAAATATTCGACAGACATCTCAAAAATATCGTACTCGAAGAACTGCCCGATCATTATGTGAAAAGGTAAGATATCTCTTTTTCATAAAAATTGTCATTTGTAAACGCTTTATACGCTTCGCCCGTTTGGATGACGGAAATTATCCCTCGGGAACATACTACCGGGATAAGAAGTGTCTTATGCCTTAACCGGGAATACGGATATACCAAGGTCTATCACTGATGTATGCCTGAAAAGGTAAAAGACAGACAGACAAAGTTACTTTATTGGTATGGATGTGCTTGTTATTCTCATGTCTAAACTGTGTAGTCATAGGACTTTTTTGAAAAGGGGTTTAACATTTAAAAGCCTGTCATCCTTGGGCCCAAGATAATGTCAGGACCCTAGACTTGTACAGATTGCGAAGTAAGGGGTGCTATACATACATGTTCAGGTCGGCATCATTCGGTACAGATCAGACGGAAAAATCATATATATATTTTCCTGCCCGGCTGTGCCTAATAGTGCCAAATTATGCCTGCGGAACAAGTGTGTAGCACGTCTAAAATGTACCGATTGTAGCAGGGATATCAAAAGGGCCTTTGTTCTGCAGTGGACTGGTATTTTGGTATTCCACGAAGCCTGGGTAAAGTTGACTGTTGCGTTGTAAAGTAAATACTACGCATTGAGCTAGAGAAAAAGATTGGCACACAGGTATGCAGCCCCGGATTTCCGCCTAGGCCTACAAGGCCCCGGCCTAGGGGCTCAGCTAGCTTAGAAACCTCACCAATCCAGCTACCCCGACCAGGTAGCTTGCCGACGGCAGGCGGACAGGGCCGGATTAACCATGTAGCAGGTGTAGCATATGCTACAGGTTCCGCGCTCATGTCATGGTATCTATACCACCCGTAGATCCTTTGGAATATTTCTATCAATGGTCAAAATAAATTTGGTGGGATGCTAAATTTTTTTCGAGCTCGCTCCTTCTTAGTTTCTCTTCTTTCTTCAGCTTTTCTGCACAAGTCGACAAAGCAACTCCTATTTCCGTTTTAAAATGCCTAATGTTTACCATCTTGGGGTGAGGGGGGCCTCAAATGTCAAGTGCCTAGTGGGTCCTGGGTCTTTAAGTCCAGGCCTGCAGGTATGCCACACTTTTCTAAACTTCTCATGATTTCCGCGTTTACTGGACCGTCGGGTAAATTGACACACTAAGTCATTTTGCCGTGGTATAGTTATTTCATACAACTTTCAAAGAATGACAGTTGTGATTTGATTATATGGTCAATTTGAGTTGGTTGTCATTATCTATGCCTACACTTTAAATTGTTCACACTGCATGTTTGTTTTTACAATTTCGAATGAGCTGCTTACACTGCCCTCCGTCTCGCCGCGCACATTCCTAAGGCACGGAATAGCGGTTTCGGTTAAACTATAGTCAATTTACTAAACAATTAATTTCCCTGACTTTACAAGCCATACTTTCTTTACAACTCTAATGTTTACCGCCGGGAACCGTATGTATAATGTTGTACACTTTGCAGGCTCGCATACCTGACGCCTGGGTTCAGTGGCGCCGACATCGCGAACGTGTGCAACGAGGCGGCGCTGCACGCAGCGCGGCACAAGCAGACCATCGTGCGACACTCGGACCTGGAGTACGCCGTCGAAAGAGTCGTAGGTGAGTCATCGACATCATGGTCATTGTTCGGATCTTCTGTACTACTGTGAAATTGATCAAAATATCATTCGCGATCGCGACCCTAACAAATAAGAGATGTATTTTCAGAATTATAGTCTTATAAGAAATTTAAGAGACAACAGTTATTGTACTCAGTCTGTAATATTGCATTCAAGAGAGGATTAGAAAATGGTGAAGGGTTGGCGTAAGCTGTCTTTTGTAACTAAAACTTCAATGATGATGATTTATTTATTTCTTTATAGTTAATTGAAACAGTACAACACCAATTATATTAATTAACATATAGAAACATAAAAATGATTTTGTTTGACGATGGCCAATGTATTTCTCGGGTACAAACAGTCGGCAGAAACGGGATGATAATGAATGATCAATAGGGATGACGCCAGGGTTAAAAAAAACAGTGGCACTCCGGGAGTGCCGACAGAAGTGAAAACTTGAACAATAAAAAAAAAAAACGTGAGAGGTGTCAAGGGTCTAAGGGGTCTAACTGAATGTAGGTTCTAGCTACTTAATTACAGATATTGGGGGTCAAAAGAAAAGGGGGTCAAAAATGGGGTCTAAGGGGTCTAACTGAATGTAGGTTCTAGCTGAGAGGGGGTACTAGGGGGGGGGGGGAATATTATCAAAACTTTGATATTCCCAGCCGTTTCCGAGATACTTAAAATTTAAAAAGAAAAGTGTCGTTACACAATAAAAAACTTTCGTTACAACTTTTGGTCTTAATTTTTTCCGTCTAGCCACCTTTCGCAACGCGCGATAAGGCCCTTCGTTCCAAAAAATTCTATACTTGTGCTGTGAGACCTTGCTTCTTGCCAAATTTCATGATTGTAAGTCAACGGGAAGTACCCAATAGGTTTTGATTTATTTGCGAGTATCAAAATATGTCGCATAAATGGCCGTATTTTTTATTACGCTGACTTAGAAGCTTGATTTTTTTAGAGCTCCAAGGGACCGTAGACCTACGTATTTGATACCTCCACGCGTTCCTGAGAAAAGGGGTCTTGACAGACATACGGACAACGAAGTGATCCAATAATGGTTCCGTTTTTCCGTTTCAGGTACGGAAACCAAAAAAGAAAAAAAAAAATCCAATAAGTTTTAATAAACTAAAAGAAAGACAATAAAAAAAAAAAATTTACTTCATTATCCCTATTGAGTATATTATTATTCTAAAAGCAATTCCAACATACATATTCCAGGAGGTACGGAGAAGCGTAGTCACGCGATGTCACCGGCAGAGAAGCGCGTAGTGGCCTACCACGAGGCAGGTCATGCGTTGGCCGGCTGGCTGCTCGAACATACGGACGCCTTGCTGAAGGTTACTATCGTACCGCGCACTAACATGGCGCTGGGGTTCGCGCAGTACTCCACGTCCGACCAGAAGCTTTATAATCAGGAAGAGGTGAGCAACACTTCAGAATGAGTAGATAGGTATTTGCGATAAACCGTAAAGCCAAGATTAAAAAAGTTTAGGGTGCTGGACACTTGTTCGGGTCGGCACGATTTCTCCGGTGTTTTGAAGGAGATTTGTCTGAATGTGCCTGACAATTACGTATCACGGCGCCGGAAGCCACGGTTACTAGCTGTGCCACACGCACGAAACAACTTGCTCAGCAAAGCCCATTGACGCGCGCCTTGCACGCACTGAATGACACGGCTGACAGGATCGATTTATTTTCCTGCTCTCTGAATTAATTCACAAAAATAATATTGTATGTGTTATGTTATTTAAGATAGTTTAATTAAGGACCACGCTACCGCATTAGGAATTTCCTGTAAAGATAGCAGTGTTTGTGATAAATAAATAAAAATTTGGCACGGCTGGACGGCAACATCGAAAATATGTTTCGGGTGATCCAAATCATGCCGGCACTCTAACTTGTGACTTGAAACAGTGTGAAGCACGCCTTACTCAGCACGTACAGTAAGCGCTCAAAAGTGCATGAGCACGCTAAGAGTCGTATTGCTGTGAACACGCGGTATAGCTCGTACATTTGTATGTGTAAGCAACACGATACACACACCACAGATAACGCAGTTACACGAAACAACAATATATTTCCGTCGCTTTAAACATGCTAGCACACACGCACTATGCGCGTGAACTTGACCAGTTAATGGCATTGCTAAAATTCGATAGTTACTTAACAAGCGCAGATAGCAGAAAGCGTTAAGCGTTGGTATGGAATTCAATCTGCCTCAGGTTCTAATCTCGTGAAACACAGTGCGGTTTTTTGCAAATATTATTATTTTTGTTTTCGATAATAATATTTTTTAAATATTGCTGCTTTTTTATGTTGTTATTGCAATAAAGGTTTTAGAATAAAAAATGCGTGATATATGATAACTAAATTAAAAAATATATGTTTATTCGTTATATTTATTTTACATAAGTTAATAAACTGCTACAATTATTTATCATTACTTCAGCTGAATAAGATGTGAAATAGATGTCAAGAAACTTAGAAGCAGTTTGTATTATTTAGACATATTTAAATTATGAAATATTTTAAATTTTTAATGGATTTTTTCACCATAAATATTAAGCTTTGATCATGGTCGAAGTAATTAAGTAATAAATAAGAATATTAGACTACTTAAAATGTAAAAAACTACTTACAGAATAGGTAATTTTAAGGTTAAATATGGGCAGTTTGTTTATATTTTATTTGTATTAATTATTTTACATTTTATTTGACTTTAGTAAATATTGGTTGTTATTGAGGTTAAAGCTTAAGTATTCATTTTCTTTACGAAAAGAAGATTGAAACTAAACCTCAAATTTTTATCCTAAAATAATACTATTACTAAAATAATATTAAACAATTTCGGTATATCTGCAAGAAATACGACAAACACCCTATTGAAACGTGCTTAAAAAATTCGTTACCATAAATTCATGCAATAACGAATCTGTTGTTTATTAAGTTGGTACGGTCAATATTTTAAGGTCAAAAACGGTTTTCTAGCTGGTCTTCAGTGATGCAAGCCTTCAGAGTGCACGGCGAACGGTTCATAATGACGTGTTTTTAATAATTCAGCAAAATGTCTCGTTGGTATGAAACCATTTGTTTCATTCACCATTTGACGTCGCTGCTACTCGATAATAAGCCCCTTCCTCATATCTCTTAACCCTCACAGTATTTCTCTAGAACAAAGAAAAACATTGTTTTTATTACACATAATACCTTATTATTTATTATTCACTAATCGAATTAAACCTCACAATGAATTTAAAACTTTAAAGGCATCTTCTGTCTCAACAATACCTCTGTTCTATCAACAATGCCCTTGATTAAGATTTATGTTTAGTAAAATATGAAATATATTAATGATAACACTCACACTTAGTCCGGTTTCATTAGATATTCACTTCACTTTTACGCAGCGCAATAATATTCTCTGATCTGATCTGATCTCTTCAATATATTTTATGCCTGCTTTTTGATAATAATAACCACAACACTGCGCTAAATACTCGTCACCAATATTATCCACGAACCAAAAAAGTTCTATTAATTGAATACTCGTAACAAACTGCATCTACCCCACAGAAATCGAAATAATTTACTGAGTTTTTTGTGGTCTACCTGCTAAACTTTAATATTTATGTGAACAAGACGAATGAAACTAAAAACGAATGATGATTATTGAACTAGTCATTGGTTGCAGACAAAGTGAGTGTGTGTGTGTAATGTGCGTGTCTACAGTATTGTAACAACTTATAGAAGAAGGTCGTAAGTCAAACCGAAGCGTCAGTCTATTGCTTTGTGAGATTGCTCATGGACTTTTGGTCGGCACTGTACAGTCATGAGCATAAACCCTACACTTACGCAAGATTCAAAAGCAGGTTTGGTTTCTCCTCTTATAATTAGAACCATACTATTATGGAAAAAAGTGTTTTCTCAAAGTTGTAATTCTTTTTTTCACGAGTGAAATGCTTTTCAATTATGTGTAACTGTAGGGTTGATGCTCATGACTGTACTCACTTAGGCTAAGCTCTTGACACTGTCGCACATTACTGCGAACTTATAAGGGTGGGCGTTCTGGGGGATCGTCTTATGTAATTTTGACGTTCAAAAAGTACTGTTTCTCAACCTATTTTAATTTAAAAAAAACGACTGTTAATTTGATTTGAAAACAAAGTTTGAGTATTTAGAAATTCGTTAACTTGTTGATTTTCATTTGATTCAATGTTTTTTGTTCCAGTTGTTTGACCGCATGTGTATGGCTCTGGGCGGGCGCGCGGCGGAAGCGATCACCTTCAACTCGATCACCAGCGGCGCGCAAAACGATCTCGAGAAAGTCACCAAGATCGCCTACGCTCAGGTATCATAGGATAAGCACAGTTATTCATCATTATTTCAGTCGAAAGATGTCCACTGCTGGACATAGGCCATCGCCACATCGACCGGTTCTGTGTGTGATGTTCTCGAATCCAAATCCGGTGAAGTTCGCGAGGATCTGCTCTTCTCGCGACCTTCACATGAGCCCTATACCACAAAACTTTACAAGTGTACAATTCCAGAATTTGAATTCTAGAAAAAAAATGCGCACAGAAATTAGAAATATGTTACAATTAACAATCTACAAATCTTTCGTATTTTTAAAAGCGTAACACAAATCATAGCTATGTCACGATACCTTACATCATTGTATGATTTGTAGATTTGTAAAAATCAAGTCTACTTATCGTACAATTTACGTAAACTTACAGTTTGTATAGATACAAACTTGTGTTGAATTGAGAGCGTGACTTCTTCATGTAGCGTGCTTGAGATGTCCACCAACAGTCTGAAGTAAATACTATTTCACTGCAGATTTAATCACTCTCTAAAAGTGAAATCTGGTGTATTATAATTATACGTTTTCTGTATGTCCTAGGTTGTGTTTTTAAAAACAAATCAGCTGTTTCATACATTTTGACCGCGTAGGTATTGCACTTTTCTATGAAACAGCTGTTTTTGTTTAATAACCGGCGGAAATTTTTAACGCAGAAGTGTTCAGAAGCATGTACTGAATCCATGGTAACAGTTTTCACGTCGATGTCCTGCCACCCTGTATATGACAGATACATTTTTTGCTTGGCGTACTACTTTGTAGATGGATCGAATTTATATTTTTAATTAATTATCGTAGATAGAGAATAAAGTTATGATATGAATGAATAATCAATTTTCAGCATTTAGCATATCAATCATCATAAAATGAACAGATTAGGAGTAACTGTACCAACGCAATTGCGTTATTTGAAAATTGTCAGCAATGGGCGCAGGCCTAAATCTGCTGATACGATTTTTTTTCTAAATTGAGCATATGAAATGCTCATAATGAATAAAATACTGATTGCGATTGTCTACTGAGCGAATGATTTTAATTTATAAAACTTAAAGCATTGCGAACTTAAATCAGAACCAAAGACAACTTTAATTTTATCCTACTAACTAACTATTTCTGACTTCTGACCAACTCGAGAATTCAGAAGTGCATGTATGTGGTTTAATTGAAATAAATGCTTTGAGTTTGAGTTTCTATTTTGTCTTATAAAAACCCTTGTTTGTTCTCCAGATCCGAATCTATGGCATGTCAAAAAGAGTGGGGCTACTATCATTCCCTGACCTCAAGACACGCGGCAAGAGTCCGTACAGCAAGAGGTTTAAGAACATCATGGACCTGGAAGCCAGGAAACTGATCGGAGAAGCGTACTTCAGGACTGAGAAGCTGCTCAGAGATAACCAGGACAAACTTGTTTTGGTAAGGCACAGATATTTTACAGCATAAGTGAGGCGATTATCGAGAGGAAGTCTGCAAGTGGTGGGCTGAAAAGTTGTGCGGTTTTCATGGTATGTGTATGTGAAGTGGAGGACTGAGGAAAACGTGAAAAACATAAACGCGAAATGTCGAGGCTATAAGAGTGGGGGAAAACCAAAGAAACGATGGATGGACTGTGTGGAAGGTGATATACTACCGAGACGACGAGACAGACGAACAGAGAAGTATGGAAGAAAAGTACATGTTACCGACCGCAAATAAATTGGAAAGCAAGAGAATAATGATGATCAGTGATCGGAAATAGGTGAGCTGAAATATCTAAAGTTCGAAAAAGACATAGTGGAGACTCCTTACGACAAAATATTTTTCATTTCTCATACACTGAAAGTAGTGTTTGTTTGATCCAAGTAGCGGGTGGAAAACGCTGATCCCCACCCTTGGGCGGGAAAGACTCATAGTAATTGCTTCCCTCTAGGGCGGGAATGAATTTTAAAAATAGAACTATTTTGGTTAGGTAGTCAGCTACGAAAAATTTTACTAAGTGGGTGTTACACTGTCGAGTCTGTGGTCATGGATTTGTGATCGAAGATATAATAGAATTATAAAATAGACATTTGTTATGGGTATATCCCCTTTGGGGGATATTACACTATCATATTTATATCATATACCTATCAACGGAGCTCACAAATTACCCATGTTATGTCTATTTTACAATTTAGTTATGTCTTTGATCATGGATCTGTGATCGTAGATATGATGGTGTAATACCCCCTTATAGAAAAATACTAATTAAAAAAAAATGCTGCAGTCTTGTCATTGTATAAACAGCCAGTGTGAATTAAAAAAAATCATCAGCGGAACGACGCGCGGCGGTGACGCGGTGTGTTCCCTATTTAAAATTAAAAAGACTAATAGGTACTAGAATACTCATGTTATTATTATCAATTAATATTTTAGAAAAACTACAACTTTTTACTTTCCTTATACTTATTCGAAATGAAAAGTAGTGTTTAACACGGGTGAATGTCATCAATTCCTACTCGGACTATAGCCCGTATGGGAATTGATTCCTTTCAACCCTTGTATAACAATCTACTATTTTCGGGACTAACGTCCCGGGTTTCAGAACATTACTTAAGTATATAGCATATAGCTATACATTTCCAGTATTAGCTGACCCCGCATTGTATGGAAATCCTATACAATGCGAGATCAGCATAAACTGGAAATGTATAGCTTGATGTGTATCCGTGTGTACAACTAAAATTAATAAAGATAAATAACTATCGAATTCGTTTCCTGTTTCTGTTTAAAAAAAAGAGTATGCACGATTTTTATTGTATAAAAAAAATAAAGGTAATCTCGTTATCTTCGTTTGAACGATGTAAGTAAGCGCGGAAGCTAATGTAATTTACATACCAGCTTTAATAATTATATAACTAACAAGGCAAAGGTAAAAAAAAACATTTTCATGTGAATGACAAGTGATGTCCCGAAACCACGACATTAGTTCCGGAAAAACATTTTAGTCGTGAGGAAATTTCTCCTTTTTTTGGCTCTGTTCTTTGAACTTTAGGCATATTAGCTTACCTATTTCCAATCACTGATGATGATATCGGAAAGAGACTAAATTGTTGACTCGTGTTAATGGTTCATTGAAAATTGGAAGCGTCCGTGTCAGAGCACGCAGACGCCGCGGTGGTGCCTGCTAGAGGCCGCGCTGTCATCATGTACCTTACAAACCAAGCGTGTCACCATTTACTCGCACTTATTACCCAATGACGTATAGACACTTGACGGCTTTAATAATATAATATAATAATCATTTATTTCGGAAAACATCCATATTTCGACACACACATTTTAAAAACAACTAATTCACATCAAAATAAAAACAAACAAATAAAACAACACACACAAAATGAAAGCAGTTAAGGACACAGTCTCTCAGCAGCTCTGCTGAGAGACTGTGTGACCGTCATTTTAAGCCTGAGACTGCTCAGTCTCAGGCTTAAAATGACGGTCGTGACAAAGTTGTCGGCGTGGCGAAACCGTACGCTGTGGTTTCGTGGATACAAAAAGTCGCTCAAATCAGCTTTCGACTCATATGACTGACGTCATATGAACCTCGTGAAGTGATGTTTGTAGCCAAGTTTTTATTCCTCGCTTGCGTGTGACACGAGCTTGCGAGATAATCCTCTGGCGAGTTCACTATCCTAGTAAATCCCAAAATCTAAAATATTACTATTTTGTCCGCAGTTGGCAGAAGAACTTCTAAAAAAAGAAACGTTAAACTTCAAAGATGTCGAACGTATATTGGGCCCATCGCCGTACCCGCACAAGAAGTTCATTGAACCCGTTGAGTTCGACACAAATTTGACGAGCTTAGAGAAGGCGGCGGCGTTGCCTGAAACTGCCTCTACTACACCCGTCGAGTCTCCGCCAGCGAAGCCCGAAGGCCCCTCCGCTTAAATGTATATATAGTAGATTATTTGTTATAAGTTTATTAAAACACAAGTAAATTAAATCATATTAGTTAGCAAGCATGGTTTTATTGTGATTTGGTTTATGTTTAAACACCCAGTAACCGGGATAGCTATGCGGAGGTAAGATAGGCAATCGCTGCATCCGGTTAGACAGAAAGCCGACCCCAACATAGTTGGGAAAAAGGCTAGGCAGATAGATTTTTTGGTTTCTGTTTAAATGTGACAGAATCACCTGTTTCATTTATCATTCATTTGACCACAATCTACTGCTTTTTATAGTGCAAAGCACGCAATATGGCACATTATTATAAAGTACCTGGTCGACCGAGCTCTGTTCGGGTGGAAATAGACAATGGTGCTGATTCCCTTGTTCACAAACTAAACTAAATTTAAGTTCAGTGCATCTTTTTCTTTTTATTTCATTAAGAAAAGGACAGAAGATAAATTTTAGTTTAGTCCTGTCAAATTAATCAGCGCTTGACGTAAATTAATGTAATTTTAGTGGGCAAGTTTTTAATCACGTCTAAACTTGTATGGAGTAGTGACAGGCGCTGATTAATTTGACAGGACTAAACTAAAATTTATCTTCTGTCCTTTTCTTAATGAAATAGAAAGAAAAAGATGCACTGAACTTAAATTTGGTTTAGTTTGTGAACAAGGGAATCGGCACCAATGGTGCCGATTCTCTTGTACACCGAACTAAACTATCACTAAAATTCCTTACTTTTGGCTATGAGAATCTTAAAGCTATTCTGCAAAAAATCGAATTTGACAATCGCGACTCCACAGTTGGTACTTGTTTGCCCTACCACGTGAATTTTTTTTAGAGCCGGAGGCGCGCAGCACAGGGCATGTAACTTTAGCGCGCAGTGGGCTGCCTCGACGTATTTTTTAACCTTTTAAGCGCGGGGCTAATATCAACTGGCGTGCCCCTAGCGCGCGGCTACAAATCGACAAAATAATACCTACAATAAATAAGGAGGAGCAATCGTTGTATCGATAAAAAAAATAGTCAAAAAGTTTTTGATTTTATTTTAAATCAGCCTTAATTTAACCACCTTAATCAACAGAAAGACAGACAGAGTCGTTAAAGTCCATAACTACGGATTTTAAAGCAGGTAGGTATAATAAAAACGGGATATTTTTAAATGCACATCAAAGAACTTATCACCTATTCATCATCATCATTTTAGCCGAAAGATGTCCACTGCTGGACATAAGCCTCCCCAAGAGGTGGCCAATAATCGCCACGCTTGGCAGGCGGGTTGTCGGTAGCAGTATGAGAACGCTGCTGCCCATTCTCTAGTTAGTTCCTTAGTCGCCTACGACACCCACGGGAAGAAATGGGATGGTGCTATTCTTTTACGTCCGGCACCACACGGAACTTATCACCCATCATTTAAATAAGTTTTATAAAAACGTGCCTACGCCAGTCTCTGACAGACTTCGGTTTATCTAACCGTGCCCGGCGCGTGGCGTCGTCATAACTCAAACGTGCCGCGCTGAGTGTCATCGCCGGAGCACAGTAAGAGACAACACCATAAGGAACTCGAGTGCGAGTGCCTGTCCGCCTTGGTAGGTACTGTCACAGTACCTTTTTAATGGTAAGGACAACGTTCAACACGGTTCCAAATTTGAACAATCAATAGGATATGTAGATAAGTAATATAGTAAAAAACAGAATTACATCACAATATTTAAATAAAAACGTTTTTACAAAAAAAAAAACCGACTTCTAAAAAACTACTAAGTACAAAGTGAAAAATAATCTAAATTTCGGAAGTCGGTGGCAAATAACGAAAATACAAAACCAAAGACACCGACTTCCGAAATTTAAGTTATTTTTCACTTTGTAGTAGTTTTTTTGGAAATCGGTTGTTTTTATTTCTCGCTTTTTAGTGGGTCAATTTGTAATTTGTCTAAGTTACATTAGTCTAATGCCAACAGCTCATCACCTTTTACAAAATATTGCTTTTCCCGATGCAGGGACGTTCATCGTTGAGGAGTTCTCCTGGTACTTCACCATCAGCTCCACTTCTCTATATGCATTGTGACGAGCATAAATTACATTGCAACCATATTAAAGTAATCGAATCGCAATCCGTGAAATACTTATTATTGAGTAGTTCCGGTGGCTATTTGTGGCCTTCATCATCAGTTCCACTTAACCAAATGGTGCTTTCCAAGAGCAACTACACGAGTTACTATAAAAAATACCCAAATCGCTATAGGTAAATTATGTACGTAAGGTAGAACAATTCAAAAACGGCAGTAACAAGTTATTTGACATTGCTTCCTGCAAATGCTTGTCCTTCGCTACATGTTTGTGTGAAAAAGACCGCAAAATACCGATTCAAGAAAGACATTTCCTGACTGATCAAAGAAGTGAAAGAAAAATGATTATTGGGTCAATAGATTTAGTAACTACCAAGAAAATTGAGAAAAAATTTAAAGACAAATAAAACTCAAACCTTGCGAAAACCAACATTTATAATTATTGAAAGAAGCTGTGAAACTATAAACGACATGCCGTTGACATCTATTGTATCCACGCCAAGTACGAGTATCACCGTGTTACCAGGAACGTCGTAAGTGATGTCCGTGACTACCGCAGGACCACCAATGCCAATCGCTTCCATATTTAGTAAATAATTAGTACCCAATTGGTACTAATTAGTACTCGAACGACAAAATTGGTACCTTAGTAGTTTTCGAGAAACTCGACTTTGAAGGTGGTCCGGCGGTAGTCACGCTCCCTTTAGCAGGACCACCATGAGCGCCGAAAAAGGGGACATGCTGCAGCTATTCTAAGTATACAGATAATTAGTACCCATAAATTAATGTGATTCATTGCGTAAAAAAAAACAGAACTGAAACATTTGTATTTACCGAGAAATCAACGATGATAACTTTCGCGCGCTCGTTCAGCAGGACCACGACTTTAAATGTTGATTCCAAGTTTGACGAGCTTGTCGCTTTCCTCAAACCTATATAGAAAATTAGTACCCTGCAAGATAAAATTAGTGCCCAAAATTCAAAATTGGTTCTTCAGTAGTTTACGAGATATACCATGCTATTTGGTGGGGTGGCGGTGGTCACGGTGTAAAATTTTCATTTCAAGATTTCCCTATTAAAAACTCTGTGATTTATTCCCAAATTTATACAAAACTTTGTGCTCCTAAAGAAGTTATAGCGACCAAAAATTCAGATTCCTAAGTGTTGTATTTTCAGAGAAATTAGAGAGAGATTTAGTATGGAAAAGTAATGAAAGCTTCATTACTTTTCCATACTAAATCTCCGCGTATAACCTAGTTTATAATATCATTGGTATAACCCGACCAAATTAAATTAACAATGCTATTGAGCAGTCTATCTATTCTGTAAAAATCTCACAGTGAAAACTTAGATGAAAGTGAGCTGCCACTCCACTTGATGCTAGGGATTGGCACTATTGTCACCTCACTTTACCTAAGTTTTCATGGTGAGATTGAAAATTTATTAATTGCCATGTTAGCGGACAATCGAAAACACATTAGAGAAATTGCCCTTCGACGAATTTTAAAGATATGTGATCATTCTACTGGCTTTACTCTTTTGCGTGTGTTTAAATTACCACCATTCAATTTTGGTGCTCAAGATTTTACGGATCTCATAGGTACATTGGGAAAAGCCTACGGAACCGCCTCTTACCAAAATGATTCCTACCGAAGTGATTTTAGAAGCCTTGACAGATTACCATAAAGTGGATTCCGAAATTTTATCAGGGTTTCGTGGGATGTCACACTCAAGCAACCGAAAGATGCTTAATAGTAGGATTAGTAGCCAAGGGCTGTAAGGCATCAATTGCAGCCCGAGATATTTAGGCGCACGAGCGCAGCGAGGGCGCCTATAGTTCGAGGGTGCAATTGATGCTTACACCCGAGCTAACTACTCTGCTTTACATCTCGATTGTGAGGTAAGTAGAAAAAAACCGGCATTACAAGAATAAAACATTTTATTAGTTAAAATGTATAGTGAAATTAGAACAATTTTCAAATTTTAGGGACAGGTGTTTTTTGGGTATGTTAATAGTTTGAGATTGTGATATTTGTTACTCGTCGTAAGTTTTCAAATATCTCTCTTTAGATCTTTCAGGCAAAATATTGTTAATTGCTGCTTCAGCTTCCATTTTCATTGAATCGGGAGTGCAGCTTATATCTTCATCACTTGCAGAACTCATGTTTTTTTTCCTAATTAGCACGTAATTATAAAAACATCCCAAAAACAAACAATATTTAAAGTAAAAGTTTTCTATTCCCGCCTTTTTTCATCATTTTATTTAAATTTTTTTTTTCAAGAACGTAATTCAGTTTCGCCGTTCGATATTTAAAATTGATTACTATTATACTCATACGAAGACAAGGCTGAATAGCGAAGCGACCTCTTTTGTCATTGGGCTGAATGCATGATGTCTATTGCCAGTATGATGGTTAGATGTACGCGAACTTTTTGAAAGAGTGAAGTTTTTTTTTAATTACTTACCGCCCTAGGGCTTTTCTAGCTACATTATTACCCTAGAGCGCTAATTGGTTACCTACAAGCCCCATTTGGGGGTAATAAGGACCTACTTACCGAATATGAGAGATGTAAAATTAGTTACAGAATCTTGCTCAGCTGTCTGTGGACCGGTAAGAAAGGAAGGCTGGATTAGGAATAAGTTGGAGTCGTGTCGTATTATGCCCGCCCTCGTTCAATACAAAAAAAGAGTACTAAATTTAAATTTTCCCACGGGAAAATCAAATACTTACAAAGCAGGCGTGGCTGCTATCGGCTGATTAGTCGATTAAAAAGAAATCCTTTATTTATGTAAAAATTATGGTCACCTCACAATATTAATGGATGTTTGTATGGGAAAATTTTAATGATCAATATCTTTGAAACTAGGTACTCAAAGTTTCTCCGTCACAAATTCAGGTTAATGTTAATAAAGGAACCATATTCGAAAACGCTCCCGTTATTGAGATTCGGAAGTGCCAGCCAGAAGTTTTATACGTAAATTCAAGCTGGCTGGACACAGTTTTTTGCATGTTTCTACTAAACCGCTGTACCTACGTACATAGAGGAAAGTAATATATACGTATCACAAAACTTTTAGCTCGATGCCTGTCACAAATTTATGTGACGCCCGTTGATATGCAAAAAGTCGTCAAAATCACTTCCGTTACCAAGATTGAGAGACCAGCGTTTTCGATCGATTATCTAAGATTCTGTAGCGTCACAAATTCCGAAATAAGGGTGTTTAGCCGTCACATTAAGTGCCCTATTGACCTAGTTAAATGCGAGCTATTTTGAAGATTTGTCCAGCCAGCCTGAGTCACATGAAAATACGGAGAAAACGAATTTTCCCAGATATGAGACATAGCTAGATCGATTTTTTGCCCCCGTAAACCCCTATAGATATTGCGTCTTTCAGCTAAATCGTTAGAGCCGTTTTCGAGAACGTGATTACAAAAATATTGCTCATTTAATAGTATAGAGGGTAGGATAGGATTGTTTCTTGACTTATCCCATTGAAATGAGCCAGCTAGTTACGGCAGATAAACAGAACGCCTAAGATCTGAAGATCATTATAAGATAGAATTGTATTCCTCCCATTATTTTTGTTTCTGTTGAGTGATTGTCAATCGAGGATCACCACCATCAGCCGCCTTCAAGTAGCAGCACGTCAGCATCATTGTCGCGATCACAGATTATACAGATCTTAGCACCTCCTAAAGACTGCAGATTTTAGTTGTAGACCTACTTGTGAAAGAGGTCGTTCGTAGATGTACCACCACTATATTGTTTTGAGCCGCCAAACAGCGCTAGTGTCACGGTTTCAATGTTATGGGTGTCGTTGAAATTACAGATAATACATTAAACACGTTTAGGTGACACCTAACATCCACACCGAAGTTCCTTTTTAACCGACTTGTAGCGGTTACACCGCCACATACGAACACATCATAGACATGACGTCACACAAATCCTGCATCGCGCAGTTAGAGTTTACCGAGCGATCGACATACATACAAGATTTCAACTTCAAACTGATGGGCAGTTGCCCGCCAGACACAACACCCGTGTGGTCGGAGGATCCTCCCTTTTCTATGGTGGATGAGTGAACTTTACACCCTGTTCCTCATACCACTAAAAAAAGAGGAGACTTTATAAAAAATGAGGAGGCTTTATAAAAAAAGAGGAGGTTCTCAGTTCGTCGGGATATATATATATATTTTTTTTTTGTATGTTCCCCGATTACTCGAAGACGGCTTTTTTTTTGCTGGAGTGCGGTTCAGTCTCTTACTGACTAAAACCCAACCGTGTTCCTTCAGTTGCCATGTTGCCGGGGGCCACGATTTCCCTTTCGGCCTTATTCGGAACCGCGGCACTCGAAGACGGCTGGATTCGAAAACTGTTGCAACCGCCTTGTGGAAGCGTGGTGATAATGCTCGTGCTTTTTCTGTATGAGAACAGGCCTTTGCCCTCCCTGCAGTGGGATAGTGCTGGTATTATTAAATAAAGACTTGTTGCTGCCCGCGTGGACCTCGTCTTTTTCTAAAATAATCAAAATCGGTCCAGCCGTTTAGGAGATTACACTGGAACAGATAGAAAGAACGACATTTAAAAAAATATATAAAGAACCGTCTATATTTTCATATATGGATTTAGTAAAAAGCTGTTATTTTGACATTACAAACAGACACTTCAATTTTATTTCATATTATTAGCAAGGGTCAGAAATAAAACACCGATTCCGTTCATAAATTGCTCACATTTATATAAACACCAATACAACAAATAACATCGATCCTTGACAATAGTCAGTAGAGAAAGTACATACAAGTTAACAGTACCGGCATGGGTACCATTAGAAATACACTACAAAGGGATAATATATAAGTATCAACTTTTAAAATTTTGCAGTCTTCACTTACAGATAGATTTAACATTACCAAAATAAGTAGTAAGTCAAAAACGAAAATCTGCATGTAGTGAATGTATTAAAAAGATTGTCTTGATAAAAAGCTTTATAATATGTATAATAAAATTGAATAAAGAATGTATGAAAAATGGAAAAGGAAAAGAAAACCAATGGAAAAAAAAAACATTTATTTCGAAAACAATTTTAAGTACAACATCCATTTATTTAAAATAAAAACTTCACGTCTTTACATAATGAGTTGTTAGATTAATTTAATGTTACATACTCGATCGTAATACATAATATTATTATTGTGCATTTAAGTGAAATAAGATAAAATTATTAGAATTAATTCATTGATATAAAACCCTTAGAGATATCTAACTGTTGTTCATGTTGTTCAAAACCAGCTAAGTATAAGGGTTCCGCAAACAGGCGCGACGAAACTCTAATAAGACAATTTCTAAGAAAACTTCGCGGTAGAACGATTACCGGTGTCGCGTCGCGCCTGTTTGCGGGAGCCTTTATCAAGGTTGGTTAAGTTTGTGATGATCGGCAATTGTTTTAATAATCGAAGACACTTTTCTGGCAAAATTTGAAGGAATTGTGTGGGAGTATTTTGTTTTTTGAAGTGAAAACTTCTTTAGGCGCGTTGAGCATTTTTAAGATGGGACTAAGGTGCAGCGCAGACGACGCACTTTTAGTGCGATCGAGTCTGTGGCGCACATAATTTCTTATTTGTCCCCGATGTTTTTCCGCATGCAGGTTATTTTTTATAGAATGTGTCGCTCGATAGTAATTTCTGTCAGTTTAAAATTTAAATACAGGATAACAGGAACCATTAACTTGAATCTTGACTGCGTAGATCACATTACGAATAAGATACCACAGACTCGATCGCACAAAAAGTGTGTCGTCTGCGCTGCCCCTAAACCATTGATTTCGCGACACTGTTACCGAGTTTACCGACACCGTGAAGTAAAAGACATCAACGCGTTGATTACCGCAGTGCCGATTTTTTTTCAAGTTTTCACTTCTGTCGGCACTCCCGGAATGCCACTGTTTTTTTTTATATCAATAAACTAATTTATTATTTATGTGTTAGTACAAGATTAGTATGAAATTTTTGAGCTACATTAGAAATTGCCTCTCAACGCTTTGAATGTATATAAAACTATTTTATTTGAGTTTAATGAAATACGCAATTGTTTGAAATACATTTCTGATCATGGATGTTGCTGTATTTGAGAGGAAATGTATTTTTTCCCTTCGTTGTGCTGGTGTCTCTTAATTATTTTTGGATTATTAGACAAAGGAACGGTCAAGATCGTAGATAGGACGACTACGGCTTCCAAAATGTACAAAGATTACAGAACTGTTGATCGATATAGCCCTTTAAAAAATATCGGTCTGTGACCCCGAGAGTACAATAAATATAAAGTCAGGACCGAATTATATGAACACCTAAAGCAGGGTTTTTATAGGTATAGGTACATTAAAAGGTCATCTATTAAAAATCTACTAACAGTTGTAGAAATAGGACATTTTTGAATATTTGTGAGCTTTACAGACATACCTACTTCGATTGACAGACAGGGGACAATATTTTTTTTCAACTACATAACATTCAGATGCTTTATGTAAATTTTTGTCGGATTAATTTATATTTCTGACACTACAATAGTTTGTGAACTGAGGCCTGGCCAACAGTATAAAATCTTCCAGCCCTGAAATGATTTTAGCCTGCAGGTCTGCCCACTAAAATATCAGCTATTTTTAATACATAAATCGCCTAATAGACACCCTACTTTAAAATGACAAAATTCAGCCGTTTACAGTTGAAACACAGAATGCAGAGCTCCGTATATTTCCATTCTTACAATTTACTAATGCTCTCTTATTAGCGTATTTATGAACTGTAGTTAAACTGTATACAACTTATAGAACACCCGGGCCACCGGAGCCTTTGAACAATGTATTAGGTACTTTATATTTAGTTTGTGATTACATATTTCCCAAAGATAACATAATATTATGACTATTTACGAAGGGACATTCATCTATTGTATAAACACCAGTTATTTTAAAACATTATAACTAAGAACTTGTGACATCATAGCCGCGGCGACGTCAAAGACGATATAGGTACCTATTTAAAAATTATTATCTAACATCAAAACACATAGAAATTCAAATTACTACAAGTTGAATGGGGCATTCTAGATGTGAGATAGGCCCTACTCTAAATCTGTGGATAGGCCCGTGGCTCTACGTCTAACCGGGCAATACATTGATACCGAAAGCGGAACAAACTAGTGTCACTGTCTCATATTGAAGTACTATTCGTTCGAACACAGAAACTACTTTATTATCATAAACACAGATTTTAAACATCCATATAGTGCATAGAGTAAACATATATTATAATGAACATTGAGCCCGATTTAAACAAGTACCATTCTACTAGACAAAAGACTAGTGACAAGAAAATGTCCTACTCCTGCGCACTAGCAGTAGACCCTTGAGGCATTAACGATACTTTATTATATAGTGTTGTGCATTTAACAGGTCGAAGGAAAAGTCCCTTCTGAATAATACTAGTGAAGTTCTTGAGCACTTATTTTTTCAATCTATTTACTAAAAATATATTGAGAGAATAATATATCCCGCTGTTGACACGTTTGGCACGTTTTGAAATTGGGGAGCCTATTCAACTTGTGTGAAAGTGCACCCTGTTACTGTGCGTTCATTAATTGAACGGTCTGTGTAACCGTTTGTCGTGACGAGACATAGATAACCTTTGTGACTAACTATCTACTTATAAATATACATTTAGCTTTACAATATATTGTGCAAAAACAGAACGTCCACTGACTTGTACTAATCTATGTGGTTACTACAGAATTATGCAAGATAATCGCAACAAACGTGTCACAGCGGGCGTGGCAGTAAACTATCGAACAAAATACATAAGATCGACTCAATTACTAACGCTAACATCTTAACAACTAACAATTACGTTGAAGTGACGAAACATTGTCGTAATCTACAGGTATATTTTCTGGTGAGAAACAGGATCTTAAAATCGCGTCTCCACTTCTCGCAAAAAATGCGTCTCGTTCGAATTTGGTGGTCATTCTAAAGACACGCGGTCAATGTATTTTTTAAGACAAACCATCCAACGCACGATTCATGTCGTCAAGAAACCTACTCGGGACACAATCACAAAATAAATTAACACTTTTACATTTAGCAAACACACTGCTTGTTTACATTTAAAAGAGAACATTCCACTGCAGTGCTTTTGGACACTAGAGGTCGTTATAATAATAACGAAGTAAAAATATGAAATCTTCACGATTCATCCTTTGTAGGAATCGTCTTGTTTTGTCATTGCTTATCATCATGATGCTTAGTTTAACTTACCACCGTTATAAATAACATTATAATAAATTAAGAATACTTTATTATTCCAAAGACATCAACTGATGACTTAAGAAAAAGTATACAAAAATATTCTTCATGAGCTAAGCTCAGAATACGTCAAAATCCTAAATCGACAAAAGTCGTATTTTGATTTAATATCTGACCCCATTGTTACCTACTATACTAAAATACTTTCCTATTATAATTCCTAGGATTGTATACTCTTGAGAACATCGACAATCGTGCAGCGAGCCAGCGCTGACAAGTTATACTTCGAAGTGACGACCGAGCGCCAACAGAAGCGCTGAGCGTCTGCAAAGATGTCTTAACTCACGACGGTGGCTTCGTCGTGTGTGTTAGATGCGTGTGCGTTGTGCGTAATCTCGGGGAGCGCTCAGTATTGGCCGAGCAGCTTTTACGCACAGAGAAATGAGCTCGCGCCTCTACAATTGTCACACACTATTAAGACCAACCCGCCTTAGTGCGTTAAACATCTGTGACTGGTTGAGCCGTAACCACGATCATTTCAAGTTTCCAGCTATTAAAGTGAAGTCGTATTTTGTCACTCGAGTGAAACAACTTTGGTTGTTGGGAGTTTCAGTGTCAATCATCTCTGTAAGTTCGCTCAGCCGCCACTAGGATCGACATCTAAGTTATAAATAAAATAAATCTTGCTTTTAGCTACATGACCTCTAGTGTGACCACAAGCAGTACGGGCCTGCCGCTGCACGGCAACGTTCATGCAATCTTTACACCAATGCGTTTGCAGCAAAAGGTATCAGAAGACTGATGGTATGAAAAATTAATTCACCAAGAAAGTATTTGACATTGTCTTTGACCATTGAACTTTGCGAAGAAAACGACTGCCCATAACACAGGCCTGGCCAGACCCCTTTCTGTGCCAATAATAGACGTGGACAACTATGAAAGATCTTTGGAAAAAATAAATCTAACATTACAAAAAAAACTTTTCTAAAAATAATCCGAAGAAATAAATTCACTGTAGAATTTAGCCTAAATCCGACTTAAAAATAATATCTTTAAAAAGAAACATAATATACAAATCAACATTACAACGAAAATATTGAATACTTCAGTAAAATATTTCACGAATTGTCCACACCACGCGTTTCTGTTGACCGCATGTTCATATCATAGAACTTATAATTTTAAATATCATTCTAATATTAAAAATCGTTTGTATTCTACATGTCGGAAATATATTACAACAGATTGTGCACTTTTATACTGCACAAAATTATTATGGAATTACGTCATAATTATGTAAGCTATGTACACTCCAGTAATTTATTCGGTCGCATTTTTCCATAATACCCAAGTGTAAATTCATCAAACAAGTTTTTCTGTGTTGTGTGGCGACCTTGTGGAAGCGATCAACAGCTGCAGCATCCTATGCTGTCTGTCTCCATTTAATACTGAACATTTTTCTAACCATACTCCTCCATTAACTTCATCATGTATTTCACTCAAAAAGAGTGTCTACCACTTTCTTCCTTTTTACAAGCTTTTTTCGTCTTAAAAACTACTAAGTACTTAAATTCTATGACTGTATAACTTTCGAAATACTAAAAGAAAGTTACAAATTATGAGACTCGATCCCTATAATGTTAAACCTGCTGTTATGATTTAACGTAACCATTTTTCAAATAGGATAAGCATATTTTTTGGTATAATCATAATGTACTTTTTATAAATTAGGCGAAACATAAATTCTGTTAAAACTTACAATAAATTTATGATTGATTAACCTATGAGACGAAATATTGTAAGCAAATTCATTCACTAAATATACGTTACAAAAATAAAAATAATTCATTGTGTGGAAATTATTTGTACTGCGGTTTTGCAAAATAATAATGTTCACATTTTGAAGTTGTGTAATGGAAAGCAGCATCGTATATAAAACGTGTGCTATCAAGCTCGCCTTCGAAAATGCGATACATTTGAGGACATTATCCTAGGTTTGAATATGTCCTTATTTGCACCATAGATTAGATCCATGATATATGATGTGTCTCCATATTTTGGAGTGTCATCCATGTCAAAACTCTAAAAAACGCATTTGAGCCATGCGACATCTACCATCGTTCTAGTGAGCACTGCCTCACTATCCATTGCGCGAAGTATCAATGATATATTTATATTGTTGGACATTCGCAGCGCAATGGAACGGGTAAGTGTTCTCACTGTATCTTCTAACATTATGATTAAAATAACGGTCTTGAGTTTAAGGCTATTTCCACTGAGTCGACTTTTTATGATAATCACAAATTAATGTTACGTTTGAGACAAATACAGTTATTTACATAAAATATTCAGGATCAGACATTAGCGCCATCTATGGCTGCAAAAAGTCTGATTTCTTCCACTTCAATATAAACGATCTGGTTGAAAAATGGGAGGGGAAGGACAGGGAGTGGGACTTCATGACCGCCATACATTCTAACAGAACTATTGCACACGTCACTTATACGAACACCAACAGATGTAAACACACTTCTGCGGTCATATTATTATAGATACGATTAGTGATAGATATATTTACAGTAAAATTACAGAGGAGAGGGACAGGATTCAAGAGATCGTTTACATAGACGACGTACGATGTCGACTGACGAATGGTAGATTAATAAGCAAATTTTGATCGTCGTCATCATCTAAATGTTCGTTATCGTCGTCCGAAAATTCGAAGTTTAAGTTTTCATGGAACTGACTTGTGTAATCTTCGTCGTATGAGCTTTCGTCATCCAAATCTTCTTCGTCCGCATCGTAATTATTACAAGACTGGTCGGAATCTTCATCGTCCAGCGAATCGTAATGTCGAGCCTCTCCGGGCTCAAGCAAATATTATGTACCTTCGCCAGCGTCAGTGTGACGAGATACCTGGAAAATATAACATTTGTTATGTTAATTAGATTCATAGATAAATAATTATTTTTAAGGTGTACTTGTGAATGCGTGTTTGTTCAAACTGTGTAGGTAATTCATTTACAGGTACGAAGAGACGTCGGCGTCCGGTTGGGTTAAAAACACCGATTTACTAGTACTTAGTATAGTGCTGATACCCTTCCCTCACGCAGTACTGAATACATGCTTCTATCATAAACAACATCAAAAGTGCGAAAGTAATTCCATTGATTTGGAATTCAACATTGTGTTAGCAAACCAAATAATCAGTCACGTCATTAATAAAAGTAAGTAAAACTTCAAACGGCATCATTAAATAAAACCTCCTGTGCTAAAGTAATGTAGGAAAGACATGCAAAAGAAAAATATAAAAAAGCCGCTAAGCTATTGAGCACCTGTCATCACCTCAGCGGGGAGTGAGCTTCTGCGTGGGAACTGTTGGAGAGTTCGCTCCTGTACCCCGTGGGTAGCTTTGGCGAGCCATTGTTGGCATGTGACGGTGAGGCTTGGCTTCCTGCGGCTGCCGTTCACGCTGTGTCGCAGGGACCCGAGAGAGGCCAGGCCCCGCAGCTCGGAGTCGGAGGGGGCCACTGGCGAAGGGGCCGAGCCGCGCCGCTTCGTCCATGACTCCTTGCCGGAGAACGTGCGACGCAGGAACTGCGGGAGCACTGTCGGCACCTCGCGAATCTTCTTCTCTCTGGGAGCTGTAACATTTACTTTTGTGTTTAAGTAATTTAATGAAAATTGATTTTGGCGTTGGTATTTATAAATATTCGTGTTACAAAATAACTCACTAAATGGTAAACCTTCAGCGGGCATCGATTTCCTCCGCCGCTGCAGCAGCGGGTCTGATTCGAGTTCTAACGGCATCCATGTCAAATTGTCGCGCAGTTGACTGCCCACTGTGCTTGACTCCTTTCGGCTATGCCTCTGTCCGGAGTTTTCCTTCTCTAACTTACGCGGTGTTTCTTCTACACTAGTATCAGAAGTGTCTTCAGAATCAGTCTTTTTAATATCTCTCACGACTAAATAGCTATATCTAGGTTCTTTCTTGCTTGTTCCCGGGACAGGACTAAAAACGTCTGGTCTGAACCGTGATAAGAAGTCGGAATCCTCAGAGGAATCACGAGACGTTGACTCCAAAGGAGGGAAAGTTTTTTGTCTGACCAATTTGTTCAGGGTGCCGCCTTCCCTGAGCACAGTGTTGAGGCGTATGGCCTGCGCGGGAGTCGTGATAGAGGCTATGGTAGAATCAGGTCGCAGATTTTCTGAGGTGAGAAGCCTTTCGGGTTCCTGTGAGTGTGAGCAGTGCCCGCGTACGCTGAGCTGCGAGTGCAGGGAGGGCTGGCTGCTGGCGGCACTGGCGAAGCGGCGCGCGCGCTCGTCTGCTAGCGAAGCCGCGCGACTCCGCTCGCGAAGCCGGAATCTAACATCCTGAAATACGTTTAGGGGCACGGAGAAACGTCGGATCTGATCCTTGAAAGGGCTCTTCTTCTTGACAGGATTGAGCGAGGCCCTACGCGGCGGCAGGAGTAGCCTGGCGCTCTCCGACTTGTTGCTTTCGTTGTCCGTCTCCAAGTCGTCGTCCACCATATCAGCTTCGGATATCTCAGTCTTGGTTTCCTCATTTGCCTCCTCATTCATTAACGTTTCCCATCTGTTTTGGTTGTACAGAAGATTATAGAGCATCTGAGTGGACAGGTCATTGTGTAGGAACCTATGCCATTGGCTAATCAGCGGTGTCACCACAAATTTGAAGAAACCTGTAATTATAAAACATAGTTTTAGATTGCAATATATTTTTGTAACATTAATTACTTACGTTCATTAGTTTTACCTGTTTGAATCTTAGGTATGGAGGTGGTATGTCGGTCGCAGAGTGCCGTGACTGGCAGGTTGAGTCGCCGCTCGTAGTCGCCCTGTCTGAAGAATTCCTCACACACTTTGAGGCTCCACTTCCTGCTGATCTCCCACGGGCGGCAGGGGTTCGAAATGTCAGCGCATTTCAGAGCAATCTGCAGCACTAAGTGACGATGCTCACTCTTGGTCATGTCCAGGGTGTCCATGTCCAAATGATTCTGTGAACAAAAAAAAAAGTTCAAGTGACCGTAAACTTTGTGTATATTTTACATATTTGATGGGTTTATGTAGTAAGTGGTCGAAGTTGATTCGAACAGAGTTGGCAGTTACGCTGTAGGTATCAAACACAAGACCTCATGCCTAGCCGTCGCTATGAGTCGCTTCATTCGAAGATATAATTTCCCAACCCACCCTAAAGAACCCTGAAGAGATACGTAATATCAAAATCGACACGACACATGACACGGCAGCGCTGGCTATATCTAATATTGAAATCAAAAAGAGTTCATCAAAGTTAATAATGAATTCAACGAAAACAATGTCCATTGAAATGCAGTTCAAATAAACTTAAGCCTAATGAGAGCTTGTTTTTTTTATTCATTGAGCGTAGTAAGTACAACTGATTCGACGCTAATAATTAGTTTAGAGAGTGCTCTCAATAATTGTCCCTCATTGTTAATCGGAACTTCTGCTAAATATCTTTACGTGGTGACTTTCAAAGTACAAGTGGCGTATGAGGGTAGAAGATTTTTCGTGCTACGCTTCTTTTTCGACGTTCCCTCGCGACCACATACGACGGTATCCAATGCAGTACGGACTTCTGTCTTCTCAGCGTTGAGAGATAAATCTAGCGTAGTGCATGGCAGCCGGATTACGTTCAACGATCGATCATAGATTGTGTTTTATTTACCTTTAGAATTCATTGCCCTGGTAAAACATCTAACTATTCACATCTTATACGTGTGTAATGTGACTGAAAATCAATCTTTTACTTCGAGCTATGTGCAGAGTTAAGAATTCCAGTAGTGGTTCATAAAGCAAAAATAACTTGATGGTTTAATAGTTCCAAATATGTGGTGAACTTTCCATTCCATGCAGTTGCGTATAAATGCTCCGCAGACAGGCGCGACGAGATTGGTGGAACAATTTCTGTGAAAACTTCATGGACATTGTTTTACCGGAGTCGCGTCCCGCTGTCACGTCGCGACTGTCTGAGGAAGCCTTAACTAATGTGATATGTGCTCGTTCACACAGCTGAGCTGGAACTCGCGTAAACATGCAGTTTACATTATTTACGATGTTCAAATGAGACTCTTTAATTACGACCACAGTGGCAACTATAAACATGTTTGAGTAGCATTATTGTGCTGAAATGTGTGCATAACATTCATTTTAGTTGGGATGGGATATTATTTTAGTGATTCTTGGGAAATGGTCTGATATTGATGCGAATCATAAAACTCTTGTACCCCAATTTATTTATGGTCACCGCAACATGTCTTCTTTCATAGTCGCCATTTCTGTAGTTATCCCCTCTTTGGCCATATCATTTCTGTAGTCATCCCCTCTTTGGCCATATCATTTCTGTAGTCATCCCCTCTTTGGCCATATCATTTCTGTACTCATCCCCTCTTTGGCCATAATATATCATTTCTGTAGTCATCCCCTCTTTGGCCATATCATTTCTGTAGTCATCCCCTCTTTGGCCATAATATATCATTTCTGTAGTCATCCCCTCTTTGGCCATATCATTTCTGTAGTCATCCCCTCTTTGGCCGTATCATTTCTGTAGTCATCCCCTCTTTGGCCATATCATTTCTGTACTCATCCCCTCTTTGGCCATAATATATCATTTCTGTAGTCATCCCCTCTTTGGCCATATCATTTCTGTAGTCATCCCCTCTTTGGCCATAATATATCATTTCTGTAGTCATCCCCTCTTTGGCCATATCATTTCTGTAGTCATCCCCTCTTTGGCCGTATCATTTCTGTAGTCATCCCCTCTTTGGCCATATCATTTCTGTACTCATCCCCTCTTTGGCCATAATATATCATTTCTGTAGTCATCCCCTCTTTGGCCATATCATTTCTGTAGTCATCCCCTCTTTGGCCATAATATATCATTTCTGTAGTCATCCCCTCTTTGGCCATATCATTTCTGTAGTCATCCCCTCTTTGGCCATATCATTTCTGTAGTCATCCCCTCTTTGGCCATAATATATCATTTCTGTAGTCATCCCCTCTTTGGCCATATCATTTCTGTAGTCATCCCCTCTTTGGCCGTATCATTTCTGTAGTCATCCCCTCTTTGGCCATATCATTTTTCACACAGTCCATCCACCATTTTTTTGTATTAAAACTTTTTGATATGAATGTTACTCAATAATACGGCTGGATTGTGTCAAGGCGTTTAGCAGACACGTTTTGATCTTTTTTTCATGATAGTATCTCAGTGATATGCAATACTGCATGTGCGAGGTTACAAAGGACAATGTCTTTTATTACCACATAGTTGCATATAGCCAAGCATTTCCGTCGCACTAAGGGCCACGGTTCTATTCCCGTTACGGCGCATTAGTATGGAGCCTCACACTTTGTCATACTAATGTGTATTGGCACCCAACCACAAACTGCGTCTGTACCTATCGCCTACATAACTATGTCAGTACCAGCTCGTACATAATATTTAGTGGACTGTACACATCTGGAAGGCGTTACGATGTTCATGAGGCTGTTATGACCATAACTAATGATCTTTACGAGGTGAGTAAACACATTTGACAAAAATTAGGGCTTCTAATATAATATTGGCAACAGGTGTCAACAGTAACGCTGGAACGGCTTCAGTTCGCTAGTATGATTTGAATGTGACATGTTTAGAGCGTCGACGCATCTGGCCGGTTGAATTAGGCACAGGGCTGTCGATGAACTAATTATAAATGCAGTTAATGACTGTGATCTAGTATGAGATAGCACGTCATGTCGGATTTAGAAACAAACTGATGATGTCATTAAATAGATAATAATTTTTGAGTATTCTCTTTATTTAATTGCCTTATAGTGGATTAGTTGTACGTATGGTATGCATATGGGTAATTGACCACAAACTGTCAGAACTTCTAGCCAAAACTAAATCACAAAATGTCATTAACCACAGCATAGATTAGGCAACCAAACAACGAACCATATATGATACGTTTCTAAGCCATCAGTATGATAACAGCAACATGAGACCCTTATCAATATGTTCAAGGCGTCCGAGCTGGCGCCTGCGCAGGCATGCGTTGCGAAACGCTTGCAAAATTGTTGTTATCTTTATTTAACGACATGTAAATGAAACGCTCACGGTTCGACCCACTGTGCGGAGAGAGATTTAATGCCTCGGGTACTTTAGAAACAAATTTTAGGCCTGCTTGCGCCACCGGTCACTAAATATATTTTACGCTAAAGTATTCAAAACATCACTCTGTCTCTGTCGTCACCAAACGATTGTCAGGTTAGTACACAATGATGTACACTATGATGTTTTAAATTAGTTAAGCGTTGCATGTGTTTAGCGCTTTGTGGAGTCTTAATATATTTTTTTCAGTAAACAGTCAATATATTATAATGAAAAAAAAAAAGAGATTTACTGAGTAATCGTGGTAAAAGTTAGCTTAATTTACTTCTAAACTAAGTAGATATTTTTTGTGAGGATACTATTACTTCGGATTACCGGGTTGTACCTTTTAGCCATGAACGAAACTTCATTTACCATTTATCTTAGTAACAGTAAACTAGGATGTAACAAGAAAAAATCTTCATTCAAATCTTCACTGTACTTCCTGAAGACATTTTGCAGTGCATTCATAGAGAGGAAATCCACGGGATAGACAGTAGATCAACTGAAGTCTGTCATTGACTTCGGTAGAGAATGATCAACGTTTTGTCATTCTCTGCCGAAGTCAGAATAAGAAAAGAAATGGAGGGAGAAGACTGAAGGACAGAAGCAATATAAGCTTTAGTCACCCATCATACTAAACAACATTCGCTATTAAACTCATAAATAAAAATTTAATAAAAAAATTATCGGTATAGATTTCGTACGAAAAGTTGTCCAGTAGAACTAAATCCCACCAAATGCCACCCTAGATGTGAGAAGCTCATTTTCAATATGATATTTAAATGCATCAAAGCACTTGTACACCACAAAACCGCTTCACAACAAGGCAAGCGGTGTGTGGTGGTGGTGAAGGTGAATCGAATCAACTACTAGCATTTGGGCTGAAAGCCGTCCGCCGCCAACGTAGTGACACGGCAACGTACCTACCACTGTGTGGGATCATCGAACGTTACCCACTAACGTTTAAGCATCACCTGAGCCAACAAGTAATAGAATGGAGAAGGCTCACTTTAAACAATTGTGGCATTTCAAAAGTCAAAATATATTCTGTATGACGTGATTTGGCGGGCGATAAAATCGAGTATAGGATAGTAATTACTTCGGGTTGATTGGCTTTGTTTTTCAACAAATACTGCCGAATCTAATGCCCTAACATGTGTGTATAGTAGTATAAACCAATATTCAGGAGCTCATTTTCCAAAATTTATGAATTAATATTATTTGTTTCCCTGTTTCCTTGTGCATATGTGTCCGTACTGCGGACGAGAATATAGGCCAAATGATCTTCTAGTCAGATCCTCATTGGGGTATCTTTATTTAAATTACAAAAGTTGGCTTTCAATGGTCCACCCTTATGTAGTGTTTCATACCAAAGTTGTCTGGAAAAACTAATTTGCATGCCCTAAACAGACAAAATATGGATTGAACACAAACCACCAACTTTTACATTTGGTCTAATCAGTACCCTAATTGCGTAATACAATACAATCACAATTTGTTTCGATTTGAAACAAATTGCGATTTATGTCGGACTCCTACCGACTAAAACCACACTGTTCCTTCTAGTACCATGAGTCGGGGGCCCAGGAGATTTTGGTTACACCTGCATTTTCTGCAAATAAATGATTTTTGAATCGTGACTAGATACGGGATTATGTCAACATTATTAGTCAGCCTAAACAATAACATCGTACATGTACTGGGCCTACCGAATATTTATTTTCTTGCGCTTAAAGTAGCGTTGCGTAACGGATTTAAATATATTTGACTACGAGCCGTCCCGCTGGAGTACGTGAGCATGACGTACGGTCCGGTATTCCGCGCGTCCGATATTGCGTACACACTCGGTTTATTAATTAAATCATTATTGCTTAGTGATAGAAATACGAGCCTTGATTGTTAATATTTATGATGAGCTTTAGTAGAAGAAGTGGGTGAGAAATGTTTTAAGATGATGGTTTCAGTCCCAATACAGACATCAGTTGTAGTTAATATCTAGTAACTAATGAAGAAAGGCCATTTCCCGTAATTATAAACGTTCAAAATCTAATCGCAATCAGTCTTCGATCAACAATCAGTGTCAAAAACTTGTCAAAAATGTAGGGAAATTAGTTTTTTTGACAGATTCAAACTAAGATTAAAATGTGAACGTTCTTTAAAATACGGATTTTGCCTCTTAGATCTTTTGAAAGGACTAGATCAGGGCAAGATCTATTTCTGCTTGTAGCAGAAATAGATAACTACTGTGTGTGTGTGTATTGTCTGAATGTGTTCCGTTTCGCCTTGGAGATATATCGACAGAACAAAAGCACCGTACCGCATCCGTATTGCTATCGGCTGCATCTCGCATCTAATCAATATATCTGTTCAATGCAATATCCTCCTGCATGCCTGTTACCGAAAGCGGTAGCAATTTGTGCAACTTTGTAGGTCTCCTCAGCGGAACAAGGAGATCGGGGAATCTGTTACCGATGGAAAGCAGACCATTTTTCATTGTCCTGTTTCCATGCCAACTAGCAATTTCCGGATTGTTTTAAATTTAAAAAAGTAAAAGCAAGTCATTTCCCGAAACTAACAAAAATATCCACCGACTGACTGCCTCGTTGGTCTAGTGGTCGCAAGTGCAGCAATAGCTGAGTATGAGGTCCTGGGTTCGATTCCCGGGTCGGGCAGTGTTATTAGGTTTTTCTATCTGAAATTTCTCAATAGCAACTCGCCCGGTTGATGGCAATAGGCTCGCCCCCTATTAAATTGGACTTAAACATAACTGGCGAAATGTGGGTGTACCTGCTACAGAGACACCACTGCCCTCTGTTTTTATGTAACAAAAATATCATTTACATATTTTGAAATCTTTGTGAAGGTTTGAAGACTATCTAGGTATCGGTGTAAAACTCTTTCCTAACACGAGTTACAAATAGGTATAATTTTTGTATCAAATCATCAATAATATAATAAACTGTAAGCAGAGTTGTAAAAAGATTTACCTATACAAAGTGATAATCTGACAGATACGCTCTGAATAATAGATACAATTTGATTTGCACGCAACTGTACTACGCTGTATACCTAATCTCAGATACTATAATCGAGTTTAGATTATCGATCAACTTTAATTTTGATGCAGTGTGGAGTACTGCATTAAGGAGGATTGACAGACTGACACGGAAATGAGATGTATGCATCGAATAATATGTTACCTGATACGAATAGGTACTTTAATAATGATGACAACTATTCGCGTCATGGCTGAAACATCGATATACATCGTCATTTATTTAAATAAGCTTTCATTTCAATTTACCCGTTTTTTATCACTGTATTTTCGATCGACATAATAATATACTCACTGCTAACAAACACGAAATCATGATTACAACTTTTAATTACACTTTTAATAACTACGGATTGCATACGACCGAAATAACGCTCCAAAGCATACATTGCTATACAAACAGAACCCATTCACTAGCACAACCGGAGGTTTATAGGGACCTCATTTTATTTTATTTTTTTTATAGGAAAGGGGGAAAACCGGCTACCGAATGCAATATTGCAATGACATCAAACGGAGCAAGGGAGCATGATTCGTTTGCTGCCATTTGCAAATAAAGGGGTAAAATTTATTAATACCGAAGTTGCTACACATGCAAACGTAAATACATTACACTAAACAACAATTTTATGAAAGGACGTGTCATATCATGTCAGAAACATATTAAAAGAAAGTCATGGCTTTTTCCCAACTATGTTGGGGTCAGCTTCCAGTCTAACCGGATGCAGCTGAATACCAATATTTTACCAGGAGCGACTGCCTATCTGATCTCCACAACCCAGTTACTGGGTAACACGATACCCCTTGGTTGTCAGACTTTTGGTCTTCTGACTACCTGTAACGACTGTCAAAGATATACGAATGACAGCCGTGACCAACGGCTTAACGTGCTTTCCGAGGCACGGAGGGGTCTCGATACGTAATGGATGGTCACCCATCCACGAACCGACCGCATCCTTAACCTTCGATCGACCCGTGTGACTGTTATCATTTAGCCACGACTCCCACATTAAAAGAAAGTATCTAAATAGACAATTGAATGAATTCTTCTAGATAATTTTAACTCAATGTATCGCCGTAATCTTTTAATAAAAATATGTGTCCAATATTTTTTAATAATAATTAATCTACAAGACGGACAGTAAATATTTTTTTGTAATCATCCCTATTTGTGATTAATTACAGTGTTTATGTGGACACTGGACATGTGGACACAACTGTTTGGGATACAATTGAAAATTGTGTAATTTTGCATGTTTGATTATAAAGAGTGGACAGTACTTCTACATGTGCTAGTGCATAACTGGCAACACGCCTGCTACGCACGGTTTGTACGACTTGACACCTTCCGGAATAAATTCTCTAAATGATGGCGGCAAACCGTACCAAAATAAGTTGCAAAGTTTAAAAGAACAACGCGGTCACACAGACAGACACGAAAAGCGAGTTCAATTAATAACATGTACTTAAAGATATTTGGAAAACTGCCATGTTACTATAATACAATTCCAGCGGTTTACCTAAGGGCCCAAAAACCAATACTTATACATTTAAAATCACCCGCGTTCGGTCTTCATCGTCTAAGTGGAAATTTCACCAATGAAAATGAACGCGATCGACACATCTAGAAACCCAGTTCAAGTTCTGTCAGTGTCAATATTCCAATGAAAATAATGACACTGACAGCTCTTAAACGTGGTTTATGTGCTGATCGCGTTCAGTTTTATTGGTAAAATTCGCCCTAAGTCTCATCTAACTCTATGTACCTGAGATCAGCGTCCAATCTTACTAAATATCTAATAAGCAAGAGCTGTAGTACAGTAATATGATACTGCTCTTCATTAGGGGCCATCCTTTAATCATGTGAGGTTTTTAGGCCATTTTTATACCCCCTCCCCCTTGGTGATACGTTGTTAGGTATTATAGGCTACCTCTCTTCCCCCCCCAGCACCACGTGTATTTTTTATTATTGAAACGGTCAGATATTTTTAGAATCTGCTTTAATAAAAATAAACATTAAATTGATTTTGAAAAATCATAAATAGCTCGCTCGGGTTTTTACGTGGTCGCACAATTCAATTCATTTGGTAAATATATTTTTTCGTCACACACTATCGCATCCTACCCCCATCGAGAATAATTGCCCCCTTTCAAAACTCACGTGATTAAAGGACGACACCTTATCTGGCTAACCGTTCTAGCACATACCTAATCTATTAAGCATCAAGATAGCACACTCAGTTTAACCCGAATAGTCGGTTAATGCTTGATTAGCCTTAAATGTCGACTCGGATAGCAAACATAATTACGAATGTAATACTAATATCGGATTTAATAAATGGGGAATTTTTTGAGGGTGCAAGTTAAGGTTGACTAAAGTTGATACTTGAAGATGTGAGTTTAGTCCGTCTAAGTTTATTTCGTAAGAAAATTCTCTGTTTATGAAAGTTTTTTTAATAGAGAAAAATAGTTTAGCATATATTAGGTTGTATGACTTGTATAGAACTGGTAAGGAAAGGTTGTCGAGAAGATTTGGTTGTAACATAGGCTAAGAATGCAGAGTATTTTCAGCAATTCTCACTCTGGAGTTGTTTATTTACCCAATAACAAGGCATTATATTATCTATTAACAAACCAAGTCGTAATAAAAATAAAATTAAAGTTGTCTTAAAATATCGCTTTTAGCGATAAGGTCGCCCATTGTGTCACCCTATTTAACAAAATCTACATTTGTATAGATGGATAGAAAAGTTTGTGATCAGGGTGGTAATCAGTATACTATTAAATGAGCAATATTGTATATATATATATTTGTAATGACGTTCTCGAAAACGGCTCTAACGATATCGATAAATATAGGGGTTTGCGGGGTGAAAAATCGATCTAGCTATACTCCATTTGAAATAAGATTAGACATTTAAATAAACCTTTTTTACAGTCCGTTCAACCGATTTTGACTACTATTGCGTTGGTAGCATGACAAATGGCAGCTGCAGTAAACAGTTGGTATTGTAACCACTTTTTTGCTTTTAATGCCATCCTTATGCCTACGGTTTAGAAGTCAAAATCGGTTGAACGGACCGTAAAAAGGTTTGTTTAAATGTCTAATCTTATTTCAAATGGAGTTTAGGTCTCTCATATCTGGGAAAATTCGTTTTCTCTATTTTCACAGCCTCGGGAATGTGATACACCGTTGGTATACCTGGACGATATGTTTATCTATTTTCACCTTAAAGTATTTTTCACCCGAGCAGAGCTCGGTCGACCAGGTACTCTATAATTTATATGGTGCATATAATACAGGTTCTACTAAAAAACCCGTTGAAGGTGAAACAGATGAAATACGCCGACACGGCAAATTGAATATTTCAATAGATAACAAAATTGCATCGAAGCCACAAGCCGACCTCTGGCGGAGTAACGATGATAGAGGCGTATCGGGAGGCGCATTACTATCACTGATAACTGAATGGACACTGAAAGCCGGAATTTCTGTTTAAATCCGGCTATCCGGGGTTTTAACACTATAGGGCTGTGGGAAGGTGGTGTCATATAGAACGCCTATTGGTTGACCTAGGTCAGGTGCACATCCATACTAACATCATAAATGCTAAAATCACTCTGTCTGTCTGTCTATTACCTTTTAACTCCTTAACGGCTGAACGGATTTCTATACACAAAGGTAAACCTGGTTTAGGACATTGGAAACTTTTTATCCCGGTAGTGCGTTCTTGTAAGATAATTTCCGACTCCCCCGCGGCTAAAGCTGGTAGTAGGTAAACATTTTCAGTATTTTTGCCAGACCATCATAGATTGAGTTACTTGTGATGGAAATAGGACACGGTAACGTTATTAAATAGTGAAGCCCACTCGACATTTTAATACTACCCATACAGCTGGATTTTAATATATTTTTACAGTGAAGACATACATCGTAAAGGGATTCCACAAAAAAATGTACATACACCATGTTGATAAAATGAGGTCAGACAACTAAGAAATAGAGTCAAAGTCGTCATCTTACATCATAATATTAAAAGGGTTGATCAAGTTATAAAAACAAAAGTAATCTGAGATAAACAAAAACATAAAACAATGCTCAACGAAGTCATCGAGAGAAAACACTATGTCATTTTAAGAGGCTGACAACAGCTAAAGCGCGGTCACTGTCGGACTGCATAGTAAAGAAAGTGATCCTGGTAATTTATTGCAAAATATGAGACAATTATCTATTTAAAAAAATCTGTTGTTTGAACTAAAAAATTAAAACGCTACGTTATTATGTTTCTTATAGAAAATCTGACAAAAAATTAAAATGATTGCAAGTGGTTTTTAATCGTTAAAAGAAATTAAGAGGTATCTTCGTGATTTTTTTCTATCGTATCATATTAGTTGTAATATGTTTTCAACAAACTATCTAACTAGCATATATCCTGAAGAATATCATATATCTCTCTGAGGGTAAAGTAATGGCGCAGACCTTTCCCTATTTTAATGAAGACAGGTCAAACTCAAGTAATCTTGTTACAACTATTATGAGGAGCAGCAAAACAAGTAGCGTTAAACACCGCAATTTCTTAAAATATGTTCATGTGTAACAAATCTAGTGATTCCAAAATACCCTTATTTGCAATATGCACCGTAAATCAGTTTTGTTCAGGACTATTGCCCACCTATTAATATTAAATAGTTGTAAACAACACCATCACAATGCAACCTACTTCTACGTTTCTAGAAGATTGTCAGATTCATAGTAATCAAAGTAAATAATGAAAACAAATTATTGTAAAGTAACATAATAATTGTATGCAGGGCTCAAGTGCCTTGACGAAATTACAGAAGTACTACAAACGGATTATTCCCTGAGTACCACGATCTACGAGGCCCCCCCGAATACGATAAATATGATTACATTTCTTTTTATTACTTTTTCTATTGTTTTCAACTTGTAAGGTCGACATAAAAGGCATTTAACTATATGTGTTTAAAATATATAGGACGAAAGTAGATTTTTTGAAATTTTGTACAATGGTGCCGATTCTCTTGTCACAAATGCCTCTCAACTAGACTAAAAATCACCAAAATTTTGTTTATTCCTGTCAAACGACGATTTCCCATTCTGAAATAGTCTAAAGTGACACAACTTAACTATATTTTAGTTTGACAGCACTAAGATGGCACTGAGATATTAATTTTGTGAAAATGGCAATTTTGCTATTCTGAATTTGAAGTTTTTCACCTAAAATTTAGATTAATTAACAAAATCTGACTATTTTTAATCGCGATTAGAAACGTGTGAAATAATATTGGTTGTCATGAACTTTAAATTCACACTCAACACCTCGACTTCAAGTGCAAAAACAGTACCGTAATTTTTTTTTTCGTTTGCTTATGTTTCGAAAATGTATGTCCAATCACAAAAATAATGAAAATTTCGACCCCTTTATAAACCTCTTAAACCCCTAACACTCACATGTAGGTGATATTTTTTTACTTTACATACAAAAAGTGAAAAATTCCATATAAATAAAGCACATCGAGGCTGCCCCACCTGCGCGCCTCCAGCTCTAAAAAAAATCACGTGTGGAGATGCGATTGTAAAGTTTTTAAATTTAAAGAATTTATTTTGCAGAATAGCTTTGAGCTTCTCATAGTCAAAAGTAAGGAATTTTAGTGATAGTTTAGTTCGGTGTACAAGAGAATACGGCACCATTGTCGAGGAATAGTGTTAATAGAGGTTTGAATGAAATGTTTCAAAAATATAAAATAAATGTTACAATATTATCAAATCATACTTAACAAATATATTTTACAATTTATGACAACAATAATTACAGTAAATAATGAATTTTTAAAAGCATTTCTGATTTTGCATGTTAAAAGATTATTTTAGAGTTAACTATTTACTATGCTACATTATAAAAAATAATTCCTGAAAGTGAGACTGTTTTTGCGTATTTTTTAGACTATGTTAATGTTTCATGTTCAGTAGGTATTTTGATGAAAAAGGAACTATTCTGATACTAATTAAAACCTGTGGTTGCTCTAGAGACTATACTGTATTCACTAATTATAATATTTACCTTAACCAAGCAAGACTTTATAATTTTTTCCTGATTCTTGAATTTATATAATTAGAATATATTATAATTTTAGTAAGTAATAAAATTTTATTTAACATATCATCTGTTGACGGTACTTTTAAGCTAAACTGACTTTTAATTGAGTTTATCAAGATAAAAATAAATCGAGGTCCTCCGGGATGGGGGCCTCGGGGATCGGGGTACTCAGGGAATAACCCCCACAAACTAAGTTATAGGACAAAATAATAGATACTTATGTTTCAAGTTCAGATAAAACTTTCAGTAAAATGTTCAACTCTAGCCCGAAGGCTCAGCGCTGGAAAGCTTTTCTTTTCAAAGTTTCCCAGACTGAAATACTAATCTATCACGAAGAAAGCCATATTCTGCAGCTATCAGAATAAATCTTTCAGGTGCAGGTATATTTACTAAGCACTCGACTGGCAGCACTGTTTCGCAACCGTACAATTACATGTCATCAAGGCATTACACATTCAAAATTACATGTCATCAAGGCATTACACATTCAAAATTACATGTCATCAAGGCATTACACATTCAAAAGACGGAACGCCCCGATCAAGCGGTTCGATGCACTCCAGATTGAGCTGACCTAACAAAACTAATAATTAATTCATAGGTGCAGCTAAACAAAGCTCTATAATTACCGAGGGGGCCCCCGAGTGTAAGGGGGAGTAGTAATACCCTGGATTTGACAGCCTAGATAATATTTAAAGCATAGGTGCAATTACAGGGCATCATCGAGGTGTTGTTCATACTTATTGGTTTGTACGATGCACCCTGGATAGCCGAAAACAAAGCTGACTATATAATCATTTTCACGCGACGTGAACTATTTTCGTGAAAGTATGAGAATTTTAAAGCACTTTTAACTACTATTGACGTGGATATGTTTAGTAACCTGTTTCGCTTAAATATTTCTAAAGAGCCATAAAAAAACTTCTGAAAGAAAACGACACGTGTTTCACCTCTCAACGAGGCATCTTCAGGATGACGATTGACTTGTCACGAACCCAAACACGGCGTGTTGCCACACCGAGCGATGAACGCAGAGAGCACACTTAACTGTTAGTGACTTATCAACCTTCAGAGAACCAATCAGTAGTTATTCTCTTACCCTACCTAATTTATTAAAAAATAAATAAACTATCGTTGAAAAACTTTTATCTTCGAGACGGACAAAATTTTACAGAATTAAGTAAGTATGCTCTTCTCGGTTATTATCTTAGACCGGTTAAAATGTAATATATTATTAGAACGTCTGTTATGGTTATTATAAAACGCAAACTAAGAGAATTATGGAATTGTGTAGGTACCGTAATGAATTGTATTTTGAAGGTCAAATCTTGGAGAGCGCTTGTTTCAAAAACATCAGATACAAATGTTTGAGCAAATAAATATATCTATATCTTCATATTTCCTAGAAACGTTATTCCGAATACAGTAGCTCTACGTAAAATATGAGTAGTAATGAAGTAGCCGAATAAACTATGAACGAAGTAGCCGCGCGTATCATATTAAATATTCATTTGAGTTGCAACCAATATATCGAACAAGAATCTCCATGATAGAAATGGAATATAAAGTCTGTACCTACATTTTATCAACGGCTAAAATTATGAAATTATTGTATTGTAATGAAATGAAATTGTTAATTCTGTAAATAGGATATCGGAATCACTTTTACACGTCATATACTTTTTTTATTAAAAATAAGCTAGATGAGTTCGGCGTTTCCTATATGACTACTCTAAGAAAGGCCGAAACAAACTCAGAGGTCGCAGTCTCTTTTAAAGTCCAGATATAATCTTGGTCAGGCCATATGAGGACCACATGGTCCTCATATGGCCTAATCTACATAGATTAGTGTCTGAAAAGGTCTTTTAAGGAAAGAACCACACAGATTTGAGTGGACCTGTCCAGTCAGTGCAAGCATTTGTCAGTAATTGTGGAGCTCTCTGGTATCCAGGGCCTTCCAAATATAATGCTAATATTAGATCGGTAGACATGTCACCCAAATAAAATATTCGTAAAAGTTGAACATTCAGAGCCTTTATATTGCTAGGGCAAAAAGTGAACTTTAATCCTGACGACATTCAACCGGTCAAGTAGGTTTAAAGTATTTTAATTTTTGAGAAGTACATTATTGAAGTTGTTGAATTTTCCCTCTAGCATTTATGAGTGTCCTTACATCAAAGGCAAAAGGGAAAACCGAATACCGTTCCGAATTTATTTGCACATGCAAATAAATTCGGAACGGTATTCGGTACCTTCAAAACTTTCGATGCACTATTCTCGAACAGATTAAATATTTGCAAGCCTTCAAATAGGTATTCCAGGCTCAACTGCGATGGTCTGTAACCGTAAACACAAATATAGTAATACAAAATGGAGTGAAACCAATAGCGATGCGAGCACACACAATTTCGAAGGTTGTGCAAAAATGGTGAAATAAACCTACGCAATTTACACAAAGGTATTTTGGATTTGCTATTTCGGTTGGTTTTACAGCTTTGTAAAATAACAACGGGTACGCTGTATTTCATTCCTTTCAGATTAAATGGTGAATAGCGGTTAGCTACCGTGTAAGTGTCCAAGAGCTGCAGTTACAGATGGCTAACTGTAGCATCCAAAAGACGTATTTGTAACGTCTGTTGATTGTATAATATCATTATGGTCTTATTATTCTTATCTTCTGACAAACCTCATATAAAGGTCATTAAGATGCAAAATCAGGGGTTAAATAACTGTGAAAGGACAGCAGCTCTCAGCAGCAGCAGCTCTTTTCGATTCAAAAGATTCTTAATTTATATTAACATCGAGACAGGTTGACCGACTTTAAAAGCGAAGTTTATAAATAGGAGTGAAGATACAAATATCGGGATTTATGAATTCTTGCTTTAAAGTATTTATAAAAGCACTATGAAACTGCCTCGTTGGTCTAGTGGTCGTAAGCGCTACTGCTGAGCATGAGGTCCTGGGTTCGATTCTCGGGTCGGGCAAAGTGTTATTGGGTTTTTCTATCTGGTATTTTTCAGTAGCAGCCCGGAGTCTGGATTTGTGCCCGGTTGATGGCAATAGGCTCGCCCCCTATTACATGGGACTTAAACATAACTGGCGAAATGTGGGTTACCTACTACAGGTACACCTCTGCCCAACCCCTCGGGGAAACAAGGCGTGATGTTATGTTATGTTAAAAGCACTATGAAACTATTTTCTAAACCTCTGAGCGGGTCTCATTTCAATTTCTATCAACTTCGATTGAAAAGTCTGAAGTTACAGCGAAAGTTGAAGCGAAGTCGCGGGCAGCAACTATATAGTATCCTTATGAAACAAAACCGCTACCAACAATATATGCACATCATAACAAGCAGTCCAATTAATCCGTGTGTGAGCTTTAATAGGCTTTAACAGGAGTGTGATGAGTGGTTTCGCATCGATAATAATGTACTCGTACTACAGGTACATTATCAATGCGAAAGAGCTTGCATTTTAATCCCTAGTAGCCAGCGCATTATATTATTTTAAATTGAATTGAATTTATTTCTTTACAGTGAACCATATTTTTGTTACTATAAAGAATTATGTCAGTAACCAAAGATCCAAATACACACCACAATCATACTAAGTATTATAACTAAAATAAATAACAGAAATACATTATTGACAAATAAAATCACAATCATTTTCAAATGTTTAAAAACCATCAATATTATTTCTGCCCCACGCCTCAGCCCCACGAGACTTCTGTGAAATGTCAGCTCAAACGTAAATGTGGAAGTAACCATAAAATCATTACAAATGAAACGGAAGACTAACATACACACAAATTTCAAGTAAAATAAAAGCTTGTTAAAATAGAATAGAACAAGACTGGTTCGGAAGCACATGGAAATGCGTTTAAAGAGCATTTGACTCATTGATGTGCCGAATATCTCTGAGTAACACGGTCACAGAGTGCAAACAACTGTTTCGGGGTCGCGCTCTCCTAAGAGAAACTATATTTTTATAAGTACTTAATACTTCTTTGAAGCTTTTCGGTTTAAGTGCGTTGAAGTTACATTTTAACCCCTTATTCAGTGATTTTTTAAATGGTTTAAACAGTTTTTATGTAGGTACTTACTTAATTATTGCCTGTCCTTGTCATTATTATGACAATGTGTAAAGGCCTAAAATATACTACTAGTATGTCGGTTAATAGCAAACAGACTTATTATTGGGTTCTGTGTTTTCAGGGTAATGATTGCAGTTGTAAAAACCGCGAAAAGTAAGAACTGGAATTTGACGAAGACTTAGTAATATGTAGTACTTACTTATTCTGGGTGTTAGGGATAGGGTTACTATGAATTCAGTCCACGATTCCAGACTCACCAGCGTGGAAATTATGAATCGGTTAGTAAAAAAAAATTGTTATTCCATACATTTTGACCGTGTAGGTATTGTACTGTTGTAAAAAAGCAGTTTTTTTTAAATTGACTTATTGTTTATGCTGGGGGGTTCGATCTGCTAGATTTAAAGCTAAGCTTGAAGGCAGTTACAACCTAGGACGCGCCGGAGCCAGTGTGAAATCGTCACCAGATCGTTCTGGTGACGATTTCACACTGGCTTCAAACACTTAAAAGCGTCGTCGCTTTTAAGTGTTTTATGCACTAAAAGTGCAAATGTTACTCAGTTTATGTCTAGGAATTTGGCACATCTGATTGGATTATCAATTTACTAAATATGTAGGTAGATACAACATTTTTCAACTGCTTGAGATTTTTTCTGGAGTTTCACTCGTTAGTCCTGTGAATGCGTAATTTTCACTTAGTGTTTCGCTTATGTGGGAATCTAAAAAAATGTCCCGAATAACGGTATGCTACATACATACAATTATTCAATACCAACATTTGTTTGAATACGTCCACGTATTGCTCGAGAACTCCAATTCGATTTCATCGTTCTTTTTTTTTCTTTACTTCTGTGAACTATTCACGTTTTAGAGTATCGTTAAAGTTTAGACCTTGTCTCTGGGTCGATGTACTTTAGGTCTGTTGAAATCTTACCTACTTGACGTGCCCTAGGCAGTTCCAGTTTAGGTCACCGTGATATACGGGCTATATAGCGGCCCCCATCATTGACGCGCATTAGTCCGGTTTATTGCCAACGTATGGAATCCCTCGAGTTGTTTATAATTGTAGTTTTAGTGTCCCTGGTTAGAATTGTGTAAAAGATTTTAACATATTTTGTCAGCTTTGAAGCAAATCATTTAATCTATGTAGGATATTATAAAAAGCTTTGTTTGCATGCAAAGCTTTAATCGCATATTGTTTAAATAGGATTACAAAATTACTTATGCAGTTCGTATATCTAGAAAACGGTATTGAAATTACGGTATATTTTTATTTTTCCTTGCTTTATAGGTTAAACATTGTGTTCAAAATTAGAAGCTTGAAAGTACCATGATCGGTGAGTGAGTGAGTATGTCAGTGACAAAATTAAGGAACTTTAACCTGCAATAGTTCTTAAACTACAGGTTCAAATTCAATGTTATTTAGGAACATACCTAGTTATACTAAGTCCTCTTGGTCACTGAAAATTCAGGCTTCTAGCTTTATCCACAACGAAGTTACAGGGGGTCGAAAATGTCCTGAATGGCTTCGAGAAAAGATGGTACGGCTGTGCTCTCCGAAAATATAGTTATCTTCGTAATTGAATTGAGCTGCAATCAGCATAATTGATAAGCTTTTCCTCAATTTCTTGGAACATCTATTCGTTAAGATTTTAATTGCAGTGCAGTTTCCTGAAGTATTTTGTAATAATCTTATTAATAAAATGTAAACTAGAAAATACAGTTATCGTATTTGATTTGTGTTGCAAACAGCAAAATTGTCAAGCTTTTCCTCAATTTCTTGGAGTATTCGTTAAGATTTTAATTAAGTTTGACATTGTTAATTTTCCGTCTTATATCGGTACTGCCACTTGCAATCGAAATCATTAATTCTAGAGGAAAATGTATGATCATAATAACTGGAGGTCAAGACAATTGGCAATCGCTTTCAAAGCGTTTCGAATTTCTACAATGACTTTCAACAAAATCGACAGCTTTTCGATAGCTAATGTGTGTAATGTGGCTTTTTTGGCGACACAGAGATGGACCACTGTGACATCTTATTCTCAGTAATAAGGTCGCATCCCATCTGAAATCCTGGCTGCCTACATCATCAAGAATATAAATGAAGCGCGAGCGGAGCCGCAGGCGCATATTACTAAGTAATTCTATTTTTATAGATGTTACACTTACATAAAGCACATTGAGGGTAATACCCTATCTCATCGCGTTTGGTATTCAGTTTAAATCATAAATGCTTTGCAAATAAAGCTGTATTATAAGTTTCCACCATTGAGTGAGGATATGGATGGTGGAATATTGTGACATGATTATACAAATGATAACGACAAAGTATGTTTTGGACGTTTTTGTTTCGTTACAAGGAAAAATTTTATAGATATCAGCGACAAATCCCTTTGCCTCTGCCTCTGATCTCTATAACGATATTTGTGTGAAATAAGGACCTCCACAGAAACGGATTCATTATAGTACACGATGTTAGGTGGCGCCCGCCCATGGTTATTTTTTGAACCGCACCGAAATTTCTTGAAATATAGTGAAGTCAGATATTAGATCATAGATATTTCATTTTTTGTTCATTCTCTCATTTTGCTTCACTTGAAGTGAAACGTTTGAACACAGAATGAAGCAAAACTGGAAAATGAAGTCATTGGTGAACCGATTCAACGAAATTGGATTTCTGCACTCTCATCTTTTATGCGTATCGAATGATTGAAAAATGGAATGAAAGAAGCAAATTAACGTTCATTCTTATGTAATTTAAATGATTCTTGGATATTTATTTTCCGGTGTTTAATAGAACAGAAAAGTTTTATTGGAACGTATAATCTTCTTAATTTGTCAACAATTATATAGAACTAGCTTTAGCCGGCCCGGCTTCGCACGGGTAGCATTAAGGACTTATCTACGGCGCACCTACCTACCTTACATACCTACCTACCTACCAACCTATATACCTACCTATCTACCGAGATATCATCAAAAAAGCCGATCCACGCAAGATGTATGAGAACGTGAATTTTCTTAATGTTTTTTTTTTGTCGTGAATTTTTCCGATGTTTTAATAGTTATTCTGCTATTCTGGGCGGAGACAAATGCAACAAATCAAAGATCATAAAAATCGGTCCAGCCATTCTTAATTTATAAAATTTCTAACTAGCTGATGTTGGTAACGATGAACAACATCAGCTCTTGTTAGAAAATTCATAATAAGCCTCTGCGATTGCGCCGACATTGCTACAAAAATACAGAAAGAACAGACTAACAGACATTTTTCCTATCGCGGATTTTTTAGATAGGCACAGTTTTACCTATGTTACGGACTGATACCTCTCAGGTTCATGAAGGACCGTTTAGACGTGAACTGTTGATAGTGGATCAAAACAGCATTAGTGGCCACAATTTCAGAACGTCTTATTCCCATGAATTTATTTAATTAAAAGCGTCCCACAATTAAAGCGAAATATAATTCTTTTTAAAAAAATATCTTCTCTTCTTTTAATTGCCGAGAATCGAGCTGCACCCTAAATGTATCTGATCATTTTGAATCAATCTGAATCATTTTGAAGGATATTGCTAATTCACTTCTTCGTATGTTCGAACAGACTACGTAAATAACGCAATTAATGTTATTGAACTGTCAAAATGAAACAATTTGTGATTGTTTGTGTGTTACGCAATTAGGGTGCTGAATGGCGTACAATTGGAGAAGCCTATGTCCAGCAGTGGACTGCCGAAGGTTGATGATGATGATCTTCTATTTCTGCTATCATTGGAAGTCTGAATTATAATGTTTAGTGTTAATAATACGTTCTGTTTTAAAAATCATTTGAAGATATCCCTCGTCAGAATAAGCTTTAAGCTCCCTGTATTCATTGAGTTGTCTTTAAACTCACCCATTTTAGACATTTGCAGGTTTACAAACCGTCTCTCTTGGTAGAATTTAATTCTGTCAATGAAAGCGACCCTGGAAACTTTCCACTAGCGAACTCAATCGTCGTTGTATATTGCACTGCGATTGAACTGAAACTTGGATCAAGCAAAGTATTATCGAGAATCTCGGGAATATTCTAGCGTATAGTTTTTTTTTTTGATGTTCTATGCAGATAGTTTGTTAATATTCGTTTAGTATTTACGAGGTCGTTTGTTTTAAAAGGGAATAATTTTAAATATTTTAAAGATGAAGGGACGGTATTGGCTTGAAAAAGTGCAACATCGTGAAGATTATGAAGAGTAGAACGAATTGGTGACATCTTAAAACAAAGAGGCTCACAGTGTGGCATACATAACATAGTGTTGTTTTGACAAAAAACGCCTGCAGCTGCAGCAAAACAGATGCAGCTGAGTACAAGTATTTTTTACATGGAGCGACTGCCTATCTGACCTCCATAGCCCTGTAACTGGGTAAAACGATACCTCTTTGGTAAGAATTAGCTTTTGTCCGCGGCTTCGCCCTCATGGAGCCCAGAAATTATCCCCCGGTAACGTATTACCGGGATAAAAAATACACTGTTAATCCAGCTTATAAACATCTTTGTGCCAAATTTTATCCAAATCCTATAAGTAGTAGGCATAATACTAATGATTGAAATTCTATCGTGAATTCATGCAAGCCCTGTAAGCGTCGTACTTTTTGTTAGGTTAGTGGTCAAAAATTGTGCACAACGTGTCGTAAACAGAATACCGTCTTGAACCTTGATCGCAGCGCCACCTACCGGGTCCAACTGTGAATAGTAAATAACGTAACAATAGCAATAACTTTTTTTGCAACATTAGATTTTAATAAACAAAGCTTATGTTCTACTCCAAATTAATCTCTGTCTACCTGTGAAAACTGTATGAAACTCCATTCAATATTTCTGCAGATGAGCGCGAACAAACAGACAGACCGTAACGAATACTTTTTTAAACCTATGGCTTAACAGCGGGTGCAGAATTACATCAATAGTTAGGCGACTCTCTTAATCGTGAGATGGAGACGGAACTTAGGTGTTAACTAGAGGAAAATGATAGAACTTTATTTGCGTAGCCAAAAAATGTTTAAGATAGTTAATTGATTCAGGCGTGACCTTGCGGAAACCCATTATAAGATACAATAGACGTTGATATATTTAGTAATCTGTTCCGCTTAACTATTCCTCAGCGTCTAGCGGTCGGTGTGGCAACACGCCGTGTTCGGTTTCACGACAAGTCAATCGTCATCCTGAGGATGCCTCGTTAAGAGGTGGAACACGTGTCGATTTCTCACAGGGTTTTTTATGGCTCTTGAGGAATAGTTAAGCGGTTACTAAATATATCAACGTTTATAGTATTTTTTTCAAAAAATGTTTAGCAATACTTTTGGGCGATCCAGTTTGCACACCACCGCTATGTTATTTAGTCAACTTCTTCATACGATAGGATAATTATCGATGTAGGTAGTTATAATATCGTACGAAAAAGTTTCACGTCTCAAACTTACCAGTTCCAAATCGTATCACAAAATGATCCTCTTTTTCCTAAACATGGTTGTAATATGTTGATGCATTGGCATTCTATCAACAACTAATGCAGGCAAACTTGTACTTTACGTATATTTATGCCAATATAGTCTCAAGTGGTGCTTTGGCACTGTGACCGCGTAGGCTATGTATATCGATCACGAGTAAAATGATTTGTGTGTGCATATCATTACTGGGTACACTCGATGATACCATATTTCCGAATCCATTGATCACAGACTCAATATTTTAGTGGTTGCAAGCACGTTAGCTGAGCCAGATTTATTTCCAACTAGCTAACTCGACAGATGTTGTCCTTTCAACGAACGTGTGTTAACCGTGTGTCTACTGTGGTTCTTGAGCTCTTATAAAAATCCTCTACAGAGTTCTTACGAAAAAAGAACCTTCAGTTATTTCTGAAATTTTACAATTTTCTGGACATTTGTCCAATTTTTCTTTCCATAATCACTTAATTCGGACTATTACGAAAATTTAAAAACCAAAAAAAATAATGGCCATATCGGTCCAGTCGTTCTCAAACGATGTGCTTACCAACGAACAGAATTTAATTTTTATTTCTATATACTTACATAGAAGAAGATAGATAGATAAGGAAATTCTAGACTTTTTGAAAACGGTGATCACTTAGGATTTTGTCACATTAAACTCTTTACTTGTCAAATGTCACATTTTTGACGTAACTCGAACATAAAACCAGAAGAAGAGCTAGAGCATTCTTCTGTTGATATTCTTGACATTTTGTTTGTGTTGTGTGTTTGTGTTTGTTGTTGTGTTTGTGTTGTTTCGTCCCTGGTTAGACAAAAATAATTTGGTGGAGTGGGGATAGAATGTGAATGAATTCGCTCGTTTAGTCTATTTCGACGTATATGACAAGGTTCAAAGCATAGTTAAAGTTTTCGTAAGCCAACTAAGACAACACTATACTCTTCTGCCTCTCTTCAAAAAATGAAAGCAAGACAGTGATAATGTGTTTTCATTTCAACAAAAAAAATCGTTCAACACCTTTCACGATGCGATGGTCAAAGCTCTTATTATTATCACACGGTATTGGCAGCTGAAACATATAAACATCCGCTGGATGCGGAAAGCACAGAACCGGTCGAAGTGGTGGTGCTTGAGGGACGCCTATGTCCAGCAGTGGACGTCTTTCGGCTGAAATTAATAAATGAATAATTAGCAGCTAAATGTCTTTGCCTATTAGTTAGGCTTCATGTATTCAACAATGGGTTTAATGTGTGGTCAACTACATTAATGTTTCGCTATTTGGTACTGGCCTGTGTCGGAGTGTGGAGCTCTCTAAAATAGGGTTGATCTAAATTAGGTGCAAGCGTCGCCGTCGGTCGCCGTGCCGGTCAACATAATTCTGTTAAAGCTCTGCTCTAAAAGCCATACTATGTTACAAATCATGGGAGAAAAATACCGGTCAAGTGCGAGTCGCACCATCGTACATTATTTAGCAAATAAATGAAAATACTAAACGAAGCATATTATTTTTTATCTTACATTATAAAAATCACAAAGATAAGTTTGTTTTTCATAATTATACTATGAATTACAATGTTATTTTTGCAGTTGTAGAAAATAACCCATATTTAAATAAAATACGTTATGAATCGGCGTTTTTCTCATCAGCGATTTGCAATAAGCTACTAGCCCTGCTGCTCGAAGAGCTCCTATTACATCATAAGGCCATATCGACGAGGTTTTAATACTTGGACTAGCACGTACAACGGTACAAGGATCTTTTGGAGCGTGGCCAAAATTGGAACTAATGTCGCCATCTCTTTTTTTAATACAATTTCACGAATGTTTGCCATCCATGTAGCACTTCCTGATGTTTCGTATATTGTTCACATCCCGCCTACAGGAAAGGGCTGTTTACACGTCAGCGGCTCCCAACCACATTAATCGCGTTATAATATATTCATACATATAACTGACGATTCGCCACATTATTTAACTTCATAAATTTCCCGAAATGGCAGCTAAAATTTCGGGATTACCGAAAATAGTTTCGAGTAGTTAATTAGGAGTGATGACGCGGTACATGAACCCATTTTCCGGGTATGTCAGTGTATGTGATTTAGTTGTTGTGTTGTGTGTGATATAATTTCTAGACTGACGTAGGTATGTCCTGTCATCGCCTGTCATAACTAGCATTAGTAATGATCGATACGATTTTGTGCTCAAAATATATTGTCATGAATTGTAGAAGTATAGAAAACGGCTGTAAAGACGATAATGATGTGCTTATATTCTGTCAGTATAATGAACTCGATGCCTAACGCGGAGAATGCTTGTCTCATTTCCATTGTCAGTAACCAATTAGTTAAATTTCCACCAACTTTTATACGAGAAAAACCGTAAACAATGGCAATAAACCAGATCACGAGTAAGTACCAACTATTGCCGTCCTTCGACTACGGGTCGTATGCTCAGTATCAAATTTGTTCCGAGCAACTTTTCTCCGCCTTTCAGATACACAGTTCCGGGTTTCGACGTAATATGTAGGTTGTAGCCAGCGGAGCCACTGTACTGGGATATGATATACGACTTTAATTTTATTATTCGCATTTGATAGTCTTCCTCTTTGCGTGATAAATGTAATACATATTATGTGTGTACGTGACCTGACTAAAACAATGCTGGCTCATAGTCTTATTAACATAATCGTAAACTCACATCAGAGCATATTGTCTGCTGTAGACGTTATTACTTCTTACAATCATACTCATTGTAATGAGAACAAAATAAAACAGATTACCGGTGAAGAAAACGTCTGTTTATCTGTTCAAAGAATAACGGTCGTTAAATAATTCACTTTGATTCAAATGACGTGATCTATTTAAACGCACGGAATTACTAATAAAATGTTATCGGTGTGCTCTCGATGTGCTAAGATATTGACAACTACATAGGTACTTCGTGTAATGTATACGTTCAGCCGACTACCTGGTTAATAAATCACCAACTCTGTCTGCTGATAATACTTAAAGTCATAAATTAGCGTCATAGCACTCTAAAACGCATTCATTTGGCACAAGTGGTATATCAATAACGTGAATATGGATTAAAATTGTTTATGCCCTACGAGCCACGTATGTGAGCATGAGACTAGTCGAGACCTCTCGTGTTCGAATACAGATAACCAGCCTTCACGGTTCAGTTGCCGCAAAAGCCTATATCTTGTTAGTAATAATTATGGCATCCATTTAGTTTACTGGAGGCGAACCCGCACTAACAAGACAGTCGAGAAATAGAAAAAGAATAATACACGAGAGCCGGCGCATCGCGGACTGAATTGCATTCTTCATTTTTATGAAAACACTTGTTAATACGTCAGTGGGCACAGAACATTCTCAGATCATTCCTTTCATTGTTACGTTTATAAGACCTCAAATGAATTCAATCTAACCCTCACTGGACCTCTGTACGGTTCACTGGAATATATGTAATCCACTCCTTTTAGCAGTTTTATTTGAAAAAAGTTTTTTTTTAATGTTTTCGAACATTCCCAAGTTGAGGGAGGAAGCTTTGTAAAATTTTAAAAGCTGCAGGATTTTAATTGTCTGCTTTTGCGCCAAGTAGCTTTTCAACATATGATGTGCATTTTATCGTCATTAAAAAATCAAGAAACAATACATTTTTCTATAGCCTTCACTGTCCCACTGCTGGGCAAAGGCCTCCCCGAAATCCTTCCAAATAAACTTATTATAACATCAAAATTTACGATCAATAAAACGTGCAGGTTTTGTGACGTTTGTCTCTATCAACACGTTTACGTTGATCCTCATCATCGTTTTGGGAATAAGAGGAAACATGGCGAGTGCCGTCTACGTCCCTTGTGGCTTGTTAGTTTTTGAAGTGAAAACTTCGTTAAGCGCGTTGGGCATTTTTGAGATGGGACTATAAACCATTGATTTCGTGACACGGTGACGACACCAGCTTTTGACCATTAAAAATATATCAACGCGTTGATTACCGCGGCGCGTGGAGTAAAAGACATCAACGCGTTGATTACCGCGATGCCGATTTTTTTTTTCAAGTTTTCACTGCTGTCGGCACTCCCGGAGTGCCACTGTTTTTTTAATCACCCTAATGAAAATACATTTATTGCTATATTCAACTCGCAGCCCCTCAAGTTAAAGGGGAAAATCTACAAGTCCGTGATAAGGCCTGTCGTATTGTATGATCGGAATGCTGGGCCGTGAAAAAGACAGATGAAAAAAGATTGCATGTAGCGGAGATGAGAATGTTGAGATGGATGTGTGGAGTGACAAAAATGGATAAAGTAAGAAATGAGTATATAAGGGGAAGTTTAAAAGTGGCGCCAGTGACAGAAAAGTTGAAAGGAAATCGTTTGACCTGGTATGGGCATGTGATGAGGAGAGAAGAAACGCATGTGACTAAAAGATTGATGAATATAAGTGTTGATGGATGGAGCGGGAGAGGAAGACCAAAGAAAAGATGGAAGGATTGTGTGAGGAATGATATGAAAGAGAAGGGAGTGAATGATAGTGTGACGGTTGATAGGGGAGAGTGGAAAAAGAAAACGTGTTGCGCCGACCCCAAGTAACATGGGACAAGGGCAGAAAGGTGATGATTTAACTCGCAGTCCACTGCTGGACACAGGCCTCACACAGGCTGCGCCATAACATCCTTTTCGCGACCGTCAGTCCCAGCCACCTTTTTAAGGTCGTCACATGACTCAATGGACTGAAACTGGTCCATCTAGCTTGCTAATTATTATAATATCTTTGCCAAAATGCAACAATAACAAGTTCAAGTACCTTGTAAATTATGATTGAACACCACGCACTACCCGCCAGTCCGTAGAAGTGTGAAGACAAACGAATGACGTCACTTTTATGGAGAACTAAAAATACACGCACTATGGATACGTTTGTGCCACAGAATTAGGTGAATATGGTGACCCAGTGGCTTCTATCTTAAATAGATTAGCGGGAGAATTACCCGCGGATTGAGATCGAGTAAACAAACACGCCAACTTCTTGAGATCAGATTAGGATTATGTATACAGCGTCACTGTGCCAGTGGCTAGGGTCAACGACCTAGATTCTATTGTTGGTGATAAGAGGCGGATATGAGACAGATTTTTTGAAAATCGTAAACAGTACCTGTTTCTGTGACACTACAAGCTTAGCAAGAGTCGCTTTTTACTTGTTATTTATTTTTAACCAACTTCCAAAAAGGAGGAGAAGCAGCGTCTGTTTTTTTTTTTTTTATGCATTTCCACCGATTTCTCCGTCAATTGTGGACCGATTTTGAAAATTCTTGTTTTTGTTTGAAAGGGTACGCTCTCAAGGTGGTCCCATATAAATTTTATTAACTTTGCTTGGATGGTTTTTGAGTTAACTTCAATAATACGTGATTTTTCCCACTTAGTATGTGGATGATATGATAAGTTCCTGTCACTGTTTTTTACATATCAGGTAGAGGTATTCGAATTTGTGTAGGACACCACTAAAAACGGTTAAATAAAAACAACCGACTTCTAAAAAAAAAAAACACTACAAAGTTAAAAATAACTTTAATTTCGGAAGTCGGTGTCTTTGGTTTAAAATTTTGGTTTTTTGCCGCCGACTTCCGAGATTAAAGTTATTTTTAACTTTGAAGTGTTTTTTTTTTGGAGGTCGGTTGTTTTTATTTTTGTAAAAAGTTTTTCTATTGTAACTTGCAACTAGCGCTGTAGATCGATAAATACCGGTGTTAGTAGACGAGATCTCTCAAACAACTGCAATCATTGTTTAATCGATCAAAGGGAAATCGGATGGGATTGCTATATCGCAGCTATTATAACATCAACAAGTATTGCGCGTGCGCCGCTAAAGGCGTGCAGCCAATAGAAAGCACGTCATAACAAGGTACCTACTAGTTAGTTCGCCGAGTGATCGAACAAGTCTAGCTATGACTAACTGAGTTTTCTAATACTCGTAGTGATTACCTATCACCCAGTTTCTGAATTCAGAATTTTAAGTTGAGAAATTCATAATTCAATACAAGTTTCTGCAAAAAACCTTTTTTTTTTTTTTTCATGATGTCTTACGTTTTTTGCAAAGATATTTGCAGGCTTTCACCTTAAGTAATACCTATTAAAAATCTCAACTTCAAATTCTCAATTCAAGATCCGGGTGTAAGACATTTAGTCACCTATGTACTTATGTATTAGAGAGTATCGAATAGAATCTAATCCATTCCTCTGTTCATTAATTCTAACAATACGGTATCTTCACTAAGAACCAAAACCGTCGCTAAATACAATTCTCAGATCTAATTAGCAGATCTAATGACCTTAATTAGCAGCTTCGACTCCACTTTGACTACCCACCACTACCTACCTGTCTTGGATCTCTCAGTATACTTAGTATCAAGGAATATTGATTAAATTAGTATTAACTCTATCAAAGCAAGATGCACAAACGAAGTCGTATTTCGATAGAATGTAAAGCTGTAAAGCTGTTTCAATATCTATGAACTAATAATAAAGCTGAAGAATTTGTTTGTTTGTTTGAACGCGCTAATCTCTGAAACTACCAGTCGGATTTGAAAAATTCTTTACGCATTTGATAGTTCAATTCTTGAGAAAGGTTGCAAGCTAACAACACGCTACGACCCTTAGGAGACGTGCAAATATCAAAATATATTTGGAAAATCCGAAAGTGCACGCTCATTCAAAAACAGAAAAATAAACAATTTATTTAAACTTTTCATGAAGTGTGTTTTGACTGCTTTTTTACCCATCAATATGGGTAAAATTTCTGACCTCGCAATCTTTACGTACTGTCAAAGACTATTTAGGTTTGCTTTGTTAGTTGCAAGGCAACGAAAGAGGGTCGAAGATGGAAATATTTTATTAATTATGATTAAACTACTTTGAATAAAAGAGCCATTTTCAATAGGGCTGAAACGAATCTATAAAAAAAAAATACTACATTTCTGCTGCATTAAATCAATTTTTGAAAGTACAGTATTAATCTCCATTAAATTATCTATACAATGGTATATAAATTAAGTAGGTTCTGTGTACTAGCAGGAATGTAACAATAAAAACAGTTGCAGAAAGGAGGCAAAACAAATTTTTCGATCGCAGAGCACTCTCTAATGCTTCCCATTATGAGTCGTGCAAAAGTCAGAAAGAACGCTTATAAGCGAAAACGAGAAATAGAGCGGTTGGGCGATGCGAGGCGACGCAGTGGGTCGAGGAAACAAGAAATATCACGCGGACGAAGTCGCGGGCTGAAGCTAGTTAATTAATTAATTAATACCCATCGGAAACATACATGCGAGGATCGTGCTCACTCAAATGTCTCGCTGGTGGTGGCGTGTGTATTGGATCGTTAAGTTCCCTTCAAAATGGTTGAGCTGAATGGTTCTGATCCACGCGTCATGTTCGTGAACGGGCGCCGTCAGTTGAGACTGGTCATCTTTAATCATATACTTTGAATTGTTTATATTGTTTTTAAACTGTTCTCACTTATAGAAGCAACAAGATTAATGTACCCAGAATATTGAAATATCTTGATTAACAAAAAGAGTGTGCTTGTAGTTTCTTGCCCATTCTTCTCCATAGAGATCTACGTTTTGGAATGGGCAACTAGCTTCAACTTTCTGATTAATTGACCGACGCTTTGAAAATCTATAAATGCTTTGAGATTGAGTTTGATCTAAATTTGTTTAGTCATTGTTTATCCATTTCCCAAATTGCTGTATTCGTAGTGATGGTATTGAATGCTTTAGTTTCCAATAGTTATATATTGAGCTTATATAACTTAAAGCTCGCCCACACTGGGCACATTTGTATTACAGCATGGTTTCGGCACTAGAAATTGGCTCAAGTTGCGAAGTTTAAAGTTAAGTTTTAGAACATAAACATTTGTTTCGGATACCTGTGATAATACAAGGCGCAATACATCGACTATAGCAATTAACATTGTCGGATCTATATTTTTGCGAAAATGTTCCCGCAAAGATTTGAAGCAATAAAAAAATCGCAAAAATGGAGATCCGACAATGTTAATTGCTACGGTCGACATGTACTCGACGGTGACTTGTCTTAGTGCGGATGAGCCTTAGCTGGTGAAGCATTAAAGATTAAGGTAAGTTTTAGTATGAACTAAAAATCAAAGTTTAAGGTATGTAGAGGCCTCCGTCGAATGTACTCCAGGGACCATTTACAGCTATAAAAGACTACGCTTTATTATATTTAACTCAATTTTGTGGTTTGACAGTTTAAGAGGCTTTCCCTAACTGTTTATGACCTAAAGAAGTCTTTGGGGAGAGGCGTTTGTCCAGTAGTTGTGCCGCTGTTCAGCTTTCATATATCTATGTGCTATAAAGGTGAGTCTTTTTCTAGCTAGTATGAGTAAGTTCTAAACTAAAGTACACTACAGATAGTGCAATCCACGACGACGCGCCCCACTCCGCGATGACTGTACTGTAAGCTGTACTTTAGTACGGAGCGGAGCGGAGTGGGGCGCGTCTTCGTGGATTGCACTATCTATATGTGTTCTTCTTCATTTTTCGTATTGGTCCTAAATATTTTTATGACCATAGCTCATTATTATGATGTTGGTACTGGTTAATTAAGCACATAATCGATAATTCACTTCTATGATAAATTACTCTGCAGAACCATTTTTTTTTTCTTACACATACAACAACAGTACAATACACATATGATTTTTTATTATAAAACGTCGGTGACGCATGACAAGAAACCAATCCTTACGTCCACTCAGCACTAATTACTTAGCGGGTCAACCAGCCAAGGACTCATAAGCTTTTCAGGCGCATCGAGAATTAATTTCATTAAAATACAAAACCCAGCTTTTGCCGGCAGGCAACTACTGTAAAAAATTGTATAAAAACAATATTAAAACGTAAAAGAAATCATGTGTACTGGTTACAAATTGTACCTCTTTTTCTCAGTAAAAATAAACAAGCAAGTTTTTGCTTTACAAGACAAAATATAAAAGGAAATCCTAACTAAAAATATTATAAATGCGAAAGTGTTTGTTTGTTACGTTTTCACGCTAAAACGGCTGAACGGATTGGGATGAAATTTGGCACATGGGTAGACCATGACCTAGGACACTTTCTATCCCGATATTCCCACGGGATCGAGACTTATGCTTGTGAAACCGCGGGGCGCAGCTAGTTAAATAAATATAAATTCTCTCTATTTAAAGGATGGGTAAGACACGTGTCTGTCCGACGACGAAGCGATTAACTATCAACAAATTTTTTCACAATTTTTTTCCCTCAAGAAACGTACAAATGATTGTAGGTCACAAGTGATAAGAGATACAAATATATTAATAGTCCATCGGTAATACGCATACCAGCGACTAATCGCTCGTCGCGGTCGCGCATTCGCTGCTCATTGCTCGCATTTGATCATTCCATTATTTTAACAAACAATGCGATTAATTAGCAAAGCTAATAAATCATGACACTGGTGTTAATTTGCAGTGAATGTCAAACATTGGCCAGTGTGCACGATGCATCAATTAGGTATTTTAGGGTTCTAAGTATTGATAGATGTAAATGGATAATATTACATTAACTTGTAATGCCAAGATAATTAATTGATTCAGGCGTGACCTTGCGGAAATCCATTATAAAATACAATAGACGTGGATATCACTCAGCACTCAGCGCTTGGTGTGGCAACACGCCGTGTTCGAGTTCGCAACAAGTCCATCGTCATTCTGAAGATGCCTCGTTGAGAGGTGAAACACGTGTCGACTTCTTTCAGAGATTTTTATGGCTCTTTAGAAATAGCTAAGCGGAACAAGTTACTAAATATATCCACGCCTATTGTATTTTGTAATGCCAATATACGGGTGGACTTTTAGGATGAAGGATTTTCTTCTATACCTTCCGCTAGATAACCGTGCAATATGAGTCGTTGACGCCTTCTACCAATGTATTCCAGTATTTTAAAACAACACGAAAGATGTCGTTAAGGCAGTGTCGCTAACACGATCAAAACAAACGTATTGCGGTAAGGCCTCGGTCTCGAAGTCAGGGGTTGCGGGGCGGGGGCGGAGGCAGCGCGTTCAAATGCATAGTTTTATATGGAACTGTTCTCGCTCCCCGCGTCGCTGCCTTCGAGGCCAGTTCTATATAAATCTATGCATTGAAACGCACGGCTCCCCGCGCCTGCCGACTTCGTGTCCGTAGCTTAAAAGAGGCGTCCTTGGCGCGTGCACATGGCATGTTTTTTTCATTGCAATTAAAGACGTTTTTAATACAAGTAGTGGGGTTAATGACTTTTATAGCACGGTTATCTGGCAGAAGGTATAGTAATCATACCGGCCGTGTCGTAGAAAAAAAAAAACATAATTAATCTAAAAATTCATCCGTACACCCACAATGCATCTATATTTAGGTACGAATAGGAGTATAAAAATATATTGTTAGTTCTAAAACAACATAGTATAAATACGGTGATATATCTTGGAGCATCGCAGCGCAGTTTTCTCACGATTACCGAGCATTGAAATACCTATATACATTATTTCGATTGGATAAGTAATAAATTCAATTGATATTCAAATCCCCTGCCGTCCCGTACGCCAGTCTGCGCAGGCCCTAACGCGTTCAAATATCAATTCTAACAATGAAAAACAAAATCTTATAAAGCGAAAGAGGATTATACATTTAATCAAAGCCTTTCATCTGTAAAACTATTTGTTGCAAGTTGAAACTAAGGATTCTATCTAACGAAAAACGGCAAACAATGTAGGAACAAAAATATTTTTCATTATAATTGAAATAATTTATCCTTGTCTACTCCGGGTTTTAGATATCTTTATTTCCCATAAGAAATTTCACTTACATGAGAAATATTTAACTAATTAAAAAAAAAACATAATTGATTAATTAACGTACAGTTTTGCCAAGACATAAATAAATTACAATACACAAAAATATATAAAAAGTGTAGGGTATTCGCTAATAATTTAACACAGCTAAAACGTAAACATACACGGAACGCGTGGTATGTAATGTACTGCGCTCGCTTTATTTTCATTAAATATTATGTAATTTTAAGCGTTTCTTAAATATTGGCATGGATTTTGCATTTTTGATGGTTTTTGGTAGTTTACGAGTATTATACAATACTTCGTACATCTACTCTATCATTTAATATAACCTGGGTCGCCGTAGAGGATGTCTTTCACGGAAACTTATCGATTTACTAACCATTGCGGATTGATGAACCGTGCGTAGAACACTTGATACGTATTTAGTGAATTTTTTAAATCTTGATAAATTCAAAAGACATGTAAAAAAATGCTTGTCCTTTTGAACGGTAAAAAATCCTTCTAGTTTGCTCCGATTTTCATTACTTATGCATCAGGCAAGATAAAACACTTGATTGAGTAAAGAGATAAGTGCTTCTTCCTCGTAGAAATCAGGTTTGTGTTGACTTGGAAAGGACTGAAAGGAGTTTTGAAAGAAGACTTTTAACATTAAAGAAACGCGAGGGAAGTTCACGTGGAATATTTTAAAGTTAATACGATGTGTTGTTCTGAAGATTACTCTTAAGTTAGCAGTAAGTGAGTAACACTAAGGCCCAGATCTATAGACGTTAATTTGGCTAAGCGTTATTCCCGTGAATGTCGCACAACTGTCAAACTACAAATGCAAGATAGAGCCGGGTACATTTCTAAGTCAAAGCACGTACTAAGTTACGTTTATAGATCTCGGCCTAAGTACTTAGTTAAAGCTCTAACATACACGCAACTTATCCATCATATCATAGTTTAGAAGTCGGCTCGGCTCGATTTAGACCCGACCTTAGTGGCCGCAGCAAGTAGTTATCGAAAGATAGTTTGGGAGTCTGTAAACAGGAAGGTACCTTTGTGAAACGATATACTTATAGCAGTGATAGCCTAGTGGTGTGACCGTCGGACTGCCAAATCAAGGTCTCGAGTTCGATACCCAAGGCACCCACCTCTGACTTTTCGGATTCATGTGCGTATTGTATAATTATCACTTGCTTCAAACCGGTGAAGGAAAACATCATGAGGAAACCGGCATGCCTGAAAGATATATTTCTCGACGGCATGTGAAGCCAAATCAGAGGCCCATGGGCAGCTTTAAAACTCTGACACCAGGTTAGTCTCTAACCACACGGAAAGAAGAAGACGATATACTTGAGTATGTTTGTTTTTGTGGACTATAAGAAAACTCTCACTGATTCCATAATTCTATTTCATTTGAGGTATCGAGGCTATCAAAACAATCAGAGAAGTAAATGCAAATGCATTTTCTAAATGGCATGACTCTGACAACAGCGTTAATTACTTGTGAAACTATCGAATCGAAGATGTCTTTGTGTTCAAAGCAAACGGTGCCAACTGCACAGTTCAACGTATTTCTGCAGATTACAATCTTTGAATTTATCTTAGCTTCTCAAAATTTCACGTTGGGAGATACAATGGAAACCTTAGCTAGCGACTTGCACAAATAACATGATGTGCCCTGCAATGGCTGCAGTTTTGCTGCCAAGTTGATTCGAGGAATAGTAGAAGACGACGAAAGTGAAAATAGTTATGGGAAGAACTATTTTCACTTTCCTTCTGCGTAAAATGCAACCAGTCTGTGTGATTTGCCTTGATATTAACTCTAAGAAATTAAAAACAAATAAAGGCATTTCCTTTCTCTCTCCTGCTATATATAGGACATGTTTAAAAATATTTGTTTTTTTTTAATTTATGAAATCCTATACTATTAAACGAGCAATATTTGTAAATGTATTTGTTTGTATATAGTTTTGTACTCACATTCTCGAAATCGGCTCTAACGATTTGGATGAAAGTTGCAATTAGGGGTTTACGGGGGCGAAAAACCAATCTAGCTAGGTCTTATATCTATATTAAATGAGTCTTCTCTATTTTCAGGTACTATAAGAAAACTGCGACAAAGGCCTTGGCTGCGCCTAAAGTAGGAAATTTTCATCTTACTTTTTGGACCCTACCTAGCTTTTATCTAGAGGTGCATTGTGAAAGTTGGCAACGTCAAAAATAGCTGTCAAATATTTAGTTGGTTTGAATAGTTAATCAAATCAAATAAATAAATTAATATTACTAAATGAAATTCTGAAATATCGTTTTGTGTTGTACATTGATTATGAACAGCCTTCTATAAGAAAATTATTGTAAAAATTAGGACTTAGGAATTGAATAACTATGGAATATTTAGTACATAAGTTTTGCATTTCATCTTTAATCGAGGATTCGTTATTGGTGTAAAGTCAATTAATGTATATAATAATTTATTTGATTACAATCCAATTGCATGTGTACCTATTAATAATTATATTAGAACGTTTAGTAAATGTAAGTTATGTTATAAGCAAGACTAATTAGCCAAATGTAATAAATTCTAGATACATCGCCAGCGTGTCAAATTTTCTAAATAAAATATAGAAAACTAACTAAATTCTTCAGTATTGATGATTGTAGGATACCAGCCCGTTATACTATACTACATAATGTACATCAAGTCTGTCAGTGTGTCAAGTCTGCAACGACAACAGGCTGGCGTCTGAAATTCCGTCACGGATTGCTAAAGCAGCCGCCACCTTTGGGAAGCTTACTAAACGTGTGTGGACCTCTCACGACCTGAAACTGCAAACTAAGATGTGCGTTTATAAAGCCTTAGTTCTGCCAATACTCACCTACGCCGCAGAAACCTGGTGTCTCTATAGAGGTGATATTAAAAGGCTTGACACTTTCCACTTACGGTGTCTTCGGTCTATCCTTCGCATAAAATGGCAAGATCGTGTTCCCAACTCGGAGGTGCTTAGGCGCACTGGAATGATGGGCATGGAGGCGATTTTGATAAAGATCCAACTGAGATGGTGTGGTCATGTACAGCGCATGGATACGAGTAGACTACCTAAAACAACTTTCTACTCAGAGCTCGCCCAGGGAAAACGTGCACAGGGTGGGCAATACCTGCGCTACAAAGATGTCCTTAAACGTCACCTAACGACCTGCGGCATACCTGTTGATCGTTGGCAGGAGCTTGCTCGAAACCGAGAAAGATGGCGCACCTCAATCCACAAAGCAACTGAATGCTTTGAAGCAAGTCGTCTTGAAGACTTAGACAAAAAGCGCCAAACACGCAAAAGTTGCCCAAAGCCTTCATATGCGTACACATACAACGATGCTGATCAGCTCTTTTGCACACGGTGTGACCGGGTTTTCAAGACCAAATTTGGTTTTGCTAGTCATCAGAGAGCTCACGAAAGGAAAAAAGAAAATTAGTCTGGGTCGCTGTCGCCGGATACGGTGAAGAGGACTATATATATACATAATGTACAATGAAGATGAAGCAATATCGTCTATATTACTCGTATCTTCGACATAATTATATAAATAGCTCTTTTAAAAGACAAAAAACATTCAAGAATTGACTACGTATAAAGCAAATTGTGTGGTTTGACATCGCAACACCAATACTCCAAAATAGGTCATCTTCACAGCAGTTTGCTCCCTATCACGTTTGGTGTTCCGCAGGGCAGTACTCTCGGCTCAACACTGTTTACGCTGTACATAAACGACGTATTAAGTCTCCCTATAAGTAACGCTGCAGTGATCTACGCCGACGACGCAGCCATAGTTTTTCATGACAAGAATTTGGATCGGGGTGCTTCCAGCCCCTCTCAAACTGTCTCTAAAAATACACACTCACACAATAACGCCTCTCACCACACCTCATCATCTGCCTAGCATTTTCCCAACTATGTTGGGGTCGGATTCCAGTCTAATTGGATGCAACTGAATACCAGTATTTTACTTGGAGCGACTGCCTATCTGACCTCCACAACCCAGTAACTGGGTAACACGATACCACTTGGTAAGACGTTGTCAGACTTTCGGGCTTCTGACGACTCGTAACTGTCAAAGATCTACAAAGACTACAAATGACAGCCAGGACCAATGGCTTAACGTGCTTTCTGAGTAGGGTTGCCAACTTTTTTTGAGAAATATAACGTATCAAGAAAAAAAAACCTCGGAGAAAAATAATGTGTTTTCAAATTTATATTTTTATTCCCAGAAATCATGTTTCTGGATGCTTTTAGCAAACGCTAACAATTTTTTGTTGTACTCGTAGGTATTTATTTGAAAGCTAGTTTTACAACCAAAATATAGATGTACATTTTTAAATAACTCTCTTCTTGCCACTTCAGATTCATTACTGAAAAAACTCTGTGAAAGCTGAAACGGTGGGAACAGAGAGTTAATAAATCAGATCCATTTTTTTTTAAGATTGGGATTCTGTAAATTACAATATATTTTTTTGACTTATAGTTAGGTATAATAAAAGTTTCGACAAAAAGTTCAGTAATTACGTATGGTTAACACTCATATTATGTGTGTTTCGTTTTACGAATCACAGTAAAGATTAGAAATAAAGTCTTTTAAAACCCACATTTAGTCTCCATTCCATTCCTCCAGAGTGCGAAAGTTAATATGCGTCTTGAAAAAACTCTGCGATTGCACCTCCATCGACATTCTGCGTATGGTCTATTTCACTCTCTGCCAGTCAATGATACAGTATTGGATCAGCTGTATATGGGGACGCGCTGGTAAAAGTACCTTATTACGCTAGAGATGGCGCAACGGGCTCTGATCGAGGTTGCACTAAAAAACCAAGTTCTCAGGGTACGACAAAATCATCGATTAAATACCACACAAAAATAAAAAAACGGTCCGACTACAGATATTATAGAAAACAAGCGTGTCTTCAGAGTACCCATACCAAACGCCAAATCCGAAGTAACCATTTTTCCCATCCCGACATTTACAATAAAGTTAGCAAAATCTGTGACCTAAGGGACTGCCTAATGTGCTCAACCACCACCTGTAAGAAATCCCTAACTTCAGCTCTTTTAAAACTATCGTACGACGACAACGAAGCCTTAGTATAGCACCTATAATACACACGCACACACACACACACACCATCACACCTACCACACTATAACACAAGTCCAACGTACCATTGTTTTTAATTTTTATTTTGTGTTCAGAATCTCACAAATGTTTTATTTTGTTAGAACTCTTATCTCTTGTTTATGATAATTTAACATTCTCAAAATGTAAGGTAACCATTATAACTTTGTTAAATTCGCAGTCCAGCTGAGCCACAAGATACAAGCGACGCTTAATTTGTGTCTCACCGAACATGTCACATAATTGCATTCTTACTTTTAAAGGTTCAGTACCTCAAAAAGAAAAAAAACGGAACGCTTATAGGATGACTCGTCTGTCTGTCTGTCCGTCTGTCACAGCCAATTTGCTTCGAATCTAGTGGACCAATTTAGTTGATACACAATAATTTCTGTGACCCCTAACTCAGACGTGTAACGTAAATAAATGAATTTTGAACATGAGAGTCACTTTTCGGGGCAAACAGGAAAATTAAAAAAAAAGTTTTGCGAACTGTACCGTGTTACATATGAAATGAAAGGACTTATTGTGAGAAAATCATTTTTTTTTTTAATTTTAAAATAAGTGCTTTTAAAGATATTTAAGAAAATAGATGAAAATTGTCCATTCCCCCTCGCCTTATCTCCGAATCCACAGAGCCTACAATAAAAAAAATATAAAATACCTACAGATAATGGTTCTTTATTCATAGATTACAGGAAAACTTATAAGAAGTCTATGTTCTTAAAATAACATGGTAAATCTCTCAATATTGTGCGTACAAACTTACATTTGAAAACCAATCCTGTATAGACATTTATAAATCGTTCATCAATCAAGGTTCAGTCTAAAGTATTTTTATAAAATAAACCTAGTAGTCACAGAACTAGTGTGAGTAAGCCTACGTCTCTCGCATGCGGCACGCCTTTGCTAATTCAACGGTGTTGCCCCGAGCCACAAACAGCCAAATATGGGAGCGGTGAAATTGCTACTTGATGGTCAGCTAGACAGGCTAGGCTTCAGAAACACAGAAGGTTTGCTCTGAATAATATAAGATTGCACTAACATTATGAGCATGTTGAAGTTTGTGAAGATAGTAGTCACGCATAAAGCCTTCCAAGAAAGCAGAATCTAAGAAGTCGGGTCGGCGGTGACTTTTTTGGAGGACTCACTGTCTTATGAAATTTTGGCGTTCAAAAGTGCTGATAGCCTATTTCAATAAATGAGTTTTGTTTTTGAGTCGAACATGCGCCACGTAGGTTTTTTTATAGAAAAGTACGCGGTCAAAATATATGGAACAGCAGATTTTTTTTAATAACCGACAAATAATTTCAACGCAGGGACGTTCAGAATCATGTACTGAATCCATGGTAACAGTTTTCGCGTCGATGTCCCTGTCACCCTGTATACGACAGTAATGAGACTGTACTGTTTTAACAGTTTGCTTTTAATAGTAATCGATTCGGCCGTCGTAGGCGCGTAGACCTTGATGCCGCGCGCCGGTTTTTGGTGGTGTCGGAGTGTCGGACGGATCTAGGAAAAACTATGTATAGAAGGCTTAAAACGGCTGAACGGAAAAACATCAACAACAACAGCATACAGGATAGTTTTCACCACGTTACATCAGGGTCTTATTTTATGTAGTTGACAATATTGTTCTGTTTGCGGGAGACTTTAAGAGGAAACGTGGTCAGCCACGTTTCCACAATCGGTTAAGCTTTAAAGCTCCAGCGAACAGGCGCGACGCGACACTGATAAAACAATTTCGAAGACGAGTCGCACTGTCACGTCACGCCTGTCTGCGGAGCCTTAAAGCTCAACCGATCGTTATTTCTTCTAAAATATTTATTTGAAATATGTATGCATATTATCTGTTTATTAGTTTTATTCTTGTATTTTATGGTTATTTTCAAGCTAGATTTTTCTCTTCATCATCCTAAAGTTGACTGGTAAAAAATGCCTCAGGCATTAAGTCCGCCATTGTACAGTATTTTTTTTCTTGCGCATAAAGTATTAATAAATAAATAATAAAAATAAAGTTGTCAGTGCCACGATATGTGGTGCAGTTATTGACACCCACACTTAACACTGTACATTAACAATTTTCTAGGTAAGCTTGAATTTGCAGGTAGAGATCGCACACAAACTAAAGTGCTTGAAATGACTAGTCAGTCGAACTTTGTGAACTTAGTCTGTGTTGCTGGCACGGGATTAATGCTATGTATTAACATAGCTACCTACTTCTACAATACAGGAAGGGGTATTTCAACAAGCTTGAATGGAAAACCAAATGGGTCAAAAAAAGCGTACGAGAAATCGGACAGTTAGAACGTTCGTCAACTAAACGCTCTCTCAAACAGGCGCGACACAGACACCGCTCGTCGCGCGGTGCCTTTGTTTTGCGTCGCGTGTCGCGCCTGTTTGTAGGAGCCTTAAGGCCCGCTCGAAACACAAATCACTAAATAGGTTGATCTCTATACTATACATATTTAAATGATCATTCTATCTCTGTCATCTTCAAACGAGTGACAGAATAGATCGAAATGTAAATTTTCTTAGTGAAAGAAGATTGTTTTGGATACAGAGATTGGTCAAATAAGGACAAAGCCTGGGTAAAAAAAAAAATGTCACGTATTTTTTGCCTTATCTTTATTTACATAATTCTTCTGTAAATGTGTTTGTTACCTAACTCCTCCTAAACGGCTGGACCGATTTGGATGAAATTTTGTGTGTATATATGAGTGGGTCTCTGGATGGTTTGAAAACACAATTGGACCCGGTAGGTGGCACTGTTTGGACAGGACAATGTCTGTCGGGTCCGCTAGTCATATTAATAAAAAATAACTTAGATAAAATGCATTCATATTTGGGAGTAGGATCACTACGTCACAAGTAAGTATAAAATCTACATACAAGTGACGTCACGGCACGTAGTAAACAAGGAACCCTTATAGTTTCGTCATGTCCGTCTGTCTGTCTGTCCGCGGTCTAGCTCCGAGACCCTTAGTACTAGAAAGCTGTAATTTGGCATAGGTATACATATTAATTACGCCGACAAAGTGGTAAAACAAAATTATGAAAAACATTTTGTTTTAGGGTACCTCTAATACACGTAGTGGTGATGTTTTTTTTTTTTTAATCTGTGGTGTGGAGTTTGTGGAAACCATTTTTGGATTCAAGGATCTGTTTGCGAAAAAGCTTTACAGTGCTAATTTTTGTTAGAGTCAAGTGTCCCCCCCTGCCAGCTAAATGGTTGGTTTTGGATGTGTGAAAAAAATCACAGCAGTAGTTTATATAACGAAATTAAAAGGAAAACTATCACAGCTAAGTAGGCTCTACAAGTTAACGAGTAATAATCGACCAACTTAACTTTGCAGTTGCAAAAACATGTTTTCCCATACATTCCGTATGGGAGAACATATTTTTCAACTACAAAGTTAAGTTTGTTTTTGGGATAAATTCATCCCAACTACGGAACCCTTCATTGTGCGTGGTTCGACACGCACATGGCTAGTTTTTTTTATTCTGTCAGCGTCTTTGGAAAATTCACGTCACTAAACAAGAAAATAACGGCCACTTCGATATATTTTGTAAGTTTGTGTAAAAGGGAAAGTTAACTGAGAACAGACTCAGCCTTAGGAATAGAAATACGTACTGTAAGATTATCCATAGGGACTGCTGAATCCCGCAAAGTACACATATGAGGAAAAATGTCTAAACCAGAAATATAATTTTAGGAATTACGAAAGCTAAGTTAATTAAACGATTGTCTTCTAACTTAGTCAAAACTTCAACTTATCGTGAAACTATCGCGGGGTTTGAAATGGCTTCAAGTTGTTTTACTACTTGAAACTTACTTAATTAAGTGCTGATTGCATTACGGTGCTTTACTGAGCGTTGCAATAAAATAAAATTGTTTATTCTGTAAATAGGCTATCGGAATCAGTTTTACACGTCACAGTAAATAAAATTACGAGTAAAATTTTAATAATTAAAATTAAAACCCCCGACACAAACATTTCCTCATTTCTCTTTCCTACTCCATCAACAGACCCTGTTCACCATCTATCTAGAACCTATTCATTGAGACTATTCCAATGAGCCCAAACACGACACCTTTGCTGTAAGTTGGTAAGGGAGTTGGGTATCCTGCAAATTCCAGGTGATGCTGCAGCATCAGTTCAAGGTTACTATGTTCTTCTAATATCATTGAAGTAACAGAATACCAAATCGATCAGACCATTCATCAACGAGAAAAGAGCTAATAGTCTTCAAACGACTGAACCGATTTTGATAAAACAAGTCTAAGAACTATTACTAGAAAACTTGCTTTCAAATGAAAAAACTGCAATCAAATCGAGCTACGGTGCCACAAACAGACACACACACATAGCGGTCAAACTTATAACACCCATCTTTTTGCGTTGGGGGTTAAAAATAAGCTAGGTGGCGTCGACGTATCCTATCTGACTACCCCTGAGAAGAAATGACGAATCAAACTCAGGTGTTATTTTGTAATCAAGGTTCCCATTTCAAGCACATTCACAATGTTAATCAATCATAGGGCTCAAAAAAGCTCTTCGTAGTTGTTGGAAGTTATGTTAGTTTTTGGTAATCAACGGAGTCCGCCCTCTTAATATGAAATTCATCAACATGCATTCTTCTATTTTGTTGTTTGGCATCTTTCTACGTTGTATATGGACGACATAACTTGTACCATGAAATACGACTACGGGACCGGATCAATTAAAAAATAGTTGGTGCAGGTATGCAATGTTAGATTTGAACTTAGCTTTTATTACAAATAGGTACCTAATTGTTGAACATTCTTTAGGCGCGTTGAGCATTTTTGAGATGGGAAACCATTGATTTCGCGACACTGTGATGACACCAGCGTTCATTAAAACAACATCAACGCGTTGATTACTGCGGTACAGATTTTTTTCAAGTTTTCACTTCTGTCGGCACTTCCAGAGTGCCTCTGATCTTTTTTTTTAATTTTTTTATAGAGCTTTGTATCTTCACGTTTCATTGTATTTCCACATAGCCGTTTTAGAAATACGAGTAGGTATACTTAAATAAATAGAACGAACAAATAGTTTTTTCATAAATATGTTTTATCTTGACAACAGATTTACCTAAATAAACTATTGGCAAAAGATGTTACTTTTGCCGGGACTGATCATATGGGATTCATAATAATAAATATCTAAGTATATCAACATTCGGCCTTACAAGTACCTACCACATAACAGACGAATCTCACTAATGTAACCTTAAAAAGGATACTCCCGTGTTCAAGCCGGCTCAACGATATTTTAATAGCTCCGAGCTACCTTTCGTGGAATCCCTGAGTCCCTAACATTATTGTCGGTTTTTCGAAGGTTTTCCATGTCAAGTTTTTGTTTCCAAGGAACTCTTCTGCATGTACTTGTTCATATTTTAATGTTACTAGGGATTCTGCTTTTATGGAAGGTTTTGAATTGAAAACTTCTTTAGGCGCGTTGAGCGATTTTTGATGGGAGGAAATCTAATGAGTTCGCGTCACCGACACAGTATATCTGTAGTGAGTATCTGTGAGTTTGACATGTTGCATTTGGACAGAAGATGTAACAAAAAAAAAAAACCGGCCGAGAGCGTGTCGGACCACGCACAATGAAGGGTCTCGTAGTTGGAATGAATTTAACCCAAAAACAAACTTAACCTTTTAGTTGAAAAATATGTTCTCCCATACATCGATATATGTCATGGTCAATACTTCAACTGCAAATGTAACTTTGTAATAGCATTTTTTTGTGACTAAACTACAAATTAACTGTTTTCGGAGTTTTCCTTTACACGTGCTGTGAGACCTTGCTGCCTGCCAAATTTCATGATTCTAGGTCAACGGGAAGTACCCTGTAGGTTTTGATTTATTTGCGAGTTTCAAGATATGTCGCATAAATGGCCGTATTTTTTACTGCCTTGACTTAGAAGCTTGATTTTTTTTAGAGCTCTAAGGGACCACAGACTACGTATTTGATATTAATTTCAACTCGATAACTCCATGCGTTTCTGAGAAAAAGGGTCTTGACAGACTGACGGACGGACAACGAAGTGTATCGTATTCGGACACTTCGTTGTCCGTCCGTCAGTTTGAATAGGGTTTCGTTTTTTCCTTTTAAGATACGGAACCCTAAAAAAGGCAAGTTTCACTTCTGTCGGCAGTCCCCATTACTGTTTTTGCCCGACTGCCCCAGAAAGAGGGTAATGTTTTTTTATGTTACTTGTTTTCGTTTTGGTCTCCCTCGTCGAGGGTTGAGGGTTTCCCTTTTTTTTTAAAAAGCAACCGCGGCAAATCAAGGCGAAGATGTCGGAACGAGCTTAACTCCTACCAAAACGACAAATAACCAATATTTTCTCTCCTAAACAGGCGTAAGAAATTAATAATATTCTCAAACAGATTTTGATTCGAGGAAATCATGTAGTAGGTAGGAAGAGTAGGTACTAGGTCGTGAACCAAATTGGAGGTATCGGTTTTCCAATTTCCGATACTTCTTTTAATGAGTTCAGGTTGTATGTATTCCGGTTACAAATATTCAGGATTATTTCAATGAAATTTTATTTTACCTACTGTGAGTTTCCCGGAAACAATATTACAGTAACGTAAGTGGATTTTCTTTAAGAGTCGGAATAAAATAAAGCTCATAGCACTTTAGCATTTACCGTATTAAACGTATTACGCTGAAGATTTCGTTTGACGGCGCTAAACTCTTACTTAAGACCAGGCACTCCAAAGACAATTTCCGCGCAAACTCCGCCCCAATGCACCACACCACTTGGATTATGTGCTAAACGCTAACACATCAGTAATAAAGTTGAATATCGCGTGCGCTCTTTGGTCGTGTTCGAGCACGGAACTAAATGTCGTAAGTCTCAATTCTCATTTCGTTTATAACTAAAGTAATAATTGATCTAGAGAAAAAAAAATCTTTAAACTACTATATTTTCTTACTGTCAATAATTATTTTAGACATAAAAGCCGAGTAATCTTGTTTTAGTATCAAATAATCTTTAAAAAAAGATATAATTTTGAAATAAAAAATAAATCGAGCGAAAATGTTCCAATTACGTAACTGTCTTATATAAGGAAAGAAAAAGATCCAATAAATCATGTTCTAAAATTTTTTCGGAATATTAATGCAAATTAACATACAATATTGGGAGCCCCCTCTTAAAGTTTAACCTGTAAGTTAAGTGATGAGAAAGCTTATCTGTGCTTTTTCCCACGGACATCGAGGCTTCATATTCATTCTATTAACATGTTAAATGATAAATGATATTCTGCAGCTGAATACCAGTATTTTACATGGACCGACTGCCTATTTCACCTCCAAAACCCAGTTACTAGGTAACACGATACCTCTTGGTAAGACTGGTTGTCAGACCAGTCAACGACTGTCTAAGATCTACAAATGACAGCCGGGACCAACGGCTTAACGTGCTTTCCGAGACACGGAGGGGTCTTGGTATGTAAAGATGGTCCATCCATGGACCAACCGCAGCAAGCGTAGCTTAACTTGATCGATCGACCCGTGCGGCTGTTATTACTTAGCAAACAATCGCTTTTATGCGTCAAAACTAAATTACCTTTTAAAACTTGACGAGTTCGGTGTTTCCTATCCGAATACTTCGAAAAAATACCAAAATAAACTCAGAGGTCAGAGTCTCTTTTAAAGTCCAGATATAATCTTGGTCAGATGGTGGTTTATGTAGGGAAGGCCGCAATTACTTATAATTGCCCTTTGCCACTGTCACATAGCCCACCCTCTTACCAAGCTATTGGAGCGCAATTAGCTATATTGGAAATTCAGAAACACATTGACGATGTACTGCCATTCATTGAAACCATTATCACAAACACACTTACCTAAAAACATAAAACATACTTATGATAAAAAAGCTATGAAATCAGATATTTCAGCGCGCGCCGCCCGTCAATCTCCCCCACGTTCATGAAGTTATTTTGAAAACAATTGAAATAACAAATCAAATAAAAAAATACACTTCAAATCAAAACACAGTTGCTGCACGCCGATAGCTGTAACAGTGAAAAACTAACATGGACTGGGACTCCCAAAAAATACAGGTTGTTGATCGCATAAGTTTTATTACAGTGCAGGTTCGATTAAACCCGGTGTGAACTGGAATCCGACCGAAAGGCACCACTCTGTCCGATTATGCCTTTACGCCATACATTTGTATTTAGCTACACTCTTTTTGTTGCGTACTGACGCGCCAATTTTTTATTTGAACACCTATTAGCGTTCTCTCCGATTTTCATTTACCGGGCGTCCCGTGAAGGTATTTTTTTTATTGTGTTTTGTTTACGAATATACTTTTACATGTTTTAGAATTTAAAAGCATATTTTTCTCTTTAACTGCAGCTTGATACTATGATAATGTTGTTAATCATGGGCGGCTTTATGATCCTGTTTGTAGTTAAGTTTTTTATGATACTGAATGTTTGGTTGTTCAAGATATAACTGAAACTAATGATCGAATTATCAAAGAAATTTATCTGGTAGGTGTATTAGTTAAGGCTTTGATCGACCCCACTAAAGTAAAACTACCACTAAGCTATAAACCGTACGCCGGCGCCATACCGAAATTAATAATACTGTTGTCGAGCCCCACGCGAAAGATATACAAACAATGATCCTGATTTAGATTATTCTATTTATATTTTTGTATATACATACACTGAACGGTTATGTCGTTGAAAAGGTCAGGTGCGTAGTACTCGCATCGGCGGGTGTATTTTCAGTAGTATGAACTTAGAAGTGTCTAAGGAAGGTGATGTTCTGTAGATTATTTCTATTCCACTCTCTTTTCTCTTTAATAACACATTTCCTGCTCAATAGACAAAGCACAGCATACACTACAGCGAATAGAAATCTAGAATATTGCTGGTTGGTTTTTACTTAGAAAAGATCTTTTTGAAACCGACCGGTGTTTGAAGTTTAGCGACACCGTATGTAAAAAGTATCAAATTATTTTCGGGTATTTTTCGGAAATCCCACATAAGATGAAACTAGAACTCACCTTGAAATGGGTCAGGTACTCTTGTTGGCGGGTAATGTCGGTGGCCAGGATTAGGGAGCTGATCTGGTCCTCCAGCGTCTCTCGAAGTCCTGGCAGAGGCGGCAGATGGTCGAGGATGCCGCTCTCGACGAGACAACTCATGGCTGAGCGCCAGTGGTGGTTCTCGAGCACCGACGTATTCTGTACAAAGAAGAAGATTTGGATTACTTGATCATTATCTTCCTGCCGTCGTCCCGTGTTTGTTGGGGTCGGTGCAACATGTTTTCCGTCACATAAGGAATTCTTACATTTTTGTAAATAGCAATCTATTTGTTCGTTAGTGGGCTTTTATCTCGAGACAAACTTATCTGATTTAGATACGTGATATTTAACTTTTAATCATGTTTTGAGCATAACTATTGAAGTGCAACACCGCTAGAAAATTCACCGAAAATATTCAGAAGTTCGTAAATACGTTAATTTTAGTTCGAAGATCAGAGAATTTTATCAATTACCGCCGCCATGTGAGCCATCGTCGGTGTTCACTCACTTAACCAATATTAGGGTATTCCATGACAAAGATATTTATATTTTTATATTTTTCCGTCCCATCTCGGTGCGCCTATCATTCAAGGACGGGTTACCGTTACGAAGGACACGTATCTAAAACCAGCCGAGTTTATATAAAATCATTAATACAAGTCTCTATGTTCATATACCTAATCCTATTGAAATACTATTTCATGAAATCATGACATTTAGGATTATTATAACTTAAGGAGTTGTATATGCTGTTTCAAATGATTATAATTCTGTAAAGCCATATTTGCTACGGTCGCGAATCATAATTTAATCAACATACAACCTGACACTAACCTGCAAATTGCAAGAACGTAAGAAAATTTGAATTTCGCGGGTTGTCTTAGCGCATCCCCCTTAACGTGCTTTCCGAGGCACGGAAGGGTCTTCATTTCATTTCATTTTGGTATGTAAAGATGGTTACCCATCCACGGACCAACCGCGGCAGGCGTAGCTTAACTTGATCGATCGACCCGTGCGGCTGTTATTACTTAACCACACGCCCCCTTTATACGATTATTACTAACTATGATTCCTACATTCCAAAATCTTTTCTATATTTAGTTTTTTTTAGAAGAATTAGGCTCCGTATTACATGCGACTCTAACATAACTGGCGAAATGAATGTAGGTATTATACTACTGCCTAACGAATACGATATAGTTGTGCTGTCCAATTACAATATTTCCTTTAACGGTTTTTCAAAAGGCGATATTCCGATGAAATTTCTACCAGTATCTGAATTTATATCTAAATTCTCTCATGGCAGGACCGGGTACTTTAGCTCAATTGAAGGGTACAGTTCGGAAAATGTCATGAATAGAGAACTTTTCATAAAACTACTCAACATGTTCAAAGGATGTACGTCGAAAGTTTGTCATTATGTTCAACTAAAGAGCATTTCTAGCTACTAGTTTGAGCAATGTAAAGCTATTCAAGCTTTACGTAGTAAATTATTAGCGTGAATGCAGAGACGACTGCATTTAAAATAGAATTATGCCTCAGTGGTCCACCACACAAGCTTTTCAGCTGCAGAACTTCTCTTTGTAGCTATTGTGAAGGCGAGTTCCGGGGATTAAATTAACCTACATAAAGAGTGGTAGTTTTTATTTTATCTTTTTGCAGGGGCGAACCACGTAACATACTATTGTAGCACAGGATATTCGCAGTAGAGAAAGGGCTCTGATTGGCTTATATATGACACTTTAAAAGCGGCACGTCTGGATCCATTTTTTTAACCGACTTCCAAAAGGAGGAGGTTCTCAATTCGTCTGTATGTTTTTTTTTTGTATGTTTGTTACGCGATTACTCCGCCAATTATTAATAGATTTTGATGATTCTTTTTTTGTTTGGTAGATCATACTTCAGACGTGGTCCCATATAAATTTTATTAACTTTGCTTGAGTAGTTCTTGAGTTAGCTTCAATTATACGTATTTTTTCCCACTTAGTATGTAGATGATATGATAACTTCTTGTCACTGTTATTCACATAGCAGGTAGTGGTATTCGAATTTGTGTGGGGTAGATACCACAACTAAAAAGTGAAAAATAAAAACTTTTTACAAAAAAAAAACAACCGGCTTAATGTGCTTTCGAAAGATTGTCGTATGCAGAAACGCACTCTTTCACACTAATGTAACTTGCGTTTTTGTAAGTTTTAACTTTTAAAGTTGATCGTATTATGGGCAACTTCTAAGGCACTACAAAATATGAGTAAAATGTGGGAATGTTGGTAGATAGACTCTACCTTTGTCTCTTATTCTAAATATTATTTAATCAACACCTTGATTTTTTCATTACCTTCGAACAAGAGTGTTCTTGATTGAAGAGTATTACCGTAGTGAAGATTTTTCATTGTCTATTGATCGAGAATCGACTAGTCCTGTTTATAAGTATGTTTGTTTTGCCTAAAAATATGTATATACAGGGTGGCAGGGACATCGACGCGAACAATGTTACCATGGATTCATAACATGATTCTGAACCCCACAGAGTTGAAATTTATCGTTGGTTATTTAGAAAAAAAATTGCTGTTCGATAGAAAAGTGCAAAGCCTACGCAGACAAATGTATGGGACAGCAGATTTTTTTTTAAATAACCGGCTTTCGGAATCATGTACTGAACCATGTTAACAGTTTTCGCGTCGATATCCCTGACACAATTTTTTTTGCATTTACTGAAAAAAAAAAGGTTCGACGTAAACAGACTGACGGATCGAAACTATTACGGTTTCATCTTAGAAAAAGGTAAAACAAATATGTAGTACGCGAAACGAAAGAAGGCCCTTTGACACGGCGCTAGTGTCTATGCCATTCAATGAATCACATTGCATTTAAAAAAATTAGTTCCACTATTTTCCGCGGGCCTTCTTTCCTGGCGCGAACTGTACGAAATAGTTTCTATTCGGTGTCGTAACAGATAAAATTGTTAAATTAATTGCACTAGATAGGTTAAACCAATCAGATTTATCTGAGAATTCAATTGGCCGTGGCCTTTTCAAGTCTCTACTGACTTGAGTCGCTGTTTACTCTGAATGCAAATCCCAGGGGTGCAGAATAAAACGACACACTTTCCAATCACAATCTGAATGATTTTGATGGATATTGCTAAACCACTGCTTTATATGTTCGAAAAACTTGTCTGCTCATCAACGAAAATAACGCAATGAATGTTGTTGATCTGTCAAAATGAAAGCAATCGCTACTGAAGTGAGTTACGCAATTACCCCGCTGTTTATTGGTTTGTGTTAAACCTAGGACGTAGATTTCACTGGGGGCTGTAAGCATCGAAAGCTCGAAATTCTAAAAGAGCCACGTATGTCCAGTCTTTGGGGACCGCCTGGTGCTACCACGAAACGAGTGACGTGCAGACCAGCGCGATATCGCGAGCGCGACCCTTGTCGCGCCCGCGATATCGCGCTGGTCTGCACAAGGCTTGAGCCGTTTTTCATTGTGCAGGTCAACAGTTTGATCCACAGCAATCGGATTCGTGGAATTTCTCATGAATATTCTCTGCCGTCGGGGAAACAGATTTACGTTTTATATTTCTCTTACATTTTAGATACAATTTAAATTTAATCAGGAAAGCAATAAAATAAAATAAAGCTATTACCGAACAGTGCTTGTGTTGGCTAGTACTTTGAGGCAGCGGAAGACGAATCTTTGAGATTGGTTGCGTCTTGTACAGACCGACCGTTGAAAATCGAGGGCTGTGACATTCTCGCTAATCATTGGTGATTTGAATTGTTGCCCATTCTTCTCCATTGAGATCTACGTTTTTGAATTCAACTTTCTGATTTAACTGACCGACTTTTTACCGACTTCAAAAAAGGAGGTTATCATTGACAATTCAAAAGTGCCTGTAAATGGTTTAATTGAAATAAATGCTTTGAGTTTGAGTTTTGTAACACGATACTTTTGAGTAGCGTTCTGGGCGATCAGCCTAACACCGTCAATTATTAAGTTTCCTCAGATTGTTGTTAACTAAAACATTGTAGGTAGACATATAGCTATCAACTGTCCACTTTTCTTCCATTGTTGGACCTGATGACGATGCGAAAGGAGTATGTAAGGATCGTAGCACACCTTCTGTAGTTTCTGCCTATTACCATGGGGCAACAGGGCATGTATTCGATTCGCCTACAAACCTACTATAAACAAACAAACCGCCTACTAATTTACTTGATGCAAATCGCCTTAAGAAAAAATTATACTATTTAAAAGTGTTGATTCGCCCGTTTCGGGTGAGTAAATTCGTGCGAATTACCAATAAGCCGATTTGGTTTAATCTATACAATATGTAATATTACAAATTAAAGTCACTTTTCGTTTTTGTCATTGTGACCGGGTTGTTCATCTAAACTACGCAATGAATTATGACGCGGTTTTCACAATTATTTCGCAATTTATTCTGGAAGGTTAATGTGTATTATCATCATTTGCCAAGCCTTTTTCCAACTATGTTGGGGTCGGATTCCAGTCTAACCGGATGCAGCTGAATACCAGTATTTTACATGGAGCGACTGCCTATTTGACCTCCACAACCTAGTTAACACGATACCCCTTGGTAAGACTAGTTGTCAGACTAACTGGGCTTCTAACTACCCTTAACGACTGTCAAAGATCTACAAATGACAGCAATGACAATAGGTGTATATAATAAATCATTATTAAACTCACATATAACAAAGAAGTCTCAATGTTTTGTCAAGTTGTAAAACCCGTGCGAAGCATGCGCGGGTCTTTAGTGCTAAATATATTTAATTAAACGGTTAATTAGGTATAATTTTCAATTCTGAAATACGTTTAAGTTGTAGGTAAGTTAACTTTTAGCGGCGGTTCCCGCGACCGCTATTTATATTTAAAACTGTTTCTCAATATTAATTAACTCCTAGGGCTGCATGCGTTCGAGGCTAAGGAGCTTACAAAAGTTACTTTGAAGGATTTTCTACCACTAGGTAATAAATTATTTACAGTAAAGAGACATTTTTAGCTCAAACGATTTCTAAGACGCTTTTTCTAAGTATTCTGATGACGATATTGCTGTTATTTTCTACAATACCTGGTCGACCGAGCTCTGCTCGGGTGAAAATAGAGAAAATTAATATTTTCAGAAATGAGACCTAGCTAGGTCGATTTTTGCAACTTTTATCGAAATCGTCAGAGCCGTTTTCGAGAACATGTTTACAAATATTGCTCATTAGTAAAGGATAGGATCATTCTTTGAAGGTATCAGCAGTTCCGGTTAACTTAGTTATAAAGTGCATGAAGGGCACGCAGTTTTTTTAATGGCGTGGGGGGTTTTTGTGCAATAATCTGTTGTCGTGTCACTGACCAGAAATATATCACCTATATTATTAAAAATATTAGATATAAAATATTGGAATATTCATAAAATAATCGTATAAATCTTAACCGAGCAATACGTGTATATATATTTGTACTCTCATTCTCGTTCTAGGCTCTGAGATAGGAGCCTTTTGGCCTCGTACAGGACTTTCTGCTTTTGGTTTTTCCTTGTTTTTTATTTTTTATTAATGTTTTAAGGTGAAGATGTTTAGTTTAATTTTTTATTCCTTGTGCGAGTCTCAATAAATACTTTTTCTTTCTTTCTCTAACGATATCGATGAAAGTTGCAATATAGAAGTTTACGGGGGCAATAAATCGATCTAGCAAGGTCCTCATATCTGGGAAAATTAGTTTTCTCCGTATTTTCAGCTCGGTCGCCCAAAGTTTAGAACAAGATAATGAATAATGACATTATTGACATTAGAATAATGATCATGGCAGCATGGAATAAGTATGTACTATGCATGGATTAGTATGAAGTTTCCTATACTATTAAATGAGCATTCTCTATATTCACCAGAGCAGAACTCGGTCACCCAGGTACTATTTCAAAATTATCCAACGAACATACATTCGAACTCCAACAGAGAAAATTCCGAAAACTACGGAATTACGGGTGCATCGGTCGGTGATTTGGTCCAACGCGGAGTCCCGGATATCAAATATCCGGTTTTGCACCTCAGTTTGAAACCGGAAAATTTATCATTTCGTCGTTTCGCTGCTGAAACAGACAAGATGTCTGGTGCTGTGTATTTAAGCCAAAGGAATGTTGTTTGAGAATGTAATAACCTCTTTACAAAGTATAAAAACTTTTTGACAAAAAAAAATACAACCGACTTCCACTATAAATAGAAAAACGGAAGTCGGTGGCAAAAAACGTTTTTTTTTTAAATATTGACCCTCACTAGAAATTTCTTCTGTATTGTGGGTGCGTTTACAAACATTTAAAGTCACAGACACAAACAGCCAGACCCGGAACAACTACTAAATATTTGTTCCGTGCGGGAATCGAAACCGCGACACGCAGCGCAGCAGCCAATCGCTTAACCACTGCGCCAACCGTGCCGTCAAATCGTCAATATCGTGTCTTTGGTTTTGTATTTACGTTTTTTGCCACCGACTTCCGAAATTTTAGTTTATTTTTCAATTTGTAGTGGAAGTCGGTTGTCTTTTATGTGAAAAAGATTTTGCTTCTCGCTTTTTTGTGGGTCGGTTTGAAATTTATCTAAGTTACAATAGCCTAATGTCAACTGCTCATCACCTTTTTACAAAATATTGCTTTTCCCGATGCAGGGACTTTAATTGTTGAGGAGTTCTCCTAGTACTTCGCCATCAGCTCTACTTCACCCTATGCATTAGGACGAGCATCAATTGCTTGGCAACCATATTAATGTGCCTAATCGAATCGCAACCCGTGAAAACTTATTATAGAGTAGGTCCGGTGGCATCTGTGGTCTTCATTAGTTCCCCTTCACCAAATGGTGCTTTCCGAGAGCAAATTCATGAGTTACAATAAAAAAATATCTAAATCGCTATAGGTATGCCTATAATATTTGAAGAGTTCCCTCGATTTCTCCAGGATTCCATCATCTAATCCTAACTTGATGACAATGGGACCACCTGGGAAGTATACCCTTTCAAACAAAAAAAAGAATTTTCCAAATCGGTACGGCCGTCTTCGAGTAAATAGGGAAATAAAAAACAGTGGCACTCCGTGAGTGATGACAGAACTGAAAACCTGAAAAAAATCCCCACCGCGGTAATCAACGCGTTGATGTCTTTTACTCCACGCACCGTGGTAATCAACGCGTTGATGTCTTTTTAATGGCCAAAAGCTGGTGTCGTCACAGTGTCGCGAAATCAATGGTTTAGATCTCAAAAATGCCCAACGCGCATAAAGAAGTTTTCAATTTAAAAATAAAAAAGATTCCGACGAACTGAGACCTTTTTTTGAAGTCGGTTAAAAAGGCCTTGGAAGAGATAAGTAGCCGTTACGATTTAAAGTTACGCATTTATTTCAATGAAATAAATGTCCGTTTATTCAAATCACAACTGTCATTCTTTCGCAGTTGTATAAAATGCAGTTCTTTGTTCGGATGCAGTGCGCAAATGCTGTTAGAGAGCCGTGTACTTGTCAACTTTGATTTTATTGGATCAGTCCGTACAATGGAATCAAGTCCTTGCGTTCCGAATAGAATCATTGTGGCAATGATTCCATTCGGTACGCAAGGGTTATTGTTAGATCTTGTTAGCTATTCGAATTCCTTGTTGACAGTTGTATGAAGTGGCTTGTATTTTTGGCTATAGGGATGATGCTTGGGTAAAAAAAAGTATTCTATTTAGTCAGTCAGATAATAAAAAATTTTTAGATACGTACTTTCGCTTTAAACGAGCAATATATTGTATGTATGTATGTATATTATTTGTTTCTTAACGATTTCGTTGAAAATTGCAATATAGAGGTTTACGGGGAGCAAAAAATCGATCTAGCTAGGTCTCATATCTGGGAAAATTTGTTTTCTCCGTATTTTCACCCGAGCAGAGCTCGGTCGCCCAAAGTTTAGAACAAGATAATGAATAATGACATGACATTATTGACATTAGAATAATGATCATGGCAGCATGGAATTTGTAAGTACAGTCACGAACAAAAATATGCATACACTTAGCAATATTCAAAATAATTTTCTCGTGGAATAACGATTGCAACTTGACATACGACTGTTGGGTTCCAAAATACTGTATTCCTAATAACATACAATTACAATCAATACAGTAGGTGAAAATAACGCTAGAAAGTTGATAATTGAATACATATTAATGCTCGTAACTGTACCTACTATCATGGAATTAGTAGGTACTATCCTATACTATTAAATGAGCATTCTCTATTTTCACCAGCGCAGAGCTCGGTCGCCCAGGTACTGACTTAGATAAAACGCATTAAAGTTGGGGTCGCTACGTCACATCTCAGTATAAAATCTACATAGGCTTGACGTTAAGCCTCGTGCAGACTGGCGCGAGGTGACTCTAACAAAACAATTTCTAAGAAAACTTCACGGTAGAACAATTACCGGTGTAGCATCGCGCCACTCTGCACGAGGCTTTATGCTACATTTTAACTCAATGTATTCCCGTAATCTTTTGATAACGTAAAAAAAGAATAATTAACATACGTGTCCAATATTTTTTTTAAATCTAGCTGATGGACATTTCTCTGGCTGAACCTACATCAGATTGGAGATAGAAGACGAAATGAGAAGAAGAGAGAAAATACAAAACATACAATAACTTTTCACCGAAAGTCGAGGTGGGCTGTTGCTGTTGTTAATCAGTTGTCGTTAATTAATATTAAGATATCATTAATTCATTACAACAAAGAAACTAGATACAATAGGGATACTACATAGCTTTATCTACATAACTGGTTGCTCTGATTGACTGATTGTTTCGAGCTAGTTACGCGTTACGGACACGTTAAACACTGTAGGCATTATGCATTGAAACTAAACGCTTGATTGATATTGCTAAAGCTAGGTTAGATATATAGAAATATCTTGTGGGGTGTTACTGCTTTGAATCGGAATTAATAATAAATATAAACTAATTATCTTCAATATTACCGACATCGGTGAAGGAAAAACATCGTGAGGAAACCTAGACTTTTGTGCAGGGTGGCAGGGCATCGACGCGAAAACTGTTTCATTCAGTACATGATTTGGAATCATGTCAACTTTCGTAAAATTTCCGAGGTTTTTTTTTAACTGCTCTTTCATACATTTTTAACCGACTTCCAAAAAGGAGGAGGTTATATATTCGTCGCGTATGTTAGTTTTTTTTTATGTATGTCCCCCGATTTCTCCGTCATTTGTGGACCGATTTTGAAAATTCTTTATTTGTTTGAAAGGGTATGCTCCCAAATTGGTCCCATATAAATTTTATTAACTTTGCTTTGGTAGTTTTTGAGTTAGCTACAAAATACGTATTTTTTTCCCCACTTAGTATATAGATGATATGATAAGTTCCTGTCACTGGTAGTGGTATTCGAATGTGTGTGGGGTAGGTATCACAACTAAAAAGTGAAAAATAAAAACTTTTTACAAAAAAAAAAAACAACCGCCTTCCAAAAAAAAACACTACAAAGTGAAAAATAACTTTAATTTCGGAAGTCGGTGGCCAAAAACGAAAACACAAAACCCAAGACACCGACTTCCGAAATTAAAGTTATTTTTCACTTTGTAGTGTTTTTTTTTGGAAGTCAGTTGTTTTTTTTTTTGTAAAATGTTTTTGACTTTTCTATGAAAACGTAGTTTTTTTTTACATAACCGACGAAAAATTTCAACGCAGGGATATTGACGCAAAAACTGTTACCAAGAATTCAGTACTGAACCCCCTGCGTTGAAATTTTTCGTCTAAAATAGAGGTAAAATTTGTTTTTTTGTTTGTTAGTTTGTAGGCGATATTCTCCGGAACTACCGGATTTGAAAAAACCTTTTTTGCATTGGATGGCCCAATTCTTGAGGAAGGCTTGCGAACGAAGTCGCGGGCAGAAGCTAGTAGTTAATATAAGTATAAAATCGCCAACCCGTCTGATCAATGGTGGTGATCAATGCTCGTGCCTTTTTTGTATGCCTTTGCCCTGCCGTGGGACATGATAGGCTGGTATTATATTATTACTACTAATCAGTGTATTCTGGTTCCCATAGGATGGCCAATAAAATTTCACCAGAGTAATGAAGAGCGACAAACTACAAAAACACTTATTCATTCAGAAACGAAACAGCGGAAGTTATTATACTCGTACATCGAAATAGCAAGCTCTCATAAACTGATGAAATATTCGTGGAATTTCAGGTAAGTACCATTATTGTGGAGCTCTTGAGACATTTGCAAAGTTTCAAATGGGAGGTCTTGTTACAGAGGCCAGCTCATGTAACCGCGTTTGAACAAGTCTGTCAATTAGTCTTCGGTTTCAGGGTGAACTTCTGATATTCTGTTCAAAAATTACAGGCTGACCGCAATAGTGAGGGCATTTGGCGCAGCGCGTAGGTCGCGTAGGCCGCGCAGCGTAGGCGTGTTCTCAACTCGGTAAAATACGTCATAAATGACGGCTATCAGAAGTACAAGTAATGGCACTTCGCTTTTTTTTGGACATATACTATTGACACATCTAAAATTGGATTATTTATTCCTCAGAGAGTAGAAATCAGGATATTTCGCCTCGAATTTGCGTTACTTTCCTTCAGTTTGTTAAAAATTTGTTGTTGTGATCTGAAGTTTATGACAGAACAAATAAAATGTAAACACACGGAACGCATTGCAATGGAGCCGAGCCTAAGAAAGAAAGAAGGAAATGGTACTGTGCTACACGGGGAATTTCGGACTACACTACCTAAATGTAGTTGGGTTTTACATCTAAGCTAAAGTAGTCTCGCACTAAGCTAGTAACAGCTTCCGACAAACTACAACGCATGCAAAGACTAGCCTGCATGGCGACCACGGGCTGTTTGAAGACTACTCCGACTGGACCAGTCGAAACCATGCTGGGACTACTACCGCTCCACCTGTTCATATAGCAGGAAGCGACGATGGCGGCGGCACGTCAAATGCACTACATCTCTGGTATAAGAGAGACACACTATACATCACGCTACTTGATGACTCAATAACGAGTTCCCCCTTACGAAAGCCATAAATGACCGGGGGGGGGGGACGGGACTCGAACAATTTATCTTTGATAAAAATCCAGAATCCGACTTCACGAGGATCGCCGATGCGAGGATGAGTCGCAGACAGTCCGCTGTGTATGGAGGACGACGAGATAGCAGCTTATGTGCTTCTAAACTGCCCGATGGTTGCCACATCGGTAACACATTCGGTAACCCAGGTACCCTCCGGGACTATCAGTAACGCCAAGGCGTTGCTGGCCTTCCTTGAGGAGCTGGAGTGGATGGAATAATCAATTTCCTCATCAGTACGCAAAATACGCGCATTGACGTGGAGTTGCGGATACCAGCCCATATTAATTATAACACATATGAAGCTGCAGTAATGATAAAACGCGATATCAGTAACTATTATGAAACGTTAAGAAGTGCACGACATAAAATCAATTAAGTGGAATTACATTTTAAGTTTAAATCGAGTATATTTGGGATAGGGGTAAAAAAAAATTTACAATCTACCAAATTGTGTGAAAAATACAGTGTGATTCTTCATAATGTGCACATATCGAAATGAGATCTATGCTTAATTTTAACAACAGATTTTAAAAAAAAATCTAAATATGTTTATAGTAGGTACTTTTCATGGAATAAAAAAAAAATTGTAACAAAACGGTGTAACTTTTCATCTGTCGCGAAATGAAACAAACTCCATAATGATTGGAAGTAATTAGGCGTCCTCATAAAATGAAAATTGTGAAAAAAAATCTACCCTCAATTGAAAATAAACATTTTTTTTTTACAAAAATCTGTATTTTTTTCATAATTTTTTACAATTATTGTAAAATTTATCAATAAGATGCCAAAGAGAAAAAAAATATATTTTTGCGTCGATAAAATTAAGCATAGATTCCCTCATTTCAATATGTGCACGTTATAAAGAATCACATTGTATTGTAACCTTAAATATTTTAAAATTAAACTCAAAGATTTCTTGATAAGTAAACCATACTATTCAATCAATGACTTTTTCATGACAATAATACTGCCTAATAAATGACGAAATTATTAAGTAGGTAATGACTCAATACTTAAATGATTCTTGTATGAATAACTGTAATAATTATGTTGGAATTTGACTACGTGGCTCAATAATGCATGTTAATTTGGAAAATTACTACCTAATATGATTAATAATTTTATAAAAAGATTAATGTATAAATCAATTTTGAATTACGCTAATTATATTCTACATCATATCTAGCCACGCGGTAACGGTAACGTGTCAAACCAAGATCAAGCCAAGAAAAAAGAACGGGCGACGCAGCATCCGTGTGTACGAACGAAACGAAAAATTAAAGTTTTTACATATCTTATATTTGGCTAATCAACTTATCTTGATGTTATACGCTAGTTACTGTTTTTATATCGTAAGGTCAACAATCTAACTCTTCTAAAAATTTGTTTTGCTGGTATAAATAAGTCAAGTCAAACCTTGAGCTTCAATTTATCCTAAGTGTTTTGTGTAAATAATTCGACTGTTTAAATTTTCTGAATTTTCTGTTTAAAGCTGACTTTGCATTGTACGGAAATCCTATGCAATGCGAGATCAGCATAAACTGGAAATGTATAGCTTGATGTGTAGCCGTGTGTACCTAAGGTGTAACCTTTCTGAAGAACATCACCAATAAGGTTAATATAGTAATAATGTTCCTGAAAAAAGCCTAAGTAAGAGTTAAGAACTTACCTTGTACAAAGCGGCGAGGTGGTTGGACGTCGCAATTAGGAACGGCTGGTTCACTCCTGGATGGTCCATATCATGAGCGATGGCGGCTAGCAGCGACGCCATTATCTCTAGTGGAGTCAGGTGGTCACGAATCTAATTGACAAAGAGATATTGATGTAGAAAAAGTATTAAACACAGAGCTTAATGTTTAGTTAGTTATAACTGTTTTTAGATTGATGTGACAGATTTTATAAATATCATTAGGTAACTATTTCAGGACCACGTGAGTAATTTTCATAGATTAGTCAAAGAAAATGTAAAAAAAAATGAATTTTTAAAAGTTTCCCCGTAAATTTCGCGCCCTCGCGCCCCTAACCGCCGCAGGAGGAGACGCCCTGGGCGTCGGGAATCATAGGAAGATTTCCGGCCACCGTAGGCGCGGGCTTGCGGCCGGTGAGCAATGGGTAGCTCGCCGTCCGATAAGGACCAAGCCCGGGTCGACGGCGCGTTGTGTTCCACGCGCGTCTCAAAGAGATGTCAGCAGAATTGACGGGGTCCGCTAGGGCCAATGCCTGCCGGGGCTGCGAATATGGGCCGATAGGGATATCGTGGCCCCCCGGCAACATGGCAACGGAAGGAACACGGGTGGGTTTTAGTCAGTAAGAGTCTGACACGCCCTCCCGCTCCACCCAGAGCGGGAGAAGTTATTTGATAATTAAACACCAAAAAAAAAAAAACTGTGGGGCAGCGGTGTCCCTAGGTACACCCACATTTCGCCAGTTATGTTTAAGTCCCATGTAATAGGGGGCGAGCCTATTGCCATCAACCGGGCACAAATCCAGACTCCGAGCTGCTACTGAGAAATTTCAGATAGAAAAACCCAATAACACTTTGCCCGACCCGGGAATCGAACCCAGGACCTCATGCTCAGCAGTAGCGCTTGCGACCACTAGACCAACGAGGCAGTCACGAATGTTTTGTCGCCATGTGTTGTAGGATTTGTTTTGATATAAAAAACTAGCGGAGGTCACGCGGTTTCACCCGCGTAGTTCGCGTTCCCGTGGGAGTGCGGGGATAAAATATAGCCTATGTTACTCGCTGATAATGTAGCTATCCATCGCTAAAAGAATTTTAAAATCAGTCCAGTAGTTTTAAAGTTTATTCGTTACATAAAAAATATAAACCTTTCCTCTTCATAATATTCGTTATATAGATATTATTCTGTTAATAACAACATTTTAAATCAAAGAAGCTTTCCTAAAAGCCATCGTAAATCTTTTGAACTGTGTCTCAGTAGGCAACGCGTCGAGTTGGAGGAGTCTTTATGCAATAATAACCACATCGGATCAGGTGGGTTAATGCCCTTCACCAATCTTCGTATCGATTGGTGAGGCAGACAGACAGTGCGTCGACTGCAACCACAAAATGTGATGTCCAAACAACTATCTAAACGCATTTTGCCCAATTTATTATACATATATAATTTTGAATTCGATTTTATAAAATGCACTTTTTCTAAATTCGAACATTATTTTGACAACCTTCTTCGAGGTAAATCGAAATTACTGTACTGGTCAAAAACAAGCGAGTAGGTAGCCAGCAATGTTACTCTAAAAATACATAACTGTCGTGTTTAGCGACCAAATAAATTACTATGAAAACTCATAACTGTCGTGTTATTTAAAAATGGAACTAACTTTTTACATCGACCCATGGCAACCGAGGAGGTAACTTATCAAAGATTTTCTTAAAATTTCGAACCGGCTTATCAAATAGACCTGTTTAAAGTAAAGAAGAAAAAAATGAACACAATGGCGCGCGAAAAAATTTCTTTTTTCGTCACTGATTCTGGAATTTATAATTAATTTACCTAGTTTTAATTTCCGTACATTGTTTGACAAAAGTACCATACAAGCCTTGGCCGCAACCAGGCATTGATGGACTCACGTAATTAATTGCTGGCCGCGACAGTAAGAGCGCATTAGGTAGGTACGGTTTATGAAAAACTGGCTACTTTCAATAAGTTTAACGGAATGTTTACGGTTCGAAAGACTAGTTTTGTGTATTCAATAGACATAACAAGACAACAGGATCTTGCTTTAATTATTTATTCGTTAATGGGTTTTTGCTGTACCTACCAACTAAAGATAAATAAATAAGAGTTGCCTGTTTCAATTTCAATATTGAAAATTAACGAATGAAATTAAATTTTCGTTCTAATTATAATTACAGCGAACTTAATTCAGTGTGATTGGAAACGGTACTTTGTAAAATAATATTTCGACGATGAATATCAATTATTCTCAATCCGATTAAAAGCCTCTGTGTGGTCTGTAAGATAAAATGCAAATTATTTCCACGAGACTTTCATAAAAGGTGGAACCATATTCCTAGTAATAGTCCAATTCAAGTAGAATATCAATTGGCCAAATCATTTTACGTGCCTGATTAAAATACTACCAGGCGTAAAAAAACCGAAATACACAAGTCAAAACAAAAAAGAATTGTTCGGATCGCTGTAAACAAAAGAGATGTGTTTGCACAGGAATTTTTGGACTCAAACGCGAATAGAGCACGCCAAAAACAAACGTCGAGAAAGCGTCGAACAGTGAACCCCGACCACCGCAATATTTGAAATTAATCTAACATCTGACAAACAACACAATCCCCGATTTGGTAATATCTAGCCTAGTGACGTCAGAAGTTGATATCACATGAAAATTTAATTTCGTCCGACCCAAATACTTGAAAGACCGTTGAACTGTGATTAAGATGAAGGACAGCCCAGCAGACTATGCAATAAGTCGTACCAGTCTACGGACGGAGCAGGGCGCTGGCTATTACACAGCGCAATAAATGCCTTATTCCTGTGCACGGATGCACTTCGTTGCGCAATAGTTGATTGACATTATTATATTCCTATCTCAGCAGTCATCGTTGGTCCAAATTGGGTTCTTGTTAATCACTTACTCTGATGTTATTACTGTTTTCAGGTCAATAAGCATGATACCGCTCTAAATATGTGGATTCAATATTGGGAAACTGTATTCATATACATGCTAACTGCTGTTTTGTTGAACCGTTTCGAGTTGATTAACTTTGTCTTTAAACGCTTGAACGCATTGAGTGCTCAGACGGCGTACTTGAGGGTACTTCAACGGTCGATCTGCTTTTACTCAATATTGCATTTTAAGTACCTCTTCGACATAAGTCTGAGTGCCTTACTATTGTAAAATAGAAAATCTATATATATCAAATGAATCCCTATTTGTCTTGGTCACGGCATCACGCGTGAGCGGCTGGACCGATTTCGCAAATTCTTTTTTTTTATGTTAGGAGAAGGTTCTTATGAAAGAAAAATTAAGAAAGTTGCGCAGAAAGTAGATTGCGGGTCGCTCGCTAGGCTTTATAAAAATATAACCATAGTAGGTAGAGATTTTTTTCTATAGAATAAAACGGGCCATAGGGCAGAGAAATCAGGGAAATTGTCTCTCTAGTGCGATTATCACTTTCACTGTCCACAAAAAAGACACAATAGTTAAATAATCAACTTGTACCATATGTGGCTCATGAGACAGGGAGAGGGTTAACTAAGACTAGCAAAACTATGCATTTAGTCGATTGGACCTAGGTTACGAAAGGTGCACTTCTCTAGGTCAATGAAATGATGTCCTAAAAATCGTCCAGCGAAATATTGGCTTCGGGTACCTAAGCGATCTTGGAATAAAGTAATTTTAAAAGATATTGACGTGTCGTCATGATCATCCACAATCCAATAGTATTTTTTCTTCTAGTTAGTAGTCTATTAGTTATTTTATTTTTCGTTTAATATTTTTATTAACCAATTTCAAGCAAGAACTTGTGTATTTTGCGCATTTAAACTAACCTTACCTTATCGATTGTTACAAAAGCCTGAAATTAATGTTAATCCCAATTATTCGGATTTTCGATGAAAAATATGGTTGCAACAAAACCAGCATTATTTTATTATGCAGGATTACATGATTGGTTTAACACCCCTCTCAATTATTAATTAACGTTAAATCTGCTAATTATATTTACTTATATGAGATAAAAAAAACTTACGAATAAAATAATTTGTTTTAAATTACGGGAATTGGCAGTGAGAGCAAATGAAAAAAAAAAATGTTGAATGAATTAGTTATTGGTTTAAAAAGTCAGAACGAAAAGTCTGATAACTTTTCTAGTGTCACGAAAAAAGTTCGTCTAAAACTCCTTCATTCGAATAAACAATAAAAACAGAATACTCTCTTCGTAAAAGGAGAGGAGAAATCTCTCTTCTTTCTTCAATGGAAAATCCTACCTACGTCTACCTAGGCTACAAGCTACAATAGAATTTTATAAAGTTCATTCCATAATTTACATAAGTTTTCAGCTTGGTAAAGGGCTACTTCACTTTTTATATTCTATTTACATATTGGCCACAATGAAAACATGTTGGAAAGTGACAACACACGATATGTCATTGCTTGTTTCAGCTTTAATTAAAAAAACGAAAATCAGTTTTTCGGCTGGTGCAAAAAATCGAATGCATTTATTTTTGATCTGATAAATCTGACAAGTTAATTATAAAAAAAACGATCGAAAGGCTTTCCATAAAAAATGGTGACTTTTTCAGGCATCATGGAAATAAATTGTCGAGAGTAGATAGTTTTATAATATATTAGAATGCCAACAACCTACACTTAGTGAAGAGGAAAATTAAAACTCGAGCAAAACGTTGGTAAAATGTTTAGATTTACCGTACCAACATGTTTGCTTCCGACGTTTCACCTCTATTATAGCAAAATTATCTACATTATTTTCATTCGAAACTTTTTGTTCTTGAGCAATTTAACACTTAGACCCAGTTCTTTTTCTTGAGATTTTTTAAGTCTTCTGATACAAACAATTTTCCTTAAAGGTTTTAAAAGAATTAAAAGCTTGTTTCCTTAAAAGTTAAAAGTAAAGTAAAGTTTTAAGTAAAGTATTTAATAAACTACTTTAAGGAAAATTGTATATCTTTAAAGAACATTTTCTCCTATTTTTAAGTTTGATTACAGTAGAGAAAACACGTTCAGATAAATTTGATTATTTTCGCTTCAACAAATAATTGTGAAATGGATGCACATTCGTTCCATTTGATTCTACCTGAGATGTCAGGAGTTAATCAGTCCGGAAACTAGGTTTCCGTCGTCAGGTGAATGCTGTCTAATCGTCTGTATAATCCCTGCATCCGCGTCGTGGGGCAGGAACAGACAGTGTCTGGCTTTGACCTGTTCCGTCGCCAATGGCCACACGTAATTTAACGCAGCGCGTCCATTAGAAAATCTAACGATTTACATATGTGGTTTTAACGTCCTGCCATTTTCATGAGATCGATGAATAAACAAAAAAAAAAAAATACTTTATACATTCAAATATTTAAAATAAATCATGAAGATGAATTATGAAGGACATTCAACTTTAATTTAAGAGTAGGTATCGGTGGACGAAAAACTTAATTTATAATTAAAATTAATCAGTTACAGAACATGTACATGTTCACGTATTAAGACAAAGAGATACCTAACATCTTCGCAATAATTGTGTAGGTAACTAAAACATTAATCGTGAATAGTTTTGAAAGTTAATTATGTGAGATTTAATAACCTTCTTATTCTGTATATTTCAAAGGCTTAAAACCCTTCGTATATTAAACGTGTCAACAAAACTTGCTTAATATTAAAATTTAATTGCAATTTTTTATCTGAAGTAACAATTGACATGATAAACAAATTATTTAGACATAAATTTGAAAAAAACATTTTGCAGAAATGTTATTTATGTTAAACATTTTCGCATTTGTAAGTGGCGGATACTCAGCGTACGATTTTTAAATCTTCAATTGATGATTTCGCAGAAATTTCGATTGAATTTTGCATGTTTACAGAGTTTCAGCGATTCGTCGACTGTTATTCATCAATAAATTATTCTCCGAATTGAATTGAATTTAAAGCTCTTGTCTACCACTGGACAATTAGTAGATCGCAAAGTCCTAAGTTTTGCTTGTGCGAATTATTTTATACAAATTATTTATTACAAGAGCTACTACTGAATTTATGATTTAAAACCATTTTAATTTTAGGTCCAGAACACCTAGAACCTCAAGCTAAAGTTTTCACACAGGACTCCTTTGAAACCATTAAGTAGTTCACATCTTTCATGCGACTTTGACCTTAATTTATAACTTAGTTGTATAACCAGATTCATAGGCAAGGAAAATGCCTCAAGCCTTTGAAACGACTATGAAGTTGTATACCTAATTATAGAACTGAACAATTGTTCCAAGCCGTCACTTACTTATACATACTGGTTAATAAATCAAAATCCATCGGCATTTCCATGAGGTAAAAATAAAACCGTTCCGTTTGTGCAACCGCTATGATATTCGAATAATAATGACAGGTCAATAATTACTTGCCCGATTGCGATAACCGTAGTACGGGAACCATAAATACCTCGAATGTACAATACATTCGAGGTATCTATGGTTCCCGTACTACGGGACGCAACCCTTTTCATAATTATGCACGTTTGACCGCTGCTTCGTCTCAGTTTTCTCTGTGTTTGTGCTCCGTATATTTCGATCGTATGTGCACTGCCCACTGCCCAATTGCTCATACGATTGCTCATCATTAGCCGGACGTGTTTGCGGTAGTACACTTCCACCGCAAACACGGTCGCAGTACGGTCACTGGACCTTGAGTGGTTAGCTTGCGTGTTCTGTACTGAGCTCACGCAACGTGTCGTACGTCCAGCCAGTAATAGGACTCGCCCATCAAGGAGCGCTGTCCCAAATTAGACGCATTATTATTTTAATATACATAAAACAAAAGGTATTTTAATAAAACGCGTATACTAAGAGATCAATAGTTAAATTATCTTTAAAATGGTGAAGGTTTCAGAAAAATACGTTTGATAGATTTTGCGAGATTCTCAGTTTTAATTTTACAAAATAATTTCACTATGTAATAATATAAACATAATGTAAAATATTCTTGTTAAGTTATTAAGAAAATACTCTATTTTTTTTTTTTCCAAATAATTAACACTACTCGTTTAGACCAGATCTTCAGTAAAAAACCATTAAAAGTCGGTTATCGTCGCCTTAAATAAAGGTGAATTTAATATAAAGTCCTATCCATATGTGCATTTAAGTTAAACTGTGTTGGATCTCGCGTAGGACAATCGTCCTACACATACATAGGTAAAGGTATTAGACATTTCTGATACCTATGTCTGTCTATCAGAGTGTGTTTATTTTATAACAAGCTTCTGCCCGCGAGCAAGAATCCGCAAAAATATTTTTTCAAATCCGACGGGTAATTTCGGAGATTGCCCCCTACATACAAACAAACTACCTCTTTATAATATTAGTATAGATGTGCGTTTTATTTGTGCACAATAAACAATTTCTTTAACTCTTTATTTTTTTTATATCTTTCCACATCACAAAATAATGATACTTAGTGGGTTTCCCATGCTAATTAAGGACACGTAAGTCGATTCGCCAACTAAGTATATAGTATCTTCTTTTTATTTATTAGTATTTGAAAATACTGTTGGAGCTGCTAAAGATTGTAAGACTTGCATTGTATCACTCAATCTCCTTTGTCTCTAATATTCTAAAAAGAAATGATTTGTTTTTTTGTATGTTTGTTTGTTTGTAATGAATAAACTCAAAAACGACTGAACCGATTTAAAAAATTCTTTCACCAGATGAATGCTATATTATCACTGTATATATAAAATTGTGTGATATCTTTATAAATTAGAATTTATAAAGATATCACGCGGGCGAAGCCGCTGGCGGAAACTTGTATTATATTTACATAGCACAGGTGTGTACAGTACTATGTAGGATAGAGCTATCATTTACCGGGTAATAATAATGTCTTTCATTGACTTGAAAGTGCCCTGGCGGCTTAGATTATGTCATGCTCACTTAAATGTCTCGCTGATGGTAGCGTGTGTGTTGGATCATTAAGTTCCCTTCAAAATGGTTGAGCTGACTGGTGATGATCCATGCGTCATGTTCGTATGTCTTTTCATTTTTGTATTTTGACATCTTGTTTTTATACAATGTCGCCCATGACTCGCCCGCATTTTTCTGAATATTCATGAAAAATTATCGAAAAATAACTTTAAAAGGGGGGTCTACCTGGATTTTATTTTATTTTTTTCAAAATGTCCCTATTATTTTATGAACTTACACGTGTTTTTTTTTTAGAAAAACATGTTTTCATCTCCGTTTTTTTGCGTAGTCGACAAATTTTAATGAAAATGTTAGTTAAACCGAATAACTCATAAGCTTTCAAAATTTTGCAAAATCGAGCCAATAACATCGGAGATATGGCAAACGCTACTCAAAACTAAAAAATTAATAACATGAAAAATATTAAAGATAGACCCTTAAAAAGTTATTTTTCGATATTTTTTCATGAATGTTCAGAAAAATACGGGCGGATACATGCCGGATGAGCGTCATTGTATATATTCATGTAATTTGTTATAATTTAATTGTGCTTATGTGTGTCTTTTGTGTGCACTGAATAAACGTTTTATCTATCTCATCATCTGCCTAGCCTTTTCCCAACTACGTTGGGGTCGGCTTCTAGTCTAACCGGATGCAGCTGAATACCAGTATTTTAAAAGCTAGAAAACCGAAATCCGGTGGCCGCACTTGACGGCCGCAGTAACGGCTGTCATGAATCGTTAGATTCGCCCTATCGCGTCAAATGATAGTCGCGTTTCTGCTTCGGTTTGGCACCTCTGCCACACAATGACGCAGTGATACACTTGCTTGTCTTAGAAACGCTATTTTATAATAGGTAAGCTCACTCTTCTTAGTATGGGCCCTTTTTCTAGTGACTTAGTACGGTGAGGGAAAATCGAGCGATTTAAATCTTTGGGGGGCGGGGTTTGCTTTACGGTGTCAACAACGCTCTCTAGGAAACCACACCAACTTACTTTCATAATCAATGTTTCAGTGTCGTCATTCGCCCGTAAATTGCGGACGCTACGTGAGCGGTCACCGCTCTTCTAGGAAACCGTAACTTTACCTACCACGGCTTATTTTATTTTTCAATTGTTTTTAGGAACGAAGTTCCTTATCGCACGTAGGCTGCTTTTGCACACTTGGCGTTTGAGAGTTAGATCGAAAAAAGTGTAACATTTTGACGGTCACGACACTTTTGTTACAGAATGTTTCTCTTTTTTTTCCATTTATGCTCAAACTTTGTTAATTTAAGAAAAAAACCGGGCTATTGCGTGTCGGACCACACACGATGAAGGGTTCCGTATTTATCCCAAGAACAAACTTAACATTGTAGTTGAAAAACATGTTCCTCCATATATTCCCACTCCAAATGTAAGTTTGTACGCACAATATTCAGTGATTTACCAACATGGTAAGAGTTTTAAATTTAGACCCACCAACCAAATGTACCTCAACATTTGGTAATGAGAACTTAAGAGATTTAGTTTTGTTGGCACAAAAGCATTAAGTAAAAGATTATTAGTTGCGAACTATTTCGAAATAACAGCCAGACTATCGTGACATGTAAGAATTCCGTCTCTTTTCTATCTATTTTAAAAATAAGAGTGTTTCATCAGACTCATCAACGAACAGAATTATATCCGATATGTTAGCCATCATTTATGGAAGGTTATTAATATAAACTAGCAATAGGAAAGGGCCAAGAACTGATCCTTGAGGTACGCCCATCTTTACTAGAGTCCCCGAGAACGTCGCCTCATAAAAATTTACTTTTTAGTGCCTGTTTTATAGATAGGAAAGAACAAGATGCAGCTTGTCCACGAATTCCGTAGTGGTGTAATTTACAGATCCCAAACGCTTTTGAGAGGTCACAGAAAATACCAATTGCATCCTGGGATTTCTCCCAGGATTCCAAAATGTGACTGATGAGTTTTACTCCTGCGTCAGTCGTCGACCTACCTTTCTTGAAACCAAACTGGCGACGACTATGTAAAATCGCACTTGATTAAATAAGTGACAACATCTGGTCTACCGTTTTTCATATATTTTACTCAATGCTGGTAGCACAGATATAGGTCTATAATAAGAGGAATCACTCTTATAAATCGATTAGAAAAATCAGGAAACGTACCGCGAGCTGTCTGAACATTGCCGCTGTCTGGGCAATTGTGTCAATGATATCTCCACGAACCTTAACGGAAATCCCCCATAAGTCTTCAGTGTTTTTTATGTAAAGACTTTTGAATGCTTTTTTAATTGTGACAATAGAAATAGGTTTGAATTCTCGAAACTTGGAATTTCCTTACTGAAGTTTTCTTTGAGAAGAGATTTAGCTAATATAGATGAAGGGAGAGATTTCGTAACCTCTATTGGGATGTTGGTAGAGAAATTTTCTAGTGTCTCAGCAACCCTTATCTGAAATGGTATCATAATGAATTTTTAAAGACAATTTATTTTGATCTCGCTGTTTTGCATATCTAGTTTCTTTGTTAATTAACTGCCACACAGATTTTCTTTTATTATTAGAAATACAAATTTTGTTACTTAGGTACTCATTTAGATTTAGACATTAATTGTTGCAAAAAAAATTGTGCCCGTGAGGTCTACTGTTAGAAGTCAATGAGTCTTTATAACCACGCAATATGGTCAAACTAATTATACCTCTTCCACTCTACAAGCTCTTAATAATTTAGAAAACGTTTCCGTAAACCCTCCTATCGCATAAGTGTGCAAAGTACAGTCAAATGGATAAGTTAAAAGAAAGCTCTACGGCGCCACTTAAACTGGCGTTCAATCTTCATGCATTTAGTATGAGGATCGACTATTCTGGTTGCTGTGGACGGACACCACAATACTAAATTTATGATGATGTTACACAAGGCTTTAGAAATTCAATGTATGTTTCAAAGGGGGTCAAACTGGAGTCTATTTGTACATCATTTGAACCCTGTTTAAGCTGTTGGCAATTTGGATTATTCTGGAAAATGCACACGTTCTACACAGACAGTGTAGCTGTACAAAATAGAATAGTACCTTCGTGAAAACAGCTTTAGGAATTTATCAGCTATGTCTGAATAATTTGAATTTGTTTAAACCAAATAAAGTCTTGGATTTCAAAAGTTTCTTATCTTACTATATCCGTTGCTGAAATCTAATTGACTTTAGCAACATTTTGTTCCAATTTCAAATCAAGGTCGGTAAAAGTTTAAGAAATTCTTCTACTTCTTAAGTTTGGAAAAGTATATGAAACTTCACTACAAAATTCGAAAAGCTACGAACAAGAAATACTAAAATTAATTTTCCTCGTTAGTATCCTCGTTATTTTATTTACGGTTTTCCTCACCTGTTTAGTTGTGATATGCGGAAACATTAAACACATGAAGGGTTTCTCTTTATTTGAATTTAATTCTTGATTGTTTAGTTTTTAATCACGTCTTTTTCCGAGTCGTTTTAAACTTGTATTGTGCTTTTACCAATATGCTCGTCACGCGGCGTGGTCGCGAGTTTATTGGTCCTACTTGCAACTTGGTAGCATGATGAGTACATGAGTCATCATGCGGCCAGTGTGAGAGCTTTAAAATAAGTGAGTTAACCTGTAAAGACAGTTTTAATAAAGGGAAATCTTTAGAATTTTCATTATTTCCGTAATCCGCAAACTGGGGAAGACCGTAAGATGTTTATAAAATAAGAAGGTACGCACCCTCGCCGCGTGATGGCCTCCTGAGTGGTCCTGTACTTATCACGCGACCAGGCCGCATTTTGCAAATATGACTGATCTACTAGCAACCATGCCGCGTGATTGCTCATTACTATGAGCTCCGCACGAGTCCGTAGCTACTCGGGAAACCAGGAAAACACGTGGTTAAAAATCGAAGAACATGAATAGTCATGAATTGAATGTGAAGAAGGATTTAATAAAGAGAAATCATAGTGTGTTCTGCAGTTTCCACATACTCATATCAGTACGTGTTTGAAGAAAGATTTTACATTCTTAGACCCATTTATATATAATAGAAAATTAAATTAGGTTAGGAGAAAAATAAAACAACTTAAATATTTACTAACCATCGCTTATGCACAGTTATAAATCTGCTTGTTGTCTGCAAATACTCGTAGAACCGCTAACATGCTGTTTTACATTGATTAAACAAATTTAATCTAGTTTTTACTTTAAACTCATTGTTAATTTATTGTATTAAGTACTAGCTGACCCAGCAAACTTCGTTCCGCCTAACAGTCAATGAACACATTCATTGTTAGGATTTTAAAATTTCTACCCTACCTACCCTACCTACCTACCCTACCTACCTACCCTACCTACCTACCCTACCTACCTACCCTACCTACCTACCCTACCTACCTACCCTACCTACCTACCCTACCTACCTACCCTACCTACCTACCCTACCTACCTACCCTACCTACCTACCCTACCTACCTACCCTACCTAACTACCCTACCTACCTACCCTACCTACCTACCCTACCTACCTACCCTACCTACCTACCCTACCTACCTACCCTACCTACCTACCCTACCTACCTACCCTACCTACCTACCCTACCTACCTACCCTACCTACCTACCCTACCTACCTACCCTACCTACCTACCCACCTACCCTACCTACCTACCCTACCTACCTACCGAGATATCAAAAAAGCCGATCCACACAAAACGTATGAGAACGTGAATTTTCTTCATATTTTTTTTTTTCGTTAGTTTTTCCATATTTTCTCACCGTTTAAACCTTCCCTGGACTACGACAAACATTTCAAAACCAAAATCAGCTAAATCGGCCCAGCCGTTCTCGAGTTTTAGTGAGACTAACGAACAGCAATTGATTTTTATATATATAGATAGATTTATGCACTTCCTAGACTGAAGCCTACATCAGGAAAATGGGCATCAGTGTTTTATTTTAACTGTTAAGTTACTTTTTGTAGATGTGCCGCTTTTTATAAATAAACGAATATATTATAAACTCCAAATTAATATGTGAGGAAAAACCGTTACAGACTCCAGAAATATTAACCACGAAATCCTTCATATATTCAGTAAAATTTGCGTACACGCATAGATAACCTCTCGTATTCGTCTTACTGCCCTGCAACGATCCATGCATAAATTCAAATAACACGTATAAGGTATGTCGATACCGTATTGAATTTCATATTTTTATGGAACACCACCAGTTGGTGTCTCGAAGGAGGTACACACGTAGTTTTTAAATCATTCGATTGACATCTATTTTGTGCCAGAAACTTAAGTACGTCATTTTGAAAGATAAAAACTTTTTACAAAAAAAAACAACCGACTTCAAAAAAAAAACACTACAAAGTGAAAAATAACTTTAATTTCGGAAGTCATTGTCTTTGGTTTTGAATTTTCGTTCTTTGTCACCGACTTCCGAAATTAGTTATTTTTCACTTTGTAGTGTTTTTTTTTTGAAGTCGGTTGTTTTTTTTCTGTAAAAAGTTTTTATTTTTCACTTTTTAGTTGTGGTACCTACCCCACACAAATTCGAATACCACTTCCTGCTATGTAAATAACAGTGACAAGAAGTTAACATATCTACATACTAAGTTGGAAAAAATACGTATAATTGAAGCTAACTCAAAAACTACCCAAGCAAAGTTAATAAAATTTATATGGGACCACCTCTGAAGTATGATCTACCAAACAAAAAAAGAATCATCAAAATCTATTCATAATTGGCGGAGTAATCGCGTAACAAACATACAAAAAAAAAAAAAAACGTACAGACGAATTGAGAACCTCCTCCTTTTGGAAGTCGGTTAAAAATGGAATAAAGAGGGCACTAGGCTAATTCCTTGAACTATTAATATACTGAATCTGAAACTGAAAATACTTCAAACCGCCCGTAAATTGTTCGAATAATTGCAAAGGGCGAAGTGACTTTCTTTCATGTGACGGCGTAATTAACAAAATGGACGTCTTTATTGAATGCGTATTGTTATTTTGGCGCCAATTCAGTTTCTGTTTTCGCTATTGTTTGTTTGGTTTTCACCGAAATAAATTGTTAATGCGTAATTTTGTGCAACAAATTGTATGAAAGTATACAATTTGTTGAGTTTTATAAATAAAACAGAGTGACTGAACTCCCCTTTGAAAATACCGGCTTTTGTGTGAAACTTTATTTTCTAACAAAGAGCCTTCAATATAAAGATTGACGAAGTTTTATGAATGGTTAGCACCGTTCATAAAAATTCATAAAACTAAGGAGACAAGAACGTTTGCATCGTGTAAATGACGCGCCTGCTTTTGATGCTGCGCTTATAATATATTACTTTTGATGCTTCGCTTATAATATATTACTTTTGATGCTTCGCTTATAACATATTACTTTTGATGCTTCGCTTATAATATATTACTTTTGATGCTGCGCTTATAATATATTACTTTTGATGCTTCGCTTATAATATATTACTTTTGATGCTTCGCTTATAATATATTACTTTTGATGCTGCGCTTATAATATATTACTTTTGATGCTTCGCTTATAATATGTTACTTTTGATGCTTCGCTTATAATATGTTACTTTTGATGCTTCGCTTATAATATATTACTTTTGATGCTTCGCTTATAATATATTACTTTTGATGCTTCGCTTATAATATATTACTTTTGAAGTTCTAATGAAGTCGTGGTACAGTGGCGTGCAATTAGAACCAAGCCGTATATCGTAGGTTGCAATCATGGCCGTCGAGGGATCATATGGTAGAAACTTATACCTGACTCCTATACACACAGCCCATACCAAGAAGTTTACTGACGCGTTGCCAACCTTTGAGATAAAGTTTTAAAGGCTTTTATCTAAATGGATATCATGTCTATTTTAAGTAATTTTTTTTCGTATTTATTGAGTGGAATACATCTTCAACCCACTCAATAAATATGAGATACAACTACAAGTTGAAATTTTAATGGTTGTTTTCCCGCGGCAGAACAGTTTGCTCTTAGTAGTACTATTGAATCATAGAGTTAACTCAAAAATTAAAATGTTTTTATTTTCAAATAATTCTAAAAAATATGCATATACTTGAAAGCGTGAGAATCAATAGTATCCTGTAGGCATAACGTAGGTACTTCTCGAACCGCATGTGTGGCGGCGCGCTTCCGACAAAGCGAAAAGCGGTTCGTAAATTTTCAGACCAAAATAAGCAGTCGCGCGTAGTGGTACGGCATAAACTAGTTTGCGCGGGCAGCGGCGAGCCTCTCCCCACGCAACCCCGCCCCCCCGCACCGCTGGCGCCGGTTTTCTCAGTTGACCCGCGATCGTCGTATGACGCGTAATGCGATATCGTAATTTGCAAAAATGGATCGACAATGCAGTTATTCCAATTTGGTGTACGTCGCTATTGTACAATCTGTACGCTAGGGCTAGTTATAACTTTACGCGGAGCCGCAAATCTTGGGAGTCGCTCCGTCTTCACGGGGTTCTGAACCTGGGAAGACGACACATACAACAACAGACTGCGAAGTGTGTGTGAACTGTGCATGCATCCCTATCATTTTCGTAGAGTTCATGCACTCCACGAAAACCCGCGCCGACCACAATTGCTTTTTGTCAGTGATTGATAGAAAATCGTTACTAGGAAGTGTAAGTACCTACTCGTACCTTTGTGAATAAATAAAATAGCGAACAGTGAAAAAGTAGGTTAGTTATTAAAATCATTGTAAATAAGTTGATTACAATTTTTTAATACGCCATAAATACTTAATTTTTATTGTACCAAAGCGACGTACTCCAAATTGGAATAACTGTTATTTCGATACATTTTATTTATTAAATTCAGAAAATAATTTTATGTAAGAAAATAAACTTGTTTTTTAGTTTCGTGTTCAGTAAGTTGTAGGTAAAAAGTATTTATGGCGGTTCTAAGGCCGTAAAAGTATGAAGGGAAAATTTGAATAACTTTAGGTAAAGACGTTATCAGCTGCAGCGGGAGGGACAACGACCGCACGGCGCTCACGCCTGTCTCGTAGGTACAGTCAGTCAAGTTTTGTTTTTCACAATTCTAAATCCGCCATTTTTGAATATTTACAAAAAATATTTTTATAAATCTATTGTACTACCAAGACAAAATCATTTTGCTGCGGAAAAACAACCATTAAAATTTCAGCATATCGTTTTTTAATTATTTTTTAATCACTTAGAGCATATTTATTTTAACTTCGTTCTGCATTTCAGATTCAATATAATTTCTACAAACGGCTGTTTTGCCTGAAAAACTTTTGGAAAATATTATACGAGCCTGCTCAATTTAATATGATGCCGAGCGCGCGTTACACGGAACGCGTGTATCAAAAATTCCATAAAGCCTTCCCAATTTGTTATGTTTTAAAGTGAATGCTGGTTTTAATGAAAATGCTCTAGGGTTCCAAAACAGGTAATTAACAAAACGTATGTGTCAGGTTTGAAATTAGTGGTTTCGTTATTATGTCATTGATAGACGTTATTAGTAGAACTAACACAATACTATTCAGCGACAACCCTGAAAAAGTGTACTTACGCGTTTCTGCTGGAGGAAGCAATGCATTGCCTGCGTGACGTCAGCTGCGTGGATCGAATTGTGGTAAGGATTGGAGCTATGGTATCCTTCTTCGATCAGGCTGAAGAGTTTCCAGGCCCTGGTTGCATCAAGTTGGAAGTGGGCCAGAAGGCCGTACATCTGGAAGAGATGCACGCATAGCACTGGCAGGCATCGTCCTGGTGGAGGAAAGATAAATTAGTGTTTGTTGAGGTTAAGATGGTGGGACGGGTATTATGTTTGTGAAGGAGAGTGTGTCTTTATCCTGCATTGGTACCAGTGGTACCTACACAAGATGGCTAATGACGGTTTGACCAGTCAAAGTGGGCAAAAATTTTGCAGCTGTGACCTTTGATATTCAACTGCCAATGGAAACCATACTCCGCTAATTCGCTCAGTTCAACGACTGTTTAGTCTGTATAGGTAGTTAATAGTCGAACCTTGTGAGCAACGGCTTCATGACGTAGGCACAGCTAGTTTCCCGCTTACGGGGAAGACTACCACTTAATTTGCTCAATATTCCTTTTCCTAGCACAAAACTTCAAGCGGGGTTTACCATTACGAAGCCTGACAAAAATAGCAACGTAAACATCGGCCAAACTTCTGGCTTCGGCTTTAATATGCCCAAAGCTGTGGTCAAAGTTTAAATGAATGTTCAGGAACATGCCGCGGCTCGTGTAGACGCGCCTTGATAAATGAACGCTAAACTGGACCGCGAACAACTTTAGCCGAATCGAAAATATGGCGATTTCTACTTTGAATATTTATTGAGACCGTTCGTAACTCAGTTAAAGCTACTTGCCACTCCAGTACGATCTCATTGGAGTAAATAAATTAAATTCTAACTTGTTATTAGTAATTGTATTCGAATTCTATCTAATTTTGTCTAATTTTATTTAATGTTGTCTGATTTTGTTTAATTTCATCTAATTTTGTTTAGTTTTCTATAATTTAATCTCATATTATGATTTTAATATCTGGTTGACCGATTTTTTTTTGGTAGTTTTCTTTAAATGAAACCTAGCTAGATCGATTTATCGCCCCCGAAACCCCCTGCATACTAAATTTCATGAAAATCGTTGGAGCCGTTTCCGAGATTCAGATTATACATAGTATATACATTGTAGCGTTGTGTGAGGTCTCAACCGTAATTAATCACAATTAATCACATCACTAAAAACGTGCTACAACACTAATATTCTAAGGACGCTCTGCCATTTCGACCTCCGCTGGCTTACATAAAGGAAGATATTCCTTGATTATCAGGATTACTTGTGCCCCGACCTAGGGTGAGTTCCACATTACATTGGTATTTATACTAGACCCTTTGCACCGGATAACCTAAATTGATTTCATCACCTATGTAGTTTCTGATTTCTCATATGTCAATGTCGGACACGCGGCTGGGGTTATCCGGTGCACAGGAGATGGTAATATGTATGTATTGCTACTGCATCGAGGCTGTGTAGGGCCTCACTGTATGTTACAAGCGATCAGCGAGCCATCTGCTATGATCATAATTGCATTGTGTTTTATGCTCGCGTGTTCGCCATATTTAACCTCGTTTTACATCTGTCAATGTGCCACGCTATGTTTGCAAACTCTCTGCCTGTAAGCCGCTGCGATGTATTGAGCTTCACCTACCATGCTTCCCACACCGTTCCGTGGCTTAGAAAGGGGAAGAAGCTAGCACATCGCATGCGGCTTGCTGATATTTGCACCGCATCTAACATGCGCTCCCTATGGCGCTTCCAGGGCTCTCTGTACGGGCTGAAGGCAATACCTCTTACCCAATTCTGCACGCTGCTTGCATGCGTGGCTAACTGCACGCTACTGAGGTCTGACGAAGGCCTGCCTACCTGCGGCCTACCGCCGGGAGCCTGTGCTGTCAGGCGACCTCCACGGCTACTGACTTGTACTACAACGTGCTAGAGCCGTCCGGCCTACTGCGGAGCCTATGCTGAGCAGGTCCCCGCATCTACCACGTGCTACCAAGAACGGTACCCTTCCTATTTTACTGTGTTAGTGCTCGGAACAAATCAGTGTGACCTTACCGCGACCTAGCCGTGTACTTTCTACCTACTACTGTGTTAAAAATATATGTATTAACTTGTCTAGCTGTTTTACTATCTACCTAACCGTTAACGGCCTGCACGGCCTACCCTGCGCAGCCCTAGCTGTTACAACATTATATACAAGAATTGCTCGTTTAAAGGTATTAGATGTGTAAATATATACTAATAGTATTGAACGATAACATGTATGTGTGCTGCGAGGTGTAAAAATAAGTTGGTTATTAAAATTAAATATACTTCACGATTTTTAAAAACATTTTTTTACAGCACTTGCATATTCTGAATTCCAGTGAAAAAAGCTTCCGTTTTCAAGCACAATACTTGTTGGTTCATTCCGCAAAATTACCTTTCACAAAATATCTACCGGACGCAAAATGCCTATTTCTCAGAATATTTATTCGCAAAATTTCCCTTTTCCCAATGTAGGTACTGTTGACTCAATTGTTATTGACTTAAACACCATCAAAATAAATAAATTTCGCAAACTATTCAATTTCTGTCCTTTGTTTTTATTTGTGTATATAGATGTACCTACCTACCTATCTATCTATCCGAATAAAAGATTTTATGTAATCCTCTGTGCGCGAATAAGACTCGCACTTGACCGATGTTGTACTGCATACGAAGGATTGAATGTACATTTGAAATAAAATTTAAGTAAAAACCTTTTTTAAAACAAGCTTTATATGAACTAAAAAGTACAAAATAAAACTTACGTAAACATTGAACTTTAATAAAGGTATTCTTAAAAGCTTGAGGCTTATCTTAAAGTGTAAGCAGGACATTCACGCCTCAAGCTTTAAAAAAAATTATTAATTCTATGTTTACGTAAGTTTTATTTTGTACTTTGTAGTTCATTTAAAGCTTGTTTTTAAAAAGGGTTTTTACTTAAATTTTATTTTGTACTTATTAGCATTAGAACATGTTTAAATATCTGTTCTATCACCTTCACTTGAAAGGTATATGTAAAGACAAATCCAATGAACCCAAACGCGTCGTTACATAAGTCATGGTGTGAAACCAACAAGTTACACTATCCAAGTCATGGTATAAGTTAGAACGGGCTATCATAATTGAATGCGTACCTATATAAAATTAACTGTCTGTGCTGTTGACCGTTTAGGGAGTTCCCTCGTCTGGAGCCATCCCTGGGTGCAACACCAAGGTCATGGTGTACAGGCTATCATAATTAAATGCGTATATAAAATTTTGGTTCTGTGCTGTTAACCGCTGAGAAGTTCTCTCTTCTGGAGCCAAACTTGGGCGCAGCGACCAGACCATGGTGAACTTTAGAACGGGCTATCGTAATTGAATGCGTATATAAAATTGAGTGTCTCAGTTGTTGATCGCTGAGGAGTTTCATCGTATGGAGCCAATCCTGGATGCTGTAGCCAGGTCATGGTAGACTATAGAACGGACTATCATAATTAAATGCCTATATTAAATTCCGTGTCTGTACCGTTGACTGTTGTGGAGTTCCTTCGTCTGGAGCCTATCCTGGGGGTAGAATCAGGTCATACATCATAAAGAAATGCATTGTCTTCAAAACTGAACCAACATGTAAAATTTCAACTCCGTAGGATAAAAGGAAGTGGTTCTAATTCAGCTTGCAAGATTTGCTAACAACTAACTAACACACTAACAAGGCAAGTTAGTAAAAAGGGACATTTTGCGAAGAGACATTTTGAGAAATGGATATTTTGCGTCTGGTAGACATTTTGCGAAGTGGTAATTTTGCGACTGAGCCTGCTTGTCATCCCCGCTTGAAGCTTTCAGTACCTAGTATTTTTTGGATGTTTGAACAGTACGAATAATATTGTAAAGATATTTCGAAATTTCACTATAACTATTCCAAATAAAAACAGGTAGATGTTTTTATTTGGAAAGTTTTTGAAAAGTTTACCTAAATAAAAAGTTAACTGAATAAACCAAAACTAGACTAGTTTCGAATTCACATAATTCAGTACAATATGGTAATATTTAAGTTTATAACGAGTTCAGAAGTGTATATTTTAGTCGTCGGTGAAAGAGCCAAAGTCAAAAGGTTGAACTTGATAAGTGTAAAATTAACTCTTTATTTGACTCAATAACTATAGCTAACAGTAAGTAGCACTTGACTTTCATAGTTCAGGTATTTGCTGCACGTTTAGCATGAGCACAATAGAAACGGGTTTTGTCGACGGAAGAATAGACAAAATGACAGATTGTGATTGGTTATCTGTCATTTTGTCTATTCTTCCGTCTACAAAACCCGTTTCTATGGAGGTCATGCTACGTGTTCTGGAAACATTAGTAAACGAGCCTTGAAAAGGTAGTAAGTTATTATTTCAAATAGTTTAATTGATTCAGTTTCAGTGTGAAAATAGAAAAACGCGAATTTTTTCGAATTCTTCGAGTTTAGGAGGGTTTTCCTGTCACGCTGACCGCACGCTGACGGTCGGCGTTGATGTCAATATGTAAGTAGTAGTTAAAGCGCTGAGCGGTCAGCGCCACTCAAAAACGCTACCTATAACTACACATATTAACCCATGAGCGCCGACCGCCAGCGTGCGGTCAGCGTGACAGGAAAACCAGTCTTAATTTTGTAAACGAGTACCTATCTTTCAATATTTCAGTCGCATGATGACAAACAAAGCTTTCTCTCGTTTATTTAATAGGTATTCTCACATTTGTTCACCTCTAATACGTGAATTCGTGGACTTCCCTCTAATAGTGAATCAACAAGTGGCTACTCAGGAAAATTCCACCTACAATTTTTCAACGTTTCACATACAACCACCTGCCTAACAATCTCGGTTGAATATCGATAAGGTATTATTATACCTTCGCGACTGAGCTACTTTATAAAGTGGAAGAGTTTGTGTTTTTTTGTCAGTATGTATCTGACTGATTAGTTAAAAAAATACCTACCGATACAGTAGCCTGGACTTTTAAGCCTGATTTACACGGTGCCATTTTATTGCCTGTGGGCATACCTTAAGGGTCTATAATACCTCAAATTGCTGAGCATGATCTTCCGTTATATCGAAAATACTGCAGCATTAATTTTAAATTATATGATAAAGTTGAGGATTTTAATGTTAAGTAGGTACTATGTTTGAAGAAAACACGATTCCATAAAAAATAAAATCTTGAAAAAAAATCCAATGTTACCTCCAACCCGAACAAAAAACCGCTGGTATTAAAAAAATACTTCAAATGCTATCAAGAAACTTTGCTTAATAACTGAACTAACTAAGAAAGTACATAGCAGCGATTATGTTTTTTATTAATTACCATTATTTTCGCCGTAAAAAGCAATTACCTAAACAATTGGCGCCTTGGAGCCACCAGCACCCCACTCTGTCTCGCTGCGAGTATGGTGCGAGCGAGATAAAAAGTGAATTAGAGCTGAGGTAGCATGGGCTCTTCAGTTGAAACAACAATAAAAGTTTCCGCGTCTAAAGGGTGTTTAGACGATGCAAGTCATTTGTTGCTTCAAATTTATTGTATGCCACAGACAAAAAACTTGCATCGTGTAAATGCAAGCCGTAAAAATGAACATAGGCTATATTTCATGTGATTGTGTCAAACGGGAGCGGACAACAACACAGCGACAGGTAGATAACAACATAAGAACATAAGTCTTGCGTAAGTCATAACCTCAATACATACGGTACAATTAGTGACGGTAAATTCCCGAGAATATTCTCCTTGCGAGAACTTTGCTGTTAAGTTCTCGAGAATGTTCTTTTGGAAGGGAATTTACGAGAATGTAAAAGTTGGATGACTGTATTGAATCGGTCTATTTTTAGAGTAGTTTTGAATGCATTTGAACGTTTTACGAAGTTTACGTTAAAATAAACTACTCTACAACTTGAATTCTCAGTAAATTCTCCTGAGCGAGAATATTCCCGAGAATATTTCCGAGAAAATTCTCATAAATTCTTTAAAATTTCGTATGGTATAAATGTTAAATTAGGATTTCTGTATTAAAACTATGAGTTAAAAATAGTCAGCTTTTACTTTACTGTTACTTATGCTAGTTGTCCATTTCCTCTTTCTCCTCATCTAACATTTGATCCATGTCATCTAAGTTGATGTGGTCTGTTTCCGTCAATATTACCAGCTCATCCTCTGCCTCTTCTTCAGATGTGCTCTCTTCTGATTCTAAATTGATTGTAGGCTCTTCTCTTTCTCTTGTGGCTGAGGTACTTGGTTGTGGTTCTTCAGACTCCTTGTTTAATGGTTTTTGTTTGTTTATAATTTTCCAGTTGTGAGCAATCAGGTAAATTTTGCCTGCTCTTTCGATGTTGAATTTATTACGTTTTTTTAAAGTATATTTGGAATTGTGGAAAAACAGCGTTCTACAGAAGCAGAAGTTGCTGGAGCAGTCAAAATGTTCAGGGCCAGTGCTCCTTATTCTGTTTTAGAACATAATGGTGCCGATTCTCTTGTAACAAATGCCTCTAAACTAGACTAAAAATCATCAAAATTTATTCCTGTCAAACGACGATTTCCCATTCTGAAATAGACTAAAATGACACAACTTAACTATATTTTAGTTTGACAGCATGGTACTGAAATATTAATTTAGTGAAAATGACAATTCTGCTATTCTGAATTTTACGTTTTTCACCTAAAATTTAGATTTTCTAACTAAATCTGACTATTTTTAATCGCGACTAAAAACGTGTAGAGTAAAATTGGTTGTCATGAATTTTAAATTCACACCAATACCTTGACTTCAGGTGCAAAAACAATACTGAATCTTTTTTTCTTTTGCTTATATCTCGAAAACGGTGTGTCCAATAGCAAAAATAATGAAAATTTCGATCCCCTTAATAAAACCATTAAACCGCTTATTTTCCATTCAAAAAGTGAAAAATTCCATATAAAATAATAATAACCCATGTTTGCAAAGTAATAAATGATTTGATTTGATTTTGATTTGAGGCTGCCCCCTGCGCGCCTCCGGCTCTAAAAAGAATAGCTTTGAGATTCTCATAGTTTTGACTATGAGAATCTCAAAGCTATTCTTTTTAGAGCCGGAGGCGCAAGGAATTTTAGTGATAGTTTAGTTCGGTGTACCAGAGAATCGGCACTATTGTTTGCCACCACGCAACTGGCTTGACTTGCTCCACAAACCAATGCCACATTTATATTCAGATACTTCTTCAATTTGAGGAGTGGTGAGAGAGAAGCCACGGCGTCCTCGTCTTACGTCTGACACAGGTCCTCACCGGACACGGTTGTTTCGGGAGGTCCCTGTTCCGGATAAGGCGGGAGGAGACGCCTGGGTATCACCATTGTGTGGATCGCCCGGAGGACAAGGTGGAGCATACGGTGGAGGTTTGTACGGCTTGAGCGGGGCACCGTGTCCTCGTGGAGGCGATCGGCGGCAGTGATCTCTCGCGTTGTACGGAGCGAGAGGGCATAAGAAACCGTCTCTGCAAAGCAGTAGTGCTCGCGAAGGAGGAGGCGGAACGCGTGAAGGAAAGGCAAATTTCGCGCCCTTACGCCCTAGCCGCGGCAGGTGACGCCCTGGGCATCGGGAATCCCAGGCCAATTCCCGGCCACTGTAGGCGTGCGCTTGCGGACGGTGAGCAATGGGTAGCTCGGGATCCGTCTATGTTTGGGAACGGTGCGGGTGCGGATCGGTTTCATTTTGGTGGTACACACACAATAAGGGGTGATCTTCTTCAAACGGGCAGAAAAGGCAAGCGCGCAACTACAGCCGCTACAAATATTTGTTAACTAAAGAAATATTAGCAATTTCCACTCCGAAATCTCATACAGTAACCTTTTTTCGATTAAAGTATAAAATAACAATTAAAGAAGTCGACTTTGGACCTTGAAATAAAAATATTGTATTAAAATTTTGCAATTTTACTTCCAACTTTAAATTCTCGTAAATTCTCTGTCAAAAAGAACATTGCAGAATATTGCAGAATATTCTCGATCCGAGAATATTCTCAGTAAGACAATATTCTCTCGACCCATCACTAGGTACAATAGGACATTAATGACTCAGTTCCGTAAAACAGGTTTTGGGTTTTCCGAGCAGACAAGTTTCATTCGAATGGTCTGTTAGGAAATCGGAAATTTCGCAACATCCGATTTTTTCTAACGTTACAATAACTTGTATAGCTTTTCCAAGCGTAGTTTTTATGGCAATATTTTGTTTATTTTTCATTATACCTAGCTGTATTTGCGCGTCTCTCGTGTTCTGTATTTACACATTTAGTAACGTCCTGGTCCCTTGTTCAAATGACAATTTGTATGCTTATATTTAAAACGAAATTATAATTCAGGGCCTAGCTTATAAGGAATTGAAAGCAACATAATTGTACTCTTAACATTTTTTTTTAAACTGAACTGAATTCAAAGCTGAACTAAATGTCAACTCTTTCAAATTCTGGCGACATAAGTTGCTTTTTAGAACACATATAAGTCCAATTTAGCAACTAAAATACAAGTACCACAGTTTTGTAAGCACAGAATAATCAGGCAACGTTCTCATTGCTGGGATTCAGGCCTCCTCTGTTCGAGAGAGTCGGCCGTAATCCACTTGGTGTGACATGTCCTCGAATTTGAGAACCTGCCGGTTTCCTCTCAATGTTATCCGGCACCGATTTTGGGAGTAGCGGTGATGAAATGTATTACACATACACAAAGTTTGACTGGATCAGAAGTGTTAGAACATAAGACCTACTTACTCGTAAGACAGGGCCGTCACCAATGGTTTTTGTTTGTAAGGTTTAACACGAACTGCGAGTTAATAAAATACATGTGCGTGAATAAGGCGAGACGGGCCAGCGAGCCCCGCATGTCACGGACGTGTCGCAATTGTCGCGAACACGCTCATCGCTTACCTACGAGTACATGTTAATTTGAAACAGGCATGCATAAAGTGACCAGACGTCCCGTTTTGAAGGGGACCGTCCCTTTTCCCGGTGTCCCCGACAAAAGCCTAGGGACGCAAATTTGTCCCGTTTTCAGAAACGAGACAATTATGCGGTGGGTGGAAGTGTTCAAACATTTTCACACCAACAACCTTAAGCGTGACAATGACAGCTTTTGTACTTTAATTGAATATATTCTATGTATGCCCAAATGCGGCACAAATGCACCAATAGAAAGAGTATTTTCTTTAAAAAATAAATTGTGGACGTCTGAAAAAACCCAGTTACAAGTTACAGGTTCCGGTCCTTATGGCGATGTTGATAACTAATAGGTGAATATAAAAAACATACCAAGAATTTTATTCTTACATAAAATCATCACCAGCTGTATTAAAACTTTGTTCTGCTGACAATTAATATTACTCAAAATTAATCTTGCTTAACTTTTTAATAATAATAATAATATTTCATTTATTTCAGACAAAGTCCATAAAAAACATTACATACATTTAATTTAAAACATAAAATTGATATAAAAATCACACACATAAAATAATCCTCAAACATTCTATTATAATAAAATTAAAATACATACACATGTCATTTTCAAATAAATTTGTAATAATTACTTAAATATTTTTTATAATAAAAAATAAATGAGTTTTTATTTCATTGAGAACCTAGGCTGGTACCTATTCTCAAAATTGAGTTTTCTTTATGCATCGGCCCTGCTAATTCAGATAAATAAACCAATGTCCCGTTTTGAGTCAAAAAATAAATGGTCACTTTAGGCATGCACTATTATTATGCAAACAATGTTTAGAGAATTGTTCTTGTGCCCGCTGTAGAAAATTGTTTTACAATATTTAGTCATTGGAGGAGAGTATATTACTGAGCCATCAACTTTAAAGAGAAGTGTGGTTTTATTTATTTTAAAACACATCGTAGTTTTGTACTTATTTTGTGTAGTCGATTCAGTGTAACGCTGATTTGTATGAAAAAGAAGAACCGGCTATTGTTACTTTAAAAAGTTTATGGAAAATTGCAGTGACATTAATAATATATTTTTTTGTGCTAAAACCCATATGGAGCTCTATTTTAATGATAACTGTTCGAGAATATACAAGTATGCCAACGTTCAATCGATTTGATACTATCGGGCCTTGCTGCCTCGGGGTTTACATCTAACGATGCTCCATCGTTTCGTATAGGGAACAACATTGATCAATGTTTCAAATACAGAAAATTTGCTGAAGACTTGTCTATTTTGATACCTGTAGATATATAAAAATCAGTTACAAGAATTGTAGTTAGGAACACCGCATCGTAATTGTGTTATGAATAATACAAAGTGAACTTTAAATCACAATCTGAAAGATTTTGAAGGAAATTGCTAAATCATTGCTTCATATGTTTGCAAAAGTCGTTTGCTAAACAACGTAAATAACGCAATGAACATTGTTTAACTGTCAAAATGAAAGTCATTGCCATTGTAAGCGTGTTATGCAATAGGCTAGCAGACAAGAAAAATAACTCATGAACTTTGTTTTGTAGAATAGTTTACTGCTCATTAATCTACTAAATTACTATTTAATCTCATTTTCCAGTAACTACATAACCATTTGGAAATGGAAATCGTCCAAGACTGTCAAAGTTAACACAAATAATTAATTAACTGCTTTGAATATTATTTTGAAAATATTTTAAAACCTTGTTAAATAAGATAAAGATAATTTTATTTGTCTAAACATGCGTATACATGCAAATTAAGTATGCAGGATGTCACAATATTAATATGTACAAATTTATAAAATTTACAAAAGTAAAAAACTAAATTACAAATAAAACGAAATTCTAAAGGCACTTTAATCCAAGTACATAGTAGTTTCATTAAAAAAAAAACACAAATATTATAATAACACTTGTCCGTTAGTAAAACTCGCATCTTTTTTTAAACAAATTCACCGGCAATGCTTTATATGACTGTGGTATTTTATTATAAATTGTAGCCATACAGAAAACGCTTTTCCCATTAATGCCGTCTTTGACGTATGCGCACACAGTTGATATTTGTCACGTCTGTTACGGGGGAAGGCGTCAGCTAGTCGTGGGAATAGAGACTGATTTACCCTAACAAATGTCGCAATTTCAAAAACATACAGAGATGGTAGAGTTAATAAATAATAAGACTACCGAATATTATAATATTCCGAAAGAAGTATTAAATTGGAGCAAAAAACATTTTAAAAAGTTGATTTGACGGGTATAAAGTATGACGACACTGAAACCGCCATGACAGTATGCTCCCGTTTTGACAATCAAAATTAAATAATATATACGTTTTAAAAATGAAATAATTGTTTTGTGAATATTAATATTTCACTGACATATTCATATTTTGAGGAAAATAAGCCACAAGGAGCATTAGGTACTAATTGATTTCTCAAAAACTGTCAAATTGCCTATTAACCCCGGTTCATTCCCACCTGACAAAAAGGATAACTCACACCTATGAATACCCTCGTCGTCAGAATGAGTGCAGTAGTAGCGGAGGACAGTAGTAACGGAGTGCAATAGTAGCGGACTTCTCATCAATTTTCCGAGTAAACAGCTGATTGCCTTAAATTCAATTATAGACTACCAAAAGTCAACTATGAACTAATAGTGAGCGGCGTTCAGCTTCAGTTCTCTTTGTGTACTGTAGTCAGTTAGGAATTTCAATGAGAATTATACCCGCTAGAGTAAGACCAGTCTAATATGTAAATGAAGTTATCGAATAGAAGTAATTAAGTCAATATCAATTAAGGAATTCAATGAGTTTGCAGTATGATGAGGTAAATAGAACTCTAATTTACATCTAGGTACTTAATAATCTAGGTATCTAACCTACTGAATAAAAATCCTAAATTCACTCACTGCAGACACAACCTAAACCGCTGGGTTTTAGAAGCATTAAATTTTGCACAAGGGCTCCTTATATTTACAAGGTGGCGCATAAGTTATCACCTCATGGGAAGATGTTCTCATTTTTGAAAATGGAACTTTGACATTTGTGAAAATACACATCGTAAAATCATGGTGCGCTATACTACACAAGAGAACATCGTAGAAGAAGTGGCGAATCTATCGCCAGAAGTACTGAGAAAAGTAATGCAAAATGCTCTTAAACGCGCCCAAATGTGCGGTTATTCTGGCGGCGGCCATTTAACATTTATATTATTTTTCGAACAGAACAAAATTATCAACTCGAAAAAACAATATAAATCAATAACCAGAACGATTTTTCTTATTTACAAAAAAGTTATAGCCTTAGGAAATCATGTGATTATAACGTTATCTATGTGTGTATTTATTGAAACTTGTATGTGGATTTTATATCTGGTAATAAAAGATTTAATTTCATTTCATTATGCGCCACCTGATATAACAAAAGTGAGCAGTAGTACTAAGGCTAAGGAAGGATTTATCAAAATGCAACTCCTCAAGAGGTTAAATAGGAGTTTGAATGATTAAATGTATGAATTTTTTAATGTTTGACGAAAACATCGTCTAAAATAAAAAAAATTGAAGCAACTAACAAAATGTCCAATACGATTATGAACTACCTAGTATCTTTTAAAATGATTGTCGATCAAAATGTTTTTGACCGTTTAATCTTCAGCACGATAAAATATTTAGGCATTAACACAGAGCTTAACCAATAAGGATGATGCCTGGGTAAAAAAAAAAACTATTTAGTCCGTCTGTCAAATAACAAATAAATATTAGACATGTATTTTGTTAGAAAGTTGGGGAGTGGGGGTCGCTACGTCAGAAGTAAGTATAAAATCTATCATACTCGTGACATCATGGAACATTTATCTCAATGTATCGGCGTAATCTTTTGTTATTGTATATAGTAAAAAAGAAAAAAAAAGCGTCTTATATTTTTTTATAATCTACCAGAGGGATACAAAAAAATTGCAGAATCCAAAAGTGTACGCCTCATAACGCTCAATCAAAAACAGAAAAATATTTAAACGATAATATTTTTCACCTCGCAATCTTTACGTACTGTCAATAGGTTTGCTTTGTTGGTTGCTAGGCAACGGAAGAGGGTTGGAAATATTTAGATATTTTAATAGTTAGTTTTTATTAATTATAATTAAACTACTTTGAATAAAAGAGCATTTTCAATTAGATTCCTCCAATTGCTGAAAAAATTTATTTAAAAAAAAAATGATTTTCTCGCAAGCTACAATGTTTTTAGGTTTTATACATGGATTGACGGGAAATTGTTTAATTTCGATGTTTTTCGTTTCTGCTGCGTCAATTGTTTTTATGAAAGTACAGTATTAATCTGCAGTACCTGGGCGACCGAGCTCCGCTCTGGTGAAAATAGAGAATGCTCATTTAATAGTATAGGAAAGTTCATACTAATCCATGTATAGTACCTACTTATTCCATGCTGCCATGTTATTATTCTAATGTCATTATTCATTATCTTGTTCTAAACTTTGGGCGACTGAGCTCTGCTCGTGAGAAAATAGGGAAAAAACAAATTTTCCCAGATATGAGACCAAGCTAGATAGATTTTTCGCCCCCGTAAACCCCCTATAATGCAACTTTCATCGAAATAGTTTGAGTCGATTTCGAGAACGTGAGTACAAATATATATACAAATATTGCTCGTTTAATAGTATAGGATTAAATTATCTATACAATGGTGCCGATTCCCTTGTTCACAAAATAAACTAAATTTAAGTTCAGTGCATCTTTTTGTTTCTATTTCATTAAGAAAAGGACAGAAGATAAATTTTAGTTTAGTCCTGTCAAATTAATCAGCGCCTGTCACTACTCCATACAAGTTTAGACGTGATTAAAAACTTGCCTACTAAAATTACGTCAATTTACGTCAAGCGCTGATTAATTTGACAGGACTAAACTAAAATTTATCTTCTGTCCTTTTCTTAATGAAAAAGAAAGAAAAAGATGCACTGAACTTAAATTTAGTTTAGTTTGTGATCAAGGGAATGGGCACCATTGTTAAATTAAGTAGGTTTTGTGTACTAGTAGGAGTGTAACAATACAAACACAGTTACAGAAAGGAGGCAAAACAAATTTTTCGATCGCAGAGCACTCTCTAGTGCTTCGCATTATGAGTCGTGCAATTGTCATCCCTATTGTCTTTCAATTACGTTAATATACTTAAGTAATAGACTGATCAACAAATTATTAATAGCTAGATTCTGGCTTTAGATGTTTCACTAGTAGATTTGCGAATATAAATATCGATAATTGGGCACTCATAATCGTAGATAGCTCTCGATGAAATATAAGTATTTACGTTGTGAAAGCTCAGAATGGCAGTCTGGAATCGGAATTCACAGTCAGTATGAGGCTGTAGGGCGACTATTATAGTTGATACTTTCATCTAGTGCTTCATTGATAGAAAGAAAAAGAAAGAAATTTAGTTGACCCAGGTTAAGGAACACAATATAAGAACTAAAATAAGAGAAAAAATTTAGTTGTTCATCAAATTGAAACTAGTAAATTTTAATTTAACAATGACGAGCAGTGGTTGGGTTTAAGTTGTATTAAAAAAGTTTAAGGATTTTCTTATAGTTATTCAATTCACCACACTGCAATGACTATTTTGTTGTGTATTTGTTATAATTTAGTCTTCTGGTTTATTTAAGACACTGATAATCATCTTTTCTGTAATTTCTGATTCATTAACCTACTAATTTACTACCCTAACCTAGTAATTTTAAGCGAAATGGCATGTTAACAAATGCTTCTGGAACTTCCAGCATATATTGCAGCAGCGTATTATTGTCACCAAAGTATCAAAACGTGGACGTCGTAGCAGGTTCATTATTTTGTCGGGTGGTTTTATTATATGTATGAATTTCAGTCGATTTTATTTTCCTTTATGAACAAACAGTTAATGCAGTATTGATTGTTTGGAGTTCCCGGCCACTCGCCTCTAGGTATCGAGTATCGAAGTGCCAATGACGCACCTACCGTCGAGTTTTAAAATTGATGCCTTGTTTTCCATGTATGTGCCAAATTATAAACACAATTAGGTACACTTCAGTTTTTAAGTACCTACACTGAATAACTTATTAATTATATGGATTTAGGTTCTTGAGAAAAACAAATGCTTTACAAAAATGAGAGCTCTCAAAATCTTAAGTGTCATTAACAGCCATTAACGAAAATTATTGGCAGTCCTCATAAATTGGGGTTAAAAGTGTTTGATTGTTAAAGGCCAAAATTGGCACGCAGTCGACATTTGGCTCTTTCACCGCTTTTACAATACAATACAAACAAAATAAGATAATTACCTCCAGAGACTGTTTCAAGCGTAAAAGCATTAAATTTCCATTCTACAGATTGGTTCAGGATGCACTGTAACAATAGCAGAAAACATTATAATCACCCACAAAATCGCTTCTCTAAAATGTCGCGGCATACTCGCAAGCAGTTTCTGAGCCGCCACTCGCAATGCAGTAGAATAATGTCGTCAAATAATCGCAGGCGCCGTAGAACCTAAGTCAACGGTGTTTTCGCAAGATGAATGTAAAGTTGGATTAATAACGATGCACGTTTGTTTCGCGGATTCTTGGCCCCTCGTCAATGCCCATTGCATCAGGTAGGAATTTTAATACTTGTCAACGTCACACGCACACATATTATTATGTATAAGTCTCACATGCGTGTAACACTTCCCCGTGCAAAATAACGTCAAATAGACATAAATTAATCGTTAACAGTAGTTGTTTACGAGGCCAGACTTGGTTAAATTTCGCCCAGTAAACAAGTACCTCATTATGTGACCGCCAAGTCTATTAATTTTCTACACATGTGACGTCACCTCTTAAAGTGCAAAATCAGAGAAACAACTATTTCCTTCGCAATGAAAATGCTAGGCGCATTCAATTTGAACATCTGCGCAAGCGTCCATGGCTGCAAACTATCGTTTTAATAGAATTACTGATTTCCCCAAATTATGTTTAACAAATGACGCCAGCAGTTACAATTATAATTACTATTGTTTATGAGATGAGTGTCGAGATTCTATCATATCGTATAAGGCGCAGCTACCATTTACGAACGCTAAAAATAAAATCAAGAGCGATAACGTCGTTCCAAACACGGCATCAACTCGCATCGGGGTTGGACGACGCTCTGTAGAAATTAAAACATCGACATAAGTTTTTATTCAGATTGCGACGTCCTTGCTTCGACAACTTTAAACGCAAAGCGACTAACAATATGTTACAAGAACATACCTACAAATAGTGCGTGAGGACGACTCTTGAATACAAACAAACGACATTTAAATTTGCGGCGGCGCTAGAAACAATACGAGTCGCTGTAGCGAAGGACTGCGGAATGACCATGATGGGAGAAACAATGAGTGACGCCGCCCCGTTAAACATGGCCATTATGGCGCAGATTAACTATGCGTCGTGTACACTTCACGACGCACACATGTTTCTGTCGCAACACTCTGGGACCCGAGCGAGTAATGCACGTCGCGCTCTGTACGCTTCACGTATCCAATCGCAGCTTTTGATTCCCACGCGAGGTATGAACTTTTTATCGAGATCGTTAGATAAACCGATGCTTGAATAACTGGACATTTACAACACTGTTTTATGCACTTCTTGGAGTACGCAGCGTTCGATAAAACTCCCACACATGTGAGCAGTCCGCAGTCGCCCGCGCGGCGCTTCGTGTGGCAGGTACTCACCTGCACCTGTCCCAGCATCAGGTCGTCCAATAATCCTCTGTCGTGATACAAGCATCTTGTGAGGAGTCTCTTTTTTCGGCGTTTATGCATGGTTAGGAACCGGCCAGCCGATACCTTCTTCATTTTCATTTGGTAGTGTTCCGGATCCCTTTCCTCCATTGAATCCGTCGCTACTTCTGAATCTGTAAATAATACGAGCATTTAGTATAAAAATATGCAGTCCCGGACTCTCTCAAGATTCTTTTGTGAGATTGAGGCGGCCGGTGAAGTTTAAACTTTCTCGGAAAAAGTAAACGGAAGACGACAGCGCAATATGGATAACCCAAACGGACGAGTAGGTACGCGACAATGAATGATGATATCGACACGAATGTATATCAGGGAACATAGCAGTTATCAAACACATTGTTTACAAAAGCATTGATAAAAATCCAGTAAAAGCGTTTACGAAGCGCTCTAAATAGCGTTACGTTTCTAAGTACCATGCCAATCGATTACAGAATCCTGTGTAACTCGTTAAGTGGGTAAGCATTTTTTAATCACACGACACCGGTTTGGGACTGTGAGACTATGTTTGTAACTCAATCACTTTATTTAAGGTAACGCACTACGGGCCAGTTTCTCAAACGAAAACTATCGAAAAAGTTATGTGACAAATTGTCAAGCGCGCGTGAACTGCCGCGATTGACATATTAATTTTGCAATGACAGATAGATAGATAGAATAGTCTTTATTATAATTTTTCTTTATACTCTTTATTTATGATTTTCGTTCGAGAAACTGGCTCAAGCAAGGAAGCTAACTAGAAAAATTTAAAACAGCCTTCCAAATTACTCGCAAAAACTGAGTAGTAAAAAAATTTTCTGCGAAATCCAAGCTATTGTGAAACTTTTGAAGACAAGACTTTAAGACGCGTATATAATAAACATGATAGTCGCTCGATAAAAATTATAAAGAACCGCTAATCGATTCTTTTGTCTTCCCTATTAAGCAACTATTGACGGGCAGCACTATAAAGGAACACGGCAGTGAATTGAAGCGCGCATACACTCATGAGAGCAGTCGTGAGACGCTTGATTATCCAATAAAGCTTCAACTCCATCAGCCTGCTAAAAGCTACTAAAAGTTTGTCTGTTTCGCCATAAGAAGAACGGAGATTTAAAAAGAAACAAGTTCTTATTACAAGAATTGTTGGTAAATAATAAAAAAGCAGCCTCTTTTTATACCCGCGCACTTGTGGCTTGAAGGCGCTCAAAGATAACCGGCTTTGAAAATTTAAATATAGAATTTTTTGTAATTTTCCAGATCAGGATCCGAAAAATGTTCTTTTTTACGTGTAGGCAGAACAATGCCTAACACGGGACAGTACGGGCATGTAATAATGTTTTAGTGCGATATTGGTATATCTATGGAGAAATTAGTAGCCCACCAAAGCTTTTAAAACTCCAAGAAAATATGGCGCGAAAAGCTGTTGTAAATTCCAAACACCAATACAAGCTTCTAATTACCAGCAAGTGTTTGACGGAGTGACGCATCCGTAAACATAACCTAATTAAAGGTTAATTTGTGGCATAGTAACATGTCACACGCTGAAAGGTTTTATGAAAATCTATAATGGCATTCAAAAAGCGTGAACCGCATACTACCTTCTACAAATTGTGCGGTATAAAAGGTCACATCATACTGTCCATTAATTATTATAAATATACCCGCCGTATATGTGTCCAAGAGTGACCCACCTACCGATTTATGAAAATTAATTAAGTATCTCTATGAATTAAATTATTTTGTGCAAATTAAATTATAACCCAATTATTATGCTACTTAAACATTTCTACAATTTTACGATCAAAGCGACTCCTTCAAGATTTTCTCTTGAAAATTTTCTTTTGAGCCTCTATTTGCGTCTCGCTTGATTCAGATATTAAGAGGAGTGATTATACTCCACCTGCTCACAAGGACGCGTCACTCGATAAGCTGTTTTCCATGCCTTCTGCACACTACCGCCGAAATACAGCGTTTACCGAACAAAACGTTTAAAAAGTATCTCGTTACACGGCGATAAGCGGTGGTGTGATAATCGCCTAAAATCCTTTTATTTCTGTCAGATATATCTTGACATAACCGACACTACACTAAACTTGTCCTATAGAAGTTCTAGTATGTAGATTGAAACAGATTTTAAAGCTAGCTTAAAAAGTATTGCTACCGCTACCTATCTACATACTATGGTTTTGAAACTTGAGAGCCCTAATAGTTACTAATAATTAGATTTGTGTATGTATGTTTTGTTATCAGCCCACCACGCTCAATAAGTTGAAATATAGTTGCAATATTGAATTTATTGGCTTCCAATACTGGTCGTGATTTCGGAAGCCAAACTGAGGGCTTTCGTAGCTTTTGTTAGCTTAGTAGAGATTGAAGTTATACGTTTTCAACGCATTAGGTACCTACAAATATGTTGCCATGGTGAACGCTTTCCAGCTAAATAAAAAAGTTATAAAAACTGCTACAGGAGTTTTCAGTAAGTTGAAAAACTCTACACAATTCCAGAATAAGTTGAGCGAACAAAAATCTAGTTTGAAAAGCAGATCTAGCACGCTTCGTGATGATGGAAAAATACAACACTTATTAAAACTCACGACTTTGTTGTTCTGTATCCAACGAGCTTTTACTCTTTTTTGTAAAAGTTAAAATGTTTACAATCGCGAAGTTATTTCTATATAATTAATGTAAAGCTCGTTCGACAACATGAAACCACGTTCTAGTGTTTGGTGATGGTAAACAAAAATAGTTAAAATATACGGTATTGATACAGTGCCGCGTTGATAAAGTTCGCGGTGTATTATAATCTGTTGCGATAATACAGTAATACGAATACAATAGCCGTGTTGTTTTTTCTGTGCTAGCGGCATTATCGAACTGTGTGTCGGTACAATCGATTAGTCTGGAAAAGTGCTCAACTTTGCAGACGAAAAATCTGGGAACTATTTATATTTCTTTGCGACTACTATTTCGTTTATCTGTAAAGCGAGGTTTACATTTTGAAATAAGTAGCTTGGCTATTCTGTTTCGGGCTATAGCTAACTAACACCCGGTTTTTGAAAAGCTGATAAATTCAACTAACACGCAGTTCTAAAGATAAATAATAACAATTATATCAACCAACGAATCTGAGCAGTTAACATTAGATATGACAGCGTGTGATTTACGAAGTTTTTACTCAAACATTACTTTTTTTTATCCGACCTTGACCACGGTCCGCCATTTGGTGACTCCTGTTCTAATGCATCAAATTCATGTTTGATACGGGTAACAGGAAAACTAAATGTCAGCTAGCTGCCAAGATTCTTATCATTTAGCGCTTGCTGCATCGTAGGAAGAGAATAGGCAGCGATATATATAAACTGGACAAGTTAGATTTGACGAACCTAAAAAAATATCGTGACACTACCACGCTAATTTGAGTTCCTCTTATTACGGCAAATAAGAGCTACCAGGACAACAGCGGTAGGTACGACATTTTGGTCTTTATCTTCTGATCCTGTCATTAAACCCTTGCAAAGCTTAATAATTCTCAAAGGTTAACTCAAGACTCTGCTTTCAATCCATGCATTTTGTCAGCAGCGGGAAATATAATATAATAATGCAGCTAAGGATCGAACTTCAACCATACCTTTTACGCCTTGCTCTTCGAAATACGAGGAAAATTCTAAATAAATTTTTCAATAGAGTTCACGGTTGTCCGAACTAGGATGATGCAGAGGGATGCTTATATATCAGTATTATTGTCCCTATACAAACGTGTTGGTTTCTCATAAGTAGCAGGAGTTTTCGTTTTATTTGAGCAAATGTCGGAATGTCGGTGACGCCGATATATTATATGTAAAACATCAGCTGCTGCAATAAGTACCTCGTAAGTCACTGCCATCTGGGATGAGCCCTTTGATTTATTGACTAATGTGTTCTATCTCAAGAAGTAAACGTCAAAACATCACGTGTCTTCTGACGTAATACCATCACGTATCTAGTACTTTTTACTCTAATGGTAGCTTCTCAAAAGAAAGTAATATAAACTCTTGCTTTTCGAGAACAGATGCCGTTGTAAACATTAAAAGTGACATATGCCGTGAAGAAAAGTAATCCCATTTAGATAACTGATCTGAAGAGTAGTTTCCATTACAAAATAAATAAGTAAGAATACCAGAACAGTATTTATGTAAAACTGTAGTAAACCCATTAATATAGTCGTACGTGATGTTTTCAGTTTTCCGCAGACTGCTGATTCAGTTATAGTCCTTTGTATTATATTGTAAGACAATCGGATCTATTGCATAATCTGCGCGCTTAAAATCCACCACCAGATTTAACCTTACTCCTTTCAGAGTGCCAGAGTTTTTCCGGAGTTGAAAGTTTTCAATTTTTTTTTTATTGAAATTTCTGATAACGTTGTCACGTCGTGCGTAGTATTTATTCGCAAAAGGAAATGGAGAGGTATCACACAGCTTGCATTCGAGAGAAATGCGAAAATATGAGCAGTTAGGGATTTGTGTTGATATACGAGTAGACGTAGATGCTCTGATCTGTCTGCGCTTGAGAGTCACGATCGTTATGTCACTATCTGTTCGGAAAACCGGAAAGCGCCCTCTGTCGGCGCGATCACGCGACGATCGCGTATTCGCGAGACGATCGTTTTTATACAGAACGCGGAGTTATATTATAAAGATTTGCGTTGAGATATAATCTCAACAGTCTTTTGTTTTGGTCACGTAGTGATACTAAATACGTACTTGACCATGTAACTATGATAAACAATATGTAAAAAACCTGTTCGATCCGAAAGGGTAGGTACTGCAATAACATTACCAAAAGGTATTTTTTTATTTATTAATATTGAAAATAAAAAAAGTTATTGTTATTTAAAATTCACATTATTAATACCAAATCCATAAAAAAAATCAACAAGTGTCATAAGTTATGACTTGTAGACAGCCGCTAAACGACGGCCACTCGCGCCCCCTGCTACAACCCGGTATCCCATTGAAAAAAAAATGTGGCGAATTTTGAGATTTACCATGTTATTTTAAAACCATAGACTTCTTATTTCCTGTATTCTATGAGTAAAGAATCATTTTATATTTTTATAAAAAATTTAGGATCGGAGATAATGGACAGTTTTCATCTATTTTCTTAAATATCTTTAAAAGCAATTATTTTAAGATTGCAAAAAAAAAAAAAATTGAGATCCTCACAAGTTTTTTCATTTCATGTCACACGGTACAGTTTGCAACACTTTTCTTAAATTTTCCTTTTTGTCCCTTTAAGTGACCTCCATATTCAAAATTCATTTATTTACGTTATACGTCCGTGTTGGGGGTCACAACAATTCAAATGTGCACCAAATTTCAACTAAATTGGTCCAGTAGAGTCGAAGCAAATTGGCTGTGACAGACGGACAGACAGACACTTAGCCAGCCAGACAGATACACGAGTGATCCTATAAGGGTTCTGTTTCTTCCTTTTGAGGTACGGAACGCTAAAAACTAGCCTCGTGTATCCCGGGCATATAGGTAACAACATAAATGTTCGCGTCTTATGCTTCGACTAATAACCCCAAGAATAGGGTGCGTCCTTAAAGCTTTGGTTCGGTTGACGTAGTACTCAAAATGTAAGTACCTACTTAATTCTAGCATTTTCATAAACTACCTAAAAAGCAAAAAAAAAACGAAAAGTCGTAGTACACAAACTACTTAAAACTCACATCATCTAAGTGCATAAACAAAACACGCTATTTCTTTTGAAATTACTACTACGGCGAAATTGATTTTCGGAATTGCATCTGTGCCAAACGGTCTTAGCATTTTCATGCTGTAGGTTTTCAGATACCAACAGCTTTGATTATAATCGAGTGTTATAATCAAATGCCTGTAACGACCTGGCTGGCACAGCCACATATTCGATCTACGCAAACTAATACATGCATGGCTCTCAGAAGCCTAAACCTGAAACAGGTGTCAAAAAATTTTACTAGGCATATAAAAACACATTAGTGAGTAACATTCATATTTATCCAGGGGTTACTCACGTAGATAATATAGGTGGGACCCCCGTGTGTACCTCAACCACGAGAACCTTAGCAGTGATGCCCTAGACGAGCTTGGCGATGACTGGCGGGACGACCGCCGAGATGACCATGGTGAGGTCTTTGGGGATGTGCGCCTGGACGACAGTGGAGAAGCCCGCGGAGACGTTTGCCGGGACGTCTGTGGTGAAGTCTTCGGGCTAGCCGGTGGGGACGTACACCGGGACGACCCCGGGGAAGTCAGACGGGATGCCCGCCGAGAAGGTCGCGGAGACGTCTTCAGAGACGCTCTTCGGGATGGTCGCGGGGACGTCTGTCGAGATGGTCGCGGTGAAGTCTTCAGGGAGGCCTTCCGCGATGGTCGCGGAGACTTCTTTAGGGACGCCTGCTGAGTTTGTGGAGACTTTCGCGGGGACGCCTGTCGGGAAGGTCGTGGTGACGTTTGCGGAGACGTCTTCAGGGACGTCCTCGGGGACGCCCGTTGGGATGGTCGCGGAGACGTTCGCGGGGACACCTGCCGGGAAGGGCGCGGTGACGTCCTCGGGGACGCCCGTCGGGATGGTCGCGGAGAAGTTCGCGGAGACGCCTGCCGGGAAGGGCGCGGTGACGTCTTCAGGGACGCCTGTCGGGAAAGCCGCGGGGACGTCCTCGGGGACGCCCGTCTGGATGGTCGTGGAGAAGTTCGCGGGGACGCCTGCCGTGAAGGGCGCGGAGACGTCCGCGGGCTGGCCCGAGGGCTGGATTGTGGGCTCACCCGCGGCGTCCCGCGGCATCGACGGCAGAGACCTATAACAATAATGATCGGTATAAAATCTGTGTCCTTGCATTTAAAGGGAAGTAGCAGTCAACTGGCATCACTTAACGTTGTATTCTTATTTAATATAGTCACTTAAAACTCAATTGCGCTGGTACAGGCCATTGGTGGGTTGCACAATAGAATTTTAAGTTATCACATTAATCAAATCACTTGAGTCTTGAGACTTTTGTGACATAATCAGCGATGCCGCTACCAGTTTACTCAGGAAATTAAAATTAACTTTAAAAAAATAAAAAATCTATATGCCTACTTAATTAGGTTGTGTCAAGACTTATAATATAAAAGATTAGCAGTAATTCCAATATTTGTCTTCCACCACTTTGAAATAGAAACGAGAAACGTAAAACGACCCAGCACCAGCGCCTATGGCTGCTGGTATGCTCCCTGTACAAAATAATGCGCTGTATTCAATTAAATATGATTTCCGTGGTTGGCTTCAATGAAGCTGTAAGCCGCTTTGCGGCAACTTCTGCAACGTTTGGATTCATTATTTTAACAAGTGCGCTGTTTCAGGATGAAAGTTCGTATCTTCAGTAGAAAGGCTGTGGTGAATTGAGAACGTTTAAAAAAAGATTTTTGGGGCTTTTGCAGACTATAATTTGCTATTTAAAGGCTTAACAAGCCTAAAAAATAACTCCTATAAGAATTTATGGTCTTCGTCCCTTTACTAATAAATTGTACTTCAGGTATGTGAGTTGCAAACATATTATCCTCACAATATATTTTTGAAAACCTATTGTATGTGCACAAAAATATATCAAATTTTAAGGGCGTAAATTTTAAGGTTTGTGAAGGGCGCGGAGACGTCCGCGGGCTGGCCCGAGGGCTGGATTGTGGGCTCACCCGCGGCGTCCCGCGGCATCGACGGCAGAGACCTATAACAATAATGATCGGTATAAAATCTGTGTCCTTGCATTTAAAGGGAAGTAGCAGTCAACTGGCATCACTTAACGTTGTATTCTTATTTAATATAGTCACTTAAAACTCAATTGCGCTGGTACAGGCCATTGGTGGGTTGCACAATAGAATTTTAAGTTATCACATTAATCAAATCACTTGAGTCTTGAGACTTTTGTGACATAATCAGCGATGCCGCTACCAGTTTACTCAGGAAATTAAAATTAACTTTAAAAAAATAAAAAATCTATATGCCTACTTAATTAGGTTGTGTCAAGACTTATAATATAAAAGATTAGCAGTAATTCCAATATTTGTCTTCCACCACTTTGAAATAGAAACGAGAAACGTAAAACGACCCAGCACCAGCGCCTATGGCTGCTGGTATGCTCCCTGTACAAAATAATGCGCTGTATTCAATTAAATATGATTTCCGTGGTTGGCTTCAATGAAGCTGTAAGCCGCTTTGCGGCAACTTCTGCAACGTTTGGATTCATTATTTTAACAAGTGCGCTGTTTCAGGATGAAAGTTCGTATCTTCAGTAGAAAGGCTGTGGTGAATTGAGAACGTTTAAAAAAAGATTTTTGGGGCTTTTGCAGACTATAATTTGCTATTTAAAGGCTTAACAAGCCTAAAAAATAACTCCTATAAGAATTTATGGTCTTCGTCCCTTTACTAATAAATTGTACTTCAGGTATGTGAGTTGCAAACATATTATCCTCACAATATATTTTTGAAAACCTATTGTATGTGCACAAAAATATATCAAATTTTAAGAAAATGTCCGATATTCATAGTTTAAATACCAGGAATAAACACAATCTTGCTGTACATCGCACACGTCTCCACAAAGTAGGCAACTCATTAATGGGTCAATGTATACGCTTTTACAACAAACTCCCCATTGACATTCGAAACTTACCCATTAAACGATTTAAAATCTGTATTAAAACCAAACTTTGTAAAAAAGGGTACTATACAATTTCAGATTATTTAGAAGATAAAAAAGCTTGGGATTGAACTGTTCGCTCTGCTAAGCCTTTTGTTGTGATAAAACCATAAAACTAGACATTTTAATTATTATGTAAAATCAACATATACCAGTTTTATAAACACATTGACATTGTTGAAAATTATATTCAAAATGACATGATTACTTTGTAAAGTATTATATTATTTTAACTATTGTGAATGTGATGACTATGTGGATATTGTTTTTATTTCTCTGCTAGTTTTAGTGATGGTCTGGCAGTTTGAGTAGTTTATGCGGCCTACCCAAATGTCCTTTCTTTGGTATTGTTCGTCGAGTTGAGCTCCACGATTACTGACAAATGCTTGCACTGACGGACAGGTCCACTCAAATCTGTGTGGTTCTTTCCTCAAAAGACCTTTTCAGACACTTATCTACATGGTCCTCATATGGCCCGACCAAGATTATGTCTGGACTTTAAAAGAGACTGCGATCTCTGAGTTTGTTTCGGCCTTTCTTCTCAGAGTAGTCAGATAGGAAACGCCGAACTCATCTAGCTTATTTTAATTTTTTTTTTTTATAAAACGTGTAAATGTGATTTCGATATCCTATTTACAGAATAAACAATTTCATTTCATTTCATTACCTGCTTCAATCAACGGTTGAAGATTGCTGATTTATTAAATTCACCAAAAACTAGGCTAATAAAAGTATTTTTTTTGCCGACTGCTACAGAGGATATTGAGAGGAGATTCAGTCTTTTGTAGTTTTGTAACTAATGATGTTGTATAAAAAAAAAACTTTTGGAATGGTCTCAGTGAATAGGTTATAGATAAATGGTGATCAGGGTTTGGTGATGGAGTAGGAAAGAGAAATAAGGAAATGTTTGTGTCGGGGGTATTTTAAATTTTAACTTTTAAAATTGTTCTTGTAAAACATGTGCACTAGTTTGTGACATAAATGCTAGTATTTGTCTACAAATACCTACCAAAGTAAACTAAAGAGAATATTGGAAAACTCAGGGTTATTATATTCTGTTCTCGTCTCTAAGTAAATTTAATAGAATATTGGAAACATCGTCTCTGGTTACAAGCTTTACACAAACAACTGCAATAATAGTACATTAATGTCGCAGCTAGTAATTAGGGCATCGATGGACGATCGTGAAAATGTAGGCCTTGGCGAAGCCGAGGCACTCATACTTAAGGCGACCATATCCGACTTTAATGATTTTATATGAAGATCACGTCTAAATGAGTAGTGTTAATGATTTGGAATATATGTAAAATAAAAGCATTTTCTTAAAAACTTAATAAAGAAATATTTTAGATTATGTTAATATTACATAGTGAAATTAATTTGTAAAGTTATGTCTAATGCGGATATAAAACTGAGAATCACGCAAAATCTATCAAGCGTATTTTTCTGAAACCTTCACCATTTTAAAGATAATTTAACTATTGATCTTTTAGTATTCAGTAGTTTGTACTAAAATACCTTTTGTTTTATATGATATAATGAATTATTAATGCGTCTAATTTGGGACAGCGCTCCTTGATTGACGAGTCCTATTACTGGCTGGACGTACGACGTGTTGCGTGGGCTCGGTACAGAACACGCAAGCTAACAACTTAAGGTCACTGGCAAATATCTGCATCTTAAGTCCATCAATGCCTGGTTGCGGCCAAGGCTTGTATAGTACTTTTCTCAAACAATGCGCGTAAATTCAAACTAAGTTAAATTTTTCATGTGCCAACATGTTCATTTGTTTCTTCTTTAAACAGCTTTATTTGCTAAGCCAGTTCGAAATTTAAATAAAATCTTTGGTAAGTTACCTCCTTGGTTGCCATGGGTCGAAGTAAAAAGTTAGTTCCATTTTTAAATAAAACGACAGTTTTCATAGTAATTTATTTGGCCGCTAAACAGGATAGGAACAGGATAGTTATGGATTTTCATAGTAACATTGCTGGCCGCGTACTCGCTTGTTTTTGACTAGTACAGCAATTTCGATTTACCTCGAAGAAGGTTGTCAAAATAATGTTCGAATTTCCAAGCATGTTTGAGAAAACCATATTATCCGGTTCAAAGCTTTGATTGAACAGTTACTAATAAGAATAACAGGACCAGAGTAATATTCCTCGTGGGTTGGTTGAGTGCAGAAAATAGGCGAACGATGAGGTAACGCTTGCAAAGAAATTTATTCTGCAGAAGCATAGACCTTATATGCATAACTACTAATAACTAGGTATATTGTATCGTGTCAAACTTAACTTAAAGGTGCTATCACCGGGACCATTCGCCTGTTATGTTACGTTACAGAGTCGAGCACTCGTCAGTGAGTGAGGCGAACCCAACATTACAGTGCGTAGCCTGTAATGATACAATTCGAGCATTACATCAGTGAGGGAGGAGAATAAAGCATTACAGTGCGCAATGTCTGTAATATTTTGAACTTGTAACATCAATACGCACCACTCGTTACATTACAGGCGAATGCTCGTCAGTCAGGGAGGGCAGTATTGTAACGTAATGCTAAAAATCAAATCTGTAACGTTACATTACAGGCGCCTTTTAACAGAGAACGATACAACTACAACTTTTCGTTGGATAAGCTAACAATAAGCAGCATTTGCATTATAAACGTTTGCTCATGACATCTCCAGTCATATGGATTACAGCTTCACATAATTAATTACAACGCAATGATATTTTACTAATACATACTATGAATTTATGTTGGCATTTTCAAGTGAATTCTTCATGCCCGACACAAGCTACTTACAATGAAAATGTAACTATGTCCGACTGGGACCAAATAATAACATTTTCAATCAAAGAACTCATTACAAGTGAACAACAACATTATTAAAGTAGTTCAGCATCAAATAGATTTAAAAATTGAGTGAAGAAAAATTAATTTTTCAAAATACGACAGCGAAGGAAAATTGCATGAATTTATTTCTTGTTTGAGTAAATAAACATTTTGACGTTGAAATATGAATGCTGCTTTGTGTTCTGCGGTAGGGTAGTTTGAGTTCGAAGTAAACTTTTACTGAATCTGGGAGAGTTGTCAATTGTTATTCAACTTTGTGTATGGTAGTCAGTAACGATTTAATCGCGCAAATTTAGGCTTGCGCAAGTCTAAAGTGACGTGTGTTCGAAGAAATTTGCACAAATTTCTTCCAACACACATAACGATTTACTTGCGCAAGTAAATCAACATCGTTAGCGTTCGACGATACTTCTACCTGCATCTGTTTAGCATTCACAAAGTTCTAGGGAAAATGTTGCTCCCACGACTTTTCATAAAAGCTGATGGAGCTTTTCACCAGTGATTTCAAAGAAATATTTCTATTTAGTTCGTGGTAAGAGTATTAAGATGTTGAGGGACACTAACGAGTAGCGTCTCCCAGAAATTTGAGGAACCTAATACCTCTTTAGGAGGAAACCTTGTTTGTTATCAAACGAAAACGCGCGTGCTCTATATCTACACAATATTTTATTACATTTATTATGATGGTCAGACTTAAAGGGGCGTATGTCTATAAACTTTCCTACATAAATAGTGGAGCACATTATAAATGATATCAAAAACAGTACCTAACTTACATCGAAAGACTTTAAGTCTTTGATCTAAGGTACTATTTTGAGCAACAGACAGGCGCGACGCGTAACTGGTAGAACAATTTCCCGTGAAGTTTTCATAAAAATTGTTCGACCAGAATCACGTCGCTGTTTGCGGGAGCTTTTAAAGTCAAGCTTCGTTTGAGACTGAAAGTTTTCTCTGCGTATATTTGTGCATGAAGTCGCACAAAACAGAGAGATTTGGAAGGAAAAAGGGGAGGACTTTGCCCAGCAGTGGGACATAAAATACGTTAACGAAAAAAATAAATACTAGACCGCTGCGAATATCTACTATACCTATTGTTGACGATTCTAGCGTGATAAATAATTTTATTTCTGTAAGTAGGTTTGTACAAACACTTTTACACGTCAATCATATTATAAAAACTAGATGAGGTCGGCGTTTCCTATCTGACTACTCTGAGAAGAAAGGCCGAAACAAACTCAGAGGTCACGGTCTCTTTTAAAGTCCAGACATAATCTTGGTCAGATCATGTGAAGGCCATGTGGATTGGTGTTTGAAGTGGTCTTTTGAGGAAAGCACCACACAGATTGAGAGGGCCTGTCCAGTCAGTGCACGCATTTGTCAGTTATCGTCCAGCTCAACTCAGAATTTAAGGAGCTCAACGTTTCGACGAACAATACCAAAAAAAAGGGCATTTGGGTAGGCCACATAAATTACTCAAACTGTCAGACCATGATTAGAAATAACTGAGAAAAAAAAATCCTGAAATACTTACCTAGTTATTAAAATTATTAAATAAACCTACGCAGTTTCATTTCATTGTCTACAGAGGACCATACTGCCACAAATTACATCGTCCATGTAGGTAGATTTTACCAATTACATAACATATCACTACATTCTAAAAGAATTAAAAGCTTCGAATGTCAAAATCAAACAACGAATTAATTGACGGGAAACGAAAAAAAAAATTGCATCAAAGCTCGGTTTATCGGCGACCATCTATATTTCACTTCCGTCTTTTATTTTCAAATATTGAATTGAAAACAAACGTCATTCGTGTTAATGGGGTTAAAAACTGAAAGCTCATAGCAGATGGCAGCACGGTTGTGCGTCTTTAGTCCGCCATTGTTGTTTATGTTTTCACTGTTGTGTCGATATCGTTTATACGAAAACTAGACAAAAATGTATGCGATTTGGAGTGTAGTACAACTAAAAGCCGAGTTATGGAAAAGAGATGCGTCTACCACGGGTAAAAAAGTAGCTTTAGTGGAAAGGTAAATAAATAATGACCATTTTATGTTTGATAGATTGTTTTGGTTACATTATTTAAAACTCCTTTTTTTGTTGAAGACTGGAGGCATACGACAGGAATAACTTGATCGGAGTTGAAGCAGAGCTTGAGGATGATAACCCTAACATTCCTGCCCTGGAAAAGTTCAGGGATGTCAATTCTAGCACTGATCTTCCAGCGCTATCTAAAACCTACATTCAAACGTTTGCTGAAGGGTAAGTTTTCATACAGTGATCAACTTATGATGCATTCACTACTTCCTTTGTGAGTTCAACTATAAAAAAAACGTGTAATATACTTAATTTAATGTTAATATTATTTCAGGTTTCAAATATCTCCTAAAGTGAAAATCCTCTATGAAAATAGGAGCTTGATCAAGCTAATGATCGTAACCATGCTTATTTTTATGCACAATGCAAGGCACAAATGAAAAGATTAATGAATAAGACTGGTATGATATGTGAAAGTCATTGTGAATGTGCAGCTGGAAGTGGCTTGGAAGCACACTGTAAACATATCTTCACAGTCCTCCATGTTATAGAGGATGTAGTATGTACAAAGATTATAATTACCTATGCATACAGTATGCACAGAAAAATTAATGATGTTCAAACAACCAAAAACAACATCATTTTATACTGAGTATCTCCAACCAGCAATTTACGATAAATACTATGATACTGTAATAAAACCAAATTAATATTATATACAATGTTTTATTTATCTCCTTATACACAATACATATTACATAATACATTCCCTAAAGTTACAGCACATAAGACAAACAAAAAATATCTTTGATGCGAGGGGCACAAAATTGTGATGTTTTGTCAAACATAACAAACATTCAATGTGAACGCGTTGACTTATTTATTTATTTATTAATGAATAGGTTAGCCTACAATTGTTTACACATTAAGTACATTTCTTTTAAAACTACATGATATACATTTATAAGTGCAACAATTACTTAAAGCTAACACCACATGCACTATATTTGAATTTAACATTTTTATGACTGCAATTAATTTCTAATAATGGCTGATTTAGAATTATGTAAAAACAAAGCAATGATGCAATAAACTAGGATCAAATATTTGGTTTACATTAAATAATAAATTAAAAATTAAATTACATTGAAATAAATAACATTTTCAATAGTAATATTCTTCACATGACTTCCATAATACTTTATTTTGTGAGCCATTATACTTAAGTCGAACACACAAAATAGAACTTTTGGTAGGTTTCAAAACCTGTGTAGAAAGCAATGATACTGTCATTGTTTCTACAGTTCTTTATAGATCCATAAATGTACACACAATTCACTTGAGTATGCCTTGATGATACAGTATGTTGGTCCCGCTCTGGCCCATCAGTTGGCTCCAATGGTGTGCTAGGAAAAATTTCTATTTCGTTAAACATTGTAAATTCCTCGTCTTTATATGGCTCTTCATAACTATCACGGGTTTGAACATGGCTAGGTCCAGCAATTTGATCACTATATGTATCAAAACATTGTTTTTTCTCATTTCTCTGTAACAGTCTATTTGCTCTGTCTTCAGCTAAGGGGTGGACTGGTTGACTTTAGTAAAAGAAAAAATAGAGGGTACAGCAGTCTTCCTGAGCCTTTTGTAAATATTTTCATCACCTAGAACAGACAAAGAGGATTTATGATCTACTTATCTTTGTGCGAAACATTAAATACAAATATGATGAGTGGAAGATATATTTATCTATTTAGCCCGTAATGTCCCACAGCTAGGCAAAGGCCTCCCATTCCCTTTTCCACACAGGTTTGTCCACTGCCACTGCGGGCCAGACCTTTCAGTAGGATTCAGAGCAGGATATGTGTTAATATTAGGCAGTAGGTAGTTTGGTATGAAGGTATTAAATACAATGCAATAAAGCGAATGCTGCATAGATGCTTGCTACATAAACATACGAATATTTTGGTCGATTAAAAGATAATCTTAACAACACAACCTTAGTATAAAGTATATAAATAAATATCCACAAATGCCTATAATGAAAACACACTTAAGTTCACTGTATTATGAAAAAGAGCATCACCTGTATACGCATTCGTCTGATAGAAGTCTTCAGGTTTAAAATGAATAGTACATAACCTCGACGAATTATTTGGTTTCCAATTTTTTCTTCGGAGAGCTCTCTCCCACACTTTTCTTCTTTTAAGATCTTTGGGGAATACATGGGCCCCCGGATTTTTGCAGTCAACAGCTGCGCAAGGGGGCATATTATTTAATTAGGCGTAAATTAAGTTGATTGTTTACAAAAAATGTATGGATATTGACAGCTAGCTGTCAAATTTAAAGACGGACAATGATAGCGACATCTGAAGTGAGCAAATGGCAGTTTTTATCCCCATTGCGTTTTTAAGTCTGAAATATTTGTTTTTAATGTCAAACTTGTTTGTGTTTCGGTGATGTGAGGAATATTGAAGACATTACGAACTGTAAGCCAGCGATTTCTTTTACATTCCAAATAAATCCCATTTTTCAAACCGCTCGTTTGAGTCAGTTGCACAGAATAGTACAGACAGAAGGCGCATTCCGCATTTTAGAATTATGAAGCTACAAGTACGCGGCGGGCTCGTCTTATCGGGCCTAGTCAGTGAGCGTAACGCAGTCAGGAGATATAAGTTACGCGACAGAGAAGAGATGCAACTTCAATGTGAATTAATATAATAGAATATAACTGTAGGTAATAAGCGTTGTGCGACCAGTACCCTAATAACGTAACTTATTTTCGTAAACGATTATGACAAATGTTGTTTCATTTTGACAGTTTAATAACATTCATTGCGTTATTTACGTTGTTGGGCAGATTTTTTTTTTCAATTAGCAATCTGTTTCAAATCGAAACAGATTGTGATTGATCGTGTATTACGTAATTAGGTACCGGATTGCACTTTATTGTGTCGTAACGAGAGTGGCTTTTTATTTAAATGATTTTGCGGAGTGAATGTTCTGTACTATTCTGTGTCAGTCGTCACTCCCTGGACAGTCAGACTCGCTACTATATTACTGGTTGGCTAATATTCTAAACTATTCTTCAATCGTTCGTGCCGATACTAAATAGGGGCGTTTATTGTAGCCAATTCTTTTATTGCATTTCTATCCTAAAATACACTAAGAAGCAGCTTCAAGGTTTTTCAAGGCTCTCGAAGTCAGAACTGTTTTATAAAGTGCTAGTGAAGTACTTTTAGTAATATGGTAGTGATGTACCAATTGATAAAGAAGAAAGGTCTTAAATTTATATCTACAACATTTTAGAACACAAAAGCTGCTATTGTGACTTAACTATGATACTTAGATATATTCTCTCGCGGTCTTTTTTGTAGATAATAATGAGTACCTACCTACTTTAATCATGTAGTACAAAATTTTTATTTATCATCACTAGTTTTCTCAGCGCACGCCAAATAATGAATTTTTTAGGCAAAATTTTTTTTTTTGGCATTATTGCAATTTTCTTAAAGAAAGAAAAAAAAAAAAATTGTGTTTATTATCTTAAATCTAGATACAATTAAGTTGCCGGGGCTTCCCAGAAAGTAATCCGAAGATACTTGTGATGGGATAAACCTCGCTCTTCCTCGATTAGTTCAATTGTTTCGTAAAGATCTCTAAGTTTTTTCCAAATAAATTATAGCCTATTAATTTAGCTTTCTACTGGTGAAAAAATGGTTAAAATCGGTTCAGTAGTTTCAGAGCCTGTTCGGTACAAACAAACAAACAAATCTTTCTTCTTCATAATATTGGTATAGATAGAAAGTATAGATTCTTCTCTACGGAGTTACCTGATAGGTACTAAGAGACTATTAAAGCTCTGAAGTAACCCAATCCATTGTTTAAAATGTATTTAAACGGTAAATGGATTTTCAGGATGACCAGTCTTGCTCGGAGGCAGAATTAATTAGAATTTTCTTTGTAACGCTGGTGTAGGTTGCAACGAAAACATTATTTTACAAAACATAACACAACATCACGCCTTCATTTCCAAAAGGGCTAGACAGAGGTGGCACCTATACACAACACACATACACACACACCACACATCCCTTTACACACACCCCATCTCACTTACATACACACCCTCACTCACACACACACACACACCTTATACACATTTCACCAGTTATGTTTAAGTCCCATGTAGCAGGGGGCGAGCCTATATTGCAATCAACCGGGCACAAATACGGACTCCAAGCTGCTGCTGAGAAATTCCAGATGGAAAAACCCAATAACACTTTGCCCGACCCGGGAATCGAACCCAGTACCTCCTGCTCAGCAGTAGCGCTACGACCACTAAGCCAACGAGGCAGTTATTTTATGCTTTTCAAAATATCCATGTAGTTGAAAAACTTTTTTCTGAAACATATATTATGGTCAGCTATGAAATTGTATCAAACGTTTGGTAGTACTCGTAAAACAGAACTGAGAAACCGTTTACTCACACACTCACAGTGATGTTTAACCAGTTCTGCTGCATTTGGTTCTAAAATCCGTTAAGCTTATGTTCTTCAGTAACAAAGTATCAAAGCAAACTCAAACTCAAACTCAAACTCAAAGCATTTATTTCAAATAAACCAATTACAGGTACTTTTGAATTGTCAAGGGGTCGGTCAGTCAGAAAAATGAAGCTAGTTGCCCATTCCAAAGCGTAGTAGGTACCTATGGAGAAGAACGGGCAAGAAACTCCACGGACACTCTTTTAAATCAGAATATTGTTACAAAATATTGGTTACATCATTCGTGTTGAACTTATACATGTGAGAACAATGTAGAAAGACGTGCACGTTAAAAGCGTCCGTAATAAAAATATAATATCAATTCAAAAATTTAAATAAATTAAAATAAACCGTGGCAGCTAAGAGATGACCAGTCCCTACTGACGGCGCCCGTTCACGAACATGACGCATGGATCAGCACCATTTAGCTCAACCATTTTGAAGGGAACTTAATGATCCAACACACACGCCACCATCAGCGAGACATTTGAGTGAGCATGACATACTCTCAGCCGCCAGGGCACATTCAAGTCAATGAAAGACGTACCCAGTAAATGGTAGCTTTATGGAATGTACAACATGGTCACAGTGCTCACACATGTGATATGCAATTATACAATACAAAGAGATTGAATTTATACAAAGGAAATATAGTTTTACAATCTTCAGCAGCTGCAACAATACTTTTGAATGCTAATCAATTAGTTTATGCGCCCTTGTGGAGCTGGACCAGCGCTGAGCCAAGCATTTTTATCAGCGATGTAATCCCCCAACTTATAATATGCTTGGCAGCATAGTGTGCGTTTTATACATGATTTAAATTTCGTTTCGTTCAGTTGGAGTATGTGGGAAGGTATTTTATTATAACATTTTAAACAGCACCCCATGAAGGATGAGTCTACTTTAGCCAGTCTGAAACCCGGTTGAACTAATTGGTCCCTATTTCTAGTCCCATAATTGTGTTTATCACCTCTTTTACTGAAAAGACTTAGATTTTTCCTTACGTACATGATGTTTTCATAGATATATTGACAAGGTACCGTCATGATGTTAATATCTTTAAACAGTTCCCTTAGAGAATCGCGTCTGCAGAGGCCATATATTGCTCTGATGGCTCTCTTCTGCAGAATAAAAATAGACTCGATATCTGCAGCCCGTCCCCATAGTAAAATACCGTAAGACATGATACTATGAAAGTAACTGAAATAGACTAGCCTCGCGGTATCTACATCGGTAAATTGACGGATTTTTCTCACAGCATATGCTGCTGAACTTAGCCGTCCTGCAAGAGATGTTAAATGAGGACCCCATTGCAGCCTTGAATCGAGCGTGATCCCCAAGAAAACAGTTTTATCGACAAATTCTAGTTTCTCCTTATTCAATACTATGTCACAATCACTACTTTTAACATTTGGTAAAGCAAATCTTATGCATTTCGTTTTTTTCCCATTTAATACTAAATTATTAGCAGTGAACCAATTTTGGACCTGCAGTAGGGCGTTATTTACTCCGTCAAGATTTGATGCACGTCTATTTATCTTAAAAATTAAGGAAGTGTCGTCAGCAAATAACACCATTTGTGGTTGGTTTTTTAATAAATGGGGTAGATCATTAATATATACTAAAAAGAGGAAAGGACCCAATATCGAGCCTTGTGGAACGCCCATTTTTACTTTTAAACCGATTGAATGGACACCATTTACTTGAACCTGCTGCTGTCTATCATTTAAATAAGATTTTACTAAACTGAGCGCAAGTTTTCCTAGTCCGTAATGCTCAAGTTTCAAGAGCAAGGTTTCATGACTCACGCAGTCAAATGCCTTGGAGAGGTCACAAAAGATTCCTATGGCATCTTGGGCCTCCTCCCACGCTGTAAATATGTGTTTTAATAAGGTGACACCGGCGTCAGTTGTACAACGTCCTTTGGTGAAACCATATTGCTGATCGTGCAAGATTTGGTTGGCGTTAAAATGATTAAGCATTTGATTGAGCATTACCTTTTCGAAAACCTTGCTGAATACCGGCAGCACAGATACTGGTCTATAATTGTTAGTGTCTTTACTGTCCCCAGATTTAAAAAGTGGTATTACTTTACTGTATTTCATTTTCAAAGCGGAACATAGATGCCAACATCATTTAGTAAGCGGATTGGCGACTGACACATTGTATGGCAATGAACAAATCTGAATCCAAACGGATTGCGCTGAAGTCGGCCGCGAGTGTTAAGTATCCCTCGCGAACCAGCTGGTGGTTACCGGGATTGTCAACGAACTGTTTAGGTACTGGCACAAAATAAATGCATGCCAAAACTATAGAAGCACCATAAATTGCATGCTTCTTGTTTTTCATAATTATAGCCTTACTCAAGCACTTCTGTCTCAATTTTCATCCAAATCAGTTCAGTTGTTACAAAAAGATATATCAAAAAACACTACAAAGTGAAAAATAACTTTAATTTTGGAAGTCGGTGTCTTCGGTTTTGTATTTTCGTTTTTTGCCACCGACTTCTGAAATTAAAGTTATTTTTCACTTGGTAGTGTTTTATTTGGAAGTAGGTTGTTTTTGGAGTTTACTCATTAAGAAACGATTTTCATATTTAGCCCGCTGTATGAAAATTTCATGAGGAGTAAAATCGAGCGTTAACTAAAAGTGAAGCGTTACGTTCCTTTGCGCAACGTACTTTGCGCACCTTTCACTTTGAGATTATGTATGTGTGTATATACAAAGTATACTCAGCTTACTAATATGTATATAAAACACAAATATGAGTTATTTACATAAGAAATTACACCATTTTAGAACAAACATTTACAAATTATAAACTAAACAAAGTTTCCATACATAAAAATGACCGTATCTTTTTGTTCCGCGGGCCGATTTGCATGAACTAAATGTGACAAATGTTTTTAAGTTTAGACCTTTCATTTAAGACCAAAATTAAAGAAATATTTTTACAAACAAAAATGTGAGTTTTCAAGTTACGTAAGTATGACAATTTCAATTTGCTAAAATTTCCTTCTAAATTAAATTTTAATACTATTAATGGATCAAAATAAGTATTTTAACACGAACCTAATAATAATCTAATATGAATCTCCTTGAGATCACAACATAATAACAATTTCTTACTGAAATCTAATTAGATGTAAAAATTCTTAGGAATAAACTCCAGTCGTGCGTCGGAGCTGACACACACACTTTTTTTTTTAAACTTTTTGTTATGGTGGTGTAAACAACAGTGACATGAACTTATTATAGCATCATCAATAGATACTAAGTGGAAAAATACGTAGGTATTGAAGCTAACTCAAAAACTACCCAAGCAAAGTTTATAAAATTTATATGGGACCACCATCGCTCAAGCTTTCTCTATCAAATGAAATACTTTTCAAAATCGGTTCACAATTAACGAAAACATCGATGAACATACATAAAAATGTTTACAGACGAATTGAGAATCCTTTTTTAAGAAATGGGTTAAAAAACACAATCTTTCTCATATATTTCTCATAAATGACCCATGCGTCCTTCATACGTGTGTTTTATCAGGAAGTCCTATTTTAGCTTTTTTAAGACTTACCTAAGTGGGACCACGTGTCGTGATATCATATTAAAAATATCTCTAAACAAATTATCGTTAATTGGCGAACAATCTCGCGATAATTTCGTGTTAATTGATAAAAATAATGTTTATTATAGAGGATTTATTTATTTTACATGATCATGAATGATTTGATTAAAAATGATGGAGTAATAACTTGTTACCTTTTCCCATTCCAACTTTTGCCCTGAGGTTAATTTGGTACGTGATAAACACCCATTCAATACCCCGAGTGAATGTTACTTCGGTATCAAGGAATGCAAGTGTGATAATAAGCAGTCTCTAGAACGCAAGACGGGTTCCCATCTAAGCCCTCGAGTAATAAATATTGAAGTGCATGCGCAATGTACGGGCTTGAGAGCGAGCAGGAATTCGTCGCTTAATGATTTTCTTGCATATCAAATGAGCCAAGAGCCAAGATACTTACACTTTTACATCACGTGATCATGTATGAATTTCTTAAGTCCTCGTAAAATACAATAGACGTGGATATAGCGGAACAAGTTACTAAATATATCCACGTCTATTGTATTTTATAATGGATTTCCGCAAGGTCACGCCTGAATCAATTAATTATCTTAAGTCCTCGTGTATAAGTTTTCCGTAGTGCTTAAATTTTATAGAAACAGCACAGCGTGCCGTACTGTTATTGAGTAAACTCCAGCTTCAGTTATCTGAAAGTCTGGTCAAAGGTAAGGATAATGGTAACCTCGAATAAAACGCATTCCGATGGCATCCCAAGTCTTAGTAAAATATTTATTCGCCTAGTTAAACTTTTCTTTAGTTTCGTCTTTGAGTTGCTGCAGCGATAAATTTTAGCACAACTTCAGACAAATTCGAAGTTGTCTGTTACATGTTTCAATTAATATCCTACGAGAAGATCAGTGACAATTAATGGATTTTAATAAGTATTAGAGCGGTTACGCACTACATCCGAATCCGAAAAAGGCGGTCCGAAGTACTCGTAGCCATAGATTTGTATGAGGGGTTGCGCACTAGATAATATGAACTCTGTCCGTCCGAGTTTAGAACATTACCAATTCGGATTGAACTCGGATCTTGAATTCGGATTCGGATCGGACGTAGTGCGTAACCGCTTTTAAGGTATCACTTTGAAGATGATGGTAATTGATGGATGAATCCTTTTGTCCACAAATTAATGAGGTAATCTGCGGATTACTTGAAATAGTAAAGAGCAAAAGTTTATTAGTTTTTTTAATCCCGGTTTTCTCGCGGTTAAATGGGGATTAACGAATGAACAGACTCCAGTAGTATGTGGTTGTCGTTTGATGTAAATTGTTTTAATATATAATGTGTTATACATATTATAGTCTGGTGTAAGCTGATGGTATTTCAGTAACAGCATGACTTCTGTAATTCTAAGGCCCGCTTGCACCCTAGTGGTGCAATCACTAAATATGTTTAGCGGTAAACGTAGTTACTATTTAGTGAGTTGTGGTGCGAGCGGGCCTAACATTTCTTCATATGCTAATCTAATAAGTTAGAACATTAAAATGTTAGTTATCCAATCCAAATCTAGAGTCAAAGCTTATTTGAATAAGCTAGCTAGCTAGCTTATTTTCTTGTCAGTCATGTCATGCAGCTGCCGCCTAAGTAAATTCTGTTCTATGCTCGTGATTTGTTATGTACTTTGTGTTGTTCTCTGATTACTCTTGTCTTTTATGTATGCACAAATTTTATGTATGTTTCTGTGACAAATAAACCTATTTTTCTTTCTTTCTAAATAATCGTTCAGTAGAATATTAAATTCAATTTAAGACGGCTAGCTTTGCCACAAAATCATATTATTGTGGAAACGCGCCTCGCTTGGTATGTTTAAGGAGTCTGCCCACTAAAGCGTAACATACCATGACCGTGCTATGAACTCATCAGGCACGGAAACAAACATACACTATGCCCACTAGAACGTATCAACAGCGTAACATATGCGTGCATAATGGTTTTAGTGACAGTAGCATCCGCGTGTCATATCTGTACGGTTCCTGTTCTCTCGGTTGTAGTAGTTGACCTGTGTTTTCGCGTGAGGCAGATGCGTCAGGAAAAGAGAGTGAAATTTTTTGTTGAGAAAATTATTTCCGATTCCTATACCAATACGATGGCTATTAGAAAGTTGTCCATGCGAGAATTGGAAAGAAAGAAAAACATTTTATTTGGGACACGCACAAGAAATACAAACAGTAATAACAACTAAAAAGGAGCATCTAACAATAACATCAAACGATCACGACGTTACTGCGTTCACGCCGACTTTTCGCTCTCGACATTTCTTTAAAAAAAAAGATAAAAGTCGAGGGAGAATATTATGTCATGCACGGAGCGTATCGGCACCGGCAAAATATTCTCGCCGATAAATTGTTGACGCTCCGTGCATGGCACGCGACGGTGTTGGTCGGTGACAGAACGGTCACTAGTCACTAGACCCGAGACCGTTCTGTCACCACTGTTCTCTCTTACTAACTCAAATGTAAAATACTCATAATTATTTTATTAATGCGATGTATGCGCCTGCATTTTTTGAACCAGTTGGTCGATATCTGGTTCAGTTTTTGAAAGAGCTATCATCAAATCATTATCGACTGCAAGACGATTTCGCTGCTTAGTCTTAATCTGCACTAATGCTGAAAATCCTAAGGAAACTAGGTGGCGTGACTAAATCTGTGTGTGAGTGTTTCAAATCATAAATAATGATAGGCAAATTAAATTAAAATATTCGAATACTTCATGGCCTTAAGATCTCTCTACGCCCCACCGGTTGGGAAATCCTGGTCTAGTGGGCTGAGCAAGCCCACTAGACCAGGATTTCCCAACCGGTGGTCTGAACTTTTCAATGCAAAGAATGTTTTTTGCCTGACATGTTCTTCTCACGGTTACGGTACGATACGGTGTAGTGGGTAGACTCTTTAAAGTGTAAATAAATTAGAGTACATGTTGTGACGCAGTATAACACCAAACTGCAATGTTCATCTACAAAACAAAGGTATAATTTTACAAGTATTTAAAAATAAGATTTTACCAGGATTTTTCTCCACCTTATGTTGAAGGAGGAGCTAAACATTAAACTAAGAAAGAAAAACAAGTCGTGTTTAGAAAGTTAATTTTTAATTTTTATATTTAAAAAAGTTAATTTAGACTTCATTTTGTCGAATAATAAAAAAGATATAAGTTAGTTTGCTATAGTGTCGGTATCATAGCAAAGCGCAACCATTCGAGTGGTCAGTTTGTAAGTACAGGTAAACCAGAAAAGGTATGCGCTTCGGTAATCTTCGTGTTTCCAAATAAGTACGAACGTCACGCCACAGAGCCTACAGCGCCAAAGCTTCTAAGTTTACACACATTTGTACACCATTATAGCATTTACAGCATAACATTTTCAGCGTCTAAGTATAAATCTAGAATTTCTAAAGGTAAAACTTACGTAGCAGAGAACACAAAATTTGAAGATGCTTTTCGAAGGTGTGTTGGTAAGGTAGTAAAGGTCGTTTTACACCGGCGAGGCGAGGCGTGGATGGGATGGGCGAGAATTTAAATTTGTATGGCAAAATTTCTATCCACGCCCTGCCCATATTTGGTGTAAAAGATGCGCGAGGATGTGCGAGGCGAGAATTGAAATATTTGTTAGTACAATATTGAACTTTATTACTGTAGAACTAGAGTATTTATTTACTTTGTAAAACGGATACAAAAATCTCGCACCGATCATCGAGGACCCGCACGGTGTCTCTCCGTCAAGCGCTGACTCGCGATGTCTCGCGCTGGCACGCGCTAACACGCGCCGGCTCGCGTCAACCATCGCGAAACATCGCTGTATACTATATTCTCGGCTGGCCGGGCGACGCACATACGAGTATTGGCATAAAAAACCTGGCCATAAGTTGAATATTCAAAGTATAGATTAATTCAATGCAACCATCACTTTCTGACAGCTAAATAACCTGTTCATAACGTACCGCACCCCCCGCGCCCTTATCCCTTCACCGCGCGGCACACAGGTAATCGGAACTCAGTCGTCGTCCAGTGCGGTCGATTGTTTTCTCGATAGCATTATTTTTTGTGCAAATAACATTTGCTGTTTTAGCAGTTTTGTGAATAGCTGGTGGGATAAACACGACGAATATGGAAGCTCCAGGTATGTAACAATATAAATAATATAATTTAATTTAAATTATACACTCACAAATGTAATTTTTTTTATTTTCGCAAAGAACACTAAAATAATCTACTTGTCTATTAAAAAATAAATATACAAAAGCGTTTTTGTATGTGTTCCGAGCATTTCCGAGTAATGATCCATTATTTTAAACAAAGTTTAGACTGTCCTAAAGAGAATTGTGAAAGAAAATGTTCCGCTTTGTTCCGCCATTTTGTTTAGCACACATTCAAACAAAATGAACGGTTAATTTAAAATAAGATTATTTACAGTAAATTCTCTTTTTATTTTTAGATTCCATTGGGAATTTCAAGAACATGTCAAATAAGCAATTATATGATATTGTGCAAGAATACCCTGACAAGAAAATTAATGATAAGATGCTATTTTTGGAGAAAAAAATTATAAAGATAACAAAATGTCCTGAAAGTGAGCTGGAGACATTAAAACATACTTTGAGCCATTTCAAGTGTGAATTTAAAAGCAAATGGGTAGCAGCAAACAACAAGCATGACCGCTTTCTAAAATACCCTTAAATTCGCCCTCTGGACTATAGGAAAACCGGGTCGTCCTTCAAAGGAATTCGGGGAATCCAGTGATGGATCCAAGCGAAGAAAAACAAGATCTGCGAGATAATGTATCGACAGATGAGTTGACTTATGCTGCTCAAATGAGTCAACCTGCTGGAGGAAATAAGGACGCATCTAAAATAATAAAAGATATCACTTTGACTCCAACAAGAGCTACAAAGTTTCGAAAAGTAATTTCTTCAAGTAATGAAAATAAAATAAAGAAGCATTCACCATCTGAAGCCTTTTTTGAGATTTTAGTAGAAGACAGTGGGAAATTTTACACAGCGTTAATAAAAATTTATACCCTTGCTACTCATTAATAAAAAAGGCAAAACCGATTGCTATCCAGAAGAACATTCAGTGAGAGTAACAGAGACTTGTGCGGAAGTTCTCTTACAAGATTTACTCAACCACACATGTATACGGTTGTGTAAATATTTGGATGAAGTTAAATATAGCTGTACTGAAGAAGAAAATATTTTTTTTCTTTTAAATATAAAATACGGCTGCGATGGTTCTCAACAATCGCAATACAAGCAAAAATTTCGATGATTGATTTTTTGTTTTGTTATAATAAACGTTTGAAAACTGTCTTAAATTATTTATTTAAGAATTTCCACGTGAAAAATGTCACGAAATAATATTGGCCAGGTTTTTGGTATAAATACTCCTATGTGCGACGGCGCGAGATAGCGCGCGCCGGCGCTAGGTAGCGATGGCCGGCGCGTGACATCGCGAGCCAGCGCGAGGCAGCGCTGGCCATCGCGAGACGGCGCATTATAGCGATGGACATCTTTCGGTGTAAAAGGGTAAGTGTAATTTCAATTCTCGCCCATCCTATTCACGCCTCGCCTCGCCGGTGAAAAACCACCTTTATACACTTAACACCAAAAGGAATACTATATTTAGTCGCGTCGACGACATCCGCTTAAATATCCTATTCTTTAGTCTCATATAGGTACAACTACGAATGTAAATGGGTATCTTGTAAAATTATATTGCTGTACGAGCACGTATTTAAGTGAGGAATTCTCGCTAATACTCTGAATGTTGCATGCTGCATGGATGCAGTCTCATGCTGCTATTGTACTGACAACTATAGTTATTTGCGCAAACGTAAGGGACTAAGTCGAGTGTTTTCGTTATTATTTTATGGAGCCCTGTCTTATGGGGTAGCGAAAACAAAGGTTATAAGGGGCTGCGCCCTCCTGTAAGATTACGGTAGTAGGTACTGAGTTTGACCCAGTCCGAGAGATTTTTGGTTCACTGTAATTATCTGCTTTGCTCACAAGTTCAAAGACGTGGCATGATCTTCGCATAACGATTCTAGTGCCTAATGTGTCAATAGGTAACTTAAATTTTTTTTTACCAACTTATTTCTTATTTAAATACTTTCGACGCAGCCCCGTAGTTCCCTGTAACTACTGCATTTGTTTGTAACTTCGGTTGCTATTTCGATCTTTTGTTTCCCATGCCCAATTACTGCAGTTTTTAGGGTTCCGTAGTAACCAAGGAACCTTTATAGTTTTGTCATGTCCGTCTGTCTGTCTGACCACGGTCAAGCTCCAAGAAGTACTATAAAGTTGTAATTTGGCATGGGTATACATATTAATCATGCCGACTAAGTGGTAAACTAAAATAATAAAAAAAAAAAAATTTTTGGTGTACCTCCCCTACACGTAAAGTAGGGATGTTTTTTTTTTCTATCCCTTGGTGTGGGGTATCGTTGGAAAGGTCTTTCAAAAACATTGTGAGTGTGTTAAAACCATTTTTGAATTCAGAGATCCGTTTGCGAAATATTAAGCTTTAAAGTGAAAATTTTTGTTAGTCACGTGTCCCCCCCCCCTGCCAGCTAAATGGTTGGTTTTAGATATGTGAAAAAATTCACGGCAGTAGCTTATATAACGAATTTTAAAGGAAAACTTTCACAGTTGGGTAGGCTTTACAAGTTAACGAGTAATAATCGACCAACTTAGATTTGCGGTTGTAAAAACATGTTCTCCCATACATTCCGTATGAAAGTTTTTTTTTTTCAACTTCAAAGTTAAGTTTGTTCTTGGGATAAATTCATCCCAACTACGGAACCCTAAATTGTGCGTGGTCCGACAAGCACTTGGCCGGTTTTTGTTTGTAACATTGTTCGTTATTTCCGACGTTTAACGTTACACTCAAACCCAATGCCCTAAATTGTTATTTAAGTCACAGATTACCAGATAAATCACCATACAAAATTTTCAATACTGCGAACGAAAATGTACGTAACCTTACAAGCGTAAAGTAATTTTTGCTTTGTAACTGCGCCCCGCCGCGTGCTTATTGTGAATTGCCAGGGCTGCTTCTTTCGATAAAGATGTCAGTAGGTATTTGTAGAACACTTTATGAAATAAAATAAAATGCTTTTTATGTTTTAGGATGTGCACGTCATGCTCGCTTTTCTAACACTTGCACGCCTTTAAATAAACAATAATCATATATGAAAATAACATTAACCAGATAATAACGATGATAAATTATTGAAAATCAATTTTCACAAAGTAAGGTCATTGACCTTTCTATTCTTATCTCAGACGTATAGTGGAAGCACAGTTTACGTGGTAGAAGTAATTATGTACCTACCAATAAAATACAAAACACAAAACATGCAAGTTTAAACAATTTACCTATTTAAAAAACGATAGTAAAACAAATTAGATACCTACTCGCATTTCTGTATCAGAAGGTAAACTGAAAAAACATTAGTTTTTATCTCTTCTCTTGCTGGATCTACATCTATCAATTGCACATAATACACCAGAACCAGCCATAATCATAAGAATTTGAAACTAAGTACGTCAGGTCGACCGAAATACATATATATGCGTACGTACGCGCCTCGCGGCTGTCGGCAACCCATTGAGAGATGGGTAGCGTATGACCCGGCGGCGGCCGGTAGGTAGCTCGCGAAAGTACATGGAGTGATTTATCTGGTAATCTGTGGTGAAGTGGCGTACCTCTAGGTTTTTATTTGAAAACTAGCTGACTCGACAGACGTTGTACTGTCCAATTCAAAAATCCCATAGAAATTTAATTTTCCGTTTACCCGAATATTCCCGGAAACTTTTCAAATTTTTATTTCTGTAAGAACCTGATTCGGACTTTTACGAACATTTTAAAACAAAAAATTTGCCAAATTGGTTCAACCGTTCTGAAGTGATGCGCTTACTCACGAACAGCATTTCATTTTTATTACATAGATAGATATTTTCAGAGATCCTCTCTGATGTTTTTCCGAATCAATCTGATTTTTTTGGGGTTTCCTTGCCACTAAACCTTAGTTTTCTCAGGTACACATTTCAGGTAATACCTGAATCCAAACGCCTGCTGCCGGAGGCTCTACGCGGTGGTAGAGTCCATGGCCCTTTACGGGGCGCCGGTGGGGGCGCGTTCCGTGAGGCGGCGGCCGGTCCGCTGGTTGAACGCGTCCCAAAGGGTCATGGCCATCCGGCAGGCCCGAGGATACCGCACGGTCTCCTGCGAGACGGCGAGCCTCCTTGCCGTACTACCGCCATGGGACCTGGAGACAAACGTCCTCGCGCACATTTGGGAATGGCGGCCGGGGCTTAACTCCGCTACCGCAAGAAAACACGGCACAGCGGACAGAGCTCTGGCAGGATCTCATGGCGTCATGGAGAGTGCGATTATCGCAACCCAGCGCTGGGCACGCCACAATTGCGGAGACAAGTCCCTTCTTTCAGGAGTGGCTAGAGAGGCGCAACGGCGTCCTCACCTTCTGCCTGACGCAGGTCCTCACCGGACACGGTTGTTTCGTGAGGTTCCTGTTCAGGATAAGGCGGGAAGAACCGTCCGGGTGTCACCATTGTGTGAATCGCCCGGAGGACACGGTGGAGCATACGGTGGAGGTCTGCCCGGCTTGGGCGGAGCATCGCCGTGTCCTCGTGGAGGCGATCGGCGGCGGTGATCTCTCGCGTCCGGCCCTGGTTCAGGCCATGGTACGGAGCGAGAGGGCATGGGAGACCGTCACCCGGAGGTGGAACGCGTGAGGGAGAGGCAAAGTTCGCGCTCTCACGCCCCTAACCGTCGTAGGAAACGCCCTGGGCGTTGGGAGTCGCAGGCCGATTCCCGGCCAACGTAGGCGTGGGCTTGCGGACGGTGAGCAATGGGTAGCTCGCCGTCCGATAAGGACCAGGCCCGGGTCGACGGCGCGTTGTGTTCCACGCGAGCCTCAATGAGATGTCAGCAGAACTGACGGGGTCTTCTAGGGCCAATGCCTGCCGGGGTTGCGATGAAGTCCGAAAGGGCCCCCGGCAACATGGCAACTGAAGAAACACGGGTGGGTTTTAGTCAGTAAGAGTCTGACACGCCCTCCCGCTCCGCCCAGAGCGGGAGAAGTTATTTGATAGTTTCAAAACCAATAAAAAATAAATAAATGAAATGCACTTAATTACCAACACAACCAGTACAGAAATATCAACATAATTTCAGTGTACGTCAAACTTAAACATAAAGCGATATCCAAACAATGCAATATAAATGTAAGCGCTGACCTGGTACGGATTTGTCACAAACAATTATAAGCGCTCCCGTACCGTTCCTGTTGTTATGCTTCCGGAATACCTACGTCATCAGCGCGCTGCATGCGAGTAGGTATTACGAGGGTAGTTGTCTCATCATGAATTTGTGTAAAGACAGAGTCAACAGAGAATGGACAAAGCTTGAAGTGTAAGGGCTGCTAGACATGTTTGGATCGACTTGTTTCGGTGGAAAAACGACTGTATATTTTGCCGCCCGGCTGTGCCGAATCATGCCGACCCGAACAAATGTGTAGCACGCCTAGAGCCTAGACAGTTTATGTTTGACTGGAAAATCATTTTATTATTGGTAATTTTTTATGACTATTATTTGTTTTTTATTTAGACAAAAATAATTGTCAAAATCCGGTCAGTTTTAGATCCTCTATTATGTAAAAATCACACTGTGAAAACAGCTTGAAGTAACTTGTCATTTCACCTGATGCTAGAAATTGACACAATTGACAACTCTCTTCAACTAAAGGCTCCTACAGACTGGAGCGATATCGCAGGCGCTACAAGCAGTGCGACCCTTGTCGCGCTGGTCTGCACCAGCCTTAAGTTGTCACACTGAGAGTTTCAGAGAATTGATCGGCTGGCTAGAAACTTAACAGCCCCGATTGTTTTCGTTATTTGATATCGCCTTTCGCGATCAAGTCCTGTTAAGAATTGTAATTAAGTAAATAGAAGGAAATAGTTATTTATAGAAATGTAGTAACTTTTAACGATTTGAAAAGCCCAACACCGACCATTGCTCTGAAAGCTTTTTCGCATAAGTAGTTAAAATAACTTAAGAAAACTTGACTGACGAGCTCCGTGCCGTATTTATTTTTCTGCAAAATTTGCGCAGCTTTTCCAAAAATAAAAATATTGAGAAAATATTTAGGTTTCCTATTCGCTTCGTAATGCCAGTCGAGACTACATTAGTTAATAAATACTTTTTCTTTCTTTCATTCTTTCTATTAGTTGACCACCAGTCAACCCTGTCGTCGTTTGCAAGCGGAGCTCCTTTATACAAGAAACATTGCATTTACTTTGAAAAAAACTCACATTTCAAAACGATTAAAATACGGCTTATTTAAATAACAAGGAATGTCCGTTTGAACAAAAAGCTTTTGAGCGAACTAATAATAAAAACACATGCTGGACAGATGTTTTTACAAAATAAGTCATGTGATGTTCTCCTTTTCAGGGTCTCGAATGTAAGGAACCTTCATAAGATCACTTCTGTCTGTCTCAGAGGTTTAGCTGTGTAATCTTTATCAAAAAACGTTATACTCCATTTGAAATAAGATTAAGACATTTAAACAAACCTTTTTTACAGTCCGTTCAACCGATTTTGACTTTTATACCGAAGGCATAAGGATGGCATTAAAAGCCAAAAAAAGTGGTTATAATATCAACTGTTTCCTGCAGCTGCCATTTGTCATGCCACCAACGCAATAGAAGTCAAAATCGGTTGAACGGACTGTAAAAAGATTTATTTAAATGTCTAATCTTATTTCAAATGGAGTATACTTATCTGAATTATATATTATAGTGCAGAACGATTTTTGCTTTGACATTATGTCATTTAGATGTCTAGGAGCTAGCTGCAGGTTAATAAATTATGCGCAATACAGTAATTACGGCGGAACAGCGACCGTTCTATAAGACTGCTCAGTGTAGTTTGGTACGGAACCCGAAATGTGTGAGCCCGATTCGCTTTTGACCGGTTTTTTCAAAGGTTGAGAATATTCTTGTTTCGTGAGTGCGTTTTACAAATACGACGAAACATTTTATCTGCACAGGGATCGTACCCTTAGTACTAGGTAGTACCTACTTCAGCAAATGTGTCAACAGTAATGCTCTACTTAATTATAAAGTTACCAATCTCTGAGATCAATCAGTAAAACTAGTACAATAAAATTTTAAAAACCCCCGACACAAACATTTCCTCATTTATCTTTCCTCCTCCATCACCAGACCCTGTTCACCATCTATTTATAACCTACTCATTGATACCATTCCAATGAGCCCAAACACGATACCTGTAAAATTATTGAAGTGATAGAATACCATATTTCAAATCGATCAGACCATTCGTTAACCAGAAAAGAGCTGATAATCTTCAAACGGCTGAACCGATTTTGATAGAACATGTCTAAGAACCATCGCTAGAAAACCTACTTTCAAATAAAAAAAACCGTATTCATATCGGTTCACCCGCTTAAGAGCTACACAGACGCACACACAGACACACACACATAGCGGTCAAACTTATAACACCACTCTTTTTTCGTCGGGGGTTAAAAACGAAAGAGTTTGCATACTCCAGTCAAAGATTATTTCGACACCGCTAAAAATAAACCGCGACGATGATGAAAAATATAATATTTTCGTAGTAGAGCAGTATTGATAGATGTCGTAGCGTCGCGTGCGTGTGTACTGAAATAGTTCCTTCAACATTTTTCATTGAGTCGCCCACGTTATTATGTTAATTTTTCTTTCAAGTCACATGTTACTCTGATAAATGTGTTCCTGAGTTTCGATGCATGTTTGGCATAGCCCGCGATTAGGAGGGTAATACTAATAGTAATAATCTTAATACTAATAGTTCAGTGAACAGTGGACCTCACGAGCACAAAGTATTTTGCAACAATTAATATACCACTAACATGACAACGTTCAATAAGTTAAATTCAAATTTAAAAACCAGGAAAAATATGAGTAAAGGTTTGTAGGCCAGCTAGAAAAATAACTAGGTAATAGGTTTTAATTGGCAGAGGTAACCCTGCAGCCTGGTTTTGTGATGAGAAGGTGGTCCCAGGTGCTCCATCAATCCCTACCTAGTAGTTAAAGGGCCGATTACACTGGTAAAAATCTAAAAGTGAATGTTTACTTAATTTTGAGGAGCTATTCTGTCCATCACGTCGAAGATCAGATCTACACCGAATTTTTATGAGACCAACTTAAAGTAACCCTTTCCGATCACATCCGCGCGGAGATATCCAGTAGGTAGCTTACTTTTTGGAGGAAATACCTCTCCAATCAAAAATCCCCGAAGACAAAAAAAATACTATAATCCTGTATACCAAGTTTCGTCCAGATCGGTTGTAAAATACTAAATGTAGAGGAGTACTGATACAGGAAAGCATATTTTGCCAGACTTGAAGCAGAGACGCTTCGCTCGCGCGGTCAATGAATTAGATAAGTATACTATCAAACAGTACCTATCTTAGCTTAATTTTAAAATTGTGGTTCTTCCAAACCCATCATATTAATGGATTGATTTGGAAGTAACAGTTACGAAGAATGAGCTTTTCAGCTTTCCTTTCTAAAGATGGCAATGATAAGTATCTTCATTGCTCTTTATCCAGGGATGGAATGTAAACAAACAGCTATTTTAGAAATAATTAATGGCCATGAAGTGTCAATTACGAAACGCCGAATCGATAAATTTATTGACGGTTGACTGGCGGAGAATGCCTCTCTGTATTAAGCCAACTTCATGTTCCACCGTTGTATGTATACAGGGTAAGTTTTTATCCAGTGCGCAAACTTTAACACGTGATTTTACTCATCATTATGAACAACTTTTACTATGGGACCATAGATGAAATCGCGAAAAAAAAATCTGCTGTTCTCTACATTTATGTTCGCATAACTCGTCAAAATGTAGGTAGGGAACAGCTGGTTTTTTTTCGCGATTTCACGTGTGATTTGTTTTAATTAATTCTCGCTTCGCTAAATAAAGTTTAGTTCATGAAACTCAAGAATGTATTCTACCGGGAAGTAATGCATTTATGATGTTATGTGGCAGAGAAAACGCGGAAAGAAATGGCACGTGTAACGTGCTTTTTTGGCAGAAGTTTAGATATTTGACACTCAAATATCTTTTCGTTTTTCAGAACATTGAAATGAGAAAAAAGTGTACTACACAGTGCCGGCAGCACGAACCGCCGGCTTTTGCCAAGCGGCACGTGTCCCGGCTCCTTTGTGCGACAAGCCGGACGCACCACGGCTTGCCCGGCGGCAAGGCAGCCTGCACTGTGTCTAGGACCCTGAAGTCCGTTTTTCCACCGCACCGTGAACGGAAACGTCAACGAAAACAAGATGACGACGCCGAAATGACGACAGTACATTTACTATTATTTAATTAAGGCCGTTTATTTAATTTCTCATTGACGTCCCGTTCACGGTGCGGTGAACAAACAGTGTAACTGTAAGTTTTGGCTACTCTATTACAAAAAGGTAACTGAAGCCAGTATTTTTGATGTCATGTAGCTTAGCTTGTTAGTTTTTACAGAGGTTTGTTTAAAACCTATGTTCACGGGTGCAGCAGCAAAAGTTCAAGAAAACTGATGGAATTAACTTATCCTTAAAAAAAGAGAGGGTTTGTGCTTATGACCACACAAAAGAACTGAAAACTTACTACTGCACGCGAGTATGTATACGCGATTCAGCGTCACCGACCGATTGGAGCCGAGTTTACCCGATTCAGCGTCACCAACCGATTGGAGTCGAGTTTACCCGATTCAGCGTCACCGACCGATTGGAGCCGAGTTTACCCGATTCAGCGTCACCGACCGATTGGAGCAGAGTTTACCTGATTCAGCGTCACCAACCCGAGCGTGACGCTTCAGTTTCTTTCACTGTTTAGAAAAACCGCAAAGTGCGCTAAAGAAAATAAGTTTTCCGTTCAAAAACCTTTACGTACTTCTCAAGGCCAGTTACGTGCCCACGCAGTTCTGGAGGCTATTTTAACGCCTCACCTACTTACAAAAACTTTCAGTTACAGTTTTCAAGTTCATCGCGATATAATAATCGCACACGCCTGCGAATGCCGTCGCATCGTGGGCGTGTCGTAAAACCCGTCATAATACAAAATACACACATCGCAACACTTATAAATAATTATTATTTTGTCGCGACTCTAACTGTATTTTTCGTACGTGAATCATTTGTTTATTTATATTATCCTTGCTTTACACGTATCTTCGTTTTCATGAAACTTTTGAATTGCCTGATAAGTTATGGTAGGAATAGGACAATGTTTTTGTCTAAAAGGTACGGTAATCATTTTTATGAGAGCATTTGTGATAAGTCAGTGAGGTTAGCGCATAGTATTCAGCACTATTTAAGCAGTTTTTTAAATGCCCATGTCCGCTTGTGATAAAATCTAAGTACCTGGGCGACCGAGCTCTGCTCTGGTGAAAATAGAGAATGCTCATTTAATAGTATAGGAAAGTACATACTAATTCCATGCTGCCATGATAGAAGGTAAGTATTTACTAATTCCACGCTGCCATGTCATTATTTTAAGGTAGCCATCTTGTTTTAAACTTTGGGCGACCGAGCTCTGCTCGGATAAAAATAAGGAGAAAACGAATTTTCCCGGATATGAGACCTAGCTAGATCGATTTTTCGTCACCCAAAACCCCTATTTAGAGCCGTTTTCGAGAACGTGATTACAACGTAACTATCCTAACTTTACGTTATATTGTAATTTATGCAAAAGGAACTTCTGGCTGATCGTCTGAACTGGGGAATGTGGGTGTATACACCACGAGGAGTACAGGTGTGAAGTTATGTGTGTGTGTGTGGAACGTTATGAGGCGTGTACGCACGAACGAACAACACATGGTGAACACGAACTTCGAACATGGATCATTTGGTTCGTACGTGTGGACGTAAATTAGCAAAGCGAACACGAACATCATACGAACACAGTTCGACTTGTTACTCTTTAGTAGCCATGGATTCGCCGTTGGAAGCGGTCGACAGTGAAATTGGATAGCCACGATCGTTTATGACTACAGTGTTCTTGTTCCTTCGTGCGTACACGACTTTATACATATTTTCATCTGGGACTTTCCCAGTGCACTTCGAGAAAGTTAGCATCCTTTTTATTTTTTCAGTTACATTGCACAATCTAATTGTTGACGTTATCGTATCGAGAAATAATTGAATTAGCGATATCCGTGCGAAACAATACTTATAGTAACACAATGTTCTCTATCCTACTACATACGCAATGGAAGAAAAATATATTTAATATTAGCTTTTGATGTCGGAAAATATCCCACGGGAATGTACTACCGGGATTAAAAGGAAGCGAAGCGATGATCGCATACCTAATAGCCGAGGAAAGCGCTGCGCCGCGCGCCGCTTGTTACGCGTAACTTTGAATCTGTGATATCTTATAAAGTATTCATTTTAATGATATGACGTCAAGGCATATTTTATTCTAAATAAAATACCCAATTTAAATATTTTATTGTGTAAGGATTGATATAATACCGGTCAAAATAGCTTAGGAAATAACAATGAAATTTTTATGAAATTCTGAAAGATAAAAATGGTTATTGTGGGTCATCCTTAGAAAATAGACATAATTATTATGCTATCGTGGACTTTTTTATTGAACTTTTAAAATCTTCAATCCTGTACAACATAAATTTGATGTATCTCTTACGGTTTACGCGGCGCAAGCCAGTAAAGCTCCCAGTCGGCATAATTTTTTCCGACATCTTCGACAATAATCGTCATATTTCAGCCAATTTACACAGAATCTTAATGAATTATACACTAAAACTTTCCGCATGAATCACTCCGTCCATTGGTGAAAACCGTTTGAAAATCCGTTCGGTAGTTTTTGAGTTTATCGCGTTCAGACAGACAGACAGACGCGACTGGGGACTTTGTTTTATATTATAATATGTAAGGATCAGTAATTTTGTCGAGTACAAAAACAGTGGCACTCCGGAATTGCCGACAGAAGTGTTAAAATACTTCCAAAACCTTTAAAGTAAAAATACTTGCATAGAACATTGATCCGTAACGGAACAGAAATAAAGAGCACAATCGCGTTTACTAATAATGAAGTGTCGGTAACGGTATCGCGAGTTCAATTGTTTTTTTCCCATCTCAAAAATGCCCAACGCGCCTAAAGAAGTTTTCACTTCAACAATATACCAGATGACGAATATTTTATTTCAAAACCCTTAACTTCAATCAAATTAAATGAAAAACCCGAAACAAACTCAGAGGTCGCAGTCTCTTTTAAAGTCCTGACATAATCTTGGTCAGGCCATATGAGGACCATGTAGATTAGTGTCTGAAAAGCTCTTTTGAAGAAAGAACCACACAGATTTGAGTGGACCTGTCCAGTCAGTGCAAGCATTTGTCAGTAATCGTGGAGCTCAACTCGACGAACAATACCAAAGAAAGGACATTTGGGTAGGCCGCATAAACTACTCAAAACTGCCAGACCATCACTAAAACTAGCAGAGAAATAAAAATAATATCCACATAATCCTCACATTCACAAATAGTTAAAATAATATAATACTTTACAAAGTAATCATGTCATTTTGAATATAATTTTCAACAATGTCAATGTTTTTATAAAACTGGTACCTATATGTTGATTTTACATAATAATTGAAATGTCTAGTTTTATGGTTTTATTACAAGGCTTAGCAGAGCGAGCAGTTCAATCCCAAGCTTTTTTATCTTCTAAATAATCTGATATTGTATAGTACCCTTTTTTTACAAAGTTTGGTTTTAATACAGATTTTAAATCGTTTAATGTGTAAGTTTCGAATGTCAATGGGGAGTTTGTTGTAAAAGCGTATACATTGACCCATGAATGAGTTGCCTACTTTGTGGAGACGTGTGCGATGTACAGCAAGGTTGTGCCAGTTTAAGGTTGTGTTTGTAATCAGTTTTCAGAAAACGTGGTTTAATGATTATCTTAGTTCAATGCGTTATTCAGACAGCGCGGCGGGGCGGACAGTTGACGTGAAAGTGCAACAAACAATAGACTTTTAACCTTAGCCTAGCCTTTACCCAACTATGTTGACGGCGGATTCCAGTGTAACCAGATGCAAGTGAATATCTAGGGGCACGGCAGTGCCCCGGTCAAGTCGAGCAAAATAAACAAACAAAGGCCGTATCTTTTCAATGACTTAGCAATCGCACAAGGCAATAGAATCTACATACAACAAAAAAATATTAGCGCTGTGAGCGCTTTATTTAATTAGGACTATTTAAAATCGTAGATTATTCTTATGTGATTAAGATTATGTTGCCGTGCGATGGCCAAGTCATTCTATTTATTAAAAAAAATAAAGATGTCTAATATTGATACGGTCACTTTAAAATGTTGATTAGGTAACAATTTATGACAAAGTTGTTGAATCTGCTCCAATAGATAGGTAGGTACTGAATAAATTAACAGACTTGGTTTTACATGAAATCTCACATCTTTTTGCGGTAGAAGAACTGCGTTGCGAGACTTGCATTTTTTCACATGTTAATGGGATCAGTATGTAACATGGTGCGACTGCCTATATGACCAAACTATAAGCTACTTTAATGATCTGTATAAAATAGTTTTCATTTCATTTGTCTGCAGTAGCAAGAAACAAAACCAATCCCTTTTTATCCATCTTGAGCTGGAGCTATACAAAAAGCTCGGTTATCACGGGATAACAGAAAATTGGTTGCGCGGATGATTGCTCAGAGTCCGACGGACATACTTACTTACTTGTGGAAGCTCTTTTAATGCAATTTAAGGTTGTCTTATAATATTTTCATTTTGCCAATATTTCTTATCTTCCATGAGTTATGATAGCTCAGTTATCCTGCGAGAAAATTGGCAGCAAGGATGATTGCCTAGAATGCGCCAGAAAACGTAGTGTATACACCGTGAAATTTGAATCACAGTTTTGCTAGAACAAACGTTGTTCAGACCATGGTCTACTACCATTCTACAACATCCAATAAAAAAAAAACATAATTGGTTTTTGGAAAAACACAAAAAAAAACAAAGTTTAAAATGTCAACATTATCGTTACTCCCTACAACACAGACACCACGCATGGGACACAGCATTGTTTACAGGGAAATGTACCTCCATAAACGAAATTTTGTAAGCAGTAGATAATCTTGACATTTTAAACTTTGTGTTTTTGTGTTTTTTCAAAAACCAATTATGTTTTTTTTATTGGATGCTGTAATATGGTAGTAGACCATGGTCTGAATAACGTTTGTTCTAGCAAAACTGTGATTCAAATTTCACGGTGTATAGTTAAGTATTGATTTGTGAAAGCTCTTCCGCCTTGCCTATTGTTAGAAATGCATTGGCATCAAAGCAATAACTTAACTCTACTTACATCCCGTAGTTATTCAAAGTACACAATTCATAAAGCAAGTAGAAATCTTGAGTACTTTTTCTGCGATCTGTGGCTTCTTTTAGGCTAATTGAATTACGACTACATACAATTGCAATAACATACTACAGATTTTCTTAATTAATTATAAGGTAATTAATAAATATTAATAAGTTAATTATAAGCTTCTTTAGTAACCGACTTTAAAAAAGCAGGAGGTTATGTTCACCTGTTTGTATTTTTTATATATGTTCATAGATATTTTCGTTAATTGTGGACTGATTTTGATAAATTAAAAAAACAATAAAAAACAAAGTAAAATTCTCTCTCAGCATGATGCAGCGACATTTAAAAATAAATGTCGCATGAGTAAAGTATCTTTACTACTCTGAGGCAGCACGGAATACATTTCTCCTGCAAACTCCACCGTACCGCAAACATTGACATAATATTACGGTCATGCATGCCTATGCAGCGAGTGTGCGTTTATCTAAAAAGCTCTATAGTCAATGTATTTTGTTCAGGATGCTACTTATAATAACAGATCTGTGTGAAATAATTTTGATTTCGGCCACAGACAACAGAACATTCGCGACGGTAAGAAGTAGTGTGATGTTTCTTAGTTCATGAGCATGGGCGGCGGCACACACAAAATGACAACAGATAGTTTGTATAGTTTCAAAGCTACCTGGTGACAGTTTCTTTCTAAATGCGGTTTCCCACGGTGCGTGATGTTGCGGATGGACGCGGACCAGCCCGCACGGTCGACGACAACGACATCCACGATCCGCACACCAAGGCTTTTCCCACGGTCCGTGATATTGCGTACGGAACCAGACCAGCCCGTCGCGATTGGATACATTTTGTCATTCCGAAATGCGAAGAGAAAGAGAAGTTTGCACCGCAACTTTGAAGTTACCGACTTGCCGCGGATCGGACGCACCGCGACGCTATCATGCGCTACCATGGACGATATTCTTCCCAAGGTGCGTCGGTGCGTAGTGGTCCGCGGCCGTTCGCAATCTGTCAAGCCGTGTAATTACGATGGATGTTTATTTGTAGTCCTCACTAAGTGTCCAGACCTCAGTGTTCGTGACTATATCGTCACTTCGGTTCTAACTCTATGCCGAAGAAACACAACTAATAATTCGATTAATTGGTTAATATCTATCATCATTGTTTGATTGGCGAAATAACAATTAAGTAGATTGACTAAATATTTATCTTTACCATTACTGCGTAAATATCGATGCTTTGTTGTTTGATTATTAAGTCACTAGCTTCTGCCGCCGGCTTCGCCCGCGTGGAGGTCGGAATTTATTCCACGGGAACGCACCGCCGAGATAAAAAGTTCTATATCCTATGTGTTAATCCAGATTTTGAACTATCTGTGTGTCAAATTTTATCTAAATCCGTGCAGCCGTTTTTGCGTGATTGAATAACAAACATCCATACTTTCAAAATAATATTAATTACCTAGTTAGATTGCACTGCTTGGAAATGGAAAAATATAGTTGCTACTATATTTCTCAATATTTCAGTAAGTATATGATTCTTTACTGCTTCAGTAGGTACAGGTATTTTCAATCAAGTATTTGATTACAATACAATTACTAACAGTGCTGCGGGAACGGTTTTTTACTGGGTCCCGCAAAAATCATTGTTGTGTTCACACACAGTAGTTTTCGATCCTGTTTTTTGCGGTAGAGCAACGAGCGGTTATAAGATTATTAGATTAGTGTTCAGTGTCGAAAACAAAAGATAAATCCAATCCATAATGACTCCCGCAGACAGGCGTGACGCGACTCTAGTAGAACAATTTCTATGAAAACTTAATGGAAATTGTTCTACCAGAATCGCATCGCATCGTCGCGTCGCTGTCTGCAGTCTGTCTTTTAAACCATTGTTAGTTAACCTCGTTATTGTTGTGGCAAAATTCTGATACACAAACCGGGAGTGAAGAGCGCCCGACTGGCTCTTCACAGATTTTATTCTTGTATTACATTTTTATTATCCGCCTCCTTTGTTTACAACGAATGGACATCCTTGCAATATCATAACAACCTCATTAATTTCGTCTTACATGCCTTTGTACTTCTATTTGAAATCTGAAGCTTATGAAAACAACAGAAATCTAAATGGTTGGTTTGAGGTCAATTTATTCGTGATTACATTGATACATACTCCGCATACCCTGAAATCAGTTCGCAAGTACCTACCTGTTTTTAACTTGAATCTTAACTAAAAAACTATCTACTTAAATTAATTAACGTTTTTTGAAATAAAGAAGTTTAAAAATTACCACTACTATTTGTCATAAACACTTAGTAGGTACTTACATACTTTGAGGAATTAATGACTATGAATATTCCTAGCACGAATAGTCGGAAGCACGAAGCATTTCATTTGCGTATCGAAGCGCGAAGTCTTAATTAGAGCTCGGAACGCTAAGAATATCTCCACTACGTTTAGCTGATTTAATAAAAGGAGTGTTATTATAGCTGCAATATCGGTGATATAAAACAGCTCGGCCTGTTTCCACAAGCTTATTATATTAGAAAACTTTACCTAATTCTGCAACATCAGCTAAAATTACTCGAGCTTAAAGTTTCACACTAGTTTTAAAGAATTAACCAATTATGAAAAGCTCTTTAGCAAGATTTAATACAACTGAAGTGGTTCGACTTTACAGTATTTTAGGTCATGATGTTCCAGGTTTTAGGATTAAAGAGTCGATGTTGCAATTTTAAGCCCAACTGAGATAAGGCTTTAAGTAGTCAACGGCAATTTGTTTTTAATGAAGAGATGATAACAGCTTTCCACTCTCTCGAAACGTTCGTAGGTATACGATTTGTTTAGCATGCACCTAATTACAAATATCCTTGCTCAATTATTTTGGCAAATGGCACGTGTGTTATGTAATTTGCTATTTATATTCATCAAGCGCAGGGCGCTTCTCTCAGGGCGAGTATTCGACTATTCGCCATAGGAAATGGCGGTTAATCGGTATTCGACTATTCGCTATAACAATTATTCGCGGCGTCTCTATTGTATATGATATTTGTAACAATTTTGATGTTTTGTTCAACTGAAATACGGGGATGACCCGATCTCGAGAGCAACTGACTCACACCATTGTGTAATTTGAAAGTAAGTACATAAACACCTTATCTGGACTATCTTATCTTTTTTTAATATAACCCACTTGTTAGTGGGACAAATCTCATCTTTATCTTGATACATTCTGCTGGGCACTGATTTGCTATGACATTTTGCGTTAATTATTACCCTTAGCATTTTATTTCATTTTATGGTGATGCTGTTGGTAATAGAATGAAATATTTGTAAAGAAACTAGGTAATAAATAGCCTTTTAGGACTTTGATAGGTCGTTTAATAGATGAATGCAGTTAAAGCAGTAAAACTTTTTATATAATTGACATGTACGACTGGGCCTGCGTGGTGGATTTATGCCCACTCCCTCTTACTGAGAAGAGGCCTGTGTCCCAGCAGTGGGAACGTTATAGGTATAGGCGGAATGTAAAAAAAAAACATGTGTGATCGGGGGATCCCCTTCAGGAACGAAGTTTTTTCTCACGGTATGATTTAAACCAAAAAAAAATTTTTGCAGCCGCCATCTTGGATTTACCTCACTATCGGCTTTAGCACCTTCGAAAATAATGAAAACGACACCCATGAAGAAAAATTTGAAAATTTTCGGAGCCGCCAACTTGGATTTTCATTTTGACCAAATTCACACTTTCTCTCTCTGCAGCATGCAGTGTACTCGGGCCGATGTGTACAATTTTATCCCACGACACTGTAATTACTTTACTTTTTCTTTCTCTTTGAATTAGAAGAAGACAGTCGCGAGTATTAAAAAAAAACTATAAAAAAATACCACCCAAAATAAAGACCTATTATATTCTTTTAACACTTTTTAGCGTGACGATTTCTGAAAGTTTACAAGTCGCGTTAAAGAACTTCGTTCCAAAAAACATTATTAACCGACTTCAAAAAAAAGGAGGAGGTTCTCAATTTGTCGGGATATTTTATTTTTTTATGTATGTTCCCCGATTACTCGAAGACGGCTGGGCCGATTTGAAAAATTCTTTTTTTGTTTGAAAGGGTATACTTTCAAGTTGGTCCCATTGTCATTTGGTCACGATCTGATGATGGAATCTTAGAGAAATCGAGGGAACTCCTCAAATATTAAAGGCACATCTGCGATTTGCGATTTGTGTATTTTTGATGAGCAGTTAACATAAGGCTATTGTAACTTAGATAAATTACAAACCAACCCACTAAAAAGTAAGAAATACATTATAAATTCAATCAACAGTTTCTTGATTTCTAGACAGCTAACACATTGAAGTAAAAAAAAACTTTTTTACAAAAAAAAACAACCGACTTCCAAACTACAAAGTGAAAAATAACTTTAATTTCGGAAGTCGGTGTCTTTGGATCAGTATTTTAGTTTTTTGACACCGACTTCTGAAATTTAAGTTATTTTTCACTTTGTAGTTTGGAAGTCGGTAGTTTTTTTTTACTTCAATGAGTTAGCTGTCTAGAAATCAAGAAACTGTTGATTGAATTTATAATGTATTTTTGTACGTGACCGTACCCAAAATATATTTCCAATAAAGTAACAACGTGAACACAAGACGTACGCTTACGTTAAGAGTTTTTCCCGAATTATCCTTAAAAACGTGAGGACATGACCTCGAGCTAAAACAAACTTGAATTAAAAATCTATTCGTCACGCGCCATTTTTCCTTAGTCCACTTCCTGGTGACAAAATCTATAGAAATCCTTCTGAAATCTATTCGTTAAAAAGAGTTTTATATTCTAGAAAGGTATTATGTTGTTAATTATGTTTCCGTCCACGACCGCTGGGCATAGGAAACACAATTATCCGTCACGGAATATCAACACGTCACGCTGTGAATTGAGTTAAAACTGAATTGGGGAGTCTGCCCACTACACCGTACCATACCATGACCGTTCTATGAACGCGTATCAGGCACGGAAATTAACATGACACGGACTACTATGTCCACTATAACATATCAACAGCGTATCATACCCGTGCATAACGGTTTTAGTGACTAGCATTCGCCATCCGTACGGTTCTCGTACTTTGGTTGTAGTAGTTCACCTGTGTTTTCGGGTGAGGCAGATGCGTCAGGAAGTGCGTTTGAATATTTTTGTTGAGAAAATTATTTCATATAGGTAATACGATGGCTAACAGACAATTTTCAATGAGAGAATTAGCAATGATAGCTATTGTTTTAGACGAAGAAGAGAAAACAATAACATCGGACGATCACGACGTTACTGGGTTCAGGCCGCTTAAAAAAAATAAAGTTGAGGATGAATATGCCATGCATGGAGTATTTCCGCACCTGAAAAATATTCTCGTCGACTATTGTTGATGCTCCATGCATGGCACGCGATGGTGTTGGTCGGTGACGGAACGGTCTAGTGTGCATAGTCTCATACTTTTCAATGCAACGATTTTTTTTGCCTGACACGTTCCTAGCACGGTCATGGTATGATACGGTGTAGTGGGCGGACTCCTTTAGAGGTGATTGCGTTTTTAGTTACATTTTTCACCACCTCCGATTAATATGCCAGGCAGATTATATTAGGATCGTAGCAGGTGGTGTTCTCTAGTTTCTGCCTGCCGTGGGAAGAATACTTTCTGTTGTCTGTTCTATTTTTTTATTGAACAGTCACTATTCAGGGATATTAAATGTTTGGCAGATTGACACACTACGTAGAGCCCGATTTGTCAATGACGGTTGTGATTTGAATTTACGTTGATAGTCAATCATTTTGATAGATAAAGATAAGGGAGTGAATGGCGTGACGGTTGTCAGGGGATAATGGAAGAAGAAAACCGGATGCGCCAACCCCACGTAACACGGACACATTAGATGAGTCAATTATTTTCCCTGACTTTACCTATCTGTGTTAGGATTTGTGATCAATTGTTACTGTATGTGTTATTGTTACGCAATTACCCCGATGGTGTACTAGGAAATGTCTTTTTGGACATTGAAATCCCTAATATCAAAATAACAATTATGTCAACGTACCTTTTGTAACAGTGTTAGAAGTTCTTTAATTAAAATACTTTTTGTAGTAACTTTGAGCATATCTCTACGTACGATAGGGATAAATTGAAATGAAATATGTGACGTCACAACATCAATGTCAACATCGTGTACGTGTAATCTAACGTATTAAAATAAATTTAATACTGTAATGTTATTAATATCGTTGTTTTAATTGTATGGTAAGTACTGGAGTAGTTAATTAAAATGTTGTTAATTTAGAACTGCTGTCCTTATTGCTGGTAACATATAATTAAAAAAACGGACGGACGATCTTTAGTTCTACTAGGGTCTGATCGGTACCCGATTGTATAAATCGATGAGTTTCGGAAATCTATGCAAAATAATTCATAAATCTAATACAAAACGCGTACCTAATTTACTATATGGCACAAGGAAAAATTGTAACAGTTATAAGTGGCTACATTTAGCGAAAAAATTGCTTGATTCGAATGACTTAGAAAGCATTTCTATAATAGTTCTAGATTAATAGGAAAGTATACCTATTAGTAGACTGTATTAGTGCATTAATTGATGGACAAAGGTGAAAATGTGGGTCGAGGCGAAGCCGAGGCACACATACATACGTGAGTCCATCAATGCCTGGTTATAGCGAAGGCATGTATAGTAAGTAGTAGAAAAAGAGGTTTAATGTCGGTAAATTAAAAATTGATCTATGATCGGGCAATTATCCGTCTAAGGCAACCTGTCCCACCGCCGGCGATTAACGAGAAGTGCACGACGGCAATGAGCGATTACTCGCTGCTCGCTGGTATGCGTATGACCAAATGTGAGCCTCTCAGCGAGTGTTTTGTTCGCCAAGAAAGCGTCGCTGACCGAGTTCTCTCTTGGATAGCTCTTGTCGCTGCGACAAACGAGTACTCGCCTGCGGTGTGTACAGACAGCGATCAACATATACTATGTATCTCTTTTATTTACATGGAACCTACAATCTTTTGTACGTTTGTTGACCTAGAAAATCGTTGATAGCTAGTCGCTTCCTTGTCGGCGGTGGGACAGGTGCCTAACAGTCGGTAATGAAGATGTATTTGCAAACGTAATTTCTTTGTATTCAATAATAGACTACCTCATTTTCCTTTGCTATTCCGAAGGGTCCAACTATTTAACCTGATCTAATTATTAAAGCGAATTACGAGTATATTCGAAATTGCTCCTTGATGATTGATTCTTGATTGCTCCAGTGGCCGTCGACTTTGATAGCCTTTACAGATAGTTAGGTAAGACCAATTTATCGGCTAGGTGACTTATGTGATGGGTAAGACAGCTTAACTAAAGATGAGCAAACGACAGAACTGTCTAGGTTGCTACAATACTGTGGGACCTAAGAGCTCTCTCTATTGTGAGTTTTTGACATATTTTGTATGAAAAATCTGTCAAAAATTCACAATGGAGGGACCATTGCAACGTTTGGAAATTAGTACTTGCCCCCAGGTTGGAAACGAGTTTGTCTTTTATCATGAGAAAAACGATAGCTGACCTACTCCATGTAATTATAAGTTCATTTAAAAATACCAATAAAATGTCATCTCACTAAAGTGTAATTTAAAATTTCAATTAATCAAATCTTGTACGATAAGCATACTGAGACGCTAGTTCGATCCGCATCTAGGCTATTTATACACTAGTATGAACTTTGATCCTAGATCTAGAAGTGTACTTAATTTGTGTACACTTATGAATGTGTTCCAGTTGCAGCTGATAATATTAGCTCGTAAAATGTAGGTTCATCGTCATTGGTTAATGAATAATTTTAATTTAGGAAGTGAGGCCTCTTCGTCGAGCATTCCGCAAACATCCACGTTTTAATGACACTAACGTACCATTAATTATCATAGGTATACAGATATAGGACACACAAGCATGGGTTTTGTTTTTGGGGCGATCGTTTAGGTTTAGATACACGAAGATGGTGGTGGACGCATTGGGACAGGTATTTTTTTTTTAAGTTATTATTTTTCACTTTTTAGTTATGGCCACACCAATTTTATTCGTATTATAGCATCATCAACAGTCACTAAGTGGAAAAATATGTATTATTGAAGCTAACTCAAAAATTACCCTTAAAACTTTTGATCCTTCTATTTCTAAGCAAAAAAGGAATTTAGTCTCAATAATTCTAGCTTTTATCTTCAGGTCCAAGTGGTCCCCTAATGTTGAATTACCCAAGCAAAGTTAATAAAAAAATTATGGGACCACCGCGCAAGATTCGTCTACCAAATTAAAAAAGAATTTTCAAAACATCGACGAAAACACAGATTTTTTTAAAAATAGCTGTCGCGGGACGCCTAGCAGATGTCAAACATCGAAATTATTATGTACAGGTAATATACATAAAAGGATAGTTTACGACAGGACATAAATATGGCGACTGTTGGCGTGGCGACGCGACGCCACGCCAACCGTCAGTCTGACCCGCTGCTATAGATATTTCACATCAAAATAAAAATAAACATACAGACGAATATACAGGGTGATTGGAAGATGGGTGCAAAGCTTTAAGGCGAAGATAGTACAGACAATTTAGAACCATTTAAGCCATGGTTGTCTTAGACGAAGTTTTACCAAATATTTTTAACCAAATTTTTAAGTTTTTTTTCGGAAATTCTCAAAATTTAATGTAAACTGCATAATTATGGCCAAATTGAATGATAAATGAATTCATTTTTTATTTATTTAATTAAAGTAATGTGTAAGCAATCAAGCAAAACATGTTTTAGGCTTCTGTGTCATTAGACATTTTTTTACAGACATTTAAAACTCAGAAAAAATAAAAAATTTGTACAATACGTCTTTTAAACCTTATTAAAAATTAAAAAATTTGGTAAGACTTCGTCTAAGACAACCATGGCTTAAATGGTTCTAAATTGTCTATACTATCTTCACCTTAAAGCTTTGCACCCATCTTCCAATCACCCTGTATAACGTCCTCCTTTTTGGAAGTCGGTTAAAAATGCCTCAAGTTTCAACGCTTGGATCTGGTAAGCTAATCATTATACTGGGAATCCACAGCTCTTCATAGCTGGGCAAGCGATTCTGTGAGATAGTGCAGCCCCACAAACGAGAGCGAGCGGACGGTTGGCCAAGAAAATAACACTGCTATCGAAGCTCTTACCCATAAATAATGTGTTCCATAACTAGTTTATCGCGTAATAATTAATAATATACAGCCTTGCTACAAATGTGCGTACATGGCGATAACGAGTAGTACTGTTTACATATTTATGAAACTTTAGTCTCTACGCTTGACGACCACCTTTCTTCCGAAGGAAAATTATCTTAACAGGCCTTCATATTTATTCAACTAAGGTTTTTGATACCATATCCACTAAAAGGTGCTCGAGGAGCTCATGGCTAAATAGTAATAGCCGCACGGGTCGATCTATCAGGTTAAGCTACGCTTGCCGGGGTTGGTCCGTGGATAGGTGACCATCTTTACATACCGAGACTCCTCCGTGCCTCGGAAAGCACGTTAAGCCGCTGGTCCCAGCTTTCATCCATGGATCTTTGACAGTTGTTACGAGTCGTCAGAAGCCCGAAAGTCTGACAACCAGTCTTACCAAGGCGTATCGTATTACCCAGTAACTGGGTTGTGGAGGTCAGATAGGCAGTCGCTCCATGTAAAATACTGGTATTCAGTTGCATCCGATTAGACATGGAAGCCGACCCCAACATAGTTGGGAAAAGGCTAGGTAGATAGATGATGATGATCCACTAAAAGCTGATCCGTGATCGTAAAATAAAAATACTAGATACGGATTAACGCCAACGAGTGTCAATGAAGCGCTTTACCATTTATTAACAATCGAAGAATTATTACCCAATTAGTCCACAACACGATACAGTGAAGATTTAATCAATCGCTACCATTTTGTACTGCTATCTGTACATGGCGCTATCACACTAAATCGTAACAAGTGTTACAACTCATAGACTTAGTAAAGCAAGGCTGATTTGTATCGATAAATGTTACTGATAGCGATTGTTATCAACCAGCTGATACGTAATCGGTGCACACTACTTTTAGGATTCCATATTTTGTCGAATCTGTACTTAAATATCGACCACGACTGTTTAGGGTTCCGTTACAAGATTCTACGTATTCCTGCTCCCGTCCATCAGTTACAGACAATATCTCTGTGAGTCATGATTGTCACTGACAGAACAAGTTAGGAATTCAAAAGGAAAGATTACCCAATGAACCAACATAATACCAAAGATATTAGCAGTCATTCGGAACCGCCAGCCCGCGAGCATACATGACTCGCACTTGGCCGCAACAGAGATTTCATTTTATTGTTATTTTATCTTAATACGTGCTTATAAAAGATAGATACCTTGAAAATGATACGGAACAGCCGCGTCGGACTAGCAGGCTTACAACATAATACTTAAACAGGCAATTTTAGGAACGTTACGCTAAAACCGAGTAACAATTTTTTATTCGTATCTCTTATCATTTGATGGGTGTTATCATTAAGATTGTTATACGAAATTCATAGTGGCGTAGCAAACAATTGATGGGCCATTCGGAAATGTGGAATTACAGTCAGATCGTTCGTAGAACGTGACTTTATAGAACTCATGGCAGCTTTGAAATAGCTAAAGTGTCACATTTAAAATCTACCGTCGTCGTCTGCGACATGGATATTGAGTTTGAATAATATAACGCCAGTATAGGCGCGCTGACAGGAACAGAATAATAAAATTTGTTTTGTAGTGCTCTTACGCTGGCCTGCTAAATATAGCCACTACGATGAATGAAATTGTAAGAGATATGTGATCAGTTGTTGTTTGACAGAAATAACGACCACCAACCGAGGCACTTCAAGAGATACTCAACAAAAGATTACTTGAAGAGTCTTTAAAGAGGCCGGTACCCTAATTGCGTAAATATTTTCGTAAACAATTATGCCTAATTTGTTTCATTTTGACAGTTCAACAACATTCATTGCGTTATTTACGTTGTTGAGCAGTTTTTTTTTCCAACTTATGAAGTAATGGATTAGCAATCTGTTTCAAATCGAAACAAATTGTGTTGTATTACGCAATTAGGATACCGGAGTAAGTTTAGGAGTGAGATAACAGCAAGATATCGAGAATACGATTTATTTATTAGGGACAAGAAACAGTTACATGCTACAAAATACAGAGAAATAATTAAACTAAGATTTAACAGACATGTAATCCATACCATTGTCCACGTTTTAACAAAAGATCAAAAGAAGTGCTGAAGACAAGTGATATAAAAATCAAAAATAAAACGATAGTCGTTGCCACAATATTGCTGTGTTACTTAACTTAATGTACTCACTAAACAGAAATAGTGTAAGTTAGTGTAGATTGCATTACGTCTGAATGAACGCAAAGAGACTCAGTAACTTGGTTGAGTAAAAGCTTTGGTGTCTTAAGAAGGTGCGTACAGTCATATAATACCGGCTGTACAAATACAAAGGGGTTTTTTGACACAACTCCATTTGAAATAAGATTAGACATTTAAACAAACCTTTTTTACAGTCCGTTCAACCGATTTTGACTTCTATACCGTAGGCATAAGGATGGCATTAACAGCATAAAAGTGGTTACAATACCAACTGTTTACTGCAGCTGCCATTTGTCATGCCACCAACGCAATAGAAGTCAAAATCGGTTGAACGAAATGTTAAAAAGGTTTATTTAAATGTCTAATGTTATTTCAAATGGAGTATAGATGTCAAAAGCTGGTGAAAATGATAAGTTTTCACGACGGCTGTTATAATATGACGGAACCGATTTCCTAGTAAACCGAAGTTTTAACAAGCGAAGTGAGGTGCTTGCCCAAACGTAAACGTTGGCACGAGAACGTAGACCGAGTTCAATTGTACGTATCGAATCTTCACTTATAAGTTTTAAGTGCATAGCTATTACTATTCCAGCAGGGCTAACATGACAAGCGCGAGAACGCTCCTTTTCTCGTTTTATCGTAATTTGTCTACGATTCTGACGTCATTCTAATCCCTAACATGGCCGTAAACGACGAGTAAACTCGAAAAAGTCACTTTGACACTTCTTCATCTCGTGACGAGAGACCGATGTTACAAATTATTAAAAACAAATTATTTTTATGATATCAATATCGGTTTGAAGTTCCGTTTAATTCATTCAATTTTATGCATGGAATTAATATGTACTTTATTTACTTATTTTATTTTATTTTATTATATTCGGGAAACTTACAGCTAACTTACACAGTGTTCTTAAATTATATAAAATTGAAGGCCATTTACAAGTTTCCACTGAAACTTCTTTCTTCTTTTTTTCTTATTTTGAAGTTTCTTTATTGATTATACGTCTCTTTCTCTTAATTATTCTCTCTTTTAATTTATTTATGTTTAGTTTTTTGTGTAACCGACTTTTTGATTAATATTAAATGAAGACGGCTTTATCTTGACCATTTTTGTACCTATTGTATTGATTTCTGTCTGAAATATTTGCTTGTTTCGTACTTTTTAGATCATTTTTATTTTCCCGTAGTCGGGTTACAGTTTTTATTAATCTATAGGTAATAGGTAATTTTTTTATGTCATGCTGGTCATGGTCTAATAGGTAATTTTTTTATGTCATGCTGTCTTGACCTGTCTCCTCAAAACTCATCACTAGTATTTTATCATTTAGAATGGGATTTACTTCTCTTCTCTTTAATCTTGAAATATTTCAATTATGAAATACTAGCTACGCCCCGCGGTTTTACCCGTATAAGTCTCGATCTTGTGGGAATATCGGGATAAAACATATCCTATGTCGTAATCCAGGTCATGATCTACCCATCTGTCAAATTTCATCCAAATCCGTTCAACCATTTTAGTGTGAAATCATAACAAACAAAACGTCTAATCTTTTCTCTAGAAAATATTAGTTAAGATCATCGCTTGAGAACCGCTAGACCGATTAGGCTATTATTTTTTGTTCTTAAAGAAAGGATTTTTTTTAAGTTGTCGGGAAAATTGGAAATATCGGGAAAAACTGAAAGTTCTTTTTTGGATGAATTATTGAAATTTGGTCAGGACAACGTCTTTCGGGACAGCTAGTTATAATTAGAATGATAATATACTTCTTCATCAATTTTGAAAAAGAAAATACAGCCGCGGCGCGTCGCCACCGCTGGCATAGTGCTTGTTTTGAATACCTATCTCGTGCCATCGATAATAATACATATCGAGTCACGATAAACTGATTAGTTGATTATACACATTATAGCGATTAAATATTTCTTCCGGTCGTAAAAGTGTCGGGGTTTACGTATGCCACCAAGGCACCTTAGCAAGGAGCATGAAACAAAGTGGTTCACCTTATGAGGTAAGTAAAAGATAAAACTATAATTTATAGGACGAGGTCATGCTCCGAGCAACAAACGATTAGTTAGTAAATATAGCGGATTTTACAAAGTAAGTACGTCGCCTCAAATGGCTTTAAATACTGGGTCACAGCGAGACCGTTTACGGCAAAGGTGTGATCTGCTGAGCGGTAATTACGTCGGTTGACTTCATAGATACTTTATTTAGACATCTTAGAGTAAATTACTATATTATATCGAGAACGTTGTAATTACGGGCCGATATAAAAGGTGGTTGTAAGTTTTATATTTAAAAAACTTAATATGAATAAGAAAAACTTATATTACAGTAAATAAAAAAATAAAAAATTACAAGAAGTCTTTGGATTTTTGTTTTTTGACCCTGACTTCTGAAATTAAAGTTATTTTTTACTTTGTAGTTTGGAAGTCAGTTGTATTTTTTGGATTTTTTTTTTTTTGTAATTTATCTAAGTTACAATAGCTTAATGTCAACTGCTCATAAAAAATACCTAAATCGCTATAGATGTGCCTATAATATTTGAAGAGTTCCCTCGATTTCTCCAAGATCCCATCATCAGATCGTGACCAAATGACAATGGGACCAACTTGAACAAAAAATAATTATTCAAATCGGTCCAGCCGTCTTCGAGTAATCGGGGAACATACATAAAAAAAAATCCGACGAACTGAGAACCTCCTCCTTTTTTTGAAGTCGGTAAAAAAGTACTGTTGAAATGTGATAGATTGTAAGAAGGCTTCACTACGACTAGGTGTCACTTGAATGCTAGAATCTTGGGTCTAGCTCTCTATGGAGCAATTTAGTTCCTATCAAAATAGTCGACTAGAGGGAACTGAGAGCCAATACTCAAAGCATTTATTTCAATTAAACCATTTACAGGCACTTTTGAATTGAAAAGAGTCGGTCAGTTAGTCAGAAAGTTGAAGCTAGTTGTCCATTCTAAAACGTAGATCTCTATGGAGAAGAACGGGCAAAAAACTCCAAGGACACTCTTTTAAATATAGATCTTACAAAATCCTGGGTACATTATTCTTGTTGCTTCTATATGTGAGAACAATGTACAAAATATAATCGAAAGCAATTCAAAATATAAGATTAAAAATAAGCCCTGGCAGATAAGAGATGACCAGTCTCAACTGACGGCGTCCGTTCACGAACATGACGCGTGGATCAACACCATCCAGCTCAACCATTTTGTAGGGAACCGAATGATCCAACACACTCGCCACCATCAGCGAGACATTTAAGTGAGCATGAATCAATTATATAAACCGTGAAATCGTATCGCTAAGCTTTGTTTCAAGGTATTGAACTAAACAAGATTCACCTTACATCAATTCTGCCTGGACGGAGTTCATGGAACACAAGCAATGACGAGAACAAGTAAACTAATTGACCGAGCGAGCGTAGCGAGCGAAGCGTCTCTGGATCAGGTCTGGCAAAATTTGCTTTCGTGTGTCAGTTTGTACGTACTCCTCTACAGGTCGTATTTTACAACCGTTCTGGACGAAATTTGGTGTACAGGTTTGACGAATTTTTTGTAATTTTTAGTCGTCAGGGATTTTTGATTGGAGGGCTACTTCATCCAAAATGGGGCAAAAAGGGGGGCTACTGGATATCTCCACCTTATGAGATCCGATTTCTATGGTTCTTTTTTTATTTGAAAGGTATATATACTCCATGTTGGTTTAAAAAAAATCACTCGACGCTCGGCACTGGTCACGGACGGTTGTGTGCTTGCGCTCTCCCGTTCATGACTCAGTGTTCTTGAGTCATATTCCGTTGCGTTTACGTAACGATTTTCGTAGTCTCCCGACTACTTCCGATCTCCGATCGTCAATCGATCGGGCAAAGATCCACCAAAAAGGCCTTTTTCAAGGCTATCCAGTTTCTTTAACAGATCATTTTGTGTGTAGCTTCACTAAGCCCCTTCTGGGTAAAACCACAGTTTCGTGGTCACTTGGTGGATACCATACGGTGCCAACGAAGCCGAGTGGGGTGTTGACCCAACACACCCGCCGATCCCCTTCAGGGTGAGGCAGTTAATTGGCCGGGTCCCAGTGTTTGGCCTTGGGGGATCTCCTAGCCAACACGTGGTGACAGTATTCCCTTCACAGCTACACACCCTGTGTCGATCGGGTGTGTCTACACCCGGCGCACTAGACTGATAGGACCCCGTTGCACATTAAGATAGGCAACGGGCCAAAGCAAGCTCAGGGCTCACCGATAGGCACTCATCCTCCCTGTCTTTACCCGACAGGGAGGGATTGTTACACATCCCCGGCATACCCACCGGGGAGATAGGATTATTTAGGCAAACCCCCCCCCCCCCTAAAATGGCTACCCCGCCAAATTACGAAAATGTCGTCAAGATGCTCGTCAAGCTTCTTGACATGTGCTTCGATAAGGAGCCTTCCCTCAAAGGACAATTCGGAGACCATCTCGCTTATGTCCTAAACCTAGTTAGAAGTCACCCCGACCCCGACCCCAGCATCGCTACTTTCAGCGATGCTTTAGACTCCCCTCCCACTGTAGAGTCACCTAGATCCCCCACCCCCCCTCCGTCAGTGTCAATGGACACTGACGCTCCCCTCCCCGTCCCCGCTTCTTCAAAGCGCCCCGCCACCCCGCACCCTCTTAACTCGGAAGAAGACGAGGAAAGGTCCGCTGCCACCTCCTCTACCTCTTCCTCCCCCTCCGACGACGGCTTCGTAGCCGTCCAAGGAAAGGGGAGAAAGAGGAAGAACAGGAAGCAGAGCTCCGCGCAGGCCAGTAAGGTCGCCGCGGTTGAGGACTCTGACTCCTCTTCGTCCACAGTAACACTAAAATCCGTCCCGGCAACCTCACGCGCTCGCGCTACCGTAGCCCCCCCCGCCCCTGCCCCCGTCCCCTCTACCTCTACCGCCCCCCCGACCGCGTCGTCGTCATCCTCCGCGAAGGATACCCCCGCACCCCCCGCTCCCGTAGCCCCCCCGACCGCTTCATCCTCCGCGAAGGATGCCCCCGCGCCCCTCGCGAGAAAGATCGCCCCTCCACCCCCCTTGTTCATTCAGGACAAAGGGAAGTGGACGGACATCTCGAAATGGTGCGTCGATCACAAGATCGATTTCACTTCGGCCCGCAATACCCAACAGGGTATAAAAATCCTAGTCCCTACATCGCGCGATTATAGGGAACTAACCCGTCTCCTGAGAGCGAGAGGTGTGTCATACCACACCTACTCCCTCCCGGAAGAGAAACAAGTTCGCGTAGTCATTAAACGCATTCCCAGGGAAATCCTCCCGTCCGAAATTCTTGCCGACCTTCAGTCGCAAAACGTCCCAGTAGATGAGGTCCATCGTATGCACCGCTCCAGAGGCGGTGACCTCTACGATATGGTCCTAGTCATATGCCCGCCCGTTGAGGGCCACCACCCGATCTTTCAAATTCGTTCTCTGTGTCGTCTCACAGGGTTCGAAATCGAAAAACCTCAAAAGAGTGGCATTGTCGGACAATGCCACCGCTGCCAGTTATACGGCCACTCACAGCGGAATTGCCATGCGACACCCAGGTGCGTAAAGTGCCTGGGCGAGCATAGCACTTCCGACTGCTCCCGCCCCAAAGACCGTACCCTCTGTACCGTACCTCCCAGCTGCGTTTTATGCGGCAAAGAGGGCCACCCGGCTAACTACCGGGGTTGCTCAAAAGCCCCTAAGGCTTCTTCTCCCAAGCTGGGGAAGCGCTCCGGCGCTCGCCAGCAAAGGGAAACTCCCTCCTCATCCTCTTATAGGATCCCCTCCGCCCTTATGCCCCAACGACTAAGCCCTCAGAGGCCTAGTCCGTGGAACTATCTCCACCACCAGCAGTCTTTCCCTGCCTTGGTGCCCTCTCACGGTCACTTCCCTCCCCCGCCCCCCCACCTTAGGGACCCCCGCTTCCGTGGCACCGTGCCACCCGCACCCTCCGCGCCCCCCGCGCCCTCTGCGCCCACCGCGCCCCTCGCTAAACCCGCGCCCGCTCCTGCTCCTCAAGCCCCGCGTCCCCCGACTGCCGGTCCCGCGACCGCGCAGCGCCAAGGTCTTGATTCATTCAACATCATTACCTCGACCTATATGGCATTTGTCTCCCCGCGCGCAAAGGCAATGGCCAATTTAATCATCTCCGCTCAAGGCAATATCCCTCAGATACAGTCTATTTACAATGCGTATCCGGATATCACGCAAGTCCTAGATAGCCTAGCTATCACACCTAAAACCTTCAATGGATAATACGGCGATAGCTAGGTTCAAACCCCGATCCCTAACAATAGGCTTCTTTAACGCCAATGGCTTAAAAACCCAAAGGGCAGAGATAGGGCTCTTCCTCCGCGATCACGATATAGACGTTCTCTTAATTCAAGAGACGTTCCTAAAGCCCTGCAATCGTGACCCGTCACTTGCCAACTACCGGATTGTTCGCAATGACAGGTCGCGTTGTCACAAGGGTGGCACCCTTATCTATTATAAAAAGCAGCTTCACTGCATCCCATTAGACCCTCCTCCCCTCTTGGTATTAGAAGTTTCCGCCTGTCGCCTAGGTATGTCAGGTCACGAGCCGATCACTCTCGTATCGGTCTATAATCCCCCCGATAACGCCCCGGGGCACTATCAATCCCTCTCAAACGATCTCTCGATCCTACTCGCTATGAGTAACTCGCTCATCATAGCGGGCGATCTAAATGCCAAACATCCCTCTTGGAATAGTTCGGTAACCAACCCCAGAGGTCAACACCTGTTCGACCTCTCAAACTCCCTGACTTTTGACGTCATCGCTCCGATGACTCCCACTCATTTCTCTCTCATAAATCCCAATCATACCCCCGATATCTTAGACGTGGCGCTCCTTAAGAACGTCAACCTAAAGTTAGAGTCAATAGAAACGGTACAAGAGCTCGACTCTGATCACCGCCCGGTAGTCATGAGACTATACCCCCGCATAGGTCTCCCTGACCCGAACGCCCCCCCTATCACTAAGAGGATCACGGACTGGAAGAAAGTAAGCACACAGCTGAAATCCAACACGTCCCCTCAGTTAGACTCTATCCCCGATCTCTTTGACTCTGTCGCCGACACCACGGCCGCGATCGACTCACTCACTGATCATGTACAAACCGTCCTGAACGATTGTTCAAGGGAAGTGTCAGCGACGGACGACCGTCGCTGGCGCTTGCCGGACGATGTGCGTGCATTACTGACTGAGAAGAACGCGGCCATACGTGCGTACGATAGCTTTCCCTGTAACGCCAACAAAGCCCATATGCGCTATTTACAGAGATCTGTAAAGAAACGTGTAGCGGAGCTGCGGGACGCGAGCTGGGGAAAGTTACTCGGCGAACTAGAGCCAAACCATCAGGCCTTCTGGGAGCTCCAGAGGAAACTCAGGGCTCCCCAATCCTCCGGCATGCCCCCTCTGACCCGTCCCGATAAAACCATCGCATTCGACGATGCCGAAAAGGCTGAATGCCTCGCAGACAGCCTCGAGGCCCAATGCACTCCCAGTTCCCTACCAGTAGACCAAGCTCACCTGTCAAAAGTCGACGCGGAAGTCGAACGTAGAGCCTCCCTCCCTCCCGTCGATGACCCTGACTGTCCGCTGCCCCCCGTCCTCCCGGACGAGGTGCACGACATCATCAAAGGTCTTAAAGCCCGTAAAGCCCCCGGTTCAGATGGTATCACCAATAGGGTGATCCAACTATTCCCCGCCCACCTAATAATGCTTTTGACCACCATCTTCAATGGTGCCTTAAGCAACAATATCTTCCCACAGTCGTGGAAAGAAGCCACCGTCATCGGTATCCCTAAGCCCGGCAAGCCCAAAACCGAGCCTACCAGTTACCGTCCCATTAGTTTGCTCAAGGTACTCGGAAAAATCTATGAGAGGCTTATTTATAAGCGCCTCAGAGACTTCGCCGAGACCAAGGGCCTCATCCCCAACGAACAGTTCGGCTTTCGAACTGAGCACTCTAGCGTGCATCAGGCCCACCGGATCGTAGAATTCATAAGCGCTGGTTTCCAGCACGGTTATATGACCGGTGCAGTATTCTTCGACGTAGCGAAAGCGTTCGATAAAGTCTGGCACAACGGCTTAATATACAAGCTGTACCAACTCGGTGTGCCAGATCGTCTCGTGCTCATCTTACGAGACTTTTTGTCGAACCGCGTCTTTCGCTATCGCATCGAAGGAGCGTTATCCACTCCCCGCCCCATCCGTGCAGGTGTCCCTCAGGGCTCTGTAGTGTCCCCCCTCATATTCACGCTATACACTAGCGACATCCCTAAAGGATGCCGTAGTTCGCAGTTGGGTCTGTTCGCAGACGACACTGCCATCTACTGCAAATCTAGATCCCCCGACTCTATTCGCCTCACTCTCCAACGCGCAGTCGATAGACTGGCGGCATGGTTTACAAAGTGGCGAATAGAAGTGAACCCCGATAAAAGCCAAGCGGTTCTCTTTACGAAACTGCGTAAAAGGCTTAGATACCCCCTCCCCCGACCGATCACCATGTTCGGCAAGCCGATCCCTTGGGAGAAGCGAGCCAAATATCTCGGTGTCGTTATCGATCATCATTTGACCTTCGCAGAGCACATAAAGATGGTTCGTTCGCGAGCCGCTTTCGCTCTCGGTAGACTCTTTTTCCTGGTGAATGCACGTAGCAAATTGTCACTTAGGTGCAAATTGCGCGTTTACACGGCGTGCATTCGACCGATCATGACCTATGCGGGTGCCGTCTTTGCTCATGCAAAACCCCGTCATATACATAGGCTGCAAACCGTGCAGAATAGATTCCTTCGTAGGGCGACAGGTTCGCCATGGTTCGTCAGGAACGAGGCTCTCCACCTCGACCTAAAGATTCCCACAATCCACCAATTTCTAAAACGCCTTTCAAAGCGTTTCTTTGAGTCCGCGGCCAAACATCGCAACCCTCTGGTTGTCGAGGCCGCCAGTTATGTCCCGAGTAGAATAAGTAAAGTTCGCCGCCCAAGGCATATCCTAGTAGACCCCGATGACCCCATAACCCTCCTCCAGGAGAGCAATAGGGAAACAAGCACAGTGTACAAACACAGACGCCTCCCGTCATTCCGACCTCGCCGCCGAGGTCCTTTGCGTTCCCGACCGCCGCGCCCCCGAGTAAATGATACTCCCCCCCGACCCTTGCTCGAAAACGAGGTGCCAGCAGTTGTTGCAGCTGTGCACGTAGCCTTAAATTCCCCGTATAATAATAATAATGATCAAAACCCTTTGATCCAGCCCGTCCCATCTTTTGATGTCCTCCCCCCGGATAACGCCCTAAGCCGAGGCTCGAACCCCGCAGGGGGTGCCCTTAGCGCGCGTTCATCCTAAGCTTTTTAGCTTAGTTTTATATATGTGCCCTGGCTGGAGGCTTTGAGTGTAGTAGCTTGAGGCAGCCACAGGATTGACCGGTTAAACAGCGAAGGTTTCTCAAAACCAGCTGTGAGATGCCCTACAGAAAAAAAAAAAAAAAAAAAAAAAAAAAAAAAAAAAAAAAAAAAAAATTGGTGAAGATCCGATGAGGATCTTCGGCATGACGAGCAGAATAGCTTCTCAAAATGCAGTAAATTGCTCACTGTTTAATAAAACCTATTAGTTATTTTTTCTAGCTGGCCTACATATTTTTACTCATAATTTTTCTGGTTTTTAGGGTACTGTAGTCAACAAGGAAACGATATAGTGTTGTCATGTCCGTCTGACTGTCTGTCTGTCTATCCGCGGCTTAGCTCAGAGAAACTTAGTACTAGAAAGATGTAATTTGGCGTGTGTGTGTGTGTGTGTACATTAAACACGCCGGCCGACAAAGTGGTAAAATAAAATCATGATATATATCGTCGGCGTAGGTGGAGAACTAAATAACTGCATTTTGGTAAAATTTACTTTTCACCATTTTTGTAACACCCAAATCATGCCGCATAAATAAATCGTAATTTTATCCAAACAAGTTTTTTTTTTGTTATTTAGTTCTCTACCTACGCCAACGATATTTGTTTTTAGGGTACTTCCCCTTCCTACACGTAAAGTGGGGATGATTTTCTATGTTAAGGCTTGTTCAGACCAGCGCGACACGCGATGCGACACAAAGGCACCGCTCGTCGCGCGACGAGCGGTGCCTTTGTGTCGCGTCGCGTGTCGCGCTGGTCTGCACAAGCCTTTATGGGGTGCTGTGTGGGTGTGAAACTATTTTTTGACTCAGGAATCGGTTTGCGAAATATTAAACTTTAAAGTGCAAATTTTTGTTAGTCAAGTGTTGTCCCCCTGCCAGCTAAATGGTTGTTTTTGGATGTGTGAAAAAAATCACGGCAGAAGTATATAATACATATAACGAATTTAAAAGGAAAACTATTCCAACTAAGTATGCTTTACAAGATAACGAGTAATAATCGGCCAATTTACATTTGCAGTTCTGCCGTGGTTATATCTAAAATGCTGTTATCCGACATCTGACCGATTTTCAACTTTTGATGCTTTATTAATCAGAAAAAAAATCTCTATCGATCTGTATTTCCTGGTAGTTAACGGCATTATAAATATAACACGGCAGAGTTGGAATGCATGGGAGAACATGTTTTTCAACTTCAATGTTAGTTTGTTCTTGGGATAAATTGATCCCAACTACGGAACCCTTAACTGTGAGAGACCCACGCGCTTGGCCGGTTGTTTAAAAATTTGAATTTGACGTTTTGAACGATGTCATGTTTTTTTGACAGGAAAAATATAGGTCATCGCCGTCAAATCATAGAGTATATTTATTATTATTTTTTCGTATGAGTTAAGTAAGGTAATATGGCATTAAAGTAGCTTCAAAAGTAAAGTCTCGTGTTGAACAGTTAAGTTTTGGGTTAGTGTGTTCTGTTTTATTATCGTCTTGCCACCACATGCTTTTTAGTAACCTACAGCTGCAGTCGGGTTTTTTTAAAGTTGGTTATGTATATTAATTATAGGATTTTAAGCTGACATAGTTATTTTCACTACTAAAGTTCTTTAGTTACGGGATATTTTGTAAAAAAAAAAAAAACAAAATACATGGTAAATATCCCGTTTTAAATAGGTAACTTTAGTTGTATATTAATTGTTGTAAAAAAGTTTGTGCTCGCGAGGTCTACTGTTCGCAGAATTACTAGTATATAAACTGAGAGGGAATTGTAGAATCCGAGGGATGCCAATGCGTCTATCCAACGGAAAACGTACTACCTGATAAAAATATTTCCTCGACGCTCAGAAGGTTATGAGTAATATTAGGTAATTGTTTAGACTAAAATTATAGACGCAATCCTATTCTATCTTTGAAGTAGGAAACTAAATCTGTGGTGTCTGGGAGAAACCTGATAACTCCATTTTCGTAATTTTTTAGTTTGGTACTATATTGTTATTAAAAAAATCAATTTTATTTTGGCCTATTGCTGATAAGTGTAACTATCATAGGAGTGGGAGAATCGTAGCGGTAAAAACGTGACTATTCATGATTTTTTATTAATGGTTTGTTATAAATTCGATAACTAAACTAGTCATGATATTATCAAACTTATTTGGACTTAACAGGTTTCTCCCAGGCACCACAGAAATGTATGTTCATCGATATTTCCGTCAATTGTTGACCGATTTTCATTTGATAGAGGAAGTTAGCGCGGTGGTCCCATATAAATTTTACTAACTTTGCTTTGGTAGTTTCTGAGTTAGTCCAATTTGTGTATGTTAATGATGTTATAATGCTTCCTGTCACTGTTGTTTACATAACAGGTGGTATTCGAATTTGTGTAGGGTAGGTAAGTACTACCTACAACTAAAAAGTGAAAAATAAAAACTTAAGTACATACACAAAAAAAAAAAACGACCAACTTTCAAAGAAAACACTACAAAAAAAAAACTAATTTCGGAAGTTAGTGACAAAAGATAAAAATTCAAAAGATAAAACTTCAAGACACTGTCTTCCGAAATTAAAGTTTTTCACTTTGTAGCGTTGTTTTTTTTTTGTAAAAAGATTTCTCTTTGTAGTGTTTTCTTGTGCCATTAATACACACAAAGCAAATAGCTCAGGATATTGAAATTTATTTTGAACAAGTAATTAGGGTAGTATACCCTCTACAAACTAATGAGTAATACGAGACGCCACCTTCTAAGAATCTAAGAGCAGGGTCACAGATAAGCGATTGTCGAGAGTCAATTAATATACCCGGGGTGAGTTCTGCTCAGCGATTTGTGATTATCTTGAGTAGGTACGTAAATATACTGGTGACGTCTCTTTATATCTAGACTAAGCAATAAACTGATAATTACTATAGCTAGTCAAATATAGATTGATTCCTGCGACAGCTATTTTTTATTAAACGTTATGGTGTTGGCCAGAGACTTTTTTCATGTTAAAAGCGGAAATGATTATAATTATGAGAAAAAAAAAGTCGAGAGGTGTCGTGCTCATGGGACACCCGGTTGGAAGTGTTGGAAAGAAGTTCCTTTCGTTTTATATTATGTATTCATACAGAGCCGTGGTGAGATTTTTTTCTGATTTCAGATTCATAAGAGCAGTGGTGGCCCAGTGGTAACGGCCGCGACTTACGAGTTGTAGGTCGTAGGTTCGAACCCAGACAGGCGCTTTACTTTGTGTAAATTATTTCATCACCACTGCTCTCAAAACGGTGAAGGAAAACATCGTGAGGAAACCGGCATGTCCTAGAACCGAAAATTCGAAGACATGTGACATCTACCAACCCGCACTGGGCCCGCGTGGTAGATTACGGCCCACTCCGTCTCACAGAGAGGAGGCCTGTGTCCCAGCTGTAGGAACATTTATAGGCCGATGATGATGATGACAGAGCCATCTAGTATAAGTTTTAAGAAGCTAAAATCTTATACTAGATGGCTCTGTTTTAAAAAACAATAACTTTTGACACTTGAAAATTGAGACCTTGAAAATGACTTTTTCGGGCATTACGTTTTTTCGTTATGTGACAATTTCTACCAGTCAACTCCTACCGCAAGCTGCGTTAAAGAACTTGATTCCAAAAAATATATAAGTATGTAACATTTTACGACGTTTGTTCAAAGTTATTCCATGACGATGACCAAGTTCACATGCATCCTACACATGGGTTCATTATCTTTTATACTAGAAATTCTACGGTACAACTAGGATTCTCTCGCTATTGTGACAAAAGACGCATAGATGAGTGTTTCATATTCTTCTGTCGTATTGGTCCATGCCGTGAGTTTTGAGAGCAGTGGTGGCCCAGTGACCCCGACTTACGAGTCGGGTCGGTGGTTCGAACCGAGGCGCTTTACTTTGTATAGTTTATTTCATCACCACTGATCTCGAAACGGTGAAGGAAAACATCGTGAGGAAATGGCATGTTCTAGAACCAAAAATTAGAAAACGTGACATGCACCAACCCGCACAGGGCCCGCGTGGTGGATTACGGCCCGCTCCATCTCACAGAGAGGAGGCCTGTGTCCCAGCAATGGGAAAATTATAGGCTGATTATGCCATGCCGTGGTCAAAATATTAGCTAGTCAGTAATTAGCAGGGCTGACTTGCTAAGGTGCAATTAATATAGGTAATACATGATAATTTCTGTAAATTGGTTCTAAAAACACTTTTTACGGTCATAAATAAATTATGATTTAAAAAGTTCTCCATAGAAAAAAAAAATATACTTATATATCTATGGTGTTTCTTATCCGACAACTCTAAGAAGAAAAACAGTTCCAGCCATACTTTTGGTCAGGTTTTATATGAGGACCATGCAGATTAGTGTCTGAGATACCTAGTCTTTTCAGGAATGTTGACCATTCATCGAAATGTTTGATTACAGTTACTACCCCAACAGTTGACCATTCAATGCCAAAATATGTTAACGGAAAATTTGTGACCTAAGCATTTGTTGGCGGGCTAAGATGGCAACGCTATCACTCAATGCTTCAGTGTAAACAAGTCGACATCGTGTCTGTCCGCTACTCTTTTGTCTACAATATTGCAAACAAATGCGGTATTCAAACTTGAATTACACTAACAACTTGTTTGAAGTCGTTTAAAAACACAACTGTCTTGGCCCATCTTCGTTCTGCCAAAAAAAAAAAAAACAAATCTCCAACTATTCCAAAATCAAATTAATATTCCAAAATCAAATTAATAAAGTATCCCTCTCGCCACCGTTTGGAAACACAACAGGAAAAATAAAAACCTTCCGACACATTTCCTACATGTATGTATATTAAAGATAGGTTAGTGACAAATTCGTCACATACCTACGTCATAAGATTTTATAAAAAAATCTCCTGTGAACGTGTGACTACAAAGAAAGACCAAAATGAAAAGCAGAAACGTGTTGGATTCAACCCTGACCTGAATACTAGTGCAGCTTCAGTTTATTTATTTATTGACCAGGCTGGGGCCCCAACAACATCATTATTAGCTATTTCTCTAAGTAGTACACATACTGTGGCTGCCACTTATAGTACATACGACGTCTGAGACGATGGTTTAAAAGACAAGCAGTATCAGTTTGTGGTGGACTAGTAATTTTGTTAAACTACAGGTTCTTGTTACTTCAATCAATCTGCCTAGCCTTTTCCCAACTATGTTGGGGTCGTCTTCCAGTCTAACCGGATGCAGCTGAATGCCAGTATTTTACATGGAGCAACTGCCTATCTGACCTCCACAACCCAGTAACTGGGTAATACGATGCCCCTTGGTAAGACTGGTTGTCAGACTTTCGGGCTTTTGACGACCCGTAACGACTGTCAAAGATCCATGAATGACAGCCGGGACCAACGGCTTAACGTGCTTTCCGAAGCACGGAGGAGTCTCGGTATGTAGAAATGGTCAGTCATCCACGGACCAACCTCGGCAAGCGTAGCTTAACCTGATGAATCGACCCGTGCGGCTGTTAGTACTTAGTCACGTGCTCCTCCACACAGCTTCTTATTACTTCATAATGCAATAAGGCCAATGGTTTTAGTGAATAAGTAGGTACAGACCGCCATTGAAATTCTAATCATGTGACTTTCTGACTCTATTGGCGATTTGAGTTTATAACACGTTATGTTTGAGTAGCATCACGGACGATGTGTCAAAAGTTACAAACTGCCTACCAAATCCCTGGGTTTGCGATTTGACATCAGATAAATTCAATAGCTTTTCTATAGGCAGAGCTCAATTGTAACCACCAAGTTTTTCTTTTGAATCGCTATCCGTAAGCGTATTTCTGCCTCGCAATTAATTCTCTGCATTCGCCCCTACGCACATTTCATACGATTCGTTATGAACCCGACTTGCCCCGAGTTACGATAACAAGAAGTCAATATGTAGGGTGATAGTTTAAACATAAAATTAATACCTATAGTAACTTGACGAACTAATAGATATAGCTACCGGAAAACATTCTGGTCTTGGTATTGCATTATTCTGTTAATAATTTCTTGCATTTATGCGTCACAGTTCACCTGTTGAGTCTTTTCGAGTCGGCGTTCATACTGGAGGTGCCGACGTTTTCAAAATCAAGTATAATTGGCATACAAACTTGTCAAACACAACACGTAATGTGACTGCGAGCAAAATGTCCAATTAGTTAGTAGACCCATTCAGCAGTAGACAAAGTTAGAACAGCCGAGGAGACGTAGGTAAGTAGTGTCGTGCCGCGCATAGCCATCTTTACATACCTCCCGATGATACATTGAATAAGTGTTTCGCTCGACGTCATGAATTGCTCTGTTAGGAAACTAGAACCATTTATCTAAATTCAATGCATTCGAGAATATTTATTGTATGGAATAATACATTAAACGTTTCGTAACACATAGACTGGTACCTGTTAGGAAATATGCTAAGAAGAGTTTGTTGTACTCGTTTAGTTTATGTACATTTAAATCTAAAAGACTTGTCATTTAGGGATATGTATGCCGACAGCTGCTAGACAGACGTTCAAATACATGTATTTTGCTTAATGACTTGTAAATTATTCATTCATTTCTTAAAAGCCTAGAACGACTCCGTCGTTTTTGTTAAATACACTGCTAACTACTAATTTGTGGATTTCATGAGAGAGAGAAATAACTTTAATTTTTCCATGAGCACACACAGCTACTTTGTGAAATGGTTTTCGTAAATGACTGGTCTTTTAGTTCAAAACCAAGCGCTTGCAACATTTATACCAAAAGCGTTTCGGCAACGGTTTAATAAAATTTTTAGTAATTCAGTGACCGCTCGGAGTTTACTGATTAACGTCATAATCAACCTCCATTAATCATATAGGCATTAACCTCTAAATGCATCATGAGGTTAACCTCATTATTTGTTTTAGCAGATTTCACGAGATCAATACCTGCCGTTAATGTTTATCGGTTGAAGCTGAAATGATGACGTTGACCATTTTCGGAAACTGGAAACTGATTTATTGAAAAAATACCGAATAAATAAAATTGTGACATTAAGTGGGTAAAGAATTCCGAATCCGTGTAACGAATTATCCGCATACCGTAACACATGCGTTGCGGCGTAGAAACCGGAGTCTCATAAATACCTACGCATGTTTTCAACATTATTTTCCGCCTAAAACTGAACATTTAGAAACTCCAACTGTACTCAATTTAACATTCCGCCTTCGATCGACTTAAGAACGCGGCAACGCATGTATTGTCCATATAAACGTAATACCTAAATCATTTGCAATTTGGGCATATTTCCACCATATTATGTTGTTATTCGGATTTAGACAGTGTTTATCTAGGCTCTGACATCAATTTTTTTCCACAAAGCTTTTCTAAAATGAAGTTTAAACGAATTTAATTTCGCACATTTTTACAGCGTAAATGACGTCTTCATATTGTTTTTTGTGTATTATAAACAACAATATTTATAATATTGTTTCTGCAGAAGGATAGCTTATATTCTCAAGTTACATTATCGAAATTAAAAAAAATATATATTAAGTTTTCATTCATAATTTTTTGGTATTACGGAACACATCCAAATTTATCATAAATTTTCGAAAGCTAGTAGTGCTATCGCGTCAAGCAATAATTGTCAATGTGTGCATGGTAGTATTGCTCACTATAGGTGTATATCGCTCCGACAGGCACTCACACTAGCGCAACGTGCTTGGAATTGAATTTTGCAAACATCTCGATTTGTAGTTACGAGCCGTGTTCGCAGGCCTCTTAACCGCTTTACTTCGGAGTGCATCTGCGCGATCTCATAATTATAGCCATACGATGATCAATAAATAAATTGTTCGGTCAATCGAATTGAACCAAGCATGACCCAACGCAACGATATTTCATTTAGAATTATGATGCAAAGCTCACTTCAGTTGAATACACTTATGATCTTATGAAAATAACAGAAATTAATAACTTTAATGGCTGAATGCGAGTCAAAGGTGCATAAGCTTGCTCTCTGGCAATCATCAAGTGCATATAGAATGTATCTTAACTTCATTTTAAACCAATTTTATGAATTATTAGTAGACCTTGAACTGTTTCGTCAGTTGCAACTTGTTAACGCGTTACTAAGATGGGTTTGTAATCAAAACAAGGATGTTTACGATTTAATGAATGATGCGTTTAGTAGGGCAATCATCTGACATTCTCAGAACGTAGTTACAATTTGAGTTGCTTTAATAATGAATTAGACACAGGTAAATTAATGATTATTATGCTGTAAGGGATTGGTATGCTGTAAGGTTACAGGATAATCAGGTGGAGGTAGATCGAACACGTTTCTACACCATTTATGATTTGGTCACTCGTACCTAATCCTCCACTACGATGAAATATTGATATAAGTCACAACTCAGTTATTTGTATTATTGTACCTGGGCGACCAAGCTCTGCTCTGGTGAAAATAGAGAATGCTCATTTAATAGTATAGGATAGTACCTACTAATTCCATGCGGCCATGATAGTGTGTACTTACTAATTCCAAAGTCATTATTCTATGTCAATCTTGTTCTAAACTTTGGGCGATCGAGCTCTACTCGGGTGAAAATACGGAGAAAATGAATTTTCCCAGATATGAGACCTAGCTAGATCGATTTTTTGCCCCCGTAAACCCCTATAATGCTACCTTATCGAAATCGTTAGAGCCGTTTTCCAGAACGTAAGTACAAATATGTATACAAATATTGCTCGTTTAATAGAATAGGATTAATTCAAGTGACACACTGCTATGATAAAACGCCTAGACCAAGAACTATGGCTGGCATTTCATATGAAAGCCTCCTAAGAATATTTAGTAGTGCCAGCGGTTGGTAACGATTGACGCGGTGGTATGAATAGCCCATTACGTAGGGTGGTCGATGTTTCGTACTGAAAGCGGGAAGGGAGCGCCGACTTTGGAAATTGCACCATCATACACGCTTGAATAAAGTATATCCATTTCTTTTTTTTCTTTTTACATTTATTTAGTATATTGCTTTACATTTTATTTTTAATAAATTATTTTTCTTGAAGTACGCTGTACTGGTACAGCGTCTTAATATTTGTTTGTTGCACCGGTCGACATCATTACGTCGGCGCTGGCTGTCGCTGAAAACCAGCGCTGGGACTCTGTCTTGTATAGGGTCGTAGCATAATGCTGAGCGATAGCCGTTTTGCGTGGATGTGACGCATGCTTCCCCCAACCTTATCTCATTTTTATATTTCAAACAATTTTTTCTGCGTCATGTTTACCGCAAATAAACGTTTTTTTCTTTTCTTTTCTTTTTATGTAAAACCTACGAGAAGGTAAGTCGCAGGAATTTATGTTGCAGTGATTAGCATTGTTGAAGTTAGCTCGATAATTTCATACTGTTGATATCACGAAATAGTCCCACTTATGGTATGAAACGTGGTTTAAATAATTATTACTGTAAGCATAAGTTTAGCGTCGTAAACCTTAGAATTCCTCGTATCAGCACGAACTGCTGTGCATTATTTAATAATCCACCAGCCCGTAAAAAGGGACGATGACAAAAAAAAAAAATTTGTCCTTCTGGTACATTATTAAAAAATATTGGACACGGTATTTTTTTTACGTAATCATAACAGTACGGCGATACATTGAATTAAAATGTGCCATGAAGTCAAGAGTATGTAGATTTTATACTTATTTGTGACGTAGCGATCCCCACTCCTCAACTTTAATGCGTTTTATCTAAGTATTTTTTTGTTAAAATGATAAACAAAAAAAAAATGTGTCTATACTCCATCAGTTTAGGTAGTTTAATAAAGGTAAACAAAAAAAAAACACGTGACGAGCCAGCTGTCAAGTAACCGACTAAACGTAATACTTGTCACTTCAGTTGTCATGCTACGTGACTATGTCACAGTTGTACTCTTCAATTTAGCAACGTTATAATTCGTTGACGTTTAGAGTTACAAAATATGATATTATTATTACAAATCTAACTAAAAAATTGTGCTCAAGAAGTTACATCTACGAAGAATATTATAAGAATGAATGACAAAGTTTAACATACATAAATATTGTAAAAATCAAAAATAAATTTAATTTGGTTTTATCGTATTTTTAAACAAGAAAGTGTCATCAATAAAAACCCTTTTTACGTTTTGTTTACCTTTATTTAACTACATAATCCTATGGAGTATAATATTATTTATTATCTGACTGACGGACTAAACAGATTTTTTTTTTTTTTTACCCAGGCATTGTCCCTATTGGTAGCGGAGTTGACTGCCCCAAACCAGAAGTTGCTTAACTTGTGTAAAGCTTTGAAATCTTTAATGTGTCATCTGTTTTAATAGATTTGAAAGATACTCACTTGTTTCTTCCTCCGCGTCATCTGAAAGATCTGAGGATTTGTCTTCAATTTTCTGAAAAGAAAAATAAACGTGTTTATAATATTTTGAGTTAGAATTACATAAACTCACAGTACAAGGATAAGGCCCAGGTACAAATAGAATGCAGTTACATAATTGCATTTAATTAAATAAAAGCCACATAAGGCGCCATCTCCACGGACGAGAGAAACGTAGCGATAGTCACGCTGTTCCTTCAAATTATCGCCGCGATGATATCGCAGTGTGGAGATTGATTCATAGTTTATATTGAATTACGGCCTCAGACCAAATAAAAAACCAAGACATGGCGCTGTTAACAAAATCAAAATATTTTATTTCACATAAACCTACAAGGGCACTTATGAAACGTCAGAAACTAGGTGCACGGTTCCAATTGGTCGTTTCCTATGGAGAAGAGCCGGCAAGAAACTCCACGGTTACTCTTTTAAAAATAATTGGCTTTTACAATACTTTCAAATAACAGTGTTTCTAGGTATGGGACGACAGTGTAGGTCTTTCAATAAGTACCAAGTACTTAACAAAATAGAAAATGGTCAACAGGTCTACAATCCACTAAGCCTACAGCGTTCTCACATTCACAAAATATGTAGAAAAGAATCTATACAAAAAATAAATAAATTAATAAAAGTAAAAACCTATTTTAAATAAAACGCAATTATATGATTGCTATTACAACTGTAATCAATTTGAATAATTATCATGTCCACAAAAGAACAGTGACGTGAGGCCGGTTTCGTAAACATGTGTGCACTTAGTGAGGTGTAGTTTGATTGTAAATGTGAGCGTGTGAGCGTGCATGCACAGAGCGGAGGTGTAGTTTTGGCATGCTTCACTGTATTGTTCGCAGTGCTATGTCACGGCGAGAATATCGCCGCGATTTTCTCGCCCGTGGAGATGGGGCCTCAGTGTTTCCTACAAAGATTGATGAAAAAAATAAAACATGATTTTCTTCAGTGCGGACGAAGCAAAGCCGTAGCAACTACTAAACATAATGCAGAATATCCTGAACCCCAAAACAGATATCGGTATATAATATTTCCGAATAAATTAGCATTTAATGAGAATCCTTTGTTTATTATTATATCGGTACGTTATGGCTACAAACCTTGACTGAGTTGAAGCTTGAGGATATTTTAAATAAAACTTTATACCTAGTTAGGTATAGCTGTACGTCACAGTATCCATTCTAAAACTCTATATTTGGAATATACCGCTAAACCGACAAATCCGTCACAATAAACAATCGTGTGGTGATGTTAACAACGCCCTAAATTAGCGCCTGACAACCCGGGGCTCATACTTGCGTACGTAGGACCCTTTTTTAAAGACCACACTAAGTAAACGATTCCTCATAGAACGAAGGCCACCACCACAGAAGGTGACCACTGAAAATCAGCGTTGTGCTGTGGGTACCCCACCATGCTGAGTGGAAGCATTCTTGTCACATTCACGATGCGCAGCTCCTGACTATTTCTGTTCTGTACTCGTGATTTTTGATCTAGAAACTGGGCGACCGAACTCCTCTCTGGTGAAAATAGAAAATGCTCATTTAATAGTATAGGAAATTTCATACTAATCCATGTATAGTACCTACTTATTCCATGCTGCCATGATAGTAGGTACTTACTAATTCCATGCTGCCATGTCATTATTCATTATCTTGTTCTAAACTTTGGGCGACCGAACTCTGCTTGGGTGAAAATACGGAGAGAAGTAATGTTCCCAGATAGGTACGAGATATAGCTAGATCGATTTTTCACCCCCGTAAACCCCTATTATTGCAACTTTCATCGAAATTGCTCGAACCGATTTTGAGAACGTGAGTACAAATATATATACAAGTATTGCTCGTTCAATAGTAAAGGATATTTTTTTTTTGTTTTTCTTAATTATTCGAGTAAACTTTCTTTTTGTATGCACGTGTTTTTGTGACAAATAAACCTATATTTCTTTCTTTCTTGACATGTCGTGGTAAAGATCCTGTCACTCCAGTCAGCAAGATAGTGAGGCCGACTGGCCAGGGGACGCCGGACGGTTTATAAATCTGGTCCCTTGGAATCCGAAGCTCATATCAAACTGTCATTTAACTTTTTATCATTGGTTGTTATTAATTTAGGTGGACTTATGAACGGCTGAAGTTTACCTGAATTCTGTTGATACGTGAAGCACAGGATCGGTCATTATGACGATGCTTAGTCGAAGCCTATGTCCAGCAGTGAACCTCTTTCGGCTGAATGATGATCAAGGTTGTCATTTTTGGTAGCAACTACAGCAGCTCACAGCATAGATATAATATGAAGGACTGAAACAGCTTTTACATTTCTTCCTTAAATTTGCAAATTTCGAGGGTAAGTCTCCTTCCCTCAACGTGTGTTGTGTTTTCACAAATATCAAACAACATTTACCTACTAAAAATGAAATTAATTGAAAAGAACCCCGAAGCGCTATAATTGTCCATAGAAATAGTCTTGCTTAATAAGCTCAGCATCAGTCCACTTAGGACTAGAACCCCGCTGGTCCTCCGTCAATAACCTTTTACTCTCATACTGAAAGTAAGTATGAACTTATAAACATATTTTTAACCCTTTAAATACTTTGGTACTTTCTTTACCCTCGTCAGGTATTCAAAAGGGGACTGTCCATTGATTGGGTAATCAGCAGTTTCGGTAAAAAGTGGTTATAATGTGATGTTGGCGAGCGTACAACCGGACAATTGAAGGTCCACCCACCAAGAGCTATGTATGTATGTACTTGCCTTAAAAGCCAAGTCATAAAAGTTCAGCATGTTAACAGACCGACGTTGATATTTCCTTTAGCATTTGTATAAGAATCTAACCAGGCGGTGTTGGAGCAATAGAGGATGGAGTTGAGAAGACAATTCAAGTCCAATTTCCTACAAAAGCTTGCAATGCAAAAGTCCAGCTTCCTTAGCCCAGACATTTGGCGGAAAGTAATTAATAGCAGTTCTATTTCGATTTATGTCGATATTGAGAAACAAGACCGGAACCGAATTATTAATGTCAATAATGATACGTATTCTGTCGCCTGCCTGAAATAAATTAATCAAAAAATTAACTCTGACGCAGTCGTATATGACAAACAAGCGGCCAGTACGAAAATATTCAGTTAGAATTAAAATCAGTCGAAAGCGAAACGATTTAGAATCGCAATATTCATTCATCAAAATTATTTTTAGATGGCATAAGTTGTGCGTGGGTTTAAATCACAGACGACGAACTGTACTAATAAATAGAAAATATCTGCTTTTATTAGTGGACAGCTTTAGTCCATTGCTCAACTGGTGTTCTTAAAAATAAATATAGTCTCTGAGTACACGTGTCAAATTTTTATCTTGATTATTGTTTTAGGATGCCTTACGTCGCCACATTGTTGTGGTATATGGTGGATAATACATGCACTGTAGACTAGATAGTATCTGATAAACGTGGAGACATACAGTCTCATGGTAGCGATAAGAGAACAACGCGGCTTTTGTCTGACTGATGCAGACGCACTGATAAATTATTTGAAACGGATGAATAGATAGTTAGGGTTTTGTTAATCTCTTGGCTTTGTCTGGAAGGAAATTAATCTTCTGAAACCTTTTTACTGACACTTGCCAATCTCTAGTAGCCTGACGGATACGAAGAACGTTTACATTCGACAAGATGTCTTTACTTTCAAATACTTAACGCAATGTAGATTCTCGAACGGAACAATTTAAAATGTTTATTCCATCATCTCCCCTTAAGTCCAGTGCATGCAATTTGCGGCAGTGACTATGCAGGAGCCATGAGATTATACTGGGAGTCTAGCAGTTTTCTGGGAAAACTTATCCTCGACCAACACCTAAAGAGGCACTCGTTAGACAATTGGGACTCAAAGGAATGGTTGGATACCTATCGCTCGAAAGAAAAGTCAGATTTGGCTCTTTTAAGAACTATTACTACAGTATTTCTATTTTCTTAATGTCCCTCGGCAAACTTCGTGTTTCGTCAGTTGTCGGATTTCTATCAATTGCCCTTTGCACTTGGTGCAGACCGAACGCTCTCAATCGACTTGGAAGTATAAAGAGTTGTTAATACTATTTACTAGTTAACTTAATGTAATTTATTTTAAAAAATGGAGGAAAGCTGCAGGCAGGCTAAAGTCGCAGGCATGACAGATAGGAAAATAGGTTTTACAGCTATATATAGTTCACACGGAAATCAAAACAAAACAACAATAAAGTACCTAGTTCTGAATTCAAATTAGTATACACGATAAATCTAATAATTGATGGACATGGAAATTAGCATTCGTTTGTATTCAGAAATGCGATGATACCCGAGGGACCTTAAGAAAATAGAAAAACTGTACAACGGTTGAGTTTAAGTTTAAAACAAAAGAAACTGTCACACATGTATATGGTCCATGAGTAGGTATCAGAGATGATGCTCTACAGAGCTAAACTTTTTAAACTTAATTTGCGTCATACGACCGCGTAGGTACTGTAGCTAGTAGCTGCACAGTGCATTAGCTGCCCTTAATGCTCCATCTCAAATTTGCGTTCGAACCATTGAGGTTTTAGTACATAATACCTCAATGTTTCGAAGCCACCGCGTAGATACTGTAGCTGGTAGCTGCACAGTGCACTAGCTGCTCTTAATCCTCCATTTCAAATTAACACCCTGAACGTAATTTGTAAACCAAAACTACGTCATTCAGCGTGGTTTTAGGTATTTCCTCAAAATTCTAATTAATGTACCAAGAAATAGGTAATTCACATTTTCATTATTTGTTAGTCACCCACTGCTGTCATGTTTTTAGAAATATAGGAAAATTCGCTGTGCCCGCGACTCTGGCCTAAAATTCGTATTGCAACCACAGACTGAATAAAAATGACAAAATATTTAAAATCTACATTATTATTAAACTCTTGTGGATTTAGGCAGTAGTATATTTTGAAGGGTCTAAAGTTTCAGTGCAGCTGTTATTGTATTATTTTCTCCATTTCTCTATTGCTTTAGATTAAGGCTTGTGCAGAACAGCGCGACACAAAGACACCGCTCGTCGCGCGACGAGCGGTGCCTTATTTATTTTTTTTTTGGGTGGGAAATTATCAAATAACTTCTCCCGCTCTGGGTGGAGCGGTGCCTTAGTGTCGCGTCGCGTGTCGCGCCTGTTTGAAGGACCCTTTATGTTATATATATTCGTTTAAGAAGGCAAATTATTTACTTATATTTGACTTTATAATTATAATGATGATGAGTCAGGGCGTGGGAGCCATAATAGTTGTAGTTTAACAAGGAGAATGTTGAACATTTATCAATGTACTTTTATAAATACATACGTTATATACCCAACGCAGTGAGGTGCGGTTTCCCTATGTACTTGAACAATGCTGTCCATTATGTTTATTTTTGGAGTGTTCCTAGAACAATGTTTAGGTTATTTCGTTATTTCAAGTGATGAAAATGTTATTTAGCAATATCAACGACGGTGTTTGTTGGACTACTGTTAAATTGTAGTACTTTCAGTTTTTCCGGACAACCTAAAACTTTTATTCGGTCTTTTAAAACATATCGGTCCAGCTGTACTTAAGTGATGCGGTTACCAAAGAACAAAAATTTTTTTTTTTTTAGTTTATTTGGAAACCGACAAATTGTGAACTGGTATCAAACTTGCTTGCGACGTAACGCAACTTGCGGTTTATACTAAATAGCCTGCCTAGCTGCGAGCAACTTGGGAGTAGCGCTCGCCGGCCGCAGCGCTCTTTTTGCTCGCTCGGCTCGCGCGCGTTTGGTGCAGTTCTAACCTAACCTATTTCACAATTTTACGTCAGTTTATTAAATAATCTAACAAAAATAATACCGTTAGATTATAAACTATTCTCACAATGTTACGGTGACATCGACAGAATTAAGTAAATGTGTGTCCCTAACTACTTTACTCTATTCCGTCTAAACACTATAAATGTATTGGAAAATCTAATGCCGAGTAACGCTATCACGTTAAATGAAAATCTTCGCTTATACCGTTACGTCTAATTTGTATCGAAGGCTCGACGCAATGATATTAGTGTAACTTCCGGCCTCTAAACAATCTAATAGACTTTCCAAGGAGACTCGTGGCTTTACAAGAACGGATATGAAGGCAGCTTACACCACGTTAGGATTCGAACTGATGCGGCGCTCACACCCGGGATGCATTCCTATTGAAGATTCGACAGCCGGAAATAGGCGCCACCGAGACGTGTCGGATTCATAAATTTAATTATCTACCTTTTGTTCTGTTTTCCTCACTCACTCGGATGGAAATGGTTTCAACGTTTTCATTTCAGCCTTAATATGTAAGAAAATTTTAAACAAGATTTAACTGTCTGGTCTGTTGGGGTTGGTTTTGCAGCCGATTGTGTAATTTGTAGTCAGACTGAGATCTTGAAGACACTGGAAGTTAATCACAAAATAATTGGGCTACGCTGTGTCTTAAAGTACCTACACTTAAGCTTTCACAATGTGAGAGAGATCTGAATTACTCTAAAATCCATCGGGTAACTCGGGTTGCATCGGCAAACGATATAGCACGAATGAAACGGGCTGACCTAAGGCAACGAGCGCAGCTAACGGTATGAAAAATTTCTAACCAATTCTGAAAGGATCTACCAACCTTAGTATAAATGTTGTAGAATTTCCAGTTGCTTCTGAGTGGTACCAATTTGGTGAACTAGTAGCTTGTTTGAAGACGAGGGTAGTACTTATTGAATTGAAATGATGCAAATAAGCAAAGCTACAGTTAGGGATAAGCAGTATCCTCCAGATTTGTGTATTTTGCATCTAGTCTTCAATTTCTACTTAAAATCCACATCATGATTTATTGGCCTTCTATAATTGTGTAAAAACCTTTACAGGGCATGGCAACAGCGCAAATGAGGCGCATTTGTTGCTGACTTGACGAAATGTGACAATGTGACAGTAACCACAATATGTCTATCGTCTGTCTGCTGACAACCGCGCTTTGGCTTTGAAACAATTGCAAACCGCACTGATAAATCTGCTGACGTGGTCAAGTGCAAGGTAATTGGAGAGTTCACTGGTTGGAATTACGATCAAACAAATAAAATTGAACTTAGTTATAACAACCACCTATAAAACCTTCCTATATTATCTAAAGTTGCATCAATACAAACGTTTCTTGGGTCTACAAGATTACGCCATTATGATTCACACTTTCTTAACCTTATTTGCTCTTGAGCTCCCAAATTGTTTATCAATTCGGATTAACTACGAACGTCGATTTATTCGATTTAAAAAAAATCCAGATAAATCGAAATCAAAGTGGACTACTACGAGAACAGTGGAAGCAGTCCCGTGTCACCAGATTCTCTATTCTCATATACACACTATTTTGTTTTACTTCAAATTCATCTTATAATATCACAGGTATTGAAACGAAGTCTTTACGACACAGGCACTTGTTGCACAATTTATGTGCCGTTGTCAATAAGAAGGTGAAGCGAACTTTAAATCAAAACAGTACTATGTTTGTCAAGCGAAAACAATTCAGCGATAAATATGGCCAACATGGCGACAATGTTATGTTGAGGTAGGTCTCTGATGACTGAGGCACACATAGCCGCTGTAAGTAGGACGCCTAGCAGTACTGCAGGTCAGGTTTAATGTGAAGAAAAGCACGTAGGTAACACATGTTTTGAGTCTAGGCCCCGTAAATGACTGGGCGTACTTTCGAAAGTGATATTCCCACAATTTAGTCGTTCTTTGCAGCTGCCTCGGTGTCTTAAAGACGGCTATATTCAGCGATACTTACTTATTAATCTGTAGGAGCAAGTGGTAAGTTACTCTCACTAACTATACACCAAAGTATAATCTACATCTGCGGCTGTATCATGGTCTGGCTAACCAGATGCAGCTGAATACCAGTATTATACACCAAAGTGTGTAGTTGTTAATTTATATAACAATGTTGTGTGAAACATGTGATGTTCCCTGTAGCGTTAATAGTGTGTTATGATAAACTAGCAGGGCCGCAATCAATAAATTAATTAGGAATCTACATATTTAAATTAGTCTTGGAGACGTGTTAGATATACCCACTTATTGTTCTATTACAACTTCTGGGGACTTGGTTCATGCATGTTAATAGATATGACAATTGTTAAAGACGATGATATCGATTAAAAACGTTGTTATTACGAGATCAAAAAACAAAAAAATAGAAGCATATTGCATTGTATCTGACAATTAACGTATCCTTCTATTTTGGCAATCCATGGTGACAATAATTTTTACAAGAGATTTTAAATAGGTACCTAGTATAATATATGTCTCGGTGCATTACTCTTCTTTCTTTACTTACCCGACTCAGTGAATCTTGCAGGCTCAAAGGCAATTCAATCATATTTTTGTGATATTGTTAATTAAGTACATCCTACAGCCTAAAAAATGCGGTGAATATTCCGATAGAGGTTTGTGGAAATTCACTATGGGGATCGCGTTTTGTAGACGTTAATATTATATATGAAAGTTATGAATTTTCAAAGGTCCATTTTTTTATATTTCCGTTGTATTATCGGCAAATACAAGATAAATATTATAAGCAGAACCAACATAAGCTAGAACGTGAAGAAATCAATAAGTTTTTAGGATAACAAAATTGCTTGATGACCTGTAACCATGTTTATCGATTTCATGTTCACCTGTCGACGAAGCCAATATACTTTTGAATTACTTTTTGGCGCAGCCGTGAGGCACATTCCGCTGCTAATTTCTTACATCGCACTTTAAGACTTTTATTACATTTTTATTGTTTATCTGCTGTTAATTATAAAGCCGTTGTTATTGCGTTAAGCCGTTGGTCCCGGCTGTCATTTGTTGATCTTTGACAGTTGTTACGGGTAGTTAGAAGCACAAAAGTCTGACAACCAGTCCAAGGGGTATCGTGTTACCTAGTAACTAGGTTGTGGAGCTCAGATAGGCAGTCGCTCCATGAAAAATACTGGTATACAGCTGCATCAGGTTAGACTGGAAGCTGACCACAACATAGTTGGAAAACGCTAGGCAGAAGAAGATCTGATGTTAATTATATTGTGTGCTTTTTGGTCTGTGCAAAATAAATGTATTTTCTTTTTCTTCTTCTTCCTTTGAGTAAGTAAGGTACGACAATATGAAAATAAAAACTTTATTTACGAGTATTGATTCCGACATTTTCCGGCTTATGTTCTAGCGTTTGAGCACGGATACCAAAAGCACCTAATATGGAACATGCAACTTTTGCTCGATTTGATTGCAATGAATAAATAAAGAATTGAAATAAAGCAGGAAAGAAATCATTACGGCTAAGAAAATACGCAAGCCGGATTTACTAATAACCGACTCCCAAAGAAACTACATCCGGAATAAACCGTGATCTGGGAGCGTTACGTTACTGAACATAAAATTTCTAGCGTTTTAATGTAAATGTGAGCCCGGTTCTACAATTAATATTATCAATATTTTTCCGGGTTCGGGTTAATTAAAACTGGATTTAACTTCGTCGTCGCCTGCCAACCCTTCTCTCAATGTTTTTGCCGTATGCTTGAAGGTGCGGCTAAGTATTTTACACGAAATTGTTGCCATCTGATTTTGAGCTTGCCAATATACGAAGGTTATATTAAAGGTAACATTTTTGGGTTGCTGATTGCTAGAAACGGTTGTCAAACTCATTTCTGAGGACCGGTGGATGAACTAAACGAGCACAAACTCACAAAGGCACCAACAAATTAATTAGCGAGAAAAGATATGTTTCCTATTCAAGAACTGACTGCGGTTAACAAAGTTTGACTTTGAAACCTCCAAACATTGTTTTAAAACATTTAGAATGCTTTTGACACGCTTTTATCCGGTTGACTTGCATGTAACCTATATTTAACCAAGTTGTTAATACCTTTTGGGTGGGAATTTATCAAATAAGTTTTCCCGCTCTGGGCGGAGCGGGAGTGCGTGTCAGACTCTTACTGACTAAAACCCACCCGTGTTCCTTCAGTTGCCTGTATGTTACCAGGGGCCACAGTAACCCTTTCGGACAAACCCGCTACCCCGGCAGGTAAGTTGTTAATACCTGGAGTATATCTTCGTGACGTAAGATTATTGAATGCCTCCCTCGGAGCTCAAAATCGGATCTAGACATGTGTGCCAATTTGTCTCGATAATGAATATGAACCTGGTGTAGTGTGATACAATCTACCTAGCAGCAAGGTTTAATTCCTGTTGGTTGTTTGAAAACACTTCTGCGAAACGGAACTGTTTATGGAGAATTGTTTTGTTTCAATACTAATAATATGGAGCAGTTTTGATTATTTGCGGAATATTTGCGTTTTAGTTCAATAGATTGATTTGATATCGTCATCAATCAATTAAATCTTTCCCTGTTTCTGTTCATAGATACACATAATTATGGCCGTTTAACTATTTGTGTGTGCTTTGCGGATAGTGAAGTGTTACGGCAATTTAAGTGTTATTCTGTATACCGAGGTGATAATGTTTCAACTCGAATGCTGATCAAGAGGATGAGAGTGACTCGACAGCTAACTCCTCGACCTCGGCTGCTGCAAGTGCTTGGGTTCAGACTTACTATACAGGTAGCTCATTTATTATTATTCCCGCTGCCCTTGTTTGGCCGTTTGTTTGATATCATTCCACTGCGTGCAGGTATGTGACGTTTGAGGAAGTTGGTTTACGTCATCAGTAAACGTTTAAATAATGAATTTCGTAATTCGACAATTTGATGTTTTCCACGCAGCCTGACATTTGTTCTATTATGTAATATGTTTGTCTCCTCAGATTGCCAACACCATCTCATAACTAAATAGCAAGTAAACCCGCGTGTAAATAGTAGTCTGGGCGACCTTATATATTTTATATATATTTAATTTACATAAACAGCTATCATCGATAACTAGTAATTTCTATTTTTTACTATAGATGCTAGCAACAAATGAGTTGTATGAGTGACCTTTTACTCGTAAGTATTTTCCTCCATATGCAAACCGAGTAAGTAATTGCTTTTATGTAATTATCAATGATTCTATTATTTATACACGCTGGAGTGAATTACTGCTTTTGTAGAATGTAATCTTGTAAGTACTATGCTTTAGTAAAACATTGACGTCACACGCTCGACCAAAATTTGACGTAGGCGCACGCAGCAGAAATATAGAGGGGGGGTTACGCTAAGAGCAGTTACCTATGTGCGTAGTAACAGCGTGTAGTAAATACAAAATATATACATGAACCGACTGATGTTATGTACTAAAATATTGGTAATATTTTTACTAAAGTTACTAGTTACTTGGACTACGGGTACAAGCTAATTGGGTACCTACAGGTATCAACAGGGTCATCATTAGTCATCCCAAAAATATAACTTATCTACCTTAAGATTCAGTATCAAAATCTGTCCACTGTCAAGTTGTATGGGAGAAAATCGAAAATAGATCCCCCTGACTCACCTATGGGGTTTAACAGAGACCTTCTTAATTTTGGTTAAGATATTTCCCACACAAGGTTTGCAATTCTGATACCATCAAAGTTAAAAGATAATAGTAACAACTTTGACAGCCACTTAGCATTTTGTTGATCATCAGTCATCCGCCTAAGTAGGTCAAGGTTGTTTCTAAAACTTGCAAACATGCTGTTTGTAATGTTTTTATCAGTAAAATTGTTACTTTTCATGTGTTTTTTACATTTTAATCTCTGTTTGTAAAAAATCTCTGTATAAAGCTCTGTTGCTTTATTTGATTTACTGTTTTTATTGCTATTTTATAGGTTTTAAACTAAGACTAGTTTGATAACAAGAATGATCATAACAGGACAACAGATTTTCTACCACACAGTGTGAAGTTCAAGTGTTTTGACTAGGTAATACAATTCTTACTACATAGTTTGTCAATTTAATTTTTGATATTAATACTAATTTATTGTAATGTCTATGAAATTGTTTCGTAAAAAAATATGTTAAAATATAATACAAATATGTTCTAAAGCACCAATGTTTCATAAAAATTATTACTTATGAAAATCCATGTCACCGCTCTAGGTCTGCGTATAAACTCCAAAAATACATTTTCTAATAAACTTGTTTACTCAGAACTATGTTGAGCATTAATGTGTAATGTCAAATACTAAAACTGAGCCAAGTAATTGTTACCAGATTGTTGCTAACCCTCACACGTGCAATAATTCAAAAGTACCTTGTATTGTACGTTATTATATACTTTAACATGACTTTATGTGTCCTGGCAGACTAGCAGGCAGTCAAGGCCTCTTTGCATTGCAGTTCTATTTTCAAATTGTGAGTATGTATTGGTTTTAATATTATCTGTTCTAATTGTTTAAAGAAGGTTGGTTATTTGGGTACCTACAGCGGTGGGAGTTGAAAAACAGTAAGATCCCTAAACATGTTTTTGATTATGTATACATTATTTCGAAAATAAACTAAAAGAGTATAAAGCATGCAAATGTCTGATAATTGTTGAATATAGCAGTTCTTATTCTAGCTGGTTTGAAGTTGGTTTATTATGTGCCTTAAAGGTACCAACATTTATTTTAAATTTTAGGCAAATAAGAGAGTTTATGCTATGTAGTCTCTGATTCATCACAAATACAATGTTTTGGTTAGGAATGGTTATAGTGTGGTTAATAATTAATAGGTTTTAAGTTAAGTAAGTTACCATAGGTACTTACCACCTTGAGTCAAGTTTATTAAATTTTGTATATTTTTGGATGAATGAGCTGTTTAAATGGGCATTATTTGTACAGAATACTGTTAATCTATTCCCCAATAGGTACAACAGCTCTAATAGTATGTTTTTAAAGGCATTGAAAGAAAAAGGATTTCTCCACTGTCTGGAGACGATCAAAACTTAATATAGGTATTGTAACAAACTGAAGTGTGACAGTATTAAGAAAGTAGTTCTATTTTGAGCATTAATGAAAATGGTTATGAAGTTTGTAGATACCACATTCTCATACCAATCATAGAAACATCTAAAAAAGTGTTTCCACACAAATACTGCAGTTTACATTCATATGGCTTACAGTCCAACAATTAGCAGTGACTAAACAAAGAGAAACTCCACTTTCACTACACATAAAGCATAGACAATATATTTACATACGAATAAACACTACAGAGCACTCTGTTCACAACAAAAATTGCATGCACTTATTAATGTGATTTTAGTCAAATAAATTGCATGTGTTGCATCAAAATATTAGCTCTGATCAAAATACACACATGTGTAATTAGCATACTACGGTTATACGCTAGTAAATAACATAACACACATTAATTAGGAGACAAGTAAACATGTTGATGGCCAGCAATGCACGACACGTTCACACAATGAAATAAACAATAATATGAATGAAAAAAACCTGCTCAGTGCTACTAAAGCGATGTTTAAATGCGGTTAAAGCTAATTAAAATGTTTACCAGCGTGTCTTGGTCGCCCAGCTCGCGATAGTATGATTCACTGCTACCTCTTCTGCTGCCGACACACATCGCCCTCCTCAGAACTCCAGAAACCATTGAGCAGAAACCACATCGTTGCATATTATTATCAATTTTGACGGCGTTAAGTAAGCACGGGGTTTAAAGTCTCTCTGACGAAAACGTCGAGATCGTAACGACGAGAGATTTATCTCTAACACCTCAAGAACTTGGATTCAGGGTAACATTTTTGAAAATTATAAATAATAACAGTGTTTATGTGTCAAGATGCTAAGGAGACACAGCGTGTCTCATGTTTATTTCGAATATTTAGATGGAATTTGTCGTATTTGCAGTAGGACACGCGATCGCGATAAGAGTTGATTACAGTGCTGGCGAACGACTACGAAAGTACGAAGTCGGACGGCGCGCGGCAGGCCGCCAGCCAAGTGCTGACAACTTAACGAACAAGCACCGAATGAATCTAAATGAACGCGAACGCTCCTCGCACTCGCTCACTCACTCTCTCGGTCGCTCTGGTTTGGCGCTGCCTATCGGAAAACCAGCATAACCGGAGCTTTGGCCTTTAACAGATAGGAATACGCGTTGCAACAGAACGAGATAGCCTATGCAAGCGATGTTCCCAACTACATTGCGAATTTTGATTGGCTTATTGTGCAACGGTTTACTCCTACTTCTAAAGTATAACGTAACTTGCATCCAGCCCTTACGGGTATTGTCTTTATTTTATGAAGTAGATACTACTCCAAAACAATTAGATTTATTAACCGTCCCGCTTAACCCGTGTATGCATTTCTCCATTGCATATTGTGAAATAAAATAAAACGGTTTTGTTTCAGAAACATTTTTGATTTCGAAACTCTGTTTAGGACAGTTAACAACAAAATTTTTACCAATTGAATTCTAAATAGTTCTTAGAAACTTTATTTTCATTATTAGTGATCGTGTCTTACATCAAATTTTAACTAAGTACATTTTATTATCTACATACAAATGCTTGTTAATAAGGTTGATGAGAACAATAAATAACATCAATATTTTAGATAGCTGGAATTTCGATAGGTTTTTGAATAGTTATATTAATTATTGTTGTCACGATGAAAGCGAAACTCTAAATAAGATAAATTCAAAATTTGTTATTATCATGACTACCCTGTACTTTGTTATCCGCTTCAAGAGTGCCCATCATAATAATTATAAATAAAAAAGGCTAACATCAAGATTTAGATTAGGTGCTAATAAGTAACATCAAATATGACATTCAAAGCAAATTGTGATCGCTTTTGTAACAGGCTGCCGGCACTGGTTTCTGATATTACCTTAAGTTCAAATATTACGTAAAATGTGTGCTTTTTAATTGCATCACAAGAGCCTATAACAAGACCTTCACAAACCTTGTAAATAAAGTAATGAAAACGATAACATTTGAAACGGGATTTTTTACGAATGTGGCTTTCTTGGATTCCTGTAAAATTTGGATCTCTTAAAATTAATTATTAAAAACCAGCCAAGTCTGTGTTAGACCACGCACAACGTAGGGTTCCGTAGTTGGGATGAATTTATCCCAAGAACCAACTTAACTTAGTAGTTGAGAAACATGTTCTTCCAAACGAAGGGAGAACATGTTTTTGCAACCGCAAATGTAAGTTGGTCAATTATTACTCATTAACTTGTAAAGCCTATTTAGCTGTGATAGTTTTCCTTTTAATTTCGTTATATATACTACTGCTGTGATTTTTTTCACATATCCAAAACCAACAAACCAACCATTTAGCTGGCAGGAGGGGGGGGACACGACCTTAACACAAAATTTGTTCTTTATAGCTTAATATATCGAAAACGGATTTCTGAATCCAAAAATGGTTTTCACAAACTCAGAATATTTTTGAACGACCTTTCCAACGACACCCACACTATGGGATAGATGAGAAAAAAAAATCATCCCCACTTTACGTGTAGGGGAGATAACTTAAATTTTTTTTATCATGATTTTATTTTATCACTTTGTCAGCTTAATTAATATGTATACCCATGCCAAATTACAGCTTTCTAGTACTAAGTACTATTAAGTCTCTGAGCTAAGCCGCGGACAGACAGACAGATAGACGGACATGGCGAAACTATAAGGGTTCCTTGTTTACTATGGAACCCTTAAAAGGGAAACAGGTATTCATTTTTACGTAATGAAGATCTGATTCGTACATACGGCTACACATCAAGCTATACATTTCCAGTATAAGCTGACCCCGCATTGTACGGAAATCCTATACAATGCGAGATCAGCATAAACTGGATTTGTATAGCTTGATGGGTAGCCGTGTGTACCAGTAAGGCTCTAAAACCAGGCATCGAATCGCTTGGTCTTACACCATTTACTTTCACAACAATCTTTGGCATATCATTGTGATAGGCAAATACGTATCCAAACGTCGAAGTCGAGCACCTCTAGAGCAAGCGTTGCAGGTTACTGGTTTAGATCCCTTGCTAGCGATTGTTCCATTTAATATTTGGAGTAAGAGTGTGTTGTAACTGATGTACCTAAGCCATTCTTTCAATTTTAAGCGTTACCATGAGACTTACCGATGGCGCCGTGCCCGTTACTAACCCACTAGTGCCTATGTGGCAACGAAAATGAAAAAGGCATTTAAAAAAAATGTGTATCTTTGTCCTGTCCTAGTCCCACTGTTAGGTTTAGGTGAGATCTCAAAGAAACCTGCAACCTGCGTTACACACTCACAATCATCATCATTTCAATTATTTTGACAGTCGATGATATATTCATTGCAGTATAAATTATTAGGTTGTAAAACAGAAGGCTTAAAAAAAAACGTGTGGTTGGGGACCCCCGTCAAGAACGAAGTTCTTTCTCACGTATGATTTAAAACAAAAACAAAATTTTTGCAGCCGCCATCTTGGATTTACATTTTATTTATTATTATTCATTTATTTAAACTTTTCACACTCAAAAAAGTACAAAAGTGGACTTAGTACCTTAGGCATTCTCTACCAGTCAAGCAAGGGTGGTGAAGAGATTAGTTGGCAGGTGCTCTGTTTGAGAGGAACAAAGAAAAAAATAGTAAAAAGAATATTGTTAGAAATAAAATAGGTAGTACAGACGCCAGCACATCAAGCTACCCGAAACTGTAAAATTTTCCCAATCAACTTTGAACCTTAAGTTTCAGCGATAAAGTTGAAAATCTATTAAATAAATTTGACAGATTGTAGTAGCTTGATGTGCTGGCGTCTGTACATAAATAGGTTACAACTAACAGGTTATAACCTGTCACATACATTTTGACCTGACTAACGGCTTAAGCACCCTCGAAAACTATGAAAACGATACCCATGATGAAAAATTTGAAAATTTTCAGAGCCGCCGTCTTGGATTTACATTTTCATCTCACTATCGGCTTTAACACCTACGAAAATCATGAAAACGATACCGATGATGAAAAAATTTAAAATTTTCAGCACCGTCATCTTGGATTTTCATTTTGACCAAATTCACGCTTTCTCTCTCTCTCTCTTCGGCATGCAGTGTACTCGGGCCAATGTGTACAATTTTATCCCACGACACTGTAATCACTTTACCTACTCTTTTCTTTTGGTTTTTTTTGCTAGCGTTCTCTCTCTCTCTTTCTTTCCCTTTGAATTAGAAGAAGACAGTCGCAAGTATTAACACTTTTTAGCGTGACGATTTCTGAAAGTTTACAAAAGCCGCGTTAAAGAACTTCGTTTCAAAAATGGTAGCATTGGAATAGTAAAATTATTACCCTTCCAAATTCAATGAAATTGTAAGTTATGCAATTTGAATTACAATTGAATTTTGGTGTATTTACCTATCGTCAGCTAATATACTTAAAGTATAACAGAAAATGCAATTTTGCTAAACTGCATTACATTGCCATCTAGCCACAATCAGACACTACTAATGGTTTCCTAACTAGAACAGCTTTGTAGCCATAGATGTCTCTGTTAACTGCCTGCAAGTTGTAGCTACTACCATAGGAACATTCTATTTTAGTTCTCTGCTTTACCACCAGTATTACATAAAAGCTACAAAATTAGCGCAAATAGTGATAACAACAAAATTATGATAGAACTAAACTTTTTGTAAATTATGTGGGGGGGCCATCTTTTCACTTCACCTGACTCAGTTGAAAAATTTAAATCATTATGCAAACACCGATCAATCATGAACTTTGCTCTATTTGTCTTGAATAAATAAGCTGCATACGTTATTGAGTTAAATGAGTTCTGTCAAGGTCACACCTCAGACCAAATAAAAATCCAAGACATGACGCTGTCAACTGTGATGGGGCCGGTTTCGTAAACATGCGTGTACTTTCTTTACTGAGCGGTGAGGTGTAGTTTGATTGTAAATGTGTGCGTATGAGCATGTATGCACAATAATAATAATAATATTCCCACCGCCGTGTCTCTACGTTGATGTCGTGGTGGGGCTTGCGCGCTCCGAACTCTGGGTCTGTGCCGGTAGAGTTTACTTTGTCGGAACAGGTCTGGGAAAAGGAGCCAGACTAAGAGAGATACAAAAGCGCGCAGGGTAGCAATTGGCGAGCTGTTGGGCAGTAGCGACTCCACAGACCCTATCTCCCGGGAGAAGTCTTGTTCCTCACCTCTGGTTTGCCTTTATTGGCCGGCTGGAGTGTACACTGACGAGGAACGGAGCTCTCACCTCATTCTTGACTTAATTGGCCAGCTTGAGTGGAGATTTGCAAGAGCAAACGTGCTCGGAGGAAGGAAGTATTCCAGTAAGTGCTCATAGGGATCTTGACCATCTTCCGGGCTCTGGGATTGTTCTGAAAACCGTGGAATACCTCTCCACTCCTCAAACACTTCAGGACATTTTGCCCCCTTGTCACTACGTCACTATGTGCTAGCGAGTTTCTGAAGGCCCATTATTGAGTGTGCAAGTCGCCCCCTGCCATTTTATACGTGTACTTATAAAACATTGAGCAGGCAGGGGTTCTTCCATAGTTTCAGATAACCAATACGCTTTAGCCACACAAACCCATATTCCAATATTATATTAATTGTTACCATATCCTGCAATAGTCCTACACCGACCGGGAGTTGTCCTTGGGTGCACTTGCATAGTGCATACAGGGAAAATCGTCGGTCGGTGCATCATTGCATTATGACGCCTAACGGGTCGGGACGCCTTTGTGAGTTTGCTTCGGCCCTTCGTACGCCTTCCAAAGGTCCGGGACCCCAGGGTCCCGAAAAATGTAAAAGATCAAATAATAGTAAAATATATTTATTCAGACAACATTGATCCATTACATTTACATTTAATTGTTATTATGAACTTAAAAACGATGTCAGTACCTAATAACTTCCGCAATGCACAAATCGAGGAAGTCAGCAGCACCATATCATTGGTATAGCTTAGGTTGTTAACACTGACACCATAGAGCGAGGTGTAGTTTTTCCATGCGCACTGTATTGTTCGCAGTGCTATTTCTTTGTTGGTCTGAGGTCTTTAGTCACACTATTATGCACTTACAAAATAATTAAACTTAAAATGTTTGGTAGAATTAGAACTTGACAAAACAAAATAAAAAACGACGACAAAAAAAAAACTATTTAAAACAAATTAAAGGGGTGCTCAAATAATATAATAAAATTCCATCAAAGTACCGTTGACACTAAAAGGAGAATAAGACTAGGTAACATTAAAATAATAATCTTAATTATAAATAGAATAATTGTGACGGTGCAATAAATTAATTATGAAGAGAACTAAAAATCTTAAATATTCGACTTGTTACAGTTTTGCTCCGTAGTTGCATACATTAAAATCCTGTCAAGTAATGTTGCCAAGACAAGAGATGTTGAGAGATGTTTTGGTATCCACATTAACCAATGTAATGTAAAGGAAATTGTATTGTAACGAATTTTATAATATAACGTATTAAAATAATAAAATCTCAATAATACAATACAGTCCAAACTGTTATACAAAACAGTATTGTAATAAATACTATATTTTATTAGTGGCAGCACTGTGTCAGAAACTTCAGAAGCGTTCCATGTCATACAAAATTCAACTTGAAGCATTGGTTACAACAACATGTTTTGTTATTTTGAGTTCTACTTTTTGTGAGATCAACTATGTAATTGCATTTTTGTAAACTAGTGAGCTTTCTATCTTGGTCTATACCAAGTTAGAAAAATATCTTTCACTCAGTAAGATACATTTTATTTGGTTAAATTTTTCGCCGCCTGCCGAAATATACTGGGCATGCTGTATTGGTGCCATTTTATTGGTGGTGTAGGTACAGAGTACACACATAAGAAGGCTCTTTACTTATACCCCTTCGATATCTTCAGTACCTAAGCTTAACCCCTAGGAACTAGAAAAACTGTATTTATTGGATGGGAACTGCTTACCTTGACAGTTGTAGGTTTTGCTACGTTGGCAATTAACAACTGTATATATTATAGACCGGCTGTACTGCGGCGCGCCATGTGTCCCAACAACGGATTCAAGCATAGATATAAGAAAGAAGAATTTCTATGGATTCAAGTCTCATAAGAGCGCAGTCACGTGACCTCTCACTTCAGTCACCCAAATTTTTAACAACCCGCACCAACTCGCACCCGCCAACCCTAGCACGCGAGTTTGGCGACAGTATAGTGTTGGTACTTATATTTTTGACTATTTTGTTATCCATACGATTTCGTGATAGGTAACTCTTACTAAGGGTTGAACTACTTTTTTGGGTTCCGTATCCCAATAGGAAAAAAACGGAACCCATAAAGGATCACTCGTGTGCCTGTCTGTCACAGCCAATTTGCTCCGAAATTAATGGACTGATAAGGTGAAATTTGGTAAGTTCAAGTTATTCAATTTCAAGTTATTTATTTCATAACAAAAATACATTTGTGTCGAAATATCTGCACAGTAAGTACACAAAAGAAACAACATAAACATTACAATTATTTACAATACAAGCATCCTCGTCCCTCCCTCACTTTTCTGTGACCCAAACACAGACTTTCTCTTTTCAGTAACGTAAATAAATGATTTTTTAATAATGGGGTCACTTTTGGGGGGCAAATAAGAAAAAAAAAAGTTTTGCAAACTGTATTGTGTGACGATGAAGATCTAAAACATTTTTTTAAATATTATTTTAAAATGAATACTTTTAAAGATATTTAAGAAAATAGAAGAAAATTGGCCATTCAAAAAAAATTCAAAATTCAAATGTCATTTATTCAAACTAGGCTGAGAATCAGCACTTTTCGAACGTCAAAATTACTGACAGTCCCCCAAAAACGCCCGCCCTTCACCACTTCCTAGTGCCTTTAGCTGGGAAGAAGAAGTGGCGCAACAAACTCCCCAGCAGAACAGCTGTCTATCAGACTCCCTAATCTCTGAAACTACTGAGCCTAAAATTTTTTTAAAAGTACTTTGTGTGGTTACTTTATTCATAGTTTACAGAAAAACCGGAAGTCTATGGCCTTAATATAACATGGTAAATCTCTCAATATTGTGTGTGCAAACTTAAATTTGCAGTTGGAATGTATGGGAGAATATGTTTTTCAACTACAATGTTAAGTTTGTTCTTGGGATAGATTCATCCTAACCACGTAACCCTTCATTATGCGTTTTTTTAAACTTTCTTGTTTAAAACTACGTTGTGTCTTGTGCCTGATCTCTCTCTTGTCGTGTCGGATTATGAGAATGAGGAAAGAGATAGTGCACCTGTGTCAGCGCACACACTTGTGCACTATAATATCCACCGCTGAGATTGGCTGCCAAGGCCGTAGCATGTTTTTTTTTTAAATTATTTCAATTAAACACACTTTGGACTTTTGGATTGTCAAAGAGTCGTCGGTCAGTCAGAAAGATGAAGCGAGTTGCCCATTGCCCATTCCAAAGCGTATTATGTTCCTATGGAGAAGAACGGGCAAGAAACTCTACGGATACTCTTTTAAATTAAAATATTGCTTAGGTATTCAGTTAGTAGGTATCAGTTCCTATTCCTGAGTAGGTACCGCTACACGCTGCAACCTTTATCATCTTAATCCAATTAAAAAACTGGGACTTTAGAGGTGATTTGATCAATATACGGTCAGCAATCGAAGTAGGTTAACATTGTTACTATTACATTTACATGTCATCTAAATGAATTAAAAATGATTAGACACGCTACTTTTCAGCATTTCATGTTTGCACTTCCGGGAATACAGGCGTGATGTTATGTTATGTAAATATTGGGAAGGTTTCCCTGAATATGTTATATTCGGGAAAAACTGAACGTCCTCTTCACAGATTTATGTGGTCCTCTTTCTACGGGATTTGTAAATTTGGACAGGACAACGTCTGTCGGTTCAGCTAGTGAATAATAAATAGTACCAGTACCTTAATTGCGTAATACAACACAATCTGTTTTGATTTGAAACAGATTGCTTATATATTGCTTCATAAGTTGGAAAAACAACATAAATAACGCAATGAATGTTGTTGTACTGTCAAAATGCAACAAAATAGGCATAAGTTTACGAAAATAAGTTACGCAATTAGGGTGGGTACTGGTCGACCGAGCTCTGGGGGCCTACCACCAGCTTATAAAGCAGTATTATTTTAATATTACTTCAGTGTGGGAAACAGATGAAGCTCTACAGGTCGTACAGCTCCATCTCTTTCTCCCACTGAAGTAATACTAAAATAATACTGTTTATGAGCTGGTGGTAGGCTCGGGTGAAAATAGATAAACATGTCATCCAGAACCCTAATTATGTAATACACGATCAATCACGATCCGTTGCTTCATGTTCTTCTTACTATTGTACGTCCCACCCGTATCTTCGCAAATTAAATCCTATTTTAGTAGCGCAAAAAAAAAAACAATCTAAAAATATGTCTATAGAGGCATTAAAAACGGGGAGAAAAGTTCACCATCCTCCATAGAAAAGGGAAGATCCTCCGATCGGGCGGGTGTTGTGTCTGGTGGGCTACTGACTGCCCCACTGTTGTGATCGGGTTTCTATGCAGGATTTTTTTTTAACCAGTGCGCAAACTTACACTTGTGACTTTACTCATCATTATGAACAACTTTTACTATGGGACAAAGCCTTAAATCGCGAAAAAAATATCAGCTGTTCTCTACATTTATATATTGGCATAACTCGTCAAAATGTGGGGGACAGCAGATTTTTTTTTTGCGTTAAAGTTTGCGCACTGGTTAAAAACTTTTCCTGTATATATTCCAAGTGCGCGGCTAACTGCTCGTCAGGTGTGATGATTAGTTTGCATGTGGAGTTATATATGTCACATGTTGATAGAAAGCAATATTCAACACATCCAATATCTTTCGTACATTACTAAATCTAAGTAGGGAACTTCCGTAGTCTCATGGTATCATTATGATTTGTTTCCCTATGTCCACGTAAGGTAGCTTTTTGGCTTAGATCGGTCCGTACTATACATACTTAGAGCTGGTTATAATATCTCCAAACTAGACAAAGAAAGAAAAAATAAATAAATGGTTTCTTTCCATGTCAAGTCCTGCACCCTAATTGTGTAACACACGATCGATAAGGTGAATCATTTTGATGGTAATTGCTAATCTATTGCTTCATAATATATTCGAAAAAATTGTCTACTTAATAACGTAAATAACGCAATGAATATTGTTGAACTGTCAAAATGAAACAGATTATACTTAATATTTGCAGGTCTCACTATGGGGTAATCTTGCAGAGGTCTTACAAAAGATATTCGTGTTAATAAAAACCGGCCAAGTGCGTGTCGGACCACGCACAATGAAGGGTTCCGTAGTTGGGATGAATTTATTCCAAAAACAAACTTAACTTTGTAGTTGAAAAATATGTTTTCCCATACGGAATGTATGGGAAAACATGTTTTTGCAACTGCAAAGTTAAGTTGGTCAATTGTTACTCGTTAATTTGTAGAGCCTACTTAGCTGTGATAGTTTTCCTTTTAATTTCGTTATATAAACTACTGCTGTGATTTTTTTCACACATCCAAAACCAACCATTTAGCTGGCAGGGGGGGGGACACACTTAACTCTAACAAAAATTAGCACTTTAAAGCTTAATATTTCGCAAACGGATCCTTGAATCCAAAAATGATGTTCACAAACTCACAATGTTTTTAAAGGAACTTTCCAATGATACCCCATACAGACAGACAGACAGACAGACGGACAGACAGACAGACAGACGGACATGACGAAACTATAAGGGTTCCTTGTTTACTACGGAACCCTAAAAAAGACTACCAATTTCATTCTGCTTTTACTAAACAACATTGTCGTCAAACTACTGCCTAGTTTACAAGTAAAGCAACAGCGTCAATAAAATAAATTGAAAAATAGTTACGAAATCGAATAAAAAATTTAATATCGTTTCGAGCTACATAAAGTAAAAATAAAATACTTAAAGCAACACTCTTGAATTTGTTAGTCTATAATCCAGCAAAAATGAAAAGCACACTGTTAATCTTAATAGGATATATTACTTGTACACTAAAGTGTGATATAAACAAAACTGAAGCTGAAGAGAAAGCAGATAATGTAGAGCCATTACACGATAAAGACCAACAAGTCAATATAGGGCAACCCGAAGATGCAAAGCAACCAGAAGATGTAGAGGCAACATATGCTGTAGACACAACAACTGTAGCTGCAGCTGCAGATACAACTTACACCGTAACCACAACAGCTGAGGCTGCAGCTGATACAACATACGCTGTAGATATAAATACCACACACGCTATAGAGCAACCGAAAGGTGTAGAAATAACAGATGCATTAGACACAACAGATGCTTTAAACACAACAAATACTGTAGACACAACAGATGCTGTAGACACAACAGATGCTATAGACACAACAGATGCTGTAGACACAACAGATGCTGTAAATACGATATACGCTGTAGACAACACGCAACGCACGCGCACGGGCTGGTACGCTATACCAGTCGATACAGAGCAACCAGAAGATGTAGAGATAACAGATGTTGTAGATACAACAGATGCTGTAAATACAATATACGGTGTAGACACAACGTTACGCACGCGCGCGGGCTGGTATGCTGTACCAGTCGATACAGAGCAACCAGAAGATGTAGAGATAACAGATGTTGTAGATACAACAGATGCTGTAAATACAATATACGGTGTAGACACAACGTTACGCACGCGCGCGGGCTGGTACGCTGTACCAGTCGATACAGAGCAACCAGAAGATGTAGAGAAAACAGAAGCCACAAAGAAACAGGAAAGACAAGAGAAAACAGAAGCCACAAAGAAACAGGAAAGACAAGCAGAAAACACAGGCCCTTCAAAGATCAAAGTGGAAGATGCTCTTAAAATTCTTGAAAAGAGTAAAAAAAAATATACTTTAGAAAGCATAGCTTTAATCAAAAAGTTGGAATGGTTAAGGTCTACGTTTAATATCACAGAACTTATGATTGATCATAAAATAGATCCAAATGAAGACTTCGATGTACTATCTAACACCGAGAACGGTTTAAATTCTTCAAACATTTTGAGACAATATGCAAAAGATGGATTTTTGGACATCAAAAAAGCTATTATAGAAATATCGAATTTTAAATCAGAGTCAGATAAAACAAAACAACAACGGCAGATCGAGAAGTTAGAAAAGGCAAATAGGTACAAAGCAAATTTTATCTCTACACATAGCGATAGAGATAATCTTGAGAAAATTTATCTTGCAGATTCAAACTAATTAAAACAAGGATAGGTGCGATTACAGTAAATAAAATACATACTTGTATTGAATTTTGGTATCAAATATACCACTAGTATACCGCTTATTTCTGATTGTTTTCAACGGAAATGACATTTGTTAAAAACGAAATAATGAATATTTCTATAGCCAGCATCGAATGAGAGAAGGTCTTGTCAGTGTCTGGAGTATTGTGAGATGTGCGTATGACTGTCGAGTAGTTGTATTCTTTGTTATTGTATTTGTCTTGGCATTTTTATGATATATAACCTAACCTACCTAATATTATAATTTATGCGAAAGTGAGTTTGTTTCGCACCGCTCGTCGCGCGACGAGCGGTGTCTTTGTGTCGCGTCGCGTGTCGCGCTGGTCTTAAAACGGCTGAGCGGATTTGGATGAAATTTGGCACATGGGTTAGACCATGACCTGGGTTAGGGCATAGGATCCTTTTATTCCCATAGTACGTTGACGTGGAATAATTTCTGACCTCCACGCGTTTGAAGCCGCGAACAAAAGCTAGTAAATAAAATAAATTTGGAATAGTGTGTAAAGTTATTTGTGCAACCCTGACCCTGCGTCCCATTTAAAAGCGATCGTCCCGTTCATGTGTCACAGTTTTGGTCAGTGAACCCAACCGTGTCGTCGTGCCGACAGAGGGCGCTTTGCGGTTTTATGAACAAAAAGTGTCTTAAGAACGCGAATGATTGCGTATTCGCCCGACGATCACTTTAAACTAAGCAATACCGATCAGCCGAGCGAAAACACGATTGTCGCGTTTGTATGACACTTTTCGTTCGGAAAACCGGAAGTTCTCCGAAGAACCTCTGTAGGCGTGACCAAGCGTTCATGTTCTCTTAAGTTGGGACGCGGCCTACAATCGTGCAAAGGAATAATGAGTAAAGTCATGAATTATTACTAATTTCAGTTACGAGAAATTAGAGGAAATATCATATTTGTTTGCAGCATTTTCTTTATAAGCACAGTATTGTTTACAGCTCGCGTCACATCATCATCACTAGCTTACAGCACTCCACTGCTGGACATATGCATCTTCAGTTACACGCCATTCATCTCGATTCTCGGTAACTGTCATCCAGCTGCTACCGGCCATCCTGCGAAGATTGTTGCTCGGCCAGTACTATCTGTACTGGAGAGTGGAGAGACTGGTGATATTTATCTATGGATGGATGGATGATCTTTTTACGACGGGGCCGCTAGGTTGGTTCAGGTTCAGGTCCAGCTTCACTGGTGCATCTGCTCTTTGCTGTTTCCAATGTCTTCGTCTGAGGTTCTCGCTGCTATCCGTTTCAGGCTTCTGTAAACTTGAGGTCTAAAAATTCAACCTGTGTAATAATTAACTTACTTGTTCCTCACCTCTGGCTTGCCTTTATTGGCCGGTTGGAGTGAACACTGATGAGGAACAGAGTTTCCGCTTCTTTCTTGTGGTTACTGGCTGGCTTGAGTGGAGATTCGCAAAAGCGTGTTCGGAGGAAGGAAGTATTCCAGTAAGATGCCGGGAATCTTGACCGTATTTCCGGGGCTGTCCAGATAGCCGTGGAATACCTATCCACCTCAAGTAGGGTTGCCAGCCATACTTTATAATATCGTATCCTACTTTATTTTCGATAAGTATAGTTTATACTTTTGCATAAAAATAAAGTATGCAAATATAATTTAATTCCAATCTTTACTGTGATGCGTTAAACAAAACACTCACAGTGTTACCCATGGGTAATTACTGAACTATTTGTCGATACATAAGTATCGACAAATAGTTCGACAAATTCTTTATTTATTATTAATAGATTTTCTTTTTGACTTACTAAAGTCAAAAAGAAAATCTATTAATAATGATAAAGAATTTTCAGAGAAAAATACTTTTGACAAATGGCAATGTTAAAAAATGGATCTGCTTCAGCTTTCACTGAAAGCTTTTCGGTAATGAATCTGAAGTGGCAAGAAGAGAGACATACTTAGATCGTTCATAAAAATAAAAAAGTTATTTATTTTTGGTTGTAAAACTAGCTTTGAAACATTCAAATACATACAAAAAAAAATTGTCAGGACATGTTGTCTCCTTGTTGCTACGACACTATGTGCTAGCGACCGTTTTTGGGAGCCCATTATTGGTTGTGAAAGTCATCTTCTGGAATTTATCTATGTATTTTATATAAAACATTAGCCAGGCAGGGGCCATAGTCTTTCCATAGTTCTAGATAACCAGTTTAAAGTCAAAGTCAAAGTCAAATCATTTATTTCAAATAGGCCCATGTATGGCACTTTTGAACGTCGAAATTTACAAAATATTAAAAATGATTCTAGTCGCCCCTTCCAAAAGGTAGTTTTCGTATGGAGAAGAATGGGCAAGAAACTCCACCGTTACTCTTTTAAAATGTTTTACAATAGTTTGTATAGGTACGTACATTAGTTAAATAATTATATGTGAAGACGATGCACCTAGAATAAAATTACTATACCACAATAGGTAAAAAGAATTAAAAATGAAGCAACGACAGATAATTTAATATGTGATAGATACATGGTGCTCACATATTTACAAACATTGTAAAAGTAGACGATTTTCCTAAAATTTTGTAATTAATAAGTCAGTGTGTGAGAAAGTAATCACAGAATGTTAAATCAATGTCATAAAACACAAAATAATCAATTTTACAATTAAATTAGCAACCAGTTTGATTTTGTCTTGATTCTAAATTGTCCTATGGAGCAGGACCAGCATGTTTCCAAGCACTCTTATCCTGGATATAATCCTCTAATTTGTAATATGCTTGTTTACAAAGTGCACTTTTGATATGAGTTTTAAATTTTCTTTCATTTAATTGCAATATGTCACAAGGTATTTTGTTGTAACATTTAACACAGTACCCCATAAAAGATGTATGTACTTTAGATAATCTGTAAAATGGTTGATCTAGTTTATCTTTATTTCTAGTATTAAAATTATGTCTATCACTTATTTTATTAAAGAGATGTGGATTTTTCCTTACAAACATAATATTTTCATAGATGAATTGGCAAGGTACCGTCATAATATTAATCCTTTTAAAAAGTTCCCTGAGAGATTCGCGGCGACGTAGATTATAAATGGCTCTGACAGCTCTCTTTTGCAAAATAAAGATGGATTCAATGTCAGCAGCCCGACCCCACAGTAAAATGCCATACGACATAATGCTGTGAAAGTAGCTAAAATAGACCAAACGCGCGGTTTCCACATCTGTTAACTGTCTTATCTTTCTAACAGCATAAGCGGCCGAGCTTAACCGCCCCGCAAGAGATGTTATATGAGGTCCCCATTGTAATTTCTCGTCTAGCGTGATTCCTAGGAAAACTGTTTGATTAATAAATTCCAGTTTTTCTCCATTCAATATGATGTCACATTCGCTACTTTTAACATTAGGTAATTTAAATCTAATGCATTTGGTTTTTTTTTTATTAAGTACCAGATTATTTACCGTAAACCAATCTTGGACTTGCAGAATAGAGCTATTCACGTCGTCAAGATTTTGTGACCGTCGGTTTATTTTAAAGATTAATGATGTGTCATCTGCAAATAACACCATCTTCGGTTGATTTTGAAGTAATTGGGGTAAATCATTAATGTAAACTAAAAAGAGGAATGGACCCAATATCGAACCTTGAGGAACGCCCATTGCCATTTCAGACCCTAATGAGTTTACGCCGTTTACCTGAACTTTAACATTTCTATCTTTCAGGTATGATCTAAATAAATCAAGAGCTGTATTCCTAATCCCATAGTGCTCTAGTTTCAGCAGAAGTGTCTCATGGTCTACACAATCGAACGCCTTCGAGAGGTCGCAAAAGATTCCAATGGCATCTTGTGCTTCTTCCCAGGCATTAAAAATGTTCTTTATTAGGGTGACACCGGCGTCAGTAGTACAACGCCCTTTGGTGAAACCGTACTGTTGTTTATGAAAGATGGAATTTTTATTAAAGTGAAGTAACATTTGATTGAGCATCAACTTCTCAAACACCTTACTGAGAACTGGCAGAATTGACACAGGCCTATAATTGTTGGGTTCTTTACTATCACCGGATTTGAACAATGGAACTACTTTACTGTGTTTCATGAGATCCGGAAAGACTCCTTGGTCTACACTGGTGTTAAATATGTAAGCTAGATAGGGCGCAATGGTTTCGATAATAGATCTACAGACTTTTACAGACATTCCCCAGAGATCTTCTGTTGATTTAATTTTAAGATCTTTAAAAGCTTTTATAACAGCCTGGGGGTTTGTATGCTGAAACCTAAACTCTAAAGGGCATGCCTTCACATTTTGTCTAAGTAAAGCAGCAGAAAGCGCGGGTGAGGAATTTAAAGCTTCAGTAGTTTTAAGGGGAATATTAGCAAAAAAGTTTTCAAATTCTTGAGCTACTTCTATATCTGAGTTAATGGGGCCATGTGCAGTCTCTAAATTAAATTCAGTATTTCGCTGTTTTTTCCTACCTGTTTCATTATTTATTACTTGCCAGGTAGTTTTTATTTTATCATCAGCTGATTTTATTTTATTGCTAATATAAAGAGCTTTAGCTATTTTGCAAACACTTTTAAAAGTTTTTGAATATTTTGCAACATACTTATGAAAGCTTGTATTATTCATATGTTGTTTTAAGCCATAAAGTTCAAATAGTTTTTCCCTGCTTTTACGAATACCTGGAGTCGCCCAATCACTAAATAAGAACTTTGTGTAAATACTTTTAGTCTTTAGTGGAAAAGTGTCATTAAATTCCGTGTTTAATAGTGAAAAGAACTCGGCGTAGAACTCATTTGGGTCACCTATATTATTAAAACTCTGAACACATAATTTATTGGCCAAAGAATGATTTAATTTCTCTAAACTTTTACATGTAATTGGCCTAAACCTTATTTGAATTTTTTGTAAAGGTATGTAGGAGCAAAATGTTATTGTTTGTCCGCTGTGATCTGAAGGCAACTTATTTACAATTTGTTTGTGTAAGTAATCACAGTTACAAAAAATATTATCTATACAAGTGGCAGAAGAAGCTGTCACTCGGGTTGGTTCAATAAAAACATTTGACAAATCAAATGACCTAAAAAGACTTAATAATCTGACAGTATTTGAGTTATTTTCTAATAAGTTAATATTAAAATCACCACATATGATTATTGACTTACTACTAGTACTAAGTTTCTTTAATACATCTTCCATTACAGAATCAAACACGGATAGATTCTGGTAACTTGGAGGTCTGTATACGCATACTATAACATGCTTATCAAGCTCAACACAGGACAATTCAATGTTGTGTTCAACAGACAGTCCGATAATGTCTTTTCTTTCTTTCGATTTAATAGAATTTTTTATCAATATTAATGACCCGCCATGTATCATACGTTTTCGGCTGAAATGGCTAACTACACAATAATTTTCATAATTAATTGACATTACTTGATGATCTTTTAACCAATGCTCTGTTAAACAAATTACATCAAACTTGGTATTTTCTAAAAACAATTCTATTTCCAGTAATTTGGAAGAGCAACCTTGGATATTTTGATTGAATAATTTTAAAGTATGTTGCCCCCCCTTTGGTTTTTTATTATTATTTTTATGTAAAATATTGCCAGAAGATACCTTTTTATTATTCTCTAATAATAATTGGTTAATTGAAGGGGTAACTTCCGTTGTCTTACTGCCTAGTTTAAAGAATTATCCGGAGTGACCTCCACAACTACAACTGAAGAATCTAAAATGCCCGTATGAGTTCCAGCAGGAAGGGAATACCCTATCTGACTGGTAGTGGCCTCCAAGTATGTTGGTGGATCCTCCTTCGTACATGGTAATACATAATTATTCACTATGTTGTTAGTATAACTAGACAACACAGATTCGTCACTAATACTACACTTAGTTATATTAGCTATAACCTCATTAATATTATGTGCTATCAACATAGCAATCATATGTCTACATTCCCAAGACAGAGATAAAGTTCTCTGAGTTAACTTAAAACCACTAACAAATTTGTTAGTGTCAAAATTACTTTAGCCATCCATACCCATAATCCAATATCTTTGTTTCCATATCCTGCAATAGTCCTACACCAACCGGGGATTGTCCTTGGGTGCACTTGCATGATGCGAACAGGGATAATCGTCGATCGGTGCCTCATTCATCTACCGAGTTGGCTTCGGACCCTAGAGAGCCTTCTAAAGATCCAATTAAACCATTTACAGGCACTTTTGAATTATTGTCAAATGAGTTGGTAATTCAGAAAAATGAAGCTAGTTGCCCAATCCAAAGCGTAGTTGGTACCTATGTCGAAGAACGGGCAAGAAACTACATGGACCCGTTTTTTAATAGTTTTGTTACCTTCAGTTAGGTAGCATACCGATGACCTTACCAATAAACCGGGTTAGGTCAGTTTTGTTGCGTCTTGGCTGGCGTCCATTCCCGCCTGGTCGACTATTTATATACCACATAATGATAACACATGTACCTACATATATTTTATGTTTATTTATGTCTTGTAAACGGGTCGTGCGTACTTGTTTCCATTGTTTTGGAATGTCTGTGTTACGAACTCGATACTCGTAAGTAGAGTACCTACTCTAGTAGTCTGTATCATAGGCCTTACCTAGAATTTGACTTCATTGGGACAATAATTGCAATGTGGAATTCCTAGAAGGTTTTTGAAGTTTCATCCAACACATTTTCTCATTTTCTAAGATATATTTTCGATTAAACTAAAACTAACAATACGGTCGACATTTATTATGAGAATTTTTGCAGAACAACTTACCTTACGTGTAGAATATTTTTTTTTCTAATTTGAATATATTATATATTAATAATAATTTGTTGCGCCACTTCTTCTTCCCAGCTAAAGGCACTAGGAAGTGGTGAAGGGTGGGCGTTTTTGGGGGACTGTCTTATGTAATTTTGACGTTCGAAAAGTGCTGATTCTCAGCCTAGTTTGAATAAATGACTTTTGAATTTTACCATGACGTTCTACACTGTTGCGAACGAAATCTTCAAAAGAGAGATATAATCTTCAAGCTGATCATACTTATAAGCTCAGGCGGAAATCGAACCGACTATTCGAAAATCTTTGAATTCAATAATAATTCTAATAAACATAAAAAACAGTCTGAACTTCAGACTGAACTCACTTATGTTCACTTTTTGTGTGGTTAGTCATTAAGCACACTAAAAAGGAGAAAACGACTTATAAAAAAATTGTTTTTCCTTTTAGTTAGTTCCTTACTCTCATCTCTTACAATATCAAAAAGGTGTCCTACCTTTTGATATTGTAAGATTTTATACATGTTTGAACTAACTAAAAAATCTTCACCGCTTTATAATTTTATAAACCTTAGCTACAGTGGAATTTTCCTTTGTTGACAAACACGAATCAACGAATATTTCGTAGATTTCAGTTTTGGTTGCTAACTAGTCCATTGCAGGTCTAAGGTCTTTCTTTCTTTCTATTACTTCAGTGTGGGAAAGAGATGAAGCTCTATAGGACGTATAGCTCCATCTCTTTCTCCCACTGAAGTAATATTAAAATAATACTGCTTTTGAGCTGGTGGTAGGGCCCCGGGTCAAAACCGACCATTTTTTATTCTTCCATTCGTTATAGCTATTATATACAATGTGTTACAAAACCACGTCCGAACCGAAACTGAAAGGGGACATAGGTACTGCAATAATATTACCAAAAAGTAATAAAAAAAATTAGTATTATTGAAAATAAAAAAGTTATTGGTATTTAAAATTCACGTTTTTAGTATCAAAATTATTCAAATTATCCACAGTAAATTTTTAACAGAGGTCATGAGATAAGACTTGTAGACACCCGCTAAACGACAGCCGCCCGCGCCTCATGCTATAACCCGGCAAAATTCCCCATTGAAAAAAGCGGCGATTTTTTTTTTTTCCAGACTATTACTATTATATTATCTTTATTTCATTTAAACATATAATTTACATTTTTAAATATTCTTATAAAAATTATTAAAAAAATATTTAAAAATAGTAGCCCACCGGTGTCGGGAACAAGCCACCGGTGGTCAGGGCTCCTGAGAGAGGAACCTTCTTACAATACGCGCCGTGTCCAGGAGTACCGCTTTCTGGATCAAGCCCTTGATGCTGCCTAACGAGAGCCTCCTCAGGTGTTGGTCGAGGCTCTTGGCTATTATGCCATTGGCCGTCACGACTATCGGCACAATGATTGCTGTATCCACATCCACTATTATATTTACTATTAGACTCTCAGTATGATTCTTAACAACACCGTCACGGATCGGACAGGGTTTTTGTTACCCGCTGTATACAAAACATACCTACATAGCTGTTACTGAGTACTGAGAATGAAATTAAATGAAGCTGATACACAGTACCGTTTAAAATAATCAGTACCTATTTGACAAAAAAGCAAACCTCGTGAAGTTTATTTAACAAATTTTATTTTCCTTTACAATTACACAACAAAAAAAGGAAATTTATAAAATGCATAACGCCATCTGAAACACTACGTTAACAGTGTGGTTAATAATATATGTATGTATTATAATAATATAACTAGGTAACAATATAGTGTTTTAAAATTATACTGTAGTATGTAGGAGGGAAATACAGGCAAGGAAGTAAGGTCTATTGTATCCTTTAGGCTCGCGAAAACTTTTGCTAAGTATTGTAGTGAATAAAACGAAATTGTAAAAGCATAATGAACTTTGTGTCCATTGGGTAACGTTCAAACTGTTGTTACAAAATTGACATTAAGTTCATACCACGTACAATTTCGTTACGAAAAATCGATTCCATTTCGTTCTGTGGCAATGTAAATTGAACCTTACTGCCTAGACCTATCTTTTCATCCTGTATACCATTTACTTCTTATAATTACATGGTGTAACATTATTAGATGCTAATATTTAAGGGACAGTTAAAATTGTAATATGTTATAGGTAAAAATAAAAAGTAACTTCTGTATATTTTCACAGATATTAAGACAACTGGCAAAAACTACACCTCCGTCGAACTCTTCGGGAAAAATAGGTATGATATTATATTTTTTTATAGAAATCTGCGTCACAGTTGCTAATAGCTTGCATAAACGAACAAAGCTCTGAAAACTTTACAAAAAAAAATATATATATATATTAAATGAAACGTTGTCTTGCAACTTTGTTTTATTTACGTAAATGCTTTTATTTTGAAGCAAATAGACTGGCCTGACATTATTTTCACCTAATAATGTCACAAGCTTTATCATTTTGTAATTAAATAACTCAGGGTTTAGGTTATGTGACAAACAGTCGATCTGATGTGGTGCCCTTGCTAATGCTTACTTTATGAATTGTGCAACGCTGCATCTCGATGCAGCTGTCATGTTTAATGACAGCTACGGTCTTGTCAGTGTCATTTTGATATTTATCTTCCTTTGTTCATAAACTTTAATCATTATGGTTTAAGTAGGCGATTACCTAGTTGCAATTTTCCTTTTGAAATGCAGTGTTCTGAGTAGCATTGAAAACCCACGTTAAATTATATACTGCCTAATTTGAATGGTTTGAGATGACTAAAATTGACTAGAATAATACAAATCTTTGTAACTTCTACTTTCTCGTCTACACGAATCATATAAACTACCATGGTTTAAGAGAATAATATTAATTTCATTTCATTTATTAGATGGTTATTTACTATATTTTATGAGTGTTATTTGTTTTATTTTAATAACCGTAAGATCAAGCACCAACAGGACCTAATGTGAATATAAACGAAGTTACTTAAACTTAAAATAGAATCTATAGTGATCAAAAATAAACTGTAGTGGAAAGTCTGCTTTGCATAAAATGCTTATTTACTTCTTTTCATAAAACGTTTGCATCTTACAGTTCACGACAATTAACCAGACTTGTTAGGACGCTACTTTTAATTATTTGACTCACAAAAATCCGGAAAATAATAACATTAAGAAAAGGTGACTAGATATCACAAGTAACAAATAAATTAATGTTTCTTTACATTCATGACATTTTCAGGAGAGCCCGTGTAAACGATGGTCCTCATCATAAATTAAAATCATCAGAAAAATCTCATATGCGTCCAACAAGTCCGTCGAACTTAAAACTAATTCGTATTCTACAACATTAATTGAGTTTATACCAATATACACGATGAGGCACCAAGATCACGGCTTCCCATCTGGTGGGTTGAAGAACTCCCAGTGATGATGGTGCACCGCTCGGCTGTCACTCAGCCCTAACATGATAAGCCCCGCAATCAGCACAAGGAATATAACCATCGCCATCTGGATGTCTTTCTTGTCTTCGGCGCCGCTAATGTACGATATGAAGGAGTTGAATATACTCCTTATAGTCCTGCTGATCGATGAGTGACAGACGCGCAGAAATTGTGCACCTGCTTCGGTTATCGAGGGCTCATGCGATCTCACAGGGGGAGGGATTCGGCGAGGGGACGGACGAGGTCTACCATCATCGGAACTAGATTCTGAATGAGGAGCTGCGGGCTTCCTCTTAGCCCGTCGTGTTGGCGGCGGAGGGGTCTGGTGTTGAGGGTCAATAAAATCAAAATGAGGCCGTTCTCGTTGTGACCGAGCAGGGAAAAAAGATGCAGGAGGTATGGTTATGTCTTGTAGGTATGAATACAATAACGGAGTCAAATCGGGGGGTGGTGGTCTTTGAGGTGGAGTTCCTGCTTCCTCTGCACTTGGAGGTCTAGGAGGGGGTGGCGTATGGGGCACCTCTTCTTCAAGAGAAGCTTTCACTTCCAGTTTTATTTCCTCCACTTTTTCAATAGGCAGGTCATCTGTTTGTGTATGTTCCTCTCTACTAACCGGCCTTGGAGTTTCAATGACTTCTAGAGTTGCTGGTGCGGGTGGTGGCGGAGGAGCGTGCGCAGTAGATATTTCAGCGAACTTTTTGACGATCTCGTCAATTACTGATTGAGAAAACTCAATCCCACTCACAGAAATGTGGCCTGACTTAGAATCTAATTCAGAAACCTGTAATGTCATTCCTTCTATATCTGAAACCAAAATCTTATTCGCTTGAAGTTCTGATACGTTAAGCCGACCTACATCTAAATCTTTCACCTGAAGTCGTTGTGTTACCAAATTATCTAACTGCACTTCTCTGCTTGCGTCACTCATTTTTTCAAGAGCACGCTCTTCAGCAAGCTGTGCGGTATTTTTAGGTCTTTGCCTAGAGCCTGAAACGCCTCTTGACCTTGGGAGTGGAGGAACATCTGGGATTTGTGATTCATCAATATCTATGGGTTGAACAGTTAAAGAAGCTTCGGTTAGCATTACGTCACGTTCATTGATCCTAGTTGGACTCGACACACGTCTTTCCACCAATATAACTGTAGGCGATGTACGACCAAGACTTGGTTTAGATAATTCAGATATTTTTGGATCAGAAAGTTTTAATGATTTATCAGTGCGGGATGTAGGCCGCGAGTCACGAGGGGTATCTGCTAGTTTAGCGTGACTTTTAGAAAGCATAGAGTCTTCATCAATTATGTCCCTTAATGAGCTTGTTATAGACAATTCTAGATTATCATCCATACCTAATTCAAACTCTACATCGTCTGGTAGAGGATCAGTCTGAGTAGAAACTTCAATTTCTAAAACATCTTCGTGCTTTGTTTGATCTTCATCATAATCACGTGACACTCCCATTGTCGACTCAGCGTCTGTAGATATACTCCGCTGAAGATCACTTTTCTCACTCTTTCTTCGCCGGGATCCTCTTGGCGGACGTGGTGGAGGAGGCAGTGGTCTATCTTTCATTTTGTTGACAACTTCCCCAGATTTTAAGTCTTTGTGGACCTCTTCAAATGGTTCATCAATTTCAACGTATTGCGTTAAATCTCCACTAACCGAGCGTTTAGTAAAGCTATCTAATGTCATGAGACTGGTGGATGACTTCTTTCGGGGAGGCCGATCGGGACCAACAGGTTTAGTGGGTCCGACAGTATAATATTTACGTTCTGAACTATTGCTCTTGCGGCGTCTCGGAGGGGTCTTGCTTTTAGAACGTCGGACGCCTTTACTGGGTGCGTAGGGGCCTTTGTCGACTGTTGCATATCCGGGGCTCTCATGGCGAATTTCCCTTTCAATTTCAATGTCTTCAGGAGGTGCTATGTTAGTGTCTAGTATGAGTGACTCAGCACCGTGAGACGTGCGGTCGTCATCGCAGAGGGAGGTGCCCCGGGAGCTGCGAGAGCGGGTGCGCCGTGGGGGCACGGGGCTATGTCCCGTCGCGGACGGCGCGTACTCTTGCGGCACGATGTACTCATGTTCAGTGCGATAAACAATTATCTGAAAAGTACAAAACATTGAGTTAGCGTCTTTGTTAGCAAACAAACAATACAAGAAAAGTAGCGTAAAAATTGTCTCATTCATGAAAACGGTAGATACAAATGTGAATGGTCCATTCAAGAGAACAATGGAATTTCAGGTTTGGTTAAAATATTCAATATGGCGCCAGTGACGACGGCGGCGTCTTGACCTTGTATTAATTTTGAACTGGAACAAAAATTATATCTAATGGGACCAATAACGTAACAGCAGTAGGGCTTAATTGTATTCTATTAAGATGGGTACAGAATGGTCCTGTTCATAAATCCACAATATAATGATAAATGATCTTACATTGTTTTAAGTTCTAGTGAACGGGACTACGGAGCTGTTTTCGTGGATCGTATGTGTTGTGAAGTTGAGCTTTATAGTAATTAAAATTAAACTTTCCAAGGATTATTTGTTTCCAAAATATGATAAACTAGCTGTTCCTACGACTTGTTTACAAACTTCTGACCCCCCGAAAGAACTCTTAGTTACTAACATTGATAGGTATCCTGCGCGTGTTTTTACACAAAAACATCGCAACAAACCGGCGAGGCCAAACACCAAACACGACGTTTTGTATGAAAATAAATGTTTATGTGTAAGGTTTTTGTATGTTTCGAAAAAACACGTGCTTTAGTATTTCGATTTTAACATAGAAGATAACAAAAATGTGTGTTGTTGAAAACATTTTTAATAGATATGTACTTATTTACCTATTGGAAATGTTTTCGTACAACTCACATTTTTAGGCCAGTAGTAACACAGTAGGTAACACTTGACCTTGAGCTGGCTTAAAGTAGTACCTACGTAGTTTCAATAGAATAGGAATCTAGTGTTTTTGTACTTCTATCGTTGTTGCAAGGTACCTACTGACACACGTCATGCTCATTATCATGCCACTATTGAGCAATTGCTACTCAGTAGCATGTGTGTCGAAACATTGTAAGTAATGAGCATGCTTATTTCGAGTATGCTCAAAAATTTTACGTATGCTCAAAAAACAGTCGTTTGATTTTCGAGCATGCTACCTGAGGCGCGGATGGAAGGGGGGGGGGCGTGCTCCGAGCGCGTCTGAACAGGTTTGCTTATTCTCATAGAATGGTAGTATCTATCGATTTGATTGATCCAGTCTGCGACAGGTGTGATGCTTAAAATTAGCATGCTTATTGCTTGCATATGTGAACAATTGCAGAGCAAGCTAACAAGCTTAAAAAAAAAAAAACTTTTTTTTTTATAAGCATGTGTGTCAGTACCTTTAAGTACGCCCTAACTGAAGCACGATATTGCATAGGTACAGTTAATATTTAATCGGTGCGAGAATTTAATTCGCGAGCAGAAGCAGAGAAGCCAGTCCTTGGCAAATGTGCCAAACTGGAGTATATGATATTTTTTATCTTATACTATTAAACGAGCAATATTTGTATATACGAGTATATTATACTCACGTTCTCGAAATCGGCTCTAACGATTTCGATGAAAGTTGTAATATATGTTCACGGGCGCGAAATATCAATCTATCTAGGTCTCATATCTGGGAAAATTTGTTTTTTCCGTATTTTCATCCGAGCAGAGTTCGGTCTCCCAAAGTTTAGAACAAAGTAATGAATGTGAGAAAAGAGAAAAATGGACATTAGAATAATGACATGACCGCGTGGAATTAGTAATTACCTACTATCATGGCAGCATGTAATAAGTAGGTACTATACATGGATTAGTATGAACTTTCATATACTATTAAATGAGCATTCTCTATTTTCACCAGAGCAGAGCTCGGTCGCCCAGGTACTTAAATAATAATTTATTATAATACTACAACGTTATCATAATGTGCCTGCTATTATGGCAATAAGCTCACTCCGTTTTCATGTTACCTAAAAATGATTACGTCATCGGCGAAATATGGTTGCACAAAAATACACTGTCTGCCTATAACTATCTATTTAGAATACAGAAACGTTACACGTCGGTCCAATAAACCAGAATAACAAAGAACTTCAGTGTCTGAACTTAAATTAGCAGTCACGATTTGTTTATATTTTCGCTATCTAGGTCAACAAACCGATGTCCAAAAATAGAATCCAAGTCCATCCCGTATAGATTTACTGGAAGAGTGCCAGAATAAATTGCAGAGAATATCATCTCGTTTTATACCAACATTATATTTGTTTTTGAGCCAGTATATCATTCGCATGGATGACGTAAATACCACTGAAATCGGTAGGTGTTTGGCGATTGAAGATTTTTCGCGGCCTCATTATTTGATTGCCCTAGCTAGCACGAGCAGTTTTGACGTAAGTGAATTTTGAATCGGAAATATTCGTTTGATGGTAGGATAAATAATATTTATTTAAAATGACTATAAAGGAGGGGCTCGTGGCAAAATAATAACAGTCGCACGGGTCAATCGAAGGTTAAGCTACGCTTGCCACGGTCGATTTGTGGATGGGCTCTAGCCTCAGATAAGTTGGTCGCTTTCCATAATATCTTAGTTGGAAATCCAATAAAAGTGCCATGTCATCACTCCGACTACTAAATAGCTATCTGTGGCGCACATTATTTGTTTTGACGTAAATTGTCTTATGAAAACTGTATCTTTCTCAATATAAACTTGCACAGAGTCTGCGTATCAGAACAAGAACGATATATATCGTCTTAGCTTAAGAGATATCGCTTTTTTTTATCTCACGCGCCGTTTTTGAAACGTGAACGCAGGCGTATTGCCGGGACACAGACGGGGGGTAGTGCGGTAATACAAAGTAAAAAACACGCGTGTTTAAATTTAAATACGCATTCAATACAACAATGCCTTCAGGGAGCTCTGTTGAGGCTTCTACCGTACTGTAGTGCATCAGGTATGTTCGCTGATGCGCACACTGACGACTACTTTGCGATAATGCGGAAGAAAGTTGCCTCAGTAATATCCCGAGTGAGGGGCGCAGCAACAGCATTCTGAGGGTTTTTGCAGAGAGCCTGGATGGGCCTACAATGGGGAGGTTTACCAAGCTGCATGTTGGCAACAAAGCTTGTTAAACCTTCCTGTGATTATGATTTTCTTCTTCTTTCTTTTTGTGTTCCACCCTATGGGCCTTGATGCCTGACAATAAAGTATTTTTATTTATGATAAAAATAAAAATACTTACTACTACTACTACTATTATTTATTTAATACACTGCATTATGAACCTAAAAGCCGTTCAATAAGAGCCTCTTTACGAGCAAGTGTGTTGAAAAGTATATAGTGGATAATCTATCTATTTTCGAAATGATCACTAATGTTTTTGGCACGTCATGAAATAGTCGTGCGTTTAACTGTTCAAGTCATACATTGAGTAATCAATGGTCTAGCCAGACCACATCATGGTGTGACCAGCGGTCGATGTTTAATTTCATGAAATACAACCATTTAATTAAATTATCGAACACCTAATGAAATTATCAATTCTAAGATGACTTGTACAAAGAGAGAACTTCGCAAAAAAATACCCGAAATGTAAATATTATCTTTATAATTTCGATTGAAAATTCAATTATTTTAATTAAGCGTTATGTAACATCAAATTGTTTGTGACAGGTCTGAATGAAACTAAAATTTTATTGCTTTGAACATTGGTTACGATAAATAATTACAGGACGACGGCTTTATTAATAGATTTTATTCCTCCATTGATACTTACATGACGTATTATTATTTTGGTAGTAGGTATTTTTACGGTTCCGTATGTCCGAATGAAAAAACGGAACCCATAAAGTAGAGATCACCTATTAGTTTCATAGGGGGTCCGTTTAAAAAATAATTACTGTCGCGATCCGTTTGGTAAAAGAAAACTAGCAAACAAGATTAAAAAAACCGGCCAAGTGCGAGTGGGACTCGCGCGCGAAGGTTTCCGTACCAATATCTATAAAAACGGCAAAAATAGCATGTCTGGTGTATGGGAGCCCCCTTAAATACTAATTTTATTCTGTTTTTAGTATTTATTGTTATAGCAGCAACAGAAATACATTATCTGTGAAAATTTCAACTGTCTATCTATCACGGTTCATGAGATACAGCCTAGTGACAGACGGACAGACAGACAGACGAACGGACAGCGGAGTCTTAGTAATAGGGTCCCATTTTACCCTTTAGGTACGGAACCCTAAAGAAAGAAGAAATGAAAACCCAAATAACGCTTTGTTTGACTTGGGAATCGAACCTAAGACGTCATGCTCAGCAGTAGGTCTTGCGACTTCTAAAACATCGAAGCAGTCCAAATGAGTGATCTTATTATTACAGATGATATTATTATTACAGAGCCTAAAGACTAAAGTTTTCAATAAGTGCGTCCTGCCTGTTATGACTTACGGAGCCGAAATGCGGAACGCACGGTACGGCTGCTCCATAAAATCAAGATCGCTCAGCGAGGTATGGAATGACCTATGCTTGGAATCTCTCAGAGGGATAGAATCCGGAACGAGATGATCCAACAGAAACCAAAGTTGTCGACATAGCTGCCAGAATAAGCAAGCTGAAGTGGCAATGGACCGGCCATATATACCGTAGAACCGATGACCGTTGGGGTAGACGTGTTCTAGAGTGCAGACCGTGAATCGGCTATATCACTATCTTTGCCGGGTAGCCGGTAGCAGCTGGATGAGAGTTGCCGCGAATCGAGCTGAATGGCGTGCAATTGGAGAGGCCTATGTCCAGCAGTGGACTGCTGTAGGTTGATGATGATGATGATTCGTTGCTAAGCTGCTGTTCTGTTAGAAGCTGATCCCAACTTTTAGTCTAACCGGATGATGATCATTCGTTGTTGATATTATAGTGTCCAAGATTTGATCCCTGGATCGGGTGTAGTATTATTAGCCCTTTTTTTTTGGTGGGAAATTATCAAATAACTTCTCTCGCTCTGGGTGGAGCGGGAGGGCGTGTCAGACTTTTACTGGCTAAAACCCACCCGTGTTCCTTTAGTTGCCACGGTAACCCTTTCGGAAAAAACCGCAACCCCAGCAGGAGTATTATTATTCCTGAGTCTACATTTATGCCCAGTTAATGCTAATAGGCTAGCCCCTTTTTATGTGGAATTAAGATTATATAACTGACGAAATGTGGGCGTGCAGTACCTATGATCTGTTCCCAAAGTGTTTGATGAAAATATAAACAAATGGATCAGAAAACATACCTGTGGATGCCAGTTTAGATGATGATTAGATGATTGATGATGATTAAATTTATTTTTATTTTTTATAGTGCCACTTGGAAATTGGGTGTTTTGTTTTAATTATTTGAATTTCCTAAACTCGAAAATCTAATTTTAAATCACCTTAAGGATGTTTTTCATTTGAGACTTGAGTTTAATTTAATAACCTTTAAATTTTCGTCGATGATTTTTCAATTACAATTTAATAATGTTTATTAAATAATAATTGTTAGAAAAGTGGTGAGATATTTATTTGAAACCTTCTTAATACAGATGATTGTGTTACTGATTCCCTATTAGTGAGAGACTGCGTAAGAATTTAAACTAGACAGGGTTTGTTTACACTTTTATCAAATACTTTTGGAACAGACTAAACACTTAAATATGTTGTTATGTTATTTTTTCAGTTAGTAACGTCAATCGGTTTCGTATTGGTAATATAACAAAACAAAATTGTATCATTTAGTTTTGAATCATTCGTATGTTCGATGGATCAACGTAATGTATTGTTTATTATTGAAAAATTAAAATTAAAGCGATTGTCATACTCTAAGGTGCCAATTACGCTGCTGTAGCCCAGTCAATTACAACATCAAACATTGCAAACGCTCAGATTGTCGAGGGCTCAGATTGTAGGAAGTTTAGGTTGCTTTACAAAAATATAGAACAAAGAAGTGCCAGAATTTCGCAGTTTTTGAGCACCATGGGAGTAGAGGTTTTCAGGGTAGCAAATTTGGGCATAAACTACTCTCAGGGGGGGACCTAACAACATATTAAAAAAAAAATTGTTACACGCGCGTTTGCGACGTTTACCTTTTTTGTGTCGATAAAGACTGGGCTACTGTGTAAGAAGATGAAAATGACGGGCTACATTGTTCTCCTAAGCAGTACACTGCAATAAACAATACGTTTTTCGAACTTTGTAATAACAACAACCAATCCGCCTATGTTCTATTGTACGGTCAACCACAAGTCAGCGGTCACTCATGAACTTTGTACACTACTACAAAAATTGGTACCGCGGACGTGGGTTTGACTTTACGTCTACATGTTGGTAATATTGCTATGGTGGAAAAATGTATAATTATACTCACATCGTCTGTATTCTCGTGTTCTTGCGGCTGTTCCCACAGCTCCGAAGCTGCCACATTGTTAAAGTCGCTCAGGGATGAATGTTTGAAATCCTTTTTGTTAAACCTCTTCTTCCTTTTTGGCGGCATCGGCAGTGTTTGTGACTGAATGGGAACATTCTCCGGGTATTGAATAACGTCGTCGTTGGCATATTCATGTATAGAATGCAAATCAGTAGTAGGAGTGAAATCAAGGTGATTGTTGACGTGCATATCAATGTTATCTTCCACATCACAACTTATATGTTCGTCTTGATGGTCTTCTGACAAACCTAAGTCTACCTCACTAAATTGCATACTGGCGTTCACACTATCGTCCATATACGGAGTCGATTCCTCCTCTTTCTTCTTCCGCTTAGCTCTCGATGGCCTTACTGGTGGAAATGTGTAATAACCATCATCTTTATCATTTAAATCTTCAGTAGAATACCTCATCGGTTCGTTATCATCGATCATCAGCTCAGGATCAGCATCAGGATCATTGATGTACATATTGTCGTCGTTCATTACCGAATTGCTCCCTATCAGTGAGAGAATATTCTTCGGGGTTTGGAACGCTTTTCGTGTTTCGTCGCTCAAATATTCCCTTGTTTGAATATCTTCGCGAGAAATACCTCTCGGTCGAACAAAAAATTCGTCGTTGTTAATTTCGGTTATGACATGCGTGTATTCTTGTTTAGATGGTGAAATATCGGGTATGGATGAAGCGTTACGTTCGTTCTCCAGATGAGAAGGTTCAGGTTCATCGTCCATATATTCGTTGTCCACTTTGTCAAAATCATAGGTGGTCTCAATTCGCCTGCTATTTTCCATCTCAAAGTTAGAATCATCATTATCCATATTTCCGTATTCTCGTGGCTCTTCAGGACTATCAGGGATGTAAGTTGGCTCATCTTTATTTTTTTTAACCCTGGTGAAGGTAAACGTGGGTGGTGGTGTGTCTTCCCTGTTCAAAGTCGGTGATGATGAAGTTTTGGGAAGTTCAGACTTTTTCTTTCTATTAAATAGCCTGGGGTAAGTTCTAGTTTCAAACTCCACAGTAGCGACGTCTGTAGGCTCCGCTTTTGTATCGGTAGAGCTGTTATCTACATTGTATTCTTTTTTCCTACCAAGACTAGGGAAGTTTATTTTAGGTCTGTCAGGCATTCTGAATTTAGGAAGATCGGGAACGGAAAACTTAGGCCTGTCTGGCAATGTGAACTTTGATCGATTTAGTTTTTCAGCTATATTGAACTTAGGCCGATCAGGTAAACTAAACTTCCTTCTATCGGGTAATGTGAATTTAGGTCGATCGGGAAGAGATATCTTAGGTCTTTGTGGCATTTTGAATTTAGGCCGTTCAGGCATACTGAACTTGGGTTTTTCAGGCATATTGAACTGTTTTGATTTTATACTTTGTAATTTTGATTTCAATTTGCCTGCTTGCGATTTTAATTTACCCGTACCTTCCCTGATGCGCTGTTGAATTTTACTGTCAGTGCTTTCAGCATTCTTTGATCTGCTGTCGCGTTTTAAAGGTAACTGTTCTAGTGCAGACGAATCAACTTGACTAGTGCTGACTTCACATTCTGTGCGTGATGTTGAGGAGGGAGTATTTACGAAATACCTATCTTCAATGTCTTTTTGAAGTGCTTCAGCGCTTATCATTTCTCCGTTCTTGTCATCGTTTAAATGTAAATTTTCATCTAGTTGTTCTTCATCATCTGATGCATGCTGTAAATATTTTCTCTCCAGAGAAGTGGTACTTGACAACTCATCATCCGTTTTAACCAATTGGATTGGTTTCTCTTCTACACTCGGAGCAGTGTAAATAAAATTTGGCGGTGGCTTTTCGATGATTTCATATTCGTGATCACTGTAAAAAAATTACAATCTTTTATAATTTAAGTAATACTATAACTTACACAGCACAGCATATTTATGACATACATTCGCAAAACTAGTAAAAATACTTTTTGTTTAGCAGTAAATCAGTCGCAGAGCATAAAAATGGAGTAAAGAGCATAACATAAAAAATAAATCGCAAAAATTGTGATTCGTCGCAGAAGATTTGAGTTATATTTAAACTTCACACACACGTTGCTCGAGTCACAATTAGGCCAACAGTCGGCGCTCGTTTTAGCCGCAGCCGCCGGGCGAAAGACGTTGTTCATATTATTTAGCAGTTTGTAAATTTAGTTATAAAATGTCATCAAACCGTCGAAAATGAATGTAGGTGGTTCGACTTACCTCTCATACGAAATTAAATTACTAGCTCGCGATGTCGGTCTAGTACCAACTGGATTCACTCTCTCCGGGAGGAGCGAGTCACATTGAAAGAACTGACAGCCGCATCGGACGTCTGGAGTAAATATTTGAGCGCTGCCTTCTCGGGTCGGCCTCACAGGCCGATCTATAGGAGTGCCACCTTCGGATGTCCATCGCCGAAGTGTCGTCATTACTACCGACTACCGAATCCAGGGCATATTTATTTTAGTTACTCGTTTCCCGTAAACTAAACGAACTGTCATTTGCACGCGGGCAATAATGAGTCATTTAGCGTGTTTGTCAAAGCTGGACAGTAAATGAACTAATCACAGACGTGAAAGCAGCCGCGAGCACTGATCACTGATGACAATTTTAAAGAGCTTCCCCAATGTGCAGGAAGATCGGTCGGACCGAGCTATAATTATCAAACAGTCAGAAGCTAGCGCGTTCGCTTTGCATGTGTTGAACACGGTTGTTATGTCATAGTTACGTATGATGTACTACTGCTTACAATAGAGATACTTGTAATGTTAAATAATAAAATATTTACCTGCTGGGTTTAGACCATTTTCTCGGGTATTCTATTTTTTGTCGATCGTTGGCGTCATGAGGGCTGGGGCTGGGAGATGATTCAATAGGCGTTGCAGCAGGCTGGTCTCCTATTACCTCTGCATCTTCTCCTGTTAATTCTGTAATGGTAATATTTGGAGATTCGTTGCTTGGTCCTCTTTCATCTAATTGGTTTTGAAAAATCTCGTCTACGTTGGGCTCATCTGGATCCATTTCTTCGTCCAAAATTACAGCTTCTTTATTTACATTATCCATTTTATGCAATTTTTCCATGACGTGATCTTCGGATTTTAGACTTGCATTTTCTATAACTAAGCTAGGATCTTGGGAAGCGATCGATTTCATCTCCAACAGGCTTTCATTCTCCTTGTTGCTGTTACTCCTACTTTCATCGTTAACTCTATGAACGCCCTGCTTGTCCGCATCGGGTGAAAAATGCACATCTTTGCCTTCCTCTATGTCTTCGTAAATATGCTCTTTCTTTTTCCTTGGTGGTGGCGTGTCTACAATCATAGTTTTACTCATTTCATCAGAGCTTCCTAATTTAATTGCACCGAATTTTTGTCTTCTGACGGCGCCAGGCGACGATCTCAGTTGTCTTATTTCTTGAGCTTCATCATTTTTTTTGCGTTTTGAAATGGGTGATTTTTCATTTTCATTTCGTTCAAGTTTATGTAAAGTTTTGTCTGCTAAATGTTTTATTTTATTCACCAAAGGGTGACAACATTTTGTTTTTTCCCTTGTTTCTGATGTTACTCCTATGCTGTATTCCTGTTCTGCTACTCGGCGTTTAAGTATGCCTTTAGGGGACACATTTTTGGGAACTTCGACAGGCGTAGTTAAGTGAGTACTAGCTTGACTTTCGGGACGTTTAACTACAAAACTTTTCACAGCCTGGTTTAAGACATCTTCTTCGGAATCTAGTGATATTTCCTTAGAAAAATTCGGTACATGTACTCCTTCATCTTCACCTTCTTCGCCATGTTTGCGACTGCTTCCAGGTGAAGAGTCTAGGTTCAGTATCCTTTGAACATCGCTGTCCACCGGCGAACGTGTCCGAGACCGTGAAAATTCTCGTGACATACTTCTTCTCGGCGTCGTTTCTCTGATGATATCTTCTGCAGTTATTTCACCTTGAAGTGGCGCCTTTAGTAGGTGCGTCCATGGGTACCTTCCCGCTTCACGAGCTCTTCGCAAATCTTCCCATTGATATGTTTTTATAGGCACTGCTGGTAAATCTTTTTCTTTATCTGGTGACAATTCAGATTCCATATGTTTGATTATTGAATTTAATTAACTTGAAAAATATTTTCTACATAAAGATTTGCCGAACACAATACTTTGAATGCGGTTTAATGATAATTTTGAAATATTAATGCACGAACCCCGCAAAATGTCCACTTTTTCACCGTATAAACTAAGAACACAACATTTCGTTTCAATGTGAGAATCTCTGACTGAAAACACGTTATGTTTGCGTGGGCTCGTGTAGAAATAGGTGTGAATAAGTTGTGTACTATGATCATTGGCCAACAGATTATTTTGGACGAATGCACCAATGTTACCTTGAAGCGTTCAGGGCACTTCTCTCTTGAGTCCTCACCATCCCTGGTGTTTGTTTGTTGACATGGGATGCACTAGACGCGTTTTTTTTGTTTTATTTATTTTTTTCCGATCGAAACCGATTGGCGATCTGCACTGAATCCCGGTTCAACTGGCCGACACGTCTTAGTCCGCGCAGGCGCGCTAAATATAAGATTGAGCATGAATTTATTTTTGGTGAGTATTTCGCGTCATCAGTTAAAACTATAGGACCGTTCTCAATTTTGGAGGCTATGTGTATGGTTTGTAATCAGAGACGCTGAGGTTATATGTATGTTAATGAATGAAAAGGGCAGATTTGTATAGGTAGGTGTTTGAGTTGGTAATGAGGTGACTTACCGATGGCACTTTGAACGAAGTCCAAATGTCTGTTGCGGTTGGGCCGCGGGCACTGCTTGCGCGTGACTGGTACATTCACACATTTATTTATTTATGTACATAATTGCTATGCGTACCTACTCACGCTTTATGTAAGCGTATGTGTGTATTTAACGGGTGGGAAAACATTTTATGGGGTTTGTAGTTCCTACCTATTATGCCAGGTGATAACTGTATATACCTAGTTACCTGATGAGCTGTATATTCTTCATACATGATTGATGATCTTCGTGGTTGACCTTGTTTATTATTTTGAACGTTAAATAGATATACTGCGTGCATAATTTACATTTAGATGTCTTTCTCATAAAATTTCCATGGTTTGGTATAAACACACAAATGTACAGAGGCGGACTTAATGCCAAAGGCCAAACCTGCCAAACCTTTATCGAATCAAGTGGATAAGCCTTTGCGTTGTCTATCAGTCTATAATGTTCCCACTGCTGGGACACAGACCTCCTCTGTGAGAGGGAGGGGGCCGTAATCCACCACCCAGTGTGAGTTTACGTTTGGTCACGCGGACTCAGTGCGGGTTGATATCAAGTACATAGATATAATTTGGGTATATCGCAAAAACACAGATATTTTAAAATTATTAAGTAAAGGTAAAATTTAATTTCATTAGGTTATTCCAGTCTATAGGAATAGAATCGACCAAGGGAGTATTTGGCGGCGCCAAACCATGTTTCATTTTGACAATTCAACAACATTCATTGCATTATTGACGTTGTTGAGCAGACAAATTTTTCAAATATATGAAACAATGGATTAGCAATATCCGTCAAAATGATTCAGATTGTGACTGACCTTGTGTTACGCAATTAGGGTGCAGGACGGATAAAAAATACTGATAGATTTTGAAGGCTTTTATTTTGCATTTTTCTTGGTCATAAGTTTGTAATTGAAACGAAATAAACTGCCATCAGTCTTAAGTTAAAACAGCATTCCGTTATTAATAAAAAAAAGCTTTGTACTAAAAGCTTTGTGTTTTTTTTTTGTAAAATGTTTTTATTTTTCACTTTTTAGCTGTGGTACCTACCCCACACAAATTCGAAAACCTCTACCTCCTACGTAAATAATAGTGACAGGAACTTATTATATCATCCACATACTAAGTGGAGAAAAAGTACGTATTATTGAAGCTAACTCAAAAATTATCAAAGCAAAGTTAATAAAATTTATATGTAACCACGTCGAGAGCATACACTTTCAAACCAAAAAAAAAAATTCAAAATCGGTCCACAATTGAAGGAGAAATCGGTGGACATACATAAAAAAAAATACAAACATACGCGACGAACATAGGGTATAAAAAATAGGTCACATCCTTATGTTAATAAAAGGCAAATTATTGACCAAAATATCGAAAACAAGATAAGTATCTACTCTAAAATTAAAATGTTAAATCCACTTTCGAATGCGATGAACTATAGTAATGATCGAATCAAGAAGAAAGGAGCTCAGAAAAATTATACTGTTTAAATTTATCTCGAACTAGGTTGCCAAAGAGCGCTACGAGTCACGGAAATCGACAATATAAGCTTTGAAACCTTGGACATGGACCGGATCATCAAAATTCAAAAGTCATTTATTCAAACTAGGCTGAAAATCAGCACTTTTCTAATGTCAAAATTACATAAGACAATCCCCCAAAAACGCCCACCCTTCACCGCTTCCTAGTGCTTTTAGCTGGGAAGAAGAAGTGGCGCAACAAACTCCCCAGCAGCACAGCTTTCTGTTCAAGTTAGAAAAAAAATGATTCTATACAACAGTATGCAAAATAATTTACATTATGCAACACAAAGCATAATTTAAATGATAAATTATTGGCCATATGGCAGCTAGCACACATGTCAGCTATCATCATCATCATCATTTCAGCCGAAAGACGTCCACTGCTGGACATAGGCCTCCCAAGCACCGCCACTTCGATCGAGTCTGTGCTTCCCGCATCCAGCGGTTTCCGCAGCCTTCACAAGGTCATCGGTCCATCTTGTGGGAGGCCTTCCAACGCTACGTCTTCCGGTACGCGGTCGCCACTCTAGAACCTTTCGGCCCCATCGGCCATCTGTTCTGCGAACAATGTGCCCTGCCCATTGCCACTTAAGTTTGGCAATTCTTCGGGCTATGTCGGTTACCTTGGTGGACCGGAAATCTTCAAAACGATTCCTATGTAGTTGCAATGTATGTGGATGATTCAGAGGGATCAGAAAATTCTTTGTTTTACTTTTCGGCAAGCAATTTCGGTAACTCATCAATTAAACAAGAAAGACCCGTTGTGTTTAGGCTTGTTGGATTTGTCTTGTGAAGTAGGTACCTAGCTTACATGCGAAGGTGACAGGAAAGATATTCAAATAAATTCTAAAGATAAAAGATGTACAAATAAAACATAACATACGTAATTATCTATTTGAAATTAATATTATGCCTACTAGTGATCCGCCGCTGATTCGCACGAGTGGATTGTACTTAAGTGGTGACATGACAAAACATGGAGATGCTATGTCGAAGTTAAATCTTTATGTATTATACATATACACCTTTCGGAATAAATTATCTAAATAATTATGAAAACCGTATAAAAATCTATTATTCATTGTGTGTCTACAGGTGTGTCCAAATATTGAGCGACAACGACTGCCGCGCGCGAACGCCTTTATCTAAATTTTTAGGAAACATTCGTCACTAATTCTGTCGACGTATTTCTGCGAATGTATTAAAAACTAGGCATATTGATATTGCCAACTGAATTGCGCGGCGTGTCTCGGATGTGCCGCGCAGTACTGGCGCGTAAACATTCGTCGGTTTAGTCCTAACTAGAGCACGGCAGAAATGTGTCCTGCAAACGCCGCGAGCACAAGTGTTCTTCCAACTACATATACAGGGAGCGAGAGCGCTTACATATTCATACTCAAAACAATACTGATTTGTTGATCCACATTAAGTCTCAATACCCTTTTTCCCTAGGAAAATATGTATTTTTATAACGAAATATCTGTCAGCGTATTCAGAACATCGTCAGAATTGCCACGAATCGAAATAATACTAAAATGTACTTCCAGCGCTCCCTGGACTGCCACCACCATATTGACTGGGTAATATTTAGGAGAGATGAGAAAGCAGCATAACAAAAGAAACGTAACTGGTGAAATAAAGGTTTACTATAAGGTACACCTCTGGTTAACTCTTCAGGGATTACAGGCGTGATGTTATGGTAGGAAAAAGCCACATAAAAATTAAATACTTTATTTTTTTTTACCAGTGAACGTTTGAGCGGGATACGCGAAGTCACGGAACAATTAAGCTTTTTCAGGACAAAGCTACAAATAAATTGAAGAGTTTGAGTATCTCTATAGCATAAGCAACAGATATTCATGGGTCTTCTGTCTCAACCCGTACTGCAAATGTCAACCCACCATGCTAAAAGAAAGGATAAGTCGATGGTTTCGCCACCAGTAGGTCACTCATCAATCATAACAATAGCGTCACCATTAAAAATGGTCTCTTGTACTTTCGTGCATCCCAAGTATAGGCCATTAGATTCTTATTTATCTGATTTTGCAGTGGTGAAAAGAGTATAATACTTTGTTATAACTTCCTCTCTTACACATCTGATCCTAATGATCAGCTATCCCGAGCAGATGTGGCGCAGCACAAGAAGAATCTTGGACGCGTAAAAGGTAGGGTGAGGAAAGAGGGTGAAAGGAAAAAGGGAAGGAAAATGGTAGGGACGGGTTGAGAGAGGACAGGGGAAGGATTGAGAGAGGACAGGGGAAGGATTGAGAGAGGACAGGGGAAGGCAAGAGGAAAGAGAGGAGGAGGAAATGGAACTAAAAGGGAAGGGATGGGAAGGAAAAGGGGCGGAGGGAAATTAAGGGAAAAGGGACGGGCTCAAAATAATAAAACGAGTGATTATATTTTATTATTTTTTTATTATCATAAGAATAAATAATTGTCTTTACAATGTTTTTATTTCATCCACAAATATAATATAATTAGCTTTATAAATAAACTTTTTTAATAACAAAAACAGTAGAAGTATATACTTAAAATAGTATTATTGCTGACAGAGTGATCGGTAGTCAAAATTTTATTAAAATTATTATAATATGCACTGTCTTTATTTAACTAAACAAACTTAAAATTATAGTTAAGTACAAAAAATTGATTCCAAATAAACCGATCTTCGTTTTATATTATCTATAATTTGAATTATACATTTCTTTATTTTATAAGGACCTATGTGTAACTATATCTAAAAAGGAATGCAATTAAGTGTTATTATAATCTAATGCATGTGGCGTGTTAGGAAACATGAAATTGATAGTCAGCTATTAAATCAGATGTTAGAATGTATAATCTTGTACCTAATAAAACAGAAAAATAAATAAAGAAGAAGTAAAGCCTAAACTGAGAATGTGTTCTCTACAATTAAATAAAACTCCGTTTTATATCGTTTTCAACGATTCAAAAGATGTTCGTAGCCATTTTAACTTTCAATAAATGTATTGTTTTATTAGATATTTAACATGATGCCTCTTCAAAGAAATCATTGGTACAAAGCCAATTGAGAAGCCTTTTCTTGTAGAAACGTAACTAAATACAATGGAAGAGGTACCGACATATTCACAAAAAAAAAACTCACGAAAAGTGCATGATTTTCGATGTGTTCGCAGATAGGGAAGAGAGAGGGAAAGTCGCGTGCGCAAGCGTAGTGCAAAGAAGTTCAAATACTAGTTTTTTGTACTGGTCAAAGAGAGAGAGGAGACAACATAGAGAGTGTAACTATAGTCGTCGAAACTTTGTACTCAATTATACTGGTGCTTCGTTCCTGGCTGGTGAAACTCCTGAGGAGCTTTGGATCCAAGTCTGCGCGAACCATCGATTCGCGTTTATTCAGAACACAGGCCTACCCTTTGGACCTGGCACTAACGCCGTCCCTGGGTTTGATTAGCCTGATTAGAAAGCGGAACGCATTTTTAAAGGAATATAGCTGTTCTAAACATATCTAGTTTTGAAACTACTAATATTCCTGCGAACTCTTTACCAGAGTTCACCGCAATTTCTGGATTAGCCATACCAACTATCTTGCGACAGTCAGGATATTTAGGCATTGCGGTTCACTTGATAGGCAACGAGGAGTAACCGTTGCTTGCCCTATCGATGATTTAACAGTCCCTATGTCGATGTGACCCCCAAGGGAAGATAAGGGGGTGGTCGGATGGTCATATTGTGGCCGGACCACGCGGCGTGATTAACTTAACTGAAACACTTGAGTTGAAAAAAAGTGGATAGGTCACCATTAATGGTGCAAAAATGTAAGGAGTACAGCGAATGGGTTTAATTAAACTATGGTAGAATGAAACATAAAAGAGTAAGGCCAAGCATATGCTGAGACGCAGGTGACGCAGGTTCACGCAGCGCAGGGCAGAGCAGATTTTGTAATGCATGAACGTACTGACAGCTGCGTACGCTGCGGCGCAGGTACGTGCGACGCAGACAGTGTCTGACGTGCTCTGCGTCTCGTTGTAGAGCCAGCACAGATTTCTGTGCAACGCGTGCACGTCGCCACCACTGATTCATAATTTTGTTTCAATGACAGATTGTTTCAACTAGCTAGGACGTGAATGTGTCTGTGTAGCTGCGTCGCAACATGCGCTAGTGGCCTTTGTCTGCCTCGTCTGCCCTACCCTGCAACTTACTCTTTCGTCTGTCATTGCATTGTGGTGTTCTTTGATTTGCTTGATTCGATGTAGGTATGGTATCAATCTGAACCACTTGCTTACAAAACATGCTGTGGAAAAACAAATAAAGTTAACTGAAATAATAATACTTACTTATTATGTACTCGTAGTTAAATATTTAAGGAAGAACAGGAGTTTGCAATTCAGAATTGTACTGAATTGAACTTACAAGCTAGGACGACATTTATTAATAAAACCTAACCTATTTTTCTGACATTACAGACATACATGATACTGGACATTTCTTTAGATGGGAAAAAGAATGTCTACTTAACATAAATCTACAATGAAAGGAATGCTTGTAGGGAATCTTTGATTGGAGTGCAAAACAAAATGGGCCTAAAACGGTGAATCTTGGGAGATAAGGAGGAAAACGCATCTAACAATATCTTGCTGGTAAAATTGTCATCTGCAGAAGAAAACCTGACTTATACTGTGGATCAGGCACAGGAAACAGATAAGAGTTAAGAGAAAAGAGTAAACAATAAAGTGATGAACAAATTAAGAGTCAATCAAATAATGTGCACGATAATAAAAAACCAGTGGGTTTGTTAAATTTCACAACTCCAAAGTTTCATTTTGAATGATACCTGAGATAAATAAACCGTTTCGGTTCGTTACGTGCTCGTAAATCTTTAGTTTATTATGAACATGGGTTTTAATTTCTTCCCAGGGATAAATATATCGTGTAGATATACTTGAAAAGCAGACGGCGGCGGCGCCAGCGCCTGGCTATCTCACTTCTCCTGATCGATTAGTTCTCCTGACTGAGCGTATCTAGTATATCTGTAATGTTAGGATACATTTATTTAAAAATATATTTCTATGATGAAATGATGAGCCTACTGAACATTTTCTACTTTAGCGTCTTAGACTGACAATGATACATATAAACAAAAATGTCAAAATTGATTTAGAAATTATTAAATTCTAATATAATATGGATAAACATTAAAGGCCAGTTTCACAATAGGTTATGTAATAATTGAATCCATAAATTGAATGGAACAGTTAAGCTACAATTAGAAGAGCGGAGCCGAGCAGCTGACACATAGCAGCCGTAATGTAGTGTCGAATGATGTCACTGAAACGTTGCCTAAGAATGAAGGTACAACATTTTCATGAAATTGCCCGACAGGTTAATTAGCCGATGTTTGAAAGTGGTGAAACAGGCCATTGTTCCTAAAGAAAATATACTATGTAATTTGATGCGTCTAGCATCACGCGTTTTTCATGGCGTCACAGTTCAGCAAACACTTTTCACAGGACGATCTGTCAACTGTTAACGTTCTTACATTTGAACCTGAAGCCCGATTCCCGTGGTTAAAAATCTAGTCGCAAACTCCTCTCAGCGACAATCGGTGTCTTTACTCTCCTAATTTTTTTAGCAGATTGAGACTTATGATTAGAATGCGACTGGTCTTAAAAATACGGGAATCGCCCCTCTGATGTTTAGGTACTGAATTGTCAGTCTGCACTGCGAGAATCAATCATATTTTTGGTTTGTGTTTATTCAATAAACACTGACCATTTTTCTATCATTTTTTAGGTATTTCTACCTACTCATCTCATCGAACAAAGGCTTGAAAATATATATTATTTAACCCAATTAACGTATAACGCTATTGTTAATATATTTTCAGCCTTAGTCTCTGTTTATGACATGCGTCATAAGAACATCGCGACGACGTAAACATGCCGTTCAGCGACACGGTCACTGCAGTCGAACTGCCGAGTGCGAGTCTACCTGCGACACGTTGTTTAGTTTAAACTTGTGGAGCCGAAATACTTGTACTTTTTTTCTACGTACGTTCTTTAACAGTGGGATATCATAATCCAAGCTCATCTTTTTCGAAAATTTATGACGTAAGCGCGTTCGTAATGCCGCAATTCTGTTTCCAGTGGCATGCGTACGTCGCTCAAGACATAATTATTTTATAATTCCTATCTACCTATTTAAGTATAGTAGGTACAAGTAATTTAAAAAAAATAGGCAGGAATTTAATTATTGAGCAAATTGACTGCCAACTTGACTGTATTTTAAAATCACAACTGACATTCTTTGACAGTTATAACACGGCAACTTTGCTTACTGTGTAAATTTTTTAAACAATAAACTTCTCTGACTGTACAACATTTTTGTCTTATGGGAATTAGAAGTTTTAGAAGATAGTTAAATGGGACATCGTTTTATTTTTCCTGTAATCTTTAAGTACATAAACTTCTATCACACCAATCTTGGTATTTTTTTTTTTACAATATTCCAACAATAATTGTATTTTCCATTCAACAAAACTAAAAATATAATATCCTAACCTAACTAAAACTATTAGCAAACTAAATATAGCGCCGAAAAATTCCTCCGCATCACTGTCAACTGGTAATGTACCCAAGAGACTGGCGGTATTACCACGTTGTATGGCAATGCTTAGCCTCTGGCCAAGGTAAAAGCCAGCCCTTGGGTCACGGGAAGTGTCAACCAGTCGTTTGGAGATTTCATTGAACAGACTATGAGTACTCGAACCCCACAGCCCTAGGGTTTCAACCCTAAACGGCTCGAAAATATAGTGGCCTATAAGATTATAAGATAGATAGTTAAATACATTTTATAAATTCACGATAATATAATATATTGATACTGCATCTAAATATAACTCAAAGCTGAAACAATGCACATAAATACAATTTTATCCACGTTATAATTTATTACATAAATTTTCTTATTTATTAAATAAATAATTATTTTATTCATAAAAATACATTTCTTACCATTTTATTTTTTAATAATCTAAAGGAGGGGTCTCTGTATGTAATGGTTCAGAATAAGAATGAATACAGAGTGACAGTTTAAAATGTTTTAGGTATAATTAAAATTGATTCTTATCTCACTAATAATATGAATATAATCATTTATTTTGAAATATAAGTATGTACAAAAGTACTTAATTTTAATTTTAACCTACATACTTTTACTCTAAAATTGATGCCAATTATTTTTTTATAAAATTATAAATATATGCATTGTCATTAAAGTCCTTATTGTTTAAACTTAGATGCAATATTACATTTATAAATTACTTAGTACCTAGTTAGAGACGATGACGATTTATTATTAGCGATGTCACTTTATGGTCACTAAGCGTCTCGTCGAAGCGTCAAAACGCCTCGTCTAGACAGACAACGTCGTTTAATTGTTACAAAACGTCTCGTCTAGAGCGGCATCGTCACTTAATTTTCGCTAACCACCTCGTCTACAAAGATCCTCGTCTAGAGCGGCATTGTTGTTTCACTAAACGCCTCGTTTAGAACGACAACGTCTCGTTTAGAACGACAACGTCTCGTTTAATTGTCACTAAAGGCCTCGTCAAGAGCTGCGGCACCGTCGCCTTACTGATCAGCGAACGACACTGTTGAGGGTCTGGTGTATCATTCCCGCTGAACGGCAGCAGGATCATGGAAGTGTCCACGGACCTGGAAATTTCAGCATCAACATTAATATTACGTTAAAGTTTAATGAGCTATTGGTAGAATAAATATGGGAGATATTGTCTCGTTGATCTAATGGTCGCAAGTGCGGTAGCTGAGCTCGGGGCCCTGAGTTTGATCCCCAGGGCAAGCAAAGTGTTTTTGGATTTTCCTTTAGGATTTTTTGAGTAGCAGCCCAGAGTCTGGATTTGTTTTTGTGTTAGTATTGGAGAACTATGAAAGGGAATTTATCAAAGAATAAACAAAAATGTAATGAAATTCGCACATAGCTACAGCAAAGCATTTTCGCATTACGTTCCAGAACTTACAACTTGCCATGATTTAGCGTCGATTTATTTTCTCAATTACCTGCAGTTTGGCCGCTAACTCCATGATAATACGGGTGAGTACCGGGTGCTCGTAGAGGTCATCGGGGATGGTCGGCGAGCAGCGCGTGCGCTGCGCTCGGCCGCGGAACATGCGGTGCATGCGCAGTACCGTCTCGCAGAAGATGAAGCGTAGTATCAGCAGTCGCAAGAAGTCATCACTCAGGAAGGCCACGTACATGCAGTCTGAAATTGGACATTCGGATTTTAAGTTACTAACTACTTCAATTAAATGATTCTTATTTACGTTTTTTTAATTTCGACTTTTATAAGAAAAACATTGTTTTACTAAGAACGTACCACGACTCCTTGACAATAGAATCGCTGCTTCTTTCATGTAGGCTTCGATGGTAGCCTGGGCCCTCTCCCACTCCTCCAAAGGCATCCTCTTGATGTCGCAGCAAAGGCAGACTGCCGACAGCGGGTCATGCAGGAATAAGGTGAAGAGGCTACCTTCCATACGCTGGTCATCCGTCCCCGCTGTAATTTTTTGAAAGAGCCTGGTAGACTTAAGTTACTGTGGCAACTTAAGTCTACCAGCCTCCGAACCTAACTTGCCTAGGTGGGTAAGATGCACCACTTTTTATCGAAACGTTTTCGCCAATTTAGTTACTAATAATTTGGTCATGGTTTTCTCTGATTGTAATTTCTTATTAATTTTAACTGCCAAATATATATTTTTTTGGCTTTAGTGCAGCTCACCCGGTTTTTTAAAATTTACTACCTACAACAACAAATATAAATAACTTGTTTTTATAACTTAATGCGGATTTGTAAGACCATGTGTATATTGTTATTAATATGTTTACGGTGGAAATGTTAGAATCCGCCAAATTATACCTACTTAGTCAACGTGAATTGATTATTTTGACAATTTGTAGGTTTCTCTTTGATACCTTTTATCGGGACTAGGGACTTTGTAATAATAATTTACCTAGATATATCGGTTTTATAAGTGATGGCTAAGTAATAACAGCCGCACAGGTCGATGCATCAGGTTAAGCTACGCTTGCCGGGGTTGGTCCGTGTATGGGTGACCATATTTAAATACCAAGACTCCTCCATGCCTCGAAAGCACGTTAAGCTGTTGGTCCCGGCTGTCATTCGTGAATCTTTGACAGTCGTTACGGGTCGTCAGAAGCCCGAAAGTCTGACAACCAGTCTTACCAAGGAGTATCGTGTTACCCAGTTACTGGGTTGTGAAGGTCAGATAGACAGTCGCTCCAGGTAAAATACTGGTATATACTGGAAAAGGTTAGGCAGATAGATATATCGGTTTTATAATTCCATCTTATCTACCAAATCTAAAACAACTTTTAAAGGCAACTTTTGAACTTGATATGGAATGAACATTAAAACTTGTTTCCCACTGATTTTATTGAAGCTTTGAATAAATTATGAAAACTCTTTGGCTTTCTTTGAACTGTGACTCGGATTTTTTTTCTGTGATGAATACCAATAGTTAGATTAGTAGATTTCAGGGCTAAACTTGCGTTTATTATGTTAAAGCAGTGTATTCTGCAGTCCCTATTCTCGTGTTGAGGTCGGTGTTTCCTAGCTAACTGACTTTCTGAGAAGAAACACTGAAACAAACTCAGCGTTAGAATCCGCACTAGAGAAACTAATATTATACCTAAACACTATATTACAGACGGTTTTTCAATCTTAAAAGTATTCTTAAACATTTAAATTTTGATTTCGATGTTATTCACGGGGCGACTAGGACATTTTAAAACTTTGTTTTACTTTAAAACGTTGCCTTTCATTAAATTTTCTCTTGATTTTATAAAGAAGTACATTCATGATCTAGAATAATAAATTTTTACGGAATTTTAATAAGTAATTCAGTGAAATTAGAGTATAATTGTACTTAAGTGGTTTTTTTGCCAATACTCGATTTTGGTTCTCTCCAATCACAAAGCAATCGACACCCAGTTTTTGATGCAGTACCAATGTCTTTTGCTTCCATACATTTCAGCCATCTCAGCAGTTACCCTCTTTGTAGCCATGATATCTTTCACACCATCTATCCACTGAAGTGACGTCATTGAATATAAATTAACTACAATATTATACTATGGGAATGTGTGGCAAATATAATGTAGTCTGAAGAAGACATATTTTAGAAACAAATCAAACTTCGTACTACCATTTCACAGGTTTGACAGGGAAGATAACTTGCGTGAGTAATATGAAACGAAACGTGGTTGTGAAAACCGTAGACAAACTTAAAAATAAAACTGAATCGGCAGTAGGTGATGAAACGTCTGCAGAAGATAAGTAAAAAGATGTTTGTCGAGCTCTATATGTGCGCACAGTTAAAACGCGCGGCAATGACCCTTCAACCTGACGATTGTGAAGTATTGGCATTAGTCGCGTACGATCAAGTGCCAAGCTGCTCTCATTTCTTCCATCAGAAATTCAGATTATGTTCCACTTTGATTTTAGCATGGCTGTGACTTTGTACTAAATGACTGGGAGAGAGAGGTTCACTCAGAAGAATATGATTTATAAAATAGCTAATAATAAATAAATAGGTCATCTGCCCGCAGCCCCGGATCTAGATTTTTTTTGAGGCGGGGCATAACTTGACTTCTGCTGCCTCCCCCGCCAATCTTTTATGGGGATGCGCTAAGTTAGCCCACGCGAAATTACTATTTTCTCATAATTAAAATGTTGTCCACAACATATTAATCAAATGTATCGATCGATAGCGCCAATTCAACAGGGGCGCCAAAACTGTTGTAAAAAGAAAAAAATAGAAAGATTATAAATGTGCTGCGCGTCTCATTTATTGCAAACTTGCTGTGTGCTGGGTGGTGCACTTGTCTGCTACGCTTGAATTTGTCGCCCGGGGCACGGGCCCCGGCTTGCCCCCCCCTCCTAGATCTGGGGCTGTCTTCCCGTTTATTGGATTATAATGACAAGCAGTTGTGCGGGTAAAAATCCAGTCTCTCGTCCCTCCCTCTGTGGTCCAATGGACTGGTACCTAGGTACGATCGGCGAAAAAGGAAATAATTTTAATTTAGGAATTTTTAAAGGTTATCGAAATCGATAAGGAGGACTAGACTAAACTTTCTTGGGCCAAGAAAATTCCTTATCTGCGATGCCCTAGTAGTCATTACACCTATTTAGGTCATTAACTCCGAACTGACAAAAAATGGACTAAAGTCGTGTTAGTAGGAAAGGTTTACCTTGAAAAGCTCTTTCCATTGGTATATATTCTATGGCTATTGGGTTTCAGGGCAGAAAACCATAGTTCGGTGTCCATTCTCCTTTAGCAAATGACAGAAGATGAAAAAGGGTACCAAAGATAGGTAAAAAAGTTGTCACCATAGTTGTCTGTTCGTAAAATTGAATTTGTTCATTTTCGGACACATAATTTTTACGAACATTCTGAAAAACACGTGAAAGGCAGCTTGCTGGATAGGAATATGACAGGGCCTGTGGTCATCGTAGCACGTGGTGTCGTAAATTGTATTGAATGCAATTCCGATAGAGCACAAAATCCTGTCTTCAGGTTTTCCTAAACATTATTATAATGTCTAGTACCTACATGCGAAATTTCTCTAATTTTTGCATAACTTTTTAATGTTGTCGAGATTTTTTATTCATTTTCTTTATGGCACCTCTTTAGGTCATGAGCTATCCGAATATCAAAAATATTTGGCCTAGGTCTTAAGGGGTAGGCGTGAAAATAGATTCACTGTTACAATGTTAGATTACTTTTCCTTCCAGATCCAAACATCTCTCATTTACCTGTTTTCATTAGGTATAAGGCACTTTTGGTATAGAATGCGGCACGTCTGTAAGGCCTCTGCCTCAAACCTTGCGGGCAGCGGGGCGGCGGCGGCGTGGCATCGCATAGTTTTATATGGAACCGCTCGCTCCCCGCGCCGCTACTTTCGAGGCCAGTTACAAATAAATCTATGCATTTGAAGGCGCCGCTCCCGCGCCGTCGCCGCCGCCGCCCCGTTGCCAACAAGATTCGAGGCAGAGGCCTTAATGACATTGTGACAAACGTTCTCCATTCATAAGGTTTTATGGGAAGAGCTGTTTATTGAAATTAAAGTAATAGAAACATCCATCACATAAAGGCTAGACACAGTGCCGGCGGCACGGACCGCCGGTTTTAGCCGAGCGGCACTCCTATGTTTGGCAAATCGAATGCACCGCGGCTTGCCCGGCGGCAGGAGTGTGTAGGACCTTTTATAATCGATTACTTATACTAAATTTAGATCTAAAGGACTAAACTATACTCATAAGAGTATAGTTTTGTGTTAAGGTGTCACAAGGAGATCCTTTATAAGTAAGTCCTTGATAAGTACTCATCGGTTTTTCCTTCAACTTGGCAATGATAGAAAAACATTGTTGAACCCAGTATTCTTGTTAAATCTAAACTACACTACACTTAAGTAACAATGTGCAAAATAATCGGCTTTGTAAAATAAGCGGCTTTGTAAAATAAGCGGCTTTGTAACCTACGACAGGTGCGATTTGATACAATAGAGCACACTGGGAAGAAAAAGAAAACCTATTAGTTACACGCGCTTTCAAGCTGCAAAGTGACTCTTTTCGCCCCGTCTCGCGTCGTGTGGCGCGGGGCAGTGAGAATGACGTCTTACAGAGGATATTACAGACTGATTCATGACTGACATAAAGAATCAATATACAATCTTTAAGATTTAAACTTTCAAAAATGAGTGGTAAGCCAAAAGTTGACATTGTATAAATCATTACATTAAAAAAAAACCGGCCAAGTGCGTGTCGGACCACGCACAATGAAGGGTTCCGTAGATGGGATGAATTTATCCCAAGAACAAACTTAACAGTGTAGTTGAAAAACCTGTTCTCCTATACGGAATGTATGGGAGAACATGTTTTTTCAACTGAAAATGTAAGTCGATTCGTACTCGTTAACTTGTAGAGCCTACTTAGCTGTGATAGTTTTCCTTTTATATCACACTAGCAGCCCGCCCCGGCTTCGCACGGGTATTAAACAAACATTTCAAAAGTTATAATTTTTTACACACACACACTCTCCCATACATACGTATCCCACGCATCGTTTTTGCGTGGGGTCATTAAAAAAGAATAAAATTAAGAAAATTCGAATATGAAATTATATATATATATATTTTTTTTTTTGTAAAGAGGCCTTTACTTATAATACTTTACTTTCTCTGCTCCTGAAAATCAATTTATGTCAGAGCTTCCCTGTAAACGATATTTTTCTATCGAGAGTATCATAAACTTGTTAATGACAGTTCTAATTAGCGCAAAGGGCGTCTGATATCTCATACAGGAGCTAATTACCAGAGGCTATTTATTTGATGTTAATTATTATTATGGTGCCGTAACTTACATTTTTAAACTTGTGATATCTTTCGAATGGAATGTCCAAATTGAATAATTCAAAAAGTTATATAATGGTTTTGAAGCAGACTTAAATATGAAGGCATTTATTTTGATAAGGATTAATTCCAAAGTATAAATAAAAGAACTTTTATAGCGGTGGCATTTATATATATTTTTTTTAAATGAAAAAACACTTATTGTGACATAACTATAATAGTTAGATATATGCTGTTGCGATATTTTTTGTAGATAATTATATGTTCTGCAAAGACGTAGTACATTATTTTGTTCTATAATCAATCGTTTTCGCAGCGCACGCGATGTAAGAAAGCTTTTTGGTAATTTTTTCACACCTTGGGTTACATTATTGGAGTTTTAGTATGGATTCCTAACTTTTTTGAAAATTTAATATAGCCTATGTTCACCGGAGATAGTGTAGCTTCACAACAGTGAAAATTTTTTTCAAATCGGTTTAGTGGTTTCGGAGCCTATTCAATGCAAACAAACAAAAAAACAATCAAATCTTTACTCTTTATAATATTAGTGTAGATATCCAGAACCAAAAATTTAGCTGGCACTTGACTTTAACAAAAAATTGCACTTTAAAGCGTAATATTTTGCAAACGAATCGCTGAATACAAAAATGATTTTCACAAACTCACAATATTTTTGAACGACCTTTTCAACGATACCCCACACTATGGGATAGACAGAAAAAAAGAAAAAATCCCCGCTTTACGTGTAGGGGAGGCACCCTAAAATAAATTATTTTTTATTATTTTATGTTACTTCTTTGTCGGCGTGATTAATATGTATACTCATGAAAAATTACAGTTTTCTAGTACTAACCGTCTCTGAGGTAAGCCACGGACAGACTGACAGACAGTCGGACATGGCGAAACTATAAGGGTTCCTTGTTGACTACGGAACCCTAAAACGTACCTACACGTTATACAATGTTTCGATTTGACAGCCCAAGACAAAGTTGTGAAAAAAAAATCTAGCAATTTATCTATCAAAGCTCAAAAATCTTGTAAAAATCGAGATTAATAAAGGAAAAGTAATAAAAACACCAATTAACCAGACCTCATAATATGTCTGGTTTAGCCGGAGATGAGGCTTAGGGAGGAAACACCAATGAAACTAATAAATAAATAATTTATTTGCATAAAACATAAACTAAACACGATTAGCACATTCAAACCACGTTTAAGAGCTGTCAGTGTCATCATTGTTGTGGAATATTGACACTGACAGCACTTGAACGCAGTTTTAGATGTGCTGATCGCGTTTAGTTTCATTGGTTAAATTGGCACTAAAACCACTAAGGTTGACAACAACTAGACAGAGAAAAATACACATAAAGCCTTCTAAATTTAGTTGACCTTTTGTCAATGTCCAATGGGTAAGATACTGCACAGTAAGAACATAACTACGGAGAACACATGTCATGTGTCGGTAACTACTGTCAACTACTGGGGATATCTAATTATTTGTTTAGTTAGTTTAGAGTTATTAATGTGTAATCTTTTATTTTATTCTGATAATTAACGCAGTTTTTAAACGACCCTCTATTCTCTTCGGGTATTATTTTTTATGTGTATAATTATGTAGCAGCATAGACATACATTTACATTAGGGGGGAACGAGGCAATGGGAGCTACTCTAGTTTACACACAGGAATGTTCAAGTCAAGATTATTATGTTCTGTTGATTACTTTTTACCTGTGTTGTGGTTAAGGTCCTATGACCTGCACAAATTTTATTTTGTATTAATGACTAATTATTGTCTAAAAAACGCGGCCAAGTGCGAGTCGAACTTGCACACGAAGGGTTTCTTGTATGGAGACCCCGTTCACTTTAAACTTTATTTTATACACTCGTTGTGAATTTTAAGTGTCCACCTATTACGGTTAATAAGATATATAGTCCTGTGGAGGACGGAAGGACGGACGAAAGGTCGGGCGGACGGACGAAACGCCGGGCGCACGGACGGTCGGACGGACAGCGGAGCCTTAGTAATAGGGTCCCGTTGGCACCCTTTGGGTACGGAACCCTAAAAATAAACGATTGAACACAAAAGTTGTTAACTTTTCCTTACGTGGCTCCAATTTCCCCGCTCTCCCCTTATTATATAGCACTGCAGCCATGATAGCATTATTTTTGTAATGAAACGTAAGATTTTTTAAAATCCATTAATGTCTATGGTTTGCGAGGGAGTTAATAGCGAGAATTAAAATATATAAAACCTTTTTACAAAAGCTAGTTTTCGCTTTGTAGTGTTTTTCTTAGAAGTCGGTTGTTTTTTTTTGTAAAAGTAAAAAAAGTTAAAAGTTTTTATTTTTCACTTTTTAGTTGTGGTACATACCCCACACAAATTTGAATACCACTACCTGCTATGCAAATAACAGTGACAGGAACTCATCATATCATCCATATACTAAGTGGGAAAAAAATACGTATTGCGTACCCAACTCAAAAACTATCCAAGCAAAGTTAATAAACGCTACGAACACATAACCTCCTCCTTTTTGGAAGCCGGTTAAAAATGGCTGTCATTATGGAGTCTTCGAAGGAAATGAATGTCATAATAATCTTTTCCTCTCATTTTCGTATCTATAAGACACAATCATGACTGCAGCTGCTATTATAAATTATGTTATCGTTCACTTAATATAATTTTAAACACATTATACATACCTACATTATTATATACACTCCCGGACTCATAAATTGAGCCACCGTGCATTTTTATGTTTATTAGGCCTAAAACATCAAAATAATGATAAGCCAGAGAAAAAATATTAATGCAGTTTTGATACTGGCCATAATTTCGGTATCACCATTGTTCTAAATTTGAATTTAAGGAACAACAAGTTTTGATTAGATTATTATAGAATAAGTCATTTCTGTTGTTTCGTTTTATTTTGCATAAAAAGAGTATCGAAATTGTTTTTCTTAATTTTTCAGTCAGTTAATTTTTCTTCAGTTTGGGCTTAGTCAGCGAAACGTAAACACACCAATTCATGTAAGTTGTTCTACCGTTCTAAGAATTTACCATCGATACCTGGAAACTGGAGGCTTCGTGCGCCGTCCAGGAGGACCACGAAACCAGGTCACTACAGCACGACAAGATCGGTTTATCTTTACCACCAGCCTGCGTAATCGTCACATGACCTGTCAAAAACAGTTTCGAGACGTTCATGGACTGATTATTCGCGCCCGAACTGTTAGAAGGAGACTTGAAGAACGTGGTTTGAAACCTCATAAGCCAGCCAATGGTCCCAAACTGACACGAGCTCACAGAATGGCGCGCCTACAGTTTGTACGCAAATATTTGCAATGGCCTCAATCTCAATGGAGCCAGGTTCTTTTTACGAATGAAACAAAGATTTTGCTGTAGGTATGACAATGATGGACGTAGGAAAATTTGCCGAAGACAGGGATTACGTTTTCAGCAATGTTGCATTGAAGAGAAGGTGTGTTATGGTGGTGGGCTATGGACAGTCACGGTTGCCACCACTAAATTCGTCAATACCAGAGAGTCACGTGATGCCGTATACTGAGTTTGTAAGCCAGGATTTCATTTTTATGCATGCTAATGTAAGAGTTGTTCGAGAATACCTGCATGACGTTAGTATACCAGTAATGGAATGACCAGCAAGAAGCCCTGATATGAACCCAATAGAGCACTTATGGGATGAGCTGATGAGCCGTGTTCGAACTGACCAACCAGCTCCAGAAACTTTGTAGGAGCTGAAAACTGCCATCTTGGAAGCATGGCAGAACATTCCACAGCACATCATAGTGGCATTAATTAATTTAATACCGAACCGCATGACGGCTGACGTAATTTCTGTTGGAGGTAACAAAAGTTACTAATGAAACGTTTTCTCTTTGTCAACCAATGTTTTTTTCAAAAATTCTACGCATTCAATTATGTCTCTGAGAAACGCGAAAAGACGACTTATTGCAATTTAACTGTTTTTTTGTAGGATTCCGATTTCTTTGGAAAAACGACAGTCGGAAATCAAAACCATATTTTTTTCCTTTTACTACCATTAGTTAAAAAGATCTTTAAACAAAAATATGCAGGGTGGCTCGATTCATGTGTCGGGCAGTGTATTATATCGCTATAACACGATAAACTGACGGAGGGAGTCAATTTGATTAACAATTAGTTTATGTGAGATTTTGTGGGTTACGAAAAATACAGTCGGTTTATACGATAACATTTTTCAGGTTTTTATAGGGTTTTTATAACTTGTTTTAAAGTTTAGAAAATAATGATAATGAACTAGGTACCTGATTTACGAAAATATACAATATATTATTTTAGAAATAGGTACCTAAGTAACAATTTTTTTTATAAATATGTATTTTATGTGTAGTTTTTACTTATGTATAATTGAACATTTTACACCTGTTGTTGGTTTCAAACTCACTTAAGTAGGTATGAATAATGTGGTAGGTAGGTTTGTGTTTTTATACTGGATTCTAAAAGCGTTTACTGAAAGGGATTCAACATTATCGGGATAATCTAAAAGATCTACAAAATGTAATTATCCAAAATGGATTAGGAAGCCTGTATTATTTGATATAACAATTAAAATGGTGCGCAAAAGAACAATTTGAAAAACTGTTTTTTCGTGTGTTATTATCTCTGGGGTGAGTTTAATTCAACAATGCATTGTCTGCCATTATCCTCTCGTTGCCATGTCAAACTTATTCTAGAGCTGCATTTAGGTTAAATTCAGTAATTTTTTTTGTATTTTCTTGATTACTTTTCCTTTTTTTTAACCTTTTAAAACAGATTTTACTCTGAGTCTGGCCCATCAAAACTTGTGATGATTATGGCATTTCTGTTACTTAAAAAAGACTATTCTTCTTCTTCCCTGCTATGTCCTGATCTACCGATATCTAAGGTAGATTTGGAGAATACGAAAAACTAATAAAAATGTGATTTTCTTGCTTACATATTTAGTTAAAAATATCTGGATGACCTTTTTTTTTTTTTTGAACGACGTTTTCTAAAAATGAAACCCAGTAAGATCGATTTATCGCCCCCGAAACCCCCTGCATACTGAATTTCATGAAAATCGTTGGAGCCGTTTCCGAGATTCAGATTATATATATCCACATATACAAGAATTGCTCGTTTAAAGGTATTAGATAAAAGGTTGTAAAATATTTCAAAGACTTGCAGAGCGGAAATTCTTCTTAATCCCAGCTCTTCCCAATATTTATGCCATGTATTATTGCCAGTATAAGTGCAGTGTTCACAGAAATCTTGATGTTGAAATGCATTGAAAGAGAGAGATTTGTCTAATCTACTCCGGACGGACTTGAGATCTGGGGGCCTAAAACCGCCACATTAAGCAATTTATTAATTCCTCTAAAAGCAATTAATTTTCTGAATTGCTGCATTTTCTGAATAAACAGACAGCTGTGTTGATGTGGAGTTTGTTGGGCCAGTTCTTCTTCCCAGCTAAAGGCACTAGGAAGTGGTGAAGGGTGGGCGTTTATGTAATTTTGACGTTCGAAAAGTGCTGATTCTCAGCCTAGTTTGAATAAATGACTTTTGAATTTGAATTTGAATTCCCAGCAGATCATTAGCAATTCCTGTATGGTGATACATATAAATAAAAATAAATAAATAAAAATATGAGCTGAATCATATTCAATTCAATTAATTTCAGAATCATATTTGGTGTGAATATTGCAGCATGAAAAAAATGAAGACCGTAATTTTACCGGATAATTTTTCTTTACAGTTATAATTAATCAAATGAGATTTTTATTTTTATTTCTACTGTTTAAATGTTATTTCATTATAATACAAAACTGGCAAACAGATGAATTGCGTAATATGAATTGTCAGTTTGTGTGATTCATAATATTATCATATTATGATTCTGCCAAAGCGGCCGGTTTAGGACCCCTGGAGCAGATTGGAGAAATCTCTCTGTACACCAACGACACCAACAAGTATACTTAACATAACATATTACATTACGCTTGTTTTCCCTGAAAGGTAAGCTAGAAGTGTACTTAGAGGGACTAAGTACACTGAGGACTTGGGGTGTACCCCAAGTCCCATTGTAACAGGGAGCGAGCCTATTGCCATCAACTCCAGATCGAAAAACCCAATAATACATTGCCCGACGCGGTAATAGAACCTACGACCTCATTCTCAGCAGTAGCACTTGCAAGCACTAGGCCAACGAGGCAATTACAAGAATACTTATATTTAAGTGAACCAGTATAAAATATAAATGCATAAAATATGAGCAATGTTAGAATTATACACTAGGTTCTGCTCCTGTGCGAAAAGTACGAAAAATTAACCTTTTTTTTAAATTAGTTACAAATAAGTAATAAATATATTTATAATATATATAATTTATTATTAAAAAGAGGCCGATAGATGCTTAATTTAGTATCAAATTTATATATTTTTATAAAGTAAATTTAGGAAATGTGCTAATGATTGGAGAGTAATTTTTCTGTCCAGTCCTATTCGCCCTGTAGAGTTAAAATACTTACAATGAGCCAATATGTACAATAACAGGGTATTAGACAGTTTTTCTTTTTTTCTGCCAATTTTGTAAAATAAGGGATAATTAAGTTTTTTTTTGCCAAATACCCTGTTGTGTAACCGACTGTACCTTACTTACGGTAAAGCGTAGCAGGCAACTCCATCGGCGACATCAGGATGATTATCGGCTGCCCGAAGTATCTTGGTAGATTGTTGAAGATGTAGGAGTTATCAGAGTCTATGATGATGAACAGGGGACGACGAGTGAATGGGTACAAGTCTCCTGGGTGCAGGACTGGAGCTTCCTTCAGTTTTGGAGCCAGTCCTTTATAAAAATAATAATAAATCATAATTGTATTATTAAAATTAAAATAATAATTGCATATTTAAAAAATGACACCAAATTACACACAAAACAATAGATTAGTATTATCGTAGCTGGAATATTACTTGACATATACGAAGAAACTGTTAATGCCAGATTTATGTATTCGGTTCATAAAGGAGGTCTGCGAGTTTCCCAGTTTTCGGCAAACCGAACGCACTACTGGCTCTGTCATGCCAGTATGAAACGTGTTGTGAGCATGCTGCGAGTAGTTGTACTATAGGGTACTGGTGTCGCCCGGTACGGGAATTGCGAGCCGATTTCCGGCCACCGTAGGCGCGGGCTTACGGACGGTGAGCAATGGGTAGCTTGCCGTCCGATAAGGACCAGGCCCGGGTCGACGGCGCGTTGTGTTCCACGCGCGCCTCAAAGAGATGTCAGCAGAATTAACGGGGTCCGCTAGGGCCAATGCCTGCCGGGGCTGCGAATATGGGCCGAAAGTGACATCGTGGCCCCCGCAACAGGGGAACCGAAGGAACACGGGTGGGTTTTAGTCAGTAAGAGTCTGACATGCCCTTCCGCTCCACCCAGAGCGGGAGAAGTTATTTGATAACTTCCCACCCAAAAAAAAAAAGAAAAAGAAAGGGTACTGGTGTCAAGGTTCCGGGTATGCGTTAAACAGAAAGATTTGAAAATTTCTTAAATTGTCGTGCAAGCATATTACTCTAAGGAACGTGTTTGTCTTTCAATGTCCTCGTCAAGAAGTTTCTCAGTCAGTTCATGACCCAAATATATGAAACATTTGTCAGATTCTAATAGCGTTGCATAGAAATATGTGAGGTATATGAAATATACTAGCTGTGCCCCGCGGTTTCACCGGCATAAAGGAAATAGCACAAAGAAGAAAGAAAAGAAAGAAAATTCGTTTATTTGCGGCACACATATCAACTCGGTAAGGGATCGTCACCGTATCAACTCGAGCCATTCAGTATTCTTTGTATGAAACTCTCTACTACAACGCACACTAATCGGAATCGTAACGTAATCGCCTCGCCTCGGGACAAGCTCACGAACCGCGGCGATACAGTGACGATCCCTTTCCGAATTGAATGTATGCTATGTCTCAATACCGTGGGAAAATCTAGATAAAAGTATCCTATGTCTTAACCCAGGTCATGTGCCAAATTTCATCCAAACTCGTTTAGCCGTTTTAGCTTAACAGACTATTAAACAAATGAACAAACAAACTCACTTGTGCATTTATAATATTAATATCTGGATGACCGAGCTTTGCTCGGTTTATTTTTACAACAACATTTTCTAAAAATGAAATCGAGCTAGATCGATTTATCGCCCCCGAAACCCCCTGCATACAAAATTTCATGAAAATTGTTGGAGCCGTTTCCGAGATTCTGATTACATATATACAAGAATTGCTCGTTTAAAGGTATTAGATATAGTTAGTTAGAATGTTGGTGTCGTAATGAAAACACATCTTTTAAACATTATACTCATGTAATAGGGGCTGATGTGCGCAACTCCACGTCAAAGCGCGTATTTTGCGTACAGAACATTGTAGGTACTCGACGCTGTCTCCAGAAATACCTCACATTCATGTTCCTATCAACTTTTGCATTGCCCTATCAGACACTGAAAACCATATCGTCGGGGTTGCTAATATTATCGCCATCAAACTGGAAAATTTGGCGAGTAACAATGTAGAAGCAATAAATAATGTACTTATGTTAGAGAACAATAATTTTTAAAAAATTACAGAAACTTAAAACATAAGGTAGGGTAACGTAAGGTATGGTAGGTAGGTACGTACCTTTACCCTCTTTGGATGTTGATGTTTCTCGTTGTAGGACGTCCGTTTTGGAGGTGGTAATCAGCCCTCCTACGTCGTAGCCACCTGCTGTAGGAAAAAAATATGGTTGATCTGTATTTACACAACATAACATGCTTGTAATCTTCGAAGGGTCAGGCAGAAGTGTACCCATCTTACTCATAGTACATTTTGATAATAGTTTTAACATAATTTTATGGTTAAATCCTGACTGCAGTATTATTAATGATTTGGTTTTACTTAAACAGTTTTTGACTAGTTGGCAGATAATTACAGGGTTTAATTTTCGCAAACCTTCTTCAGGATGTTTTGAGTTTGGCACGACCAATCCTTCTGCTGAGATGTACAGCAGGATAACTCCATTGGGAGGCAGGTCGTCCACCGCACTCGAGAGATACAAAAATATCTGGTTTGGCGACGGTTTAAACAGCATCTGCTTGTGGGGGGCCTCGCCTGTGTTATAAGTGCCGTCTAAGTTATACCCTAGAACAATCAACCATGAAACATCTTTAGATAATTGTGCTCAATGGAAAAAATTTTTTTTACTTAATATTTTTCTGATCACACCCATTTTTTTTAATATTAAAGTTGACCGTTTACCCCTTTACCCTAACCCTCTTAACCCCCAACCCTTACCCCCGAACCTTTAGGAGGGAATCTGTAGGTACCAACTATTTCCTGCCCCTCAACCCATTTTGTTGTTGATCCTGTACCCTATAACCCCTTTTACTTTACCACATTATTATTTTACTTTTTTCTCTACTCTTCTTTACATCTTTACCCCATCACTTCCTAAACTCTTTTACCCACATAAATGTTTACCCATTTACTCCTTTACAAAAAAATGCTGAAATGAAATCGTCAAAGTTTTTGTTTACTGCTAATTGAAGCAATTCCTTTTACCTTCACTCCGCCACCGAATACCGCATGCGCCTTAATGAACATTTTATAAACACCTTTCAAATTAAACATAGCATTTTACCTAACAGTTATTCGGGGTTCGTTTTTGCTACCTTGTATAACAATGTGTACAAGTTTCTATATATTATAGGATTAATAATCGACCGACTAACGGCAGCTAAACTAGTTTTATTTTGCTTTCTGCGAGGATTGCGCGCGCGCCAGCAGTTAAAAACTTCGCAACATTAAATTAAAACAATTGCGTTTGAAATTATAATCAACAGTTAAAATAAAAATATTGTAAATTACTGTAAGATAACTTTATTACCTTTGTTGTTGATGGCACTTGGGGTCGGAGGGTACCTTTGTCGTGGTGACTCGTCGTACAGATGATTACCATCGGTCTGGGGCTCACGTTCGAGAGTCTGCATTATCCTATACATGTCCATAGTTAACTCCGAGAACTTCAGTTGAGTGGAGTTGCTGCCGATGATCAGCGCTTCGCGGAGTGTCAGGGTCATTGGTGATGCCCTTTCGAGTGCGGACGCGTTAGGGGGCCCTAGTGGAGCGCTCAGCCTGAAAAGCGACTCAAATTTAGTGTTTTTAGTCGATGGTTACAAGTTATGAGCATTTATTTCAAATCAGCTCTTGTATTAGGTACCAATGTGACGATGGATCATTATCTTACCGATGCGATAGAGCGCATGGGTATTCCCTGGGGTGTGTGACCTCCACCACCGCCTCAACTTCAATGAACGTCCTTACTTCATCAGCGACGATGCGCCATTCATTCTGGTCATCAGGCTCGTAAGCATTGCCATATTCAATGATTTGCTTATCCAGTTCTCGTAGCAGTTCACTTACTAGGTTTACTTTCTTCAGTAGCAAGCTTGCCACTATGAATCTCGCATAGTATCGAAGTTTCTTGACCATAAGTTCACATTTATCCTCCTTACATGCCTGAGTGTAATAACTTCTGCCCCTGATAGCGTAGTAGAAAGAATATGCTTCGTGCAAGTAAGCTGTATCACTTGTCCTCAAGCTAAAAATAGAAATGGTGTTATGAATTGTTCCAAAAAATTAAATAGTAAGCGTACAACATTTCTATTTTCTTAATGTCCCTCGGGAATCATCGCATTTCCGATTGTAAACGAATGTTAATTTCCATGTCCTTCAATTATTAGATTTATCTTGTATAATAATTTGAATTCAGAACTAAGTACTTTATTGTTGTTTTGATTTTTATGTTAGCTATATAGAGCTGTAAAACTATTTACCTATCTGTCGTGGTTGCGACTTTAGCAGCTTTCCTAACATTTTTAAAATAAATTACCTTAAGTTAAAAAAGTATTAGTACAATTCTATATTGGAAGTATATAGAATTGTACTAATACTTTTTTAACTTAAGGTAATTTATTTTGATTTGAGTTGATTGAGAGCGTCCGGTCTGCACCAAGTGCAAAGGGCAACTGATAGAAATCCGACGACTGACGAAACACGAGGTTTGCTGAGGGACATTAAGAACATAGTTGTACTGTACGTGTATTGAAATATATTTTAGTACTTACTAAAAGTGATAATACAGCTGTCCAATTTTGGAAGCAATTTCGCCAATCTGCCATCTCTTTAAGCCGTATTTGCTATCGAGAATGGCTCTGTGCTGCTGCTGGAACTTCCAGAGTTTGGTGTATACGTCGAATGTTTTTCCAAAATAGGCGTGCCATTGCTTGTGGCCATATTGCGGGAGTTCACTGCAAGAGGATTCACGGTAAGGAAAGAATTTTACTCAATTAAGCTCAGCAGTTAAGTATATGAACAACCACCCTAAACATAGTGTTTGCAAGTACAGTCACATCCAAAATATGTTCATCACCTTTAGGGCTATTTTTGTCTGCTCATTGGGCGATAGGCTTCACCGACCCAGCATTATGTATATATGGCGTTGTAATGTCACTACTGCAGAATGACATTCAGCAATTTTCTTTACATGTCAGACCAAATTAAAAATTTGACACTGAATGACCAAAAATAAAACAAAAAAAAAATTTGTTATATTTAATAAAATGGCTAGTGGCCATTAAAAAGGTTTTAGGTTGATGTCAATACATTGGTCAAAGGTGCTATTTTCATCTTTGTTATCTTGATTATTGCGAAGACTGACTTGAGAATTTGAAAACTGACGAAGATATAAAAGACTTGACTGTACCTACAATACCTACCGATATATTTTGAAGCTAAAAAAATACTCATGTTTTTAGTCGCATTTGCATTTAGCTACAATTTAATGACAATCGCAGTGTCGAAGTCGGTTACCGTCACCGTAGCTATGTCCCTAAAAGGTGTTCCACTAATAACAACGTAACGAAATTAAGAATGTCAAAATTAGTGCTCCAAAAGCGCCTAGGTGTTAATTCAAGAACGAAAAAGTAGCGCACCAGACTCCCCGTAGATGAAGCAGAGTGTCACATAATACAAGTACAATTATAGCAGTTAAAATTTAAAAAGCGGCAAAGTGCGATTCGGACTCGCCCATGAAGGGTTCCGTAGCAGCAAGTAACATTGAATGAAAGGTAAATTGCGGTTTACGATTTATGACGTATTAAAAAAAAAACTACTTGCTAGATCTCGTTCTTTTCGGTGGAAGTTTACATGGTAATGTACATCATATATTTTTTTTAGTTTTATCATTCTCTTATTTTAGAAGTTACGGGGGGGGGACGACACATTTTACCACTTTGGAAGTGTCTCTCGCGCAAACTATTCAGTTTAGAAAAAAAATATTTTAGAAACCTCAATATCATTTTTAAAGACCTATCCATAGATATCCCACACGTATGGGTTTAATGAAAAACATTTTTTTGAGTTTCAGTTCTAAGTATGGGGAACCCCAAAATTATTTGTTTTTTGTCTATTTTTGTGTGAAAATCTTAATACGGTTCACAGAATACATCTATTTACCAAGTTTCAACAGCATAACTCTTATAGTTTCGGAAAAAAGTGGCTGTGACATACGGATGGACAGACAGACAGACGGACAGATAGACAGACGGGTAGACAGACAGACAGACATGACGAATCTATAAGGGTTCCGTTGCCAAATGGCAAAAAACGGAACCCTTATAGATTCGTCATGTCCGTCTGTCTGACACAAACATTTCCTCATTTCTCTTTCCCACTCTATCACCAGACTCTGTTTACCATCTATCTAACTTATTCATTGAGACCATTCTAATGAGTCCAAACACGATACCTGTGCTGTAAGTTGGTAAGGGAGTTGGGTATCCTGCAAATTCCAGGTGATGCTGCAGCATCAGTTCAAGGTTACTATGTTCTTCTAATATCATTCAAGTAACAGAATACCAAATTCATTCATCAACTAGAAAAGAGCTAATCTTCAAACAGCTGAAACGATTTTGATAAAAACATATCTAAAAACCATCGCTAGAAAACCTGCTTTCAAATAAAAAAAAACACATTCGAATTGGTTCACCCGTTTAAGAGCTACGGTGCCACAGACAGACACACACACATAGCGGTCAAACTTATAACAGCATTTTGCGTCGGGAGTTAAAAACTGTACCAGCAAAAGAGCAAAACTAGTTGAAACTAGTTTCATAAATATCGCGGGTTTTGTAAAGTTAACCAAGTGTTGGATTCAACACGAACAAAATGGTTCACTCGGCGCGGCACACTACCCGAGAGACGTAACAAGTGTCAGCACCCCCGTGAGTGCCTCGTCCCGTCACGGCGTCAGTACCTACTCGTTTTATTCTACAAATATTTTTTCATAAGCGCTTATTATGTTTTTGTGAGTTTATCACACATTGCTGTTAGAAATAAAAAAAGGTTTCGGTATTGACGTAACAGAATTCGATGATGATCTTCCTCCAAAGATGGCGGTCCTCCAGCTCAGCTTGTCCTCTGAATTTCGCGAAGGACTCTCGTTTTATCTTTGGAATTAGTGAATATTATTCGCTATAGATGACCATTCTACTATCGGATACAGAATGCGTACCTACAGACAAACATAATCATAAAAAAATATTCGCTTAACAAATACAAAGTTAAAGATAATTAATTGATTCAGGCGTGACCTTGCGGAAATCCATTATAAAATACAATAGACGTGGATATATTTAGTAACTTGTTCCGCTTAGCTATTTCTAAAGAGCCATAAAAAACTCCTGAAAGAAATCGACACGTGTTTCACCTCTCAACGAGGCATCCTCAGGATGACGATGGACTTGTTGCGAACTCGAACACGGCGTGTTGCCACACCAAGCGCTGAGTGCAGACTGAGCCTTATCGCCCGTGAAACCCACTTATATAGTGTCGCCGTTATCAGTGCGACCGTTATTAGTGCGATAAGGGAAATACAAAGTTAGTAATTTCCTTAAAGTCTACTTACCGTAGCCCATTGAAGAGTTGCTTGGATTTCTCGAGGAGATGACAGAATTCGATGATGATCTTCCTCTCCTGATCATCCAACGCATTAATGCGTCCCATCTTCCTTCGCCTTCGCTCGCGACTGCGGCTGCGGCGGTAACGTGAACTGTACAAAGGTCCTCGGTCCTCCAGCTCAGCTTGTTCGTCTGACTTTCGCGAAGGACTCTCGTTTAACCTTGGGCGGTGATAGACAAGTGGATGTTCTGGCTCCACGCGAGTTTCTGGATCCTTCACTGGACTGCTGGCCGACCGGCGGCTGACTGGGAAGTCCTAGGAATGAAGGTTCTGATTAGCTTGTTTAGAAATACAATGAATAGTTCTTAATCAACAATATAGAAAACGTGCAATATTTTGTATTTTTTACTTAAGAGTAGTATCAGAGGCGAGCACGAGACGCGTGATGTAAATGTTACGTAATTTCGAACGGTATTTAAATAAACGGTATTTCAAAAATACAATTATTTTGCATATTGGTTTAAAATTTTGCAACAACCACAATGTGTATCAACCATAAAAATGAATAAAGTTTTAAAACGAAGTAAATAATTTATGTGCAATGCGACTATTATCAATTTTAAAATTGTTCGATGTTACTTTACGTTTACCCCGTGCGATCGTGCTAGGCCCAGACCTATTAAAAATGTACTCTGTGGGCCCAGAGTACAATTTTGTAACTGTACTCTCGGCCCAAAGAGTACATTTTGTTTTCAAAGTAATGAAAATAATGCTTTGAAAAAAAAAAGTGTGTGTGTCAGCTCTGACGCACGACTGGAGTTTACTCCTAAATACGATTGTCTTTCAATATGCAATAGGCAAAGAGGGTAATAAACGTTAATAAAAATTCCCCCCAGTATACAATTATACACATACAACCATGAAAAATAATCATAACTATGTAATATTATAAATGCGAAAGTGATTTGGTTTGTTTGTTTGTTACACTTTCACGCTAAAATGGTTGAACGGAATTGGATAAAATTGGGCACATGGATAGACCATGACCTGGGTTAGGACATAGGATACTTTTTATCCCGATATTCCCACAGAATCGAGACTTATGCGGCTAAAACCGCAGAGTGCAGCTAGTTTAAGAAAAAACACAAAATTTCACTCCTCATAAAATTTTCATACAGGGGGGCCTTAAAAGAAAATCGATTCTTAAGGAGTAAACTACCAATAATAAATGGTTTAATCAAACACTTAGTACGAATCAAAGACAAACTCAAAACATTTATTTCAATTAAACCATTTAGTCGCTTTTGAATTGTCAAGGAGTTGGTCAGTTAGTCAGAAAATTGAAGCTAGTTGCCCGTTCCAAAACGTAGCTCTCTATGGAGAAAAACGGGCAATAAATCAGGAATAGGGATTATAATCAAACATTTTTTTTTTTCGTCAGTTAGATTATTATAAAATATTGGACACGTATTTTTCTTTTTTTCCGTAATCAAAAGATTACGGCGATACATTGAGTTAAAATGTGCCATGACGTCACGAGTATTTACATTTTATACTTACTTATGACGTAGCAACCCCCACTCCCCAACTTTAATCTGTTTTATCTAAGTAATTTTTATTAATATGATAAAGCAAAAAATACGTGTCTAATATTTTTTTATTATGTGACTGACGGACTAAATAGAATTTCTTTTTTTTTACCCAGGCATCATCCCTATTGATCCTAGACTCGCACTATCATTAGTCTAAGGGCTGAGTCACGAGTGCTTTACTTGTTTTTTAGAATAATAAAGCCTATTAACTAAACTTAATATAAGCACATTCGACTGCACCTCAGTGGCAACACTTTGACCTTGAACTGGCCTAGCGTAGTAAGGTGTTTCAATGAATAAGAGACCAACTTATACTGGTTACCAATGGCGTGCGGCCTACTGTACTAGGACACTTATAGATTTAAAAAAAATACCTTAAACTATTTAGGATCCTCTGGTAACTTCGGCGAAATAAGACATTTAAAGACGTCCTCTCTTATAATTTAATCTGGTTCGAACGGTTCAGGGATCCATAGAGCCTTGGAGTAGGGCTCGTAAAATCGCTTTAATCCTACTTGCGTTTCGTCGTAGATAATGTGGGAATAATATCTCCAATCGCCTGGATGTGAACTCGCTCTTCGTGATCTGGTACCATAATAGGTTAGTTCTATTCTCTGAGGTCGTCCGTACTCATCAAGTAAAAAGTTATTTGTAAATCCCCTAAATGCATATCGTGACTCGTGGCTCGCAGCCTGGACTCTCTCTTGCGTTTTATTCTTTCAGGCCGGTTCCGCTCCAATAAAAAAAATCCGAGGTTCTTTATAGGTTAAAATTCCGGTTAACATAGGTACAAAAGGCTTGAAGGGGCCAACACGCTTCTTTAAAAATCATGAATTTGTGGGTCGAAAGGCGCAGGTGAGGGAGGTTCGTCAAACCTACGGTTAAGATCGTCACGATAAAGTGCTTCGTCGTACTTTGTTCTTGAATCTGCTATAGGGGTGAAGCTAAGATGCTTTCCAGAACTGACCAACGTTGAGTTTCGTAATAAGTCGTAGATGTTCCGAGTTTTATTATTTGATACAGGTGCCTTAAGGAGTTTATGGTGCTCTTCAGCGTCTGAGTCACTCTCAAGTTCCGATTCTGTTTGTTCTGCCCTTGTTACTTGATAATTTTGTTTTTCTTTAGGCTCATTTGGCTTTGGACTTGAGGAACCAGGTTGACGCTCGTTTGACGAGTTATAGTTGCTCTCAAGGTCCGAATCTGTTATTATTGCCCTTGTTTGTTGGTAATACAGCCTGGGCTTAGACTCAGTCGGCTTTGCCTTTGAAGGACCAGGTTGACTTTTATCAGGTTTGCCTGCTTTTACTTGGGCAGGGCTCTTTTGGACTGCTCTTACTGGAGTAGGTCCATTTTGGACTTCTTGTACTGGTGTAGGTCCCTTTTGGTCTGCTCGTACTGGTGTAGATCCCTTTTGGAGTGCCCTTACTGGGGTAGGTCCCTTTTCGACTGCTCTTACTGGGGTAGGTCCCTTTTGGCCTGCTGTTACTGGCGTAGGTCCCTTTTGGACTGCTCTTACTGGGGTAGGTCCCTTTTGGCCTGCTGTTACCGGCGTAGGTCCCTTTTGGACTGCTCTTACTGGGGTAGGTCCCTTTTGGCCTGCTTTTACCGGCGTAGGTCCCTTTTGGACTGCTCTTACTGGGGTAGGTCCCTTTTGGCCTGCTTTTACCGGCGTAGGTCCCTTTTGGACTGCTCTTACTGGGGTAGGTCCCTTTTGGCCTGCTTTTACCGGCGTAGGTCCCTTTTGGACTGCTCTTACTGGGGTAGGTCCCTTTTGGCCTGCTTTTACCGGCGTAAGTCCCTTTTGGACTGCTTTTACTGGGGTAGGTCCCTTTTGGCCTGCTGTTACCGGCGTAGGTCCCTTTTGGACTGCTCTTACTGGGGTAGGTCCATTTTGGCCTGCTTTTACCGGCTTAGGTCCCTTTTGGACTGCTTTTACTGGGGTAGGTCCCTTTTGGACTGCCCTTACTGGGGTAGGTCCCTTTTGGGCTGCTTTTACTGATGTAGGCCCCTTTTGGGCTGTTTTTACTGATGTAGGCCCCTTTTGGTTCGCTTCTTCGTGCGCAGGTCCCTTGAGTTGAGACTCGATTCGTTTAGGTTGACTTGTGATAGGCTTTGGGTGGACTCCTGCAGTCACTCCACAGGATAGGTGTTTTTTGGTGGTTCGAGTATCAGATTGGGCCTCTTTAATGTCATTTGACTTGAAGGTTGGGGTGCCACCGGGTGATCTACGGTCGAAGCAGCCGGGCGTTAAGTGTCCTGTTCCGACTTCTTCGGAGCGAGATATCTTGGGACGTGGTATTTCAGGCTCGTCTAATAAATAATACAACAGGTAAGATTATAGAAACAAAAAAAACATGCACAAGAGGGTAGCTCAGTTGCAGTCCTTGTAAATCACATAACATGAAAATGACTAGTTTTTAAAGAGGTTTTGAATATTATTCAGTCGGTTCGGTCTTGTCATGTGGTGGAGAAATCTCTATCCTATTTGTGGGCGTTTTATAAATGACTATGTTTGACTGTGTACATAAATAGTTTCTTACGTCTGTTTATTGTAGCGCGCTAAGGAGGCCCAATTCCCCGACTTCGTCAAAGGACCTTTTATCTGTTTTATTACCATATCTTCACGGCAACTGAGCTAGGGATCTAACAATGTAATGTTACTAACAAACAAGTAAAGCGAGGTTATCAAGTTAGTTAGAAATTAAAATTAAATAGTGGAAGTGCATACATTGTAGGTCTTATTTGGCTTTGTTACTATAATCATGAAATTACACATCAATACTTTAAGATATAAGCCTGAAGAAAAACACTAATACGTAAAATATTCTTAAGAAGTTGGCAGAATCATTGCAGCGCTGATTTGTTTTCTCCTCTACCTATCGTTATTTCTCCTGACAAAGTATATTCGGTTTATATATATGAATGTATGTATCTATGTATTAGTATACAAAGTCGGACATGGTCTGAAATATACGCCGAAAATTATATAAACCAAGCATTTAGTTCTTTTCATGAATTGATACGCCTGTTTTACAATCTTTGTTTCCCTAAAATAACGGTAAATACGAACATAAACATCTGAAATAAAAAGAAACAAAATTGGATTAGCAAAGGATCGAAAAGCAATTGGAAAACAAAGCGGACTCTACGCTTTAATTGTTATACAAATAAAAATGCGGCTAATAAAACAAAATATATTATATACTAGAAAAATGTATCTTCACCTCAAAAAAGAACACAAATATCAAGTTTATAAATAATAATGAAAATAAATGCAAGGGTACGTGGAGAGTAATTAAAGATGAAATTAGTAATACTAATTTTAAAGACAATATAGAGAACATCCAAATTGGTAACACAGTAATAACAAATCCAGTAGAAATTGCATCAGCTTTTAATAACCATTACATATATGACACATAATTGTACTAATACGCAAACAAAAGGTAATTCCGATGAAAATTCAACAGTCCACTCAATGTTCCTCAAACCTGTATCCGAAAGCGACGTTCGAACGGAGATATTATCATTAAATAACACAAATTCTGAAGGTTATGAAGAAATTAACACGAAAATTATAAAAGCATGTGCAAATGAAGTAATTGTAATCTTGACATATTTTATCGTTTTCACTTGGCACTTTTTCCGAAGCATTGAATCTATCAATTGTAAAAACACTTTTTAAAGAGGGAGAAAAATCCGACGTCAATAATTATCGCCCAATAACGATAATACCCATTCTGTCGAAGATATTTGAAAATTGCATGTATAAAAGATTGATTGACTTCTGCAATAAATTCGATATTATTACCTTAAAAAATCCACTACCTTAGCTATCTTCTCTCTTATTAATATATATTTTTAACGAATCTTAACAAAAACCATCTTATTACTGGGTTATTCTTTGAGTTATCAAAAGCCTTTGACCTAGTGTCCCATGATTAATTTTTACAGAAGTTAGAAAAAGTCGGGATTAGAGGACCTGCACTTCAATAGATATCATCGTACCTGAACAACAGACAACAGCGGGTAACCATTACAAAAATAGATAAAAATAAAGACATGGTACCACACTCATCCGAATATAAATGTAACAAATTTGGCGTCCCCCAAGGAAGTGTCTTGGGGCCAATCCTATTTCTACTTTATATAAATTCCATTATTGATATAACAAATCATAAATGTGTACTATTTGCCGATGATATTTCTATTATTGTTACATCCGATAGAAAGAATAACACGGTTATTGATCATGAGACTAAGATAAACAACACAATTGAAAAACTATTTTTTTTTTTTAATACATTACATGTTCCTTAAACTTATAAAAAAGCACACAATTAGACCTCTGGGGTCTATCCTAGTATGCCATGGCCTGAGATTTGATCAACGCGCTTTTAATAGTTAATCATAATCGAGTTGATGTAATGTTCCTTTAACTTACGCTTTATGTTTTTACTATTCATTGAATCTCTGATGTTTACAGGTATTTTGTTTAGTAAATTGGGTATTGTAAAAGATGCGGTACGCCTGCCATAAAAGTTATTTTTGCGTGGCACTTGAAATGATTTAGATTTGGCTTGTCGTGTATTCACGTCATATACAGGAATTTGAATATCACTGTTATCAAAATGTTCTATGAGGAACAGCGCCAGAACAGGTAATACCTTGCAATGTTAAAATAACCCCGTGTAATACAATTTTTTACATAGTTTGGTACTACAAGTTTCAGCAAACGTGTTTGCAAATTATGTATTTTATCCAGATAAGTTTTAAATGTGCGTCCGTAACTGGTAAGTCCATAGGAGACTATCGACTCAGCAAGAGCTGTGTACATTTGAAGGAGGGTTTTGTACGGTATATTGCGCTTTATAATGGAAAACTTGGTGAGAATCGCACGTAACTTGCCGCAAACAGATTCCACCTGGTAACTCCAGTTGAATCGGTTATCAATTATTAATCCCAGATAGGTATGATATGGGGCTTGCTCTATAGGCGAGCAGTGGCAGTCTGGTACGCTTTTATGCAGACAATCATGACCATGAGCTATGATTTGAAAGGGATGGGAGGTACCTAAGTGACTTGAATGTACGTATAACAATAATGCAATATGCAATAATGCGTATAGCAATGTGTGTATAACTTTAGTTTTTTATGGATTCAGTGCAAGTCCCATATCATGGGCCCACTTTGTCATAGAAATAAAATCTTTTTGCAAACATTCTGCGGCCAAATTAAGATTTTTATTAGCAGAAAGTATACAGGTGTCATCAGCGTATTGATAAAGGGAACAGCGTGTTATAATATATTCAAGGTCATTAACGTATGCCAGATAGTGGAGTGGACCAGACACTGAACCTTGGGCTGTGCCTTGCGTCACGTTAACAGGTCTGCTAAGGCTAGGACCAACTTTGACGCGATAACTTCTGCTACGAAGGTATTCTTTGCACCAGTCGAGTAGTTTCCCTCTTATACCCGAGTTTTCGAGTGTTTTTAATAGTGTACTGTCCCCGAGTGTGTCAAAGGCCTTGCTGAAATCAATGAATATGAGTATAACATGCTGCTTCTCATCTAGCTAGTTGTTAACTTCATCAGTAAAATTGGAAAGTAGTTGAGCTGTTGATTCCTTACTTTAGAAGCCATAATGTGCTTTGGAAATTATGTCATTGTCCCGATAAAAAGTGTGTATTTGGTCACATATAAATTTTTCTACTATTCTATTTATTGCAGGTAATATAGTTATGGGTCTGTAATTTTCCAAGTGAATGGCTAAACATAAATAATTTATCAATAAATTTAAACAAGTCCGTCTATATACAGTTTAATAAATCAAATAACCCTAAATACAATAAAAAACTAAATATACTTTAAATTGACGAAGTAACACAAACAAAATTTCTAGGCGTATCTATAGACCAAGATATCAATTGGAAAACACGTGTAGTGTATCTAAAAGAATAAATAAAAAGTAAGGTCAAAAACTAAAACCCGACTAAAAGGTATGAAACAAGAAAATATTTAGACAGAAGTCAAGACATATGTACAAAAATGATCAAAGTAAAGCCGTGGTCGCATGCCATTATAATTTTGTAGGTGTACAAGCATGCGACCACGGCTTTACTTTGATCATTTTTGTACATATGTCTTGACTTCTGTCTAAATATTTTCTTGTTTCATACCTTTTAGTCGGGTTTTAGTTTTTGAACTTACTTTTTATTTAAACTATTTTGGGGTTATAGTTTCGTGATAAAGTATTTGCAGAGCAGCTTATTTTTATATTTTATGGTTATGTATGGTTTGTATGTATGGTTATATGTTATTTGCCGTACGTTTTTATTTGTTTTTAACAATTTAAACATATTTATTTACTTGGACAATATGATATATATACATATTTGTAATGTGCTCATCAAGCCCTTTCATTTGATACCCAACATGGCACAATTCAATTATTTTTATTTTTTATTTCGTTACTTTATGTCTTCTAGAGGGCGCCATATTGCATTTAATGTGACGTCACATAGCCTATAACCAGCGGACAATCAAAACGCTTCTAATGATACCTCACTTTTCAAATTATGATAGGCAGTTTAGAAGTTATGAGGTAACAGATGAACATACATACATACATACATACATACATACATACATACATACATAGATACATACATACATTCATACATACATACATACATACCGGTCAAAATCATAACCCTCCTTTTTGCTTCGCCGTAGTCGGGTAATAAAAATTATCACGTAATTGATACTACATAGGAATGTAGGTAGATATCAGATTTTGGAAACTTAGTCAAGTGTATGGCAGTAAAAAACCACTTATAATTTTTCAAACGTAAATAACCTGAAAATACGTAGATATAATAAGATTACAAGATTTTTCTAATACCCACCATAGATGCAACTGGAATATCAAAAATCTGCCATCTTGAATTTAAATCTTTTTGAGCTTCCAGGTGACCTAGTACTAACTAGAAATGTATATTATTCAGAGCCTGGGCATTTTCAGAATATACTTATCTATTCTAGGTTTGAAGTTTATGGTTTAATTATTTATTTATCGTTAAGTAAAACGGTACAGTACCAATAAAAACAAAGAACCTACATAATGTTGAAAATAATTACTTTGTTTATACATAAAAAAACGAATAATTATTAAAAAAAAAAAAAAATAATAACGAATTAAATTAAACAATTTGAAAGTAACATAGAACAGTGGACACCCTTGCATACTTTGTCTCACAGAACACCAGACACATATGCATCACATTCATTCGCAAACTCATCACATTCATTCGCAAACTCATCACATCATACATACATACATACATACCGGTCAAAATCATAACCCTCCTTTTTGCTTCGCCGTAGTCGGGTAATAAGTTTGTATTTGCACTCAAACAGGTTAGAGGCATTACTAACATGAAAACGGCAATAACATCATATCATGCATATGTTCAGTCGTTGTTGCGACACGGTTTGATAATGTGGGGTAACAGCACAGATCATGATAGAGCATTCGTTGCTCAAAAAAGTGCATTAGAGCAATTTACGGTCTTCAACCAGACGAATCATGTAGACCAATATATTCAAAAAAACTTGGTTTGTTACCGCTACCGTCTCTTTACGTATCTATGAGATATGTATGTTTGTAAGGAAGAATCAGGATTTATTTCTTAAAGTAGATGATGTTAATGTCCGAAACCGACGAGACCCCAACAGGCTCGTACTAAGCGAGTTTCCAAGACTAACTAAATATACGGTTTACGGTTTAAGAACATTTGTTTCACTCAAAAAGAATATAATTAGTCACTCCTATGAGGAAAAACATAATAATTAAGATAAGCGACGGTTTCGCTAGGTAATAAACTAAAATAAATTAAGTTTTAAAAAACGTACAATTCACACATTATTCAGGTGGTGTTTTACATAATAAAAGCCACCTTGCAATGTGTGTACGTTTATATCATAAGTTACCAAATGATCTCAAAAAGTTAAACACTAGATATCATGATACCCACACATTGAGCAGGTTGCCAATAGAGTCAGGAAATTAAGCTGTATGTTCAGGACTCTTAGACACGTCGTTCCCAAGACTGCCGGTAATCATTCAGCCATCCAAAAGATTTCCTTAAGATGATTTATGTTGCGCTAGTCCAGTCAGTACTTTCCTATTGTATACTTGTCTGGGGTGGTGCTGCCAAAACAAAATTTCTAGCAGTGGAGAGGGCACAACGCGCTCTTATCAAGTGCATGTATTTAAAAAAAAAAGATATCCTACTGAACACCTATTTCGAATTAGTTACTTGTTCTCAGTCAGGAAACTTTACATTACACAAATTATATTTTAAAAAAACAAAAGTCTCTTTCTGGTGTCTCTATGATGCTGCCATATTGAGAAAAAAGAAGGAAAGATATGAAATTAAATATCCCTAGGACAAGGACTTTGCTTGCCAGTATGCAATTTAGTAAACGGTCTGTTGCGCTATTTAATAAAATCAATAAATACATCTATATTTATCCCAAAAACTACTATAACAGTAAAAAAAATATTATGACACTTCTGAAACCTTGACACATACACACCCTCACACTCATGTACTCTCAGTCACACCTACAGGCTGCACTTTCACTCACAATACTCACACACATACTTACACCCACACATACACGCATTTGATTTAATTTAAGTTAATGTTAATTTGTGTAGTTTTAGCATAAACATAATACGATTTGCTATTTATATTATAACACGTCTTGCTATGGAAGAGCGGACTCTCCTAATACAGGCAAAGTTGTTCAGTATGAAGCCTTAAGCTTCTACACTTAAAGCCTACAGCCAGGGGCAAAAAAGTATTCTAAATTAAAACTAGGTGAGCGCTCGCTATGGGCACCCCCTGTGGGGTACGAATCTCAGCTTAGGGCATCGCTGGGGGGAGGACGGAAAGATGGGACAGGCTGGATTAAATCAGGATAATTATTATTATCAGCGGAATTTAAAGCTACGTGCTCAGCTGCAACAACTGCTGGCACCTCGTTATCGAGCAAGGGTCGAGGGGAGTATCATTTACTCGGGGGCGCGGTCGCGATCACAAAGGACCTCGGCGGCGAGGTCGGAATGACGGGAGGCGTCTGTTTTTATAAACTATACTGGTGGCCCTATTCTTCTCCTGGAACAGTGTAATGGGGTCATCTGGGTCGGAAAGTACATGCCTCGGGCGGTAGATTCTCCTGATGTTAGAGGGGACATAACAGACTGCTTCGACAACCAGAGGGTTGCGATGTTTGACAGGGGTGTCAAAGTAACACTTAGACATGCGTTTTAGGAACTGATGAATGGTGGGAATTTTACAGTCGAGATGGAGGATCTCGTTTCTCTTGGTCATTTATATCATTGTTGCAATTTTAGGTACCTACTTCTAAAATAGCAACAATGATATAAATTCGCTGGCCATTGAGCACTTGCTCTTCAAAGTTAGGTCGTGTTTGCGTTATTAGTAACAAACCACACTGAAGAGTTGAGCACGAGTACGAACGGTTCACTGAAACCTCAAGAACAATGTATTTTGATATTCGATAGCAAAATACTTGTGATTTTCTGTGTAGTGCCAAGACCGACCGCCACAATACGTTGCCTGGAACCAGCTTGCAACTTTCCGACGGCTCTCATCATCTCTTCTCGTGACAAATGATGTCGTCAAATTAAAATTAAAATTCAAAAGTCATTTATTCAAACTAGGCTGAGAATCAGCACTTTTCGAACGTCAAAATTACATAAGACAGTCCCCCAAAAACGCCCAACCTTCACCACTTCCTAGTGCCTTTAGCTGGGAAGAAGAAGTGGCGCAACAAACTCCCCAGCAGCACAGCTGTCTGTTTAAGTTAGAGAATGATTCTATACAATAGTATACAAAATAACTTACATTATGAAACACAAAACATAATTCAAATGATAAATTATAGGCCATATGTCAGCTAGCACACGCCAATATACCAACCAAAAACATCGAGAACTATTATACTCAAGCATTATTTAAAAAATAAAAAGAAAAATAAAACTAAACGTAAACAGAACTAAATATCTAAATAAAAGCCTCCAGACATAAAGTGCGTGCCCGCTTACATAAAGCTGTAATTGGCAGTTATAAATGATAAACTAGAACCGTCGCTCCATATCGATGCAATTTTTTTCAGTTCCGATGCAGAAATTGTAATGGTTTTGTAAAAACGCTATTACACACTTTTGTAGGATTCCTGATTGTCTGTTGATTTTCTATTTTTAATCAAAAAGGGAAATTTTTTTTTTTTTTAACGTGAAATTCACTAAAAATATCAATAACAATCCAAAAAAGTTAAAATAATAATCCTCAATTGCAGCGATACTCCAAAACGTACTTGATCCCTAGATACAGTAATAGGCTATCTAGCAAAAAAGTCCTTTAATGAAACTCTTATACTAACACTGGTAAAGACTTCCATTCTTTTAATATCATTCCACAAGCTTTGATATACTCAAGATCACTTGTTCTTATAACTTAGGCTTTTATTACAATTCAGGATTAAGTCTTGTAATACTCAAGATCACTTCGACCCTTCGAGAACATTCGAAAACATTGTAAGTCTTGATACACTATTACGAGATTTTTCAATCCTGGTACCTGTCAAAGTAACTACATCGATGTATGTAAACATTTTAATTTTTTTATAATAAAAAAAAAGTTATCCAATATTATAGTATTGTAACTTTTTACAATTAGACTCCAATTAAAGAAAGTGTTAGCGAAAGAAAAACGTATTTAGAGTTACACTTAAAAAAAATCACAGTAGTTTTCAAGCGCCTACCAAGAATCTCAGTGAAACCGAAACGTATATCAACTTACAATGTTCTTCCACCAACTGAATCACGCTTGTGGCTTATAGAAACTTAGTTACGTTATTATTTCACCGAGATATTGTCACAACAGATAGAAAGGTACGTTTTCTTTTCACTTAAAAAACACTAGGATGTCTTCGGTATCAATTGTTACGTTATTCTTCGTACAAGAAACAACGTACTAAAAGCAGCTTATAATATTGTGTGCGAAGTTACAACTTTCTTTCACAGATATTTTATATTTTTCACTATCGTAACTCTCACAAAAATCTTTGTTAGGCTAGTTACCGAAAAAATAATTATACCGATGGATGAGGATTGAAAAATTTGTGTTTCTGTTTTTTTTTTGAAAACCTGAAAGTCTAACAGATACCCCTTTTATCGCGATTCAAAGTGCACGAAAACGTTTTTTGGCTCTCCTGTAAACACTCATTTTCGAGTTACAATTTTATTCGAATCGCAGGTCGACTTGTTCTTATGACTAAGGTTTATAGCTACAAGATTAGGTTATAAGACAGTTGTAAGACATAATTGCATGTAGCAAGACTAATAGTCTTTGTAAAATTTCTGCTGCTGTTGTAGCATTTAGTGAGAGTATAAGATTTAATGACTTATTTAGGGGAGACCTTAATAAGATCGTAAAAATATAGTCTTGATCAGAATTATTATAAGAGTAAGAGCACTAAATTAGAGCGCTATGAGATCAATATGAGTTTATATTAACATGGAGGCGAATAGTTCTTATTATAACTTAAATAAGCGCTATTATGCTTATAATAGTCTTAACACGCTCTTAGTCACAATAATTTTTAAATATGGCGAATATTAGATGAATTAGATTGTAATAAATTTATTAAAACAATTGTGTGACGTAAAATTTAAAGAGGCGCTTTTAAAAAAAAAACATAGCATATTTTAACATTGAATATTATTTCTCAATGATTTCACATCCTATATATTCTATTCCTTTTCACCATTTTGGTACGGAACCCTAAAAACGGTCAAAATACGGCCATTTATGCCGCAAATAAACCAGTCTATTTGGTACTTCCCGCTGGCCAGGCAGCATGAAGTTTGGCGAGAAGTAAAGAGGAAAATAAATAGTAAGGTCAAGTAAAGAGGAAAATCCGAAATTGGTCATTTATAGTTATATATGATCTGCAAAGTTAAGTTTTTTCTTCAATCTGGGATCAAAAATTCATAGGCCGTGTCTTGAAGTAACATTTAGTCTGAATTTCATTACTCTATTAAAAGTTATTTTTCAATTGAAAAGTTAAGTTTGTCCTTCAATCCAAGTTTGTCAATTTGGAAATTCGGACAGCTGAGCAAGCACAGCTTTGAGACGGAACCCCCAGGGCGCAAGTCCTACTCACACTTGTCCGGTTTAAAAAAAAACAGTTATACAATGCCGCCCATGGGTGTGCCCGCCTGTATTTTTCTGAATATTTATAAAAAAAATATCGAAAAATAACTTTACTACTACTTACTTGTCTACTTACCTTGATTTTTATATCTTTATATTTTTTTTTAAATCATGTTTCAAATAATTTTTTTTCAAATTATGATTTTATGGACTGGCACTTGTATTTTTTTAAAATAAATACCGTTTTTAAAAAAAAAAAAAAAAAATTTCTCCTCCTTTTTTTTGTACAGTCGAAAAATTTTAAAAATAATAAAAAAGATTATAAATCAAGCCAATAACATCGGAGATATGGCAAACGCTACTCAAAACATCAAAAATTGAATTACATGAAAAATGTTAAAGATAGTTTAAGTTAGTTTTCATGAATATTTAAAAAAATACGGGCGGGCATGCCCATGAGCGACGTTGTATAAGAATATGAATCTAAATGCCTTTCTTAAAATACCAATTGTTAATTTTACTATTATTAATTATCACCAATAATTTGTAATAACTACTCTTGCCGCCATTGAACACAAAGGCTCGTGCAGACCAGCGCGACACGCGACGCGACACAAAGGCACCGCCGCGCCCGTCGCGCGACGAGCGGTGCCTTTGTGTCGCGTCGCGTGTCGCGCTGGTCTGCACAAGCCTTAAGGCTTTAATACCTACATGTTAGAAATTAAGGTTAGTTTATGAATTTTAAATTGTAATAACTTTTGGCCCAGTGAACCGATTTTTGAATGAAAAAAAGATTCAATGTTAATTCAAGATATGGACTATGGCAATATTTCCAAGCCCTTAAATCTCTTGAAAAGAAGACACAAAAAAAAAGATGTTAAAGATGTTTCTAAGTGACTTTGCTTTTGACGTCAATAGTTTTTGAGATACAGTTTATTTTCGGTTACAACCGGAGAATTAACTTTGTTTTTTATAGTTTTTTCGAGAAATACAAACTTATTTTTGCAGTCGATAAAATTGATACTATGCAATGTTTATGCGTAAATATTCATCCTAATTACGGAACCCTTCACTGTGCGTAGTCCAACATACACTTGGGCAGTTTTTTAAATATCGTTTTGAAACTACCTCAAAAAAAAAACCAATTTCTATTACTCGAGTAAAATTATCCTATTAAAAACAAATACTACCAAACTCATACAACTAACAAAAAATATAGACGTCATTTAAAAGTGTTTGCGGAATACCTACCTAATTTATAGAATTAATTTAACATCATTCCCGAACAAAATGTTTTTGCCTACCTACCTAAAAAATGTATACTAGGCATTCTGTAGCAAACTATCAAAAATAAAATCCACAATAAATAATTGTCCAATAAATTAAAAATAATTTAGAACAGCGTTCCGAATTTAAATTCAAATATAGAAACAATTCGGCGCGAAATTCAATAAATGAGGTAAGTCTCTATCCACGTCCTGTCTGTTGACTCGTTTTATATTGAATGTCCTAAAAACGATTAAAATTAAACTAGAAAAGTATAAATAATTATTTTATACAATGCTAATTGTATTTAATTTTATTTCAATTTTCAAGTATAGATTTCAGACATTCGACATACATACCTAAATTAATCGAGACAATTAAAATTGAAAAAAAAAAAACGTTTGGCATAATCGTTTTCGCACATCATTACAATAAAAAAAAAACAATGATCGGCGATTTTTAACACAAATTCAATAGTAGTAATGAATATTACGTGTTATTGAACGTGTGTTCGTATAATAAGTTAAGATCTGGGCATTTTCTAGTTGTTTATAATATTTTTAATCATATTTGTCACATTTTAAATCATATCTACATGTGTTATTTGTGAAAAGTTAAAATGTAAACACGCACGATTGGCGCGAAACTTCGACTTTTGATAATAAAAAACTTCATTACCACTACTTATTTAACTTGAACAATGGATGAATTTGTCCAATAATTAAATGTTGTAATAGTCACTGACCTTATGGTGGAGTTTGGATGTTCGAAATCCCCAATTTTTATGTTTTTTAGCCTCGACCTCGACTGTCATCAAAATGGCGATTATCGCATTTACAGGCTTGAATTTTATAAAGGTAAATTAATAATCTTGCGCGCTAAATATGAAACATTTAATGGCATAAACATTATTTTAGCCAACTCTCTTAATTAAAGATGAATAATCTCATTGGCAGCAGCATTTTCAGTGCTTCTATAGGAAGGTTTACTCTAACAAATAACACAACAATAAAAACTAAAAACATTTTATTTCTCATAGAATTTAAAACGGCTTCAGCTTCATTCTCATAACGTAGTCATGGTATGAAAGCAGCGTAGGTACGGTAGGTGGTAGGTGTACGCTTTCCCACGAAACAGTAATAAGCAATGATGATCTCTTAAACGATTTGTCCTATTTTGCTCACTTATCAATAATTATGTACACCAAGTCCTGCTGCTCACACGTCACGATTTGATTCTGGCCCTAACCAGATTATTGTTTTGACCTATTAAGGGTAAATCTCTTAAACTCTAGGGTGGCTCTGTTTTTATCATCACTTGCTTGCCTATAAATATCTCTGGTAGCAGCCTCTCTCAATAAGCATGACAAACTTTATCCAAATGTATGACCTAGAAAGTAAGAAAGTACTTCTTATTGTTGTTTATTTACTTTTGTTTTATAATTATATCACTCATAGTAATTCTGACATTTTAAAAACACTAACCTGATGTCTTCTGTGACTTGCAATTGACATGCCACATGCAAAACATAATATGCTTAGATTTCCATGAGCAAGTAATACTTGGGATAGAGTTGTAGATAATATAATCAATAATGTCAAGTCTTGCAATAACACATGTCATCGTCATACCTGAAAAAGGTAAAAAAATTCAGTGTATTTACTTATGTAATATAATTACATCATACTATAGACATTTACAGCTGACGACGCGCGACGTACCCCTGACTGAACATAGGCCTTCTACTAACAGGCTGCTAAAATCAATGAGGTTATACAATACGCTAAAATAGTGAAAGGTGAACGGGTGTTTATAATAAATATTTAAGAACTTATTAAACTTACCCAGAGCCATGGAAAGATAAGCAATAGTTCGTCTGGGTTCAATTTAAATTAACAGCATTAAATCGTAACGTAATTTAAGTATAAAGTAAATACGGAAAAATAAATTCAAATCAACGTAAAACAAACAGCCAACAATGCCATAGATCTGACAGATATTTTTTTGACAGTTTGACATTATGCATGGTGTCAATGTTACCAGGTTTAATTATTTTGGTAATCGATTGACGAAATCGATTGGGTGATTAGCAGTGATCGGAGTAGGTAGATTGATTTTATGTAGGTACTCGCATCATGAATAGTCATAGAAATCATAACATGGATAAGCCTTTTTTCCGGGATTTCATTTTGGTACTTACGGGATTTAATCAAATATTGTTAAAGTAAGGATTTTTAAACTACTACATTAGAAATTTATAAACATTTAAAATATATTAAATTATTATATTGTTTACGGTATACCTATCCTTTTCTTGGAGTCCGATCACCTATATACTATTAAAAAGACAGCATAAGGGTTAAACATTTCTTATTCATATTGATGTATTCTTTATTTTACACATCACAACATTTGAAATTCCTTAAAAAAATCTTAATAATTTCAAAATCCCGGAATCCCGGAGGCATATCCATACTAATATATACGTGCCAGTTCATTGACCCCAAATCAATCTACCTACTCCGATCACTGGTGATTAGTTTATAAAATAACATTACTGTCTCGAAACACTTTTAAGTTTTTGAATATATTCAGACCAGATAATATTTTAGGTATTGTAAAATCATTATTTTACAGTATTTGAGTATAATAAATAGCATTTGAAACATACTCGTGAAGTGGATACTCCACGTACTCCATGTAGGTTAGTATCGATATTTTCAATCGATTACAAATTATTTTATTGGAATAGTCTGTCATCTGGAAACATTCAAGTTAGGATTGAATGGCGGATGTAGTACTATAAATATCAACAAAATAAATATTTACTAGGTTCTCTAATGATAGCAGAAATAAATTTTGATAAAAAACGACTTAACTTGAAAAAAATACGACATAATTTTTGATAAATAAGTTTTGACACGGGACCATACCGTGGGCCTGCTTTCGAGAAATCTCCTTTCAACTTTCTGGTCATCCGGAAGTGGATTAAAGGTTTTTGATGACCCATGATATGTAATTGATAAAAATGCCGATTTTTAGACGTTAATATCTCAATAACCGTTTCAGTTTTATTTATGAAATTTGGAGTTCTAGTTAGTCTAAGGGGTTTTAATAAGTAAACCAAATTTCATGTGCTAATGTTACATAGATTTTGAGTTATTAAGGGGTCAAAAGTGGCTCCAAATGGTTCGTGTAATATAACACACTGTACCCGTGTCTTGCCTGGAACTTGGCTCGACACGCTCCCGCGTGTCTAGATCACGACTTTGCACAACAAAGTTCATTTCGAACCCAAGACCGTTGGTTGCCAGACCGACGCGCTACTGCCGGCAGTTTAACCGTAGGGCCATTGCCGCCGCTAACGTATTTCAAAGTAACTTACTTTTTCTTTGAAATACTTTAATTCTCTACGTTTCGTGTTATCAAGACCGAAGCTGTTGCAGTGGATTGGTTTCTTAAAAACATTGTGATCAAGGCAATTTTTGTTAATAGTAATGTAATTGAGATCGTAGAAAAAAACATCAAGCTAGATACAGGATTAGGAAAATCGCTTCGAATGTTGCCTTCGGCTAATTTAAGGTTAATTCATAACTTATTCATTGCTTTTTTAAGGTTTTTAGAGGCGTGATGTTATTCGCCCATGGTCGTCGAAGGGTTAGGCACCTGTACTGGTTGGGGTACTTGTTTGGCTAAGGGGCTACGGTAGGTGTTTATTTTCCACAATCACAATGTAGAGGGAGGTAATTTATTTGTTCATCTTTACAGAGATGACCTTACAACATTAACATAATTGTTTGATCTGTAACTAGCTTTTGCCCGTGGCTTTACCCGCATTCAGGAGCTATCCCATGCGGTCAGGCAGGCGGTCAGGAGTTATCCCATGGGAACGTACTACCGGGATAAAAAGTATTCTTTGTGTTAATCCAGGCTATAAACTATCTGTATGACAAATTTTATCCAAACCCATTCAGCCGTTTTTGCCTAACAAACATCCAAAAATACAAACTTGCACATTTTTAATACTACTTTATACTATATTTAAACAATCAGTTTGTTTGGACGATGAGAAGCTCGTGGCTAAGTACTAACAGCCGCAAGGGTCGATCCATCAGGTTAAGCTACGCTTGCCGGGGTTGGTCCGTGGATGGGTGACCATTTCTACATACCGAGACTCCTCCGTGCCTCGGAAAGCACGTTAAGCACTTGGTCCCGGTTGTCATTCGTGGATCTTTGACAGTCGTTACGGGTCGTCAGAAGCCCGAAAGTCTGACAACCAGTCTTATCAAGGGGTATCGTATTACCTAGTTACTGGGTTGTGGTGGTCAGATAGGCAGTCGCTCCATATAAAATACTGGTAGTCAGCTGCATCCAATCAAGTCAATATTTAATTGAGAAAAAAAGATGTAAACCACCATGTTCGACGAGATCTTGAATCTTATTTTAATACACCGTCATATTCACTTAGCGCACTTCAGGCTGAAGCTTCAGCTTTAATGCTCGAAGTTTATAACAATATTAAAGAAACATCAGCGCTAAGCGTATTAATTATTTTAATACGTTTAGCGCTAAAAATATTCGAGCGGTTTAAAATAATCGAGCTTTTAAGATCTTTTTCATTCTGTCGCATCGGTAAGCCGAAGCGGAACTATGTGGAGGTGCCTAAGAGAGCCTGGCCATAAATACATTTTATAAAAATTGGCGCAGGTGCTTGTATTATACCTCAAACTATAGCTAAGAAGTTAGTCTACTATATTACGCATAAATTATGTATATGGCTGATACTGGTTTATAGCAAAGAACATCTAAATACTACGATTCAAAAATTATCACAAAAACATCTTTATACATTTCATTTTTACATTTTTAGATTTAAATTCTGGTGAGCTAGCAATGAAAACCATACAAGTATTATACCATTCCAGAAAGCTTATAATATATACTTTTGTTTGGTATGTATAAATATGTTATATATTAGTTAAATATTTACTAGAAATATTTATCTCAAGAGATATCATTTTTGCGTATCTGTAACTTTCAATTAGAGTTTTAACAGTTGCCGAAATTTGCCGAAGGTCTGTAAATGATGTTATTTGATAGGAAATTTTATGTTATTATACAAAAAGAAAAAAAAGTTGCAACTTCATTGTGTAATATGAAGAATCTATTATAACATGAAGTGGTAAGAAAAATACATATAAATACGTTGGTGAAGCTATTTGATTCATTAGTTGATATACGTTATACTCTTGTGATATTTTATTAATTGCGGTTTATTAATATATCGAGTATTTTTCACCGCATTTAAGTTCACATAACGACAAATTATCAATAAAGCATATCGGAAATCGCATTACTACACAACGATAATTAGATATTTCTACCACATTTTGCACACGAATTCGATTCGATTTTCGATTTGACATTGAAATCAATTATTTTATATAAAATAATTGATCTATTGTATTTATCTGCATACTCAATAATTACATACTGGTTTTTATTCGTCATTGTCGATACTACGAGGGTACCTAACTACCTACCTTCTCGCAATGAGTGAATTCAACTGTACCAGACGCGACCTATGTCTTGTTCTAAGTGAAAGTGATGGGAACATGATGGAAAAAATAATCCTTTAACACGTTATATACGGCATCATTTTATCAACTCCTCCGAGGCTAATGTACAAGATTGTCGGAAGTGTAAAAAAATTGTCATTTATGCAACTGTTGTCTAATAAGGGGTATTAAAACACGAATGTGGGTGTTTTAATACCTAATTATGTACATTGCATACAAGACTTTATCTACACCCATGATATGAATGGTCCCCCCTCATATGAATAGACCCCTCTATGAAAGGTTCTGAAATTGTACAATATTGTTTTCTCGACTTTTCCGGGAATAATTGGTTATAAATTTCCTTTGCTGCGTTAAAAATATCTATCTGGTGGTGTTATCAAAGCTTGTACCTATCACTCTTTTTTTGTAAACATCAAAGTTGTTTTCCAATATCGAACAAAAATGGCGGGATACGACGTGAATTCGAAGAACCTATCAGTTTTTTTTATTACGGTGCTCTGGTAGTTAACGCGCGTACATGTTCTTTTTTGAAATTCGAGTTGCATAATGAAATTTAGTACGACAATGACACTTGTTTGGATGATATTATAGTTACTATGACACTGATTGTTTTAATGTTGGCAATATTAGCTCTATTCTGCAAGTCCAAGATTGGTTTACGGTAAATAATCTGGTACTTAATAAAAAAAAAACCAAATGTATTAGATTTAAATTACCTAATGTTAAAAGTAGCGAATGTGACATCATATTGAATGGAGAAAAACTGGAATTTATTAATCAAACAGTTTTCCTAGGAATCACGCTAGACGAGAAATTACAATGGGGACCTCATATAACATCTCTTGCGGGGCGGTTAAGCTCGGCCGCTTATGCTGTTAGAAAGATAAGACAGTTAACAGATGTGGAAACCGCGCGTTTGGTCTATTTCAGCTACTTCCACAGCATTATGTCGTATGGCATTTTATTGTGGGGTCGGGCTGCTGACATTGAATCCATCTTTATTTTGCAAAAGAGAGCTGTCAGAGCCATTTATAATCTACGTCGCCGCGAATCTCTCAGGGAACTTTTTAAAAGGATTAATATTATGACAGTACCTTGCCAATTCATTTATGAAAATATTATGTATGTAAGGAAAAATCCACATCTCTTTAATAAAATTAGTGATAGACATAATTTTAATACTAGAAATAAAGATAAACTAGATCAACCATTTTTCAGATTATCTAAAGTACATACATCTTTTATGGGGTACTGTGTTAAATGTTACAACAAAATACCTTGTGACATATTGCAATTAAATGAAAGAAAATTTAAAACTCATATCAAAAGTACACTTTGTAAACAAGCATATTACAAATTAGAGGATTATATCCAAGATAAGAGTGCTTGGAAACATGCTGGTCCTGCTCCATAGGACAATTTAGAATCAAGACAAAATCAAACTGGTTGCTAATTTAATTGTAAAATTGATTATTTTGTGTTTTATAACATTGATTTTACATTCTGTGATTACTTTCTCACACACTTATTAATTACAAAATTTCAGGAAAATCGTCTATTTTTACAATGTTTATTCTAGGTGCATCGTCTACACATATAGGTAATATTATTTAACAAATGTACGTGCATATACAAACAATTGTAAAACATTTTAAAAGAGTAACGGTGGAGTTTCTTGCCCATTCTTCTCCATACGAAAACTACCTTTTGGAAGGGGCGACTAGAATCAATTTTAATATTTTGTAAATTTTGACGTTCAAAAGTGCCATACATGGGCCTATTTGAAATAAATGATTTGACTTTGACTTTTGACTTTGACTTTGAATAAGCTGTTTCAGAAACTTTTACAGAGGATTTATAGCATGGGTGTAGATAAAATTTTATTACTATCTTTAGTCGAATAATCCACTTAAATGTTGTCTTTTTTCTTATTTAATTTAATAAATAACAGTAATTTGAAGACTTTATTTTGAATAAGTTATAATATTTTAGGTCACATTATTTAAAGGTAGTCGTAAATTTCAGATCATTTTTCAATATTTCATATTTAGTATGTTTTATTACTATTAAATATATATTTATATCCAGAAACTGTACCTATATTATTTTAGAGGATATTTATTCTAGATTATCTAAAAAAGTAAATCTGCTGTATATCTATAAAAAACATGTAAGTTATGGATTTATGACCCGAAACCGACTTAATCTCCACATAGTGGCGGCGGGTAGGTAGCGGAGCTTTAACCACTGAGCTATTGGAACCTACTGCAGATGGAGCTAACGTTGTTCTTAAGATAAGCTTCTTCAGCATCTTGTCTATGAATGTTTTATAGGCTGTGAACTTGGAAAGTTATAGAAAAGGCTTCTCTTGTAAGGTTTTAAGTTAGAAAATATGTATCGCCTCTGAAAGTCGCTTAAATGCCGCACAGTGTAACAAATGTCATAAACAGATAATTCGACACGACATAAATGCTAGGATACAAATTGCACTGGCTAACTTATTTAGAAACTTTCTCTCTTTCTCCTAGGAGAGCTACTTACTGCTATTGGTGATGCAGGAAACGATGCTCTCCTTGAATTCTATGAGGCTAGAAGAGAAACCGTAGGTCAGTGTATGTTTAGGATTTGTTAAGTATTCAATTAAAAAATAATTTTGATTTTAGAAATTTGTGATTACCTATATTTGAGATAAGTATATGATGGGCAATAAAAGCCTGGCTCGTATGCCATCTCAAATAATATATCCTAAACACTTAGTCCTAACAGGTTGTTCTGGTATAACTTTGCTGCATAAGTAAAGTTTCTTGTAGTTTTTTCTTTACACTTCACGCACTTTTTTATGTCAAGTATGTTCACCAAAAGATTAATAAGTGCAGTTTTAAAAGTTTAGTGAATGAAGTTTTAAAAGTTTCTTTTAGGTTTTTTTTTTTTTTTTTTTAAATTATGTTAGTTGTCCTCAATAAAGTTAATTTAAAGTTTTAACAGAATTTTCACTGGTTAAGTTTGCGAATTTCTAAAGTGTAAAATTATTTCGTTTAAAGTCACTTAAATGTAATTGTTTAATCGAGAGTTCTATTTTTTCCGAGATGCGACCGGCTGATGCTAGGACCTCCGGTGCACTTTTAGTCTCTAATGAAAATACCCCGTGCGTACGGGCGATTTTTTCCCGCGGCGATTTTTTTCGCACATTGGATTTTCAACGCTCTGTTTAGCGCCAAGAGTTGAAAATCCTAGAGTGTTGCACTCTGTTGGATTCTCAAGGCTCGGCTCAACATCGAGAGTTGAAATACTAGTGCGCGATAAAATCCCGCCGTGAAATTATAAGGCCGTGCGAACGTGGGTTTAGGGGCTCCGCAGTACCCACGGACACGTCATCCGCTGTTACTGCACTATGATCTACTGAGCGGCCAAGGTTACAACGCCGGCGACAGCATACAGAGGGGCGGAAAGATTTTGCTATTGCATTGACTTTAATTTTAATTTAATGTCCGTTACCGCCTATTGTATAAGGACCGCCTTACTTCTAGGAATGAGACTTTACACTTTCGGTTTTTAAGACTTTATTAACTCACATATTAAAATAAAATATATAGGTAATATATGGTTTTACACCTCTGCCTAACCCTCTGGGAATACTGGTTATGTTATGGTCTATAATAGTACTACTTTATAACTAGTAATTATTTATTAAAGATCACAATAAATATAATTGAACGATGCTTGATAGAAAGTTTCTAAGAGAAGTTTGAAGTTTTGTACAAGCTTCTTCCAAGTTTCAGGTTGTATCGCGATGTCGTGAAACTGTTTGAGAATTTTATATATTTTTTGGAGGCAGTATAATATGAATTTAGGACGTTGGCGTAGGTAGCTCTAAAAGTGGAGGTCTGCCTGGCTTGGGTGGGGCACCGCCGCCGTGTCCTCGTGGAGGCGATCGGTGGCGAGGATCTCTCGTGTCCAGCCCTGGTCCAGGCCTTGTATGGAGCGAGAAGGCATGAGTCACCTCCTTCTGCGAAGCAGTAATGCTCGCGAAGGAGGAGGCGGAACGCGTGGGGTAGAGGCAAATTTCGCGCCCTCACGCTCCCAGTCGCCGCAGGAGCCGCCCTGGGCCTCGGGAATCCCAGGCTGATTTCCAGCCACCGTAGGCGCGGGCTTGCGGACGGTGAACAATGGGTAGCTCGCCGTGCGATAAGGACCAGTAGTGCTATTCTGTAAAAATCTCACCGTGATATCTTAGGTGAAGTGAGCTGCCAATAGTGTCAATCCTTCGCAACTGACAGCTCACTCCACGCTCACTTCACCTAAGATAACACGGTGAGATGGTTACAGAATAGCACTACAGCAGTGCTATTCTGTAATAATCTCACCGTGAACGCTTAGGTGAAGTGAGCTTGAAAGTGAGCTGTCAACAGTGTCAATCCCTAGTATATGGTGGAATGACAGCTCACTTCAAGTTCACTTCACCTTAGCGTTCACGGTGAGATTTTAACAGAATAGCACTGCTGGTCCAGGTCGACGGCGTGTTGTGTTCCACGCGCGCCTCAAGCGATGTCAGCAGAACTGACGGGGTCTGCTAGGGCTAATGCCTGCCAGGGTCGCGGGAAAGTCTGAAATGGATACCGTGGCCCCTGTCAACATACAGGCAACTGAAGGAACACGGGTGGGTTTTAGTCAGTAAGAGTCTGACACGGGAGAAGTTATTTGAAAATATACAACCCAAAAAAAAGGCAGCTCTAAAAACAACAAAACTAGGTATTACTAGTTATGATTATAATTTTTACGTGTGTGAGGCAACCCACACACATCTGCAAGAAATCTGTAAACTACATAGTATATACATACTGTACACTACGATCTGATTGGCAAGTTATTTGTACCCGTTACTTCCTACCAACTAGTAGGAAATATTCAGAAAATGAGTAAATATTCGAGCTGCATTTGATGTTCCTTACATCGGGATTTTCGTTTTCATACATACATAACATCACGCCTTGTTTCCCAGAAGGGTTGGGCAGAGGTGTCCCTGTAGCAGGTACACCCACATTTCGCCAGTTATGTTTAAGTCCCATGTAATAGGGGGCGAGCCTATTGCCATCAACCGGGCACAAATCCAGACTCCGGGCTGCTACTGAGAAATTTCAGATAGAAAAATCCAATATCACTTTGCCCGACCCGGGAATCGATTTTCGTTTTCCAATGATTATTTTCAGGTTTCAAAGAACCGCTGTCCTCTGCGTCCTCGTTAAAGGAATAAAAAAAACTTGTGTCACTATTATTTTTTATGTGATCCCTCGCCCACGGTTCACGCGCTTTTGTACGGCTCCCGGCTCCGGCTCATGCTTGCACTTTCTTATAAGCGCATAACTGACACCGCGGAAGCTCAGGGCATGAACCGCGTTATGGAAACTAACATTCTTGATACAAGAAAACCGCCCCTTGGCGGGTTTTGGCACCTAAACTAAACTCATTTTTAACCGACTTCAAAAAAAAGGAGGAGGTTCTCAATTCTTCCGGATATTTTTTTTTAAATGTATGTTCCCCGATTACTCGAAGACGGCTCGACCGATATGAAAAATTCTTTTTTTGTTTGTAAGGGTATACTTTCAAGTTGTTCTCATTGTTATTTGGTCACGATTTGATGATGGGATCTTGGAGAAATCGAGGGAACTCTTCAAATATTATAGGCACATCTATAGCGATTTGGGTATTTTTTATGAGCAGTTGACATAAGGCTATATATAGTAACTTAGATAAATTACAAACCAACCCACAAAAAGTGAAAAAAAAACCTAAAAAAAAAATACAACCGACTTCCAAACTATAAAGTGAAAAATAACTTTAATTTCGGAAGTCGGTGTCAGAAACTAAAAGAGGCGCGACACGCGACGCGTCACAAAGAAGCCTTTACATGGCACAAAAGTTAATTAGGAATTAATAAAAAATAAAATAATAAGAGAAACATTATTACACACAGCTATAACATTTATGTCAACACTATGAGGACCACAAATTGCGTTCTTTCATTTCATGCAACGGTGTTTCGTCATTCGTCGGGCTTTCGACGCACACAGGTAACATATTTTCCACACATTCGACGTAGAATGAACAGGGCTACTATATTGGTAGGATTATCCAGAATATCCTGTATCATGGGTCTTGATTTCACGCCTTAATGTCACGGTTCATAATCGCTGTCGTAGCCAGGGCTCCATGAGTTGGTCTTCTTTTTTCATGACAAAATCTCGCTGAGACAAAGGTATTTTCTTGTTTCATAATGTAGTTATGGAAAGCATAACTGTTTCAAGCAACTCCGAGGTTTCGGTTTGGTGATCAATTCGTTATGGAGCATAGATTTTGTTATCGCTTTTTATGTATTTTCTTATATTAAAGAACCAGTTGTGAAAGTTGTCTTGAGACCTATAAATAAATGTTATGGCAATTGGACTATGGAGGTTTGCTTGTGGTGCAATAAGTATTTACGTACAGTTGGTTTGAAGTGTAAACAGCTGTATTTGTGTGGGCCTTCCGATGTTGGTAAATCTTCTTACATAGAATGTTTGATTGGTCTTGTAAATATGAAGTATGTTTTTTATCCTGGTGTTGGTAAATTTTTCATGCACGGCTTTCGTTAGGGTTATCATAAAATAACATTGTTTGAGGAATTTTCTAATAAGTTTTGAGTTCCTTGTATGTTAAAAAGGTTATTGGAAGGTCGTAAGTATACTTATCCTGTGAAATGTGAGAGTGATATGATTTTGGCATTTAAGGGTCCCATTATATTTGTGTCTAATGATTTGGATGATAATATAGATGAAGCTTTAAACAATCGTTTGTTGTTTGTTAGTGCCTCAGAGGCGTTTTGGGAGGCGAGTCGGGCGTGTGTACCGAAGGTGGAAGAAGATTCGCCCCCGTGGTGTCAAGAGACAATTTGCTTATCGTCGGAAGATGAGGCGTCCCAAGCGTAGATTTCGTCGCTTTGACTTCAGTCATGGTCCAAAGACATCAGAAAATAATTTACATAGGAAATGAGAATAATCCAAACTAATATTGTTATAAATTCTAAAGTAACTCTGTCTGTCTGTATGTTACCTTTTCACGCCTAAACTACTGAACAGATTTCGATAAAATTTGGCAAGGCGATAGATGGCATCCCGGAGAAGGATTTTTGTCTCAAAAATAACCCTAAGGGGTATAGGGGATGAAAGTTTGCATGGGAAACCTATCATTTCTTAAGTTAGGGCTATGAAGTTTAATTTATGCTTTTGGTAACAAATAAAGAACAACGTATTTCTGCGTTTTTTAAAAATCATCCCTTAAGAGGGAATAGGGGATGATTTTAAAATTAACATGTATTTTTTTTTTCGTGTCTTCTTTTAGGAGATTTAAGGGATTGGAAATATAGTCATAGTCCGTATCTTGAATTAAAATTTAGTCTTTATCCTATACTATTAAACGAGCAATATTTGTAAATATATTTATTCGGTTGTCTAAAGATTTCTACTCACGTTCTCGAAATCGGCTCTAACGATTTCGATGAAAGTTGCAATATAGGGGTTGACGGGGGTGAAAAATCGATCTAGCTAGGTCTCATATGTGGGAAGATTTGTTTTCTCCGTATTTTCACCCTAGCAGAGCTCGGTCGCTCAAAGTTTAGAACAAGATAATGAACAATGACATGACATTTTTGACATTTGACATGATCATGGCATGTGAATTAGTAAGTACCTACTATCATGGCAGTATGGAATTAGTAGGTACTATCCTATACTATTAAATGAGCATTCTCTATTTTCACTATAAAAAATAGTACTTACTTTAGTACGTACTTTAAAAAATATATCGACTCACTCGGTCAAAAGTTATTACAATTTAAATTCACAAACTAACCTTTCTAACATGTAGGTATTCTGTGTTCTATGGCGGCGAGAGTAGGTACCTATTACAAATCAATGGCGATAATAATAGTAAAATGAGTAATTGGTATTTTAATTTAAGTAACACATGTTTGAGCAAATAAATATATCTTATCTTATCTTATCTTAAAGCATTTGGAACCAAATTTGAAACTGTTTTTTTTAAACCAGACTAGTGTGAGTAGGACCTGCGCCCGGAGGGTTCCGTCTCAAAGCTGTGCTTGCTCGGCTGCCCGAATTTCCAAATCTGGATTGAAGGACAAAATTAACTTTTCAATTGAAAAATAACTTTAAATAGAATAATCATAGGGAATCAAAAAATTCGTCCTCATCGCTGTCAATAGAATAATGAAATACAGACTAAATGTTACTTCAAGACACGGCCTATGAATTTTTGATCCCAGATTGAAGAAAAAACTTAACTTTGCAATTTATATTTATATAACTATAAATTATCAATTTTCCTCTTTACTTAACCTTACTTCTTGCCGAACTTCATGCTTCTGGGCCAACGGGAAGTACCAAATAGACTGGTTTATTTGCGAGTGTCAAAATATGCGGCATAAATGGGCGTATTTTTTTATTGCGTTGACTTGGAAGTTTGATTTTTGTTACAGCTTCAAGAGACCGTCGATCTAAGTTTTTGAAATCTATTTCAACTTGATGCCTCCACGCGTTCCTGAGAAAAAGGATCTTGACAGACAACGAAGTTGTTACCTTTTATACCGTAACGGCTGAACGGATTTAGATGAAAAGCATATGAATAGGCCATGGCCTGGGTTAGGACATAGGATACTCAGAATCCCGGTTGCATGTTCCTGTGGGATATTTTCCGACATCCACGCGGGCGAAGCCGCGGGCAAAAGCTATTATAAAATATTTAGTAACAACTAAAATAGTTACCACATTATGTCGCCTATCTTTAAATTATTTATTAGAAACGTATTTAAATGAACATAATCTATAATATAAAAATGAATCGCAAAATGTGTTGGTAAGCGCATAACTCAACAACGCCTAGACTAATTTGGCCAATTCTTTTTTTTAAATGTTCGTTATTTTTAGGACAAGGTTTAAGGGTAGGTAGGGTAGGTAGGGTAGGTAGGGTAGGTAGGGTAGGTAGGGTAGGTAGGGTAGGTAGGGTAGGTAGGGTAGGTAGGGTAGGTAGGGTAGGTAGGGTAGGTAGGGTAGGTAGGGTAGGTAGGGTAGGTAGGGTAGGTAGGGTAGGTAGGGTAGGTAGGGTAGGTAGGGTAGGTAGGGTAGGTAGGGTAGGTAGGGTAGGTAGGGTAGGTAGGGTAGGTAGGGTAGGTAGGGTAGGTAGGGTAGGTAGGGTAGGTAGGGTAGGTAGGGTAGGTAGGGTAGGTAGGGTAGGTAGGGTAGGTAGGGTAGGTAGGGTAGGTAGGTAGGGTAGGTAGGGTAGGTAGGGTAGGTAGGGTAGGTAGGGTAGGTAGGGTAGGTAGGGTAGGTAGGGTAGGTAGGGTAGGTAGGGTAGGTAGGGTAGGTAGGGTAGGTAGGGTAGGTAGGGTAGGTAGGGTAGGTAGGGTAGGTAGGGTAGGTAGGGTAGGTAGGGTAGGTAGGGTAGGTAGGGTAGGTAGGGTAGGTAGGGTAGGTAGGGTAGGTAGGGTAGGTAGGGTAGGTAGGGTAGGTAGGGTAGGTAGGGTAGGTAGGGTAGGTAGGGTAGGTAGGGTAGGTAGGGTAGGTAGGGTAGGTAGGGTAGGTAGGGTAGGTAGGGTAGGTAGGGTAGGTAGGGTAGGTAGGGTAGGTAGGGTAGGTAGGGTAGGTAGGGTAGGTAGGGTAGGTAGGGTAGGTAGGGTAGGTAGGGTAGGTAGGGTAGGTAGGGTAGGTAGGGTAGGTAGGTAATAAATGATAAAGATGGTGCACCCCAAGCATTTATAAGGCAAAACAACGTTTGCAGGGTCAGCTAGTTTATTATAAATATGAACATTCAATTTTTGCGCTGTAAAACATGAAAAAAAAAACGTGTGGCACTCGGGGACTGCCGCGGTAAAGCTACCTATTGCATAGCATTTGTAACCTCCATACTTCCTATTTGTCAACGCTACACTTGGGATCGTGACGTGATGACATAAAACTACGTTCCCATGACACGTATAAACGTAATTTTTGTTTTATGTCATCATCCGTCATTACATGGTAGGCGGAGTTATTCGTTGCCACTGACCACTGGCCAAAAACAAGGCTCGTTACGGAATTTCTTGATTCGGTCGCCGCGCTCAAAGCCCGCGATAAAAGCTATGCAATAGCTTACAAACTGTAATGTACCAACTGACCAAACTGTATATACCTTGACAAAAAAGTTACGTAGCAACTAAGCTATCGTCGAGCGGTGGATAGGTATGTACCCGTAGGTCACTTCCTAATTGACGTGTGACTGCAAATACGTCACGCGTTGCACTGTTTTTTTAAATTAGGAAGGTAATAAAAAGCGGCCAAGTGCGAGTCGGACTCGCCCATGAAGGGTTCCGTAGCAGCAAGTAACATTGAATGAAAGGTAAATTGCGGTTTACGACTTATGACGTATTAAAAAAAAACTACTTGCTAGATCTCGTTCAAACTAATTTTCGGTGGAAGTTTACATGGTAATGTACATCAATTTTTTTTTTTAGTTTTATCATTCTCTTATTTTAGAAGTTACAGGGGGGGGACACACATTTTACCACTTTGGAAGTGTCTCTCGCGCAAACTATTCAGTTTAGAAAAAAATTATATTAGAAACCTCAATATCATTTTTAAAGACCTATCCATAAATACCCCACACGTAAGGGTTTGATGAAAAAAATTTTTTTGAGTTTCCGTTCTAAGTATGGGGAACCCCAAAATTTATTGTTTTTTTTTAATTTTTGTGTAAAAATCTTAATGCGGTTCACAGAATACATCTACTTACCAAGTCTCAACAGACGCGGGTAAGTTTGCGAACTAGACATTCGCATCGAGGTGCGTCTTCATGTGGACGAATGTTTAGTTATCTAGGGTAGGTAACTATCTAATCGCTGTAACTAAACATTTTATTCTGTCCTATTTATTTAGAATGAGTTTCTAAACAGCAGGACATTTACGATTGATCTATCCATTTATTAAAAATAAAATGCTGTTAGAAAGAAAGAATAATGTTTATTTGGACACAGTTCGTGAAACACAAAGTACAAAATAACAAAATATATTTTTTAACATAATCTCTTAACAACTGTTCGTTGGTAAGCGTATAACTTGAGAACGGCTGGATCGATTTGGTTTTAAAATGTTCGTAATAGTTTGAATTAGGATAGATTTTTACGGAAAGAAAATTTGAAAAGTTGCCGGGAAAATTGGAAAATTCGGTAAAACTGAAAGTGCATTTTCTATGGAAATTTTGTATGAATAATTATTGAAATTTTGATAGGACAACGTCTGTTGTGTCAGATAGTTTAGTTTTGAGTGTCAAAACTTTTTGAAAAAAGATTTGAGATCTACACACACAGCTTGGTTTAAAATTAAGTTTTAGCCGCATGATGACTTACCATTTTTTAGGTTTCCGACAACAAGGAGCCCTTATAGTTTCGCCATGTCCGTCTGTCCGCGGCTTAGCTCAGAAACTGTTCGTATTAGAAAGCTGTAATTTGCTATGGGTTATTTTACCACTTTGTCGGCGTGATTAATATGTATAATATTAATCACGTGGTAAAACAAAAACATGAAAAAAAATTGTGATTCGTTTGCGAAATATTGAGCCTTAAAGTACTAATTTTTGATAGAGTCAAGTGTCCCCCTGCCAGCTAAATGATTGGTTCTGGAATAAGTGGAAAAATTCACAGCAATAGTATTTACAGCTAAGTAGGTTCTACAAGTTAACGAGTAATAATCGACCAACTTACATTTGCAGTTGCAAAAACAAGTTCTCCAATATATTCCGTATGGCAGAACATGTTTTCCAACTACAATGTTGAGTTTGTTCTTGTGATAAATTCATCCCAACTACGGAACCCTTCATTGTGAGTGGTCCGACATGCACTTGGCCGGTTTTTTATATGTTGTTAGGTCCCATGCGAGTAGTTTATACCTATCCAAGTTTGCAACCTTGAAAACCTTGTGCTACTACCATGGTGCTCGAAAAACTTGAAAAATATACCTTTAAGGACGCGTTTTAGGAATCTTTGTTCTATATTTTTATGAAGCAAGCTAAATTAGCATTACTAAGGAGACGGAAACGATTAAGGTCAGTTGGAGTAAGAGGGACTATGAGGCAAGAGAAACTGTAGTTTGTAAATAAAAAGCTATAGGTTCTAGCTCCATGGTTAATTGGTCGATAAAACAGTATTATGAAAAACACAGAGGGCACTAGTATTCATCAACCCGGCAGTTTGACACAAACAAAAATTCAGTTGACTGACTACGAAAGCACGAGTTCGCGCGGCATTTTTTTCGTGTGCTCATTTAAATACTAAAAAGTTTGGCTGAAGGGCTGTCAATGTATGTGAGTATTGTTTAAAGTTCAATTTTGATAATGTTGCATATTACATTGTATAATCTATGCTTTAAATATCTATTTCTGATGTGATTCGCCACATAACCTACAAATTATAAAGTTAGGTAAGACAAACTGTCATGGCCGGGTTAAGAGTCTCTTTCCCGGTGTCAGAAGCATCGATTTACATCGAGTCAGAAGTCACAAACATTTTACTTTCGTTGATTTATTATGAATTCGTTTCAAAAGTAGGTACCTACCTAAAGCTATGACTGAATTAATTAAAACAACATATTTGTTTACAGAAAAACGCGAAATTATACAAGAAAAAGTGATAGAGCACCGTACCCGCCAGAAAAATTACAAGAACCAGTAAGAGCTGTTAAAAGTGGGGCCTTATCAGGATATGCGGCTTCAAAACATTATAATATACCCAGATCAACGATAATAAATCGTGTATGTACATCATCATTATAAAACGGCTCTAGTACGTATAATATGTAATGAAATTAAACGTGTACCTAATGTAGCACATGTTATGTGCGTTGCGTTTACATTTATTTTCACAAAGTTTATTTAAATATACAAATGCAACGCATTATTTCAGTAAATTTTTATTTATATTCCTTTTGTATTGTTTTAGGTATATGATCGTAAAGGTTTTAAATCGAATTATTTGGGAAGATCCGCCGTCTTGTCACGCGATTTAGAAGAAGACACATACATACATACATAAACTCACGCCTTCTAGAAGATTTTGTAAAAAATCTTCGTTTCATGGAAAAGCTGACAAGAAAGGAGTTACTAGAAACGGTGGTCAGTACGTTTCGGCAAATACTATTAAAAATCAATTTAGAAATGGCATACCTGGTGATTATTGGTATTATTTAAAAAAGGCATACTTTATCTATCAAGAAGCCACAGCCGGTGGAGTATGCTCGAAAACAAGCATGCAGTCCATATGTTATATACCCATATTTCAATTTATTAGAAGAAGAAATTAATGAGTTTGAGCTATACGACAAACCATCACATGTTTGGAACGTAGACGAAACTAGCTTCTCCAAAGATCCCTCTAAGTCTAAAGTAGTTGGTTGTGTAGGATTCACCTCCACACGAACTATAGCATCACCTGGAAAGGACAACACCACAGTCTTGTTGGGGTGTAATGCCCTAGGAGAGAGAACTCCTACGTAACTCTAGATTCGAACAAAAGTGTGAACTGGGTGAAATGGCTTAGGTTAGGTTAGGTTAGAACTGTGACCAACCGCGCGCGAGCCGAGCGAGCGAAGCGAGCGGTGCCGCGGCAGCGGCCGGCGAGCGCTACTTCCAAGTTGCTTGCAGCCAGGCAGGCTATTTAATATTAGCGCAAGGTGCATTACCTCGCAAACAAGTTGGTTACCTGTTCACAATTTCTCGCAATCTAAACTCGATTAGTCCGTATTGGCACTGTATACTTTGGAATGAGGTAGTTAATTTCACTGCGAAGTATACGCGAGTATTTGCGTACTACTCTTATACAAGAGTAAAGAAAAGATTAGAGGTCTTCCAATCTGTACAGATTGGAAGACCTTAGTAAAAAAGTGATTTCCAATTTATACGCGAGCAGTTTCCTATGGCTGCGTTTTAGCCTTGTATATAATGGAAAGACGCTCCCGCGGCTAGATGCCTGTGAGATGATTTATTTTAAACTATGAGTATAAAAGCTTACAGTTGTAATAGTAAGCTAATTAATTTGACTGTTATAATAATATCTAATGGTTAGTTTGTTGAGATGATAATATAAAAAGGCCAAATAAAATTAATTAATCAAAGAAAAATATTTTGTGTGTTTTGTAGTTAAGTAAACTTTTTAATACTTACAGTCACACTAACATTTCAAACTTCTCGGCGACGCGGTATAACAGTGATTTACTGAACTTCTCTGTCCTCGAAGCCTTCCAATGATGTCAGAAGTTAGCATGAATAAAAGTAAATGTATTTTCAACACACTTGCTCGTAAGTGGCTCACCGTAACCTAAAAGCGGTTCAGTACCGCTTTTAGGTTCATAATGTAGTGTATTAAACACGCGTGCTTTTTCCTTAATATTACCGCAGTAGTGCGGTAATGTGCGCCACCGATAACTATTTACTAGTCGAAGATGTGCGCTTTTAAAATCTCATCAAAGAGACTTCTTGAAGCTTGGTCTTCAACACTAGTTTACCTTAAAAATAAATCTAGAGACCAATTTGAAATGGAACCAATCCTCAGGATATAACTTTTATCATTTGCGGCGAACTTGGATTATTTGGTATTCTAATACATATCTCGTAGGTAATATTATAAATGCACCGAGGCACGCACCTCAGATTTTTCGGATTCATGTGCGTATTGTATAATTATCACTTGCTTCAAATATGGTGAAGCAAAACATCGTGAGGAAACCGGCATGCCTGAGATATATTTCTCGACGACATGTGAAGTCAAGTCAGAGGCCCTTGGGCGACTTTAAAACTCTGACACCAGGTTAGTCACTAAACCACACGAAAAGAAGAAGAATATATACATACTTCTAATAACAATAACCGTATTATTTTACTAACTGTATTTTTGGGGGGTTAAAACTATTGAGTGGGTCACGAAGGGGCAGTATGAAAATTACCGGGTCATGGCAGAACAATGTCTGGGAAACATTGCTCTATACGATATAAAAAGTCGCTTGAAACAATTGCTTAAGTGCAGAACCGACTCTATTCAAAACATTGGATGCAAAAGCGACATTGTCGAGGCTCAACCAATGAAAGCTTAGCATGTTGTTGAGAAACCTAATGGCGTCCGTGTATTGTTTTCGTAAACTGCGTGTTAGTTTTAATTGAATTTTTTGTGGAAAAAAGTGTGAAAGTGGAAATGTATGTTGCCCCAGTGGAAGGTAATACAGCAAGAAAGAGGATCCGGAACAAATCGCAATGGAAACGCAAATAAAATATTTTTCACTCCTCTTGCTCAAAAAGGCCGTCATTGTAGAGTACCAGAGCGGGGAAAAAAGAGCATTTCTTGCTCTAGGGGAAAAAGTAATTTCTTTTTAATTTTTTCTGTTCCAACGAGCCTTGAAAAACGAAGAAGTCTTTATTCTTATGTAGAATAATCATGATTATGGACTCGACTTAAAAAAATAACTTTTGTTTTTGAAAATGGAACTAAATGCGGCTATCTCTTCGGTGAATGCGTGCATTGCGTTGCGGCTACAGAAGAAATAAAAAAGGCATTGGCGCGAAATCTTTAGAATTTTTCTCTAATTACGAATTGAATTGGCGATCGTAATATAATTTACAACAGTGAAAATGTCATCATCTAGTGAGAACATCTTCACAGAGTACTGAAATTAAGTTGCCGGAAAAAAACATCTCGTTAAATATATCCAGAATTGTACAAATTGTACATTTAAATAAAATAAACTAGCTATTTAATATTTTATTGGATTATTTTATTTTATCGGAATCGTAGTGAAAAGTAGAGTGTAACACATGGCGCTAAAACCCATTATAACTCGGTTTCTATTTACTCCCTCGCTAAAGCTCGGGAGTAAAACTACCTCGTTACAATGGGTTATTTTAGCCCCTCGTATAAAAATCTACTATTGCATAGTTCCCTTTTGTTTAGTATTGCATGGAGTTCCAATTAACTGCAAAAGCGCTATTATTGATGACACTGGGAGACTGAAGCACCTATATCCATTGATGAATTTCAAAACCGCCTCTATATCCAATTTTCGAACTTGAATAAACATGATTACATTCCACGTGTTGTAAAATACTGGTATGGCTGTACAATATCGATCTGTATATCAGATAATATTGCGTTTCGGTTTCTAGCTCAAAATCGCAAAAAGTGAACAGAGGCGGTTTTTTATCTATACCCCTCATTTGTTCAAGAAGCAGGTATTGAATAGTCCTTTATTGAAAAATAAACCAATTTATAATTATTAAACTGACAACAATCGTGTTTTTCGGCCAGGATTTCTAAGATGCTGTTGGAGCTAGCCCGCGTTTAAAGATGCGGTCTTTTTTTCCTTATTTAAATAATGTCGTAGGTCTAAAAGTACCCTCAAGTTTTAGAATATTATACTACTTTAACACTGAATTTGTTACAACTCATAACAAATACCTTCAAAAATGCACAGGGGCGTGAATTTGAACCAACTTATTGCCCAACGTCGTCATTTAATACCGAATGTCAAAAGGAAGACTGTTTCTGAGAATTGAAACTCCACTCATATCCGCTTCAAGTGATCTTAAATCCTCCGAGCTAACTAGACGAATACAATATTTCGTTGTCGAAATACTCATTATAAAATGTCCGAGGGAAGAAGTACGAGCAGAGAGTATGAGCTACACCAGGGATCACCATTCATTTTTATTTAGAGTTTATATAAAAAATTATATGAGTCATGGTCCGTTTGGAAGACGTTATTTACAAGCAACCAAGAATAAAAGATGTTCAAGGACCTCGCGTATTTTTGTGTTTTCTTGAATATAGTAACTACCTAGCTCTATTACTCCCGAAAACATTTGTAGCTTCATACGGCTTGCGTCTCGCGTCGTCCGTTGCCGTGTCGACGGCAGAAAATACAAAGCGTGGGCTTAATTCAATTATTCAAAATTTTTAGATTCGGTAACTGTTTAGGTAAAGTCCGTACAAAATAGGTCGACGGTCCGGATCCAGACCGCGGTCCGCCATTTGTTGACTCCTGACTCCTTTTTTTTTTTGGGTGGGAATTATTAAATAACTTCTCCCGCTCTGGGTGGACTCCTGACTCCTGAGCTACACGATCTGTAAGCTCGTCTCGTATTATTTGTCGGATAGGTATTTGGTTAGCATAAGCAATTTTTTTATAATCTTTGACATACCAAACGTATGTACGAGTAGGTACCCGTGCGTGCTAATGTTTCTGTCTTCAATATTTTTATCAAATTTATTTCGATTATAGTTTGTAACGCGTTTTGCAACGAGTGCACAATTTGATTGTATTTATATCTTGTTCGTTTTCACGAATTAATGTGATAAAACAGCGGTGTGATTTAAAAGAAGATGTAGTGACAAAAATTGAAAAGGGTGTGCTGAGATGGTTAGGGCATGTTGAGGCAATGAAAGGCAACTAACGTAATGTATTTACAAGGCTGATGTGAGGAAAAGGCCGGGCGGGGACGCCCTAGGAGGACTTATACTGACCTTATTGGTGATGTTCTTCAGAAAGGCCAGGTGCGTAGTACTCGCAACCGGCGTGCGTGTACTACCAGATGTATGAAAATAAACGAGGCAAAAGGAGTATGTAAGGATCGTAATAGGTGGCGTTCTGTAGCTTCTGCCTACCCCCATGGGAAGAAGGCGTGAGTTTATGTATATATGTAGGTGATAAAATTAAAATTAAATACAATTCTATTAATTTAAAATAACAATTTACATTAAAAATAGCGATCAATAATAATGATGTCATGTCAATACAAAATAGCAAGAATAATGAAGAATATTAAGTAGACACCGTTTGATTTCGGTAAAGGTACGGTTTCCTAGAGGAGCGGAAATCTCGTTACAGTTACGAGAATATCGTACATTCAACGAGAATGTACTGCGCTATATGTGACGACTATACTTTTTTTGTTCACACTACAAGACCATTCTCGTTAAAAGAAGAGAGTAATCACAAATGATTGAAATGATTGTAATGATTACCGAACCGAATTTATTGATCTCGTTGTCAGTAAAGTTATTCTTTACAATATTTTGTAAAGTTATGTTAAATGTATGTTTTTTGCAATAACTATACCTTTTTTTATGTGGTTACTAATGTGATACTGTAAACACTACGATGCACCATCGTAATAATTAACTTGTGAAGGGACTGAGCGATCATCGAGGGCTGATGGTAGGTCTACCACCGCCCGCTTCACGCTCAGGACACCGCGCCAATCTCATCAACGTGACTTGTGAGGAGTCACATGGTGTGAAAGTCTCGAGAAGAGCTTACTATAGAAATGATCCTATGAAATAAGATCTTGATTCGAAACACAAAAACTGATTCATGTCATTCATTCGCGGAGACTCTTAACACCGCGATTCAGAAAAATGCGTCATCGGCACAGCGACATTTAGTGAAACATTTTAAAACGTTCGACAAATTCTGAATCACTTTACGTCAGATAATGCGTCTTGTCGTTTTTAGTTAAGCTTCCACCTCGGCGCACCCCTCTTTCGCTCCGTCTACAAATTGGTTCGTTTTGAATATGTATTTTAATGTACGTGAAACAATGCGTTTTGAATCTTAAATATCTAAATTGTTGACAGCAAAAATGTTTGTAATAATTACTATTTAACCGACTTCAAAAAAAGGAGCAGGTTCTCAGTTCGTCGGGATATTTTTTTTATTTTTTTATGTATGTTCCCCGATTAATCGAAGACGGCTGGACCGATTTGAAAAATTATATTTTTGTTTGAAAGGGTATACTTCCAAGTTGGTCCCATTGTCATTTGGTCACGATCTGATGATGGGATCTTGGAGAAATCGAGGGAACTCTTCAAATATTATAGGCACATCTATAGCGATTTGGGTAACTTAGATAAATTGCAAACCAACCCACTAAAAAGTGAAGTTTTTTTACGGTACAGGTTACTAGACTGAGTCATAAGTAGAATGAAATTGTAATCTTTACAATTTGGTCAGTACTCGTATCTGCTATACTGACCAAGTTGTAAATATTTTAAGACTTTTCTTGTTGCTAATAAAAAAATCTGGTTATCTTAACTATTATTTTCATAACTATGCGTTCTTGTAGTATTGTAGAAAATATTAATTTCCGTGCAGCGACGGCTGTCATGACACAATAACGGCAGTGGGGTTTGATTTCACGTTGTCAAAAAATGCTCTCTAGAAAAACACACCAACTTTCTTTCATAAATATTGTTTCAGTGACGTCATTTGACGGTAAATTGCGGACGCTATGTGGGGGCCCCCGCAGTCTTAGGAAACTGTAGCTTAAGCGATTAAGGTGTCCGATGATGCTGTGGGTCTGCCTCGAAGGAGGCCTAATATAACCTAACTAGGTACCTAACCTATCCACTCGACAATAGTCTAATGCTTAGACTTAAGTTTCATATTTAAGTACAACAAATTTTCAATCTATTTATTATTAATAAAATTGTACAAGAACATACTAGTCGTTGACCTCTAAACTTGGTATTTGCCTGTATCTTGGGGGTTGGAATTGCGACATTTTCAGAGTTAAGCATTGATAACAGGTAAACTAAAATCATAAAAAAATAAAACACTCATTGCCATTAGCGTGAGATTAAATCAAACAAATAAAATCATCAGTATGAGATCAAATAAATAATAAAATTTAAAAATCGAAACAAAATAAAAACGAATAATTATAAAAATGTATGGGGAACATGTTTTTCAAATACAATGTTAAGTTTGTTTCTTGGGATAAATTAGTGGCAACTACGGAACCTTTCATTGTGCGTGGTCAGACACGCACTTGGCTAGTTTTTTTTATAGTTCCGTTCTCGTAGACAGAAGTCACGTCGCGTGTAGCCGTAGCTCGTAGGCGCGTCGTAAAACTACGTAGCGCAGTCGTAGGCCACAGTGGCTCTCACAAAATAGGTATTAGTAAGTATCCGGGCTGGTATCCGCAATACAACGTCAAACCACGTACTTTGCGTACGGACTAAATAGGTATAGTTGACCTTGTAATTAGTTCACTATGGTTGAATCTCACTTGCATGTCATAAAACGACAAGGTCTGGTCTATGTCATCATCATCATTGTTCTACCCACTGCTGCGAAGAATCAGATTATTTTAAGTTTGTCGGTATTGTTATGGAAGAGGTCGACTATTTATTTATGCATAATAACATTTACTTAATATATATAATATCAAGCCCCGGTGTCAAACAATGTTTGACACCCCCGACAAACATTGTTGGACACCGGGATTTTACTTTTTCTAATATAAAATAATGTCTAATGTCCTCTGTGGCTTTTTTATTCTATGGTCGAATAGATATGCTAGTCAACAAAACCATTTCATTTTAAAATACCTGGAACCCTGGAACGCAATATTTGAAAAAAATATTGAAAGTGACGTTCGGGGACGAAAAAATGTCAGTCTACGAATCGCTCCGGCCTTGAAAGTTATTACCGTAATATTTCATTTTTATTGTGGTTTTTGTGTGTAAATCGACGGGAAGTGGTGTTATTTTAATTTTTAAGTAAATATTACGTCGTTGTAGATAATATTTGCAGTAAATAACATCATGTTATACCTATTTTGACCCAAACTAAAAGTGTAAACAAACATGTGAATGAAAAAGTGACCGTGCTGTGATTTTGTGGTATTTTGGTGTGTAATCGTTGGTATTTGATAGGTAAGTCGCCTTTTTTAATCAACATATTAGATTTTTAATAATGTTAGACACTTTTTTGTCTAAATACGGCAAAAAAATATTTTTTTGGAACGAAGAAAGTTACGTAAGCAATAGAAATTCTAGGTCTTAAAAATTATAGATTTTTAGTATTTTTGTTAGATAACATAACTATCCATAATGTACCCAGCAAAATTTCGTGTGAATTGGTTAGCTAGTTTTATCAGAAATCGTTAAATTAGTGGACAATAGACTCGCCACCAAAAACGCGTAATATATCTTAGTGAACATTTCTCACGAAAGTTATAAATATTTATGTTGGGTTCCTTATCTATCCGAGAACCGAAAACAATTGACGATAACATTCAAGCCCTTCCAAGAAACTTTAGTGTTTTGTTTATCTGAAGGTGAGTCATAAATCTTTTGCGTCGTGGGTGGTCGCGGGGCTCGACAGATGAGTCATCATCTGTCAAATAGGGCCTTAAAGGTTAAATGGAATTGGGCTGGACACAGCTGCCGCATGTCAAACGATCAATGGGCCAAACTTACGACCCAGTGGGTCCCGCTTAATGGCAAACGACATCGCGGCAGGCCCAGACGGAGATGGCGGGATGAGCTGGACTCCTTTAAGAAAGATTGGTCCTTGGAAGCTCTGGACAGAGAGAGATGGAAAGAGGGTAGGGAGGCCTTTGCCCAGCAGTGGGACAATAATGGCTAAGAAAAAAAATATATATACTGTATTGTATACCAGACTAAAGTTTCCAAAAAATATTTATATTATCTAAAGAATAATAAAACAGTAGAATCCGGTGTGTCTGTACATTGAAGAAAAATAGTTTAAATAGAAAGGGGGTGGTAACTAAAGAAGAGTAAAACATAAACCAGCGATTTTTTTAATTCTTTTCCGTCTGTCTGTCTGTTTGTTTGTTCACGCACATCTCCGGAACCACTGAACGTATTTATGTAGTTTTCACAGGTACACAGAGATTAATTTGTAGCAAAATATAGGTTTTGTTTATTCAAAAACCTTGTTTAATTATTTTTGGAATTTACTTTTAATACTGTTAGAAGTTACATAGCAAATAATAGTTTCTAGTGTTGAAAGCTAAAGAGGTGGAGGGGGTGTTCAATTTTGTAAGGGAAAATTCAAACCTACGCGGATGAAGTCACATGCAAAGTTCTAGTAATTAATATTACTATAGTCAACTATACAGATGGAAGCTTAGTTCAGGTGGCGATACAGTCTGTAATAATTAAAATAATTTGAGTCAACTATAAAGATGGAAGCTTAGTTCATGTGGCGAAACAGTCTGTAGGCGGCTCAACCTATACATATCACTTTGTATGTCGTCGTTTGTATCAGTCACATTGAGTTTGAAATTAATCAAGTTCTTGTCCCAGGCAGTGCTCTAACGAATATTTAATTTTGCGTTGTAGAGGAAAATGTTACGCCCACATTTTTACAGACGTATTCCATCCAGTTTCCAAAGGCTTGATACGTATTCCTGTGTACAACATACGATGTTAGCATCAACGATGCTGATAGGAAGTATTCGAAATTATTCAAGTGTTTGCTCCGACTAATATTGCATTTCGGGTTGTAATGGCTAAGGAGCTTAGCTAAGAAGAAGAAGATGGCTAAGGTCAGGTTCTGAAGGCTAATCAACTCAACAATTTGCTAACATTTCTACTGAAAACTCTTGTCAAGCGATTTTATTGTCTGTTGCTATTTCGGTAAGCCAATCATAGGCTGTGATTATCTTAACAAAACGCAAATGCTGTGCATGAAAGTCCATTAGGTAATTTTGGTGTCGCTCAGCCTTTCGGTTACAGGATGTCCGCAAAGCAACATCGAAAAACGAATAAAACTTAAAAAAAACTGATACCAACTTCAACATGTAACCTGTGTAAAAATATTTTAATGCATTCGGTTTTACCCCAGAGTATAACAGTGAACCGTACTGAACCCAGTTAGTGCCTCGCCGCATAATACTTTACTGACAGTGGCGCAGCCCGCTTCAAAAAGTGCAATATCGACGTCCTCTTAATTTTTATTGGACGGTCAAGCGTCAAAACAGAGATGTAAGTAGTAGCTAACTACTTACGTAAAAGTAAAATAAAATTTACTTACTCATGAGTACTGACAACTTTTGCTATGGAACAATATTCTCGCAAGAAAATCGAAAAATAAATCAGCATTTTCATATATTTTAATAGTATAGGCAACAAGGCAATGCATTTTTGTATGAAACAGAAGATTTTTTATTCAACGTGAATGTCATAGTAAAGTTGTAACTAGTCATGAGTATTTACTGTCACCCCTTACATTATTTAACACTATTAATTTATTGTTACACGTAGTATGTATAAAACACAGATAATATTATTCTGCTTGGTAAGACTAGGATCCTGAAATACTCGGGAAAAGGTTCGTACAATAGCAATTTAAGGACAAAGTTTTTATGTAAGTATTAGTTGCCCTTGACCGAGTCGGGAATTTTGTATGATCTGCTGCTGATATGAAATCCTCTTTTATATTTTATTTTCAATTTTTGTGAGGAAGTGAGCGTTGTTATTTTAACTCTTTATTACTTCAGTAGACTTATCTTGATCAATAATGTCAGATCAGTAAATCAGTTGCGACGAGTTAATCAAAATTATTTCGATTTATAAGATTTCCGAAAAAAACCACCTACAGAGTTGCAAAGTTCTTATTTAGTGATTAAGCGATTCGTAAAGAACGCAAGGAAAATCTATTTGAACTTTATGGCCTAAAGCAACATATGAATAATACAAGCTTTCATAAGTATGTTGCAAAATATTAAAAACTTAAAAGTATGTGTAAAATAGCCAAGCTCTTTATATTAGCAATAAAATAAATTCAGCTGATGATAAAATAAAAACTACATGGCAAATAACAAATAATGAAACAGGTAGAAAAAATCAGCGAAATACTGAATTTAATTCAGAGACTGCATTAACTCAGATAAAGAAAAAGCTCATGAATTTGAGAACTTTTTGCTAATATTCCCCTTAAAACTACTGAAGCTTTAAATTCCTCACCCGTGCTTTCTGCTGCCTTACTTTGAGAGAATGTGAAGGCATGCCCTTTGGAGTTTAGGTTTCAGTATACAAACCCTGTTAAGTTAAAGGCTGTTATAAAAGCTTTTAAAGATCTTAAAATTAAATCAACAGAAGATCTCTGGGGAATGTCTGTAAAAGTCTGTAGATCTATTATCGAAACCATTGCGTCCTATTGAGCTTACATATTTAACACCAGTGTAGACCAAGCAGTCTTTATGGATCTCATAAAACACAGTAAAGTAGTTCCATTGTTAAAATCTGGTGATAGTAAGGAACCCAATAATTATAGGCCTGTGTCAATTCTGCCAGTTCTCAGTAAGGTGCTTGAAAATTGGTGTTCAATCAAATGTTACATCACTTTAAATACAAATTCCATCTTTCATGAACAACAGTACGGTTTCACCAAAGTGGCGTTCTACCACTGACGCCCTAATAAAGAACATTTTTAATGCCTGGGAAGAAGACCAAGATGCCATTGGAATCTTTTGCGACCTCTCGAAGGCGTTCAAATGTGTAGAGTTGTAGACCATGAGACACTTCTACTGAAACTAGAGCACTATGGGATTAGGAATACAGCTCTTGATTTACTTAGATCATACCTGAAAGATAGAAAGGTGAAATGGCAATAGGTGTTTCTCAAGGTTCGATATTGGGTCCATTTCTCTTTTTAGTTTACATTAATGATTTACCCCAGTTACTTCAAAATCAACCGAAGATGGTGTTATTTGACGATGACACATCTTTAAATCTTAAAAATAAATCGACGGACGGTCACAAAATCTTGACGACGTGAATAGCTCTATTCTGCAAGTCCAAGATTGGTTTACGGCAAATAATTTGGTACTAAATAAAAAAACCAAATGCATTAGATTTAAATTACCTAATGTTAGAAGTAGCGAATGTGACATCATATTGAATGGAGAAAAACTGGAATTTATTAATCAAACGGTTTTCCTAGGAATCACGCTAGACTAGAAACTACAATGGGGACCTCATATAACATCTCTAGGCCGCTTATGCTGTTAGAAAGATAAGACAGTTAACAGATGTAGAAATCGCACGTTTGGTCTATTTTAACCATTTCCACAGCATTATGTCGTATGACATTTTACTGTGGGGTCGGGCTGCTGACATTGAATCCATCTTTATTTTGCAAAAGAGAGCTGTCAGAGCCATTTATAATCTACGTCGCCGCGAATCTCTCAGGGAACTATTTAAAAGGATTAATATTATAACGGTACCTTGCTAATTCATTTATGAAAATATTATGTATGCAAGGAAAAATCCACGTCTTTTTAACAAAATAAGTGATAAACTCGATCAACCATTTTTCAGATTATCTAAAGTACCTACATACCTCTTTTATGGGGTAGTAGTGTTAAATGTTACAACAAAATACCTTGTGATATTTTGAAATTAAATGAAAGAAAATTTAAAACTCAAATTCAATTAAAAGTACACTTTGTAAAGAAGCTGTTACCGCCATATACATTGCTGATATCCAAATCTACCTACTTCAAATATTTTCAACTTTAGTATATTAGAATGTGGCGGTAGTAGGTACGATTCCCATCAATCACCTTCCTTCCTATTCATTCCTTCAGCGTCTACCATAGGTCAGAGCGAGACAGCAATACAAGGCTAGAAGAAGATAGACCGCAACGGACGCCATTTTTTAAAAGGAGTTCAAGTTCGTTCTAATCCGCTGTCGCGAAAGCATCTCTCCAGAGCTTTTACCGCTAATATATCTGGATTTCGTGATAAATCCAGGTTTTCGGGTCTTTATATGAAACTAGACCTACCTACTTATCAAGTTACACTGATTTTGAAGTGCTGTGTAAGAAATAGGAATCGTTTATCCGTGAAACCACGCTGGCTTGCCGCGTGGTTAACCTACACATCCAGGACATACGAAGTCCTAGCATCAGGAAGGCGACTCCAGACTTCTATAAAGGTAAGGCCCTGCATCCTGTGTACTTCTATTATTCCTGTTTCTCCATGCCAAAAATAGCCTCATTCCAAGTCAATGTATACTGCCACTTATAGTTTATTACAGTCCACAAAACCGCCGATTCTCATAGCAAGGCTTTGAATCACCGCTCCAGTCTTTTAGAAGCCTGGAAAGAGCTGTTTAGACAGTTCTATCCATTTCATGGTAAATTTCCCGCTCCCCCTCATGTTAGCGTTTAAAAGTTTTACAGTTAGCTCAAGGCGCTAACATTTTGGTCCTCCGTAAGCCAGATTTATTTTTTATTTACAATCCACTATATATATTGGACGATCTTCATTTCATTCTCTAGGGAACCCCGCACTCGAATCTGAATTCGTTCAGATTCAGCTAAGTAATTAATTACATTCGTGTCATTAAATTCATCTAATCAAAATATTAGATTAGTTTATAAAAAATACGTTTAACATACGTTTCAATTGTATCTAATATTCAGTCATTCCTCAACTTCATTCAAAGTTGCATTGCATCGTAGTACAAAGTACCTACACATTCCACTTTAAAGAATACCCGTGGTTTAATATTATCAGTTTTCTACATTAGCTGCTTGTTACCGCGCGCATTATAGTTATTGAATATAGGTTGTTTACGCACTAACTAAGACAGCTTTGAGAATTCACTCAGTGCATTCCGATCTAATTACTTGAACAGATTCGATACATACCTACATATTTCATTGTAATAAATCAAGATGCCTCGACCTGCAGCTGATGCTAAGGATAAGAAAACTGATGAATACACCTCATCGCATTTTAGTTCAGAAATAATTCTCGTAGAAGCAAAACGAAATGCCCTTTTCGAATCAATTCAAATTGTGTTCGAAAGGGTGAAAAGGGCACACACTGACAGCGAGATGGTGGAGAGTTTTCTGGATTCAGTTGCGACTATTGATGAAACTCGATCTGAATTCAGAGATCTCGTCAACGAACACAATAGGCTACTTTTAGAAATTAATCCATCCGCGAAGCCTAACTATCAATCATTGATTTCGTTTGATGATCTTTACTGTCGTATTAAACGTGTGTTGAAGCAAGTTGAGCCTGTGCCTTCGAGGGTGAACGCCATAAGGTCTAAACGGCCTACTTTTGCGCCAATCGAAATTGTGTCATTTGACGGAGACGTTCGTAATTGGCCCTTATTCTATGAAAGCTATAAGTCCACAATTCACGAGAATCCATCGTTGACAGACGCTGAGCGACTGTACTATTTGATAGGAAAACTTTCCACTAAAGCACAAGCGGTATTTTCAGGCATCGCGCCGTGTCCTGAAAACTATCAAATAATCGTAAAGTGTCTCGTGGATAGGTATCAAGATAAACGCATACTCGCTTCTACGTATCTAGATCAGATGATCAATCTTAAAATAAATGGCCCCGCTTCTGCATCTAATATGCAAACATTTATGGACCAGTATGTCACTGCCGCTAACGCAATAAAAATTCTTGGAATAAATGACTTGACAGATTTTGTATTTTTGCATATAGTACTCAAAAAGTTGGACGGAGAAACGATACGTGCTTTCGAGTCACAATATCGTGAAGTTTCGTTGCACACTTTTAGTCAGCTGACCGAATTTATTAGGAGTCAACATAGGATTTATCAAAACACACAGCCTAGTACAGCTGGCGTTTCCACGCGTAGTTCTGTTAAATCTCGCAATAATGTACCAAACCCGCAGAGTTATGTAGCCATCGCGACTGCGAACAAAAAATGTCTATGTGACAATATTGTGCATGATCACTTCTTCAAGTGCCAAAAGTTCATTGAGATGGCACCGTCCGCACGCTTCAAATGCGTGAAAGATAAGGTCATTCCATCTGGTCTCTCCCCATCGTCACGTGCCAAGCCATTGGGTTCTAAAGCAGCTGGCACCCCGGCGGTGACAAGAGCCCGATCAATGATATCATTGATGCCGTGCTATCCGGCCTGCGCTCTTACTGCAGGATAGGCCATGGTGTCCGAGGCAGTCGACACCTTCACCACATTGGCAGTGATGCGGAGCCATACAAATGATTGAAGCTAACTCCTAAAGTACCTACCCATATTTATATGGAACCAACCTCGAGAGCATCATCTTTCAAACAAAAAAATAATTTTGCAAATCCTTCTATGACGGCGTTATGCCCGAACAGACAGCTATAGACAACTTTGTCCTGCTAACTACAAAATAAAATATTTGAGATTTTTGTCCTCGAATAAACTACAAACTGGTTTTTATATAGGTATTAATAATATTAAGCTATTTCCTTACAAATTTATTTTATTCTATAATAGCTGTTTCCTTCAAGTTTGCGAGTACGCAAGTAATGTAATTGAAGCTTTGATCAAGTAAGTGCAGTGGCGATCAAAAGTCCAGTAGCAATCTCACAAAATAGCATCAAAAACTTTTACAAAAATCAATACCACCGACTTCTAATAAAAAAAAATTATGCAACTGTTGTTGTTGTTGTATAATAAGGGGTATTAAAACAAGAATGTGGGTTATAATAGTATCACAAGAGTATTATCACAAGAGTAGTATTATCTAATCATGTACGCATACAAGACTTTATCTACACCCATGAAATGAATCCTCTATAAGAGGTTCTAAAACCAGGGTGATGTACAATACGGTGTTCTCGACTTTTCTGGTAGTAATTGGTTAGAAATGTCCTTTGCTGCATTAGAAATATCTGGTGGTGTGTTATCAAAGCTTGTTTGTTATCACTCATTTCTAGCAGCAGCTCATACTTACGTATAGTCATACGAAATAGAGGAGCGCAGACGGCCGTTCGCCACCGCGCGCCCGCGCATACTAAGCCAGCCAAAGTGAAAGGAATGCGAACCGGCCGGCTGCATCATCACGCTCTCACAACGTAGGGAGCGCGGCAGATTCTACCTACATTGCCAAATATTGTGTTAGTCCTAAGTTTATTCATGTACCTTATTTATTTTGATATATGTAACCAGTAATGTATTTAAGCAGCGTCCCATAATAAATGACAAAAATCGTTATTCGCCTTCTTACTCGCAACAAACTCCCCTAAACTATTATCGAACAAAAGTGGCGGGATGCGTCGTGAATTCGAATAACCCTTAAGTTTTTTTGACGTGAATACGTCTTTAAATTTGCTTCCATAGTGGGAGGCAATTCAAAAAACTGATGATAACAAAATCGGGGGATATAGTTTGATGCTACAGCTACATATCTATCATCTACATCCAATAAATTATGGCGCTGTGATATTGAATCGCGCGTGCATGACAATGTTTTTTTTTTAATTCGAGTTATTCCAGTATTTCATGTTTATCTATCTATGTATGTATTCGTTGGCTATACAAAGTGTGTAGTTACATTCAAGCATCAGTTTCACTGACTAACTTTCATCTTGATTCAACAGAGTCATGTGAAAACCTCGCATCGTAGTGGCGAGCTTTTCAACTTTTAGCGGTCGCGCTAATGAAAAGTAGAATAATAAAACACTCATTTGGATGATATTATGTTTACTATGACACTGGCTGTTATAATGTTGGCATTAAACTAACTGTTTCAGAAACTTTTATAGAGGTTTTATAGCATGGGTGTAGATAAAATAAATTTTGAATTTTTATTTTTTGCCACCGACTTCCGAAATAAAGAAATTTTTCACTATGTAGTGGTTTTTTTTTTGTAATTTTTTCACTTTTTTAACCGACTTCCAAAAAGGAGGAGGTTATATGTTCGTCGCGTATGTTACCCTTTCAACCAAAAAAAGTCTATGAAGAAATTATGCCCGACAGACATAAAAAAAAACAATCAACATCCAAATTGAGCACCTCCTCCTTTTTTGAAGTCCGTTATAAATCAGCCGCACCTGACCTTCCGTCTTGGACCTTAAGTAATGCAAAAGTAGAATTTGACATGTTCCCCAACATCAAATTCTCAATTCAGAGGCAGAGTGTTAGTAATTATTCTAGTCACGCTCATGCCAGAGAATCAAACCTTTACCTACGTTACTTTATTTTCACAAGTTATAAAACCTTCTTACACTTTCTTGATAATTCAAATTATTTTGTTTTTTCAAACGTCATTACGACAGAAGTTTTTTTATGCCACTTTTTTAATTGAATTTGTCGTTTTTAAATTATTGAATTTATAGTTTTGTGATCATGTTTTTTCGACATATTTGCGGGACAAGCCTCGCTGTTGGTGATTTCAAACACGGCCGGTAAGTTGATAGCTGATAATATTATATTTTTAAATATTTTTGTTGTTTTATAGTCGGTGTTCCTTGGCTCACAAACCATTGTGTAGCGAAATATAATAGCATGTTGATGAATTTGTTAGTTAATAGTTTATTTTTATTGGAACGGATCATGAGTTACGCACAAGCCCAAACTCGAACAAAAATTACATAATAGAGTAGGTATACAAACAACGTAACTTAAAACTAACAATGATGTAATTAATAGCGTTATTCAAACACAAAATATTAATAACGCGGTATAAAAGCAATACGAAGAGTTTCACGTACCGCGTTTCCGTAAAAGTTTAGGTTTGTAGAGAAGGTCGCCTCTATCGCTCATAGTTGACTTAGGCCATTCTCACACGAGGTGACCAACAAAAAACCAGTTTTCAACGCCAAAAGCAACCAATCGCGTCAGCGCATAATCTGCGTTTGCAATTTATTTGCCAAACATGTAAACAACACGAGTTTTAGTAAAAACAACTGTAATACCTACACACATAAGGTTCAGTTTGCGCTACAACTTTATATTTATGACTTTTATAACAGTAGTACTCAGTCTAAAATCAACTTTATTTACAGTAAAATGAAGTTGTAAGTGGAAATAATATCAATTGGAAACAAGGTTGTAACTTTGGGTTACATTTATATGGCGGTTCTCATACGACGCAACTTGTCGATACTTCACCAGCCACGCGCGGTTGGCAGTGCAGGTCGATTGGTCGTTGGCAATGCAATTTTTTGGAAAATTGGCATATTATCGTGTGAACGGTGTCTGAATGAACGATTAAATTACTAAAATTGATACAAATTGAGTTGCGCTATGTGAGAGTACTATTTGCATCGCAGTTGGCAACGCCTGTTGCCAACCAGTTTAGGTTGAGTTGCCGTCACTCCGTGTGAGCATGGCCTTAAGCTCGATGATCGATATATTTTATTTACCTACACTAGCCCCTGTAACACAGAGTACCTAGCGCAGGAGTCAGGGCTTCAAATTGTTTGTACACACTTTTTATACCAATAAATATTTTTTAATTTATTTATTATTATTTAATACTCTACTTAATTTGAAAATCTCCTAAACTATACCACCATTATTTAGAGAACTTATTCCGGAAGCTTCATGTGTTTAATACAATAACATTAAATTTACATTTACAATCATTTCGATGTCTTGTCAAGTTGTAAAAACCATGGATCCATGTTCCCAAACCAAACTTGGCATGGTTTTTACCAAGTGATTGGAATTTTCACTAGAGATACGTTTGCTAATTTAATTTATTCACGATTTTAAATAATAATACAACATCATTTTATTAACTGTTTATGGTTGAATGGACGAGAGGAATTTGTTCATTAAAACAATCGACAAAATTTAAGGGGCTGTTTTTCCCATCAAAGTTAAATCATTTATTTCAATTAGGCACGTACCTAAAAGGCACTTTTGAACGTCAGAATTAATAAAAAAATAGAATTGATTCTATTCGCCCCTTCCAAAAGGTAGTTGTCGTATGGAGAAGAATGAGCAAGAAACTCCACCGTTACTCTTTTAAAATATTTTGTATATAATTTATAAGTGAAGACGGATGCACATGGATTTTATTTTATTTTTATTTATTTATTTTTTCATGAATATGAGACAACCATACAGAGTAACTTAATAGAGCAAAACTCAAACTCAAAACATTTATTTCAAATAAACCAATTACAGGTACTTTTGAATTGTCAAGCGGTCGGTCAGTCAGAAAGATGAAGCTAGTTGCCCATTCCAAAGCGTAGTAGGTACCTATGGAGAAGAACGGGCAAGAAACTCCACGGACACTCCTTTAAATAAAAAAATATTGTTACAAAATATTGGTTACATTATTCATGTTGAAATTATATGTACATGTGAGAACAATGCAGAAAGACGTGCACGTTAAAAGCGTCCGTAACAAAAATAAAAGCAAAAACAGTTCAAAAATTAAAATATACCGTGGCAGCTAAGAGATGACCAGTCCCTACTGACGGCGCCCGTTCACGAACATGACGCATGGATCAGCACCATTTAGCTCAACCATTTTGAAGGGAACTTAATGATCCAAAAATCGGTTAAAGTTATTTTGACAGTAAAATTTAGGCAGGTCAACAGTTGGAGAAAGTGAAATGGTAGTTTGCAAAAAATGGTTTGGTTGTCTTTGGACTGATTCGCCCTATCCCCTCGTACTAGTATAAAACTGTATCACGAGCGGATAGTCTTCCTCAGCCTTAGAACAACAGATTCCCACAAGGTTCCCGTTACAAGTCACACAGTTAAGCAGACTGACTATTGTACTCGTATAGGTAACAAATCATGGTGCAGTTATGTTCCTAAAGTTACATAATGAGGTTTTCACTGCACGGCGACGATATGTTTTATATATGTTTCTGTTTGCGTACAGTTATGTGTGCCTTATTATTTATGTGCCCTGTTTGTACCATTTTTTTCAGCAGATTTTCAGTGCTGTTGTAGTCCAGTGTTTTCAAATATTTATCTATGCGAATTCGATTGATCCCATAATATCAGTTTATATTTGATGGGTAGTCCACCCCCTTAAATTTTGTCGATTGTTTTCAGTCAGTCGGTATAAAAATATACATTATATCTATTTATAACTAACTATAAGCATAATAAATATACCTAATTATATAAGCACATTAAGCACAAAAACACATGAATGGCGAGATTTAAAAATAAATGGATATTGGTGAATTAATCTAAGTTCTTTACGGTAAGCGATTCGTAGCCGCGTAGCAAAACGTAGCTCTCGTAGCCAATTTCGTAGCGGCGCTACGAAGCGCGACTTACCCACCTTTGAGTTGGAACGCATCTCATTATACGTTACCTTAACAGGAGGCTCAACACGTGCGCCTAACTTACAGATACGGACTGGTATGGATACAGTAAACTCTCAAGTATTTTACAAACTCATTCTGAACGACTTCGAATGAATTCGTGTAAAACCTTCTGGATTAATTGTTTGTTATAATCAGTGATCGGATAATCAGATGCATATTTACTTAAAGTGTAGGTGTTGGCTATTATGGAATGCACTTTTGTATCGAAAAAATCCCGGGAATTCGGAATCGACAAATTTAGTTTTTTTTACTATAGAATCAAATCGGGTGTAGGAATATTTACTTAGTTTAAGGTGTTGGCTAATATTATGGGATGCACTTTAGTATCGAAAAAAAAAATCCCGGGATTTCAGATTTACCCTTGCCTCCACAGCCAGTTATTACTAGATGAGGAACATGGTTAAAGGCGGCATTTTACTACGCCAAACATTTAGATAAAATATTAAATGTTGTAGCTTTATTGGATAGCAATGAATATCTATTAGAAATGCTAAGGAAGTATTAACTAAACCTAATTTGAAGAAAGATTTGGAGTATATAAATGAACATTTCTAAATGTTAGATATTGCAATATTAAAATTAGAAAAGCGCGACCTTTCTACAACTGAAACTTTTGAAATATTTGACGACCTAAGACTAATTCTGAACCAGATATCAAACAATACAAAATGGAACAGCTTATGGATAGAAACCCTGATTTTGATATTCTTAGGGAAATAGTGAAAAAATTACTAAAGAGAGTAACGTTAGTATTTACAAATTTGCGCCACTAACGTCTGTTGATGTAGAGATCTTTTTCTAACTATATATGGATCCTAAATGTCAAATTGTATTATTTGTTTTATTTTTTGTTTTATTTTCTATTACGGACGCTTTTAACGTTCTGCATCGTTCTCACATGTATAACTTCAACATGAATGATGTAACCAATATTTTGTAACCATATTCTGATTTAAAAGAGTGTCCGTGGAGTTTCTTGCCCGTTCTTCTCCATAGGTACCTACTACGCTTTGGAATGGGCAACTAGCTTCATCTTTCTGACTGACCGACCCCTTGACAATTCAAAAGTGCCTGTAATTGGTTTATTTGAAATAAATGCTTTGAGTTTGAGTTCTATATTGTAATGATAAAGGATTCGATTACTGTGATTCAAACATTACTCAATTAGTAGAATTTCTGACTTATTACAAAAGAAACGGACTAAAAATTGATAATATCGAAAAAATTATTATTGTATACTACAATTCTCTAAATGAAACAGAAGTTAGCAATTTAGATTTAGAATAGTCACTGGAATCTGATGCAACACCATCATGTTCAATACAAACAGAAATGGTAACGTCAGATTTCAGAGACCAAAGCACAGTGATATAATGATTAAAGTTGTAGTAACCGAAGTAATATTTACGCCCAATCAGGATATCAGTAGGGCTGGTTGGAAGATATCTCTTATTATTCACCTTTGTACACTTTAATAATAGTAGATTAGTAGCCAAGGGCTGTAAGGCATCAATTGCAGCCCGAGATATTTAGGCGCACGAGCGCAGCGAGGGCGCCTATAGTTCGAGGGTGCAATTGATGCTTACACCCGAGCTAACTACTCTGCTTTACATCTCGATTGTGAAAGTAGAAAAAAACTGGTATTACAAGAATAAAACATTTTATTAGTTAAAATTTATAGTGAAATGAGAACAATTTTCAAATTTTAGGGAAGTTTTCTATTCCCGCCTTTTCATCTTTTTTTTTTAAATTTTTTTTTTCAAGAACGAAATTGAGCTTCGCCGTTCGATATTTAAAATTGATGACTATTATACTCATACGAAGACAAGGCTGAATAGCGAAGCGACCTCTTTTGTCATTGGGCTGAATGCATGATGTCTATTGCCGCCCTAGGGCTTTTCTAGCTACATTATTACCCTAGAGCGCTAATTGGTTACCTACAAGCCCCATTTGGGGGTAATAAGGACCTACTTACTGAATATGAGAGATGTAAAGGATATTTATAGTACTCAATATGTTTTGTATCGTGTGCTTATGTGCAATAAAGTATAATTCATTTTTTTTAAATTAATACCTACTTGCTACTATTACACTCAACGTAGTCACAAATTGATGGGGAGCTTAAAATTAACTTAAGTAAAAACACATGAATAATTATGTAATACCCATGTTTAAAAAAAAAATACTACATGCTAAAGACAACGTTTCCTCACCATGCTACTAGTTTCGCATTCCCGAATTTTCACTATAACTTACAAAAGCTACTGTAAAATATGTATTGAGTGATAAACTTATTATAATGTAATACTAAAAAGTGTTTTTGTTTTTCCTTAATATGAATTATACCAAAATAAGGTAAATTTTTAGCTTTTTGCATAAAGAAATGATTTAGTCGTTTTCAAAGAAATTCATTCAGAGTCATCAATACCAAGGATTACGCTCTTTATGAGCTAAATTATTATAAATATTCTCCATTCAATCAGATCCGTATAAATGGAATTTTATTTCGCAAAAAGACATGGGGAATGGTTAAAAATTTGCTTTCAAAGCTTGAAAGCAAACAAACGTAATCATAATTTTTAACCATTTCCCATGACTCATGTTTGTCTTTAGTGCAGTTTTTCCATAAAGTGGACAATTCGAAATTCGCCTTTAGCAAAGGTGCTTTTAAATCGTTGTTTTTTTAAGGGTCGGTTAAATAATTAACTGACCTATTAAACGTATTCATAGTACAATCTTTCGTTATAGCCTTTTTCTGTGTCAGGATAGGATCTGTATTTTCGGGGTAAAACTATTACGAAATATTTCAGTATTTTACCCCGATTATTATTTTATTATTAACATGCTCCATGTTGAATAACTTCCGGTAAAAGCCATATTCAGTGAGTATATAGGATGATGTAAAATGAAAATAATTAAATCTGTTTAATGCAGTGTAGTGTAACAGTTATTAATTACGACTTGAGTTCGAGAAGTGATTCATAATTGAAAACGGTAAAATAATTATTTTCCTATCCCTTTGATGTTGCCGTCTGCTTACGAACGTTGGTTGATCATTTTGTATATTGCTTACAGTGTACGCTAATGTTGCGTAACTGTAAGGTACTGTAGGTACTGTACTCGTGCCGGTACCTACTAGGCTACTAAGTTCTGAGCAGAAATATCACCAGCAGGGCTAACATGACAAGCGCGAGAATGCTCTTTTTCGTTTTATCTTAATTTGTCTACGATTCTGACGTCATTCTAATCCCTAACATGACCGTAAACGACGAGTAAACTCGAAAAAGGCACTTTGACACTTCTCTATCAAGCGACGAGAGACCGATGTTGCAAATGACTAAAAACAAATAATTTTTATGATGTAACATTGCTTGAAGTTCTGTTTCAATCATTAAATTTTATGCATGGAATTATGTACTTTATTGAATCAACGTCTCTCTCTCTTAATTATTGTCTCTTTTAATTATTTATGATTAGTTTTTTGTGTAACCGACTTTTTGATTAAAATTAAATGATTTCTTTGGCATGCTGAAATTAAAATACAAAATGACGGAAATTAAAATTAGTGGCACCAATACTCATTAGATAATCACCACAAATGACAAATGAGCCGACGATTGCAATTTGACAAATCGAAGTTTATTATTGTAACAGTCACCATAATGTCCATGACATTGCAAATTTTGTTAATCACCACACTCACCAAAAGAACTGATGTTCAAATAAATTGGCAGGTGGAGTTGATTCCGCTATTACAACCATCAAAATTGTTAATCACCACCCTTAGGAAATAAACTGGTGATTTTTAGTAATAATGTTGCGAAGGTTTGATATTGCCATACAGCTATCCCTAGATTTCGTTAATTTATTTATTTAATCACCATAATGGTTATTACTGAAAGTAATAGTCAACTACGTGATAGTGCTTCCCTCCACTATAGTACACAGGTGTACACACACATTTAAAAAAAAAGTACAACTATGAATCTGCCATCTTATTTTAGAGTTTTTTTATGTATCATAATTTTGTCTTTTTGTCTACTCTTATCGTCGTCAAAATCGAAGACGACTAAATACGACAAAATGACTGATAAGGGCCCGTTCGTATCCCGTTCGCAAACACAAATGTGGTGGCAAGTAGTGGTTACGTGTGAAACTTACGTTGCAACTTCTTGCAGTTGCGATGTGGTTACGTTGTGGCTAGTGTTTGCAAACAGATAGATCGTTGTGTTTGCTTTGTGACTGTGAAGTTGCCTTGATGTGGTCAGTATCGTCCAGACGGTTGATTTTGGCGGTCAAATGATAAACTATTATTAACAATAAACTATTCATTTCATACAAATTAGCGCCCGTCCACGTATTGTCGTTGTGGTGTTGTTGTTGGTGTGGTTGTGGTACGTGTGATCGGGCCCTAAGTAGAATTGTTGAAGCTTCTTCATTAATACGAAGGTCGAGTTTCGAACACAATGCTGGTAACTATTTAATTTCGCGAGAAGTCAGTAAAAGGTAGTTGCCTCGTCCGGATTTTCAACAGTTTAACAGTTTTCTTTACACCATGTTTCTCCTTATTTCTTAACATCACATGTACAAAAGTAAAATATAAGTGTTTTTTTTTTTGTTTGTTTTTTTTATCGATTATTCCGCCAATTATGAATTGATTTTGATTCATACATGTGGGTGGATACACATATTTTATGAAAAACTGGCGAGCTTAGGTAATTAAACTAAGTGCAAACTAACTTAGTTTAGCTGGCAGTGAATGGCTCGCTTAAGTCCCAGAGAAAGTGAGGCAAGAGCGAGTGTAGTCATCATCATCATTTCAGCCACTGCTGGACATAGGCCTCCCCCAAGCACCGCCACTTCAACCGATTCTGTGTTTTCCGCATCCAGCGGATTCCTGCGGCCTTCACAAGGTCATCGGTCCATCTTGTGGGAGGCCTTCCAACGCTACATCATCCGGTACGTGGCCGCCACTCCAGAACCTTTCGACCCCATCGGCCATCCGTTCTGCGAGCAATGTGCCCTTCCCATTGTCACTTAAGTTTGGCTATTCTTCGGGCTATGTCGGTTACCTTGGTTCTCCTGCGGATCTCTTCATTTCTGATTCGATCACGCAGGGAAACTCCTAGCATTTCCCTCTCCATTGCCCTTTGGGTGACTTTTAGCCTTCTGATAAGGCCCATTGTGAGCGATCACGTATACGAGTATAGTCACTGCTGGTTATTTGATTCCAATCTATATTGCTCATATTGAAGTCACCGGTAAGAAAAGTACACCAATCAATTTATTCAGCTACAGCATTGTAATTAAGCAAAATGTACTCCAAAACAGAATGTTGCACAGGGGGCGTAAAGAGCACAAATAGCTATTCTGAGATTTTGGCAATGAACGTCAGATTCCTGATTCAGAGGCTTGGTGCAATTGCGATTTTTGGGTTACTGAGACCACCTTTGGGTTACACTAAAGGTGGTCTCAGTAACCCAAAAATCGCAGTTTCTATATAAAAATTAATATTATGGTTGGTATAGATATGTATAATAAAATTGATAAACTCCAGAAGTGTTTGACCGATCACCATGAAAGTTAGCATATAGAGAAGGTTTATAGGACATTGGATTTCTTTTCGACCTCCATGCCGGTTGAGCCACGAGCAAAAGCTGACGTAATTATGAATAATGTCTTCATAATTAAGATCATTATAGAATAATGACATTAGTATATCATCATTCTTCTGCCCTTTTTTTCCATACTTCTCTATTAGTCGTCATGTGATTTGAATGAATGTCATGATATTATTATACATGTACCTACTAGAAATATTTGCGCGACTGATAAGTCGAATATAGTGAAACTAAAATTATTTTACCATGTTATTATGTAAGTTCTGGCAAATAAATTTCAGTACCTGGGCGACCGAGCTCTGCTCTGGTGAAAAATAGAGAATGCTCATTTAATAGTACTTATAGGAAATTTTATACTAATCCATGTATAGTACTTATTCCATGCTGCCATGATAGTAGGTACTTACTAATTCCATGCTGCCATGTCATTATTCTTATGTCATTATTCTAATGTCATTATTCTAATGTCATTATTCTAATGTCATTATTTTCAAGTCATAGTACTTATTTCATGCTGCCATGATAGTAGGTACTTACTAATTCCATGCTGCCATGTCATTATTCTTATGTCATTATTCTAATGTCATTATTCTAATGTCATTATTCTAATGTCATTATTTTCAAGTCATAGTACTTATTTCATGCTGCCATGATAGTAGGTACTTACTAATTCCATGCTGCCATGTCATTATTCTAATGTCATTATTCTAATTAATTATTCATTATCTTGTTCTAAACTTTGGGCGATCGAGCTCTGCTCGGGTGAAAATACAGAGAAAACTAATTTTCCCAGATATGAGACCTAGCGAGATCGATTTTTCGCCCCCGTAATCCCCCCCTATATTGCAGCTTTCATCGAAATCGTTAGAGCTGATTTCGAGAACGTGAGTACAAGTATATATACAAACAAAAATGCAAATATTGCTTGTTTAATAGCATAGGATTTCATTTCATTTCGTTAAAATAGGTACTCGTAGAAAAATCGAAAAGCACAAAAATTTGATTAGTTTTGCCATATTCATTTTATCTTTTTCTTTCAATTTCTATGTCAGTTTCTATAAAAAACTCGTAGAAAAATCGAAAAGCACAAAAGTTTGATTAGTTTTGCCATATTCATTTTATCTTTTTCTTTCAATTTCTATGTCAGTTTCTATAAAAAAAACCCTTGGTTTTTACTGAAGAGGAGCTGTACTCCATTCTGCCTTTTGAAGGGGTATCACGACACGTATAAATGAACCGTTACAGATAGTTTTTTTAGGGTTCCGTACTTCAAAAGGTAAAATACGGAACCCTTATAAGATCACTCTCTTGTCCGCCTGTCACCACCGATTTTCTCAGGAACCAGGTGATGGACCTAGCAAGTTGAAATTTATACCGGATACTGAGGTCTATAGTCATTCCGTCCTGAGTCAACACGATAAAAAGATATGGGCAAATTTAGATTTTCGCGAAAACTTGCAAGTATCAAAATTTACCTTAATTTTCAACTTTTTAATTTTTCGGAATTTTCCCTTTACTGTGCTGTAAGACCTTGCTTTTAACCAAAATTTACAATTCTAGGTCAACCGGAAGTACCCTATATGTTTTGGGTCGAAAACCTATCGGGTAGTTCCCGTTGACGTTGACCTAGAATCACGTAATTTGGCAAAAAGCAAAGTCTTTATTTACTCTACTTCCCAAAAAAGGAGTTCATGTATGTGAGTTTCTTTATTCTATCATAACTTTAAAATGCCTGAACATATTTGGACGTATATGATATCGTTAGAATCCTTATATCATCCCAAGTGATACCCGGACTCGACCAAAGCGGAGACGAGACGTGAGGAGATGTGTTTTAAACAACCAATAGAATTTCGTTATTCACACATCTCGAGCTTCAGTGCATACCATTGAGCGGAGATGTATCATATTTATATGGCGCGGTCGAAGCGGAGATGTGAGCTGTGCCTCACCGAGATTGAGCTGGGCGGCGGTACAAAGTGGAGTTATGAGCTGTGCCTCGCAAGCTAGCGACGGCGTGCAGCGAGCGGGTTAGAATAGATGTGAGCGGCGTGCAGTGAGCGGTCAACATCCAACGCTCGCCGCAAACACCTCAGTTCCGCTCTAACCAGCACACATCTCCGCTCTAGCCAGCACACATCTCCGCTCCAGTCTAGCCAGTACGCATCTCCGCACAGCTTCGGTGGATACACCCTAGCGGAAAAACATCTCTTCTCGTCTCCGCTTCGGACATCTCCGCACATCTCCGCTTGTTAGAGTCCGAGTACTGGCTATATATATTTTTTTTTAATAAAAACAATATGGCGGCAGTATGGCTACGTTATAAATGTGAAAAAAAAAAATACTTCAGTTATTACAGTACGGGTATCAAATTGAAGCCTTGATGAGCACATTCCTAAACTATATAATTTTACGTAGGTAAAATGGGCTGGTATCCGCAACTTCACATCAAAGCGCGTATTTTGAGTGTGGATAGGTAGAACATGCAAAAAAAAACAAACATTATTTTCATCCCCACGCCATCCACACCTCGCCTCACGGTGAGAGTATAAAACTACCTTTAGTCCATAAAAATTAAAGCCACCTGCTAGGTGGCTTTAATTTTTGACATGTTTCAAAATAAATCAAGGCACAAAAAAAATGTGTTCATCATCTGCCTGGCTTCCCAACTTTGTTGGGGTCGACTTCCAGTCTAATAATGAATAAAGTATTTTACATGGAACAACTGCCTATCTGACCTCCACAGCCTAGTTACTAGGTAACACGATACCCCTTGGTAAGACTGGTTGTCAGACTTTTGGGCTTCAAACTACTCGTGACGACTGTCAAAGATCTACAAATGACAGGCGGGACCAACGGCTTAACGTGCTTTCCGAGGCACGGACGGGTCTTGGTATGTAAAGATGGTCACCCATCCATGGACCAATCGCGGCAAGCGTAGCTTTACCTGATCGATCGACCCGTGCGACGACTGTTATTACTTAGCCACAAAACCCTCTAAAATAAAATATGTGTTAATGTTTTTAAAACAAGCTTTTAAAGTAACTAAAAAAGCTTGCGTAAACATAGAAGAACTATTATATGCCAGTCTGTTTACTCGAGCGGCCTGTGGAATCGGTATACGCAACGTGCCTACAACGCCCTGCGTATTCAGTATAATAATGCTTTCAGAATGCTGTTGGGGTTGCCGCGGCATTGTAGTGCGTCGCAAATGTACGCAATTGCGCGCGTTGACGGTTTCCACGCTATAGTGCGTGAGAAAGTGGCGTCATTATTCCACAGACTGCGCGGTAGCTCCAACACCATTTTGCAAATGATTGCATCCCGACATAACTGTCCCATACAGGCACACTGGGTGGGAATAGTTACATAGTAATTACATACCTACACATTTTAAACACTAGTTTTGGTACATAATAATACTCGGCAAACTTTGGTCATAATTAGGTACTAGTAATGTCAAAACAATCAATAATAACGTCAAAATCACAATCATAATGTCAAAATCTCTATAATGTCAAAATCACAACTATTATGTCAAAATCATAACTGTAATGTCAAAATCACCATTAAAAATGTCAACATCACTAATAGGACAACCACATATAAAATAATTAATATTAATATCATTTCAAGGCACAATTTGACGGTAATACCTGTGTCCTGGTCCAGTGTCTGAGTATTAGACCTTCCGCCCTATCGGCTATAGTGACCAAGAGGCTGCTGGTACTGTCCCGCACCCGCCGCATCAGGGAGGCGACACGCTTTCGCATGATTGCATAAAAGTCATCTATACGTGCCTCTGCGAACACCCCTAATGCGCTACAGTGTCGTGGCAACCCCAACAGCGCCCTGTATGCGTTGTTGTACTGTACGTATAGTATCTGACAGTGTGCTTGAGACAGAACAGCGTGCTCAGTTGTAAGACCCGCTCTGAAGCCAAATTGTGTATCGTGAAGCGACAGATGTTTACTTAACTGCTTGTCAAGCACACTTTCCAAAACCTTGGCAATAATCGTAGCCAACGATATGGGCCTCTAGTTATTTATGTCCGACGCGTCTCCAGTTCGATTTTTTATAATCGATACAATTAAGGTTTTCATAAGATCTTCAGGCAGATACGTATGTGAGAAGCAGAAGATAAATAACATTGCCAGCACTCTGGGCATGTGAACCCCTGCATATTGTAAATATTCTATGCTGAGAGAATCGAGCCCAGGTGATTTACCGCGGTTCATGTTTTTAAACACTGCAGCAATTTCTTTAGCCGTAACTTTTACCAGTGATGATTCCGTTGTCGGCTCTCTTGCCGTTGACAATGACGGGAGAGTCATTGAAAAGCAATAATTAAAGATTATAACCTGTAGTATATTTTTTTTAGTATCGCAAGACTCTCTGAGTGCCCCATGTATATTAATATCCGGAATAAGTTTTTTGTAAAATAAATGGTATAGGTACCGCGTTGGTAGTAAACTAAAATTTTGTCAATGGTGTTTTGGTGAAGTCAAAGTCAAATCATTTATTTCAAATGGCACTTTCGAACGTCAAAATTTACAAACATTAGTGAGTGAAACATTATTGAACCAATTACCACACATATTCGGCTCATTTTTGCATTCCATATTGTCGGCCGGCTATGCCAAATCATGCTAGCCCGAACATGATGTGTGTAGCGCTCCTTACAAATCACTACCATTAGCCTGTCTGTCAAACCTAGTAGTGTGTAGATACTGTAAACTGTTATGATGAAGACTATTAAAATGTCCCTTTTTTTTCAGAGGAGGCCTTCTTCGTGTGTCCCCTGTTATCCTAAATTGTTTGTGCAATAAGTCTAAAGGGCATAGTATAAAATATGTGCCTTACGTGACCCACGGTCAACTTGACCATGACTATAAGAACATGCAACTCAAGCGGCCGATGTCTCCCCACTTGACGCACTATGCGCCCACATTACCGGCCATGACGTCGGTTGCTCAAAGGGCTACTGGTAAGAAATATAAATATTCACCTCTTATACTCGGAAACGACAATTAAAAATTAGCAATCTTTAACCTTTATTCCAGAGCAGTGGTGGCCTTGTGGAACTTTACTTTGTGTACATTTTTTCTTCACCACTGCTCTCAAAACGGTGAAGGAAAACATCGTGAAGAAACTGGCATGTCGTAAAACCAAACAATTCCAAGACCACCATCTACCAACCCGTACTGGGTGGGCCCGCGTGGTGGATTACAGCCCACTTGAAATGTTCCTGCAGGCTAATAGATAACAAAATAATGTGGTTGATGTTTAGCATAGTAAATTGCTGCAATATCCTATTTTATTATTTTTCACAAATATTCATAAATACAAGGAAAGTTGACTGACTGACTGACTGATCTATCAACGCACAGCTCAAACCATTGAACGGACTGGACTGAAATTTGGCACACAGGTAGTTATTATGACGTAAGCATCCAATAAGAAAGGGTTTTTGGAAATTCGGTGTTTAAGGGGGTGAAAAGGAGATGTTGTTTGTATGAAAAATTTTATTCCTTGAGTTAATAAACTTGAAACTTGGCACGAATATTTATCTATGTAAATTATAAAGCTGGCATTTTTTGTTTTTCTAAATTACGCGACTATACTATCTCGCGAGTCGCGATTAATCAAAAAAGATGCCGGATGATGGAACTACTCCTGATGCCTAGCCCATCCTAAGTAATAAAATATGCTCATGACATGGGCGCAACAGCCCAACGTTCTCCTGAACAATAATATTCGGATATGCATTCCTACCATTCCCTTTTATAAAGAATGTTGGTATTGTGTCCTGCTTCTTATGTGCCTCGATTGTATGCGACACCTTATTATACAGTCTTCGTCATTCATAAGAATGATGAAAAACCTCAAGTTCGTAAACACCTGTTTGCTTGATATGCTCACTGCAACAAGAGTTGGCAATTTTCAAGTGATACGTTTCCACGGCAATTAAAATTAAATCTTCATATGTTAGTTTTGAGAAGTCTGTCAATTCTGGATCATCGGTTTGTATCCGTATAAACGCCACCCTTAGTCGATTTAAATTATGCTCAAGCATGTAATCACATACAAGATTCAACAATTTAATGCTCCTTTTACTAATACATTAATATGACCCCCTGTAAAAATTCGTAAAGCAATTTCACACATCCAGCCATCAATTTCGATGATTCCATTTATGCAATATTTAATTCCCATTTTTACCTACAATTTGAGTTATATTTGGTTTGCGCCGGTTTGGAGACATCAAACGCTTCAGGAGATAGCCGGAGGAGGGAACCGGGGATACATGTGGGCTAATTCTTAATGGGGAATCACGTAATGATATGTGCAAGACCTACCATCGCAGATTATAATATAGAAATAAACTGACTTTTTCTTTCTATTGCAGGTGCGATTGTAACTACTTACGCGCTGGGTTTGGCCTGGGGCGCACTGTTCCTCCCCAATGGCGCCTTGACCTACGTGTCTATCATACAAAGCCTCAATCTGGGTACATTAACGATATTCATCCTTAAAATATTGCTTGGTGCACCCTTCTGCTTCCATTACTTCAACGCGATGCGGTACATCGCGTGGAATGCTGCCAAATTCTTGGATTTAAAAAGTGTATATGACACAAGCTATAAATCCATGGCAGTAGCTGCAGGCCTGTCAGTTTTCTTAGCCATAATCTAAAAAAAATTAAGACTCCTAAAAGCCAAAGCATACACGAAAGTTTACATATCGGCGATTAAAGATTTTGCGGCTGGATCGTTGCTACATTGCGTGTTGGCGACCTTTTGCGTTTTAGCATGGTTTCAAAATCAAAAGTTTTAGCTATCCTACCAAGAAGTTCGGCTGGCAGATAGGTAAAGCGCGGGTTGGCTAGATAGTAGTTACTGCTGCGTCTAGCTTGCCAATCCAATAGTCAAATGTCCGGAGTGACGAGTTACCAATATTGAGATTCCGAAAAGTGTTTAAAAACAAACGATCAACGATGCTAAATTTGAGTGTGCTTAATCCGTGTTGTTACATACAAGTTTCTTTCGATAATAAGTAATGGTTGGGGAGCCTAGAGGGTTTTTGACCAAGCATATGCAGGGCGAAAAGTTGATAGCTGAGTAGGTGCAGCATGGCATGATGAGAGATTGATTTTGGTATGACCGTGTGCGGCCTAACCCACAATGACATAAATAGGCAAATCTAATGAAGAAATTGAGAAATTGTGGGGTTTCCCTAAATCTGACGTCAGATTTAGGGAAAGCCCACAATTTCTTCATCAGATTTACCTATTCAAGTCATTATGGGTTAGGCCGCACATGATCATACCAAAATCAAAGGCTTTAAATATCACTTTATTTTTGGTCCAAATTCGAAATCTGAAAGTGGACTACTGACCACGGGGCTCCTGAAACTTTTTAAATATGTTTTCGGTGTTCTCTCGTCATGCCGCACCTACTCAGCTATCAACTTTTCGCTCTCCTCAATAACTATTTTGTGAAATAACTTAAAAATTATTTGCTAGACAATATTATTCAGAAAGCGCTGTATAATTGCTACCGATGAGTCCTGTTAAGCCCGGTTTTGGGGTAAATTAGTTTGTCCCGTACCAAATAAGTAGGTAAATCAAGTTATCTTTAGTTTAGTAGTTAGTTTATTTGAAAGTGGTGTTTGGTTATACCATCAGAACAGTTTAACACATATTAAGTCTTCTCTACACGTCGACAGATGCGTCAGCGAATGTCGACAGATGCATGAGCAGTTGGATCGGTACGAGTCGTCCACACGTCTGTAGGTCGTTCAGCCTGTGTTAATTCTCGACAGATGCAACTCGCACGCACGCAACATTATAAAAATGGATGTTGAGACCGTAGCTGCCGCAGCTATTGATTTATTTAGTTCTTTTAACTACTACTAGAGTGTGCATCGCAGTAGAGTCATTAAAAATTGCAAGAAGCACGCGTGTACTTTCATTCGCAACTTCAATAACACTGGTGCATCGTCAGACGTGTGGACAGAGGCTGGCGCTCGCTATGAAACCCTTTTTTGCGTGTCACGAAAACCGACAGCAAACGGATTGGTGCCAGACGCATCTGCCGACGTTAAATACCTAACACAGACGAGCAAATTCCCCCGTCTGCACGTCGGTGGACGCATCCGCAGATGACATCTGTTGACGCATTTGTCGACGTGTAGAGGAGGCATCATGCCTCATGTTGCATAGATCAAATTGCCAAAATGACAGTGGCCTTTATTTTTGTTATAATAAAGCAACACACACATAAGGCGGGTGCGTGTCGGGCGCGTGTCGGGACGGCTGTACGGCTGGCTTAATTCTTTGTATTTATATGGATGTCAGCACACCAAATGAGTGCGCGGGTCGGACGCGGAGCGGGTCCGATCCGCCCAACACACACCTGCCTTATAATATGTGTGTTAAGCTTTAGGTTTATGTTGGGTTGCCGCTGTCAGAGGTAAAATATCTGTGAAAGGGCTGTCGAGTCTGTCGCGCATTATGATTGATTGAAAGGAGCATTTAAAACGTAGGAGAATACTTCACGAAGTAAGTTGCTGTTACCACCGCCTCTTTAGCCGGATTTGTAACATCATTCATTCTAGGAAGATTGGTAGTTAGATGTTAAGTATTATGTTTTAAAATCCTTCCTTTCATCAATCATAACATTTTGATACCGATAAAATAATTAGCCAACAGAATTTAAGACCACTATTTGTACACTTTGTTAGCAATAATCTTTTTGATTTTGATTTCCATATTTTGTAAACGTTTTAATTCTTCATCTCCTCTATCTGGATTTTTTTGCCGTAACAAGCGAATAATTTCTAACAGGCCCTTAATTTTTGTGAGTTTATTATGAGTAGTTTTGTGCATGTACTTTTTTTTATTTACAATTTTTTAAGTACTTTACAAAAGACAAACCTGCAATAAACCGACTTTTAAATTAATTACCGACTTTTATTTTAAACATTTGTTGTCATTCAGTTCCAAATAAATACATACCCATACATAATACGCATTCTTCGCATCGAGGTAGGCAGAAACTAAAGACCGCCACTGCTACGATTCTTTACATACTCCTTTTGCATCATTTACGTTTTCCTAGGGCGTCTCCTCCCGGCGTTTTCACTCAGTAAAAAAACTCTTTTATTCATCCTCTCAACCTGACTAAACCATCAAATAACCATCTCTTATTCAATGAGTACCAGTAGAGTGAGTTAACAGTAGATAATAATTTATTCAAATTGGTTTGAACGGTCTCAGAAGCACCACTTTTGCCGCGATTAATGTGGCCACTAACCAAAAATTAACCAATTCAGTTCTTTATGAAAGTTGTGTGGAGAAGAGGCCCTGAAAAAGTTTGTAGACTTCGGAATTACGCGCCCGACGAATGAGGTAAGAACGTTTAACGCTAAACGTATTTAGTCGAAGGACAGTGGGTAAAATGGTCTCGGCTAGAATCGAAGGGAAAATTTGGTGAATGTCAGGTTGGCGGGTGTATTTTTCAGAAATGGTCGAAAAATATCTCAAAATTTAGTACCTAATTACACTTGCCACTTGTGAAATAATTTGTACCTCGTGGGATCACAAGTTATTGCAATAGTTTCATACACCCGTCATTCTGACGTCAGCTTGGCGGGTGTATTTTTGTGTAGCCAAGATTATTGAGAAGTTAGACATAAAACATGCATGGATATTTAGTACCTAATTGGTACCTCTCTAAACATAACTTAAGTCAGTGAAATAACATTGGAATTCGACAAAAAATAAAAAAATCACTTTCTTATAAAACAGGGTGTTACAATATTTTTGTTTGTTTGATACCAAGTAGAGGAAACTGGGGACACTTGACAATAGGAATACAGCATCAGCAGGTGGAATGATAGCTCACTTCACCCGCGTTTTCACGGTGAGTTTTTGATGTGAAACATCTACAACGGCGGGTCAGCCCAACTTTCCTGTCGTAAACTATTCTTTTATGCATATTACATGTACATAATAATTTCGATGTTTTATATCTGCCAGGTGTCCCACAACGGCTAATTTTTTTTTACAGAATAGACAGCAGCAGCCAATCTATTCTGTAAAAATCTCACCGTGTAAACTAAGGTGAAGTGTCAATAGTGTCCACCCCTAGCATCAACCGATCTGACATTCCATGTGATGCTAGAAATTGACAGCTTACTTAAAGCTCACTTCACCTACGTTTACACGTTGGGATTTTACTTTATAGACCGGATGGTCTCATTTACTCCAGTTTCTTGCCCCGTGCCCGTTCTTCTCCATAGGTACCTACTACGTTTTGGAATGGGCAACTAGCTTCATCTTTCTGACTGACCGATCTCTTGACAATTCATGAAATAATGCATTGAGTTTGAGACCGTTTAGTTGCCTGAAAACACATGACATGAAAATTATTTGAAAAGGTGTAGACCGTATATTCGCAAACGTATTTTCATTTTTTTTTATTTGTTTCTAGTTCACGTTACAAAGTAAATCATGGATGGCAATCATAGGTTTTAAGTTAGAAGTTATATTAATTTACATTTACCATGATCGAAGTGGCCATAATTTCGACATCTGTTTGCAGATAACCAACCTGCCTCTTTTCTATTTCCTCATCATCATCATCATCATCATCAGCCTATAGCAGTCCACTGCTGGACATAGGCCTCTCCAATTGTACGCCATTCAGCTCGATTCTCATCCAGCTGCTACCAGCCACCCTGCGAAGATCGTCACTCCACCTAGCCTGAGGGCATCCTACCTTACGTTTGCCAATTCGCGGTCTCCACTCAAGAACACGTGTACCCCACGTGTTTCTCTTTCCTATATTCTTCTAAATATGAAATAACGCAACTACATATTATGTTATCCTGCTGTTTATAACCTTTTTCTTATACTTTTTAGTATCTATAGATAATGCCATACACGAAGACGCACCCCACTTCGCGATTACTGTACTTTATTAGTAGTAGCTAGTAAGCTAGAAATCATTTTCATGTGCGGAAAACGCCGATCTGCGTCAAAGTGTTTCAATATGAGATGCGTCCGAGTCCTCTAAACCGCCCGCCTCTACGTAATAAGGGCGATTTTATGAGCCGCCTTGAATGGAATAGACTAAAGCTGAGACGAAGAATAAACTAGCTCTTTTGAATAGAAGTGATTTAAAAAAAAAATTGTGTCATGTCCGTGTCTTCTTTTGTTTGCAAATAATAGACTCTTGAAATCTTCGATATATTCAGTCAAGTACGCGATATGTAAAGCTTTATTCAATCAATAACAGAACATTCCACCTGATACTAAGTATCCCTATAGTCAAGTATCCCCGGTTTCTTCAACTGGTACTCGACGAGAGCTCATGACCAAAATTTTTATCTCATCGTTTTACGACCAAAACCGTATAAAATTTTTTGTTTATTCTGAATTTAAATAAAGGTTTTAGATACCGAAAACACAATTTTCAGACACCAATAGCGTCACACGTACCCAGGAAAATCTTGTTTTCAAGTGAACATTGGTCATTGATGCGAATAAACCATTTTTCATAAGAAAATTGTTGAATCCATTTTGAATGTGGTACAAATGATCAGTACTACCCACCGAGTTGGGCTAAGAACCGCCTAAATTAACGATTTTAGACGGGTTTCGCCGTAAAACGATGCGACATAGTTTTGATCGTAGGCTCTCTTACTCTTTGTGTCAAACAAGCAAAATATTGTAACAGCCTGTTTATAAGAAAGTGAATTTTTCATTTTTTGTCGAATTCCAATGTGATTTCACTAACTTAAGGTATGTTTAGAGAGGTACCAATTAGGTACTAAATATCCATGCAGGTATGTTTAGAGAGGTACCAATTAGGTACTAAATATCCATGCATGTTTTATGTCTAACTTCTCAGTAATCTTGGCTACACAAAAATACACCCGCCAAGGTGACGTCAGAATGACGGGTGTATGAAACTATTGCAATAACTTAGGATCCCACGAGGTACAAATTATTTAACAAGTGGTACAAATTGGTACTAATTAGGTACAAAATTTTAAGATATATTTCGACCATTTCTGAAAAATACACCCGCCAACAATCTCGCCAACCTGACATTCACAAAATTTGGAGCTACGTTGCTACGCAGCTACACTGCTACGCGGGTATATGCTCTGCTACGCGGCTACGTACTTTTCTACGCAGTTGTAACTTTGGTACGCGACTAAGCACTTTGTAATGAAGTATGTATGCTACACTCGCAGCTTTATTTTGCACCTGCGTGAATGCCATAGGACATGTAATGTGTCAATACTAGTTGCTGTAGGTACGCTGATTCGGACATTAAAAGCTGACATTAACTAGATACGAGATTAACTGAATCTTGAAAACGAAAGATGAAAGATTTTTGTTTTGTTTATTCGAAAAAAAATTGTTAAATGCTCCTTAATTAGTTTGTATTTCCTGTGCATGGCCAAATAAAACAATTTTCTTTCTTTCAAGATCATGATAACGCTTAAACATGAGCACAATAGAAACGGGGTTTGTCGACGGAAGAATAGACAAAATGACAGATAAACAATCACAATCTGTCATTTTGTTTATTCTTCCGTCGACAAAACCCGTTCGTATGTCATGCTACGCGTGCAGGCAGGCAGGCAGGCTTTGCTACGCGGCTACGAGGGTTTTGCTACGCGGCTACGAGGGGTTTGCTACGCGGCTACGGAAATTTTGAATAAGAGTGTATTCAATCCAAACCTTAATAAACAGCTCAATGAAAATTTTAGGTTTTATTTGCTCCGTGGTGGCTACGGACATTTTGAATACGTGTATTATATCCAAAACATAATTAAAATAATAGCTCACTGAAAATTTTTGGTTTTATTTTAATTAAGCTAATCTTCGAGAGAGCTATGCTTGGAAGTTCCCTACGTGATCGAATGAGAAATGAAGAGATCCGCAGGAGAATAGGTAAGGTAACCGACATAGTCCGAAGAATTGCCAAACTTAAGTGGCAGTGGGCAGGGCACATTGCTCGCAGAACAGATGGCCGATGGGGCTGAAAGGTTCTGGAGTGGCGACCACGTACCGGAAGATATAGCGTTGGAAGGCCTCCCACAAGGTGGACCGATGACCTTGTGAAGGCCGCAGGAATCCGCTGGATGCGGGAAGCACAGAACCGGTCGACTTGGCGGTGCTTGGGGGAGGCATGTCCAGCAGTGGACGTCTTTCGGCTGAAATGATGATAATGAAACTAATCTAATGTTTCATTATCATCATACGAAAAAAAAAAAGATTTATTTTGGTTAATTTCGCCTTGAATTCATAACATAAGAGGTGTACGTATAGTGCACCCACATGTCGCCAGTCAAGTCCCATGTAATAGGGGGCGAGCCTATGGCCATCAACCGGGCTGAAATCCATACTCCGAGCTGCTACTGAGAAAGTATAGATAGAAAAATCCAATAGCACTTTGCCCGACCTAGGAGTCGAACCCAGAACCTAGTTCTCAGCAGAAGCGCCTGCAACCACACTAGACCCACGAGAAGGCAGCGAAATGTAAATCCGAGTAAATCGCTGCGGGCAACCGTGCGAACGCGTCTCTTGTGACCTAAGCTTAAGATTTTTAATCTTTGTTAAAAACTGATCTCCGCCGATGCACGCCGGGACATCTATCTAACGTTCTTGTAAACAACGTCATAACAAACTGTAATCTTCATCCCGTGATTTTCACTGAATATTATTTGCAGAGGCACTAGGCAGTGCAAGTGGGACGGCGCCACCTGTTGCATACGGAAAAAACTACTTGACTTCATCAGTTTACAACACGTAGTAGTAAAGAACGTTACTACTAGAACTGCCCGGAGTTTGCACAGATGGCGCTGCCGGGTATGGTGGCTGTTTCATCTCCGTGTCGTTGACCCCGCCCGCTGAGCTACGACCGGGAGAGTTCAACAGTGCATCGGCCAGGACGTAAAGGGTCATTGTACATAGCAGCCGGGTATGTCCGGGTCGCGTTACAGGTATTAACTAGGTCATGTCCGTGTCACTATAGATGAGATTTTTGCTGACCGTCTGATTACGGTTGTTATAGCTGATTGTCGTTATGAAAACAGACATGCTGGGACCTGAAAATTTCGTTATTTTAACCGGTACGCCGTTTTAAGCGATGTCGTTATAAATGTTTTTGACTGTATATTAAAAATGTCGGAAATCGATCCAATAAACGATTCTGAACGAACTATTTTCATATTGTGTATTAAATTCAGTTACAAATTATGTATGTACGACGACATTTATTTTCTAATAGGGATGAGAGACTTACATTAAAAATCCTAAATGAAATCATAACGCAAGGAGATCCTCGGTTTAGCTGATGATGGGAAATAAAATATCTAAGTAAGATAGACGCACAGTACTGAAAAAAATACTTCTCTACTTCTAATTTTCACTGACCTGGGATCGGGACAAAACATCCACGTCACTTAGTAATGTGTATCCAAACATGATCTGGTCTGATTTACAGATCTAAACTAAAGCACACCCGATCACACCGAACCGAATGACAGTCGTGACAAGTGGAATCCACTGTAGGTTCACACCAAATGTGCCGTAATTTCCGATACATCGGCCCATTGTTTCTTAGCATAAATTCCTAAAACCAGAACGAAAATAGTCTTTGGAGCATACTGATCGATATTCAAGATCAAAGTTGCAATCAAAATTGTTTATATAGGTATGTAGATAGCTGGGTGCCTGATGACGGGCGTCGCCACCGGGGCAGGCCTAAAAAGCGCTCGCGTGACGATTTGTACTCGTTCTTGACCGACTGGCCGGAGAAGGTACAACATAACGAAGACTGGAAAAGTATGGGGGAGACCTTTGCCCAGCAGTGGGACAAAAGAGGTTAACTAATTTAAAAAAAAAATAGGTATATATTGGTAGGACATTTTTTTCTATTTAATTTTGAAATCCCGTGCTGTGTTTCTTAGACCTCCACGAAAAAACCTCGTAGCAGTAATGGTACACTAATAAGTATATATAAAGTATATTTTTATACTTATTTATTTTAATATTTTGTTAGATTTTTTTGCCACAAAAACAAAGGATTTTTTTGGTTTGACTAAATTACATAGTTAACCACACTTACCTTCCACGTTTTGCTGATTACACGATTAATATACACACTGCTGGTATACCACTTAAATTAAAATGTTTTTTCACAATTTTTCACCAATATTCGGTTTCCGCCTTCGATCAAAATTAATGTTTCCGCTCAATATCAGAACCCGGAAGCGACGTCCGCCCTGCCGGGCTACGAGACTGCTAATAAATAGGGCAGCGCAGTATGTGCCCCAAATATTCATGAATTTTTGCGACGAGTCTAACCGTTTTCGGAAGGCTTGCATTATGACCTATTAGAGCAGGTCAGGGATTAGTGAGGCGTTTTCATTAATAATGCTACTGATAAAGGAAATTATTATTAACCTACCATCTAAGTTCACATACAGAAGCAATAATTATATTGGGTATTAAGTTGACATGATTTATTTTCCTTATCGAGAATTACTTTGACGTTATGTTGAGACTTACCTGGCTTCTAAATTTTGAAGGAAATGAGAATATTATTTAACGTGACAAAGTGGCACAAAGCAGATCACTGTTTTGTGCCATTTTGATATGTTAAATAATATTCTCATTCCTTTGAAATGTATTTGCACGCCATTTCATGCTGAAACCAAAATTACTGTAATATTTATTGTACCTATCATATTCTAGCAAATAAATATTTTCGTTTTGATTTGATTTCTCATTATTACAATGGCGTATAAAATCGATTTAGCTAGGTCTCATATCTTGGAAAATTCGTTTTCTCTGTAGGTATTTTCACCTGAGCAGAGGTCGGTCGCCCAAAGTTTAGAACAAGATGGCTACCTTAGAATAATGATATGGCAGCATGGAATTAGTATGAACTATACTTCTCTATTTTCACCCGAACAGAGCTGGCTCGGTCGACCAAGTACTTGTCAACTAAACTGCGGTACCTTTGTGTTAGAGGTGGTGGTTGGTGGATTTAGTTACCTACAATGAGTTATGGATTTTACTGTCTTCTTGTCAACTAAACTGCAGAAGGAATAGTGCATGCCACGAAAGAAGGCCCTTTGACGCGGCGCTAGTGTCTATGCCATTGCATCAAATTGCATTAAAAAAATGTAATTCCACTTTTTTCCGTGGGCCTTCTTTCGTGGTGCGTACTTTAGGTACCTTTGCGTTAGAGTTTACTTAGATTTTACTGTCTACTTGTCAATTAAACTGCAGTAGGTATAACCTGATTTTTATTACCGTGCGCCCACAGATTTAGAGTAGTGTGCGCCTGTCAATGTCAAAACATTACAGTGTATGAGGTTTAAATAATATCAATCACAACGACGGAACTGTGGAGACGACACGAAGTGTGTAGACCGTATTAAGAGGCGTCGGGGCACTGAGAAGGTAACCGGGCGGGTGAATTCAATACTAACAACCTACGACTTAGACAGCTCCAAACGCACTGTTATATAAAAAATAAAGTTTAATAAAAAACTGTAACCCGACTACGGAAAAATAAAAATGATCTAAAAAGTACGAAATTTCATCTAAATTCGTTCACCCGTTTTAGCGCATAAGCGTTACAAACAAACTCACTTTTGCATTTATAATTTTAGTTAGGATTAATACTGTTGCTTAGTGAAGGATTACACATTTTCTCAAACCGAACCGACACACCGCTATCGCAGTTCACCGCTGAGCAATGGGCAAACATCCCCGAAATTGCATCACTATATTTGCCACATGTATCCAGACAGCCCTCTTCGGCGCCTTCTCAGTAAAGTCGATCCTGTCTGCCATGCTACATGTACCGATTTATTCACAGGATAAGATAAAAAAGTTTGCTAAGTATACAAACAACAAAGTTTACATGGTGCTTCTATGCGTAGCGTTTGCTACGACATCGTAGCATTCGTAGCACTTGTAGCAAGTATGCTTGCTACGACGTAGCTAGCCTCTTTAAAAATTATGTTTTTATTCATTGAGTGTGTTCACACTTTCTGTAGTGGATTTGGCATTATCTAATTGTGTAAGTTAAATGCTGACCAAACATTTATCATAGTTACAAAATACAGAATTATTTCCATGTCTGATGCTGGTGAAAAAGAAGATCAAATTATCTCTCTATACCGTAGCTAGCAACGTCACTGAAAGCTATCGGACAATGTGCAGCTTACCATCTATTGTTCAAGGACTCTTGTAAACATTTCACTGCTGCATTCCTTTGTTTGAGGGAAATTGGAGCTAATTCACAGACTGGAAGGTACCGTAGTCGATATATATTATTTTTACTATTTGTAGAATCGTTGTTGGAACAGAATCCTTTGACATCACTTCAGATATTTGTAGGTATGTCACAGACAGGCTTTGACATTAACGGAAAACAAAGAAGTATTGGAATGCTCGATGCTTCACAGCGTCGAGTATGGCACATTCACACTAGTTCGTCATACTCTACGAAATAAATTGTAAAGGAAAAAATTTTAGAACCTATTTTTGGTGACTTTTTCACATCCTGTGCGGGCGAGCTTACTGCGTTCCACGGGATTTATACCGAAATTTTATTGCAAAAGAGAATGTCATGGCAAAAAACTCTCTAATAGATTCGCTTGGGATTCCAAAGCTAGACACCCGCAGGACAAAGGGTTTAGTCATTGTTAAATACGTTCTGCCTCGCATTGCAGACATGGAACTGTTTTGGACTGTTATTTACTTTCATAATGTTTTCAGTGTGTCATTTTAAAATAAATTTTCATTTTCATTTAATAATTTTCATTTAACAATTTATGTTACGGCATGGTGTGTGGAGGGAAGAACTGTGGTCGACACTATCCATGTATGGTATGGACTGGCGCTTGGTACGGGCACTGAAATCTTTATACAAGGATTCCAGTGCTTGTGTTAGGATAAATAGGGCATACACGAACTGGTTCTGCATCTCAAGGGGTGTTAGACAGAGTTGTGTAGCGTCACCGTGGCTGTTCAACTTGTATATGGATATTTGTCTGACAGATTTGACAAAGGGCGAGTGCGGATTGAGGATGAATGAGTTGCCTATCAAATGCCTTATCTACGCAGATGATCAAGTTCTACTAGCATCGTCAGCAGAATAGTTGCAAGACATGGTGACAGTGATGGATGAAGCATATAAGATGAAAGGGATAAATATAAATGTGAATAAGACGAAGGTCATGGAGTTTGAAAGAGGAGAGGATGTATCGGTGTGTAATGTGAAAATAAATGATAAGAGTGTGGAGTAAGTAAGTGAGTTTGTATATTTGGGGAGTCTGTTTACAAGGGATGGGAAGATTGATGGAAATGTGGAAAGGAGAGTAAATGCGGGAAATAAAGTGAATGTTGGTATACATGTGATTGTGACCAACCAATCGATGTCTAATAAAAAGTACCTAAGTTCAAAAACTAAAACCCAAAAAAATGACCAAAGTAAAGCCGTGGTCGCATGCTTGTACACCTACAAAATTATAATGGCATGCGACCACGGCTTTACCTTGGTCATTTTTGTACATATGTCTTGACTTCTGTCTAAATATTTTCTTGTTTCACACCTTTAAGTCGGGTTTTAGTTTTTGAACTTACTTTTTATTTAAACTATTTTGGAGTAATAGTTTCGTGATAAAGTATTTGCAGAGCAGCTTATTTTTATATTTTATGGTATGTATGGTTTGTATGTATGGTTATATGTTATATGCCGTACGTAGCACAGTCTCACTTTTGCTTGTTTTTAACAATTTAAACATATTTATTTACTTGGACAATATAATATATATACATATTTGTAATGTGCTCATCAAGCCCTTTCATTTGATACCCAACATGGCACAATTCAATTATTTTTATTTTTTATTTCGTTACTTTATGTCCTCTAGAGGGCGCCATATTGCATTTAATGTGACACCATATAGCCTATAACCAGCGGACAATCAAAACGCTTCTAATGATACCTCACTTGTCAAATTATGATTGGCAGTTTAGAAGTTATGAGGTAACAGATGAACATACATACATACATACATACATACCGGTCAAAATCATAACCCTCCTTTTTGCTTCGCCGTAGTCGGGTAAAAAATCGAGTTATATCTTTGTTGTAGAGCTTCTTTTGTTTCAACACAAAAGCTTTCAAACTACAATTTCTCATTTTTCAGGTAAAAAGTATCAGAAAATTGAGAAAGTGGCCCTTGGATTAATAAATTAGAGCCCAAGGGAGACTAATAATTAAGTATTAAGTAGTTAATGTATAAAGTTGCAAGCAATATAATACTAGATAAGAGATTAGCAGTGGGCTGTGCTCAGTTTGTTGGACACAACAGAACCTTTGTCTTGTCCATTCATTCCACTCCAATGACCACCCACCAAGGCTGAAACAACTATCTTTATCGCTGAAGGCTGCAATACGGTGTGAAGGAGACAGCGATAATAGTAAAACAGACAATTACAAGAATGGATGTTGATTACCAACCGCAGTAGATTATGGAATGATTGTTGATATCACTGATGAAGAAGAGAGGCTTGCATCCATCGGAGGGCAACTATATTTTACACAAACAGTCAAAGTTTATTCGTTATAATTATATCGTTAAAGAACATAATAACAATTCCAATTACTAGGACAAAGAAAGCACAGCTATTCACTGAGATCACAATTCAATAGGGTTTTTTTAATGATGGAGCTCTTCTGTATCCTACAGTTCTTAACAATGGCTTATTGTATGGCGCAGCGATCCACGGCTAGCTCTTAACACACGCTGTAGCTACCGGATTGCCATCGCCAGGTACCGCAACTTGTGAAAAGGGGCTAAAAGCAGGCTATATTGCAAATAGCTGAAATTATTCCCCTTGCAGTGTTGTCTATTCCATATTGACTGCATGAAAACGTGGTTTGATGCAGGCACTGACTATTCAAAGGTGGGATTTGAAACAATCCTTTGGGTTAGGCTCGTCATTTGAATCTTCATATCCCTCGGCGCTAGGACCTAAACAATAGATCCCAATCACATGCCATGGAAACCCTTTGCATCTAGCTTGTGTGTAACAAGGCATATAGCACACGTCTGTACAAATAGGTAGCTGTTTAGTCGGCTTCAACCCGAGCGACTGAAACATGCTTGAATGAACTCATTTGCCCTTGAAAATACCCTTTGAGGTCGGGAGCATGCAAAGCCTCGTACCTACCTTCGTGTTGGGCATGATAATTTGCTACTCAGTATATTTTTGGTTTATTTGTGGCTTATTGTAGTCCTCCCTTCCCTTTTTGATGCGGTCGAGTTGTAGCTGTAATCAGTGGACACGTTTTCTCTGTATTGTTTACGCCAAAGTTTTCGTTATTTTTGATTTGTTTGCTATATGATGTAAGACTTTGCTCTCTATGAAGTAAAATTGAAACAAATGTTGACAACATTTTTATTGCATGTTATATTAATGCACTATCTGGTTCAACAATGGCGTCAGAACTCAAACCTTCTATTCTAGTAACAAAACGTGTTCTAAGTTTAGACCGCGAGTGACATAACTAAAAACAAGTAATTGATCCATTTTTAATTACATCCTGTGACATCATGACTCGCCAATGGACGTCAACTCAATAAAACTAGAAAATAAGGACAACCGCCGTGATCCATCCCTTTCACCGGTTTCATAAATTTCATTACTTATTTGTTGGGTTTGGTATAACCTTTTCTAACAAGCTGGTCTTCTTTGCTAGACTTATCACATATCATCACGCCTTGTTACCGAAGGTGTACCTATTATAGTGTGTACTACGAGTATATATGGGTGTCCATATATCACCAGTTTTGTTGTCTTTGCTAGATTTGCCTTTTAATGCGTTTAAAACTAAAAGTAAAATCTAACATTTGTTCAAAGGCATACTATTCTATCAACGACTACCTTAACGCTAAGATGTGATTAACTCAATACATTATTACTGCTGAGGTTCTGGGTTCGATTCCCGGGTCAGGCAAAGTACTATTGTGTTTTTCCACCTGGAATTAAATGAACTGAAATGTATGTTGCCTAATAAATATAATATAATGCATTATACTGTTTTATTTACTATTGCTTCAAGTCGTAAGACCATGCCATGTCAAACGCTTAACTCTAATTCAATTAGGGATGGTGGCATTGCAGCGAGGTTGACGTTTGAAGCGGTGGGACATTGTAAATGATAAAATAATTATTTTATTCTGCGAATAGTGTAGTTGCCTAGGTAAAAAAAAAGAAATTCTATTTCGTCCGTCTTTCAGATAATAAAACATTTTAGACACGTATTTTTTGCTTTATCATATTAATAAAATAACTTGGAAAACACGCATTAAAGTTGGGGAGTGGGGGCTCGCTACGTCACAACGCAGTATTAAATGTAGCAAGGCGTGACGTCATACCACATTTTAACTCAATGTATCGCCGTAATATTTTGTTCAATATTTTGGTATAATCTGACGGAAAAATAAAAGTTTTGGACACAGGCCTATTAGTTAAAAAAAAATACATTTCGGGCGCGTTCTATTTAAAAGCGATCGTCACACTCACATATTATATCACTTTTTGTTCGGTGAAAAAGACATCGAGTTAGAGTCGATATATTTTTAATAAATTTTTTGATGTAGGTAACCCGAAAAAGAAATGTTAGACAACTATAAGTGCACAGTTCCTATTACATGTTGTGATAGCCCGTTGGTTAAGGCTCCGCCTCTCATGATCGAAGTTGTGAGTTCAAATCCGGGTAAATAACAATGTGACTTTTTCAATTCATATGTACTTACTGAGTTTATCTTGGACATTACTGCAATCGGTAAAGCATCGTGAGGAAACCTGGACTTTATAGTTCATATAAGTCTCAAATCGACAACCCGTCTTGAGCAAGTAAATGATAAATGATAAATGATTTTATTTCTGTAAGTAGGTTTGTACAAACACTTTTACACGTCAATCATATTTTAAAACTAGATGAGGTCGGCGGTCAAGCGTGGTGATCAATGCTCGTGCCACTGCAGTGGGTCAATAATAAGTTGGTATTTTAGTGGTATGAGGAACAGGGTGTAAAGTTCACTCATCCACCATAGAAAAGGGAGGATCCTCCGACGGGTGTCGTGTCTGGCGGGCAACTGCCCCACGGTTTGAAGTTGAAATCTTGTATATATGTCGATCGCTCGGTAAACTCTAACTGTGCGATGCAGGATTTGTGTGACGTCATGTCTATGATGCGTAGTTTGTATGTGGCGGTGTAACCGCTACAGTATTATTATCCTATTATATATTACAACACAATTTCTATCACAGTTGCTATCGAAGGCATTTACTGACTAATAAAAATAAATATGAAAATAAAACTATTTTATTTTCAGACAACCAAGGCCCAGAGTGTTAGTTACATGCTTTTGGTTTTCATCATGCTATCATCTGGGTTGTGGTCGGCACCCCAATTGTGTAACATACTTTCTTCCACAATCCGAAGGATTTTAGTAGACATTCCTAATCCATTGATTCATATGTTTGAAAGACTCGTCTGCTCGATAACGTAAACAAGCCAATGAATGTTGTTGAATTGTAGAGACAGCAAAGACATTGATGCAGCCTTACAAACGTTTCAACTTAGTAATTGGAACACAGTTTAGCTCAGAGTACTGTAGGAGAAACACTGGCAATGTTGCTGCAATGGCGTTCAATACGTTCGAGATTTATTACGTTCGAACCGCGCATTATAGGAACGGGTTCAGGCAACTCCACAGCGGCAGACAATACATTTAGGAGGCTACGGATACTAGGAGCTCCACAAGATACGGTATGATATGGTGTGGTAGGAATTACGCAAAGGGAGATAAGTGGTTAAAAGGTGTAATAAAGGCTAGGACAGGTATACGCGAATACATAGTGAATAACAGTGACGGTCAGTTTACTCTGAAACTTGGAGATATCATTAAACGAAGATCGCGATTATATGTACACAATCCAGCACTGCACGCATAAAGGTGCCTGGTGGTTTTTATTATTTGTGTATTAAATTCTGTTTACGTTTTTATTTTTTATTTCTGCTTGAATATAGTTTTTAACGTTTTTTGTTTGCATATTTTGCGTGTGCTAGCAGACATACATACTCATAATACAAATAATTTAATTTTATGTTTTGTGTTTTATAATGTTAATTACTTTAGAGCACAAACTTTTCTAACTGAACAGACAGCTGTGCTGTTAGAGAGTTTGTTGCGCCACTTCTTCTTCCCAACTAAAGCACTAGGAAGTGGCGAAGGGTGGGCGTTTAGGGGCTGTCTTATGTAATTTTGAAGTTCGAAAAGTGCTTAGTCTTGTTTGAATAAATGACTTTTGATTTTATCTGAGTTTGCGTGTGCTGATCGTACCACTTTTGTCATCCACAGACCAACCCCAGCAAGCGTAGCTTAACCTTATGGATCGACCCGTGCGGCTGTTATTACTTAGCCACGAGCTCCTCCCTAAAACCTGTCACTGAAGTATCCATCTTTTTTTTTAAGTTCTGTGTCTTCCTGTTGGTTTAGTTTCTAATTTATACATTTCAATACAATGTAGAAATTGTTAAAGAAATAAATAAATAAATATCAAAACGCAATGATCTTTGCAAGTATTTTGGTATTCTAGGTACACTGCTAGCTTCTTCAATTAGTTTTATGTTTATTATTTATGCTATTTCGTAAATTGGTATCTATGTTTTATTTTATACAGCGTGTATTAGAAATGTGTGGGTCATATTTAAGGGTGTGGTCCAAACGAAACAACTTTCTCTATTGAACCAATATCGTAATTGCGAAAAAATAATCAGCTGTTCCATACAAAACTCCAATACCAACTCGACCCAAATGTGTGGGATTAAACTAATTAGTGCGAGCCAAATAATGACGTGAGGTTAATTCGGAATTTTAAGTTCATTATTTCATCACTTAGTGTACCAATTTATTGTTTAAACTTTAAAAAATCTTATTAAAGTCATGGTGGCAAACGTGTTGCCACTTTAATTATTTATAAAAAGCGTTCTGCTTAAAGTTACTATTAGAATTGTTTCAGATCCGCTAATGTGTAAACCAGAGCGGCAAAACTGTGGTAAGGCGTTGACTATACAAGGGTAAATAATAATAATAAGCCACCTCATTCTTGTCTTTATTAGCCGGCTTGAGTGGAGACTCGCAAGAGCAAACGTGGCGAGCTGTTGGGCAGTAGCGACCCCACGGACCCTATCTCCCGGGAGAAATCTTGTTCCTCACCTCTGGCTTGCCTTTATTGGCCGGCTGGAGTAAACACTGACGAGGAAAGGAGCTCCCATCTCATTCTTGCTTTAATTGACCGGCTTGAGTGGAGATTCGCCAGAGCAAACGTGCTCGGAGGAAGGAAGTATTCCAGTAAGTGCTTAAAGGGATCTTGAACATCTTCAGGGCTCTGGGATTGTACTGAAAGCCGTGGAATACCTGTCCACACCTCAAGCACCTCAGAACATGTTGCCCCGTTGTCGCTACGTTACTATGTGCTAGCGACAATTTTCGGGGGCCTATTATTGAGTGTGCAAGTCACCCCTGCCATTTTATCCGTGTACATAATAAAACATTGATCAGGCAGGGGCCATAGATAGGCCTTCCATAGTTCTAGGTAACCAATCCACTATAGTTACCCCAACCCATAGCCCAATATGTTTTATTTTATGTTCTGCAATAGTCCTACACCAACCGGGGGGTGTATACAGGGATAGTCGTCGGTTCGTGCCACATTCCATTTAAAATTGTCTAAGGTGCCTCTGCGAGTTGGCTTTGGCCCCTCGTACGCCTTCCAAAGGTCCGGGACCTTAGGTTCCCGAGAAATATCAAAAATAATAAAAACAATCATTTAAATGCAGTACAAAACACATAATCTACTTACTTATACTTAAAATCGCATCTTGGTTTACACCCATGAGATTTTTGAAGTGAAAACTTATTTAGGCACGTTGGGTATTTTTGAGATGGGAAAAAATAATTGTACTCGCGATCGCGACACCGTTACGACACCTCATTTTTGTAAACGTGATTGTGCTCTTTATTTATATTATGTTACGGATCAATGTTCTATGCAAGTATTTTTACTTTAACGGTTTTGGAAGTTTTTTTTTTTAAATGTTCAAATTTTCACTTCTGTTGGCACTCCAGGACTGCCACCGTTTTTTTTAAAAAAAATCCAGGTGCTAGGAACCTGAGAAACTAAATTTAAAAAACATAATCTCCGCCACATAATGAATAAATAAATAAATCAAAGGTAACCTGATTAAGACAAAAAAAACCGGCCAAGTGCATGTTGGACCACGCACAATGTAGGGTTCCGTAGGATGAATTTATCCCAAGAACAAACTTAACTTTGTAGTTGAAAAAAAATCTATCATACAGAATATATGGGAGAACATGTTTTTACAACCGCAAATCTAAGTTGGTCGATAATTAACTTGTAAAGCCTACTCAGCTGTGATAGTTTTCCTTTTAAATTCGTTATATAAGCTACTGCCGTGAATTTTTTCACTTAACTAAAATCAACCATTTAGCTGGCAGGGGGGGGGGGGGACACTTACAAAAATTTGCACTTTAAAGCTTAACATTTCGCAAACGGATCTCTGAATTCAAAATTGGTTCTAACACACTCACAATGTTTTTGAAAGACCTTTCCAACGATACCCCACACTAAGTGATATAAACAAAAACATCGCCACTTTACGTGTAGGGGAGGTACCCTAAAAAAATATATTTTTTATTATTTTATTTTACTACTTTGTCGGTATGATTAATATGTATACTCATGCCAAATTACAACGTTTATGAATATAAGGGGAAATAATTAAAGTTAGAGTGTTACTGTCTACCGCAATCCGCATAGAACAGGCGTGAATTGTTTGTACAACGGCGGCTGACGCGAAAATATCCGCAGTATAGTTACGTAATTATCTCCACCAATATGGTTGCCAAAATATGTGACGTAGTTCAATTTTATCTCCTAGGAATTGAGGCTAAAGATTTTAGAACAAAGGTCCTATAATAATGGAAATAGGAATGTATAAAAAAATCATTTATGCACATGGATAAAATAAATAATAAAACCCATTATAATTATGTATTTAATAATAAATATGAATTATGGAATACGGGACCATTCACTACAAAAATTTACCCCAAATTTGACTGTGAAGAATCTACATAATAATTGCAGACCCTAAAGTTGGCCAACAATTTCTATCAAAAATAACCCCGACGTCTGAAGTCCCAAAATAATTAAATGACGACTGAAAAATACGTTGGCAATAAAAAAAATATGTAAATAAAGTGAAACCCTTAAAAATAAACAACGAGTCCATTGTTTCAGATTATTCTGAACGCTCGGCAATCTCGTCAAATATTAACGTTCGATAACTCAATCATCCGTAATAACGAGTACAGTCAAACACACTAGAATATTGACGATCATAGATTTAAGTACATAAATTACCAAACAGAAAAATATTTAGAATTTCCTGTCTAATTGGACGCTCTGTTGGTAAAACACATCCTTAATACGCCAACGGTATTGACCCTTTCTTCGAAATGTGGGTTTTTTTGGCCGACCTAGTAGCATGTATGCATTTCCAATATTAATAAAAAAATAAGTTACATGTATTTAAAAAGGTTGCAATTTTTTTAAGAGTAGTAGAAATTTATGAACAAAATATCATGCGCTACTAATTTATATATTATGGCTTCAAATAATAGAAGTTGATCATTTTATTTAAAACCATAATTGTTTCAAAATCTGTTCACTCACCCTTACAATGCGATTTTTATCACCAAATTAAACTTTAATGGCGGTAACATTAATTTGCTTTCACAGTTCTTAATAAGGCACTGTCGTGACTTTTCACTACATTCACAGAAAACCACTTGCACTGCAACGGTAGACGTTTAGTTAACACTAAAACAAATTTCAGTAAAGTCAAACATTTTTGAAACTATTATTTCACTGTTTGTCACGTCGTGAGTAAAGTACTTTTAAATTTTAAAATAAAGTCCGACACTATAGCGAGTTTTTTAAAATAAAAGTTTACTCAATTATTTTTAGAATAGTGGTCGGATACGTGGACGCGATTGTACTACTATAATGATTGTAGCACAGTCTCGCTAGGTTGTAAGGCGTTGTTACGCCAGCCGGTAACACTGTTACAACTTCCAAATGAAAACGAGCACTTTTAGAACACTTTTTACAGGTTATATTTATTTTAAATAACTACAACGTTTATTGAATTTATTTTTAATAAAATTCGCGGAAAGATTATTCTAACATGTTGATCTGAAGTGATAAAGTTCACAAAATGGTTCATTGTAGAGCTGCGTCAGTTTATTCATCCGTGTGCGCAAGCGCGAAGAGTAGTCTCGCCGCGCCCTGTCTGTCGTTGATACGTGAATGAGTGCCGTGAATGATACTTTGAGGGTAAACTGTAATTTGTTAATTGTAATTGTTGTTTACTAGAAGAAGTTTTTGTACCATACTTTAATTTTATCGTTATTATTGACTGTTATCTGTTGTTTTTGAACAGTTGCAGACTGTTGCAGTAAGACTTTGTTTTCTTGAATCTCTTTCGGTATCTTACTTTGGGTAGTATCGATTGATGGTCGCCATGGGAACGGGAAGGGTGTCGGCTACGCAAATTTGCAGAACTTAGGTCAATTACGTCCGAAGAAGCGTTGAACTTTTTTTTTACGATTTTTATGTCACGTGTCGTATGGAAATCGTTTTATTAATAATTTTAGTTAATTGTAGATACATTAAAGATCTTGAAAATATATCACAGAAAGAAAGTTAGTATTCGTTATTTTTTGACAACTGTACGTAAAAAAAAATACAGTTTATTTTTGTACAGAACTATCATGGTGAACCAACAATAACTGTACATAACTAAGTAACTCATGAAGTTTGACCCCGTGTCCGATATAGGTCATTAGTTCAAGCAAAAAGTTTAATAATACGTTTAACTTGATGTGCATTTTCATTGTGCATTTTACGCTATAAAGTTATGTTTGTCTATCAGCATTTTTTTAATACTTTCTCTCTTGTAGGTACTATTACTACTTCTTATTATTTATATTTATGAGGTTTAGTTATCCGAAGCGTGGTTTATTATTTAGACAGGATCACAGCATTTAAATTCGTAAAAGTTAATTATGATTTACCTTTTTATTAAGGGAACCGCGATGACAGCGCCATCTAGCGGCAGCTATTTGGAACTCAATATACTGACTAAAATCTTAACCGCTTCTCAGGTTGACTCTGAAGTGCCGTGTTTGACTGATGCGATAAACGCCTGCAAAACTGTTTGTTCGGATACGGAGTAGCCCGAGAAACCGTCTTCCCAGAGACAGTGGGATGAGCAGCTCTTCAGGTTGGTATGGAATAGCCTCATTAATATGTCCAGCAACACTGCTGAGCGTGCTTGCCTTCTGGCTGTGGGAGAATGGGAGTCGGGCCTCTGGCTTCAGGCGCTACCGTCACCCAACATAGGCACCATGCTGGGTGACACCACTTTCCGGCTCGTTACAAGTCTGCGTCTGGGCGCTCCTTGCGGGGCTCCACATCGCTGTCAGTGCAGTGAAGGAGTCGACCACCTCGCACACCATTTCTTTCACCTTTCCTGCAGCAAGAGCGCAAATTATAAGACGCTGGAGATCAGCGCCATCTGAAGTGAGCAAGTGGCAGTTTTTATCCCCATTTGACAGCTAGCCATACATTTTTTGTAAACAAGCAACTTCTTTTACGCATAATTAATTATTGAGCCCAGTTGCGCAGCTGTTTACTGCAAAAATGCGGGGACCCATGTTTTTGCCAAAGATGTTATAAGAAGAAAACTGTGGGTGCAAGCTCTCCGAAAAGAATTGGAATCCGATATTTCGTCGAGACGATGTGCTATCCTTTAAGCCTTTTATGGGAGAAAGTGGTTTATAGTTGATGCTCCCAAGAGAACTAAGTCTGTTTTCATTACGTACAGGCACTTGTCATGTGATATTGTGTAAATTATAGTAAAGTACGTGTGTGTTTATATTATCATATTAGATCAGTGCTAGAAGTGCTATCTCTAAGGTTTTTCAGTCAGGAAGATCTTGCCCGAGTTGTTTTTTACCTCTGATCTGGTTATTTCTATCGTACGCCTCCAGTCTTTATTAAAAACCGAACTTAAAGTCAAAAAACACAAAATAACCTATAAAATATAAAACATTGCTAATTTATTGACTTTTCCACTAAAGCTTCTTTTTTACCAGTGGTAGACGCTTTCCCTATCTTTAGCTCGTCTTTTAATAGTGCTACACTCCAAGTCTTATACATATTTAGCTAGTTTTCGTATAATTTGTGATCGACACAAAAGTAAACATAAACACAACAATGGCGGTTTAAAGTCATACAACTGTGCTGCCATCTGTGAGCTTTCAGTTTTTACCCTCATAGCATTTTATAGTATCGATGGATAATTTCCCAAAAAAGGTTTTAAGTAAGTATGTTAAAAAAAAATGTTTTATTCTTCCTGGCATAAATACTGGCACGAATACAAACAGAAAATAAATCGTGACAATATGACGTAACAAAAGAAATACGACCACAATGTTTTTCTTTTTCCGTCATTCATTATTAGTTTGTTTTGACTGTGTGTTTACATGGAGTAAATGTACTTTTAGAATAATTTAATATTTATAAAATCATGTTTGGATTCGCTAAGGTAAGGGATTTTGATCACAGTACCATGTTTTCGTAATTATTTTATTATTTTCGCATTCCTTTGCTGGTAGAACGTCTACTCGTGAATAGTAGGTACAGTCGACCGCAAGTCGTTGGTAACATTTCGACTTTGAGCTAGTCTAGCGTAGTACGAAGTTTCGATAAATTCAGAGGCCAGCATAAAAAAATGTAAAATATCCGGGAAGCATACCTCCGGTCAGACTCAATGGGGTTCCTTTGTAAAGGGTTGACCCATTGAGATTCAATGTAAACTAGAGCAGCTATTACAAACATTGATGTAAATCGATGATTAATTGACTACAAACTAAAAATGTGTCCCGTAGATGTCAACCGCGGTGTATGCACGGTGCAAAAAGGTTCTCATAGAGTAATCCGTAAGCGCAGATGCGACACAGTCTGTTTATTTTGCCTACTTGATACCTAGCACAGTTTTAACTTTAGAACATTATTCTAATTTCCATTGTATTAATGATGAACATTATGTGGGATTATTCACTTGGCAAGCACGTGTACAGTTGCGATTTTTTTTCAAAGATGTTGTCCATCGTTCCCGGTTTGAATGGTCAGAACGTGGAAACCTTCAAGTTAAGCAATTTTTTTATTTTAAAAGTATAACAAACTAAAAAAATCTTAGGTAAGGCCCATTTTTCATAAAATTACGATAATTTAACTACATAATTTGTAATTATTATTATTTCGTTTATTCATTTTAATTCTTATTCATTTACATTTTTATTATGTATGCCGGTGTCTGGAGCAGAGTCTCAACTACCGGCGGTTAGGGCTAGCATTGTAAGAACGTCCTCACAATGCTAGCCGTATCGAGGAATACTGCCTTCTGAATCAGGCCCTTGATCCAACTGCCTAACGAGAGCCTCGAGATATTGGTCGAGGCTTTCGGCCATTAGGCCATTGGCCGCAACGACAATCGGCACAATTATATCTGAGCTCACATTCCACATATCTGCAACCTCGTGTGCTAAGTCGAGATATTTTGTTTCTCTATCTCAGCTTTCACGAGGTTCCCGTCATGTGGAATAGTAACATCGACTATCATTGCGCGGCGCGCTAATATCACCACTATATCAGGCTTATTGGCAACAATTATTGTTTATTCTTATTTTTGACAGGATAACGTTTTATAAATCGGTGAACGTCGGCTGCACGCACGAAAAAGTGTCACGTTCCACCTGAGCCGAGCATGCAAGCGAGAGCGCGGAACAGGCGATAGAGGCACGATTGGCCTAAGCGTTCGGCTTGTGACGTTATCACGTAAAATTATCGTCCGTAAACAGACTTTACAGGCAGCCAATTTTTTTTCCTAGGACAAACTGTCCAGCTAGGTAGGTCCAACTTCGAGAAAGAGGTCAATCGTCGAATCCGACTCGGCTGGGCAGCTTTCGGAAAGCTACGCATTATCTTCTCGTCCCACATACCGTCCAACATTAATATCAGCTTTCAAAATATTAGATATTTTTCGCCATATACAGAACAGGCAGCTATTTGTACCTACACTTCACTTCTGAATGTTTTAGTCTATGGCGAATGGCGCCCGAAAAATATTTTGTTCCTATTTCATTTTAAAACTATTATATTAGTTACTTACCGGTGGAAATTTATTCCTTTGCACTTATTCCTTGTATTATTAGTGCAATATCTCGAAAGTGCTTTAGAATAAAAACAATCGGAAGCGCTAAAGTTCAACCGCTAATAAGTGTCTGAGTGAAGTGCGGCGCGATCGCCGCAATTGAACGGAACGTAGTAGAGATGAGTGGTGGTGTGGTGTAGTGTGTGGTGTACATAGTACATCAACCGTTTACATATTTGGGGCTTGGGGCATATTTTGACTGTCAACCTGGTCAAAAGCTCACACAGACATGGAACGGTAGCGGAGGGCGTTGTCTGTTAGAGCGAACATGATCGCCCGCAGATTTGCGCTGTGCTCTAATAATGAAGGCTACGCTCTTTAGAGCGTATATTACATCGCTGTACGCATGCAGTCTGTGAGCTCACTACTTCAATATAAGTTACAGCGCCATCCGCGTCTAGTGCAATAACGCGTTCAGGGTGGTGATGGGGTTACCCCGATACTGCAGCGCCTCGAATATGTTCTCATAGGCGCGTACCGACTGCTTTCTCGCGACCATGCGTAAACGCACCGTGTCCTTAGTGCACAGGGTGCGGATTAGCCCCAACATCGTACTGGCAATCATTGCGGAAAGGCTGGACTGCCCCTTCATCCAGCATTGTTCCAGCAGACATGTTGCTGTACCAGTGTCGGAGAGAAGATATTAATTTTATTGAATAAATGACGTTATTTTAATTAAATTTGATTTGGTTTGAGTTTGATTGTCTGCCTCGTTCTTATTTCTCAGTAAGTAACGGTACCTATTAACGGTTATAGAACCCTATTCTGTAACTCTCCATACCGTTTCGAATTATCATACACCTACATACATTTACACAAAATAAATATCTTGCTTCTTTTCAGAAATCCTGTGGTCGGTTTGCAAATGTACTTAACTCTCGACTTCCCTTAAAAAGTAAGCTAAGACTTCTCGTTTGATTTTTACTAAATCTGATTCCACTTTCCGAGATTAATTTAGAATGTGCGACACACTTATATGAGCTGTTGTTAGAATAGTCTTGAATATATTTTTTTTCGTTTAGGTAGTTACCGTGAAGCCTCATTCACAATCCAGCATCACTGCCACGATTGTGTGATCATCGGTGGAGGAGGCGCAGGTCTTCGAGCTGCCATTGGCCTGGCTGAGGGAAAGTTCTCAATAGCCTTGATTTCCAAGCTGTTCCCCAGTCGATCCCACACCACAGCTGCACAGGGTGGCATGAATGCTGCTCTTGGTAAGTGCAAAACTGCGATGTTCCAGGAACCTCAGGTCGTAACGGTGCAACGACTGGAGGCTTGTTAAGTGGAGACCTTGCTTCAACATTGAATAAAATCGCTGCATCTGTTTGGCATTATTATCTTTTTTGCAAGTTTTCACCCGTGGGACACAAATGTTCTTAATTATTTTATTCTTGGCTACTTAAAAATCACTGTGAAGCAGTGTTCCATAAACTGTGCCAGAAAACTGTTTCTCTTTTTTGTAAATTTTTCCTTTTTTGTGCAGGAAGCATGCACGATGACGATTGGAAATTCCACTTTTATGACACAGTCAAAGGATCAGATTGGCTTGGCGATCAGGTACTCGCGTAATAAATGTTTAATAATAATTAAGCCAGACGGCACGATGATGGCCAGGAGGGTCCTTACTTTGCTGACAGCTCGGATGCATCACCCACAATCATAGGCGATTTATTACCTATTTATGGTACGAGATCTCATGACCAAAACCATATCACATCATTTTACGGCCAAAACTGTATAGAATCGTTAGATGATTCGGAACTCGACTCGGTGGGAAGTAGGTACCGGTCAGAAACGTCCCAGTTTTACGGAAGCCCATTTTTGCTGTCAAAAAAAATAGGCAGTCGGTTTCATCACAATATGTCTGATATTAAAAATTTACATAGGTTTCGTAATTTTATTACGAAAAAAATGTAAAAAAAAAACCGGCCAAGTGCGTGTCGGACCACGCACTATGAAGGGTTCAGTAGTTGAGATGAATTTATCCCAAAAACAAACAAAAAACCATTTTTGGATTCAGGAATCAGTTTGCGAAATATTAAGCTTTAAAGTGCTAATTTTTGTTAGAGTCAAGTGTCCCCCCCTGCCAGCTAAATGGTTGTTTAAGATATGTGAGCCTACTTAGGCTCTACAAGTTAACGAGTAACAGAAATATGTTTTCCCATACATTCCGTATGGGATAACATATTTTTCAACTACAAAGTTAAGTTGGTTGATTATTATTCGTTAACTTGTAGAGCCTAAGTAGGCTCACATATATCTTAAACAACCATTTAGCTGGCAGGGGGGGACACTTGACTCTAACAAAAATTTGCACTTTAAAGCTTAATATTTCGCAAACTGATCCCTGTAATATATGGGTCGTTTTCAAAATTAATGTACAGTTTTTGTGTTATTTTCATGTTATCGTAACACAGTTGAAGAATAAGGGCCAGAGTCACAGCGAGCGAAGTTGACGAATCTAATCATTTTTTTCTTGTACTTCCTTCCATTTTTGTGGATGTTTTAGTTTTAAAGGCTCTCGGTAACTTCTTTATCGTCAAGCGGGCTTTAATGGCATCTTTCCTAAAACGGAAATGGAATTACTATTCACATTTCAGTGAATAATATCTGGATGACCGAGCTTCGCTCAGTTTTTTTTTGAACGAAATTTTCAAAAAATGAAACCTAGCTCGATTCGATTTATCGCCCCCGAAACACCCTGCATACTAAATTTCATGAAAATCGTTCGAGCCGTTTCCGATATTCAGATTATATATATATACTAGCTTCTGCCCGCGACTTCGTCCGCGTGGAAGACGTAAGACACCACAATACACTACAATAACAGCCACATTTTTATATATGTCCACCAAATGTAACATAAATTTTGAAAACGACCCACATAGTAGGTCGCCATTACACTTGTAAGTTCCTTCTGTAAAACCTATGACTGCGTAAGATGTAAGAAGAAATTACGATAACCTACTTACAAGAGAGTTTACATTTGCAAAGTTATCGTAAGTTAATTACGTAAGGCGACTTCCGTGAGGAAAACTTTAAGTTTAATGGCGGGCGTAGGATATCGGTATTTAGCTTTTTCCAATATAAAGTCATGCCTCCAGCAATGAGCTCGTTTGATTTTCGACAGGACTCCATACACTACTTAACCCGAGAAGCTCCTCACTGTGTAAGGGAATTGGAGAACATGGGTATGCCGTTTTCAAGGACAAAGGAAGGAAGAATATACCAGCGAGCTTTTGGAGGAGGGACGGTAAACTTTGGCAAGACTATGGCTAAAAGAACATGTGCAGTTGCTGACCGGTATTATTTTGTTTCAAATCCATACCATATTATATACTATACTATATATATTATAATCCATACTAATATTATAAATTCGAAAGTAACTCTGTCTGTCTGTCTGTCTGTATGTTACCTTTTCACGCCTAAACCACTGAACAGATTTCGATAAAGTTTCGCAAGGAGATAGATGGCATCCCGACAAAAGACATAGGCTACTTTTGTCTCAAAAATAACCATATAGGGGATGAAAGTTTGTATGGGAAACCTATAATTTCTTAAGTTAGGGCTATAAAAAAATAATTTTATGCTTTTGCTAACAAATAAAGAACTACGTATTTCAAAAATCATCCCTCAAGAGAAAATAGGGGATGATTTTAAAATTCTCATGAATTTTTTTTTTTGTCTTCTTTTCAAGGGAATTAAAGGATTGGAAATATAGTAATAGTCCGTATCTTGAATTAACATTTAGTCTTTATCCTATACTATTAAACGAGCAATATTTGTAAATATATTTATTCGGTTGTTTAAAGATTTCTACTCACGTTCTCGAAATCGGTTCTAACGATTTCGATGAAAGTTGCAATATAGGGGTTTACGGGGGTGAACAATCGATCTAGCTAGGTCTCATATCTGGGAAAATTAGTTTTCTCAGATATGAGACAGATACTACTATTAAATGAGCATTCTCTATTTTCACCAGAGCAGAGCTCGGTCGCCCAGGTACTTTCATTAAAATCGGCTCACTCGATCAAAATTATTACTATTTCAATTCATAAATTCTGTACCTTCAGTGAAAAGTGATGTAACTGGAAAATCATGATTTTGAGAAAATTCATGTTAGTTTAAAAATAATCTGACTCTTTGTCTACTTCACTAAAATGAGTACTGATTACTGACATTGGTAAACAATATCTTAGAGCACGATTTAGTGAAAGGAGAAACAGATTAATTTGTATAGTTTTTTATAATTTAAAAAGAAATCCAGTTGTATCACCTAACACAACATATATTAAAGTCGTTTTATGTGTAAATTAATTTAAAATGACTTGAACCATTTTACACATTATTTATTGGTTGGTGTTGGATGATTATGTGTACCTAAATATATCAGTCTGTACTAATTCACATAGATCGCGTAATAAGAGTCACATACATTTGTATTAATATACATTGAGGTACTTGAAATATTTGTTCATTTCACATTGATATTATTTAAAATGTATTTTATTACACATTAATAAATGTAAAAAATGCTTAGTTAGAGCACTTTACACCAAAATAAGCTTGCTTAATTTTAATCTTAGAGGGGTACCAATTAGACCAAAAAATTTAATTTTTTTTTACTGTTGTTAAACTTAGTGTAAGAATATTAAAACTGATATAAGTCAAGATATATCACTTTTCACTGAAGGTATAGAATTAACCTTTCTAACATGTAGGTATTATGTGTTCAATGGCGGCAAGAGTAGGTATTACAAATCAATGGTGATAATAATAGGAACATTAATAATTGGTATTTTAAGAAAGGCACTTAGAATCATATCTAAAACTGTTTTATTTATTTTTTAAACCGGACAAGTGTGAGTTGGACTTGCGCCCTGAGGGTTTTGTCTCAAAGCTGTGCTTGCTCGGCTGCCCGAATTTTCAAATCTGTATTGAAGGACAAACTTAACTTTTCAATTGAAAAATAACTTTTTATAGAGTAACTAGCTGACCCAGCAAACTTCGTTCCGCCTAACAGTCAATGAATGTGCGTATTTCTACCCTACCTACCCTACCTACCCTACCTACCCTACCTACCCTACCTACCCTACCTACCCTACCTACCCTACCTACCCTACCTACCCTACCTACCCTACCTACCCTACCTACCCTACCTACCCTACCTACCCTACCTACCCTACCTACCCTACCTACCCTACCTACCCTACCTACCCTACCTACCCTACCTACCCTACCTACCCTACCTACCCTACCTACCCTACCTACCCTACCTACCCTACCTACCCTACCTACCCTACCTACCCTACCTACCCTACCTACCCTACCTACCCTACCTACCCTACCTACCCTACCTACCGTACCTACCCTACCTACCCTACCTACCCTACCTACCCTACCTACCCTACCTACCCTACCTACCCTACCTACCCTACCTACCCTACCTACCCTACCTACCCTACCTACCCTACCTACCCTACCTACCCTACCTACCCTACCTACCCTACCTACCCTACCTACCCTACCTACCCTACCTACCCTACCTACCCTACCTACCCTACCTACCCTACCTACCCTACCTACCCTACCTACCCTACCTACCCTACCTACCCTACCTACCCTACCTACCCTACCTACCCTACCTACCCTACCTACCCTACCTACCCTACCTATCCTACCTATCCTACCTATCCTACCTACCCTACCTATCCTACCTATCCTACCTATCCTATCTCTCAAGTTGGATCGAACTGCACATGGTGTGCAAATTTTATTATAATCGGTTAAGTGGTTTAGGAGTCCATTGAGGACAAACATTGTGACACGAGATTTATATATATTAAGAAGATGAAATACAGACTCAATGTTACTTCAAGACACGGCCTATGAATTTTTGATCCCAAATTGAAGAAAAACAACTTAGCAGTTCATAATTGTAATATCTAGATGACCGAGCTTAGCTCGTTACTTTTAGGTAGGCTGGAAGAATGCAATTTTTTTGCCACTACTCATATTGGCCTGGTCTGCTTATCCTTGTGTGAGTGCCATAAGCAGTATTTTTCTGTTAAGGGTCGAACAATCACTCTGCAGGACTCTTCAATTTTGACATTTATTTCTACTGGCTGAGATTCAGTCAATGTTTGTTAATAATTAACACCGTTCACTACGATTGGAGGCGGTGCCACAATATTTTTTGTGGGTAAGGGAGGTGTTGTGAACTTCCTTTTCTTTCTGTTTTTGCCCTAATCTACCCAGTATATCGTGTGTCTCTTTACTCTATATGCATGGTATGCTGGAAGAGATTTCTTTAGAAATAAGCATCACCTTTGTACGTTTTTTCTGTTCCTTTTGTCTTGTCTGTGTGTACATAAAATGGTTAATTAAATAAATATATTTGGCGAGTTCATCCTCATCCGTGCAGTACTTGACGTCACTTAGTAGTCTGAGCAGGTTATAATGTTCTCACTTACCCTACGTTTATCTGAGTTTGTATGTGGGTGGCCGTTTAGTTGACGTACCATTTGTAGTAGGTTTTCTCTGCCGTTTTTTCTTGGATGTAATAATCATACAAATGCTTTTCCAGATTAGTTTTTATAAGCTTTATATATTCGCTTGCTTCGTTTGTATGTGTTTCCAGTTACTCATTCATTTTTCAAGCACTTCCTTGGCATCTGATTGAGCAGAAACTTGGCATACTAATAAAACTACGCAGACATTGAAAAAATATGATACCATGGAGCCCGAAGATGGCCATAGGAACTCCTCAATCAAACAAGATAACACCATCGTGGTTGGACTCATTGGATATGTATTGATACGTGTTATTACACTAGATGCTTGCTCAGGGTCTGATAATGGAGCCGAAAGGTGACCATAGAAACTCCTCAACTAAACAAGATAACACCATCGTGTTTGTACTCGTTAGCTTTGTATTGACGAGTACTATATCCCAAGTTAATATCCAGGGTCCGTTGATCGAGCCGGAAGGTGGCCATGGGGGAGTCCCCATGGTACTATCTTGTTTGGTAGACGAGTGTCTACCAAACAAGATAGTACCATTGTGTCTAGGTGGGGTTCAGGGTCTGATGACGGAGCCGGAAGTTTGCCATGGCTTTTTCTCAACCAATCAAAATAGCACTATCGTGTTTGAACTCATTGGATATGTATTGACAAGTGCTATCCAGCGTCTTTTGATGAAGCCGGAAGGTGGTCATATGAATTTCTCAACAAAACAAGATAGCACCATTGTGTTTCGACACGTTGGCGTTGTCTTGACAAGGACTATAGCCCAAAGTAGTATCCAGGGTCTGTTGATGGAGCTGGAAGGCGGCTATAGGAACTCCTCAACCAAACAAGACGTGTTGGACTCATTAAATATGTATTGACAAGTGTCATAACACTAGATGGTGTCCAAGGTCAAATTATTGAGCCGCAAGGTGGTCACGGGCACTTCTCAACCAAACAAGATGACCCTGTTTTGTTTCAGCAATTTGTTTTGTCTAGTACGTTATCCCAAAGTGTAGTCCAGGATCTGACTGATCTGATCTGATTTGTTCTGTGGATGGAGCTGGAAGCTTGCCATAGAATTTCCTCAACAAGGTAGTAGCATCCATGTGTTTGGGTTCTTTGGTTTTGTCTTGACAAAAACTGTACCCAAAGGTCTGATGATGGAGCCGGAAGGTGCCCACAGGAACTCTTCAAATAAATTAGATAGCCCTGATGTGTTTGGGCTCGTTAATTTATGTTGTGACAAAAGATAAAGCCCAGGGTCTGATTTTAAGAGGCGAAAGGTGGCCACAGGTACTGCTCGTCCTTTTAAGATAGTCCTGTAGTGTTGGGCTTGTTGGATTTGTGAAGGCGATAGAATAGAAAATATTAAAGTTCTATGCTTAGGTACTCAAGTTTTATTTTGTACTTTTTAGTTTATTAAAAGTTTTTTTTTAAAGATTTTTACTAAAGTTTATTATTTGAATAACGGCTGTTTTGCAGCCGTTATTTAGTTGAAAATTTTACTCAAAATAAAAAAAAATCAAATCAGTTTATTGCAAACATCTTGTACAGAGGTTGGAGTAAGATTAATTAGTTTCAAACATGCACACTGTAAGGGCACTGCAAAACAAAACAAAATAAAATAAAATTAATAAATTAAATAAATTACATTTCATTACATTACAAAACATGCTTCAAATCAATAGGATAGAATAATTATTGTTATTTGTTACTGTAGCTATCGAATTATATTATTATTTATTATTATATTATTTATTATGAGTACCTAGTAATGAATAAGAATAAATTAAATCAAAAATAAAATTAATTAATTCAAATAAATTAAATATGTTGGTACGTAAGCAAACAATCATCAATGGTCAGCTATTTAAGTCATTACTCATTTTCATATTTACTTAATGATGTACAAAAACGTAGAAACCATTATGTTTCTTCCAGTACTGGTCATTCTCTACTCCACACTCTTTATGGATATTCAACGAAGTACAAGAATATCGAAAACTTCACCGAGTTCTTTGTGATGGACTTGCTGATCCAAGATGGCGAGGTGGTCGGGTGCCTCGCCATAGACATGGATGACGGCAGCATTCATAGGTAATTGATTCATGAGACTAACGCCTGTAATCCCTGTAGAATTAACCCTTCGGGGTGTACCACTAGTACACCCACATTTCACCGGGAATTCTTCAGTCCCATGTAATAGGGTGCAGAAATTAGTGATGGAAAAACACAATTATACTTTGCCCAACCTGGGAATCAAACTCAGGACGTTATCGCACGTTATCCAGTAATTTTAAAAGGAATCTTGGCTTAACCTGAGGAATGATACATACATCTTGACTTGGCATGATTCGGCACAGCCGGTTAATAAATCGAAAATTAAATGCAAATCATGTTCGGGATAGATTGTGCCGAGCTAGCCCGAACATGATTAAGCGAGGGTAGAGATAGCCGGCAGGGATCGGCTTTGTTGTTCAACAAATATGTACTACCGAATCGAATGAGCCCACCCGAACCTCCGAACCTGACACGTGTGTGTAGCACCCCTCAGGTTAAGGCAAGATTTCTTTAAAAATTACTGGATAGACCTGCCAACGATCTTTGGGCTCTTCTTTAGCCTTTTATTATTCATGCTTAAGGAACTTTCTGAAGTCAAGTTTCATGAGATCGAACGAAAGTAAAGAAAAAACAGTGGCACTCCTGGAGTGCCGACAAATGAGAAAACTTAAAAAAAAATCGGCACCGAGGTAATCTAGGCGTTGATGTCTTTAACTCCACGCACCGCGGTAATCAACTCGTTGATGTCTTTTACTCAACGGTGTCGATAAATTGCATTACAATGTCGCAAAATCACTAGTTTAGTCCCCATCTCAAAAATGCCCAACGCGCCTAAAGAAGTTTTCACTTTAAAAAAAAAGCTATTATGAAATTAAACAGGTTTCAAGCCAAGAATACGGTACTGACAACCGGAGGCTACCCGAGGATGTACTTCTCATGCACTGCTGCTCATACCTGCACTGGTGATGGAGTTGCTATGGTGTCGCGAGCTTGTGTTCCACTCCAGGACATGGAATTCATCCAGTTCCACCCAACTGGTTAGTAAAGGAAGTTGGTATTTCAAGTTCAGTGGTCGCTTTAGTCTGTTTTTGCGCGCGCTTACTAACAGTATCAGGATCCATTATGGGGTAGGCGCTACTTAAGAAAATAAGAAGGAATACTGTTTTTTCGTTATTTATTTCAATAGAACGTGTGCTCACTTTTACGCGCCTATCACAAAACAGTTGTTATCCAACATCAATTATTGATGGATGATTTTGGAAAACACCTTGTAAATGTTGGACATCAAGCTAATTGGTCTGTAGTTATTGATATTGTAGACCTTTTTTGAAGAAGGATTATTGCTGATTCAGTCCATTGGGTGGGAATATATTCACAGGTCAAATGTCATTAAATATTTTTGCCAATATTTTGGCCGATAACAGTTTTGTTTTTAATAAAATCTTGTTGGTGACCTGATCTTGTCCTGGACACTTTTCAATTTTCTGAGTTTGACTAGCATTTTCTATCTCATTTCTAATATTTTTGGAATCTGGTCTGTATCGCATTGAATGTCAACCTCCTGTCCTTCTCTTTGGTTTTTGTAAAGGGCAGTATAAAATTCAGTAGCTGCTTCAACAATTTGTTCTTTTTGTCCTGGTGCGTCCAACTTTGTCCTTCAGCTTTAGAGTCCAATGTGTTTTGTCTTTTAGTTTTTCTGCGCTTTCCTTATTCTTCCTGATTTGGTTATTTCTTCTTCTAGTATTTTTGTTGTTTCTTTTGTTTTAATTTTTTTTTCTCTTATTATCTGCTTAATTGTGATATTTCCATTCGAATTCCATTGTTCTTGTATTATCAGGATTTTCATTTTCTCTAGTAGTTTTTTATTTTATTTTATCCGTTATTTCTGTGTATATAGGTTTATTTTCTGTCTTGGTTGGCATTTCGTTTTTTTCTATCTGGTCATATTTTTTTTGTGCTGTTAGTTGTTTCTGTCTGATAGTAGTTATTGTGTTTAGTAGATTTTTCTTTATTTGGAGAGATTCTTCTAGATTTAATCCCTTCCTAGGTTTTGTGTGATAATTTTATTGGTCCTAGGTTTTTTTGTCGGTAACGCTTTGAGGTCCGTTCTGATCATTCTGAGGTCTGTAAAATGTTAAAATCGTCAAAACTTCTTGAATTGTTTGTGAGAATAAAATCAATCTCGTTTTTAGTTTTTTCTCCGTTAGATTTCCAGGTCCATCTACGGCTTTATTTTTTCCGAAATTTGCTGTTTAGAATCGTGAGGTTGTATGCGAAATGCAAAGTTGATGAGCATTATTTCTCCTTTTTTACTCCGTTGTCCTGTGGTATGTCCTCGAAGTCTTGTCTACTTCCAATTGGAGCATTATTGAAATCACCCATTACGATAAAATGAGTAGTAATCTTTTAACTGTTTGGGCCCAGCTCTAAATAGAATTTTTCGATATCTTTTGTTTTCTCTTTGTCATTTCCTTCTGTGGGTCATTTTTAGGGTTCCGTAGTAAACAAGGAACCCTTATAGTTTCGTCATGTCCGTCTGTCTGTCTGTCTGTCTGTCCGCGGTCTAGCTCCGAGACCCTTAGTACTAGAAAGCTGTAATTTGACATAGGTGTACATATTAATTACGCTGACAAAGTGGTAAAACAAAATTATGAAAAACGTTTTTTTTTGGTACCTCTCCTACACGTAAAGTGATGATTTTTTTTACCCCTTGGTATGGGGTATCATTGGAAAGGTCCTTTAAAAACATTACAAGTTTGTGAAAACCCTTTTTTGGATTTAAGGATCCATTTGCGAAATATTAAGCTTTAAAGTGCTAATTTTTGTTAGTCAAGTGCCCCTCCCCCCTGCCAGCTAAATGGTTGGTTTTGGATGTGTGAAAAAAATCATAGCAGTAGTTTATATAACGAAATTAAAAGGAAAACTATCACAGCTAAGTAGGCTTTACAAGTTAAGGAGTAAAAATCGACCAACTTAACTTTGCAGTTGCAAAAACATGTTTTCCCATACATTCCGTATGGGAGATTATATTTTTCAACTCAACTACAAAGTTAAGTTTGTTTTTGGGATAAATTCATCCCAACCACGGAACCCTTCATTGTGCGTGGACCGACACGCACTTGGCCGGTTTTTCTTTATAGCCTGGAATCGTCATGTTCAAGACGGCAATGCGTTCTGATATTCCAACAATTTCTTCAACATTTTTCAGCTCTTCCTTAATTATGAAACCCACGCCGTGGTGGCGCCGAGTGTTTCGCCTATGTGGTAGAATAAAAATCATCCATTTGTTTCTATCACTTCCCTTCTAACTTCTAACACTGAGGCCCAAGTTGTCCCAGTTTGTGTCATTCAGCGTTGATTCTTACCCACGACGGAACGGAGACGGTAAATGCGTTTGGGGTGAGAGGATGTTTTGTGCAAATCCATGTTGCCATTTTTTTCCAAAACTACTAGTCCGATTTTGATGCAGTTTTCAATTATGGATTCAAGTTTGATTGGTGCATGTTCTTAGATAAGTGTTACGGTGACAACTCACCAGGGGGCGCTGCAGCAAACATTGTTTGTGCCTTAACAATCGACATACGTAACCTATTACGTACAAGTCATGCCATAGCCTCTTTAGCGGTATAAGGTCCCCGCTGGAGCGTCATCGGGGCGGGGGAAAGCGTGGCGGGGGGCGCGGTCAAGTCTCAACTTTAATGGCACGACCTGTACAACCTTTAAGATCGATCTACGTTACCTATGTACAATCAATGTTTCCTTTTTGCAGGCATGTACGGCTCAGGCTGCTTGATGACCGAAGGTTCCCGCGGAGAGGGTGGGTACCTGGTCAATAGTGAAGGGGTCAGGTTTATGGAGAAGTATGCTCCCAAAGCTAAGGACTTGGCGAGTCGTGACGTCGTGTCCAGGTCAATGGCCACAGAGATACGACAAGGTATTGACTTTTTATTCACCTGAATACGTAATTTCAAGGTACCTACCCTTAATTTCACCAATTTTGATGGCAATCGTTGGCTTTCCATAAATTGGCGTCCTTTTCACATGTTTTTGACAGATACGATTTTTTGGTTGATTTCGGGTAGTGTCACTATTAACTACGGGGAATCGACCAAAAAAAACGACCATGAAACAAGTGAGAATGAACCAGTATATTTTACATAAAGCCTCATTTACATCGGAGCAACATCGTGCGACATTGTGGCATGCCATAGGCCCCGCATGCCACAATCATTAAAATTGTTGCAACATCTTGAATAGTCCGGTATGGCAACACCTTGCGTCATGTGGCGGACTTTTTATTTATTTTAGAAAATTTGAGAATTTTTGGTTATTTAAGCCGTGGGCCATTCCAAAGCAAGGTTCTTTTCCAACCAACGTTACCTCTTCCGTTGTTTATAAAGCTGCATGTACCATTACCAAATGTTATTTGATCACCCATTTTTCGATGGAGTCCAACCAAATCGATGAAGTAGACTGAAAATTAAGTTGTGGCGGCATTTACAACGCCACATGAGAACTACGCATCAAAGACCTGACGTCACACAAATCCTGCATCGTGCAAACAGGGTTTACCGCGTCACTGATACAACATCCCGACATCAATCGCGAGGCAGTTGCCTACCAGACACGACACCCGTCTAGTGGAGGATCCTCCCTTTTCTATGGAGGATGAGTGAACTTTACACCCTGTTCTACATATTTTTCTTTACTGGTGACCCCGAACATGAACGTCAGCGCAGCCTCCGTGCAACTACTTCAGCGTGACGTCATCATCATCATTTCCTCAAGCTTTCGAGCGGCGAGTCACACAGCCAGCACCCACGGCTCCAACGGGTATCCTGACCACCAGCAAGCAACGGACGCGCATACCTGGTCATCACCCTCGGCGTCATCAGCAACCTTGGCACAGCACACAGCACTTTCGGCCGGTCCACAAGCAGAGCCCTTCAACCATCTCCTGGTCGACGCCAGCAGTCAGCCTTAATCGGCGCTGTACTGCATCCGACGTACTGGAGCAAAACGCAGCGCCACCCCAACTCACTGGGGAATCCGTGAACTATGCGGCACCCGGTTCCGACTCACTGGAACTACAACTGGCCCTGGCAAGCATCACAATATGCACTGTCTCAGACTACTATCGACCTCCGGTCTCCAGAGGAGAGTGATGTCAAAATTATTTGAGTTTTTTTTTTCTCAGAACATCGGAAATCACAAGCTGTAAACTTTTTAGAACGACGTTCTTTAACGAGGCTTGTAAATTTTCAGAAATAGTCACGCTAAAAAGTGTTAATACTTGCAACTGTCTTCTTCTAATTTAAAGAGAAAGAAAGAGAGGGAGAAAGACAGGACGCCGACAGAAAAAAACAAGAGTAAAGTGATTACAGTGTCGTGGGATAAACTGTACACATAGTATGCTGCATGCTGGAGAGAAAGTAAGAATTTGGACAAAATGAAAATCCAAGATGGTGGCTCTGAAAATTTTAAAATTTTTCATCATGGGTATCGTTTTTATGGTTTTCAAGGGCGCAAAAGCTGATAGTGAGGTCAAAATATAAATCCAAGAAGGCGTCTCTAAAAAAAATCATATTTTTCCTCATTGGCGTCGTTTTCGAGGGTGTTAAAGCCGATAGCGGGGTTGAAATGTAAATCTCAAATGGTGGTTCCGAAAATTTTCAAATTTTTCGTCATGGGTGTCGTTTTCATAGTTTTCGAGGGTGATAATTTACTAATAAAATATTTTTATTTTCAATTATACGTGAAAAAGAACTTCGTTCCTGACTGGGGTCCCCCGCACACGTTTTTTTTTGTTTCTTTTCCGTTAGTCTGTCCATCAAAGAGTAAAAAAATTGTCAATGCGTTTTCAATTTTCCACCAGGGCGCGGAGTTGGACCGAAGAAAGATCACGTGTACCTACAACTACACCACCTTCCCGCAGAGCTGATTAGGGAAAGGTTGCCAGGGATCTCAGAGACCGCCTTCACGTTTACCGGAGCTGATATTTTCACCCAGCCCGTACCGGTCATACCGACCGTCCACTACACTATGGGTGGTGTACCCATTAACTTCAAAGGACAGGTAAATAAATCCTTCTTTTCTGGAATCAGTACCCAAATTAAAAAATAAGCTAGTCAGTAGGTACATTAAAATCGATGCGTTTTAGTGGGTTGTCATGACTGTCAAAATACTCTAAGTTTCAAATTGTGATCAAGTTGGCTTCCCGTGTATACAAGCCGAGAAAGCGGCAAGCGTGCAGCGCAATCCGACCACTGCACGCTGACCCCAGATAGACCGCAAGGCAATAAGAACGCTGCGGGTTGACCACTCAATTGAACAGAGGCAGCTAGCACTGAGAGATGTAGTGTTTTTTAATACCTGTCGAGACTTTGAGAGCTCAGATCTACTTCGACTCCAAGCTATTAAGGAAAAATATCAATGAGTTTAATGAGAAAAATATCAATGAGTATAAGATGGAAGTGAAAGTGAAGACGGATAAAATATTTGATGATACGAATGATTACAGTCTAGAAGAAGTATGGGATATAGTGAAAAGTAGTATGGTGAATGTAGCCACAAAAATATGTGGTCTGGCGAAGAGAAAATGTGGTAGTAGAACGAATGATTCTTGGGTAGATGGTGAAGTAAAAGAGGTTGTGATGAAGAAGAAAGAGGCCTGGCTTAATATTTTAGCCTGTAAGGCCCAAAATAGGATGAATGGGACAACGAATGTGACAGCTGATTTGGAAAGAGTGAAGAAGAAATACTCCGAAATGAAAATGGAAGTGAAAGAGATGGTAAAAATTAAGAAAGATGAAATGGAAGAAAAGTATAACAGGAAGTTTTCTGATAACTTCAGGGTCAATGTTAAGCTGTTCTGGAAACAGGTAAGATTGGCTCGCGGAGTGACAGGAACATCGAATATGAATGCTATAAGGGCAGAAGATGGATGTTTACTAAGCGAAGAATGTAAGGTATTGGAACGCTGGAAGGGATACTTTGAAAGTTTATTTAGTTGTCAGGATAGTGTGCAAGGAGTGGGTAACTGGGCAGACGCCAGTTTTGAAGACCCAAACTCAGATGTAGATGACGAAAATGCGATAGAAATAGATGAGATTGTAAGAGCGCTGAAAGGGATGAAAGTTGGGAAAGCTGCAGGGTACGACAGAGTGTCTGCTGAAATGCTGAAGGGCGGTGATGGGGTGGTAGCAAGCCTGTTGTGCCGAATCTTTAATATGTGTTGGAGATATGGCCGTGTGCCGGATGATTGGTGCAAGGCTGTAATCGTACCACTATATAAGGGAAAAGGCTCTCAGCAGGAGTGTAAAAACTACCGCGGCATTAGTCTTTTGAGCGTTGTCGGCAAACTGTATGCGAAGGTTTTGATAAATAGAGTGATAAGAGTGACAGACGAGAAAATATGGGATGTACAGGCAGGATTTAGAGAGGGAATGGGCTGTATGGATCAGATCTTCTCCTTAAGGTGCATAACCGAAAAACATCTAGCAAAGCACAAGAACGTATATTGTGCTTTTGTTGATTTGGAGAAGGCCTATGACAGTGTGTGGAGGGAAGAACTGTGGTCGACACTATCCAAGTACGGTGTGGACTGGCGCTTGGTACGGGCACTGAAATCTTTATACAAAGATTCCAGTGCTTGTGTTAGGATAAATGGGGCATACACGAACTGGTTCTGCATCTCAAGGGGTGTTAGACAGGGTTGTGTAGCGTCACCGTGGCTGTTCAACTTGTACATGGATAGTTGTCTGACAGATGTGAAAGAGGGTGAGTGCGGATTGAGGATGAATGAGTTGCCTGTCAAATGCCTTATTTACGCAGATGATCAAGTTCTTCTTGCATCGTCAGCAGAACAGTTGCAAGACATGGTGACTGTGATGAATGAAGCATATAAGATGAAAGGGATGAATATAAATGTGAATAAGACGAAGGTCATGGTGTTTGAAAGAGGAGAGGATGTATCGGTGTGTGATGTGAAAATAAATGATAAGAGTGTGGAGCAAGTAAGTGAGTTTATATATTTGGGGAGTCTGTTCACAAGGGATGGGAAGATTGATGGAGATGTGGAAAGGAGAGTAAACGCAGGAAACAAAGTGAATGGTGCTATACATGCGATTGTGACCAGCCAGTCGATGTCTAAAAAGGCTCGACTGGCTGTTCACAATGGTGTGCTGGTGCCCACGCTTATGTATGGAAGTGAATGTTGGGTGTGGCAAAAACAACATGAAAGTAGAATAAATGCTGTGGAAATGCGTTCCTTGCGAAGCATGTGTGGTCTGACTATGAATGATAGGCTGAGGAATGATGTGATAAGACAGCGGTGTGATTTAAAAGAAGATGTAGTGACAAAAATTGAAAAGGGTATGCTGAGATGGTTTGGGCATGTTGAGAGGATGAATGAAAGGCGACTAACAAAATGTATTTACGAGGCTAATGTGAAGGGAAAGGCCGGGCGGGGACGCCCTAGGAGGACATACACTGACCTTATTGGTGATGTTCTTCAGAAAGGCCAGGTGCGTAGTACTCGCAACCGGCGTGCGTGTATGACCAGATGTATGAACGTAAACGAGGCAAAAGAAGTATGTAAGGATCGTAGCAGGTGGCGTTCTGTAGTTTCTGCCTACCCCCATGGGAAGAAGGCGTGAGTTTATGTATGTATGTATGTATCAATGAGTTTATAAAATAATGTTTCGGGGATAACCATGGGACTGATGAAAAGGTTACCTACACAATTGTGTTTTTTAATTTCAATACTAAAAGGTATTTTGAGAAGGTTACCTATCTCTCCTATCTCAACATACCTAAAAATCTAGGTTAGGACGTTTCATCGTTTCGGACATTTTCACAACTATGTTAGGGTCGGCTTCCAGTCTAACCGGATGCAGCTGAATACCAGTATTTTACTTGAAGCGACTGCTTATCTGACCTCCACAACCCAGTAAGTGGGTAACACGATATCCCAGTCACTTGTTCTTGTTAAGACTAGTTGTCAGACTTTTGGGCTTCTGACTACCTGTAAAGCGCAGGCCACACTGAGACCACGCCCGATCTAGCTGCCCCCCTGAGCCACAGCAACGAAACCGATGTAGACTGTTAGCTTATTGAATGTACTTGTCTAATTAAACGAAAATTTTCAATGTACCTCTGCCATTAAGACATAAATGGCATTTAATGTCGGTTTCTATCCAGCGGGCCCCTTCATTATTCTATTGCTTACAGACTTGAAAATTTTATTGGAGATACTCCTTCCAATGTACTTTTTAAATTATTCACTTATTTTCAAAAAAATTGGATAATACAGCAGAAATTACATTTGTAAGTTTTTCTCTCCAGCGGTTTTTATCCTTAATATTTACAAGTGAAAATCGCACACCCCATTAAAGCATTTTAAATGCACTTACAGGAAAAATAATCTCCTAACTTTAGTAGTTTTGTTCAAAAAGTAAGGTCAGCATGAGAACGTTCCGTTTAAGGTAAGTAAATAAATAATAATGCATCAAAACCATTGTTTCACATAAATTACGCAATGCGGTATGATTTATTTAATTATTAGGTGAGTTTGTACGTTAGTATGCATATCGTCATGACATTCCCAACTGCCATTTTGACGTAAACAGTGGGCTTTGTAATGGCCAATGAGTTCTAAATTCAAAGGGTTTTAGCCCTAGAAAGATAATCATATTGTGTAGTACGGAAAAGATACTCATGCGTAAAATTGACGCATGTGTTTTAATTAGCTGTAGGTTGAGGTTTATTAATTTATTTCAATAAAATAGTATGTTATATATATTCACACATATATTAGAATAATTAAGACTGCAGATAATTTAATTATAATTATTTATTTATTTCAAAAAACAAAAACTTTAATCTTCTGCTACAAATCAACAAAAAAAATTGACACTTACTTTTTCCATTACAAATTATTTTTTACTGTAATAATCAGCCTTTTTTTGCACAAAATCAACAATTAGAATATCTTATATATATTAGGAACATAAAGTTGTATAAAAATCTGTTACAAACAGCTTTGGCACATATCAACGTTATGCTCACGACATATTTTTTTTTTTACATTTGTTACAAGACGCATTTGCCCTTCGCTTTATTTTAGAAGGGCAAAAAGTACAGTAAATACCTTTTTTCACTACATACTCTTCAGTATTGTCTTCTGTTGTGCCAGTTACTTCATTTGGATTCACTTTCATGGTCCGCTGCTTCACTGTCGGTATCCTCACAGGGAAGCTCGTCGTCGCTTTGCATAAGACTGGCCAGGATATGGTATTCGTCCAAGTTTCTACTCTCCATTGTTTTATATTTTTGCTTCAATATCTATAAAAAGAAACTGATAATTTAAGTAATGATATACAGTTATAATAAGATAAAAAAAATTAAAACAAATTATACAAGTCAAAATCATAAAAGTCACATAAAAGATAATCATGCGTAATTTTGACGCATGCGGTCGTTATATTTCAAAATCGGTTACCTTTACCTTATTGACACGTGCGCCATACGGCAGCTCCCAGCGACGAATGAGATGTCCTAAACGCACAGTTATGGATTCGCGCTATTTAGAAAGAGAGAGCTATATTTCGCAAACGCATGCGTAAATTTTACGCAGACTATCTTTCTAGGGTTAGTTACCGTCGGCAATCAAAACAATTTAAAAGTGATACTGATTTTATAGTGCAATAACAATAATTTAGATGTACCTAGGTATATTAATTTAATACTTAGATAAAACAAAAATAATAAAAGCAATTGTTTTCTGCATTTAATCAAGTCCAAAATTTGAGAATAATGTGATCCGAAACATTTTACGTTTTACCTTATCTGTGGCTGTAATGGCGGCACATCATCAAACCAGCTGATCGGGTGCTGTGGTGCGCACCCCCACGGTAGAATGTTGGATTTGGGCACTATAATACGATATTAATATCTAATGTTTTATTGATGAATTTGCATGAGTATTAAACCACTCGTGTGATAACTCGCACTCGTGTTTTGACACGAGACACGTGACATGTTGATATTAGTTTCATAAACATGCTATTTTGCTGACCCTACCTGCAATTCGCTTTCGTTGTTGTGTCGTAAAGTTATTTTTTAGTTAGCCAACTTACCATCTGCCAGTTGATGCCAACTTTAGGACACCAAGCCACGGCCAGGCCCCGATGCGTTATTTTTAACTCACAATTTGACGGAACGCGCGCGTAGGTAAATTTTCTGCATTACCTACGTTTATTATTCAAAAATACAATTATGTACTTATCGCATCTAAAAAAACGCATAAATTCCTGAAAGTACATTGAAAATGCTTTAATTTGGCGTGCGATTTTCACTTGTAAATACTATGGATAGTATATGTAATCTGTGCTATGGATAAAAAGGGCCCCGCTGGATAGAAAAAATGTGTTATTTCTGCTGTATTATTGAATGTTTTGTAAATAAATGAATAATTTGAAAAGTACATTAGAAGGAGTATCTCCAATAACATTTTTAAAGTCTCTAAGCAATAGAATAACGTAGGGGCCCGCTGGATAGAAACCAATATTAAATGCCATTTATGTCTTAGTGGCAGAGGTACATTCAAAGTTTTCGTTAGATTCGACAAGTACGTTCAATAAGCTAACAGTCTACATCGGTTTCGTTGCTGTGGCTCAGGGGGGCAGCTAGATAGAAACATATCACACTGAGAATTAAGTAAAACGAAGCTAAGTTCATTTTGCTTCGCTCATGTAGCTACCTCGTCTTTTCATGCTTCGGTTCACAGTTCACAGCACGAAGGGGTCTCGATATTTAACCGACTGCAGCGAGGTAGGATAACTTTCGATGGATCTGTGCGGCTGTTATTTATTTATTTAATACTTCAAGCACTGAAATGTAAAGAGGCGGACTTAATGCCATAAGGATTACCTACCAGTCAACCATTACCTGTTAACATTTACCTTCGAGCCCCTCTTGTGAAATAATCTAATGTATACCTGCCTGATGGTAAGATCTCCGTCGCCTATGGTCAAACTGTAATACCGGCATTGCAAATGTGTTATTTCAGGGTAAAAGGTGAACATTGTTTGTGCCTTTACGGAGACAGAAATATGTTGTATGAAAATACATTTCGTGAAGACCATACTAATTCAGAGGTTTGCGCTTTAAATTGTTTATTGTCACCAGTGCCTAATACATAAGGATGGTAAAGACTGCGTAATACCTGGTCTGTTCGCGGCCGGCGAGGTGGTCAGCAATGCTCATGGAGCGAACAGGCTCGGAGCAAACTCCATATTAGACGTCGTAGTCTTCGGAAGATCACTGGCTCATACAATTACAAAAAGCAGTAAGCCAGGAGAGAAACAAAAAACTCTGAAACCCGTGAGTAATTGAATTTTACGATTTCCTATGTTTTCCATTAGGTATAATAATTATTTAAACCACTCACGATAGAATGCGTTAGTTGGTTAACACAAGTTAAAAACGACGGCAAAGTATTTGGGTAACTTATGTAGTTTGACCAAAGCTTTGGTTTTCTATGAAAGCGGTAAACGGTCACACAATAATGGCTGTGCAAATACGGAACGTTTTTTGAGGCCATAAGCCTGCGCAAACTGGCGGACGTGACAGTAGAGGATTTTAAATTTATCAATTGCATTTAATACTTCTGCGCTGCGATGCTCCAAGCTCCTGTGCAAAAAGACCACGGTTTAGGTTATTTTAATTAGTTTATCCGCCGTAATTTGGAAAAAAATATTTAGACCAACTTTAAATAAAGGAGTTATCAATTAGATATGATTGATGATTTTTTTTTCACTTTGTTTGATTGTTATGGATCTTTCAGGAAAAGAGACAATTGTCTGCATATCGTCTGTATAAACACTTTCTTACGCCTTTAAAATTCAAAATATGATTTCGCGACAGAGGGTAACGCTCTTGTCAGAATTATCGGACAATAGGATAGTTGCCTAGGTAAAAAAAAAGATTGTTTAGTCAGTCTTTTGTATAATAAAAAAAAAATTCGACGCGTATTTTTTGCTTTATCATATTAATAAAAAATTACTTAGAAAACACGCATTAAAGTTGGGGAGTGGGGGCTCGCTACGTCATAACGCAGTATTAAATGTTGCAAGGCGTGGCGTCATGCTACATTTTAAGTCAATGTATCGCCGTAATCTTTTGATTACGTCAAAAAAGAAAAAAAATACGTTCAATATTTTTCAATAATGTACAGACGCCAGCACATCAGGCTACTACAATCTGTCAAATTTATTTAATAGATTTTCAACTTTATTTCTTAATTTTAAGGTTCAAAGTTGATTGGGAAAATTTGAAAGTTTCGGGTAGCTTGATGTGCTGGCGTCTGTACAAGACGAACAAAAAAAATATTTTTGGACACAGGCTTATTCCACAAATATGTCAATATGGGCAAGTTTTTCACAAAAAATTGTCATCTGTCGCTCAAAATGTTTTATTAAACAGAAAAAATTCGGACTGTCGCTACAATCCGACATTTGTCTGTTTGATTAAACTTGGCCATCCTAACCTAACCTAACTAAACATTTTTCTGGATTGTATAACTTTTTCTCCGCGGGCCAATTTTATGGCGTGCCCGTATTAAAATAATATCCTACAATTTTATGAACTACTAAATTGACTAGGTTTCATCATCCGATGCCACTTGGTCCAAAGTCCATACTAAAATGCCCGATCTCCTTTTTCTTCCAGAATATATGTGATGCAAGTCTGGATAATTTTATGAAGTTAAAGAAAGCTAACGGTTGTGCCGCACCACATGAACTAAGGGGGGCAATGAGAGCAACCATGCAGGACAAATGTGGAGTCTTCAGAGACGCCAAACTTCTGGGTGAAGGTAAATGTGAGAATAATTCTGGTCCAGTGGTAATGGCTTCGGCTTACGAATTGTAGGTGATGAGTTCGAACCCATGCAGTGAAATTTATTCTGAAAATTATAATACTTCGAACAAATTACATCTGTTAAGTGGCCGCCGCCAGAATTGATGCACATTTGGGCGCATTTTAGAGCATTTTGTATTACTTTTCTCGGTACTTCTGGCAATAGATTCGCCACTTCTTCTAAGAAGTTCTCTTCTTTTATTTTAGAGTATATAATAGCGCACCATTGATTTTGTGTATTTTACATTTGTGTACTTCATAAATGTCGAAGTCGCAGTGAAAATGGAATGTTCCATTTTCAAAAATGAAACCATCTTCCGAAGATGTGATTGCACCACCTAGTTAGTATATTAAGTGAAATGCCTTCACCGGAGAATATTAGCGTCCGGAGTATATTAGCGCTAAGGTATGCGATGTCTTTTACAGCTAACGAGGAAATTCAAAAATGGTTTAAAGCTTTCGAAGACATCAAGGTTGTGGACAAGAGTTTGAACTGGAACACCGATCTGATTGAGGTCTTGGAGTTGCAGAACATGCTCCAAGCTGCTGTCCAGGTGGTCGCTTGTGCTAAAAACAGGGTAGAAAGCAGAGGAGCGCATTTCAGGGACGATTTTCCTAAAAGACTTGATGAGTATGACTACGGCAAAAAAGTAGAGGGACAGGTAATTAAACTTTTCTTACTCGTTTGCTTTATTCAAGGACTTAGACCGTGACTTCAACCGCGTGAAAGTCGCAAAACTGCACAAATACCATTTTTAAGGACTCGACTGTTCAAACAGACAAATCCTGCGCTCGCTGTGGGACGCGTCGTTATTTCGAAAATTAAGTGACGCGCCAGTTTGAACACACCTCTGTACAAGTTAGTTGACTCAATTAGCGTGAGTCAATTTCGCCCTTTATCCAGCAAGGGATTCGCCTCAGTTTGACCAGAGCTTTAGGTTCCCTTAAATAGGTTTAGGTTTCCTTGAAATAATTCGCAGTCTTATTCACAAAAGATCAAAACAGAAAAAAAGGTTTTATTGCAGAAGAAAGATTTGTATTTTGTTAACAGAAGTATTGGCCTATGCTATAAAAATCCAAGGGACAGAAATCGAACTCTTGAGGGGTGTTTTTCACCAACTCTACTTTGTACAATTTATTTCATAACCAATGCTCTCATAACGGTGAAGGAAAACATCGTGAGGAATCTGGCACCTTTCATGCACCAACTCGCACAAGTCCCTTGTGATGTATTACAGCTTACCTCCTGAGGAGGCTTGTCTCCCAGCAGTGGAAACTTTATAGACTGATTATTACACTGACTGATCAATTTTGGTTGCTTCAGACAAAACTGCCCATAGAAAAACACTGGAGGAAACATTCATTATCTGAGGTCGATCTTTGCACTGGCGCAGTAAAGATCACCTACCGACCAGTGATCGATAAGACCATGGACGATAAAGAAGTAAAATGGATCCCTCCTATACTCAGAGTGTATTAATTAGCGATTCATTTATTATATGTATGAAATAAAAATATTGATATTAATTGCGTATTTACTGTTTTAATTTGTGAATGTCAAGTACGCGGGTGTATTTTTCAGAAATGGTCGAAATATATCAAAAAAAATTGTACTCAATTAGTACCAAACTGCACAAGTTTGTCGCTTAGAAATGTAAAGTTGACTATTGTTAAAATGTGGTCACAAAAAAACAAAACGTGTTACACTTTAGTGACAACATTTTCACAATTTCTGATGTGGCCGCCGTTTGTATAAAACAGTGGCTAGGCTTAAAATTATTGAAAAGAGCGCTTATTTCTTCTGGTAGTACTACTTTTTAACAGATTTCCAAAAAGGAGGAGGTTATATGTTCGTAGCGTAGCAGATGGACTGATTTTGAAAATTCTTGTTTTGTTTGAAAGGGTATGCTCTCAAGGTGGTCCCATATATATTTTATTAACTTTGCTTCGATACTTTAATAATACGTATTTTTTCCCACTTAGTATGTGGATTATTTTCTGTTCTGTGGTTATTTACATAGCAGGTATAATTTAATTTGTGCGGGGTAGCCTTAGGTACTACAACTAAAAAGTGAAAAATATAACTTTTTACAAAAAAAAAACCAACCGACTTACAAAAATAACACTACAAAGCGAAAAATAACTTTCATAAAACGAAAATTCAAAACCAAAGACACTTCCGAAGTTATCTTCCGCTTTGTAGTGTTATTTTTGGAAGTCTGTTGATTTTTTTTTGTTAAATATTTTCGCTTTATTTCTATACGTTATAAATAATACCTGCTTGAGTAAGTAGGTCTTTATGTTATACCGATACAGTTTTTTAGTTATTCCCGTTGTTCAGTAGGTATATGACTAGAAATTATTATTAATTGAAAATAAGTTATTGCATTTTATTTAATATTTTTATTATGAATTGAAATTTAGATATTGATTGTTTTATTTGTTTAAATATGTGTTTTATATGTATTATTAAATGTAGGTACATTTTTAGTTAAGAATGTCATTCTTGTAAATTATAATTTATCGTCTAAATATTATTTTATACTATAATAGCTTTTGCCCAACAGAAAGACTTTAAATTTATTAATAAAACTGTTGTTTATTATTTTTTAATGGGTTCTGGTAATTTTTTGTATATTTTTATAGACTGTAGTACTGGAGGAATGCATTTTTAGTCGCGAAGTTGGTATGTTTAGTCAGTTTTTATATCTAAGTGTAATTCTAGTTTGTATATTTTCTCGGTTATTACATAATTCCGGGTATTTGCGAACAAATTTGCATATTTCAAAGATATAGAGACAGGGTAAGGTTAATAATTTTATTTCCTGAAAGTGGGGTTTACAGCTGACGGTTTCTTAAATTTATTTATTTATTATGGCACTCCAACGACTAGATCACAGAAACATTTACAGAGGCATATCATATTAAAACTTACAAACTACAGCGAACTGACAACTAACATAGTTTGCCTATTCATAATTAAAATGATAATAAAAATAACAAAAAAAAAATTAAATGTTTTTTTTAATGATTTTTATAAAAATATTTAAAAATGTATTTAATATGTAAAAAAATGAATAAAGGATAACAATAAAATCAATAAGTTAGTAATAAATTCAAATAAATGAATAATAATAAGATCAAATACAGTCAATTAATCAAATTAAGTTAAATAATTATAATAATAATATTTTTACTAAGATTCTAATAATTTTTTTCTGTAAAGTAAATAATGTGGGTGCGTCTGTACTATTTTATTACCCCATAGGATGACTCCATATTTGAGCCAGGCACAGGTATACGCGTAATAGGTGACTAGAGCAGTTTTAAGAACTCTAGTTTTTTTGATCTCGCGGAGGGCATAAGAAAATTTTGATAGTTTTGTTAATGTGAAATTTCCAATTAATATGTGCGAGTGTTTTGACCAGGTTTAACAAATCTAGCAATAATCTATTTTGAATAAATTAAAGGAACACAAACATACACACCTCAATCACACATTAACGCCATACCTTCTTTTGATTTGTAAAATTATAACCTTCATTTTTTTTTTTTTGCGATGTTTAGTAGTTGTCATAGAGCTGTAAAAATTTCTGGTCTATAAAATTGTTGCGGAGGGACACTGATCTTCTAAGATACAGATGCCAACCTAGTTTAAGAGTTCAGGGTTTCAATGGTGCCGATTCTGTTGTCACAAATGCCTCTAAACTAGACTAAAAATCACTAAAATTTAGTAAATTCCTGTCAAGCGACGATTTCCCAAAGTGACACAATTTAACTATATTTTAGTTTGACAGCACTATTAATTTAGTGAAAATGGCAATTTTGCTATTCTGAATTTGACGTTTTTCACCTAAAATTTAGATTTTCTAACTAAATCTGACTATTTTTAATCGCGACTAAAAACGTGTGGAATAAAATTGGTTGTCATGAACTTTAAATTCACACCAACACCTCGACTTCAGATGCAAAAACAGTACTGAATCTTTTTTTTTTCTTTTGCTTATATCTCGAAAACGGTGTGTCCAATCGCAAAAATAATGAAAATTTCGACCCCCTTTATACAAGTTTTATTATTTTCCATACAAAAAGTGAAATATAAAACACGTCGAGGCTGCCCCCCGTGCGCGTCCAAAAAGGTTCACGTGGTTAGATATCACGGTGTGGAGTCGCGAATATCAAAATTATTTTTAAATTTAGAAAATTTATTTTGCAGAATAGCTTTGAGATTCTCATAGTCAAAAGTAAGGAGTTTTAGTGATAGTTTAGTTCGGTGTACAAGAGAATCGGCACCATTGTATTACTACCTAGCATAAGGCTGTCAATGTATGTACGTCTACTAAACCATTGTAATAGTTATTTTAGGCTTAGTTTAATAAATATTTTTATTTATTATAAATCTAGTTAGGAATAATTTCAAGCCACGCCGTTCCAAGCCCAAACACAATAACCAAGGTACGTCATAAAAATAAACTCTGTACCGAAGAAATACCTAACTTTGAAACTAAACGGACTGAGAAATATAGGGAAAAGTGGATTAAACTACTTTTGATGAAATCATGCGTTTTATTTTATCTGCTGGATCAATCGCGTTTTGGCAAACTTTCGTTTTCGCTGCATGTAAATTACAATGTTCATGACAAAACAAAAAAAAAAAAAAAATGTGTTCTGTCGAAAGTGGAATACTCAAGTTTTGAAAAGAACCTCCTCATTTAGTTTTTAATTGATAGCTTTTTTTTTTTCTCTGTAGGGCATCTCATTGCTGGCCTCTATATAGCCGAGCAAACCTGTGGGTGCCTTAAGCTGCTACACTCACAAGCCTCCAGCCAGGGACAAAACTAGGTGAACGCTCGCTAAGGGCAACCCCTGTGGGGTACGAGCCCCGGCGTAGGGCGTTTACCGGAGGGAGGACATCAAAGATGGGAAGGACTGGATCAAAGTTTTGATCATGACTATTAATCGGGGAATTTAAAGCTACGTGCTCAGCTTCAACAAATGCTGGCACCTCGTTTTCGAGCAAGGGTCGGGTCATTTACTCGGGGGCGCGGCGGGCGGTCGCAATTGCAAAGGACCTCGACACCGAGGTCAGAATGACGGGAAGCGTCTGTGCTTGTGTCCTAACGTACTCGTTTCCCTACTACTGCAGGATGGTAGTCGGGTCGTCTGGTTCGGTAAGAATCTGCCTTGATCGGCGAATATGACTGATTCTACTCGGGACATAATTGGCAGCCTCTACAACCAGAGGGTTGCTTATCTTGTTCGGTTTAGGTATATAAAGTCGTACGTGCTCGTGCGATCCTGTGCGAGACGTCGCGTCGATTACTAATTAAACAAAGCTTGAAAGAACTGAAGCACAATTTACACATGATTGTAATAGTTTCTGTGGTGTAGCGGTTATCACATCTGCCTAACACGCAGAAGGTCCCCGGTTCGATCCCGGGCGGAAACAAAATATCCTTTTGAATCCTCTACTTGATTTTCAGAAAAGTTTTTGTCACAGAATTACAAAACAGATTGCCACCAGTGTTTGCAGAACTGTTAATAACTGGGCAAAGTATACGACAGTGAGCCATGAAGGTTCGAACCTCGTACCATAAAATCAACATCTTCAACTAAACTACTATATCCTTTAATATATATTAAATCCCAGGTGACTGCAAAAAATATATATTTACTATCCATCTTAACATGTCCACACTATAACAATCTAATAGGCATCCCACACAATTGCGCCATCTATCAACACACTGTGATACCACTTAGTACGAAAAAAGAATTGGTCGAGCATAGAATAGGGTGAACATTCACCCCTAATTTGTGCTCGAACAAACTGGCTTTGGGGCTAGAGGTACGAATAAAGAGTTCCATTGTATTCCGTTAGATGGCTCCGTCCGACTTGTTAACGACTGGGTGGAATGAATATTCTGTGTGTCGTGTTATGATTCTCTTCGACTAGTCTTGTGTGGTGGTCCCGTTCTGACATCAGTGTAATAAACATTTGCAACACAGCTTGCCAGTTTTTATCTCGTTTTATAATACCTACCTGCTTATTACTGTCCCACTGCAGGGCAAAAGCCTCTCCCCATACATAAATGGCACGAGCATTGATCACCGCGCTTGCTAAAGACGGGTTGCGATTTCAGACCTATATCTTTATAAATGAACAATGATATTATAACAAAAAAAGAGTCTTTCTATTCTGTACATGGCCAGAACGCAAAGGTGTGAAACTAATCGCGTATAGTTTGGAAATCACTTTTTACTAATGTGTTCCAATCTATACAAATACTCGCGTATACTTCGTAGTGACCTAATTAACAACCTTATTCCATTATATACAGTACCTACCAGTACGCATACGGACTAATCGTGTATAGATTGCGACAAATTGGGAACTGGTATCCAATTTGTTTGCGGCGTAATGCACCTTGCTCTAATACTAAATAGCCTGCCTGGCTACGAGCAACTTTGAAGTAGCGCTCGCTCGGCTCGCGCGCCGGTGCTCACTGTTCTGACCTAACCTAAATTTTACCTAGTTCACTTTTCTTTTTTATTTAACTTTAGTTATTTATAGATAATAATACAACTCTTGTCAGGCGTAAGTGACGTAGTATAGTTTGGAACCAGGACGCGCGCGTCCACGGTTCTAACTAGGTTAGACTGGAAGCCGACGCTAACATTATGTAGTTGGGAAAAAATATTTTCTGTGTTGATCGTAGCTACTCGTCTGGTTTCCATGTTCTGAATCTGGATTTAATAAAGGGAAATAAACTAACAAAAAGACATTTCATTTGTTTTATTCATTTTCAAATACAATAACATCTATACAATGGTATTCTACGACTAAATGTTTTTCATATTGACACATGCATTCAAATAAAAATATATTTTATATTGTAAAGAAAAACACTAAAAAACAATTCCAAGATATAAATAAATAAAATAAATAATCTATTGACTGGAATCTCTTTGCAAATCACTATACCTAAGTAGGTAAATCTTAGGATAACTAAAATTATTCTAAAAACATATTTAAAATAAAATTACAACACTAAAACTTAGCTGACATGTTTAAATAGACGAATTAAATTATGCAATACTTATCTTCTCACTCAATAGGGCATCTCATGCTAGTAAGCATACTTTATTAAACTAAGCCCTAATAGAGTCAAATTGAGCTTAGTTGTAAAAATTACCAGTCTTGTAGACGTGTTTTTGACAAACGTCTTATAAAAAGAATCCATGATTTTTTAAAGAATTAATTATTAAAACCTTAATATTGAGTTAAACTAGCATGACGATACCCAATATCAAAACAGCTCAAACCGCAAACAGATCAAATCTAAACATATAAATCAAATTACTAGCTATAGGTACATATAAAATAAATGGTAATACTTTTATGTAAATAATAAATTACATGAATAATTTAAATCTAAACTAGACCTATTACTAATACGATTGCACTTTTTAAAATAATCTAATAATATACACATCTATTATAATTCACAGTTGGAATTATTAGGTACAATAGGGGGTAACACTGGTAATATATTTAATAATATCAGGATTATCCTGATGACTGGAATAAAAATATTGAATTGATTAATAATACTGTTTCAGTATTCGAATAGGTCGAGAAAAAACTTGGGTCGTGAACATAGAAGGAAAGAAGCTTTATTATAATGAATGTAAAGTAAATAAAAAATCTATTCGTTTGTGATACAATTGAACTGTAAACATCCGAATGTCAAAAAATATTTTTTATTAGGTATATTAATATCAAGTGGAATACCAAATTAAAGTAGCTGTCTTTTTAAATTACTTATTTAAATAAATTAGCATAAATATAAAGTATTGCTTCTTTATAATACTGATGACAATAATAATTATGTACAAAAAAGGTTATGTACTTATTCAAACATTGCAATATGCCTAAAATCAAATCGGCGGTTCTTTTTCTCATGCATGTTTTTTTATAATGGCACAAACATTTTGAGCTTGGTTTTATTTTTTCAAAACGAGCTTAGTTTGATGTTCTTAATAAAAATCATTTGGGATTCATTGAAATACCTTTGCTTATAAGTAAATTTTATTTTACACGTTTATTAATACTGAGTATAATATCACCAATCGTTAACTATACGTGGCGAATGTGCTTAATTTTTTTGAGTAGCGAATACTTTTCTTTGCTAATTTTGCAATAACTTCAAAAAAAAAAGTAAGTTCGTCGATATTGTGAATTTTAGTGTCTTAAAAAATTGTTTTCCTTGGTTAAGGTAAATAAATACCAATTTAAATATTTAAAGGAAGTATGTTTTGTAAGATATTCATGAAAATGGTTTCAGACCAGTAAGTACCTACGATTGGTTTTCAACTCAAGAGTTGAATGTTATTGCAAAACACTGATCAGTTAAAAGCGAGAAGTATTCGTTATTTTCACAATAATTTTCATACGACCAATAAAATTTTCATTAGTTTGTTATCCTAAATAAATAATTCTACTTAATTTTAATGAGTATCTATTATTTACATCATTCTTTGATAAAAGACTAGGGATGCGGTCCACCTGACTCGTGTCATGAAAAACATATTACATTCATCTAACTGAGGTAAATGATAACAATAAAATATATTTCTAAAACATGATTTCTTCGAAGCAGTGGAAAGTAACGAAGGAAAAGGGTCTTTTAAAAATCGTTGCGATTGAAATATTAAATAATAAAAAATAAAATAAAATATGATGTTGTTAAAACAATATAGTTGATTTAAATAGACAACCAAATTATTACACGTATTAAAATATAAAGTTCGAAAACGATCGAGCAAAATAAAGGTAACAAGTAAATAAAATATCAAAATTAATCAATCGCCGTATTAATGTATGATGGTCATGCGTAGTGCGGGTAGGAGCCAAGGTGTGACGTCACATGGGGTGGGGCCATAGAGTGTGGTGAGTACAGATTGCTCCCGCCGCCGCCCCAGTTACCCCACGACGCAGACGGGAATATCGACGCTGAAACAAAAGTTTTCTTACCTCAGTTATTAAGTCCTGGAGGTGACACACAAGGGCGTACCGGACTTTCAAGAAGCTGAACAGACTTATACAAGAAAAATATTGAATATCTTAGCAATAAATACGAATATGTCTCAACAAAATTTTCATGTGTAAGTAAAACAAAATTGCTCAGATATTATTTTTATGTTTGGATCCGTATACGCTCTTGTGTCTCCAAGAAATATGAACAAAAATAAGAAATTTCATCATTTTGCAGAGAGCGCATTAACATAGTAATAATATAGAAATAGTCATCAATTCAACACACCCAATCAAATCAGTTAGGAACCCGTAGTTGTGAGTAAATTTCACAAATGAAACTGAACACGATCAGCTCCTCTAAACTGCGTTCAAGGGCTGTCAGTGTCAATATTCCATATCAATAATGAGAGTAACAGCTCTTGAACGCAGTTTTAATGTGCTGAAGCAATCAGATTCATTGGTTTAATTGGTCCTTATTAAACTTTGGTTTCCTTGGAGTGGTTCCGTCATATTGCGTCATGAAAATTTTTCATTTTCACCAGTATAACATTCGGCAGGAAGATTAACTAACATGCCATCAATGTTCAAAGCTGATTTCATGGAACAGACAAATAATGTACCTAGTGGCTAGTACTTACGATTAAGCTAGGATTTCTTAGAAAAAACGGTTACAACGGCCGTCTGAATCTGTTATTTTCACCAGTATTTAGCATTAAAGTGTCAAAAACGCTCTGTGTTTGGGCAGCCGTTATTGTGTGACCGTTCACCGCTTTTTTAGGAAACCTAAACTTTACCTAGGTACCAAATTGTTTTAAGTATGTCTTATTTAACGTGCACACAGACTGTTTGTCATTTGTTTTGTAAGTAACTAAATAAACCTCGTATCTTTACAGTTTCTTTTGAATTTTCGCGTATAAAATTGTGAGGCAGGCAATAAACGTCCTGAAATAGGACTCAATAAAACAAAAACAGTTTGGGTACGAATAAAGTTTTACAAGCCCAACTCCCGATCTCCTTTTAACATTCCAATACCGCACCTATACTGCAGAGTTTAAATAGTATGTTCCATTAAGTCAAGTGTACTCAGTCCGTGCCAATGACAACCCCTTTCGAGCGGCGTGCAAATATTTGTGCACGCAAGTGTACTGAAGCATTAGCAGAGAAATGCAGATTACCAGCACGACAGTGTACACTGTCGCGCGCACGTTGAAGGGTACATATGATATTAAACTCTCTTCAGTTTGGCGCTTTTAATATTAATAATAGCGTAATAATGAGTTGAGGTGGGAACTTTTTCATCCGTTGTTATGTTTAGTTTAAATTAATTTATTTCCGTGCGTAATTACGCTTTACAATTTTCAAAACTGTTAGGTGTCATAAATATTCAATTTGATCATAAAGCTTGGGTTTCGTAAGACGCTACAGCGCTTACAACCCCGTGGCCACGAGCTATATGCTCAAGCGACACGCGTCTTGCAACAGCAACTGCGGAGAAAATAAATTAAAGAAGTCGTTTTGTGCATGCCACGGCCCAAGTGTCACCGCGACGCGACTTGCAGAGCGACGGACGGAAACAAAAGACGCGATGATTATAAATTCTTTAATGCATTTTTGTTACGGTCGCGAATCATCATATTTTGCTCAAGATACATCCTGACACTGGCCTGTAAATTGCGAAAAATGTTAGAAAATTTTAATTTCGCTGGCTACCACTGCGGATTTTTGACAACGCCAAGTCAAGTCAAAACACCGGTAAACTTGCGTCATTAAAACAATAGCGCTGTTTTATGAAACCCAAGCTTATTTGGAAATATTTTGAGCTGAGCTAAAAAAATATTCACATTTCAATAGATAATAAAATTTTAAAAAACAAATCGCTAGAGCACATCGCCTGTAACTAAAATATATTATTACCTGTGGATGTTGGCATTGCCGCGTGTGGGGCCATGAAAGACGAGAGCTTAGCCGAGTGGTGGTACGAGCTCATGAACAGATCGCTCTGGTACTTATACGCTGGATCGCTCGCCGCCGGCTGCGTGGCCGCAGCCAAGCCTTGGAAATCGAATTTGTAGGCGTACCTCTTGCCATGAACCTTTGTCATTATGTTTTTGTCGTAGTAATATCTGTGTAATCGAAAAACAATTATCAAATAGGTGTCGAATGGGGAGGTCAACGAAAGTTGACGGTCGCATTACATAAGATTAAAAAAATCGCATGGCAACACAAAGTCGCATGGGAGAGAAAACCGAGACAGGGTACCCGCACGGTCGCCAAGGCTCGCGGTGTTACAGGGTGGTTACCTCAGGGCACGGCTGAGTTTGTCATAGTTCATGTTGGGCTTGGACTTGCGCTCGCCCCACCGACGCGCCACCTCGTCGGGGTCTGTCAGCTTGAACTCCCCGTTGGTACCCTCCCAGGTGATGCAGCCGGCATTGCTAGAGTCACTCAGCAGCTCCAGGAGGAACTGCCACAGCTGAATCTGCCCTGATCCTGGAGTGGAGAGGTTACAGAAATTAATATACGAGTAAGTATTAGGCCGAAGATTTATGACACTGTGATTTAAATGTTTGTCAGGATCAACAAAAAACCGCCTCATGTAGTTAAAACTAGCTGAAAAATCTTCCTTTTGGTACTGTGGAATAACATGTAATGTTATTCCACAGTACCAAAAGGAAGATTTTTCTTTCTCTCAAAAGTTTAAATTAAAAACCATACATTTTACGACGAAATCACACGTCTAAAGGTTAGCTCATTGAAATAACAAAAAGAGTCGCACAATAAAATCTGCGCGTCCCACACTGGCGGATAGTTGGGGCTAATGGGCAGGGTCGGAACGACGATATTGGGTGGTGTGTTACATCCGCGCACGACCGACGACGAGTGCACTCGTGTGGAACCGGCCTTGTAAGGGCAGCGCAAATGATTTAGATACGGTTATTTTTGTAAGGCGACTTAGGGGAGTCTCGGGTCCCCCAATTATTTTTTCTTTTAGTGGTATCACAAAAAAAAAGTAAGCTAACTCATCTGTAACTTAAAAACCTATAATTTGGTCAACTACAACCTTATTGAGTACGGATATAGAAATGATCGGATCACATAAAAATATCATCTACTTCAAAAACAAAAGGTGGATTATTATTATTGATATTACAATAGAATACAAGTCCGTTTACGCTTTTATCGACACTTTTTAGGTTCTTGTTTTTGATCACTTTCATGAAACTGCAGAAACAAATCGCTCATCTAACGAATAATTTATATATCCAGATATTTTTCCATCCCTAACGCCCATTTGTTCTACGGACCGTACACTAAGGGTGGTGCACACGAGCGTGCCTTCACGTGATTTATACGCGGATCGACTCTTACGTCACAACGTTTGTAGCGGCGCATCTCGCCTCGCTTGATCCATTGTTGGGTGTATGGCTCATCGATTTTATGACTCGCAATTAATTCGTGGATCGGCAAAATATTGTGCTCCCTGCCTTAGAATGGATGTGGGAAGTAGTGCCGTGTTTGGTAACATAAGCTTTTATGAATTCATAGCTATGTTGCAGATGTAATTGTGCGGAAAGCTGTAATGTATTTTTATTTTATTATACCCGAGAGAGCAGTGGTGGCCCAGTGGTAACGGCCCCGACTTACGAGTTATAGGTCGTGGGTTCTAACCCAGGCAGGTGCTTTAATTTGTGTGAATAATTTCATCACCACTGCTCTCAAAACGGTGATAGAAACTTTTGTTTCGAATAATTTCAAACTTTGGTTTTTACTACCATTTTTTATTTATTTAGGGACAATAAAAAAGGATTTCCATTACATTACATATATTTTAGTGATATTCATTTTAGAAGTATGAACGTTACAGTTTATTCTCATATTGTAGATTTTATTTTTAAATTAGTGTAATGGTTTTTTGATTTTATATATTTTGTTTTCTCTTCCACTCTTTCACACGTTGTCTACATCTCTTTTTATCTACTTTCCTATCGCAGGTATGTATAAGTGATTTCTTAAGAAATTAATATTATCATTGCACGCATTGCTCCGTTTGAAAAAATATAATTAAAATAAATGAAAAAATAGTATACCTTATAACTAAAAATAACCTTCACTTTTTCATCTTTTAATACGGATCATTATCAATCACTAAAAACCATTTTCCTGAGGTTTAACACAAAATGACCAATCAATACTCAATGTAACCAATCTAGGGTTGCCACAATCGCGTGCACAGGTAAGGTGCGGCAATAATTACGAGTCAGGGCTGGCACGTGGCTCTAATTGTTTTTCGTTAGACGGCGCGTGCGCTGGGCTAAGTTTTACTGTCAGTAAATTATACGGTTTCATTTAAAGGTGCAGCGACCCATGAACATGTGTAATCGCTTCCTTAATCTAATGTGAACGTGTTTTCATTGACTTGTACTTAAATATTGAAGGAAATCGAATTACTATTATGTACCTGTTTACAGCGTTTTTGTTTTCCTAATTAATCTACCTAGTTATGTATTCATAGGAATTTGCTAGCTAGAATCTAATTGGATGTTTTGTTCATGACTAGAGGGTTGGTCAATTTTTAGGTCAAATAATCAGCATTGCCAAACAACGTGGCAATGCTGCCAGCCTTTTGGGCATTTTTCCCACTGACAGCGATGCGGACGAATGTTTTGATGCCCGTTGAGCTGTTCCTACATTAATTTTTTTCCTCTGTATACTTAGTACATAATTTATATATTTTAGTGTTAGATGTATATTGTAAAATAAATAATGTTTGCTTAATTATTGAAAAATAAGCATCTATGTATTTTGCATTTTGATGTCTCTTATTGGTAAATTCAAAATTCGTCACACATCTATGAAACGTCAGAAACTAGGTGCATGATTCCAATTGGAGTAGGTACTGTAGCAATAACACATATTCACAGCGATTCAAATTCCTGTGTTAATTAAATGAATAAAACTACCTCAAACTCTAAAACCATGAGAAAATTCCACCCTTGCCCCCGACAATTTAATTCTACTTAACATTGAAAACTAACAGTATAGAGTTACCCTACATAAATAATTTCCCTTCGATATTGCCATAATAACGTGCGATTTACATAAATCTAAGTGTTGCCAGTAGTTGCCCCTGTGGCAGTTAGACAGTTAACATTTTGACTTGTGGAGGGTCGATCGTATAGATACGATTTGTATAGTGTGTGGCAGCCCTGATTTTTAATGTGTTTTTGGAATGAAGTTCCTTAGCGCACGTTATACTCTACACACTTGATTGTGAATGAGAGGTTGACAGTCACGACAATTTAATTCAAAATATTTTATTTCACATAAACCTACATGGGCACTTATGAAACGTCAGAAGCTAGATGCACGGTTCCAATTGGTCATTTCCTATGGAGAAGACTCCATGGTTAGTCTTTAAAAAATAATTTGTTTTTTTTTATATTTTCAAATAACAGTGTTAATAGGTTGCATGCATGACACTTTTGCTATACCTAGTATGTTTCCTTTTTAGGGTTTTGTACGTCCAACTGAAAAACGGAACTCTTCTAAGACTACTCGTGTGTCTGTTTGTCTGTCCTGTCCATCTGTCACAGGCAATTTACTCCAAATCAAATGAACCGATTAAGTGGAAATTTGGTATAAATATAATTTTCTGTGACCCACACACGGACGTGTTACGTAAATTAGTGAATTTTGAATATGGGGTCAATTATGAGAGGCAAATAGGAAAATTAAAAAAAGAAATGCAGACTTTACCGTGTGACATAACAATTGAAAGATCTTTTAGTGAGGGGCTTAAATATTTTTTATATAATTTTTAAATAAAAAGTTTTAAACTTAAGAAAATAGATGAACATTATGTTTGCTATTTGCTACACTGACAGCCCAAAATGCTTCTACTTTCTTTCAGTCCATCTAAAGGTTGGCCGCAAGACATGGCCTTGTGGCCGCAAATTGTACACTAGTTTTAAATACGTTGTAATTTTCTTGTTTTTGTTTTATGTACAATAATTGTTAATTAATTAAGGAAAATAATAAAGCTTCCGAAAAACAAATTAACTTCCGACGATCTGTGGTTGACTGTAATACGATGTGTTAAAATGAATTACTTACCGAAAAATTATTACAAAATTAATCGACAAAAAATGTTGTATTTAAAAAACAAACATGAGCTTATTCAAAATACAATTCTACGAAAAATAATCTGTATTTTCAATTAATAAACTAAATTTCCGAAAAAAATACTAAGTTTCCGAAAACGTATGTTCTGCTAAAATAATACGTTCGTTCATGTTTTTGTTTACGTTTTGCTTTGAAAGGTAGGTTAGGTTAGGTTAGAACTGTGAAACCACAAAACGCACGAGCCGAGCGAGCGTAGCGAGCGGTGCCGCGGCAGCGGCCGGCGAGTGCCAGGGTCCGTTTCGGCACAAGAGAATGTAAAACACCACATTTCCAAAACATTACATTCTCTTGTACCTAAACGAACCTGGTCTTTGTTTGCGCCACAGTTTATAAAATGTGTAAGGTTAATTCTAAATGGAAAATAATAAAGCTTCCGAAAAACAAATTAACTTCCGACGATCTGTGGTTGACTGTAATACGATGTGTTAAAATGAATTACTTACCGAAAAATTATTACAAAATTAATCGACAAAAAATGTTGTATTTAAAAAACAAACATGAGCTTATTCAAAATACAATTCTACGAAAAATAATCTGTACTTTCAAATAATAAACTAAATTTCCGAAAAAAATACTAAGTTTCCGAAAACGTATGTTCTGCTAAAATAATACGGTCGTTCATGTTTTTGTTTACGTTTTGCTTTGAAAGGTAGGTTAGGTTAGGTTAGAACTGTGAAACCACAAAACGCACGAGCCGAGCGAGCGTAGCGAGCGGTGCCGCGGCAGCGGCCGGCGAGTGCCAGGGCCGTTTCGGCACAAGAGAATGTAAAACACCACATTTCCAAAACATTACATTCTCTTGTACCTAAACGAACCTGGTCTTTGTTTGCGCCACAGTTTATAAAATGTGTAAGGTTAATTCTAAATTCATAATAGGTGAGTTACGATAAAAATGACTAAATGAATATTACGTCAGCAAATGCTGTATTGATTGTACAGAATTTTCAGTATTTTATTCGGTAGTTTCTTTATTTGTATTCGCTTAAAAGTTGTCGGAAAATTAGTATATTAAGCAGTCAATTTCATATTTTGAGAATGCTCATATTCTGATTTTTTTTCGGAGGTTTTATTACTATCCATTCTAAATTCATAATAGGTGAGTTACGATAAAAATGACTAAATGAATATTACGTCAGCAAATGCTGTATTGATTTTACAGAATTTTCAGTATTTTATTCGGTAGTTTCTTTATTTGTATTCGCTTAAAAGTTGTCGGAAAATTAGTATATTAAGCAGTCAATTTCATATTTTGAGAATGCTCATATTCTGATTTTTTTTCGGAGGTTTTATTACTATCCATTAATTAATAATACCTACACACTAAGAATACCTAAGGAGCCGTTTTTTTGGGTGACATACATGACAAACAAATGCATCAAACTATAGCCTCAGTTGCTGGTTTTGGAATACATCGGTGACCATAGAGAAATGCATGAATTTGATTACATCTTTATGAAAAAACTAGCGGACGTCACGCGGTTTCACCCGCGTAGTTCCCGTTCCCATGGGAGTGCGGGGTTAAAATATAGCCTATGTTACTCGTTGATAATGTAGCAATCCATTGCGGAAAGAATTTTTCAAATCGATCCAGTAGTTTTTAAGTTTATTCGTTACAAACAAAAATACAAATCTGTCCTCTTTATAATATTAGTATAGATTAGTATAAAGATTATTTTATTTGTCTAAACATGCGTATACATGCAAGTATATAAATATAGAAGTATAGATTAAGATCCTGCGACTATTTACAGGAAGACAAAACACAATTTCTTAAAAAGTGGCCAAAACTCTTCTCGTAGAAGAATCTTCTCTGAATTCTCTATAAACCACGAATTTTATTTCCTTTAAAAACAGCAGAAAGCGGTCACACTACGGCTTCCTTGAACGAAATGAACACGAACATGCCAATATCGTGTACATTCGTGACGTCGGCACGTTCCAGCGGCGTTATCAATAGCGTGTCGCTTTCACAGTTGTAAGAAATATATTGAAAATGTGCCACCACTTGCGTTTGCTATTGAGGTATTTAAAGCACCTGTCCCACCGCCGACGAGAAGCGACTAGCTAAGTAGCTATCAATGATTTCCTCGCATAAGCAACATACAAAAGATTGTAGGTCTCGTGTAAGTAAAAGAGATACTTACATTAATAGTTGATCGCTGATTGTGGCGATTACTCGTTTGTCGCAGCGACAAGAAGTATAAGGCCGTATTCTCGGCAGCAGCAGGCAGCAGTGCGGCGCGTTCAAATGCATAATTTTGCAGCTGTCATCGAGAACAGTTCCATATAAAACTATGCATTTGAATGCGCCGCACTGCTGCCCGCTACCGCTAAAAGAGAATACTCGCTTGGCGGGTAGAACACTCGCTGAGAGACTCAGGCTTGGTATACTCATACGAGCGAGTAATCACTCGTCGCCGTCGCCTCGCGCACTCTTTGATCCTTGCTCGGTCGTTAATCGCCCGCGGTGGGACATGTGCGTGAAGATACTTTTTGACTCGGGGTCAATTTAGGGGTATGAGGAACAGGGTGTAAAGTTTACTCATCCACCATAGAAAAGGGAGAATCCTCCGACCAGACGGGTGTTGTGTCTGGCGGGCAACTGCCCATCGGTTTGAAGTTGAAATCTTGTATGTATGTCGATCGCTCGGTAAACTCTAACTGCGCGATGCAGGATTTGTGTGACGTCATGTCTATGATGCTAAGTTCGTATGTGGCGGTGTAACCGCTACAGACTAAACATCTGTAGTGTTATTCTGAAAAATTCTCTACGACTTTCACTCAAGTGACCGCACTTAATTCGAAAGCTAATGCATGATTAAAGTAACACAAACACATTTTGCTATTATTTTTGCTATTATCGCATTTTGTTATTAAAGTAACACAAACTATCGGGGAACAAACATCACGCGTTTGTTCCTCGCAGGGTTAGACAGAGGTGTACGTATACTACATCCACATTTCGCCAGTTATGTTTAAGTCAAAGTAAATCATCACATCCATTCCATCTTGGATATTACTGATATCGTTGAAGGAAAAGCATCGTGAGTAAATCTGGACTTAGGTACCTATCCATCTATCTACAGTGTCTCTGTAAGTATGGATTAAATCGAATAGGGGCGTCGGCAAGGTCATTTCCAAACTTTTCAATTCGGAGAATGTCTATAAAAAAATTTACGGTTCAAAAGTTATGACCAAATTTGTTTTTTTCAATCACTTCGCAAAGTGCTCCAAGAAAAAATCACTAAAAAAAAACTATCAGGGCTGTCAATTAATTACTATTTTTTCAAGACGTTGCAGAAAAGAGGGCCTATCCTGTGGTAATACTTTTACGCAGCTAAAAACATGTGTTCAATAAGAAAAAACATTTACTGCGAAGATTTTGCACAGAGGTTCATTTTATAATGTAAAAATCTTTATCCCCTTTGGCGGTGAAAAGGGGGTACAGTTTATAAGTAAAATCTTATTCCTTTGATCAAAAAACTTAGAACTTGACCCGAATGCCTATCTAAATAATAATAAAGAATGTAATCATACATTTTCGAAAACTACCCTTTAAAGGAGTTGAAGGGGTAATCAATAATAAAGTTATTAGTTTTTTTAAACTAAACTAATCCCTAAACAAGGGTGTTAAATTTTGTATGGAAATATTTTACAAGCTGTCGAATTAACTTGGAACTCGGTTGGAAAAATGAAGAATAATTCTTCATTTTTAGGGTTCCGTAGTAAACAAGGAACCCTTATAGTTTCGTCATGTGCGTCTGTCTGTCTGTCTGTCTGTCCTCGGTCTAGCTCCGAGACCATTAGTACTAGAAAGCTATAATTTGGCATAGGTATACATATTAGTTACGCCGACAAAGTGGTAAAACAAAATTATGAAAAAAAAAATTTTTAGGTTCCCCTACACGTAAAGTGGTGATATTTTTTTTTATCCCATGGTGTGGGGTATTATTTAAAAGGAGTTTGTGAAAACCATTTTTGGATTTAGGGACCCGTTTGCGAAATATTAAGCTTTAGTGCTAATTTTTGTTGGAGTCAAGTGCCCTGCCAGCTAAATGGTTGATTTTGGATGTGTGAAAAAAATCACAGCATTAGTTTATATAACGAAATTAAAAGGAAAACAGAACTATCACAGCTAAGTAGGCTCTACAAGTTAACGAGTAATAATCGTCCAACTTAACTTTGCAGTTGCAAAAACATGTTTTCCCATACATTCCGTACCGGAGAACATGTTTATCAACTACGAGTACAAATTTAAAACCCTGAAACACATAATTACAATGTGTTTCAGGGTTTTTCAGAATCAACCCCTGGTGGGGCAGTATAAGCGGCGGATTTTACTGCGAAAATGGGTATAAATAATGTTTAAGTCAAAAAATTTAAACGTACTCGTACCAAAGGATTTTGTCATAAAAACAATCCCTATTGAAGTGAAAGGTCTTATTCCTTTGATTGTATAATGTAAACGAAGTCAATTACCTGGATTAACACATAGAGCACTTTTGGCCACAGCATGGAACCCTATTACTAAGCCTCCGCTGTCCGTCTGTCTGTCAGCGGGCTGTATCTCATGAACCATAGTAGGTAGACAGTTGAAATTTTCTCAACAGACAACAAATAATAAAAATAAAATAAAGTAAAAAATTAAAGGTTTTCCCCGATGTTACCCCATACAAGAAAAGTTTTTTTCGGCGTTTTATGCGAAATATTGTACGTTGGTACGGAACCCTTCGTGTGCAAGTCCGACTTGCACTTGGCCGGTTTTTATTCCTTGTTGAAAGTGCCACATATTTGTGGCAAAAATAAGAGACAACTCGCAACACCCTTAGTTATAAAACACTTTAACTCTAAAGCGACACTAGAAATTAAGTTTACTCACAAAAATTGTATCATTAAGCACACTTATATGGTACCTACAAGATTATTTCAAAGTACCTGCACACCACGTAACCCTAAATCGCAGTGATAAGTAACGGTTAATGCCTGTTTGACCGCAACCCCATGAAGCCCCCATGTATTGGGGGCCGTTATCGAGATCTCGCGTGATTTCCTTGCGAGAACTGGTCACCCCATTTTCTCAGGTCACCTGACCCTTTCCATTCTGGGAGCCAATGTTAATTTGTACTTAGAATAAAATTACTTATTAGTCAGACATAATTTTTATTTTTTCATTGATAGTATAGGGTGTTATATTGAAAACAAGGGAAAACCTAGCAAAGGATACGCTTATATTTATTATTATGAAACTTATTTATTTACATATTTGTGGTGTCAGCTCTTTGACAGTCGTTACGGGTAGTCAGTAGCCCAAAAGTCTGACAACCTGTCTCACCAAGGGGCATCGGGTTACTAGTGGCTGTGTTGTGGATTTCTGATGCATCCGGTTACACTGGAAGTTGACCCTAACATGACAAACATGATAAGGCCAGGCACGATTATGATGATTTGTGGTGTCAGTAAATTGACTCTACTCAAGAATTAGCATTGCCAATCAACGTGGCAATGCTGCCAGTCTTCTGGGCACGTTTCCGGATGACAGCGATGCGGACGAATACTTCGACGCCTAAGTGTCGTTTTGTTTTTGTATTTATTTTTATGGTTCGTTAGTCATTAAATCTAGTGTTAGATTGTCAACAATATTTGTCATCTACTGTAATTTTTTTGTTTTATTAAATTAATTAAATAAAATAAAATGTTGTCGTATGTGTAGATTGACAAAGTATTTTCTGCTTTTGCATTAACAAAGCAATTATATAATTATTATCTACTCAATAAATTATCATCTTTCATGAGAATGTTTATCGATAATCACATAAATACACAGTATTTTCGATACATTAGATAAGTGGGTACCTGCGACCCGACCCTGCATCGCACGGTTTTTCGACTTGAAAAAAACATCGAGATTTCTTTATTACTCAAAATTATGTAATTTTAATATTAATTTATTTATTCACATAAATCTTTCAGGATAAATTATCTAAATGATGTTGAAAACCACACCAAAATCTGTCGCGTAGTTTAGAAGAACAACAAGGTCACACAGATTAACCCTAAAACCGTACCCTGGGGTTTAAATAAAAAATAAAATAATCAATTTGTGATTACTTTTTTATTACTCAACCGATTTTTTCGCGCTACCACGTAGGTATTTGCGCAGGGCGTAGCGGGGGTAGCAGTTGAATTATTAGTCGGGCACAAGTCCTGAGAGCGTGTGGTCATAGTACGCTGCATTTGGGGTACCCCAGTACCCCTGGGTACAACTGGTTGCCGACGCATCTTAAATTTTAAGTATTGCGAATACACTTGGAAAAAAGCCTTCTTTTCTAAATCTGGGAGATGTTCGTAATGTCCAAGGTACCGTTATTCACTAACTGTGCTATGTCAAAAATTTAAATGATTGCAACAAAACAAAATTGTTAATTAAAATTATTTTTATAAAGATTTGTTCTTTACAAGTAAGTGCCATAGTCTTTATTAAAAATTGAATGAAGATTTGAATTTAATAGCAATCATATAATTGCGTCTTATTAAAATAGGTTTTTACTTTTATTAATTTATTTATTTTTTTATAGATTCTTTTCTATTTTGTGAATGTGAGTACGCTGTAGGTTTAGTGAATTGTAGACGTGTAGACCATTTTCTATTTTGTTAAGTAATTAGTACTTATTGAAAGACCTACACTGTCCTCCCATACCTAGTAACACTGTTATTTGAAAGTATTGTAAAAGCCAATTATTTTTAAAAGAGTAACCGTGGAGTTTCTTGCCGGCTCTTCTCCATAGGAAACGACCAATTGGAACCGTGCACCTAGCTTCTGACGTTTCATAAGTGCCCATGTAGGTTTATGTGAAATAAAATATTTTGAATTTGAATAAATTTAATTTCAATGACGTTTTATTTCTTATTTTCTGTTAAGGGTACGCCAGTACCCCTGCGTACTGTTACTTAAGGTTTTTTAGGGGTACGGTTCTAGGGTTAAAGTGACTTTATTTAAAACACGTATACCACTCGTAGATATAGAAGATAATACAGATATTTTTACGAACCTGAGTTAGCTAGCCGACTGCTTGTGGGTCCAAACATTTGATATGGATCTGAAACAATTTTAAAACAAATCAATTTGTGACATTACCTACTCATTAATAACAAATTAATCAAAATAATTTCTTACAATGCTGCCAGGGTATCTGCTCTCCTTTTTGGGGGAAAACGATAAATCTAATTAGTAACGAGTTAAATGATAATAAACGTAATTTAACCAAAATTAACAGAATTTATTCTTTGTTTTTTATCAACCTATTTTGTCCCATTTATACTCAAAGATCTCCCTCCTCTCAAAGCTTCTCACTGTTCCCTGTACGTTGCCTTCATTCCCTTGGTTTACAAAGGCAATTATAAATTACATTTGATATCCCACTTCCACTCATGAACTTAGGTCTTCCCAATAATCGTTTTCGGTTGGTCACCTTTTACGACAACCGTATGAAGAAGGGAGATGTTTTTTTGTTTTATTTTTTCGTGATCGAAGATTTAAATCGTTAGTTTCGCCCGTCCACGTCACATTATGGTCACGTTTCTGTTTCGTTGAAGTTCTAAAGTCTAAATATATAGTATAGTCTCGCTTACTCGTAATGAAAATCGTATCTATCGTTCCATGAGCTCACTCATCTTATTAATAACACTTTCGCACGACCTTAGTACGGTGAGGGCAAATCTAAGTATTTAAATCTTTGCCCGAGGAGAAGAACACGTTTTATGGCTGAGCAGACAATTTTAATAATTTTAGTAATTGCCTTAGATGGCAATCGTGGACTCCAATCAGTAAACTAACCACCAAATTACATGAGAGCAACAAACTATTCAATAAGTATTGAGAACCTACATATACACCGTGACATTTTAGTAGTCTTACAAAAGCAGCCCACTTCATATATCCAATGACTACTACTAACACTCATTAAAAAAAAGATATATTATAACAATTTTTTCATAGTTTCTAGAGGTATTTTATGCCGGGTACATTGAGTGGCTCTTTGTAAGAGGACTAAAATATCATGGTGTATATAATTTTTGGATATGTTTTCATAGTTTACAAGGGTACAAAAGCCGATAATGAGGTCAAAATTAAAACCCAAAATGACGGCTCTGAAAATTTTAAAATTTTTCGTCATGTGTATCGTTTCCATAGTTTTTGAGGGTGCTAAAGTCGATATATGGTCAAAATGTAAATGCAAGATGGCGGCTGTAAAAATGTTGATTATGTTTTAAATCATAATGTGAGAAAGAACTTCTTTCCTGACGGAGGGAGGTCCTCCGACCGCACACGTTTATTTTATGTTATATGAATGTTTAGTAGTCATTGGATACATGAAGTGGGCTGCTTTTGTAAGACAACTAAAATGTCACGGTATATTACAAGAAAAGGTAGATTTTAAATAAAATATCGGGAAATACTAACGTCTATTAAGCAATGTTCTCCAAGAAAAATCTTTGATTACTTCCGCTTTAATTCAAGTACCTAAGTTATAACCAAAGTACCGAGGTATATTCTGAAGAAAAACCAACATAATATCACGCCTGCAATCTCCGAAGGGTAGGGCAGAGGTGTACTTATAGTACACCCACATTTCGCCAGTTATGTTTAAGTCCCATGTAATAGGAGCAAACCTATTGCCATCAACCGCGCATAAATCCTAACTCCGGGCTGCTACTGAGAAATTCTAGATGGAAAAACCCAATAACACTTTGCTCGACCTGAGATACGAACTCAGGACCTCATGCTCAGCAGTAACGCTTGTGACCACTAGACCAACTGTTTTAACTAGTAGGTAGCTATACTAATCCATAATTATTTTGTATCCTTCTCCACGCTTGGCTGATAAAAACAATCGGATTCTTAACTAGCCAACTAAATGAAGAATCCTTTGTCCTCCAACAGAACAAAACACCAGGTTATCCACAATTTGACGGCCAACTCGCGACAACAATCTTCAGACAGCAAATCACTAAAGCGATTGTCACAATCGCGCCTCGCTGTGGATCACCTAGCATCGTAAAAGATAACCGTTGCCATGACAACTGAACCGCCAACAATGCCGACCGAAAAAACCCAGATACAGTGCATAGATTGCATTACAAATAGGCATAATGAGCCCGGTGTGCAACTATCTCAATTTGCATAGATAGTCGACCGTCGGCTAGACGTCGACGGTGTGTTGGCCTTACACGCTTAGAATTATTCGAGGAAAAGTTTCGTCAAGTTTTTCTTTATAATACAGATTTTTTTTTGTGGTTTGGATCTTGACTGCAATGAGATGTTTTAGATGGACTTTAATTAAGAGACTGACCCTGAGTTTGTTTCACTATTTCTACTCATAAAATATCGACTCCATCTAGCTTATTTTTAATTTTTGACGTGTAAAGTGATTTCGATATCCTATTTACAGAATAAACAATTTCATTTCATTTCATAACACGATGTACACCATCACAAATATAAAAACAGGCTGCTAAATATCATACTTTCTCATTTGTAAATATATATCTAATTTATATTTTTTGTTTATATATTTTTTAAATAAAAAAGCATTATATTATAGGCTATCTATAACTTTTATGAAACGGCATTCAAAGTAAGATAACCAGTACCTATCTTTCCCATAACTTCCCGTCAGTTTATAAAGTAACGTCCGTATCTAACCTAATTGCAGTTATATTCACCTAGAAGTTGCCTCTCTTTCTAACGCGTAACTCTTAGGTATATCTTCTGACTACGTTACGCCCACTGAATTCGACAAGTCGAGCTAAATATTTAAAATCTGTATTTATCTGTATCCAAGTTATATTCGTGTAAAACAGCGCTAACTCCAAGACAACTCAACACTCATTCAAGTCACCCGCCGCACTTTCTCCCTCTCAGAATCGACTATAAAAAATCGCCCTCATAATTTCATACATACGAGCGTCAGCTATGCAAATTATAGTAATAATTCCAATGGCACATTCAAATTGAAACAATGGCGCCCCCTAACGACAGTTCTCGCCTTTTGTTAATGCCATAATGAAGTGGCAATGGTAATGACACTCTAGCTGGACGGGCTATAAAGCAGGCTGAATGTATCGAATCGACACCCTTACTGAAACTATATAAAATATATTAATAATAGAGATTTTGCCGCAATGGGTTCACGACTTAAATACAACACTTGCGTAATTAGGTGGAAAGTTGTGATTTTCATTTTTTTCGTGTTTTTAAATGTTTGTGAGCTACGATGCATATATACATATGCTATAGACATACAGTCAAAGGCGTAAAAGTTAAAACGCCCTTCTTTTTGCGTCAGGGGTTAAACATCAACCAACTTGAAGTAGCTCCAACATATATTGTTACCTACCCAAAAAGTAATATATGTTCGAGCTCATAAAATATGAAAATGAAAAAAAAAGAGTTGTTACTTAACGCTTATTTAGCAAACAACATTTCTGGTCCGATTAACTGCTGCTTGTTCATTTTTTGTTCAACATTGACTGAAAGCATTTGCATAGCAGGTGCAACGAAAATAATTGCAAAAATTACTATCGGTCTATGTTAGAAGCGAAAGTTTACTTTCATTGCAAAAATAGGCACGTTAAAAAAAGAATTACTGTCTCTAATGTAGGTATGTTGGTACCTTAATTATTATTTGTTTTCCTAACCGATTTCCTAACGATTTATACTAAAGAGTTTATAAACGCTATTTATTATAAACAATATGAGTATTGAAGGTGCTGTGTTGATAGTTACTCGGATTTCCTATGAAACCCTTCTTTAGTAAATCAATTAACATTAAAAAAAAATATTGTAGTCCGCCGGTATCGGGAGCAGGGTCCAAGCTACCGGTGGTTAGGGCTGCAGAGACAGGAACGTCCTCTCAATGCGAGCCGTATTGAGGAGCATTATTATTTCTGTCATTGCATTATTTACATATAAATTATATTTTTAAATATTAGAATAAAAACATTTAAAAATATTTAAATAGGAAGCCCATGATATTATTATTATTATTTACTTATTGAAGTGAAAATTTCTTTGGGCGCGTTGGGCATTTTTGAGATGTGAAAAACAATTGTTCTCCCCGTTACCGACACCTCATTTTTGTGAATACGATTGTGCTCTTTATTTATATTTATTTACGGATCAATGTTCTATGCAAGTATTGGAAGTATTGTTTTTTGTAAACGCGATTGTGCTCTTTATTTAAATAAGGTTACGGACCAATGTTCTATACAAGTATTTTTCTTCCACCAAGGCGATCTTGTTCAAGTTTTTACTTCTGTCGGCATTCCCGGAGTGCTACTGTTTTTATATATAATATAGTTTACAGTAGGCTTGTACTTTAAATTGTGCCCCTCAAAACCGTTTTCACGGTTTGTCTGTAGGATCGGATCATACGAATTTTATTGTTGGTTGTTAATGTAACAAAAGATCAATCTTAGAAGACCCACCTGTAGTTAGCACAAACAGATTCTCCAGAAACGCGAATCGCTGTTGCTCTTAATTTCATGGCTTCGCAATAATGATACCGTATGAACTAAACACGCCAGCATGGCGGGTTGAATACAAAAATTACATAATTATGTAATAAGTAATCGTAGTAATACAACAATAGCTTAATAATACATTAAAGCTGTCTGTATTTATTGCTAAATAACCACTTTTTAAAATGTAAAACAATATAAACACAAGCAAAGTTTGCAAATTTTTTCTTTACCGAAGCATGTGTGTCTAGTAATTTACCTAACAGCGTTGTAAATAATTCAGAAATAAATGCTAACACATGTAGAATGAGCCGTGTAACTAAATATAAAGCTAAATACAAGGTGATTTGCAACATGAATACAGCGGAAGAAGAGCCTATTAAAGTCTGTCAAAGCACTATTAACGAAGATGAAAGACTTGGAATCTCGCAACTCACTGTTACTTTCAAAAGGCAAGTTGAGCATAAAAAAATGTTCACAATAATAGTTAAATCGAGGGTGGGTAAATAGCTGCTCGAAGGGGCGAGGCGCGATCCAATCGAGATGATTATGATAAATGATCGGCGAACGTTTTTGAGCGTTTCCATGCGTTGCGGAGCTCTGAGGATCGAGCGTAAAGTGATGCGGATGGATTAGCACGCACAGTGACTATATGGATACGATTTGTAAGTACATGATTTTGATTTTGGATACAATGGTAGGAAGAGTAGGAACAATATTTGTATCTGGAAATTGTAAAAATTGAGCGCAATTTAGAGGTAAAATATTGCAGCAATATTTAAGTAACAAAATGTACGATGTTCGATCTAACGTATTGTAGATCAATTTCATAATTATTACATAAACCTGAATTTATTCTTATATCAATCCTAACAACCCCATTTATATTGCTTTCATCTAACATCATTATCCTACTAAACCAACCATCACGAAAATCAAATCATTATTCTATTAAATCATTTTATTATGAACTCTAAAATGCCCCATAATTTCTGAATCATAATTTATATTTCGACACAAGTTAATAATCTGCTCTAATCGCCACCCCTTCGAAACGGCGACCAATTTCCATTCGTTTGACGTTACACCCATTTTGATTCGCTTTTGGATGGACGAGTGAAATGATAGTGTATTATATATAAACATAAGTATTGTTTTGAGCATTTATGCCGATAACTTAATTTGCATTTACTACTTTACGTCAAATAGGATTATTGGTTTTCAAAAATATACTGTTTTATGATTATAATTTGAAACAAAAGAACTCCACGAATGTGCCGATGAGAAAATCATAAAGAGTCTATTACCTATGTGTAAAGACATTCGACTTTACGATACGAAGTGAAGTAAAAGATTCGAAACATACGAACATAAAATTTTAAATAAACTTGAAACCAAAACCAACTCACATTGTAAAGTCCCAAAAATAACTAAGGAGTCTACCAAACCAGATTGAAACGGAATATTAAAGCCAAAAACATTTGATTTCTAATCTAAAACTCATCAAGTAAATCATCAATATCTGGAATCACCTGAAACGAAGTTATAACTCTGGAACGTCCCAAATAGAATTGTCGAAAAGCGATAACAGTTTCCATTTGCGATCAAAATTGGTGGGTCGTGCACCCCGCCGGTGCTACTGTCGCCACTTACTGCTCCTTTGATTGTTTTTGTGTTTCATTCGATTTCTGATTTGTAAAGGTAGCTTGAAATCTGCTTTTATTTTTGACTTTCATTGCTGAGAGGTTAGGTGAGAACATGATGAGATTAAATAAGTTGTAGTTTGTTTATAACTGTCTCATAGACTACAAGCTTACTGTTTTCGATCTTAATTTTAAATACATCCAGATCCGCAGTTATATAGTTATCTGCTATTTGTTTTTTTTTCCCTCTTAATTCTCTTCCTACTTATAATTTTCAGCTTCTTTCAAGATGTATACTCCATCTTTATTATCTTCTAAATGATAAACTAAGACGAACATATTTCTCGTTTTTATTTTCGCCAGTGGACAATATGTCCCCCGCTGTTTGCCGGGACGGTCTGTCGCTTCCCCTCGACGCTCTGTCAACAATACATTCTTATAGCAAACATGGTGAACTCCATATAAAATTTATTGTGCCAATGTCGAGACAATTTTTGACAGAGATGTAGAATATTTTTTGAGCTACGCTTAGCCAATCTCGTGGTTCTTGGAAAGATGTTTGCACTCTGAAAGTTTTCAATATGCCAGGAGAAATAAGAATGCTTAAATTTCACACGGCGTCAACTACCTACAAAAATACGAAAATCGCCATGCGACCTTCATTGATACGTATAATGGCTTATAAATAACAATGATAGCCAACTACTTACAAGGTAGATCACAACTCTATCAGTGTAATAAACTCATTAGACACAAAACCAAGATTAATCCCGAACCTACCAAAATCTTTAACTTTTGATTTTATTTGTGAAACTCATTTGCCAAAATAAATGCTCTGGTTAAAGAAACTCCTGAGTCGTCTGAACAAGTGGCCCAAAGTGTTTGCCGTTAAGTGAATCAGTTGGTGCCCAGAGCGGCACTCAAAGCGAAACCCCTTCACATTACAACTGATTGGTGCTCGCCAAATGAACCTCACGGTGTTAGTCTTTTCTACTGTAATTACGCGCCATTACCACTAATCTTTCGCAGTACAAATACATGCAGGAGCTAAATCAAACTCTATTTCATACGGAATAAGAAGCATTATTCTTCGACGGGGAACTTTGAGAGCCAATGATGTGCGTCATACGACAAAAGAGAAATAGTTCTTACTGCGTTAGCTGAAAATCGAAAATCGGTGGCGTTGGAGATTGGATCGGCATTTTGTGCTTTAGTGCTTTAAGTTAAAGTTGTTATTCGGTTAGGGTGTGATAAAATGAGGGGTGTTGCTCGAGGCCTGAAGGAGTTAATGCGTGCGGCACAAAGGGCCAAATCACTGCCCGACGTGCGGCCGCGGCGTCAAAGAACGAATTTGTATTCCAATTATGACGCCAGCATAGACATCCGTCGATCGATAAAAGGTGGTCATTTTAAGGCAATGTTTATATTTAATATTTTATTATGTCTGGCCGTAGTCTGTTCTGTTTACCTTTGTATCAGGGATTCGCGAAACAGAAAAACGGTAAAGTGAAAACGAAACTAAGTACATGTACCTAGATTTATACTATTCGGAAAAGTTTTACAGAACTTATTTTCTATTCGTGAAAATTCAGGTTCGTTAATTCTTCACATCCGGAACTCCGACAAAAACAAGCAGAATAGTTCAGAGATACCAGTTCAGAAGTAGCAAAAGGCCCATAAAATAATAATAAAAGGATAATTAATCGATTTCAGTGCATTACGAGTCCCCCAGTGAGTCGTTAGTGCAATTCCGGGCCCCTGTAGCATTAGCCGTTTGATTGCAATCCTGGGACCCCACTCCCGGATTCAATAATGTTCACCCCGGCAGATTTATTTTGACGTTTCTATTTGTTAAGATGTATGATTATTGGTTAGTAATTGTTTTGTGAGATCAATCGGGAAATCTTGTTGGAAAAGATTTTGTAACATTGTCTTCATTGACTTGGTACTTGATAGCATTATCAAAGGTTTCAAAATAGAGATAATGAAAACCGGTTTTAAGTTTTTGCTTTCCTCAACTCTTCTGCAAAATTATGTGCACATCCAAAGTGTGGAACTCTCTGCCAGTATCTGTTCTACCTACTCACTAATAAACTGTCAGTCTTCAAAGCCAGAATTAACAGACATCTTCTGGGCACACTCGATCCATCGTAGACCTCATCTCTCGTTTTCCATCAGGGGAGATCGAGATGAAGAGGAACGTTCGTCATTCCAGTACCTATTTCGTCTAGGTTAGGTTTTCCACATAAAAATAAACAATATTCTTGGATTGCTTGTAAAATGGTCAAAGACCAAATTAAATTATTATTTATCAACTTTGTTTAAATTCTTGTATTTTGCAACCAACTCCGAAGAGTTTCAAAACTCATTGTATGGATTAAAAATTCCAGCTTCCACTGGTTAAACATCTTGGTAAAGCAGAGTGGAATAATCTCAAAATTAAATTATGGGGCAATGTGGACATCAAAATTTTAAACATTCCACTTTGTCCAACTTGGTCTTTTTGACAACATGGAGGGCAAGAGCAAAATAATCCAAATCAATACTTGTGAGTCCGTGAGCCTTATAAGTCCCTGACCTTTCTCAGTTAGGAATATAATTATCCAATTCAGTCTGACCTAGATTCACACAATGCGTCAATTCAGATCGAGTTAGTGCACTTTATGACAAGTGCATGAAATATAACAACCATTATTATTTATTTCGTTTCGACCTTCAAGACATGCATTTGTAAACTGTTAACTGTAAGGAGTTCATTAAAATCTAGGTACCTACTCTTTGGAACGACAGCATTGGTTCGGTAAGCTTGGACACTTTCGTCAATTCAAAAGTTCCTTAAACCTGGCAGTTTACTTATAGTTTGGCGAAGATATATTGCAACATGTCGACGTAAGCAGTTGAAGCATATCCACGCGGTCGAGAAAACACATTTAGTTTCTGAAAACATTCAGCGGTATGATCTACCCAAGTTCAATAAATCCTAATCTTTTACCAACCAAAAAGAACAGTTCACTAGCCTAATAAAAAATCCCGTAAACAAAACCTTGTAACGGCTCCACCTCCATAACAATTCCTAGTAAATTCTTCCATACTTTGAAATTCGCTTGACTAGCGTCAACGGCGATAAGTTCCGCATGGCGTGGGCCCCTAGTTCCCTGACAACATGGCTATAGCACACAAAAAGACAATGTCGACCGTCACCGCACGAACGCCTGTGAAAACAACGTTTTGATTTCTTTCGTATTTTACTTACCCCTGTTTGCGATGGGTGCGACCGATCAAACGTTAGGCAAACATGTTTTGCTAGCCACGGCTAGTGATTTTTTTGTGAGAAAATGGTTGAATCAATAGTTTTAGGTTGTTGATAAAATGAAGACTTTAGGTACTTTTGAAAGAACTGCGCAAATTCAGTTCAGTAAGTCAGGAAAACTTCTGTCTGACTTATTCACTGAACTGTCGTCAATTTTATCCATGAGGCTAATAACTGAACTGTCAACTTAAACTGATGGAATGAGACCAGTCAGTAGAAATTGCCTAAGCGAATTGCGACAAATGTAATAAACACTTAAGGTCTAGTAATCCAATAATATCTTATAAAGCCTCTAATTCCTTGCACCTACACTTATTATAACCAAAACATATTCCGTAACACATACCTTACATATAAATCGAAGAAAAATACGGGGCGATAAGAGATCGCATGTTAATAAGCAGTTGGTAAAGTTGTTTAGAACTCAAGTATGTAGGAAAGTGGCCGAACAAGGCATTCCTGACTTTAGTGACTGCCATACACTTCACAAATATTTTGAATGTATGCCGCCGTCATTATTCGATTGGGTCAGTAATTGAAACTCGAAATTTTTACAGTTGTGGCAATTTCTAAATATTCATCTTTAGTAAAAACTAGCTGACCCGACCGACAGACGTTGTCGTGTCAAAATTTCAATAATTCCTACAAAATTCCCATTTTAGCCGAATTTTTCCCGAATTCGGGAACATACACCGTCCATACATTTTTGGGTTAAATTTAAAAGGGCCGGCCAAACAAAAAGAAATGTTATATTCCGTTAGAACATATTTTTTTATTATTTATTATTATTAATCTTTATTTTTGCAGACTACAATGCTCTATAGTGTTAGTAACAAAAAAGCTTAGCCTATGTTAGTACTTAATAACTTAAACAGAACGGGTCCGGTTTGTAAGCGCCCACACTAGCGGGCTGTCTGACCTGGCGGATATTGATTGCAAGATAGTGTTGGGACTGCCACGCAGTCTGCCGAGTAGCAAAGCAGATTTCTTACGCCACAGTGCATCCAAGCCGTCAGTGCATGCGTCTGCAAACATTGCCGAGGCACTACAGAAGCGCGGCAATCGTAACAATACCCTGAATGCGTTATTGTATTGGATACGCAGAGCATTGTAAGCCTTTTGGGTATATGTGAACCACAGGGCTCCCGAGTACAGTGCTGTGCAGTATGCCTTAAAATGGTTATTTTAATTGCGTCTGTACATCGAGAAAATCTGCGGGCCAGCATATTCGCCCTAACTGGCAATGCTCTGTGCTAGATCCATATCATCTTTTAGATCATCAGTAACCAGATGGCCTAGATATTTAAATTTATATACTTTGTTAATCGGCTGACCTTTCATTAGTAGAGGAGGGACAGTAGTGGGACACCTGGTGCCAGACCTGAAGACCATGAATTCTGTTTTACTGCTATCACACTTCACACTAATATTATCAAGGCGAAAGTTTGTGAGTTTGTGTGTGTATGTTTGTCTCTTCTTCACGCTCAAACGGCTGAACGGATTTGGATGAAATTTGGCACACAGATAATTTATAACCTGGATTATCACATAGGATACTTCTTATCCCAATATTCCCACGGGATCGAGACTTCTGCGGTTGAAACCGCGGGGCGCAGCTAGTTATAAATAAACGCTCACATACATTGAGTAGCTTTCGGAGAGCACCGATCAAGGGAGCTAGCAGCACCATGTCGTCCACATAGCTAATGTTGTTAAACCAAACTCCATCGACGTAGCAGCCGATACCTGTGCCGCTGAGTTGCTCAATCAGAGCATTAAGATACAGACCGAAGAGCAGAGGCGATGACAGGATAGATGGTGTAAATTTATTTAGACTCCTCCGACATCCGAGGACCGACCAGAATTAACAGCATTGTTTTGTATGCTTTCAGACATATATCAGCAGGTTTTCTCCCGAACAAAGAGAAGAGAAGAAAGAGCGCGGAACCAAGGACCAATTAATACCGGTCAAGTAAAATTTATTAATATAATTTTTAAAAGGTAAACCTTCGATTCTAAGGAAGAAAGTAAGCTAAAGTACGATGTGACACAAATAACAATAATTTTGGTAAAAGTGTAAGTATACCTAAGTATATTTATTTTATATTATTTAAGGTTCATTTCAGTCATGTATTTCCAAAAACATCAGTCAGTTCTGTCCAAGATCCCCAAGTTTCAAAATGAGTGACAGCACACAGGCGCGTCGCTTCTCGATTTCATTAGAAAACATTGGCTCCGTTGTTTGCCCTCGCCGCGTGGCTGGTGACAGTCTAGGGTCGAGTTACTATGCTCGCTTGGTTCAGTAATATTGTGGTTTGTATAAACTTTGGTCTCTAACAGTGTGAGGTTTTCGCTTTACGCATCTTTTGTTTTATGTGAGATTATAGTGAGAGTTATTGCCCTGAGTAGAGGGGTGACCATAGGTACTTTTATTTTTGTAAAAGTGCTCATCTTTGCTCTTCAGTTTTATGTTTGACATGAACTGAGTTTTAAGTTAGTTTGTTTACAAAGTCACTGGTGTCTGACACAATGCAGTTTTTTCTTGTTTTAGGCTATTTAAGTTTCCTTTGTTCATTATGAATTCTAATATTTAACTTTACTTTTTATGAGCAAACTAGCTTCTGCCCGCGACTTTGTCTACTTCTACCTTTAACATCGTATCGCCCGCCCGCGCTTTTACTTCGTTATTGCGTAGCATTTTTTCTGACTGTTTTTCCTTTTGCTTGGCTCCTAAGGGGCATAACTTGATGTTAAATAGCATTCCTCAAGAATAAATTGAGTTATCAAAAGCAAAAAGATTTCTTATAATCAAAATCATCTTTTCAGCATAATTGTATAAAATAGTAGATGTAGTTTAAAAAATATTACTGTACCAAGAATTAATCATTTAATATGACAGTGAATTTCGACCTTAATTTGCCATGTAATACTTATTTTTTTCAGTGAATGTTGTCCATATTTTAGTTTCTTCTTTCCTTAGATGGCATTGGGATCGAATTAGAAGTCGCTATGGTTTTGCTTCCGCGGTTGGTATGACTGCGTCAAGGGTGCGATGTGTCAAAATAACGCTATCGGTATTACATACAACCGATACTATTTTTGAGTAAATCAATTCACATTTCAAGAGTGATAGCCTGATGCTTTCATCTAAACCTTTTATTGAAAAAATCGAGCTAGACCATGTGGCGGATTGTACAATGTGTTAACTATAATACGAATATGTAGGTCTGTACATTACGATTATTGTTGGTTACCTAAATTAGCCAATGTCTCAGGCTGGTTTCACAGCTATCTGGGAGAGCTGCATGGGCCGGCCGCACACGGGAGACTCGTACGAGAAGCGCCCACAGTGCTCTGAAACGAGGGAGCTAGTACGATACGGTTGCTAGCGTTGTACGGGCTCTACCCGGAGCGGGTCGCGTATGGACCAATCCGCGTCGCTGTGAAACAATGCTCTAGCGCCTCACGTGTGTCTCCGTTCCGGGAGCCCGTACGGGCGACCCGCACAGCTGTGAAACCAGCCTTATTTTTTAATAGTCTTTAACGTCAGTTTTGAGATTCCCTGTTTTTATCCACTGTAAAAAATTTTCCACCGTATTTAATTCCCACACATTATGGTGTTATTCACATGGGTAGGTAGGTGTTAATGTAGGTAACACAAGTTCAACCATACCTCATATCATATTGTAGTAAGTACGTTTGTGCCAAATTTCAAGTCTTTATCTCAAGAAATAAGATTTTTCATACAAACGAAATCCCTCTTTTCACCCCCTTCCCGGAAAGGTCGAATTTTCAAAAACCCCTCCTTAGTGCTACCTTATATTGTAAAAGGTAGCTGTGTGCAAAATTTCAAGTTCCTGGTCCCAGTAGTTTCGGCTCTGCGTTGATAGTCAGTCAGTACCTCCTTTTACGTATTAAAATAAAATATAGATTAAATACTCGACACGCAGAATAGTCGACATCGGCGTTGCCAAAGAAGAGAAAAAAATAAAGTTATTTTATTTCGATAAACATTGTGCATTTTGACATATAAAAACGCTAGGTAATTGGTACTTACCTATATTAACACACACATAACATCACGCTTGTAATACCTGCAGGGTTGTAGGTAGATGTGCACCTAAGCTATAGTACACCCACATTTCGCCAGTTACGTTTAAAAGTCCCATGTAATAAGGTGCAAGCCTATTGCCATCAACCGGGCACAAATCCAGACTCCGAGCTGCTACTGAGAAAGTATAGATAGAAAAATCCAATAGTACTTTGCCCGACCTAGGAGTCGAACCCAGAACCTAGTTCTCAGCAGAAGCGCCTGCGACCAGTACTGAGAAATTCCAGATGGAAAAACCCAACAACACTTTAACTACGATATTAAATAGGTATGCAATTTATGACAAAAATTCAAACATGAAGTATGAATGTAGGTATGCAGAAAAACGTCAACCACAAGAAAAAATGCGTTTTTAAAAACCTCCAAAACAGGGATCTTCGAACATGTCAAGATAACCGACGAACAACGACTTTTTTACTATCTGTGGTAATTAAGCAAGGTATTGTGCAGACGAATCTTTACTTAAATACCGATGGCGACGGTTGTAGGGATGTAAAACGGTAAAATTACTCTGGTATTATACGGGGAAAAATGATATTTTACGTAATTTACGGTATTTTACGGTAAAATATGGTAATTTTCGGTAAAAAACGTATTAAACATACTCAAACAGTCATACCCACTAAAACACTACAAATACGGAAGTGAGTATGTTTGTGTGTATCATGTGTATGTTCGCTATTAATTTGCCAGAGATATAAGCAGTATAGGAACTTAAAAAAACAGGAAACTGGGCTTGTGTGACTCAGGCGTACTAGAAATCCCTAAAAATTAATTCTCAAGTCAAGAATTCAAGATATGAATCACACCATGTTATGGATTAGAATGATATCATCTATGTGCAGAGGCAGAGCAGAGGACAGCACACATAAAAATTTAAAACTTCATAAGTCGCCGGTAATTTTACCGTAACTTATATAAATGACCGTAAAATACCCGTATTTTACCAGCGTTTTTCGTAAAATTACGTAATTTTGCAACCCTAGACGGTTGTCGCCGTCATTCTCTCTGTACGCACAGTAAGATCTCCTTAATGCTACTAATGCTTATTTATTCTTCAAGCTTTCGATGATACTGGTGTTTTATCCTTGACGAAAAGAAGAAACAAAAAGCTCCTAGCACAGCAACACACCACATCCACTATTATTAATTTCTGGAGAAATATTTGAAAAATTATAGAAATACTCTAAAAGATAGAGATCTTAAATTTATTTATTATTATTATTAGGTAATCTTACAGAATCTTTAAACAAATCTGCAGATTTCTTCGTTTTACTCGTGTTTTACCAAAAATAACTTCTAATATCGTTCATTATGCTGCTAATCGGCATAAGAGTCACGTGTGTGGGGTCCATATCTAAAGCCACTTTAGTTACGACCTTCATTAGTGGAGGAGTGTTTCCTCATTTCTGACAATTTGTAGCTGGTTTTGTTATTATTATCCTCTGCAGTCAGTCCATACTCGCCAGTATTTATTAATAGTTGTTATAGTATATTTATTACCAACAAAAGGATTTTACTGACTAAAATTGAGCCGCCGGCGGAGGATTTTGTAACGTTTGTTCTTTTAAACCTAACTTGGAGAGTCCAACTGATAACATATTTTATCATTATAATTTATCTACAGATTTTCAAGGTTCCAAATATTCATACGGTTTGGAAGTAAGCATTTTCGTGTCGTTGTCGTCGTACGGTCGAATGTTCCTTTCCACATGCTCACGTTTGTGCTCAACTTCACGTAAGGTACGGTCACCAAATAAACCGTATGTACCTTGGGTAACTGACCGTGGACAACAAACATTGACTGAGTGCTCAAGTTCGGTCGCTCGAAAATTTGTAGTTCGTTATACCCTTCATGAATTGTGTTTTGAGTCTTGTGATTTTAAAGAACTCTTTTGAGATACTTGAGTATTTATTGTAGTGTAGATTTATTCAGTTGCTGCAGCTGATGACTGAGGGTCAACACACAGTGATATTCTACCAGCGAGAACGATGATAAAACGATGTATAAATAGTGAACCAATCTGCATAGAAGAAAATATTTGAAGCGAAGTTACATATAAGTACACGACATATTCAAGCGTAGTTGTAACCAAAATTTAGCAGTCTGGCAGCAGTCAGTTCAGCAATCTGGCAGTTTTGAGTACTTTATGCGGCCTACCCAAATGTCCCTTCTTTAGTATTGTTCGTCGAATCGTTGAGCTCCTTTTAAGTTCTGAGTTGAGCTACACTATTACTGACAAATGCGTGCACTGACTGGACAGGTCCACTCAAATCTGTATGGTTCTTTCCTCAGAAGACCATTTCAGACACAAATCTACATGGTCCTCAAATGAAATGCTCTGACCAAGATTATTTCTGGGTTTTTATATACACATTGACATTAATTAATTTTATATAAACAATGACATGAATATTTACTTTTAAAGTATTTTAATTATTGTGAATGTTGAATTTTGTTTTTAATTTTTTCTCAGTTAGTTCTAATCATGGTCTGACAGTTTGAGTAATTTAAGTGGCCTACCCAAATGTCCTTTTTTTGGTATTGTTCGTCGAATCGTTGAGCTCCTTAAATTCTGAGTTGAGCTGCACGATAACTGACAAATGCGTGCACTGACTGGACAGGCCCTCTCAATCTGTGTGGTGCTTTCCTCAAAAGACCACTTCAGACACCAATCCACATGGCCTTCACATGATCTGACCAAGATTATGTCTGGACTTTAAAAGAGACTGAGACCTCTGAGTTTGTTTCGGCCTTTCTTCTCAGAGTAGTCAGATAGGAAACGCCGACCTCATCTAGTTTTAAAATATGATTGACGTGTAAAAGTGTTTGTACAAACCTACTTACAGAAATAAAATCATTTATCATTTAACAATGAAATTGTGTAAATCCTGTCTGACATTCACTTACCTGGCTGACGAAGATGCGTGTGAGCATCAAGCGTCGACTTCGACATAGCCGATAACGAATTGGTGCCATAGCCTGTAACAAAATACAGTGTAATATAATAGTGCATGAAAATTAATAATTAACATGAGATAGTTATAATAGCCCATATTTTAGATATACTAAGGATAATTAATTATTTAGAAAATTAACTACAAACTTAAATTAAACGAGTATTAATACTTGTTTCTTTTATTCTTGAAAAAATTTTGATGGCATAATCGAAATTATTGACTTATTAGGTAGGTTTATTAGCTGGTACGGTCAGGGAAATTGATTATTTATGACATTGACACACCTCGCCAATTTGCGTGTTAAGGCCCCCGCGGACATGTGTGACACGACGGCGCGTCGTCTCTGGTAGAACAATTTTCATACAAATTGTTCCACCAGAGTTACGTCGCACCTGTCTGCAGGAGCCTTTACAGCTTCTTGCCTGCTCGTCTCCATAGGAAACGACCACTTGGAACCGTGCACCTAGCTTCTAACGTTTCATAAGTGCCCACATGTAGGTTTATGTGAAATAAAATATGTTGATTTTTGATTTTGTCTAGAAGTGACCTATTGGAATTCGAAGACACCTTAGGAAAAACGTCTTTAACGGTATGCACGTTGCACAATTAATGTAAACAATCCATTCTAACATTCTTTAAATGCAAACGTAACTCCGTCTGTATCTGTTTGTTAATTGTTTCCTTTTTACGCCCAAACCAATCAATATGAAATTTATGGATAGGTAGCTTGGGACTTGGAGAAGGACACAGGTTACTATATATCCTGTATTTTTGTATTAAGAATTATGAAATACAAAATACACGTAGACAAAGTCGCGCAAACAACTAGTTTTCTATAATGTTTAGATAGATCGCCGACAATACCAAAACCATCAGCGTCCTTCCACTATAGAGCAACTAAAAGATAATCCCTCAAAGATAGTGCCTTTACACGAGCGACAAGGATCGCGTTACGAATGATCGATGTTCACGAATATGACCGGAGTCTGGAGGACGCTTCAGTGGATAACAATATTGGGACTGATAGAATGTGAAGGTGGACTATGAATGTCTTCGAAGATTATAGCGATCGATTTGTGAGACCATATTCAGGAGATGTTTTTGGTTATTAAGACGAAAATTTATTTTTAAATGATTAGGTTTAAACCCCCTAAAGATAATTTTTCAGAGGGTTTAAACGTATTATTTAGTTCGAACGAGGATAAGAACAATAAAGCAGCCGCAGTGACAACAAAGAAGGTTGAACGAATTAATGAAGAATGGAAAGTTGCAGTTGTATATTTTATTTACAATCAAATAAATTATTTCACATCAAATCCCAAAATTCGAGGCTACTGAAAATAACGATGGATCATAGCTCAAAAATTCAAGAAGATACCAAAAAAAAATAACTATTCTCTATAATAATTTCTATCTCTCCTGTCACTATCACATTTATGTTCCCCCAAAGTGGTTCAAACACCGTGAAACATGGAATCAAAAATACACCCAGAATCAAAGAACTTTCCACAATATAGCTCTAACACTAACTATGCGTGAAATCCTATTGAGAGCATCAAAGAGAACCTAATCCTCCAAAAGTATTGCCACATAAAAGCCAACTCTATCTTCAGCACGCAAAGTTGAAAGTAGAAGAGCAGAAACCACACAAACGCCTCGGGTCTTTTTCGCCCCTAAGAAACAAATGGCTAACATTGTCAATGAAAATCCTGTCGCTTTGTGTGCGATGACAGTCGGGTTAATTACGAACCGATTTAGAAAAAAATATGAATTAAATTACAATAAAGATATATTCCAATCACGGATGACACGGATTGAAACTTTTGATATTTTACAGGAATTGAAAAAAGGCTCTTTAATTGGGTGATTCTGAAGAGTTTACTGTACTTGAAGGGGTAACACGAAAGAAGTGAAAATAGTAACAATTTTATGCAGACACCCACAGATTTAAAACACACTGATCGGTGGGATGATGATTATTTCATCAGATAACATAATTCTTTACATTATAGTGATAGAAAAAAATGTTATACAATAATCGTAAGTACCTACAACGTTTTGGTTCCAAATCGTGGCTTGATATTTAATCATTTTCGAATATTTTATCAATTGTCGTAATATTAAACCAATAATTGCCTTTATTTTTAAACGGCAGCAAGCGACTTTGTTCATAATCGCAAAAAAGGGAGAGTTAATAAGGTTTAAAATCCCCTGGGTTAACGGTTCATTGTTTTGCTTCACAATAATATCATTATGGCTCCGACTGAGTACGAAGATTGAAAAAAAAAACGGCAATTTGTCGTTCTTTTGTCGTTCATTTTGTATTGATTGGCGATTGTTTCAGTGATCGAAGATTTCTTTAGAAGAATTAATATAATGTAGAATATAATCTTTGTTTTGGTCAAACAGAGCTTATTGAAATTTTTACAAGTAGGTAGGTAGTATGTTCCGTAAGTAATTTGACAGTTGGTAACTAACAAGTCGTTTTACAAAATCGCGGTAAGCCATATTGAAGTAGAACATATTTATAAGTTAAAATATGATGAATACTGGACATAATTATGTATTATTAAAGACTCTTCTTTAACGTGCCCTACCTATACATTTAGGTACAAACAATGATGAACAAATAAGCCAAAGCAATAACTTCAAAATCAGACACTCAGAGTCCCCTAAAATTTCGCACCACCGGATTACAAACACCAAACGCCCCATTGTCAAAACTAACACTAAAAACAATTTAAATAAGACCGCTGGGATTGCTGGCAGTACCGCAGATTAGATATCTCATTACACCACATCAAAGGCTCGTGTCAAAACTATTTGTTTGGACGAGGGCGTAATGAAATTCTGTGAGCGCTCCATTTTCAGACCAAGAGAGTGTTTCGTTTCATCTGTCGTGACGACTGATAGAAGTCCTTTGGCGAGGATTGCATATACTTTTGGTTAAAACCCAATCTTAACAAGGGGTACCAGAAACTTGCCACTGACGCTTCTATTAATGTGGGTAACCCTACTGACTTAAAAAGTACCACCGACTCGAAAGGATGAAGAAGACAGTACGAGTAAGTATAATTTTCAAAAAGAAACGAGAGTCTTACAGCGACAATAAATTTGTTTGTCAAAGCGATGACTCATGATTTGTATCTTCTCCATACGAAAACTACCTTTTGGAAGGGGTGACTAGAATCAATTATATTTTTTGTAAATTTTGACGCTCAAAAGTGCTTTTTATGTGACCAATTGAAATAAATTATTTGACTTTGACTTTGTATGTTTTGCTCCAGTATTTAAATGCAATTAATCGCAAAAATCGTGGTTAAATAATAACAGCCGCACGGGTTGATCGAAGGGTAAGTTACGCTTACCGCGGTGGGTTCGTGGATGGGTCTTCTCAGTCCAGGGAGCCCAGAATTCGGCTACGTATTATTATCCCTGTAACGTGCAGATGACAGGACATGTAGGACACGATATTAAGTGTCCCATCGTTTGTGGAACAGCACCACATTTACATTCCAAGAAGGAGTCGTCTATGAACAGGTTTTCCTTGCTTTGGCCAACCCGGGTCCGGAGTCTTTTTAAAGACTTCTTGATTAGCCAAGGCAACTCGTGTCTAGGTTAGAGATCTTCAGCAGGTGGAATGAATGGTATGGGTAAACATTGAAGCACTGTCTCGCCACAGCTTCAATGTTTCTTTTGATCGTTTGCTAGTGGGTGGATGACTATTTAATACCTACGTCATATAGAGACACCTCTGTGCCTCGGAATGAACGTTTAGTCGTTGGTTCCGGCTGACATTCGTAGATCTTGATCAGTCGTTACAGGTAGTCAGAAGCCCAAAAGTCTGACAACCAGTCTTTTCAAAGGGTATCGTGTTACCCAGTAACTCGGGTTGTGGAGGTCAGATAGACAGGCAAATTAATTTGGTAGCTGTATTCGGTTAGATTAGAAGCCGATCCCAACATAGTTGGAAAAAGGCTAGGCTGATTAATTTTTATCAAATCAAATCAGTTTATTGCAAACATGTTGTACAGAGGTTGGAATAAGATTAATTAGTTTCAAACAAAGGGCACCCTGTAAGGGCACTGCAAAACAAAACAAAAAAAAGGATTGTGTGGTTTTATGAAACCACGGTAAAAGTGAAACTTTTAAGCGAACTATAGGCGCCGCCATATTGGCCTTGGCTGCTCTGACGAGCGCCTTTCACTTTATCCCTACTCCGCGGCTGACCGTCACGCGACATGCAACACACAGACGAAAAGTTTGAGACGATGTAATAAAAGTTTCACTTTAATAAAATGAAATAAAATTATAAAATTTATAAATTACATTTCATTACATAACAAAACATGCTTCAAATCAATGGAATAGAATAATTATTGTTATTTATTACTGTAGTTATCGAATTATATTATATTATATATAGTAATAATGAATAAGAATAAATTAAATCAAAAATAAAATTAATTAATACAAATAAATTAAATGTTTTGGTATGTATACAAACAATCGTCAATGGTCAGCTATTTATGTCAATACTTTTTATTAATTTATTTAAAAAAATATTAAAAGAATACAGGCGAGTCGACAAAGCGGTTTCAAAAATTTTTGAAAAGGTAGGCAAAAGGACTATGGGGCGATAATTATTGCAGTCAGTCTGAGAATCTTTTTTGTGGATTGGTTTGATTACTGAGATCTTTAGCAAATTGGGGACAGTTCCTCAAAAACAAGCGAAGCCATGGTTCTGATGAACTCCCACCCACATTAATTAAAAAATGCGCAAAGGAACTAGCCTTACCACTTTCTTCTTTAATAAACCAATCGTTCACTGAACCTTCAGTGTGGGTGGGAGTTCATCAAAACCATGGCTTCGCTTGTTTTTGAGGTTTCGTATAATTGTGTGTATTTCATAGGTAGCTACAGGTTTGACAAATATAGAGTTATCGTTTTTTATAATTTTTTTCTATTTAGAAACTGCTTTTTTTAATAGTTTTTCGTATTTTTTGTAATATTTTAACAAGATAGGGGCTTCATTTTGTGACAGAAATGTTTAAAGTAGACGTTTGTTCTCGCAAGACACTTTTAAACCAGTAGTTACCCACTCTTTCTTGGTTTTGTTCTTAATTTTAATTTTTGTTGTTGGAATACAGGCATTTAATATTCCTATTATTATTGTGTGGAAACATTCATAGTTTTGAGTTTACGTCTTTGTTATATGAAAATATTGATCGCCAATATATTTTAGTTAATTGCGTCTTGAAGTTTTCCATATTGTTTCATTAAATATTCTTTTAGTTATAAACCACGTTTTCCGTTCATTTAATAATGTTTTATTGGGGACCAATAATGTTATTCCCTTGTGATCAGAAAGTCCAAAGTCTTCAACGGAGGCCTTAAAGTTTTTTAATTTAAAGTTAATAAATACTAAGTCTATACATGTGGCACTTATTTTGCTGATTCTAGTAGGTTCGTTAATATATTGGTCAAAGTTATGGCTAGTCATAGTATTAAGTAACGCTGTAAAGCTATTTGAACCTTCTAATATGTTGATATTAAAGTCTCCTTCAATAATAATATTCTTTTTACTGTCTTTGATCGTTAGTAATTGCAAAAGTTTTCTGAGAGAACTATAAATTACATCTGTCTCTCTGTTTTTCTGAGGACAATATATAACTACAATAATAACATTTTTCTCATTTTTCTGAACTATTTCTGTTGCACACTTTTCGAATACAAACTCCACAGTCAACGAAGTTATGTCTTGTCGCTCTAAGGTTTCGATGTTTTCCTGTATAAAAATGCACACGCCTCCACCTTCGTAGTCTTTAACACAACCTTGCTGTACATCGCACACGTCTCCACAAAGTAGGCAACTCATTCATGGGTCAATGTATACGTTTTTACAACAAACTCCCCATTGACATTCGAAACTTACCCATTAAACGATTTAAAATCTGTATTAAAACCAAACTTTGTAAAAAAGGGTACTATACAATTTCAGATTATTTAGAAGATAAAAAAGCTTGGGATTGAACTGCTCGCTCTGCTAAGCCTTGTGAAAAAATCATAAAACTAGACATTTTAATTATGTAAAATCAACATATACCAGTTTTATAAACACATTGACATTGTTGAAAATTATATTCAAAATGACATGATTACTTTGTAAAGTATTATATTATTTTAACTATTGTGAATGTGAGGACTATGTGGATATTGTTTTTATTTCTCTGCTAGTTTTAGTGATGGTCTGGCAGTTTGAGTAGTTTATGCGGCCTACCCAAATGTCCTTTCTTTGGTATTGTTCGTCGAGTTGAGCTCCTTAAGTTCTGAGTTGAGCTCCACGATTACTGACAAATGCTTGCACTGACTGGACAGGTCCACTCAAATCTGTGTGGTTCTTTCCTCAAAAGACCTTTTCAGACACTTATCTACATGGACCTCATATGGCCTGACCAAGATTATGTCTGGACTTTAAAAGAGACTGCGACCTCTGAGTTTGTTTCGGCCTTTCTTCTCAGAGTAGTCAGATAGGAAACGCCGAACTCATCTAGCTTATTTTTAATATTTTTTTATATGACGTGTAAAAGTGATTTCGATATCCTATTTACAGAATAAACAATTTCATTTCATTTCATTTCATTTCATTTCATTTCCTGTTGTAACAGGAAGCCGTTTTATATCCATTTAGATGTAGTAGTTCAATTTTCTTTTCTGTGATCCAAGTTTCCGTCAGACATATAGCATGAAGGATTTTTGTTTCTTCAATAACTGATTGAAGCAAATGACTTTTATTTTTAATACGGCGTATATTTTGGTATAGAATTTCAAAATTAGTTTCGAAAGGAACAAAGTTCAGTTTGCCTATTATTGTAGCTCTGGGTCGGGGAAAGCGGCATAATTGTATTATTTAGCGTTATGTTTTTGATGGTTTCATGGTCGTTGTATTCCTGGAATTCTTTGCCATACAGTTTGTTGTTTTTTATTTTTTGGGGTATTATAGACCGTCCTTCTCTTTGATTTCGTCTTCTCTGCAGAGATTCTTTAACAAAGAAACCTGACACAGATAAGCCTAGACTTTTTAAATAACCCACGTTTTCTAGGATATATTTGACCATCCGTTTGCTGATTAGTTCCACCCGTAGTGGCCGTCTAAGTCCGTTTCATCCTATCCGATTTAGCTCTTCGATATAGCCAGTGAGGTCGACATTCAATGTGTCTTGAAAATCAAATATTATCCTATCTTCAAGGTCTGTATCTGTTTCATTATAACATTCGTTTAAGCCGTGGATAACAATTATTTTAGAAGTATCGTTCGACGTATTCTTAGAGGTATCGTTCACGTGCAGATGCGTGTTTTGTAGCTCAGTTATTTCTGTTTTAAGTTTTTCGTTTTCGATCTCAAGTTTTGTATGGTTTCTTTTAAACAAATAATATTGGTGTTTATTTTCCTTCGCTCTAGAGAAAGTTGTTTAGTTTTCTGGTATATTTCTTGTTGTAGTTTTAGTACAGCTATATTAATTTCTGATTGGCTTTTGATTTTTGTCAAGATATATTGTTAATTCTAGTTTTCGGTCTAATAATTGACTACTTTGTTCTAATGTGATTGGCTCTGCATGTTTTAAGATGGGTGATATGGTTGTAGAATTATCTATATTTGTTAGCGGTGCGTCATATTTTTCTGTGTCTCCGAGTATACTTAGGTCATCTTGTATTTGGTTGTCAATGAACATTTTTGTGTCATTAAGTGTCAGTGAAGATTGTCTCCTAACAGGTGTGTCGTCATTTCTTATTTGTTTCGTAGTGGTTTTGCACGACGGGCAGCGCCAAGAGTGAATTAATTTACTCTTATTTTCTAGATAATACGACGAGGTCATGTTAATGCATCGGTAGTGGTACAGTTGTTTGCAAGTATAACATCTTAACAATTCTCCAAGAGCTATTAGTTGTTTACATCCAGCACAATTCATTTTGTGGGTATATGATGAAAATGTTTTGTGCAGTGATACTTGGTTTGTCGCTATTTATGTACGTTACTTGGTGACTCACCTCAGCGGGCTCTGCGCGAGTTGTCATAGGTCAGGCACACAGTTCGTTAGGTTATTTTTTCTTAAATATTTTCACTTATAACTTTTTGTTTCTTTGATGTATCGCTTTGCACTTATCAGTCAATGCTTTTCTAAAACGATGTCAATGGGATGACGAACACATCTATATAATATAATGTTCTGTATGTTGTTGTGTACAATGTTGTTGTACAACAACTGTATGGTTCACTTTTAACAACGTTTATTAATAACGGGGCATATTCGCTATTATGTAGTCATCAGTCAGAATGAAGACTTCCAGAAACCTTGATTTATTTCAGAATATCTAGAATTGCCATTGATTTGTCTTTTTGAACAAAATCATTGGTTGGCAACAAGCACTCATTTAAGTACCTATTTAAACCCTGTGGAAATTCAGAACATCCTATTTACAACGAACAAATAGTATTGTGAAGCAAACAACATTAAAGCTATCAATTCGACTAATAAATTCGATTAAGTACTAAATTCAATCCTATTCGCATGTTAAATGAAACGTTTAATTATTTTGCACTTGTCATTGGTAAAATACTTACGTTATTGAATGACACAGCAGAAGGCACAATTCAACTAATTGTTTGGAATTTTTGTCTCTATTTTTAACCAACTTCAAAAAAGGAGGTTTCTCAATTCGACCGTATATATGTTTATTTTTTTTTAATGTGTGTTCGTCGTTTATGAACCGATTTTGATGATTCCTTTTTTGTTGGAAAGGAAATATCTCAAGGGTAATACCATGATCAGGAAACCAGGATCTGATGATGGCATCTCAGATAAATCGAAGGAACTCTACAAATATTAAAAGCAAACCTATAGCGATTTGGGTATTTTTTATAGTAACTCGTGCAGTTGCTCTTGGAAAGCACCATTCGGTTAAGTGGAACTGATGATGAAGACCACAAATAGCCACCAGAACTACTCAATAATAAGTATTTTACGAGTTGCGATTCGATTACTTTAACATGGTTGCAATGCAATTTATGCTCGTCACAATGCATATGGAGAAGTGGAGCTGATGGTGAAGTACCAGGAGAACTCCTCAACTATGAACGTCCCTGCATCGGGAAAAGCAATATTTTGTAAAAGGTGATGAGCTGTTGGCATTAGGCTAATATGACTTAGGTAAATTACAAATTGACCCACTAAAAACGAGAAATAAAAACTTAAACACGTAACATCACGCCTTGTTTCCCCGAAGGGTTGGGCAGAGGTGTACCTGTAGTAGGTAAATAAAAACTTATTTACAAAAACACAACCGACTTCCAAAAAACTACTACAAAGTGAAAAAAAACTTAAATTTCGGAAGTCGGTGTCTTTGGTTTTGTATTTTCGTTATTTGCCACCGACTTCCGAAATTTAAGTTATTTTTCACTTTGTAGTAGTTTTTGGGAAGTCGATTGTTTTTTTTTTTTGTAAAAACGTTTTTATTGGACATTGGATTAAAATGCCACCACGATCCACAATTCCACTGCATTGCACAATTTAAATTTTGAAAGGTTTTGGATATAGTTTTACTAGTCCCGTCAAAAGTATCTGTGTGAAATCACCAGTTTATTTTTGTTACTTAAATATTATGATTTTAATTATTTTATCGTCGTTTAATAGTTGAAACTGCAGTGTTTATTTTGTACTCGTCTTTGGTAAAATATTTAGGATACTGAATGACACAGCAGAATGCACAATTCAAATAATTGTTTGGACATTGGATCGAAATTCACATCTATTGACATACAACGGATAATTCCACTACATTGTATGTTTCAAAGGTAATAGAATAGCAGGTTTTGATTAACTTTAACTTAGTTTAATGAGTCCTGTGAAATCTATCTCAGTGAAAACACATGCCGGTAAAAATTAGTGTGTAGTAACTACGTAAGTCATGGTTTAGACTTGCAAAGTACAAAAAGAGATTTTCAGTTGTTATAATTGTCGGTAAAAAATATTCAAGACAAAACCTTTATTCAATTCCATAATCATTTCTAAGAATATAATCTCAAACTAGTTATAAAATCGTTTTATCTAAATTCTTACGAGGTTAATCTCTCTCACATATACCAACTGTACCTTAAACTATATATTGCCACATACCCCAATACATAAGCGCAAAATTTTCGTTCTAAATTACAATTCTTGTACATCCGTATAACTACAAACGATTCGCGCTTCAGAGAGTGCAAAACAATAGGGTGCTTACCGCTTCCCTCCTGGTGCCTGAAGCGGTTTTTCCTGCATCTTCTGTCCCGCTCCCCCACCCATTGTTCGCTTAGTAAGAGAGAGGAGTATGGATGACGGTGACGAAAGCCACTTTTAGCTAATTTTCGCCGGCGCTCGCCGGTTCTCGTTGACGTGCAAACTCCTGACTTAAAATATTGGTTCGTTTTTAAACTGACTTTCAGTGTTTAGAATGGGATGATTTGTGATTTTTATTCTGGTTTTGTTTTAAAAATGCAGATTTGGCGATTTGACTAATGAACATTTTTAATCTTGGCTGCCTTCAGTCATTGGCTGCCTGGCGTGGTGTTTTTAATATGCAAACAAACTTGATTTAAGTCTACATGAAAATTAGATTGAAATCAACTATTTATGTTATAAAAGAGATTGAATTTACTTTTAAATAACCCAATAAAACGGAGGATCGTGACGAATTGTCACAATACTGATGGAGGAAGATTACTATACTCCCATTGTCTGCCCTAGAAGTCAACTGAACAGAGACTTAGTAGTGGCTTTGTTTTATTTTTTGCGGAAAAGACACTTAGGTCAGCCTGACACTGATTCTGTAAAGACTTCACCTAGGTACCACAGAAATCACTCCTTTCAACTCTTTTAAATAATAATCTACTTAGACAAATAAAATAAAAAAATCTTTATTGCCATACACAGGGTACAAAATTCAAATATATTCAAAATTCAAAAGTCATTTATTCAAACTAGAGAATCAGCACTTTTTGAACGTCAAAATTTAAGACAGTCCCCCAAAAACGCCCACCCTTCACCACTTCCTAGTGCTTTTAGCTGGGAAGAACAAGTGGCGCAACAAACTCCCCAGCAGCACAGCTGTCTGTTCAAGTTAGAAAAAAAAAAAGATTCTAAACAATAGTATGCAAAATAACTTACATTATGCAACACAAAACATAATTTAAATGATAAATTATTGGCCATATGTCAGCTAGCACACGCCAATATACCAACCAAGAACATCGATACTCAAGCAGAATTAAAAAAAATAAAAACTAAACGTAAACAGAAATAAATATCTAAATAAAAGCCTCCAGGCATAAAGGGCGTGCCCGCTTACATAAAGCTGTAATTGGAAGATGTAAATAATAAACTAGAACCATCGAGGTAAAATAAATGAACAGTTAATTACTAGTAACAATAACAAAACCTTGATCAGCTAGACGACCAGTCACCACAAAGCAGCGTTCACGAGCATAACGCAAAGATCATGCATTACCACCCTCGCCATATTTGAGGGAAGGAGGCAACCCGACCCCCGACGTTACCGCAAGCAGTGACATCTAAGGGAGCATGACGAACAGATTTTTTTGACCCTGGCTCCAGAGCTAGATTAGAGTACCTGTATTTCAGAAGTCATTCAATGACAGCTATTACTAGTTTTCAACTTTCACTACGTAGTCACAGGTCTATAATTATGTCCTAACATTATGATAATTCATCTACTATCGTATTCTTGGTCGCCTAGTCCAGTTGGACGCAGTCTATTCAGTCAATTCATTGACTGTTTGCGTAGACCAGAGCATCTAGAACGGCAATCACTTTCAAAGCATGTCGTATTTCTACGACTTTCAACGGGGACTTTCATTGTGCTTTTCGGTAGCTTATGCATTTTTGAAGTTGTCATCGTTATTATTGCTGATGAGTGTATCTTTGTCTGGTTTGGTCTCGGTCTTCTAATTTTAGTAGCGTTTTTAAGAGCGTCCGTGCACTTGACCGCTTTTCCAACCAAGTATAGGCCTGATAGGCAGTTATTAAGGTCACCACTATGAAAGAGACCAAAGGTTGAGCGACCAGGCGCAGTCCGAAATATTGGTCCTGAATTGTTTTTTTTTGCCACAACTTGGATGCTCTATCCCTGCATCTCACCCGATGGTAAGTGATGATCGGGCCGAACGTGGAAGCAAGCTTCACCCGGAATCCTCAACCACAAAAGAACCGACTATCTTACCTCTAACTGCCGAAACACAACAATGCTGTTAACATTGTTGTTATTACAACAGACTTACATAGGAATCGAACCCGGAACCTCTGGATCTGAGACAGGTGGTCTTAGCCACAGAGGCGGTTCTGCTAACATTTACTTATCCTTATCATATACATGAAGTACTTGGGGTAGGTACGGAGGTAATTCGCTATTATTAAACAACTTGGTTCTACTTGCTATTTAGGGAACAACTTGGTTCCCTAAATCCCTGATGAAAGTTTAATGTAAGTAAAACAAATCGAAAGCGTTAGTGATTAACTCCAGGGCGTTAATTGTTAACATTTAGTAGCCGGTCGGTTAAAGTTCAGTTTTAGGGGCCAAATAGAGGGGGACGTTAATAGTCAAATAATCGTCACTGTGTTAACTATAACTATGATGGAATCTCTTGAAAGCTATTAGGATATTGCAACTACGCAGCCCAATATCATGTTCATCATTAAATCGTAGCTTTTTTAACCGTTATAAGTTTTTTGGTCGCCAAAAAATGTATACTTATAGTCATTTTAATTAGTCATTTAATTGAGTAAATAGTTGTGTAATAAATTATACAAATATATAATTTATAATAATAAAGACTAACTGTAAAAAATTGTAACTTTTGGCAATATGTCCTATCAGTCATTATTTATACATATTATAATTAACGTCGCTTTTCGTGTTTGTCTGTATGTCCGCGTTGTTCTTCTAAAACACGCAACAAATTTTGATGAAATTTTCACCATCGTTTAGAGAATTTATTCCGGAATGTTTATGTGTATAATACGTTAATATTAAAGTTACATAAAACTAAGAAATATCGATGTTTAGTCAAGTTGTAAAAACCGTGCGAAGCAGGAGCGGGTCGCTAGTTGTGTAATAAATTGTAAAAATTTACATATTAGCATTTTAATTCTAATAAAGACTAACTGTAAAAAAAAAAAAATTAAATTCAGACCAAACTTCGAAGGGAAATTTTGCATTGTCTTAATTAAATCTAAACAGAAATCTGCTATTCCTAACATTTTGTTGAGTATTTATGTTATAAATGTTTGGAGCAGCAGATACTTTTTTAACACGATTTTATGTTTGGTCAAACTCAAACCATTTATTTCAAATAACAAATAACCTAATTACAGGCACTTTTTAACTGTCAAGAAAGAAAAATCAATCAGTAGTAGTTAGTTCATAATGTTTACTACAATGAGCCCTGAAAAACTTGAAAAACTCTGTTTTTCAATTAGATACATCTCTAGGTACTTTCATCTCAGGTATAAACAAAAAAAAGAAAAGCGATGAAAATAATACAGTTAATTGTAATAATATCGCTCCCCACCGCGTCGAGTAGGTAAACGTAAACGGCCCCTTGGGTGCGGCTAAATCATTTGTGGCCATTGTGACCGACGCCGGAGCGACACGACCCGACGCGACCACTCGCGACGGCGTCAAGTAATCGATATTGACAATAATAATTTAACATTTTATGGTAGGTAAGTACAGTAGGTAAGCCATCGTAAAAGCTGATTTATATTTTCACTAGCTTCTGCTAGGGACTTCGTCAGTGTGAAATTTATTGTTCAAAAATAAAATATATGACATTCAACAATACTGTAGCTTCACATTACTTGAAGAATTTTTGGAATCAGTACAGTAGTTTCCAAGATTACCCCTACATACAAACTCACAAATTTTACCTCTTTATATTATTAGTGTAGATGCGATTTAAGTCCCGTAATGTCTATACTTGCTACTTGAACTAAACTCGCTACTTAAACTAAGTAAATAGTTCAAGTAGCAAGTTGTGTATAAACGTCAGTTCAAAAGTGTTTGTTTTTCATTGTGAAATGTCACGTATTAGTAGACATCAAGGGGCTGCAAATGTAAATCAGTCATTATAACAGTTGAAATTTGAACACAGTTTTCAGAAACTGTCACTAATGTTGCTGCTTTTTTTTACCAGACTGCCCCAGAAGGAGGGTACTGTTTTTTTTTAAAACCTCATTTTGTTTTTCTAATCAGCTGTCAGGTATTTTGGTATGGTGTGTCAACCTAAATTAGACACAAACATCCTTTCGTCTGCGGTTAAATAAAACCAAAAATTTTAGGAATACAAGATAAAAAGACATCTAAACAACTAACATTATGAGACGTTTACTTGAGTTTTATTGTTTAAACAAATTCGAAACGCTACTGTAATTGGTATTTATGTATGCTATAAATTTATTCCCCAGGGTGCTACCAAATAAAAACAAAAAAAAAAAGACTGCGATGTAAGTAAGGTGCTGCCGTCGCGTGCGCCGGTGTGTAGTAATCATCAAGAAACAATACTGTGCTATTTAAATTACTACCCACATATATTTAGGAAACAGTCATAAAAGCTTACATATGTAATTATGCTGGCTGTTTAGGTAGTATTATGATATTTCCTTCTATTTTGTGTTAAGTGTGTAGGTATTGGATTTGACTTCACATTCCAGACATTCATCGAAGAACACTAGAATAAGGTACATATAACACATTTTTTTACGGTTATTTGTTAAATAAAAGGACCTTTCTAAACTTCATAGTGCTACAAATCTGATAATTCAACGCCGCTAGAATGACATCATACTAGATTCCACTCAACATGTAAACAAGCACAACAAGGAAAATCGCCTGAACACATCTCATCTAGTGGAAAACGGACCTAGGCAACCCTTATACGTAAATGAAGTGCTTACGGCTATGACCAGACGCCTGCATTATCTCGCAAGAGAACTTACGAAGGAATTCGGTTACCATCAATGCTGGGTTGCAAACGGCAAGGTGTATATTCGTGAAAAAGACGGAATGTCAAGCCGCCTCATCAAAACTGACGAAGACATCGCGAAACTCCGTAAGGAAAAATGACTAGCCCAGTACCTATTACTACTTTCTACGTTTTCCATCACAGTTTTGTTAACCCTAGTCCAAATTAATACTATTCCATTAATAATTAACACTAATACAAAAATTAATCAATTATACATCCACAGTTCAATAGAGGAAAGCTTGTTACTAACATTAACTACACATACACAATACAATACACACATCATATATACAATCACGTTACTTACACTCCTCACCCATAACGCATACAAACTTAATTGGCCGACATACCTTATAAATAGATATGTAATATCGCACCTCATCTGTACCAGTATATTGAACTTTAGTGCTATGCTAATAAGCAGCGCGAAATACATAAATGTGAAAATGGAAATTATTAACAACATTCGATAACACACATAACAACAACCTAGATGCTGTCTCGGTGTCGGATGCTTCGACTTGTGACCTGGAAAACTGTGCTCCACCAAATTTCATACCTAAACAAACACTTAAAATCATTACACAGAACATAAGAAGTATAAATAAAAACATGGCGGGCTTTATGACTACACTTGCTCGGACAAAAATTGAATGGGACATAATCGTATTAACTGAGTGCTGGCTCCCTAACACTCATAATATTCCCGATTTGACGAACTATAATTATTACCTTACCAACAATAATCATACACAAAATGAAGGTGTAGTCTTGTATGTGCATAAAAAACTGCAACTAGTTGCAGAGGAGCCGCCTTTCTTAGATGCTAACTGTCTCCAATTAAAAATCGATAGAAATACTGTTCTTCTAGCGATATACCGCCCGCCAGGTTACAAAGACTTAGATAATTTTCAGAACTCACTAAATACTACCTTAAGTAGGCTATCCAAATACAATAATGTCATTATTGCAGGAGACATAAATATAAATATACATGAACACTGCAAGGACTCCGCTAAACATTCATACCTAAACTTGCTGGCTACCCATGGCCTCTTACCTGCTCACACATTACCTACGCGACAACAAGCTTGTCTTGACCACGTGATACTGAAAACTCGACTACCAGCTTCTACTTCAGTCGCACACTCTGCTCTAACAGATCATGAGACAGTAATGTTATTCCTGTCAAAACGACTGCCTAAAATAATTACAAAAAATTGTATTCGTTATGATTATGTTAAGATAGACACAGACCTAAAACAGCTAGACTTTAGTGAAGTATACAAGACCCAAGATCCTCATGTGGCAGGGGAAACAATAACTAGATTAATAAAACATGTGATAGACTCAAACTCTAAATCAGGTAAGAGCCCGAACCGTAAACAAATATTAAAGCCATGGATTACTCCTGGTTTGCTTCGTTGTATGCGGCATCGAGACACATTGCATAGAAAATTTAAGCAGGCGCCTAATAATGAGTTTTTGAAAATTACTTTTACTAGGTACAGAAACTATTGTAATAAACTGTTAAGGAAAATAAAAATAGAATTTGAAAAAAATGAGATCAAAAAAGCTGGGAAAAATACTAAACAGTTATGGTCGGCTATAAATAATATTTCAAACAGGTCGACAAGGAAAGCCAACACATCTTCACAATTACTAGCCTCATCAAGTACTCCACAAAGTTCTGTAAACCTGGTCAATGATTTTTTTGCCAAAATAGGTGAGAACCTTGCTAAGAATATAAAGAGTACACAAGCAAGAGCTACAAAGGGAAACCTAAATAACGGATCGCAATCCATGGTAATGCTCCCAACAGATGAGGGAGAGGTAGCCGGAATATTAATGTCTCTCCGTAATAACTGTGCCGCGGGATGGGATGGGATATCCGGTGACCTCTTGAAAAAACATGCGGCCGTGATTGTGCCTCCGTTAACGTACATATGTAATCTTGCTCTGTCCACGGGTAAATTTCCTAACGTGTTCAAAAAAGCCATAATACATCCGATCTACAAGAGTGGGGACAGGAGCCGTGTCGATAACTACAGACCTATATCTGTGCTAACTGCTTTTTCCAAAATACTGGAACGAGTAATGAACAGCAGACTTGTGAGCTACTTGGAAAGCAATAACCTTATCGCACCAGCTCAATTTGGGTTTCGCTCAGGCAAATCCACCTCTGACGCGGTCCATGAGTTAACAGACTATGTGGTCAAAAACATGGATAGTGGGGATAAGGTTATGGCCATATTCCTAGATCTTGCTAAGGCTTTTGACACGGTTTCTGTCCCAATTCTTGTACGTAAGATGGAAATCTTGGGAATCAGAGGACTTCCACTGGACCTCTTTAAAGACTACCTGAGTGAGCGTGCCCAGAGAGTAAAGATAGATGAATTCATCAGTGAGGAACAAATAATTAACTACGGCACGCCTCAAGGTAGTGTCCTCGGACCTTCACTTTTTCTCATTTATCTCATCACCAGTTAAGCAGCCTTATAAAGGCGGATAACAATTAAAATTCTATTGTGTCTCGTTAATGACAGTTGAAGGGATATATCAATGATCTGGGTACGCTCTCTATCCCCAATGGCAAAATCATTAGCTTTGCTGATGACACTGCCCTCTTGTTCAGCGCGAGCTCGTGGGAGGATGTTTATGAGTGTGCACAACTGGGCTTTAATACGGTTTCCAACTGGTTACGCGACAATCTGTTGACCCTAAATACAACCAAGACCAATTACATAGCATTTTCAATGAAAAACAATGGAACCTCCCAAACAGTACCTAATACTATTGTAGCTCACTCTTGCACAAACCCACTTACCCGTAGGTGTAACTGCGAGTCACTCACCAAGGCTGAAAAGGTAAAGTACCTAGGAATAATAATCGACAAAAACCTAAGATTTCAAGACCACATAACCACTCTTAGTAACAGATTACGGAAACTAATATACGTGTTCAAAACGCTGAGACTTGTAGCCGATAAAAATATGATTAAATCAGTGTACTATGCTCTTGCTCAATCTCTAATAAGCTACTGCATCACCTCCTGGGGTGGTGCTCCAAAAACTACCCTAATAGAAGTTGAAAGAACCCAAAGAGCTATTCTGAAAGTGTCGTCTTTTCGACCGTATCGCTACCCCACTGAACAGTTATACAAAGAAAGTAACGTCCTGACAGTGCGTCAACTGTTTATATTGAACATTTTGCTGAAACAGCACACTCTCTTGATTTACAATCCAACGTTGTCCAAAGGGAAAAGACGATATGACCCAGTGGAGCGCCATCTTATACGTCACAAAACTATTTTTGCAAGGCGTTTCTTTTGCTATCTTGGTGGCTACTTATATAATAAAACGCATAAGATGTTACATGTCTTTGGTCTCACGAAAAATGAATGCAAAAAGAGGCTAACTGATTGGCTACAAAAATTAAACTATAATGATACTGAAAACATCCTCATAATGACCTAAAAATACAATCACACACTCTCTCACACACACGCACACACCCTCACAGTTACACACCCATACTACACATCTACTAACATTCGTCTCGCATCTTTCAATCAGCGCGCTTAGTACATAATTTATAAAATGAAAATGTAAAGGGGTGGGATCCTGGTGTCCTGAAACACAGGCCATGAGCCTAGCTTAGGCACCAGTCTCCCACAATATATTATTATACCTACTGATCTGAATTGTGTATCTTTGTCGAATCTGACCAATTTATAAAAATTTATGTATATTGTGGTGAGAAAAAATAAAGTGATTGATTGAATACATTAAATTTTGCATTCAGAAGTCAATCAACATAAACGTACCGAACCGTGCTCGTGATAATACGGCGGGAGCGCTAAAGTGATAATCATCAAAATATTGCATCAGTTATCGAAATATTGTAAGTGTCAATCAAAGAATTAAGTCTGTATTGTCAAGCCACGCGCCGGCCACGCGCGGCTTCGCTCCGCTGAACGCTCGCATGCAACATTTTAGGGGCCTATTGTTTTGATTTTTGCGCGTGAAATGACACGGATACGTCATATTGGCTAGATTCGTTAGTTACAGGGCTACGTAGCCGTAACAAACACGAAGCATATGGACGCTTTGTGGCCAAAAGGTAATTGGTAAAAGCGTACCACACTTATTTAAAAAGGCGTTAGATGTGTGTCTCGAACATGAGTTCTGACTGAACACTCAAACAGTCAACCATTGTGCTGTCCTGAATTAAGGACACAAAGATATCCCATTAAAATTATAATATATTTGACCAAAACGCACAATAATGACACAACTCTTCAAAAAAGTACCAACAACATTTTCAATTAATTAGGACAGCACGCAAGGTGCACCATGACAACCTCGTACGAGTCTTCACATGTTCTTATCTGATGACACGTCATATGAAGCTGCGTTATTTGGCATCCGATCACAAACGGAGATCAGTTGTCAATAATCCTGTAGTTTGAGCTATCCGACAGAATTGGGACATGTGTCATGATTTCGATTTTGATGAGCTATACCAAAATTATGATAATCAACAATTAGTAGTGATATATTAGACCGACGACATTCTGTCAGATATACCATCGACAGGGAACATATCCGACATGGTCAATCTATTAGACGGTTGTTACTGACACATTGTTCAGGGATCAAAATGTCATCACTGATAGGACTATTAATTAGTAATAAGCCTGATATATATATTGGTGATAGATTATTGACATTAAACAACTAATAGACTGTAATTATAGCAGAAATTATACCTATAATGGTTACGACCAATTGGAAAATAGCCTGGAGGCAAGACCACGACCTAAGGAGGCAAAATAGTTGAACAAAAAAACCAAATGAAAGAATCCTCATTTTAATTTAAAAAGAAATAGCTCTGATTTACACCGACGTATACATAGTAACTATTTAACTGAAAGAACGACCACTCGAAGCATTTCTAGTTATGACCTTAAAAACTCTGACTGCTATACTTTTCATTATATAATAAAAATGTTCCTTTACCACTTAACACTGCAAAACATTAAAAATAACACGTTTTGAAAGTTATTTTAATTAGACATGTGTTACATGTCGACGGCGGCGGCAAGCCAAAATTAAGCTGTTCTTATTAAAGTATATGAAGAATGTATTACCTTGTGAACCCTGTGACGTGGCGTGTGTAGACCAAGTACTTTTGTATGAGGCATCTGAAAAAAAATACAAAACGTTTTAGTAAGGATGGAAGTAAATAAACCTGTCAGATGCAGTTGGTTAAAACCTTAAAACCTAACACATTTTAGGTACCCTATACGTATCTAGTGTTAACGATCGTCGAACGTGGTGACGTGAACTGGTCTGAACGGTTTAAAATAAATAAGGGTCCATTGCGAATTTTGTATCCGTTTTTTCAGTTGAGACTACGGAAAGAATCCTATCTGCCGCCTTCAGTAGCAACCAGGTCCATCAAACGTCGAAGTGGTAAGCTTTATTTACATTTGGTGCTTTTAGGGATATGAAGGCAGTTTTATGTGCTACTGGGGAGTTTGTTCCCAGCTAAAGCACTAGGTAGTGGTGAAAGGGGACTGTCTTATGTAATTTTGACGTTCGAAAAGCGCTGATTCACAGCCTAGTTTGAATTTGACTTTCGATTATGATTTAATACTACAAAAATCAAGTGGCTGCACATTGAGTGGCTATTATTAAAGTGAGTGCATGAAAATTAAATTTAGGTGAAGCTATATCGCAGAGTCAATGGTAATATAGCGGAATTAAGGCAGAGAGTTTTTGATGTTGTTTTATTTAACTTTATTTTAAACACACGAATTGTATACGAATTTCACCAAGAAACTGAACCCAATCAACACATCTAATCCGCATTCAAAAGCCAGTGACAATGTTCCACAGCCATTGCTGTGGAAAACATCTAAACCGCGGTCAAGAACTGTCAGTGTCATCATTATGACACTGACAGTTTTTAAAAGCGGTTTAGATGTTTTGGTCGCGTTCAATTCAACAGTTACCAAGTGCGTCTTTCTGCGTTGTCCACGTTCTCAAATACGGACCTATGTAACTTTATAACATTTAGTTTCAAATTTTATTAATTTTAGGTAAACTGCTTGAGATAAACATTATTTGTACAGATAAATATTATTTTCTTACAGTCCGACATACAGGTACTTGAGAGCAGACTTAGTTCCCTTTTCATTAAATATGTGGGCTCTCAGAACCAAATTAAAGAACATATTCTTGCTGCTAATGAGTTAGTTATGTCTCAGTGTATTTGTCAGAAGGTTTCAAACCCTGATGCTGTCCAGCCTGAGGCAACGGAGGACCCGTCCCAGACTGAGAGTTTGTCTCAAGACTGTATCCTCAACCAAGATATACCTGATATTGTGCAAGAATTATCAAAAGTGGTACAGTCAGTAGCTAGTAGTATTTCCTCTTGTAGTAGTCAAGTTTGCCATCAGTCAGTTATGTTTTCAGATAGTATAGGAAGAGGTTTGGGAAAATTAATTAGTAACAACTTGAGTCTTTCTACTCAAAACTATTGTTTACCTGGGATATCCTTCAAAGAAATAATGACATCAATTACAAGAAATCAATATGATTCTAATACCAACATAACTGTATTTGTAGGTAATAGTTCCCAGGTTAAAAAAGAAGATATCACTGACAGTGTTACCGAGATCTTAAAATTAAATTGTGATAAAATTATTTTGTGTGCTTTTCCATATTTTGAGAGGTTATCAAATAGAAAAAACAATTATATACATATGCTTAATAAGCATATCCACTTCTTAGTAAGTCACTACAGTGACAAACTTATATTTTTTGACACCAACAATTTTGTTGATAAGTTGAAATCGACAAGGAATACAGTGTATCTGCCCATTAGGTTTAGACATAAAATAGCGAGGCTATTAGCTTATATAAACTCAGACATAAGTAGTATGTCGAAGTCTTGTACCATAATTAACACTGCAATCATTAGTAATAATTCTAATGTAAAGGTGGCCTTAAATAACTGTAGCACTAATGCTATAAATGTATACAATAATTGTACGAAGGAGGATCCATGTGTCACTATGGGGAATTATTGTCATAGTGTGGGGTCCACAAGTAGTAGGATCTCATTGCCTGGTGATGGCATGGGAGTCTTGGGGCTCACTCTGGATGTTAATTTAAATTTAAACTAGATAGTAAGACAATAGAAGATACCAATAACACTATAGTTATACCTACCAACAATAAGGTGTCTTCTTGCTCTCAAATGGTTAATTGCAAAAAAGAGTCTAAGCAGAATTCCTTGAAATTATTTCATCAAAATATTCAAGGTTTTTCTTCCAAACAATTAGAAATTGAATTATTTTTAGAAAAAACAAAGTTTGAAATTATTTGCTTAACTGAACATTGGCTGAAAGAATATGAGATGCTAATTAATTATAAAAATTATAGTGTGGGCAGTTGTTTTAACCGAAAATCTATGCTGCGTGGGGGTTCACTAATCTTAGTTAAAAATTCTATTAAATTTAAGACTCGTAAAGATATAGTTGATCTGTCGGTTGAACATAACGTTGAATTGTCCTGTGTTGAGCTAGATAAGCATGTTATAGTGTGCGTTTACAGACCCCCAAATTATCAAAACTACTCCATATTTGAGTCAGTAATGGAAGATGTTCTAGCAAAACTAGCATTGGGTAAAAAATCACTAATTATCTGTGGTGACTTCAATATTAATATCTTAGAAAATAGTACAAATAGTAGTCGATTGTTAAGTCTATTCAAATCATTCAATTTATCAAATGTGTTTTCAGAACCAACCCGCATAACTACAAATACTGCTACATGTATTGATAATGTTTTTTGTTGCTGCAACTACTTAAATAAATCCATTGTAAATTATCTCCCTTCTGATCATAGTGGTCAAACGGTTACTTTCAAGTCCAACACACCATTACAAAGAATTCAGATACAATCTAGACAAATAACAACCAGTAATTTAAGTAGATTTAATAATAACTTAATTAGTAAGTTAAGTATACCGGGTCATATTATAAACAATGTGAATGAATTATATGAGGAATTCTTTTCGGTAGTGCGCACCGAGTTCAATAATACTTTAAAAAAGAAAACTAAAACTATTTGCCCAAATTTTTTGTTCAGTGATTGGGCAACTAAGGGTATTAGGAAAAGTAGGGAAACATTGTTTGAGCTGTATGGCCTTAAGCCTTATATTAACTCTGAAACTTTTAATAAATACGTTGCTACTTATTCTAAAACTTTTAAAAATACCTGCAAGGTAGCTAAAGCCTTGTACATTAGCAACAAGATCAAATCAGCCGATAATAAAATAAAGACTGTTTGGAAAATTATCAATGATGAGACTAACAGGAATAAAAGACAAAATAATAATTTCACACTAGAAACTTCACATGGTCTCATAAGCGATAACAAAGAAGTTGCTCAAGAATTTGTAAATTTCTTTACCAGTATCCCACTTAAAACTACTGAAACCTTAAATTCCTCGCCCTCGCGTTCTATTGATTTATTAAGAGCTAACGTTTCATCCTGCCCGATTGAATTTAAATTCAAACATATAAACCCCATATCAGTAATAAAAGCTTTCAAGCAAATTAAGATCAAATTAACCGAAGATCTATGGGGAATGTCTATCAAAGTTTGTACCTCAATTATTGAGACTATAGCGCCGTACTTAGCCTTAATATTTAATTTGTGTGTGGATCAAGGAGTCTTCCCTGATCTAATGAAATATAGTAAGGTAATACCACTTTTTAAATCCGGGGACAGTAAAGACACCAATAACTATAGACCCGTATCCGTGTTGCCAGTTTTCAGCAAGGTGTTTGAAAAAGTAATGCTTAATCAAATGCTCAATCATTTTAACACCAATAAAATCTTACATGATCAACAGTATGGTTTCACCAGGGGACGTTGTACGACTGACGCCGGTGTCACCTTATTAAAGCACATATTTACGGCGTGGGAAGAGGCCCAAGACGCCATAGGAATTTTTTGTGACCTCTCCAAGGCATTTGATTGCGTCGTCCATGAAACCTTAATCTCGAAACTTGAGCATTACGGACTTGGAAAACTTGCGCTCAGTTTAATAAAATCCTATTTAAATGATAGACAGCAGCAAGTTCAAATAAATGGTGTCAATTCACTCGGTTTAAAAGTAAAAATGGGTGTACCACAAGGATCAATATTGGGTCCTTTCCTCTTTTTAGTATATATTAACGATCTACCCCATTTGTTAAAAACCCAACCACAAATGGTGTTATTTGCTGACGATACTTCCTTAATTTTTAAAATTAATAGACGTGCATCAAATCTTGACGACGTAAATAACACCCTACTGCAGGTCCAAAATTGGTTCACTGCTAATAATTTAGTATTAAATGGTAAAAAAACTAAATGCATAAGATTTTCTTTACCAAATGTCAAAAGTAGTAATTGTGAGATAGTATTGAATCAAGAGAAACTAGAATTTGTCGATAAAACGGTTTTCCTGGGGATCACGCTCGACTCAAGGCTTCAATGGGGTCCTCATTTAACATCCCTTTCAGGACGTCTAAGTTCAGCAGCATATGCTGTGAGAAAAATCCGTCAATTTACTGATGTAGATACCGCGAGGCTAGTCTATTTCAGTTACTTTCATAGTATTATGTCGTACGGTATTTTACTATGGGGTCGGGCTGCAGACATCGAGTCTATTTTTATTCTGCAAAAAAGAGCCATCAGAGCCATATATGGCCTCCGCAGGCGCGACTCTCTAAGGGAACTGTTTAAAGATATTAACATCATGACGGTACCTTGTCAATATATCTATGAAAACATTATGTACGTAAGGAAAAATCTACATCTTTTTAGTAGAAGAGGTGCAAGACACAATTATATCACTAGAAATAGGGATCAATTAGTTCAACCGGGTTTCAGACTGGCTAAAGTGGACTCGTCTTTCATGGGGTACTGTTTAAAATGTTACAATAAAATACCTCCTCACATACTTCAGCTGAATGAAACGAAATTTAAATCTTATATAAAACGCACACTATGCAGCCAAGCATATTATAAGTTGGGGGATTACATCGCTGATATAAGTGCTTGGCCGAACGCTGGTCCTGCTCCACAAGGGCGCATAAACTAATTGATTAGCATTTGAAAATACTGTTGGAACTACTGAAGATTTTTAAAAACTATTTGCATTGTATAGATTCAATCGCTTAGCATTGTATAATTGCATAACACGTGTGAGTACTATGTACCTACTATAAAGCTACCATTTACTAGGTACGTCTTTCATTGACTTGAATGTGCCCTGGCGGCTGAGAGTATGTCATGCTCACTCTAATGTCTCGCTGACGGTGGCGTGTGTGTTGGATCATTTAGCTCCCTTCAAAATGGTTGAGCTGAATGGTGCTAATCCATGCGTCATGTTCGTGAACGGGCGCTGTCAGTAGGGACTGGTCATCTCTTAGCTGCCATGGCTTATTTTAATTTAATTTTTGAATTGCATTATTTGTTTTATTTTCTATTACGGACGCTTTTAACGTTCTGCATCGTTCTCACATGTATAACTTCAACATGAATGATGTAACCAATATTTTGTAACCATATTCTGATTTAAAAGAGTGTCCGTGGAGTTTCTTGCCCGTTCTTCTCCATAGGTACCAACTACGCTTTGGAATGGGCAACTAGCTTCATCTTTCTGACTGACCGACCCCTTGACAATTCAAAAGTGCCTGTAATTGGTTTATTTGAAATAAATGCTTTGAGTTGAGTTTGAGTTTGTTAATTATTTATCAATCAATTAGCATGCCGTATCTTAATTAATTAGGTATGCTAGTTAATTTTATTCGCTTCAATTTTCCACTCTCTTTCTATCAGAAATAGAGTGGAAAGTTGAAGCAGGCCCTGGAGAGGCAGTACCGAGAATATTGATCCTACCAATTTTGACTCAAAAGAAACATTCGATTATTTTCAAAGATCAGCACTTAGAACTGCATTCAAACATCTTTGCAAAGTCACTTGGAACCATATTAAATCCGGAAACGAACATCCTGTATTTTTAAAGCACCAATCGATGTGGTCAATCATAAGAATAATATCTCTCATAAACATTTCATCTTATAAATTGATGAACAATCCTCCCTTCTGAGCCAGTAATATCCAATCTAAGAAGAAGCATAAAATAGTCTGGTGAATAATAAGTTTTGAGTGTTATACCCATATTACTGAAAACTTCTAGTTCAAATACCTAATTGTTTTTTGTAACACTACACCAGCCCAAATAACGCGATGTAATTTCGGCCTGATATGTCCTAAGTAATTTCAAAAATATTGCTGCATAAGCATGCCTGACTTTCCGTCGCGAATTTTACGTCGATGCGTCGGTAGACCACAGAACTCACGAAAATGTAATAGCATAATATTGGCGTGTGGCTAACGTCTAAACTAAAGCAGCCATCGTATTTTCTTGAATACATATTTTGAAGTGATATTTCACAAAACAATTGAACAAATTCAGCGCCCCTCTGCCAAAGTCATTCGAGCGACAAAAGCACATGATTACAAAACCAGGCCAAAATATACTTGTAGAAGTGTACCTATATACAAACGTCATTTGTTAATTCTGATAATAGTACATTACTGTCGCGGCCTGCAACTGGGGCATTGATGGACGATCGTGCAAATGTGGGCCGAAGACGAAGCCGAGGCACACATATGTGAGTCCATCAATGGATGGCTATGGCCAAGGAAATTAAAATTGAGTAAATTAATTATAAATTCCAGAATCAATGACGAACAACGATAATTTTTCACGCGCCTATCTGTCCATTTGTTTCTCCTTTACTATATAAACAGCTCTACTTGCAAGCCAAATCGAAATTAAAATAAAATCCCTGATAAATTACCTCCTTGGTTGCCATGTGTTGAAGTAAAAAGTTCGTTCCATTTTTAAATAACACGACTGATATGAGTTTTCATAGTAATTTATTTGGTCGCTAAACACGACTGTTATGGATTTTCATACAAACATTGCCGGCCGAGCGCTCGCATGTATTCGACCAGTACCACAATTTCGATTTATCTCGAAGAAGGTTGTCAAAATAATGTTCGAATTTCCAAGCGTGTTTGAGAAAAGATACATTAATTGTAATTTCTTTGGATGGATAACCATGTTGTTCGCTTCGGAAAAGTGCTCGATACTACCGTATTGCCGTTTCCAAGTCAAACTCAATACCAAAAACGTTTATTGCCAGCTAAGTGCCAGAGAAGGCAAAGTGTGTTTTAATATTTATACGTAAGGGCGTTTTTAGAGTCATGCTGATTGACGCGTTTCGCGTTAATTTCGCGAAATTTATCACGCATGCCCGCTTATGTGACCAAATTCGCATAACACTAAAAACGCCCAAATGTCATGAGAATAAAAAAAATAAGTTAAAAAAAACTGTAACCCGACTACGGCAAAATAAAAAAGTGATCTAAAAAGTACGAAACAAGAAAATATTTCAGAGAGAAATCAAGACATAGGTACAAAAATGTCAAGGTAAAGCAGTCGTCGCATGCCATTATAATTTTATATGTGTTCCTGGCACCCACATGGTATACAGGCATGCGACCACGGCTTTGACTATTTTTTCTTGTTTCGTACTTTTAGATCACTCTTATTTTTCCGTAGTCGGTTAGTTTTTAAACATTTTTTTTTTACTGTTTTGACGTTCTATAAACGTTGCGACAGAGAGAGAGAGCAGTGGTGGCCCAGTGGTAACGGCCGCGACTTACGAGTTGTAGGTCGTAGGTTCGAACCCAGACAGGCGCTTTACTTTGTGTGAATTATTTCATCACCACTGCTCTCAAAACGGTGAAGGAAAACATCGTGAGGAAACCGGCATGTCCTAGAACCGAAAATTCGAAGACATGTGACATCTACCAACCCGCACTGGGCCCGCGTGGTGGATTACGGCCCACTTCCTCTCACAAAGAGGAGGCCTGTGTCCCAGCAGTGGAAACATTATAGGCTGATGATGAATAGATCAGTAATAAAAAAATATCTACACCCATGCTATAAATCATCTTTATAAGTTTCTGAAACAGTTAGCTTATTGCCAACATTAAAACAACCAGTGTCATAGTAACCATAATATCATCCAAATGAGTGTTATAATGTTGTACTAAATTTCATTATGCAACTCGTTTCAACGTTTAAGCGGGGGACAGCAGCACCCGCTGCACGCATAGGCGGTGATGTGCTGGTGCCGGCGACACTCATACGTGCAGTTGTACTGAATTTCGTGGGACTTTTTTTACTCTTGATCTTGAATTTACAAACACCCAATGGTTTCAGAACTTTTTATAGAGGATTCATATCATGGGTGTAGATAAAGTCTTGTATGCAACTGTATATAATTAGGTATTAAAACACTCATGTGATACTATTATCACACTCGGCTTCGCCTTGTGTGATAAACCCACATTCGTGTTTTAATACCCCTTATTATACAACAGTTGCATAAATAACTATAACTATGCTTTTTATTATGTAACATGGTATTAATTTTACAACGCGCTGTACGTAACGCAGTCTCGCTTTTGTTAATTTTTACCAAATTAAACATATTTATTTACTTAGACAATATAATATAAATACATATTTGTAATGTGCTCGTCAAGACCTTTCTGTTGATACCAAACATGTCATGATAAACTTAATTAAATTTTTTCGAGGTATAAAATTTACGGGTTAAGTCCACCATATTAAATTTAGGGAGAATTTATATAGCCTATGTCACCTGGACTATTATTACGAATCTATTGATCATTGATTGATCAAAATCGGTTCCGTAGTTTTGGTGCTACGGTGAACACACGTAAATACACACATACAAACACTGCTAAAATCATAACCCTTCCTTTTGGATTTGCCGTAGTCGGGTAAAAAGACATTCCTTTAATACATTAATCTGTAATCTCTTTGGATAGATAATCCTGTTATTCGCGTCGGAAAAGTGCTCGATACTACCGTATTTCCGTTTTCAAGTGAAACTTTAAACCAAAAACATTTATTGCAGTAAACGTTTTCACATGTTAAGCATCTGAATAAGGATTACGTGTTATGCAACATGTGTCCTAGATAACGCTTTGATCGAGGAAAAACACCATAATGGACGCAGATGACTAAATGGTGTGCTCTTTGAAAGCCGTTGCAGAAAGACGAAACGCTTTGACAGCGATTGTCACTATTGTCCCTCTAATTTCTGCTGCGTCAGATCATTGACTTCTGTGTGGGTCAAGGGTTAAATCTTTAAAATCAACTACATAAACAACCTTCATATTTCTTATATTATTTAAAATTATTTATGACTTTAATTTGACGTAACAAATAGTCGTTGACATTGACAATTAATCAGCATCAGCCATGCATTCCGTTGTAGCAAAATGTACCAAGGAGAACTTATTTCAATGTTATTAATAATAAAATATAAATAGAGTTACGATCAATATCTACATGTTTATGAAATACTTACATATAATACGCTTAACAGTCATTTTAAATACGCTTTTCTTTTTTGGTTGCGTTTAAAAGTAGCATCGTTATGTGGAATGGATTGCTTCGCGCGTCGTAAATGGAAACATTTTTGTCCTTTATTTAACTCATGATGTGTACGAACGACTTCAAGTAGTGAGAATACAGGAATCTGTATAATGCTACCGTTCTAAAAGCGATATAGGGAGATGAGCGGCATTGACGAATGCGACAAGTAAACGCGAGAATTGGCCTCCTGGGACCACCTTCTCATCACAAAACTAGAGAATTCTGAAAATTTTATTTTTTTATTAATTTAATAATTTTCAGAATTCTCTAAAACGTTTTACAATAAGGTCACCAGATGGCACTACTTTACACCGCTAGATCGCGTTATCGTCGCTTTCCAAGTGGTTAGGTCCCGTCGAAGATTTTGTGTAGTTTTGTTAGGTGTAAAGTAGCTTCAAAAGTAAAGTCTCGTGTTTGACAGATAGTAATTGGTTAGTTTTGGGTTAGTTTATTTCTGTTTTATTATCGTCTTGCCAGCACATGCTTTTTAGTAACCTACAGCTGCAGTCGGGTTTTTTTAAGTCGGATAGGTGTATTAATTATAGGAATTTAAACTGACATGGTTATTTTCACTACTAAAGTTCTTTAAAACGGAATGTTTGTCATGTGTGTGTAACGGGATGTTTTTTTTTTACAAAATATCCTGTTTTAAATAAAAAACATGGTAAATATCCCGTTTTAAATAACTTTAGAGGTGTATTAATTGTTGTAAAAAAGTTTGTGCTCGCGAGGTCTACTGTTCGCAGAACTACTACATAGTTTAAGCTTCTAATAAGCCTCTTGTAACACCGTAGCAAAGAACATCAAACGATTTGGAACAGATAGTCCTGCTCATCGCCTACTTCACTTAAAAGCTTTCAACCCCTTCAAACCGGGAAACTACCCCTAAGGCTTTCAGTCCTTAAAAGGTGTCAAAATACCCCTAAGTAGACGTTTAAGTACCCAGGTGTTGAAAGGCTGAAGGGACTATTATCTGTGAAATGGACGGAAAAATATTAAGCAACAAGATAGTCAACGTGCAGTCTCACCAGATGAGGAGGGGTGTGCAAGGAAGGTAAAAGAGAAACTGAAAAATGTTGCATTACCTTTTTGTTCAAAAACCGTCTCTTTTTTGGGTTAAAAAAAACCTGATGAGGGTGTGCCACTTTTCAAACTGTCGAAAAATACATTCAAAACCACACAAAAAAAAATACGTAAAATTTGACTAGTTATTCGGTTCGAAGATGTCTCAACAATTTAAGGCGACGATAACCGACTTTTAATGATTAAAACGAGTAAAAACAAGTCGAAAACGAGTAGTGTTAATGATTTGGAAAAAAATATGTGAAATTAGAGCATTTTTTTAACAACTTAATTTAGGAATATTTTAAATTAGGTTTATATTACATAGTGAAATTAATTTGTAAAGTTATGTCTAACGCGGATAAAAAACTGAGAATCACGCAAAATCTATCAAGCGTATTTTTCTGAAACCTTCATTATTTTAAAGAAGATTTATTTATTGATCTTTTAATATACGTTTTTTATTAAAATACCTTTTGTTTTATGTATAATAAATTAATAATGCGCCTAATTTGAAACAGCGCTCCTTGATGGGCGAGTCCTATTACTGGCTGGACGTACGACGCATAGCGTGAGCTCAGTACAGAACACGCAAGCGAACCGCTCAAGGTCAATGGCATATATCTGCGTCTTAAAGTTAAAGTGTCTGGACTATAATGCCCATGGCTAGGCTATAATTAGTATCACAACAGACAGTAATACTCTTCAAGGCTACTTAGACAATAGAAACCCATTTATTGTGATACAGTACCTTCTAGGCAAGAAATAAATCCACCGTTTTGAGAATCTTTATATCTCTTATTTCCGTAATTATTTAATTTAATAAGTATGAAGTATAATTATAATCGTGTTATTTTAAGTTACTTAAATTACTTAAATCAAACGTAGGCATAAGGATAGCAGTCACCGACTTCCGAAATTAAAGTTATTTTTCACTTTGTAGTGTTTTTTTTTTTTGAAGTCGGTTGTTTTTTTTTTTTGTAATTTAGCAAAACAGTGGTTTCAATACCAACTGTTTACTGCAGCTGCCATTTGTCATGCTACCAACGCAATATAAGTCACAATCGGTTAAACGGACTGTAAAAAAGGTTTGTCTAAATGTCTAATCTTATTTCAAATGGAGTAGGTATAGATATAAATAAGTTTAATTTGGCAATATCTAAAGTACCTAGAGATACAAGTGTAAGTATCTATACTTGCGCACATACTATAATAAAACTGCTCAGTATAATGTCTTGAATTAAAATGTTGAAGGCATGTAGGTGCTGGACTGAACGAGGTACGAGTAGGCACGAGTATATTCCGAATGTCTGACCTTTTACAAAACATGTAAGGTTCCTTTGTTGGCCAATGACAGCTGTCTATGCGGGAGGCTCTATTTCCGTTGAAGCTACGAACGAATTCAAATTCCCAGTTTTGTTTGAACATTCTCGCCAGAAGTTTTTCATATTTTCAATGGGACAGCATACTGTACCATCAATGGCAATGGACAATGGAGCTAGATTCTAGATATGGAACTTTGTAAAAGGATGCGGCGCAGGTTATTATTTATCAAACGATCGAGTTTTGTGCGTTAGTCTACGGTGTATAAAGTATTCGAGGTCTGCATCTGCACAAAGCACGTGATCGCCGACCCGCCGCGGCGCCGCCGCCGCGCCGGCAGCGTCCAACGACGCTAGTATCTACTTATAATGTTCGTGGCGCCGAAAGTGCTTTGAGAGCACAATTTCTGTCACAAACGGTCATTCAATGCCGTCGCCCGTCAGTTTCTATACGTCATTTGTGTCCTTGTGTCAGTAACACGCTTGGTTTGTATGGAAAGTGTTGACAATGCCGCATCTAGCAGCCGCCGCCAAGGCTCTGCTTTGTGGAGGTACAACAAGAAAAGTATCACAGAAAGAATGCAGTTCTTTCTGTGATGCTTTTCTTGTTGTCTCTTTAGACGGACAAAAGAGTGCGTCGTGAATTTAACACGCATTTAGCAAGTTTTACTAAAGTTTATCATCTGCGCAGACCTAAGCCCTGAAATCAACATATAGATATTGCCCATTCTAAAATACGAATGACTAAAATATCTTTTTTGCTGTTATCAAAATTTTGTTTATTTATTCTTTGCACTCATGTCATGGCAGACTTTTATCTAATGTGTCGCAAAACTGTTCGATTTCTGTTAAAGTTAGCATAGATTCGATCTGCGTATCACGTCATGCTTGTAAAGATTCGGTAGGAGCATAACCCAAAGGTTGGCTGGTCGAGAATGCCTTATGGCATTAAGTCCGCCTATGTACCACAACTGTACACGAAATTTACACAAATAAATAAATAATATTGCGAATGGCTTTTCCGTTTTTATCAAGATGCACGGCGAAGAGCTGGAAAGACAACTTGTTATAAAGGCAACAAACCAATGTTAGAGCAATAAAAGCTTTTCTCACAAAGCTACTCAAAACAACACTCCTACCCTAAAATCAGAAACGAAGTCGAAAGTCAGCACACGAAAATATGCTATTCAAAACTCTGTTAACCCTGCTAGGTATTTATTTACACAGGTGATACTTGTACCTACTCATAATTGTTTGTAAGTATACCTTGTAACAGTAGGTATGCAAAATCTAGTTGATGATACCTACTAAGTAATTCTTTAATGTATCTATTGTTTCAGTGTTACTAGTAGAAGGAAACACTGGGACCTAGCATGTGTTACCACCACGCGGGCCTAGTGCAGGTTGCTTGTCGTCGATTTTTTGGTTGAACTGTAAGATAGGTCACAAACTAGCAGAACTGGTTCCCTGCCGCTTTAAGAGTTATCACGTAGCAAAAGCTCGCGCAACAAAATGATTGCAAAAGAAATTTGAGAAGCGAATGCTCGCGGTGGGCACCGTCCTTTATGAACAGGTTTATTAGCTAGTACAAAAAGTAAAATTGAATAGGCATCTAAGATATCCCGAACCTTCACATTTTATAAATAGCTATAACAAAACAATTATTTTTCCTAACCGTATATTATGTTTAATTTGCGGAAGCTTGTTAAATCAAAATTAAATGTTTATTTTAAGTCATTAATGTTATGTAGATCTCTGAGAGTCTGTAAGCTTTCCTAAAAATAAATAAATAAAAAGAACTAAATTGAAGCAGAGTTGACTAGTTCAGCACACTGTTTTACTGACTTGCTTAAAAAGAAAAGAAATAATTAAGATATTATAAGTAAAACTAATACCATACTAAAACATGGCGTCGAAAAATTTCTCCGCGTCACTGTCGACTGGTAGGAATGTACCCATGAGACTGGGTAGAAGCCAGCCCTTGGGTCACGGGAAGTGTCAACCAGCCGTTTAGAGATTTTCTTGAACTTTGGTTAGGTTTAGTACTTATATTTTAATAGTTTCTCTGTATGGAGCAGTGATAGCCTAGCGGTGTGACCGTCGGACTGCTAAGTCACAGGTATCGAGTTCAAACCCAAGACACGCACTTCTGACTTTTCGGATTCGTGTGCATATTGTATAATTGTCACTTGCTTCAAAAACGGTGAAGGAAAACATCGTGAGGAAACCATGTCTGAGAGATATTACTTGACGGCATGTGAAGCCAAGTAGAGGCCCATGGGCGGCTTTAAAACTCTGACATCAGGTTAGTCACTAACCACACGAAAAGAAGAAGATAGTTTCTTAGTTAATTTATAATAATATAAAGCTTGTCATATTCTTTAAATCGTACTTATGTCCATTTGTTGACCTTTCTACAATGATTGTTGAATGTAGATAGATAGATAGCTATTAAGTAGAACATTGCTACAACAGTGACACAACAATACAATGATTAAGTACCTATTTAATAGTTGTAGAAGAGGGGAAAACGGACGATTATTATTATGAAACTACACAAGAAAATAAAAGTGAACTCAGGTAAAATTCTAATCATCTTGGTTCCTTTTGAATTTGAATAAAGTTGAACCAGATTTTTTATAACGTCTTCAAATTAGACTTTCGGATCACAAAATAATTGTTTGTCAATTATAAATTAAAATTACTGATAACTTACACGTAGGCAGTCAGAAATAAAACACATTTTAAATGAAACTAAATAACTAACTCGGGTGACCACTGAAAATCAGCGCTGTGCTGTGGGTCCCCCATAGCACTGCATCATGCTGAGTGGAAGCCTTCTTGTCGCAGTCATGTCGTGCAGCTGCCGCCTAAATAAATTCTGTTCTATGCTCGTGATTTGTTATGTACTTTGTGTTGTTCTCTGATTACTCTTGTCTTTTATGTATGCACGTGTTTCTGTGACAAATAAACCTATTTTTGTTTCTTCTTCTTCTTCTTTCTTTCTAAATATGTCAGAGGAGCCGCATAACCCAAAAAATAAAAACCTTTAATTTGAAGCGAGCTCTGAAGTGGTTCAAGCAATATTTCTGTACCTTGCGATTTTAGACAATCTAGTAAAAAATCTAGCGAGGTACCTACCTACTGATTTAAAGCAGTAGATAGATAGATATATTTCAGCTCCAAGGGAACCGTCACGCACCTTATTTTTAAATTGAATTTATGTTTATTTAAATTTTTAGAGTTCCGCAGCCAAATGGCAAATACGGAACCGTTAATGTTACAAATAAGGTGATTTTAACTAAAATGAATAAGTTCTGATAAGAATTTAGCTTTTAATCTAGTAAAATCTCATTTCTTATTAGCCTGAACATAAAATAACAAAAACTTTACGACCGACAGACAACAAAATCCTGACGAACTTTTACCATTTACACTTTTCGTTGTACTTACGACCTTTTGACCAAACCTTGACAAAATCACACAACACTTCACGTGTCACTGCACAACACACAAGAATATAAAAAAGGAATACAAGATAAAATATTCACCCGCAAATAACATAGAGAAGTTGGTGAAAGTGCCCGACCGACTCAGATAGTCGGCGGAGCTTTTGATATCGAGCATGATTCACGCGGTCCACATGTTCGTGCGTACGGCGCGGCCTACGACTCACTCTGTGACTCCGGGGCCCGCAGGGGCGGCGACTCACCCGACCACGCCCACACACGCCCCCTCTCACCTCAACACACCACCCCGCCAATAGCAAAACACTCCGGCTAATCTTTATCTGAGAAAAATAAACACGGTGGGCGGTAGATAATGACGTGCCGAGCGGCGATAATCAGGCTTTGTGGCACCCAACGCCCCGCGCCGCCGTCACACAGTTTGGAGAAAATTGAACCGTTCGATCCTTTTTTACAAAGAGCATAGAACGTTTTTATTAAAAGCCTATTGCCTATCGAAGTTGGCACTCGTTTCGGCTTGTTTGTCAGTCGCATATTGTATTTTTTTTATTAATTCGCCCGCTCCAATTTCGGGTCCAAACAATGGCCGCCTTTGTGCTCGCTTTTGTATTATTTTTATAAATTGCCTGCCTTTTCCTATCTCGATAATTGTCCATATAATTGGTTGGGTTTAGGCATATTGTGTTTAGAATTTTGGCACAATGCTTTTCAGGTGTTGTTGCGTGTAAACATTTATTTTAGCATGGTCCCTTTTGGGTATCAATACCTCATTTTTAACAAAGACAACAATAACAAGCTAATTTATTGATGTACTCTCAATAATGAAAATGATAACAAATAATCCTTAATGTACAGAGCCATGTTTTTTTGGAAACTTTATTAATGACAAAAATAAAACAAAATATGCATATTACCGATACTATAAATTTTGTTTTTTTTTAAACCTTCTCCGGTGCGCACAAATCTTACCAAAGTTTTATCACAATCGGTCGAGCCATTTTCGAGTTTTTGCGAGACTAATGTACTGTATATATTTATATAGATAGATAGGTACCTAATAGAAAAAAATGTAGACCTATAGTAATATTATTCATAACAATATTTATTTTTACCATCCCCTTTTATTTAAACATTTAAAAAAATACATAATTGTCTCCAAATCGCATTTTCTCTGGGTAGGCTCCATGCCATGATAACGGTAGGCTCACCATACCACAGTCATGCCAGTGGTCGATTTGTTATAATTTATGCCGCCGGGGTTACGGTCGCGACCCGTCGTCGGTCGCCACCCAACGGGATAAAAACACAACGAATTACCTAAATAAACATTTTCTTAGAATTTTGGGTTCATAAATATTTTTGATCAATAATAGCATCTACAATTTTTTTTTTTTACTTTTTAAGCTAGCAATGACGCTTAGTGATAAATGACGACTAAAAAAAAATCTCTTTTGTCCATTTGACAATGCGCTTGTAGCGGCATCTACATCGCCATATGCGACCTACGTATCAAAGACTTGACGTCAAAAAATCGTGACGTCACATAAACCCTGCATCGCGCAATTAGAGTTTACCGCGCGAGCAACATATATATATAACTTTCCGACTTCAACAGTTGGGCAGTTGCCCGCCAGACACGACACCCATCTGGTCGGAAGATCCTCCCTTTTCTATAGAGGATGAGTGAACTTTACACCCTGTTCCTCATACCCCTAAACGCTGTTAAGGCTAAAGCAGATTTGAACGGGCCGCACCGCAATGCAACGCATTAGGTACAAAAAATTTCCTTCATCACTTTCGTACATTTTTTATGAACCAACGCTCACTACTGGTGAGCCGCACCGCACTTTTTCGTATGAAAATTCGTTGCGCTGCGGCCCGTTGCGGCTCTAATGTGCGCTTGGCTTTAAGGTACACTCACACAGAGACGGTATGTATGTCTGTTTTACTTCTGTGTGTAGATCTATGACTGCGTCTGATCAGAATAAAGGGGCAAAGAAGTCTCCTTCTAAATTATAAATCAAGTAGATGTTTTAGCGTCAGTGCCGAAATCACTCAAGCATCTAGACAGCAATGTAGTCCCTAATGTCAGACAATAGAACGAAACGGTATCGTAGGCTTGCTACGCCTGCTACGAAGCGTAGCATGATTGCTACGAAAATAAAGACTACAGTACCACACCGTAGTACATTAGTTGGCCAGCATAATTTTTATGTTAGGCCTTGTCCACACTTGTATCATTTTGGTGTTTCAGGTTGCGTGGCACCGCTTTGTATAATTATCGCTAGTTTGGACGCAAAATGACTCACTTGATCACGTATCTAAGTAGATATTAAATATTTCAATTAAATCGATGTTCGGAATGTATTTTTTAAACAATCTATAAAAGTTTACAAAACAAAATAACTACCTCAAAAAATGTTTTTTCACGGTTTACAGAGTATAAATATCAGAAGCGTGGACCTACAAACCTACGCTTGGTAGGTACAGTCGGTCAGTTTGATCGACAGTGCAAAGTCAAAGCCTATAAAAACAATACCATTGAACGCTTGACTTGAGTCAACATAATGTTTCTGTTCTCTCACAGTTACGCCATTACCTATATAGGACTAACAATGGTATGTGAAACTGTTGTCATAGCAAAACAAAGATAGTATGTTTGAAAGATGTAAAAGATGTAATTTTTCAGATGTTGGCCACACCGCCTAACATTTGGTAAATAGATTTGAGAATTTGATTGCTTCAATGTAGTCCTCGAAATTCAAAAATAATTATTACATTTTTTCAAGGTTTTGATTATTGGTTTTCGTGGGCGCGCCCTCACCTTAAGTAATGCAAAAAAGGATTTTGACAAGTTCTCAGCTTTAAATTCTCAAATCAGAAACCGGGTCACAAGTACCACTAAAATTATGATGACACACTTAATGTTTTTTTTTAATGAATGCTAACGAGGATTTCCTTAATTCTAGTTTAACATTTCAACAACATCTACAATCAATTATGGAAAAATTCGCGCGCTCAATCACATTAAAAAAAATATTTAATTGAAGTGAAAACTTAAGGCGCGTTGGGCATTTTTGAGACGGGACTAAACCATTGATTTCGCGACACCATGACGACACCTCATTTTTACTAACGCGATTGTACTCTTTATTTATGTTACGTTACGGATCAATGTTCTATGCAAGTATTTTTACTTTAAAGGTTTTGTAAACGCGATAGTGCTCTTTATTTAGATAAGGTTACGGACCAATGTTCTATGCTAATATTTTTCTTCCACCAAGGCAATTTTGTTCAAGTTTTCACTTTTGTCGGCACTCCCGGAGTGCCATCACTTAAAAAAAAAATAGATATGTTATAAAAGTTTCAAATTAAAACCATCCACCATCGTCAATTTTGATCTGCTAAAGGAGCGTATGTCAACTCCAATGGTAATTTTTCCACAGGCTCAGTCGTTTCATGCTCAATACTCGAAAAAACAGGAGATAGATAAAATGCACTCGCGCCTACAATCATGGTTTTAAATTACCCCAGTTTTGTTCAACTTTTTCTTTTCCCCGACCAGGCCGTAAAGTTATGAAGCTAATTGAGTGGGGTTCTGAATTCAAGTGGCATTAATGGATGTTGCTCTATATGGAACGCCATTATCTTCACCATAGATCACCCTTTGTGCCCCTACTGAGCAATATAACTGACGCCTTGTTCTGTACCTATTTGTATCGTCGATAGAAATTAGAAATTAAAGTGCGAGTAGGTACTGACGCTCCGTCACTTTTATACCATTTTTAGGGTTACGTAGCCAAATGGTAAAACCGGCCAAGTGCGAGTCGGACTCGCGCACGGTCGCGCAGGGTTCCGTACCTTATCTATAAAAACGTCACAAAAATCATGTCCGTTGTATAGGAGCCCCCTTAAATATTAAAGTGAAAATTTTATTACATCGTCTCAAACTTTTTCGTCTGTGTGTTGCATGTCGCGTGACGGTCGGCCGCGGAGTAGGGATAAAGTGAAAGGCGCTCGTCAGAGCAGCCAAGGGGCAATATGGCGGTGCCTATAGTTCGCTTAAAAGTTTCACTTTTATCGTGGTTTCATAAAACCACACAATCCTTTTTTTATTTTATTCTGTTTTTTGTATTTGTTATTATAGCGGCAACAGAAATACATAATCTGTGAAAATTCCAACTGTCTATCTATCACCGTTCATGAGATACAGCCTGGTGACAGACGGACAGACAGACAGACGGACGGACACTCCGCTGTCCGTCCGTCTGTCTGTCTGTCCGTCTGTAGTCTGTCTTAGTAATATGGTTCCGTTTTACCCTTTGGGTACGGAACCCTAAAAACGGAACTCTTATAATTTCCCCATGTCCGTCTGTCCGTCCGACCGGATGACATACACAGCCAAATGGCTGTATGACACCCACATTTCACCAGTCCAAATAGTCTCTAAGTAAAATTACTTAGAGACTATTTGGACTGGTGAAATGTGGGTGTACTTTAGGCACGCCTCTGCCCAACCCTTCGGGGAACATGGCGTGATGTTATGTTATTTGGACTAGATCGATGAAAATTGGAAAGAAGGTGTATTCTGTACTGCGCTAAACAATGGAGTAGTGAAATACATAAAAAAAATATTAGGGGCATGGAAATTTAACCGAGGGATGAAAAAATAAAATTCAATGCACTATTGTTGAACCCCTTGCCAGAAAAGAGCAGAGGTTGTGTTACAACCACTGAAGGCGTGAAAGAACAACTCTGTTCCTTGAATTAATGATATTGAAGATAAATTATCTGGAAAAATGGCCAATGTTTGAAGTGCTGTATCTCGGGTTCTATTGATCCCACAGAGTTAAGGCTATTTAAAACGTTGTAAATTCTTTAAAAATATACTGGGTGACTTTTCCGTAGGATGCATTTTTTTGAAGTTATGTAAGTAAAACTGAAAGTCCGAAAATTTTGAGGTTTTTCGAGCACCACGTAGTTACTGCACAGGTCTTTCGAAGCTGAAAACTTGATTTTACACTATTGGTGTCTATCCTAACAACATCACAAAAAATCATGTTTTAAAAAATTCAAATTAAAAAAAAAATCAAAATAATTTATTTCAGGAATACACCCATATGAAATTCACGACAGATTACAAATTTAAATGGCTGGCCTATTAGTTTACTTCTAGTTTTGAGTAAACTAATCAGAACTTCTAACATGAGATTCTTCACCTGTATCGTGAGTGCACACACTCATCTTGGTACCTTTACACAAACAAGGAACAGTAAAGGTATTACAAACATATGTGCCGAGCGGAAATAGGCTTGTGTCCACAATTTTTTTTGTCCGTCTGGTAGGTCATTAAAAACGTATTTTTTCTTTTTTGACGTAATCAAAAGGTAATCTTTTGATTACGTCAAAAAAGAAAAAATACGTTTGTAGCACTGAATTGAGTTAAAATGTGGCACGACGTCACGCCTTGCTAGATTTAATACTGCTAATGCGTGTTTTCTAAGTTATTTTTGATTAATATGATAAAGCAAGAAATACTTGTCTAATATTTTTGTCTTATCTGAAAGACGGACTAAATAGAATTTTTTTTTTTTTACCTAGGCAACTACCTTATTGAACCCACGCCACATAACGCGGAACCCTGCATCACCAACTGTCAACTGCGGAGTCCAATGTCTACGTCGCAGATGGATTACTTATTTAGCTGTTTTATATAACTACTAGCAGTTTTACAAAACAACTCCCGGTATGTAAAACAACTGAACGACGTTCAGCTGGCTTGTCATTGCGTTACGTTTAACAACACTGATACCCAGGTTTAGACGTAATGCAGAATAGCTTATTTGTAGTCATAATAATCATTTGGTGTGACATCCAATGCCGAATCGATCGCAGTAACTAAGCTAAAATTGTCCTTAAATTCATTGTTTTCACTTGAGTTATGGTATTTTTCTCTCATATAAATAAAACGAGTAACGATTTATTTATTTCTGTTTCGGACGCCATTATTGTTGTTAAGACATATAAAGCCACGAGCGACAAAATTTAGAACTAAAATCTACAATCTGTTTATGCAATTAAGCATGTTAAAGTTCAATAATTATGGAAAATCGCGAAACGTCGTTTAGCTGTTTTGTAAAACAGCTAGTGGTTATGTAAAACAGCGCATTCGACAATACATTTGCGATATCTACGAACCGATTTGATTGTTAGTGTCAATTAATTACATTAATTACATGATCCATAAGTCAATGATCATGTATAATTAGTGGCGTTAACGTTATGTAAACAAGTTTGCAAACTTTCAGTGGTTTACTCGTAATTGTGATCGTGGTAATTATCATTCCGAAAATGGCACTCAAATGATGATACTATTGGTATTTTATTAACTGTAAAACGCCATGCTGTCGCTAGTACACATTCGTTCAGTCTTCACCGCTGTTGTAGGAAACCTACTAGGAAACTGGCTGACATAATATCACTAAGGCATACATGCGCGTTAACAGCTAACTCAGGGTTTTACCAATAATTCTCTTTTGATTAACCCTGAGTTAGCTCTTAACTCCGAGTTATTTAGCTAACCCATGAACGCGCAAGTGGGCCTAAAGCTACTCGTGATATTATGTCAGCCAGTCAGTATCTCTTTTTATATAGTGTTTTTTTTTACTGGAAGGAGGACATCAAGACAGTTTCCACGTATTTGATATGTATTCAGTCCATAGGAGATACGGGGAAACTGTCTCGATTTGGACACGCGCCCTTGCGAGTTCATTACATACTTATAGAGTAAACGAAGCCTTAGCTTATTTACTGTTCGCTATATCTGGGATGAACGTAGGTACCAATAGATGTAGCCTGAGTAGAGTCAGGCCGTGCCTGATATAGTAGTTTGGGTTATCAATGGATGAGTACCTGCCTGCGTAAACTCTGGGTTTGTTAAATTACCTTACATTCCGAAAAGTTAATTTAAGTAATACTAATGTAAAATGCATCAAGTTTGGTACCCGAAGGAGAATAGACCACGTTTCTTCATACCTACTTTTATCTCACCATTCAAAAAATTTTTTTTTATATTGTATTAAATTGTTGACGATTACCTTTAGCTAAGACACTGTCAAATTAGGTAGGTCCAGATCCATCTTTTAAAAAGAGAGAATTAATCGTCGAATTTACGTCTCAACTGGGCAGTTTTCGGGAAGCTATGCAATATCATCAGGTTCCATATTCGTAAATAAGACCAGAAGATATTGCATGTCTTCCCTTACCATTGCACCTTGTTGTGGAATATAGACAACACCTTATAGGACACCCTACATTATCATTTAAGCAATATTCGCCACACGTTTCTGATTAAAGCCACTAGAGATATTAGAGGTGTTCTGAAACGTGCTCGTATCTACACACAACAAAATTAAGGCCATATTGGACATTAATATGAATGCAGTCGTTTTTTACGGACTAAAATTGTATGAAAAAATAAATCTTGACTAACTTTTTCCCAATTTTTTCTTCCGATACAATGAAATGATCCTAAAATGAAAATAAGATAGACTATTTTTTTTTAATTTACACACTTTTCAGGACAACTCGCACATAACCAAAACATTAAGCAATGCCAAAATAGTTTCCATTAAAAAAATACTAAATGGTTCCTAACCCAGTTTTCGGAAATTTCCAATAGATTCGGTTTCCCCCAAACTGTCCTAGTAAAAAAAACACTCTTCAAAACAGTCAAAGACCGTTACCGCTCAGAACCACTCAACATTTTAAATACACATAAAAATAAAAGATTTTAGTTTTTATTTTACTCATCGTAGTTATAAGATATTTAGCGAGGTCTGACATTTTGTAACTCATATAACCGGAACCTGAGCATAAATAAAGCCAAAAAATCTTCGAAAATAACATCACAAAATATCAAAATCATAACATTCCTAACTAAAAGTAAACACAAATCATACACAATCTTATTATTTGCCCAAATCTTATCTCATATCTATTTCACCCCATATATCAAAGGAGGGTAAAAAATAATAATTTAAACAACAACCAAACACCTCAAGGCTCTGAGAGAACGCGTGTTTGTGTGTGTCCAGTGTCTGTGTGTGCGAGCTTGTGTGTGTCTACAGCCATGATCGATGCCGGTGCGGCGTTGCCGCTCCGCGCACTTCCGGTTGCGACGCCGTCAGCCCTCGCTAGGCTGCGTAAAACTGAAATTGTGGATTAAAGCCTACTTTTTTATTTTCATGCTTTTTGATATTGGCATTCCACTCTTTTGGGAGATAGTGGACTATTTTAGGCTGAGTTTTTAATAGATCGTTGAAAATCTACGTGCGGTTATCAAGTATACGATTGCGTATCTTTGCATGAATGGTTTATGAATAATGTTAGTAAATCAAAGTAAAATTAATAGTTACTAATTTTAGGAATCAGAAAAAGTTTTGATTTAAAAAAATGGGTTTAAATCTTGATACCTTGCTAGATAGTTTTGGCGAAGATTCTTAAGACTTTCTAGAACTATGTATGAAGCCATGAGAATTAATGAATTATGAAGTAGATAGAAAATAAATAAATGCCCATTCTTTTTTCATACTTATCATATAAATGATCTAAAAATAGTAGATTACTATGAGGTTTCTTGCCTTTTCTTCTCCATTCGTATCCACAAATTAAACAGAACCATATAATATAACTAGACGCAAAAATAAATTATAATACTGAATTCACTTTTGTTTAGTTGCAAATTCACATGTTCAAGCATCCAAATGAAAGCTATGCAATGATCGGAAATGGAGAAAGAATGAACCGTCGGCTCACGAATCGAATTTTCTGATTCCTCATGTTGTTTCAAATAAATCAAAATGTTTTTAGTAGGGCTAGCCCAGACAGTTTAATTTTCAGATTAATAGAATACATAAGTTATTTTATTTTACCAAGAGGTATTGTATTTCCAATTAACTTGGTTGTGGAGGTCAGTTAAGCAGTCGCATGTAAAATACTGGTATTCAGCTGCAACCGGTTAGACTGGAAGCCGACCCCAACATGGTGGGGAAAAGGCTAGGCAGATGATAATGATGATGATGATGAGAAGAGAAATTCGTAAATAAAATATTTTGAATTTTGTCATGAAATTAAAATCGCAATAAATTTCGTATTTTTCAAGCAAGTCGTCTTGTCCAAAGGTAAAACAACCCTATAACTTATAAGCCAGCGTGGTGATCAATCATTCATCGGGGGGCACGGCAGTGCCCCCGCCAAGCCGAGCGCGAAGCAAACACTGCCGTACCATCCTTTACTGGAACTATTTCGCCGCATTTTCAGGCCCCTATTTGAGAACCTCTGGATAAGATCACAACGCAGAAATTTTCGTCATCCAGTCGGGGGGCACGGCAGTGCCCCCGCCAAGCCGAGCGCGAAGCAAACACTGCCGTACCATCCTTTACTGGAACTATTTCGCCGCATTTTCAGGCCCCTATTTGAGAACCTCTGGATAAGATCACAACGCAGAAATTTTCGTCATCCAGGAAGCTATAATCACATACTTAAAATCCAAAATTTCAAGTCTGTAGGTCATTTAGTTCCGAAGTTAAGCGAAAGCAAAGTTTCGCATTTATGACACTCACTCACTCATGATCATCAAAATAGAACTAGTACTTCCCATAAACTCAGAGAGCTGAAATTTGGTACAGACTTAGGATTTAATGGCCACATAAAGGGAAAACTATAAAAACTAGGATAATCGAAGATCTGGAGTAACTGGTGACCCTGATTAGAAAACATAAGAGCCCAACCAAACTATTAGAGACCGACATACCGTCTTTACAAAAAATATTCAACTTGGTGGGCCGCTTCATTTGATGTCAAAAATCGAAGGTCTGAAGTATCTGATGAAGAACCCTCAGCTGGTCTCAGCTGTATTAGAGATATGGTAATGCCCTCTTCTACTATTGGTACGTAAAAAAATCGTCTGTCATTGCAAATATCCAGCGTAGTGGAACACATCTTCTAATCTAATTTAATCTAGCCTATAGCGTCTCACTGCTGGGCAAATGCCTCCCTTTCTGCTTTTAATACGCATATAAATAAAATTAAAGGAAAACTCTGGATAAGACTAAACTGGCTTTTATACTTATACTTACAAGTTTACAAGAAGAAATAGTCGAACGATTAACTTTATTCTACTCGAACATTACACAAATTAAATAAACAAATTACACAAAAATATTAATTTCGCTCAATTTCGCTCAATTTTGCTCAAAATTTGGTCAAAATATAATGCATTGGACTAAGAGTGGCGGTGATACCCGCACACGTCGCTAGATAGCGCTGACTGTATTTTAAAACGCGCTTACGTTTTTTTTTCCGATAACCTTATATGGCGAAGTGGCAACCGGCCGCGTTACAGTCGTTTACGACATTCTTCTACTGCTCTTGAAAACGTTTGCTAGGGATTAGGAGGGATTATTTGCGTTTCGTTGATTTCGCTTATTATTACGTGAGGTTTGCTAAGGTTAATTAGCAGGTTGTTATTATAACAATTCGAAGATTTGAATAGGTTAGGAATTTTATGATTAGTGATGGATTACTATTAGATTTAAAAGAAGTTTTAATTGAATACTTTATTTAATTGTTAGTTATTCAGTACTCTTAGTTTTCTAGGTTTAATTTACAGTTAGGCAGTACTTCGAATCGCGTTCGTGTTTATAAGTACTTTTCTAGTATTGTAGGTTTAGTTTATTTAGTTAGATATTACTTTGTTTCGTTTAAAAATATCATTAATTTCGCTGTATTTCAGTACTAGGTAGGTAATACCTTTGGTAGAAAGTTCATTGATAATTCATTATATTGACACTTGTCTAATAATTAAGAAATTCGTTAATAATTTGATTCACGAATTATTGCCTATTAATTCAAAATTTGAGATCATACCCCGGGCATGCGTGTACAGAGAACAATTCCTAATCTGTGTGGCGTATGCCCTAACAATTCATAAGAGCCAAGGTCTAAGTCTAAAAAATGCCCTCATGGACATTGGCACCTCCATATTCTCTTCTGGCCAAGCCTACGTGGCGCTTTCACGAGTAACCAATCTTCATGGGTGCACTTCATAAATGTTGACTTCAATAGTATAAAAGCTCAAGCTTCAGCGATCACCGAATACAACCGGCTTAGGCGTAAATACCGCGCCGATCTTTCAGAAATTAAACCGTCTAAACCGTCTAAAAGAATAAATAATGAACGCGAATGGGCAATACGAAAAACTGTTGCTACTATACAAGAATCAAAAGAAGAAAAAAGAAAAAAATATTTGTAATAATAAAAAAAGCAAAAGATAAAACTACTCCTAAAAAGAAAGAAACTGTGTCAAATAAGAAAATCTAATAAAATAAACCAATATGCCCACGTTTCTACAAAAAGAAGTGAAATCCCACCAAAAACATTCTGTAAAAAACTAGCCAAGTCTCGATGGAGCTGCTTGTTTATCTCTAAAAAGTAATGAAATCTAGACAAAGTCGTGCCAAGTCTAAGGTTCCTTACTGTGATTTCTTTATTATTATAGTTAATGTTGTGTGACTTGGCCGTTGAAGGGTACACAAGGGTACAAAACCAAGTACTCTATGACACCATTGCACCAATCTGTCGCCAGAACCGCTACCCATTGTCAATGCTGAATGCATGTGTTGCACAATCAACAACAGCCTAAAATGAGACACTAGCATCCAATTACCAATACCAGTATGGGCTATTATCTCGCTTAACAAACATAGGTAGTTACAACAGATATAACATTACGTGTAAACAAAATTGACTTGTTCCACTAACGTATAAAGAATGTTCAACGGCCAAGTCACACAACATTAACTATAATAATAAAGAAATCGCAGTAAGGAACCTTAGACTTGTCACGACTTTGTCTAGATTTCATTACTTTTTAGAGATAAACAAGCAGCTCCATCGAGACTTGGCTAGTTTTTTACAGAATGTTTTTGGTGGGATTGATATTTATGAGAAGAATCTTAGCCATTAGTAAAACATTGATCTACTTGTAAATATTTGCCTTATGATATTCGAGCGATACGGTAGTTGCCTAGGTAAAAAAAAAGAAATTATATTTAGTCCGTCTTTCAGATAATAAAAAAATATTAGACACGTATTTTTTGCTTTATCATATTAATCAAAAATAACTCAGAAAACACGCATTAAAGTTGGGGAGTGGGGGCTCGCTACGTCATAACGCAGTATTAAATCTAGCAAGGCGTGACGTCATGCTACAGTTTAACTCAATGTATCGCCGTAATCTATTGATTTTGTGAAAAAAGAAAAAATACGTATTCAATATTTTTTAATAATCGACAAGACGGACTAAACAAAAAATGTTTGGACACAGGCCTGTTCTGTTGACAAATCTGTTAAACTGTAATTTAAAAGCAAACATCGAGAAAATCTGACCGCTGGCCTTGACGTAAGTGAGTTGCCAAGTAGTGGGACAAGTGGAAAGCGAATTATTGTGTTGGAACCCGGGAGAAAACATCGGTAGTGCAGAGCTGTGATTGGCTGAGTTGAACGCAAAAAGGTTCCGGTCTTCTTTCGAGTCGATAGTAAATATATACATATAAGAAATTATTTTGTTAAATAAGTTCGGCCCAGTAGGTGGCCACGCCAATCGTAGCATCAGTGGCGTGTTTTAGGTCCTCAGAAGTGCAGGTGTATGGACACTTTCGACACTCCAACATAATATGGTACATGGTTTGGTCAGGAGCACCGCATTCGCATTGGTGGAATCTATAATTCTCCATTTTGCTAGATTTTTCTTGCAGCGGCCTACTTGAGTCCGCAGTCGATTGATTGCTTTCCATATAAGCCACTGCAGGTCACGTCTGGATGGCACATGCTCCTGGGGCTGAACGAAGTGGTGGATGCTGTTTTTCCCACAAGTCTCTTCTCGTCTTAGGTGATTGGTCTTGAATTGCCTGTGTAAAGGAGAGGAAGCTCTTCCGGCGGCTCTATCGCCAAGCAGGTAGAGCTTGTGGAGCGGGGTCGGCTAAAGGTATCCCGATATAATTCAATACGTCTCTTTCAGGGTAATGTCGATTTGCTTTGCGTGAGCGGATCGGTGTCATACTGGGCACGCGAATTTGCCAGCAGAGAAACATAAAGACAGTGACGCGATTAACATCGGGTGCTGCACCCCAGTTGGTAGAAATAAGGCAAAGAAGAAGATTGTTTCGGGTTCCAACCTTCTGTTTTGTTTTATAACACTGTGACTTATTGGTTAAGGCTGAGGTTACATGTAGGTATTTCGGGTTAGTGCAGTGCCGATTAGAGTGTCTGTTGTAGAGGTGAAATGTGCAAGATTGTGTCTTGGACGGGTTTGGTCGGAGGGTATACTGTCTTAGTATTTTCCCAGTGAATCTAGTGCCAGTGACAGTTTATGGTTAAACGGAATCTGTCTTGGTTCGGAATCTGTCTGTGTCGTGTGTTTGGGATAGGCTAGCAAACGGATTTTGAGCAGAGAGAATTAAAATCACTACTGCCGGAAATTGAGTATGGGTTGGTTGTAACCATGTTTCCAGTATGTTGTTTGGCATTGTGTCCAAGGATAAATTGAGAAAAAGCGGGCTTGGATAGCCGGTGGTGGGTGCCCTTAAAGAGGTCGTTTATTTTATTTAGCCCTAAGAAGGCCGTTGGTCAAGGTCACGGCGAGGAGAGCCGTTTCGGGGATCGCAGGTCGATTCCCGGCCACCGTAGGCGCGGACTTGCGGACGGTGAGCAATGGGTAGCTCGCCGTCCGATAAGGACCAGTAGTGCTATTCTGTAACCATCTCACCGTGTTATCCTATGTGAAGTGAGCGTGGAGAGAGCTGTCAGTTGCTAAGGATTGACACTATTGGCAGCTCACTTCACCTAAGTTATCACAGTGAGATTTTTACAAAATAGCACTACAGGCCAGGGTCGACGGCGCGTTGTGTTCCACGCGCGCCTCAAAGAGATGTCAGCAGAAATGACGAGGCCCGCTAGGGCTGATGCCAGCCGGGGTTGCGGAAAAGTCCGAAAGGGATACTGTGGCCCCTGGCAACATGGCAACTGATGGAACACGGGTGGGTTTTAGTCAGTAAGAGTCTGACACGCCGTCCCGTTCCACCCAGAGCGAGAGAAGTTATTTGATAAATGATGAAATGCCTATGATCCTTAAAATTGTTGTGTGTGTTGTTTTTTATTGTTTGTTGTTGTATAAATGTTCGTTGCGTAACAAATGTTCGCGCAACGATTGTTTGCAAAACAAAAACGCGAAGTGAACGCTCGCAGTGAGTAGAGTCAGGCCATGCTTAAGTCTGCATAAGTGAAAAACCGACCAAGTGCGTGCCGGACTACGAACAATGAAGGGTTCCGTAGTTGGGATGAATTTATCCCAAATACAAACTTATTGTAGTTGAAATACATGTTCTCCTATACTTTCCAACTGCAAATATAAGTTTGTACGCACAATATTGAGAGATTTACCATGTTATTTTAAGACCATAGACTTCTTATAGGTTTTCCTGTAATCTGTGAGTAAAGAACCATACTCTGTAATTTTTTTCAAAATTGTAGGTCCGGTAGTTTCGGAGATAAGGAATCTCGGAAAGGGAATGGTCAATATTCATCGAATTTCTTAAATATCTTTAAACGCGTTTATTTTAAAATTATATAAAATTTAAAATTATTTAAATTTAAGATCCTTGCAACAAGCCCTTTCATTTGATATGTCACACGGTACTGTTAGAAAAGCTTTATTTTTTTATTTTCTTGTTTACCCCTTAAAGTGACCGCTATATATAAAATTCATTTATTTACGTTACACGTTCGTGTTTGGGTCACAGAAATACATTATGTGTACCAAATTTCAACTTAATCGGTCCACTAGATTCGGAGCAAATTGGCTGTGACAGACGGACAGACAGACAGACACACGCACGAGTGATCCTATAAGGGTTCCGTTTTTTCCTTTTGAGGTACGGAACCCTAAAAACAGTGGAATTTAAAAATCTATAGATGGCAACACAATCCTGTCCTTCAAAAGAGAATTTGATGCTTTGTTTGTCTTTTTGTTTTGTGAGGTCATTTTGTTTAAATTCTGATTTATTCCTGTTAATGAATAGTCACTTTAGCACGATGCAGTGTGAATTTGATACAGTTTTGTCATCGTATAGAGATAAAGCATAGTGACACATAATCTATTATGCAAAAATCAAAAGGTAAAATATCAAAATCATTTGATATACAATCCCGAAACTGAAGTAACTGACTAATGTGAAAATATACCACATATAAATCTTTTGGGGTTGCGCATTTATTCCATTGCAGACTTAGCGTGGCCAGATTCTAGGAACCGCTGTTCACGTATTAATTTTCGTTGCGTAAAGCTCGCAAAACAAATCCGTGAAACGATCAGTGAGCACGGTCCTTTACGAAGGTACATAGATTTTTGTTTACATCACCGAATCGACGCGACGAGGAGCTCTATCTGTACTTAATTTAAAATTAATACAACCAGCCGGCACACAGGAAATGAGCTTAGAGCTGAAGGGGGGTTAGGGGGATAGGGGGCAAACGGCGGGGGGAGGGGTAGCCCGACCTCCGAATTAGACGGAGTCGACGCTATAATTTGATAACCATTGCTTATGTCGCACAAAATACTCACGTTGTGATGGTATTTTTTTTGCTTCTGAATACAATGTTGGGGATTCATTAATTAGGTACAATACTTCGATTAACTACTTAGTACCTGGGCGACCGAGCTCTGCTCTGGTGCAAAAAGAGAATGCTCATTTAAAATAGTATAGGATAGTTCATACTAATCCCATGTATATGTACTAATTACATGCTGCCATGTTATTATTCTCATGTCATTATTCATTATCTTGTTCTAAACTTTGGGCGACCAAGCTCTGCTCAGTTGAAAATACGGAGAAAACGAATTTTCCTAGATATGAGACCTAGCTAGATCGATTTTTCGCCTCCATAAATCCCTAAATTACAACTTCCATCGAAATCATTAGAGCCGTTTTCAAGAATGTAATTACAAATATATATTTAAAAAAATATATATATAAACAAATATTGCTCGTTTAATAGTTTATGATAGGATAAATTACCCGTTATAAGAGGAGTGTATTTCTATACTAGAAAAAACAAATTATGTTTTGATGTAGAGGTAACTATGCGTATGGCTAGGGCTGACTAAGTGCTAATAAATACAAGCGGCATGCGTCAACGACAGAGAAAAGAGAAGGCTGCAGGCCTTCGACGAGTGTCGACGGCTGCAGTTGCCACTGCAGTTGGTGAGTGCCGCTCGTCTATATGACCAATAAAGGAACCTGTCCTTTGAGCCGTGGTAAATAACTCTTCAACCTCCTTGCTACACGTTGGTAACTACTGTTCCTCGAACCACAAACTTTATTATTTTAATGATGAACACAAGAGAGATTTTTACTGAATATTCTATCTGAAGTGTCAGTCGTTACGGGTCGTCAGAAGCCCGAAAGTCTGACAACCTGTCTTACCAAGGGATATCGTATTACCCAGTTACTGGGTTGTGTAGGTCAGATAGGCAGTGGCTCCATGTAAAATACTGGTATTCAGCTGCATCTAGTAAGACTGGTAGCCGACCCCAATATGGTTGGGAAAAGGCTAGGCAGATTGATTGCTCCTATCTGAAGTGAGTTCAAGTGAGTTTTTATCGTAGGTATAGCAAGCCCAGTTAATAAAATACAGATAATATGTATTCTAGATAGATATATTTCCTGATAGTGCTTTAAATCTTTCTGAATTTTTATTCGTTATCCACCACCACTTTTTTACAAAACAGCTGACTGATACACGATCCAAACACGATCGTGATTTTAACTTTTTTATGTAAAAAAACGTAGTTCGTAGTTCTATTAAATCATTGCTATAGATATTATGATATTCTATGAATGTAACAAATTGATATTTCCTTGGCTGTTTTAAATTGTTATATGACATTCCGAATGATTAATAATACAACTGTGATCATGGTTCCCAATGCATCCACATGATAGAAACGTCGTATTTTTTTAAAAGTTTACTATGATTTTACTACGTGATTTATCATTTTATTATTATATTCTGTAGTTTTCAAATGATGGCAAGCGAACAAGCCCACGACGATGGTGCTATAACTGGAAACAGCCATAAACACTACTCTCGAAAACAAACTATCTATGGTTAAAAACTCATTAGGTACCTTATGAGTCTCTCAAAAATTAAATTGGCAGAGTGGAAGTAGGACTATAGTAACTAGGTTTATCAATGTAACCTATTTATTTCGGCGCACTTGGACTTAAATTATGACTATTTAAATTAACTAAATTCTATTAATCTAAACTAACGACATAAAGAGAAAAGATTAGATTTTTTGTATGTTTGTTTGTTACCCTTTCACGCTAAAACGGCTGAATGGGTTTGGATGAAATTTGGCACATGGGTACACTCTGACCTGGGTTAGGACATAGAATACTTTTAATCCCGATATTCCCACGGGACTGAGACTTACGCGGGTGAAACCGCGAGGTATAGCTAGTATTATCCGGGGGCACGGCAGTGCCCCCGCCAAGTCGAGCGCGAAGCAAACACTGCCGTACCATCCTTTACTGGAACCATTTTGCCGCATTTTCAGGCCCCTATTTGAGAACCTCTGGATAAGATCAGAACGCAGAAATTTTCGTCATCCAGGAAACTATAATCACATACTTAAAATCCAAAATTTCAAGTCTGTAGGTCATTTAGTTCCGAAGTTAAGCGAAAGCAAAGTTTCGCATTTATGACATTCACTCACTCATGATCATCAGAATAGAACTAGTACTTCCCATAATCTCAGAGAGCTGAAATTTGGTACAGACTTAGGGTTTAATGGCCACATAAAGGGAAAACTATAAAAACTAGGATAATCGAAGATCTGGAGTACCTGGTGACCCTGATTAGAAAACATAAGAGCCCAACCAAACTATTAGAGATCGACATACCGTCTTTACAAAAAATATTCAACTTGGTGGGCCGCTTCATTTGATGTCAAAAATCGAAGGTCTGAAGTATCTGATGAAGAACCCTCAGCTGGTCTCAGCTGTATTAGAGATATGGTAATGCCCCCTTCTACTATTGGTACATAAAAAAATCGACTGTCATTGCAAAAATCCAGCGTAGTGGAACACATCTTCTAATCTAATTTAATCTAGCCTATAGCGTCTCACTGCTGGGCGAATGCCTCCCCTTCTGCTTTTAATACGCATATAAATAAAATTAAAGGAAAACTCTGGATAAGACTAGACTGGCTTTTATACTAATACTTACAAGTTTACAAGAAGAAATAGTCGAACGATTAACTTTATTCTACTCGAACATTACACAAATTAAATAAACAAATTACACAAAAATATTAATTTCGCTCAATTTCGCTCAAAATTTGGTCAAAATATAATGCATTGGACTAAGGCCCGTATTACAGAACGTCACTCAATACTCAAGCATTACTTAAAACTAGTTCCAACCAATCAAATGGCTTGAATCTAATTTTAAGTAATGCTTGAGCATTGAGTGACGTTCTGTAATACGGGCCTAAGAGTGGCGGTGATACCCGCACACGTCGCTAGATAGCGCTGACTGTATTTTAAAATGCGCTTACGTTTGTTTTTCCGATAACCTTATATGGTGAAGTGGCATCCGGCCGCGTTACATTCGTTTACGACATACTTCTACTGCGCTTGAAAACGTTTGCTAGGGATTAGGAGGCATTATTTGCATTTCGTTGATTTCGCTTATTATTTCGTGAGGTTTGCTAAGGTTAATTAGTAGGTTGTTATTATAACGAAGATTTGAATAGGTTAGGAATTTTATGATTAGTGATGGATTACTGATTATTACTTAATTATTAGATTTAAAAGAAGTTTTAATTGAATACTTTATTTAATTGTTAGTTATTCAGTACTCTTAGTTTTCTAGGTTTAATTTACAGTTAGGCAGTACTTCGAATCGCGTTCGTGTTTATAAGTACTTTTATAGTATTGTAGGTTTAGTTTATTTAGTTAGATATTACTTCGTTTCGTTTAAAAATATCATTAATTTAGCTGTATTTCAGTACTAGGTAGGTAATACCTTTGGTAGAAAGTTAATTGATAATTATATTGACACTTGTCTAATAATTAAGAAATTCGCTAATAATTTGATTCACGAATTATTGCCTATTAAGTCAAAATTTGAGATCATACCCCGGGCATGCGTGTACAGAGAACAATTCCCAATCTGTGTGGCGTATGCCCTAACAATTCACAAGAGCCAAGGTCTAAGTCCAAAAAATGCCCTCATGGACATTGGCACCTCCATATTCTCTTGTGGCCAAGCCTACGTGGCGCTTTCACGAGTAACCAATCTTCATGGGGTGCACCTCATAAATGTTGACTTCAATAGTATAAAAGCTCAAGCTTCAGCGATCACCGAATACAACCGGCTTAGGCGTAAATACCGCGCCGATATTTCAGAAATTAAACCGTCTAAACCGTCTAAAAGAATAAATAATGAACGCGAATGGGCAATACAAAAAACTGTTGCTACTGTACAAGAATCAGAACCGGAAAAAAAGAAAAGAAATATTTGTAATAATAAAAAAAGCAAAAGAAAAAACTACTCCTAAGAAGAAAGAAACTGTGTCAAATAAGAAAATCTAATACAATAAATCAATATGCCCACGTTTCTACAAAAAGGAGTGAAATCCCACCAAAAACATTCTGTAAAAAACTAGCCAAGTCTCGATGGAACTGCTTGTTTATCACTAAAAAGTAATGAAATCTAGACAAAGTCGTGCCAAGTCTAAGGTTCCTTACTGCGATTTCTTTATTATTATAGTTAATGTTGTGTGACTTGGTCGTTGAAGGGTACACAAGGGTACAAAACCAGGTGCTCTATGACACCATTGCACCAATCTGTCGCCAGACCCGCTACCCATTGTCAATGCTGAATGCATGTGTTGCACAATCAACAACAGCCTAAAATGAGACACTAGCGTCCAATTACCAATACCAGTATGGGCTATTATCTCGCTTAACAAACATAGGTAGTTACAACAGATATAACATTACGTGTAAACAAAATTGACTTGTACCCACTAACGTATAAAGAATGTTCAACGGCCAAGTCACACAACATTAACTATAATAATAAAGAAATCGCAGTAAGGAACCTTAGACTTGGCACGACTTTGTCTAGATTTCATTACTTTTTAGTGATAAACAAGCAGTTCCATCGAGACTTGGCTAGTTTTTTACAGAATGTTTTTGGTGGGATATTAATCTTATCATTTGTATTCTGAAGACTGATTCGCTGTTTTAAATGGACCTCGAAACATGAATCATCTCAAACAAAGCAGGCGTTCTCTTGTATAATGTGTCCAATGAGCGGTGAGGAAACCTGATAAATTATGAAGCTTCAGCGGACATAATAAACCCTAACATTAAGCTTTGACAATGAAGGACTGAACTGAGATATTTGGTTAAAACTTCACACATAATTCTGTTACGAAGATAACGATAATGCAGAAAGGTAACATATTGAAAAAAAAAATGATTTTTCTTTATCGATAGAATAGGGATTCAATATTTTGGTGTATGTTTTTGAGTATAATATATGGCCTCGTATCTTGAAAAAGGGATACACGATACAATTAAATTTTTGTGATACAAAAAAATTGCAAGGTTCCATCTGTTTTTATGGTTGTTATTCAATGGAGTTTTCTTTCAAACATTAAGAGTAATCGTATCAAGGTTTTTGAAAGGCAGTTTTAGTTTTAATAATACTTTTATTTATAAAAGACGGCAATTCGATTTAGCACAAACGTTGTTTTATTTCGAGCGCACACACATTATCGCCATCCCTTCTTTTGCCTTTCAAAAATAATGTCATCACTCTCGTTCAATCATAAATCAGTCGCATAGATAATACCTACGCTTAATCAGTCGCCCGTGGGCTCATCGACGATGAATCTATGTAATTTGTTTTACAAATCGGTGCGATCAAATTTATGTGATTTAAATAATTATGTTTAAGAATAAGAAAAATAATCATTTATTTGCAGAAAATACAGGTGTTACCCGTTGTAAAAGTTGGTAGTTTAGTACAGTCCATATTTTGCCTGTTTAGGGCATACCAATTAATTTTACATTAAATACTTAAGTACCTATTTATTTTAGAAAAGGTTAGTAGTTTAGCAAGATATAGTAATTATTTAATCAAATTAGTGTTGAATAGGTATTTATGTGACTGTGAACGATATAATATTATTTTTCTGTTATAATTTCGTGGCAAAAATTAATAAAAAATGGGTAGTAATAAAAAAACCAAACTGAATAGTACCTGCAGCGTTTCCAGGAGAATCTGCACAGGGCAATCAATGAACTAAGCAATAAGATCATGATAATAGTGAGTCGATTTCACCACCTTCACTAAAGCATAACCAACAACAATCTGTTCTCGCCTTGCAGAGTAATATTGGGTAAGCATTATATTTTCTAAGAACGTCTGTTTTTTAACCGATTTCAAAAAAAGGAGGTTACTCAATTCGACCGTACATATTTTTTTTTTAATTTGTTTTCACGGATAACTTCGTCGTTTATGAACCGATTTTGATGATTCTTTTTTTGTTGGAAAGGAGATATTTAAAGGGTGGTACCATGATAAGGAAACCAGGATCTGACTATGGCATCCTAGAGAAATCGATGGAACTCTTCAAATATTACGGGCAAACCTATAGCGATTTGGGTATTTTTTATAGTAATTCGTGCAGTTGCTCTTGGAAAGCACCATTTAGTTAAGTGGAATTGATGATGAAGACCACAAATAGCCACCGGAACTATTCAATAATAAGTATTTCACGGGTTGCGATTCAATTACTTTATTATGGTTGCAATGCAATTTATGCTCGTTACAATGCATATGGAGAAGTGAAGCTGATGGTGAAGCACCAGGAGAACTCCTCAACGATGAACGTCCCTGAATCGGGAAAAGCAATATTTTGTAAAAGGTGATGAGCAGTTGGCATTAGGCTAATGTAACTTAGATAAATTGACCCACTAAAAAGCGAGAAATAAAAACTTTTTTACAAAAAATACAACCGACTTCCAAACTACAAAGTGAAAAATAACTTTAATTTCAGAAGTCGGTGTCTTTAGATCAGTATTTTAGATTTTTCACAACGACTTCTGAAATTAAAGTTATTTTTCACTTTGTAGTTTGGAAGTCGGTTGTATTTTTTGTAAAAAAGTTTTTATATACCTACAACATAAAATAATTGTTTATCTAAAGAAATAGGTAGGCTAAAATAATATATGATTCATTTTTAGGTTTGAAATACGTCAACAATACATCATTATGTCCTGTCATTACGAATGATAGAGCACAAAAAAGGAATGGAGTCGATTTGATTTTTTTTTAAAGGTGAATTTTGCCCGACTACGACAAATCCAAAGGAGGGTTTTGACTTTTATAGTCTATGTATGTATGTTCACCTGTTTCCTCATAACTCCTAAATTACTCGTAGTATTTGAACAAACAAGGTATCGCTTAAAGCGTCACGTTTTCCGCTAATGCAAATATTTTGTTTATTACACATAATTATACTGTATGGAATTACGACACAATTTTTTTTATCTATTTTGTCAGTGGGGTGTAGAAAGTAGGAGAAGAGTGAAGTTTTTGGTGGTGAGTAATTGCTAGACAGGGATTTCTGCGTTTCTGATAGACTTGTCAGTATAGAAGCAGCCAGGTTTTAGTGAAGTGGGAGTTGCACTTGTTGAGAGACTCGACAGGATTGGGACAGCTTGTGACTAAATTGGATGTCTTGTGCCTTTGGCTGCTGGGGTCATACATTGATTTAAGAACTTTTCACAGTTTCTGGTAGTTTTGCAGTTAGAAAATTGACCGTGACGTATGTCGATGATTGGGAAAACATGTTTTCAATTACAAAGTTAAGTTTGTTCTTGGGATAAATTCATCCCAACTACGGAACCCTTCACCGTGCGTAGTCCGACATGCACTCGACCGATTTTTATATAAATATAGAAGATTATCATAATTTTTTATTTCATGTTGTACATAATTAATAAATATTTTAGATGGTAATAAAATATTTTGTATTATTTGTCTACTCTACTCCATAGTTCGCTATGTGGAAAAATTTCATGGACCGAGATAAATTAACGTTACTAAGCACGCACTTTTTTCTTAGATATGTTTCCATCTTTGTCTTGCACTTTTAGTTTGACAGCTGTGCGACAGTGACAAGAATAATGCTAAGCCAAAGTCCATACTAAGTAAGTAACGTTCTTAAATTCCGGTCAGTGATTTCGTTAGTTCAACTTTTGGCCACTGGTTCAGATAAGTTTGTGTGGCGGCGACGTGGCAGCTGACTACGGAAGATGGAACTGCCACTCTCCGCGTGCAGGGGAATTAAGCCACGCCCAACGAACTACTATTTATTTTCAATATGGGGCCTTAAAGATTAGTAGTAACAAAACTGACAGTAATGGACTCTCAAGCAAGAGATCTTATAGCCATAAAAGCGCTATACAGCGCTACAAACTTACTAGAATGAGAAGGCATAGACCATGTGACATTTTGTAAGCCATAACGATGATGGAAAAGTTAAAAATATATGGCACTGACTTATGCTACCAAAAAGCTTATCTTCTATCTATATCTTCTTTTATATTCTATATATATATAATTCTCGTGTCACAATGTTAATTGTCATACTCCTCCGAAACGGCTTGATCGATTTTTATGAAATTTTATATGTATATTTGGTAGATTTGAGAATCGGTCGTAATCTATTTTTCATACCCCTAAGTGATAAGGGTGGTCCACCCCAAACATTTATATGGCAAAACAACGTTTGCCGGGTCAGCTAGTCTCTCTATATATAAATATAAAATATCTGGATGACGGTTTCTTTTTTTAATGACGTTTTCTAAAAATGAAACCTAGCTAGATCGATTTATCGCCCCCGAAACCCCCTGCATACTGAATTTAATGAAAATCGTTGGAGCCGTTTCCGAGATTCAGATTATATAAATATACATATACAAGAATTGCTCGTTTATAGGTATTATAGATAGCCGTGTATTAATCTCGCATTAACTCGAAAATGGCTAGACCGATTTGATTTATTTTATTTTTTTATTCCGATCATTACTGGGGTGGTTTAGGAAAACCCCATAGGAAAAAAAGCCTTGAAAAAATCTAAATGTCTCACGAGTTACGATCTAACGACAAATAAAGTAAAATAATCCTCTTGATAGTCATGGTTGAAAAACGAAACACTGAAAGCAATTGCCACTTGTCTCGGCCCTCAAGACGTCTTACTCCAGTATCTAGTCTTACATTACCATTCAGGTACTTTATTTGGTAAACAGAAAATTCTACTGTCACTATACTCCATTTGAAATAAGATTAGACATTTAAATAAACCCTTTTTACAGTCCGTTCATTCGATTTTGACTTCTATTACGGTGGTGGCATGACAAATGGCAGCTGCAGTAAATAGTTGGTATTGTAACCACTTTTTTGCTTTTAATGTCATTCTTATGCCGACGGTATAGAAGTCAAAATCGGTTAAACGGACTGTAAAAAAGGTTTGTTTAAATGTCTAATCTTATTTCAAACGGAGTATAGATGATTACTGTTCTGAAACGAATACGTCTCATGACTGACATGAAGACTTTAAAACCTTATGTCAACTTTACGAAGCAAATTCAGAGAATAATAAAACTGCTCAAATTAAGTCTGAACACTGTTTTGCACAGATAAAACACTTTTGTCTGACCAAGAAAAGTTTTCACTTTATAATAACTTAGCCATTATCTGGGGATTTAGGTGGCCAATATAACTTAACTGCCGTAATTACGCGACGGATAGCTCGTCAAGTTTACACCTGTAAAGCTTCTTAAATTACTTGACACATTAGACTGAAATTATGTCGTATAATTTTTATAGAATACATAAGCACGCATAATTTCCGTCGGGGATTATGCCACTGTGCTTACATTCAACATTGTACAAGTCGCATCTAATACCAAGCAAACGATTCAAATTAACGTGGATCCACATAGCGAACATGTGCAATCAAGATCAACAAATAATTTCCCGAGAGTGGTTGCAATCGCTGGCTAGGCGCAGTAGGCTTTCAGTACTATCTGTCTGAATCTTGAATACATTCTGGTACGACCATTCAGTTGGAAACAATCGATATCGCCGTTGCATCATAATAGTTTGCTACGGTTTTGCAAGGAGCTGTGCAATGTTCATATGTTGGAATACACATTGTGCACATCGATTCATATCGGGGACATTAATATACCTAACCGTTTTTATGTCTATTTTAAGGAAATTAGGAGTTACTTCTTAGGGTTCCGTACCCGACAGGTGTCTAACGGAACCCTATTACTAAGCCTCCGCTGTCCGTAGTGTCCGTCCGTACGTCTGTCTGTCAGCAGGCTGTATCTCATGAACCATAATAGGTAGACAGTAGAAACTTTCACAGATTGTGTATTTCTATTGCCGATATATAAAAAATATAAAAATTAAATAAAGTTTAAATTTAATAGGGGTTCCCATACCATAAACTTTTGAATTTGATTTTTTTTTCTTTCCTGGCCATTTGGGTGTCATTGTCTAGAACTTATCGGGTAGAGTACAACTAAATGTTTTTAATCAACAAATATTAAAACACCGATTCATTAGGTAAGTATTTTATTGCAAAAAATAACTTTGTAATTAATTCCCAGTGTCACTATGAAATACAAATTTATTTTTGCGATTTTTATAATTTAAGATGAAAAAATATTCTTCTATTGCTAAACATTGTACGGTAGTACGGAACCTTGCTACTACCTACTTTTATTTTGCCTCATAGACATTTAAGTTATTTTAAACAGTTAAACATACCTTAAGATATGACTAGTTCTTATCTATTTTGTTTACATGCCCGACAGCATCTTAAATACTGACATGATTATCTAAACCTCAGCTGGTTAAATAAAGGTGACTGACTCTATGTTTAATTCTAACAGCACTGCAGATCATATTCACTTGGTTCTCACTCGACATTTTTAGAAAAACCTCAATTTTCAATCTTGAGTTACAATTTAAGACCTGTTGTTTTCAATTTCTCAATCCTGATTTCAAGACTGGTTTAGTGGGTTCATTCATAAGTCCTCAGGATATGTATTGTAGTTGTGTTTGATTCTTGAACGGACATCCCTATTAGCTATTGTATCCAAGACATTCCATACATAGTTGTTTCCATAACTGTACCTGGCGATCCGTTTCCATCATCCATGACTCATTCTATGACTCAATAATACGGCTAACACGGCAACATGGCGTCGTTTTCTGATAGATATCCGTCGAAAAATGGCAATGATCTCATGAACAACAAAACAGGCACAAACAATTTGTGCCTATTCTTTATAATCAGGTGTCTATATTAATCAATGAATGATAGTAGCGATGGAGTCTCAGTTTTTACAATATTATTAGATAAATCTGGGATGAAGAAGAATTAACGGTGAAGGAAAACATCGTGAGGAAACCGGCATGTCTTAGAACCGAAAATTCGAAGACATGTGACATCTACCAACCCGCACTGGGCCCGCGTGGTGGATTAAGGCCCACTCCCTCTCACAGAGAGGAGGCCGCAGTCCCAGAAGTGGGAACATTTATAGGCCGATGATGAAATCTGGGATGTCTCCAATTATTAAACCTGTTTTATAAACACATTAACATTGTTCAAAATTATATACAAAATTATATACATGATTACTTTGTAAAGTATTATATTATTTTAATTATTGTGAATGTGAGGACTATGTGGATATTATTATTTTTATTTCTCAGCTACTTTTAATGATGGTCTGATAGTTTGAGTAGTTTATGCGGCCTACCCAAATGTCTTTTCTTTGGTATTGTTCGTCGAGTTGAGCTCCTTAAGTTCTGAGTTAAGCTCCACGATTACTGACAAATTCTTGCACTGACTGAACAGGTCCATTCAAATCTGTGTGGTTCTTTCCTCAAAAGACGATTTCAGTCACTTATCTACATGGTCCTCATATTATGGCCTGACCAAGATTATGTCTGGACTTTAAAAGAGACTGCGGCTGTTTGTTTCGGCCTTTCTTCTCAGAGTAGTCAGATAGGAAACGCCGAACGCATCTAGCTTATTTTTTTTAGTTTGACGTGTAAAAGTAATTCCGATACCCAATTTACAGAATAAATAATTTCATTTCATTGAACAACACTGATGTCTTAAATTTACACTAAGACGATGGAGGTATTCGTAACATATTTCAAATTAGAGAAAAATTTATTCACGTACGGTTCTCGTCGAATAAAGCACGCGACACAAAGGCACCGCTCATCGCGCGACGAGCGGTGTCTTCGTATCGCGCCTATTTGTAGGAGCCTTAACGAGGACACCTTCCTTGAAAAAACCTGGCAGCTCCACACGCTTCTCAATCAGCCGAATACCTATTACCTATACCTATATTCTGCAGGTGCAAATATACATTAAGGGGATAAGCCTGGGGGTGTAAAAAGAGCACACTGTCTGGTAGCTCACAGACAAAGGCACTGGCTCCATTGAAAAAGTTGGAGCTGCGAAAACTTAAATTAGTTTAAGCGAAGAAGAGCCTTCAGTTAGTCAAACTTGGGCTGAGCGTCGCGCTGCAGGGCAATAACTTTTATCAAAGGCATTTCGGAATAAGCTCCAAATTGTTTTTAGTTCGGCGTTCATTATTATGCAACAAATTAACTCAAGACAATATTTATGTTATTTCTCCAGAATTAGTTTACCTACTGACAGTAAATTAATTTGTTTTTTATTTTTATGAGTCAATTTATTTTTATTTTATTATTTTACGAGTCAATTTATTTTTATTCTATTTTATTGTTGACATAATCTTCTCATTACAATGTTTTTTTTATGAGTTGTATTGCAATTTGTAGTTAGCTAGCGACCTCGACAATTGATCATATTATTTTTTGCTTGAGCAACCGGCAGCAAGTTCGTCATACTCCCTTAGATGTCACTGCAGTAGCGTCGGGGGTCGGGTTGCCTCCGTCCCTCAAATATGGCGAGGGGGGTAATGGCTGATCTTTGCGTTATGCTCGTGAACGGGTGCTGCTTGTGGTGACTAGTCGTCTAGCTGAATATGGTTTTGTTATTGTTACTAGTAATTAACTGTTCACTAATTTTACCTCGATGGTCGTAGTTTATCATTTATAACTTCCAATTACAGCTTTATGTAAGCGGGCACGCCTTTTATGCCTGGAGGCTTTTATTTAGATATTTAGTTCTGTTTACGATTAGCTTTTTTTTTTTAATTCTGCTTGAGTATAGTTCTCGATGTTTTTGGTTGGTATATTGGCGTGTGCTAGCTGACATATAGCCAATAATTAATATTATGTTTTGTGTTGCATAATGTAAGTTATTTTGCATACTATTGTATAGAATCTTGAACAGAGAGCTGTGCTGCTGGGGAGTTTGTTGCGACACTTCTTCTTCCCAGCTAAAGGCACTAGGAAGTGGTGAGGGTGGGCGTTTTTGGGGGACTGTCTTATGTAATTTTGACGTTCGAAAAGTGCTGATTCTCAGCCTAGTTTGAATAAATGACTAGTGCCAAGTCGGGCAAATAAAAGTGGCACGGCCGTACCATCCTTTTCTTGACTGCTTCAAAAAAAGGATGGTACGGCTGTGCCGCTTTTTTGACCCCCTATAACTTCGTTGTGGATTAAACTAGAAGCCTGTATTTCTAATAAACAAGCAAGCATAGTATAAACACGGTATATTTCACATTTCATTAATTATTATCACACTTATCCTACTTGGTAATGTACAAAGAAGGGCAACCAAGAAGGTTCGCACCATGCGTAATCTACCTTACGAACAGCGCCTCAAAGATCTTGGCCTTATCACACTGGAACAGCGTAGACAAAGGGGTAGGCTCATTGAGACGTACAAAATACTAACAGGACACTATGAAGTGCCCAGCCTTCAAGACCTTTACACTCTGAATGCCAACACAGCACGTGGTGAGCTGTTAGGCAGTAGCGACCCGACGGACCCTATCTCCCAGGAGAAGTCTTGTTCCTCACCTGTGGCTTGCCTTTATTGACCGGCTGGAGTGAACACTGACGAGGAACGAGCTCCCACCTCTTTCTTGCCTTTATTGGCCGGTTTGAGTGGAGATTCGCAAGAGCAAACGTACTCGGAGGAAGGAAGTATTCCAGTAAGATGCTCGTAGATGGATCTTGACCGTACTTCCGGGATTGTCCTGATAGCCGTGGAATACCTCTTCACTCCTCATAAGCACCTCAGGACATGTTGCCCTCTTTTCACTACGATACTATGTGCTAGCGACCGTTTTTGGGGACCCAATATTGAGTGTGCAAGTCACCCCTGCCATTTTCCTGTGTATTTTCTATAAAATATTGGTCAGGCAGGGGCCATAGTCTTTCCATAGTTCCAGGTAACCAATTCATTATAGCCACCCCAATCCATAGCCCAATATGTTTTGTTTCCATGTTCTGCAATAGTCCTACACCAACCGGGGGTTGTCCTTGGGTGCACTTGTATAGTGCGTGCATACAGGGATATTCGTCGGTTGGTGCCTCAACACTTATAAATGTTTAAGGGGCCTCTGCGAGTTGGCTTCGGCCCCTCGTACGCCTTCCCCAAAGGTCCGAGACCCCAGGGTCCCGAGATATGTTAAAGACATTTAAATAATCATAATAATATTTTATGCTTCATATGACTACGCAAGCGCAGTTGAAGACACAGATTGTTGACAATTATTATATTGTTATGTATCTACCTATCTACATACCTATATGTCATGAATCGCCAAATCGATTATCTACTCTAGGCTCTAACTAGACACGAACACCACGCGACACGATCGCGATCTACAGCTAAAGTTGATCACTCTGTGATCAACTTTAGCTGTAGATCGATCATTTTTTTTTTTTTTTATAGAATAAAATAAAATTTAAATAAAATTCTGTATGAATTTGAAACAAAAAATAAAAATCAATTCCATCCCTTAAAAAGCACCTTACATAACGAGCCGCGGATGCTCAAACACCCAAACGATTAACATATGAAGGGAATACAAAGAGCCTAATCATATTATCAGCTCCTAGATTAGCGGTAGGAAGATATAAAGGGTCCATTGTAGTGCGGCAATGTCGGAACCTCCTCGTCTCTCCTCGCCTTTCCTCGCCTCTCCTCGCCCCGGTACGCGGAAATGGCGGCGGAGAACGGAGACAGCGACATCCGGCGAGGTGAAGCTAGCGGTACCCGGTTCAGTGTAAACCCGGGTATTATCGGACGAACACCCACCTACGACCCACTTTTGGAAATACCCGTTATTATCCGCCACTCTGACGGATTACGGCGTCTTTTTGGACTCCATTGACACTTTAACTTATTTTTTTTAATTCAGCGTAATTTGTTTATAATGAAGACTTGTCATTGATATTGATTTCAATATATTATATTTTATTTAAAACATTATTACACAATTTCATGATCTTTTTACTTGACTTTAGGAAGGAGGAACGATTTAGTATTCATCACCATTATTTGTTAGGTATAGTAAATTAGAATTGTAAAAGTAATTGTAATGAATTTACCAACATAATAATTATTTGCAAAAATACATCAAAATTTTTAAAACATAAGACAACATTTTTACTATGTTTTCTTTTAGCGGTACCTACAAAGCCGTGTTCGTTTTCAGTTGTTACGATAATCTACTGACAGACATCGCACAGCCAAAACCATACCTATACGCTAGTTTTAATTAGTACATCTATGGCCTAAACCGTAGTAGGTCAAGAAACATGAAATTCTGCACAAGATATTGTATATGTAACGAAAATAAGCATTAGGCACTAAGGAAGGATTTTGAAAATTCTTGCCCTTAGTGGGGTTAAACAGGAGATGTAAATTTGAATGGAAGTTCGTCATTTTCGACGATGGCAAGTAATTATCCTATCGCATCGGTCACACGACTGAAACAAAATTGTCCTTACACTGACAGAATGTGTCGTGCATAAAGGCACTATTCTAACACTTGAAAAACGCCATCTCACGAGAAACGCACACTTTACTAACAACGGCAGTTGCTTCTCACGAGGGTGAAGCGCCCTCTACCTTAGCGATAACAAACTAACGACACAGAGGGGTTACAAAGCACAGACGAAACCCCTGTGCCATAAGTCATTCGGGCTATTGTGTCTCAATTTTAAGGGTAGATGGGGTGACAGAAATACTTTTTAGATAATACATCTACGCTTTTTGATAAATACTACTTTGGGAAATAAAAGTTGATTCAGGGTTGATTTTTCCAACGCTGGATGATAAAAGGCTCCCGGTTATCAAAGGATTTTGAACAATTTCAACCATTTTTCCATACAAAAACTGTTAAACGTCAATTTTATTACACGGATAAAAGATACACATTTACATAAATATAGATACTATATCACCACAGATTTAGCCTACTCTAAATCTGTGACTATCACGGACCCCATATATACTTATTCTACTCTTTGATTAAGGTTATAAGAAAATATACATAATAGGTTATATTGGGGACTTTTGTTTAGACCAACCTGCCTGTTTAATTTATTTAACGAAACATCGCAAATAATAATATCAAGATAAAACATTTTGAAAAGAAATGGGAGAATGGATAAGCCAATGAACGTGAAACTACAAAATAAAACATACGAATTACTTATGAAATGCGTAATAATATAATATGTTTTAAATTCCTACCTCTAATTTATTGTTTTTGCACCGCTACTAAATGAAGACCAGAAATATATTATTATCTACCGACAACTCTACCCTTTTTTCTTTTTCTTGTCCGCTTTCTCTTTGAGTATCAATTGGGACTCCAACATAAGCATATAACTCTCCAACTTCTTTCCCCAAGGCGTGTAAGACAAATACCATGATCTATACATTTCGTTTTCATATGTACCCATGCAGTCATATCCACCATCGACTACGCCTGCCACAATTTCTGTAGGTTGAAGAGGCTTGTAATAAAGTTCAGCCAACCGTTTACCATTCAACACCTTTTCAACTGTAGTTTTAATAGCACTTATACTGTAACCTTTTAAAGTTTGGGCTGTAGAATTGACATCAAAGTCACGATCGACACCGTGGAATTTCATCAGCATATGTGTCAGAGTGTAAGAAATGCTACCGTAATCAGTACTAGGAATCATAATAGTCGATGGAAACACTTTGGACATTAGAGAAGATTTTGAAAGCCACGGTTCTGTCGCTGTTCCAATGACCATTATTCTATCTTCCATCGAAAGTGGTTTGATTATTTCTTTGAAAAAATCTCTTGATAAACGCGTTGGATCAAACATCTTCTCCTCTTTAGGTACCTTCTTGTAAAATAATTTATCTGCATCGGAGACAAGTATAACAGTCGGTTGCATTAATCGACTTATTTTGTTTACGAATGTAAACATAGTTTTTTGATTTTTTGGGCCCACAAATTTATTACACACATTGAAAGGTGAGAGATCAATCAGAAGGGAGTTGGTTTCTGTAGCGATGGCGTATACTAAGGTTTTCTTACCGGTGCCTTGAGGGCCAACAATTAGTTGTGATCTTTGCGCGTTTGGACAGGTAGATCCGAGAGTCAAAAGACAACGAATCCTAACCTGCTCTTTTACATCACCTATACATGGCGGTGGAAACATCGGTGTCCAAAGTACGGCTCTGCAATCAGCAGCAGCATAGTTCCTGTCACCCCAGTAGTCATCGAGTGTCACACGAGGATATCTTTTTACAATACCGCTATCAGCTAACTGTTGGAACATTACTTCGGGTAGTATTTTTTCAGGTTTACGAGGCTTTACCTTTTTAGGCTTTTTCCTCTTTCTGGTCATTGGTAGTTGCATTTCAAAGTCAGCATAGTCAGATTTTAGAGCACTTTTTAAAATTTCTAGTTCTAATCTCATCATTTCATCTGCAATTGGGCGTAGATCTAGGTTTATGCTCTTATATGCGTCTTCTGTAATAAGCTGCATGATATGACCTTTTATTGCATCCTGTTGCGCATCGGGTGCATCTATGCCATTCCATCCAATTTCATAATTTAGCCAATTAAATTTTAAGTTATCGTGGAGTTGGCCAATTAATATGTAAACACCGGGGTCACTGTCGGGATTCATTCGTGCCTTCCTGTATTCTTCAAGCAATTTCTGTTGCCTTTTTTTAGCTTCAGAAGCTATCCTTTTTTTTTCTTCACGTGCTGCTGCTTTCTCAGCTTTTATCTGATCTGCACTTTTTGGACTTCCTTTTTCAGCTTTCAACCTCTTCTCTTCACCTTCACGCCATTCAACGTATTCTTCGATTGTAAATGTTTCACCGCTTACAATTAAAATTGATCCACCTTCGTCAGGCCAAGGAAATTCATCGAACCCACGAGTTTCATTAAACCATTCTGCAAACCACTCTCTAATTTCATCGGTTATATCCTCCATTATGTTTCCTTCTCTTAGCTTGAGTACGCGTGATTTTTCTTTTATATTTTCTTTCAAAAATTCCTCATAATATTTACGTCTAAATTCCCGTCTGACTTCTTTTACCTTTTCTAACTGAACTTTTGCTGATGGCGGTCGATAAGAAGAAATAACCATACCAATCCTTTCTTTCAGTTTAGTCTCTCGGAATTTTTTGCGTTTTATCTCCATAAACTGTTTATAAATTTTTTGTATCAGTAAGGCAGCTGCTTTCCTGATTTGAAAGGATCGCTCTGGTTTTTTTAATCCAGATAATTCTAAGTATAAGTCTTCATCTTTAAAAGTCTTATGTTCAATCTCCTTTATTACATATCGTGATCTTTCCATTCTCTGAATAGTATAAGCATGACTGTTGAGTAAATCCAAGAGCCTTTCAGCTTCTTTCTCTTCTGGTGTTAGAAATACTGATTTCTCAGTGTTACCCGTCGCATCATACGTTTTGGTAGCTAATTCTTCCATCTCTTCATCCAATCTTTCCTGTTTTTCTGCTTCTAATTGCTCTAGTTCTTCCTCAGTAAGAGGTGGGTCTCCCAACCGATTGCCGGCAAATATTTGGTCCATTATATACTGCATTTCAGCTACACGTATTTCGAATGGATAGAAGAATGGACAAAGTATTTCAATATCTTGAGGTTGTATTAGCAATTGTTGTAACGCGTTATCAGGATATGTGTATTCGAAGATTTCTACTTCTTCTAGTGTTTCTTTTAGTTCAATAATTCGACAAGTGATACTATCTATAATTTGCTTTATGCATGGTCTTCTTTGTACTTGCTCCATTTGGTCATAGCAATCGCATAATCTGTTATACAATTCACAATATTTACCATAAACTCTACTGACTATTTCAACGGCAGTTGCCTGAGGCTTGATACCAATGCTCTCAATTGCCAATTCTTGTAAGCGCACATCCTCTGCTAGAGCCTGTTTGAACTCCTCTTTAAGTGCAAGCCATCGTTTATAGTAGTCTTTATTAGACATTTTGAATACTAAATGATTTTCGGTGCATTTGTGCAATAATAATAGGTAATAAAATATATAAAAAAAATCTATAAACTTATTTCACGCCTGTCATTCTTTTGAGCATGACAAGCAAAATTTGACGTATCTCACAAATACAGACCGTTCACTATAACTTGTCCCTCGTCATGTTGGCACCATTGCTTGTCAAGCTTAGTTTCAAAACTATTATTTACTAGCTTCTGTCTGCGACTTCGGTCGCGTGGAAGTCCTAAGACACCACAATATACTACAATAACAGCCACATTTTTACAAAACTTCCCTGTATACTACGTTTGTAGTTTTATTCTCAGCAGCCAAAATATACAGAGTTAGGAATGGTGACTCGGGAGCAAGCGACGTAACAGTTGTCCGTGTGAGATGCAGCTTGTCCTGTAGTGCTATTCTGTAACCATCTCACCGTGTTATCTTAGGTGAAGTGAGCGTGGAGTGAGCTATCAGTTGCTAAGGATTGACACTATTGGCAGCTCACTTCATCTAAGTTATCACGGTGAGATTTTTACAGAATAGCACTACTGAGGTCGACACCCGCAGCCTTCAGCCTTCGGTGTCCGCCCCTGTGACTTGTTGATCGCAAAGCATACGCTCCCAGAGAACTGCACGTGCTTAAATTGGTAATGGTGGGAAATTAGTGGTATACGTGCTATAGTTTGACCAATATAATATAGAATAAAGTATATCCATTTATTTTTTTACTTTTATTTATTACGTTGCATCACACTAAATAAAAAAAAATATCTTAATGTACGCTGTCCTTGTACAGCGTCATATTTGTTTGCTGCACCGGTTGACGTCATTACGTCGGCGCCAGCTGTCGCTGAAAACCAGCGCTGGGGCTCTGTCTTGCATAGGGTCGTAGCATAATGCTGAGCGATAGCCGATTTGCGTGGATGTGACGCATGCTTCCCCCAACCTTATCTCATTTTTATATTTTAAACATTTTTTTTCTACGTCATGTTTACCGCAAATAAACGTTTTTCTTTCTTTCAATACCGCTGTACCGCGCCTTAGGAAGGCGCGCGGCGAGACGGGAGAGCAGTGCAGGCCGCTTATTCGTCAAAACTCTCGGTGCATGGCATCCCGCCCGCCGCTCATTGGTCAACACTGCGTTGCGGTCATTCTTAAGGCGCGGTACAGCGGTATTGGTCAAACTATATAAACACTGTCTCGCCACGTTTCTTGGCATGACTTTGAGCCGGGTTCCGTTACACAGATATACAACCGGAAGTCCACTTGCCATTTGCGAATTGAGAAATTCTACGGGGTAATGTGTGGCATCATCTTTCTCCACATCAGTATTAATGGAGGTGTAAATCACTTCACTCCCTTCAATTTGTAAGAGAATATTGTGGTTGATCGCTGCAGCTTGATCATTTTCGGAGTTAAAATAGAAACACGCCCAAGAATTCTCTTCGTACGGTATTTGACTGATGTCCCCGTATACCAGACGAATAAGATCTTCTAAAGTGGGATCTACTCTACCAAGAGTCTCTGGTAGAGTGCCTTCACCAACTTTTAAAAGAACATCGGAGAATTCTTGAGTATTTGAATTCCCGCCAAGCCGAGCTCGTATGATGATGGTCAAGGGCAGTCTATGTACTCTCGAACACAGAGTCGACCTTTTCAACGAAGTATTCATTTTGTTTGTCAGAACTGTGACACCACCCATCATATCTTGGTTCCTGCGGATGTCCTGCAGGGTTCTGTTTACAGCTTCCACTGCTTTTCTATTTGCCATAATGCATTCATACCATACGATGAAGCGCAATCCCTATGCACACATCCCTTGTTACTGTTGCGTGACACCCCACAAACAGGCGTTTCGATGCTCTCTAAATCGATGGGAATCTTAAACATGGCGTGCGCTGTTTTGTCACCAGGAAGCAGTGTGGCAGCGATTCCAGAAGATCCACACACAGATTTTAAAATCGCTAGGACAAATCTGCTGTCAAAATCTGTAAAAAATTATTTTATTCCTATAGTCTTTAACTCTAAAATGATCAGAACACAACCTTGAATGTTTTGTGACTGTAAAGTACTTATAACGTAGTAGTTTCCCATAGCTTACGAAGTTTTCCTTTTTACTATTACAGACATAATAAAAAAAAAATCGTTTTACAAAATGTAAAAAAAAGAGTTAAAAAAAACAGATGGGAATCGAACTTACTACCCCAGGATTGCAAATCATCCGTCCAACCGCTTAGTTATTCGCTTTGTTGAAAGTTAGCTGAAATAGCCGTTCCTATATAATTGTCATGATTGACTGCATAGTTCCATAAAGGTATAGATAGATAGCGTGATGATAATCATTTAAAAGTTAAATCGGTAACTATCTACAATATCCCAACCTTTTGGCGCGTCCTTTTGCAATTTGCGGAGACAAATACGAACATAATGTAATATTGCTCATCCCCCATAGCAAATAGCGTGATAGTCTATACCCTACAGTTGGAACAGACAAACATTCTAAAAACTGTATTTTCGGCATAAGAATCGATCCCAGACCTCGTAGCAATAACTTTCTTTCAAAAATATTCAATGTACAGTTTTAACTTCGCTACGATTTTATTATAATTATTTATAGATAGATATACATAATCGAAAAAAAATCGTATTCCAAAATATTAAAAAAAGAAAATAAAAAAAACCGTAGCCGGGAATCGAACTTACAACCCTATGTTTGCAAAGCAATCGTCCAACCGCTGAGTTAATTGCTTCGTTGCAAATTACCTAAAATAGCCGTTCCTATATATTTCATGATTGACTGCTTAGTTCCATAAAGGTATAGCGTGATGATAATCATTTAAAAAGTTAAATCGATAACCATCTACAATATCCTAATATTTTGGCGCGTTTTTTTCCAAAAATACGAACATAATATAATATTGCTCGTCCCCCATAGTAAATAGCGTGATAGTTTATACCCTACAGTTTGACCAGACACACAGGGAATATCTTTGCAAAATTTTAAAAGAATCTGTCCGGTAGAATTTGCGCCATGCTGGAACTTACATACAGACAAACAGACAAAAATTCTAAAAATTATGTTTTCGACATTAGAATCGATCCTAGACCTCCTAGTAATTACTTTTTTTCAAAAATATTCAATGTACAGATTTGATTTTGCTATGATTTTATTATACAGGGCGTCCCAAAATTATGGGACATGAAGGGAAAGTACCTTAAATATCGTAGATAGGGTATTTTGCTGAAAGAAGACTTTATGTTATTTTTAAAAGTTAGTAATTCTGCATTCAAAGATTTTCAAAAAATTACTTGCCTCGTTTGGGAATCGAACCGACTTAAATGTAAAAAAAAACACCCCTACTTTTATGATGCCAATCGAAAGAATGGCCAAAAAATAATAAGTCTTCTTAAGTAACATAGTATTTTGAAAGAAAGGAACAGCGTGAAATTAATCATTTTAATCAAATTAAAAACACATGAAACTGCCGTAGGTAGTCAATTAAGTTGGTATTTTTTTGTAAATTAATTAATTAAATGCTCAAAATGTGATCCCTCTTGTCTTACGCAAATCGCCAATCTTTTAATGAGTCCGCTGCCTGTTGATTTTCTTATCATTTTATGGTGAATACTCGATATGATATGGCACAATTCTGTTTGTAAAGTTGCCCACGTTCTCGTATCGCTTTTTGTATAGCATATCTTTCACGTATCCCCAAAAGAAGAAATCTAATGGTGTAAGGTCCGGGGATCTGGCCGGCCATCTAATCGGTCCATTCGTACCAATCCTATGCTATAAAGTATTTTATGAAGTGGGTACTTATTTACGAATAATCAATGCTATCTATGGAATGATAATATCGCTACTTTTCGAACGTCGTCGTCGGCAATCAATAACTTTCTTGAAGTTTGACTCAAACATTTTACGTTGTTCGTTTCTTTTAAAATACTATGTTACTTATGAAGACTTATTAGTTTTTGGCCATTCTTTCCATTGGCATCATAAAAGTAGGGGTGTTTTTTTTTTTACATTTAAGTCGGTTCAATTCCCAGACGAGGCAAGTAATTTTTAGAAAATCTTTGAATGCAGAATTACTAACTTTTAAAAATAACATAAAGTCTTCTTTCAGCAAAATACCCTATCTACGATATTGGTACTTTCCCTTCATGTCCCATAATTTTGGGACGCCCTGTATATATAGATAGTTCAAAATGGCGACTGACAGAAAAGTGCTACCAAACGCGTCACGGGTCAAGTTATAATGAACGCACTGTAGATTTTTCTAACATACGTTTATAGACAAACATTTTAACATAATGCCTGTTGCAAAGGCTGTTGACGCTGTCTTTCCAAATTATGACGATACCATACCATCCGGTGAGTGGGATAGTGGTCAAACGCAAGCCTATCATACATAAACTCGCGCCTTCTTCTGATGGGGGTAGGCAGAAACTATAGAACTCCACCTGCCACGATCAGATAAAAATCGACAGTGGTATACTTAGATGGTTTGGTTGATTAGAGGATGGATAAAAGGCTACTCACATAAGGTATTTGCAAGACATAATATATGAGTGGAAACGTCGGAAACGCCCTAGAAGCACCTACAGTATAGTGACGTTCTTCAGAAAGATCAGGGTGCGTTTTACTTGCAACCGGCGTATGTGTATGACCAGATGTATGAACGTAAACGTAGCAAAAGGAGTATGTAAGGATCGTAGCAAGCCGATCAAGAATAATTATATTTTTTGATGTGAAACATCTATAACGGCGGGTCAGACCAACTGTTGGCGTGGCGACGCGTTGCCACGCCAATAGTCACCATATTTATTTCCTGTCGCAAAACTATCCTTTTGTGCATATTACCTGCACATAATAATTTCAAAGTAGTCCACGTAAAGCACCCATCCAAATAGCACCTGCACGAAAAGCACCTAGCCTAGTCCTAGAAAATTGATTCCACGAAGAGCACTTAGGTTCTATTTTATTTTTATAAATAAATTTGTCTAGGCGACATTTAAAAATCAAAAATTCGCGCGACACAAAGGCACCGCTCGTCGCGCGATGAGCGGTGCCTTTGTGTCGCGTCGCGTATCGTTCTGGTCTGCACAAGCCTTTACTTTTTAACTTGTACGCCTGTTTTACCTGTTTTATTATTAGGTAAGATTTAATTAAGGCTGACTTTGCAATAAATGTGATATGTAGAGACTGATTATGATGTGATACATTAAAAATAAGTGTTATTATTAAGTAAAATTTAATTAAGGCTGATTTTGCAATAAATGTGATATGTGGAGACTGATTGAGATATATTAAAAATAAAAATATAGATTAATAATTATAGTGATTTTTATTATTTTTGATTTCTTTTAATGTCGCCTAGACAAATTTCGTATGTACGTAAGTATGTGTAATTAATAAACATTCTAGTGATTTTTATCGATATCTTTCATATAATAACGTCCTGTAAAACAAATACATCCCAGCAGTAGGCTGCTGAGTCGTAGGTGCTCTTCGTGGACAAAAATATAAAAACAAATTTTAATCCACGAAGAGCACCTGGGTGCTAACTAACTTTCTATGTGTAACTAATTGCTAAACCACTGCGCCAAGCCGTGTCAAATCCCTCAAATAATGATTAATTAGTATAGCGTGATTTTAGCAACATTTAAAATTCCGCTAATTTGTCAAATTATTTTAATCTGCACCAGAATATTGCAAAAGTAATAATTATGTACACAGAGAGGAGGCCTGTATCCCAGCATTGGGAACATTATAGGCTGATTATGTATGTCTAAATAATTATGACATGAAAACTATAATGACTAAGGCGCGTCGCTCACTGGTAAGTCGAGGCGAGGTCGCGGGGGCGTCGCGACTCTAGTACGAGTATATGAGCGCATTGCCATTTATTCTTAAGAAAACATAGATGCGGCGCGCTGTTTATGCCCGCGGGCCGCGCCTCATCGACGCTGCGCCTCGACTCTAGATCGTGTGAGCAACGCGCCTAAAAATGCATTCTAAAACTTGGAAGATACGGCATTTTTGGTCGAATAGCCCTTAGGGGTTGTTCAACAATGGACTGTAACAGTAAAAATGTTTTAAGTGTGCCTCCGTACGTTCCATTGAACATTTGAATAGAGTGCGCACGCGCTGCCGCTCGTCACTTACATCCGCTGCGTGACGCGTGGCTAGGGGGTGGGCTGAGAGATAAGCGACAACGGGGCTGTTTAGATTAAAGAAAATAATAATTGTAGGTACATTTTGTGGACTTCGACAACCAAATACTCGATACATGGCTGAAATTTCGTACGGTCAACCGCAAATTTGTGGTAACATTGACAGCATCTTTATGTTTTAGCAGTAAGGGTAATCTTCGCAGTGCAAGTGTTACCACTAATATGTTGACTGTGCAGGGTCAATTTTTTTAACGATATTTACTTAGGCCGAGTAGAAGTAGGTATAATAAGATCTCGGACGAGTGTTTTTCTATTTATAACTTTCGATTTTCCGGCTATTCCTTAGGGTTTTTCTTGATTTAAATTTTTTCCTAAACCACCCCAGTATTGAGGCAAATAAAACAAAATATAAAATACAATAGACGTGGATATATTTAGTAACTTGTTCCGCTTAGCTATTTCTAAAGAGCCATAAAAAACTCCTGAAAGAAATCGACACGTGTTTCACCTCTCAACGAGGCATCCTCAGGATGACGATGGACTTGTTGCGAACTCGAACACGGCGTGTTGCCACACCAAGCGCTGAGTGCACAGTCGTGTTTCAGTCTGCACTCAGCGCTTAAAAAAAAATATATCCACGTCTATTGTATTTTATAATGGATTTCCGCAAGGTCACGCCTGAATCAATTAATTATCTAAAACAAAATATATAAAAAAACATTTTTTTACATACCTATAGGTATATATAATGTAAGGGGTGTGCATATAATTTATTCTCCAGTTCCGCTGTCTTCTCTGTCTTGCCCCATAACCCACAGCCCGCTACTTCCCTTATCTTGGACCCAAAAGCATCCCCAAAATGCAACGTAACAATGATTTATTCTGCAACCCTCGCTGTATTCATTACTGGTGTAGAAATTTAAGCCATTTATTTTGTTAACTCTGTCCCGGGCAATAAAGTAGGTTGAGGGAGCAATTTCAAGGGATGGGTGTAAACGTAGTTTGTAATCTTAATGTTTCCATTTAATATTGTTTGAATATTTAAAAAAATTATTAGTGTAAAACAAATAACATTTTTGATTTAAAAAAATACAGTAATTGAACATTAACAGAGGTAACTATTAACATTAGCATGCTTGTACATATTGGAAATGGGAGTATTTGTAAAAAAACATCCTCACCTATTCAGTAAAGCCGATAGCCTCAATGATCATAAGGTGGGCAAAATGTCAAGGGATCCAACAAAATTAGCAATGCCAAGATGTAGAACAGCGTACTGCCATAAAAACACGAGTCGAATGGCAATACAGATATTTAATCATATTCCGAAGGAAATTAGAGAACTGCGAACCAGTTTATTTCAAAAGCATCTCAGAGCATGGCTGATAGAAAACTGTTTTTATAGTATTAAAGAATTTATGAATTCTAGAACAAATAGGAAAATTGCAGGACTTGTAAATTACATTTGACATTTTTATTTTAAGCTATTGACATAATATTTTGTAATTTAATTTCCAATTTAATTTTAATTTTTAATTTTTGTAAGTCGATTTTTAGAAAATTTGTAATTTAATTATTTTTATTTGACATTTGTAATTAATTTATTTTTATTTGACATTTGTAATTTGATAATTTAGACAATTCTTGATTTAGTACATATTTTTTCTGACATTGGAATTTAATTATTTTGTTAAATTAGAATCATTGTTATTGTCACAAAATTTGCATGCCGAATTTAGTTGGCGGAATATGTTGAACTATTGTGTATTGTTATAAAATCTGTAAAATACCATATTTCAGGCAAATAAATGAATCTATCTATCTATCTAACTTACTTGGAAAACTTACTGATGAAGATTAACATTTCGCCGTCCCCGCCGTCCCCATATATTGTGAGAATGATAATGATGAATAGAGAGGACTTATTTATAAGAACTATCATGTTGGACCTACTGTTTGTATACCTAAGTTCTAAAAACAAAAAAGCTAAATTATAATTCCAACTTTTTTAAATTTGTTACCGCCTTATTATTCTGAGCCCCATTTAGTTTCTCACGGGGTTACATCTATGTTATGGAGTAAGGATAATCTAGAAATTAGTGACGCCGGGGCATCGCTCCACCCACACATTTACGGCCCGCCACCGGAACTGAACGGCACAATGATTGACTGGGAAATAGACTGATGTTGTGCAGGGGTGATCCCGATTTATATATCTTTGCGATGTAAGTAAATAAATATTGGATGCTAAAGTGTTTGTTTATTTTGGGTGGTTTTTAATTGTTTCTTGATATTATTAACCAGTTTATTGAAGGAATAAGAATTCTTAAGGTTTAAGTTAAGGCCAGTTAAGTCGTTCAATCTGTCAAATTCGTACCTACGACAAAAAATATCATGTCGGTCGTCTATTGCTTAATTTACTCGATTTGCTATGATCACACGATCACACTGTCGATCGTTAAAAATCCAGAAAATCTGAAGGCACCTTATAACCCATGAATAAACTATTAATTTATTTACAAAACCGTTATTACTATTTAGTAATTAAATGTTAATATCTATCTATTATGGCTATAAAAGTACTTATAAGCAATAGCAAAAAAAAAAAAAACCCGGTGCGCATAATTAAAACAAAAATAGTTCGTAAGATAAATATAACAGATGATAATTCAAATAATGAATATCACAATTACAGTATTAACTCAACCCTATAATATCGCTACGAGGTCTTTTGTACCGCATGAGAAAAAAATACTATGCAATGCACGGTTGTCACCGCAGATTTTCTAATCGACGATCCGACGTTCGCAAGAATAACCCGCACGCGCGTATATTCGATATGCATAGTGGGTTCTGTCAGACCCTCAATTTAGTACTCGAAAGGTTCCAGAAAACTTACTCAAATGGACTTTAGTTACGTTATTTTTCTATTGGAATAGCAATTATTTCCGATTGGGTGATAAAACCAAGTCAAGGCATTAAAAATAAGGAATTAAAAAAAAACAAAATAATGAAAGTATTACAAAAATATATATACATATCTACACATACATACTTTCATAATTATTTTTTCAATTGACAGCCATCAGAGCACTAGGGAAAACTGGAAATAAACTACATCTAACTAGCGATCAATACTACCAGGCTGTCAGTTGAAACGTCCAGACTCCGCATAAAACAATAACAGCAAATGAACAAGAACAAGCCTTATCGATTTTAATCGACAAGCGAGTATCAATGAATAGAAATGTGCGGATATATCCGAAACGGTATCGAATCGCGTCATACAAAGCGGTCGAAAGGACGGCGAGAGCTCTTAATTAAGAGCGTAACGTGTACCGGCGCGTGGCGGGTTAGTCACAGCACTAGTGCGCATTGTATTTAGAGTACTCGTAGTTATAATGTTGCTCATTTAAGCCGTTTTTCGAGCCTGCAAACTAATGCAAGCGTTCCGTTATTCAAGACTGTTGTTGCAAAAATGAGGTATGTAACAAATGGGGTACTTATTTGTGATAGTCTTGCAAACCACGTGGTTATTGTTACTGTTTGTTAAAAACAAAATGAAGAAAGTTACTGACCGTTGAAAATCGAAACAGAGAAGGTGCAATATTTTTTAAATTGTTATTTAATAAATAATGAATAAATTGTAACTCGGATTAATCAAGTTATAATATCAAAGTTGGGTATCAATTCTTGGCTTCAATTTTTTTATCAGTTTCCACTCAATCCGAAGAGCATTTACTGCATCAGAGCAGTTATCTCCGCTCATTACTGATGCAGATAAAGCTATCGCCCTCATCACAATCATTTTACCGCTTTACCGAGCATAATGAGTACCGCTTTGATGGAAAAGCGGTAACTTTTAATTGCAGCTCTCCAGCGCCCTCTGTGGCCATCCTTTGAACTCACGCCTCGTCTGACATTGCTACTGACATGAGTTAAATTGTACAGAATTTTTGAAGGGTTTTGTCTCTTGTAGGAGGTCATACAGGTCGTAGAAGATAATGTGTATTTACTATGCTCAGACGGGCGAACTCCCTTTTGTTGGATTGAAGAATTTTGTGTGAATAAATAAAAGCTAAATCCTGAATTATCATTTTATCCACTGCACCTTTAAACTCTTCAAATAACGGACGGGGTTATGACTAGCTAGTCAGTTATATACGATTAATTCCGCGTAATACACCGGAATTTATTATTTAAGCCTTTTAGGCTTACACCGACGTTGCATTTGTGGTGTTAAAATTATGGGCAAAGCAATGTATATAGGCTATTTTATTCTATCAGTTTTTAAATTCTTTAAATATGTATCTAAAACACTATTATTTTATATTACGAAATCTATGGCTCCGCGCAGACCAGAAAAGAGCACAGTAGGGTCCTTCAATTAATTTAAGTACCTACCCATAGAATAAATCTGAACGAACATCGACGAATATATCACAGTTGGTTGAGTGAAAACGTGCCAGGTGGACCACCACGCAAAGTCACGTTAAAGATAACCACGCTTTTAATCTTGCAGTTCATCTTGACACACGAGCTAATCAAACAGTTGTTCTTCATTAGCTGGGGTCGAGCAGGGCCCAAGCAGAACACGAATTCGCATATCCAAGCGTGGTCATTCGTTAAGTTCATCTATGCTACGCGAATTCTTGCTTTGATCATGCTGGGCCAGCCTTGCGTAGACGCAGATTTATGTGCGGGGAACGCTGCACTTAATTTTTTTTAAAAGACGAGCGATCTTTGTTCACAATGTCCTTCTTTTTCTGATGAGTTGCGGCAACAGTGATCTTTAGTAATTTGCAAGTCAACAAGTCACCATAAAGCTCACTAGTCTTTCAGGTTTTATAACTTTTTTATAAGTCAATGTTAAAAAAAACCCTGAGTTTTACTTTCCTTAAGGACTACACTGGCCTAGACTGCCTTTCCATCAGAGATGTGCGAGCTAGAATAACTAATCTGTGGTGAGGCTAAACTACGAAACTACATAAAACAAATGTACAATATTTCTATTTTCTTATATCCCCTCGGGAATCATCGCATTTCCGAATACAAACGAATGCTAATTTCCATGTCCATCAATTATTAGATTTATCTTGTAAAATAATTTGAATTCAGTACTAAGTACCTACTTTATTGTTGTTTTGTTTTGATTTTCGTGTGAACTATATAGAGCTATAAAACTTTTCCTATCTGTCGTGCTTGCGACTTTAGCAGCTTTCCTACCATTTTTAAAATAAATTACATTAAGTTTAAAAGACTATTAACAACTCTGTATACTTCCAAATCTATTGAGAGCGTCCGGTCTGCACCAAGTGCAAAAGGCAACTGATAGAAATCCGACGACTGACGAAACACGAGGTTTGCCGACGGACATTAAGAACATAGTCTGTTGTACTAGATTTTAAAACAATTTAATAATAAGTATATGCACATTCATACATTGTTTATATACAAATAAATAAATACCTTCCAGTTTCATGCCTAGTCTCTACTTTAAAATAGAGAAACATGTGATTTTTTTTTTTCTGAAAATAAATTTGATACGTATATGTCTTACCTGCTATATATGACAATTATGATTTATTATGTTACCTAGAGTCAGACAGGAATAAATTGATGAATATTGGAATAACGACATGATAAATATTAGATTCCGAAATGGAAAATTGGAATTTCTGTTCGAGATACCGGAGTCGTAAAATTTCTGAATTTCTGTCTGACAAACCATATTTTGGGTTTATAGCAGGGACCGTACTTACCCCGCTTAAGAGTTAAGTCGTTCAAACAATCGTTCATTACATTTTATTCTAACCCAATGATGCGAAAACCCCATCATAACGATAACACTTTGAATTTTGGTAACCGATTGAACGGCTAACCCACTGTGTAACTAATTGGTTGGGTTAACTAACCCGTTCATGGAATTTACCTCTATGCAATAATTATTTGGTTTAAAGGGTTTACTAACCCTTTCACAATTCATTTAAAACCAATCTTGTGCCCGTCCTATACGCAAAAATTACGAAATTTCATACAAACTGTCATCCCCTAGTTAACCCATTCAGGGGACGTATTTTCAAAAATCCTTCCTTAGTGCTCACTAGTATTATTTATGGAACTTTTGTGCAAAATTTCATGCACGTACTATTAGACCCACTGGTTTAGGTTGTGCGTTGTCTGTCAGTATGTAATATCTAATCTTATTTCAAATGGAGTATAGGCAACCCAATAAAGATAAGCCGATCTATTCTGTAAAATCTCATGGGGAAAGTTGCATTCCACCTGATACTATTGATTGACACTATTGACTTAGTTCACGTTGAGATTTTTACGGAATAGACCGGCTGTTCTCACAGAGCGTTAAAAGGCACATACCTGAACATTTTGTAGCCCGTAGCGAGTCGGACAGGGTAGGTGTGGAGTAGCCTTTACCGATCCCACCAGACAGCTTGTCTGAACCTGTCGCGTCCAAAATTACATAACAATTACCAAACAATAAGGGATCTTACTAAAAATAAAAGGGTTACTATTTGGGACTGAAAAATTATATGAAACGTTGACTATAGAGAAAAATAAATTCTAAAAAAATATTTACTAGATTATTTTTATTTAAAATCGATGTATCTTACTAGGTACTAAATAAAAACCATTTTCAAAATAATTATTCGACTAATTAAGACGTTAAGGGATTATAAGTTAAACACAAAAAAAAATTAAAAAAACGTACAGACGAATTGAGAACCTCCTCCTTTTGGAAGTCGGTTAAAAATGGTAAACGCAGGATATTATACTTATTTACAGAGTTGCATGTTTCAATAATTGGTACTACTCGCTGTTCATACTAAAGTATTATACTTAGTTAGTAACATACAAAAGAACATGGTTGCAAAAATGTATTACGATGATGCAGTAAAGTATCATTCGACTTTTCTTAATTTGAATAAAACCATAATTTATAGTACCTAGATAAATTATTTACTATTTGTTCATGGAATCTTGGATAGTACTTATGTATAAGCATTTGAGTGTCATACCTGAGATACAGGTTTATTCCTAGTTCAGGTAGAATCCAATTAATATATACCAAACTCTAGTTTAAGGCCCTATTTTGTAAATATTTATGTAAATCAATTATTAAAATAAACAATTATATTATCACAATTATATTATCACAGTTATTATCTAAACTATAATAATATTATAAAGCGAGAAGATTTGATTTTTTATATGTTTGTTGTTTACGCTTTTACGCTAAAACGGCTAAATGAATTTAGATAAAATTTGGCACATGGATGGACCATGATTGGGATTAGGACATAGGATACTTTTTACTCCGACATTGCAACGGAATCGATACTTATGCGGGTAAAACCGCGGGGCACAGCTAGTGTTTAATAAGGCTCACCATAGTCAAGGGAAATGCCTATGATACGTTAAAAAATATAAGTAGGTAGTTGAGGACAGACCAATTTAGATTTTTCTACAAACATAAATAATTTAATAAATAAAAAAAAAACCCTAGGTTAGTGTTGTTTTTTTAATTATATTTACAACTAACAACATATATATAGTAGTTAGTTGTAAATATGTTTGTGTATATTATATGTTAACATGGTAAACAATAAAGTGTACACTAGGTTTGCAACGAACGTGATAAACATATAAAATACAAAAAAAAATCTCTGCTCTCCCACGCTAAAAGTCAAACGTATCAAATTGCCGAACACAATATGTTTTGAACAATTTATTTGTTGAAAATAACGCTGGGGTGAGGTCGCGTGGTCACGGCATATCTATAAATCCAAAAAAAATGGGGTGGTATCATCATTACTGGTATCTGTCGCACAATTAAGCTCGCATTGTCTCGGCCATGGTTCCCATGAATTGGTAAGCAACATTGACGGGGCTAGAAAAACAGCGGGTAACTTGAAATCAGTGACTTCTCTTTACTTTGCGGTTACTGTGTTCTTGCTAAAGTTAAATAGTTATTCGTTATGGAAGTAGGTGAGTTAAGTATGTCGGATCGACACGAAACGAATCGCAAGCGCGCCACTGGCGACATCAAGTGCTCTACCCACACCAAATGCGCGCTTCTACAGAGTCGTGATGTTTTAAGGCCACGGCGTGGACGGGATTCAGCCTCGGATCGCATCGGAGTGAAGACGTCGCGGAATTGTTCTCGATTCGTGGTGCTCAGTTATTGTGTTAGTTGTAATTTGTGATAATTGTATTAATTGGTGATTTTAATAAACGCCGTCGCACCCAGTGTGTGTATAATTTAGCTAGTGTGATTAATTTGATAGTAAATTATAATGTGATCTGAACTGCAAACGGTTTTTCTATTGCGCATTAACCAACACTACCCACACTACGCCCACAGAAGTCAAAATATCGCTGAAAATAACGAGAGTCACATACCCTTCTCCGGCAAGTATAATATTACTCAACAGCGGAAAAGAAGATAGTGACAGCAACCAGCCAGTGAGCCAGCCCAAAACATAAATTAATGTGTACAATGCTGTATTTAAAAGAGATGGTTATTCAAGCTCTGTTTTGTTAAAGAAAATACTATTTATTAAAAAATCCTTTTTGTTTTACTATCGTAAAATTATAATTTATTGTAACAAAATACACATAGAAATATTAAATTAACACAACAATAATACACGTTCCGCTTTCCTTCCCGCTGGTTTCGAGCCCACGGCGTGTTTACGAGATGCGCGGGCGCGCGTCGGCCGTGCGCCATCTATTGTCACGAGCGGCGAACTAAAAGCGATGTCACTCTCCGTAACGCGAGCCATTATCGCTGATTTATAATGTTCGCGCGCGAATGGCCTTTGATTGTGCAATAATTGTTTGTTTGGTACTACTTGGGATCACCCCATGGGACTGGGAATTTGGCTTATTGGCTTAATGTGAAGTGTTTGGGTCGCTCGAGAGGATTAGTGGCTTTACAAAATGATTATCCAATTTGAAACTGTGAATTAGAATTTTGATGTGTCTATTAGTTAGTCTTGTTTTAATAATAAATTAAACAATTTATTAAAAACAAATAAGTATTCGTTATGGCATTAGTCGAGACTACTATTTAACTGAAAACCTCTTAAGGGGTAGGTACCATCATTTTGGGACCAACTCTGAAATCGTTATAATATAAAAAAAAGCTTTTCTATAACGAGGAGCCATTTCTTTTCACGATTTCATGCTCGGGCTCGTAGTGAAAGTTGTTTGTAATGGATGAGTACAATGACCCCTTAGGCTTTCTGTATTCGTCATATACAGGGTGTAATTGCTTTCTCTTCTTAGGCTTCCTACACATGACACCGGAGCCGCACCGCCGCCGAACCGCTAGATGAAAAATATCACAAAATCTCAGAACGAAACCTACGGTGTCGCGTAGGTTTTGCATTTTCATCCTGAGATGTTCTGAAAGTTTTTCATCTTCACCATGTATACATGACGAATGCCCAACAGCAAATACAAAAACATCCTTCATCTAATCAGAATTAGGAAAAATGATTTTAAAACCATAAATAAAATCGTTGTAACTTAACTAAAACGCACCAAAACAAATCAAAACAACCCTTAAATTATCAGTTTCGTTTCAACAAACATCCATGAGTCAGATTATAATAATACAATAAGGCTTACTAATTAAAAGGCGAACCGTTTGGGGCCGAGGGACTATTAAACATAATAAAACCGGTGTAGACAGCAGGGCGCCCCGTGATGAGTCACTTTTCACACTCATTACACCGTTTTACGATACTCTACTTTGTAGATTATCTGTACTATGCTATTAAAATGCCTGACTGCACGTCGTACGTGTATATTTTTATTAAATACTTTTTTTATTATACTGAAAATCTATACAATATTATAAATTAAAGTCGCTTGTCGTGTCTGTCTGTCTGACCGCGTTGTTCTTCTAAACTACGCAACGTATTTTGATGCGGTTTTCAACATCATTTGGGGATTCCGGAAGGTTTACGTGTATAAAAACTTAAACTTTTATACTTATAATCGTATAAACCGTGCAAAACAGGTTTGGGTCGCTAGTACAGCATAAGACAAAGACAATACTTAATTATTTTTCAACACACTTTCTCGTAAATTGGTTTTTATTGAACCGCTTTTAGGTGCATAATGCAGTCTATTTAACACGCGTGCTTTTTACTTTATATTACCGCACTAATGCGGAAATGTACGCCACAAATAACTATTTACTAGCCAGAATATTGACATGGCAGTATGGAATTAGTATGTACTACCATGGCAGCATAGAATAAGTACCTATGTACTATACATGAAATTAGTATGAACCATCCTGTACTATTAAATGAGCATTCTCTATTTTCACCCGAGCAGAGATGTGCGCGGTTAATTATTATCAAAAATACGAAATCTAAAGTATTGTCAGCAACCGACAATTTTTTTTTAAAGTTTCTTATTGTCAGTACCTGGCAACAAAGGTCAGTTGAACTTTATAAATGTAAATGTAACATCTCTATATTTACGTTATTGTAGCATAAGTTCTTACAACAAGTCTGTTTTTTTCCTCGCAAGTGTGTTGAAAAACGTCGTATGAAACGTGTGTGCATTGGTCATTACACACTTGTATCATAATGCGCTGAGGGCCTAGACAAAGTAACATTTTATCAAAGATAACGATGATGGAAAAGTCAAAAATGTATTGAATTGACAAAAGCTAGGTAGGTACCGAAAATCCTATGTCAATCCGGTTGAAATCGTTTCCCTTTCTCTTTTTTGAAGTTAGAAACGATTTGAAAGCGATTGTCTCTTTTCTAGGCCCTCTGCTGTTCTCTAGTTAACTATGCAGTTCTTATTATCTTTATTGAACACATCGATAACAATACTCGATAAAGCTTTTAATTAGAGGCTTGAGTTACCAGGTCCTGAATGGATACTTTTTTTTTTTTTGACATCATTTGCGACACTATATTTTGAGGGGCGTATATAATCCTCCGGTATATAATCCTGGGAGTAAGTACCTACTGTATAATACAAAAGACGTTGATATATATTTAGTAACCTGTTCCGCTTAACTATTCCTAAAGAGCCTTAAAAAACCCTGAAAGAAATCCAGGATCTCTTTTAAGTATGGCTCTATTTTATAATAGATTTCCGCAAGATCACCAATTAACTACCTACTGTATATTAAAAAAGTTTTTAATAAGCATTAAGTAGGCAGGCATCCACAGCTAGCCGTGTGATTTTTTGCTGTAGTTTCTAGGCTAAGAAGTAAAACCAGAGGGCCGAGCTACGAATTTTTAAATTCGTAGGGGCCGAGACAAGCGGCAATCACTTTCAAAGCGTTTTGTGTTTCTACAGAGACTTTCAACAAGATAGACATACCTACATTTTTCGATAGCTTATGTCAAACCCATTTTAGACTTTTGCAACACGACATGTCCATAATTGTAATCAAAAGGCCAATTCCAGTAATAAAACACGTTCAAAATCTAGTCGCAGTCTCATCTCAGCGACTATGTCAGATGTCAAAGGTGTAGGAAAATTGGAGGTATTTTGGACAGATTGTAACGTTTTTAGAAATACGGGAATTTCTCCTCTGATAGAATCTTACTTTGTCTAAGCCTAGGCTCATAAGAATGCACTTTCCCACCTACGAAACAAAGGAGTTCCTAAATGCTCTGATTCAACTTTTACAGTTCATAATCTACATTCCACTCACACCAACCCCCGTCCGTAATGAATATAAATCGAGAAACAACAACCCTAGCCCTTTGGCAATATACATTTAAAAAATCAATAAACTCATATCAGAGCAGTTTGGAGCATGATTTATTGATATATATTTTATCGCGATACGATCTAAAGTGTGGCCTCATAATTGATGACATTTGTACCAACCTGATCCCGGGCCACGATAGCCATGTAAAATACTAGCAACTGGTATTTGGGGCGTTCTGCAATTATTTTCGTGTTAACAACTCTTTACGTGACCGTTGTAGGGTTACTTTTAATACATTTCTCTTAATGACTAAGATTAAGTGGTGGTGGCGCGTGGATTTTTGCACTTATTTGAATATTATGTAAATAGACGGCCATTGCTCGCCGTTTTTGGCTCGCCTCCTGTGTTTATCAAAGCCGTGTCGGTTAATGGATGTTGTTGCAAGCCGTTTAACACGGCAACTTTGTCTTGAATGTGATCAAAAAGTCATTTGTTTTGTAAATATTTTGTTGGTTTAGGTTAACGAGACTCGTTATTTTGAATTTGGGTCATTATAATGTTTTGAGCGGTCATTAAGTACTTAATTCCAGTTAATGTGACAAATTAATTTTATAGTTTCGTAGCGTTGCAACTGCATTGTTGACTGACTTGATAATTGTAACATTATTGAGATTTTGGGGACATGGGTGGAAGGTATTCCACCTGTCTCCTTTTACGCGTATTGGAGGTGAAACAGAGTCAAGGAGCGGAAGAGAAACTTCAACTTGCAGAAATAATCATATAATGGTCACACGTATGAAGGTCTAACGTTAGGTACACTATTAGTACTTATAACTAATTGGAATCGTAGGGACAAAATACTAATGACGTAATATCTAGTCTGTCCCGCGACAGTTAACAAGCAAGCGAGCGACGTTACTAAAAAAGGCCCGCTTTAGGTAACGCCCCGAACCATGGCTTCGTGTTGCCACTTACAAGGGTGCGTTCCTGACTATTTATAATTAACTAAACATAACACAGGCGACGCCACGTATAACTAATGTGCGTTCACAAATTCACAATACGTGACGCCACAAGATCACTACCAAAGGTTCCTTAAAAAAATAATTACAATTCGCCTAAAGACCTCTACAGACATTGTCTATTTTGTATTATCCTCACCGTAAAAGCTTACGTGTCATTCCACCACTGATGCCAGGGATTGGCACTATTGACAGCTCACTTCACCAACATTTTCATGGTGTATTTTTACAGAATGGATCTGATGGTAACATTTCCAAAGTAGTGAAACAGTCAGACACGAAGACACTAATTATAGTGAACGCTAAAATAAAACTGTAAAAACTCCTATGTCATTAAAATTAAAATTTGTACGAAAAAGCGTCTCCCAAAACGCAAGAGTTTCCATCTAGTTAACGAAAGCGGAAAGGCCCGATCTCCTCTCGGCAGCGCAGCCAAGACAATGGCCGCTCGCTTCGAATTTACATTTTTTTATGAATTGCGGTACTTTTTTTAATGGCAAAAACTTTATTGTCTTTTTCGAGAGAAGCTCCTTTGTCACTGTGCTTTTGTGGCGACCTCTGCCGGGGGATTTTTGTAACAATTGGAATATGTTTGTCCTGTACGTAATCCTGCAGATCTGATGTTTCTTTATTGAAGAAATTTTCACTTGAGTGTTACTGCAGCGACGACACACGTTTCACTATATATTTTGGATAATAGTTATTCTCTCAAACACATACACACATACAGGGTGGCAGGGACATCGACGCAAAAACGATTACCATGGATTCAGCACATGATTCTGAACCAGGGCTGGAAAACAAACAGTTTTTTATTTTATTTTATAAAACAGAGAGTTCAAAATATTTTAAATAAGAGTTTTTTTTTATGGAGCGATTTTTTAAATTTATTGACAACACGAATCGATCAGGCTACTAGAGGAAACATTAACACAAAACGATCAGAATAACATAATAATCACAACAACGTTATAGTTAGTAAGTACTTACTAATAAACTACCACTACTACGTACTATCTAATCTGTGAACATACTTGTCTTTTATTTTTGTAATCAATCTAAGTAGGTACGTAACATAGATACTGATCCACCCAGTCCTCTCTGTACGTTCCGAATTGCGAATTCCGATTTTCGTTCTTAGATGTACTTACCTAAAAGTATATTTAAATATGGGGAAGTTCCCAAAATTATTGTGGGGAATTACCTCTTTTCGGCAAGTGACGAAGTATAGAAAGAATACTTGGTAGGATGGACTATATTCAAATAAGGGGAATCCTCAAAATAGTTGCGGGAAATTACTTAATTTCGATCGGAGACGAAGTGTATAAAACTTTCTAAGCTTTTTAATTTCTTTTCGAGCTATTTCAATTCCTAAAAATTTATAACTTTTCATTTATTTTCATTCATTCGCGATTTAAAACCATTATTTTAAACTTGTTTTATACTGTGATTTTAAACACTTAATGAAAAACATTGTTTTATTTCAAACTGTTTTAAACAGTGTTTAAAATACGTGTTTTAAAACAACTTGTTTGTTTATTATGCCATCCCTGTTCTGAACATGTTGAAATTTTTCGTCGGTTAGTTTAAAAAAGTCTGCTGTTTCATAGAAAAGTGCAATAACTACGCGGTCAAAATGTATGAAAGAGCATATTAAAAAAAAAAAAAAACCGACGTTGAATTTCAACGCAGGGGGTTCAGAATCTGAATCATGGTTTTCGCGTCGATGTCCCTGCCACCCTGTATAAATTATTGAGTATTGACATAAAATTTATAAGTGGATATTAGATTATTTATCATCATTTGTAAGGACAAGGACTAGGTACTTTAGAAGCCCCAAAATATTTTTAGTCATTACAATAAAATTTAAAGTTATGGTTCTACCACCCCACTCGACCAACGTCGATCAAAAGAAAGTGTGATCATGCGACAGCGATCGTACACCGCTACTGTTGAAGTATACGTAGTTCAGTTGAGTATCCAAAGGGAAACCTCGAAGTAAAGGAACATTATATAGTTTTTTTTAAATTATTGGTGAAAAAACAGCATTTACGATCGCGCCAGAAATTCTTAACAAACGACAATGCACGAAAAATGCAGCAAAATTTATTATCATTCTGCCCTCGTTAAGAGAAGAAAAGCGTCGTCTAACATCCACAATAATGAACGGTGGGATAATAAAAAAATATTTTCGCCACTATTTGCCCGAGCGCGCGATGATCGCGGGGCGTTAAGGGGCGGGCGCGTCTCTATAGCAACCATGGGGATGAAATCCCGTACGCCCCTCTCCCTTGATTGTTATCTGAAGATGCCTCCCCACCAAGCCTCTTCTACCTACATCAAAGTAATCTAAAAGGGTTTAGTTTACACGCGAAATGTGATCGTGCTTTGTTATCTTAAGGGCGAGTTTACGTTGTCACCGCGACAAATCGATATTCAACCGTGCTGTCTACCGTCGCGTTATCATCGCGAGGTTAAGGCATATGACAATAGACCTTAAATTCTGATATGAATGTAAAATGGTTGGTGTAAAAGTTTACGTTTTGGTATTGAGTTTTATCATCTTGACGTAGTGCAGTTTATTATGGAACTTAATGTTGGCGTTGGCCGATTGTGGCGACATGAGGGGCGACTATGTTTTCATTTGGGTAGGTATATGCACACACATAGTATAGATGTATGTTAGTACAACGCATAGTTGTGTTGTACCTACAATGATACTGAATTATTTAATTGCAGGTATAGACTGGTGTGTAGGACCATCTTTACATACCGAGACTCCTCCATGCTTCGGATAGCACGTTAAGCCGTTGGTTTCGGCTGTCATTCGTGAATCTTTGACAGTCGTTACGGGTCATCAGAAACCCGAGTCTAACAACCAGTCTTACCAGGGGGTATCGTATTACCCAGTTACTGGGTTGTGGAGGTCAGATAGGCAGTCGCTCCATGTAAAATGCTGGTATTCAGCTGTATCCGGTTAGACTGGAAGCCGACCCCAACATAGTTGGGAAAAGGCTAGGCAGGCAGCCAGACTGGTGTGTAGCGTCGATAGAATGTACATTTTCAAAAATAAAACTTAACAGCAGAACTTACCAATAGTTTTACTTTTATCCATAGCCCCGAGCATTGAGTCGTCAGTCCTCGCCGTCCTTCCGAATCCAAGTGTGGAGCTGGTGGCATCTTGCCCCAGCTGCCCTCCATAGAAGTCACCGAAGGCCGTCGCAGACCCCAGGAGACCTGATCTGTCCTGTAAGGCCGCTTTGGCCTTCTCCACACTTTGCTTCAGTTGCTCGAAAGTGGACTGGTGGAGTCGATATGGAGGCCATTCTGCTGCAGGCCATGGCTCCTCCTTTAATGCGCTTCTCTTTAATTCTAAGGCTCCTGCGTAGGAGCAGCTGCTTTCGTACATTGCAGCTTTGAGGCCAGCGCGGAGTGCAGACGCACACTTTAGACTGCGAAGATCAACCCTGGGGACAAAGAAACTTCATTAGAGAAGGGTAAGGATTCTTAATACGGGGCACTTCTTCAAAATAGAGAGTGTTAAAAGACCCATCACGAAGGCATTATCTACGCGTTCTGTAAGCACATCAAACTAAGTACATTTTTTTTGGTGTGAACACCCGTTGTTTATGACAGCGCGCAAGGTAACACACGCAAAACATTGTGCTTCTGGATACATGTACCGGTATGGGAGTTGTGGGGGTATTTAAAGTTAAGTTACGTACAAATAAAACATGATTTCGAAAAAACAATGTTTCAAGTTTTTGTTCAGTAAAAATGACTGGGAGTACCAGAGCCTTTCGGCTTCCTTAAACGTCTTTTTACACCCATTATAATATAACATAGTGTTCGGCGTGTAATCTCTTGGAGGCTAAGCAGAGGTGTTTAATACACCCACATGATTTTCCATTATGGAACTCCACGTAAGTGTCCAATCGTAAAATAATTTTGAGCAATATACAACCAGAAGTGACTTGTTATGGTCACATAGGAAGCTCAAGCAATGTAGTGATTATTTAATCTGAGCATCTAAAAGGTTAAACAGACAGATTAATTAAATAATGACTGCATGATTGATGGCTTGTCAAGCAGCTAAGGGACCTTGCACGTGAGAGGCCAAGTGCACGTCCACTTTTCGTAAAGTTCATGTAATTTTATTACATACAAATGATGTATTTTATAGGACTGGTTAATTTCTGGAAAAGCGCTTACAAAGATGTTATTCAAGCAATTTAGGAACAAAATGAAATGCTTTAATTTATATAATAGCAGAATAATAGCAACATAGTAGCTGAATAAATGTACAACAAGTTTAATAACGTCTGTATAAATGCTGATGTACCTTTATAAAAGCTAAAGCAATTATCAATTCAGTTAGTCAGTCAATATTCAGCATTTGGATTATTTTCGTACTTTTATGGAGATAATATGTAAATAAAATTTAATAATTTGAATTGTGCGCGCCATGTTCTGCAATCGATGTATTATTCAATTTTGGAAAGTACACTTTTGTTATAAATATATGATTTATGGAAGTGAATTATTATTGCGCATGTAACTTTATTGTGAATGTACATATAATATCTTTACTGTGTTTTTTTAAGCTCCACAGGATATTATTATATATTGAATTGTAGCATTATTCAAAAAGTAAACAAGTGTTTTATAATAACCTGGCTTTAATGAGCGAAAAATGTCACCACCCGTTTTTATAAATTTCAGTGTGTAAAAACAACGTGGGTAACGTTGTGCATCATTTGAAAGTGGTTCTATGAATAAAAAGCAGTATTTGATTAGATATAGTACTGTTTATATTTTTATCAAAAAGGTTATGTGTTATGGCATCGTTTATGCTGAATATAAGCTCATACAGCGGTTTCCTTGCTTATTTCTGCATAATAAAAGTGTGCCCACTTATTATTCTATTATTTGTTTAAAAGAACATTATGATAACATTTGTATAACCACCCATTCTAATGCTGTTAAACAGCCTATTAGGACCCTGTTTAAGAACATGGAAATCCATAACTAATTCACTGTTTTTCAGGATTTGCCGTTTAAAATTGTGTCTACTCGCCGCAAAAGCAGGGTTCGACTTAGTACAGTACCCGACCTATGGGAAAACAAAACTAAACTCTGCTGGCCCAAAAGGACTGGCAAAGAATGAAAATGCCCTAGGGTCAACCAGATTGGACAACTAATACAAATAATATAATAAATAATGAAAAAATTATAATAACAATGACGAAGAAGAAGAAGACAAATACCTTTGTTAGAGGCTTTTGATGATTGATTCTATTTACAATAAAACAAAGTTACTAATAAAACCAGAGTTTGTATGACAAACTCTGGTTTTATTATTAACAATATTAACAACCCTTTCACTGAAGCATGGTCTACATATCTTGATTAATATCAAAAGACAAAGTTTCTTGTTTTTTTTTGTAAATTCCGTTTCCATTTCTTCAAAATCATTAGCACTGGAATTGCTGTCCTCAGAGTTTTCATTGCAAAATCATAGTTACGGAACACTCTTCAACCGTATTCTTAAACCGTGTGATAACAATATGCGGCGGATTTACATCCGTAGAGTTATCCAGCTACTGAATAACTTGGTTAGTACTGAAATGAAAAACAGCTTAAAGTGAACAGTAAATAAGTTTTTCAGCATCAAGCAGTATTATGGAAATTGATACCAGTTATAAAGATAAATGCTGTCATATCAGCTATAATGCAGCTTCCAACGGTCTTGGATGCCTTAAACTGAATAGCGTATTTTTAATAGTTCTGTTTATGACCAATATTAAGCTTTAAAAAAGGAAATCAGTGCTATAAAGAATTTACTATGCTTAAAGAGTAATAATAGCCCAAAAACCATTCAATACAGCATTTGGCTACCCCGTAAGCTTTTATAGCTATGTTTTCTACTGCTTATTTGTACTTTTTTCTGTTATCTGGCTTATGTGTTGCTTGGGTAGGCTTACTATTATCAAAACGTATCCATATCGCTGTCAACGGGTAGGTACTGAGCAGCAACGAGACAATGGCGGATGGCAAGATAATGCTGATTATTTGTCGGAAAAAAAGGTCAGCCCTCTGGTCAAAAAGCGTTTTTCAGCTGCAGCAATCGAAACTAGCAGTAGACTTGCAGAAACAGCCTGAACAGAGTTTCCAGTTTTACTAAACAACTTTAGAAGGAGTCAGAGACCCTCTTTACGACTGAAGAGCCGCAACAGTGGCCAATCCAGTAAATAACGGCAGCTGTATTTTGTATCGCACTAGAGTGCGATATATAATACTGTGACTTCTCAGACAAATCATCTTTCAGCTGAGTGTCGAGCTTGCAGAAGAGTTTCTTGCCATCTCTAAAACAACTGTGAAGTCAGGAGAGTTGCTGTACGTACAATTAAGTTACATGGGGTTCCTTCTATAACAATGATGGAATTGCCTCACCTTCTCTTTTTGCAATTCCCCACCTGATACCTGGATACAAAACCACTACTGATACAAAACCACTACTGTTGATGGGGCTGAGTTCTAGTCGAAGCTTATCTAATTTATTATTACTAGAATCATTATTTAAAGACACGTCTGACACCCAATGTCAGTGTTCCAAGTGTGTGTGTGTGTGTGTTGAGGATCTTGCTAAATGCCATTGCTGCTGCTATTAACGTGGCCAAATACTGGGTCAAATTTTGGTGCTATTGAGAGTTAGCTAGAGTTTTTACTATGAAATAAATATATAGTACCACTAATCCAATTTTCTAAATCGATGAATTTTCCTCATTTTTAATATGCGTTATAGATTAGGGCGCATATCTCGAGAAGGATGTACTTTAGAGCTGAACTGCGATAGTAATGATTGTTTGTATGGAAGTGCTCTACACATCTATCTAAGGTGGCGTTAGTGTGCGATAAAAAAAAGGCACCAATTGCCCATACATTCCAGGCAAAGCCCTATAAAAACAGTACCACCGACATGACAAGAAGATTGGAATCATCAACAAGAGGAAGAAGAACCTTATCTTATTTTCAGAGAAAGCTGCGTTGTTTGATAACTATGATTTTTAATAACTGGCTTATCTACTGCTGATAATTAATGTAATTTTGTGTGAGAAACATTATACTGAAAAATCTAATCTAATCTTTATTGCTGAACACAATACATAAAATAATATTGCAAGATGTTGAGTGAATGCGCAGTCCCAAAAGTTCCAATCACATAAGTCTGGATATATTTTAGTCCACTTCGTTTGTTGCTAACCACACAGTATTGCCTTGTTCCTTGCTCTCACTGCTCTCACCTCATATCGGATATTCTTTTCCTTTTCGCTCGCTTTTTGTCTTTCCCGTCTCTCTCCGTCGTGGTAGCTGTCTTGTGGTATCACATGTCAGTGATACCACTCGCGTCTAACAAACTCAGTCCTCGGACTAACACTTTCTTTAAGAACTGATGAGATTATTTTCTTTCACTGTCCCACAAAACGAATGATCACACGAAGAGACATTTTTGAAAAATTATTGAAATACCACTGTACATCAATAAAATAAAGTTCAAAACGAACAAACCGTAAACACAATTATTTGAAAACTTTTCAATTAAAGTAATTTTTTTATCTGTGCAGCAAATGTTTCGTAGATTCAAGTTACACTGATCTCATTTCAACACATCGATATCTCGATTTATATTTATCGATACCGCGGTGAGAGTGACAGAACGGTCGGTCGCGAACTGTACGTCGCCTGCGCACTCCGCTGATGCCAATTGAATGCATCCGGCTTCAAGGAAATATGTCCTACAATCAATTTAAATGTACCACTCGATTTGACCACGGTCGTGAAATTATGGTGTAAACGCGTTTTAGTTAGTTGCTCTAATTTATTTAGTATTAAGTGGGGTTTTTTCTATCTCCCATCCCAGAGGTTTTATGGGGCCCCAGAAATAGTGGAAGACACGAGCGATTAGCGTGTACCTTACCTTTGCTTTGCTAAATTTATAGAACAAACAGATATGTCTGATGTTCTTTACTCCACCGGCACCTATTGAAAATAACAAAGCAATGCTGTTTGGACGCAGACATTTGAAAAGATATACCTACCTAGTATAAATCTACCTGGTATAAACTCGAAAAGAACATCATCTAAATCTAATAGTCCATTCCCACTTCCGCCAAACCCCAACCGTCAAATGAACATATAAAATTGACGCGCGCATGTGGGCGCGAGGACCGGCGCGCGCGCCACTTAGCCGCAGGAAGTCTATACATTACCTTATTATATCCCGTAAAAGTGTCATCCGCTTGTCGGCCAAACAGGTGGCGGCCTTCATAAGAGACAATTGATCTATATAAAATACACGAGTGTATTTTAGTAAAAAAAATATGGTTTTGGACCTAAAATACTGCCATCAAGATCTAATTCAGCATAATTAGCCTATAACGTTCCCACTGTAAGGACTCAGGCCCAGGCCTCCTCTCTTTGAGAGGGAGTGGGCCATAATCTACCACGCGGGCTCATTGCGGGGTGGTAGATGTCACTTGTCTTCGATTGTTTCGTTCTAGGTCATGCCGGTTTTATCACGATGTTTTCCTTCACCGTTTTGAGAGCATGAAATAAATTACAGAAAGTAAAGTGCCTGTCTGGATTTGAACCAACGACGAAGACACGTACAAGTGAGGTCTCATTAGTGCGATGCGTTGTGTTGCGTCGTAGCAGCGTCAACGCAGCGTCGTTTTACGGTAGTGACAAGCCACATTATGCGTTGCGTCGTCGCACGCGACATTTTAATGGATCGACGAACGAGAGACAAAGCGGGGGGAGGGTGATGCGCTGCGCTGTCACGGCTCCGGTGCGATGACGAACAGTGTTCCACTGCAAGGGCAAACTAGGACAAACAAGGAAACATCTCTTGCGTTACAACGTCGTGCGTCGCCTTCTTGTGTTGCGATGTCGTGCATCTTCGCAACACAGATGTGGCATACAATACGTTGATCTGTTGCGACAACGCAACGCAACGCACTAATGAGGCCTCACTCTAAATCGGGGCCGTTACCAATGGTACCACCACTCTTAAGAAAATAATTTAGTTGGAAAATAGGGTTATATTCAATATTTTCCTACTAAAGTAAAAATCTTAATGCCACTTAGCCGTTCAGGAAATAATCTGCCTGAATGGGATATCATCGACCCATTCCAAAGGCAGTGCCAGTGTGGAGGCCCTTCACAAAACCTGTCTCACTTATTTTCCTGCCCATCATGCACACCTGCGCGCTTTCTATGATCTAAACGAGTACTGATAGGGCAGTCAAAGTAGCTTTTACTGACCAAATACTGGCCAGATAAAATTTAGTGGCATGAGGAACAGGGTGTAAAGTTCACTCATCCTCTATAGAAAAGGGAGGATCCTCCGACCAGACGGGTGTTGTGTTTGGCGGGCAACTGCCCAACGGTTAAAGTCGGAATCTTGTATATATGTCGATCGCGCGGTAAACTCTAATTGCGCGATGCAAGATTTGTGTGACGTCATGTCTTTGACGGTAGTTCGTATGTGGCGGTGTAACCGCTACAATGTAATCGACACAAAAAGGAGAAGAATACAATACTGTCAACTCTGTCAGTATCAGTTGGTTAACGACATCTCTGGCTATAGAGCTGGGAGCCAAATCTGCAATTTTCAATGATTGGTCATTATAAAAACCATGTATACCAAAGCAACGTCATTCCCATTGTGCTAAAAGTTCGTAATCTCATAGATTCACAACGGCGTGTCAGTGGTCAAAAGAAAGTCAATAATAGTAGATTACGACTCGTACGAGATTACCTAACAGAAATAGAAATCATTTATTTGCTTACGGAGGACAGAAAAAAAATCATAATGAAGCAATTAGGAGATTACCAAAACTGTCAAAATCTACAATTACGGTGTCAATGATCAGTCTTTCTTACACAATTGGCCAAACAAATTCTCAGTCTAAAAGCTTTATCTCGAAAGGAACGACCAAATCAAAGGATTACCTACGTTTAATAACCAATTTTCTCAAGTCAAGTCTCGCTATCCCGTACGGGATTAGGTTAGGAAAACGGCCGAAACGATATCTCAGTGTATATCAGTACGCAACAGTCTCGAGTGCGCGGCAGTTACGCACGGACAAGGAAGGTTCATCTACCGAGCGGCCGTAGGTAATTATTTCAAGGTCACTGCCGAGATATAATACTGTTACTTTATGATACTGTGGTGCAACGATGTAGAGCGAGGTCTGAAATTGCCTCTTGATTAAAGAGCCTTGGAACATATCTTTGAAACCGGGCGATACGCATGTGTCAGTCATCGTCTATATAATAGGTAAAAATCTGCAAGAGTTGGTTCTGCTCGTGACGTCTTTCGTGTCATTAAAAGCTAGAACTTTTAAGAGGCCGTGCATGAAATCGAATAATTTTGGACAATTTGTGAAAAATTACGCGCGTGACGTTTGATTATCGTTTTACAAGAAACTAATACTTACTATTGAATTTGAACATTAAAATACAGGTATCATCTACATCACTATATGGTCTATTTGGAATTTGACTTGACTACTTTTTAACCGACTTCCAAAAGGAGGAGGTTCTCAATTCGTCTGTATGTTTTTTTTGTATGTTTGTTACGCGATTACTCCGCCAATTATGAATAGATTTCGATGATTCTTTTTTTGTTTGGTATATCATACTTCAGAGGTGGTCCCATATAAATTTTATTAACTTTGCTTGGGTAGTTTTTCAGTTAGCTTCAATTATACGTATTTTTTCCCACTTAGTATGTAGATGAAATGGTAACTTCTTGTCACTGTTATTTACATAGCAGGTAGTGGTATTCGAATTTGTGTGGGGTAGGTACCACAACTAAAAAGTGAAAAATAAAAACTTTTTACAAAAAAAAAACAACCGACTTCAAAAAAAAAACACTACAAAGTGAAAAATAACTTTAATTTCGGAAGTCGGTGACAAAGAACGAAAATTCAAAACCAAAGACACCGACTTCCGAAATTAAAGTTATTTTTCACGTTGTAGTGTTTTTTTTTTAAGTCGGTTGTTTTTTTTTTGTAAAAAGTTTTTTCAAATCCAATCCAGAATACCTATAGCACAAAAAAAAAAATTATATTCCTATTACTTAGGTAACAAAAACATCACACGTTAATATTCAGCTATCATAACATAACATAACATCACGCCTTGTTTCCCCGAAGGGTTGGGCAGAGGTGTCCCTGTAGCAGGTACACCCACATTTCGCCAGTTATGTTTAAGTCCCATTAAATAGGGGGTGAGCCTATTGCCATCAACCGGGCACACTATTCAGCTATCCTTTAAATAAAACCTGTTATTTTCAAATTCAAATCCAAAATATTGTATTTCTCATAAGTGCCCATGTAGGTTACATGGGCACTTATGAAACGTCAGAAGCTAGGTGCACGGTTCCAATTGCTCGTTTCCTATGGAGAAGATACTTTCAAATAACAGTGTTACTAGGTATGGGAGGACAGTGTAGGTCTTTCAATAAGTACCAAGTACTTAAAAAAATTGAAAATGGTTAACAGGTCTACAATCTACTAAGCCTACAGCGTTCTCACATTCACAAAATATAAAAGAATCAATAGATAAATAAATTAGTAAAAGTAAAAACCTATTTTAATAAAACGCAATTATATAATTGCTATTACAACTGTTATCAATCTGAATAATTATCATGTCCACAAAAGTCACTAATAAAGCGTTGAAATTAAATCGTAGGTATATGATGTCAAATAATAGAATAAATATGTCAAGGACGAATGTAAAAAAAAAAAGATTAAAATAAACATGATAATTTGGGAGCAGTTAATAGACTCTTACTTATTTATGCCGTTAATGAGGTACCAGGGAAGCCACATGTGTAGAAGGAATTATTGCCAAACTTCCTTGTCTTCAACGTAGTCTTTAATTTTATAATATGGTTTCTGTGGGTTTTGAACTTCCCATCGCTGAGTTCTGTCACCGACTTTGGCAACTTGTTATAAAAGCGGATACTGCTTATAAGAAATGACTTTTTGGGTATCACAATTTCATGTCGACTACGTGTATTTATATTATGGAAATCACTTCTTATTTTGAAAACTCCTAGTTTTTGCGAACATACATAATAAGTTTATGAAAATATCTTCAGTAAGTAAATCAAAAGCGAAATGAACTATTTTCAGTATAGTATAAAGTACTCTGTGTTAACTATATTTTCAAGAGTGCAAAAGTGATTATATTGTGTCAAACACGAATCATTTTGCCAACCCTTTCATTAATTCATTTTTACAATTAGATTAGAAATTGATCAAAGACATTTTTTTCGTGCACCTATGGCTGTTGTTTAGATATATAGATAAAAACCCACGAGTTTCTTTGGCATACGTTACTAAAATAGCAGACACAGTGATTTCCCCCTTATCCTGTACAGTAGGACCATCGGCTACTTATCACGGGCCTAATCGACCGAGGAATCGGCCCAAACTTCGCATTCAATACAGCACATAGTGCCTCATCTATTTTTGTAGGCATGCGAACTAAAACACGTCATCCCTCTGAACTTGCTTGTACTGGAAAACAAGGTATAGTATTGATTTTGAAAGGGCTGCGCTGATGCTGAATTTTATGGTTATGACGACATGGTATCTCTGTAAGTAACTTCTTACACAGTACAACGTGACGAGTTTCAGACACAATTTTACAGTAATACCGTCTGGTTAGCAGTTCATGTGGTAAGCTAAAATGTATGATTTATGAATATTTGCAATTTGTGAGCGCGTAATTAATAATGGTTGTAGGAGTTCCAGAACCACCAAACAAAAATAATAACGTTTGGTCATAGGTACAATACAATTCATAGAGGTGGAATTAATTTTCCAACATGCAACAGGAAAGCTTGAAAAATAACCATTTGCGAGTGGGCCTTAGTCGCGAGCACTGCTGACATCTGCTGAACACCACCTCCAACTAATTAGTTAATTTACCCTCTTTTTTAATTGAATTAAAATTAGTTAAGACTTTACGGTTTTCCTTTTAATTTATCATGTTTGTAAGAGAGATTTGATCGATGCCATAAAAGTACAGGCTGTAATTTTTTCGGATTTTAGCCGGTTCAATTCCCGATGGCAAGCGGATTTTCTAAAATCTTTGAATGCAGATGTGTTTTTTAAAAAAAATAAAGGAAAGTTTCCTTTAAGTAATATTAGCTATCTCCAGTATTTAAAGTACTTTCCCTCCAGTTGAGGTTAAAAAATTCCAGCCTGTATGTATATATACAGTTACAATAGAAGAAAATTTAAAAAAAAATTGCTAGATTTGTTACTTTTTTAAGTAATTATTGACGTTTGAAGTTTGAGGTACGACGAATTTCGAATAAAATTTTAAAAAACATCAAAAAAAGAAAAAAAAGAATCCGTGTAGTCTGAATCTTGTTATTGGACCTAAACACGTAGCAGATGGTCCCACAGATCCGCCATTTTCGTATGTTCAACCGTCTGCCTAACACCCTATATATTTGTAATCACGTTCTCGAAAACGGCTCTATCGATTTCGATGAAAGTAGCAATATAGGGGTTTACGGGGGTGATAAATCGATCTAGCTTGGTCTCATATCTGAGAAAATTAGTTTTTTGTATATTCACAGCCTCGGGAATGTAATACAACGTTGGTATACCTGGACGATATGATTATCTATTTTCACCCGAGCAAATCTCGGTCGACCAGGTACTTAGTTTGAGAGTAGTGACAAGAAAGCTACTGCCACTTGTCTAGGCTCTCTGATGATCTATTTTATAAAAATACTTAGGTGAAGTGTGCTGTCAATAATGGCAATCCTTAGCATCAGGTGGAATTAGTAGGTACCTCTATGTAGTCTGTGATAGCAACTCACTTCGAACTCATTTCACCTTGTAAGTATTCACGGTGAGATTTCTACAGAATAAAGTCAAAGTCAAATCATTTATTTCAAATAAGCCCATAAGAGGCACTTTTGAACGTCAAATATACAAAAAAAAAAGAATTGATTCTAGTTGCTCCTTCCAAAAGTTAGTTTTCGTATGGAGAAGAATGGGCAAGAAACTCCACCGTTACTCTTTTAAAATGTTTTACAAAAGTTTGTATACGTATATTAGATACATAATTATATGTGAAGAGGATGTACCTTGAATAAAATTATTATAGGTACCACAATAGGTAAAAAGAATCAATAAAAACTTTTTACAAAAAAAAAAACACTACAAAGTGAAAAATAACTTTAATTTCGAAAGTCGGTGTCTTGGGTTTTGTATTTTCCCGACTTCCGAAATTAAAGTTATTTTTCACTTTGTAGTGTTTTTTTTTTGGAAGTCGGTTGTTTTTTTTTCTGTGAAAAGTTCTTATTTTTCACTTTTTGGTTGTGGTACCTACCCCACGCACATTCGAATACCACTACCTGCTACCATTGACAGGAACTTATCATATCATCTATACATACTAAGTGGGAAAAAATTACGTATTTTGTAGCTCAGTTAAAAAATGAAGCAACGACAGATAAATTAATTATGTAATAGGTACACAGTGCTCACATAATTATTTTACAAACATTGTAAAAGTAGACAATGTTCCTAAAATTATACAATTAATAAGTCAGTCTCTGAGGAAGTAATCACAAAATCTAAAATCAAAGAAATATAACAAAAAAAAATATATATATAAATACAATTAAATTAGCAACCAATTTGATTTTGTCTAGATTCTAGATTGTCCTATGGAGCAGGACCAGCATGTTTCCAAGCATTTTTATCTTGGATATAATCCTATATCCTATAATACAGTATTGTTGCATTGTTTGACAGGTATAGTAAGTTTACGATTGAGAATCGAACAAAATCCCTACCAAGCCTACATTAGAAGACTCAAAGATTTTCCTAAGTTAGTTACACTTGAAAAGAGATGAACTTAACATCATAAACAAGACTAATCTTCCTCACCCCACACGTAGTACAGTCAGAAACAATAATTAATTCCCGTGTGATTTATGTGAATATTATGCGAGCACATACAAGTACAGTCGGCCCCAACTCCAAGTGTCTACCGCGCGTTAGATTTATGCATCTATGGTAATACATGCTGATGTAACAAGGAATACATTTGCGTTTATAAATAAAAACGGTACGTTATCTCTGCCGAGTGGATTTTAAAATTCTTCATTTAAAGGTGCATTTTTATTTTTGTGATTTATTTACGTACTTGCTTATTAGTGTTGTTGTTTGTAAGTTTATGTGTTTTATGGCACAGTGTGTATAAAAGTGTAGGTGGAAGTTTAGAAAATGCAATGTTAGATATGTTTTTTACAGTAGCTGCCGAACGTGCTTATTATTTTATTCTTCAGATAGAAAGTTCAATCGGTAAGTTATAAAGTTAAGCTCGTATAATAAGGTCTAAGCACTACAATCGATTTGTTAGGTTTATGCAGGAGACAATTCAATCAGATAGATAGAATATTATTTATTATGTACACCATAAAACTGATCCTAAATCTAGTAATTCTAACTATAATATTATAAATGCGAAAATGAGTTTGTTTGTTTGTTACGCTGTCACGCTAAAACGAATTTGAATGAAATTTAGAACATGGGTAGACCATGACATGGGTTAGGACATAGGATACTTTTATCCTAATATTCCCACGACATCGAGACTTATGCGAGTGAAACCGCGAGGCCCAGATTTTATATACAGGGTTATTGGTTACATTTTATATTTTTAATCGACTTCCAAAAAGGAGGAGGTTATATGTTTGTCGCGTATGTTTTTTTTTATCTTTTTTTTTTATCTATGTCCACCGATTTCTCCGTCAATTGTGGACCGATTTTGAAAATTATTTTTTTGTTTGAAAGGGTATGCTCTCGAAATGGTCCCATATAAATTTTATTAACTTTGCTTCGATAGTTTTTGAGTTAGCTTCAATAATACGTACTTTTTCCCACTTAGTATGTGGATGATATGATAAGTTCCTGTCACTGTTATTTACATAGCAGGTAGTGGTTTTCGAATTTGTGTGGGGTAGGTACCACAAATAAAAAGTGAAAAATATAAACTTTTTAGAAAAAAAAACAACCGACTTCCAAAAAACACTACAAAGTGAAAAATAACTTTAATTTCGGAAGTCGGTGACAGAAAACGAAAATTCAAAACCAAAGAAAGACACCGACTTCCGAAATTAAAGTTATTTTTCACTTTGTAGTGTTTTTTGGAAGTCGGTTGTTTTTTTTTTGTATAAAGTTTTTTATTTAATACATTTTAAAATATAGAATGTCTAATTACTCGAAAATGGTTACATATAACCATTAACCCTGTATATCAGGGTTATTGGAACGGATTGCCGACCAATAAATAACCCTTCTTATTTTCTATTTAAAATAATGTTCTAGTATACCTACGCTAATTGATAGTGCCACGCTTTCTTGTAATTTAGATATACGCGAGATCTATTTATGACAAAGACTTTGGGTTAATGCTGTGTATGTATTTAGTTCGTAAACATTTATAAATAAATAGGAAAAAGGAAACAGACTTGAAATAAACAATGTTTTAGTTCAATAATATCATCATCATTATCATCGGAAACGACAGACGTCATTAGCCCACCCCGTTGAAAGGTATAAGGAGCGTGTATGTTCCACAGAATTTAGAGTTTAAATCGAAGCCAAAAATAAAAACTAATTTAAAAAAATCAAGTTAGCGTTATGTCTGACGTAAAAAACTAAACTTCTTCAAGAGTCAATTTAACAATGATAAAGTTCCTACCTAAGTACGTAAGTTCTAAATTTTTTCGACATTCCTGTAACTAGTTAAGTACTTGCGACGGCTGCCTCGCGTGCCATTCATGTGCCATTCATTCCGTTTCCAGGGAGTGTGCCAAACCGGCCACATTACTGGCGAAAACACAGTTACTGGCATGCTAATAACATGCTTAACTTATGTGTTGCACACACCAAGTGCATGTTTCGGTATAATTATTTTTGTTTTTTGAGAGTTTTGTTTGAAGTCTATTTTAAATAAGCTGTATTTTTGTATATTTACACCTTTCTGTTTGTCTTGTACTGTCTAAAGAGTCTATATTCCTCCGTAGAAAGAGGAAAAATCTCATTAGGTTAGGTTATTTAGAAAATAGTGCTTCGTCCGCTTGGAGGTGATCCAGAGTGAAGAACGTCGTCACAATGCGTGCCATTTCCAAGACGACCGCCTCCTGTATCTCTGACCCAGTTGTTTACCGATAGCTTCTCTAATACAGGTAGCTTAGTTATTATTGTACTCCATATTTCAGAAAGGATCTCCAATATCATCATCTTCCTGCCCTTGGTCCATGTTTGTTAGGGTCGGTGCAAAACGTTTTTTTCTTCCAGTCTCCCTATTCAACCGTTACTCTGTCATTCACTCTTTTTTCTTTCATACCATCCTTCACAAATTCCTTCTATCTTTTCTTTTGTTGTCAGAAAGTATCCCCATGCGACAAAACAAAAAAGCCATGCAATTTTTGCTCCGTTCACCTTGCCGAGTTATGATGAAGTTGACTCCACTCCATCTACCACTCAAGGTGAAACTGAAGTAGGTATGTAGCAATCAACGGACTCGGTAGCAAAATCTCAAGGTAATTGGCTCTCAAATGTGCCACAATAGGGCCGGATAGCAGCCACAGTTGCATCGACTACACACAATGCGCTTCATCTACTCGTATGCAAGGCTGTATGGACTGAATTCAGCTCGCAATTTATTATAATGGGTCTTGAATACGTCTTACCGGAGCAATGAGTGCGTTTATTACGTTGTGGCTTGTTATCACGTCTGTAATCCCCAAAAGGGGGTAGGCAGTGTTGTTGGTACACATGCATTTCTAGAATCGAAACCAGAACCCACGTCAAAGCTTTCATACTGCATTAACCCTTGAACTGACACTAATTTGGTGTTTTAGTTAACATTTTCCTCGCAAACAAGAAAAATCAGTGCGCATTTTTTTTGTTTTTCAATGTTTTTTTTTTTAATCGGCAAACGAAAGAGTTAGAAACCGTCATTCAAATACTTACTAGTACTCTGACACCATTGGGATTTGAGTTTACAACGCAAATCACAAGGGTTGCATTGCTGGGTAGGTATTGTTGAGTAACATCGTGAATGAGAGGTTCAGGACGACACAAATGAGTATAGGATCGCAGGATTAGTAGCACTTGGCGTTTTATATGTTATTGTTCCATCGGGCTATCCCCAGGGAAATGAAACCTCAGAGTATGTTAAGTAATATAGTTCTTCATCTATATTTAAGATATGGATACATGTTACATAATTTCAGGTTGCACAAATGTATCCTTAAAAACATGATATTATGACAGCTCTGAGGCGCCATGTTTAAATAAAAGAATTTAAAATTCTCCGTAGATATGGCAGAGGGGTAATATGCTGTTACAAGCGTGTTTTGAGGAATCCGCTGGATGCGAGAAGAACAGAACTGGTCGATGTGGCGACGCTTGGGGTAGACCTATTTCCAGCACTCGTATCGATGATTTCAGTCAAAAGACGTCCACTGCTGCATGACTACAATAGAAACGGGTTTTGTCGACGGAAGAATAGACAAAATGACAGATTGTGATTGTTAATCTGTGATTTTATCTATTCTTCCGTCGACAAAACCCGTTTCTATTGTAGTCATGCTAAGTGTGCAGTAGTGGATGTCTTTTGACTGAAATCATGACGATTATGATATGAGTTTTGTGAACCTTTACACACCCGGGTATGAAGCACTAACGTCGATAGGACACCTTGAGACGGAGCAGATGGTGACTGGGTCCGCATTTCCTTGTGTTTTATAGATTACTTCAGATAATAACAAATTATTGGATTCGTGTAGGACGCACATACTATTCTTGTATATCACGGTCAATGATTTTAGTCTTTAGGTAATTATACTCGTACCATAGTAGTAGGTATTGCAGTAATTTATTTGATAACATATGTATATTTTTGTAAATATTGCACCTAAATAATACCAACATATTTTTTGCTTATCAAATGATAAAAAATTTGAATTATAGGCGGTAATAGGTAACACTTTTTGTTTTGGGTGTGTTGTGGACACTTTTTTTTTTGGATAAGTGTGATTGCCCAATTCCTATCCCTTAATAAACCTATCGGAAAATCTCATCATCACTCACAAAACTAAACCCAGAAATTCAAAAACTGCTTCACAGGAGGAATTTTCCGATTTACAAAATGTCCCGTGCAGGACATCCTGAGGACACGGTTGTCCACTCACCTTTATTCAATAGCCTCCATCTCCACCACAGACACTGACCAGACGCTGCCGCACCTACACCGGACACAGTCCATCGCTAACACTCCGACGGCACCGGCGACGCGCCGGACGCAACACGGACACGACACGGCACTCGGAAGGGACAAGTCTGACCTATTTGTCTTGTTAAAAAAATAAACAAATCGATAGACCGGAGCAAAGCGAGCGTCCACCGACAGGAAACCGGGATAAAAGCGAGGTGCCTCGTCCGGTCGTTGGAGACGAAGGGAGGGTTACGGGGGTGGCAGCCGGAAGGTGAAGCCACGCCCCGGGGTGGAGCCTGGGCTCGCCTGCGCGGGTTATCCCGGGCTGGCTCAATGGTAGTTGAGCAGAGACGTTCCGCTTACCAACTGGTATCAAGTACCAACTTTTTGGACTCTTCATACTCTTAGATAGACATTGTGTGCTATCTTTTGAAGGTGAAACTAACACACTTGAAAGTTAAACTTTATATTTATGTCTTTGTCGTTGATTGCACATACGTATACGTAACGTACTAAATCATTTGAAAAGAAGAAAGAAAGAAAGATTTTATGGCAGTGATTTACCTAGGTAGGTACTGTATAAGATAATTATGCACAAATTGCAAACAGTTCACAATAATTTCCAAACTCTAAGTATCTAGTAAACTCCTTCGGCATAATATTATAATCGTGGGGTAGGGAGCCGCTCGTTCGACCCGCGTTCAATGTACCGAAGGCTTCACGAGTTCATCGCATCAAATAAAAATTCCATCAGATACCAACTTATTTGAATTGAATACAAAAACTGTCCTTAGTGCTGTACAAAATAAAGACCCTTTCATTGGTTGTTAAGCAAATTGACTACCAACTTTGAACTACAAATTGTTCAATAACTTTGAACTACAAATTGTCCGTATATTCAAATAATGAGAGTGTAATTTCTGACAGTTTTATGAAATGACTATACCACGGTAAATACAATGAGTGCTTTGTTTAGTAACTTTCCTGATTGTTGTACATCTCTGGGATGGCAGAGTTAAAGAAAAAATCAAGACTACTAGAAAGTCTTCCGTATCTTCAAACCCTATTTTGCTAAATGTTCATGCTGTATAGGTAAAGTTCAATATCAAGCCTAACAGATAAGAATAATTGAGGGCAATCGACGGCACTCGACTCAATCGACGGCAACTTCGTAGAGGTGCTAGGTATTACAATAGCACGACGACAGATCTGCCGTCGCACCTCGACGAAGTTATCACACCTCGACGACAAACATGGGTAGCACCTAGGTATCTAAAAGCTTCCTAAGACAGCGCACAAAATATTTATTTATATTAACTTCACATGCGGACAACACTGCAACGGAATTTTAGATTAAAGGTGAACAACGGGGTTTTTTTCCTGGAAAATGATCATGCATGACTATATTGCAAATAGCAGGAAAAATACGAACCACTTCGCTAGGTCATGTTAACTTGCTGACTGTCTATCTTATGAGCCTGTCTGTATTAGCCATTTCAAACAACTACGGTTTAATTTGGTAGTCAATTTTGTAAACAATTCATTTCGCTGCCTTTACTCTTTTTGCTCAAAAGCAAAGAGCAAGGGGCTTGTGGCTAAATAATAACAGCCGCCGATCAGGTTAAGCTACGCTTGCCGCGTTTGGTCCGTGGATGGGTGATGACCACCTTTACATACCAAGACCCCTCCGTGCCTCGGAAAGCACGTTAAGCCGTTGGTCCCGGTTGTCATTTGTAGATCTTTGACAGTCTTTACGGGTAGTCAGAAGACCAAAAGTCTGACAACCAGTCTTAGCGGGTATCGTGTTACCTAGCGACTAGGTTGTGGAGGTCAGATAGGCAGTCGCTCCATGTTAAATAGGTACTGGTATTCAGCTGCATCTGGTTAGACATGGAAGCTGACCCCAACATAGTTGGAAAAAGGCCAGGCAGATGATGATGACTCTTTTTGCTCTAGTCTGTGGTTGAGTCAAAATGATTGCGCTGTACTTCTGGCTTGTCACTTGTTGTGCTAGAAGGGGGCTGGCTTCGCAAACCTCTCCACGCCTTCAACAGTAAGTAAGTAAATACTTTTTATTGGTAACATTTATCTAGCCTTTTCCAAACTTTGTTGGTGTTGGCTTCCATCCTTACCAGTATTTTGCATTTAGTAACTGCCTATCTGACCTACACAACCCAGTTACTGGGTAACACGATAACTTTTTAAGATTGGTTGTCAAACTTTCGGGCTTCTAACTACCCGTAACGACAGTCAAAGATCTACAAATGACAGCCGGTAACAACAGTTTTACCTGCTTTCCGAGTTACCGAGGGATCACGGTATGTATAAACTTGACTACGTATAAGTAAAGTGCGCGCTTGCCTTGGTTCATACCTACAACTTGACAGTCGGGGTCGTTACCACTGGGCCACCACTGCTCTAAAAGGAACATCATGACAAAATACACATCACATACAACTACCTTCACTAAAACGACAGATGGGATCTACACCACGCGGTAGGAAATCCACCATCATCATTCTCGCCGCTGTTGTCAAGGCTGCGGGCGAGTGGCAACAGCATTCTAAAAACTATGAAACTAATTCCAAATTTCAACGCACAACACACACTCACATGCATACACAAACACTTACATACAACACATACACACCTCAATCACAAATTAACACCATACCTTCACTTCTTTTGAATTGTAAAATTATACCTTAATTTTATTTTGTTTTTTGCGATCTTTAGTAACTGTAAAATTTGTACAGGGACACTGATCTTCTAAGATACAGGTAATAACCTAGTTTAGAGGTCAGGGTTTCAATGTATTACTACCTAGCATAAGCCTCTCAATGTATGTAGGTACTTCTACTATACCATTGTTATTTTATTTTAGGCTTAGTTCAATAAAGAATTTATTATGGCAGAGAGTATCGACTCTCCGATTATCAAATTTTTTGTGAGAAGGACAATCACTAGACATTAATTTGGGAATGTCCTTTTCACAATACTAATTATTCTGTCTTCTTCTCTATTGTATTGTAACTACTAACACTAGTAATAAGTTATTGTTTACTAACACGCTAGATCATTGTTGTCCGAAAATAAAGAAAGTAATAATACGAGTAATAATTAATTCTCCTGCCTTTATCCCAATTTATGTGGGGTTGGACCAACATTTATTTTTCTTCAATACTTGTCTTCATCTCGATAGTATATCTTCTTCACACAGTCCAACCATCGTTTCTTTGGTCCTACCCTACTCCATTTATAACTATCCACATTTATATTCAAAAGTTTCCTCACGACATTTTCCTCATTCCTCCGCTTCACATGCCCATATTATCATGACAACCGTTTTCCACTTTCCACATAACTTTTCAATGGTAGGAACATCTACCATTCGTAGGTAATTAGCAATGCTCAATGAACGGCCGATAATCACGGGGGACGCTCGGGGCGGGTCGGGCCACCCTCTTTAACGCCTCTGGGCGATAACAACGTTTTTTAAATACTTATTATTCACGTGGTGACGTTTTTTTTCGTTGGGGGCTTAATCCTTGTATAAATATTTCATGTTACAGGAGGATTTAAACCTTGATTTACCTTTTCTATATCTAGTTACCTAAACCTATATTATAAAACGTTATACTTAATAAGAAAATAGTAACAAATCATCTTCAATAATTTATCATCACTTCTTGTAAGAATCCAATCTAATACCTACCACAACAATGTATCCCTGTCGTTCATAAAATATTATAGCAGAACATAAAGAGTTCGAAACACTAAAGGTACAGTAGTGAAGGTAATGGCAGTGGCGTTGCGGCTGCCAGTAACCGCAAGTAACATTTCCACTGCAGTTTTAATTCCGAACGTGACGTCACGAGCGGACAGACGGGCACTTCTCAGTATAGCGATAGGCCATTGTTCATACAAAAAAATCCGTCTTGGCGCTCTGTTAGTAACAGCCACTGAGCAGAGAGCTTGCGAAAGAAAAGAAAATTTGTCAGGGTAGCTGTCGCCAGATACGGTAAAGAGGACTATAAATATATTTACATCCAGACCTATATAAAACTACAGACCTGGCAAATAATAAATAATTCCCCATTGCGCCATCAACACAGATGTAGAAATAGCTCAGGAATTTGAAACTTTTTTGCTAACATTCCCCTCAAAACTATTGAAGCTTTACATTCCCCTCCCGCGCTTTCTGCCACCTTATTTAGAAATAATGTAAAGGCATGCCCTTTGGAGTTTAGGTTTCAGCATACAAACCCCCAGGCTGTTATAAAAGCTTTTAAATATTTTAAAAAATCATCAAAAGATCTTTGAAGAATGACCGTAAAAAGTCTCTAGGTCTATTCATCGAAACCATTGCGCCCTATTTAGCTGTCATATTTAACACCAGTGTAAACCAAGGAGTCTCACCGGATCTCATGAAATACAGTAAAGTAATTCCATAATTTAAATCCGGTGATAGTAAAAAACATAACAATTTACAGGCCTGTGTCCCAATTCGAAGTATTCCCGTTTGAGCACCTATTTTGTGGGCACCTATGCGTTGAGCACCAAAGGTATTCCCATTTGAGCATTTGATTTTTCTTGGTTAGCTAAGCGGAACAGGTTACTAAATAAATCTACATCTATTGTATTTTATCTTATGGCATTTTACTGTGGAGTCGAGCTGCTGACATTGAATATCATCTTTATTTTGAAAAAGAGATAATAAAGAGGTGCTTGAAACTGTACACTGCAGTTTTTCAGGGCGTAACAGTGTAAGACTTCAAACTTCAATGGGCTCCTCATTCAAGCCTAGCGGGAAGGCTCAGTCGGCCAACGTCAGCCCTCTGGTTGTCGAAGCAGCCGATTATATCCCATCCCGAATTAAACAGACCCGCCGCCCAAGGCATGTACTCCACAACACCACTCCAGATGACCCCATTACCCTCCTCCAGGAGCAGAATAGGGCCACCAGTACAGTGCACAAAAACAGACGCCTCCCGTCATTCCGACCTCGCCACCGAGGTCCTTTGCGATCGCGACCGAATCCCCGAGTAAATGAAACTCCCCCCCGACCCTTGCTCGAAAACGAGGTGCCAGCAGTTGTTGCAGCTGAGCACGTAGCTTTAAATACCCCGCATAATAATCATGATGAAAATATAAATTTGATCCAGTCTGTCCCTTCTTGCTGTCCTCCCATCAGCGATGCCCTAAGCCCGTGTTCATACCCCACAGGGGGTGCCCTTAGCGAGCATTCGCTTAATTTTAATTTAGAATAAGTTCAAAAACTCCTGGCTGGAGGCTCTAAGTGTAGAAGCTTATGGCACCCACAGATAAATCCGGTTAAGCAGCCAAGACCTTAGTGGTCAGTAATGAGAGATGCCCTTTAAAAAAAAAAAAAAAACGCGCCGCTGCTATAAGGATTCAGTTATTCGTAGCGAACGCACGTATCTTGGAGAGTATGGGCGAATAGTTGCATTCGATTATTGCGATTCACTTGAATACTGACTGTTTGCATATTTCATTTATTTATATTTTAGGGTTTGTAGGTTAGGTTCTTTTTCTTAATTTTCTTTAAAATTTTGTAAATAAATAATGTAAGTATTTGGTATAGGTTAGGCGGTTCTTTCCTTGATTTTTGGGTATTTACATACGAGTATCTTAATTTTTATTTAAGGTTTGTAAATAAATATTGTAAGCATTTGTTATAGGTTAAGCATTTCTTTCCTTGATTTTCGGTATACTTATCTTAATTTGTATTTAGAGGGTTTGTATTATTGGTATAGGTTAGGCATTTCTTTTCTTGATTTTCTTTATTTTATTAAGTATAAGTTCATTAGCTCAGGTTAGTAATAAATTTTTCTAGGAATTCTTTTGTTTTATAAAGTTAGTACGTTTGGTTTACACGTCTTAACACTTATTACTTAAACTGTGATAATTTTAGATTGTATAATAATCTGTATTGTATAATTTAATTGTTTACGATAATACGTGTTTACTAAATAACTGTGTGTTAAGTAGTAAGTACTATTTTATTGTAAGAATGCCTCGAAGAAGATCCAACCTCTCCCAATGTAGCAGAAATGCTAAAAGGATGAGATTAGTTCGATCACAGGAATCTGAGGAAGGTCGTGAGGCAAGGCTCTCTGCAACTCGGGAACATCAGGCTAGGTTTCGTGCTGCAGAAACTTCGACTCAGCGAGAATCTCGACTGAGTTCAAATCGTTCTCGAATGATGACAACTCGAAATAGGGAAAACGGGGAACAACGAAAGGCACGTTTATCTGTCGATCGCGAAGCTCACGCGCTATCGCGTGAGTCTGAGACTTTTGCTGACAGGGAAACCCGCCTGAGCTCCCAGAGAGTACGGACAACAAATGCTCGATCCGAAGGCGTACCCATAATGCTTCTTAGAAAACTTTGCAATGGCACCAGGTTAAAAGTGACCAATTTACAACGAAATCTGATAGAAGCAGAGATTTTAACAGGGTGTGGAAAAGGTGAAAGTGTTTTCATTCCTCGGATTCCTCTCATTCCAAACAATTTTCCATTTAGTTTTAAACGAGTCCAGTTTCCAGTCAGCCAATGTTTTGCGATGACAATTAATAAAGCCCAAGGTCAGACGCTGAAAGTTGTGGGTGTAGATCTAAGTATCAGCTGTTTCTCGCACGGTCAGTTGTATGTGGCTCTGTCACGGGTTAGCAATCCTAGGAGTCTGTATGCTTTCATCCCCGATGGACATACGTCAAATATCGTATACAGAGAAGCATTACTGTAAAGTAAATTTTTAGCTACCCAAACGACGGTATATGTAATTCAAAATATGCTGTCCGAAAAGTCACTATTCCACGCGGACGAAGTCGCGGGCACAGCTAGTTATATATATATGTCGGATCCGGTCATTAGTACGGACACGAAACGAATCGCAAGTGCGCCACTGGCGACATCAAGAGTGAGCTACCTACACCAAAAAAGGCGCGCTTCTACAGAGTCGTGATGTTTGAAGGCCACGGCGAGAAGGACATTCAGCCTCGGGTCGCATTGGAATCAAGATGTCACGGAACTGTTCTCGATTCGTGGTGCTCAGTTATTGTGTTAGTTGTAATTTGTGATCATTTTGTTAATTGGTGATTTTAATAAACGCCGTCGCACCCAGTGTGTGTATAAATTAGCTAGTGTACTTAGTTCATTTTACAGTAAATTATAATGTGATCCAAACTGTTTTTCTATTGCGCATTAACCAACACTACCCACACTACACCCACAGTAGTTAAAATATCGCTGATAATAACGAGAGTCACATACCCGTCTCCGACATATATATATATATATTTTTAATGATTTTCTATTCCTAATCCTAAATTCTTAATGAGTTGACTTTGAAATTTTTTACAGTAGGTAATTTTTATATTTATCATGCATGGTGTTAATTTTTAAATGTGTTACTTTTAAAATGAAAGTATTTTTTTTGACGTTTAGAATATTTCAAACACAATGTAAATTGTTTGTGAATAAATGAATTGAATTGAATTGATCCCCTGATCTGCCGCCATTTCATCCATCCCTAAGCATTCCGTCATCATGAGCATTCCGCATTCATTATTATTATGTTTCTATCTAGCTGCCCCCCTGAGCCACAGCAACGAAACCGATGTAGACTGTTAGCTTATTGAACGTACTTGTCTAATCGAGCGAAAATTTTCAATGTACTTACCTCTGCCACTAAGACATAAATGGCATTTAATATCGGTTTCTATCCAGCGGGCCCCTTCGTTATCCTATTGCTTAGAAATTTGAAAATGTTGTTGGAGATACTCTTTCCAATGTACTTTTCAAATTATGCATTTATTTTCAAAAACTTTGGATAATACAGCAGAAATTACATTTTTAAGTATTTTTCTATCCAGCGGGGCCCTTTTTACCCTTAATATTTACAAGTGAAAATCGCACGCCAAATTAAAGCATTTTCAATGTACTTACAGGGCTTAATGCGTTTGTTGTGATAAACATATTATTTAACGATGAAAAAGGATCTGTTAACTTTAGAAGTTTTGTTCAAAAAGCAAGGCCAGCATGACGTTTCATTTAAGGTAAGTGGATAAATAATAATTCGCACAGAATATAATTTTGACGTAGTATATTTTTTCAAATGTGTTTCACTTATAGTACACAATGCAGTATATTTTTTTTATTTATAACTTAGATGAGTTTTTACGTTACTATCCAGATCGTCAACTCATGACATTCCCAACTGCCATTCTACATCGATTTCGTTGCTGTGGCTCAGGGGGCCAGCTAGATAGAAACATATTCATTATTATGTTTACGTCTTTGACATTTCTCGGGACCCAGGGGTCCCGGACCTTAAGAAGGCGTACGAGGGGCCGAAGCCAACTCGCAGAGGCCCCTTAGACGTTTTTGATGAAATGAGGTACCAACCGACGACTATCCCTGTTCGCACTATGCAAGTGCAGCCAAGGACAACCCCCGGTTGGTATTGGACTATTGTAAGATATGGAAACAAAGATATCGGACTATGGGTTTGGGTTGCTAAAGTGGATTGGTCACCTGGAACTATGGAAGGACTATGGCCCCTGCCTGATCTATGTTTTATATGCACACGGATAAAATGGCAGGGGGTGACTTGCACACTCAATAATGGGCCCCCGAAAACGGTTGCTAGCACATAGTGTCGTAGCGACAAGGGGGCAACACGTCCTGAGGTGCTTATGAGGAGTGGAGAGGTATTCCACGGCTATCAGGACAATCCCGGAAGTACGGTCAAGATCCCTACCAGCATCTTACTGGAATACTTCCTTCCTCCGAGCACGTATGCTCTTGCGAATCTCCACTCAAGCCGGCCAATTAAGGCAAGAATGAGACGGGAGCGCCGTTCCTCGTCAGTGTTCACTCCAGCCGGCCAATAAAGGCAAGCCAGAGGTGAGGAACAAGACTTCTCCCGGGAGATAGGATCCGTGGGGTCGCTACTGCCCAACAGCTCGCCACATGCTGCCCTGCGGATTTTTGTATCTCTCTTGGTCTGGCTCCTCACCCTAGACCTGTTTCGGCAAAGTAAACTTTACCGGCACATACCCAGAGTTCGGAGCGCGCAAGCCCCACCACGACGTCAACGTAGAGATACGGCGGTGGGGTCATTATTGTTATTATTATTTTTCCCCGTTGTGAGCAACCGAATTAAACCAAAAGCTCCCTTTACAACCTCACCCGTTTCTTGAAACAAAAAAAACACAAGATCGATGACTAGCTACTAGCTACTATAATTAATTGACGTTTGATACATCAACACACATTGATTTTGGTACACACGACACCTGGCCGTTTTAGGGTTAGGTGTGGCCAAACACACATTGACCATTTAAGTTGAACCTTTATACCTGAATTTCGTATTCGACATAGGAGATCATTTTAAACTGGGCGCTCTAGTGAAGCCGCCAGTATATTAACTGACCTCCATGGTTCGTACTAAGATCGAGAAAAGTAAAGGAAATCAGGGTTCTAAATAAAATTGTCGTTCGCATAGAATCGATATCTTGTAGATAAACAAACGGTTACGTAGCGTGCGTTAGTCAATAATGCCAAAATATTTGTCCTGTAGATTAAATTTTCGTTATGTTATTATTTCTTGACGAATATATTTTTTTCCAGTCCCGCAAAGCCGGCTATTAATGGGTCCTATTAGATTAGAGGGACTTGTTACAATAAAAGAGTTTAACAATAAAGAGGTAGGTAAGTACGTATGGCGAAAACACAACCCTGGTTCATTCAGCTAATAATGAATTCTTTGTCATCCTAAATTATGGTCGATGGGTCTCCATCGGAAAAAATGATCTTCCATAGAAACTCTCCTATCACCTCTAGGGGATATATTTTCAGAAACCCTTCTTAGTGCTCACTTTTGTGCAAAATTTCATCCTAGGTCCAGCTGTTTAGGCTGTGCGGTGTCTGTCAGTGAATGAATTAAAGATTTTTCTACTCCATTTGAAATAGACATTTAAATAAACCTTGTCAAAATCGGTTGAACGGACTGTAACCGTTCAACCGATTTTGACTTATATTGCGTTGGTGGCATGACAAATGGCAGCTGCAGAAAACGGTTGGTATTGTAACCACTTTTTTGTTTTTAATGCCATCCTTATGCCTTTTTTTTTTTTTTTTTTTTTTGGGTGGGAAATTTTCAAATAACTTCTCCCGCTCTGGGTGGAGCGGGAGGGCGTGTCAGACTCTTACTGACTAAAACCCACCCGTGTTCCTTCCTATGCCATGTTGCCGGGGGCCACGATTTCCCCATCGGTTTTCTTCGAACCCCCGGCAGGCATTGGAACTAGCGGACCCCGTCAATTCTGCTGACATCTCTTTGAGGCGCGCGTGGAACACAACGCGCCGTCGACCCGGGCTTGGTCCTTATCGGACGGCGAGCTACCCATTGCTCACCGTCCGCAAGCCCGCGCCTACGGTGGCCGGAAATCTTCCTGCGATTCCCGACGCCCAGGGCGTCTCCTGCTGCGGCGGTTAGGGGCGCGAGGGCGCGAAATTTGCCTCTCCCTCACGCGCTCCGTCTCCTCCTTCGCGAGCATTACTGCTTCGCAGAAAGAGGTGACGGCCTCCCATTTCCTCTCGCTCCGTAGCATGGCCCGAATCAGGGCCGGACGCGAGAGATCACCGCCGCCGATCGCATCCACGAGGACACGGCGATGCCCTGCCCAAGCCGGGCAGACCTCCACCATATGTTCCACCGTGTCCTCCGGGCGATCCACACAGTGACGACACCCGGGCGTTTCCTCCCGCTTTATCCTGAACAGGTACCTCCCGAAACAGCCGTGTCCGGTGAGTACCTGCGTCAGGCGGAAGGTGAGGACGCCGTGGCGCCTCTCTAGCCACTCCTCAAAGAGGGGTCTTATCGCCGCAATTGTGGCGTGCCCAGCGCTGGGTTGCGACAATCGCACTCTCCATTCCGCCATGAGATCCCGCCGGAGCTCTGTCCGCTGTGCCGCGACTTCTTGCGGCATCGGAGTTAAGCCCCGGCGCTTCGCCTCCTCGCGCCACTCCCAAATGTGCGCGAGGACCTTTGCCTCCAGATCCCATGGCGGTACTCCGGCAAGGAGGCTCGCCGCCTCGCAGGAGACCGTGCGGTATCCTCGGGCCAGCCGGATGGCCATGACCCTTTGGGACGCGTTCAGCCGGCGGCCTGGCTGCCACCTCAATGAAGGCGCCCACGCCGGCGCCCCGTAAAGGGCCATGGACCGCACGATCCCTACGTAGAGCCTCCGGCAGGAGGCGTTTGGACCTCCCAGATTGGGCAGGAGCCGCTTCAAGGCAGCCCCGGCCCGGTCCAGTCTGGGAGCCAAACGTCGGAAATGCTCCAAGAAGTTCCACCGGCTATCGAGGACGAGTCCCAGATACTTCATCGTCGACTCGACGCCGATGTGAACCCCTCCCGCCAATACCTGGGAACCCGACGGTGGCGCACTACGAGGACCATAGAAACCCATGGCCTCGGACTTGTGCAGGGGCCATCCTTATGCCTACGGTATGGAAGTCAAAATCGGTTGATCGGACTGTAAAAAATATTTGTTTAAATGTCTAATCTTATTTCAAATGTACAAGATATTATGCTTTTATGTATAATATGGCCAAAATCGGCGGTTTCATCTTCAGCTTTCAACATAATTACGTTGAAACGTCAGTTTGTATAGTTGTACTGACTACCGACTGCGCAACAGCAAAGAAGAGGTTATGTTTTACATGCGTAGCTATGTTTAGTTATATGTGGGATTATTTATACCCGCGAAGCATCCTAACGGCTGGATGGATTAAAATACTCGTATTATAAGGTCTATCGACTCGTCTAGGTCGCACGATGGATAAGGCTTAGGTTTTGTTTTTATAAAATTAAAATGGCGGGTTTTAGACGTCAATAAGTACCTACTTCAAGAAAGTCTTGTGGGGTATCAAAATTAAGGGTATCAAAAATATAACACTATAAAAGGTAAAATTTAAAAACAAAAAACCCGACTACTAGTCGCGTAAACTCGGCCTAGATCCGCACAACACGCAACTCCGCTCTGCACTACCTCGCTCCACATCAATGGACAGACAGAGTCCGCAACTCCGCTCCGCATTACTCCCTCGCTCCACTCCTTTGCCTCGCTTCGCATCAATGAACAGGCAGTCTTACCAATGGAATTGCATAAAATCTCCACTCCGCTTCAGTGGACAGGGATTTGCGAAATAGTTTAAAAATTCATACAAAACCGGGAAGCGGAACGGAGAAGCGGAGCGGGGAAGCGGAAAAAAGCCGGCCGCGGGGCAGCCCGCTCAAATTACTCGTCGCGTGAACTCTACCTAAATCCTAACAGACCGCAACTCCGCTCCGCACTACCTCGCTCTGCATCAATGGATAGACACAGTCCGCAACTCCGCTCCGTATTAGGCTGCCTGTCCATTGACGCGGAGCGAGGCAGCGGAGCGGGGCGGAGTTGCGGACAGTGTCTGTCCATTGATGCAGAGCAAGGCTGCGGAGCGGAGTTACGGACTGTATGAAGCGAGGCAGTGGAGTGGAATTGCGGACTATGCGGAGCTAAGCAGAATCCACGTGACATTAATTCATTTGAACGGGCAGCGGTGGGAGATCAGTTCAGATATACGCGAATCACTGGCCGAACACCGGTGGCACACTACTCCCCCTCCTCCACCCGGTTTTTTCCATTTCCCCGCTCCGCTTCTCCGCTCCGCTTCCCGGTTTTGTATGAATTTTTAAACTAGTTCGCAAATCCCTGTCCACTGAAGCGGAGCGGAGATTTTATGTAATTCCATTGGTTAATATTGGCACAGCTCCGCTCCTCTCCTCTCCGCTCCAGTGGACAGACAGCCTTACTGCCTCGCTCCGCGTCAATGGACAGGCAGCACCCGGCGCTTTGTTATAACTTAGCTACACTCCCCCGTGCATTTTTATGTTTACCTAGAGGCCTAAAACATCAAAGTAATGATCATTATAATTCCAGCCGAAAGACGTCCAATGCTGAACATAGGCCTCCCCCAAGCACTGCCACTTCGACTGGTTCTGTGTTTCCCGCATCCAGGGGATTCCTGTCTACGGCGAGAACCAAGATAACCGACATAGCCCGAAGAATTGCCAAAATTATGTGGCAATAGGCTGGGCACATTGCTCGCAGAACAGACGGCCGATGGGGCCGAAAGGTTTTGAACTGGCGATCGCGTACCGTGAGACGTAGAGCTGGAAGGCCTACCACAAAGTGGACCGATGAAAGTGATGATTGGTACCTATATCACAGAAAACGTGTTGTTGACACAAAGAAAACTGACGACAGATACCTACCTACCGAATGGTAGACATAAGTTTTTATGCAGTTCTGAAGCTGACGAAATATCAAAAGATATCTACCGAATAGTAAAACTTACCTATATGAACATTAAGTGAAGCTTCTGTTAAGATTAGTTAGTAGTTACTCGTAAGACAGCACAAAAAAAAAATGACAACAGCTGCAGCTGATCTTCAGTTAGTTTTCTCTCGTTTATTCGATGTCTTTTTCATGAAACCGTAACATATGAGAACATATCTAACTCACTGCGTTTGCACTGGCGAAACATTCACAACACAACATGTTGAAATCTCTATGTTCTGTCCATTGATGTACCTAAATCAAGGACTCGCCCTCACCATACTTACGTCGCGCGAAAAGTGTCACTTGCTATTCTGTAAAAATCTCACCATATCTTATTTATTTATTTATTTATTTATTTAACCATTTATGTACACACAAATAATACACAGACAAGACAAAAGGAACAGAAAAATACGTACAAAGGTGATGCTTATTTCTAATGAAATCTCTTCCAGCATACCTGCGATAGGACAGAGGATAAAAAGAGATGTAGACACCGTGTGTAAGAGTAAAGAGAAAGTCAAATACATAAAATCAAAACAATTCACTTAAATAAAACTAATAATAGGTATGAAAATATACTTACTTACATACATACAAACATACATACTTCTAAAATAAATAACACTAATATAATGTAACAAAAATATATACATATAATACAAAATAAATACCTACGCAACTATGATGAAGTGGAAAGGTAGTGTTCTTTCACTCTTCTTTTAAATACTGCAACAGGTGAAGTGAGCTGCCAATAGTGTCAATCCTTAGCAACTGACAGCTCACTCCACGCTCACTATATCACATAGAGTGTGGGTCCTTTGCCTGATCTCTCTCCGCTGGTGGTGGGCTGCCATCCCGTCAGAGTATGAGAGTGAGGCATTGGAGATGCCACCTGCTCAAGCACGTCGAGGGAATCCGGGGGAAGTAGCGCGAATAAAGGCGCAGTGCAAAATTTCATCGTTCAGCCTTAAGACGTGAAAAGGTAACAGACAGACAGACAGTTACTTTCTATATGTACATAATCACTATTTGTATTTAACTCTTAGGAGTCTTAGGTTCCCACAAGAACCGGGTGTTAAAGAAAAATGGATTAAAATAATCCAAGAAGAACAAAGAGACGATGAATGGTTACCAAACAAATATAGCCGCATTTGTTTAGTACATTTTAATGATGATTTATGTTCTACTTGACACAAACTGGTCAGAGAAAAATTAAAAAATGTTGTACCATCTTATAAGGTAGGTATGCATGTATGGTTTAGCTAATTGCCAAAATCTGTCTGTGTAGTAAGACCCAGATCGATCTGTTTTTAAACCTGACTGCCTCAGAAAGTTGTGGGTACTTACCTACCTAGGTACCTATTACCTATTTTATTTATTACAGATATCATTTGTAGAACCCACACATGAAATGATGAGTTCACCACTTTGAGAGTGTTTATGTTTCTGATAATGACTATATTTGATTCGCCAAGAAAAATTCACTAAAACACCAATTAAAAGAGGAGATTTTCAAGAAAATAAGATATAGATTTGAACTTCAAAAAGAGAAACGTAAAACGAAAAGATTGAAATTAACCAATTTAAGATTAAAAGAGACTGAAAAAGTTTTCCGGTAAGAAAATAGTAGCAAAAGAACATTCAGAAGAAGTGGAAAGACGAACGGAAGATGCAGATAGAATTCTAGGCAGACTGGTTGAATACAGACCATAAAAACAAACATTTTATTATTTCAAAAGAACCTCCTTTTAAAATAAAGTACTCTTTTCCAAACGAGTATGCTGACGGTAGAGCGACAAACGTTATTGTGTGACAGATGACAAGCACAAATGCGGTCATCTTTTGACGCGGTAAGTATCCTTCCTTGACGAACTGGAACACGAACGCACAGCTGTTAGAGAAATGTATTTAAAATGATTCTAATTCTGTAAATATTAAATTGTTATGGTCACGAATCATATTTGCCGGTGAAATTTCGTCGAACATTTCCGACGTTTGTCTCCTAGACTGGAGCGGGCCGAGGCTGCCTTGATGCGGCTCCTGCCCAAGGATCTGGAGGCAAAGGTCCTCGCGCACATCTGGGAGTAGCGCGAAGAGGCGAAACGCCGGGGCTTAACTCCGATGCCGCAAGAAATCGCTGCGGACAGAGCTCCGGTGGGATCTCATGGCGTCATGGAGAGTGCGATTGTCGCAACCCAGCGCTGGGTACGCCACAAATGCGGCGATAAGACCCCTCTTTGAGGAGTGGCTTGAGAGGCGCCACGGCGTCCTCACCTTCTACAATGTCCACTGTGTGGCACAAGTCATACAGAGGACAATATGTTAAGTGTCACCCTCTGGAATTCCGCCAATGAGCACGTAAAGATATCCACTTGCAGAGAGACGCTGTTGAGTATCTTTATTGCCCGCCCCACTGGTGCAAACTTTAAGAGGTTTGTACGAGCCACCGGGACTTTAAACAGCCTCTCTCTCGGCCCTTGTCATGAAACGGCTGCTTCGGGAGGTTCCTGTTCAGGATAAGGCGGGAGGAAACGCCCGGGTGTCACCATTGGGCGGAGCATCGCCGTGTCCTCGTGGAGGCGATCGGCGGCGGTGATCTCTCGCGTCCAGCCCTAGTTCAGGCCATGGTACGGAGCGAGAGGAAATGGCAGACCGTCACCTCCTTCTGCGAAGCGGTAATGCTCGCGAAGGAGGAGGCAGAACGCGTGAGGGAGAGGCAAACTTCGCACCCTCACGCCCCTTACCGAGGAAACGCCCTGGGTGTCGGGAATCGCGAGCCGATTTCCGGCCACCGTAGGCGCGGGCTTGCGGACGGTGAGCAATGGGTAGCTCGCCGTCCGATAAGGACCAGGACCGGGTCGACGGCGCGTCGTGTTCCACGCGCACCTCAAAGAGATGTTACCAGAATTGACGGGGTCTGCTAGGGCCGATGCCTGCCGGGGTTGCTAATAAAACCGATAGGGAAATCGTGCCCTCCGGCAACAGGGCAACCGAAAAAAAAGGGGTTCAGAATCATGCACTAAATCCATGGCAATAGTTTTCGCGTTGATTTCCCGGCCACCCCGTCTGAGCATCGGAACCTGGGATTCCCAGGTCGGACAAAGTGCCTGCCGGGGTTGCGATAAAGTCCGAAAGGGATACCGTAGCCTCCGGCAACATGGCAACTGAAGGAACACGGGTGGGTTTTAGTCAATAAGAGTCTGACACGCCCTCCTTATTAAATAATACCATACTATACCTTTAGACAACATGAAGGTTTGCATTTTCAGATTTCCAAACGGTTTATTCTTTATTCGAGCTACTAGCCGGAGCCGTGCTACTGGTAGTATTCCAATCCAGCAATCAAAACCAGCGTTGGAATCACTGGAATAATGTGATCCAGCATTGGAATGCACATGTGACAGGACTTTTTCATTCCTGTTCGCCCATTCCAGCGCTACTGGAGTATAAAAACATAGGCATGTTCCAATCCACCCTGCAAAAAAGCGAGTAACAGCAGTAATTGAACAGATAAAATTAAAACAATGAATTGTCACTAGTGTTACCGATGTAACAGCTTTTATAAATTACTAGAATAATGTAGACGATATGATCCAGTCTAGCACTGGAATGAATTGGCTCGCTGTATTACTGGACTGGCATAATGTGAATCGGACATTATCTTAAGCTAGACAGTAGAATTACTGTTCTTAAATCACTAAAATGGTCTCTTCTATTTTTACAGTTGATTCAAGTACATACTAATTCCATGGGTTGATTAGCTGCTTTTTAGTTTGCTAAGGTTGGCAACACTGGTCTGTTTGTCAATCAAGCAGTGTTGCCAACCCGTACGATAATTATGGGGGCGTATGATAATTTAGCCAATGGTACGATGTACCATCGAAGAAACGCATACCTAAGCAGTTTGAAAACAAAATCCCGTGCACACGATCCTTTTTTTTCGTAGGTAAGCGTTACTATATCGGCCGAGCGCTGCAAGCAGAAATAGTCCTTACGGTGTATAGTTATGCGTTTCTTCGATGGTACGATAATGAATGTCTAATTTACGATAATTTTGTGATTTACTGAAAAACAAGTTCCATTAACAAAACGTATATATCAGACAAAATTCAACGCAGAAAAAAAAACAAAAAATGTCAATGTCAAATGTCAACATCAATTTTACAATGAAAACGCAAATTTATATCAACTAGATTCTGGCCACGCTAAGTCTGTGTACATACAATCCGTCGGAAATATCTGAGAACCTCGCTGGAATGCGCTTTCCCTCGCGCTCAGTGTTGCCAACTCCAAAAGTTAAAATTATCGAGTTCCAACGTCGTTTTTTGGGCAAAATTATCGTACAGACGCCAGCACATCAAGCTACCCAAAACTGTCAAATTTTCCCAATCAACTTTGAACCTTATTTTTCAGCGATAAAGTTGAAAATCTATTAAATAAATTTGACAGATTGTAGTAGCTTGATGTGCTGGCGTCTGTACAAAAGAAAACTCCAAATATAAAAAAAAAACCGTAAAACGTTCATTCAAATTGCTATTTTAGTGGTATGAGGAACAGGGTGTAAAGTTCACTCATCCAACATAGAAAAGGGAGGATCCTCCGACCAGACGGGTGTTGTGTCTGGCGGGCAACTGCCCATCGGTTGGAAGTTGAAATCTTGTATGTGTGTCGATCGCTCGGTAAACTCTAACTGCGCGATGCAGGATTTGTGTGACGTCATGTCTTTGATGCGTAGTTTGTATGTGGTGGTGTAACCGCTACACTATCAAAAGACAATGAATAATTTTATACTATGGTCAAAGGGGAAGAATGTCAAGTTTCACTTTAGTGGCGCTAGCAGCACAAACCGTAAACATGTTTTGTCATAGTTTTTAGTTGATATTTTTGTGTTTTCACTGTAAAATTATTAAAAAACTAGGGGAGGGAAAGAGAGATACTTACTTGTTGACGTTGAATACTTGACAGTCAACATTGGTATTTCTTTTTCTTTTAATTTTGTCTGACAAATACGATTTGTTAATGGAACTTTAAATATTTTTTTCAGCAAATCTCAAAATTATCGTACGTTAGACATTCATTATCGTACATCGTACCATTGGTCAAATTATCGTACGCCCCCATAATTATCGTACGGGTTGGCAACACTGCTCGTGCTTCCCCGCACCTCGCCCCGTTTCCGCCTATCCAGTACCGTACCGTTGCCAACGCAAGTGCCAACACACGTGCATCATTTTTTCTTTTCGCAATCGCATTTTTGTTTATTTTTTCTCTGTTAAGTGAAATATTCTCTTCAGTTTGCATGACGTCATTGAGTCAGGTTTGCAGTTATTTCCGACGGCTTGTAAGTAAAAAAAACGGTAAATTTGAAAATCTATAGACGGCAACACCATCTTATCCTAAAAAAAAGAATTTGATACTTTGTTTATCTTGTTGTTTTTGATAGGTTATTTTGATTATATTCTGATTTATTACTGGTAAAGAATAGTCACTTTAGCACGATACAATGTGGATTTGATACATTTTGCCATCGTATGGACGTAGAGCATAGGTACGACACAGTCTATTACACATAATCTATTATGCAAAAATCAAAAGGCAAAATATCAAAATCATTATTTCTACTTACAAGCCCGAAACCAAAATAACTGACTGATGTATAAGTATACCATATTTAAAACTTTTTGGGGTTGCTCATTTCTTTCATTGCAGACTAACTGTGCGCACTGGCGAAATATGACAACAAAACATGTTGAAAACTCTAGTTCCTGTCAAAAATTGTATGGAAAATTGACAGAAAATAGAGATTCCAACATGTTTTGTTGGGAATGTTTCGCCAGTGCAAACGCACAGTTAGCGTGGCCTCGAAATATTATGACAAAACATGTTTACGGTTTGTGCTGCTAGCGCCATTAGTGGTATACTTCACCTTTGACTCTAGTATAAAATTATTCATTGTTTTTGGATAACAATTTGAATTTACGCTTTCTTTTTTATTTTATTTGGATTTTTCTTTTGTACGAAAAGACCCAAAAATCGATAATTTGAACTTTTCGAGTTGGCAACACTGCAATCAAATTCAATCAATACTTCGTACAGTTTTGTCGCTAATCTCAAAAATTCTGATTTGCTTTTCCAATTCCTAAATTAAAAATAAATAATATTCGTGTGAGCTGAACTCTGGTGAGTCCAATATTTTACTTTAAATTTTGAAGTTAATTCTAACGCGTCTAATCAAGAAGGCAAGATGAAACTGTGGAATTCAATATTCTTTATATATATGTTCAATGCTACTGGGATTGGTTTCCGCCCTTAGTTGGAACTGGCCCTCTCTTACCTTACATGATTAATTTTAATTACTTTTAAATTATTTTATTTTTTAATTGTTTTGTTTCTTTTTCTGTACCGTGCACGCCTTTTTTACATCGTTCTCACATAATTATAAATTCAACGTTAATGATGTACAAGTTAAGTAAGTAATATTTTGTAACAATATAATTTAAAAGTGTCCATGGAGTTTCTTGCCCGATCTTCTCCATAGGTACCTATTACGCTTTGGATTGGGCAATTTGCTTCATATTTTTAACGAACCAACTCCTTGAGTGACAACTCAAAAGTTCCTGTAAATGGTTTAATTGAAATAAATGGTTTGAGTTGAGTTTGAGTCCTTCAAGTGGACTATTGCACGCAGGCCATGGCGGTCGTCACTGGTTATTCCAACCAGCTCACCTCCTTCCAGATGTAGATTAGGTCTAGTCCTATTATGTGTGGTCCTGGTCTGTTTAGAACATCTGCAACAGATCTCTAATCTGGGTGAGGCCTGTGCATTCAAAGAACGCATGCGCAACAGTTTTCTCAGTCTCCATTTATACCTTGCTCAGAAGATTGTCCGTTATGCCTATTGTGTGGAAATGTTTGTTTAGCAAGCAGTGTCCCCTGTTGGTCCCCACCGCCAGGCGCAGCTATTTCTGTATAAGCACCTGGTTAGCCTGCCATCTAAGGCTGGCATAGCTTTCTTGGACTGCCTGCAGTCCGTTGTTGAGGTCCATTATATCTCTGTTTGTGTGTGGGTCCTATAGCCAAATGTTTTGATGGTTGAAGGGGATGAACACAATAGGTTCGGGTCCACAGACTGGCGTGATGGATCCTCTCTTTGTTAGTTCCTCAGCTGCGTCATTACCTAGTGGTCCGCTGTGTTGTTTTATCTATTACAGTGTTACCGTGTTGCGATTAGATACACGTTCCAGTGCATTGTGACATTCTTGTATAAGTCTCATGGTAATATATATTTTACCTAAAGATTGGAGGACTGAGGCACTGTTGGAGAATATGCATAACTATCCTGGCTTCTATGGCGTAGACCGCTTGTATAATGCTCACACACTCCACCTGGTAGATGGTGTTGAACATTCCCAGCGAACTGGATATTGATTGATGTTAAGGTTGTGTGAGAAGACTCCGGGCTTTGATCCAGCAGTGTATACTCCCAGCTATTCACTGCAGTAGAGGGCTACTGCAGTGAATAGCTGAGAGTATACACCCTAGTCAAGTTATGACTCCCTAGTCAAGGGAGCGAATCGTACGATCTTCGTATCTAAATAAACAACACACAACCACCAATCATGTTTTCAACTTTATTAAATCCCCATTATTACAATCTAATAATATGTCATGTAGACAGGTAAACAACATGTATACCTGTCCACGTGACATTAATAATGCACTCAGCAGATAAATAAATTGGCTGGACAGTAATAATTTAATTATAAATCTCCAAAAAACCAAAATCATGCACTTTTACCAACAGATATCTGTCAAGAGACATGAACAAAAATTACAATAGTCAAATTGTATAAAAGTGAATAGCACAACAGTTTTAGGGATCTTAATTAATTATTCATTAACGTGGAAATCACAGGCTGAGGCCATTCGTAAAATTCGATGAGTTAAGAGGAGGTTCCCTAAATTTTATTGTATGTTAATTTTCAAATCGGACAAAATTATGCTGTTTTTCGGAACATTTTGCGACAAAACTAAAACGAATCAAATATAACTAATAACTACCACAAATAGATTGGTTCTTCTTCAAAGATAAGTAATTTTTTTGTTTAAAATAATAGTTTTTTTTATATTGTAAAAACGATCTTCCGTTGCCATTTTCCACAAAATTAACGAAACCGGGTTGAGTTTCGGTACATTTTTTGTTCTATTATCAACCTAATTTAGTATTTCTAAAAATACTATAAGTAGGCACACTTTTTTTTTTAAAGTCACAAATCGTCGTAAAAAATAATTAAACCGAAACTAACTTTTTCACATATTTTGCTACTACAGATGAATCTTAAAACATTGCATCAAGGGTTATTTTATTTTGGGTCCCTGTTTTGATTTATTGTATACATTTGGAAAGAAATCTCAGTCCGCGCTCGGCCGTTGTCGTGAGTGGACCCTGTATTGCCTATTTGGACTTTATGAAATGACCTGAAGGTGTACTTTGGGGACTGCTACTGGAACTCCTCGAGGAGTAGAACGAGGTGTGCCGAGTTTGGACTCGTTTTGTTAGTTATGATGAGACCTTACCTCCGGACCTGATGGGAGTGACTTTAAGGTGTACTTCGGTGACTGCTAGTGGAACTCCCCGGCGAGTAGAACTAGGTTTGCCGAGTTTGGGCTCTTTTTGTTAGTTATGATGAGACCTTACCTCCGGACTTGATGGAGTGACCTGAAGGTGTACTTCAGTGACTGCTACTGGATCTGCTCGACGAGTACTAGGTGTGCCGAGTTTGGGCTCTTTTTGTTAGTTATAATGAGACCTTACCTCCTGACCTGATGGAGTGACCTGAAGGTGTACTTCGATGACTGCTACTGGATCTCCTCGACGAGTAGAACTAGGTGTACCGAACTTTAGGATATGATTTATTGAGTCTTTTTCTTTACATTTAAAAGACAGCTAAGTAATTGGAACATTTCGCTCGATTCATTTTATATTAAAAAATCATATCTTTTTTAAAGATTATTTGAAACAAAAACAAAATTACTCCGCTTTTATGTCTAAAATAATTATTTACAGTAAGAAAATATAGTTTATTATCCAGGTATAAGATATTTTTTCTCTAGATCAATTATTACTTTAGTTCAAAATTAAATAAGAATTGAGACTTCCGACATTTAGTTCCGTGCTAAGACGACCAAGAGCGCACGCTATATTTAACTTTATTACTGATGGGTTAGCGTTTAGCATATAATGGAGTGGTGGGTGCATGGGGGCGGAGTTTGCGTGGAAGTTGTCTTCTGGTCTTAATCTGCCGACAATATTGGATGCTCACCATAGGTACTTTGTTTTAAGATTTGGTGTTTCAAAAATTATTAACCTTCCCATGCCTTTACATCCTTGAAGTAACCGTATTTATAAAAACTAAAAACAGTGCCTAGATTATTAGAATGTGTGAACTTAGGAGATGATTTTGAAAATAGAGATTTAATAAAGTTGAAAACATGATTGGTGTGTTATTTATTTATAAACGAAGATCGTATGATTTGCTCCCTTGACTCCCTCTACTGCGGTAAATAGCTGAGAGTATACACTGATGGATCAAAGACCGACTCCGGAACCGGAGTCTTCTCAAACAACCTTAACATCAATCAATATCCAGTTCGCTAGCACCATACCATATTTCACCAGGTGGAGTGTGTGGGCATTATCCAAGCGGTCTACGCCATAGAAGCCAGGAGAGTTATGCATATTCTCCGACAGTGCCTCAGTCTTCCAATCAAAGAGATTTAAATGTCTTTGGCTCCCTATAATATCGGCGACGCTTGTTGGCACGTAGTATGTTCGGAACCTAGAGTCCGGTGGAGTGGTGGACGTAAAAGCTTCATCGGTACAGAGTTCCAGACACACCTTCAAGACAGCTCCGTAATTTTTTTGTTTATAATTACCTAAAAACACCAAAAAATTGTAGTTTACGACGCTACAGAATCACTTTGCGGGCTGTCACAAATGGTCGCAAACTATATTCGATAGTAAAGTTTTCGACAAAGTTCGGTAACATATCGACGACAGTATCGATAACTCTGATCGTCGAGCCGACCAAATATCGTTACATCGGGATCGTTAGGACTTTGCGACCCAATTCGGTCGTAAAGCGATCGCTATGTATGTCGAGACTGCAGTCCGCTAAGATAATAGTGTTCTGTGCTGCAATCCCTTAGTCACTCTGTTCTTCTGTGAGGATTATGCTGTAATGCTTTTGAAAGTAGTGTAGTTTCGAGGCTTTGTCGCCGGGTGATGCCATCATTGGTTATCGTTTTGATCGCATCTTTATGCGTATTTACTTAACTCTAAGAGTCTTTGCTCAGGGTTCCTGATATATTGAGCCCAAAGGCGGCCAGGGCAGTCTCCCCCCTTACAATGAGGTGTAGAGGTGGCAGTTTTAGCATTGCCTGTAGGCAGCAGTGGGTGTAGTTCCGCTGCAGTTTTTCGAGGACTCTGGGCTGTGCTCAGGACTGAGATATTAATCCTTATCAAATATTTCCTTGGTGTTAATACTGATGAAAACTGTTTAAAATCACAGCAGTTGCCGTCGCAGCCACGACGATCGATATTTGTGTGAGTTGGAAAGAGATTTCCCTTCAAAGACTACTTTATGATAGAATACTTGATATCTTTCAGAAACGCGTAATGGAAACCAAACCTTACTTAAACTGGGGCCATCATGAAGGCTGGCTGATGTTACTACATACCTAAGGTAAAGCAGAGGAAGTCAAGCTGAAGTGACTTGAAGTGAAAGTCTGAATACAAAATAAATCAAGAGTGAAAAATTAATTAATTCATCATTATCCCTTACTCCCTCCATTAGCCCTTAACCCAATTTATTTGGGGTCGGCGTAACATTTACCACAATTTATTTGGGGTCGGCGTAACATGTCTTTTTCTGTCATACTTCTTTATTAGTCGTCATCTCGATAGTCACTCCCTTTTCAGCCATATCATCTTTCATAAAGTCCATCCATCGTTTCTTTGGTCTTCCCCTACTCGTATAGCCATCCACATTCATACTCAAAACTTTCGTGATAACAACACAATCCCTCTTAACATTCTCATCTCAGCTGCATGCTGCATGCTGCCTTTCATTCATCCCTTAAGGCTTGTGCAGACCAGCGCGATACGCGACGCGACCCAAAGGCACCGCTCGTCACGCGACGAGCGGTGCCTTTGTGTCGCGTCGCGTGTCGCGCCTGTTTGAAGGAGCCTTTATGTGACTCAACATTCTGATCCAAGAAAAATTTATTCATTAGTGAACCTATTCAAAGTTGTTGGCTTTCAGCATTTTGCATCTTTCAATCGCGCTCCGAATGATCGAAATATAAAATAAAATGAATGCACAGATATAAAAGCAGGAATTAATATTATTGTGTTATTTTATTTATTTTTTTTTATTTTAATTTATTATTTAATTTCTGTTATTATATTGGTGTCAAGTGAATGTGCAGTAAAACAAAAATGAACATTCACTTGAGTGAAGATTTATGTAGGTAAACCCTGAAAACAAGCACACAACCAAACATTAAGTCTAGGTCCATGTTTTCATGGGGTAAGTCAGTGGGTAATCTGCGCTGACATGAATCAAAACCTTTTGTATTAATAATAATCTAAAAACCTTGCGCTTCACCACTAACAAAATTTACAATGTCATTTCTAGGTCCCTTTGAGCAGCGGAAGGAGGCAGGCAATTACTTGATAGACTTCTACGTGTATACCCATCTGTTAAAGGGAGCATGGTAAGCCATTTCCCAGCTAGTAAATTAGGATTTTTGGTAACAATACAACAAAAAGAAAGTAAGTATCACACCTGCTTTCCAGGAAAGGTTGGGTAGAGGTGTTCCTACCCACATTTTGCCAGTTATGTTTAATGCTTAGCACGCACTGCAATTAAACGCAAGCGGATTGAAACCGCCGAAAAATGTAATGTATAGCTTTATACAGGGTGGCAGGGACATCGACGCGAAAACTGTTGACATGGATTCAGGACATGATCCTGAACCCCCCTGCGTGGAAATTTTTCGTCGGTTATTTTAAAAAAAATCAGCTGTTTCATACATTTTGACAGCGTAAGTATTGGTATTTCACTTTTCTATGAAACAGCAGATTTATTTTTAAAATAACCTACGAAAAATGTCAACGCAGGGGGGTTCAGAATCATGTACTGAATCCATAGTAACAGTTTTCGCGTCGATGCCCCTGCTACCTTGTATACAAGTGCACGCAGTAGCGATTGTTTTTGTGACTAATTTTAAAAGCGTAATATGCTACAATTGGCTAGCGATTCGGAAACGTGCGATTTTTTGTATCCCAAAGTATGGTGCAGCGGTTAACCACACTCCATTTTCGATTCAGTATCGGCTGGGCGAGCGCAGCGGCAAGTCTTTGTTTGCAGTGCATTTGTACAGCGGTTATGTTATGACGTTTTTCTTTTTTAACCACTTCTGTGAAGTGAAGCTCTTGGCCTGCATCTCACCTGATGGATGTTGATCAGGCCGAAGGTGGAAGCGAGCTTCACCCAGAATCCTCAACCACAGAGGAACTGGCTATCTTACCTATAAATGCCGAAACACAACAATGCTGTTAACATTGTTGTTATGGCGACAGACTTGGATAAGATGGTGGTAGCTAACCAGGTGGACTTAGAACAAGCCCTACCATCAACCAAACCGAGCAGAAAATTTAGCCACACTGGGAATCGAGCCCGGAAAATGGGTCTGAGACAGGTCTGACCACTAGATCACAGAGGCGGTTAGGCGTCCGACTCCGATATTTTAATAATGTGTCTAAAAAGATTATTATTGAAATGGAAAAAAGACCGGTGATAGATGACAAATCTTTGAATCAACACAGAGATAGAAATATGAAAGGCCCGGCTTTGGCAGGAGCTGTATCCAAATGTGTGCCGGGAATGCGCAAGCCTGTTGCAGGCAGAGAAGAAAAATAAAGGTACGTGATGCGTTACAGTTTTATTATTGAAAATTAATTATATACTTATCATCGTACTGCCAATTTAAAGCTCCAGGTGGAGATGTAAAATATTAGGCAAATAAGTTCCGTATTTGCATCACTAGCTGGACTCCTTTAAGAAAGATTGGTCCTTGGAAGCTCTGGACAGAGAGAGGTGGAGAGTAGGGAGGCCTTTGCCCAGCTGTGATACAATAACGTCTAAGAAAAAAAAAATTGCATCATGTCGTTACTAGGATGACGTCTTATTTGGTGTCGGCGAAGCAGTTCCGAATGTTCCCATTGGTACAATATTTTTTATAATTTCTTTCTATCGTGTTTTCTTCCGAATTTGTGCAATATACAGGAAGCTTTAACTGTGTAATCGCATAGAAAGTTTTTAATCTAACGGCCTGTGAAAAATACGCAATTTATTTGCCTTAAATACCGAATGTACATTTAAGAATAAGTATAATAATCATTTATTTGCAGAACTTAACTGTTCAACTGTGTTTAACTGTTCTTCTTGCATACGAAAGTCTGTAGTTATAAGTATTTTCTTTGATAGATAAATTTCTGCTTGGGTATGGTCTCATCAAATGTTTTACAAGAGGAAAGGCTTCATCACCAACAAAGCCAAACTGGATTTCAAATCCTTAGTTATAATTTGGTATCATAGAGGATGCTAGTAAACCCAGTTGGTTTGTTAGAAGTAACATATCAACATAATATCACGCCTGTAATTCATCGAAGGGTTAGGCAGAGGTGTACCTTAGTATTTACACCCACATTTCGCCAGTTATGTTTAAGTCCCATGTAATAAGGGACAAGCCTATTGCCAACAACCGGGCACAAATCCAGACTCCGGACTGCTACTAAGAAATTCTTGATAGAAAAACCCAATATCACTGCCCGATCTGGGAATCGAACCCAGGACTTCATGCTCAGCAGAAGCGCTTGCGAGACCACTAGACCAACGAGGTTTATGTTTAGGCAAATTGTTTAGAAGTCTTATCAATATTTTAATGTATATATGCTGGCGTCACTGTTATAAAATTTACGATCCGTATGCATCCTCACTACGAAGCAATAGTTAGCATCGGCAATAGCTAGCAAAATTATTGGATAAAACTTCTTTTAATTAAATTATTCTCAGTCGGTGTAATTGGGCCTTTCTATTCCTATGTGCTGCGCTGACACAATTTGGAAAGTATGTTTGTTAAAAAACGCTTTTGCTATTTTTTTAACCAGTCTTCTTTTGTTATATCTTTCGTAATAATAATTATGTATGATGAATAATTTCACTTGTTGTCGTGGCGCCAATCAAGTATTCAAAGTGAACAAGATATTGATTCTGTTTATTTGGTTTCAGGGAACTCCATACAAAACAGTGGCACTCTGGGAGTGCCGACAGAACTGAAAACTTGAACAAGATCGCCTTGGTGGAAGAAAAATACTTGTGTAGAACATTGGTCCGTAACCTTATCTAAATAAAGAGCACAATCGCGTTTACAAAAATAAATACTTCCAAAATCGTTAAAGTAAAAATACTTGCATAGAACATTGATCCGTAACGTAATATAAATAAAGAGCACAATCGCGTTTACAAAAATGAGGTGTCGGTAACGGTGTCGCGAGTTAAATTGTTTTTCCGATCTCAAAAATGCCTAACGCGCCTAAAGAAGTATTCACTTTAAAAAAATTGAAGAAGATGAAAAACTGTTTCGCTAAAGAATTTGCGGTTCAACAAGGCAAATCTTGACAAGCTGCTCCTACAAGGAAAAAGGAATATGTTCATTTCGATTCAATGCTTTTTCTAATTCCTTCCATGCGGAATCAAGAAAAGACAAAAAATGTATCGTGGCATGTTCCTACTCAGGATAGTGAGGCTGATGTAACTTTGGAGTAGGCCTCCAGCATAGAATTCACAACCCACCACCACTGCGAAAGAAGAACTGTCTTCGCGACACCAATTCATCAGAATATGAAACAATTACTTGACATATTAAATTTAATGAAGATCAAAAACATTATGCTAATATTGAAATACTAAATGTATTAAAAAAACGAACGTAAGTAAAGAACGGTCTCATTCATCTACGCAAGAATCGCAATATGTTTTGAATCAACCAACCACCCAACCGACCAAGAATATTTACAATATGTAGTTCACCATTATACACTGCTCAACAAAGAACAAGGGTATTTATAGTAATTATTTAAATTTTAACACTGAATTTTTTATTTCAATAGAAGCGTAATTGAAGTTTGATTAAATAAAAGGGTTGTTAGTGAAAAAATAAATTTATTGTGAAAATCTAAAATAGTAGATACCAAAAGTCACTTTTTTGTAATTTAAAAAAAACGAAGGCCCAGATAACATTCCTAGGAACTTTTTAATGATCTGTTGGACCTCCCAAGCCATTAGCGACGGCTCTATATCGGCTTGGCATGCTGAGTATAGAAGTGGACTAGCAGTGCCGGCCTTTTAGCGTAACCCTGCGTTTGCACAAACAAGGTCAAAATAAATTAGCTGGCGAAACCCCGCAGACGTCATGAGTATATCTAAACATGATAAAACAAAGAAAAATATTTGTTGTTCTTTTTTGGGGTCAACGAACGCTGTTAATGTAGTTACTGGAAGTATGAGTTGACAAAACCAGTTTATTAATTATTTTACCTTGTTCGATATCGATACAGAAGAAAACATCTTTTAATAAACATCATTTCATCATATCCCAAATAAAAAACATTGTTTCATTCTCGCCAGGCGGAGCCGTCGGGCATGAGCGCCAGTTCTGCGTGGCAGGCCGAGGAGCAAGAGGAAATGAGCTCCTGTCCGGCGCGGCAGGCCGAGCCGCAGGAGGAAATGAGCTCCAGTTCTGCGCGGCAGGCCGAGCTGCAGGAGGAAATGAGCTCCAGTTCTGCGCGGCAGGACGAGCCGATGGAGGGCATAAGCTCTAGTTCTGCGCAGCAGACCGAGCTGCGCGCGCTGCAGGCAGCCGTGCGCGAGAAGCAGGACGCGTGCGAGAAGCTGGCGGCGCGGCTGTGGCGCTGCAACTTTATATACACGCCGCCCGAGCCGAATTTCGACAGTAGGAGGGTTATGGGTATGTTGCTCTGTCTCATATTAGGGTAAGCACACACGAGCCACCGGTGACTGTCACCACCTGGTATCGAATAGCCGCCACCAGCCAAACGTGTGCGACAATCCAAACAAAATGAATGGAAAGGCATGTGAACTGCTGTTCGCTGGGCTACCGGTGGCTGTGTCCAGTAGCTCGTTTGCGCCCAGCCTTATACGTAATCAAAGTCAAGTCAAATAAATTTGTTTGTGTTCAATTTATACACATTTGATAAAATACGAAATGTTTTATTATTACACCACAAGACAAGCAATGGTAGATTGACACCAAAAAAATATATTGAAATACGAAATGTTGACAGTTATAGATTGCTGCATTTTCAAATTATATTCAACATATTCACTATTACTGACACCGTATTTGGCACCAACTGAATCTACTTAGAAAACCCACATCAACGGTTCACTTGATATATTCTATGCAGTAAACACTTTTCGTGATGACTATGATGTGTGATACTCATTGAAAAGAAGGAACATGACATAAGATTGTGTTGTTCCAGGGACGATCTGTAGCTTGATAGATGGGTGTAATCCGATACACTGCACTGCTTTGGATATTGCAGCTGGAAGACGGGTACGTTGCTCACAATATTATCTATATCTACGTAGCATAAAATAAAGGCATTAAGTTAAACGAACCCCTAATAATTCGCATTTTAATATCCTAATGAAAAACAAAATACGTTTATTTGCGGTAAACATGACGCAAAGAAAGGACACAACAAAAAAGAACAAATTGGGGAAAATATGCGTCACATCCACGCAAAACGCTCGTCGCTCAGCATAATGCTGCGACCCTAAGCGAAACAGAGCCTCAGCGCTGGTTTTCAGCGACAGTCGGCCTAAAAATATTAATGTGCACTCTGAAATTATTATTGCGCCTCTTTTTGTGAACGGCAAAAAAATCTAATATCATCTTTATTACGACTGCCCAAAAAGGAGTGTAATATAATATGTTTTCGGAGTTCGTGTATGTGAGTTTCTTTGTGCCACCATAACTTTTAAATGCCTGAACAGATTTGGATCTATGGGGTATCGTTAGAATCCTAATATCATCCAAGGCGATATAGGCAATTTTTTTTTTGAATATAATTCAGCTTGGCGGCAGTATGGCTCCATATTCAAATGTGTAAATAAAATAATTTCTTCATTTAATATGGGTATCCAATTGAGGGCCTTGATCAAGAGCATATTCCAAAACGATATAATTTATTGGCATACATTTTACATAGGTTGGGTACATGCAAAACAAACATTTAATACCCACGCCATCCACTCCTTGCCTCACCTCGTCGTGAGAGTATAAAACCACCTCTAATGCTTAAATATTAAAACCACCTAGCATGACATGTTTTAAAATAAAATAGTATATTATGCAATTAGTGAATAAAGGACGGATTTAAAGCGAGGACCATAGATGAATCCTGAGCGACGCGAGTGATTAATGGCCCTCGATATAAATCCGTTTTATTCAAGAGTTTGTATACTATACTTTAAACCATGACTACGAGAAAAAGAAAGATTTAAGCGAAAACTCAGGTCCTCAGGCTAAAGGACCGCGAACGCACCCACGCGGCTTACATCTCTATTTGTAGCGTAAAATAAAGGCTAATATCCTCTGTGGCTTGGTATAGACTTTTATAACAAGCTACCTTCTTCTTTGCTAGATTTGCCTTTTAATGCGTTTAAAACTAAAGTTAAATCTAACCTTTGTTCAAAGGCATACTATTGTATAAACGACTACATAAATGATAAGAATAGTTAGTCGCTGTGATTAACTCAAGACAATACTTATGTTCTTTCTTCAGAATTAGTTTACCTACGGACAGTTACATAATTGTTTATTTTATTTGAATTTATAAGTCAATTTTTATTTTTTTATGATTCAATTTATTTTATTTTATTTTTGACTTAATCTACTCATTACAATATTTTGTTATGAGTTGTATTGCAATTTGTGGTTAGCTAGCGACCTCGACAGTTGATCATTTTTTTGGCCTGAGCAACCGGCAGCAAGTTCGTCATGCTCCCTTAGATGTCACTGCTTGCGGTAGCGTCGGGGGTCGGGTTGCCTCCTTCCCTCAAATATGGCGAGGGGGGTAATGGCTGATCTTTGCGTTATGCTCGTGAACGGGTGCTGCTTGTGGTGACTGGTCGTCTTGCTGATCATGGTTTTGTTATTGTAACTAGTAATTAACTGTTTATTTATTTTTTACCTCGATGGTCCTAGTTTATTATTTATAAATGCCAATTACAGCTTTAAATAGCTTTATGTAAGCGGGCACGCCCTTTACGCCTGGAGGCTTTTATTTAGATATTTAGTTCTGTTTACGTTTAGTTTTTATTTCTGCTTGAGTATAGTTATCGATGTTTTTGGTTTGTATATTGGCGTGTGCTAGCTGACATATGGCCAGTAATTTATCATATAAATTATGTATTGTGTTGCGTAATGTAACTTATTTTGCATACTGTTGTATAGAATTATTTTTTTCTAACTTGAACAGACAGCTGTGCTGCTGGGGAGTTTGTTGCGCCACTTCTTCTTCCCAGCGAAAGGCACTAGGAAGTGGTGAAGGGTGGGCGTTTTGGGGGACTGTCTTATGTAATTTTGACGTTCGAAAAGTGCTGATTCTCAGCCTAATTTGAATAAAAGACTTTTGAATTTTGAATTTTTGATATTTGAATAAACAAGTTGTATTAGTTAATTAGTATATACAACGCGAAAGGTCACTCATTTACTCGCTGACTAAACAGATAAATAAAATTGTCATTGCAGTCGGGAGACCTCTTAGATTAAAAAGTGTTCCACACAATGACACAACGGTTGTTGTTGCTTGTTCGTTTTTTAAAACTGCAATGGATTTTGATGCGGTTTTCATGACTATTTAGATATTTCATTCTGGAAGGTTAATGTGTATGTATAATACATTAATATTTAATTTAGATATTACACAGACATCTCGATGTTTCGATACGTCGCCACATCAGAAGGTTACATCCGCGCGAAGTAGGCATTATAGACTGTTTTTCTTTAGAATAACTTCTGTAGTTATTTTATTTTACTCTCATGTATAGGGAACTTGTTTAACTTCACCGGTTGACCGTGCGATCTGCTGCGGACATGACTACAGTCAAGGGCGGATACGGGGGAGGGTCATGACCCCCCCTGGGCTGTCTAGGTCGACGACTGTTATATTTTATAACCTCTTTTATTTTAATCAAATAATACTTTGTATGATGTTGCCACGTATATGTTTGCCACACATGCGCGAACGACACGCACAATAAGACTATGTGGTGTTATTATAATTATATGTATACAGGGTGGCATACATCGACGCGAAAATTGTTACCATGATGATTCCCTGCCACCTTGTATGATGAATATGATGATGGACCGTGGAGTTTTCTACCGGTTCTTCTCCATAGCAAACGACCAAATGGAATCGTGCTCAGAACTTCTGACATTTCATAAGTGCCCATGTAGGTCTAACTGAAGTTAGTAACTAGATGTAGAAATTAAATACCCCAGAATAGTATCAAGAAAACCGCCCCGAGCGGGTCGTGGTGGTCTCCCAAATCTTAAGAAGTAATTTATTAATGATATCCCAAACACGGTCAAAATATATTTAATAAGAAGCAGTTTAGAGTTGGAGGCTGAGCATGAAAATTTTCGATCAATCTACATCACAAACTTTCTGCATAAGTCGACAGAGGAACTTCTATTTATGCACCTAACTGTGACTTTAAAAAAAAAAATACCTTACCTACACAAGGCGGTATGTTAAAATTTTCGAGCTTGCTACGCTCGCTCTTGAATTCTATATTCTTCTAACTCTCAAACTTTTCAGCATAAGGCGACAAAGCAAGTTCTATATTTTCTGTAAGGATGTTAAATATAAACCTAACCGGGAATTCCGGGATGAGGAGCAAAAAATTTCGAGCTCACCTTGCTCGCTCCCCTACATTCTTGCTTTTCATAAATAGCCTATAGAGGAGATAAAATGCACCTCCCTAAAAAAAACAATCCTGCCGGTTGCGACGTCCATGGTGTAGGTAGGTGGTAGGTTACGCACGTTATACTTGTTTTTTTAAGTGAAAACTTCTATAGGCGCGTTGGGCATTTTTGAGATGGGAAAAAACAATTGAACTCGCGACACTGTTACCGACACCAGCTTTTGACCATTAAAAAGACATCAACGCGCGATACATTTTATTTGGGATTTATGACATTCCAAACATTAAGAAATGATTGACATTTCCCTTTTTTACCGACTTCAAAAATATAAGTATTTCCTGCATAGTAAAATTGTTCAAGTTTTCACTTTTGTCGGTACTCCCGGAGTGCCACTGTTTTTTATTTGCAGTTTTTTTTTTTTTTTTTCAAAATGTTACTTGAAAGACCTACATAAAATGAAAAGATCGGGGGGGCCACATTTTGTTTTATCTACACCCATGCTATAAAACCTCTATAAAAGTTTCAGAAGCAGTTAGCTTATTGCCGTCATTAAAACACCCAGTGTCATAGTAACCATTACCTCATCCCAATGAGTGATACAATGTTGTACTAAATTTCATTACGCAATTCGTTTCAATGTTCAAGCGGGGGGACAGCAGCACCCGTTGCACGCATGTGTGTATGATGTGCTGCTGCAGGCGATATACATACGTGCAGTTGTACTGAATTTCGTGGGAATTTCTTTATTCTTGCTCTTGAATTACAAACACCCAATGGTTTCAGAAACTTTGATAGAGGATTCATATCATGGGTGTAGATAAAGTATTGTATGCAACTGTTATAATTAGGTATTAAAACATTCATGTGATAAACCCACGTTCGTGTTTTAATACCCCTTATTATACAACAGTTGCATAAATAACTATTACCGCCCCGGGCCCCCGACAGGCCTAGTCCGCCATTTTGTCCTCCTGTTCTGACTGGACTCCGACTATGTGACCCCCCTGACTCGAAGGCTGGATCCGCCCTTGACTACAGTCCTTTCACAGTTATTTTACCTCTGATTTTGTAACATTGTCAAAGTCACAGTGATCTTTATTTTAGTTGCAATAAGGTTGCTATTCGGTTGCTGCTGGCAGAGGTAAAACTGAATTTACATTACGGAACTAGTTAAAGTAATGTAAATTAGGCTTACAAGAACTGTAACCCGCCTTTGTTGCAGCTGTACAGCGTGGTGGTGGATTCAGAGCCGACCAGCAGGCTGCTACTGCGGAACGGCAATCTTCAGACGCGCACCACTTTCATCCCGCTCGATAATATCAACGGGCACGTCATCAACCGGAAGACTCTAAAAATCGCGCAGAAGATTGTGAGTATATAGGGTGGCCAGTGAAAGAAAAAAATTAGAAGCATCTCTCCAAAAGCTTCCTGAAACACCGCCATGTATATTCAGGGATTATTTATAGTTTAGGAAATAGACGGTTTTTTAATATTTCTTTGGGAAACTCTAACTTGACTTTAGACTTTATTTTTCGCTTTCTGTGTCCCATTCATTTAATAATATTAAATAATTTATTTTCATAAAACATAGTATACAATGACAATCAATTTGATTTGGTGAAATTGGAGTCCGAGCATGGTCGGTAAAGCATAATTTTTTTAATAGAGTAAGTACTTGTTTATTTTGGGGGTTACCCGGTGGCTCAACGTTTGTGCTAATTTAGAAACACGAATATTACCAAAGTGCATACCGTTTCTACCTTTCCTTTTGTTACCTTTTCTGGTTTACCTGTCATATCATCTTTCGGTCATTGACATGGCCATATAGCAGCATAGCGAAATCGTACTAAATATATTAAATTTGTGTTCGGTTAGGGCGGTGGCCCAGAGAACGTGCAGCTGGCGCTGGACCTGGTCTCCTTCGACATCATCTACAAGCCGGCCATGGAGTGGGTGTTCGGCAGCACGCTGGTGTGCCGCGACTCGGAAACGGCCAAGAATGTGGCGTTCCACCCGGCCGTGCGGTGCCGCGTCGTCACGCTGGACGGCGACATTTTCGACCCGAACGGAACGATGACCGGCGGCGCCAAGCTCAAGGTCGGGTATCTGTCTACAGTGCGACATGGATTTTAATGAAATAGACGTCGGCGCTGCTTGAAAAAGAGAAGAAAGGGAGATGTAAAATTCAGTACATTTCACGATGATTCCTTATTTCGCCACGTGCATTTAAATTGATGTCGCACTGTGCTGTGGAAGAGTTACTTCAATATAACCGGCTTACCGGCGAAAGTAAGTAGGCTTCAGTCCGTGTGACATATCGATATTACATTATGACTCGTTACTATAATAATAATAATATATTTATTTCAGACCAAATTACACGATCCATAAGTTGTTAGTAAAGGTCTTAACCTAATGTTAGTAAAAAACCATACAATATACAAAATTGAAACGACTGACACCTACGTGTGCAGTCGCATCCAGTGAGCCAGCATGGGGCTGTCCCACTTATCACACAATACACTCAGGATGCTGTAGGAGCTAGTACGTATTCTACCGAGAATAGAAGCGCACCGTTTCCGTATAATGGCATGAAAACCATCAACCCTGGCCTCGGTGAACATCCCGGAAGCGCTACAAAAGCGTGGTAGACCCAACAGCATCCTGAATACATTGTTATACTGGACACGCAGGGCGTTGTATGCCCTCAGCGTATACCTGACCCATAGACTGCACGTGTAAAAAGACTGGCAGTATGCTCTGAAAAGGGTTATTTTGACTTGCGTCGTGCAACGTGCAAATCTGCGGATCAGCATATTACCTCGGACAGCCATCGCCCTGCGTTCCCTTTCTATGTCTAGGTCATCATTCAGGTCATGAGTGACCCAGTGACCCAGGTACTTAAATTTTGTTACTCTAGCTAACGGAGTATCATTTATAGTCACATCTGGCACGTTAGTGTAACATTTGCTACACGCCTTGAAAACCAGTAATTCACTATAAATGCGCTAAGATAGCCCGCGATATTCAAATTTTCTTTCGTTTCTTTCCACTTTGCAGGTCAATGTCAGGTTTCAGGATAAAGCGGGAGGAAACGCCCGGGTGTCGTCACTGTGTGGATCGCCCGGAGGACACGGTGGAGCATACGGTGGAGGTCTGCCCGGCTTGGGCAGGGCATCGCCGTGTCCTCGTGGATGCGATCGGCGGCGGTGATCTGAGCGTCCGGCCCTGATTCGGGCCATGCTACGGAGCGAGAGGAAATAGGAGGCCGTCACCTCTTTCTGCGAAGCAGTAATGCTCGCGAAGGAGGAGACGGAGCGCGTGAGGGAGAGGCAAATTTCGCGCCCTCGCGCCCCTAACCGCCGCAGCAGGAGACGCCCTGGGCGTCGGGAATCGCAGGAAGATTTCCGGCCACCGTAGGCGCGGGCTTGCGGACGGTGAGCAATGGGTAGCTCGCCGTCCTATAAGGACCAAGCCCGGGTCGACGGCGCGTTGTGTTCCACGCGCGCCTCAAAGAGATGTCAGCAGAATTGACGGGGTCCGCTAGGGCCAATGCCTGCCGGGGGTTCGAAGAAAACCGATAGGGACATCGTGGCCCCCGGCAACATGGCATAGGAAGGAACACGGGTGGGTTTTAGTCAGTAAGAGTCTGACACGCCCTCCCGCTCCACCCAGAGCGGGAGAAGTTATTTGATAATTTCCCACCCAAAAAAAAAAAAAAAAGGTCAATGTCAGGTTTTATGTTGATTAACCCTTGATATGCCGGAACGTAGAAGAAGAATCTACACGAGACACAATGGTTTTTTAATTGTTTCTGTAATTACGGCATTCGAGAGGTTAAAATATGATTCGCGACCGTAGCAAATATGGCTTTACACAATTATAATCATTAGAACCAGTAATACATCTCCTTATGTTAGTATAATCCTCAAATGTTATAATTTCATGAAATAGTCATTCAATAGGATTATATGAAATTAAAACTTGCATTGATGATTTTTATGATTATCTTCTATATATATAAAAATCAATTGCTGTTCGTTAGTCTCACTAAAACTCGAGAACGGCTGGGCCGATTTAGCTGATTTTGGTTTTGAAATGTTTGTCGTAGTCCAGGGAAGGTTTAAATGGTGAGAAAATATGGAAAAACTCACGAAAAAAAAAATATGAAGAAAATTCACGTTCTCATACATTTTGTGTGGATCGGCTTTTTTTATATCTCGGTAGGTAGGTAGGGTTGTTAGGGTAGAAATTTTAAAATCTAAACATGCACATTCATTGACTGTTAGGCGGAACGAAGTTTGCTGGGTCAGCTAGTCTATATATATAAAAATCAATTGCTGTTCGTTAGTCTCACTAAAACTCGAGAACGGCTGGGCCGATTTAGCTGATTTTGGTTTTGAAATGTTTGTCGTAGTCCAGGGAAGGTTTAAACGGTGAGAAAATATGGAAAAACTCACGAAAAAAAATATGAAGAAAATTCACGTTCTCATACATTTTGTGTGGATCAGCTTTTTTGATATCTCGGTAGGTAGGTAAGGAAGGTTGGGTAGGTAGGGTAGAAATTTTAAATACCTAAACTTGCACATTCATTGACTGTTAGGCGGAACGAAGTTTGCTGGGTCAGTAATTCTATAAATAAACATTTAATACGGCCGCGAATCATAATAGATCAACATACAACCTGATACTGGACCTGCAAATTGCTGCATTTTGCGGGCTACCGTGACGCTTTTGCCTTAAGTGTACTGTTAAACCATCAAGACGCTACTAATGAGGCTCAATTTATTCAGTAAGTTGGTTATCACTACATATTATTAAACAATGATCCCCGCCGCCGCAACTCAATAACTCGCGAACGGATGTTCATACGGTTCTCACCAATAGACAGAATATTCTAAAGTAAGGTTTAGGTATATAATTCATTAATGTTTTGTGTAAATTGGCTTAAATATGACGCTGATTATTGAAGATGTCGGAAAAAATCATGTCGACTGAGTGATTTACTGGCGTGCGCCGCGTAAATCAATAGTTATATGAAAACAATGTATTGCGGAATTAATCCTCTTAAAAAGCAAAATTCTACAGTTTAATCAAATCTATATGTCTATCTGCATTTTTCATTTCTCTTTGTGCCAAATTCTGACGTCCACGCAGACGAAGTCGCGGGCAGAAGCTAGTAATTTATAAATAACACTTATCAGTCAAAATTATTCGTGGCTCTCTTGGGAGTCGGCAGGTTGTGAGAAAAGTAAGGATTTTTTTTCGTTGGAAATTTAAAATTGTTTCTCCCGCTCTGGGCGGTGCTGGAGGGCGTGTCAGACTCTTACTGACTAAAACCCACCCGTGTTCCTGCGACCCCGGCAGGCATCGGCCCTAGGGACCCCGTCAATTCTGCTGACATCTCTTTGAGGCGCGCGTGGAACACAACGCGCCGTCGACCCGGGCTTGGTCCTTATCGGACGGCGAGCTACCCATTGCTCACCGTCCGCAAGCCCGCGCCTACTGTGGCCGGGAAATTTGCCTCTCCCTCACGCGTTCCGCCTCCTCCTTCGCGAGCATTACTGCTTCGCAGAAGGAGGTAACGGCCTCCCATGCCCTCTCACGACAAGCCGCCCAAGCCGGACATACCTCCACCGTGTCCTCCGGGTGATCCACACATGTAATGAAAAATAACCGAGTTTATAAAACCATTGTTGTTTTAGGGACGTTCGGTGCTAGCTATGTTGCAAGACCTCAAGAAGATGGAAGAGGATATGAAGACGGCAGAGATGGAGCTTTCATTCTACTCTTCACAAATACAGCCAATGAAGGAGGGCGGAGAAAAGTACACTGCTACAGAACAAAAGTAAGCCATTTGAAACAAATACGGGTTATATTTAAGATATTAATTGGTGTGGTTAGGTTAGGTTTCATTACTGTAACTCGATTCAATTCCGATATCAAGCCTCAACCTCGTATGTAAACGAAAGTTGCACAACTTCGTTTCAGAAATTTGATTTGTGTTGCCGGAAACATATTTTGGCAACATTTCTTACAGTTTGAGTGTGAAATATGAGTTGCCAGAAACACAAAACGGTGTTGCGCAACTTTGTTAGGGAACTCAGTGTCTAATATTTCTAATTTTGGTTAATGTAAACCAAGAGTTATTTGTCAGCTCGATACAATCAAATCTGTTGTGACATAAGCCATGTACAGTAATTACATCTAAAATTTGGAAAATATTGGAACCAAATGATAATTGTTTTTCATAATTTTTGATGTAGGTAATTACTTTGCATGACTTATGTAACAACAGATTTGATTGTATCGAGCTATCGAATAAATTACGGTACTAAGTGTCCTGAATTGTTATCTAAAGACGGGTGCGCGTGTCTCGACTGTTCCACACAGACATGTGCAAGAAAGCCCCATTTACACGGTGCATGCTTATTGCCTGTGGCATACCATTAATTTCAAGCAACAATTGACTGGCACCGTCTAAACAAGAGGTGGTGCCCAGGGACCAAATAAAGCAATAACATTTCACTTGCTTGGGAATAGAACCGCAATATCTGCGCGTCGCTGATTAATAACGCGCTAAATAGCACACACATAATCACAATCGATCTTGTGGATCACCACAAAACTATGAAATATTCATAAAAATAACAGCGAAAATCTGGGACGATTTTTGAATTCATACGATACGTCAAACGAGTAAAATCATTTAGTCAAGTCGAAATTTATTTTTGTCTTTGAAATATGTGATGTGACATAATAATTATCGACATCATATACAAAGAGTGTATTTATTACACATTTATTAAAAAATAATATTGCAGTAGATGTATACCGGTAGAATATTTTATCATCTGAAAAAAATAATGTGTACGTACATAATAGAAGAACGGAGAAGTAGCCCTTGGCGTGGAAATTTTGCCGTTTTATTTTTCCAAAAAATATTTTTTTCTTACATAAAAAGTGTCTATAGATAAAACTACTAATTTGAAGTCATCGTTTCAGCCGAAAGACGTCCACTGCTGGACATAGGCCTCCCCAAGCATCGCTACTTCGACCGGTTCTGTGCTTCCCGCATCCAGCGGATTCCTGGGGCCTTCACCAAGTCATCGGTCCACCTTGTAGGAGGCCTTCCAACACTCCGTCTTCCGGTACGAAGTCGCCAGTCCAGAACCTTTCGGCCCTATCGGCCATCTATTCTGCGAGCAATGTGCCCTGCCCATTGCCACTGAAGTTTGGCAATTCTTCGGGCTATGTTGGCTACCTTGGTTTTCCTACGGATCTGTTAATTTTTTATTCTATTACTTAGGGTAACTCCAAGCCCTCTCCACTGTCTTTTGGGTGACCTTCAGCCTTATAATGAGGCCCATTGTGAGCGACCACGTTCAGTGCCATAGGTCATCACTGGCAACACGCACTGGTCAAAGACTTTCGACTTGAGACACTGGTAGGTATGAGACGAGAAGATATGACTAATCTACTCTATGCGCGGTAATTTCATAGTTGTAATTATAACATCAATAACACCTGAACATAAAATTCATCACTAAACCATCCATAATTTCGAGCGTCCATTGTTTACATCCATTGAATTTTTTTAAATAAAAATGCCATGAAATTCTTGCTGAATACCATTACGGTTATACCAAATACCAAATGCAATTCTAATATCGATAAGATTTTTCAAGTGTGTTGTTAAAATATACGTAAAAAAAACAATAGTCTTGAACTAAAAAGTAGATACTACTTTTTTATTCCTATGAAAATCTTCCAACTCCACTATGATTGCACTCTGAATTCCATTTAGTGCAAAATTACCTGTCAAAACGATTCTAATGAGCCATAACACGACGGGCCTATAATTTTCAGTTGTGGAGTTCCTTTGATCAACTTCTGACTGCATAATCAGTCCAGCTCCATGGTACAAGTTATTGCAATGTCACCGAAGTTACATAGATATGCCAAGTTTCAGATCATTCGGATGCCAGGAAGTGCTTGGAAACATACGAATGAAGCAAGTAAAAAAAGAAATCATGCAATAAAATTTAATGAAATATTTAGCAGCGCAAGTACGGGCAATACTTGAACCAACGCGTCATAAAATGGTACAAGCACGTACAATTCTGTGTTTAGGCGAGGCAAAACTTGAAAGCAATAACCGCCTTGCTGTAATTGCCTTGGTGTAAGCGAAACTTGCGTTCAATTATTGTATGCTATTTTATGGAAATTGCATGCGTGTAAACACTTGCATGCGATTTTTGAATGGCAATAATAGAACGTGCTTTATGGTATGCTATTTATGCTCTTGAACGTTCCAGAATATTGTACTGTGTAAATCAGGCTTAAGCACCTCTTTGTCGCATTGTTGAGACATACAACACTGTCACTTTGAGGAATTAAAATAGTCTCAACTTTTGTCTACGTGAATCAACAATATTTATCACTGTCTACTACTCATTAATATTTATTTACTTAGGCATTTGTGAAAACTAGTAGTTGGTCATAATAATATGCTTAATAATAATAACTTATCCATTATTATACATGCCTAGCTGTAAGTTTACCAAAAATCATAATATCAATAAATAAAATAGTCAAAATGACGTTTAAGCATTTTCAATACTCGTTAATTCCGACAAATAAAGATTCATGAGGAAACTATAGAGGTAAGTAAAACTCCAGAATTCACATACATGTGAAGGCGTGTACGCACGAACGAACAAGAACATGGGGAACACGAACATCGAACACTTTGTTCGCATGTGCGTGCCACTAACGAACATCAAACACTGGTGCCGATTCCCTTGTTCACAAACTAAACGAAATTTAAGTTCAGTGCATCTTTTTCTTTCTATTTCATTAAGAAAAGGACAGAAGATAAATTTTAGTTTAGTCCTGTCAAATTAATCAGCGCTTGACGTAATTTTAGTAGGCAAGTTTTTAATCACGTCTAAACTTGTATGGAGTAGTGACAGGCGCTGATTAATTTGACAGGACTAAACTAAAATTTAGCTTCTGTCCTTTTCTTAATGAAATAGAAAGACAAAGATACACTGAACTTAAATTTAGTTTAGTTTGTGAACAAGGGTATCGGCACCAATGTGTTTGTTAAAAATGTTGAAGGTGGTCCAATTTCGAATCCATGGCTACTAAAGACAGCGGGGTGGTTGAGCGCGAATTGTGATCGTATGGGGTTCGTGTTCGCTTTGCTAATTTACGCCCACACGTACGATTCAAATGTTCCATGTTCGATGTTCGTGTTCACCATGTTTTTTTCGTTCGTGCGTACACGTCTTAACAGATCATCGATCATTTAGCTATGTGTTCATTTTCTTGGACTGAACATCAAAAACCTCAAAGCCGGTAACATAATCGTGGGCGTCCATTTAAATAGCCACTAAAAAAACAGTCACTAAAAGACGATATTTAGCTAATTATTTTGAATGCGGATCTCTAAAACTTTTAGATGATACAACAAAAACCGGGTTTTCTACTGGTTTAGTCGAAGGGAAGAATAGACAAAATGACAGATTGTGATTGTTTATCTGTCATTTTGTCTATTCTTCCGTCTACAAAACCCGTTTCTGTTGTGGTGGTTTCATGTTAAGCGTGCAGTATTGTAGATCTGATAGACGGTTATGGTATTCATGTGAACTGTTGAAGATTTGAATATCAGCCAATAATAATATTTGAGCTTATGTCAGCTATTTATACTGCAATTGTCATTATAATGGTACACATTTATACAGATCACAACATTCATTTCGACTTAAAAAAATTCACGTAGTTGTATAAAATTGCCATCATTTTGTAGTCCACCTTAAATATTTAATAACGAAAATCCTTATTTATGATGATTTGAACATTTTACCTAGTTTTCATGCTTGATTTTGCGGTTTATGTTCAAATGAATAACCGTAGTCTAATAATATAATATCATAAAAAAAAATCAAAAATAGAAAAATGCTTTTTTCTTCACTGCTTATCTTATTAATAATATAAATGTGAAAGTTTGTATGTTTGTTTACTAAACCACACAAAACGGCTGAAGGGTTTTGAATGAAATTTGGCACATAGTTTATAACCTGGATTAACACATATAATACTTGTATATTCCATCTTTACGCAAGGAGCGCATGAGCACGCGGCTCCTTCGTCGCAGAGGAACATTTTCTCAAAACACGGTGTTTGCATCCAATCATAATCTCCAAACAACACATTCCCAAAACATTACATTCTCTTGTGCCTAAACGGACCTTTAGGAACCTTTCAGCTGGTGGGGCCGCAAGGTTCTGAAGTGGCCAACCGCGTACTCAAGACGTAGCTTTGGAAGGCAGGCCGCTGGATGCGAGAAGCAGAGAACCGGACGAAGTGGCGGTGCTTGGGGTAAGCCTATGTCCAGCAATGGACGTCCTTCGGCTGAAATGATGATACTTTTTATCTCGGTAGTACGTTCTCGTGGGATAATTTCCGACCTCCACGTGGGCGAAGCCGCTGGCAAAAGCTAGTTATTTATATTTTTTGATAAAAATGCATTATTCCTGAGGCGCGTGAAAATTTTAACACTATTAATATGTATATGTCGCGGCTAAGGATGGATGGGAAAATAAACTTAAGATTAGCCAGCTAAACTTAAGCTTATCTTCGAGAAGAGGTAAATGTTAATTTCTTAAACTTTTAGCCGGCTAACCCTTTGGCTAAAAATGAAGTAGCAAATGAAAATGACTTACTGTGATAACACAACGCACGAGCCGATCGAGCGAAGTGAAATGCAGTGGCAGCGGCCGGAGAGTGCCGGGGTCCGTTTAGGCACAAGTGAATGTAATGTTTTGGGATTGTGGTGTTTTGAGATTATGACGTTTTTATTTTTTTTATCGCAGCACTAAAAACAATGTGCGGCAGAAGAGGCACCCCAAACATCTACTTCGATAATGGAATCACCTTCGTCGGAGCCGCAAGAGTTTTAAATGAAGAGTTCCAACTATAAAAACAATGCTGTCCTCTGAATTATTCAGATTGTGATTGAAAGTGTGTTACGCAATTAGGGTGCTGGCCATCAGTAAGTAGTTAGTGGTGATAGTACAGTTATTTCGTGCTCAAAAAGGGGTTACCTGGAAACTTTTCCGGAAGTTTTGAAAATTGGTGATTTCGACGTGGTCTCTCTGGATTTTGACTTTGTCACCTCGTGTCTTTACCGCTTGTCAAAAAATTGTTTTTGGGCGCCATTTTTCCAATATAGCGGCGCATATACGAAGTGGCAAAGTGAAAATTTGAAGCACGACGAAATCAATAAAATCACCAACTTTCAAAAGTCCGGTAAAATTGCCTAATGACTGCACAAGGAGGCTTATGGGAAGCTGCTGTACCTACATTCCATGAAAGCACACCAGCACGCGTAGCATGACGCTTTCTATCTCTACGAAGAATAGACACAGCTCTTTCTATACAAAGTGACGTTTCGTTTCTCCATTTTTCACATCGCACCGTAGAAATCATTCTACAATCTGTCATTTTATCTTTCGTTTTTAACAATCTTTGTCTAGGTCTTAGATGAATGAAATCAGTCTCGCTGCGCTCGCTCGACCAATCATTCATCTAAGGTCTAGGTCCTTTTACATGTACACACTATTTCAGAAGAAAGTTTTCTATCCCAAACAGTCAAAATTACTAAGGTAGTGAAGACAATTTGATTTTGTAATCGCCATGCTAAAAACAGTAGAAAACTTTTTACTCGACGGCCACAAAGTATTTACGGTTATTTACAAAATCATGATTTTACAGGAGAGCGTATTAAAAATTTTGATTGTCTAACTAAATCTGACTATTTCTAATCGGATTAAAAAGGTGTGGAATAAAATATGAACTAAAATTCACACCAACGCAACACCTCGAATTCAGGTGCAAAAACAGTACGGTGAGCAATGGGTAGCTCGCCGTCCGATAAGAACCAGGCCCGGGTCGACGGCGCGTTGTGTTCCACGACGCACGCCTCAAAGAGATGTCAGCAGAATCGACGGCCTACCGGGGCTGCGAATAAGGGCCGAAAGGGACATCGTGGCCCCCGGTAACAGGGCAACCGAAGGAACACGGGTGGGTTTTAGACAGTACGTTCCACCCAGAGCGGGAGAAGTTATTTGATAATTTCCCACTGATTCCATCCGATTTGCGGTCAGCAGTGTGCGGACCCTCCTATCCAGGGCGTCAAGTTCCTTCTGAGTCCATTTGAGTAAGCCGAAAGAGAACATCAAAACCGGCATGACCCAACCGTTGAAGGCGCGCTCCTTGTTTCCGCCTGATAAAAGACTATTTAATACTTTATTCAGGCGGCTAAAGAAGCGCTCCTTCAGCGATTGGTTCATGTCAGCAGCGTTGGTACCTAACGCTTCTGACATACCCAAATACTTGTAGGTTTCGATTGAGGAGAGGGATCTTTGGTGTATGGAATCCGAGAGGTGGGTTCCCACGGATTCCACAATCTCCCCTCGTTTTACATGCATGACCGCACATTTGTCCACACCAAATTCCATCCTGAAGGCACTACTGAAGGTTTCGGTTACCTTCAGTAGGTCCAGCAGTTGCAAATTGTTGGGGGCAAAGAGTTTCAAGTCATCCATGTAAAGGAGGTGAGATATAACCTGACCACCTCTCCTCAATCGATAACCTAGCCCTGAATCCTCCAGCAGTGTGCTTAGAGGATTTAAGGCTAGGCAGAACCAAAGTGGACTCGAACTGTCACCCTGGAATATACCTCGCTCGATCCTTATCGGCTCGCTATTCCTCAGGATATGTCGACATCCTGGATAGCGAAGCACTGTCCTCCATTGCCCCATACATGACATCAGGAAGGTGCGTAGAGTTGCATCTACTTTATACAACTCTTAACACCCTCATGAGCCATGTATGTGGCACCGAGTCATAGGCCTTCTTATAATCTGTCCAACATGTCAACAGATCCCTTCGGGAACGACGAACTTGCTGGCTAATGGCCATATCGATGAGGAGTAGCTCCTTAGTACTGTGGGACCCGTTCCTACATCCATTTTGAGAGGCAGACATGATGGAGTTGGTGTCAATATGTTTGTTAATTTTAGCTCTCAAAATGGATGTAAAAACTTTATAGACCGTCGGTACATAAGTGATCGGTCTATAATTTTTGGGTTCCGCAGTACTACCTGATTTATGGAGCAGGTGGGTTATTCCTGTCGTTAGGAACTGGGGCAGGGACCCTGACTAAAGCCGACTGGAACTGGGATGCCAAACGAGCATGTGACCTTTGGAACACTTTATCCAAAAGTTGTGCAGCCCGTCCGGTCCTGGTGATTGAACGGACGGACTGCACGAGCTACATCTTGGGGGTTGATGGTGAGTGCCCCCATTTCTGGTATTTGCTCGCACACTCGTTCGATCTTCCTAATCCAATCTCCTTCGGTGTGATTGACAGGCGCCGGCCAGATGCTTCGCCAGAACCAACACATGGCGTCATCATCCGGCAGGCGCGTGTCAATCACACCTTGGTCCGGTTGCTCCCAAGCCCTGTAAACCCACCTTTCATCGCTCTGGAATGTGCGATTCTGAGTGTACCGCTCCACTCTCCGCCTGTATCGTCGAATACGGTTTGCCCATGCACAGATCTTCTGCTTCAGGAAGTCGATACGCTCTGTGACGCGGTTCAAATAATCTCGAGAACTGCTCCACGACCAAAACCAGCTGTACCAGCTTGGCAGTGCAGGATTGAACGTCGTATGGGTGATTAATATCAGCTCCCGAGAACGCCCGCTTCATAAAGCGCATCACTCTAGGGCGAGTATTGCCCTCCCTGAAGCAGATTAGCTTGCCCATGAGTACTCTAGCCTCACCGATACGACGTTCAATCCTGCACTGCCAAGCTGGTACAGCTGGTTTTGGTCGTGGAGCTCTGTCGCTGTTGGGAAATTTAACATGAGCTACACGACATGCCGCTACAGCTGCACAGTACAAGATCGAGTGTGTATTGACGAGGTAATTGCTGCCGTCAAAACAATTTGGCAGCAGCGAGTCTAGAGTAAACACCAGCGCCTTGTTTTTCTTGTGCATGGGCAAACGAGGTAAATGTGGTCTAAGTCCAGGCAGAATGGAACAGTACTCCCGAAAAGCATCTTCCAAAGCGCTCCTCAGTCGTGCATTGCATTGGGAACTTACGGATATAACCCCATCATCATCCTCTTCATCAATGCGGTCGGGTCGCGGTGAAGAACTGGGTAAATTTTGCACTTGCACCGCGACCAGTGACGAAGCAGGTGTAACATGGTTATTCCGTGATTCGAGGCGTAGTCGAAAAAGTATGGCGTCATCCAGCATATGGTTAAGCTGGATGACCCGCACCTGATCCGAAAATCGTTGCGCCGACACGTTGACAGCTGGTTCAAGCACCTGAAACAGAGAGAGCATCCGACCACGGTACGCAGTCAGTTACTTTCCCCCTCTGTAGCCCCAAAGTATGCTCGCATGACATTTTCGTTGACAGTTTGTGTCTGCTGTGTGCTGCACACTTCCTCCGGGAGCGGGGAGAGGCCGGTGGGCCTCGGAGTCCTAAGCTGGCCGGTGGTTGGCCTCTTCCGCGCCGACGTACTGGTGGGGGTGTCGTCGGCGGCGAGAAGTATTCGTCGCTCGAGCTCGACGCAACTACAGCGGCCGGTATCACTGGACTCACGTCTGGAGCAGGTTCCGGCAACTGCGAGGCGGAGCTGAGCGACGAGCCCGAAGATGTTGGGTGTGTGTTTTGAATCAATCGTCGTGCCCGACTTCGCGTCAGCATTGCATTGTTTTCCGTCTATAGTTTTCTTCTTACATCAAGGTAGTGTATCTTTCGGTTTTGCTGCCCATTTTGGTTTCTTCAGGAGCACATTTCACAACTTTGTGTTATATTTAATGTATAAAAATCATTATTATTCCCTTTATTTCATATTTAAACATATTATTTACATTTTTAAATCTAAATATATAAAAGCGAAAGGTCACTCACTCACTCATCACGAAATATCGAAAACCGCTTGACGTATAAAGATGAAATTTGGTAGGGAGGTAGTTTATAGTTAGTAGACGTCCGCTAAGAACGGATTTTTGTAAATTCAACCTTTAAGGGGGTGAAAAGGGGGGATTTTTTTTGTATGAAAAATCTTATTTCTTGTGTTAATAAACTTGAAACTTGGCACGAATATTCATCTATATAAATTATAAAGTTTGCCATTTTTAGTTTTTCTAAGCTACCCCCTAAAGGAGGATTGGGGGGTGTCAAAGATTGTATGACAGAATTTTAACGAGTGGTCTGATTAACTCAGTATTTATAATTAAAACTGAAAATAAATAAAAACCCAAGTATATCAGGGTTTTTTGAAAATATACCCCTAACGGGGTGAAATGGGTATTCATTTTTACAGTGGAGGATTTTACTGTGTGGCTTGATTAACTTGAAAATTGGTATAAATAATCTTTATGTCTAATAATGGAAACGTCACAATAGTTTTTATTTTTAAATGTATCACGCTATTTACCATGGGGGATGAGCAATATTGCATTATGTTCGTATTCTTCTATAGTTTACCGCAAATTGTAAAAAGACTAGCCAAAAGGTTAGAATATTGCAGATAGTTAGGGATTTAACCTTTTAAAAGATTATCATCACGCTATACCTTTATGAAGCTAAGCAAGCAAAGCAAGCATAACATAATACAGGGTGGATTTTGAGATGGGACAATAAGGGCAGGTACCTACCGTTGTCGCTACAAGAAAACGGTCTTAGGAGACTGTCCTTACCTTTTTGAAACATTTTGATCTGAATTCACAGATTTTGAAAAAAAATTACAGTCAGCAAGAAAATGGCCAATTTTCACAAAAACTTTTTTTATGCCAGTCGCTCCTATTTCTTATTACTAGGATCAAAAAACTGTATGGCCAACTGAGGTTTGAGTACGAGAAAAGTCAGAAATTGCAAAAAAAAACTTCCCATACATTTCGTACGAAATGAGAGGAAATAGAAAACAATATATCTTAGTATGATGAAAAAACTTTTTAATGAGGCACTTACTATTATTTAAATTAACACAATATACCAATATACAACAGTTGAATTATTCCAATAATTCACTGGGCTGATTTATGGAACGAATGTAGCAGATAGTTACAGATTTAACCTTTTAGTAATGATTATCATTCCGCTATACTTTTATGGAACTAAGTAGTCAATTATGAATTCATCCATACTCAATACTTTATCCATACATATCCATACTAATATTATAAATTCGAAAGTAACTCTGGCTGTCTTTCTGTATGTTACCTTTTCACGGCTAAACCACTGAACGGATTTCGATAAAATTTAAAGAGATAGATGGCATCCTGGAGAAGGACATCGGGTACTTTTTGTCTAAAACATAATCCTAAAGGGGGTGATACAGGGGATGAGAGTTTGTATTGTAACTCCAGCATTTGTTAAGTTTGAAAATTCTAATTTATGCTTTTGTTACGAAATAAATAATTACGCATTATAGCGTTTTTGTAAAATCATCCCCCATAGGGGTAAAATAGGGGATGATTTTAAAATTCACATGTAATATTGATTTTTTTGTGTATTCTTTTCAAGAGATTTAAGGGATTGGAAAAATAACCATAGTCAGTATCTTGAGTTAACATTTAGTCTTTATTTCATTAAAATCGGCCCACTCTGTCAAAAATTATTACAATTTAAAGTTATAAACTAATCTGTCTAATATGTGGGTTTATGTGTTCAATGGGGGACTAGAGTAAATATTACAAATTAATGGTGGTGATAATAGTAAAATGAATAATTAGTATTTTAAGTAAGGCATTTAGAATCATATAAACCTGTTTTATTTATAATAAAAGCCGGACAAAGTGTGAATAGGATTTGCACCCTGAAGGTTCCGTCTCAAAGCTGTGCTTGCTCGGCTGACCGAAATTTCCAAATCAGGATTGAAGGACAAACTTAACTTTTCAATTGAAAAAGAACTTTTAATAGAGTGGAGAGTACCGATTTGAATGAAATACAGACTAAATGTTACTTCAAGACACGGTCTATGATTTTTTTGCGAGTGCCAAAATATGCGGCATAAATGGTTTTTAGGGTTCCGTAGTAAACAAGAAACCCTTATAGTTTCGTCATGTCCGTCTGTCTGTCTGCGGTCTAGCTCCGAGACCCTTAGTACTAGAAAGTTGTAATTTACGCCGACAAAGTGGTGAAATAAAATTAAGAAAAAAAAAACATTTTAAGGTACCTCCCCTACACGTAAAGTGGTGATGTTTTTTTTATTTTTCTGTCCCATTTCATGCCGTAACGGCTGAACGGATTTCTAGATGAAAGGCATAGAATAGGCCATGACTTGCGATAGGAAAGTCTGAATCCCGGTAGCACGTTCCTGTGGGATATTTTCCGACATCTACGCGGGCGAAGCCGCGGGCAAAAGCTAGTCTATATATATAAAATTCTCGTGTCACAATGTAAGTTGCCATACTCCTCCGAAACGGCTTGATCGAGTTTCATGAAATTTTATACGTATATTTGGTAGTTCTGAGAATCGGTCTTAATCTATTTTTCATACCCCTAAGTAATAAGGGTGGTCCACCCCAAACATAAATAATTTATATGGCAAAACAACGTTTGCCGGGTAAGATAGTATTCATATAAAAACAAAAAAATAAACATTTAAAAATATAAAAAACTTTTTACAAAAAAAAAAACAACCGACTTCAAAAAAAAAAACACTACAAAGTGAAAAATAACTTTCTTTTCGGAAGTCGGTGTCTTTGGTTTTGAATTTTCGTTCTTTGTCACCGACTTCCGAAATTATATAAATTATTCATAATTGGCGGAGTAAAAAAAAAAAAAAAAAAACATACAGACGAATTGAGAACCTCCTCCTTTTGGAAGTCGGTAAAAAATAGTGGCCCTTGTTCCCGATACACCGGTATCGGGAACAAGGGCCACTATTTTTTACGGGGTCCAAGCTACCGGTGGTCAGGCCTCCTGAGAGAGGAACCTCCTAACAATACGCGCTGTGTCCAGGAGTACCGCTTTCTGGATCAAGCCCCTGATCCAGCTGCCTAACGAGAGTCTCCTCAGGTGTTGGTCGAGGCTCTTGGCTATTATGCCATTGGCCGTCACGACTATCGGCACAATGATTGCTGTATCTTGACCTGGCTTGCGAGGTTGTCGACATCTGGGATACATGTCACATGACAACCTCGCGAGCCAGGTCAATATACTTACTCTGTTTACCTTTTTCAGCTTTCACAAGGTTCTCGTCATGCGGGACCGCTATATCAATAATCATTGTGCGACGCTCTAATCGATCTATCACCACTATGTCTGGCTTATTAGCAACAATAGTCCTGTCAGTGATGATAGATCGATCCCAATACAACGTGATATTGCCATTTTCGAGGACTGGGTCGGGCACATATCTATAGTACGGTACTTCCGATTTCACAAGACTGTATTTTAAAGCAAGTTGTTGGTGGATAATCCTGGATAGAAGGTTGTACCTATACAAGTAGTCTCCGTTAGCTAGACGAGAACAGCCAGAAATAATGTGTCGGATTGATTCCCCGGGACGATGGCATGCCCGACAGATGTCACCCGTGCCGTCCTATACAATATATTTCCGTAGAAGTGGATATAAGACTGTTGACTCATTTAGTTTACTTTTTTATAGCTAAAGCCATTTACCGTATTTTGGAAAAATATGTTACAGTAATTGGCTGTTACCATTACCATTTTCTTTATAATGTTCTATTAAGAGGGCACTTCCCGGTCCGTCTATCGTCAACGCGAGTATGGTCGAAAAGCTTGTTGTTTTATCCAGCGCAAGTAAGAACTGCAAACATTGTACGAAAAATGTGTTCTAAACTTGTTTCAGGAAATACGTGTACTTGTAAGACTTACTCTAGTAAGTCTTACAAGTTTGTGAAATAATTGTTTATCATTTAGAATCTCCATTACATGTGCGAGGTTTCTGTGAAGATGATTTCTTTACTTTTACAATTTATGAATACATTATGAACGGCTAAAGTTCAGGTAAAATTTGTGCAAAAAAGCAGATTTTTTCAGGGTTATACTGAATTTGTTTCATAAAATTTTTTATTTTCTGCTTTCATAGAAACCTAGATAAAGTGCACAAGAAACATATTAGTTTTAAAATTTCAAAGAAAGATGTGTAGTTACGCCATAATTACGTACGAGCGTTTGTATGAAAAGTATGACGGGTTGGCCGCTCTTAACAAAATGTTGTAAAATAGAAAAATATAGCTTTGTTCTTCTATTAATTATCACAGTTTTGCGTTCAAAACGCTCTCCTGTAAAGTCATGATTTCGTAGATAGGTAACCGTATATTCTTTGTGGCTATCGACATGTTTTTTTATTTTATTTATTTATTTATTTAACAATTTATGTACACACAACATAATAAACAGATAAGAAGAAAGGAACAGAAAAATACGTACAAAGGTGATGCTTATTTCTATAGAAATCTCTTCCAGCATACCTTTTAGTTAACGATTTCTTGTATTTTCTTTAGCATGTAACCGTTATTAAAAATATAGTTAAAAGGCCTCATTCTAACGCATTAGTGTTGCCCGGCAGGTACACAGGGCTACACATCTAGCTAAACATTTCCAGTATAATAAGCTGACCTCTCATTGTACGGAAATCCTAAACAATGCGAGATCAGCTTATACTGGAAATATATAGCTTGATATATGTACGACATAATGTTTCACGAGCTGAATATCGTGAATGCTCAGGTGGCGTCGCGCGCGCATATGCACGCCGAGATTGAGAGCTTGAGGGTACAGGTACCTACACGTGTATTCCATACATGTTATCCTTGGTTTCAATTAATGTTATTTCCACTCAAACAAATATCTACCTTACAATAGTGTAAATGAAGTTTAGTTCAGAATAATTACTATAAACCATGTTCAATTGTTCCCATTCAAGAATCCCATGCAGCTTCTGTTTACACCACGGTGATTATGGAATTCAAGTTTTGCCTCGTCTAAACATAGAGTTGTACCATCGAGGTAACGCATATCTAAGCATTTTGAAAACAAAATCCCGTGCATACGACCCTTTTTTTTTCGTAGGTAAGCCATACTTTAGCGGCCGAGCGCTGCAAGCAAGAATAGTCCTTATAGTGTACGTATTCGATAGTACGTGCTTGTACCATTTTATGACTTTTCAATCATTTCTACCATAGAGTTGATCTGATGATGAAACCAGAAGCCGATGCCTGCCGGGGTTGCGAAGAAGTCCGAAAGGGAGATCGTGGCCCCCAGCAACATGGCAACTGAAGGAACACGGGGGGTTTAAGTCAGTAAGAGCGGGAGAAGTTCTTTGATAATTTCCCACCCAAAAAAAAGGGGTCTGATAGTGGAGTCGGAAGGTGGTCATAGGAATTGTATTTTTTTATTTCGTATATTTAAAAAAAATGCTCATTAAACAAGAATTGCATTATATGATTTTAGTGTACCTAGTGCTGTTTAAACCAGCACCAGTTTAGAATGGTGACTTGCCCGTATTGAGCAACAATTGTGTGTGTTGTTTAGACGGTACCCAGTCAATTGTTGCTTCTATTTTATGGTATGTCACAGGCAATAGACGTGCACCGTGTAAATGGGGCTATATTGAAAGTCATAAATTTATTTTACGTTGTAGCGTAAATTGAACTTCATGTGTGGGTATTAAAGTAATTTTTCAAAATACACATATTTGTTTTCATTGAACATGCACAAACGGAAAACTAACTTGCAATAGTTTGATCAAGTATTGCTTTTATCTTGTTTTTGACATCTTTCTTTACAAGCAGCACGGTCGTGCATATTCATTTAGTTCCATGTCGTACTTTAAAAATGTGACAGTCACCATTAATGTTTTATTGTGATGTAGATAGCAGAGCTGGCGGTGACATTATACTGAGAGAAACTAACGCAGCAACACGCTGCCGCGCGAGCGAGGGAGCTGGAGGATAAAGTGCGAGACAATAAGGAGCACAAGAAGAGGTGAGTGCTATCATAAATAATAGCAGAGCGAGACAAACTGACGCAGCAACACGCTGCCGCGCAAGTGAGTGAGCTGGAGAATAAGGTGCGAGACATCAAGAGGAACAGTGAGAGGTGTGCTAACATATAGTAGAAGAGCGAGACAAACAAACGCAGCAACACGCAGCCGCGCGAGTGAGGGAGCTGGAAGATAAGGTGCGAGACAATAAGGAGCACAAGAAGAGGTGAGTGATATCATAAATAATAGCAGAGCGAGACAAACTGACGCAGCAACACGCTGCCGCGCAAGTGAGTGAGCTGGAGAATAAGGTGCGAGACATCAAGAGGAACAGTGAGAGGTGTGCTAACATATAGTAGAAGAGCGAGACAAACTGACGCAGCAACACGCTGCCGCGCAAGTGAGTGAGCTAGAGAATAAGGTGCGAGACATCAAGAGGAACAGTGAGAGGTGTGCTAACATATAGTAGAAGAGCGAGACAAACTGACCCAGCAACACGCCGCCGCGCGAGCGAGGGAGCTGAAAGATAAGGTGCGAGACAAAAAGGGGCACAGGGAGAGGTCCCCTAGCATCAGGTGGAATGACAGCTCAGTTCACCTAAGTTTTCACGGTGAGGTTTTTACAGAATAGAATATCTACAGTTGTATTCCTTTCGTCCGTTCAACTTTTTACATTTCAACACGTATGGATTCTTAGGGCAATAGCGCACTAGCGGCCACGTCGATTTCGTTGTCGACCGCACCTGGCCACGTGCGGCCATGTGCGCGTGCTCCATGGCGATTTCATACTAATGTATTTATCTCGCTGGCCGCTGCGACCTGGCCGCAAGTGCGCAGCCAGGCTTAGGTTACAACACTTATTTAAATACTTCCATACTAACCCATACTACTGAACAAATCTATAACTATTCATATCCACACTTTATCCATAAGTGCTAAATTGCGAAAGTAACTCTTACACTTTTTATGCCTTAACGGTTGAACGGATTTGGATGAAAGGCATACGGATAGACCATGACCTGGGTTAGGACATAGGATTTACTTTTTATCCCGTGGTATAATTTCCGACTTCCACGCAGACGAAGCTACGGGCAAAAGCTAGTACACATAATTATATATTTTTTCTTTTGATATTTGAATAAAAAAAAAAAAAACATACCTACTATATTTAAATTTTTCAACAGAGATATAAAAAATGCGGAAGAGGAGTAAAAGAAAGCAAACAAAGTGCACGCCAGCGCGTTTGAAGCAGCGGGAGCAAGAGGTGAAAACCTTGACACTAGAGGTGTCGGAGCTTGAGAAGTCCTTGGCCGCCAATAAGCAACAGCTGGCTGACTACGCCGCGTCCTCCGCACTGATGCACGAAAGCCTGCAGCGCGCCGAGCAGGAAAATATCGCGACTAGTGCCTTGGGTTCGAACTCGAGACCCATGACTTGGCAGTCTGATGGTCACACCACCATCGGTATGTTATGCACACAGTTATGGAAGAGGGAGGTCTTCTGGCACAGGTATCTCCATACTTAAAAGAAGGCCGCTACAATTTATTTGTTAAAACCTGTTGAATATGAAATGGAATAAACTTAAACTGAGCTATCGCTGCTGCTACTAAAACTGCCACTAAAGCTTCGTTAATATGAGCCGTTTACTGTGTGTTAACTGAGGTGACATCACCCCAGCTTCCTCGTGCAGTATGCCTTGTGATTGTTTTTTTTACATAATAATATTCGTTGTAAAACTGTAGGACTCGTAGCGTTGAATTAATATTTATTGTAGTTTGGAAGTGGATTATACATACTTAGTTATAAAACGATTATGTGACAGCCTAAAGTGACCTTTTATAAATTAAAAAAAAATGCAGAAACCAAAAAGTAAGAAGATATGTTATACCTATTAAACCATTATAAAGATGTACTCAATCATCTAGCTTAATTGACTTAAGCCTAATTAAACGGCGGGCGGATACCTGAATTTCAGCCGTTCGTGAAATCGTGGCTGTCGCACTGGCTTTCGTGCTGAGAGAAATACACTCATGGACAAATTTAGAGAAACGCAAATAAAAGAGTTTAATTTCTCCTGTTGTAATTAACGTGTGTACTGGCCACAAACATGAATTAGTAAATGCTATTAAAAAAAAACAAAGTTTTGAAATGTTTTTTTTTCTAATTTCATTTATTTTATGTAATTATTGCATAATATTGCGTTCTTTCATACTGCGAAAAAATTTGCCTACTTTTGAGTTTGAGTTTTAATTTAGGTTTTGTTTCAATTTTTGCTTTGACTACCCTGTTTATCGTGTTAAGTGTGAATTGTTACTGCAAATAAACTGAGAATGCCAGATCTAAACACCACTCAAGTTGCGAAGGCTGTTACTTTAATTGAAACTGGGAACACCTACAAACATGTCGCCCAAACATTACGAGTATCAAAACCTGTGGTACACCGAGTTGTCAAGAGGTATCGGCAAACCGGACAGTATACGAGACTCGCAAGACAGGGACGTTAACGGAAAACTGTGGCCAGATATGACCGGTTCATTGTTATACACACTTTTTTTTTTACGTTCCTCTAAATTTGACCATGAGTGTAGTTTGGCACGTTGCCAACCAAACGGAATGCTACGGCGTAGCAACGTAGTTACAGCGATACTACGACGTAGCCACTCTACAAGTGCTACAACGTAGCTCAATGTAGCAGCTCTTTAAAGAGCAGGCCACGTTGTAGCACTGTCTTGTAGTTTGAATATTGCACCAAGTAATAGGTCGTACTGCCATCAATCGGGCACAAATCCAGATTCCGGGCTGGTACTGAGAAATACCAGATGGAAAACTCAATTATACAAACCGGTCCATGCAGTGTGGCAGCGGGCTTTTGATCTTGTTCAATTATGTTCTGAACTTGTGACTATAATTCAATAAAACACCAACCACCGGGCAAAACGAAAAAACAGGCAGTCATCATGGCTGCCGACAAAGGTACAGATATACTGTTATTATTAGTTTGTCGGTTAATGACAGTGAAGTGCTCGATAGACTATGGTCAAACGCAATGAAACGCGCTAGACTGTGTTTAGAGAGCAACGGACTCCACTTCGAGCAATTATTGCAGTACGTTTTAATTGACTTATTTATTTTCGTTTAATCTTGATTTTTGTTCATTATTAATTTATTGTACGTATAAGGTGATTATTTTTTAAATACGCCTGAATGCAGAGAAAAATAAATTTGTATTTTGACGGTCCTAAGCCCGTAAAAGTATGAAGGAAAAATTGCACTTTATGAAGATCACGTATTGTTGCTTGGCTCGCTGGCTGCGCGGTGACGCCTTGCTTGTTAATGAACTACAAGCTGTCAGCTCACCGGTGGCGTTCCGGCAGCGAGCGGTCGCCTTGCTGGCGGTGCGTTGACGACTAGATTTAACGAGGCGGTGCCGGGCGTTACTGCGCTGGAGCTTTGCTATTAAAATGGGCGATGTCCTTAAAGGGGTCATTTACATGGTGAGATATTCTAGCCTGTAAGTAACGACTGCCGATAGAAAACAAAAAAAAATAAAAAATAAAACTGGCACTCACAGGAAATACAAACTATAAAAAAGAACATTAGAACTAATAAAATCGTGTACGAGGCGAAAAAGGTATATTTCAGCATAAGCTGAAATATTAAAAAAAAATGAAAATACCGTAGCGCTGGTATTCTAATAGGGCCCGCTGTATTGCCACGGATACACCTATGAACATAAATAAAACCCATTGTTAGAATAAAAAAAAACACTTTTTTCTTCTTTTCGTGTGGTTAGTGACTAACCTGGTATCAAAGTTTTAAAGCCGCCCATGGGCCTCTGACTTGGCTTCACATGCCGTCTAAAAATATCTCTCAGGCATGCGGGTTTCCTCATGATGTCTTCCTTCACAGTTTTTAAGCAAATAATAATTATACAATACGCACATTAATCTGAAAAGTCAGAGCTGCGTGCCTTGAGTTCGAACTCGAGACCTATGACTTGGCAGTCCAACGGTCACACCACTAGGCTATCACTGCTAAGAACAAAAAAATACAATAGACGTGGATATATTTAGTAACTTGTTCCGCTTCGCTATTTCTAAAGAGCCATAAACAACTCCTGAAAGAAATCGACACGTGTTTCACCTCTCAACGAGGCATCCTCAGGATGACGATGGACTTGTTGCGAACTCGAACACGGCGTGTTGCCACACCGAGCGCTGAGTGCAGACTGAGCCTTATCGCCCGTGAAACCCACTTATTGATTTGAATTCACTTACTGATTGTTCGCCCCTTATCGCACTGATAACGGTCGCACTGATAACGGCGACACTATATAAGTGGGTTTCAGCCGGTTTAAACTTCCATCCTCATATTCCTCTTCCTTTAGAACTCTTACTTTTTCTCTTGTTTTCATTGGACGACCACTTAATTATATTCTTATCCACAGGTCTATGATGGCAATGAAAAATACCTGCGACTGCGAAACTTATTTGGAAGAGTCCTGGGCGTTTACTCTGACAGCTGTGACAGGAGTCGCTGAAGTGAAGCCAACGAGGGGCATCGTTTAGATGGCCTCCTTCCAGATTCTGAAGTCTTCGCTTTAACGGACTCAACCGCGACGGAAGATACTCCTCTCTCATATAATTATTAACTGTTTGTCCGGAAAAGTTTATCTTTTGTGTGATCAGAAGGCATTAAACCATTTCTTATTTAAGCAGTCCACTCTTTTCTTGCTCCCCGCGCTAAAATTGGTGAATGGAACGCTGGCTCATACCGTGCAAGAGAAAGCAAACCTATTTCCCTCCATCTTTGTTGAAAATTCAAGGCTTGATACGATCTCTAACATATCTCACTGTGGCTCTACAATGCCAGACATCTCAAAAACTACCTGAAAGAGGTCCCTTTGCAGTCTGGAAGTGAATAAAGCCAGCGGACCTGATGGAATACCCGCGAGAATCCTAAAAATATGTGCTCCAGAGTTGTCTTCTGTTTTAATGAGCTCTTTCTAAAAATCAGAATGGTCTCGGAGTCTTTGAAGATTGCTAATGTGCAGCTAGTATCCAAAAAGGGTAATCATGCTGATCCTTTCAATTATAGACCAATTGCCATTACCTCCGTACTGTGTAAAATGATGGAAAACGTAGGTACTTAATAATAATCTGCTAGCTCTTCTTGTGTATGTTACGCTTTGCTGGGGCGAGGCCATTGAGAGAAACGGCCCTTGCTGTGTCGCTTGATATCTCAAAGACCTTTGACAGGGTCTGGCATGCTAGTCTTTTGACAAAAGACTAGCATGCATTCCTGCTGTCTTTTGCAACTGGATTTCCGACTTCCTGAGATCAGATCAATCGATCAGAGTGGTTATAGATGGCTGCTCATTGGCGCATAAAATTATGACTATTAATGTCGGTGTTCTTTCTGCAAGTCTATTTCTGCGGCACATTAACGACCTGCTGCAGCTTTACTATTGGGTACGCAGATGACAGCATAGTCTCAGAACGATACCTGTCCAGTGCAAGAGCCAGCAGAGAGGAAACAGTCACTCTTAGGGAGGGCATAGTGGAACGAATGAATTTGACCTTAAATCTCGTTTCCGAGGTGCATCTGTACCAGTTACCGACCGCCTAGAGCTTTTGGGCATGTAGCTGACATCTGTTCTCAACTTAAAATCAACCATCAAGTCAAAAGTACGAACTGCAGCCAAGAAGCTGGGCATCCTAAATAAAGTGAGGCGATACTTCACAACTTTTATGTCTGTACAAAGCACAGGTCCGTTTCTGTATGAAGCATTGCAGCCACTTATAGAATGGCTCAGCAAAATATTAGAAGACTATTTAAAATATAAAAAATAAAAGTTGAGAAGAAGATATAATAGTAGGTATGACTAGAACCGAACTGACAAAACAGACAGGTAACGTACGAATTTTAATTCGTACGTACCATAAAGCGTGTACGCACGAACGACCAAGAACATGGGGAACACGAACATCGAACACTGTTCACATGTGCGTACCACTAACGAATATGAAACAAGAACAACAAGAACCTTAACAATTATAGGCCCATCTCACTTCTAAGCCATGTCTACAAACTGTTTTTAAGAGTCATCACGAACCGTCTCGCGCGCAGGTTTGACGACTTCCGACCTTAAGAATATTCTATCTATTCTATCTATCTTCTGAACGCCGCAGCAATCCGCTGGTAAGAGTCAAATCATTTATTTCAAATAGGCCCATTTATGGCACTTTAGAACGTCAAAATTTACAAAATAATAGAATTGATTCTAGTCGCCCCTTCCAAAAGGTAGGATGCGGGAAGCACAGAACTGGTCGAAGTGGCGGTGCTTGGGGGAGGCCTATGTCCAGCAGTCGACGTATTTCGGCTGAAATTATGAATGAATGATGAATTTTGAACTCCATCTAAATCCTGCTGTAAACCAAAACAGTTGGAAAGTACTTATAAAGAGCATATATAACATTTTAAAATATCTCTAAATCGCCTGTAATACCCACTGCAAGCAGCTTATGTAAAAGGACAACGTGGTCTGGTCAAATGCCTAGCTGTAATCAGTGTTGATCACATCCACTTGAGAGGGTTCAGACATGGTGAAGGATAAGTAGTCAGAACAGATAAGCAAATTCGACACAATATACCTGTTTTAAAAAAAGCCATGTTGACAGTGATTAAGTGATTGTTTAAATAGTACTATAAACTCAAGAGTATTTTTTTTTCTAAATCTTTGCAAACAAGCAAAGCTTAATATTGGCTTGTAGTTTTCAACATTGTCTTTAGGGCCCTTTTTATGCACGAAGGTCTTCTTTTTCTCATGTGGTTAGTGACTAACCTGGTATCAGAGTTTTAAAGCCGCCCATGGGCCTCTGACTTGGCTTCACACGCCGTCGAGAAATATCTCTCAGGCATGCCGGTTTCCTCACGATGTTTGACCTTCACCGTTTTTTAAGCAAGTGATAATTATACAATACGCACATGAATCCGAAAAATCACGAGCTGCGTGCCTTGGGTTTGAACTCGAGACCTATGACTTGGCAGTCTGACGGTCACACCACTAGGCTATCACTGCTACACGAAGGTAATAAAAACTGTCTTCCAAACGTGTGGCAGGTACCACTCCCTCACTAAGAGAACGCCGAAATATTAGGGTAAGTGGTAAAGTTAAGCTTTGTGCGCACCGAATTATACCTAAGTATAATAAATAATACCACCAGGCCCTGCTGATTTATTTACGTCAATAGCCTTTAGGAGTTTCAGTATCTCAGTTTCGCAGACTTCAATAGAGCTTATTTCATAGGCAGACGTTTGATAAAGACAATGCGTGTTGCTATCCAACTGAGTTACACCTGGGATGGTGTTCTAGAGATAATTTTACTTAAAGACTTCACTGACCATGTTGCATATTATCACCCTGTCCCGACGAGCTATGTCCATACTTTTAACCAAAGGAAATGTAATGTAGGTATATGAAGATTATTTCTTGCTTTTAACAAAGGAATAAAAAGCTTTACGTGAATTATGAATACCTACTATTGTCTATTACCTCGATATAACTCATACATTTATTTTTCTATTTAGCACGACTTCGTAAAGTTAAAAATTAATCATAGCCAGATAAATTGCCGTATTTCTTAAACTTGGAGTGATATTTAAATTTTCTTAAACATGCTTGGAAATTCGAGCATTATTTTGACTACCTTCTTTGAGATAAATCTAAAATGTTGTACTGGTCAAATACATGCAAGTAGGTGGCCGGTAGAGTTACTATGAAAATCCATATCTTTTGTTCTCGTTCATAAAAACGAAAATACTTGTTGATGCATTTTAGCATAGCAATAATGGATAGGACGGACCTACATTTTATTATTGATAGATTTGAGCATTATTTATTCCAAAAACGTAATAAAGACGTTTAACGTCCTAAGGCCTTGTCGCAGATGCTCTTATTTACTAGGTACTTTGCTATTTTAAAATAAATCTTGTAATAATATTGATAAGACGAAAGTCTTTGACCAGTGCATGTTGCCAGTGATGATGGCTTATGGTGCCTCACAATGGGCCTCATTAGAAGTATGAAAGTCACACAAAGGGACATGGAGAGGGCTATGCTTGGAGTTTCCCAAGGTGATCGAATCAGAAATGATGAGATCCGCAGGAGAACCAACCGATATAGCCCGAAGAATTGCCAAACTTAAGTGGCAGTGGGCAGTGCTTGCAGAACAGATGGCCGATGGGGCCGCATGGTTTTGGAGTGGCGACGTCGTACCGCGAAAGACGTAGCGTTGGAAGGCCTCCCAAAAGGTGGACCGACGACCTTGTAAAGGCCGCAGGAATCCGCTGGATGCGAGAAGCGATGCCTATGTCCAGCGGTGAACGTCTTTCGACTGAAATAATAATGATAATGATGAGTGATATTGATATAGTTGGTAATATTTACAGATTTTCGATTGAGTTGAAGTTTGGAGTTTCAATATACATGTGACGTCACGAAGCTTATAACTCGTCCCCCCTTGTCACACTTAGTTGACCCCTTCCCTCCCTCTTAACGAGTGACGTAGGTATTTAATTTATGGATGGCTGCTAAATCGATATCTATCGCGATTGTTAATATTATGAAAATCACTCATGAAAATTATACTTAGTTTAGTGTTATGGTTCCTTCGTGAAATACAAGAGATGGTGAAGCCAACCTCACTAATTTTAACATATTAAAGAAAAACTAAAAATTTGTTTAGGGTTCATTTAGCAGTCACATGTGGTGCCGTATTAAGGAAAGGGCAATGACCGCAAAAAGTTGAGGACTCTGAAACAACCATAAAACTAATAACATGTAAATAAACAATCTAGAAGAAATCCAATGAGATAACTATTTTTCCAACATTGCGACAAATAATTCAAACAATCGTTCAGTCTTCTTGGTTATTCAAGTCATAGTTCAGGCAAGCCTAAATGAAATCAATAAGTTTGAAACGTATTTGTGTTAAAATAATTACCCACTTATTATTAATAGCCGGAGCCACTATTTCAGACAATCTGGTAGTTATTACTGCATAGCTGCTACCTACTAATGCTATCTTCGTGAACATTAATGTGTGGGCATTATCTGACACACCCAGACACAGTAATGAATGTCACGGACAAACTTCCAACATCACGGTTTGCCACATTAAATCAGCTTCATGAATGAATGAAATATCTCAAGAATGTAAACATTCACATTCATTCTTCAATGCGGACGATTTTCAAATAGCAATTAGAAATAGATTATTAATTAACTTGTACGAAACCGTAATCCAATTTCACAGTCGATTCATACTGTAGTTATTTGGTCCGACATTGACCTAATGTGCGACGTATGACGCGAAAACTATAATAATAATGAGTTTATTATTAACTTCACCGTCTATTCCGAACCCGCGCTGTTAATGATACAAACCATCTTTAATTGTCCACTTATAAAACCGAGTTTTTGTAATTACGCAAATCTGAGCAGAAAAACTGTCCGATGTAAAAATAAAACTCAGCAGCCACAGACACGGTGGTAGGACGCGCTCCGTAATCCAGGAATACTTTACGTATTCCGAAAATATTTTAAGATAACGTTTGAGAGAGAGCGCTCGTCGACGCGGGCGCACAAACGCTCCAGCGAAAAAAAATACGCGAAACGATATAAACAAACGCGAATCGAGTGTTGTGGTCAGGTCATCTCTACCTGTGTAGCCACTTGTTTTGTGGGTATACGGACGTATGGTGTGTGTGCGGGAGTGAGTGGTGTAGTGCTGTGTTATCAGTGAGTGTTATCAGTGCACTATGTTCGCGGGAGGAGGCGCCGGCTTCCAGAAGCAGTCAAAACCACCATGGGAAAGTACCAACACCAACTCCGGAGCAGACATCCCGTACAATCGGTGAGTCCTAGCCAATTAGTTCTAAGGTCCAGTAACAACAAAATAAGCTGCTTTTATACGTATTTTGTAAAAAAAAAAATTTCGCGCCGTTTGTTGCTGCAGGAACTATAGAAATATACTTCAGAATTTTGGAAGATCATTGTGTTGTTTTCAGCTTAGGTTAACAAAAAAAATCAACGGATATTTATTATGTATAGTTCTTTTTATTTACCTTCTAGAAACATTGTTTACTTAAAGTGAGTTATAAATTTAAACTATAAGGGTTATTTTACAGGTTCATCAGCACAAAGAAGCATAGGAAAATCTTGTGTTAAGAGAAATTAAGAAAAAATATGCAATGGGAGAGCCGACCAATTTAAAAAAAATATGTAGCGATATGCGTTTACGCCGTGCTTACGCGTTGTTTTTAAGTTTCTGATACTTTCAGACTTCATTTACTTAATTAATCTATCAAATAAAGATCGCCTGTCGTTCGAAAAGAAGTTGATGACGAAAGCAGGTAAGTAATTACTTGACTACTTATATCTGTGTCAACGTTTTTAAAATCTTTTTTTACTTTTTGTATTAAGGTCATACTTTTTACTCTCTTTCTATGATCTACAGATCTATGAACTAAACTCAAACAGCGTTTCTATAAATCCTTTTTTCCCTTAACTTCTAGGTTCTTACTTATCTTTGACTACAACAGAACTAGGTACTTACTTACCTATGAACTAGATTGAAATAAAGATTTAAATCGGATTGAAACAACGTTCATAATAAAAATCATTGTATTCCTATAAATATCTATGCATTTATTGTGTGTTTGCTGACGCAGCCATCAGATTTTCACGTGTGGAGGTGACAGTGCATGCGGTGAAGGTTATTATTATCTATGGAAATAGATTAACACTCCATCATCTGGCTAGCCTTTTCCCAACTATGTTGGGGTCGGCTTCCAGTCTAACCGGATGCAGCTGAATAGATTAACACTGTGTTTAAAAAATCTAAATCTAGGAATTAAGTATGAACTAGTTATTATAGTAAAACCGCATGATATTACACACCATACCTACACGATGCAAGTTTTTTGCCTGTGCCATTTCCAACTAGGAAGTATAAAACTTTAAATTAAAATTATTTTTGTTACAAACAACAATTACAAGATATTTTTAAATAATTATATGAATCAGGCTTAGCAATTTTATATGGTAAATAACATCTGCCGAATCTTCACCTTTTTGATAATTAAAAATGCTTTCATCAAGTTTTCATAAAAATTTCACATACTTTGCTTTTATCCCAATAACAAAGTCACAAATATTTTGCTTTTCGTATTCAAGATTGACCACGACACGTCCCTTTAGATAACCCCACAGAAAAAGTCAGGACGTTTTGCAGAAGAATCCACAGTGATCGAAATGGTATTCGTTACTCCTAACGATTTGTCAGAAAAATTGGGTCGTTTTTCAATTTATTTAAGGATTTCAGGATAATATTACTGAAAGTATTGCGGTGGTTATGATTTTATGGACTATGCATAATAAATCTGCCGCAGTTTAGCTAAATAATAGACATCAAACAACTACAAAATTTGGCGTCAAATAAGAATGGGAGCTTAAAAAGTTGTATACAGCCGAGCTTCGTCGTAAAAGACTTACATCCACTAAACAATGTTTGGATGATATAATTTTTATTGTTGCTTTAATTTATGGTACCTATGCCACAGGCAGTTAAACAACGTTCATAATAGTAGATTTTACAACAAGTGAAAAAAGTGAATTTAATTCAAGGGACTAAGTTGGATACCGAGAGCAGCGAAGGATTTTAGATTAGAATCCTGAGTGGAGCGAGGGATACAAGGAACGAGATGTTTTTTTTTCACGAGTTGTGTACTTTACTTTTTGCCATTAATTGCGAGAAAATAAATTTTGGCGGCAACAAATTATCTACTATAATTGCTGCTTTACAACGAAATGATTCCGGAGTCAGTGTCTCATTTTCGTCACTTGAAGAACTAATATTATTTTAACTCATCATCTGTTACGATGCCTCATTGAGGTGGATAACAATTAAAATTCTATTGTGTCTCGTTAGTGACCAAATCCATATCTGTCGTGTTTAGCGGCCAAATAAATTACTATGAAAACTCATATCTAACTTTTTAGTTCGACCCATTGCAACTAAGGAGGTAACTTATCAAAGATTTTATATTTTCAAACTGGCTTAGCAATTATAATAGTAAAGAAGAAACAAATGAACATTTGATTGGCACCTGAAAAATTTTCTTGTTCGTCATTGATTCTGGAATTATAGTTAACTTACTTAGTTTGATTTTCCGCGAATTGTTTGAGAAAAGTACCTACTATATAAGCCTTGGCCTTAACCAGGCGATCGTCCATTAATGCCCTAATTGCTGGCCGCGACAGTAATGTACTATTTTTCCTAAAATATCTAGACTAGGTATACATTTCACTGATGAGATCTATGACCGATCTGGGTATCAATTTGTTTCTCACTTGTTTCTTGAGTTCAGCGAGATCATAGAGGCCTTATTTTTGTGCTGGGTAGGAACGTCTGCTGTGTTGATAACCATGAGCTGATCGTAATGTTACTCATATACACTACGGTCTACTTGCAAGGCCTACCAGTACAGGAATGCGCGTTTTTTAAAAATGCTTAAAGTCTGCCAAACTGCATATCAGTTTGTCGGCAGTTGTTCCCGTCTAGCAATGGATAAATTTTACATATGTGGTAGATGTGCTAGTATATAAATTAATTATGCTAAAGTAAATTATAATAGGAGCAGTGGTGGCTTAGTGGTAAGCCGTGACTTAAGAGTTGTAGGTCGTAGGTTCGAACCCAGGCAGACGCTTTACTTTGTATAAATTATTTCATCAATATTGCTTTCAAAACGGTGAAGGAAAACATTGTGAGGAAACCGGCATGTCCTAGAATAAAAAATTCGAAGACATGTGACATCTACCAACCCGCGCTTGGCCCGCCTTCTCTCAGCGAGAGGGAGTGAACCGTATTCACTCCCTCTCACTGAGAGGAAGCCTGTGTCCCAGCAGTGGGAACATAATAGGCTGATTACAATGATGAAACTAATATACCTATAGTGGAGATAAAAAAAAACACGTTAAAAAGGCATTTTCGCAAACGTGAGTTTTGTTACAAACATGGCAATAGACACAATGAGGTCCATATTATTGTTTGTTACCTTGGAACAGCTTCTTCTTTTAAGATAAACGTGTTGGGTACATAATGCTTATGTTCAACTATGTGGTACCTACTCTATGGCATTGACTCTCGAAATAGTTTAGCTTTCTACCAGCGAAAGAATTTTGTAATCGGATCAGGACTTCCAGAGATTTCGAACAAAGAAACAATTATTTATAATATTACTAGATTTTCTTCTTTTTTTTTTGGGTGTGAAATTATCAAATAACTTCTCCCGCTCTGGGTGGACCGGGATAGGGGCTCATGTCAGACTTACTGACTAAAACCCACCCGTGTTCCTTCGGTTGCCCTGTTTCCGGGGGCCACGATGTCCCTTTCGGCCTTATTCGCAGCCCCTTCAGGCATTGGCCCTAGCGGATCCCGTCAATTCTGCTGACATATCTTTGAGGCGCGCGTGGAGCACAACGCGCCGTTGACCCGGGCCTGTTCCTTATCGGACGGCGAGCTACCCATTGCTCACCGTCAGCAAGCCCGCGCCTACGGTGGCCGGAAATCGGCTCGCGATTCCCGCCCAGGGCGTCTCCTCCTGCGGCGGTTAGGGGAGTGAGGACGCGAAATTTGCCTCTCCCTCACGCGTTCCACCTCCTCCTTCGCGAGCATTACCACTTAGCAGAAGGAGGTGACGGCCTGACATTTCCTCTCGCTCCGGACCATGGCCTGAACCAGGGCCGGACGCCAGAGATCACCGCTGCCGCTCGCCTCCACGAGGACACGGCGATGCTCCGCCCAAGCCGGGCAGACCTTCACCGTATGCTCCACCGTGTCCTCTGGGCGATCCACACAATGGTGATACCCGGGCGTTTCCTCCTTCCTTATCCTGAACAGGAACCTGCCGTAATAATATTACTAGCTGATCCGCAAACGTTGTTTTGCCATATACATTATTTATGTTTGAGGTGGACCACCCTTATCACTTAGGGGTATGAAAAATAGATTACGACCGATTCTCAGAACTACCAAATATACGTATAAAATTTCATAAAAATCGATCAAGCCGTTTCGGAGGAGTATGGCAACTAACACTGTGACACGAGAATTTTATATATATAGATAGATGCTTTCATTTATTCATTCAGTAACAATTCACATCGTGTTCGAATATAATTCAACATGAAACATAAACATACACAAAAATTATTATTAAAGTACATGCAATTCAATTTAAATTAGGAAATAATAATTAGATTTAAAAAAAGTAAAATACTATGAAAGCAAAATTAATTATAAAACCATAATTATGTCAAATATCAACAGCAAAGTAAAAGCAAATAAATATGCTGCTTTAATAAAAATGCTGGGGCCGTATCTGCGTCTATCGTGACGAAGCTTCGCATACACGCAGATGTGACCAACCATTATCGGTTATCATCGCGATACGTTCGAGCTGCGAAGCACTTATCGCCCGGGTGGCGGTACATAATAAGCGTGACGCGTTGTCGTGGCATTACGACTGTTGTTTCCGGACTGCGTAGACGCTCTGTCGAAATAATGAAGAGCCCTCATAGATTATTTCACGATAATTAATTAAAATTATGAAACCGCTAATGTAACCACCGTATTACCGCGACAACTTTTTAGCAAGCAAAATATAAGATGCTTCGGCACGCATTGCTCACGATAGACGCAGATGCGGCCCCAGCATTACGTTTAGATGAAAATAGCAACAGTCTCGTTTTTCTAAAAAAATATTTCAAACTCCGAGCTGTTACTGAGAAATTCCTGATGGAAAAAGTCCAAAAACACTTTGCCCGACCTGGGAATTGAACCCACCAGGACCTCAGGCTCAGCAGTAGCGCTTGCAACTACTACACTGACGAGGCAGTTATGTAAAGTAATAATGTCGTTATTATTATTCACTTTGGGGTTTATCTATAAACGTTTAAAAACGTTAATAATTGTATCTTGTAATACTAAACAAATGCAAACAAACTCTTGTCATTGAAGGCGATATTATTATTATTTTTTTATATAAAACCCTATTTTTCTACTTACTATTTATTCCAAAGTCGTGCAATGTTGATAAACTGTTTCCATTTTAACTGAAATGGAGCATAATTTTATTATGTGATTCTAATGAGCACCCTTTTATCAACTTCAAGTAAGACTAGTACGATATTTAAAAAAATATGTTTTATTTATTTAAAAAATAATATAGGCATTTGTTTACCAACGGAAGTTCAGGCTGCAATGATTTTCACACACTTATTATCATACGACAATTTACTTTTTACCTACACTTAATATTTTCGTCGATAATATTTTTTTTGCGTACATCTTGGCCATTTTCCTAACGTGCTCCCTCTGTTTTGACATAATACAACATTACGCCGGTATTCCTCTGAGTTGTATGATACCATCTGGCGCGGGGTTGAGGGAACACGTGTACCGGGCGACTACAGCGCCATCTATTCACGATGCTTTGGTATCGCGAACTCAGTACAGACAAACCCGAACAAAAGCTTTTAGTTACCGTCACTAGTTGGCGTGTGCTGTACTCCATTGCCAGAATGTTTTCGAGTTTAAATAATTTTACTTTTGATGAAACAGAACTTATTTTCAGGCTCTGTTGAAAGCTTCGCCAAATACTTTTTCTACAATCTTGTGATAAAAAATATTACGTGTTATTTAACTAACCGTTGTCGTTCAAAATTGTAGCCAGAGCCGAATCCCAGTTTGTTGTACTTTAAAGATGCTAAACGGCTTCTGACTGCCAACCCTGAATGTGATGAGTTTGCGAATGAATGTGATGCATATGTGTCTGGTGTTCTGTGAGAGAAAGTATGCAAGGGTGTTCACTGTTCTATGTTACTTTCAAATTGTTTAATTTAATTCGTTAACTTTGTTTTGTATTTTTTTTAATAATTATTCGTTTTTTTTAAATGTATAAACAAAGTAATTATTTTCAACACTATGTAGGTTCTTTGTTTTTATTGGTACTGTACCGTTTTACTTAACTATAAATAAATAATTAAACCATAAACTTCAAACCTAGAATAGATAAGTATATTCTGAAAATGCCCGGGCCCTGAATAATATACATTTCTAGTTAGTACTAGGTCACCTGGAAGCTCAAAAAGATTTAAATTCAAGATGGCAGATTTTTGATATTCCGGTTGCATATATGTGGGTATTAGGAAAATCTTGTAATCTTATTATATCTACGTATTTTCAGGTTATTTACGTTTGAAAAATTATAAGTGTTTTTTTTACTGCCATACACTTGACTAAGTTTCTAAAATCTGATATCTACCTACATTCCTATGTAGTATCAATTACGTGATAATTTTTATGGCCGTTGGATTTCTAATATTATTATCACGATATCTTTTGAATTATGAACTATTCTTTAATTCGGTGGAAGAGTTTCGAACTAGGGCCGAGTTCTACAGGACGGGGCGGGGCACAGTTCCTTCCCCCCAAGGGGGGAAGCTGATTTTAGTGTTTGTTTATATTTTGACTAAAATACTACGTATAGTTATTAATGCAAAATTAATTTGCATTCCCTAAACAGGCAAAATATGGACTGTACATAAACCAGCAACTTTTAGAACTATTAAACCTATATTTTCTGCAAATAAATTATTATTGTTCTTATGTAACGTTGAAGCGTATTTTTTAAGAGAAAATTTATTTATGTGTTTTTTGTGCTTTGTGCATTTTTGAGATGGGATTAAACCATTGATTCCGCGACACTGTGACGACACCAGCTTTTGACCATTAAAAAGACATCAACCGCGGTGCGTGGAGTAAAAGACACCAATGCACTGATTACCGCGGTGCTGATCTTTGTTTCAAGTTTTCACTTCTGTCGGCTTCCCGGAGTGCCACTGTTTTTTTTTAATCTAATAATTATGGATCAAGATTTCTTTTGAAATTACTCTTCTGAAACTCTTCCACCGAATTAAATAATTTAAATTCGGTGGAAGAGTTTTGAGTCAGGGCCGAGAGCTCTACATGACTGTGCGGGGGGGGGGGGGGGGCACAGTCCTTTTCCCGTAAGGCTGATGAAAGTGTTTAATTGGTGGAATTTCATACTAGAAATGAAACTAACACTTTTCACTTGAAAAACTATTTATTTTCCATTACTGCCATATACTTGTATAATTTCCAAAATCTATTCACTAATTTAATTATAAACATACAATATGAAAATATACTTTATACATATTTCTAAAATAAAATAATTATAATGTATTATAAAAATAAAACAAATAAACATAATATGCAACTATGACGAAGTGGAAAGATACTGTTCCTAAGCATATTTTACCTAATAGACTGCAAAAAAAACGTTTCACAGAATTACTAGTAGATAAATGTTATTATTCTGTGCAGGATTTCTTAAACGATAATTTTTTGTAGTATATTATGTTTATTATCCTCTACTTTGTATTACATTTGCATGCTGTAATAAGGCAGAATGTACATGGATCCTATATACTATGATTTAACAACTTATTTTAATGTACCTACATTCTAAGCAAATTAAGACCTATTCTATTCTAATAGGGCATCGTTGCGGTTCGAAAGAAGAAATAAGTAGTGACAACAATTTGAAAAGAGTACTTATGCTTAGATGGTTTGGACATTGAGAAGATGAAAGGAAGACTAACAATTATACAGAGCCATAATAAAATCGCAGCGACATCAAAACTGTACACTGAATATTTTTGAAAAACTAATTGCTACAAGGTCTGGTAACGATTCTAATGCCGAAAATATAGTTTTTAGAATTTTTGTCTGTTTGTTAACCGAGTTCCAAAAGGAGGAGGTTCTCAATTCGACTATGTTTTTTTTTGTATGTTTGTTACGCGATTACTCCGCCGATTATGAATTGATTTTGATGATTCTTTTTTTGTTAGGTAGGTCATACTTCAGAGATAGTCCCGTATAAATTGTATTAACTTGGCTTGGATAGTTTTTGTTAGCTTCAATAATACGTATTTTTCTCTCAGTATATGGATGATATGATAAGTTCCTGTCACTGTTATTTACATAGCAGACAGTGTTATCGGAATTTGTGTGGGGACCTACCCCACACACCACAACTAAAAAAGAAAAATACACCGAATTCCGAAATAAAATAACTTTAACTTCAGAATTCGGTGGCAAAAACGAAAATTCAAAACCAAAGACACCGACTTCCGAAATTAAAGTTATTTTTCACTTTGTAGTGTTTTTATTGGAAGTCGGTTGTTTTTTTATGTAATTTTTTTTAACGTGATTGTATGTTCCAGCATCACGCAAATACTACCGGATAGATTTTGGTCACGCAAAATATTTTCTAGACTTATAGAAAATATTTATGCGGTAAATTATCACGCTATTTGCTCTGGGGGATGAGCAATACTGCTTTATGTTCGTACTCTTTTATTTTTATAATAAAATCGAAGCAGTGTGTAAGAAAATAAATTATTTCGTATTTTGTCTGTTTGTCTGAAAGAAAGAAAAAGAAAGAAAGAAAGAAACAGATGTAACAAAAACTATTGATGTATGTCAATCAATCCTGTTTTTTATAAGGATCAAAACTCTATCGGATCAACAGAGTATTAGAAAAGTCAAAAATTGCAAAAACGGAATTAATATATAGCAGACAGTTACAGATTTAACCTTTTAAATGATTATTATACCTTTATGGAGCTAAGCAGTCAATCATGAAATATAATATAAGATCGGCTATTTTATTCAACTCTCAACAAAGCAAATAGCTTAGAGGTTCGGCGACTGCTGTGCAAACCTACGGGATTCCTAACAGTTAATATATTTAGAGGAGCTGTCTGGGTAGACGGCACATTGTAGGGAATTATATCTCATAAATGATAGGAAAAACTGTATGGTTTCTAAGCTAGAGGAGTGTAGAAAGAAATACCATTCATTGGGTCAACTTTAGTTTAGGGACTGACCTAAGCCTTTTCACTTTGAAAGAGTCGCATTTAAATTGTAAATATTGGCACTCCATGTTAATAGTCAATTGGGGTAATAACTATCATAATCTTGAACAGCCTTCGAATGCACGTCAGTTCTGGATTAGGATCGTGACCGAAGGACGTGACTGGGGGGAGGGCAGTGGGCGGTGGGGAACAATGCGACACTGTACTGAACACGCGTTCTTACTGTACTAATGTTATACATATAATATTTACTTTTTAGAAATCTATAAAAAAAAAAACCCGAAAACACGATAGGTTTTTTTTGTGTAACATCTTTTCTCTCGCTTTCCTGCTGTGGGAGTGATTTCGTGAAAAGGGACGGAAGTGTGTAACAGGAAGCCGAGGATGCGCGCGCTATTTGATTTGACCAAGGAGCGCGCGCGATGTCAGATGTTACACATCATACCGACTACTGTAAGGCTCGCTCGTTTTTTTTTCAAAGATGATACAAATAGGTTGCGAGAATTTAAAAAGACGTCGTATTTGACGTTTCTAAAAGTCATAGCTACCTATGTATAAATTTACATGATTAGTGTAGGGTATGGAGTGGAACCCTGACGAGTTGACCTAGTTTAAACCCAGATTTGGCGCAATTCCTAACCACCTTATCTTAATTTTTCTATATTATTGGAACTAGCACGTATGTCGTATTTTTAAATTAAATATTGTAAAGAGCTTAGACAACATTAAAAAGAAACTTGTAAAAAAAAAATCCGAACCACAGCAGGCTGCTCTGCATACAATACCAAACTTTTTCGTCAAAATAAAAATAATACACTGGCCAGAGATACGTTGAATGCCAATTGGAAGCTCTTATCTTCAATTACTACTTCTTCTATGGCGACCAAAAAATATGAACCGGCAGAAAAAAAAATACTACCTACCAATCACAATCCGAATGATTTTGAAGGAAATCCATAGCTTCAACAACGTAAATAACGCAATGAATGTTGTTGAACTGTCAAAATTAAAGCCATTGCTACTGCGAGTATGTTACGCAATTACCCCACTAGCACAGCACAAAACAAGCAACAAGCCATTATAAAAGAAACTACATGTTGCATAATAAAACTGAACAGCTAGATTGGCTTAAATACAGTGGTAAGTCCTAGTTTTGCATAGCAGTGGTTTAGAAATAGCTTCACAAAGTCGGCTATATTGTTCGTGGGCCGTGGGTGACCCCGCCTGGCGCCAGAAGGTCAGGGTCACAGGTTACTCGCAAACTTTGTAATGAATTTTAATTATACGATTAGATTTGGGCGGTTTTGTAGGTAATCGTTCAATCGAATTTGTTAGTTCGTGTTCGTCATTTGTTAGATCGTGTTCGTCATTTGTTAGTTCGTGTTCGTCATTTGCGAGTGTGTGGATTATGATAGGATGTTTCATTTTTCATGACGAATGATTTTACCAATATTTTGTATAATATATTTTTGGTTTCTAGTCCGGTCTTCTCCATAGGAACCTACTGCGCTTTGGAATGGACAACTAGCTTTATCTTTCTGACAGATCGATTCCTTGACGGTTCAAAAGTGTTAATAGTTGTAACCTGTTATTGGTTTAATTGAAATAAATGCTTTTAGTTGGTTAACATATGACGTTAACATTTACAAATCTTAAATATAATATACAATCAAACACAAACATATTATTATTATGTTATGTATAATAAGTATTTAAAGGAAAAAATTAAATAATGAAAATAAAGGGAAGAGCTCATTGGGTATCAAAATGCTTTTAGTTTGAGTTTTTAAAGACTCGATTTGCGTTAAAATTCTGAGTCGGCCGCCGTGTTGGTGTCAATCTACCTAGCCTTTTCCCAACTATGTTAGGGTCGGCTTCCAGTCTAACCGGATGCAGCTGAATACCAGTATTTTGCATGGAGCGACTGCCTATCTGACCTCCACAACCCAGTAACTGGGTAATACGATACCCCTTGGTAACGCTGGTTGTCAGACTTTCGAGCTTCTGACGACCTATAACGACTGTCAAAGATCCACGAATGACAGCCGGGACCAACGGCTTAACGTGCTTTCCGAGGCACGGAGGAGTCTCGGTATGTAGAAATGGTCACCCATCCACGGACCAACCCCGGCAAGCGTAGCTTAACCTGACAGATCGATCGCGACTGCTGAGCCTGAGGTCCTGAATTTGAACCTTTAGGCAGTACTTATGGGTTTTTTTTTTAAATTCCGGCGGCTAACTCCTACAACTTGGAACTTTTCACAAAGTGGTGAAGGTAATCTGTGTGTAGTTCTTGCTAACCTCTGTTTAGGTATTTGAAATACCGGGGAGATGTTACTTGTGTATTTCAACCTTTATACTTCTGTAAAACTGAAGATATTTGCCAATGCGTTGCGTAGGTACAGTAGGTATGAGACTTATCTAGCTGCCCTGCAGGATATTATAATTCACTAAAACGGCTACAAATTTTGATCACCTGTCTCGCTTGCAGAAACAACGCTATAATTTGAACGTAAATTAAATTAAAAATAACGTCAGCTATTTTGTTAAAATTAATGTCAACCATATTGGAGAAATTTTAGTTTTAGCAGGCCGATTTATATCCACTTCAAAATAAAATTAAAGGGCGATATATTTTGGAATTGGAAATATTCAGGAAACACGTAATGTTTGTGATGTTATTTTGTTTTTTATCAACTGTCACTGACTCTTCATAGTCGTGGAAACTGGTGCAGCGAAAGCTACCAGGATTTTTTAAAGTTTATCCGTGAAAGTTGCATAGTGAAGTGAGAATGTTGGACAGTTGGACACTACCTAGCTCTGTGGCTTTCCGTAAGATGAAATTATGAACAATTGATCTGCGCTTTTAATAAACAACGAGGCCTTATTAATATAATATAAAATTACGCCTGTATTATCCAAACGGAAAGGCAGTTATGTCTGAGTATGTTGTAACCCCCATGAGAGAATTTTTTAAAGGAAAAACCCAAAAACACTTTGTCCGTGCTTAGTGGATGTACTTGCACACACGTTGTAATTCCATTACTAATAAGCCCAAAAACAAAGGTGGTCAATTATCTCTATAGGTGATGAACTGATGACCAGCCATCTTGATATCCCCAAGATAAGCCACACGTCGGTGGCAACACTTTGAAATTTAGGCAGACTGGCGGATGGGACAGCAGAGGAGTTTTAAATTTATCAATGGAATTTAGTACCTACCCAATCTAAATAAGATAGGCCTATATATTTCAATACTCCGTGATCGACCTTGAAGCATACCGGCGCATGCCACGGCATACCGGCGGATGCTCCGGTAAGCTGGCGAACGCTCGCGGTATCGCAGAGGATTTTTCTTGTTAGTATGCCCTGACGGATAGAGGAATCCCCCTCGTTGCTCTCCTCTGCCGTTCGACAGTGTACGCAGACCCTAAGAGGCCAACTTATACTAATTTTGTTACCACTGGCGTGCGGACTTCTGTACCCACTTAAATAGAAAAACTGTTTAACACACAGTCTGTTACAAGTAAGTAAGTAGAACAATATCGACCGACATTTATTTGTGTACTTGCGGAAAAAAATATCTGCATATTAACTGGTACCGATTGCATGGTAGAATGACCTCGTGACTTGGTATCCCTGACACAGTTACCTGCAGACACCCTAGGACATCGTCACATATTACCTAACCTAGGACATTGTGACGCAAATGACTTTTACCATTTAAATAGGTATTTAGCATGAAATTTCTATTTATGCGCCACTGAAGGAATGGAATATTACTTATAAATTTGAATTCTAGAAACTTATTATTTCAAATTATTTTATTGTAATTGGTTGTGCCATGAAGCAAGCAAAAAATCAAATATCACCCGCGCAACCCTTACCTACCCCTCTGTTGAGTATCAAGCTCCAGATGTGCTGTTGGTGGTCTTGACTTCGTAGTAAAACTACTTGATTTCGATATTTGACAAGTATTGTATTTCTGAGGCTGCCCGGCTGATTACAATTTTACGAGACGACCGATATGTGTGCGCACGCTCAAGGTGTCGGCGAGCGAGTCAAAGGAGGGGGGAAGCCCGCGATCACAGTGTGGTGTGTGGCCCGATGTGACGTCAGGAACACCCTCTCATCGAACACGACGAAATAAAACACAATCCCTTCCCACCAGCAGAAACTTTTCGCTCGGCGTTCTAGAATTCGAATTTGAATCTTCTGTAGTAAGAATACGCAAAATAATCAGATTGTCAGAAGCCCAAACGTCTGAAAACCAGTCTTACCAAGGGGTATCGTATTACCCAGTTACTGGATTCTGGAGGTCAGATGGGCAGTAGGTCCATGTAAAATACTGGTATTCAGCTACATCCGGGTAGACTAGAAGCCGACTCCAACATAGTTGGGAAAATTCTAGGTAGATATTTTTTGTACCATATTGCAGACCTTTTGATTATCATTGATTAAAGTACTTAGTTCTGGACATGGAAATTAGCATTCGTTTGTATTCGGAAATGCGATGATTCCCGAGGGACAATAAAAAAATATTCAGATTGTACTTACTTTCGCATTTATAATATTAGTATGGATGGATTATGAATACATGTATACATAAACTCACGCTATTCTTTTTCCCATGGGGGTAGGCAGAAGCTGCAGAACGCCACCTGCTACGATCCTTACAATATACTTCTTTTGCTTCGTTTACTTTTAAGGATTATGAATATCGTTCAATATCCTTTGGACGCAATTGGGATGTTGGATTTAAAAATTAAAAAAAAATAAAACAAAAAAACAATTATTTTAAAATTAGAGATTTTTCGTAGTGTAATAGCCCTAACTTACAACATCTGCTAAAGAAAATGATGTAGAGTCCACGCCACCACTTAAGTCTGTCGGAAAAATTCTGGGATAGCATTTTTTCAAATTGATGCGGCACTGCGTCTATCGGATTTGTGTAGTGGTGCGGACTCAAATACTGCCACATATATCGTCATTTGTTTTAATGAACTAAAATACACAGAAAACCGATTAATACACTAACTAATATGTTTTCTAGTAAACTGTCGTAAATATTGCATTGTTAAGTCCCCTCCCCACTCCACTGATTACTACTCCTACTACTTCACTGTGCACGCGGTGCGGTTGTGGAATGCACTTCCGCCAGACATTAGGGACTGCCAAACTGTTGCAGTATTTAAAAGAAGAGTGAAAGAACACTACCTTTCCAGTTCGTCATAGTTGCGTAGGTATTTATTTTGTATTTTATGTATATATATTTTTGTTACATTATATTAGTGTTATTTATTTTAGAAGTATGTATGTTTGTATGTATGTAAGTAAGTATATTTTCATATTATTAGTTTTATTTCATTAAGTGAATTGTTTTATTTTTATGTATTTTATTTTCTCTTTACTCTTACACACGGTGTCTACATCTCTTTTTATCCTCTGTCCTATCGCAGGTATGCTGGAAGAGATTTCATTAGAAATAAGCATCACCTTTGTACGTATTTTTCTGTTCCTTTTGTCTTGTCTGTGTATTATTTGTGTGTACATAAATGGTTAAATAAATAATAAATAAATAAGCCTAATAATAGGCGTAGTCGTTAAACGGTAGTAGTTATTGTTCAAAGAATAATACTCATAGCATACGAGTAACACCACGCCGGTATTATTAGTAAAGTACACCCACATTTCACCAGTAATGTTTAAGTCCCATGTAATAGGGGGCAAGTCTATTGCCATCCACCGAACCCAAATCTCTGAAAACAAATTTTTTACAAAATTTCTCAGTAGCAGCAAACACTATTGTAATAGCAGACTTGAGGCCCTGGGCCTCAAGTCTGCTATTACAATAGTGTCAGAATGGTCTATCATTGATTTCATAATTGTTGATTTTGACAAGTTTGGTAATCTACTAATATAATGGCGTCATTGACTTTCCAATGGTCAGCCACTGACACTCCATTGAAAGAAATTGCACTTATTGGTAATCTCGTACATAATGACAAATGAATGACTGACTTAGGCGGTCTTTATCATTGGTCGTATTGTACGACAATGCCATTATAACACAACTCTATTACGAGACCATTGAGCGACCAATGATCGACCGTTATGAATTTAGCAGATTACGAACTTTTAGCAAAATGACAATGGGAGCGTGTTGGAATGACTAATTTATAAAAATAGCAGACTTGGGCTCCAGGGCATTAGTCCTAGCTCTTTGCTACTACTGAGAAATTTTAGATGGAAAAACCCAGTTCGGCAGAAGCGCTTGCGTCCACTAAACTAATGAGGCAAAGAATGTATGAATAAAATACCTTATTAATTCCTTTATTACATTTACATACATATTATTTCATTTCTTTTTTTTTAAATCATTTTTAAATATAAAAACTAAAAAAATATATATATGTATTAAAGGAATCATTTTAAAATATGGGATATCGACAGGCACAAAATAGCTCCTTATTATGTCTGCTTGTATTGAAATAATTTTGACGAAATATTGAGAATCACTACGTTTGAAATAATTAGGTAGAAGGTATGTTTGGTAAATACAGTTGGCAGAAAAAGTCGGGGTAATTAATAAAGCAAATTGATTCCCAACATAAAATGCCCGTTTATTTTTAACACAACTCTAATTCTTTGACAAATGAAATGGCTATAACGCGGCAAATTGACGTATAGGGTGCCAATTTGCTTAACAAATAATTTCCCTGACTCCTACCTTATAAATGTTTGTAAGGTTTTGTGTTCTTGTAGGTAAAATGAACATACCTAGGTAGCAAGGTACTTGAATTCTACCTTAGATCTATGTTTAGTTACGATACTAACATCAATATTCAAACTAGGGTACATAACATTGACACTGCTTACAAAGTTCATATTTGATAACTTGAACCTCTCGGTATTTTGACCGCCTGAAAGTTTCACGTTAAATTCGTCGCCAACACTGCAAAGGGGCGAACCTCATACAAACGGTCAAAAATTAGTTTACTATACAAAAATGCTCCATTTGTCGAGCTCTATGTCGTCACAAAAGGGCGAAGCTCTAAGACTAATAGAAACGAAAAAGATTGACGGCGTATCTTAAAATCAGTTGTAGGATTTTTTTTATTTTTTTGTTCTAAATTATACCCATATATTTTCTTAAATATCATCAAAATAAGCGCGTCATCGGGAGAAAAAAAACGTTTTTGGCTCTCCTGTAAAATTTTCTTATTTGAGGTTCGCCCCTTTGCGGTGTTGGTGACGAATTATGACGTACGTCTTGCTGGTTAAGATTTATATTGCTTTGAGTGACGGCTTGTTTTAGTAGAGTTGGGGCTGCAACACTGTTTGTTCATCTACTCGTAGCTTGCACATTTACGTGTTTAAGTAATTTTACTTGTGAGATTGATAATACAATCAATCTGCCTAGCCTTTTCTCAACTACATATGTTGGGGTCGGCTTCCAGTCTAACCGGATGCAGCTGAATACCAGTATTTTACATGGAACGACTGCCTATCTGACGTCCACAACCCAGTAACTGGGTAATAAGAGTTTCGGAGTGGAGTTTCTTGCCCGTTCTTCTCCATAGGTACCTAATGGGCAACTAGCTTCACATTTCTGACTGACCATTTCTTGCCAATTCAAAAGTGCCTGTAAATGGTTTAATTAAAATAAAAACTTTGAGTTTGAGTTTGAAGATACTCCTTGGTAAGACTGGTTGTCAGATTTTCGGGCTTCTGACAACCCGTAAGTTTCGGTATGTAAAGATGATCACCCATAAACGGACCAACCTTGGGAAGCGTACATAGCTTAACCTGATAGATCGACCCGTGCAGCTATTAGTACTTAGCCACGAGCTATTAAAACTGGTATTAAACGCATTAGTACATAATTATTTTGCTTAACTTTGGACTGGCCGCCTGTGTTCGTTAGGACAAAGCTATAATTAGAAATCCACATAATTATTTTTTCCAGCTATGTTTTAGTCCCATGTTTTAGGGGTTGAGAATATTGCCATTAACTGGGCACATGTGAAATCTCCAAATCGCACTGGGCTCGCGTGGTAGATTACAGTCCACTCCTCTCGTGAGTCCCAGCAGTGGGAACATTATAGGCTGATTATGCTTATGCTATGGGCACAAATTCAGACTCAAATTGAGGAGTTCCTAACAGAAAACCCTGCAGTAACAATTAGCCTAATCCCGATAGCGAACCTAGGACCGATTAGCAGTCGCACTAGTGACCACGAGACTAATGAGATTGTATTTAATAATAATTAGGTACCAACTAGTGGTATTTATACCCTATTCTACCCGCGGAGATTCCGTACTCTATAGGTGGTGTATTCTATGGGTACACCACCCATAGAGTACGGAATCTCCGCGTCGGGGGCGTCTAGAGACAGAAGTACTAATAAAATTTGTGGCACCGAAAGTGCGTTGAAAGCATTGCTCCAAAGCCTTCAATCTTTACACGTCATTAGTGTCATAGAGCTAGTAAACGGTGATACTCTTGGTTTGTATGGAAAGTATTGAAAATACCACCTCTAGCAACAGCCGAGCTCTAGGCGTTTCTATGCTCTATAGGTTTCTAACTTTTTACAAATCGTCGTTGCGCGTGCAAAAGTCAGTTTGAATCGTTATTTCAATACACACATAATGTAAAAACAGCTAAAAATTAAAATTTGCCTATCATGTTTAATTTTGGCATTATTAATAATGTTAATGCTACAGGGACTACTCTGCCCAACCCTTCGGGGAAACAAGGCGTGATGTTATGTTAATAATGTTATCTAAAAGTAATCTAAAACTACGTCAATTTGTTATATGTATTAAAGTAAAAGTAAATTATTTGAGAAAATCAGTTTTTTGCATCTCCTGTAAAGTGTGTAAAAAACACATAGCGATTATGGAAAGCGCAGCGACGAAATACTAACTGGAAACGCAAAAAAAACTGTGAATTGTGAAGCTCCATAGATTGGATAGAGATGCATGAAACTTCTGTCACATCTGTTTATTGCCATAACAGCTGAAAGTGGTACAAAAGGCCTGAATGCGCTAAAGCAACAGCTGCCTGAAGTGGGCCACGGTCGCTTGGCTCTAGTGCGGCCACAAGGTTAGCGGGGCTTTGTAGTCAGGAACACTGAGTTCCTAGCAAATGGGAAGGATTTATTTGCTGTTATTCTTGTTAAATTCGTTGTAAGAAAACAATTTGCTGGTCCTGTTAAATAATGCAATTTTGTCAGTAACTGTCTTAACAGATAAATGTTACTTACATAATTAAATCTTTCTGTACCTTGATTTTTTATAAGTCTAAACGCGAAAACTTGTAATTGGCTTTCTGTCGACTATTGTTTCCGTTTTGTAATTATTTTTTTTTTTAGCTGTAAATCTTTCATGCTATAATAAATAAATATTTTAAAAGTAATATGTGAACCTAGATTTCGCAAAACGTTTAAAGATATTATAAAAATAGGTAATGTATCAGCTGTAATTTTTCTGTATTTTTTAATCCAAGTGGTCAATCTGTAAATAATCCGATAATAACACAATTATTACAAGATTTTTCGGCTTTTTAGACATGACTGTCTTTGATGGTGGTTAAGGTTTTGTGAAGGTCCTTAGTATCCATCCAAAAATTAACAACACACACAATATTTAGCTTGGGTTTGTGGAAAGAAGTTCCCTATCGCACGTCACACACTTGGCGAATGAGAGCTAGACCGAAAAATGTTGGTGTGTGGTGAGTGTGTTGGATCATTCGGTTCCCTACAAAATGGTTGACCTGGATGGTGCTTATCCACGCGTCATCTCCGTGAACGGGCGCCATCAGTTGAGACTGGTCATCTGTTATCTGCCAGAGCTTATTTTTAATCTTATATTTTCAATTGCTATTAATTATTTTTTGTATATTGTTCTCACATATAGAAGCAACAAGAATAATGTAGATACCCAGGATTTTGTAATATCTATATTTAAAAGAGTGTCCTTGGAGTTTCTTGCCCGTTCTTCTCCATAGAGATCAACGTTTTGGAATGGACAACTAGCTTCAACTTTCTGACTAACTGACCGAATCTTTGACAATTCAAAAGTGCCTGTAAATGGTTTAATTGAAATAAATGCTTTGAGTTTGAGTTTAACATTTGACATATTTGAAAAAATAAAATTAATTTGAGAGTATCTAACTCTCAAATTAATGTTGTTTTTTATTTTACTGTGCCTGTTATTTAATACAAACGAAAGCCACTTCGTTCTAATCGGGTGTATCAAGACATCTATCGATTTTATTTACTTAATTTTTGTCACTGTTCTCATAGCCAAACACTAGCGATTTAAATACTCTGTACGCGTGTCCGTAACTCACGCGACATTTGCGTTTGGTTAAATCCCTTTTACTACTAGTTCATTTAAATAAGTTTTTTATAAACTTGTATTTTCATTAATTTGATTAATTTATGTGAATTATTGTCGTCACTAGAAACTGCTATTAAAAATGCTAAGTATATGCTATTTAAAAACACCAATTTGCGCAACAAACCTTAGATTAACGAAAAGAACAGTGGCACTCCAGGAGTGCCGACAGAAGTGAAAAATTGAAAAAAATCCGGCACCGCGGTAATTAATGCGTTGATGTCTTTTACTCCAAACACTGCGGTAATCAACGCGTTGATGTCTTTTACTCCACGTTGTCGGTAAATTCCGTTACAGTGTCGCGAAATCAAAGGTTTAGTCTCATCTCAAAAATACCCAACGCACGCTAAAGAAGCTTTCACTTCAAAAATGCAATGTTCTAAAAAAAATCCCCACAACAATTTATGACAATTTGATATTCGCTCGCTAAATCTTCTCATGACAGCACGAACTTTTTAGATTAGATTAAAAAAAAAAAATTTTTTTTCGAAAGTAGTGTAATTCCTGTTTTCACCAATTCTTATTGTATGTACTAATAGAAATACGCGAAATCTGAACCTTCAGTTACAAAGAGCCTTAACTTATTCGGTATACGGCAATAGCAACACGATTTTGAAAGCCATTTATAATCATGTAACATGATTTTTATTGGGCCTTTCACAATTACAAAGCCTCCGTATGAAATAGAACAAAACGGGGCCAAAGCTTCTTGGAAGGCCACGTGAGCAAGGCCGCATGAGAAAGTTAGTGCATAAACCTAAATTGGTTTTTAGTTTCGCTTTGTACCTACAATCATACATAAAAAAATAATAGATCTTCTAATAAGATCGACGAACCACCTTACAAATAACGAATGCTTTATCACAAGACATGAGGTTATGTTTAAATTTCCGTTTTTTTAGCAACTTTTTAACGCCTCCTCTGGTGAAGTAGTCCACTTAGAGCACCCGTCCGAATAGCACCTGCGTGAATAGCACCTAGCCTAGTCCACGAAGAGCACCTGGGTGCTGGGTGATTAAAATTTATTTTTACATTTTTGTCCACGAAGAGCACCTATGACTCAGCAACCTACTGCTGGGATGTATTTGTTTTACTGGACGTTATTAAATGGAAGATATCGATAAAAACTTTTTACAAAAAAAAAAACAACCGACTTCCAAAAAAAAACACTACAAAGTGAAAAATAACTTTAATTTCGGAAGTCGGTGTCTTGGGTTTTTTGTTTTCGTTTTTTGCCACCGACTTCCGAAATTAAAGTTATTTTTCACTTTGTAGTGTTTTTTTTTGGAAGTCGGTTGTTTTTTTTTTTGTAAAAAGTTTTTTATTTTTCACTTTTTAGTTGTGGTACCTACCCCCACACATTCGAATACCACTATCTGCTACCAGTGACAGGAACTTATCATATCATCTACATAGTAAGTGGGAAAAAAATACGTATTTTGTAGCTAACTCAAAAACTACCCAAGCAAAGTTAATAAAATTTATGTGGGACCAATTTGGGAGCATACCCTTTCAAACAAAAAAAGAATTTTCAAAATCGGTCCACAAACGACGGAGAAATCGGTGGACATACATAAAAAAAAAAAAAAAAAAAAAAAAAAAAAAAAAAAAAAAAAAAAACATACGCGTCGAACATATAACCTCCTCCTTTTTGGAAGTCGGTTAAAAATCACTAGAATGTTTATAGTCTAGTTTCAACCCAGTCCAGTGCTGACTTCGCGCCCTCAAGTCAGTCCAGTTGACTAACCTACCCGTCTATTTTCGGGCCCAGTAGCTTCCCCCGCCTGACTTACTTAGTGCCGAGCTCTTCTACATAAACTCGCTGACTGAGTCCAAAATTCCGAGTCACTGAGTCCAGTCACTGCCATGGTAAAAACAGGCATTAAAGAGATATATAATAATTATATTAATAGTTGATCGCTCGCTGTTCACACCGCTGGCGAGTACTCGTTTGTTGCTGTGACAAGACGTGTCAAAGAGAGTATTCGCTTATACGTAGGTAGTAATCGCCTGTCGCCGTCTCGCACTCGCTGTTCGTCAATTCGTTTTTGGCAGTTGTCCCACCGCCGGCGAATAACGAGTAGCGAGTAGAACTAGAAACTAAAAACGAGTTGGCGAGCAGCGAGCGTGTAGTTCCGATAGTTTTGTCACTGGGCTATCAGCGAGTGTCCGAGTGTGACGGGTGATTACTTGCGCCACTCGCTCGGGGCGAAATTACCGCTGTTTGGTCTCCCGGCGTGAGTTCTGACCGCCAAGCGAGCATCGCTTAGCAAGTATCGCTGAACGAGTATTATCTTCGATAGGTCTTGTCGCTCAGCGACACACTAGTGGATCAAGTCCTGGCCGGTGGTGTGAACAGTCAGCGATCAACTATTAATATATGCATCTCTTTTGTTTACACGGAATGTATGACTATTGTACGTTACTTGAGCGAGAAAATAGCCGATTTTAAGTTGATCGCTTCCTCGTGCCTTTTGCTATCTCTATTTGCTTCTCGTTATTCACCGGGCGATTGAACAGGTGCCTTATTCTCTAAACATTCCTCGCAACATGTCCATAATGCTGTTGTTAATTTATTTAACTGTGCCTGTTATTTATTACATAATAATATACAGCAAAAGGGACTTTTTTCCAACCGGGTGTCCTAGGACACCTCTCGAATTTTACCTTGTAATTAATTATTAGATCATGATATATTTTGAACTATGATTCTTTAGTTCGGTGGAAGGGTTTCGAGTCAGGGTCGAGCTCTACAGGACTGTGCGGGGTGGGGCACAGTTTCTTCTCCCCAAGGGGGAAGCCGATGTTAGTGTTAAATTTCTAGAATTTCAAGATCAGAAGTGAAACACTATCACTATTATATTTTTTGTGGGTTAGAAGTAATCCACAAAAAGCGGAATATAGGAAATAACGTAAGTAGGATTATTCGTCGAGTATACATACATTCACATTTATTCTCAGGCTGGCCTGCGTCACTGGGTTTTTTAACGTTTCAAAGTCGTCACAAATATTACAGGCAGTAATTGCAAAAAAAAACCCGAAAGTACATTGAGTATAAAATGGTTTTGATCAATAAAATAGACCGCACTTTGCACTGCTATTTATTATTTACTTATTTTTAACGAAGTTGTATCGGAGGTCTTATGAAAAAAAAATTACTCCAACTAAGCGAAGACCCTTTATATGGTGGAGCTACAACTCGAGTTTTAAGTTTTTGTTCCCATGTCACCGCCGCCACCAGGTTTAGTACCTAGTGAGGAACCGTTTAGTGGAGCTGGTTTAATTTATGAACCACTAAGAATTTGCCTAGAAGGTGACAAACTGTAAAACTTTTTTGTGAAATATAGTTTCCCCTTATACTCTCATTCCCAATAGTTCGATTTTTTTCTTTAATATATTAGGTATGTTTAATTAGTCTGTTTAGGGTTCCGTAGCCAAATGGTAAAAACGAAACCCTTTAATTTAATAAATTTTTGGGACACCAATAGCAGTACAAACAAAAAATTAAAACAGAACTATAACATAATAAAAGTACTGGTATGTATGCCTATTAAATATATAGGTACACAGCATTCACAATAAAACAACATCGTAAATAACTAAAAGAAACTTGTGAAAACGTAAAATACAATTAGGAAACAAAATTCTAAATACATGTATATTAAGTAAAATTATATAAAAGGTTACCACGAAAGGTGGAAGGTGAAAGAGTATAAATGTGAGTGATATCTAAGATTTAATATGAACTGTGAACATGAACTTACAAAAAAAAAACCTATTGTTTAGTTTATACACTCCCGTACCTCTGGGACTGATCTAAACTTGTTATGTGAAACATCGTGTGCACCGTGGTTTCTGACGATTTGCAAAAAATCTATTATGATTCCACATTTAAAACTGTTATATTGTTGGACTAGCACTCATAAATATAAATCCTGTTTACTTAGTATCAAAACTAATTCAATGACTTCCCAGTAAATTTCGAAATTATTGTAAACAATTGTACTTTTTCGATAAATGCATTCGCTTTTATCTCGGTTGTAATTATTTATCAAAGTGTATAAAAACTTTCTCGCACTGCTTCTTAAGGTTTTTTTGGCTTTGTTTTACTTTAAATATGATAAAATATACATATTTTTGTTTTCCTATGAGGTTATAAAAACAACTAGTGACATTTGTGGCAGTGTTGGCAATTTATGAAAACGTGATAAAATCACTCTCAACTTTCATTAGACAGATTCTAACACTTATTTACTAAACTTGCCTCGATGCGACAGCCCCGACTTACTGCATACTAAAACATACTTAGATTTCGTATTGATGTGTGGTGTGTTCATTCGACCATTTGTTCTTAGTTGAAATACTGTTTGATTGGAACTAACAAAATCGCTGAGAAAATTGACAAGGTTTGACAGATTTTTTGTTTACTGACAGCAACACAAATAAAACATTACTCCTTACTCCAGGTGAATGAGGTGGAATTATCCAGAACAAGACTTCACTTCTCCTATGGATATGTTTTGTTTGGTAATTAAAATACATCCCATCACTAAACAAATATTTTACGTAGTGCAGTTCGGGACTGAAAATAATATTAATAAACTGTTCGACCGAACCGCACTAAATCAAAATTTTGTTTCAGTGCGGTTAGTGCTCCGGTGTGGTTTGGTCAAGTGCTGTTGAAACCGGTGCTCTGAGTGGAATACCTCTATTTAACTATACCAATGCATTTGAACTATTATGTTAGTGTAGGTACTCTGTTGGTCCATGAAAGGATTTTAATACATATACGTAACTGTATCTATTGGCATCATAAAAATAATGTGTGAGAATTGACGTACCTATTTCTAGCCGTCCGTACCAGTTTTCCAAAATCTGCGAGTCAAAAATATTAGGTCAGTCTCCTAAGAATTTTGTCTTCTTAGTAGTTACAGCAGTCAAAGTTCTTATTCCCTGGTTCAAAAATCCACACTGTATATAGTTTTAAAACTAATTGATGTATAATTTACATTATTAATTTAGTTTATCATTTATAACTTACAGTTACAGCTTTATATAGCTATATGTAAGTCGACACGCCCTTTATGCCTGGGTGGCTTATTAAGTTCTGTTTACGTTTAGTTTTTATTTTTTATTTCTGCTTGAGTATAGTTCTCGATATTATTGGTTGGTAGGTAGGTATATTGGCGTGTGCTAGCTGACATAAATTATGGATAGTAATTTATAATTTAAATTATGTTTTGTGTTGCGTTACGTAAATTATTTTGCATACTATTGTATAGAATCAATTTTATTTATTTTGAATTGGTGAAGGGTAGGCGTTTTGGGGGACTGTCTTATGTAATTTTGATGTTCGAAAAGTGCTGTTTCTCAGCCTAGTTTGACTAAATGACTTTTGAATTTGAATTTTAAATTTAATACTCTCAAAAACAAGTAGCCCCACTTAGAATTGTACGATTTCACCAAACAATTTTTAGGGTTAGTATGTACCCGAAGGGTGCCAAACGGAACCCTATTACTAAGCCTACGCTGTTCGTCTGTCTGTCTGTTTATCCGTCTATCTGTCAGCGAGCTGTATCTTATGAACCATAATAGGTAGACAGTTGAAAATTTCACAGATTAAGCATTTCTATTGCCGCTATAACAAATAGGTAATAAAAAATTAAAAGCTGTCTTTTGATTTTGATAAAAAAATTTAATCTTGGCATGTGAGGCGAGGTCAAGAGCTCATCGAGTAGAGAACAATTTTTTTTATTTTCAAAGTGATGACATAAGAGGCCGTAAAAGTTGTCAATTTTAGACCGTTTTTGTACGAGCTCTATTTCAACAACTAAACAAGTTAGGAATTTGAAACTTTTGCATAACTGTGTATAATCAACAAATACAAAAAACGCCGATTAAAAAAAAAATCGGATAGTACGTTAAGCCGTTGGTCCCAGCTGTCATTTGTAGATCTTTGACAGTCGTACGGGTAGTTAAAAGCCCAAAAGTCTGACAACCAGTCTTACCAAGGTATCGTGTTACCTAGTAACTAGGTTTAGGAGGTCAGATAGGCAGTCGCTCCATGTAAAATGCTAATATTCAGCTGTATCCGGTTAGACTGGAAGCCGACCCGAACATAGTTGAGAAAAAGGCCAGGCAGATGATTAGATTATGAAATATAAATTCAAAATAAAAATATTCTTCGTATAGTATTTTCATTTATTTGCGGTGGTACGGAACCCTTCGTGTGCGAGTCCGACTCGCACTTGGTCGGTTTTTTCATTCCCACGTTATTCGGTTAATGTCAATGAATGTCTTAAATCCTTAAATGAAGCATTGATTTTTGATGTTAGCAGAATCGCAAAGAAATCTCAAGACAGAAAATATTTCATTGAGCTCTGGATGTTGTTTATTTATTCCCACTCGGTACATTTAATTTGTCGGTTCTTATAAGACTATAGAAACCTATAATGTCAGACATGGGACTTGATAAATCTTCTTTCTCTAATCTTGGCTGTATTTTTATTGTGTATTTGTGTTTTTATTTTTGTACTCATGTGTGTTTAAGTGTTACTACTAACATAGTTTTTAAGTTTGTACTGATTACTAACACGCTATGGGCCGTCGACGCCTGAAAATAAACGATTTTTTTTTTTTTTTTTTTTTTTTATTATCTTTAAGACATAGGTAGATGCTATATGTAAGTTTACCTTCATACCGATAATTTTCTGACATAGTAATAGTTGTTAGGTTGATGTTTTTTGCGACCAGTCGCGGGTAATTGCTAGTTAAAACCATCATAACAAAGCATCTTTTCAAATTAAATCAATAAGTCATTGTTTTGATCTTCAGGTGTTTTGAATGTATGAATAGCAATCATGTTTTCATAGGAAAATTGCAATATTGCTGGGTCAAAACAAAACGATGGTTTCATGCACTTGTGTCCGAAAAACTATCATTCTTTGACCTGGAAAGCAAAATGAAGGGGCTTTTGTAAACAAACATTATGTAACATTTCTATAACAATATATTCTACTAATACTTAAATATATGAAATGTAAAATTAACTAAACTAAAATAAGAATACTAATATTAGAAATAAGAAACTGTTTTATATAAAAAGTTACTTGAAATCGTAAAGTTACTGCTACTAAATAGATAGACAATAATATCGATTTGTATTAAATAGAGATATGTAAAGAAACTGCAAATACACAAGAAATAAAAGACATTTTCATTTTTTATTTCACTTATTCATTTTATATTCTATCATTCTAAGGTAAAAGCAGTGGCGGCTGTTGTAGTTCATAGACTTTTCAAATCCACAAAAGCATTTTACTTTGTGTAAATTATTTCATCACCACAGCTCTCATACAGGGACGGAAAACATCGTGAGGAAACCGGCGTGTCATGACATCCCCCAACCCGTACTGGGCCCACGTGGTGGATTGCGGCCCACTTCCTCTCACTGAGAGGAGGCCTATATCCCAACAAACAATCTACCTAACCTTTTCACAATTATGTTGGGGTCGGCTTCCAGTCTAACCGGATGCAGCTGAATACCAGTATTTTACATGGAGCTGCCTATCTGACATCCACAACCCAGTAACTGGGTAATACGATACCCCTTGATAAACTGGTTGTCAGACTTTCGGGCTTCTGACGACCAGTAACGACTGTCAAAGTGACAGATAATAAAAATTTCAACATGCTGATGAGACAGAAATATTACTGAAAGCAATAAGAAACCATCAATGCGTCCCAAACACAAAATCTGAGAAACTGGTCTTAAAATATAACTATTAGTAACCAGAAAAGCTTGCAGTTGGGAAACATTTAATGAGTACAGTACCAAATGGTGACGTAAGAAACATGTAAAAAAAAACAATAGCACTCCGGGAGTGCCGACAGAAGTGAAAACTTGAAAAAAATCGGCACCGCGGTGATCAACGCGTTGATGTCTTTTACTCCACGCACCGCTGTAGTCAACGCGTTGATGTCTTTTTAATAGTCAAAAGCTGGTGTCGTCACAGTCTCGCGAAATCGATGGTTTAATTCCATCTCAAAAATGCCTAACGCGCCTGAAGAAGGTTTCACTTAAAAAAATATCAAAAGCAGAAAAATAAATAACAGATCATCCGTAGAAATTGCACCAACTAGGCAACTGCTCAATCGCCATACAAAGACTTCGACGACTTTTATGACTATTTACAAAGTTTACAACAAGCGACACAATCTCCAAAGGCGCAAGTAATTCATGGTGACTGGAAAGCAAAGGTTGCGTATGTTTTAATGACATCTTAATTAAATACAGGCCATGCAGATTGACAAAAAAAAAAACAACCGACTTCAAAAAAAAACACTACAAAGTGAAAAATAACTTTAATTTCGGAAGTCGGTGTCTTTGGTTTTGAATTTTCGTTCTTTGTCACCGACTTCCGAAATTAAAGTTATTTTTCACTTTGTAGTGTTTTTTTTTTGTAAAAAGTTTTTATTTTTCACTTTTTAGTTGTGGTACCTACCCCACACAAATTCGAATACCACTACCTGCTATGTAAATAACAGTGACAAGAAGTTATCATATCATCTACATACCAAGTGGGAAAAAATACGTATAATTGAAGCTAACTCAAAAACTACCCAAGCAAAGTTAATAAAATTTATACCTCTGAAGTATGATCTACCAAACAAAAAAATAATCATCAAAATCTATTCATAATTGGCGGAGTAATCGCGTAACAAACATACAAAAAAAAACAAAAAACATACAGATGAATTGAGAACCTCCTCCTTTTGGAAGTCGGTTAAAAAGACTCCCAACGTCTTCACAGACTTCCCTACAGGTATAATATAAGTGAGACAGCAAGAAACTGAATTATACATTTCGAAACCTGACCGTTTGACGTGCATTTCTTGCAGCCGATCTTGATAAGCGCGCTCTGTGAGTAGGAAATTACACAGCTTATCGAGACATGCACAGTGAACCTAGCCTTGATGTTCGGAAGGTCTCTGCCCCCCTCAAGAACGAAGACCAAGGTCTTGATGGCGGCTTATCATGATGCCGCCATTTTGTGGTGTAGCCTAATTACAATGCAATCGAAACTTGAATACGCGTATGTACGGCGCACGCGGCTGTTGACCCCGCTACCATGCAACTTTGTCATTGCCTTATAAGTTTAGCATGTGCTTTTTCATAATAAAGTAGATACGAAAGAAGATGAAGATCGCCCGTTATACTCTGCACACTGAGTGAATGAGAGCAAAACTGAAAAAAGTGTAACATTCAAACCGTCACGACACTTTACAAATGTTTTTTTTTCATTTAGTTTCTCACAAACGATGTTAATTTGGGGCTTGTGGCTTAGCGTTGGTCCCGGCTGTCATTTGTAGATCTTTGACAGTTGTTACGGGTTGTCAGAAGCCGGAAAGTCATCGAAAAGGGGTATCGAATTAACAGTTACAATAAACGAATTCATAATAATGATTTATTTGAAATAATAATAAATTAATGTTCAATAAAATATAAAGAATTGTAATAATTAGAATCACTATTATAATAACATAACTTAACATAACATCACGCCTTGTTTCCCTGAAGGGTTGGGCAGAGGTGTCCCTGTAGCAGGTACACCCACATTTCGCCAGTTATGTTTAAGTCCCATGTAATAGTGGGCGAGCCTATTGCCATCAACCGGGCACAAATCCAGACTCCGAGCTGCTACTGAGAAATTTCAGAAAAACCCAATAACACTTTGCCCGACCCGGGAATTGAACCCAGGACCTCATGCTCAGCAGTAGCGCTTGCGACCACTAGATGCAATCAATATTATACTATGTAATTTAATAATTTGATATGTAAAAATTTGCAGGGCGCATGTCTTAATACTGTGTCATGAAATTTTAATGCATGCCCACTAACCAGTGTTTTACATGTTAGCAAATAAATAAATCGTGTCACCCAAAAAAGGTTTTAATCTAAAGAAAAATTGAGAAGCTTGTGGCTAAGTAATTAGGTTAAGCTACGCTTGCCGCGGTTGGTCCATGGATGAGTGGCTATCTTTACATACCGAGACTCCTCCGTGCCTTGGAAAGCACGTTAAGCCGTTGGTCCCGGCTCTCATTCGTGGATCTTTGACAGTCGTTACGGGTCGTCAGAAGCCCGAAAGTCTGACAGCCAGTCTTACCAAGGAGTATCGTATTACCCACTTTGTTGTGGAGGTCAGATAGGCAGTCGCTTCATGTAAAATTCTGGTATTCAGCTGCATCTGGTTTTCTGCGGAAAAGGCTAAGCAAACAAACGAACAAACGATGTTAATTTATTTCATTTTGACACTTGCCCGGATCATACTCTGCATGGCCTTTCTGGCATAATTCCTATAGGCCATCCCGAATATGAATCGCGTCAGCGTCTATTCAACACACCATGCGGATTTGAAAATTCATCGCTTCGTTATCTATCTCATTCATGTGATCGATGTTTAAAACTTTCTTCTTTATTATATTTCCTTTTTAGGGTTCCGTAGTAAACAAGGAACCTTTATAGTTTCGTCATGACCGTCTGTCTGTATGTCTGTCCGCGGTCTAGCTCCAAGACTGTTAGTGCTAGAAAGTTGTAATTTGGCATGGGTATACATATTAATCATAAGAGGTAAAATAAAATTATGAAAAAAAAAAGTTTTATGGTACCTCCCTTACACGTAAAGTGGGGATGTTTTTTTTTTTTTTTTCTATCCCTTCGTGTGGGGTATAGTTGGAAAGGTCTTTCAAAAATATTGTGAGTGTGTTAAAACCATTTTTGAATTCAGAGATCCGTTTGTGAAATATTAAGCTTTAAAGTGAAAATTTTTGTGAGTCAGGTGTCACCTTTTTTTTTTTTTTTTTTTTTTTTTTTTGGGTGGGAAATTATCAAATAACTTCTCCCGCTCTGGGTGGAGCGGGAGGGCGTGTCAGACTCTTACTGACTAAAACCCACCCGTGTTCCTTCCTATGCCATGTTGCCGGGGGCCACGATTTCAGTCAGGTGTCCCCTACCAGCTAAATGGTTGCTTTTAGATATGTGAAAAAATTCTCGGCAGTAGCTTATATAACGAATTTAAAAGGAAAACTATCACAGCTGAGTAGGCTTTACAAGTTAACGGCTATAATCGACCAACTTAGATTTGCGGTTGTAAAAACATGTTCTCCCATACATTCTGTATGAAAGATTTTTTTTTTCAACTACAAAGTTAAGTTTGTTCTCGGGATAAATTCATCCCAACTACGGAACCCTACATTGTGCGTGGTCCGACATGCACTTGGCCGGTTTTTTTTAAGTAGCGCTTGTGAATACTAATCTTGCCTGTTGTATTAGTTTGATAATGTGATGTTACATTATTGTGTTCAGTTAAGTAATAATATGTGTGATATTATTTGTTGTACGGATCTTAATACCAGAGTTTCAAATAAACAACGTTGCAGTACAAACTTACGTCATAATTATAGCATGCCTAATTCTAGATATCTAATTGTTACAATTTAAGTCCTAGGAACAGTGATCTCCAACTTCAATACTTAGTAGCGACCGTTATGGGGGTAATCAGGTCAAACAACGTGTAACCCATGGCCCACGTTTTTTACTGATATTACTTCAAATCATCAGCGCGGGAATTGAAGAGAAACATTGGACATCTGACGATTACGCGGAGGCAGCATAATTATCATTATCCTATCAAAATAATAACATAATCATGTTGACAATTGATTGTATAACTGTATTATCAGCAAGAATAGGCAATCTGTATTATTAGTAAATTATTATTGGAGTTTGTAAATTATTATATTATTAAGGAAGTTATCCTTATTATCTGCAGGACATAACCAGACACTCACCACAGCATCTGACAGACAGTTGCCCTTATCATGCTCTGTATGGTCATAGGCTCGTGTGATAGTTCAGATTTTTTGGAGCATGATTTGAACAAATGTTTGTTAAATACATCATACGGATCTGAAGATTCTACGCTTCGTTACTTTTTTCATGTGATCGGTGACTTAATTTCTAAATGATTGTATTTTTAATTTCCTTCTTATTTAGCATGATATAGGCAAGTGTTTGTTAGACACACTTTTGTTTAGATGGATTTGCTTCATTACCTTTTTATGTGATTGATGTCATAATGTGTTAATGAGTACATTCATTTCCTTCGAATCTAGCAGGAATGCAACCGGCACCGACAACTCACCACGTCACATGACAGACACTTGTCCTTATCATGCTCCGTATAACCCTTGTGACTGTTCAGGTTATTTGGAGCACGATTTGAACAAATGTTTGTTAAATACATCATACGGATCTGAAGATTCTACGCTTCGTTACTTTTTTCATGTGATCTGTGACTTGATTTCTAAATGATGGAATTAATAATTTTCTTCTTATCTAGCAGGAATACAACTGGACACTTACTACACCATCTGGCAGACACTCGTCCTTATGCTTTGATGTTATGAATCAAGTAATATTATATACACAATAATAATTTTATTACGAATATTTAGGTACTGTGTGAAGAATTTCAATTGAAACAAGGTCTAAAGAAATTTTTTTGAAGCATGTCTTCAAGGCCTTTCCGAATTACCCTATGTCTAGCGATTATTTACAGTTTAGATGGTTTTTAATATTTTTAGGGAAATTCTCACTCGACTGCAGACTTTTTTATTTTTCTCTTTCTATATCGCATTTTTTGGAAATATTTTTATTAATTATAAATTCTTAAATTATGATCTACGAGCGGTAAAACATTTTCTGTCTAAACATTTAAATGGAAAATTTTTGCTCGACAAGAATGGTTCTAGATTTTCAGTCTTTAAAAAGAAACCCGGTAATGACTCCAAAGTAGTTTTAAATATTTAGAATATCCAAAAGTGCACGCCTCATAACGCTCATTCAAAACCAGAAAAATAAACGTTTTTTTTAAACGACTTTTTATCAAGTGTGTTTTGATTGCTTTTCAGTCCATCATTATGGGTAAAATTTAACATAGTAGTAGCTTGCGAGAAAATAAATTGATCAATTACTTTTTTTTGTTACAGATTTCAGCCGTAGGAGGATCCCTATTAAAATGGCTCTTTTATTCAAAGTTGTTTATTTATAACTAATAAAAAAACTAATTAATTTAATATTTCCAACTTCGACGCTCTTCCGTTGCCTAGCAACCAACAAAACAAACCTAAATTGTTTTTGACAGTACATTAAGATTGAAAAAACCTAAATTGTTTTTGACAGTACATTAAGATTGAAAAAACCTAAATTGTTTTTGACAGTACATTAAGATTGAATCTTAATGTACTGTCAAAAACAATTAAGGTTTGTTTTGTTGGTTGCTAGGCAACGGAAGAGCGTCGAAGTTGGAAATATTAAATTAATTAGTTTTTTTATTAGTTATAAATAAACAACTTTGAATAAAAGAGTCATTTTAATAGGGTTCCTCCTACGGCTGAAATCTGTAACAAAAAAAAGTAATTGATCAATTTATTTTCTCGCAAGCTACTACTATGTTTTCAGGTTTCATACATTGATAGACGGGATTTTTTTTAAAAACTATTTTGATGTTTTTTTCGTTTCTGCTGCATTAAATCAATTTTTTTAAAGTACAGTATTAATCTCCATTAAATTATCTATACAATGAAGAAAAATTAAGTAGGTTCTATGTACTAGCATGAGTGTCACAATAAAAACAGTTGCAGAAAGGAGGCAAAACAAATTTATCGATCTCAAAACACTTTCTAATGCTTCGCGTTGGGAGTCGTGCAAAATACGGACCTACAACGGACTTTTAGTTTTTAAAGCAATACAAATAATACGTAGGTACTTATCGGGACATTAATTGGAGAAATTGCGAGTTCAAACATGGTAATCCAATTAAGCTGAAAGTCATACACGTCCCACCATCACATTTTTTCATTTTTTTTTTGGTTGTGAATTTATCAAATAACTTCTCCCGCTCTGGGCGGAGCGGGAGGGCGTGTCAGACTCTTACTGACTAAAACCCACCCGTGTTCTTTCAGTTGCCATGTTGCCGGGGGGTCACGATCTCCCTTTTGGACTTCTTCGCAACCCCGGCAGGCATCGGCCCTATCGGACCACCCTCACCTGAGCTCGCCTTTCCAACAGATATTGCATCAAGACTGTGTCTGGAATCCTGTGAATTCAGTGTCACGGAAATTAAGATCCTCCGATGGATAAGCTGCATTTAACCAGCAATGCAGGATATGAAACGTATGTAGGTCGGCCATTGACTGAGTACTGTCTGCCTAAAAAGATATATACATCGACAAGAAATTATTAAAACAAAAAAAAAGTGACACTCCGGGAGTGCCGACTGAAGTGAAAACTTGAACAATTTACTGTGCAGGAAATACTTTCCTTTTTTGAAGTCGGTAAAAAAGGGAAATGTCAATCATGTCGTTGTCATGTCTCAATGTTTGGAATGTCATTAATCCCAACGAAAATGTATTGCGCGTTGATATCTTTTTAATGGTCAAAAGCTGATGTCGGTAACAGTGTCGCGAGTTCAATTGTTTTTACTAAAAAAATAACATAATATTGTATCCACGTGTAGCCTCAAAACATTACACACTGGGTAATTGTAGCTACACATTGATACGGTATTATATAACACATATTGTAGTGGAATACTTTTCGATGTAGGTATACATCTACGCTTGCCGCGGTTGGTCTGTGGATGGGTGACCATCTTTACATACCAAGACCCCTCCGTGCCTCGGAAATCCCGGCTGTCATTTGTAGATCTTTGACAGTCGTTACGGGTAAGCCCAAAAGCCTGACAACCAGTCTTTTTTACCAAGGGGTATCGTGTTATTTAGTAACTAGGTTGTGGAGGTCAGATAGGCAGTCGCTCCATGTAAAATACTGGTATTCAGCTGCATCCGGTTAGACTGGAAGCCGACCCCAACATAGTTGGGAAAAGGCTTGGCAGATGATGTAGGTAAACATCTTTTTGAGGCAGACCTATTTGGAACCTCGAAGATCCGGTGCCCTGGAACATTTCATTAAGTAAGTGCAGTTTGCCTATAATCGTCCCACTGCAGGGTAAACGTCTCTTCTTATACAGAGAAGGCACGAGCATTGATCACCACGCTTGCTCAAGGCGGGTTGACTACAATGCTTAGGGCCAAGTTCACCAAATTTGGTTAGTATTCTATGTCGTGTTGATTTTTTATTTTTTTTGTCAATCTCTCCGACTAAATTCGCAACACCATAATACGCTCCAAGACAGGTGTCACTGGCTGAAATGCGACTGGGCGGGTCACACCTATAGGATGCATCAAAATAGATGGGCCAAGATCGCCACATAGTGGGTGCCTGATGACGGGCGTCGCCACCGGGGCAGGCCTAAAAAGCGTGACGTGACGTAACGTAACGTGGCGATCTGGACTCGTTCCTGACCAACTGGCTGGAGAATGCACAACATAAGGAAGACTGAAAAGGTATGTGGAGACCTTTGCCCAGCAGTGGGATAAAACAGGTTAGCAAAAAAAGAAAAACTTCCTACGTCAATTTCCCGAATTCATCAACTGTCTCGTTGATGTAGTGGTCGCAAGAGATACTGCTGAGCATGCGGTTCGATTCCCGGGTCGGGAAAAGTGTTATTGGGTTTTTCCATCAGGAATTTTTCAATAGCAGCTCGGAGTCTGGATTCGTGCTCGGTTGACAGCAATAGGCTCTAGGCTCGCCCCCTTTTACATGGGACTTAAACATAACTGGCGAAATGTGGGTGTACTCTAGTTTCCTACACGTCTGCCTAACACTTCGTGGAATACAGGAGTCGTGATGTTATGTTGTGTTAATTTCCTTGATTTTAGATACTTCGGTAAAAATTGTACGTCAACATTATATAACTGGACGTTAAGAAAAAACCGGCCAAGTGCGAGTCGGACTCGCACACGAAGGATTCTGTACTGTATTAAGGTCGAGCGAATAACGCCTAAACAAACACAATTCTAGAAAAAGTGTGTGTGTCAGCTCCGAAGCACGACTGGAGTTTTAGAAATTGTTATTATGTTGTGATCTCAGGTAGATTCATATTAGATTCTTATTAGGTACGTGTTAAAATATTTATTTTGATCCATTAACAGTGTTAAAAGTTAATTTACAAGGAAATTTTAGCAAATTGAAATTGTCATAATTTCGTAACTTGAAAACGCACTTTTTTGTTTGTAAAGATATTTCTTTAATTTTGGTCTTAAATAAAAGGTCTAAACTTAAAACCATTTGTCACGTTTAGTTCATGAAAATCGGCCCGCGGAACAAAAAGATACGGACATTTTATGTATGGAAATTTTGTTTAGTTAATAATTTGAAAATGTTAGTTATAAAAAGGTGTAATTACTTAAGTAAATAACTTATATTTGTATTTTATACGCATATTAGTAAGCTGAGTATACTTTGTATATACACACATACATAATCTCGAAGTGAAAGGTGCGCAAAGTACTTCGGGCAAAGGAAAATAACGCCTCACTTTTGGTTAACGCTCGATTTTACTCCTCATAAAATTTTCATACCGCGGGCTAAATATTAAAATCGTTTCTTAAGGACTAAACTCCAAAAAAATAATAATTGGCAATTGAAATACACAATCTGTGAAAATTTTAACTGTCTACTTATTACGGTTCCTGAGATACAGCACGCTGACAGACAGATGGACGGACGGACAGCAAAGGCTTAAGTAGTAGAGTTCCGTTTGGCACCCTTCGCGAACACAACCCTAAAAATAACATAGTATTGAAAAACTGGCGCTTACTTGCTGAATACAAAAATAAAAATGCATTTCACTGTCTTGTTGGTCCATTAGTCGCAAGCGGGACTACTGATCGTGAGCGTGTGGGGTCCTGGGTTCGTTTCCCTGTTTGGGCAAAGTGTTTTTGATCTCAGTAGAGTCTTTGCCATATACTCGCCGCAGTCGCCGCCTTTCACTTGGGACTTAAACATAGCCTGTCACTTTCGGTGCACCTCAGGGAAGTGTGATCGGGCCCTCCCTCTTCCTTGCCTGTATTAATGATCTCTGTAAGCTACAGCTACCCCATGGTAAAATCATATCTTTTGCCGATGATACGGCACTACTTTTTACAGCAGACTCATGGGATGATGTCTATCATTACGCACAGAAAGGTTTTGATACAGTCCTAGCTTGGTTAAAAAATAATGTCCTTACTCTTAACGTCGACAAGACCAAGTATACTATAGCTTTCTCCCTCACTAACAAAGGCAATGAATTGCTTTCTCATTTCTACATTAAAGCGCAATCTTGTATTGACCTTAATTCTGAGGCCTGCTACTGTCCCGTTCTCCAAAAGATTACTTCGATTAAAGTACCTTCAAATTATAATTGGTAAAATTTAAGTTTCCAACCACAAATAGACAGCCGCACGTCATGAATTCGCAAATTAATCTTTCTTTTTGAAAATTTTCGCCACGTAGCTGACGTAGAGGTTATTAGGTGGGTCTATTATGCAATGTGTCAGTCTCTTCTGACATACTGCGTAACATCATAGGGTGGTGCTCCCAAATCGAACATTTTGACATTGGAAAGAGCCCAACAGGTGGTAACTAAAGGTGGCCAGTTTTCTACCATATTTGTATCCTGCAGTAGATCTATACAAACACTTTAAAGTCTTGTCAGTGAGGTAACTTTTTGTTATGTACACTGTTCTAAAGAAGCACTCCTCCATAGTATTTGATCCCCTCTCTATCTCAAGAAAACGCAGAAAATACTCAGTCTGCAAAACTGTTAAAGGCTTAGAACGAGCTTCTCTCAAAGATTTTATATTTTCTAAGGTTCCCACTTTTATAATAAAATAAATCGTATTACCATGGTCTTTCACCTAACAACAAAGGCTTGTAAGAGTACTCTGGTTGAATGGCTGCTTAGTTTGGATTATAATGCAACTGGAACTACTAACTCATCCAAAATAGTCCATCTCTCCAACTTCCCGACATATACTCGTAATAAATAGTTCAAGCATTTTTTAATTTTTTTTTTTTTCATTTAATTCTTTTTTTTTCTATTTACATTGTTTAAATCTCTGAGTCTGTAATTGATTTTTATGTTATGCCCTATCCCTTCACATTTACTAACTAACTGATTATCTTTACATACCGTGTGGTGGGACCCTAGGGATCTGCGATACAGGTATTCCTAGTGCAGACACCAGTCTCTCACAAACTATTGTCACAGTTTTTCAAGTGTGTCTAAATTATAAGATGCCATTTTTTGTGAAGAGAAAATAAAAATGATTTGAATAGCTGGCTTATTTTTGGTGTACAGTAGTACTGCTCTTTCTACAATACAGCTGTGATCTGATATTTAAATAAGACAACTTGAGTATGACCGCTGATTCACTGTATTAAATAAACGTTATGCATTATAACGTTAAACAGCTACATTCGAACCATAGTTCTGACCAACCTGAATAAAGATGTTATAAATTGACTCTCAGATTAGCCAATTTGCGTTCAATTTTCCAACTTTCTGAACATCGGAGTTTTAAAAATCCCAATACGAAAATCTTTCTTTGTATCTTTTTTTAGGTTTTAAATTGTAATTGAAAAATCATCGACGAAATTGAGGAAATAAGTAATTAAATAAAAAAAAAATTAAAGCATCTTTAAAAGGTGATCCAAAATTTGAATTTCAGACTTAAGTATTCCAAATAATCGAACCAAAGCACTCATTATTTTGCAAATGGCACTACAAATTGGCATCCACGCAAATGTGAACAAACGGTGCGTAAAAAAATAAATATAAAAAATCTGTCACTTTTGGAAACCTAGGAAGCTACGGCTAGACGTAGGGCGGCCTCGGTCTATCTCTGTCAAAAGCCAGTCTCATTGTGCGCTTGCACTCGCTGTACATCATCATTTTAGCCGAAAGACGTCCACTGCTGGACATAGGCCTCCCGCATCCACCGGATTCCTGCGGCCTTCACAAGGTCATCGGTCCATCTTGTGGGAGGCCTTCTAACGCTACTCGCTGTACGTAAATCAAGCATTATCAAACCCTAAAAAAGAGCCACGGAATTGTGTAAAAGTACAAATTGACACTATTCTTATTAAATAACTTATAGTCTATTAGACTAGATTGTAATCAATATTATTAAGAACGGTCTTAATATAGGATAGAAAAAAAGTGAGCATGCATTTTCGCTCATTGTATGGAGCCGACCTTCTGCACCTATCTATTTAGTGGCATGGTGCAGGGCGCGCTCGCATTCGGCATTCGTCGAACAACCTCGTGTCCCGCTAATGGATGCACACATGAGCTACCACCATCGTGTCCATGCAATGTATATGTCCATGTATACGTTTTTATTTTTATTGCCAATCTATATTGGCCCTAGATACCTAGACCGCACGTCAGTGGTAACAAACCAGTATAAGCTGACCTCTTATTCGATTGAAACTTCGTACTACGCTAGCCAGTTACCACCGAATTGCGGTCGACTGTACAATCAAATTCGTTGATTTTGGAAAAAAAAGCGTTGTTGGTTAAATTTTGTGTGAACGATGAATTTGTAAAATGAATGGAAGCTGTTGAAAAACTAAAATTGCAGTTTTTTTTTAAGTTGTATCAAGTCTCGGAAATGGAATTTTGTACTGACTTCTTATAAACTAGCTTCTTTATCTGACTGACCGACACCTTGACAATTCAAAACTGTGGTTTAATGGAAATTAATGCTTTGAGTACGAGTTAAGTGTTGTGTGTGATTGAAATTCACGGAGCTGTGGCGCAAACTATGTCCAACCTACCCTGCCCTCTGTGCTCCGAAAAAATGCATCCAGTGGCTTCTGTGCTGCCACCGACGATGCCGTGGAAGTACCGAAGTATTAGGCTAGGATTTAATACACTGCCGTCCCATCTCCACGACGAAGAAGACGGTCATTTTCTGCCAAGCCTTTTCCCAACTATGTTGGGATGGCTTCCAGTCTAACCGGATGCAGCCGAACGAAGCTGGATGAAAAAGATAATCATACCGAAAAAATATAAAGGCAACAGCAGACAGGCGCGACGCGACACCGGTAATTGTTCTACCGTGGAGTTTTCATATAAATTATTCCGCTAGAGTCGCGTCGCGCCTGTGTGCTGAGTCTTACTAAAGAAGTGATTTGTGACATAGTGATAACTGTGAGTGATAGTGGTTATGAAAACTCAGGTGGTGACACAATGGGCGATGCTGGTCACAAAGCTGGACAAGGGCAACCTCTTCAATTAACTTGTTTAATTGAATAACTGATATTTATTTCCTCTGGGTAAAACAGGCGTGATTTTACGTCTACATACATAAATATTATAAACTAGCTGCCTGCCCCGGCTTCGCACAGGTAGCACTAAGTACTTATCTACCCTACCTACCCTACCTAGGTACCTACCTACCTTCATACCTACACTACCTACCTACTTACATACATACCTACATACACCTAGACAAAATCAAACTGGTTGCTAAATTAATTGTATAATTAATTATTATAACATTGATTTTACATTCTGTGATTACTTGAACTCTTATTAGTATTATTTGTTTTATGAATATCGTATAGGTACCTAATTTTACAATGCTTGTAAATATGTATCCATTACATAATTATTTTTTCTGTCATTGCTTCATTTTTAATTATTTTTACCTATTGTGGTATAGTAATTTTATTCCAGGTGCATCGTCTTCACATATAATTATATAATTAATGTATGCAAAATATTGTAAAACATTTTAAAAGAGTAACGGTGGAGTTTCTTGCCCATTCTTCTCCATACGAAAACTACCTTTTGGAAGGGGCGACTAGAATCAATTCTATTTTTTGTAAATTTTGACGTTCGAAGTGCTTTTATGTGCCTAATTGAAATAAATAAATTGACTTTGACTTTGACTAACACCTACTTATTATCCTTGTCTTGAGAATAACGTATATAACAAAAAATAATAAGCGAATTCGGTCCAGCCGTTCACGCGTGATGCCGTGACCAAGGGAAATGAGTATTCATTTTTATATATATAGATTGAAGTCGCTTTTCGTGTCCGTCTATGTAATCGAGTTATTCTTCTAAACCACGAAACAGATTTTAATGAGGTTTTCAGCATCATTTAGAATATTTATTCCGAAAGGTTTATACGTGTATCCTCAAAAAATGAAAAAAAAACAAGAAATTAGATATACCTAATAATGAAATTTCGATATTTTATTAAGTCGTAATATCGTGTGAATCAGGCGCGTTGTAGCGTTGTGTGAGGTCTCAACCGTAATTAATCACAATTAGTAAGTAACTAACCACATCACTAAAAACGTGGTACATCACTAATATTCAAGGGACGCTCGGTCATTTCGACTTCCGCTGGCTTACACAAAGGAAGGTATTCTTTGATTATCAGGATTACTTGTGCCCCGACCTAGGGTGAGTTCCACATTACTTTGGTATTTATACTAGACCCTCTGCACCAGATAACCTATATTGATTTCATCACCTAAGTAGTTTCTGATTTCCCGTATGTCAATGTCGGACACGCGGCTGGGGGTTATCCGGTGCACAGGAGATGGTACTATGTATGTATTGCTACTGCATCTAGGCTGTGTAGGGCCTCACTGTATGTTACAAGCGATCAGCGAGCCATCTGCTATGGTCATAATTGCATTGTGTTTTATGCTCGCGTGTTCGCCAAACTTAACCTCATTTTACATCTGTCAATGTGCCACGCTATGTTTGCAAACTCTCTGCCTGTAAGCCGCTGCGATGTATTGAGCTTCACCTACCATGCTTCCCACACCGTTCCTTGGCTTAGAAAGGGGAAGAAGCTAGCACATCGCATGCGGCTTGCTGATATTTGCACCGCATCTAACACGCGCTCCCTATGGCGCTTCCAGGGCTCTCAGTTCGGGCTGAAGAAAATACTTCTTACCCAATTCTGCACGCTGCTTGCATGCGTGGCTTACTGCACGCTACTGAGGTCTGACGAAGGCCTGCCTACTGCAGAGAGCCTGTGCTGACAGGCGAGCTCTATGACTGCTGACGTCTACTACCACATGCTAAGCCTGCCTACCGCCGAGAGCCTGTGCTGACAGGCGACCTCTACGGCAGCGGACGTGCTAGGGCCGTCCGGCCTACAGCGGAGCCTGTGCTGAGCAGGTCCCCGCGTCTACCACATGCTACCAAGGACGGTACCCTTCCAATTTTACTGTGTTAGTGCTCAGAACAAATCAGTGTGACCTTACCGCGACCTAGCCGTGTAATCTCCAACTAGTACAGAGTGTAAAATATATGTATTAACTTGTCTAGCTGTTTTACTTTCTACCTAACCGTTAATGGCCTGCGCGGCCTACCCTGCGCAGCCCTAGCCGTTACAGCGTGTCGCTAGTTCGAAAATATGTGAAAATGCAATAAAGAATTTAATATTGAGTATCACAAGTTCAATTAAAGGGTTTGTATTGTAGGGTTTGAGCGTCGACCCCGGTAGGATTAACATAGCCAATAATGTGAATATTCACATCACCTGGGACGCTCAATATGCAACGACTTGTAACATCAAAATAAAACATGGTTTGTTCAATGATGTGCAGAAAAACTTTTCCGATTTGTTTTTGAGGACAGGTTATTAGAGTCTAACAGAATTTCGTTTTTGATTTTCGGTCCAAATATCCATTTTGGTTTACGGCTGAAAAAAAGTATTAAGTACCTAACTACTTTCGGCCGAAGGCGTAAAAAATTTAGTGCCGGCATTTAGTTCATTTATTCAGAGAAACTCTATAGTTACAATAACTCGGAAAATTATGAAAAAAACTGCTTTTTCTCGCAAACTTCAGATTAGTTAATTAATTAATTATTTATTATGTCATCGATAAAAGTATAAAGTTTCATGCGACTTAAGTTTAAACGGTTAAAATAATATACTTATGGATTAAAAGATTGACACATTGGTTTTTTTCAGTAAAGAAAATCTTTCGTTTTTTTTGTTTCTGGCCGAAAATGCAAATCAGGCCGAACAATAATTTTGATTTCGGGAGAAAAAAAAAGTATGTTCGGTCGGACTCGATTAGTTGCAGCTATTAAGGAATTTGAACACATGAAACTCTGAAAATTACTATGCCCAATTGTATGTGTAGACTGCATAGCCGTAAGGCATCTTTTTAAAATTTTATGAACATTAAACATTCTTTACTGGCTAGAAATTATTAGAATAAGATCATTTTCTAATAACTTCTGCAGATATTCACGGAGAATCTCAGTAAACTATGAATTTAATCTTCTGAAGATAAAATCTTCGCCATATTCGCCAAACGAATTGGAACCTACTACTGGAAATGAAATGTTTGGGATTATAATGAGTTACTAGTTTAGCTTTTTAAGTACCAATCTACCTACCCTACCTTCATTACTCGTTTTGACACCATCTAACTGAACTGTTACGCATTGCGTCCAATATTATACACGTCTGGTTGTTAAGAGGACTCGTAAACTAAATCGAAGTGAATGTTCTCTGTGCGACCTTGAGATCGCACGTCTGACCCAATAAAAACATTATTGCCTGCTCTCTCCGGTATCTCCGGCCGCCCGTTGCGGCTTAATTTACGATCACTGCAATACACGGCAACGTCTTTCAAGAGTTAAAAACTAATATTGCCGGAACACTTTGACCAAAAAATGATTTAGTAAGGACAATAGCGCGGTAACAGGTAGAGGGCGGGGGGCGCGGCGGCGGGTTAGGCGGGCGGCTCTCAGCGGCAGCGGCAGAGCGAAGCCTCCGCACTCGCGCGCTCGGCGTCGTCGCGCCACCACGCAGTGCGCCCGGTACGAACTCGTTACGTAACGTCCTGACGGCCTGCTAACATCTGTTGAGTACGAGCCCTCGCGCGCACGCTTGCACCGCTCTCAGCGCGCACGGCATGACACCGCGACTGATAGCGAAGCCGTCGCCATGGCTACCTAAGAACACAAGAGCGCCGACACGTTAAAATAATGTAGCAACTACTACCACCAACTTAACTGCCACACATTCCTGCCAATTTTTATAAGTTTTTACAACATACCTAGTAGTGATCGCTTTGCTTAAATTGTGGTAAAGAAACTGTACGTGAAAATGATTCCGTGCCAGTTCATTCGATGGGTGCACCGCAAGAACGCATAGCTGTCATAAAGCAATCATCGCTTATCGTCCGCTTACACTGCAGCTGCCTTCGTTAGTCCTAAGTATGATGTAGGTATGATGAGAGTCAAAGACTGAAACGTTTTGAAATATAACAAATAGATACCGTGGACGTGAAGCCGTCGAATTTACCGAAGCTGGACCACTCAATTTCAAGATTCGCGATAACATCAGCTCGTGGGTGCTGTGGTGGCGACAACGCCATCTTCGGATGGGCGCACCGCAGACACCAAAACCAATAGAGGAAGATGAGTGCCTACCTCGAGTGGCCGTAGTAGAGGACGTGGGTGAGGGGACCGGCAAGATGGATCGTCACCGGGGAGGACCTGGCCCGCGGCGTCGCGGGCTGGACAACGACCTGGAAGTCGAGCGCCGCCGACCACGCCGCAACAAGCGCAAGAAGTAAGTCAAACCCTCCTAAACTTTAGCAACACTCACCCCAAACTTATGTTATCATTATTCTATGCCCTTAACTCAATTTAATTTATTCTATGCCATTAACTCAATTTAATTTATTCTATGCCTTTAACTCAATTTAATTTATTCTATGCCCTTAACTCAATTTAATTTATTCTATGCCCTTAACTCAATTTATTTGTGGTCGGTGCAACATGTATTTTTCTTTCATAGGTACTTCTCTATTAATAGTCATCTCGGTAGTCACCCCCTTTTTAGCCATATCATCTTTCACACTCGCCTTCCCCTACTCTTATAACCTCCCACGCATGTATACTCAAAACTTTTATACCAAACTTATGTTAGGCAACATAAATTCTCCAACTTCCAAAATCCAACGATAGCATCAGTCTTATAGGTGTTAGTTAATCCTTCGCATGTTGAAACATGAAATTACGGCGTCTGCGTGTGACCTGAACTTAATATTGTGTTTGTGACCAATTTAGTTCTGCGGTCGTTCTGACATTGAACAATTTCAACGTAAAAACGTTTATGTAGTATTCACCTTGGAATAGCGAGCTGTTTGCGAAATCGGTGGGTCTACCGCATCGGCCTCCGACGACGATCGATCTCAGCGAGACCTCATTATACCACACCTTAGCTGTTCCCAAGTTTTTTATTACAACTAAATTATCATACTGAACAATCTAGGAGACTCCTTTGAAATTTAACACGCGAACCGAACTTTTTCCGAGTTTAAAACTTATTGTACTTTGTAAATAGTGTACTCAAATCGAGGATACATTTTATTTTAACGCGTTTGATGTTTTAATTGTTCGTTCAGGGAGAGTTGACAGTTTTTTTTTAAACTTTGGAAGTTAAAGACTTCATTAGAAAAGTTGTCGCTAAGTCGATTCGGTTAGTTAAATCTTCAACTCTAACTTAAGTAGTTAAGTTTATTGCAACTAACTTTATTGCTTTTGTACTTGTTTCTGACGGGTCAGCAAGTCATTGATCAACAGATTTGTTGACGCTGCTCTTAATTCTGAAAAAGAGTTCCACAATGGATGACCCGACACTGTTTATTTTCTAAACAATGTTAACAAATTAGCAGGACAGGAAACAAGCTTATAAAAAAATCTAATTTGAACTTTTGTGCGTTCTCGGCTGTTATTTGAGACCGTAAACCTAAAGTCATGAATAAGAATTATGGCACTGTCAGTAACCGCAACAATTATTGGTAAAGAGATAAAAACTTTTTACAAAAAAAAAACTACCGACTTCCAAAAAAACACTACAAAGTGAAAAATAACTTTAATTTCGGAAGTCGGTGTCTTGGGTTTTGTGATTTCGTTTTTTGCCACCGACTTCCGAAATTAAAGTTATTTTTCACTTTGTAGTGTTTTTTTGGAAGTCGGTAGTTTTTTTTTGTAAAAAGTTTTTATTTTTCACGTTTTAGTTGTGGTACCTACCCCACATACATTCGAATACCACTACCTACTACCAGTGTCAGGAATTTATCATATCATCTACATACTAAGTGGGAAAAAAAATACGTATTTTGTAGCTAACTCAAAAACTACCCCAGCAAAGTTAATAAAATTTATATGGGACCAATTTGGGAGCATACCCTTTCAAACAAAAAAATAATTTTTAAAATCGGTCCACAAATGAAGGAGAAATCGATGGACAGACATAAAAAAAAAAAAAAAAAAAAAAAAAAAAAACATACGCATCGAACATATAACCTCCTCCTTTTTGGAAGTCGGTTAAAAATTGGCCTATCTTGGTTAAAATACTAGTGATTGCAGTATTATCATTTTGTTAAGTTAGGCTAGGACTGCACTTATAAAACAAAATGCCTTTTGTCCTCGGTTTCGCCCGCCTAGAGGTTGAAGAATCCCACGGGAACGGAACGGGATAAAATATCCTATTTAATCATTAGGGACACGGTATATCTCTGTGGCAAACACCGTTCAGCTGAAAAGGCATGAAAAGGTAACAGAGTAACTTTCGCATTTATAATTTTAGTACTATTAGTTATAAAACAACATCACGCCTGTGTCACGAAGGGTTCGGCAGAAGTGCATCTGCCGTACACCCACATATCGCCAGTTATGTTTAAGTCCTACGTAATAGGGGGCGAGCCTGTTGCCATCAACCGGGCACAAATTCAGACTCCGGGCTGCTAGGTACTGAGAAATTCCTGTTAAAACCTACTTTGCCCGACTTGGGAATCGAACCTCGTACTCAGCACTAGCGCTTGCGACCACTAGACCAACGGTGCAGTCATTATTAATAGTTACAGTAATATACACCGTGAAATTTGAATCACAGTTTTGCTAGAACAAACGTTATTCAGACCATGGTCTACTACCATTCTACAGCATCCAATAAAAAAAAAAACATAAATTGGTTTTTGAAAAAAGACAAAGTTTAAAATGTAAAGATTATCTCTGCGTACTAAATTTCGTTTATGGAGGTATATTTCCCTGTAAAAAATGCTGTGTCCCATGCGTGGTGTCTGTGTTGTAGGGAGTAACGATAATCTTGACATTTTAAACTTTATTTTTTTTGTGTTTTTTCAAAAACCAATTATGTTTTTTTTTAATTGAATGATGTAGTATGGTAGTAGACCATGGTCTGAACAACGTTTGTTCTAGCAAAACTGTGATTCAAATTTCACGGTGTATAGTCACAATAGTTTAATAGTCTACTGCTGTACCTCTTTGCATTGCCACATCCACGCGTCGAACAGTTATCACCTTTAAATTATTATTCTTCTCAACATTCATCCTTTATTTCATTTTCAAAACATAATTGAGATCACAAAAAATTACGATTATTACGTACGATGAAAGGGACCTTTGAAAAATTAAAACAATAGATTGCTCCCCCCTTTAATTTCGCGATATAGAAAGAAAACGCGAAATTCCACAGCCGTACTGTGGAATTTCGCGTTTTCTTTACAAAGCAACCCGTTTGAGCTGCATCGTAATTAAAAAAAATACCTGGGACACGACGTTTATTCAAAATCAAAATCAAAATCAAAATATTTTATTTCACATAAACCTACATGGGCACTTATGAAACGTCAGAAGCTAGGTGGTTATGTTATCTAGGTTGAACTATTCATCATACCTAGTTCTGCATTTTATTTAATCTCTACTATTCGTAGTTTTTAATTTAAAAGACAAATAATCAGTTATCTATGCTTCGTAGGGCATTCCACATACACTTCACTTCAAAGTCATTTCTAAGTAATTTCTTAGTCATTTTTAAGTTATTTCTAAGTCATTTCTAAGTCATTTTTAAGTAATTTCTAAGTAATTTCTTCAATTTCATAAAAAGTTTGTGTTTCCTTACATATTATAAAACAAAATCCCCCGCCGCGTCTCTCTGTCTGTCTGAACGCGATAAACTCAAAAACTACCGAACGGATATTCAAACAGTTTTCACCAATGGACGGAGTGATTTATGCGGAAGGTTTAAATTTGACGATTATTGTTAAAGATGTCAGAAAAAATCATGCCGACTGGTAACTTTATTGGCGTGCGTCGCGAAAATCGTTTAAGTTACATAAAATATATGTTTTACAGTATTGTTCATCTTAAAAAGTTCAACAAAAAAGTCCGCGATGGCATATGTCTATCTTCTAAGGATGACCCACAATAGCCCCATTTTTATATTTCAGAATTTGATAAAAATTTAATTTTTAGTCCGAAGCTTTTTTGACCGGTACCTATAGTATTAATCCTTATCCAAAAAATATGTTATTTAAATTGGGCATTTAATTTCGATTAAAATATGCCTTGACATCATTTCATTTAAATGAATGGTTTAAAAGATATCACAGATTCAAAATTACGCGTAACAAAATAATTTTGGTTGACGGCATCGCGGACGCAGCGTTAGGAGTCAATGACCTTTTCCTCGGCCATTATTTTAGATATGTAATCCCGGTATCGGTAGTACGTTTCCGTGGGATATTTTCCGACATCCACGCGGGCAAAGCCGCGGGCAAAAGCTAGTTATTTATAAAATGAATGCCTTTTATTTGATGGACTGCGTCGTTGGTCTAGTGGTCGCAAGTGCTACTGCTGAGCATGAGGTCCTAAGTTCGAGTCCCAGGTTGGGCAAAGTGATATAGGGTGAAACCATCGGGAATTTCTCAGTACCTAGCAGCGTTGTCTGGATTTATGCCCGGTTTATACAATCGGGTCGTCCTCAATTACACGGGACTAAAACATAACTGGCGATACTTGGATGTAGGTACAAAGGCCTAAAAAAGGCGAGGTGTTCATATTATGCCTTTTATTATTTGTAATTTACACCAGATTATTATAGGTGGATTCCGTCTACTACGGACTGGTTTTTGCAGTCACAAACCCGAATGAATATTAGGCCAATAAGCTTCCACCGTAGGCGTGGGCTTGCGGACGGTGAGCAATGGGTAGCTCGCCGTCCGATAAGGACCAGGCCCGGGTCGACGGCGCGTTGTGTTCCACGCGCGCCTCAAAGAGATGTCAGCGGAATTGACGGGGTCCACTAGGGCCGATGCCTGCTGGGGGTGAGAAAACCGATAGGGAAATCGTGGCCCCCGGCAACAGTGCAACCGAAGGAACACGGGTGGGTTTGAGTCAGTAAGAGTCTGACATGCCCTCCCCGCTCCACCCAGAGCGGGAGAAGTTATTTGATAATTTCCCACCCAAAAAAAAAAGCTTCTCTATATTGCTTTATTCAAACGTAGAAGCCAAGTTTGGAGCTCCTAATAATCACAAAAGTGGTTATACAGAAATCACCATAATCACCAACCTTGGCGCCGGAGTGGTGATTAAAGTTTCTGGTTATTATCAGTCGAAAGAATGTAAAATACTTAATTTCTTGATTCTGAGTCTTATCTTAAAAGACCATTTCAAACAATAATCTACCTGGTCCTCTCATGGTCTGACCAAGATTATATCTGAACTTTAAAAGAGACTTTGAGTTTGGTTCGGTTTTTCTTCTCAGAGTAGCGGATAGGAAACACCGAATTCATCTAGTTTTACAACATAGTTTTTTTTTACGTGTAAAAAGTGTTTGTACAAACCCACTTACAGAAATAAAATCATTTGTCATTCATTCACGGAAAGAAATTGGTTTTTAGGGTTCCGTAGTAAACAAGGAATCCGTATAGTTACGTCATGTCCGTCTGTCTGTCTGTCCGCGGTCTAGCTCCGTGGCCCTTATTACTAGAAAGCTGTAATTTGGCATAGGTATACATATTAATTACACCGACAAAGTGGTAAAACAAAATTATGAAAAACATTTTTTTGGGTACACGTAAAGTGGTGATGTTTTTTTTTTTAAATAGGTACAATAGACAGCAATTATCACTTCTCCAAGCGGTAATCAAATATAGGGCAGAAGTCACTGTAACAAGTTTTAAGGTTTTACCATGTCAAATAGAAACTAAATCAAATAATGTCGAATCAAAAACTTAGATTGTATGAAAACTTGTCCAAACAATATTGTTCTAAGGTCGCATGGTTGTATTTATCTTGTAAACGACTTGAAAACTTTGGAAATTATATTTATTTTCTTATGTTAGCTTGAAGCTCTTTCTTGCTACTTCAACATGCAGTAGTTCACAATAAATTATCTCCTACTAGCAGCGCTCTGCGGTTTCACCACATAAATCTCAATCTCGTGAGAATATCGAGATCAAAAGTATCCTATGTATTAATGTAGGTTATAAACTATCTGTGTGCCAAACTTCATCCAAATTCGTTAAGTATTTTTTGCGTGAAAGAGTAACTAACATCCATCCATCCATCCATCCTCACAAATTTTCGCGTTTATAATAGAACTTGCAGCGCCCCGAGTTTCAGCCGCATAAGTCTCAATCTCGTGGGAATACCGGAATAAAAAGTTATGTATATGTTAATGCAGGTTATAAACTATCTGTGTGCCAAACTTTATCCAAATCCATTCAGTAGTTTTTGCGTGAAATAGTAACAAACATCCATCTATCCATCCCACAGATATAGATATACCTAGATAACGCAAGAGCAACTACTTCGCGTACCATTTTCGTGCCCAGCTTACGTACAATAATCGTAAGCTGCCACTTTCGCGCTCAGTCTGCATCGGTGCCACGCTTGTCAGAAGTCAGTTAAAAAATTTAAAATGCTTAATTACGCTGTTATAAATTGTAAAAACTGTGCAAATGCGAGGAGAAAAATAAAATAAATGTTTCTTAGTGCTTGTGACGTCATAGTAGGTAGTCAAAAAATGCCACGCTTGGTTTTCATACAGATCGTGATACTTGCGTTATCTAGGTCTATCTATAACTGTGATCCATCCTCACATACTTCGCGTTTATAACAGTAATAAAAAATAGTAGGATATTACAAGTCTGTAATCGCCAACCCGTCTTGAGCGCGCGTGGTGATCAATTCTCGTGCCTTCTCTGTATGAGAAGAGGCTTTTGCCCTGCAGTGAGACAGTAATAGTCTGGTATTATTATTGCTAATCACTATACTGGTACGTGTCGTAGTCGATTCACATAAACATTAATTCATGCTGTCCCCTTTTTTCAAATACTTTGTAAGTATTATTTCCCAGCCTAGCATTGGATTTAACATTCAATGACTGGGTAAGGGCTTCTTGCCTTTATTTATTCCAACTTTATCAACCATCTTTCGTGGTGGCCCAGCAGGAACAGCCGCGACATACTATTGAAAAAAAAAAAAAAAATGTTTATTAGTTTTAACAAGTTTTCTTACATTACTAGGTAGTGATTGGAGCCTCCTTTTAAGCTAATAAAGCCTGTGTTAGGAGACTCCGCTCTTCCATACATTGTTGGTATTAACTATAAACTTGTTTATTAAAAAATAATAAAAACAGTAAAAAATATAAAGGAATCTAATCTACGAAAACTATGGCTAATTTATAAGTTAGGCTAATAAGTGCTTACAGAGTTCAAATTGTGTGTAATAGTGTGATTGTATGTAATTGCGATTGGGTTGATGTATTCAGAGTGTTGTGTTTGTATGTGTGAAATGTGTGTGTTATGTGTGTGGGTGGGAGTACCTATATCATGAGCGAATGAGATTGAGCCTTAGGATACAGTTATATTTATAAATATTATATATACGTTATTGTTATAAACATATGCACTACAATTTGTGTAAATTATTTCATCACCATTGCTCTCAAAACGGCTAAGGAAGTCATTAATCGTAAAAATCGAAGACATGTGACATCCACCAACACGCATTGGGCCCGCGTGGTAGATTACGGTCCACTCCCTCTCCCAGAGAGGCCTGTGTCCCAATAGTTGGAACATTATAGGTTGATTATACTTACCAAATTTTTGCCCTCTTCGCGATTTCGAGTCAACGCAACTTATTAATTACACTTATTAATTATAAAATAAGTCTCACACACTTATTAATTACAAAATTTTAGGAAAATCGTCTATTTTTACAATGTTTGTAAATATGTGAGCACCATGTATCTATCACATATTAAATTATCTGTCGTTGCTTCATTTTTAATTCTTTTTACCTATTGTGGTATAGTAATTTTATTCTAGGTGCATCGTCTTCACATATAGGTAATATTATTTAACTAATGTACGTGCATATACAAACAATTGTAAAACATTTGAAAAGAGTAACGGTGGAGTTTCTTGCCCATTCTTCTCCATACGAAAACTACCTTTTGGAAGGGGCAACTAGAATCAATTTTAATATTTTGTAAATTTTGACGTTCAAAAGTGCCATACATGGGCCTATTTGAAATAAATGATTTGACTTTGACTTTGCAAGTCTACTTCTTCAATTTTCTAATTCAACCCGTTTTTTCCACTTAATCTTTTACTTCAATAGAATTAATTCTACCATTTCCACTGTATTTAATTCTATTACAGAGCATCGGCCTTCAAACTTTTTCCTTTTAAAATATAAAAGGTGGAACACAGGAGTTCGTCATTTGAGCCTTTCATACTTAAACAAACATGTTCAGGTGCTTGTCCTACATAAGGCCCTTTGGTTTTCAGGCCCTTTTGATTTTTAGTATAAACGCTTGTTTTCTTAGCAATAAGGAACGGTAACGTAACTGCCATGTAAGAAGACTGTAAGTGTAAATATAGTCAGGGAAATTAATTGTTACGCATATTGTTAATAATTAAGTTGCCATGTTGACCATTTCATGCAACTGTTAAAATGACAGTTGTGAAATGAAATTTACTTGCAAGAATTGTAGTACATTACAGTTTGGTCGGGTTTTTTAACAAGTTCTAAAACAATTCGCTAAAACTAGCATGCAAAATTACATAAATTAAATATGAAGTTAATAAAATTGAAACATACATCATAGTTATTTTATTAAGAATTAAAATGTCAATCATTTGTAAAATTATAATAGTAAAACGTCAGAGTAAATTTTTGAAATTTAGGTACTCTTTCACAGAATAGAAAAATTTATATATGAGCCATTTGAATAACGCTGTTTTAAAACGATTGATTGGCAGTTCCCTATATGATTTTGCTAATTTATTATAAATCCTTCTAACAATTGAAAAGCAACTTCTGTGATATAAGTGGCTTTTCATTGGAGGAATAATTAACGAAAAGTCGCGTGCCGTGATTTGAATATATGGAAAATTTAAGTTGGTAGTCAATTTGCTTAAGAATTAATTTCATTGACTTTACTGGAAACGATAACAATTTAACTGTGTGAAAAACGGTTTTTCAAAGTATATCTTAAATTGTGAGACTGTTTTGTTCATTGTTTTCATAGTCCGTAGGTGTAGGCAGTGACTCAATGTTATAACTTACAAACAATTTCATATTTCCTGATTTCCTGCTATCTGATAGTCTGCTGGTTGCAAGTACGATTACTTAGCGTGAAGTACCTACTTGGTTCAATCCCCAGTTCAGACCGTTAAGTTTTTACTAGAAAATTCTTATAACCAGCCCAGATTCAAAATCCTTTCCAGTTTCCTTTTATTACATGGAACTTATATTTAGCAAAATGTGGACCGTATAATTCTTTACACTTCTGACAACAACTTCAAGAAATAGAGACATGATACTATTATGTCTTCTCGATCTGATTTAAAACCTTAAGAACGGAGCATTAGACCTTATTTTTATTATTTCTCTTGCAAAGAAAAACGTACAGTAAAGTAAAAATAAGCTCCAAAGCAGATTACTCGGAAAATACGTACGTAGGTTACCCACAGTGAACCGCAGCACCTCTTTGTTCCTCGAAGTCGGGAAACTTATACTGTATACCTCGTCTTTGAAATAAAATTTTAAATTTGAACACGTTTTACGTCTAGCTCCTGAATAATTAATAACTAAAGAAGTTTCAAGGCAAAGGTGAGAAATAATAGAGACTGGCTTCACTTGGGAATTATTCATTTACTTACTAACAAAATGAATTTTCTAGGCCTAATTTGAGGTACAATGAAATATTTAAAAAACCGGCCAAGTGCATATCGGACCACGCACAATGTAGGGTTCCGTATTTGGGATGAATTTATCCCAAGAACAAACTTAACTTTGAAGTTGAAAAAAAATCTTTCATACGGAATCTATGGGAGAACATGTTTTTACAACCGCAAATCTAAGTTGGTCGATTATTACTCGTTAACTTGGAAAGCCTACTCAGCTGTGATAGTTTTATAATTTTATTTACCACTTTGTCGGCATGATTTTTTTTTTTTTTTTTTAAATCTTATTATAATACAGAGGTGTTACTTAATTCTAAACTCGCCAAACTTTTACGTTTGATGGCGAGAGGCGTTAATATGCCAAATTACAACCCATGCCAAATTACAACTTTCTGGTACTAACAGTCTTGGAGCTAGACCTATAAGGGTTCCTGGTTAAGTACGGAACCCTAAAAACGACACTGTTGGATAATTATTAATGAACCTGAAGTCTAGTAAATGAATTGTTTATCACAATTGACACATTACGACAATTGATTGGGTGTGTTATATCTACTTCATACTACGGTCAAAGAATGACAGTTGTGTTTTGAATATTTTACGGAAAATTTAAGTTGGTAGTCAATTTTCTTAATTATTACCTTCCCCTGATTTTACTTTAGTGAAAGTTCCCAACGTTTTTTATAATTAACTTAACTCAATTTAACTTTACCAAGCATAGGCAATAAATGATTTGCCAACAAAATCCTTTCGGTAGGTACATATGAATAATGTTGTGACAATATCACAAATATCCGAACAAATAACGATTGACAAACTGTCAACTGACACAGTAATGTCATTGATGAGATTTATAAAATTCTGACATCGCTAGAGATTCTGACATTGTTTGAATGCGTTGCTGAACTTCAAATTCTTACAAAAAAGCCCCTAGTACACGTTGGACGAGAACGTAGGCCGAGCGTGTTCGGCCATTGAACAATACACGCAAAAAGGGCTCGTCCAACGTGTTCTGGGAGCTTAAGAGTTTAAAAGTCCTTTGTATTTTATCAAATTAGAGATATAAACAAGACAAAATTATAATTTCATCATTTCCATTAATTTTTATTATATTTCAATATACTTTTATTGCCAATTGATTACAAAAGCAATTATAATTTAATCCAATAAAATAAATTCTCACGTATGATGAAGCGACGACATGTTGCGAAAATCCACTCGATGTGAGCAGCGTAAGACCTGTCGTTGTGGCGGTGGTTGAGGAATGTCTGTGGACATCAAGCAACTGAGATGATATAGAGGCGTAATTAAAGACCTCTAGCTCTCCAGCTACCACATAGTACAAGGTGGCCCGTTTTCAGTGGTGTGTCTTCTTAAAAAAGCATAAAAATAATGTAATTCTATACTATGAAATGATAAATATTTGTACATTGTTCTCGAAAACGGCTCTAACGATTTCGATGAAAGTTACAATATAGGGGTTCACGAGGGTGAAATCTCGATCTAGCTAGGTCTCATATCTGGGAAAATTCGTTTTCTCTATTTTCACCCGAGCAGAGCTCAGTCGACCGTACTAGTATTTAAACTAAAATCACAAAGAATAATACCCACTAATCCTTTTTGCACTGCAATGCAATCTAATTTAGTTTAGGTATGCGATTATCTGAACATTGCTACTGATATAATAACTGATCCGATAGGAATGACTGCGTTCAGATATTACAGGAAGAGCATTCAGTTTATTAGATATAAACATGTTTATAAGTTCTGGGAACTTAAGTTTCGTGTTAGAGAAAACAGTTTTATTGTTGAGTTGGTATTTGAGTGGTCTTTATACAATAACGTTCTTCTTCAGAGATTTTTATGATTCCAAGACTGCACGAGAGGCGAGGCCGTTACCGCTGGGTTCAAATTCGGACAAGTACCAATGTGACTTTTTACCCGACTACGGCAAAGTCAAAAGGAAGGATTATGATTTTAGCAGTCTATGTATGTATGTTTGTAGTTACTTGTGTTCCACCGTAGTGCCTAAACTACTGAACTGATTTTGATGAATGAGTTATCAATAGATTTGTAATAATGGTCCGGGTGACATAGGCTATATAAATTTTCTCTAAATTTAATATGGTGGACTTTACACGTAAATTTCTAACCTTGGGTGCGAGATGATACCAACGCGCAGTTAATCAAATTAAATAGTAACAATTTTTTATTCCACTAGATAAACAAGTACAACGAAATATTTATATTTATGATTTCTTCGAAGCTCGATAAATGGTGTTGGCGTCGAAATAAATCGCGCTACGGTTTCGTTCAAAGCACTATGCACTGCTATTGGAATTTAAAATAGGTTAATTACTGACCTATTGTATCACTCTTCTTGTCGTAACGTTTGCGTAAAAATGGAAAAGGATAAAATAAAAAATTAAGTTTAATAAAAAACTATAACCGGACTACGGGAAAATAAAAATGATCTAAAAAGTAAGAAACAAGAATATATTTCAGACAGAAACCAAGACATAGGTACAAAAGTGGTCCAGGTAAAGCCGTCGTTGCATGCCATTATAATTTTGAAGGTGTTCCTGGCACCTTCGTATAAGTGTGAAATCGGCAACCAGTCTTGAGCAAGCGTGGTGATCAATGCTCGTGCCTTTTCTGTAAGAGAAATGACTTAGCCCTGCAGTGGGTCAGTAATAAGCTGGTATTATTATTTAGACTACCTAAGCATTTCTTTACATAAAATCTAGTACCCATGTACTTAGTACATACAATACATGTCATAAGAAATAAAAAATAAAAATACCAAACGTAACATAAGATTTTAAATAAAAATATTCTAGGTCCAACCTTATTTAAATCAAGCCATTTAGCGAACGTTTGAAGAGACTGGCGCAGCCTTTTTAAATTAAATAACAAGATGAAATCAAATGAACTTACTGGGCCAGAGCTTTTATAGTGCATTATGAACCAGTTTCCCTAACGATTAATGAGAAAATACTAACTATTGGTAGAAAGTAGTATGAACATATTCAAAGTTTTCCTAGCTGTATTGGGCTCGGTTTGTGGTGTAATCTCCAGGTTTTTCCAGTGCGTTCCACCTTTGCGTTCCTTCTGTGCTTTCTACCGTAGCTGTATACCGTGGAAAGCGTGTGGTTTAAGCCATCCTAATAGTAGATAATATCCATTACTGGGATTTCCACTCGAATAAATAAAGCTAGCTGTTGCGCGGACCCTGTCTGCGTGTATTTTGAATTTCACCATTTTTAAACCCCGTCGCAAAAAGAGGGGTGTTATTAGTTTGACCGCTATGTGTGTCTGTCTGTGGCTCCGTAGCTCTTAAACGGGTGAATCGATTTGAATGCGGTTTTTTAATTTGAGAACAGGTTTTCTAGCGATGGTTCTTAGATATGTTTTATCAAAGTCGGTTCAGCCGTTTGAAGATTATTAGCTCTTTTCTAGTTGATGAATGGATGTGAGTATCTTCCACAGGTCTGATCGATTTGAAATTTGGTATTCTGTTACTTTAATGATATTAGAAGAACCTTGAACTGATGCTGCAGCATCACCTGAAATTTGCAGGATACCCAAATCCCTTACCAATTTACAGCACAGGTATCGTGTTTGGGCTCGTTGGAATGGTCTCAATGAATGAGTGGTGAACAGGGTCTGGTGATGGATTAGGAAAAAGAAATGAGGAGATGTTTGTGTCGGGGGTTTAAAAAATTTAACTGTTAAAATTGTACTTGTAGATATAATACAAATATCCATGTTCAATAGTAGCCTAAGTCTTTCTCCAGGTCCTAAGCTTCCTTATTGTCAAACATTTATCGATCAGTTCAGTGGTTTAGGCGCGGTCAGGTTGCAAACATACATTCAAAGCAACTTTTACATTTACAATATTAGTAAGGATATAAATGTAGTTAAAGCTAGTATTATCCTCAGTCTTTTCGTAGTCTCGACAGTGAAAATAGTCCAAATTATTATTATAAACAACCTTTTCTTCAAGCTAACATTGGCCTAACGTCTACATGGTCTTCACATGATCAGATCAAGATTATGTATGGACTTTAAAAGAGACTGTGACCTCTGAGTTTGTTTCGGCCTTTCTTTTCAGAGTAGTCAGATAGGAAACGCCGACCACAATATTAACGTGTAAAAGTGTTTGTACAAATCTACTTACAAAAATAAAACCATTTATCATTATCATTAATATTTTTTTAATACTGATATCCTCGAACAAAGTACTCGGAAAGATTACTCTTACATACTTTTAAAAGTCTTCTTTTAATTCAGTGCACAACATGCAGGGAGTCACACAGTCGACTACTATTGTTTTCCAGTGAAAATAATAAAACAAAATAATTTCAATACGTTTTCAGAGAAAAACGATCGCTTTTGCTTTAAACTCGCATACCTACTACAAAACTAATTTAATAATCCGTTCAGTTTGGTTCACTGAACGCAAAATACATCATGCATAAATATTGAAAAGCATGTTAAAGGGAAATTTGATATACAGAGTGACTGGTAATTTGCAACAATTAAGCACCTCATAAAGCCTAGGCAAAAATTCATCGAAATCGAGAAAACCCAATTTTTATGTTGTTTGGAAAATTTTCCAGAATTCGTCACTAAATATCACTTTTCTCTAAACTCTCAAATTGATTGGCCTTCATTGCTTTTCCATGGGATACCTAATACTTTTTGTTTGAACGATAATTTTTGATTATTTTTCACGTTCTAGTTGACTTTTTACCTTTGAGATTAATTTTGTAAATAAACCTTTCGATGTAACCAAATTTTCTAAAACATCAAACAGGTAAAAGTTAAAGGAAAAAGTTTACTAACCATTTTCAAAAATATTTTAAGTACATGAACTTTGACACCAGTTATCTCGAAATTTTACAATGGCATTAAACGTAAAAATTACGGAAAAGACATCTTCATTTAATCAGCTACCTAACGAGGTACAAATGTTAAAAAAAATATTTAGAGGTGCCGATGAAACAATTGATAGTGCTGGCAAAGGTCGAATTTGCTAATTGTAGAAATATTTAAAATTTGTGAGATAATCGAAGGAATTAACTAGTTTATGCCATCCCACTACTTCCTAACCTCCCAGCAATCCAACACACGGCAGGCAATCAGGTCGTTGTGACCAGATAACAAGTCGCGGAGCGGTTTTTGGGTTTTTAACATGACTCACGGTCTACTTGCTGGTCACGGTTCACTTGTCGCTTAGTTCATTTACACACACGTTTCTCCAGTTATGCTGAAGTCCCATTCCCTAATGGCCTATTCCTATCAACCGAGAGCCAAACTCCGGACTGCTACTGAGAAGTTTCTGTAGGAAAAACCCAAAAATCCTAGGGCCCTGCGACCACTACACTAACAAGACAGCGAATATTTGTTTGTCTATTATATACGAGCTCTTGCCCACAGTTTCGCCCTCGTTGATATCGGAAATGATTCCACGGGAACGTACTATCGGAATAAGAAGAAACATATGTCCTTACCTAGGTGTGAGCCAAATTTGATCGATATCCGTTAAGCTGTTAAGGCGTGAAAACGTAGCAAACAGACAGACAGACAGACTTTCGCTAGATTGTCACAGATTCAGTAATGTCAGTAGCGTTTCCCTATAAGGCTGTGTTTCCACCAGAGATGTGAGAGGATGCGTAGCGAGGGATGTGTTTGCTAAGAACCAATAGAATCGCTTCATTTACCTAGCCTTGCTCAGCGCAGCTCCGGTGGAAACGGCTTAGCGGTGCGAGGTTTTTGTACTTACAAAACAAGCGAGGGATGTGTGCTAGGGGTGGACGCGAGCGAGAAATCACATCTGAAATGAGCCCGCTACACATCCTCGTACCGCTCATCTGCGCACCGTTTCATAGCAATGCTACGCATCCTCGCATCGCTCAACGGCCTAGCACATCTCTGGTGGAAACGCTCACATCGTTTCATAGCTTCGTTTCGCATCCTCGCACCGATCAGCTACCTCGCACATCTCTGGTGGAAACGCAGCCAAGTCTTGTTTGTAACAAAACAAATAAACATCGCTTGGGTTAAGGTGTGATCTTGATGTAGCGAAACGTTTTAATTTTGCTCGAAACATGCAATTTCTCTCTCCTGTGACTTATGACTGACAGTTGTTTAAACAAACTTCATTTGAACAAAATCTATTTTTAATTCCATTCTTTTTTTATTATGTCTCATAATTTTGTTATGTTTGAGAAGGTGTCTTAAGGTATTGTATACGTGTCTTAAGTAATATTACAAATGCGAAAAAGAGTCTACTTGTTTGTCACGCTTTCACGCTCAAACGGCTGAACAGATTTGGATGAAATTTGGAACATGGGTAGATCATGACCTGTATACATAGGGTAATTTTTATCCCGATATTCTCACGGGATCAAGACACGCAGGTGAAACCGCGGGCGCAGCTAGTTTTACTGTAATCAACGACTTGGGACTGCCTCGTTGGTATAGTGGTACCTACGTGAGGTTCTGCATTCGATTGCCAGTTCGGGCAAAGTGCTATTGGGCTTTTACATCAGGAATTGCTCAGTAGCAGCACAGAGGCTGGATTTTTGCCTGGTTGATAGCAATAGGCTCGCCCCCTTTTCATGGGATTTAAACATAACTGGCGAGATGTAGGTGTAGGTACTATGTAACCCTTCAGGAAAAACAGGCTTGGTGCTTTGTTCTGTTATCACTGTTATCATTCTGATATTTTAAAGCTTTGTGGAAGCGGAGCCACAAACCATACTCCAGGGAGCCTAAAACGGCTGCTTTGGCAGAATCATAATATGATAATGTTATGAATCACACAAACTGATAATTCATAATATTAACTGCGTTCAATTCATATTACGCAATTTATCTGTTTGACATTTGTATTATAATAAAATAACATATAGACTGTAGAAATAAAAAATTAAAATCTCATTTGATTAATAATAACTGTAAAGAAAAATCATCCGGTAAAATTACGTTCTTAATTTTTTTATGTTGCAATATTTACACCATACCTATGTGATTCTGATGTGAATTGAATTGTATGTGATTCAGCTAAAATATGTGTCACCAGAGAGAAATTGCTGGGAATTCAGAAAATGAATTGCTTTTAGGGAAATTGCTTAATGTGGTCGTTTTAGACCCGCTGAATACTTGTATGTACAGCTATTAGCGGAGTATTGAGTATTGAAATTCGGTGTGGAGGACTGTTTTGTATTTGATTTACTGTGATACCAAATTGATAGTATTTAAGGTTGATTATTCATTATTTCAAGAATATCTTCAGTCGTTTGGTCCATCAAGTTTTGTTTTCTCTATGAGTCAGTCACACGGAAATATTTTATATTTATACGTAGTTGTATTGTGTGGTTCTTGGCAGATTTTTCGCCATTCTGTGTTCAGTGTGCGATCTAGAAAGAAGAGGTATCTTTCCGTGTTCACAAAGGTACAGTCTGTTTGCTGATTGCAGCATTTCTTAGAGTTGTTTGTTTATTGTGAAGATGTGTTATTTTTGAACACTAAAAGGGATGGCGATACACCTTCTCATTCTTTCTTTGCACTGGACTAATGATGTCTTTGAGTCTTCCCTATTATCCTGGTTGGATTATTGATATAGGGCTGCAAGGGCAAGTACCTTAAACGTTGTAGCTACAGCCTAACAGCCGAAAATTGGAATTTTTCGTCATTTTTCCATCATAAAAAAGTAAGTTGGAGTCTCATTTCCTATGAAATGTATGGGAAGAGTTTGCGATTTCTGACATTTTCCAGTACTGAAACCTGTTTTTTGATTCTTATAAGAAACAGGACCGTAGGCATAAAAAAGTTTTTGTGAAAATTGTCTATTAGCTTGCTAACCTACTGTACAATTTTTCCATTAGTATTTGCCCTTACTGCCCCATCTAAAAAATGTTACCTGCCAATACAATCCCAGAAGTCGAACCAGCTGTCAAAAGTTCAGTTGAATGATGTGTTTAATTCTATCTTCTCTTGTATCATGTACGAGTACAAAAAAGGTTATGCTATCTTGTTTTATTGAGGAGTTCCTTTGGCCGTGCACCCTCCGCCTCCATCATCAGCCCCTACATTAGCCTGGAATAGAATCTATGCATTTTTAACACCATACTGCGATCGCCAACCCGCCTGACAAGCGTGGCGATTATGGCATACCCCCCCAAAAATGACAAGTACCAAAAAGAAATGGCCCCTAGTGCCCGGCAGCCAACCTACCCTTGGCTACGGTAGCGGTCAAGGCCACGGTGAGGGAAGGGGTGCGAAGAATCCCCGGGAGAGATCCGGTTCACATACTCCGGACCGACGAGAAGGTCATCGAACTCGAAGAAGAATTGAGCAGGTTATGATGGGGTATAGTAGGGTTATCTGAAGTCCGAAGAGAGGGGGAGGACTCGATAATCCTCAAATCCTGGAACTTGCTCTATTCCCAGGAGTATAGTAGAAGGCATGAGTCGTGAGCACAAACTGACACTGCGCAGTGGTTAATTTTTCTGTCTGTTTGACGGAATGAAGAAGCTGGGGGGCGCCAAGTGCGCCAAAACCAACGAGTTCAAACTCAGCGACGCTATCTTATAGATATCCAATAATAGAATATAATAAAACTACCAGAAAAACCTTAAAAACAAAACTTTTTGACCCTGAAACCGATGTTTTTAATTTTATTATTTTAAGTATAAATTGATGCACGGAACCATTTGGAAGTACTCCCATGCCTGGGCAGCATTTGGTCCAAACCTGGTCAATGTACTTTGTGAATTCGATCTGAATAGCTTTCTTCGACCAGATCTTAAATCCGTTATTGTCAAGCAGGATTATTCTTAATCGTGTTTTTATGTAGGTATTTGCAAGACAAACAGACAGACAGAAAGACATGCTTCTAATTTGTTAACGTAATGATATCTTCACGTGTTTTTCACGTAAAACTCAAGTCTATTATGAATTGAAAATAAACAATTTCCATATTTTGTTAATAAATGTTTTTACCTTGGTTTGGCTACTTAATAACCTCCAAATACGTTCAGATGGTCCTAAAACATTTGGTGATAGGTGTTCATGACTGGTTAGCTATTAAAGCACACAATGTCAAGAGTGGTACCGCAGTGCATCAGGGGAGCGATGTATTATGCACCGTGTCATTCTGGCTTCACTTCCAAATATCCAGGAATATACGTAGATACCTATCCTGCGTTTGCATACTTTGAGAATATAGGTACATAGCTATGTATATCTTATATAGTCTGGAGAGATATGCACTTATGCAGTCTAGGATGCAATGTGGTGAACATACAGATGGCCAGACTCAGTGTATTTTCCAACATAGTCGGGTAGTATCGGTTATTTTTAACAAAACAAAAATGTTTTACGAATCCTAGTGCTTGTCAGTCTCGTTGAACTATTCGTATGCAATAAATACACATAAGAAGGCTGTATTTGCACTTCACGTCATCTGATTGAAAAATAGAAGTAACTATGAAGGCATAACAAATCAGTACCTTATTGATAATAATACTTATTCTTATAAGATTTGCTAACAACACGAATGATCTTGCTTGCCAAATGATCACTAAACGACACCTTGTTAGATTATTTCAAAAGCCTAATACTTAATCATTCGCACCTAACTTATTAATATATAGTAAATAAATAAATTATAAACTATTTTCATGTGTCGCCCAATGCACAAATCCTCATTGTAAGTGGTAATATTGACCCTGTGTTCTAACATAAGCAATAGTAACGCGAATATTCATAAACATAATATTTTATTAATATCAAGCAGAGATTCAGCACGTTTTTAACGTCATTATAACATGAGACAGTCCCCCAAAACGCCCGCCCTTCACCACTCTTCCTGGTGTTTTAGTTGGGAGAAGACGTGGCTCAACGCTCAACCAATTGCCGGAAAAACATCATCGCGAGCATTTGTCACTCATTTGTTAGGAACACTCGAACGCGGCGAAGCGTTTAAGTTCACTGAATGATCGCTTATATCATGCATGCTCGATTTAGGCAGTGTTCTAACACAGCCTTTTTTTTGGGTGGGAAATTGTCAAATAACTTCTCCCGCTCTGGGTGGAGCGGGAGGGCGCGTCAGACTCTTACCGACTAAAATCCACCCGTTTTCCTCCGGTTGCCCTGTTGCCGGGGGCCACGATGTCCCTTTCGGCCCTTATTCGCAGCCCGGGCAGGCATTGGCCCTAGCGGACCCCGTCAATTCTGCTGACATCTCTTTGAGGCGCGCGTGGAACACAGCGCGTTCTAACACAGCCTGAGTGCATGCATCGCGCTGTAGCAGAGGGAAGGTGACAATGAAGATAGAGTGCGATAGATGGAATAGAGAATCATGGGGATTATATTATATTATATTCAGTAATTTATAAAACTATAGGAGAAGCTCGTGGCTAAGTACTAACAGCCGCTCGGGTCGATCTGTCAGGTTAAGCTACGCTTGCCGGGGTTGGTCCGTGGATGAGTGACCATTTCTACATACCGAGACTGCTCCGTGCCTCGGAAAGCCGTTGGTCCCGGCTGTCATTCGTGGATCTTTGACAGTCGTTACGGGTCGACAGAAGCCCGAAAGTCTGACAACCAGTCTTACCAAGGGGTATCGTATTACCCAGTTACTGGGTTGTGGAGGTCAGATAGGCAATTAGGCAGTCGCTCCATGTAAAATACTGGTATTCAGTTGCATCCGGTTAGACTGGAAGCCGACCCCAATATAGTTGGGAAAAAGCTAGGCAGAACAGTTTATAAAACTATAATGAACGTTGTAAGTACTACCTACTTCTTAACATAAAAACTATGGCTTAATAGAAATATCTAAAACCACGCACAATGAAGGATTCCGTAGTTGGGATGGATTTATCTCTAGAACAAACTTAACTTAGTGGTTGAGAAGTTTGAAGATGTTCTCCCAACACGGTTAATTCTTCAACTACAAATGTAAGTTTATAATCTCATTTTTTTAATGTGATGTGATGTGTGTGTGTTTGTGGTGTGTTTTTATTATTATGTGTGTGTGTTACCTTGCCCTGCAGTGGGACAGTACAGGCTAGTTAGATTAATTTAGAATGTGACAATACTACAAATTATCAATTTTCGGATTTTACCTTTAATTGGCTATGAGACCGTGCTTCCTGACAAATTTCAAGATTCTAGGTCAACAGGAAGTACCCAGCAGGTTTTGATTTATTTGCGTGTATCAAAAAATTTTACATAAATGGCCGTTTTTTTTTTATTGCGTTGATTTTTTTGTGCTCCAAGGGAACATAGATCTACGTATTCTTGATTCCTCCACGCATTCCTGAGAAAATGGGTCTTGACAGACTGGCGGACGGACAACGAAGTGATCTTTAGGCTTCCGCTTTTTCCTTTTGAGGTACAGAACCCTAAAAATTCAAAAATAATCCTACAAGTTTTTCCAAACATTTTTGCACGCTTTCCAGTGCTGTCGCAAACTGATTGGCTATAAACTTGAACCAATTTTTTGCATTGGAAGCGGAAGATAATCCGTTAGAAATATTGCTTGGTTGTGACTAGCATAATCAGCCTAAGTATAATGTTCCTACTGCTGGAACACAGGCCCCCTCTCCTTGAGATGGAGTGGGCCATCTATGTTCTGTAGATATAATAAAATAGTAACGAAATCAAAACTGTACATTGAATATTTTTGAAAAAAAGTAAATTGTGAGAACGAGTCTGATACCGAAAATGTAGTTTTTAGAAGCTTTGTCCGTTTGTCTGTTTGTCTGGATGTATGTTCCGGATTGACGCAAAAACGGCTGAACGGGTTTGGATGAAATTTTGCACACAGGTAGTTTATAATCTGGATTTTTAAGTAGGATATCTTCCGATATCCATGCGGGCGAAGCCGCGGACAAAAGCTAGTAATCATATAAAACAGCGCGAGTCAGTGGATGTCACATGTCTTCGATTTTTTAGTTCTAGGCATGCCGTTTTCTTCACGTTATTTCCCTTTACCGTTTTGAGAGCAGTGGCGATGAAATAATTTACACAAAGTAAAGTACCTGCTTGGGTTCGAACCCACGAGCTACAACTCGTAGGTCGAGGCCGTAGTGACAACGTATTAACAGGCAAATCTAATCAAATTGTGCCTGGACTTGAATGTAATAAATTAGTCATTATTTACAATTATTTATCCAATTGAAACTTGTCCCGTTTGTCAATACTTCCAGTTTCCAATTGAGATTGAACCCCATCTGACAATATTTCGTTCACAATTACAATCGCTCGCTATTATCAGAGAAGAACAATAAAAAAATCTGTTTCCATTTCTCCGTCACTCCATAATCGTAAATTCCTTTAAGAAGGTCGTTGAAGAAAATGCACCATGATTACTCTAACCTTGTTTATGGGAAGCAAAGAAGGCAGAAATGAACAAAATTAAACTTAACTGATGTATTTTACTGTGTGCACATAGAATGATAAAATAAATAAGAACTTATTAAAGGCCAAACATTACTGAAAGAAAGCTGTTCGTTGAAGCTCAATTATTTTATTATACAAAATTCAAATTCAATAAATTCAAATTCAAAAGTCATTTATTCAAACTAGGCTGAGAATCAGCACTTTTCGAACGTCAAAATTACATAAGACAGTCCCCCAAAAACGCCCACCCTTCACCACTTCCTAGTGCCTTTCGCTGGGAAGAAGAAGTGGCGCAACAAACTCCCCAACAGCACAGCTGTCTGTTCAAGTTGGAAAAAAATATATTCTATACAAAATAATTTACATTACGCAACAAAAAGCATAATTTAAATGATAAATTATTGGCCATATGTCAGCCAGCACACGCCAATATACCAACCCAAAACATCGAGAACTATACTCAAGAAGAAATGAAAAATAAAAACTAAACGTAAACAAAACTAAAAATTAGGATACGAACAATTTAGAACCGTGCACCTTATTTCTGGAGGTTCATACATAAGTGCCCATGTATGTAGGTTGATAGAAATAAAATATGTACATATTTAATTTGAAAAATATTTACCACATTATGAAAACGGCGGTTTCACTTCACTACCGCCGCCGCGTCGTCCCCTCCGATTCCTAGATATTCTATCATCGCAAATAGTAGAGCAGTACTCTATAACAACGGTCATCGGGTCAAGGCGTGCATTCTAGTACTAGGAACTGACAGCTACATTCCAACGAAGGACGGTGTTGTATTGAAAGGTAATTATAGGGGTAGTAGTCCCGTCGACTGTGCTCAATGAGTGCATAGCGTGCCAGCGAAAGGGAAAGTAGCTAATGGCTGCCTGTTGAAATGAAAAGCTGTGTACAATGAATGCACGTAGAATTAATGTTTAAAGTTTAGTTCGTAAAATTAATATTTTATCATCACGCGAATATTTCCCAAAGGGGTATGGTACAACTATATTTCGCCGGTTTTGTAAGTCCCCATTGCCCATGTATGACCCTATTGTCACTAAGTGGGCACAAATCCAGGTTCCTGGACCTCTATAACTGACAATGGGGAATTAATTTCGGAAGTCGGTGGCAAAAAACTAAAAACTCAAAACCAAAGACACAGACTTCCGAAATTAATGTTATATTTCACTTTATAGTGTTTTTTTTGGAAATAGGTTGTTTTTAATAAATAACCCTCCTATAACTGATGTCACTGTAAGCTGCCACGCTTAAATAGTATTGTGCTGGACACATCTGCCGCATGTCAGCCAATCAATGGGCCAAACTTACGACCCAGTGGGTCCCGCTTAATGGCAACCGACATCGCGGCAGGCCCAGACGGAGATGGCGGGATGAGCTGGACTCCCTTAATAAAGATTGGTCCTTGGCAGCACTGGACAGAGTGGTGGGAATAGAGTAGGGAGGCTCTTGCAGTGAATTTGCCGTTATTGCAGTGGGACAATAACGGCAAATAAAAAAATAAAAAAAAGCCTTTTTTGAACTAGTTTTAATTTAAAGTTGGTCGCAGTAACTAAGCTAGGACAGGAAACAAAAAGGGAAATAATTTGGGGATCGGTTAAATACATTGTCCTTAATGCGCTTAAAGAGCAGTCAATATTTTTATAGAATCACAAAACAAGTATCGTCGAACATTCACATTTTTGCTATCAGGAAAAGAGAAGTCACTAAATTTAATAACTGGAAAGCTCTTTTATCCTGTTATAATAAGAGGGAAAAGGAACTTTAAATAACCGGAAAATAGCATTATGGATGAATAAATTGTCGTAAACAGACTTGCCTTTCGAAGTTAGAAAGTTTTTTACTTCTTTGTGATTTATTTACGTGTTGCTTTTGACGGTTATCGTACCCATGAACAATCAGGGTTTATTGTTAAGCTAATTGACACCCTGCGTCAATTTGCCGTGACCATTTCATACAGCTGTCAAATGGCAATTTTGATTTGAAAATACGGATCATTTAAGTTGGTAGTAATAAATTAATTGTTAAGCAAATTAACACTCTACATAAATTTTCCGTGTGTTATCCATTTCATACAACTGTCAACAGTACAGCTGTGAGTTGAATTTACGGACACTTTAAGTTGGTGGTAGCATTTGATTTGACTGTCCTGTTCCTCTCAAGTATTCAAAAACTGATTGAGAAAAAAAAATGCCTTGCATCTTATTTCCAAGACAGTCAGAAACTGAACACACTGTGGCTATTAAAAACTAACAGCTCCATCTTGGAATCAAACAAGCAACCTGTAGCGTTAAAGCCAACCTTTCAGTCGCTGCGCCAAACGAGCTGTCAAGAATATCTCGCGTATCCGTATTTCTGTCTGTAACTATTTTATTTATTATTGACCTCGATCTCGTCTGATGGAAAGCAATGGATGAGAACTATGATGGAAGGAGCAAGTCTAGAAGATGCCTGTACAATCTTGATTTGAAGGCGGATAGGTTATACGTGGAAGGGGAATACAGACGCTGGCAGAGAGTTGCCCGGGTGCATAATAAATGTGGAGGAGAAGTACGAGTACCTACTAAGTTCGACTAGTCGGCATATTGACCAAGTCGGTAGCCGGTATATATGTTTATCCTATACTACTAAACTATACTATGTTTTGTTCAAATATTGCTATTTGAACAAAACATCGATCTAGCTAGGTCTCATAATCTGAGAAAATTTGTTTTCTCCGTATTTTCACCCGAGCAGAGCTCGGTCGCCCAAAGTTTAGAACAAGATGGCTACCTTAAAATAATGACATGGCAGCATGGAATTAGTCGGTACTTCCCTATACTATTAAATAAGCATTCTCTATTTTCACCAGATAATATAAAACTTAGTCGCTTTTCGTGTCTGTCTGTGTGACCGCGTTGTTCTAGAAAACTACAAAATTTGTTTTAGAGTACTCACAATCATTTAGAGTATTTATTCCGGAAGGTTTACATATGTGTAAAAACATTTAAAATTAGATAAAGCACAAAAATCTCAATGTATAGACATATCGCCACTTCACTACATTGCACCCGTGCTAAGCGGGGGCGAGTTGCCCGTAAGGCTGGGAATACACGTCCAATTTTTTTATCAGATAGTCGGATCCGGTTGTCTGATCCGGCTATCAGAACAATGCAAACTATCCGACTATCGCCTTCCGATAGCCGGATCAGACCATCGGATCCGACTATCTGATGAAAAAATCGGACGTTTATTCCTAGCCTAAAAGATATTCAGTCTTTAGCAAGAGAATGTCTGCCAGTTTTTAAGGCAGTAAAACTCCTCTCGTGAAGTGTTAACTTTGCCTAAGAGCTTAACGAGGTAACGCAAATCCCTTGGTAAAGAGTAGTAGTAGCCTTTGGGTGAAGGGAACCACTTACCTACCGACAACGGGCGTCGCGACGCCAGCCTGTTTTTATAAGCTTTTACACTTTAAGAGAATCTTGACATTAGGGTTCAATTCTAACTCAGATAGTTGTGTAAATGATTGCTAGTGTATGTAGTTTTGTAAATATATATTTTTGGACTCGCGAATTATAATATTGATCAACATACAACCTGAAGCTGACTTGCAAATTGCTAAAAACGTAAGAAAATTTTAATGTTGCGGTTTATCTTAGTGTGCCTATCTCCCTTAAATAAACTTTGAAAAAATCTGTCTACAGCTATATCGGGCTGGATACAGTTAGCACTTTTAGTCGATATTATGCTAATAGAGGTTATATTTTGGATCTGTACCAACTTTTCAAACGTAACTAGAATACATAAATGTCTTGCTGAAACGACAAGTGCAGAATCAGTGATTTTGGGGTTTTCTTAACTCGTAATTTTACAGATTTCAGTGTCATCCTATTTAGTTCTGCTATTAACGTGGCCATCTACTTAACTGGACCGAAACAATCTTAATACCATCGCGGTATTGATTCGAAAATAACAAGAAGTCACATCCTACCAATCCCAAAAAAAAAATATTTGATTTACGAGCAAATATCAAAAACTTCCCCATAATCATTACCTCGAATTTTTTTCCAATTTCATCAGACTTGTAACTTGAAGCCGCAAAATTAAAACACAATCACCAGAATCCGTTCAACCAAGTTATTTTAACGTAACAACGGCCATAATTCGTGGTAATACAGAAATAACTACCTCCCATAACAGTAGGCGAGGCGAGCGCCACGTTGATAGCGATCACTTGACCTTGAACGGTGAACCGCGATGACCTTGGAGTGTTATAATTAAAGGAAATATTCGTCAACAATTATTATTATTGCCGTTTCGTGTGGACAAGTGATGTTTTAGTGATTTAGTTTGTTCATGTTTGGATTATTTATATAATAATGGATTTGTTTTTAGGACTTGGAACCCTGTTTAGTAGTTATAGTTTTATAAATTTTTCAAGGTTACGAAGTTTTATTAAAATATAGTATTGGAAACCGCAGTAGACTCGCATGGACTTTTGAGCAGCGTATATAACACCAGGTTTAGAATATAATAATGTGCACCAAAGTAAATTAGTCCTTACGTTTAAGATTGGACGTAAGAATACGTAAAGAAGAGATCTTATTGGTGATGTTCTTCAGAAAGGTCAGGTGAGTAGTACTCGCAAACGGCGTGCGTGTATGACCAGATGTATGAACGTAAACGAGGCAAAAGGAGTATGTTAGGATCGTAGCAGGTGGCGTTCTGTAGTCTTTGCCTACCCCCATGGGAAAAAGGCGTGAGTTTATGTATGTATATAATTAAGATAGTTATATTTCAAAGTTCAGCGTGAGTTTTCCGCGGAGCATGCCCAGTGAAGTTGCGACTTCCTGCTCTGATCAAAGTAGTGTTATTACTGGTCATAGTTTCAGTAAATTTTCGGTTAAAATAAACTACTAAGCGAGAAATTTCAGGCCACGAGCTAGTTTAAAATAATACGACTCAGTTCTGCACGTTTACTTACAATTTAAATTTTAAATGAACTAATATGGCAATTTCCTAAGTGATAAGAGCTGCACGGGTCGATCAAAGGTTACGCTGCTGGCCGAGGTCGGGCCATTGATGACCATCCATATCAAGACCCTCCATGGTTCGGAAAGCTGTTGGTCCTGGCTATCCATCGTAGATATTTAACAGTCGTTACAGGCCTTAGCAAGGGGTATCGTGTACACAATAAGGTTAGAAAAACGTTAGATAGATCAAACTGCCTAGCCTTTTCCCAACTATGTTGGGTGGCTTCCAGTCTAACCAGATGCAGCTGAATACCAGTATTTTACATGGAGCGACTGCCTATCTCCCCTCCACAACCCAGTAACTGGGTATCACGATACCCTTTGGTGAGACTGGTTGGTCTACGAATGACAGCCGGGACCAACGACTTTTAACATCCTTTCGGAGGCACGGAGGGCTCTCGATATGTACTTAATGATAGCTCACCCTTTGACCGACCCATGCAGCTATTATTGTTTAGCCATGAGCTCCCTATAAAGCCACGAGCCACCAAAAAACGGTTAGACAGATGATGATGGTAATTATTTTTGTTTTACTAATAGAAGGTGAATAGTTTGCATTACACTGTGTGGTAAAATGCTTGAAAATCATCTCACGGACGCCCTTTTTTCATGTTATCATACGGCTTACTAACAATTTAGCTTTAGACATTAATTTCATAAGAGCGTTATCACACTGACTACTCCCAGTGTTTTCAGCGAAGCGATTTGTGAACGCGCTCTTTGCGGGTGCAAAGCGAGCTATCCGCGACTACGTGCCGTGATCTCCGCGTTTTTACAATATTGTACACTCGCTTGTCTCGCTCTTTCGCTCTTGTTACGGAAACGCGGCGGACACGTTGCGCACCTCGTTGAAAACACACTCTGAAATCGTCAGTGTGATAAGGCCCTAGTAGTTGACACACCCCATTTTTACACACACCTATTTAAGTTATGCCTCGATTGTGAATACTAAATTTTCTGTTTTATTTCAGGGCCGAACTACAGTAAGTAAAAGAATATAATTTACTTACTTAAGAAAGCACACCATCACTGCCTGTCTACATGAGACCCCGGGTCACTCAGTTTGGCCGCAACTGCGGAGAATCTAAGGTATGCTTAAGTTAGATAGATTTTACAAAGATTTTTAAAATTTCTGATCACAAAACTTTCATTGGAAATGCTCCTTAAAAATAAGACTCAAATGCATAGTCATTTATTCATTAACAACAATTTGTATCTGAATTTATACTAAAGGCTCCCTAAGACTGCGTTGCGCCTGTCTGTGGTGGACAGTAAATGACAAAGAATAAGAAATAAAAAACTGTCTACGTTAATTTGTATTATGTAAGGTCAAGGAGCAATAATGTTAAGCAATTTTAAAATTAATTCCTTTCCCACACAGCGGGCGCAAGTCATCTTTTCGAACTGTCATTTTATTCAAAAAGACTGACGTAGTCGGGAAAATTATAAGATGCAATAAACTCAAACTCAAAGCATTTATTTCAAATAAACCAATTACAGGCACTTTTGAATTGTAAAGGGCTCGGTCAGTCAGAAAAATGAAGCTAGTTGCTCATTCCAAAGCATAGTAGGTACCTATGGAGACGAACGGGCAAGAAACTCCACAGACACTCTTTTAAATCAAAATATTGTTACAAAATATTGGTTACATCATTCGTGTTGAAATGATACATGTGAGAACAATGTAGAAAGACGTGCACGTCAAAAAAATCCGTAATAAAAACACAAAACAAAAACAATAATAAAAAATAAAAAAATAATAAACCGTGGCAGCTAAGAGACGGCCAGTCCCTACTGACGGTGCCCGTTCACGAACACGACGCATGGATCAGCACCATTTACATAGCTCAACCATTTTGAAGGGGAAATAAATAACCTTAAAGGGCTTAACTTATTAATTCCTTGACTTAAAAAGCTTCTGTTTAAAAATTGTACTGTGTTTTTTGCTGACGTACACGATCTCTAAACCGTAGCACTGTATAAATAAGTAACAGTATTATATCTCAGCAGTGACCTTGAAATAATTACCTACAGATATATTTACTGTTATTTATTTATACTGTGACCGTAGGCCCAAGAACATTTGAATGTTAAAAGAATTGGGCTTTTGTTAACATCAGTCTTGTTCGTCTCGACACTGGTGTGACGTCAGTGGCCTCACACACATTTGGTCGCGGTTTTCAATTCGCATGTCTAACCAAAGAATAGTTTAAAAACATTGTAACAATCTTTGTTAGTGATTTTAAATAATTTACTTTTCAATTATTAACAGTCGAATGCTTACGCTTCAGAGATTAACGAGGATATTATTGAGTCTGTTCAGTATTTTTGGACATTTTATTTGTATAGTTAAGTGCAGTGTAGACTTGTGCAGTCAAGTTTGTGACGGAAAAAAATGAATAGAAAAAAATATAGTTCGAGAGTGATTTTTGAAATGTGCAATCGATTCAGGTACGTGATTGTACATGTATTTCTAATTCTTAATTCTTCATAGTACACAAAAAATAATTATTTTATACAGTTACATATTTAGTTTTATTTATTGCCTTTTTTTAAGGCAGTAGGTTTAGAGTCGTTGAGCTCCATAAGTTCTGAGTTGAGCTCCACGATTACTGACAAATGATTGCACTGACTGGACAGGTCCAATCAAATTTATGTGGTTCTTTCCTCAAAAGACCATATCAGATACTAATCTACATGGTCCTCATATGTCCTGACCAAGATTATGTCTGGACTTTAAAAGAGACTTCGACCCCTCAGTTTGTTTCGCCATTTCTTCTCAGGGCTAGTCAGATAGGAAATGTCGATGATACGTAAAATCAAAGTAGTGGCACTCCGGGAGTGCCGACAGAAGTGAAAACTTGAACAAGATCGCCTTGGTGCAAGAAAAATGCTTGTATAGAACATTGGTCCGTAACTTTTTCTAAATAAAGAGCACAATCGAGTTTACAAAAAAAAAAAAAAAAATCCGAAACCTTTAAAGTAAAAATACTTGCATAGAACATTGATCCATAACGTGATATAAATAAAGAGCATAATCGCATTACAAAACCTTTAAAGTAAAAATACTTGCATAGAACATTGATCCGTAACGTAATATAAATAAAGAGCACAATCGCGTTTACAAAACCTTTAAAGTAAAAATACTTGCATATAACATTGATCCGTAACGTAATATAAATAAAGAGCACAATCGCGTTTACAAAACCTTTAAAGTAAAAATACTTGCATATAACATTGATCCGTAACGTAATATAAATAAAGAGCACAATCGCGATTGCAAAAATGAGGTGTCGTCATGGTGTCGCGAAATCAATGGTTTAGTCCCATCTCTAAACTGCCCAATGCGGGTAAATAAGTTTTCACTTCAAAAACAGTGGCACTCCGGGAGTGCCGACAGAAGTGAAAACTTTAACAATTTTCCTGAGCAGGAAATACTTTTATTGTGGTGTCGGTAACGGTAACGGTAACAATGTCGCGAGTTCAATTGTTTTTTTCCATCTCAAAAATGCCCAACGCGCCTAAAGAAGTATTCACTTCAAAAAAATTTAGTGTAAAAGTGATTCCAATATCCTATTTACAGAATATACAATTTCATTTCTCAATAGCCAAGCTATATATTTTTACAAACTAAATATATAAATTGCATAACATGTTATACATTTATTTCTGTTATTAAATTATTTACACTACGCTAAGTTACGCCTGATTCCCTATTCTACCATGATTTTAATGCAATTTTTTTCTGAAGGCTCTCGAAGAGACTCAAATGTCAAGTTTGGGCACATAATTTTCCGGTAACTGCGTGGAACGTAGTAACCCGAATCAATTAATGATAATATCTGATCAACATTATAAAGGAGGAGCTCGTGGGTAAGTAATAACAGCCGCACGGTTCGATCCATCAGGTTAAGCTACCCTTGCCGAGGATGTGATGTGTGACCATTTTAACGGGTCGTCAGAAGCCCGAAAGTCTGACAACCAGTCTTACCAAGGGGTATCGGATTACCCAGATACCGGGTTGTGGAGGTCAGATAGGCAGTCGCTCTATGTAAAATACGGTATTCAGCTGCATCAAGAACTGTTGTGAAAAAACATCTAATTTAATCAAATGTTTCTTAAAAAAATCTTCTATTTTGGTTGAAGCTATGCTAGCGCCACTTTGACAGTTACCAACCCCATTCAAAGATCTTCGGTCGTCGTGTGCCACTGTCGACTTGACATGCCATTTGTCGGGCCAATGGTGGGTCAATGTGCCGTTCGTTCGAAATATAAATTTAGATTCAAACATATTGACTTTAGTGATGACGTCATGTTTACTGATTACGGTATGTTTGTTGACAGGCTGCTGTGTTATTCCTAATTATTGGTTCATGAAGGCTTGTGGGATGTTAGTGCTCATATTAGTTGTAATTTTGTACTATGGTGTTAAATATTAAATTCGTTATTGGTGCGGATTCCCTTGTTCACAAACTAAACTAAATTTAAGTTCAGTGCATCTTTTTCTTTCTATTTCATTAAGAAAAGGACAGAAGATAAATTTTAGTTTAGTCCTGTCAAATTAATCAGCGCCTGTCACTACTCCATACAAGTTTAGACGTGATTAAAAACTTGCTAACTAAAATTACGTCAATTTCCGTCAAGCGCTGATTAATTTGACAGGACTAAACTAAAATTTATCTTCTGTCCTTTTCTTAATGAAATAGAAAGAAAAAGATGCACTGAACTTAAATTTAGTTTGGTTTGTGAACAAGGGAATCGGCACCACTGGCTTACACTACGAACTATTAACCAATTGTACGAGTAGCTATGTTACCTATAGTAAAATGAGGGATAAATAATAAAGGGAGTGAAGTTGAAATTGGATAAAAACGTATGTCCTTATGATTCTATAACAGCGGCTGATCGCTCTCGCCAAATGCACTTAATTCGGTTTTCGTACCGATTGGCAAAAAGCTTGTCTACATGGACGAATTTTCATACAAGCTGTTGCCTTTGACTTCGCCCGGAAATTATTCCACGGGAACGTACGATCAGGATACGAAAAGGTATCCTATATCCTAACCCACACATTGTCATGCTACCGAAATAAAGAAGACTTTACAATGGTGGTATTATTTAAAGTCGATCCAAATAATCTTCACATATATAACCGAGTGTTGTAATGTTAGTTTATGAATTTAAAATTAAGTATATTTCGTGATTGAATGATTAGATTGATCAAAAGTCAGTGTCTCAAACAAAAAAATATTGATGTTCTATTAACAGTACCCACATTTTAACTGGCATCAACATCTTCCTACCCCATGTCATCTTCTTCTCTTCTGCCTCCTTCTTTTTAATTCTTTTCTTTTAAGATAATAAAAAAAAAACTTTATTTCTTTTTTAGGGTTCCGTACCCAAAGGGTAAAACCGGACCTTATTACTAAGACTCCGCTGTCCGTCTGTCTGTCTGTCTGTCCGTCTGTCACCAGGCTGTATCTCATGAACCGTGACAGTTAGACAGTTGAAATTTTCACAAATGTTGTATTTCTGTTGCCGCTATAACAATAAATACTAAAAACATAATAAAATAAATGTTCAAGGGCCGGAGCCGTTTTTATAGATAATGGTACGGAACCCTTCGTGCGCGAGTCCGACTCGCACTTGGCCGGTTTTTTTAATATAGCATTATCATAATCTGCCTATAATGTTTCCACTGCTGGAAGACAGGCCTCCTTTCTGTGAGAGGGAGTGGACCATAATCCACCACGCCGGCCGAGTGCGGGTTGGTGGATGCCACAATGTCTTCGAACTTTTGGTTCTAGCACATGTCGGTTTCCTCACGATGTTTTCCTTCATCGTTTTGAGAGCAGTGGTGATAAGATAATTAACACAAAGTAAAGTGACCGACGAAGCGACGAAGCGAACGACCTCAAACTCGTATGTCACGGCCGTTTCAACAAAAATATTATAAGTAAGTTAATTCGAATAAAAAACCTAAACAGATACATGATCATATTAGTCAGAACCTTCATCTTTGTGACATTGCTGTATCTTTGTTGGCATTTCCATATTCATATCCGTTATTAGGTACCAGAACTCTACCATAAAACCAACTTTATTTTTATGACCTTGAAAATATACAAACCTTATATCAAAGGTTTAATAGACTGCAGAAACTATTCCACATCTTACAAAACTAGTTGGCCTGTCTATATCTGCCAAACAGTTGGGGAACTCGAGGTAAAATTCGATTATAACACCTTCGCCCTCCCAGAGGGATTCCGTGCCTACGGCATCCAGGAATACCGATATCTATTAAGATTCCTGAAACGCCTTCCTTGATTTACTATGCGGCCTGATCTATGGGTCACTGCAGAATTGCAGATGGAATAAACCTAGTGTTTTTGTTAGGGTTTTTAATCAAGAAAAGGATTCTAAGTGTGCAGCTTGTAAGAAGTTATAATTAACTTAATAACAAAATATTCTGTCTTATATAGGTACACAACTGGACACAGGAGGATTTATTTGTGTAGATAAAAGTCAGGAAAATAATTGTACACCAAATTCAACAATCAAATGTCAGTTTATTTCTTCAATACTGTACCATAATAATTATCACGAAGATTTTCTATCATTGATTATAAATTGTTTTAATATTCTTTGTTATATTTTTTTTTGTCATTTTAATGTTTTATTTTTCTAAATTTTTCGTCGGTTATTTTAAAAAAAATTGCTGTTTCATAGAAAAGTGCAATTCCTACGCGGTTAAAATGTATGGAACAGCTGTTTTTTTTTTAAATAACCGACGAAAAATTTCGACTCAGGGGGTTCAGAATCATGTACTGAATCCATGTTAATAGTTTCCGCGTCGATGTCCCTGCCACCCTGTATTGTGTATACACGAGGTGTTTCGCAAATAATATACTTATTACATTCTTGACTTTCTTCACCAAACTATCTTAAAATTTATCTCCATGCCTAGGTATGTTCTCTTACCTACCATAAAACCAACCGAAAGACGTCCTCTACGTAGGTTCTTTTACCTAGTTATAGAAGATTCTGAAAAATTCTTTTTGCATTTGTTATCCCAACTTTTGAGGAAGATTAAAGCCTAAGTAACACTACATTACAACCCTTAGAAGCCGAGCAAAAAAAATACCGTGCGTGTCGGACCACGCACAATGAAGGGTTCCGTAGTTGGGATGAATTTATCCCAAGAACAAGATTTTCATCGACAATGTTAAGTTTAACATTGCCGATGAAAAACATGTTCTCCCATACATTCCAACTGCAAATATAAGTTTGTACGCACAATATTGAGAGATTTTCCATGTTATTTTAAGACCATAGACTTCTTTAGGTCCAGTAGTTTCGGAGATAAGGGGGTATGGTAAATTTTCATCGAATTTCTTAAATATCTTTAAAAGTATTTATAATATTTTAAAATTATATAAAAAACATGTTTGAGATCCTCGTAACAACCCCTTTATTTGATATGTCACATGGTACTGCTTGTAAAACTATTTATTTTTTGCCCCCGAAAACTGACCCCCATATTTAAAATTCATTTATTTACGTTACACGTTCGTGTTTGGATCATAGAAATACATATGTGTACTAAACTTCAACTTAATCGGTCCATTAGATTCGGAGCAAATTGGCTGTGACAGACAGACAGACACACGAGTGATCCTATAAGGGTTCCGTTTTTCCTTTTGAGGTACGGAACCCTAAAAGTCAGAAAGAACGAAGTAACAGCTCTGGCAAACAATGTGATGCAAGGCGTTGCATCGGGGGCTGAAATTTTACGCGGACAAAGTCGCGGGCAGAAGCTAATTGGTCTATAAAAGGCTTTGTTCCGACAAAGTTCACGCTCTACGATTTGTTAGGAAGCTTTACACGTTAATTAGGACATGCAATATTAGTTACTATAAGTTTGAAGAATCGATATAAGAGAATATAACACCTTGTAGGAGCAACTTTGCTTTAGCTCTAGAACTTTGCCTCCTGGAGTAGAGTTTGTCTAGTAGTTTAATAATTATTATGTTGGTCTATTCTGCAATGAGGGCTCGATGCTTGGAGTTTCCTTACGAGATCGAATCAGAAATGAAGAGATCCGTAAGGGAACCAAGATAGACATAGCCCGCAGAATTGCCAAACTTAAGTGGCAGTGGGCAGGGCACATTGCTTGCAGAACAGATGGCCGATGGGGCCGAAAGGTTCTGGAGTGGCGACTGCGTACCGGAAGATATAGCGTTAGAAGGCTCCCCACAAGGTGGACCGATGACCTGGTGAAAGCAGCAGAAATCCGCTGGATGCGAGAAGGTCAGAACCGGTTGAAGTGGGGGTGCTTGGGGAAGGTCTATGTTCAGCAGTGGACGTCTTTCGGTTGAAATGATGAGGATGCTGATTCTGCAAAACATCTCCCTGTGAATACTTAGGTGAAGTGAGCTTGAAGTTATTCCAAATCCCCGGAAGCTAGGGATTGACACTTTGACAGCTCATTAATTTCATCTAAGCTTTCACGGGGAGACTTTTACAGAATTGATTAGCATTAGGTAGTCCAATAACTTTCTTTCTGAAAAATAACTTGAATGGAAAAAACACATTTGTGGTTTTTTCCCTAAATACCATTTGAGACACTAATCTAGATGTTCGTTACATGATCAAGATCATGTCTGGACTTTAAAAGAGACTGTGTGACTGTTTCTTCTCAGAGTATTCGGATAAGAAATACCGACCTAATCTAGTTTTTAAAATACAGTGTGAGTCTTTATAATGTGCACATATGGAAATGAGGGAATCTATGCTTAATTTTATCGACGGAAAAATAATAAAAAAAACTAAATATTTATTTTTATTTTTATGGAATTTAAAATAAATTGAAACAAAACGGTGAATCTTTTAAATAAAAAAGGTAAATGATCTATCGCAATGAAACAAACTCCATAATGATTGGAAGTAATTAGGCGTCCTCATAAAATGAAAATTGTGGAAAAAGCTACCCTCAATTGAAAATAAACATGTTTTTTTTAGCAAAAATCTGTTTTCCTTCATCAAAATTTCTCAGTAAGACGCCAAAAAGAACAAAAAAAAAAATTTTATTTCTGTCGATGAAATTAAGCTTAAATTTCCTCATTCCAATTTGTGCAGATTATAAAGACTCACACTGTATTATTCTTGACGTGTAAAAGTACAGAAATAAATATTATTTACAAATGTCAGAAAGTCTTTCATTTGGAACATCATACTTCTACACCTACATGATGGTCTTAAGGTTGGAAACAAAATAAGTAGGACGGTAAGCCTTCAGGTGTATCTTGCTCCCATAACTTCGTATCGATCAGAACCCGTCTCGTGACACCGACCCATCAGAGCAAGGTCACTACAATCGCATGCAAAAATATTTACATTATTTCCATCCAACATTAACCTGGCTATTAAACCTTTGGGCGTGTTGCTTCAAAAAAATTATGTAATATTAAAATATTTTCCCAAAAACGTTGTGTTCGTGACTGGAGGTGTGTCATTGTGTATGTGTGTGTGGGTCTAAACTTCTAAGTAATGGTTTGTTTTCTGTTAGCGATGATAATTACACGGCTTGATGAGTGTGTGTTGTATTTAAATGTGTAATTACAAGTTACTCATATTTAAAATAAAATGAGCATTATTTATGAGAGACTTTATTTTTCGATATCCGCTACTGTTTTGTATAACCAACTCAGATACATTCAAAACAATTTCTGATTTTACTAAAGCTTATTAGCCTATACCTGTATTTAAATTCCATGGAAAACATAGCTACACCTGGTCGAAATATCTGCCTTTTCTATTATGATATTTCCATAGCAAGAACACTGGTACCAGGAGAAAAACGTCGACCATTTAAATGGTATCAGAACCAACCTACAAAGTAGAACTCAGCAATACTGATTGTCAGTTAAAAGTTTATCAAACTCTGACACTTTTATGCTGCATCGGTTGACGTCATCACATCAACGTTGGCTGTCACTAAAAACCAGCGCTGTGGCTCTGTCTTGTATAGGGTCACAGCATTATGCTAGGCGATGGCCGTTTTGCGTGGATGTGAATCATATTTTCGCCCAAATTGTTCCTTTTTACCCCACTACGGCAAAGCCAAAAGGAAGGATTATAATTTTTGTTTTTTATTTGCGTCATGTTTTACCGTAGGTAAATAAACGTATTTTCTCTCTTTTTTTCTTTACATTAGTCTCATTCCTAGTGGAACCTACACGGTCTTTACAGGTAGAGCGTAAAATCGGAACCTTTGATTAAGCCAACGTTCGTGTATAAAACTAATTAAAACCTGTTTAAGTTTGTGTCGGCTAGTGTGTGGCACATTTTAAATTCATTACAAATCAGGTCGTGTGTAATGGACTAACTGCTTATTTGTGTGGCGCTAAATACGGGTTAGTGAAGGAATAATGATTATTAGGTATTTATACAAAGCTATAGGCACATAACGTTCATAATATTATGTATAATTTTATAATACCAAAGCGTGCCAAGTTTTCAGTTACCTAGTTTTCTGTTTAAAGCTGTGTAGTTACTGTTTGGCCAGGAAACCATTTCTGTGTACATACAGATGTGGTTTCTTGGAACCAAGGTTCGTTTTAGACCGCAACCACAACAGAGCGATATAATTGAATTACTGAAATCAAACAGAGAACGTTTCATGGTATATATCAAAGCTACCAGTGTTCCTACTGTTTCACTTGAGAGTGGCTGGACCGAATTGGTTATATTTGTTTAATGTTTGTATTTCTCCAAATAAGGTTTTAATTTTAATTCAAATAAAAATTGGAGAAGCTCGTGGCTAAGTAATAACAGCCGCACGGGTCGATCCATCAAGTTAAGCTACGCTTGCCGGGGTTAGTCCGTGGATGGGTGACCATCTTTACATACCGAGACTCCTCCGTGCCTCGGAAAGCACGTTAAGCCGTTGGTCGTGGCTCTTATTCGTGGATCTTTGACAGTCATTACGGGTGGTCAGAAGCCCGAAAGTCTGACAACCAGTCTTACCAAGGGGTGTCGTATTACCCAGTTACTTGATTGTGGAGATCAGATAGGCATTCGCTCCATGTAAAATACTGGTATTCAGCTGCATCCGGTTAGACTGGAAGCCGACCCCAACATAGTTGGGAAAAGGCTAGGCAGATTTTTATTGAAAGCAACATTGGAAAAGATTTTTTCTAAAGGAATTGGAGCGGACAAAGTCTGTCGGTTCCGCTAGACAAAAATATTTTTGAACCGTAAAACGGTCAAACAAACATCCCGTGACGTAGAAATACGAAAACCTAATACCATAAGAACATCAATATAACGTTCTAGGGATTATGTCACCATTATATTAAATATCAGAAAATGAAGCAAATGTTTCGTAACCGAAGCTTCAACTGTCCACTCAGCTGTCAGCGCTTCATCTGACCTTGTTTGAGGGTGAACCCTAAAGAGCCCTTTGACCCTGACCCACACGCAAAACCGTAAATAAACCTTTCAGGTTCAAAATACATCGTTCGACGTAATTGTTACCGAGAATAGATCTTATTTCGGATCGAGAGGATGTTTTTTGACCTCCTGAGACCTCTTGTTATCTTTATTATTAACTTGTTATTACCAAGTTATTATAGGATGGGCTTAGGCTATTTGAGTAATGTAACCTCTAAGGATAAAAAATCTCATTTGTTTGTGTATTCGTTTAGTAATTCTAAACTATTTGACGGATTCAGATGCGATTTTCACCATGATTTTAACAACATAACATAAAATGACGCCTGGGGAATACAGAACGGGTTAGGCAAAGATGTACCTAGAGTAGGTACACCTACATTTCGCCAGTTATGTTTAAGTCAGTACACAGGAATTAAATTTAAGATAGAACGTTGTTTATGTAAGTTGGTGTGTTTTGATAGAGAGGGTTTTTTGTCACCGTCAAGTCAAACCCCGCTGCCATAATTTTCATGACAGCCGTCATTGCGGCCGGTATGTGGCGGCCAACGTTTTTTTAGGAAAGCGTAGCTAAACGGTAATGTTTTCCCATTGTTTGTCTTATTTGTTTAAGTATTTTTATGTGTATTTATTTTTATATATAATTGGAAACATGAATGTATGTATATCTTTATATTTCAATAAATATTTGTTCCTCAATTCTCGCTATTGCACCTACCACTGTATGTCTTTACCATCCAAAGATTGACTGGTAGAAAATGCCTTTGGCATTAAGTCCGCCTCTGTACATTTGTGTGCTTGAAGTATTAAATAAATAATAAATAAATAACAACGCAATATCTCAAATTTTTAACAACGCAATATCAAATTTTCACTGCCCAATTAATATTAATTGGGCAGTGAAAATTTGATATTGCGTTGTTAAAAATTTGAGATATTGATAGTTCAACCGTTCTCATGGATGCAACCAATTATATAATTGGTTGCATCCATGAGAACGGTTGAACTATCGATATCGTTATTAAGTCCGAATAAAAGCTCCAATTTCAGAATTTTTTACAATATTGTTTGAAATTAAATGAAACGAAATTGGATTGCAAGAATTTTATTACATTCCACATGATTGAGTTTATTTACTAGCATGCAAAATTATTAATTAAATCAGCAATAATAAAATTGGAAATCAAAGTTATTCTGATAAGAATGTCAAGCGTTTATCAAATGTGTGTTCACACAGTGCTGTTTTCAAACGATTGATTGGCAGTTCTCTATATGATCTTAGGAATACCTTGACTGCCTCGTTGGTCTAGTGGTCGCTAGCGATACTGCTGAGCATGAGGTCCGGGGTTCAATTCCCGGGTCGGGCAAAGTGTTATTGGATTTTTCCATCAGGCATTTCTCAGTAGCAGCCCGGAGTCTGGATTTGTGCCCGGTTGGTGGCAATAGGTTCGCCACTTATTACATGGGACTTAAATAAAACTAGCGAAATGTGGGTGTACTATAGGTGCACCTCTGCCTTACCCTTCGGGGCATTAATAATCAGAATCTTGTGTTAAACGTAACAGTGTCTCCAAAACGTTGATATATATACATATAAGGCGGATTATGTGTTATCAAATTAACAGCATTCAAAATGTAGGTAGGTACATACCGGGAACTGTTAATATTTTCAGTTCATAAAAACCGGCCAAGTGCATGTCGGACCACGCAGAATGTAGGGTTCCGTAGTTGAGATGAATTTATCCCAAGAACAAACTTAACTTTGTAGTTGAAAAAAAAAAACTTTCATACGGAATGTATGGGAGAACATGGTTTTACAACCGCAAATCTAAGTTGGTCGATAATTACTCGATAACTTGTAAAGCCTACTCAACCGTGATAGTTTTCCTTTTAAATTCTTTATATAAGCTACTGCCGTGAATTTTTTCACATATGTAAAACCAACCATTTAGTGGGCGCAGAATTGACGGGGTCCGCTAGGGCCAATGCCTGCCGAGGCTACGAATAGCGAATATGGGCCGAAAGGGACATCGTGGCCCCCGGCAACAGGGCAACCGAAGGAACACGGGGGGTTTTAGTCAGTAAGAGTCTGACACGCCCTCCCGCTTCACCCAGAGCGGGAGAAGTTATTTGATCATTTCACACCCAAAAAAAAAAGGGGGGGGACACTTGACTCTAACAAAAATTTGCTTCTTAAAGCTTAATATAGCAAACCGATTTCTGAATTCAAAAATAGTCTTAACACACTCACAATGTTTTTGAAAGACCTTTCCAACGATACCACAAACCAAGGGATAGAAAAAAAAAAACATCCCCACTTTACGTGTAGGGAAGGTACCCTAAAAAAAAATATTTTTCATAATTTTATTTTACCACTTTGTCGGCATGATTAATATGTATATACCCATGCCAAATTACAACTTTCTAGTACTAACAGTCTTGGAGCTAGACCGCAGACAGACAGACAGACATGACGAAACTATAAGGGTTCCTTGTTTACTACGGAACCCTAAAAAGAGGTTTACATGAAGTCAAAGTAAAAAGATACAAAAAAAAGGTTATTTATTTATTACAGCCCGTCGCCAAATGAATTTTCTAGTCGCTGGCCCTTGAATATATAATTTAATGATTGCTCATTAAAGCTCAATTTTGTATGATGGCAGATTTTGTAATTAGAATAATTAACGCAGCCAATCAACTCTTTAATAAATGTTCGACGCGGAAAGGTGTTCACAAGCGATCATTTCCACAAAGTGGTAATAAGTTATTAAGCGATCTGCGTTGAAATTTACTCAAAGGAATTTTGGATTTTGGATCAGATAATAATTTGAGAGAAGACTGAGACACATTTACAAAAATAGTACATTATGATAGAAGTGTGTAATGATCAATGCAAACGCGTTTTATACGACGTTTTTCAGCACACTTGCGAGGAAAAATACATACTTGTTGTCAGAACGTATGCTACAATAACATAATTATAGAGATATGATACATTTAGATTTATAAAGTTCCACCAAGTTCAACTGACCTTTGTTGCCAGTAGGCATAAAAAGGCATAAAGTTTCTTTGATGAGATTAAAAAAGTGCACATCTATAATAGTTATCTATGGCGCTCTAGTGCGGTAATATAAAGTAAAAAGCAACCGTGTTTGATACACTGCATTATGAACCTAAAAACGGTTCACTATGAGCCACTTTACAGGTGAGTGTGTTGAAATAGTAGATTGTTTGCCTAGGGAGTAATAGCAAGCAACTATTTTAAAGGCGAGAGTGTTTCTTTGAATCCAGAGCGGAGCGAAGGATTCTAAAGTAGAATCCTGAGCGCGGCGAAGGATTCAAAGTACGTCACTCGAGCTTAAAATAGTGTTGCTCCCGAGATGGACACTCTACTTTTTATCACCCTCTGTGAGAAAATAAGTACCTAAGTGCAACTTACGAGTAAGAATATTACCTACGTTTATTTATTTTATTCTCACTACTTGGGGAAGATACACACATTTTTAGGGTTCCGTAGCCAAATGGCAAAAAACGGAACCCTTATGGATTCGTCATGTCTGTCTGTCTATCTGTCTGTCCGTCCATATGTCACAGCCACTTTTTTCCGAAACTATACCTAAGAACTATGCTGTTGAAACTTGGTAAGTAGATGTATCCTGTAAACAGCATTAAGATTTTTACACAAAAATAGAAAAAAAAACAATAAATTTTGGAAACTCAAATTTTTCATCATCAATTCCTCCAATTCCAAAACTGAATAGTTTGCGCGAGAGAGACTTCCAAAGTGGTAAAATGTGTGTGTGTCCCCCCTGTAACTTCTAAAATAAGAGAATGATAAAACAAAAAAATATAATTATATGATGTACATTATCATGTAAACTTCCACCGAAAATTGATTTGAATGAGATCTAGTAAGTAGTTTTTTTTTAATACGTCATAAATCGTAAACCAAAAATACTATTATTAAAACATTGATCAAAGTTACAACGAATTACAAGAACTTTTTATTATGTTACTTGCTGCTACGGAACCCTTCATGGGCGAGTCCGACTCGCACTTGGCTGCTTTTTTATAAAACGTTAAATACAAATTTGAGTTAACTATTACGAACAAAAGCGGAATGTATTTCGCGTGTTTTTTAATATTTACAACCTCCTTTTTATTTTGGCTCGCGCGTAATTTTCTTTATCATTCAGCCTGTTACTTGTTCATAAAATGTTCGTGATTGATCTCTTTGGTGATTGGAACTTTTACTAACAATATCCACATTCCAAATTCGAATCACTTTTAGTCCCTAGGGATTAAAGAACTATTTTGGTCCCTGTTTGTGAAGAATAAACTAGCTCTTTTTTAATAGATGCGATAAAATATTTTTACGTGGTCACATTGTATACGAACTTAAATATCAAGAATTAAGGAATTTAAATGTGCTTTTCTCTTATTTTCAAATTTTCACAAAAGTAGGTAGCTGATGCAATTTAGATATCAAGAAGTTACAGGTTAGTTATGGAATATAGTCGACGGTACCTTTAGATAGATTGGACTATAGATTACCTATTAACAAAATACAAATTATCATCACACACTGTGCGCCAATAAAAACAAAAAAAAAAACTATGAAATAATAGAGTTTCTTTTTTAATTTTCAAATTGATTGGTTTTCATATATACATACATAAACGCACGCCTTATTCCCATGGGGGTAGGCAGAAACTACAGAACGCCACCTGCTACGATCCTTACATACTCCTTTTGCCTCGTTTACGTGCATACATCTGGTCATACACGCACGCCGGTTGCGAGTACTACACACCTGGCCTTTCTGAAGAACGTCACCAATAAGGTCAGTATAAGTCCTCCTAGGGCGTAGCAAAAATGTAAATTTCATAATTTTAATTAAAATTATTAATACATTAATCTGGTTTTCACATCTATCGGCACTCTGAGCAACAATTATATATATTTTTTTATTTATTAGTCAAAACACACATAAATGTTAATGTGTGTTTTGACTAATAAATAAACTTTATTTAAGACTAATAAAAAATTAACTTAAAATTCAACATAACTTTTATTGCTTGCGCGCAACACTTTCCCCTATCAAAAATAGCTCAAGCGTCTGAAGAAGATTTCCCTTAAAAAACGCAATAAAGTAAAAAAAAACAGTTAACTGTCAAAATAAACAAAAAGGCAGGACATATTGGTAGTTCACAAACGTGCAGTTTTAATTTCACATTCTGTCGATACGTCATATCGAATAACAAGAGATAATCCACTCGAACCAATCAGCGTGCATGTATTCGGAACCATTTACTCGAGTTTTTATTAAGTAGCACGGGCACTACACTAATTGACAGATATTGTAAAATTGATATTGCAGTAATCTGCAATATCAATTTCATCAACAATATCAATTTTATCAATGGCTGTTGAGAAGATTATAAAAGCGGAAAAATAATTTAATTGAAATTGTATTTCTGTTTTAAATTGTCGGTATAACTTGACAGTGCAAGATAGAACATAATAATATAAGTTATAAATAAAATCCTAATAAATCCTAACTGTATAATATTATAAAAGTGAAAGTGAGTTTGTTTATTTGTTTCTTTGTGTATTTGTCTTTGGATCAGTATTTTAGTTTTTTGACACCGACTTCCGAAATTAAAGTTACTTTTCTATTTGTAGTTTGGAAGTCGGTTGTATTTTTTGTAAAAAAGTTTTTTTTTTCCCTGTTTAGTGGGTTGGTTTGTAATTCATCTAAGTTACAATAGCCTTATATCAACTACTCATCAAAAATACCCAAATCGCTATAGATGTGCCTATAATATTTGGAGAGTTCTCTCGATTTCTCCAAGATCCCATCATCAGATCGTGACCAAATGACAGTGGGACCAACTTGAAAGTATACCCTTTCAAACAAAAAATAATTTTTCAAATCGGTCCAGCCGTCTCCGAGTAATCGGAGAACATACATAAAAAATTAAAAATATTGCGACGAATTGAGAGCCTCCTCCTTTTTTTTTAAGTCGGTTAAAAAGAGAAAGTGAGTTTGTTTATTTGTCTATTTGTTACGCTTTCACGTCAAACCGGGTTTACGGATTTGGATAAAATTTGGCACATTATTGGAAACCATGAATTGGGTTAGGACATAGGATACTTTTTATCCCAGTAGTATGTTCCCGTGGGCTGATGACCGACTTCCACGCAAGCAAAGCCGTGGGCAAAAGCTAGTTGTAAAAAAAATTGCGAAAGTCTTTTTTTCATTTGCAGATTAACTTATTAATTCTTAGGTGCTTTGAGAAATAGCGATAATAGCTAGCGGCTAGCGGATAAGATACGATAATAATAACATGAAATAAAATGCAATGATTTTTTAACTAGAAAGTACTAAAAACCATACCTCGGATACTATTGTTGAACTGATCCATTGGAATGGGTAAAAAACGTTCAACTAATAATCGAATGAGAACTTTTTGGAACACAGGGACAAAAGTTCAGTTTCGCCTCTCTGTCCGAGAAGCGACGGTATTATTATTCTCATCGCGTCGCCGTTCGATAAAAGGGGGGCGCGTGCGTTTCACGAATTCTGTATCAGAGTTCCTGTTGTTGAAGAAAAATATATTAACCGTTTAACTTTACTTGTATTATCATTGTTTTTTTGTAGTTTTAGTTTCGAAACACTTGAACAAATAATTATTGTTGGATAAAAATAAAATAATTAATAATTATATTCGGCTTATCTAGAACGTGTCTAACAATAACAAACACTTAAAAAACTAAAAAAATAATTCAATTACATGCTTTTTGAATTGTCAATGTCAAGGGGTCGGTCAGACACAAAATATTATTTTTACGAAAAAATTGCCATGCAACCCTCAAGGAATAAAAGCTAAAATAAAAAATAAAATAAAATAAAAATAAGAAAGGAGCATTTTAAACTAACAAAAAAATAGTAACGACCTGTGCGAGGCCAAAAAGGCCCATATCTCAGCATAAAGCTGCGATATTATAATAAATACCGCGGCGCTAGTATTCTGATAGGGCCCGCTGTGATGCCACGGACACACCTACGGACATATATAAATCCCTCTAAGGGATTATAAAATAAATAAAACAATAAAAAATTATAATATAAACAAATAATAAAAAGCAAAACTAAAAATAAATAAAAACAAAAAAAAAACAAAAAAAAAAAAAAAAAAAAAGAATCGACGTACGCCCGACGTGACGTTCCAACCACCACATCACTTGTCTGGTATGGACTATTATAATCTATGGTGACAAGCGAAGGGACGCGGGAGTATATTATCTATAGCGCGATTCTGCGATGCAATCGGCTGTCAGTTTAGCTGTGCAGTGTTTTTGGAGTAAATAAAGAGTCCAAGAATAAGCGTATAGCAAGAATATACGTTTCTATTTAACATCTTAACGAGTAGGTGCTAGTTTTTCATTACAAATCGCACTTTAATCTTAAACAGACCCCGTTCTTCCTTTTAAGGTCAAAACTCTAAAAATTTAATTTAACCACCAAGAAGGATCAAATCAGAGCCTAAAGGAAAATTTGGGAAAATGACATTGTTTATACAATTTTAGCGTAATGAGTGGGTAGCAAGTCGCGAGGCCACGTGTAGCGGGGGTAAGAAAACATAGAAACAACGTGACGCTTATTCTTCTATTAAAGGATTAAAAAACACGTGTATCTTAGAAACTTTCCATTTAAAATTAAAACGGAAAATTTCTTGCAATTTTTTTATTTTATTTGATTACTAGATGGACCCAGGAATCTTGCATTTTGTGACTTAAAAGTACATATGACTTTTAATTTACTTGATATGTCTATGCTTGAAATAAGTGAAGGTTTTTGTCAAAACAAGATTTTTTATAATCAGGTCAATAAGTTCAGGGATAACCTCCTACAAACAATTTTTCAAAGAACCTTACCTCTTTATCAATTAAGTACTAGCTTCTGCCCGCGACTTCACCCGCGTGGACTTTTTGATAATTATTTATTTATCCTATGACACTTGGCAATACTATAGCGGTGTATAAATGTTCAGGAGATTACTCCATAAATACAAATTCACAAATTTTACCTTTTTATAATATTAGCAGATTAAGTAAAGATAACGTATTGTATTATTAATAAAGTGTTGAAGGTTTATATTAAGTGGAATAAGTAGTAAATTGAGTAAGCAGACCATTTGTCACGTAGAGCGTAAGCCACTCTCGCAGCGCGCGACCCAACCGACAACTCGATTAAAATGGCTATATCTAGAGATAGTTTTAATACGCCAGAGATGTAGAACTCCTTTTTTTAATAATGTGGATGGTAAAAGTATCATTTTCCATAGAAGAAAAGATCATAAGCAGCTTCTCCTTGATATATTTTTGCAGAACAAAAAAATAATATTCTGTGATTAAAAACCGGCCGGACTCGCACACGAAAAATTCCGCACCACCGTATAATATTTACCAAACAACGTCGAAAAAAACAAATATCTTGTATGTAATATGTAATGTATTATGTAATATATCTTGTATATAACGAAAAAATAAAATAATTAAAGGAGGTCCTTTAATTTTTTTTTTTTTTTGTTTTAGCGGCAATGGAAAATACGTAATCTGTGGTCTATTACGGTTCATGAGATAGGTACCTACAGCCCACTGACAGACTGACGAACGGACAACGGAGGGCAATAGGGTTCTGTTTGGCACCCTTCAGGTACGGAACCCTAAAAACCGATTGTTGTTGCACTCTATAGGTGGTTTTTTCGGAAATCTTTTAAATCGAAATGAATTTGTTTTTGACTAACTCGTCGCAACTGATTCAATTATTGATCAAAAAAAACTGGATAAATCTACTGAAATGATAAAGAGTAAAAATTTTAACGCTCGCTTCCAGTATCACAAAGATTGAAAATAAAAGATAAAAGAGGGTTTCATACCAGCAGCAGATCATACAAAATTCCCAACTCGGTCAAGGGCAACTAATGCATAAAAACTTTGTCCTTGAAATGCTATTGTACGAACCTTTTCCCGAGTATTTCAGGATCCTAGTCTTACCAGGCAGAATAATATTATCTGTGTTTTATACACACTACGTGTAACAATAAATTAATAGTGTATATTTTAAGGTGTGACAGTAAATATTCACGAATAGAGACAACTGTACTATGGCATTCATGCTGACTAAAAAAAATTACTGTTTCATACAAAAATGCTTTGCCTTGTTGCCTATACTATTAAAATGTATGAAAATGTTGATATTGTTCCATAGCAAAAGTTGTCAGTACTCATGAGTAACTAAATTTTATTTTACTTTTACATAGCTACTTACATCTCTGTTTTTTGACGCTTGATCGTCCAATAAAAATTAAGAGGACGTCGACATTACACTTTTTGAAGCGGGCTGCGCCACTGTCGGTGAAGTATCATGCGGCGAGGCACTAACTGGGTTCAGCACGGTTCACTGTTATACTCTGGGGTTCAAATATCTTGGGCATGTGGTTACCGACAATCTTGGAGATGATGTTGACATGGAGAGGGAGCGCAGGGCATTGTCAGTTCGGGCGAACATGCTGGCCCGCAGGTTCGCTAGATGTACAGACGCGGTGAAAGTAACTTTATTCAAAGCGTATTGCACATCTCTGTACTCGGCGAGCCTGTGGTTCAGATATACCCAAAAGGCTTACAATTCTCTGCGCATCCAGTTTAATAATGCCTTTAGGGCGCTGTTACGTCTGCCGCGCTTCTGCAGTGCGTCAACAATGTTCGCTGAGTCACGCACAGACGGCTTTGATGCCACCTGGCGCAAAAAGACAGCCTCACTGCTAAGCAGATTGCGTGGAAGCAGTAACAGCATCCTGAATGTCATAGGCAATAAGTTAGACAGCCCACTGGTGTGGAGCCTCACCCAGAGGACTAAGTCTCTCTTAGTTATTAGGTACTAACATAGTCTATAAGTTCATACTAACAATATAAATGTAATGGATCAGTGTTGTCTGAATAAATATATTATATTATATTAAAACCGAGTGCATAAAAATATTTTTACACAGGTTACATGTTGAAGATGGTATCAGTTTTTTTTTAATTTTTTTTCGTTTTTCGACGTTGCTATGCAGACACTCTGTAACCGAAAGGCTGAGCGACACCAAAATTACCTAACTGACTCTCATGCACAGCATTTGCGTTTTGGTAAGATAATCACAGCCTATGATTGGCTTACCAAAACAGCAACAGACAATAAAATCGCTAGACAAGAGTTTTCTGTAGAAATGTTAGCAAATTGATGAGTTGATTAGCCTTCAGAAACTGACCTTAGCCATCTTCTTCTTCTTATTACATTCCGAAATGCAATATTAGTCGGAGCAAACACTTGAATAATTTGGAATACTTCCTTTCAGCATCGTTGATGCTAACATCGTATGTTGTACACAGGAATACGTATCAAGCCTTTGGAAACTGGATGGAATACGTCTGTAAATGTGGGCGTAACATTTTCCTCTACAACGCAAAATTAAATATTCGTTGGAGCACTGCCTGGGATAAGAACTTGATTAATTTCAAACTCAATGTGACTGATACTAACAACGACATACAAAGTGATATGTATAGGTTGAGCCGCTTACAGACTCTTTCACCACATGAACTAAGCTTCCATCTGTATATGTAGTCGACTTAAATTATTTTAATTATTACAGACTGTATCGCCACCGGAACTAAGCTTCGATCTGTATAGTTGACTATAATTATTTTAATGATTACAGAATGTATCGCAAACTGCGGGTCTAAAACGTCCACATTAAGCAATTCCTATAAAAGCAATTCATTTTCTGAATTGCTTCACATATTTTAGCTGAATCATATTCAATTTAATTCATATCAGAATTATATTTGGTGATAATATAACCACATGAAAAAATGAAGACCGTAATCTTACCGGATAATTTTTCTTTACGGTTTTTATTAACAAATGAGATTTTTATTTTATTTCTACAGTTTAAATGTTATTTCATTATTGTACTACAAAACTGTCACACAGATGAATTACGTAATATGAATTGAACGCAGATAATATTATGGATTGTCAGTTTGTGACAGTTTGTGTGATTCATAATAAATATAAAAAATTATGATTCTGCCAAAGCGGCCGTTTTAGCCCCCTGAACTAAACTTCCATCTGTATAGTCGACTATAATTATATTAATAACTAGCTCTTCGCCTGCGACTTCGTCTGCGTTGGTTTTGGATCTTTTCTTTAAAAAAATTAACAGCTTCTCCACCTCTTTAGCCTTCAACGCTAGAAATTATTATTTGCTATGTAACTTCTAACAGTATTAAAAGTAAATTCCAAAAATTACGATAACTTTATTTCACAACATCCGATATTAATGAAACATAGCCTATATTCTGCTCCAAATTAATCTCTATTTACCTGTGAAAACTACATGAAAACACGTTCAGTGGTTCTGGAGATGTGCGCGTACAAACAAACAAACAGACAGACAGAAATTAATTTAAAAATCGCCCATCCTTTCTATTTAAATTATTTTTCTTCAATGAACAGACACTATTCTCATGATTCTACTGTTTGACTATATCTATATTTTGTAATGTATAATCTGGTGTACAATAAAGTATATATTATGTATAAATACAAGTCGACGTCGTATTGGCTTTATCACTTTTTACAACAATACAACTAACTTAAAATAATCTGCTCAGCAGTGGGTAGAACAAGGCTGCCAATGATGATGACGACATAGACCAGACCTTGTCGTTTTATGACATGCAAGTGAGATTCAACCATAGTGAACTAATTACAAGGTCAACTATACCTATTTAGTCCGTACGCAAAGTACGTGGATACCAGCCCGGATACTTACTAATACCTATTTTGTGAGAGCCACTGTGGCCTACGACTGTTCTACGTAGTTTTACGACGCGCCTACGAGCTACGGCTACACGCGACGTGACTTCTGTCTACGAGAACGGAACTATAAAAAAGAACCACGCAGCTTGAACCACTTGGCTCGTAAACCGTGTGCGCTGTAATGGATGTGCAGCTTTATCATGGATTAACAAGCGAAAACAATCAAGCTACTTAATGGCTCACCAAGGCTACAAATCAAATTAGTCCTTCCGTACGAGACATTTTCAAATTTATCCTCGACTGGCTGCGTCCCCCGTGGTTTCCACCTGCATAAGTTTCGATCCCGTGGGGATATCGGAATGAAAAGTATTCTATTCTATTAATTTTTTTTCTAACTTGAACAGACAGCTGTGCTGCTGGGTAGTTTGTTGCGCCACTTCTTCTTCCCAGCTAAAGGCGCTAGGAAGTGGTGAAGGGTGGGCGTTTTTGGGAGACTGTCTTATGTAATTTTGACGTTCGAAAAGTGCTGATTCTCAGCCTAGTTTGAATAAATGACTTTTGAATTTAAAGTTTGAATTTTCTGTGTTAACCCAGGTTATAAACTATCTGTGTGCCAAATTTCATCTAAATCCGTTCAGTAGTTTTTGCGTGAAAGAGTAACAAACATCCATCCATCCATCCTCACCAACTTTCAAATTTATAATATTAAAACAACCGACTTCCAAAAAAAAACACTACAAAGTGAAAAATAACTTTAATTTCGGAAGTCGGTGTCTTGGGTTTTGTGTTTTCGTTTTTTGCCACCGACTTCCGAAATTAAAGTTATTTTTCACTTTGTAGTGTTTTTTTTTGAAAGTCGGTTGTTTTTTTTTGTAAAAAGTTTTTATTTTTCACTTTTTAGTTGTGGTATCTACCCCACACACATTCGAATACCACTACCTGCTATCAGTGACAGACTTATCATATCATTAAATGGGACCAATTTGGGAGCATACACTTTCAAACAAAAAAAGAATTTTCAAAATCGGTCCACAAAAGACGGAGAGATCGGTGGACATACATAAAAAAAAAAAAACAAACATACGCGACGAACATATAACCTCCTCCTTTTTGGAAGTCGGTTAAAAATCATGATCATTTAATCATTTTTTAACATAGGTACAATAAAACAGTTGTTTAAAAAAATTACAAGCCCGCTATGTTATACCAGAAGGCTTACAAAGTCTTTTTTTCATATTTTTTCCGCCGTTTATCGTGTATTTATTTCGATATCTGCTCATTATAAAGACTTGCACTGTATATATAAATAGGAAATAGGATTTCTAATTTTATCCATTTCGACATACTAGGTAATCGTTTGTTATACTAAAACATAACATAACATCACGCCTGTAATCCCCGAAGGGTTAGGCAGAGGTGCTCCTATAGTACACCCACGTTTTGCCAATTATGTTCAAGTCCCATGTAATGTACTAAAACTTAGCGGGAAAACATGACTAAGAATTTAAAAGGACAGCACCTAATTTAGTTTGGTGGTTCTCGAACAAGCAGACAGAGAAAAGGTTTACGTTTGATGAAATGTAGGTAAGACTTGTGTGACAAAACTATTGTGTTCTGCGGATAGTGAAAACCCAGTTTAAACGAGTACTCTCGGACCGAGTGCGCTTATATGAGCTAGATAGTATACATAGGAGTCCACTCGGAATTTAGTTGACACGTTACGAGTTCAGCGTCAAAGTAGCATTTAATTTTGTCTCTTTTCACGCATCAAGATGACGACTGATCAGCTGCTGCGAGGTATAGATGTTGTAGCAGATATGTTAATCCCCAACACTTCTTCCGCTTTATATAGTTCTACAAACCTCATAGTGACACGTTCATTCCTCTTTTTCTTAGTTGGTGCCATTTAGTTTTTATAAAATGATCCAAGTGAACTTGTAAAAATAGAACCGCCCCCGAGTCCACTCTGATAAGATGCCGCTGTCCAAGTACGCTCGGATCACGTGTTTATAAAATGATCCAAGTGAACTTGTAAAAATAGAACCGCCCCCGAGTCCACTCTGATAAGATGCCGCTGTCCAAGTACGCTCGGATCACGTGTTTATAAAATGATCCAAGTGAACTTGTAAAAATAGAACCGCGCCCGAGTCCACTATGATAAGATGCCGCTGTCCAAGTACGCTCGGATCACGTGTTTACACGCTACGAGTAGCGTCCGAGTAGACTCAGTCCGAGAGTACTCGTATGGTGAAAACCCGGCTTAAATATTAAAAACCACACTCGGTTAGTTGTTTCTCATTTCCGTTCGTCAGTACAGTCATGAGCATCAATTTGTCATTTTGTACACTGAGCAAACTTCAAAAACGTTTTTTCTCCTAAAATTATAATGTATTATGAGCATAGGATCATCGAAGCCATGCTAGTATGAAAAAGGTCTTGTCCTTCAGTTTTAATCTGGAAAACCTTCAACATAGTAACAAAAAACAATCAATGACAGACAACTCAAAGCCTCTACTGTGTGTTGGGTCTAAAAGCATGGAATTTTGCACAAAGAGTACCTACTAATGAAGGATTGAAAAAAAAAAAATACCCAAAGGGACATCTTTGTAAGGAATTTTGTCATTTTTGCCAATGAGAATATCCCGTACGGATTGTAAGAATTTTGCTAACTGTACATATGTTGACGCCCGTGACTGTACAGATAGCAGAACAGGGTCGGTGCGCCAACCGCGTATTTGGTTTGAATCCTGGTTATATTACGTGTTCTTGGCTTCAGCTCTCTCCTTCTTAATCAACAACTTTTCCTATTGGTGCAATAATTCAAGGTATGTTATTGGAACGAAATTCTTTACCGTGTTTGTAAAGTTTCAGAAATCGTCACGCTAAAAGTGTTAATACTTACGACTGTCTTCTTCTGGTTCAAAGAGAAAGAAAGAGAGAGAGAGAGAACGCCTGCAGAAAAAATCAAAACAAAAGAGTAAAGTGATTACAGTGTCGTGGGATAAACCTGCATGCCGGAGAGAGAGAGAGGAATTTGGTCAAAATGTAAATCTAATATGGTGGCCGCGATTATTTCCAAATTTTTCGTCATGGATGTCGTTTTCATAGTTTTCGAGAGTGTTAAAGCCGATGTGAGGTCAAATTGTAAATCCGAGCTGCAAAAATATTGTTTTTGTTTTAAATCATACGTGAGAAAGAACTTCGTTCCTAACGGAGGTCCCTCGACCGCACACGTTTTTTTATTTTTTCCAACTGGGTCGCACAAATGTGGGTCAATATGAAAGCTATATGCCTTCTTTACTACACTACCTATCTCTTCTTGCATTTCCTCGTATTGGTATGATCATAATGACAACTAAGTACTTTTTGATAAGACTTTTTTGGCCCACTGTGGGAAAAGGCCAGGGTGGCCTTCCGACTCTCTTGCAACCTCTCACTGTCCAGAGCTGTAAAACACTACACTTTGTTACCTTTCAACAACTACAAACCATGTTTAAAACCAGAATCCCCGCGAAATTTCGCAGTTTTTTTTTAACTTGCTCTTTATGGTCATGAGCTATTCGAATTTCAAAAAATATTAGGCCAAGGTCTTAAGGGGGAGGCGAGAAAATTGATTCGCTGTTACAATGTATAACAGATATTAACCAATCAGCAAAAGCGGTAGGCTAGGCTGAATATATAGGGTGTAGGAAGTATATTCCAGGATGTAGTGCCGAAGAAAAAATTGCCTTATTAGTCTGACATTACCAATATGTAACAGCAATCATCACGCTAAATCTTCTACTATGAAGAAACCTTTGTAAACAACAACATTCACTCATCAATTATGAACTTTGTAGCCATAACTCCTCAAAATGTAGTTTCCCTATATTAATATAAGAATTTATTATGGTACGTACATTACATCGCCGCAGGGAGCACCAATACTCAGCATGCCCATCTGGCGGACGCCTGGCTTGTCGCCAAACGCTATTTGCGAATTTTAGATACGATTCCATGTAATTATGTTGGTAATGCAATTCGTCTGATATGACACTACCTCCAGTTTCAAAAAAGTTTGAAGTTAAATGCAAATACATACCGTCATCTATCTTGATCAAATCTTGATTTAAAACAAAATCCAATATTGCAGGAAATTCACATAATATTACGATACCGGTTTTGAACAATTTAGCAAAATTGCGCACTAACTTATAAAACTGTAATTAAAGCAGCAATTTTCACTACGGATCCTTTGACATTTTTCCACCTAGTAACAGAGGCATGACAGAATAATAACCTTTGACTTGGCAGCGTATCCATTCAGCTAGGGCGCCGTTTGGAACAGATGTCAGAATCAAAAGTTGTTACAACAATACGAGCTCTTCACAGGAGGACCGAAAACTGCGCTGCAACAAATGACTACACGCTTACTTTGTTATTCCACAGTTTCAAATGACAAAGTGGCGGGGTGGCGCTCGTTTTGACTTGTTCTCCTCTCGACTTTCAAAGTTATTTTTGTAGTATTTTTATAGTAGAACAGCCTTGTTGGTTCAGTGGTCACAAACGCTTCCGAACGGGCAGTGTTATTGGGTTTTTACATCTGGAATTTCTAAGTAGCAGTCTGGAGTCTGTATTGTGCCCGGTTTTTGGCAATAGGCTCGCCCCCTATTACATGGGACTTGAAACGAAACTGGTGAAGAGTGGGTGTACAGGTACACTGAAATCTGGGCCTTCAGGTAACACAGGCTTAATTATTGTAATGTTATATTGTTTTTATAGTTTAACTAGCGACCCGCCCCTGCCTCACAAGGTTTTTACGACTAGACCATGACTGGACAAAACACAGAGATTTTGTAATTATCTATGTGTTTAATATCAATGTGTTGTACCTTTAAACCTTCGGGAATACATTCTTAAAATTATATTGAAAACCTCATCAAAAGCCGTTGCGTATTTTAGAAGAACAACGCGGACATACTGACTAACGTGAAAAGCGACTTTGTTTTATAATATGTATAGATTACTAATGTTAATACCTTGAGTTTATTTCGCCATTTCTACTCAGGTTTAGCCAGATAAGAAATGTTGTTGACTTCTAGCTTATTTTATTTTTCAATATGACGTGTCAAAGTGATTCCGATATCCTATTTACTGAATAAACAAAAAAATATCATTTCATTTCATTGGCTGATTGTAGCTTTTGTTAAGGTAAAATAAAAATAAAAAATAGGTGCTGACAAATAAATGTGGTCTCAAAAAAAAAACAGTGGCACTCAGGGAGTGCTGACAGAAGTGAAAACTTGAAAAAAAATCGGCACCGCGTTAATTAACGCGTTAATGTCTTTTACGCAGTGTCGGTAAATTGCGTTAGTGTCGCGAAATCATTGATTTAGTCCCATTTCTAAAATCCTAACGTGCCTAAAGAAATTTCACTTCAATAACTGAATCTTACATGCACAAACATCTTGATCCGGATAAAAACTGGTTATTTTAAAGCTTCCAACCGATCTAAACTTTTTTGAATAATCAGTTAGTCAACATCAATAACAACGAAGCCTCTAAAACCTCGACTTTTGGATAGAAATGACTCTACCATACAAAATTAATTAATACGATTGTCATACAACAACAGAGAGTACTTGCATCTTCGACGTAGTTTGGTCTCATTAAGTTCTCAAAAATTAAAACAAAAATCCCAGCTTTGAACAGAACTTACTTCACTCTAATGGTTTGCCAACTGCTTAAGTTGACCTCTTGTTTGCAAGTATCAATAGATTTGGAAGTCATCAGTGGTCGCCTTTTACTATTCATACAAACATTCCGTACTTATACATTAATATTGTAGGGATGTAATTATTAAGCGTTACATCGCTTGACATTATGTACGTCTATTGAGTCTCAGAACCTTGTTTCTGAATTGAGAATTTGAAGTCGAGAACTTGTCAATGTTCTCTGCTTTAGCGTTACTTAAGGTGGCTAACTTCAATGTAGCCCGCGAAATTCTAATGTACTTACGTTTTTTGCAAAGTATTTTTGATTTTCTCTGGGCTTTTTCTTACGAAATGAGTTTGACTAGTCCTCAACTTCAAATTCTCCATTCAGAAACTGGGTGTAACTTCGGGTGAAAACGAGAAAAAGAATTTGACTGAAGTTTTACGACGTACTTTAAAATATTTATTTTATAAAGAATACCAACAGTATATACATTCAACATTGGCTTACAAAAGTATTTAGGAAAAGTATTACTGCTAATGTGTATACAAATTATAGGTGTACCACGTACATAACAAAACTTCGTCAATTCCGTACGAGACTTTTAACCAGCTCGGAGTCTCAAGACCTCTGTGCGACACAAGCCACCAATTAATAAAATTGTATCCACTTCCATTTCCTTCTTTTTAGGTCTTTTTTGTTATTTAGTTAAATATTTCATCGTAGTTGTGAACATAATTAATTTCTATTTTTATTTTGTAACTAAATCAACTAACAACAAATAAAACGTCCTGTAATCATTAAATTCTCTGCTAGTGCTGTGCACTTCTGTAAGTGATGAATTCACAATACCTAAAACTGTATGTGATTTTTGTATGTGTAAGTTTAAGTGAGTAAGTCGTTGAGGTGCCAAATAAATAAATAAAATAAAATAATTAATCAGTTCACTTATTGGCTGTACTGGCAATTTGCAAGTAAAATTAAAAATTACACTCGGTAGCTACTTAGTTAAGTTAAAAGTGTTTAGACGGTTGTTTTTATTTTTTCTAAAGCTTAGTTGTCTTGTTATCAGAGGCTTCACTTTTGTTCATGTTTGTCTTTCACTCGAAGAAAAACGTCTGCACAAAAAATGAATCAAAAGTTACTTTTTTGTGCACAGCATGAATTGCAACGGGCGCCTCGAAATAACTTTATACACTTCCATTATTTTTGTTTACTTTTCATTTAAAAAGTATTTCACAACAATGCTTTTGTGAAATAACAAAGACGAAGTCAAGGGTTCTTTTAATATTTATTTTCACGAAAAGATCTTAGGAAGTTCACAATAAAAACAAGTTACAGAATCGCACAGTTTGTACTAAAAAACTGTTGAATTTATTAAGACCAAACTATTGTTGGGCCGCCTTTGCGCCGACTAAAGAATGAGTGTTCTTAAAAGCATCGTTTTTATCAAGTGGATAGGAAACCTGATTGTTGTTGCAGCCTTTGAAAAACTCACTGAAGGAACTTATTAATTTTCTATTCATTTGTAGACTGAGTATCGGGTTCGAGGAACTGAAGAGTTACTAGAAGAGAAACCTTTGTAAGAGGAAGAATTTAATTTCAAACGGTAACAACAACTCATAAACTGAAAGTGTAGGCGCCCTCGTAATTGCTTTATTTAGTTACTAGATTTCGCCAGCGGCTTCGTCCGCGTGATATCTTTATATATAATAGCCTATTATGTTACTCATTGATAATAGCATTCGAATGGTGAAAGAATTTTTAAATCGATCTAGTAGATTTTGAGTTTACTCATTACAAACAAAAATACAAACACACAAAAATACTAATCTTTTATTTTTATAATATTAGTATAGATTTAACACTAGCAACCCGGCCCTGCTTCGCACAGTTTTCAGCGCTTGATATAAGCAGTGATAGCCTAGTGGTGTGACCGTCAGACTGCCAAGTCATAGGTCTCGAGTTCGAAGCAAGGCACGCACCTCAAACTTTTCGGATTCATGTGTGTATTATATAATTATACACCTAAACCTTCTTCGTTAATCACTCTGTCCATTGGTAAAGACCGTATGAAAATCCGTTCGGTAGTTTTTAAGCGTATAATTAAAAATTCGAATTCTATCATGCCCGTAATCAATTCATTAGTGAACCGATCCAACGATGTTGCATTTCGGCATTCGGCATCTTTTAATCGCCTACCGAATGGTCAAAAAATTAAATGGGCCGATGAACTTGACCATTTATTCCTATGTAAATTTATCAGTACCGTGTGAAGGTGGAATAAAATAAAAATTAACATTCACTGGTGTGAAGTGTCTGATATCAGTTTATAAATATTTATATATCGTTTATTGTACACCACAAAAATACATAACAAAAAATAAATCAAACATTACAAAATATACAATGGGCAGCCTTATTGCTTTCCGCGATCTCTTCCAGGCAACCTTGGAATAGACAGGAATTTGCCTGGACATAAAATGAGGCTGTCATTGGTGCAAATAATAAGTATACAATATACTAGAATAGATACACAAATATAATATATACATTTCCTAACACATAGATATATACATAAACTAGCTGCGCCCCGCGGTTTCACCCGCGTAAGTCTCGATCCTGTGGGAATATCGGGATAATTATATGTGTTAATCTAGGTTATAACCTATCTGTGTGCCAAATTTCATCCAAATTGGTCCAGCCGTTTGAGCGTGAAGAAGAGACAAACATACACACACACTCACAAACTTTCGCCTTTATAATATTAGTCTGATACATACATACTTACTAAATATATAAGCAACAAAAATAAATGAAAAAAGATCACAACGACAAGTAATGTTCCTATAAGAGGCTCTTAAATACACTCTCTTCACTCTTCTCTTACTCTCTCGTCTCTTTTATTCTGATTATTCGAGTTAATTATCTTTTTTTTATGCACGTGTTAAACTTATTTTCGTTTTTTTTCTTGCTTAATTAAAACGATTGCATTCAACAGGCAATTTATTTAATCGTATGGCGGAACAAGAAAACGTTATAATAAGTATTTATCTTATACAATCCAAAATGTCGTTAAATAAGCTAGAGAGCGCAAAAAGCAAAATGTTTTTTGTTTGACATTGAGTGGAATCTCAGTGGAGCAGTGAAAGCACGATAAAAGTTTATGAAGATGAACCAAGGTAAACGTAGTAGGAAACAAATCACGGGATTTCAACCTTAATATTATTATACTTAGTTACTCAGAAAATATAGCTTCAAAAAGGCAATCAGTCAATCAATCAGTTGACTGCTTCGGGAGACAATATAAATGATTAAAAAACAGTGGCACTCCGGGAGTGCCGACAGAAGTGTAAACTTGAACAATTAAAAAAAATACTTCCAAAACCTTTAAAGTAAAAATACTTGTATAGAACATTGATCCGTAACGTAATATAAATAAAGAGCACAATTGCGTTCACAAAAATGAGGTGTCGGTAACGGTGTCGCGAGTTCAATTGTTTTTTCCCATCTCAAAAATGCGCAGCGCGCCTAAAGAAGTTTTCATTTCAAAAATACTTCAAGACATCTGACATCTTTAACTAACTGAGGTGTAGGCTTCTTTTCCAAAAAACAACAAATAAATGCTGTAATTACGTCGGTAATTTATATGGTGTATAATAAACCTACCTACCTATCCATCTTACCTTGGTAAGCATCTAAATACTTAATTGTGTTTTAAATAAGACACTCATATACTCGTAAATTATTAAATGCATCACCAATCAAGTTAGACTGCTATTTCTCTTAAAGCTTTCAAGGACATTTAAAAAAAATTAAGTTCGTAAAAAACTTTGAAATAAAAACAACTCTTAAGCACTTCACATTCAAACATTTCAACATTTTTAGAATAGTTTCCCTTACAGTACTTCTCCACTTAAATTAAATCCATTAAAGTTACTAAGAAAGGTTTGATTGACGCCGTTGAACTATTATGCACTTAGAACACAGTGCACGACCTGCGCCCTCATCCTTGTTAGAGCGAGTTCCTTTACCGACTTACCACGTTAAATCTTTATAGAAAATATTTTTGATGTTTGCGTTCAACCGACACAAAATAGGCTGGTGGCCTGTTTCAATTAAGTTTAGCTAAGTTCCTGCTACTAAATATGTTTCCTGAATGCACAGAAACTGAGCTCAGCGACGGTAAACTGAGTTTCTGAGTACCCCACGAACCAAATAAAATACACGAAAATACTTAATGCTCAAAAATTCTCTCGATACTACGTAGACGTCTACGACGTAGCCGCGTAGCCCCGTAGCAAGATCGTAGCGTTACGCAAGAGTGCTACGTTGCGTAACCCTCTGTTGACTTTGCAGCTCTTTGTCTCAATGTCAGACTAAAAAAAGCATATTTGCATGATTAAATTGGATTGATAATCGGCTCTTAGGTTAGCGAAAAACTATTGTAAAGATTTTTCATCGTTTATTTTGTTTGATTTTATTAGTTTTTTATATTTTAAAATCTGCTCGTTGCTTTTTTAATTACTAGCAACTCGCCCCTGTTTCGCACGGATATTAGAATTTTACAAAACATCGAGATTTTTTTATTACATGCAAGTTTAATATTAATCTATCTATATCCATAACCTTATCCTTGCATATTATAAAACTAAGTCCCCCGCTGCGTCTGTTTCTCTGTCTGAACGCGATAAACTCAAAAGTTACCAAACGGATTTTCAAACGGTTTTCACCAATGGACGGATTGATTCAAGAGGGAAGTTTTGGTGTATAATTTATTATGGGTTTGTGTAAATTGGCTGAAATATGACGCTGATTATTGAAGATGTCGGAAAAAATCAATCCGACTGGAAGCTTTGCTGGCGTGCGCCGCGTAAACTCTGAGTTATAAATACAATTTATTTTCTACAAGATGGTACATCTTAAAAAGTTCAACAAAAAAGTTTACTATGGCACACATCTATTTTCTAAGGATGACCCACAATAACGATTTTTATCTTTAGGTATTTGATAAAAAAATCCGAAGCTATTTTGACCGGCACTATATTTATCCTTGTTTAAATTTGTTATTTAAATTGGGCATTTAATTCAGATTGAAATAAACCTTAACACTTTATCATTAAAATTAATACTTTAAAAGGTATCACAGATTCAAAATTACACGTAACAAAGTAATTATGGTTGACGTCACGCAGGCACAGCGGTACGAGTCAATGACCTTTTCCTTGGCTATTAGGTATGCAATCCCGGTAGTACGTTCTCTTGGGATCTTTTCTGACATACACGCGGGTGAATCCGCGGGAAAAAGCTAGTCTATACTAATAATTGGTTGTAAATGATAAATGATAAATGATTTTATTTCTGTAAGTAGGTAAATTAGCATTACATTCTACATACTATTTATTTTATTTTGTTATCTCTATATGTATAATTCATTAAACCTAATTTGGTTTCCGTACGTGTTTTTCGGGTGACCACTGATAATCAGCGCTGTGCTGTGGGTCCCCATAGCACAGCATCATGCTGAATGGAAGCCTTCTTGTCACAGTCATGATGTGTAGCTTCTGACTTTTTCTGTTTTGTGCTCGTGATTATATTTAAATCTATTGTGTTTTATTTTATTGTTCTACTCGAGTAGGTAATTATCTTTTTTGTTTCTGTGACAAATACACTTATTTTTCGTTTTTTCTTTTTCTTTCTAATTATTTTTCTTTCTTTCTTTTTCTTTCTAATAATAAAGCTGCCAAGTTTGTGTTTTTGCTTGTTTGTTTGAAGGCACTAATCTCTGGAAAAACCAGTAGGATTTGAAAAAAAAAAAAACATTTGGTAGCCCTATTTGACATCATGGTAGGACTCTTTGGACCCTTGCCAAGTAAAAAGAAAAAAAGTCAGAAATAACGCTAAGCAAAAACGAAGTAATAGCACAGGCAGGCGATGCGATGCGACGCGGTGGGTCAGAACACAAGAAAATGCGGACGAAGTCGCGGGCGCGTATTTCCAATCTATACAAGGCCAGAACGCAGCCATAGGAAACTGCTCGCGTATACATTGTAATGCAATTTTTAAAACTGTGATTACAATGTAATACACGAATTTTGCGTATTGCTGGTGTATAGTTTGTAACGTGGACAAGCGCGTCCTGGTTCCAAACTATACTACATCACTTACGCCTGATAAGAGTTTTAAAGATATAGTCTATAAAAAAACAGAAAAGAACTAAGGTGTGAACTGGGTGAAATGGCTTAGGTTAGGTTAGGTTAGAACTGTGACCAACCGCGCGCGAGCCGAGCGAGCGAAGCGAGCGGTGCCGCGGCAGCGGCCGGCGAGCGCTACTTCCAAGTTGCTCGCAGCCAGGTAGGCTATTTAATATTAGCGCAAGGTGCATTACCTCGCAAACAAGTTGGTTACCTGTTCACAATTTCTCGCAATCTAAACTCGATTAGTCCGTATGCGTACTGGCACTGTATACTATGGAATGAGGTAGTTAATTTGGTCACTACGAAGTATACGCGAGTATTTGCGTACTACTCTTGTATAGATTGGAAGACCTTAGTAAAACAGTGATTTCCAATCTATACGCGAACAGTTTCCTATGGGTGCGGTCTAGCCTTGTATAGAATGGAAAGACGCGTCGCGGGCAGAAGCTAGTGTTTCCTTATACACATAAATCTTTCGGAATAAATTCTCTAAATGATGGTGACGCATCAAAATCTTCGCGTACTTTTGAAGAACAACGCGGTCACACAGCCAGATTCAAAAGTAACATTATTTAATAATATGTATAAATTCTTAATACTATTAATACTGTACACAATTGAAAATAGGACAACCTTTTTCCGAGTATTTATCGGATCACTCAAACCCGGATAAAGGAGTATTCGGCTTCTGTGGTTTTAATTTCCGCATCGGAAAAACCCATTGTGAACATTTGTCACGTGTGTATTTGTGCGTGTAATTTGTGTAAGGCCCGTTGTACACAGGTTTTTTTGCCGTGAAAATCTACGGTTGATTCGCAGATGACCGTGCCTACACAGCACGGTCATCAGCGTTGTATTGATACAGCACGGCGCCTTCGTTGTATGCGTCGTCCGGTGGTTTGCCGTGTTATACACAAGCTCACACGATTATTCTACAGTGCGGCCAGCGCACCGTACCGTAAAAAACTGTGCTGTGTACAACGGGCCTAATGGCACTTACAATAAAGCTTGTGACATACAAACATGGCTCGTGAGAGGTGCGTGTCATCACGACTGAACGAGGTACAGTGTGATACCATATTCATTTTATGATCGACGCATGTTAGTCGTCATGGTTCGGGGGTTTAGAGATACGCTTGAGAGCAAGGGGTTTTGGGTTCGATCATGGCAAGTGATAAAATGATATTTGCACGCGTAGATGAAATAATGACAACTACCGACACCGATATCGGCACGACATCTACCGATGAAGACATAGTGCGGTGAGAGTAGCGACATTCTTTCACTTGTACACATTTTTTCGCACTGTCGACTTCGAGACATCAACAGTTAGTAGGTATTGCGGTTTTTTGGTGCATCGTGATGGTTATCGATATTCACCAATATCATAGGGTCGATAACAATTATACCGGTATCGAATCGATGTCGGTGTACTTGCCGACATATCGGTATCGGGTTGCTCGTGAACGGGTGCTGCTTGTGGTGACTGGTCGTCTTGCTGATCATGGTTTTGTTATTGTTACTAGTAATTAACTGTTCATTTATTTTATCTCGATGGTCCTAGTTTATCATTTATAACTGCCAATTACAGCTTTATGTAAGCGGGCATGCCCTTTACCTATGACTGGAGGCTTTTATTAAGATATTTAGTTCTGTTTACGTTTAGTTTTATTTTTATTTTTTAAATAATGCTTGAGTATAGTTCTCGATGTTTTTGGTTGGTATATTGGCGTGTGCTAGCTGACATATGGCCTATAACTTATCATTTGAATTATGTTTTGTGTTGCATAATGTAAGTTTGTATACTATTGTATAGAATCATTCTCTAACTTGAACAGACAGCTGTGCTGCCGGGGAGTTTGTTGCGCCACTTCTTCTTCCCAGCTAAAGGCACTAGGAAGTGGTGAAGGGTGGGCGTTTTTGGGGGACTGACTTATGTAATTTTGACGTTCAAAAAGTGCTGATTCTCAGCCTAGTTTGAATAAATGACTTTTGAATTTTGTCGTTATCTGATAATGTGAAAACGCCCATTAGGTACACAGGACATTTTAATTAATCATTTTAGTTTACTACACCGTAGGTCCTACAAAATGTGGAAAAAAATCGAACCTAAGAAAAACTAGTTCAGTTGATCAACTGCAAATATTTTATACTGTGACATGGATTTTCTGTAAAATGGTTGGCGGCGTATCGTAAATAAATACGTCGCTCTGCATTTGGGGGCGGCGGAGGTAGCGTTTCAAAGGCCTACAAGCCCGAAAAACCTCGCCTTAATGATCGGAAATCACCATTGTTGTTGTATTACATTCTGACAAAAAATTGGTTGCCTGTAAAGTCGGTATACGGGCGAAAGTTTTACGTGACAACGACTTTGAGTGGTAAAATAATTTTAATGTGAATATTCATTCGTATAGTAGGAAGAAGGATGAAATAATAGTAACAATTTAAAACATTTATTTATACACATGAACCGGTGTGTATGCCTATCTCTCTCACTCTCTCTCTCTCGCTCTGTCTCTCTCGCTCTGTCTCTCTCGCTCTTAGGCGGGCTAACTGTGCTCGAGTGGAAGGGACGCGTGCCTTTCACTTTTTATGTCTGTCTCTCTCGCTCTTAGGCGGGCTAACCATGCACGCGTGCCTCTCACTCGCTCTCATTGTGAGCGCATAACGTGAGAGGAGCGTAACGCAGTTTCTTGAAGTGTCACCCGGCAAACCAATTTATAAGACGTTGTCACGTCAAAAAATATTTCCTATTACCTAACTGCGATTTGTACCTACTTGCAGCTCATTAAATGCGTCATTAAACGAGTCTGATGATAGTAAAAATAAAATTTTAACTTTTTGCAACAAATGCTTATTAATTTTTGCAAGCATACAGTTTAATTACCTACATGAATATAATGATTTTTGTAATGAATATATAAATTATGTAGAAAGTCCATTACAATCAATCAATCAATTACTTGTAGATAAATGTTATTATTCTGTGCAGGATTTCTTAAATGATAATTTTTTGTAATATTTTATCTTTATTATCCTCTATTTTGTATTACATTTGCATGCTGTAATAAGGCAGAATGTACATGGATCCTATATATTATGATTTAACAACTTATTTTTATGTACCTACATTCTAAGCAAATAAAGACCTATTCTATTCTATTCTATTCAGAAAAAATCGATTACCTACTAAACAATGTGTAACTGATTAATGCACATTATGAAAATAGTTTGTTCAGAATCGTTTACTGAAACGATTTCGGTTATTTTTAGAATAGGTAATTTTTCATCCCAAAAATAATGAAAACTACGCTATTTACTGACATACTTCCCTTGTACAGTAAACAAACCAAAATGGATGAAGTACCTGCTACGCTCTGGCGTTTCATCCATTTTGGTTTGTCTGGTCTGCCCTTGAACGTGTGCGACTGTGTGCGTGCGTAGATTTAATGTGACCACAGTTTTATCCCACAATCAATGTAATTAATTTAATAAATAAACAATGTTTTGTACATAATAGTAAAATTCAGTGTATGGATTATGATTATAACATAATATTCTGATTGAGGTGTTATACAACATATCCCGGAATTAACACACACCACTGTGCGTTAATTCCGGGATATTTTGTATTATTATGGTATATTTTTGAGAAGAGGCAAGTTACGTTAACTTGTAACTACAATAAAATGTTCTTTGGAGACTAATTTATTAACTATTTGAGTAATTGCTAACTGCATTCACAGATTTTGGTAAAATAGTACTGGAAGCTAGAAAAACATCGATTCTCACATTTTTATGATCTTTTAAGGATTAGAAGATTCTTCTGGAGGAACTAAGGTAAAGCCACAAATCGCGAAACAACTTTTCCCACACACATCGTGATAAATTAAGCCATAAATCCAATAACTATACTTTATTTAACGTAATTTACCTAAGTTTAACATTCTATATTCCATCTATTCACTGTTACCGATCTAATTTTTGTGCTGGATCTGATAAGCTCGAGCCCACTCCACACGCGTCGTCGCTAAAGATCGATCATACTAGACACTGTCAAAGTTGAGATTTTATCTTTGAAAGCATCCAGGACGGTCTGACACAAGACGAACTGGCTAAAATGGACTACATAATTATACGTCGAAGTAAGAAATTGAACCCACTACTGGGACACAGGCCTCGTTGTTGTTTGTGAGAGGGGGTGGGCCGTAATCCACTATACGGGCGCAGTGCGTATTGGTAGATGTCATATGTTTTCGAATTTTTGGTTCTGGGACATGTCGGTTTTCTGCACCGTTTCGAGAGCAGTGGTGTGATCGTCCACAACGTTACTCAAAAGTAATTAGTTACAAACTCAAATCACCAAGGAGTAACCAGAATGTCACATCATTAGTATTTTAATGGCGGTACATGAAGCAACTGATCATAAACTAATTTTGGTTTGATGGGGCGTAAGTCACATTAGTATAACTCACTGTGCCCCGCGGTTTCACCCGTATAAGTCTCAATCCCGTGAGAATATCGGGATAAACAGTATTATATGTCTTAACGCAAGTCATAATCTACCTATGTACCAAATTTCATCCAAATTCGTTTAGCCGTTTTACCGTGAAAGCGTAACAAACAAACAAACTCACTTTTGCATTTATAATTTTAGTTAGGATGGAACAAAAAATCACTGTACCTCAATAGGCAATTTTTATGCCAACGTGTGTTTGTTGGTTGTTTAGTCAGATGCCCAAAATTTTGACAACCAGTCCCACCAATGGGTGCCGTGTTAGCCAGTAACTGGGTTGTGGAGATCAGATAGGCAGACTCCGTGTAAAATGCCAACCCCAACATTATTAGGAAAAGGCTGGGCTGATTGATTTTTGTGTGTTTCTTGGTTTGTCCTTCTCTCAAGCAGCAATGAATTAACAGATCAACGTGTTTATTGGCTGAAGAGTGACTTCTTTTATCACAGAAAAATGCGCGGTTCTTGTGAAAAAAATCAGTTCTGTGGTGGTGATATAAATGAATGCTTTTAATTTGTTTCCCTAACGAAACGAAAGCGTGAAACACATTAATAACGTAACGCGGAATGACAATACCTTTTCCTGTGTTAGGTTAGCGACTTTGTAATTAATTAACTATGGTTCCAACCGTTTTAAACTTTTCAATGAATGAAATGAGAACTTAAGCAAACTTTTTGCAGACAGCCTTAATTCCGCTAAGTTTAGTTTTTGTGTCAACTGGTAAACAGTAACTTCCGCAATCTCATAATGAAGGACGTCACTCGCCGTTCAAAGTAACCGCTTTATTTGTAAACAATAAATACTTGCATTCAATGTTATTACCTACATCAATCTATCTGCTGTTACCATGTTGGGGTTCTTCCAGTTGGGGAGCTTCCAGTCTAACCGGATGCAGCTGAATCCCATTTTACATGGATTGACTGCCACCGATCTGACCTCCACAACCCATTACATCTTATTAATGACAGGGATAATCTAAACAAATATTAAAGAGAGAAGTTTAGAAAATATTGTATGTTTGTTTTTTACGCTTTCAAGCTAAAACGGCTGAAAGGATTTTGATGAAATTTGGCACATGCACGCAAGCGAAGCCGTTGGAAAAGCTAGTAAAATTATAATTTCGATGTTACTTACTTACGGGTTGATAATTTGTCTCACTCATAAATAAACTTTTTATTTAATCCCTCAAACATTCAAAAGGGTTACATACGGAACTCCCTGGCTACCAACATTCTCGTCATGTATGTAATTTAATTCAGAGAGATTAAACGTTGATTGAGGCCGTCAATTTGGGGTCCCATGTTCAGCAGTTGGTTTTTACGAGCTGATTATAATAAAACGTATCATTTGGGGTAGATTGCATTGACTTTTAATAACATGAGTTTTCAAAATTGGACTCATTAACTGACTTCAAAAAAGGAGGAGGTTTTCAGTTCGTCGGGGTATATATATATTTTTTTTTTATGTATGTTCCCGGATTACTCGAAGACCGCTGGACCGATTTGGAAAATTCTTTTTTTTTTTAAAGAGTGTACTTTCAAGTTGGTTATATTGTCACTTGGTCACGATCTGATGATGGGATCTTGGAGAAATCGAGGGAACTCTTCAAATATTATAGGCACATCTATAGCGAATTGGGGTATTTTTGATGAGCAGTTGACATTAGGCTGTTGTAACTTAGATAAATTACAAACCAACAAACTAAAAAGTGAAAAAAAAACTGTGTCAAAAAACAAAAATACTGATACTGACTTCCGAAATTAAAGTTATTTTTCACTTTGTAATTTGGAAGTCGGTTGTATTTTACTACTTGAATGAGGTTTGACCTCATTCAAGTGATTGCCTCTTTCTGTCAGTTAATGAATATCTATATCGAATATATTTTACATGGAGCGACTGCCTATCTGACCTCCACAACTTACTTACTGGGTGCTCCTCTTACGGCCGAACCCAATAACTTATTTTCAGTAAAAGACAGATCACTATTGATGGTAGACAGTATAATTATTTCTGTCATTGAATGTCGTCCCATAATTCCGTAAGGTCCTTAATCTCTGACAGATTATTGGACGTTAAAACCATAGATAGATAGATATCTTTATCTCCAGTATGACAAAATTGGTGATAGGTTATTGGGTTCGGCCGTTAGTAAAGCTGGTTGTCAGTCTAACGGACTTCTGACTGCCTGTTACGACTGTCAAACAATTGTGAATGGCAACTGGAACGAACGGCTCAACGTGCTTTCTGAGGAATGTAGGGGTCTCGGTCATAGTCTCGGTATTTGATAATTGAATATTTGACAATTTTGTATGTAAGTCCTATCTATTTCTATATGAATTTATGTTATCAATCAATTCAATTAAATTTATTTACTTAAGTCAGAATTGGCAATATTTTATATTTTTGAAGTGAAAACTTCTTTAGGCGATTTCCCGACACTGTTACGACACCAGCTTTGCCGATTTTATTTCAAGTTTTCACTTCTGTCGGCACACCCGGAGTGCCACAATTTTTTTTTTCTATTCTTGTGTTTTAATATTTGCACACCATGACAATATGATAAACATGTTAGCACAACTCCATGTACTTATAACACCTTGCATGCATTATATTGTATGTACACATATGTTTGAGCAAAAAAGTCATCTGAATCTGATCTATGTTGGATGTGATCTATTCACGGACTAACCGCCAGCAAGCGTAACTTTACGCTTGATTGACCCGTGCGCCTATAATTACTTAGCCACGAGCTTTTCAATCCTGCAATAATTGTGCAACTAACATTTAAACTGCCAAGTGCGTGTCGGACCACGCACAATAAAGGTTCCGTAGTTCGGATTTACCTCAAAAACAATCTTAATATTTTAGTCGGAAATATGCGTCACGGTCAATTCTCCAACTGCAAATGTAAAGTAATCTTATTTTTTTTTTGATGTTATTAGACAACAAATTAACGATTTTCCTTTACATGTGCTATGAGACCTTGCTTCCTGATAAATTTCATGATTCTAGGTCAACGGGAAGTACCCTATACGTTTTGATTTATTTGCGAGTATCAAAATAAGTCGCATAAATGACCGTATTTTTTTATTGCATTGAATTTGAAGCTTGAATTTTTTAGAGTTCTAAGGGACCGTAGACATAGTACGTATTTGATATTAATTTCAACTTGCTACCTCCACGCGCGTTCCTGAGAAAAAGGGTCTTGGCAGACTGACAGATGGACAACTAAGTGATCCTTTTTTTTTCTTTTGAGGTACGGAACCCTAAAAATGATTACATTCGTTAGAATATATGGTTTCACCACACAAGCACACTGCAATCTGTAATTAATTATTTCTCTAGAATACTAAATCTCTTTTGTAAACATATTTCTAAATTCACACTTTTACAAGCCAGTTTCTAGGGAAACCAGATTCTGTCCTTGAAAAGAAAGGCCGAAAGAAACGAAGAGGTCAAGGTCGTTATTAAAGTCCAGACGTCGTACGGAGTTGTGTTAGTGTAACAATGTTGCGTAATGTCTCGAATGGTTACTTACTAAATAATATGCTTTCTCTTTTAGTTGAGTGCTTTTAACTGACGGCAGGCTTTTATCAGTCATCGTGTAGCTCAATCATGAAGTGTCATGAAGATTGAAAAATAAAACAAAAGTAGTATAAATGAGTAAAAAATGACATTCTTCAAAATAAAGAATGAAGCAACAAATGAAATTGTTCTAAAAGCGCAGTTAAAATAATAAATATTAATTTGTATTTATAAACAGGTTTCCCGTAGTGAATACGAAGTGAACATCTGTTGGAGGGCGCCATGTTTTTTATAGTGGAACGGAACAGCGTCTTTCCATTCTATACAAGGCTAGAACGCAGCCATAGGAAACTGCTCGCGTAGAGATTGGAAATCACTTTTTTACTAAGGTCTTCCAATCTATACAAGAGTAGTACGCAAATATTCGCGTATTCTTTGTAGTGACCAAATTAACTACCTCATTCCATAGTATACAGTGCCAGTACGCATACAGACTAATCGAGTTTAGATTGCGAGAAATTGTGAACTGGTAACCAACTTGTTTGCGACGTAATGCACCTTGCGCTAATATTAAATAGCCTGCCTGGCTGCGAGCAACTTGGAAGGAGCGCTCGCCGGCCGCTGCCGCGGCACCGCTCGCTTCACTCGCTCGACTCGCGCGCGGTTGGTCACAGTTCTAACCTAACCTAACCTAAGCCATTTCACCCAGTTCACACTTTTGTTCTTTTCTTTTTTTATCTTTAATACTCTTATCAGGCGTAAGTGATGTAGTACAGTTTGGAACCAGGACGCGCTCGTCCACGTTACAAACTATACACCAGCAATACGCAAAATTCGTGTATACATTGTAATCACAGATTTCAAAATAGCATTACAATGTATACGCGAGCAGTTTCCTATGGCTGCGTTCTGGCCTTGTATAGATTGGAAATACGCAACGGAACAAGTCTATAATGGCTTCAAAAGTTTTCCGAGAACGGAACGTTAATTGTGACTCCTTGCAACGAAGTAAACCAATCGAATTATTTAAAAGAAATCTGTTTTTTATGCAGCTCTCTTGGTAAAATATGCAGTAAATAAAGATCAATCTGTGAGTAAGATCTGTAAGTTTTTCTGAGAGATGAATGCCATAACTAAGTTTGAACCGGCCAAGTTATTTGAAATCCTGAACGTTGTTTCTTTATGTTAGCATCTCGAACGGAACCGTGCGCTTTAAATTAAGATTATCCATCAATACCTAAATATAGTTTCCTCACTATTTATAGATTACCTAAATATGTCAAAATTATGACAATAGTGTAGTATCTATTACATCTCAAAATCCGTCACTAAAAAAGGTTCGTAAAAATCAACAAATACTGCCGACCCGAAGAAATTACTACACATAAGTACACACGGCTACACATCAAGCTATACATTCTAGTATAAGCTGACCTCGCATTGTATGGAAATCCTATACAAAACGAGATCAGTATAAACTGGAAATGTATAGCTTGATGTGTAGCCGTGTGTACCTATATTCGGCTTTCATCTGGCTGGTACCGCTAACCAATCTCCGTTCGACATCTACCCTTGCTGAATCATGTTCGGGTCGGCTCGGCACAATTCGAACGGCTTTTTCCGAACATTCGATTTTGCCGCCTGGCAGTATCGAATCATACCGAGCCGAATATGTAGCACTCCGGGCATACAAACAGAGTTCAACCTAATAGACGCTTCTATTGCATCAACACGTTCACTGCGAATTGAGCCAGTGTGTCCTAACACTCGTGAATTTTGCATTCATTCCCATGAGTAATGAATAATTGAGGATTATGTACTACCGCCATCATTGTCCTGATTTCATGTTGTTTGACATTGCGTTCGGCATATGTACAGAAGTTTTTATATTAAACAAGCCGTGCGCAACAAAAATTACGAACTTTCACAAAAGCATCCATCCCTATTCAACCCATTTAGGAGACGTTTTTTTTCAAAAATCCTTCCATAGTCCTCGTTTTTGCTATTTATGGATCTCATGTGCAAAATTTCATGTCTCCAGAGCGGATTAAGCTGTACGCTGTTAATCAGGGGATTTAAGATTTTTATTAACTAGATTGAATGTATATTAAGGCTACCTGTATGTGTAAGTACACAACGGACTTCTCCGAAATATAATAATTACAAAAGTCTGCAAAAAAAAATAAATTTGCTGTTTTGGTTTTTTTTTTTGGGTAATTCTTATGTTTTTGGGTGTTTTGTCATAGAACGTCACGTTTTCGGACAATGTAGGTACAAACAAGTTATCATCTTAAAGCAAAAGATAAAAGAAAAAAAAAAATTAAATCTGAATTTGTCTGACAGCAACTGCTAGACGAATTCACACACTTCCACACAGACGACATTGCACTATATTGAACCAAGATCTATAAAACAATGACGAGTACACGTAATTGTACCGCGCCACTTTCTACACTATCGAAGCGCGCAGGTTACAACATGTTTATGTTTGTTAATTTAGTTCTTTATTTAGAAAGTAATGATAGTTATGGCCTGAATACATTTGAAAACAGTAATCAAAATAAAATTGTACCTATTCATTTATGACTTCAAGTTAGCCCAAAAAACCTTTTATATAATAAAATTTTGCGTTTTGCAAAATAACCTGACGTTCTGGAATTTTTTAAGTATTTTTTTTTAATTTTCAGAACACCTTAATACATAGAAAGCAGTTGAAAACATCCAGACAGCATTTTTATTACAGACCTGTGTTATGAATTATTTAATATTTTATTGGTCATAACCCACCCGACTGTGTTGTTTGTGACATACAGTGTTTACTCGTTGTATCTACTCATTGCAGCGTTACCCAAATTGACTTACAGCACACCCAAATTGATTTGCAACATGACAATCACAGAAACGGTTTTTCTACGGGTTTTGTCGACGGAAGAATAGACAAAATGACAGATTGTGATAGTTTGTCTGTTATTTTGTCTATTCTTCCGTCGACAAAACCCGTTTTTATTGTGGTAATTTTAAGCGTGCAGGCGTATGTTGACGCAGGGAGCGTTCTGCTCACTTAGACAATTGCAATACTTATTGTTTGGTCTCGATCAAAAGAGACTGAGCAAAAGTAATTTTTGGACCATATCAATACGGTTTTGACATGGGGATCATAGTGCAAAGGGGCATCAAAATCTGACCTGCTACGGACTATCCATACAAAATCCAGTCTCCACGCCATGATTATGTAAACATTCTCAACCCAACTTATCTTCACGTCTGTTGTCCAACCACAAATCTAGACCCTGAGCTGCTACTGTTAGAAAAAGTTCCTGATAGGAAAACACAATTACACTTTGCCCGACCTGATAACTGAATCCAGGATCACAGTTAAAAGTAGCGCTGGCGACCACTACACCAAGGAGGCAGTCTTTACACTTAGGTTTACTGCTTCTCGTCTAATTAATAATTATGCATAATTGAAATGGTATCCTGGTACTTACTCAATAGGGAATTTAATACCAATTATCCCCTTGGCTGTCAAGAGCTCTCCTGGAGATCGATAACATTTCAAATTGTATTGTGTCTCATTAATGACAGTTGACATCAATTATGTTGAACATAGAGCCTGCAGCAATCTTATTCTGTATTTCTCTCACATAACTTCGAAAATCTGCAATGAATTAAAACGGTTTATTCCAGAAATCCCCACCGACAAATGCCCACCAGTGGGGATTGTAATTCTTTTCCACAAAACCCCACTTGTTAAATTAACCTAGCCTTTTTTTCTAATATTCTAGTCGTTTTTGGCACTCGCCGGCTGCTGCCGCGGCACCACTCGCTTCACTCGCTCGGCTCGTGCGACACATTTCTAACCTAACCTAACCTTTTAACATATGCGGATTTATGGAAAAAAAAATGACAATCCCCACTGGTAGGGATTTGTCGGTGGGGATTTCTGGAATAAACTTTTAAAACGGGTTATATTTAATGGATCCTCTATAACTTTTAGAAGATGATCGCCTCTTTTCTTCAATTGCCATCATTTAACTCTTTGATATTTTTTAATTGTACCTGTTAAAATTGGTCGCAATAACTAAGGTACGTACTTAACGTTGACTGTGACCAACTACACGACATCCAAATTGGTCCCAGTATTAGATTAAGTTTAATATGTATAGAAACTGTTGTGTTGAAGATACACAGAGGATATTATATAAGATATATAGACGATAGGACAATAGGCCAAGGCACATCACCAAAAGAAGATCAATAAGTTTAAAAATACGATGGATTAGTAGTTTTAGGAACTCAAAATGGAAATTATTTGGGGAACGATTAATTATAATTATGCCATTTAAAACAAATGAGTTCGCTTTCAAATGCTGTGACCATTTTAACTGAATTCTACTGAATAGCGCTACACTACTACTGATTGAAATCTATACCCATTGAAATACGATTTCAAAGGACATCATAATAGTAATTGATCTATGCATCTGATAAGCTGATTGGTAATCTCTTAGTGTCGAGATGTCCTATTGAAAATGGCTGTATTGTCTAGTGCCATGTGATAATAGCGCTTTGTGTTGTGACTTGTGAGCTTAGGAGATATCTATGTAATCTACATAGTTTGCCCTCGCTTTGTCTGATTGTAGACGTCGTGGTCCGATCGTTGAAATGGATATACGGATTGTATCGGAATGGATTACGATATGGCGATTTCACGCCGCTAGTGGCACCCCAACCAAATGGGTAAGGTTAGGTTAGAACTGTGACCAACCACGCATCCACGGGGTGACTTGCAAAATAGTCGTTTATTCTTGTCATAATAATAATAAAGAATGCGACGAACATTCTATAATTCTATTACTCGATATTTGAATTATGAAGATTCTTCAACATCAACAAAAATATTCTATTAAAATGATATATAGGTATTGTGTGATTATTAATTGATAGAATAGAAACAGTTCTTAAACCAATTTGGTAAGCACTCGATCTCATTTATTTTCCTGACACGGTCCCGGCGGTAACTACTATTCCAGTATCGGTACTTCAAAATTCAAAAGTCATTTATTCAAACTAGGCTGAGAATCAGCACTTTACGAACGTCAAAATTACATAAGACAGTCCCCCAGAACACCCACCCTTCACCACTTCCTAGTGCCTTTAGCTGGGAAGAAGAAGTGGCGCAACAAACTCCCCAGCAGTACAGCTGTCTGTTCAAGTTAGAAAAAAAAAAATATTCTAAACAATACAATGGTAACGCAATACAATACAATATTAGTCTTACAGTAAACCTCGTAATTTCGTTACCACCCTAAGTTTAAATTTCACTTGAACGTTATAAAATATCTACTACCCTAATTGCGTAATACAACACAACCACAATCTGTTTCGATTTGAAACAGATTGCTAATCCATTGCTTCATAAGTTGGAAAAAGAAATCTGCTCAACAACGTAAATAACGCAATGAATGTTGTTGAACTGTCAAAATGAAACAAATTAGGCAAAATTGTTTACGAAAATAAGTTACGCAATTAAGGTACGGGTTTTGTTTGATAGTAAGATAGTTTTAACCTTAGAAAGAAAAATAAATAAAAATAGATTTATTTGTATAAGAAACACGTGCATACAAAAAGATCATTAACTGAAAAATGAAAAAGCGTGTGCGGTCTGGGGACCCCCGTCAGGAACGAAGTTCCTCACGTATACACACGCACTCGTATTTTAATAGAGAGAGAGAGAGAGAAAGTCGCATGAAGGGGACATAACGCTTTTTCTTTGCGTGACTTTTTCTATCAGTCAACGCCTACCGCAAGCCGTATTAAAAAACTTCGTTCTAAAAACAAAATAGAATTATAATAATTAACACAGAAAATAAATAGTCTGCACGTCATGACTGTGACAAGAAGGCTTCCACTCAGCATCATGCTGTACTATGGGGGACCCACAGAACAGAGCGGTCACCCGAAAATGACGTAGTGAAATATCAATTTACTTGGAGTTTTTGTCAAAAGTGCTAAAGTAGTTACGAAGTTTACTATACTTTATGCCAAATAATTTGCAGACCGAGTGACGAAACTGTCGGGCTGTCGCAATTTGATTTGGAACTACGCTTAGAATACAATTTGTGTGTACTTGTTTCAAGTAAAGTTTTAATTTTCCATAGCTGTGTGCTGTTTACATTTTGATTCAATCACGCTGGTCATGTGGAATGAACTAGAATTTTAAATACCTTTTTTTTATTATCTGTCTATAGTTTTCAAAATGCTTCATATTATTAAGTATTTTATTAACTAGCTAGCACCTTGCCAACACTTAGTTTACCCGTGAATGCCATTTATCATGAGATTTTCGAAAAATCCTCTTTGTAACATTTTGGCTTTCTAGATCCAAGAATTTGGGCTAAGCGTTGATAAGTTGGTCAGTGACTGAGTCAGGATTTTTGTCCCTTTCTCAGGTATCCTAGGTAGGTTTCCTTATATATGATTTTTCAAAAACACATCGAATACATAACCTCCTCCTCTTTTTAAGTCGCTTATAAATAGCTATGGCGACACGAGAAGAAAAAGAACATGAGTTCACAATTCACACAACACTAAACCACTTCAACCAAACACTAATTCCACTTAAAAAGTACCAAGCCAGTTTGTAGTACCGAACGTTAGGAGTTAAGCCCACAAATAGCTTTAAACTCTTTGCCTTTGTACCAAGTACCGAAGGCTTACGATGCATCGTATTAAAGCCTGGCATTATCATAATGTGGTGCCTTGGCACGAGTTTGAGAACTCATGCACTCACACTCGTGCTGATGTGGTCACCCATAGAGATTGACATTTCCTACATCTTTGGCTGTGGTTCAGATAATGAGATGTTTGACGGTTTGAAAATAGAATAAATTTTGAAACTAGGAATTTAAAACGGTTGAAAATACTTTGTGATAGTCAGTGTGATTGGTACCTACAAAAAAAACTGACAAAGAGCAAGTCGGACTCGAGCTACAGTTGCGTACAACCTTGTAACTTACTTTGCATGATCTATACAGGGTTATCGGTTATACGTCGGCAATCCGTTATGAGGATGTAGGAGAGGTCATTTGCAACCAAATTACCTCTGAAAATCCTTTTGCCAATGTCAACCAGTTTCGAGTAGTTTGACATTTTATATTTTAAAATGTACGAAATAAAAATATAAAATGTCAAATGACACTAAAATTGTTGACATTTGCATAGGAGTCAAAAGGCGTAATTTGGTTGTAAATGACCTCTCCTACATCGCCTTAATGGATTGCCAACGTATAACCATTAACCCTATTTATCAGGGTTAATGGATATGGTTATGGATATTTTTATTTCATACATTATAACATGTAAAACGTAAAATTACTCGAAAATGGTTGACATTGGCATACGGGTCATCGGAGGTAATTTGGTTACAAATTACCTCTCCTACATCCCCTTAACGGATTGCAGACGTATAACTAATAAATCTGTATATCTCATCTATAATAACGTCACTTTAAATTAAATATGACGGACTCCAGAAATTATAGATATAGTGTTTCGCAGTTTTAGACAGCTGGACTAGTTTCTCACAATAATTACATGGAGAAAATAATATAATTTTAGGCATGCATAGCCGGGATATAATTAATATATTATGTGAAAATGACGTTAAAGCCCATGTTACTTCATTCCACAGAGGGTAATTAAACCTCGACCCTAATTTGAATTTATAATAGCTAACTTTCATATTTTTTAACTTTTAAAAGGTCATCATTTATTATTTCACGTTAAATGTCAAACAAATTGTAAATTTTATTTTTTTATTTAGTATTGTCCCACTGGTGGGCAATAGCCTCTCTACTCTCCTTCCACGTCTCTCTGTCCTGACGTACCAAGGACCAATATTTGTCTAAAAACTACTTATAGGTTTTTACATACATATATACTCCATTTGAAATAAGATTAGACATTTAAATAAACCTTTTTACAGCCCGTTCAACCGATGTTGACTTCTATTGCGTTGGCGGCATGACAAATGGCAGCTGCAGTAAACAGTTGGTATTGTAACCACTTTTTTTGCTTTTAATGCCATCCTTCTGCGTACGGTATAGGAGTCAAAATCGGTTGAAAGGACTCTAAAAGAGGTTTGTTTAAATGTCTAATCTTATTTCAAATAGAGTATAGCTTATTACAAAAGTATGGCACGATGTTAGGCATCATTAACGATACAGCTTAAAACTTAAACACCTTTTTATTTCCATTCTCTTCTGCTCCTTCTTATACGTAGTAATGATGATCCCTTACGTAATCGTCACCGCTGATCACAAACACATAGTACAACCAAATCTAGTTGCGGCCAATACCGAGAATCTACTGCCCACTTTACAAAGTAATGACGTAGATTGCATCGCTTGCATTTGTCAGATAAAATCGTATCACATTTACCTACACTAGCCATCTGACAGTCGAAGCAATAACCTGTCAGGCGCACGTTGTCGAAACTAGCTCTGACGAGTTGCTTTGAACTTTAGATTACCTACGTGGATTTATTTTGAGATAATTATTAATTACTGTTCGGTTGTGTTTACACAATCAGCGTATAGAATTGGAAACTTTCTATTTCTGGGTATAAAACCACGACGCAGGACACGTGCTAGACAAGTACTAAAATCTAGCTAGAGAAACTATCTATTTAAAAGAAAAAAACAATAAACCCTACTACGAAAACACATAACTGAAAAGAGAAAAACAAGCATTGAACTTTGTTTTTTGTAAGGTATCGCAGGGGACAAACAAAAGTTACACCATATTTCAGGTTAATTAATAAATTTTTTTTTCTAGCTTTTTAGTTTTATTATTAAACATATTTGGAATTGACTCATTACTAGCTTTTATTTGATACCAATGTTGTTGTACCTAATTAATTTTAAATAAACCATCTCCTGATTTGTTTTGTATTTGCGGATGCAATATAAAAATGTTGATATAACTTAAGTTAGTCCCACAGTTAAGACGAATCTTACGACACCTCATATGTTAAAATCCATCAAGCCGTTTAGGCTAAAGAGCGTGCCAAAGAAATAGACATAGGTACATACATACTCTCAAAAAACTTCTCCTTCTGGGGCAGTCGGTTAAAAATCATTGCATTTAAAACTTAGGTATCGAGTCAATGTTTCTACACAAAAATAATTATTTTTGCATAATTATAGGAATAAAAAACGGCCAAGCACGAGTCGGACTCGAACACGAAGGGTTCCGTACTATCGTACAATATTTTTAACATTTTTTTTTAATACTTCCGTAAAAGAACACTTTTCTTGTATTGGGAACCTTTTTATTTCTTTTACTTTATTATTTGTTGTTATAGCGGCCATAGTATTACAATACTCTGTGAAAATGTCAAGAGTTTACCTATTACGTTTCAAAGATACAGCCCTGTGACAGACGGACGGACAAATGGACTGGCTGAAAACTTGCGTTTTATAATTAACTTGTCGGCCCAACATCGCTGCAAAAATTAATTATTTTTTCTTACATAAAGGAATAAAATATTGTGAGAAATGAATAGGTGGAGACATGATAATAAAATAGGTGGTACTATTTTAAGTCATTTTAAAACCAACTTTTTACCATTAGTAACAATAAATTGATATTCGTTAAAGTGGAAATAACATCATTGAAATAAAACAAGAACTTGAAAAAATACCGACATAAAGTTTAGAACTTTAAATTATTTTATTGAATGCGGCTGACATTGCCCGTCTTCACAATTATTTGTTTTGCTCACAGAAAAACAAAGGTAATTTCTATAGCACTGTTTTTTTTGGGACTGTCTCCTCCTTGGTCAAGGCCTCCAGGGCATAAATCTTGCGTTTGCATAAAAAATCGAAGGGCACCCCCTGTTGGGTACGGACCTCGGTTTAGGGCGTCGTTGGAAGGCGGATTAAGGCAGGACCGGATCAAAACCTCTATTGTACTGAAACTAGACCATGGTTACTTATACTGACGTCACAAAGAAAGCAAGCATGTTTGTCTAGATCACACAAAGCGACCAACGTGTTAAGAATATCTGCTATTGAACAATGTTAGTTCGATTGAGGTCTGTATTCTTTGATTTATCATCTATTTATAATCTACGTCGCCGCGAATCTCTCAGGGAACTTTTTAAAAGGATTAATATTATGACGGTACCTTGCCAATGTAAGGAAAAATCCACATCTCTTTAATAAAATAAGTGATAGACATAATTTTAATACTAGAAATAAAGATAAACTAGATCAACCATTTTTCAGATTATCTAAAGTACATACATCTTTTATGGGGTACTGTGTTAAATGTTACAACAAAATACCTTGTGACATATTGCAATTAAATGAAAGAAAATTTAAAACTCATCAAAAGTACACTTTGTTAACAAGCATATTACAAATTAGAGGATTATATCCAAGATAAGAGTGCTTGGAAACATGCTGGTCCTGCTCCATAGGACAATTTAGAATCAAGACAAAATCAAACTGGTTGCTAATTTAATTGTAAAATTGATTATTTTGTGTTTTATGACATTGATTTTACATTCTGTGATTACTTTCTCACACACTGACTTATTAATTACAAAATTTTATTAAAATCGTCTCCTTTACAATGTTTGTAAATATGTGAGCAACATGTATCTATCACATATTAAATTATCTGTTGTTGCTTCATTTTTAATTCTTTTTACCTGTTGTGGTATAGTAATTTTATTCTAGGTGCATCGTCTTCACTTATAGGTAATATAGGTAATCGTCTTCACTTATATTTAACTAATGTACGTGCATATACAAACAATTGTAAAACATTTAAAAAGAATAACCGTGGAGTTTCTTGCCCATTCTTCTCCATACGAAAACTACCTTTTGGAAGGGGCAACTAGAATCAATTTTAATATTTTGTAAATTTTGACGTTCAAAAGTGCCCATACATGGGCCTATTTGAAATAAATGATTTGACTTTGACTTTGATTTTAGAGTTGGTTTTTCTTTGTTGAAGTGACAGAGGGCATGCTGTTTTAGTTATAATTATGAATGTTATGATCTAAGTAGTTAAAAATATAGTCGGTAATAATAAAACAATTTCTATATGTCTTTAATTTCTGTGTGAATCTAATGATAAATTAAACTTGAAAATAGTACAGTTTCTGAAAAATTAATAAAAAAAATCAAAAGTTGACGTCATCTCTGTATATGACTGATTTCAACCAACCAATACCAACATTTTAGAAGACAATTATTTGACAGGAGATTTGAATTAGCTTTTAACTTTGGGCCAGTCTATTCTAAATCTAAATAACTCATTAAAGAATCCGAACATTAATCACAGTGCTGGCCGAAACCTAAATAGCCGTGATAAAGCACTCGTATCGATCGGGGTTGGAGTCTCTCGCCTCCAGGGATTATCACAGAAAATAATTTAGGTAGTAAATCACTAAATAGGGGAGAGAAGTAAATAAATATCACTGAAGACAAGACGGGGACGGTCTTAACACTCCGCAAGTGTTGATAAGGGAACTTGATCTTTTTGATGGCTACCCCGATGGTTTCGTGGAAACGTTGAGTTTGGTACCCTGTATGTACAGGCAAAATGTTATTGGGTTTTTCTGGAGCTCAAACTCAAAGCATTTATTTCAATTAAACCTTTTACAGGCACGTTTGAATTCTCAAGGAGTCGGTTAGACAGAATTATGAAGCCCATTCCAAAGCAAACCGATGGAGAAGAACGGGACAGAAACTCCATGGACACTCTTGTGAATAAAAATGTTACAAAATATTGTAACATTTTTTATTCAACGAGCACGTTAGAGGCGTCCGTAATAAAAGATAAAGCAAAGAACAATTTAAAAATTAAAATAAATTTAAAATGATCCCTGGCAGCTAAGAGATGACCAGTCCCAACTGACGGCGCCCGTTCACGAACACGACGCATGTATTAGCACCACTCAGCTCAACCATTTTAAAGGGAGCTAAATGATCCAAAACAGGCGCCATCATCAGCAAGACATCTCAGTGAACTTTCCAGAGGCAGCAGTAAAGATATGTCAGTATTTATCTGCAAGCGACAAATAAAAAAAAATCTGTTTGATACTTTTTCATTAATTTCACCATTAATTTTGCCAGAATATTATTAACTTAAAAAGTTATGAAGACTATTCACAATGTCCATCACTAACATAAAACACTGATATTCAGCTGCATCTAGTTGACTGGAAGCTGATCCCAACATAGTTGATTTGAAAAAGCTTGGCAGATGACAATGTTCTTCACGGGAGCCGACCTATGGCCTGCAGAGGTGATGAACGTAATTTATATGCTTCGTCTAAAAATACACTACTGAAATGGAAAACAATTCCGCGGAATCTTGTTGAACGTTATTGAACACGACACTGTTATAAACTGTGCTGGTTTGTTTATTACTGATAAAAATGTTCGTGCTCAGGTAACCCTTAGTCAGTCTGGTCACACAATTTTTTTTCATTATGACTACATCCATGCTCACGTACCGGGGCGGGAGGATCCAGCAGGTTTTAATAAAACCTCGTGTAAGCCACACACAGGATTTGTGTCGAAATTCAGGATTTTCCAATAGCTTCATCTATAATTAGTTCGCGATGCGTTTCAAAATTGGCACACTAGAACATTCATTTTGTATCGTAGTGTTCAGGGTTGAAAAAAAAACGATTTTTTTAAAATTTTATTGAACAAACAGTTAAAAAAATTTTTTTTGTTTTTTTTTTTCATTGAGCGATTTATCAAATTTATTATCAACAAAAATTGATCAGGCCTACTATAATTAAATTCTAGACAATTTTAAAATTTACCTGAGCAAACATTTACAAAAACCGTTCGTTCTCAGATATACCTTACCTAAAAATACATTAAATTATGGGAAGTCCCTAAAATTATTTCGGGGGAATTACCTCTTTTCGACAAAAGACGAAGTATAGAAACATAGGTATGATGGACTATATTCAAATAAGGGGGCATCCCCAAAATAGTTGCGGGGAATTACTTCATTTCGACCGGCGACGAAGTGTACAAAAGTATCTAACCTTTTTAATTTTTTCGAGCTATTTCAAGTCATAATAATTTATAACTTTTCATTTATTTCCATTCATTATCGATTTAAAACCATGTTTTTTTTTTCTTAATGTTTAACACATTATTTTAAACTTGTTTGATACTATGATTTTAAACACATAACAAAAACATTGTTTTATTTAAAACTGTTATAAACACTGTTTAAAATACGTGTTTTAAAACAACTTGTTTGTTTTATGCCAACCCTGGTAGTATTTACGAATGGATAACAAGCTTTTATCTGTATTTTTGGAACTATCAGTAATGAACCGAGTTATTATTTTATCATGTATGTAGGAACATCTTGCACTACGAAAATCGTCCTTACTGCTCTATCAATAAGGCGCTATCCATGTCAAATTGTTTCCTCTCATGAGACCTGTAAATCTACATTGCACCTTTTCATCAAGGAAACGCAAAGTAATACAATTCCACAATTCCCCACTTGGCCTTGGCTCCAATCCTTTTTCGAGGCAGTATTATTACTTGCCTCACAATCTCCTGTCAACAATAATGAACTTGCTAGGAGATGGGATGCCTTTGAGCGGAAATGAATGCACCAGTATTGTGTCGTAGTTAGAGGAATAATATTAGTAAAGCAATTATCATCTTCATCATCATCTCAGCCATAAGACCGCCACTTCGATCGGTTCTGTGGTTTTCGCATTCCAGCGGATTCCTGCGGCTATATAGTTAATGAAGACGTATTATTAGGACTCTATTTATATAATCCCTGCAATGAATGGGTAAAATGAGGATGACATGCGATACTGTTATTAGAAGAGCTAGTAATCTAAGGTTATTATGACTGCTATGAAGATTTATCATTAAGACTCGATGCGCAGAATTCTGTTATTTTGTGTTATATCAGCGGGGTACTTGCGTACAATAGCAATGCCTTCATTTCGACAGTTTAACAACTGAACAGTCATTGAGGAGCTCTTGGCTAAGTACTAACAGCCGCTCGGGTCTATCTGTCAGGTTAAGCTACGCTTGCCGGGGTTGGTCCGTGGATGGGTGACCATTTCTACATACTGAGACTCCTCCGTGCCTCGGAAAGCACGTTAAGCCATTGGTTCATTCGTGGATCTTTGACAGTCGTTACGGGTCGTCAGAAGCCCGAAAGTCTGACAACCAGTCTTACCAAGGGGTATCGTATTACCCAGTTACTGGGTTGTGGAGGTCAGTCCATGTAAAATACAGGTATTCAGTTGCATCTGGTTAGACTGGAAGCCGACTCCAATATAGTTGGGAAAAGGCTAGGCAGAACAACAACTGAACAGTCATTGTATTATCGTTGGTGAGCAGACGTATTTTCCATACATTTGTAGCATGGTATTAGCAATTTCTTTCAAAATCCTTCGAATTTTCATTAAAAGTGTGTTACAAATTTGAGGTTTGAATCAAGTGTCAATAAAGTCGCTTCCGTACTCCATCAAGAGATGAATGAAGCCGTTGCCGAGCTTTCATTCACAAGTAGATTTTTGTTTATTAACCCCAATAAATAAAGTATTATGACAGTTTTACGATAGGCGTTTAATTAATTCGGAAACGTTTCGTCGGAATTGGGAAATCTGGAAAACAAGTGCAAGAGATGTTTAATATTTGTGGATGACATCCTCATTTAAGTGTTGACACATTGACTTTAAAAATAATCTGTTTTAATTTAAAACCCACGCAGCCTGTCACCGCAACGTCCACGCAGCGCTTACCGTGAGCGGTCTGAGTGTTCTGAGCGGTTCAAGCGGTAAGTGCGGTGAGAGGACGCGCTGGATAAAGCGACGACTGTAATTAAATGATTTCACTCATTTATTTTGTACTGGCTTTTACGGTTGTTATTTGTAACAGAGCGATGTTCCTACTTTGTATTTTAAAGTGTGTTGCGTCTGTTGGATCATTTAGCTCCCTTCAAAATGGTTGAGCTGAATGGTGCTAATCCATGCGTCATGTTCGTGAACGGGCGCCGTCAGTTGGGACTGGTCATCTCTTAGTTGCCACGGCTTATTTTTAATTTAATTTAATTTTTGAATTGTACTTTGCTTTATCGTTTTATTACGGACGCTTCTAACGTGCACGTCTTTCTACATTGTTCTCACATGTATAATTTCAACATGAATGATGTAACCAATATTTTGTAACAATTTTTTATTTAAAAGAGTGTCCGTGGAGTTTCTTGCCCGTTCTTCTCCATAGGTACCTACTACGCTTTGGAATGGGCAACTAGCTTCATACCTATTTCTGACTGACCGATTCCTTGACAATTCAAAAGTGCCTGTAAATGGTTTAATTGAAATAAATGCTTTGAGTTTGAGTATAAATCTATAAAGCACCCAGTCTTTCTCACAGAGAGGAGGCCTATGTCCCATTAGAGAGAAGGTTATATCTAGGCTGATTGTGGTATATGTATGAAGGGAATAATAATTATAGTAGGTAGACTAGTATCTGATTCCTGAAGTGTTTTAATTTGTATCTAAACATGTCTGAGTATGTTCTTTGGTTTTAGAACAATCGAAGAATTGGTTTTGTTTTAGGACGATGATGGCAAAATTGTGGTCTTTTTTAGGGTTCCGTAGTAAACAAGGAACCCTTATAGTTTCGTCATGTCCGTCTGTCCGCGGTCTAGCTCCAAGACTGTTAGTACTAGAAAGTTGTAATTTGGCATGGGTAAAATAAAATTAGGAATAAAAGTTTTTTTTAGGGTACCTCCCCTTCACGTAAAGTGGTGATGTTTTTGTTTTGTTTTTTCTATCCCATGGTGTGGGATATCGTTTGAAAGGCCCTTAAAAAAAAGAGATTCGTTTGCAAAATATTAAGCTTTAAAGTGATAATTTTTGTTAGAGTCAAGCGTCCCCCCCCCCCCCTGCCAGCTAAATGGTTGGTTTTCGAAGTGTGAAAAAAAATCACGGCAGTAGCTTATATAACGAAATTAAAAGGAAAACTATCACAGCTGAGTAAACTTAACAAGTTAACGAGTAATAATCGATCAACTTATATTTGTAGTTGCAAAAACATGTTTTCCCATACATTCCGTATGGAAGATCATATTTTTCAACTACAAAGTTAAATTTGTTTTTGAGATAAAATCATTCCAACTACGGAACCCTTCATTGTGCGTGGTCCGACACGCACTTGGCCGGTTTTTACTTGTTGGTTTACATTTTGTAGTAAAATATCGTTTGAGTTGTGAATGCCGATTTTTATTTACCGTACCGTCACACGTACCTATATATTTTTTAAACATTTTAGTGTTTCGTACAGTGCATCGACTTTAGCTATATAGTGTAGAAAGACTGAAAAACTTATTTCGACGTGTCGAGGCGTCGCTATTTGCAAAGAGAAGTTGTGAAGAATGAGTCGAATTCAATACACTTCATTTTACTTCAGTATTTCGCTACAGGCTACAGACGTCGAGAAAAGCTCTCACCGGACATTGAACAATTTTGCAGACACATTTCGAACGATTTCCATCAACAGACAGTTAGAGCGAAGTCTGGCGATGTTGAACGAAGTCGCACGATATCACTGTTGGTATTTGTCGCGTGATGTGTACACTGCTACAAGGATATTTTGGCGGCTGAATGACAGATAAAGGAGCTTTGTTGGTAAACATTTGTGCCATGATACGTAGAGTGCGTAGAAGCATCAACGGCATTCTGAAGGTCCTCAGTGATAAGCCATGTTGCACCATTATGGCGCATTGGATACATGATATGTGCATGTACCCGGTGCGTTTAGCTTCAGTTGCCATGTTGCCGGGGGCCACGATCTCCCATCCGGACTTCTTCGCAACCCCGGCAGCCATCGGCCCTAGCGGACCCCGTCAGTTCTGCTGACATCTCATTGAGGCGCGCGTGGAACACAACGCGCCGTTGTTATCGGACGGCGAGCTACCCATTGCTCACCGTATTAATTGTCACTTGAAATGTATTCTAAAAACAATATGGCGGCATTCGTTTCTATTTTGGCCACGTGCCAAAATAGCCTTGCAGTGTTGTACGAGGCTTTATTTTCTGTATCGTTATAACTAGTACACCCGTTCACGTCAACACGTCACCACAGTGTTACTACCCGTCAGCGCTGTGATGCTTCATACCACTTCTTTTGTTCTTCAATTAATAATGTATATAACACTTCGAATTTAAGCGTTTACATTATTATAATTGAATTGCAATAGTAAAGTTCACTAACGTCAATTAATTTCTTGTCATTATCGTCCACTACCGGACATAAGGCTCCCCTAATAGATAAGACGTATTCCACATTTGGCACCAGCTTAATCGGCACCTGAGTGAATGGCACCTGAGGTATTCCACATACGGCACCTGTCGATGTTTTACGCAGTTGCGATTAGAAGAATAATTTGTTATTTTAAATTTTATTCCAAAAACTAGCTTTTGCACGCGACTTCGTTCGCGTGGAAGTCGTAAGACACCACAATAACAGCCACATTTTTATAAAACTTCTTTTTATACTACGTTTGTAGTTTTATTCTCAGCAGCCAAAATATACAGAGTCAGGAATGGTGACTCGGGAGCAAGCGACGTAACAGTTGTCCGTGTGAGAAGCAGCTTGTCCTGAGGTCGACACCCGCAGCCTTCAGCCTTCGGTGTCGGCCCCTGTGACTTGTTGATCGCAAAGCATACGCTCCCCGAAAACTGCACGCGCTTAAACTGGTAATGTTGGGGAATTAGTGGTATACACGCCATAAACACGGTCTCGCCATCGCCACAACCTGTTAGAATTTCCATCTCGATGACGTTTCTCTGCAAAGACATGACTTTGAGCCGGGTTTCGTTACACAGATATACAACCGAAAGTCCACTTGCCATTTGTGGCATCATTTTCAATTTGTGAGAGAATACTGTGGTTGATCGCTGCAGCTTGATCATTTTCGGAGCTAAAATGGAAACACGCCCGTAACGTAGTAGTTTCCCATAGCTTACGAAGTTTTCCTATTTCAGTGAATTAATACATTCTATGAACTATTATTACATACATATTCCACAAATGATTGCCTCGTTGGTATAGTGGTCGCAAGCGCTACTGCTGAGCATGAGGTCCTGGGTTCGATTTCCGGGTCGGGCAAAGTGTTATTGGGTTTTTCTATCTGGAATTTCTCAGTAGCAGATCGGAGTCTGGATTTGTGCTCAGTTGACGGCAATAGGCTCACCCCCTATTACGAGTACATGGGACTTTAACATAACTGGCGAAATGTGGGTGTACAGTACCGACCAAAAGTCCATGAGCAATCTCACAAAGCAATAGACTGACGCTTCGGTTTGACTTACGACCTTCTTCTATAAGTTGTTACAATACTGTAGACACGCACATTACACACACACACTCACTTTGTCTGCAACCAATGACTAGTTCAATAATCATCATTCGTTTTTAGTTTCATTCGTCTTGTTCACATAAATATTAAAGTTTAGCAGGTAGACCACAAAAAACTAAGTAAATTATTTCGATTTCTGTGGGGTAGATGCAGTTTGTTACGAGTATTTAATTAATAGAACTTTTTTGGTTCGTGGATAATATTGGTGACGAGTATTTAGCGCAGTGTTGTGGTTATTATTATCAAAAAGCAGGCATAAAATATATTGAAGAGATCAGATCAGATCAGAGAATATTATTGCGCTGCGTAAAAGTGAAGTGAATATCTAATGAAACCGGACTAAGTGTGAGTGTTATCATTAATATATTTCATATTTTACTAAACATAAATCTTAATCAAGGGTATTGTTGATAGAACAGAGGTATTGTTGAGACAGAAGATGCCTTTAAAGTTTTAAATTCATTGTGAGGTTTAATTCGATTAGTGAATAATAAATAATAAGGTATTATGTGTAATAAAAACAATGTTTTTCTTTGTTCTAGAGAAATACTGTGAGGGTTAAGAGATATGAGGAAGGGGCTTATTATCGAGTAACAGCGACTTCAAATGGTGAATGAAACAAATGGTTTCATACCAACGAGACATTTTGCTGAATTATTAAAAACACGTCATTATGAACCGTTCGCCGTGCACTCTGAAGGCTTGCATCACTGAAGACCAGCTAGAAAACCGTTTTTGACCTTAAAATATTGACCGTACCAACTTAATAAACAACAGATTCGTTATTGCATGAATTTATGGTAACGAATTTTTTAAGCACGTTTCAATAGGGTGTTTGTCGTATTTCTTGCAGATATACCGAAATTGTTTAATATTATTTTAGTAATAGTATTATTTTAGGATAAAAATTTGAGGTTTAGTTTCAATCTTCTTTTCGTAAAGAAAATGAATACTTAAGCTTTAACCTCAATAACAACCAATATTTACTAAAGTCAAATAAAATGTAAAATAATTAATACAAATAAAATATAAACAAACTGGGCATATTTAACCTTAAAATTACCTATTCTGTAAGTAGTTTTTTACATTTTAAGTAGTCTAATATTCTTATTTATTACTTAATTACTTCGACCATGATCAAAGCTTAATATTTATAGTGAAAAAATCCATTAAAAATTTAAAATATTTCATAATTTAAATATGTCAAAATAATACAAACTGCTTCTAAGTTTCTTGACATCTATTTCACATCTTATTCAGCTGAAGTAATGATAAATAATTGTAGCAGTTTATTAACTTATGTAAAATAAATATAACGAATAAACATATTTTTTTTAATTTTGTTATCATATATCACGCATTTTTTATTCTAAAACCTTTATTGCAATAACAACATAAAAAAGCAGCAATATTTAAAAAATATTATTATCGAAAACAAAAATAATAATATTTGCAAAAAACCGCACTGTGTTTCACGAGATTAGAACCTGAGGCAGTTTGAATTCCATACCAACGCTTAACGCTTTCTGCTACCTGCGCTTGTTAAGTTACTATCGAATTTTAGCAATGCCATTAACTGGTCAAGTTCACGCGCATAGTGCGTGTGTGCTAGCATGTTTAAAGCGACGGAAATATATTGTTGTTTCGTGTAACTGCGTTATCTGTGGTGTGTGTATCGTGTTGCTTACACATACAAATGTACGAGCTATACCGCGTGTTCACAGCAATACGACTCTTAGCGTGCTCATGCACTTTTGAGCGCTTACTGTACCTACTACAGGTACACCTCTGCCCAACCCTTCGGAGAAACAAGGCGTGACGTTATGTTATGTATTCCACAAATGGCACTGGTCTCTGCCGTAGTCCCTGGAAAGGACCACGAGTATTGTTTTAACCCGTGATCCAACCGAGAAGTACAATGCTGCCGAATTAAAATGATAGTCCCAGCAATGTACCACCCTACAGTTTCCTGGCGGCTCTTCTCCATACAAAACGACCAATTGAAACCTACATGGGCACTTATGGAAGTTCAGAAGCTAGTTTTCTGAACATAAGTGCCCATGTAGGTTTATGTGAAATAAAACATTTTGATTTTAAACAACTTCTTGTTTATACATATAATTTACAAATATATTCGTGATTAATTTAGGGAATTATGTGGTAAATTTAAAAATCAAACGTTATTTGTCACTAGAAAATACATAAAAATATGACAGACACTAAAAGTCACAATCTTACATTTTATAAACTTATTACAAAGATCGGATCCTAACTCCCAAACTAGGCCTAGAGCCTGTGTTTTGGGGGTCAGTGTTCAGCCATGGCATATGTTAAAACAATACAGCATTTTAAGTGAGGATTGTCGCCACATAATTGACACGCAATTTATAAAGGCACAACAGTAACTGACATGTGGAGTGGTACGATAGTACACACAGCTACACATCAAGCTATACATTTCCAGTATAAGCTGACCTCGCATTGTACGGAAATCCTATACAATGCGAGATCAGTGTAAACTGGATTTTTATAGCTTGATGTGTAGCCGTATGTACATAAAATTTAATATTCCTAAAAATAAGATTTCCGAACCTTCAAGCAACCTACTAGAGACTGGTACCAAAGTGACGTGAACAATCTTATAATCTTTCATTCATCGGCCACATCTTTCTACTCTGGACTCAAGTGACGTGTATCATCTTCCTACTTTTTATTTAAATCACTTGGACATCCATAATCAAAACTGCTCTGTTATGGACTAAAATGGCTTGTGACTGAGTCCCATCTCTTGCATACATTAGCACCTATCACATCGGATGCGAGCCATTTTCCTCTTAACTGACGGTCACTTTGCCTTACAAATCAAATGTTAATGAACTGATAATTAAACCGGGTTTAATAACGTTCTCAACTTGGGCTCCCGAACCGTTTGGTTAAGTACTGGACTTTTCTCAATGAGTTTTTGTAAGAGATTTTATTAAAACATACAAAGAGAAACTTTACAAAAAAAAAAATTGAGCGTCGAATTTCGTAATTTCTGGTTCTAGGTTTTTTTTGTCAATTTGATATATTTAACTATATTCTACTTTCAAAAAACATATAATTAAAACTAGGCAAATGACGGCGACAATCAACTAATCTTTCATTATTCATACTTAGTTTTCTACATTTGAAAGTTTTTTATTTAAATACTATAAAATAACGCACTATTTAAAAAACACATTATTTCTTAGCTATTCATTCATATGTTTTATTCTTAACCTAGTTAAACAAGGAAACCTATTCCTAAAATACTTACTGATGGTCTGTAAACGTATCGCAGTCATCTATCTATACATATAAAATGCTTTGTCCTGAATGACTGACTGACGGATCAACGCACAGCCTAAACCGCTGATCGTAGAGACCTGAAACTTGGGGGTGTGTTCTTCGTATGACTTAGGCATCCGATAAGAAAGGATTTTCCGAAATTCTACCCCTAACGGGGTGAGAAAGTGGGGCAAAGTTTGTATCAAAAATCTTATTAAACTTGAAACTTGACACAAAAAGTACTAGGCTTGCATGAACTCAATATAGTATTTCAATCATTAGACGTTGTGTACAATTTCTGAGCAGTAACGTAATTAAAAGTACTAGGCTTGCATGAATTCACGATAGTATTCAATCATTGTGATAAATCATTTGGATGAGGTAGAAATATAGATTATAATAGGTAGTGCGAACTTCCACGCGAGCGAAGGAGCGGAAAAAAAAAATATTTTACTGTCAGGCATTAAGGCCCATAGGGTGTTAGTATTATATTTGACTTAAAAAACTATATTAGTAGATAATGGTGCCGATTCCCTTGTTCACAAACTAAACTAAATTTAAGTTCAGTGCATCTTTGTCTTTTTATTTCATTAAGAAAAGGACAGAAGATAAATTTTAGTTTAGTCCTGTCAAATTAATCAGCACCTGTCACTACTCCATACAAGTTTAGACGTGATTAAAAACTTGCCTACTAAAATTACGTTAATTTACGTCAAGCGCTGATTAATTTCACAGAACTAAACTAAAATTTAGCTTCTGTCCTTTTCTTAATGAAATAGAAAGAAAAAGATGCACTGAACTTAAATTTAGTTTAGTTTGTGAACAAGGGAATCGGCACCATTAGATAACATGCAGGAACACAAAAAGAAGAAAGAAAAATAAAAATCATAACAGGAAGGTTCAACAAGCTCTGTTGCCAACATGAAGCTTGGTAAACCTCCCCATTTTAGGCCCATCCAGCCTCTCTGCAAAAACCCTCAGAATGCTGTTGCTGCTCCCCCTCACCCGGGATATTACTGAGGCAACTTTCTTCCGCATTATCATAAAGTAGTCGTCAGTGTGCGCATCAGCGAACATACCTGACGCACTACAGTACGGTGGAAGCCTCAACAGCTAGTACCTAAATAAGCTAGTACCTAAAAGCTCGTACCTAAATAAACTAAATAAAGTCCATTTCAAAATCATGAAGTACCTAGCAGTTTGGACAAAAAAACAAAATTCACAGCTATAAAGCAACGGTTTAGCCAACTCAGCCATGAAAACCTACTAGCTATCCGAACATATTTTTTTATCGGTCGCTATGATTAAGAGTTACGACCGGTTAAAGGAAGCCGGCTATTTCCAGCTCTACTGGTCGTGCCGTAACTTCGGACTAGGGGCATTAAACGAGACTTTTCTTTCAAGAATCTGCAAATATGGACGCCTTGCATGATATCATAGATATCAAAAGATATATACATATGTCTGTCTATCTGTGTGAGGGTGTGTTTGAGGGTGTGTCTATGTCATGTGTGTGTGTTATGTGTGATCATAGATATGTCATCGCTCGACAATGTTCTTCAGCCGGGCTTATCTATGAAATGAGCTTGAAATGAGCTGTTATTTCACCTGATACTAGGCATTGACACAGTTGGCAGCTCACTTCATCTAAGTTATCACGGTGAGATTTTTATATTTACCAGATGTATCAACGTAATCGAGGCAAAAGAAATATATTAGGATCGTAGCAAATGGCGTTCTGCAGTTTCTGCATACCCTCATTGGAAGAAGGCATGTAGTATGCATCTGTGTTTTTTTTTTTTGATATGTCGTCTGTTCTGGGAAATCTCATTACGGACATATTCCTCCTTTGATGCTAGACTAGGCAATAATTATATAAAATTATTATTATTGGACATGAGATATTCGCTGATATGTCGAGATATCTCCTTTTAATTCAATTTCATTTGAAACCTTTGAAGCAACTCGCTGCCTTTGCGTTATTACATTAAAGTAAGTTAGATTTTTTTCCACTGATACGTTGGAATTCCTCGTGTTCGTTTAATTAGTTTCATTTCAAGCAAATTTTTTTAAAGAAAATGCTGAAGAGAGATTAAAAGAAATTTGCTGTTATGAAAAATGTTTCTCGTTAAGCAAGGCCGTGCAAAATATTATTTATATTACAATATACAGCTGGACTCGCAACTTTGCTATGCACAGTCGAACACACGTTGCGTAATGAAACCAGTAACAGCCCTCTTGTTTTATTACAAACTTTATTCTCTACGCTTGGTCAGCTCTAGTTCAAAGTGCTACCAGTTTACCACCGATGTCTGACAAGCGGTCGACTATACAAGATAATAGGATCCATGTAAATTCTTAGGTACCTAATGGCAAATTGTAAACTGTAACGTCAGTAAAGAAGGGTATCGTTATTCCAACGGCGCACGAGTCGCGTGTTCTCTATTATCTCATCAGTACTAAATTCAGACATTGAAATAAATACGAGCCAAAAAAAGGCCCCGTCTGACCTCGAAGAGACAATGTCGTCGCACTAAGGGTACGCAGTAGGGTCAAATCGGCTCGGCAAACTACAACATTATCGGGCCTTTTGACCTTGAAAACATGTTAATATTTTCACGCAATCTTGCACCGTACAGACCCTGAATACGGCCGGCTGGGCGGTGTATCTTTAATGTTCATCTATATTAAGTGAGTTGAACAAAAATATCAGAGTTGGCGCCGTGCCAAGGTGTGAATGTTCCACCCTTGTAACCAGTAAACCTTTCTGTCAAGGGCGCTATTGTAAACAGATTAAATTATACATTTCACACTTGGTTGTTATGGAATAAAATTGTGTTATAGTTCACGTTTTTTCTTGGTATGTGAAGTTACTTCGTCATGTGTTATGTCGCAAATTCGTCTGGTAAGTCTGGCCAATGGTACTCGTTCTGGGGTTCTGTTGTTGAGTTTTATTAAGCGTATGATTTCTATATTTTACTACAAAATATTTTATAATTTTTCTTGGAATCTGAACATGTTTGTAACTTAGCTAGGTATTATGTGCAGACGGAAAATTTTGAAATGAAAATAGAATATTTTTTCAATGATTTTTAACAAGCATAAGTTCCGCATTACAAAATACTTGAATCTTTCCACTGTATTTCCAGCTATTGACTCTTTCTTTATCATTTAAATAATGTTGAATTCAAATAATTACCATTTTACTACACATTTACCACAATACACCACCATTCACCTTCACACCCATTGACTGCTTTTTTGTTAGGTTATTTTTATTTTGTTTTATTTGATTTTATTTGCAAAAATACATGTTACCTGCCTGTTAATTTGCATGGTGCTACTAAGTGGGGCCTGGTGACCAAGAGACACATGTTTTTTGTAAAGCTCTCACAGTGAGAATTTATACAAGAAGTTCAAAACTGTTAAGTGCTACAAAACCATAGTGAAAGAAAAAAAATAAACATATTAGTATTATTCAATCATCATCAGCCTGTTAACAGTCTGCTGCAGCACTTGATAGGCCCTGCCGTTTTACTATTTCAGCGTAGCTTGCCAGTACCCTGCTCTAGTAATTTGCCTAATGACGAACATATTGAGACACCAATGTAAACAAGGGTTGCCAATAAACTGAGACCTTAATTAGGGACAACAATAAACAAAATACACTGTAAGAAGACGGTTAGTTTACGTCGATCACTTTAACATGAACATAATGATCAATCATTATTATATTATTCATGTTATTGACCCTTTTTGCAATAGGTATAGGTAAATATTTTACGACAATGAATGGATATTATTCAACGTTTAAACTCAAAGCATTTTTTCAAATAAACGAATTTACAACATTTTTGAATGGTCCAGGAGTCAGTCAGAAAGATGACTGAGAGGTCTTTTGGGCATAGTAAGTTGCCTAGGACAAATCGCCGAAACTATGTCGCGAAATTTGTAGTGTAGACGTGCACACGTAATTTCGGCTGGAGTTTGTCGCCTCACTAATAAGCGATAAACTTGAACGCGTAAACCAGAAAGTGGGAAGCATCATACGCTTCATGAAGCGAATGCTCCTTCATTAGAGTGCCACAACTCAGCGGAAAGCGCTGAAATCTCGCGCGTTCATTAGACGGTGTTAATGTAAAGCGATGTTAACGCCGGCTTCATTGTTTTGCAGCTGTCGGAATGGAATTTCGTCACGAGTTACCCTTGTACGAGGAGTTAGAATACTTTCCCGTTGTTCTTTTGTTTTTTATTAATGAGCAGAACTTTATGGTATTGTTTCGTTTTCCGTAAAGCGCAGGCCACACACGCGGTAGCTACATGACGGAACCTAAACGCACTTAGCTTCGTTCCCAGTGTAGCCTGTGCTTAATGCTTTGAAACTTAAATGGTTCTGATGGATAGTGAACAACAGTTTTCATAAAAAATTTAATAAGGAAGTATTTTTTTCCAAAAATCTAACTAAGGCGACTAGCGAGTACGGAGTGTAATGTCGATCTAGCGCCTTTTTTCAAGGTTCAATCTCGTGGGAAGACAATCTCGTTCGAGATTTCGACCAATACGGGCGAGATCTCAATTGAGATTACAAGACTTAGCACACCATGTACTGGCAAAATGCAATTTTCTAATTTTATATTTGCAAATGTTAATTGTATCTTTATTAATGGATTTACTTATAGTGTGCGTGATGTGCGTGCTGATTTGTTGTGTATGTTTCTATAATTACAAAATATAACACGGTTATCCTAAGTAAAATAAATTTTGATTAAAAAACGCAATATGTCTAACGATATGCGAAATCTCGGTCTCGATAACCTCATAATCTTGAAATAGAGTTCTTGCCTGTTTACCGGGAGAGATCTCGAATAGCCAATCTCGACACCAGACTTAGCACGTGAAATCTAACATAACCAATCTCGACTCAAGACACAGATGAATACAGAAATGGTTCACTCCGCATATCAGGTATGAAGCTACAAGTAAGTACGCGGCAGACTCGACTTGTCGAATTCAGTGGGCGTAACGTAGTCAGAAGATATAAGAGTAACGTGATAGAAAGAGAGGCAACTTCTAGGTGTATAAATAACTGTAGGTAATTAGCGCTGTGCGACCTGAATTGCACTTTATTGTGTCGCAGCAAGAGTCGTTTTTTATTTAAATAATTTTGCGGAGTAAACCATCTGTAGGTACTAATCAATGCTCAAGTTTGCATTCCCTACTAATGAGATGAATTTCAAAACTAAAATCACTAAGCACCAATTTTTTGCATGTTATGATCGCTCGACAGTTAAACCATAAGATTTGATAAGAGATAACATTGAAAAGGGCATTCAGGAACCGGAAGTTGGCTTCCAAAAGGGTCGGCAGCTATTACAATCTAACGGTGATGTGGCTAAACTTCCGTGTAACATCAAACTTACCTGTTGATATAACATCAACCATCAGTCTTCATTTATATAGCAAATAAAACCAAGAGATTACTCATATAAAGTCAGACAAATTAAATGTTCAGCAAAATTGACTACCCACTTAAATTGCCCGTATATTCAAATTACAACTGTCATTTTTTGACAGTTGTGTAAAATGGCGACAAGTAGACGTAGTGTCAATTTGATACACAAATGAATTTACCTGCCTCTATAAATGAAATACGAAATAAAACTTTTAACTTTTATTCCTTTGTAACTGGTCCACCTTCTTTATTTATAATTATTCTGTGCATCTGTATGCCTAAACGGCCGGACTGATATTTTTGTGTATTTGTGTGGGTCTCTGTATTGTTTAGATTTACAATAGGACTTCGTAGGTGGCGCTGCGATCTAGGAAACAGGACAACGTCTGTCCAGTCAGCTAGTTTTATTTAAAATAATAATATAATAATACGGGAACCTCGTGAAAGCCGAGAAAGATAAACAAATCAAGTATCTTGACTTGGCTCGCGAGGTTGTCGACATGAGGAATGTGGTGGATTCAGCGATAACTGTGCCGATAGTTGAATTAGCCAATGGCTTAATTACCAAGAGCTTCGACCAACACCAAAGGAAGCTCTCGTTGGGCAGCTGGATTAAGGGCTTGATTCAGAAAGCGACACTCCTGGACACGGCTCGCATTGTTAGGAGGCTCGTCTTTCTGGAGCCCTGACCGCCGGTAGCTTGGACCCTGTTCCCAATACCAGTGGGCAATTTATTTTTTATAATTATATAAATAATGAAATAAAGGAAATAATAATAATACCAGCCTGTAACTGTCCCATTGCAGGGCACAGGCCTCTTCTCATACAGAGAAGGCACGAGCATTGATCACTACGCTTGCTCAAGATGGGTTGGCGATTTCAGATACATATAGTAATATATAGTAACGAAGTCAAAACTGTAAATTAAATATTTTTGAAAAAAAGTACAAGTCACATTGGTACTTGCCCAAATTTGAACCCACCACTTTGTTCTTGAAAGGCGAGTTCTTATCCATTGGGTTCATCATCATCATCATCATCGGCCTATAAATGTTCCCACTGCTGGGACACAGGCCTCCTCTCTGTGAGAGGGAGTGGGCCGTAATCCACCACGCGGGCCCAGTGCGGGTTGGTAGATGTCACATGTCTTCGAATTTTCGGTTCTAGGACATGCCGGTTTCCTCACGATGTTTTCCTTCACCGTTTTGAGAGCAGTGGTGATGAAATAACTTACACAAAGTAAAGCGCCTGTCTGGGTTCGAACCTAAGACCTACAATTCGTAAGTCGCAGCCGTTACCACTGGGCCACCACTGCTCTTGGATCCATTGGGTTATCACGATGTTTTCATCAATTTACAACATAATTATATCAGTCTTAGTGTAATCCGCTGGGATTAATAATTTAATAATACCTGAGTGCAATGTCTAATGGATATTTATGTAATTGTGCATAAGGTGTAATGATAATATGGCTTAGACGGCTCGGCAGCTAATGAGGTATTATAATACATATTTTCCAAAAAATTCGCATCGCAAGCGGTTAAACACTTCGTATTAATTTCAGCAAGGCCTTTTGGTAAACTCACAAACAGGGATCACAAGCCTTTTTAAAGAAGATATCCCAAAAAATCAATCATGACGATTTTTCAAAAAACTCGTGTTACTCTTTAATTGTTTATTCATTCGTTCTATCACTTCGATGGGCCTCTCCCGAACTTGCTGCCTAATCGAAAGGTATTCAACAAGTTAGATAACAATGATGGATAGGATAGTTAACTTCGAGCTTCGTGCCTCTGCAAATAATGGGCTACCCTTCTCCTTGAAAGGTGACTAAGGAATAACAGGTGGAGACTTGTGGGAGTTGAGGGATACGACTTTGTTTTCAACGGGGTCATGCTAATGGTGAAACAGTAATCTACACCCAATTGTGTTAGCGTCTAGTCACGTTATAGAAAGCTAGACGACCGGCGCCGATATGCCAGCGGTTATTGCCGCTGCCAAGCGCCGGTTGTCAACGCTGGTCGACGCAGGCACTTTTCATACTCCCTCCGGACAGCGCTAACCAGTGCAAACCAGTGGCGCCGACTAATTGATAGGAACTTGTCGGCGCTTATCGGTGACGGTTCGCGCAGATTTTTGCAAAAAGCCGTTCATGGGCCTCTGACTTGGCTTCACATATCATCGAGGAATATCTCTCAGGTATGCCAGCTTCCTCACGATGTTTTCCTTCAGCGTTTTTGAAGCAAGTGATAATCAAACAATACACACATGAATCAGAAAAGTTAGAGGTGCGTGCCTTGGATTCGAATTCGAGACCTATGACTTGGTAGTCTGACGGCACACCACTAAGCTATCGCTGCTTACTAGGCTAGCACTAATAACCAGCGCTTGTCAGCGGCGACAAACGCTGGCATATCGGCGCCGGTTACCAGCTTTCTACGTGAATACACCCTAACACACTTTCTTTTACAATCCGAAGGATATTGAAAGAAATTCCTAAATAATTTTTTCATATGTTTGAAAAATTCGTCTGCTCGACGCAATGAATGTTCTCGAATTGACAAAATGAAAGACATTGCAAATGTAAGTGTGTTACACAATTACCATGCGGGTGCAAGATTTAAAGAATATCATCACACGGATGGTATTGATGGCACACAAACTGATGAAAAAGTGTTGCTCTCTATAACTTTTTAAGGACAAACTTGCTCTAATAATGTAATCTTTTAACATTAGGAACCTGTTGCACGTTTAAAGCTATATTTCAGCTAGTTAAGTCATCGTCATCGTCAGTATTCTCCTATCTATATACCAATTTATTTGTGGTATACGCAACCATGTCTTTATCTTCCAAACTTCTCTATCAGACGTCATGTCGGTAGTCACCCCCATCATAGTATAAAGAGAGGTAGTAAGCTATCTTCATAGAAACGCACTGCGCGCGGCTTGTATGTGTGCGCGGCTCACACTTAACAAAATCTCGACCCGTTTCTCGTGAGGAACCAGCCGAGATTTTGTTAAGTGTGCGTGCGGCGACGCATAGATACAAGCCGCGCACACATACAAGCCGCGCGCGGTGCGTTTCTATAAAGATAGCTTACTACCTCTCCTTATACTATGCCCCCATTCTAACCATTATCATCTTTCTCATATATCACCTAGGTAGGTACGGATAATTAAAACGCTTATTTGGAGTAAACCTTGGATAATTATTTGTATCTTAGAATTTCATAGCTGCATGTTTCTTCTAACAGCTGCTTGTCAGCCCGCTGAGCAGACCGCCTGATTTTTTTTCCTATTCTCAATATGAATTACATGTTTGTCTCGTATTCATGCCATCAACTTTAAGTCGCGGAGGTTGCATGCTAATAACATCTCTGGTCACAGCTTCTACAGTACACCAAAAAATATGTTAGGTTTACACAAAATATTTTTTTCCACGTCACTAAAGAATAACACATCTAGAAAAATGATCATGGAAATAGCTTCTTTTTTTAAGTAGCGGTTTCGATGTCGGGAGTTTTCACCTCGCTCGCTCACCAGAACTTTCTCGTCTACCGTGCTTTTTTATGCATTTAAAAAAATTAGTTCTCGTCCATTTTAAAATCCTTTTAGCGACTTCAATTTTAACCCTGCGTTGACGATTCGAATATGAAAAGTTAAAAGAAAAGTCGAGTAGTTTGAAACTGGCACCAAGCACCGGACCTGTTATTTCTAGAACGATAGAGTAATAATTAAATCTTCAGACATTTCAAACTGTCCAAATTGAATACGTTTTAAATAGGCTGCATACAGCTTGACCAGTGTCTTCCCGGTTTAAATCAGGTTTTGCACGCAAATTTTCAAGCTATTGGCAGTTTGTTGGATTTAGAATCCACTAAAATCTTAACTTGGCTTTATATAAACATATATAATCAATTCTGGGTGGGAAGGTACTTAGAACTAGAAACTTGGAACCAGTAAAACCTTATAACCTTGTTTATGCATCGAGGAATTAATGAGATCGAAATCCTCATAATTATTTTCTTTGCTTCTAAAGTCAGCTGATGACGATTATGATTAATAATAATAATTATAGTCATATTTACTGATTAAGTAATCAGTAACTATGACTATAATAATATTGATTATTATTTACAAGGCAGATGTGAGTGGAAACGCACTTCTAGGGCGTCCCCGCCCTAAGAGGACATTGTAGTGACTATTGGTGAGGTTCTTCAAAAAAATCAGGGGCGTGGTATTCGCAACCAGCGTGCTTGTATGACCAGACGTATGAACGTAACCGAAGCTAAAGGAGTATGTAGGAGTTGCCTACCCCCATGGCAAGAAGGCGTCAGTTGATTTATGTATGACTATAATTAAAATACACCCAAGCAATACAAATTCCGATTTTATTGATATGCAAAATCATGATTATAGTTTCATCATTTTCCGATAGCCGGTGTGCAAATGTTAATTGGTACATAATTGACATGAATAAATTACATTTAGGTATTGCTCAAAGATACAACATCAATTAGGTATCGATGATAAATAAATTAATATGAACGTTATTGATGACACTATAATTTAATTTGTTTCCGCACTGGTCCTGCGTGGTGGATTACTGCCTACTCCCTCTCACAGAGAGGAGGCCTGGGTCTCAGAAGTGGAAACATTATAGGCTAATTATGCTCATACTTATGGTATACATTAGACGTTAAATTCTTGTAGGTTTAAGTGTAAACTTTAAAGAAAGTTACAATCTTCAGAACTAAGGCCTGAAACGCTGAAGTTACGGACTTACGATACTGCTTACAGGACGGATAAGCCTGAATTAACATAAAGAGGCTTAAACACAGGCCTGAAGAGAAGATTTTTATAGGAATCGCTGTCTAAAATATTAGGAGACTGCCGCAAATCTGTTGGAAGTAATACGAGTAAATTATTTTTAAACTAGCGGACGTCACGCGGTTTCACCCGCGTAGTTCCCGTTCCCGTGGGGGTACTAGGATAAAATATAGCCTATGTTACTCGCTGATAATGTAGCTATCCATTGCTGATAGAATTTTTCAAATCGGTCCAGTAGAAAATACAAATCTTTCCTTTTTATAATATTATATTCATATTCATCTGTAGGTATAGGTGTTACAATGGCTTAAAGCTATGGTACAATTACGGACCCTGTAGGGCACAGCAAAAAGTTTAAATCTAATTCTTAAAATACAAATAAAATTAAAATAAAACAAAATTAAAATAAAAACAAAATTAAAATAAAAACAAAATTAAAATAAAAACAAAAATTTAAATTAAAATAAAAACAAAATTAGAATAAAACAAAATTAAAATAAAAACAAAATTAAATTTAAATTTAAATAAAAAAAAAAAACAAGTAACAATCAAACAATCATTCAATCAAACAAATCAAATTAATAGAGATAGTACCCAAAAGTCATGAATAGGGTAATAGGAAGACTGATCTTTGGCAAGCAGAAAGACAAAATGATACAGGAAGTAATTCCAGAACCGGAAGCATTACTTTAAGGCACCATTCTTGCCCATTCTTCTCCATACGAAAATTACCTTTTGGGTGACTAGTTGTTTTTTTTTTTTGTATATTTTCGCGTTCAAAAGTGCCTTTTACGGGCCTAGTTGAAATAAATGATTTGACTTTGCTCCAGAAATCACTAGACACATTTACCGTTACACGAATTTAACACGTCCTTTTGTTCCAGTCATTCGTTTAAGGATGATAGAGATAGAATGATGTTCTCAGAAATATGTTAAGCGTTAAAATTATTTAAATTTGAAATGCAAGTGTCCCATATTCCATTATAAATGTCCACTATGTGATTATGTTCTAAAATGAGTTCTGTTCTAAGCTCTAGTACAAAATTAAATTTATATAGACGGCATTTTTCTAAATTGTTCTTCAGAATTGGTACTAAGTTAGCAATAAAAATGTAAGTTTCTCCAAGATGGTATAGCAATAAGCACTAAATACTTATTGGTTGTTCACGTAAGAGGATCGGGAGGCAACGTTACCCAGCGCAGAGAGCTGCGTCAAAGTATGCGGGATTGTGAAGCTAGGCTTCGTAGACTTGTTCGGAAAACCTCGGGTTTCCGAAATTCTATTTTTTCCGGTCAATAATTTACTTTCTAGTTTTAAACACAGCTAACTATTTACATTAGGTACTAAATTAAAAGTGCGGACGAATACTTCGACGCCTAAGTGTCGTTTTGTTTTTATTATTTTTATTTATACAGATAGTTAGTTAGTCAATAATGAAATTAATTAAAAAAGATAAAATTTACAAGGTTCTTAAGATGACATCGTGATTTTTTCCGTAAACTCGAGGACACGAATTTTATCTCAAAATGATGAAAATAAAACTTTTTTTGGAAAGATCTTACACTCAATTAAGGTAAAATAAGTGAGCGTTTATTTACCAAGCTTTTGCTCGCGGCTTCGCTCGCGTGGTTGGCGGAAATTATCTCACGGCATCGTCGTATGGCTACCAGTTCTATGTGACAATTTTTTACTTTGCTCGGCTCCTAAGGGTCGTAGTATGATATTAAGTAAATTAACCTTCCTTAAGATTTGGGCTATCAAAAGCAAAACAATTTTTCAAATCTGAGTAATAGATCCAGAGATTAGCGCGTTCTTACTAAAAAATATGCTAAAGCTGAAGTTTGTACTTCAGCTTTATTATATTAAAGTATATTTTAGATCACGTACTTATGATAATTGCCTAGAGCCAGCCAGTCAATGCCTTATGAGGTGCCAAAGAAGTTAATAGGTTCTTATTTTTTATTATTTTGTTTATCTTTTATATAGATTCTTTTCTTTTAGATTTTGTGAATGTGAGAACGTTGTAGGCTGTAAACTTGTGTACCATTTTTTATTTTTACTAAGTACCTGGTACTTGTTAATAGGCCTACACTGTCCTCCCATACCTATTAACACTGTAATTTGAAAACATTGTAGAAACAGTTTATTTTGAAAAGAGTAACCGTGGAGTTTCTTGCCGGCTCTTCTCCATAGGAAGCGACCAATTGGAACCGTGCACCTAGCTTCTGACGTTTCATAAGTGCCCTTGTAGGTTTATGTGAAATAAAATATTTTGATTTTGATTTTTGATTTTAATATGAAATGTCACTAAAAATCACTCTCAAGTTTATATTTAAACTTTCTTTTGAAACTTGAATGGGGGTCCAAACCACTCCTATGTCCTGACAGGACGCAACTTTACTCATACGCTTTCTATTTCCCGTTCACGTTATTGATGGAAAATAAATTGAGCTAGTAGCTACTCGAGAAATGTCAATAATATCTATGTGCTTTCTTCAAGATTTTTACTATGACTAAAGACTTGAAAATTCAATACTTCTTACGAGACGCAAGCAGTTATTGAAAATGTTATTGGTTTCCAATTTGTCTTAGTTCTCGTTTCTGTAATAAAAGGTATTTTTCGATAGATTTTGCTACTTGTTTGAGAACTTATACTTTAAATGGTTTATGGTATTGAAAAGCGCATTTAATCATTTTCGAGGTTCTTGTAATCAGTCTTTCTTAAGGCGCTGACGAGATCCATATTCTTTTTCTCCAAAAATATTTTGGTTCTCAACAGCATCTTAAAATTATTTAGCCTTTAGTTTGTGGCAGCAGAAAAGTATAAGTTAATCTTGAACATATTTCTGAGAACTTGGTTATTTCCAAAACACGTTTTTAGTACAAATAAAAACCAAAAACGTCAGTAAACTAACCTTTCCTTAAATCCAAAATATCTGTATTACTTATAAGCCTGAGTTGGTAAAATTAATAACAATAACGTATCATATTATAAAAATGCAGCACTCCGTTTTTAGTTTCGATTACTCAACTCATTACTATTTCATATTATATTTATATCACACTAATATTATAAAGGCGAAAGTTTGTGAGTGTGTGTGTATGTTTGTCTCTTCTTCGCGCTCAAACGGCTGAACGGATTTGGATGAAATTTGGTACACAGATAGTTTATAACCTGGATTAACACATAGGATACTTTTTATCCCGATATTGCCACGGGATCGAGACTTTTGCGGGTGAAACCGCGGGGCGCAGCTAGTATTTTCATATTTTGCAATAAATTATAAGCATTGTGTCATCGCGCATCTCTTTCTTTTCTATGCAGTCTGTCAGTGACCGCGCTTTAACTCTTGCCAGCAGCGTCTTAAGTATAAAGTTGCAGGATTACTTTGGAGCACCAGAGATGTTTAATGCGCTGCTTTAGTTTTAAGGAATTTTATTTATAAAACTACATATCTGTGCTAGCAGCTCTGAGTTTATTAACTGATTTATCTACCAATACCTACTTAGCCAGATAAAAAATTCGAATCAACATTTTAACATTTAAATACATTTATGTTTATTCAGAATTAAAATGCAATGTACGTAAATAACAACTTATACCCAATTAATTAATTAATGAAAATAATTATGGTATTCTAATTGAACTGAAACTAATTACATTAAATAATTGTAAATAACCACTTATACCCAATTAATTAATTAATGAAAATATTATGGTATCCTAATTGAACTGAAACTAATAAAATAAAATAATTGTAAATAACCACTTATACCCAATTAATTAATTAATGAAAATATTATGGTATCCTAATTGAACTGAAACTAATTTAATCAAATACTTGTAAATAACCACTTACCTATACCAAATTAATTAATTAATGAAAATAATTATGGTATCCTAATTGAACTGAAATTAAAATTCAATAATTGGAAAACCACAAAATTGTAAATTGAATTAGTGGTTTTCAATTATAGAGCACTAATATGGACGGACACAGTGAGAGTTGTTGCGTTTTATTTACGCAAAGTTAATTAGACACTTTATTAATATTTATATCGATTCAAATATCAATGAAAATGTGATAACAAAGGCTACTTAAATTTGACGCTCGTGGTGGTTGTTTTAGTGCACTTGCAAAAAGTTGGGGTCTAGGCAGAAGCTACATAATGCCACCTGTAACGATCCTTACATACCTAAACTGCGTTTGCAAATTAGGTACCCAATATTTAAACAAATGGGTTTTTATAACTTTTATCCCTACACACAAAGTTTAGTATGAGATACCACTCTAAAAAAAATATGGGTTTTTAAACGACTTCCAAAAGGAGGAGGTTCGACTGTATGTATTTTTTTTTTAAATGTTTGTTACGCGATTACTCCGCCAATTATGATTTGATTTTGATGATTCTTTTTAGTTTGGTATATCATACTTCCGAGGTGGTCCCATATAAATTTAATTAACTTTGCTTGGGGTAGTTTTTGAGTTAGCTTCAATAATACGTATTTTTTTCCACTTAGTATGTGGCTGATATGATAACTTCCTGTCACTGTTATTTACATAGCAGGTAGTGGTATTCGAATTTGTGTGGCGTAGATACCACAACTAAAAAGTGAAAAATAAAAACTTTTACAAAAAAAACACTACAAAGTAAAAAATAACTTTAATTTCTGAAGTCCGTGTCTTTGGTTTTGAATTTTCGTTCTTTGTCACCGACTTCCAAAATTAAAGTTATTTTTTACTTTTTTCGCTACCAGTCATTATTAAATCAACTTAATTAACTTGTTCATAAGTTAATATTAGTTTTAGTGAAATTAACGTCAATTGGAAACAATTACTTTGCTCCCTTCGCTTCGTCCACTGTCATACATTGATTTGTCTGGTCAATTTGTAAAAATTATCATGAACTTCTGAGTCACGTAGCTTTAATCAACATCAGCTTCTTCTACAGGCGTCTTAATAAAAAATTCCAAGTAAAAATAGATAGCATTATCATTTATAATGTTAACCGTGGAACAACTTTGCACTCACAGAGGACGCTCGGAGAATAATAATCTTATGAAGGGAGATGCGCTAAGGTAGGTAGTACCCAAAATTAAATTTTCTTACGTTTTTTGCAATTTGCAGCTGCATCAGGTGTACTTAAGGTAACGAAAATTAGGCTAAGCGTATGCTTAGATGCAGGTGACGCAGGTCAGCACAGTAAATATTTTGCAGGATAGGGCAGGCGAACCAAACATAGCCCACGAGCGCATTCTGCGACGCAGCTACACAGACACATTCGCATCCTAGCTTGTAGAAACAATATATGTGTGTGGTAAAAAACACATGGCGACCTGCACGCGTCATGCAGAAATCTTTGCCGGCACTAAAATGAGACGCAAAGCAAGACTGACACATGTCTGCGTCGCACGTGCCTGCGCTGCAGCGTACGCAGCTCTCAGTAAGTTCATACGTTACAAAATCTGGTCTGCCCTGCGCTGCGTGAACGTGCGTCAACTGCGTCTCAGCATATGTACGCTTAGACTTATTCTTACGCACTAGCAAAAAATTTACATTATTGTCATAAGAATCATAAGTACAACGGTCTAAGTTAAGGCCTTAAATGTCATGACTTCATGAAATTATACCTATTATTTGTTGCGGTCACGCAGGTCTAACTTTTTGTTACTGGACAACAACTTGATACTGAGCTGAAATTGCAAAAAACATTTTTTTTTATTAAACTACGGCTGCCCTGGCACTTTTCAAGGAGTAAAAGTATCTAGGGAGGCGTAGCTACGGTTGTCATTTCAGGCTTAAAAATGGACTTTATAGATTTTATAGTCAGTTAAATTTAGCAATTTATGAAAAAAGATTGGTGAAGCTGCTAGCTTCATGGATTGCTAAAAGGTTTGCGAGCATAGACGTATTGCTTGCCCCTGTGTCCTAATTTATGCGATCGTCACGTTCAATTGTGACTTATTTGTTGGGAAAATCCGAACGCGCTCTCTGTCGGTACGACGACGCATGCGGGTTCGTCGCACCAAATTTACGAGACGACCGCATATTCGCACGTCGCTCACTTATATTAGGTCAAGGGTCGCCAATAAAAATGAAAGTTTGATAAGACGCTTTTTCCGCGAAAAATAAGTATATTATCTAAAGATAATATTACATTTATATATATATATTTATTATCATGTTCGTAACCTGATACATGCGACTAATGAGCAAACTCCAACGAATGAAGGACACCTTACAAATAAAAAACCGCCCAAGTGTGTGTACAATGAAGGATTCCGTAGTTGGGATGAATTTTATCCCAAATACAAACTTAACATTGTAGTTGAAATACATGTACTCCGATACATTCCAACTGCAAATGTAAGTTTGTACGCACAATATTGAGAGATTTACCATGTTATTTTAAAACTATAGACTTCTTATAGGTTTTCCTGTAATCTATGAGTGAAGAACCTTTCTCTGTAATTTTTTTTCAAAATTGTAGGCTAAATAGTTTCGGAGATAATGGGGCGGAATGGTAAATTTTCATCGTCTTTCTTAAATATCTTTAAATGTATTTATTTTAAAAATTATAAAAAAAAAATCCTTGCATTAAGTCTTTTCATTTGATGTGTCACACGATATAGTTTGAAATACTTTATTTTTTCTTATTTGAAAAGTCGCCCCATAAGTAACCCCCATCTTCAAAATTCTTTTATTTACTTTACACGTCCGTGTTTGGGTCACAGAAATACATATTATGTGTACCAAATTTCAACTTAATCGGTCCGTTAGATTCGAAGAAAGTTGGCTGTGACAGACGGACAGACAGACTGACACACGAGTGATCCTATAAGGGTTCCGTTTTTTCCTTCTGAGGTACGGAACCCTAAAAATGAACAGAAAAATCTGTTAATAGATTGAAATAGCGGTAACCACGATAATAATTAAAATATATTACTTTTATGTTATTTTCTTTTCGTAGATCGCGATTCTCGTTATATTTTGGTTGTTCGACAATCCCTAAGGGTTATAATTTGACTGAAGCAATATCTGCTATATGGCGTCTACAGATTAATAATAATAATATAAGACGTTTATTTTCTCTACACAAGTTATGTACTTAATGCTAGTATTTGACAATAGTGCACGATCAAGGAGCTAACTTTGTGAGAGACTGGTGCCAGAAGTAGTTTTAGATAAAAACCTGTATTACAGGTCACCAGGGCCAGGGCCAGGGCCAGGCCACCAGGGTCACCAGATTCATTCTACTTTATAACTTTTATCGAGTTTGACAAATACTCTGACAACATATTACTTTAGATTGGTAAATAGCACAGGTCTCCGTTCCTTTAATAAAGTCCCATGTAATAGAGGCGAGCCAATTACCATCAACCGGGCTCAAATCCAGACGCTGCTTATGAATTTTTTTAATTAAAATCTATTAATGAACCCATCATCCTCAGGCATTTGTCGGCTGCCTCGTTGCACTAAAGAAATACTAAGAAACTACTTATATTAAGAGACACTAAGAAATACCAATGAAAATAAATCTCCTAAAGCCGAAATGCAAAGGTAATTAATATCTATAAGATAGTAAAGTCAATGTCAAATCATTTATTCGTAACTTCAAAATTTACAAAATAATAGAATTGATTCTAGTCGCCCCTTCCAAAAGGTAGTTTTCGTATGGAGAAGAACGGGCAAGAAATTCTACCGTTACTCTTATAATGTTTTACAATAGTTTGTATAAGTACGTAAATTAGTTAAATAGTTATATATGTGAAAACGATGCACCTAGAATAAAATTACTATACCACAATAGGTAAAAACAATTAAAAATGAAGCAACGAGAGATAATTTAATTATGTGATAGATACATGGTGCTCATATATTTATAAATATTGTAAAAGTAAACGATTTTCCATTTTTTTTTTATAATTAGTAATTAAATGTGTGAGGAAGTAATCACAGAATGTCATATAACACAAAATAATAAATTTTACAATTAAATTAGCAACCAGTTTGATTTTGTCTTGATTCTAAATGAGTACTTGACTATAAAACATGTCGTATTTCTCATAAAAACAATAGAATGGTATGTTTTATTATAATAATGGCTTAAAAAGTTTTAGATTAATTAATTGTGAGAAAAAGGCCAGAAAGTTAAGAAGAAGTTCAGTTATTAAAAAAGTGTGCACAATAAGTTTTTAGAGTATCATATTTTTTTAAAGTTGCCAGCATTTGAAGGTCAATAAGTTTTTAGAGGGTCATTTATGTATTTCCCATATCTAATGTCAAAAGAATTTTAAAAGAGTCACATGAGCGAAGCCGCGGGCACAGTATCTTGAAATAAGACAAAGAAATCAACTTCATTGTTTGTCTGTAATAATATCAAAGAGGTAAAAGATATGTTATTTTTAATGGCCGCAATAGTTTACTAGTGATGTAAGAACGCGAGCCCCTCCAGCGAAGCGTAGTTCAAAAAGCTGGGTTACACCGTCTATTCTGAAAAATTTCGTTCAATAAATGCTAGCTATTTTTGAACACGGGAATTACTTGGTACAACTCTTTATCGTAACGTAATTATGACATCTCTAACTTTAGTCAACGTTCAGGGGTTACAACACACTTGTTTGAGTTGGCAAATTCGATTCAGCAGTATTTGTTGAACAACAAAGCCGACCCGAGACGATAACTATACATATTCGGCTTTCATTCGGCTCGTGTCAATCGGCAAACTCCGTTCGGCATCTACACTCGCTAAAAGATGTTCGGCACAATCAATCTACATAAATATTCAGTGTTGCCGTCCGGCTGTACCGAATCATACCGAGTCAAGTCAATTCAAGACAAAGGGTTATTGGGTTTTCCATCTGAAATTTCTCAGTAGCAGCCCGTTGTCTAGATTTGTGCACGGTTGAGGTGCACCTCTGCCTAATCTTTTGTGGAATACAGGCGTGATATTATGTCATGTCAAACTAAACTGGGACCAAATAAAGAACTTGAAATTACGGTATAACGATATATGTTCCAATTGCATACAATGAAACAGAATTATATTTATGTTTCCTATAGAGTTTTCACAAGAATAAAACGTAGCTTCAAAGCTACTACAACGTGCGAACGTTTCATGTGACAGTAATAACTTGTACCTACTTGACACAAATTCTACGTTTAGTAAGCTTCAAACGTTCCGTGGGCATCAGGCTAATGGACTGAGTTCCAAATGTCGAGATCCGAAGACGTACGAAGGCCTTCGATATTGGAAAGTATATTATGGAACTCAAATGGAGCTGGCGCAGTGATAACAGGTGGAGTAAGGCTATGACAGAGTGGCCTCCAAGGAATGGAAGACGAGATGTCGGTTGCCCGGCGGTGAGATGGGCGGATGACATTATTGCCGTCGCGGGCAAACCTGGATGGGGCTAGCACAGGAGCATGAGGATTAGCACGAGAAAAGAGAGGCTTATGGCCCAGCAGTAGGTGAAGGCGGACTGTGGGTGATGATGACAAAGCTTCAATCTTACAACAATTGATTGAAGCGCAGAAAGCGTGCATGACCTCACATAATTAATAATTCTAAACATGAATATTTTGTAAATTAGTTTGGTTTCCAGAAATATTTCAGAAGGTATTTTTGAATTTTTTTTAGAACTTAAAATAGGTACAGTTTATAAAATCTTTGACATGCAAACTAAATAGGTATCTACAGTTTTTCTTTTTAACTCAACAGCTTGGATTTAAATATTTTTATTTGTTGCTTTGTTTTGTTTGTTAGCTCATTACAGTGCAATATAAAATACACAATTCGAACTACTTTTTCATCCAGTTAAGTAAGCGTTCGTCGTCTTTAAGACAGCAAAAACATAAGTTTGACAGCCGAACTAACTTTAACCGGCAGTTCATATAAATAATATTTCTGAGGTCTGTAGCTTCGTCTCAAATACAGAATATGTTCAGCGGCTTCCAACGCAGGACTTTAGCTAAAAAAAGTCGAATCCATAATTTCCAATTATCAAAATAAAACGAACAATATTTAAGTCGAATATTTTTTGTGCCAGGTTACCAAAAGAACATTATGGTGACTGATGGTGATGTTCTTCAGAAAGGTCAGGTGCGTAGTAGTCGTAATCATAGCGTTTGTGTTTGAACGTAATCGAAAGAAAAGGAGCATGTAACGATCGCAGCAGGTGGCGTTTTTATAACCACAAAATTACTTTAATAGAAATACTTTCAACAATAAAGTGATTTTGGGGTTTCTAAATTAGGATGTAACGAGTATAGTCGAGAATGTGAGTTAATCCCTGCTTGACGACAACCATTAACTAGTTTGTAGGTTATTGACAGAAACAATTTGTGCCAAGTGTTAGGGAAACCTGTGGTTAATGTAGGGCTTCATTATTACCGCAAGTGTCTTGAGAGATGTGAGTACTGGCTTAAGGGTTATGTGGAGGGTTAAGCATACGTCTTTATTTTACAAAATGTACTGCCAATGCAAATTATTCGCGAAGCATTCAATATTGTGACAATCCTAGGGTACTTTTTACTCCAATAAAAGAACTATACGTTATCAGATTTCTGATACTATCGTTAATTAGAAATCAAATAAAATAATGGGTTTCCTGAAAGAATCGAATATTCAACGAATATGAGAAAGCGATTGCTGCTTCATGTCCTAAAAGACAAAAAAAACAGAAAATCGTGAAGAGAAACCGACATCGGAAATTCGGTGCTAGATAATATTACTCGCACTAAAATCATAACAGCAATATTATAGTTGATTATAATGATTCGAAGTTCAGACGCTTATCAAGAAACAAAAAAAAATACAAACCTGACAGAGTGCTTAAATTTTATAGCGGTCTGAAAATTGATCCCTGAAAAATTATCAGAAATCTTACAATTATGAGTTCAACGGTCACGAGAACTCATTGAGATCGATAAAAATTAAAATTATATTGGGTCTCATTAATTTGAAAGGCTATACAACTACGAGTGTTCAATGCGCAGAAAAACTCTTGTAAATTAGGTATCTAGTTCGATGTTGTTTATATAATTGGCCCCGTTAATATACAATAAAATTCCGAATGACGATAAGCAATTGAATTTTAATTTATTTAAGTAAACACTTATAAAACTGCTTGCGGATTAAGTGCTACTATAATATTGTAGACTTTTTAAATGACAAATTTAGAATTTTACTATTTATTTGATTTAATAATGACATATTTTGCCTGTAATTAAAATTGACTACTTTTTGTACTGACTCTAATTGTATATTTAATTATTGACTATATTTTTGCATTCGGCTTTAATTTTATATAAGAAACTGTCATTAATAATATAATTAATTTATCATTGCCAATTTAATTAACAACGTATAAATATTTTGTACGCCGATTGAAGCAAAACATGTTGGACTGGTAAAACTATTTTTCCATCTATATGTGCATATTCATGTATCATGTTACACATGTTTGAACAAATAAATTTATCTTTATCAGAATGCAACAATACTCCAACAATACCACGAATTGGATTTCATCCGACAATTGGAAACGAATCAGAAAACAACGTGTTGTATGATAGTAACCAAGAACTAAATACGCGGACAATCTCTGGATATGAAATTCCAATAAATATCTATTGGAATTTCATATCCAGAGCGTTAATCTTAATTACAAAAAACTTCAGCTGTTCTTCTAATGCCCTTAGCGTTCTACGAATTGGCTTCATCTGATTAGAAGTAGGTAGGTACTACCGGAAATCATACAATGTAAAACTGATGAGCGAGAATTACGTGGAACTTCTTTTGAAATTAAATTCATTTTTATTAAATACTAGCTCCCACCAGCGGCTTTGCCCGTGGCATTCTACTGGTAAAAGAATGTTTAAAATCGGTCCAGGAGAGTTTGAATTTATTAATTACAGACAAAAATAAAATCCTTTTCTTTATAATATTAGTGTGGATCTGAGCAACCAGGCAACCACATTCCACAAATAACTTCTCGTCTGAATATTTAAATTAATCATGCAGAAAACATATAATTTTATTCAAATGAAAATTAAGTGGAAAATCTCTTTTAAACCGTTTGCTATACTTAAAATAAGTAAATTACTAAATAATGCAGGCAGGAATGAGGCAGGAAGATTTTCGGAAAAAATATTTTAATCCTGTCAGTGAACATGATTGAAAATCGTGCAAAAATGAATTACAGAAGAAAATAAAGAAAATAAACAGAAAACAATGATTAATTATAATTCCAAAAGCTCTGATGACAACATAAAGTGTACGACCTCACGAGTGCTATATACGCTAGAATAATTAACAGTAGGAAAGAGTGTGCCCGTTTCAATAAATAGATCATACAAAATCAAATAAAATGTTGTGAAATATGTGTGTGTTCGTTGTGTTGTGATTAATGAGAAGCTAAAATAAATATCCAATATCTGTGTTATAACTACATTAAAATAATATTTGGCCTAGGTCTTAACGGGAAGGCCTGAAAATTTATTCGCTGTTCAGTAGGCATTTGCGCCAAAAAACGGTTAAAAAAAAGAAAAAAACACTGTTTTTTTTTTAATCTTAATCTTATAATTTTTTTCTTTTATTCTTTATCTTATCTGAAATGAAGCTTCATTTATAAAACTCTACGAATTGGTGTAAATTGGACCAATATATAAAAACAGCTAAATGCGCATGCAGCGAAATGTGCCCAGAGCGGTAGAAGCTATTTGACAATTTCCAACTCAATAAAAAAAATCGTGTATACCTCTGCCTACACCTCTGCCTAAGCCTTCGAGGAATAAAAGCATGATGTTTTGGTATGTGTGACCCAGTATAACATTTAGAACAGTCCTGATACTACTCCAAACTCTTTGTATGGAGTGGCTGTTTGTGACGTGTAACACGCGAATAAAGCGAATTGAAAAATATGAGACATACCTATACTCCATTTGAAATAAGATTAGACATTTAAACAAACCTTTTTTACAGTCCATTCAACCGATTTTGACTTCTATACCGTAGGCATAAGGATGGCATTAAAAGCAAAAAAGTGGTTACAATACCAACTGTTTACTGCAGCTGCCATTTGTCATGCCACCATCGCAATAGAAGTCAAAATCGGTTGAACGGACTGTAAAAACGGTTTAGTTAAATGTCTAATCTTATTTCAAATGGAGTATAGGTGTTATCAATACCTATGCTGCATATTACGCACAACCCAATTTCTACCTTATTTGTGTTCCGGATTTTCAAGTCCTGTTGTATTCAGTATCAGTTCTTTTGCATGGATTTTTAATACTAGTACCGAAACAATACAGTTTCAATGATTTTCAACGGAACTATTTATAGTTTCGGGGTTCATGGAAAAGTTTTCAATGTGCATACGATGAAAGGGAGTTTTCCAAGGACAAAAGGGAGTTCTTAACTGTTTCAAATAATAGTACATTTTATGTACACACATTATAACTATAAAAAGGCTACAACGGCGTATATTATAAAATAACATCCACATTGCGGCGTTGGTTATATTTAAGCCCAATAAACTTTTTAAAGTGAAACTTTTTTTACATCGTCTCAAACTTTTTCGTCTGTGTGTTGCATGTCGAGTGACGGTCGGCCGCGGAGTAAGGATAAAGTGAAAGGCGCTCGTTAGAGCAGCCAAGGCCAATATGGCGGCGCCTATAGTTCGCTTAAAAGTTTCACTTTTACCGTGGTTTCATAAAACCACACAATCCTTTTTTTATTTATACCTTTTGTAAAAAATATGATTAAATCATTTCTGTAGGATACAAAATGCGACGTACGAAGTTTGAAATGCTTCAGCAGTTTTACTTTCAATCTCTACAAAGCAAAACTTTCTACTTAATAAACAGGGTAAACAGAACTTGTGACATTTTTCCGAGACACGATTGAAAACTTTTTTCTTGATCTAAAGAAAGGCTGCGAGCACAAATAAAACAGTAGGACCTACTTTTTTATTCTAATAATATACATAACGTCACGCATTTTTTCCCCGAAGGGTTAGGCAGAGGTGTACCTACCTATATAAGACCCACATTTCGCCAGTTATGTTTTAGTCCCATGTAACAGGGAGCGAACGATTTAATTTCAACTCTTTATTTGTGACTTTTGTGGACATGATAATTATTCAGATTGATTACAATTGTAATAGCAATCATATAATTGCGTTTTATTAAAATAGGTTTTTACTTTTATTAATTTATTTATCTTTTGAATAGATTCTTTTCTATTTTGTGAATGTGAGAACGCCGTAGGTTTAGTGAATTGTAGACCTGTAGACCATTTTTTATTTTGTTAAGTACTTAGTACTTATTGAAAGACCTACACTGTCCTCCCATACCTGGTAACACTGTTATTTGAAAGTATTGTAAAAGCCAATTATTTTTAAAAGAGTAACCGTGGAGTTTCTTGCCGGCTCTTCTCCATAGGAAACAACCAATTGGAACCGTGCACCTAGCTTCTGACCTTTCATAAGTGCCCATGTAGGTTTATGTGAAATAAAATATTTTGAATCTTTTGCCATCATCCGGGCACAAATCTATACTGCTACTGAGAAATTCCGGGTGGAAAAGCCCCTAATAATATAATTCTGTAAGTACATATTTGTTACGGGCGCATATACTTTTTATTATCATACAACCTGAGGGGCTTGTGGCAATATACGAGTAATAACAGCCGCAAGGGTCGCTTGCCGCGGTCGTGGATTGATCCACTACATATTGAGAACCCGCCGCCGTAGAGAAAGCACGTAAAGCTGTTGGGCCCGGCTGTCATTCGTAGATCTTTGATAGTCGTTACCGGAGGTCAGAAGCCCAAATGTCTGACAACCAGGTTTAGCAAGGGGTATCGTGCTACCCAGTAACTGGGTTGTGGAGGTCAGATAGACAGTAGCTTCATTTAAAATACTGGTATAGAGCTGCATCCGATTGGACTGGAAGCAAACCCCAGCATAGTGACGAAAATGCTAGGTAAATTGATTTTTTAGGGTTCCGTTCCTCAAAAGGAAAAACCCTTATAGGATCACATGAAATTGAATATGGGGGGTGAACATGGACAGTTTGTCTTAGGTAAACATACTCGTCCACAACTTCGAGCCTAGCATCTCCGATCTTCATGAGAGTGGATGTCACATGGGCATTTGACATGACCTTTGTCTTGTTCATGTTCATTTTAAGACCCACTCTTTCGGAGGCTCTATTGAGGTCATCGAGCATCGTACTGAGGTTCTCCATGGTCTCAGCCATGATAACTATATCATCGGCAAACCGAAGGTTAGTGATATACTCGCTATTGATGTTGATGCCTAGCCCTTTCCAATCTAGAACCTTGAAGACATCCTCCAGTGCAGCAGAGAACAGTTTCGGAGAGATAACGTCTCCCTGTCCCACACCCACACCTCGCTGCAGAAGGATAGGTTTCGAGGTCTGGTCCTGGAGTCGACCCGACCTAGTGGCGTTTTTGTACAGACACTTTAGCACCTCGATCGATCGCTCGTCGATCTGGCACCGTTGAAGAGACTGCAGCACAGCCCATGTCTCGATCAAATCGACGGCTTTCTCGTAATCCACAAACGCTAAGCAGAGAGGCAGGTTATACTCTTCGGTCTTCTGTATAACCTGCAGCAGCGTATGTATGTAGTCTACGGTGCTAAAGCCTTTACGGAATCCGGTTTGTTCGGGAGGCTGGAAGTCGACCTGCAAATTGCAAAATACGTAAGTAAATTCTGAATTTGGCGGGCTACAGCCTTCCTTGTTGGAAATCGATACAAAATGTTGAACTTCCCAGCATTGTTTTTTCGATAGCATGACATCGTGACGCATACCATGAATGCTTACTCGCATGATCGTGCAATCGCTTTATTAGTTCCACATGCCTTTACACATTGTTCAATGACGCGTGAGTTTGAAGTTGGCTCGTGATTTTTAACCCCCGACAAAAAATGGGGTGTTGTGCATTTTTTGGGTTTATAGCCTCTGTATGCCTTTTTATGACATTTTTACCCAATTTAAAACTTTTTGTCTCCTCGGAAGCTAGCAATAAAGGTAGATTTCAATAGTATACCAAATATACGTGATCTTAAGATACGATTATACGAAATAATATTTTCAAGAGATTAAATAGAATCAATGTAACTTAACTAAGTTTGATCTAACTTTTTAGAAAGATTTTCTATTTCTACCATACATACTAGCGAAATACACTGTAATAGGTACCCCTCTGCGTAAGAATAAGTCATAAATTCAACAAAAAAAAATTTATTGACGCATAAGTTTTATTTGTTATTTCTTTAGAATTCAATGTCTCGTTGATCTAATAAAACAATAAAGTAGTAAAATAGTACATAATAACTCTATTAATAAATAAACATAGTTCGGAAAACAATGTACTCATTTAACAATACAACATTCATAATATTTGCACATTAGAAACAATTGATATAGCACATTACACTAGGAAATCATTCATAATTTCAGCCGAAAGACGTCCACTGCTGGACTGCTGTGCTTGGGGGAGGCCTTCCCCTAAGCACCACCACTTCGACCAATTCGGTGCTTCCCGCATCCAGCGGATTCCTGCTGCCTTCACAAGGTCATCGGTCCATTTTGTGGGAGGCCTTCCGGTACGCAGTCGCCACTCCAGAACCTTTCGGCCCCATCGGCCATCTGTTCTGCGGACAATATGCCCTGCCCATTGCCACTTAAGTTTGGCAATTCTTCGGACTATGTCAATAACCTTCGTTATCCTGCGGATCTCTTCATTTCTGATTCGGTCACGTAGGGAAACTCCAAGCATAGCTCTCTCCATCGCCCTTTGGGTGACTTTTAGATTTCTGATAAGACCCATTGTGAGCGACCACGTTTCAGTGCCATAGGATATCACTGGCAATATGCACTGGTCAAAGACTTTCGTCTTGAGATACTGCGGTATATGGGACGAGAAGATATTGCGTAGCTTCCCGAACGCTGCCCAGCCGATTCGGATTCAACGTTTGACCTAGGAATCATTTAGTCTAGGCTCAATCACAACTAGGAAATCATTATACCTACGGAACAAAGTACTTTACAAGACTTGGAATAGTCGACCTCACTATGCAAATAATTTCAAAGCTAATATAATTATTTAAAATGAAAAATTCCACAATACCTAGTCTTCCTGAAACTTTCATAATTAAAATTGCAACTATGCTGTTTTTAATAAGCACAAAGTCATCTAAGGGCTATAGCAGACAAGATACTTTATAGCATCATTTAATTTTGCGATTAGAGATTTATGTCCGTGTTCACTAACACTAACATACACACAATTTTTCATTTTATTTGGAACATATCAGCAACACATAATACAACACAATCTCAAACACTTCAACACACCATCACGCACACGCTAAACACTACTGCACACACTTCTACATACACACCCTCACTACATACCCTCATTCTAACATACACACTCTCACTCTAACAAACACACACATATACACCTTAAAAGTCGTTTCCAACATCCCTTAATACTCCTTCGTTGTTAATTATAATATATATACTTTGTAATCTGCAATGTCAAAGACTGTTTTTGTAGGTATCACAGTGACAGCAGAACACTGACTCTTAAGTCACAGGATCACCTGGTTTAGGAGTCAGGGTTTATCTTATCCGTAAGACCTTTAGTTAACCAAGCTATGTATTTTAGTTTTAAGCAATGTCAAAGGTTTTTGTATCAATAAAGTTTTTTTTAGTTTTTATACATAAAGCTTGCCTTCTTCCGATGGGGGTAGGCAGACACTACCAGAACGCCACCTGCTACGATTCTGACATACTCCTTGTGCTTTGTTTACTTTCATACATCTGGTCATACATGCATGCCGGTTGCGAGTATTACTACCGTGCTAGCGATAAGGTCAGGAGACTAACTGACGTGCAGAGTTTTTCGTCACATTTTTACCTTTTCTGACCTGTTTTGTAAACTTATTTAAATTCAGATTTTTTTTATTTGTAGTCTAAGTAAAGTATTATTTCATTATGTAATCTCTTAATATGTATTTATACTAGAATACTTTTAAATTATAAAACAATTTTATACCTAGCAAAGTTTAATAAATTTAGCATCAGTTGCTTATTATAACCGCAGTATGTGTATTATCATATAATCGACTTACTGCTGATATCGTTATTGACAAAGAAAGAAAGGGAGACCTTCCATCAGATGGGAAGACGAAATCAAACGCATAGCGGGTCCGAACTGGACACAAACAGCACAATCTAGAGAAAACTGGCTCAGTTTGGAGGAGGCCTTTACCTGCAAAAGGGTTCTTACAGAATAATTCTATTAAAAATAGGTATATACTGTAACTACGGTAACAACGTATCAAATTTCTTTACATAAAACTGAAACTACTATCCATTAAATATACAAAAAAAAAAAAAAACAACAATTTTTCTTGATACTAAAAAACTAATTAATTTTATTTTTATTTTGTTTATTTTTGTGTAGTTACTGATCATATCATTAGCAGAAGTAAAACACGAATGATGAGACCGCACTTAGAAACTCGCCGTAAGTAGGTACCTACTGCTGTTATGCTAAGGACAACTTATCATATAATCGACTTACTGCCGATATCGTCGACAATTAAAGGTCTGTTAAGATATAAAAATCGCATTCAGATTAATGCGCGGATCCGAATCGATGTTTAACTCAGTTTGGACAAAAAATTAACTTAAAAACCGACCAAGCGTGTGTCGGACCACGCACAAAGAAGAGTTCCGTAGTTAGGATGAATTTATACCAAAAACAAACTTAACTTTTTAGTTGAAAAATATGTTCTCCCATACGGAATGTATGCGAAAACATGTTTTTGCACCTGCAAATATAAGTTGGTCTATTATTATTCGTTAACTTGTAGCGCCTACTTAGCTGTGATAGTTTTCCTTTTAATTTCGTTATATAAACTACTGTCGTGATTTTTTTCACACATCCAAAACCAACCATTTAGCTGGCAAAATTTGCAATTTAAAGCTTGATATTTTGCAAACGGATCCCTGAAACAAAAAATGGTTTGCACATACTCACAATGTTTTTGAAGGACCTTTCCAAAGATACCCCACACAATGGGATAGAAAAAATTTAACATTACCCTTTACGTGTTGGGGTAATTCTCGGTGCTAAGCCGAGCGTTGAAAATGTAACAGTCTAATAATATTTAGTTAAGCTCCTTAAGTTTTGAGTTGAGCTCCACGATTACTGACAAATGCTTGCACTGACTGGACAGGTCCACTCAAATCTGTGTGGTTCTTTCCTCAAAAGACCTTTTCAGACACTAATCTACATTGTCCTCATATGGCCTGACTAAGATTTTGTCTGGGCTTTAAAAGAGACTGCGACCTCTGAGTTTGTTTTGGCCTTTCTTCTCAGAGTCAGATAGGAAACGCCGAACTCATCTAGCTTATTTTTATTTTATTTGTTATATGACGTGTAAAAGTGATTCCAATATCCTATTTACAGAATAAACAATTTTATTTTATTTTATTTCATTTCAGTGCTATGGTATTTGAAAGGAAATTGCTACATAATCTTTTAATTCATTTTCTACGAACCAATGGAGCAAAAATCCCAAAATAACCAGAACTATTTTGGAGTACAAATTTTAAGCTGCCATTAAACTATTCGAAAGCAAACATTTATCAAAATATATTTTCTTGTTATGGAATGTTATGGTTTTCTTGTGAGGCAATTAGTACAGCTTGGTACTAGAAATTCGTAGTGTTAAAAATATGAAGTGTTTTTCACTCACATGGGGCAAAGTTTCTTTCCTAACGTAACCTACTTCTCACTATATTAGAAGCTGATTTATATAGTAAGGTATGTAAGTACGAATTATTATGCTCTTTCAATCTTAATTTAATAAGTTTGTTTGCTACGCTTTCGTTTCGGCTGGACTGATTTGAAAAATATTTTTTTGTTTAAGAGTGTACTTTCAAGTTGGTCCCATTATCACTTGGTCACGATGTGATGATGGGATCTTGGAGAAATCGAGGGAACTTTTCAAATATTATAGGCACATCTATTAGAGATTAGGGTATTTTTGATGAGCAGTTCATATTTGGCTATTGTAACTTAGATAAATTACAAACCAACCCACTAAAAAGTGAAAAAAAAAAACTTTTTACAAAAAATACAACCGACTTCCAAACTACAAAGTGAAAAATAACTTTAATTTTGGAAGTCGGTGTCAAAAAACTAAAATACTGATCCAAAGACACGTAATTTAAGTACTAACTTAAATGTGTAGAATCAGCATTAAAGCAGCTTTTATGGCTCAGAAGTTGGTGGATCCGCTTCTCGATCATGAGGTTCTGTGTAAAACAAAAACATCGCGTGAGGAAACCCGATCAGTAAGCCTGGTGTAAAATGTCTTTGCCCAGCAGTCATCAGCCGAAAGACGTCCTTTGCCGGACTTAGGCCACTCCCAACCATCGCCACTTCGACCGGTTCTGTACTTCTCGCATCCAGCGGATTCCTGCGGCCTTCACAAGGTCTTTGGTCCACCTTGTTTGAGGCTTTCCAACGATACTTCTTCCGGCCCAACAGTAACGTCACCAAACTATGTCAGTGAGAATGTTATAGTTTATAGGATTGTGATTATTAATTTTATGAAAGGAATACTTTTGGTTTTATTTGTTTAAGAATTTATGAATTCAAACTAAAATATATTTTCCCATTATTTACCTACGGGACTAACAGAATAAAAGATATCGTGTTAAGATAATTTCTTGTTTCCTACAAGACAACTCGAGGTTAAAATTACGGTTACACAATTATACCTCATCTGACATAATATTAGGTATAATAACGAGGTAGAATTATTTATACTGTGTTTGTAAAATGAAATTCTTTCACTGATAGAACATAACATAGCATCACGCTTTGTTCCCCGAAGGGTTCGGCAGAGGTGTGCCTTAATAGTACCTACACCCACATTTCGTCAGTTATGTTTGAGTCCCATGTAATAGGGGGGAGCCTATTGCCACACTTCACTGATATGCTCGGGCCACACTAACGGGAAACGCCGTTAATTATCGCGAAGATAGACTTTATTCCGACGGGTTAAGGTCCATCATCGTAATAATTAACGGCGTTTCCTGGCGTTCCCGCATTAGAGAGCTATACTATTGCCGAGTTTCATAGAGTATATTTTATGTAAAAACAAGTCAAAAGTAGTTGTGTAAAAAACTTTAAGGTTTCTGCCGCAATGAAAGTCGTTTGTGGTTGAACGTATAACTTATTTACAACCGACTTCTCGTGGAAGGCAAACAGCGTGACGAAATCCCGTGTCAGCAATGAATTTTGAAACAGGTTTATGTCTAAAACAAAACAACGCCATCTGGTGCAAGAAGATAATATTTTTGAAGGGATATTAGGTGTTAGGTAACCGCAGAAATACAGGTTTTCACTGTTTCAGAAATGTTAACGTCAAAGAACTAATCTGCCTTTGTCATTCGACTGAACATTGATTTACAACGGATAGTTTTCTGATAAAGGAACGCTGTATTTAAGTAACTCAACAACAAAGTTAACAAGCGAAAACCTCAGCTATCTAGAAATAAAACGACTCAACACTTCGACAATATTCCTCATTAAGAAAGAAATGCAAAGCTAATAGTAAAAAAGAAACTAGAGAACGCAGTCGCAGGCAGCTTGGTAATGCAATTTGTTGAACCGGAGTAATCCTGTTACATAACGTGCCAAGGGCGGTCGAGCTGCATCAATATACGAGACGAAGGAAATCTTCTAAGCCCAAATAGGTTGAGAATGTATAATGCAGATTGTGTTTGGAGTTATGTGCAGAAGAAAAATGACAACGTCAGTTTTTACAGAACGGTGTCTCCGATGATCTTAAGTTAATTTGAAGTTCTAAATATTTAACACAAGCTTCTTCAAGAACTGGGCTATACAATGCAATCATATTTTTTCAAATCCGACTGGAAGTCCAACAAACAAAAAAAAATTACCTCTTGATTATATTAGTATAGATAAACTTAAATTACATGGGCACTTATGAATTATCAGGAGCTAGGGCACAGTTCGAATTGCTCGTTTCCTATGGAGAAGAGCCGGCAAGAAACTCCACGGCATAAGCATAACGAGTGTAACGTCACAACTGCCGAAAATTTGGCGTTTTCGTGTAGCAACTGTTGGTGTAAACGCGGCCTAAGAGAATAGACGACGTGATATCGACATACTTGTTGCTACTATTGCCTTTGAATGTAACCGTCAATCTTCAAACGTAGTGTCCCTCAGTCTACATGCAGTTTCAATTTGAGTGATATATGTTATTAGTATTTAAATGATACACAATATCAAGTTCTAATAAATGGTTGTAATTCACTCGGTTTAAAAGTAAAAATCGGTGTTTCACAAGGCTCGATATTGGGTCCTTTAATCTTTTTTTAGTATATATTAATGATCCACCTCTTTTATTAAAAAACAACCAAAAATGGTGATTATGTTAGGCTCGTAATAGATGGACAAGATTACCCGAGATTCGAGTTCAAAGGTGAGCAACTGGAGCGGCCTATGTCGAGTATTATACTCCTGTATATTGAAGTTGGTACTTTCTGAGGGATGCTATACACATTCGATTTTGCCGCCACTGTGCCGAATCATGCCGAGCTGACCCATAGTGTAACACCCCGACAATCTACATTTATAGTTTACATTAAAATATACCCTTTATAGTTCTATTCCCCTTATTCATAAACGTTGCATGTAAAAACCAAAAATCATTTATATTCAAATAAGGCTGAGAACTTACACTTTTTGAACGTCAAAATTACATGAGACAGTCCCCCAAAACGACCGTTCTTCACCACATCCTAGTGTTTTAGCTGGGAAGAGGTGACGTAACAAAATTCCCAGGAGCCCAATAAAAAAAAAAAAAACAGTGGTACTCCGGGAGTGCCGACAGAAGTGAAAAATTAATGACGAAGTGAATAATCAACGCGTTGATGTCTTTTACTCCACGGTGTCGGTAAATTGCGTTAAGTGTTGCGAAATCAATGGTTTAGTCCCATCTTTAAGCTACATTTATAAATAACCTACAAGTCATTAGACGTTATCAAGGTCACAGGAAAAATCTCAAATATGAGCTCATTGTCATGACAATAATAGTTTGCAGGTCACAGGAGCAAGCTGCTTATTATATTCTTCTTAAAGACACCATAACTTACAACATCTTAAAAGGTACCTAGTTAAGCTTTGGTTTCCTAGGAAAACGACTCCGTCATGTTATAACGGCCGTCATTAAAACCTGTAATTTTCACCAGTAGGTGTCAAAAAACAGTCTCTATTTGGGCAACCGTTACTGTGTGACCATTCACCGCTTTTCTAGGAAGTCAAAGCTTAACTGGGAACCTTAGAATGTGTTGTAATTTATGGTGTTTTTGCATCTAGCAAGTAACTTGAGCATGTCATTGTGTAAAGGCAACAAATGCGAGTACCCAAGTAACATCATCATCATTCCCTTCCAAATCTATTTGTGGTCAGCGCAACATGTTTTTGGAACGAAGTTCCTTATCGCGCGTTGCGAAAAGGGGCTAGACGAAAAAAAATTAAGACCAAAAGTTGTAACGACAGTTTTTTATTGTGAAACGACACTTTTTTTTTTAAATTTTATATATCTCGGAAACGGCTGGGAATATCAAAGTTTTGATAAAATTTCCGCCCCCCCCCCAGTAGTCCTCTTTCAGCTAAAACCTACTTTCAGTTAGACCCCTTAGACCCCATTCGAGACCCCTTTTCTTTTGACCCCCAATATCTGTAATTAAGTATATCTTACAACTCTCTTATATATTTAACCTCCCCCCGAACCTCTCCGCGATATCCTCCCGCGACCCCCTGATCCTGATACACCCCCTGCACACCTTCCCCTTCCCTCCTCTTCTCCCCTCCTCCCCCGTGCCCCTTCAGGGTTACCTCACCCCCCCCGGGTCTTAACTTTGGAGCCAGAGGTCGTAGACCTATCAAGTTTGGGGTCCCCGAAATCAGGAGAAAAAGACCTCTCTTTTGGCTCCATTAAAATCACGGGAAAACGCCGCATTATTCCCTATTTTGGTATTGTGTGGTGCTGCGGTGTACGCTGTATGTGTGGCGTATGCACTCACTTACCTACTCATTTTGTTACAATTCCTTTACTAATTAATCGAAAAGAACTTCGTTCCATCCGGGTGTCCCTTGACACTTCTCAAGTTTTTTTTGTTCATACTTCTCTTTTAGTCATCATCTCGGTAGTCACCTCTTTTCTAGATATTTTATCTTTTACACAATCCATCTATCGTTTCGTTGTTTAGTTTCTCCCAACTGTACTGTAAATGTTCTTAAAAAAACTTCTAATAAAACAGCAGCTACAGTACAAATTACAATGCAGTCTCTATTAGAGAACCGATCCGATTATTTCACCCATCAAAACGTAACTTACCTGATTTTAAATTCACTTTGCTGTAAATAACGTTCTAATTAAAACCTCCACTCACAAAACATAAACAACCCGTTGCCTTATCAGAAAATGTATCACCATTTTTTCTATCAATAAAGAGGTACCAAGAGCGACAGCTAAAGCTAATTGAAACAAAGAACTGCCATGTATTCTAGGAAAAAAGTATACTTACCCAGTTCAGTAGGTCAGTATTGCCTGTTAGCGATATTTCCTTCAATAGTTCTATAACGCTCATTAGCCTAGATATGACAAGTTTACTTGAAATGGTTAATCGTAAAGAAATATTTTATACAACTTTTATAGGTAAACTTCTAACAATTCAGTTCAGAAGGTCGATCGTCAGAATGCTGACTCATCAGGTGGATTAGTACCTAAGCGCCCAAAGTTAGTGCGTCTACAAAAGAAAGCCGTTGTAAATTTTCTTGAAATGAAACCCTAATGTCTTTACATTTATCTTCAAAAAGACAATATACTCCAATATGACCCACCCTTTGTTGACCGCTAGGAAATGCCAAGAGCATATAAAGTTTAGTTAATAAATTAATAACAGTGCACCTCTGCTTAACCCTAACTAAGGTGTACGGCGTGATGTTATGTTATTATTTGTAAAAAAAAGTCTGATTGTTTACCGGGAGCTTAAGGATTTACAATAATATGCAACAACACCGAAGGTCATTTAAACTTACTAAAAGTGAAAGTCACTCGTCGATTGTCGAGATTGGAATCCCTCGATTCCCCTTCACATTTGCTTGAGCAATTGCTCGTCTGAAAATTAGCAAGCACAAATCGCAACCGTGATTGGAAAAGTTTTTGTTAAAGTTGCGACTAAATAGCCTTCACAGCGACACCTGCCGGGAGGTCAGGGAAATGTAGGTATGTAAGTGGCTCAAGGCCAACGAAGGCCACGGAAGGCCAGGCCGGTAAAAGGGAAAATCTGAGACTTGGGCCACTGCCAGAAAGCAGTAATAACATAGTAGAAAGCGTTATCTCGGTAGCTTAAACAATATATTATTTGTTTGCCATGCAGAAAAGCGAAATGATTTATTTTCAAAGAAGTTCAACCTAATAGAATTCGCGTTGTCACCAGGCGATGGGTCAATGGAATATTGCAAGTAGATCAAGGCCACTCAAGGCCAAGCTAGGCCGGTAAAACGGAAAATCGGTGAACATTTGGGCCTTTGCCAAAACAGCTGTAATGAGCTTTGAAGTCAGTCGAAAAGATGCTGCGAAGCTTACTGAAATAGAGCAGTAAATTAAATGATCCGTGAAATCAAAATGAGACACTTCTCATGAAGTTATAACAACATGTCAGTTTTTCTTTTCTTCGTATCCCGTTTATTCTAGTTGATTTATGTATGTCGGCCAGTCATTTTTATCATTATTCATTGTTTAAGAAACAAAACAAATGTTCTATTTGTTATTTCTTTGTTGGTATCACTTATAATAATTATCTTGTATACCTACTTTAAGAAATAAAAACAAAATTTATTATTACAGGCTTACCATTGAAAAGTTATAAAAGTTATGACAGCTGAAGTTTTCAAGCTGATTTGTATTGCAGTAGCGCCATCTATCCATAAAGAAGTGAACTAATGCAACACACACTTACTTCGTAAAACTACCTTACTAAACCTGAGGGTGGCACCACTAATCACTACGCTATAATAATCAACTTTATGAACAACAAATAGGGATGTATTTTAAATGCTTGTCTGTATTGGAATTTTGATTTGAGTGGACAGTTCAAGGGGTTAGAAAATTAGACAGTCTCACATAGATAATCGAACGATGCTGTAAACGGTCAATTGTTTGTATGCTGCTTTTAACAATTGCATATTAGTGTGAGTTCTCTAGCGAAATGATGCTAACTTTTAACATTGAAAATGTTTTTCCGACCGCTTCAAACCCGTTTTGAAGAAAAGTGCGACCCGGGGCTAGCGTCCTCAATTATTATGATAGAGAAATGATCATTATACAAAAGATGCGTTACTAAAAGGGCTACAATACTGCAAAAAAATGTTTAGGTAATTTTTTTTTATGTTGATAATTTGTTTTGGGACTTTTTTCAAAGATACTTAGGTAAACTTCTCAAAAACGAAAAGAGATAACGACAAAAAATATATTGGTCCTGGAGAATTTAAAGGGCTTCAATAATAATTAAATCATACTGGTTTCGATAGGGTAGCTGTTTAGTCCCTTTCGGAGACACCGTTTTGGGGATTTCATGATATTTCGTTCAGAATCTGGCCATTTATAAGTCATAATAAATGTTGACAAATGTCTAATTATATAATATAATATGATTACATTATTTACATAATTTATAATAAGTGCGTTACTGTTAATCAGCAATTAGTATAGCGTCCATACATGCAAAAAAAACCTAAGTTTCCTTTTTGTACAAAAATATTCACAAAAAATATTTAATTGATACGTAAAAGTGAGCACGCCCACTTGTCTCAATATATATATATATAAATGAGGGCCGAGGCGAAGCTGAGGCATAGGTACGTACGTGAATCCATCAGTGCGTGTTTGTGCCCAAGGCTTGTATTATTCTTTTCTCAAATGCGCCGAAATTCAAACTAAGTAATTATAAATTCCGGAATCAATGTCGAAACAACGACAATTTTTATTTCTTTCTTCTTTACTTTAATCAGCTCTATTTGCAAGCCAAATCGAATCTAAATAAAATCTTTAATAAGTTACCTCCTTGGTTGCCATGTGTTGAAGTAAAAATTTCGTTCCATTTAAAAAAAAACAAGATATGAGTTTTCATAGTAATTTATTCGGCCGCTAAACACGACAGATATGGATTTTCATACAAACATTGCCAGCTGGGCGCTCGCATGTATTCGACCAGTACAGCAATTTCAATTTATCTAGCAGAAGGATGTCAAAATAATGCTTATTTCTATATTTTTTTAAAATTTACTTTATTTCTATATTCTTTTTGTATTCTTATTATTCTTAACATGCTTGATTGAAGTTCTTCTTTTTTTAAGTTCTCTGTTTTTTAAGTGTCTATTGAATTAAACTCATTTTCAATGCGACGTGAGTTCTATCGATTTTTTGCCTTTTATACCCTTTCGTTTTAGTACTTAATAACTAGCTAATTTGATATTAGTAGGTATAAAAGTTGTTATAACTTGTGCTTTGTGTTCTTAAAACCTATATTTTATTTTTGTAAAATTTATGAATTAGGTTGGGAAAACTGTCTTTACTCACTTCGATTTTTATTTCTAATTGTGATCTCTGGAACTGCTTACATTAGTGTGTTTCTTTACTATGTTATTTAAAATTGTTATACTAATTCTTATTTTCTTTTCTTTGCAGGTAAGTCATCAACTCCTAACCTTACCTAATACTTATAACAATATCTATATTAAGTATATTAAACTCGTCTCATCTCTGCATAAAGGTAAGTTTGGAATAATCTAAGTAAATTTTATTAATTTTATCTAAGAAGCTGCTGAGAAAAATACTTGAAAAACGAAGAAACCTGGACGTAAACTATATGAGTATTGAGTACAATTATAATTATTAATAATTTCTAATACCTATTTGTAGAATCATATTGATTATTTTGATCCTAGTTCCATATTATTAGCCAGTATTTTTTTATTTTAATAAACAATAAAATATTGGTTAAATTAATTTGTCTCTGTAAAACGATACTTAGTTCGTGCTTTATCTTAGACATGTTTCCGTTTCTATCTTGTACTTACAGTTTGACAGTTGTGTGACAGTAATTTTTTATTTAGTTTTTTCTGCTTCGTAGCAATCTGTCGCCAACAACAATAAGCTAGTTCTTTTTCCGTTTTTTTTTTAACTTTCTAATTCCAATTAGCTGAATCTGTCCAGAAGAGTTGGGATGCTATATCTCCTCAATCTTTTAAATTGCAGGCCACCATAGCCACTTTCTATCTTGCACTTATAGTTTGTCAGTTGTGTGATAGTGACAGGAATAACGCTTAGCCTAAGTAACGTTTATAGATTTCAATATTAGACATTAGCTCTTGGCGCAGTGGTTGAGCATTTAGCGTTCTGTAGTTCTGGTCGTAACTTTGTCATAGGAAACAAGATATTTGATTCGTGGTGATTCGTGGTACCTACAGCTTTGTAGGTTGTATTATCATCATTTGCTTGCTTTTATTCCAATTTATTTGTGATCATCATGTGTTTTTTATCCGACTACGGCAAAGCCAAAAGGAAGGCTTATAATTTGTGCAGTCTATGTATGTATGTACGTATATATGTTTGTATGTATGTTTGCTTTTACGTGTGTTCCATAGTAGCGCCTAAACTACTGAAACGATTTTGATGAATGAGGTATTAATGGATTCGTAATAATAGTCCGGGTGACAAAGGCTATATAAATTTTGCCTAAATTTAATATTGTGGACTTAACACGTAAATTTCTAACCTCGAAAAAAATTAAAATGAGATGATCATGATATGTTTGGTATCAAAAGAAAGGTTTTGACGAGTACATTACAAATATGTATATAACATCATAATTAAAAAGTAAATAAAGATGTTTAAATACTTAAAAACAAGCTAGAAATATTTATATTTTGGATTTCTTCGAAGCTCGATATCGATATATATGGGGCACTCAAAAAAAAATTTGCGATACCTACTAAAAACAAATGTACTACAGGTTATAATTTTTTCAATTAAATCTTTTCAAAGAACTCTCCATTGGCGTCTATATACAGTTTCATACGTCTAAACCAATTTTCATAACACATTTTCCAGACCGCATCAGACACCTCTTTAATCCCCTGCTCAAATGCAGCCAGTGCATCTTCCGGTGATGAAAACTGTGTTCCCTTGAGTTGATTTTTTATTTTGGGGAACATAAATGATAAATCCATGATTCATCACCCATAATGAAATCGTAAACGTGCCGAGACGAGCCTGCTTCAAATTTTGTTATCATGTCTCGGCACCATTCTACCCGAACCTCCTTCTGAGCCTGCGTTAGATTGTGCGGTACCCAGCGTGAAACTTTCTTCCTTACCCGAAGATGCCCGTGTAGAATTTCATGCACACTTCCCGATCCAATCTGCAGTACCTATATGCTGAATCTCTTCATATATAATTCGCCTATTTTCTTGAATAAAATTTTTCACAGCCAGCACATTTTCTTATGTAACAGCCGTCATAGGGCGGCCACTTTTTTCTTCGTCCGCCAAAGTTACTTGACCACGCTTTTTGTTGAACCAGCGGAAAACAGTCGCTTTTGTCTATGAACTCAAACTCAATTTCAAACTCAAAGCATTTATTTCAATTAAACCATTTACAGGCACTTTTAAACTGTCAAGGAATTGGTCAGTCAGAAATATGAAGCTAATTGCCCATTCCAAAGCGTAGTAGGTACCTATGGAGAAGAACGGGCAAGAAACTCCACGGACACTCTTTTAAATAAAAAATTGTTACAAAATATTGGTTACATCGTTCATGTTGAAATTATACATGTGAGAACAATATACTCGTAGAAAGACGTGCACGTTAGAAGCGTCCGTAATAAAAAGATAAAACAAAGTACAATTCAAAAATTAAAATAAATTAAAAATAAGCCGTGGCAACTAAGAGATGACCAGTCCCAACTGACGACGCCCGTTCACGAACATGACGCATGAATTAGCACCATTCAGCTCAACCATTTTGAAGGGAGCTAAATGATCCAACACACGCGCCACCATCAGCGAAATATCTGAGTGAGCATGACATACTCACAGCCGCCAGGGCACATTCAAGTCAATTCAAGACATATTACCCGGTAAATGGTAACTCTTTAGTACATAGTGCTCACACCTGTGCTATGCAATTATACACCGTGAAATTTGAATCACAGTTTTGCTAGAACAAATGTTATTCAGACCATGGTCTACTACCATTCTACAGCATCCAATAAAAAAAAACATAAATTGGTTTTTGAAAAAACACAAAAAGATAAAGTTTAAAATGTCAAGATTATCTACTGCTTACTAAATTTCATTTATGGAGGTACATTTCCCTGTAAACAATGCTGTGTCCCATGCGTGGTGTCTGTGTTGTAGGGAGTAACTATAATCTTGACATTTTAAACTTTGTATTTTTTTGTGTTTTTTCAAAAATCAATTATGTTTTTTTTTAATCGGATGCTGTAGTATGGTAGTAGACCATGGTCTGAACAACGTTTATTATAGCAAAACTGTGATTCAAATTTCAAGGTGTATAATACAAAGGAGATTGAGTTTATACAATGTAAAGATGGTCTTACAATCTTCAGCAGCTCCAACAGTATTTGCAAATGTTAATCAATTAGTTGTGGTTGTGGAGCAGGACCAGCATTGAGCCAAGCATTTTTATCAGCGATGTAATCCCCCAACTTGTAATATACCTGCCAGCATAGTGTGCGTTTTCTACAAGATTTGAATTTTGTCTCATTCAGTTGAATACCATTCGAAGTCTTTCAAATGATTCTTCTGGTTTTAGTCGACATTTGAAATCGTACAAAATCATCGCGCGAAAATGTTCTCGTTGTAAATTCAATTTTCAGTGAGACAGAGTATTTTGATTTTGCTCGTAAAAAATGTGGAGGGGAATTTCGAATTTGGAATGTTGTGTTTTTTTTTTGTAATAAATAGTCATAGTTTTAATTGAAATCAAAACTAGTCAGTGTCCCATAGACAAAAACTGTCAGTCGCAAAACTTTCTGAGTGACCTGGTATGGTGTTGGTGTCGAAATAAATCGCATTATGGTTTCGTCCAAAGCACTATGCACTACAATTGGAATTTAAAATAGGTTAATTACTGACCTATTGTATTACTCTTATTTACTTTGTCGTAACGTTTAGCAAGCGTAAAAACGGAAAAGTATAAAATAAAAAACTATAACCCGACTACGGGAAAATAAAAATGATCTAAAAAGTACGAAACAAGCCAATATTTGAGACAGAAATCAAGACATTGGTACAAAAATGGTCAAGGTAAAGCCGTCGTCGCATGCCATTATAATTTTGGCTTGTTTCGAACTGTTTAGATCATTTTTATTTTCCCGTAGTGGGGTAAAATTTTTTTTGTTAAACTTTTTTTTTTACCAAGCTTCTCTATACGCTATCATCATCACTACTTTGGTTGAATCTTGACACAAAATATAACAATGATGAAGAGGAAAAGTTTACTTAACATAAGATTAATTTATGAATACACTATTCTAAAATGAGGAGCCACAAATAACAACACGGAAAACGACGTAAAAATCGTCTCGTGTCACGGGAAATCCGACCCGTACCCAAGCGTCACCAAACAGAATTAGTTTATCCCACCTCATGTGTATATATTAAAATATACTTAAAAAAATAAACTCTCGCCTTTTCCCGGTAGGTAGAAACTACAGACCGGTACTACGATTACACACCATTTTACACCTAAGTACGAACTTAAATGGTCCGTATATTCAAATCACAACCGTCTTTGTTTGACAGTTGTATGAAATGGCTTTAACATGGAGAATTAACGTAGGGAGTAAAATTTGCTTAACAATTAATTTCCCAGAGTGCACGTAAACTCACACCTTTTCCCATGAGGGTTGGCAGCACTCTTTTACACCTTCATAGTATGGTTGGCGCAAACAATAAAACTAAACAGAAAAGTGTCGAATCCTGTTTTTAGGGTTCCGTAGTAAACAAGGAACCCTTATAGCTTCGTCGTGTCCGTCTGTCTGTCTATCTGTCTGTCTATCCGCGGTCTAGCTCCGAGACCCTTAGTACTAGAAAGCTGTAATTTGGCATAGGTATACATATTAATTACTCCAACAAAGTAGTAAAACAAAATTATGAAAAACATTTTTTTTAGGGTACCTCCCATACACGAAAAGTGGTGTTTTTTTTTATCCCATGATATGGTGTATCATTAGAAAGTTCCTTCAAAAGCATTGTGAGTTTGGGAAAACTATTTTTGGATTCAGGGATCCGTTTGCGAAATGTTAAGCTTTAAAGTGCTAATTTTTGTTAGAGTCAAGTGTGTCCCCCCTGCCAGCTAAATGGTTGATTTTGGATGTATGAAAAAAATCACAGTAGTAGTTTATATAACGAAATTAAAAGAAAAACTATTACAGCTAAGTAGGCTTTACAAGTTAACGAGTAATAATCGACCAACTTAACTTTGCAGTTGCAAAAACATGTTTTCCATACATTTCGTATGGGAGAACATGTTTATCAACTACAAAGCTAAGTTTGTTCTTGGGATAAATTCATCCCAACCACGGAACCCTTCATTGTGCGTGGTCCGACACGCACTTGGCCGGTTTTTTATTAGTATTAGGCCGCATAGGATCTAGACCGCATTGCGGAGCAATATGGCCGACCTTGACACCAAGAAAATAAGGATCTACCCCAAATACGGTGTCAACATTCTTTTTGTCTCCCAAATATACGTCTAATTGGGTGTAGTATTGAGTACGACGGTCATACATAACATCATGACTGTAATTTCCTAAAGAGATAGGCACATTTCGCCAGTTATGTTTAAGTCCCATGTAATAGGAGCGAGCCTATTGCCATCAACCGGACACAAATCCAGATTCCCGGACTCCTGAGTAATTAACGGTTAAAGTGCAGCGTAGTAAGTACCAAAGTTCCTGTCTACAGGTACGTAGAAATTGTCTAAATTTCGGTCTAAATGAGCCCCGCAATTAAAAAGGGATTTTTGAATGGCACGTGTGGAATAAATATCTGAATACCACTGCCTAACCCTTCGAGACATATTGGCAATGTGCCAAATTTCATCTAAATTCGTTCACCCGTTTTAGCGCATAAGCGTTACAAACAAACTCACTTTTGCATTTATAATTTTAGTTAGGATTAATACTGTTGCTTAGTGAAGGATTACACATTTTCTCAAACCGAACCGACACACCGCTATCGCAGTTCACCGCTGAGCAATGGGCAAACATCCCCGAAATTGCATCACTATATTTGCCACATGTATCCAGACAGCCCTCTTCGGCGCCTTCTCAGTAAAGTCGATCCTGTCTGCCATGCTACATGTACCGATTCGCAGCCTTCATTTAAGAACTCGCCTAGGTACTACCTACCACAACATAACATCACGCATGTATGATGCAATCCTCAAAAGGTTAGGCAGACATGTACTAAAATAATAGTACAAAGTACACCCATATTTCGACAGTTATGTTTAAATCCCATGTAATCGGGAGCGAGACTATTGCCATCAACCGGGTACAAATTCAGACTTCGAGCGGGGAAATTCCTGATGGAAAAACACAATAACGTACACTATAATTATGTATTTTACTGTGTGTATATAAATAATAAAATAAATAATACGAAATTTCCCAACCAGGGAATCGAACCCAGGACCCCATGTAAATCAGTTTAATACGTACTGCACCCGCAGTAAGTGGCAAGAAAATAGCAAAATGGTGCATTATTAAATGCACCATTTTGCTATTTTCTTGCCAGAAGAAATTAAATTTTTCCAATAATGTTCATATTATGAAAATTACTGGAAAAATTTAATTTCTTCTCTCCGGGAACCATTTTTGTCTAATTATGATCGAAGCATCTATTTTATGAAGTCTGCAAGGATATTAGCTCCAATTAATTATTAATTTAATATTATAAAGGCAGACTCATTGCCATGAACTACGTACTTGAAGTATTTTCACCCAGTAATTCTGACTGTTTTATCTATGGCAAAAAATCAAAGGGGAACTCTCCAATACACCTAAACACAATCTCTGCAATATTTGAACAATGCTAAAAAATTACCAACCCTAAAAACTACCAACAGAGAACGGTTCTTCAAAACATTGTGATTCAAATACACATGAAACCAATCAGAAATATTGAAATCACAGCCTGTGCACAGTGTGCACCGGTGCAATTAGTTGATGGAGTTCGAAACCTCATCCTGTGTACGAGTATCAAATATCGCAGTAAATTTGTTTGGTTCAGCTTTTTACAAATGGCGTAGTTTGTTTAATCGCAGTTATGAAATGCACTGAAGGCAGTATCAATTAAAAATTAAAAATGTAAACCAACCAATATTTTAATAATATGAACTGTTTGGTTTTGATGTACCCAAAAGCTGCAAAGAGGATGTTGTTTTTTTTTTTATTAATTGCAAACCAGCTGCCACTCTATTTAATCATTGTTTCCTTTAGCAAATATGTAACAGCCAGAAAAGCATTTTAACAATTTCAGATATCTTTTATCCGTGGAATAAAATTGAAGTCTGACTGTTTTCATACGACAAACTGTGTATAATTCCAAATTTATTCACAGGATAAGGTAAAAAAGTTTGGTGGAATTCGCCCTAAGTATACAAACAACAAAGTTTACATGGTGCTTCCATGCGTAGCGTTTGCTACGACATCGTAGCATTCGTAGCACTTGTAGCAAGTATGCTTGCTACGACGTAGCTAGCCTCTTTAAAAATTATGTATTTATTCATTGAGTGTGTTCAGAATTTCTGTAGTGGATTTGGCATTATCTAATTGTGTAAGTTAAATGCTGACCAAACATTTATCATAGTTACAAAATACAGAATTATTTCCATGTCTGATGCTGGTGAAAAAGAAGATCAAATTATCTCTCTATACCGTAGCTAGCAACGTCACTGAAAGCTATCGGACAATGTGCAGCTTACCATCTATTGTTCAAGGACTCTTGTAAACATTTCACTGCTGCATTCCTTTGTTTGAGGGAAATTGGAGCTAATTCACAGACTGGAAGGTACCGTAGTCGATATATATTATTTTTACTATTTGTAGAATCGTTGTTGGAACAGAATCCTTTGACATCACTTCAGATATTTGAAGGTATGTCACAGACAGGCTTGACATTAACGGAAAACAAAGAAGTATTGGAATGCTCGATGCTTCACAGCGTCGAGTATGGCACATTCACACTAGTTCGTCATACTCTACGAAATAAATTGTAAAGGAAAAAAATTTAGAACCTATTTTTGGTGACTTTTTCACATCCTGTGAGGGCGAGCTTACTGCGTTCCACGGGATTTATACCGAAATTTTATTGCAAAAGAGAATGTCATGGCAAAAAACTCTCTAATAGATTCGCTTGGGATTCCAAAGCTAGACACCCGCAGGACAAAGGGTTTAGTCATTGTTAAATACGTTCTGCCTCGCATTGCAGATATGGAACTGTTTTGGACTGTTATTTACTTTCATAATGTTTTCAGTGTGTCATTTTAAAATAAATTTTAACTTTATTATAATTTTCATTTAATAATTTTCATTTAACAATTTATGTTATGGCATGGTGTGTGGAGGGAAGAACTGTGGTCGACACTATCCATGTATGGTATGGACTGGCGCTTGGTACGGGCACTGAAATCTTTATACAAGGATTCCAGTGCTTGTGTTAGGATAAATAGGGCATACACGAACTGGTTCTGCATCTCAAGGGGTGTTAGACAGGGTTGTGTAGCGTCACCGTGGCTGTTCAACTTGTACATGGATATTTGTCGGACAGATTTGAAAAAGGGCGAGTGCGGATTGAGGATGAATGAGTTGCCTATCAAATGCCTTATCTACGCAAATGATCAAGTTCTACTAGCATCGTCAGCAGAACAGTTGCAAGACATGGTGAATGTGATGGATGAAGCATATAAGATGAAAGGGATAAATATAAATGTGAATAAGACGAAGGTCATGGAGTTTGAAAGAGGAGAGGATGTATCGGTGTGTGATGTGAAAATAAATGATAAGAGTGTGGAGTAAGTAAGTGAGTTTGTATATTTGGGGAGTCTGTTTACAAGGGATGGGAAGATTGATGAAAATGTGGAAAGGAGAGTAAATGCGGGAAATAAAGTGAATGTTGCTATACATGTGTAAAAAGGCTCAACTGGCTGTTCACAATGGTGTGCTGGTGCCCACGCTTATGTATGGAAGTGAATGTTGGGTGTGGCAAAACAAGCATGAAAGTAGAATAAATGCTGTGGAAATGTGTTCCTTGCGAAGCATGTGTGGTCTGACTATGAATGATAGGCTGAGGAATGATGTAATAAGACAGCGGTGTGATTTAAAAGAAGATTTAGTGACAAAAATCGAAAAGGGTATCCTGAGATGGTTTGGGCATGTTGAGAAGATGAATGAAAGGTGACTAACAAAATGTATTACTAGGCTGATGTGACGGGAAAGGCCGGTTGGGGACGCCCTAGAAGGACATATACTGACCTTAATGGTGATATTCTTCAGAAAGACCAGGTGCGTAGTACTCGCAACCGGCGTGCGTGTATGAACGTAAACGAGGCAAAAGGAGTATGTAAGGATCGTAGCAGGTGGCGTTCTGTAGTTTCTGCCTACCCCCATGGGAAGAAGGCGTGAGTTTATGTATGTATGTATAATTTACATTTTCATCTCTATCCATTTATCTATTCCCCTTTTCATTCTACAGCTACATCTACAACACATTACATACAAATTACTCAATATGTGGTTTTCGACCCCTCAATGTGCGAATTTGGCTTCATACAGAAAACTAAACGTAGTAAGAACACCTTCATAGGGAATAAAGCGTATGCCGATGCCAGTTGGGTTCGTGCCCACTCGTCTGGCACACTCGCATGATGGCAATGCCAATCCTTCTGGCCAAGTATGGCCACCTGGCTCGTTATCTTTCCAGACTACCTTATTAATGGACAAGGAGTTGTCTCTTAAATATCGGTATTGTTAATATCCATTTAATTTTATATTTTTAACATTCCTGATAGGTGCTTAATTTACAAATTCATGAAATCGATGTTTGATACTTTATTATAGCGCCTGCATGGTAGTGACAACAGCATTTTGAAAATGATCGCTGCCAGAGCGGACTATCCCTTTCAGGGACACTGGGTGGGGACAGTCATAGGTCTACGTAGATAAATATTTCTGTACCTTCAGTGAAAAGTGATGTAACTGGAAAATCATGATTTTGAGATAAATAATGTTAAAGTTTAAAAAAAATCTGACTTTGTAGACAAAGAGTCAGATTTTTTTAAACTTTAACTTTAATTTTCTCAAAATCTTTTTTTTTTCACTAAAATGAGTACTGATTACTGACATTGGTAAACAATATCTTAGAGCAAGATTTAGTGTAATAAGAAACAGATTAATTTGTATAGTTTTTTTTAATTTAAAAAGAAATCCAGTTGTATCACCTAACACAACATATAATAAGTCGTTTTATGTGTAAATTAATTAAAAATGACTTGAACCATTTTACACATTATTTATTGGTTGGTGTTGGATGATTATGAGTAGGTAAATATATCAGTTTGTACTAATTCACATAGATCGCGTAATAAGAGTCACATACATTTGTATTAATATACATTAAGGTACTTGAAATATTTGTTCAGTTCACATTGATATTATTTAAAATGTATTTTATTACACATTAACAAATGTAAAAAAATGCTTAGTTAGAGCACTTTACACTAAAATAAGCTTGCTCAATTTTAATCTTACCAATTAGACCAAAAAATTGCATTTTTTTTACTGTTAAACTTAGTGTAAGAATATTAAAACTGATATAGGTCAAGATTTATCACTTTTCACTGAAGGTACAGATTTAAATATTCCAATTAAAATTATGTTTACACGCATTAGGTACTAGTTGCAAAATGTTACTATTCAATTAATGATTATTTAAATAAACGATAATGACTGATTTTATCTGAAATGGCACCACAAATATAATGATTATAGATTTTTTTATTTGACTTGTGTATTTTTTTATTTTGCCATTTCGATTTTTATGTAGGTAACTCAATTTAAAATAGTTTGATTTTTGATTTTAAATAATTTGTGAAAACTAACAATACTAACCAACTTATTTAAGTTTAATTGTTACTAACACCAAAATACTAACAAAATTATGAAACTTAATCTGAAATAAAGTTTGATTTAATTTCTAATTTAATTTGAGGTAGAAACGAACATAGAAACAATAATTACGTTTTGTAATTTAATGTAAATCGTTTTGCAAGATTCAGTATCATCATATTTAGTTTTAGAAGCTATTCTTCGTAGTATCGATGATTCCATTTATCTGTATAAGTTTCGACCTGAATTCAGCACCGGTGACTGCGTTAGCATTGGCCTCGTAAAGTTATTTCACAGTGTAGGCATGTTCACACGGAGAGCACAATAGGAGGTGAGGCATTGTTTGATGTTTCACTGCTGAGCAAAGGCTACTCCTTTGCAAAGCATCTAACACGATCCTCTGATAGCTGCACTCAGGTGCAGTGAGTCCCGAATTATTCACTATCAACCCTGGAAACTATTACATGAACGTTATTCGAATTTCATTCGTCTACAAAATCTCACACATTCTTGTACGCTTGGCTTCAGTCTCAAACTCGATACTGCATAATGCACATGGGTTAAATAAGAATATAATAAGGTAGTCATAAAAATCAGGTTTCAAACCGCAGTGCAGCGAACCTGAGCCTCACTTACTGCGACGTGAAACGTGAAACACTAGATGTAGACCTAGTTTCTAGATTAAGGATGAAAATATGTTCAAAAAAGTAAGATGCTTTGCGATGGGATGCAATAGACCCGCAAACTTAAGTATTTTGAATTCTCAGCTGAGGAACAGCAAGTTAATTAAATAGTTAGATGCAACGGAAACGATTATGTATTTACAAGATGATAATCATAAAAATCATCAGAGCTGTTATTTTAAATTACTCGACTGATTGACAATTTTGTGAATACTTGACATTTGGGGCCAGTTAGAGAGTTGTATTTGATGTAGTTGTATTTTGTTAGAGAGTTGATGATTTTAATGATGTCGTGGGTGTACGATAGGTACACCTCTACCTTCGGGAAAAACAGGCATGACGTTAAGTTATGTTTTATGTAACTTTTTACGGATTGGGTACGAGGCTTTTGGCTACTTTTGTTTTGTGTGTATTTTGTCCAGTTTTTAAATGTGCATTTCGTTTGTGCATAATAAACAAGTTTTCTTTCTTCTTTCTAACTCTGTAAATACATATTTGTTGTTGTCACAGCATTTTTTTTTTTATTACCATACAACCTGATACTGAGCTGCTAATTGTAAAAACCCTAACATTTAAATACAAATTCGATCTTTGTGAGGAAATCAAACCACCTAAGACCTCATTTAAAAACTTTATATGCTGTCACTACACGATGGTAGGTACTGGGCAGGACAATTATTTACAACGAATACTTCATTTCTAACAAATAAGATTTTTTTTAAGGTGGTTGAAGTGCGAACCTTATATTAAAACTTACCTTATTAAACTAAATAAGGGTAAACTTGGGATCAAATTACAATAAAATTTTAAAGAAATTCATAAAAAAAGTGACGGTTGAAATATTTGACGGGTTAAACTGTAACTTAGTCGTAACTTGAGCGTTAGTAGAGTTTAGTTAGTTATTAGTTAAGGCAGGTAGATTCATTAGTTTAGTAGATAGTATGCTCTCCATGTCAATTATGTGACGAGTATTGCATAAATTACTTAAACTCAGGAGCTGCATGGAGGTGTTGGAAAATATTTGTCTGATCATAATAGACTTTAAGAGTGTCGTAGTTTCTGAGCATAAATACTTTGATTGGATGTGGTAGGAAAAATAATAATATACAGGGTGATTGGAAGATGGGTGCAAAGCTTTAAGGCGAAGATAGTACAGACAATTTAGAACCATTTAAGCCATGGTTGTCTTAGACGAAGTCTTACCAAATATTTTTAACCAAATTTTTAAGTTTTTTTTCGGAAATTCTCAAAATTTAATGTAAACTGCATAATTATGGCCAAATTGAATGATAAATGAATTCATTTTTTATTTATTTAATTAAAGTAATGTGTAAGCAATCAAGCAAAACATGTTTTAGGCTTCTGTGTCATTAGAAATTTTTTTTACAGACATTTAAAGCTCAGAAAAAATAAAAAAATTGTACAATACGTATTTTAAACCTTATTAAAAAATAAAAAATTTGGTAAGACTTCATCTAAGACAACCATGGCTTAAATGGTTCTAAATTGTCTATACTATCTTCACCTTAAAGCTTTGCACCCATCTTCCAATCACCCTGTATAATATGGCCATGGCAACTGTTTTCTAGCAATGTAAGTAATCTACTAGTAATAAAACTTAACAATTAATTTTCCTGACCATACATTTTATGACATTGAAGCGTCTCTAAATAACAAAATAAATAAATCCCAGCATTATTAACTGTAATTTTGTAACTTCCAATGAAAGCGTTTAAGTGACGTGCATTCTACGAAGCTGACCTAATTTAATTCTTAGTGCATGCCTCATTGGATACCTTGAATACCTATTTTTAACTACGCTTCCGAAGTATTTACGAATACAAAGAAACCATTTAGTTCAATGGTTATCAAGCTAATTCTTGACTTAGTATTATTCTAAAATGAATGAAGTGTAACTACTCAGAACTGATACCTACTTCAAAATTTTACTTGTAACTAGTCAACTACAAGCTGAAAACGATAAATGGTAATGGGGGAGTACGCAATTTGAGTGAGCAAATATCTCTGGGATTTTGGCGTGTGTTAAGAGGTTATCATGCGGTTCCCTTCAAAATGTTAAAAGTAGTGATTGTGACATAGTATTGAATAAAGAGAAACTAGAATTCGTCGATAAAACTGTTTTCCTGGGGATCACGCTCGATTCAAGGCTGCAATGGGGTCCTCATTTAACATCTCTTACGGGACGGCTAAGTTCAGCAGCATATGCTGTGAGAAAAATCCGTCAATTTACTGATGTAGATACCGCGAGACTAGTCTATTTCAGTTACTTCCATAGTATTATGTCTTACGGTATTTTACTATGGGGACGGGCGGCAGATATCGAGTCTATTTTTATTCTGCAGAAGAGAGCCATCAGAGCAATATATGGCCTCCGCAGACGCGATTCTCTAAGGGAACTGTTTAAAGATATTAACATCATGACGGTACCTTGTCAATATATCTATGAAAACATCATGTATGTAAGGAAACATCTAAGTCTTTTCAGTAAAAGAGGTGATAGACACAATTATAGGACTAGAAATAGGGACCAATTAGTTCAACCGGGTTTCAGACTGGCTAAAGTAGACTCATCCTTCATGGGGTACTGTTTAAAATGTTATAATAAAATACCTCCCCACATACTCCAACTGAACGAAACGAAATTTAAATCTTGTATAAAACGCACACTATGCTGCCAAGCATATTATAAGTTGGGGGATTACATCGCTGATAAAAATGCTTGGCTTAGCGCTGGTCCAGCTCCACAAGGGCACATAAATTAATTGATGAGCATTCGAAAGTGTTGTTGCGGCTGATGAAGATTGTAAAAACTATCTTTCTTTGTATAAATTCAATCTCTTTGTATTGTATAATTGCATATCACATGTGTGGGCATTGTGACCACGTACATTCCATAAAGCTACCATTACCTGGGTACGTCTTTCATTGACTTGAATGTGCCCTGGCGGCTGAGAGTGTCATGCTCACTCAAATGTCTCGCTGATGGTGGCGTGTGTGTTGGATCATTAAGTTCCCTTCAAAATGGTTGAGCTAAATGGTGCTGATCCATGCGTCATGTTCGTGAACGGGCGCCGTCAGTAGGGACTGGTCATCTCTTAGCTGCCACGGTTTATTTTAATTTTTGAATTGTTTTTATTTTTGCTTTTAGTTACGGACGCTTTTAACGTGCACGTCTTTCTACATCGTTCTCACATGTATAATTTCAACATGAATAATGTAACCAATATTTTGTAACAATTTTTTTATTTAAAAGAGTGTCCGTGGAGTTTCTTGCCCGTTCTTCTCCATAGGTACCTACTACGCTTTGGAATGGGCAACTAGCTTCATCTTTCTGACTGACCGACCCCTTGACAATTCAAAAGTACCTGTAATTGGTTTATTTGAAATAAATGCTTTGAGTTTGAGTTTGAGTTTGAGTTTGAATGGTTGAGCTGAATGGTGCTGATCCATGCATCATGTTCTTGAACGGGTGCCGTCAGTTGGGACTGGTAATTTTTTAACGGCCACGGCTTCTTTCAATCATTTATTTATTTATTAGGCTCTTCAACAATGAGTACACTATTACTTTACAATTTGTATATTGCAAACTTAAGTCTAAGCGCCTCATTACTTAAAGAAAAGCACAGCTTGCACTACATTATGCGCAGATAAAACACAATTAATTAATTAAAACAAGTAGGTAACACATAGTTTAGATAACAGGAAAAATAAATTATTAAAAGCTAAATTGATTAGGTACAATAAATTACAGTGATTAAATTAAATTAAGTCCATTTAATTTTTAAATAAGATTAAATTAAAATAATTAAATTGATTAAATTAAAATAATTAAAATGATTAAATTAAAATAATTAAATTGATTAAATTAAAATAATTTAATTAGTCTTTTTTTATCATTTTATTTTGAATTGTTATTTTTCTGCTCTGGGCGTTTTTAATGTGTACGTCTTTTTACATCGTGCTCACATCTACACTAATAATATTATAAAGAGGAAAGATTTGTATTTTTGTATGTAACGAATAAACTTTAAAACTACTGAACGCATTTGAAAAATTATTGCAGCCATGGATAGCTACATTATCAGTGAGTAACATAGGCTAAATTTTATACCCGTACTCCCTCGGGAACGGGAATTACGCAGGTGAAACCGCATGACGTCCGCTAGTATAATTATAAATTGAACATGAATGACGTAACAATATAATTTAAAAGACCATTTTTGTCCATGGTGTTTCTTGTACGTTGTTTTCCAGGTCCCTGAAACGGGAGTTTACGGGAATGGTTGGTTAGGAAACTGCTTATGTTTGGTATTACCTATGTTAGGCTACCGTTTCCTAGAAGTGCGGTGGCCGCCATATAGCGTCTGCAATTTACCTGCGAATGTCGTCACTGAAACGTTATATATAAAAGTAAGTTGGTGTATTTTCCTAGAGAGCGTTTGTGACACCGCAAAGTCAAACCCCGCTGCCCGAAGATTAAATCGCTATATTTGCCCTCATCGTCTTTAATCACGCGAAAAAGTATACATACTGAGAAAAGTGAACTAACACAGTCATTATTAAAAAGCGTTTCCATGACAATCAAGTCAAGTCACTGTGTCACTGTGTGTCAGAGGTGTCAAAACTAAACAGAAACGCGACTATCTTTTGACGCAGTAGGGCGAATCTAATGATTTAAATCTTTGCCGCTGCCATATTTCATGACAGCCGTCACTGGGGCCGTTATGTGGTGGCCACCGCTCTTCTAGGAAACCGTAACTTAACTAGAAGTTGTTTTGCTCAAATTCATTCAAAATGGGTATGATAGAATTCGAATTCGTAATTATACGCTTGAAAACTACCGAACGGATTTTCATACAGTTTTCACCAATAGACGGTGATTCACGAGAAAAGTTTAGGTGTAGGTATAATTTATTATGGTTTTGTGAACGATGTTTTATCAAGCGCTTCTTTTCGTGTGGTTAGTGACTAACCTGGTATCAGAGTTTTATTAAAGCCGCTCATGGTCCTCTGACTTAGCTTCACATGCCGTCGAGAAATATCTCTCAGGCATGCCGGTTTCCTCACGATGTTTTCCTTCACCGTTTTTAAAGCAAGTGATAATTATATAATACGCACATGAATCCGAAAAGTCTGAGGTGCGTGCCTTGCTTCGAACTCGAGACCTATGACTTGGCAGTCTGACGGTCATACCACTAGGCTATCACTGCTTATATCAAGCGCTGAAAACTGTGCAAAGCAGGGGCGGGTTGCTAGTGTTAAATATATACTAATATTATAAAAATAAAAGATTTGTATTTTTGTGTGTTTGTATTTTTGTTTGTAATGAATAAACTCAAAAACTACTGGATCGATTTAAAAAATTATTTCACCATTCGAATGCTATTATCAATGAGTAACATAATAGGCTATTATATATAAAGATAAGCCGCTGGCGAAATCTAGTAACTAAATAAAGCAATTACGAGGGCGCCTACACTTTCAGTTTATGAGCTGTTGTTACCGTTTGAAATTAAATTCTTCCTCTTACAAAGGTTTCTCTTCTAGTAACTCTTCAGTTCCTCGAACCCGATACTCAGTCTACAAATGAATAGAAAATTAATAAGTTCCTTCAGTGAGTTTTTCAAAGGCTGCAACAACAATCAGGTTTTCTATCCACTTGATAAAAACGATGCTTTTGAGAGCACTCATTCTTTAGTCGGCGCAAAGGCGGCCCAACAATAGTTTCGTCTTAATAAATTCAACAGTTTTTTAGTACAAACTGTGCAATTCTGAAACTTGTTTTTATTGTGAACTTCCTAAGATTTTTCCGTGAAAATTAATATTAAAAGAACCCTTGACTTCGTCTTTGTTATTTCACAAAAGCATTGCTGTGAAATACTTTAATTAAAATGAAAAGTAAACAAAAATAAAGGAAGTGTATAAAGTTATTTCAAAGCTTCCGTTGCAATTCATACTGTGCGCAAAAAGGTAAAAAAATAGGTTTGAAATTAATATTTTTTGTTCGCACCTAAGAGTTTCATGTTTCTAACTTCTACAGGAATTAATACCAGCCTGTTATTCCCTCACTGCAGTGCCCGTTGCACTGCAGTGAGGCTCCCTTCTCAAAGGCACGAGCATTTATCACCACTTTTGCTCAAGGCGGATTGGCAATTTCAGACTTATGACAAGCATCTGCCGGCAACTTCGTCTGCGTTTAGCAGGATAAAAGTATCTCCTAACCTAGGTCATGGTATACCCATGTCCCAAATTTCATCTAAATCCGTTTAGCCGTTTTAGCGAGAACAAACAAACAAACAATTTTATGACTTTCTATTTATGATATTAGTTAGGATTAGGATAAGGCCAGTACACTAATTGCGATTTTTGAAGGAAATGCCTAATATTTTGTAGGTTTGAAAGAAACCTCTGCTCAACAACGTCAATTACACAATGAAAGTGGCTGTACTGTCAAAATGAAAGGAATTTCGATCCATTGTCATTTTACCGGTTTCCTCAGGTTGGTCTCCCGACGTCAGTGATGTCCAAGATTTTAGAAAGTGCATATAAATTGAAAAGGCATATTGGTAGGTACTTGCCGAGCTTTGAACCTCATTGCATAAGAGGATTGGGCCATCACGACAGCTTCTGCATAAAGTGATTAAAACATTTTCATTACTGAATTGGAGAAATGTGTTTTTACGAGATTTTACATTTTCTGAAACCGCAGTGAATGTTAATTAAGTTAACAAGGTGAGGATTATGGAATTAAATCCTCCACATTCAACAGCTGCAAAGTTTATTTAACCATGCTGTACATCTGCATCATAACGTGTGTTTCGATGACAACTTTTTGCTAAAGTCAAGATTCGTTTCAGAGTGTACCTTTTCAGTTTCAAATAGGCAGTAACCATTCGTTTTACAATTTTATTGACTGTGGAAAAGTTATCGTTAACAAATGAAGACAGATGTACACAGATAATTACGGCGAGGAGCTTGTGGCTAAGTAATAACAGCGGCACGGGTCGATCCATCAGGTTAAGCTACGCTTGCCGGGGTTGGTCCGTGGATGGGTGACCATCTTTACACACTGAGACTCCTCCGTGCCTCGGAAAGTACGTTAAACCGTTAGTCCCGGCTGTCATTCGTGGATCGGTCGTCGGAAGCCCGAAAGTCTGACAACCAGTCTTACCAAGGTATCATTTTACCCAGTTACTGAGTTGTGGAGGTCTGATAGGCAGTCGTTCAATGTAAAATACTGGTATTCAGCTGCATCTAGTTAGACTGGAATCCAACCCCAAAATAGTTGGGAAAAGGCTAGGCAGATTGTTTGAATTACCAAGGCGAGGTGCATAATATTTATAGTTAGAAATACCACGGATACGGATATAATGCAAATTAGATTTATACGTGAAGTTCGTGATACGATATGTAGCATCGCACATCTTTCTCTCCAGGAACACTAGCACCTACAACAACATTGTTGCTTTATGATAAAAGTTCACTGCAGGCTCACCTCAGCTGTCGGTCCAAATGACCCTCGTTTCACAATTATCTAACTTTGTATGCCTTTTCGTGTTAAAACTGAGGCGTCCTTGCTCACCCACAACAGTAAGGACACCTCGGTATCAACTAAGTAGAGCACTGCAGAGCCACGCATGGTTTATATAGATTAACTTAGTAAGGTATTGCAGAGCTTGGTTTATATAGCCCTGCAGTATCATGTACCTACGGCTGGTCGCTAATACAACGCCTAGTTAAGTCCCGCGGGTGACATAAAGCCACAAGTAGCTATCCGATGCGTTCAACGACCTGGCCTAGAATAAACGAAGCGGTTCGGTTTCTTTACTAAATAAGATAGGTACACATTAATCTGAAAAAATAGTCGCACTCAGGGAGTGCCGACAGAAGTGAAACTTGAAAAAAAAGCGGCCAAGTGCGAGTCGGATTCGCCCATAAAGGGTTCCGTAGCAGCAAGTAACATTGAATGAAAGGTAAATTGTGGTTTACGATTTATGACGTTACATAGTTATGTACATCATATATTTTTTTTAGTTTTATCATTCTCTTATTTTAGAAGTTACAGGGGGGGGACACACACATTTTACCACTTTGGAAGTGTCTCTCGCGCAAACTATTTATTCAGTTTAGAAAAAAATGATTTTAGAAATCTCAATATTATTTTTAAAGACCTATTCAAAGATACGCCACACGTATGGGTATGAAGAAAAAAAAATTTTTGAGTTTTAGTTCTAAGTATTTGTCCCCAAAATAATTGTTTTTTTCTATTTTTGTGTAAAAAATCTTAATGCGGTTTACAGAATACATCTACTTACCAAGTTTCAACAGCATAGCTCTTATAGTTTCGGAAAAAAGTGGCTGTGACATACGGACGGACAGTTAGACATGACGAATCTATAAGCGTTATTTTTCTCATTTGTCCTATTGTGAGTTTAAACCATTTTTAACCGATTTCCAAAAAGGAGGAGGTTATATGTTCGTAGCGTATGTTTGTTTTATTTTTATTTTTTTATGTATGTCCGCCGATTTCTCCGTCAATTGTGAACCGATTTTGAAAATTATTTTTTCGTTTGAAAGGGTATTCTCTCAAGGTCCCAAATAAATTTTATTGACTTTGCTTGGATAGTTTTTGATTTAGCTTCAATAATACATATTTTTTCCCACTTAGTATGTGGATGATATGTTAAGTTCCTGTCACTGTTATTTACATAGCAGGTAGTGGTATTCGAATTTTTGTGGGGTAGGTACCACAACTAAAAAGTGAAAAATAAAAACTTTTTACAAAAAAAAAAACAACCAACTTCAAAAAAAAAACACTACAAAGTGAAAAATAACTTTAATTTCGGAAGTCGGTGACAAAGAACGAACATTCAAAACCAAAGACACCGACTTCCGAAATTAAAGTTATTTTTCACTTTGTAGTGTTTTTTTTTTGAAGTCGGTTGTTTTTTTTTTGTAAAAAGTTTTTTATGTATGTGTGTTCCTAATTTTCATTTTGTTTTTCTATCTACAATAACCCTCTCAGGTTTAGATTTTAAAATAGTATTGCCTTCAAGCCGAACTTATTAGGCATCGTCCGTGATAAGATATCGGATATCAGAGTAGCTTGATGATCATCCATCTAATATTCTACATCTATACTATCTACGACCAGCGCTCGCAATGATGTGGCAACACGCCGTGTTCGGGTTCGCGACAAGTTTGTATGGCTCTTTAGGAATAGTTAAGCGGAACAGGTTACTAAATATAACAACGTCTATTGTATCTATATTCTGGTCTATATTGGTTTAGGTAATTAAATAAAGGTAAACAAGTTGTAAAACCGGCCAAATGCGTGTCGGACAACGCACAATGAAGGGTTCCGTAGTTGGGATGAATTTATCCCAAAAACAAACTTAACTTTGTAGTTGATAAACATGTTCCCATACGGAATGTATGGGAAAACAAGTTTTTGCAACTGCAAAGTTAAGTTGGTCGATTATTACTCGTTAACTAGAAGAGCCTTCTTAGCTGTGATAGTTTTTCTTTTAATTTCGTTATATAAACTACTGCTGTGATTTTTTTACACATCCAAAACCAACCATTTAGCTGGCAGGGGGACACACACTTGACTGTAACAAAAATTAGCACTTTAAAGCTTAATATTTCGCAAACGGATCCCTGAATTCAAAAACGGTTTACACAAACTCACAATGTTTTTGAAGGAAGGACCTTTCCAATGATACCCCACAACACGGGATAAAAAAAAACCTCACCACTTTACGTGTATGGGAGGTACCCTAAAAAAAAATGTTTTTCATTATTTTGTTTTACCACTTTGTCGGCGTTATTAATATGTATACCTATGCTAAATTACAGCTTTTTAGTACTAAGGATCTCGGAGCTAGACCGCGGACAGACAGACAGACGGACAGACGGACATGACGAAACTATAAGAGTTCCTAGGGTTCCTTGTTTACTACGGAACCCTAAAAAGGGTTTTTATAGATGACAATTTCTTGTTTAAAAATACGTTACAATCAAATAAAATTTATTTTCGATTTTTACGACATTTTCTTTTATTAATGTATTTATGTTTAACTTTATCATTTATTCTTAAACTACTCTTCGTAGATGTAACTGCTTGAGCACAATTTTTTTGTTAGATTAGTAATAATAATATACTATTTTGTAACCTGACAGCTGTTTCGTCACGTGGTTTTTAGGGTTCCATACCATAAAAGGAAAAAACTAAACCCTGATCACTTCGTTCCTTCGAAATTAATATCAAATATGTAGGTCTATGGTCTCATGGAGCTCTAAAAAATTAAAAAATGAACGCCGCAAAACCAAATTAATTCATCATCAGCCTTTAATGTTCTCACTGCTGGGACACAGGCCTCCTCACTGTGAGAGGGAGTGGGTCATAATCCACCACGCGGGCCCAGTGCGGGTTGGTAGATGTCACATGTCTTCGAATTTTCGGTTCTAGGATATGCCGGTTTCCTCACGATGTTTTCCTTCACCGTTTTGAGAGCAGTGGTGATGAAATAATTTACACAAAGTAAAGTGCCTGTCTGGGTTTCAACCTACGACCTACAACTCGTAAGTCGCGGCCGTTACCACTGGGCCACCACTCCTCTCTTTTTGGGATAAATATGCATAATACGCGCTTTGACGTGGAGTTGCGGATACCAGCCCGTATTACCTATTACCTATTTTGGGATAAATTCATCCCAACTACGGAACCCTTCTTTGTGCGTGGTCCGACACGTACTTGGCCGGTTTTTTTTTGTTTACCTTTATTTAACTACCTAAACCAACGAAGATAGATTCCCAGACAATGAACCCAATAAAATTTAGTGCACTATACAAGAACCAAACAGCGGAGAACTTCAAATTTTCAATCTCACCTGTCAGACACAGGTTAAAATCCAATTTTTCGATATAACTCCGATCTGTGAATACCATGGCCGATGCGACGTTGAGAAGAGAAATACCTTAGATTTATTGATCATATTATTTATCTGAAACACAATTTTTATTGCTGACATTTCCGTTCAGTTATGTAAAATCTAGTTGCGTTATCGATAGCTTGGTTATTTGAAGGTGATTGTAGGAACTTCGCCGGATGGGAAATGTTATTAAACTTTGGAAGTGGGTTTTTTTTACTTTCTTAGAAGAAAACGTTGCTCCACGCCAGGAATATCTCTTGTGTCTTGGAAAATCATCATCATGCCAGACATTTCCCAACTATGTTGAGGTCGGCTACCAGTCTAACCGGATGCAGCTGAATACCAGTATTTTAAATTTAAACTCAAACTCAAAGCATTTCAAACTAGCGTGCTGTTGCCCGCGACTTCATCATCTGCCATCCAGGATCAAAAGAAGCCTATGTCCTTCTCCAAGTTATGGTCTAACCATGTGCCAGATTTCATCTAAATCCGTTCAGCCGTTTTAGCGTGAAAGCGTAACAAACAAACAAACTCACGTTCGCATTTATAATACTAGCTTTTACCCGTGGCTTCGCCCGCGTGGATGTCGGAAAATAACCCACAGGAACGTGCTAACGGGATTCAGAGTATCCTATGTCCTAACCCAGGCCATGGCCTATCCGTATGCCTTTTATTTAAATCCGTTCAGCCGTTACGGCATGGAAAGGTAACAGGCAGATAATAAATCGGTTCCGTACCTCAAATCCTTTTCTCAGGAACGCGTGGAGGCATCAAGTTGAAATAGATATCAAAAACTTAGATCTACGGTCTCTTGGAGCTGTAACGAAAATGAAACTTCCAAGTCAACGCAATAAAAAAATAAGGCCATTTATGCCGCATATTTTGACACTCGTAAATAAACCAGTCTATTTGATACTTTCCGTTGGCCCAGCAGCATGAAGTTTGGCGAGAAGTAAAGTCAAGTAAAGAGGAAAATCCGAAAATTGGTAATTTATAGTCATACATGGACTGCAAAGTTAAGTTTTTTCTTCAATCTGGAATCAAAAATTCATAGGCCGTATCTTGAAGTAACATGTAGTCTGTATTTCATTACTCTATTAAAAGTTCTTTTTCAATGGAACATTTATGTTTGTCCTTCAATCCAGATTTGGAAACTCGGGCAGCCAAGCAAACACACAACACAACTTTGAGACGGAACCCTCAGGGCGCAAGTCCTACCCACACATGTCCGGTTTAAAAAATATATAAAACAGGTTTATATGATTCTAAATGATTTTCTTAAAATTTATTATTATTATCACCATTGATTTGTAATACCTACTCTTGCCGCCATTGAACACAATACCTACATGTTAGAAAGCAAGTTTATGAATTTAAATTGTAATAACTTTTGACCGAGTAGGCCGATTTTAATGAAATAAAGACTTAATATTAATTCAAATTACAGACTATGTCTGATATTTCCAATCCCTTTAAACTCTTGAAAAGAAGACACAAAAAAAAACAATATTACGTAATGTGAATTTTAAAATCATCCCCTATTTTACCCTCCTGAGGGATGATTAATTCTTTATTTGAAACCAAAATCATAAATTTTAATTTTTATAACCCTAACTTAAGAAATGATAGGTTTCCCATACAAACTTTCATCCCCTTAGGGTTATTTTTAGACAAAAAGTAGCCAATGTCCTTCCCCGAGATGCCATCTATCTCTTTGCCAAATTTTATCGACATCCGTTCAGTGGTTTAGGCGTAAAAAGGTAACATACAGATAGACAGACAGAGTTACTTTCGAATTTATAATATTAGTAATAAAGTAAGTATAGTAAGTATAAATATGAATAAGATAGGATTGAAACGTTTCCTGTTTAAAAGAAAGTAAGGAACTACTAACTCTTTTTAGATATTTGGAAGCGGTGTTAGTTAGAGTAGTGGTGGCCTAGTGGTAACGGCCCCAACTCATGGTCATAGGTTGGAACCCAGACAGGCACTTTATGTAACTAATTTTGTCGCCAGTTCTCTCAAAACGGTGATTTAAAATATCATGAGGAAAGGATGTCTTAGAACCAAAAATTAAGAAATCCTACTTAACATTATTATAGGAATGATGCCAGGGTCTTAAAAAAAAATATAAATTATTATTAATATTAAATTATTTAAAAATAGTTTTTTTTTATATAATAAAAAAATATTAGACAAGTATTTTTTGCTTCATCAAATTAATAAAAACCGGCCAAGTACGTGTCGGACTACGCACAATACAATGACGGATTGGGATAGTTGAGATGAATTTATCCCAAGAACAAAATTAACTTTGTAGTTGAAAAACATGTTCTCCCTTAGGGAATGTTTGGGAGAACATGTTTTTGCAACCGCAAATGCAAGTTGGTCGATTATTATCTAAAACTACTTATATACTACTTATCTAAAACAAACCATTTAGTTGGCAGGGGGGGACACTTCACTCTAACAAAAATTAGCACTTTAAAATATTTCGAAAACGCATCCCTGAATTCAAAAAACTTTTTTCAAAAAAAAAACAGCCGACTTCCAAAAAAACACTACAAAGTGAAAAATAACTTCAATTTCGGAAGTCGATGTCTTTGGTCTTGAATTTTTTTTTGCCACCGACTTCCGAAATTATATTTATGAAATTTGTTGTGTTTTATTTTCACTTTTCAGTTGTGGTACCTACCCCACACAAATTCGAATACCACTACCTGCTATGTAAATACCAGTGACAGGAACTTAACATATCATCCACATACTAAATAGGAAAAAATACGTATTATTGAAGCTAAATCAAAAACTATCCAAGCAAAGTCAATAAAATTTATATGGGACCACCTTGAGAGTAAATGAAATAGAGTGAATAATTTTTAAAATCGGTTCACAATTGACGGAGAAATCGGCGGACATACATAAAAAAATAAAAATAAAACAAACATACGCTACGAACATATAACCTCCTCCTTTTTGGAAGTCGGTTAAAAATGGTTTAAACTCACAATAGGACAAAGGAGAAAAAAAAACATTCCCGCTTTACATAAAGGGGACCAACCTTAAAAAAAATACATATTTTTGTTTTACCACTTTGTCGGCGTTATTACACCTATGCCAATTTACAGCTTTCTAGTACTAAGAGTCTCTGAGCTAAGCTGCGGACAGACATATAGACAGATAGACGGACATGGCAAAACTATAAGGGTTCCTTGTTTACTAAGGAACCCTAAAAATTACTTATATAAAACGCATTAAAATTGTAAAATCTACATACTCGTGACGTCATGGCACATTCTAACTCAATGTATCGCCGTTATTTTTTCCTGTCAAATTAATCAGCGCTTGTCACTACTCCATACAAGTTTAGACGTGATTAAAAACTTGCCTACTAAAATTACGTCAAGCGCTGATTAATTGACAGGATTAAACTAAAATTTATCTTCTGTCCTTTTCTTAATGAAATAGAAAGAAAAAGATGCACTGAACTTAAATTTAGTTTAGTTTGTGAACAAGGGAATCGACACCAGGTATTAAATCTTAAACATGATAATAAAAAAATATTTTAACCAAAACTAAAACAAGAAAAGGACATAAAATCAAAAGTTATTATTGAAGATTGTGGGTATCAGTGAAGTGTGGTGCCCACAATCTTCAATAATAATTCGAAGACATTTATGGCCGACTCCAATAATTCGAAAACTTTATCCCTTTTGAAATATAAGCAGCATTAGCAACGAAAAACAATAAACATTTCGTTGACAGAAGTTGAATGATAGTTTCTTGTGAAGACCTCATTGATAGTTCTTAAGAACTGCAATATATCAAAAGAAGTGAAGAATTGCAATATTGCCCGGGAAATTATTGCCTTTGTTATATTAGTGGGTGCTAGGTGTCTAACTCCCGCGTAAAAGGGTCAGCACAGTTCTAGTTTGGTACCTCTTGAAACTGAAACGCTACAGTGCGCATGATAAACTTTTGCAATGACGGTAAAAATGACGTACTTTTTGTGAAAAGCATTACATTATCACTCACTTATTTTCGTAAACAATTATGCCTAATTTGTTTCATTTTGACAGTTCAACAACATTCATTGCGTTATTTACGTTGTTGAGCAGATTTTTTTTTTCCAACTTATGAAGCAATCTGTTTCAAATCGAAACAGATTATGATTGTGTTGTATTACGCAATTAGGGTACTGGTACGGTCAAGGAGCGCTAAGGAGCAATTTTCCAACAATTTTTTTTCCCACATAGCGGGTGCAAATTTTCACCTTTCCGAACTGTCATTTTCATTCAAAATACTGATAATGACGCAGTCGGAAAAATAACAAGTTGAGGAATTAACTAGGTTCTTTACATTTTTATTCCTTGACTGTACATTAACTTGAATCAGGTTTCAAAGTCACCTTATTCAATAATACGTTTTATACAGAGCCCCTTCCTGTTGTTTTGAAATCAATACGTCTTTTCTCCTAACGATCTCAAAGATAACCAGTCCAAACTGTGATTGGGGTTTCTTCAAACTATTCAGTTTTATTCCGAAATTGAAAACGTCCAATAAATAGTGATGCTATCGTCCCCCATTACAATGGGACAATGGGAACGTTATGGGGACCGAAGACCCCTAAGATTAACGAAAAGGCGGTTGGTAGAATTTGGCGGAGTAATGTAGTTAAGTCTACTGCCAAAATGCCAAGTGTACGGGTTTATTTCTTTTTTAAACTAGTTTATTAGTTTAAAAACCTTAACCGGATGAATCGACCCCTGCAGCTGTTATAACTTAGCCACGAGCTCCTTTGCTTGAAAATGTATTAACAAATAAGTATAAAAATCCATACAGCCGTCAGGATGCAAGTCTTTGACGCACAGCCGGGTAAAATAGGAGAGTTGTTGATATTATTGTATTAACTAATTCAATTCAAAATATTTTATTTCACATAAACCTACATGGGCACTTAAGAAACGTCAGAAGCTAGGTGCACGGTTCCAATATTGGTCGTTTCCTATGGAGAAGAGCCGGCAAGAAACTCCACGGTTACTCTTTTAAAAATATATGGTTTTTACAATGTTTTCAAATTACTTTGTTAATAGGTATGAGAAAGGGTTAGCAAAGGTTTATTCGGTATAGCACATATTGTATAGTGTTATTGGGTTTTTCATTAGGAATTACTCGGTAACAGCCCGGAGTTTGGAAGTTGACGGTTTGATACCCCCGTGCCTCGGAAAGCACGTAAAGCCGTTGATCCAGCGCCTGATCTCTCTTCAGACGTGTCGGTGTGCCGCCCCATTGGATTATGTGAGTGAGGGAAGATTGAGTGCACCTGTGTCTGCGCACACACTTGTGAACTATAATATCTCCCACGTAGATAGCTTATCTCCGCTGAGATTGGCCGCCATGGCCGAAATCCGGTCTGGAGGACTATTTAATTAGGTATGTTGTAAGCCCTGTAATAGGCGGCGTCAATAACTATTCGTGTTAATTTTAATCGAACCTTGTACCTCACACTCAGCAGTCTCGTTTGCACTCACTAGAGGCTCTTGGGGGGTTTTATACTTTCTTTTCATATTAATATTTTTTTAAAGTAAATATGTAATCTAAACTAAAATTCGTGCGTGTATGACGAAATGTATGACAAAATGTATGAACGAAAACGAAGCAAAAAGAGTATGTAGGGATACCAGTATTTTACATGGAGCGACTGCCTATCTGATCTTCATGAACCAGTTACTGGGTAATACGATACCCCTTGGTAAGACTGGCTGTGAGACTTGCAGGCTTCTGACTACCCGGAACCACGGGTAGGTCTCTCCTGGTCCAGGTGGCGCTGATGTCCTACACCGATAGGTTCCGGGTATTTTCGTGAATTCAGCTAGCGGCTATGTCTTGAGGTCTTGACGGAATGGGGTTTTTGTGGCCTTGCCGGTGATTACGAATTTATAAAATTTGCAGTACAGACAACTTTTACCTTACAGAGGACCGCGATCGCTTTCCGTTCTAAAGTTTTATTTATTTGAATATCCACTATGTTTAAATATCACATTTTTTTATCTAAACAAGGCATGATGCATATCGTAAGAATCCTATCTACTTATGTTACTATACTAACTGTCTTACTACTATATAACTACTATACTAGTAGCCCCACAAATGTCTACCGTCGTAAAACATCTTGGAGCTGCAATTGCTGACCCCAGTGGTCAGGCCCATGAGCGTAGTGATGGGTTGGCTAAGAATCATCATCCGTGCCACTAGCATATGCATTCGCAGCACATGGCATAAATTTAAACCAATAGCCAAGTTACTCGGCTTTGACGATGGAGCAACCCTACCTAAACAAAACTGACGTACATGTGGCCGACCGACTGAGAAGACGTCGATTGCAATAAATCGCGATAGATAAATGAGCTTGTGTTATGTTATGTAATGTTATTTTCCGATGATGTAAATAAATTTGGGTGTGTTTACTATACTGACTGTATGGATCCCCGCTGAAAATATATTTCAGTGTAATTGGGATTTTGTCTTTTAAAATTAAAAACAGTTGACATGTTAAATTACTAAAAAAGTACTAAACCGATTCCCAAACTACACATATAAACCTCAGGCAAGTCTATTGACCTAGGCAAAATCTGGTATTTTAAATATTTCCTTCATCTAGATTTTTTAACACGTGACGTGCCTTATCAAAGCCAGTTGACAAAATCATATTTACAAGAATAATGAACTAAAGTTTTACAACACATAAACTCAATTAAATAGGTTTTTCTGAAGGACTAGATATCTAAATGTTAATTACAGGGCAATTTTTCGGTCTAGGTAACCTGGACGCACAAAAAAATTGTAAGTTATGTTAATGTAGCCTACTTAATTGAGTCTTACACTTTGATGAATTTTATTAATACCCATCTTATATGCGAATCTATGTTAATATAAAAATACTATACAATTTAAACTGTTTGATGACGCTTCGTCGCGAACATAAACCTTGACACCATGAAATAGAAATAAATATAATCAGACTGTAATGTTCCCACTGCTCGGGCATAGGCCACCTCTCTGTGAGAGGGAGTGGGCCGTAATCCACCACGCGGGCCCAGTGCGGGTTGGTAGATGTCACATGTCTTCAAATTCTTGGTTCTAAGACATGCCGGTTTCCTCACGATGTTTTCCTTCAACGTTTTAAGAGCAGTGCTGATGAAATAATTTACACAAAGTAAAGTGCCTGCTTGCTGCCTGCTGCCACAACCTGTAAGTCGAGGCGTCTCTGATATAAACTAAAAAATATTTTTTTATCCAGGTAAAACAGTTAGCAGGTTTACATGTTAACACAAAGTTGAGACGACATGAGTAGCTTAAAATATTACCTACAGCCAGGTTACAATATATTATTTACCAGTGAACCCGAAACTATACTCTGTATCTTGGGGCTCAGAAATGTTACACTGTTATACCTTTTAATTTTTTTTCGATCTTCACTGACTTATTGCTGATAAAAGCCTTTACAAACGTAGCAACGTAACTTCACGCCAGGTTTACCGGACAGAAAGGGCAGCAGAGGTGCACATCCACATTTTGCCAGTTATGTCTCGTGTAATGGAGGCAAGCGTATTGCCATCAACGGGGCACAGATTCAGACTCCGGGCTGCTTCTGAGAAATTCCTGATGGAAAAACCCAATAACACTTTGCTTCACCTGGGAATCAAACCCAAGATCTCATGCTCAGTACTAGCGCTAGCGGCCACAAGCTCAACGACGCAGTCAAGGCCCTCATCTTCGTCGATCTTTAGTAAATTATTCGATTTGGGCAAGACTGTATTCCATCAGATCTTGCCAATCAGTCTGTAAAACCTCACTAGGTTTCACAGACTCACGGTAGGTACCTCAAATGTGTTCTCCCTCTCTGTTGCCTCTCCTATTAATTCTCACTTCATCATATTCCCAATCAACGAAAAGTTCCAAGCTATCAATTAGAACTTCGATACAAATTGTTTTCGCAGCCATTTCATCAAAAGTTGGTGCTCCAATGAACTAGTTTTATATTTAAACGGAGCTCCTATTCGTGAGGTCGAGTTCGAATCGAAACTCGAATCCACGCGTGCATAGTCGGGTACTATAATTATTATCATGGATGTATCTAAAATAGTGCAGAATTCGTATGTTGCGAAAGAAATAATAAACGTTTTTTTCTTGTTGAGGTACGGAACCCTAATTAATACACAACATAACATCACGCCTCTGTATTTCCTTAAGAATAGAATAGAATAGAATAGAATATTCTTTATTATGTACACCATAAAAAAAAAACAAACATTAATTTAGGGTTAGGTAGAGGTGTCAATCAATATGTCTATCCTTTTCCCAACTATGTTGGGATTGGCTTCCAGTCTAACCGGATCCAACTCCACAACCCAGTTACTGGCTTCCGCGATACCCTTTGGTAAGACTGGTTATCAGACTTTCAGGCTCTGACCACCTGTATCGACTGTCAAAGATCTAATTGAGTACAGAAATTCAATCATTGGAAGTATGAAATATGACACCTGAGAGGCCTACCAAGTTTTGCCACTTAACAAGAACTAGCAACCCGCCCTTGTAATAAATCGAGTTTTCTGTGCTTAATCTAAGGTAAATATTCCTGTTTATACAAATTAAAAATATATATTTTTTTGAACTCAGAACATATAATTTATACCTTGCAAAATGTTGAGATAATGTTCGGTTCATTCAACAATCAACGATCTAATGATAACAAAAAGAAAATGTAAGTTAAATGTAATATAACATAATACTTGCTGCGCCCTAACAGGGTCATGTACTCATAAGTTTTAGCCTAGCCTGTAACGGAATGTACGTTATGCAAAATACACGACGAGTCAACGAGTCAATTTCCAAATCCTCCAATTATAATAGGTATAACTATTAAAAAAATATAATGAAAACATGGGCTGGGGATTTTTTGGATATTTGATTAGAAATATAAAGATTTATTCAATTAATAAATTTATTATACCTTATAATTTAAGAAACTTTTTATGTCTTATATGATTTACAATTAATAAATTAAATTAAACCGCGGAAATCCAAAGTAGTTTAGGAGATCTAATCTGTCACACAGACAGACCACAAAAAGCGACTTTGTTCACTTTGTGTAATTATGTAGATGTAGATGACCGGACTGACAAAATAGATTCTATTTCATCGGCCACAGTGGCGAAACTGTGTCGATCGATCAAAACGAAACTAAGTGCCAATCGCTTACTTGTAACGAGTAGGTAATTAACTCGGCATTGGCCGTATCCACGGGGTATAGAAAATGTAAAACATGATAATATTATTATGGCATGCTCGCAGCACTTTATATAATTGCATGTGCGGTGTTATTGTCAGTTATCAGCATAGCAACATTTTCATAACTATTAGAAAGCAGCGTACTAATAACTTTAAATCTTTTATTTAGATAATTATCATAATGAGATCATCGGAGCAGCACTTTTGTTGTGTAATACACTGCCTATCACAATCTGAATGATTTTGAAAGATATTGCTAATCCATCCTACTTAATATTATAAATATGAAAGTTTGTGTTTGGCTGTTTGTTACTCAACCACGCAAAAATGGCTGAACGGATTCGGATGAAATTTAGCACACAGATAGTTTATAACCTGGTTTAACATATGGAATACTTTTTATTCCGGTAGTACGTTTGATTTCCGACATCCACGCGGGCGAAGCTACAGGCGAAAGCTAGTTGCTTCATAATGTTCGAAAAATTTGTCTACTCAACAACGTAAATAATGTAAGAAAAAAAAATAGTGTTTTAATTCAGGCAAAATACCCATAGGTATACAAAAAATAATAAATAAGTAGTAAAAAACATTCAAAAATTATTATTAAAAATTATCATTAAAAATGATCACTAAAAATTATCATTAAAAAAGTATCATTAAAAATGATCATTAAAAATTATCATTAAAAAGTTTTCATTAAAAAATTATCATTAAAAATTATCATTAAAAATTAAAAATTATCTCAGTCTTCAAAAAACATTTCGTCAATTTTTATTCTCGTTTAGGTGAACAGAAATCCAGTGCCCAAATATGGGACTTGCCAGGTATGGGCTTGCAATGAATTTTGTTGAACCGTCAAAATGGAAGCCTTTGCTACAGTAAGTGTGTTACGCAATTATTACCCCGCTGGTCTCATCGAGCTACGCTTGCCGGGGTTGGTCCGTGGATGGGTGACCAACTGACCATCTTTACATATCGAGACTCCTCCGTACCTCGGAAAGCACGTTAAGTTACGGCTTCATTCGAGGATCTTTGACAGTCGTTACGGGTTGTCAGAAGCCCGAAAGTCTGACAACCAGTCTTACCAAGGGTTATTGTATTACCCATTTAATGGGTTGTGGAGGTCAGATAGGCAGTCGCTCCATATAAAATACTAGTATTCAGCTGCATCCGGTTAGACTGGAAGCTGACCTCAACATAGTTGGGAAAAGGCTTGGTAGATTTTTAGATTGGTCACATCTTTTGATCTTGTTTCTAAAATTAGATTTTAATAATAACAGCCTTCAAGTATGTGATCCTCTGAGCTCAATAAGCCGTTGGTCCCGGCTGCCATTCGTAGATCTTTGACAGTCGTTACGGGTAGTCAGAAGCCCGAAAGTCTGACAACCAGTCTTACCAAGGAGTATCGTGTTACCCAAGAAACTACGTTGTGAAGGTGGAATTCACTCAATGTAAAATACCGGTATTCAGCTTCATCCAGTAAGACTGAAAGCCGACTCCAAAATAGTTGGGAAAAGGCTAGCCTTTTATCTAGGCAGATGATGATTATGTTCCTCTCCAGGGCAAATGCCTCTTCTCAATAAGAGAAGGTACACGCAGCTACACATTAAGCTATTCAGTTCCAGTATAAGCTGACTTCGATTGAATGGAAATCCTATGCAATTCGAGATCAGCTTATACAGGAAATGTATAGCTTGATATGTAACCCTGCAAGCCATATCGGTAACTCCAGGTTTTCTTCCGGATAATCCTATTTCGGATTTTATCCTTCAAAGAAACCCAGACATAGTTCGCTCCATAGCGCGCGCAGCGACCTTGAATTTGTGGAACAACCCGAATGTCAGTGTTCACGTTTCGGCACCGTATATATGTATAATGAACAGGACGCAATGATTTTGGTCCTTAGTCTATTTTAGTCTTATTTTTATGCGTATTCTAATAGAATAAAAAACAAAATAATACGCGTGAGGTGATCAAAGTACGTCACATTGGTGACATTTTGGTGAATTAGCTTAACAAACCACAAATGAAGAATTGACGATGTTGTTGTTTTGTTCTAAAAACACAAAAAATAATTCCTTTTAAAATATTCTATTTTGTTGATTTTTATTCGATAATCAGAAAGAAATGGCTTGTTATAAATACAACACAATTAATACAGCTAAACAGAAGGTCAGTATGGTCAAATTATTAATTAAAACACCAGTTTCGTCACTAAATATCATATGGGAGTCTTAATACGCATGCGCTGGCTAACTTCGTTCTTGCCTCACATATATAGGGAAGACAGTAAACAAATAGGTGCGGCTTAGACCGGTCGTCTGTTTGTCCGCCGGGTTTCGCGCGCAAATTGTCGCCGTACCTATAATTTACCAATTCTTTATTATCGTAGTTACGTCAGTTTCGAAAAATGCGGCTTTCTCCACAGTTACTTAGACTCCAGTTGTCGTGTTTGGTGGCACTTTTTTATATTTGTTACGTACTTAGTTGTATTCATTTTTTTATTAAAAAACATCAGTGAAAGTTTTCCTCTGAAAAGTTAAGTATTTTCTTCAGTGGTGTTTTCTTCATTTCGGTCAATGTAGATGGATTTTCTGGTAAACTTCTTAATTGTTCTATATTTTCGTTAATTTAAAAATACTTTCATCTAAAAAAATATTATATTTCTTGGTAAGTTTTCGATAGACTGAGTCATCGTTAAGTCACTTTTATTTTGTAATTTATGCACAATAACAACATTTATTTTTGTTTTAAATGCGAATCGCCTTCAATGAAATATTAGTTATTACGGATTAGAAAAGAGGGGACAACACACCTCACCTAGCTCCACATTTAGAGTGGAATAAGTTATTCTGACAAAAGGTTAGGTAGAAGCGTCCTCTCTGATAAAAACAAGATGCTGCGCATCTATCTGACGGTGGGTGCGCAGGCTGTTGTTTGTTATTATAATATACCGACAAGCTGTCGTTCAGAGGCCCAATTTCATCAATACAATGATTATAAACTGATCAAAATGATCAGACTATAACTGTATGTCTATCCAAAGTCATCACGGTCAAGACTTTGAGTGTTGCGTCAGAAACGGGAAAACCTTGCAAACTTTTTCCTTGTAAGAAATTTTTTTAACACAGATTTTGTGTGCAAAACTCCGATTGTCCGTGTGAAGTGCATCCGGTCCGTTAATGTTCCGGAGGGTGCTCTCATGTGCACGGACACTGAGCCTGGAACAACCGGATCCCGGAAGAGCCTGACCGGAGGAATGGCAGTAAAGCTGCAACCAATTGACCACTGAATGCTGCTTCATATCTCCTGTTACTAGATTATACGATTACAGTTCATGCCGTGATGAAAACATTCTAGTCAGCTTAAAGGTTGGGTAAGATTTTGACTGCCCAGGATGATCTGAACTTATGTATCTTTCTCTAGGTGGTGAAGAAAGAAAGAAAATTAGTTTGTATTGTATTGTATCCGGCTGGTGCCACAGTTCCAGGTCTAAGCGCCTATTTTGCAATAAATGGCATAAACAAATAAAACACTATTGACTGAAGAATACTGTTCATCGGTATGTGAGTGGAACAGTGTTCTTATATCATTGAAGCTTCGGGAACTTTTTGATTTGACAATAACAACCGAAAAGTTGCGTAACGGCACGAGTTTGACTTTGTGGCGTGGTAAATATGTAATAAGTACAGCAAACAGCAAGGCTTTGCAGCAATAATGAAAACTTGGTAAAGAGGGACGTTTGTTCATCCTATCCTATCGGCACAAACTACATAAGAACAGCTCATTCCGTAGAAAAAATATGAGCCAAGTCAGCAAGGTGTAAGTGACACTGACTATATAGTGACGTCATTCGTGGGGGTTTTATTAATGTACCCGTGATGTCAAAAGAGCTCTTTCAAATTTTCTCTTTATATATAGTGCTCTGTGGAACTTGGTGGTACTTTTGGATCATAAGCATATTAATCAGCTAACATCTTTCCCACTGCTGGGACACAGGCCTACTCTTTGTGAGAGGGAGAGGGATATAATCCACCATGCGGGCCTAATGCGGGTTGGTGGACGTCACATGATTTGTCTTGAATTTTTGGTTGGTGGTTTTGAAGATTTGCATGCAAATCAGCCAAAATATTATGAACCGACGGTTGATAGTTGTGAGTCAAGAGACTCACAACTATCAACCGTTGATTTATAGAATTTCAAAGGTTTGAAATTGTTCAATTCTCCTTTACAGACGATTATTTTAGCAAACGACGTTTACGTAAAAAGGATGAGTAATCTAATAAACAGGAAAGCAAAACACCATTCACATTGGTTGTCTGAAATGCTAATAAACAGCACTCAATGATAAACAAATGCCGTTCTGAGTTCGACATCTTCAGTTTATCTTACTGGCAATTGCAGCCGGTAACTCGTACTAATTTTAGTTTTGGCAAGAGTAAACTTCCTAAGTTTTCGACTAAAGGTGGATGTTGGGAATTTTGTTTGCTATCATAACATTATTATAATTATTACTAGCTTTTGCCCGTGGCTTCGCCCACGTGGCTGTCGAAAAATATCCCACAGGAATGTACTACCGGGATTACATACCTAATAGCCGAGGAAATGTCATTGACTAATACCGCTGCGCCCGCGTTTTCGTCAACCATAATTATGTAGTTACGCGTAATTTTGAAACTGTGATATCTTTTATAAACTATTAATTTAAATGATATGATGGCAAGGCATATGTTCAATCCAAATTAAATGCCCAATTTAAATGATATGATGGATGGCAAGGCATATTTTAATCCAAATTAAATGCCCAATTTAATTAACATATTTTATTGGATACGGATTAATATGATACCGGTCAAAAAAGCTTCATAAATAACAAAAAAAAAAAAACATCAAATTCTGAAAGATAATAATGGTTACTGTGGGTCATCCTTAGAAGATAGACATATGCCATTGCGGACTTTTTTGTCGAACTTTTTAAGATGAACAATACTGTAGAACATAAATTTTATGTAACTTTTACGACTTCCGCGGCTTACGCCAATAGAGCTCAAAGTTGGCATGATTTTTTCCGACAACTTCAACAATAATGGTCAAATTTCAGCCAATTTACACAAAACCTTAATTAATTATACACTAATACCTTTCGCATGAATCACTCCGTCCATCGTTGAAAACCGTTTGAAAATCCGTTTGGTAGTTTTTGAGTTTATCGCGTTCAGACAGACAGACAGACGCGGCGGGAGACTGTTTTATAATATGTAAGGTTATGGATGTTACGGTTGATTCTCGTGAGCGATAATTTTACCTACTTTCCATAAAACATTATTTTATAAATTATATTGTTACAAAATACTAATAACATCATTAATTTTGAATTTATAGTTGTAGTTAGTTTATAAGTGAGAAAACGTGCACATTAAAAATATTCAGAACAGCAACAAAAACAAAAAAAAAGTAATTAAAAAGCAATATAATTAAAATAAGCCGTTGCAGCTAAGAAATTACCAGTCCCAACGGATGACGCCTCGTTTACGAACATGATGATCATGTGAGCTGAAAAATGGCTGAGCTATCCATGGATCGGCACCATTCAGTTCACACACGCGCCACTATCAGTGACATATTTGAGTGAGCATGACATACTCTCAGCCGCCTGGGTACATTCAAGTCAATGAAACAAAAACTACCCAGTAAACGGTAAGTTTATAGATGCATAGTGGTCACACCTGTGCCATGAATAACAAATACAAAGGAGATTGAGTAAAATGCAAAAATAGTCTCAGAATTGTTAGTAGCTCGAACTGTATCTTCTAATGCTAATCAATTAAGTAGTTATAAATAAAAAAAATGTGTTTTATGGTTGAGGAGCAGGACCAGCATTGAGCAAGCAGCAACCAAGCAATTTTATCAGCGATGTACTTCCCCAACTTATAATATGCCTGCCTGCATGATGTGCGTTTTATAAAAGATTTAAATTTCGTCCCATTCAGTTGAAGTATGTGGTATTTTATTGTAACATTTTAAACAGTACCCCATGAAAGATGAGTCTACTTTAGCCAGTCTGAAACCAAGTTGAACTAATAGGTCGCTATTATTTCTAGTATTATAGTTGTGTCTTTCAACTCTTTCACTATAGTTTACTCCTTACATACATGATGTTTTCACCATCGTGATGTTAACATCCTTAAATAGTTATCAAAGAGAATCGCGCCTACGGAGACTATATATGGCTCTGATGGCTTTTTTCTGCAGAATACAAAAAATGGCAGTGGCACTCCGGGAGTGCCGACAGAAGTGAAAACTTGAACAAGATCGCCTTGGTGGAAGAAAAATACTTGTACTTATAGAACATTGGTCCGTAATCTCTGATATAATCTGAATAAAGAGCACAAAGGCGTTTACAAAAAAAAAATACTTCCGAGACCTTTAAAGTAAAAATACTTGCATAGAACATTGATCCATAACGTAATATAAATAAAGAGCACAATCGCGTTTACAAAACCTTTAAAGTAAAAATAATTGCATAGAACATTGATCCGTAACGTAATATAAATAAAAAGCACAATCGCGTTTACAAAAATGAGGTATTGTCATGGTGTCGCGAAATCAGTGGTTTAGTCCCATCTCAAAAATGCCCAACGGGCCTAAAGAAGTTTTCACTTAAAAAATAGTCTCGATATCTGCAACCCGTATCCAAAGTAAAGTTCAAACCGGCCCAGTTTTTGAATTAAGAACACAACTGTTTAAGAAATGCAATTCTTTATACCAAATTGTAAATTTTTGTCCGATAATAAGTTGTCATTTTTATTTAGAACTTTACCTCAATCGACCTATAATAGTTTGAAAATGTCCAATGTTTGTGTTTTACTGTGCCCTGACAAGGAATAAACCGACAGTGATCTATTGTAAACTGTGTGATGTGCACGAGAGCAAATAAATAATTTAATTCCAAAAACTTGCTCAAAAGTTTAGCCTGGAACTAAAGTTAGTTCTCACTTTGTACAAACACGGAAAGAGTTGAGACTTTGTATGTTATTTGTTCCGATCCCAATGCTGAATATAGCTGCTCTGATGATGGAGACAAAGGATGATCCGTTAGTGCAAACTTACATAAAACTTAAAGCGTATAACGTATAAACTTTTTGGCGAGAACTTCTCTACTTACTGCTAATCAAATAAGAGATTTCACCTCATTCATTTGCGTCAGGCTTCTTCTTCGTTGAGAATTTAATAATATTTATATCAATTGCAAACACTTAAATAAATTAAACATAATTCAGAATTTTCTTCGTGACAATTTTTTCTGTTTTTGACACGACGAGTATTTGTTTTAACGAATGAATAGTGTTAATGTTTTGCATCTTCTTGAGTAATCACTTAGAAGCTCTCTAAGTGCAGGTTTCAGTATATTTTCTACTTATTCAAACTCAAAAACAATATTTAAATTAAACCATTTTTGTAGCTGAAAATAGTATAATTGAAATAAATGTTTTTATTCTGAATTTTATGTTGTCGATCAATCAGAAAATGAAGCTAGTTGACTGAAAAACTAAGATTTTAAGATAAATGTTTCTTTAGATTCTGAAAGGATTTTTAATTAATTATAATTTAGCAATAGGCTCGCCCCCTATTACATGGGACTTAAACATAACTGGCGAAATGTGGGTGTACCTGCTACAGGCACACCTCTGCCCAACCCTTTGGGGAAAAAAGGCGTGATGTTATGTTTATGTTTTATGTTATAATTTGAATTCTTTTTGACGTCAAGTTCTATTTTTTCTGGAGATTATGAAGATGATAGAAACTTAAAGAGAAAACTAATTTTAAAGATGTTTGACAACAAGATTTAAAGATGGCTAGACTGTTGAAAAAAAATCGTTGCGGAGACATCGTTTTCTTGATAAATCTTTATTCAATTTATTGCACCGTAATTTAGCTAATGTGATACGTCTTTGCGTATTGAAGTAAATCGAGAACCATTGCGTAGTTTCTATTTGATTTCTCAACATCGTGAAAAGGCAGTACAAAACCGAAACTAACTTCACGTAGTTCTCACTTTGTACAGCGCAGTCACGCCCGATGCAGAACAACAAACCTTTATATCATGGCAAAAATATTCTCCTAAACAATACATTTCAGCCCCACAAACAAATATAGCGTTTTATGGCAGCGCAGAAAAAAGAAAAAGTTCGCATTGAATCGTATACCATTTAACGAGCACGGATGTGGGTCCAAAAATGATGCGGAGTTGCGGACGTCCGCAGGAGAACGTAACAGATGTCGGCAACAACACTGCTTCCCGTACACCCACCAATATTATCTTCCCTTTGAACATTCCATTTGTAAAATAAATGTACTCACATTTTGCTCTCCGCTTAAGACAACTAAAGACGGCGCTGACTGAAGATGAGTGAACGATAGGGTTGTACTATCGTACACTCTTTAATCTAACAATACGACGAAAACATAATAATGATTAAATATTTCGGAGCAAACGTCATTCGTTTGACATTTATGTCAAATGTGTCTGACAAAATGAGGTCAACAAAGGTTTTATAAGTGCGTTACGAGGCCAGTCAGACCGTAGACGAGTAGACGGGTCAGTCAAATTATTCCGTCTTTGAGAGCGACCAACGCCGATGGGCGACGTGGTGTATATACAAGCCCGTTGAGCACAAATTAAGGACATCTCGTTAAATTATGACGATGGCAGCTGTGTGAACGGTTTGCGAGAGATTTAGTAATTGCTGCAGCTTTTAAACATCATATTTTATGGCCCAACATGTTGATAAACTTTTTTAGAAAATGGTATCATGTAGCCATTTTTAATCCAATCCAAGATTGTAAAAAAAACAAGTTACTTCGAACAGAAGAGATGGCTTCTTCTTTTAATTAAAAGTGCGACACGTTTCCATCTGTATAGTTATTCAGGTCAGTGAAAATTGATGCAGTCAGTCAACAGTTGCACCGGCGGTTTTTTCAAAAGAATCATTATTTCGGCCGACAAATGATTATTGACTGGCACCACTTTTCAGTATTGGAATCATCAGCATAGTTCATTTCTGTGCTAAGGTCTGTTGAATGATATTACTTGATTTTTCTCAACAAATTAATGGCAATGTTTATAATTCCCTCTCGGATCGCCAGAAATACTTTAGCAGCTGTGCCACACGCCACAACTCGGACATGTACGCTTACACTTTTAACTTTGACAGTTGTCCTCATTTTATCTACTTGTTGCTCTTAGGAATGTTGTGACCTGATCTAAAATTGTGTAAAAAGCCTGCACTAAAAGTTTCCCAATTAATATTTGCTTGAAAAATTTCAAGGTCTCTTCAGAAAATGGAAGTCTTGTGTTGTATATTTAGAGCGTATCAGCATAACTGCAACTTTGCGGAGTACGCAAATGTCCTGGTTTCAAAAAACTTGTAAAGATTTATATTAAAGTTACCATGCCGTCGCCAGGGTGCCGTTCTTACTTAGCTTCTCATTTGCGTTGCTGTGCATAGATAGCTATATGAGTCGGAATCCTTTATGCCTGAAGTATTTAATTTGGTTGAAAAAGAAGTAGGTACCTACTTCTTTCAACACTGTAACTGTAGTGAATGAAATATCAAATCTTATGATAAACTTGAACTCCTATGCGATAAATAGTATGTACATCAACTCGGAAAGGGATCGTCACCGTATCAACTCGAGCCGTTCAGTATTATTTGTATGAAACTCGCTACTGCAACGCACACGCGACGACGCGTGGAACGCGAACCGCGGTGCGGTGCGTGGTCAACTTGCAGTTTCCGCGCTTACGACTCGTCGTCCCTGCGCTTACGTCTCTCCATACCCGGGCTTACGTCTCTTCGTCCACCCTTGCCTGCAGCATACTACTGCCGAGCATGCTTATGGCGAGCCGTAAGCGCGGCGTCGCCTAGCCGTAGCCGAGTCGATGTATCAGAGCTGCTGATCCGCTTTGGTTACGTGCTTACGTTAGGTTGACGCCTGTTTGACGGCGAGGTGAAAGGCAATACGGTGACGACCCCTTTCCGAGTTGATATGATGATATTATACCATTTGTACGAAGTTGGCTTTGTACAGACCCTGTGGACGATTAGTATGTGAAGATCAATAAATAATATGTCCAGAGAAAGATTAGTGGAAATTTCAATTTTGTTTTTTGCTTTGCTATCGGTTTTGGATAAAAATTGAATCGATTTTCACCACCAGCACTGCACAAGTGCACTGTGCTATCTGAGTGGGTCCTTAGGATTACGCACGAATTAAGAAAGAAAGAAAATTATTTTAAATAACAAAAAAAAAAAGAGAAAATATTCATATATTCCGTGACTATAAACTAAACTTGAACTTATCACTTATAAGACATATATCACCCAGTTGAACAAAAAAAGAATCACAAACGCCAAATCAGATAAATCTTCATCCCAATAAACTCAATTTCCAAACTAATAAAATCAAAGACACACCATACTAAATCACTGGCGAATTTCATCCATTGACTTTATTTTCCGATCATTAATCCGGAGCTATTGGTTCAAATAAGGCCCAATCACAGACACTAGGAGCGTACCATAAAATCAACATAATGTGTTTGGACTCTTGCCATTCAGTCGCATAGAGACGAAGTCTGAATATTTCGCCATATGAATCTTGAAGGAGTCTCATGACTGGATTAGCATAGCAGTTTGAACCGAAACATCTGCCAAAAGTTTAATGAAACGGTTTTGCTGTAATTATCTAAAGAAATGGCGTTTTTATTGTTCCGCTCTTCCTCAATCTGCCTAGCCTTTTATTTTCTTCATTCCTAGTCTTAGTAAGACTGGTTGTCAGACTTTCGGGCTTCTGATGACTAACGACGGTCAAAGATCCACGAATGACAGCCGGGACCAACGGCTTAACGTTCTTTCCGAGGCACGGAGGAGTCTCGGTATGTAAAGGTAGTCAGTGGTCACCAATCCACGGAACAACCCCGGCAAGCGTAGCTTAACCTGATGGATCGGCCCGTGCGGCTGTTATTTCTTAGCCTTAACTTCTCTTCCTAAGCTTGTATGTTTTTGTCATTATTTGGAGGTTGAATTTCTATAATCAGTATTAGGTTCTTCTTTATCACGTCGTCGTTTGTATTATGGATTCTTACATGTGTTTAATTAAAGGCCCCTCCATCCATTCAGAACTAGAAAAGAAAAGCAAATGAAAATAATACTTTTCAAAAAAACTTTTTACAAAAATAAAACAACCGGCTTCCAAAAAAAAACACTACAACGTGAAAAATAACTTTCAGAAGTTGTGTCTTTGGTTTATAATTTTCGTTTTTTGCCATTGACGTCCGAAATTAATTTATTTTTCTCCTCCTTTTGGAAATCGGTTAAAACCAAAACACAACAGTCAATTTCGATTCTCACGGCAAGATATCAAAGTTTATATAAAAACTTCTATTAGCTTAGAAACTGGAACAAAATATTCTAATACAAATTCTTTAAATAAATTTCAGACCTCATTTCGAAGAGTGTGAATTTAATACAATGCAATGGTTTTATTTGGACTTTATTTAAATGATTGCTATGCTAATATAATTTCCAATGCAGTGTGGTTTGGAAAATAATTGAGTGACAGTGATAATGTGGTTCATTATAGCTTTCACTCAAAAAATGTCCACTTTATTCCGCAACAACAGCGTAATTGTAACTTTACGACTTCGGTCGTCCAACTGCGTGCGGGTCCAGGAAAATAGCCGCACCTTCCTACTACTGCAGGTTTTAGAAGAAAACTAAGGTATCAAGAATACTAAGCTTGTTTCTGCAAAATGCAAGCATAATGATAGATTGTTTGTCAAACAATGCTCAGTGTCGATATAACGGTGGTCTGCTTGAACTTAAGCGAAAGCAGCCAGGGGAAACTTTGAATAGGGTACTTTAAATCCTTCAGAACCACAAACTGGAGAAATAGGTGCCATTTTTATAGATATTTTTATCGTAGCTCGATGTGCTGACGGCTTAAAATGCTGACAGGAGCTAAACCGCGTTCATTGTTGAATTGCATAGAAAAGAAAGAGAAGCGCAATGACACGCTTGAAATTTATTGCTAAATATGAAACAATTGTATATTTACTCAAAAACGAGTTGGTTAATCGAAAATTTAAAAAAACAAACAAGTTCTGCATTCAAATAAGACTTGTTGTTAATAATTAAAATACCAACGTACGTTGATGTTTAATACAAATATTTTGAATTGGAACGGTAAAGTAACCTTTTACCTTGAGTAAAAGGTTACTTTACCGTTAATTAGTATTAAGTTTTTTTTTTTAGAACGTGTTTTGTTAACTATCAAGTTCCGAGAAATATATTCAAGATTAACTTATTTTTCCGCTGCCACAATCTACACAGATTTCACTTTTTTTTTGTTTAAGACACTTACTTTAACATTGTTTTGCCTCTTGTCAGTGCCTTAAATAAGTGCTTGTCTTATTTATTCTTTCTCGTGCCATTTCTTAGACTGCTGATGGCTATCGCATGTCTTAATGTTAATGGGGTCTGGCCTATTTATCTTGATCATTATCATCCTCATCATCGGCAGCCGCGTCCCATCCACTGCTGAGTATAAGCCTCCTCGCTTTTGTGCCATGCTACCCTGGTCTGTACGAGTCTCATCCAGATCTTCACGTTGATGCCAAACAGTAATTAGGAGATGGTGATTCTAGGGATATGATGATGTAGAAATTGATTATTATCATTGCAGATGATTTTATAGCCGACCTATATCGTTGCTGACTATCAGGAACTCTGTCCAGTGACCAATTTTATTAATTCTGGTGACCACAACAACACTTTGTCCGCGATGTGTTGTAACTGTTATTAATTTTCACCAAATACCAAGTGCAATTGACATTTTGATTTGTTCCATTTAACTTCGAAAATAAATCCCAGAGTTGCACGATTTTTTTTTTCTTATCCATTGTTGTCCCACTGCTGGGCAAAGGCCTCCCTACCCTCTTTCCACCTTTCTCTGTCCAGAGCTTCCAAGGACCAATCTTTCTTAAAGGAGTCCAGCTCATCCCCATTCTCTCCATTCGAATTACATAGTCGTAAATACTACAATTTATTTATTTATTTAATACTTTAAACACAAAAATGAGGCGGACTTAATGGCATATTCAAAATGTAAAAAAAACCCTGTCCGATCGAGGGTGTTGTTACGTATCGTACTGAGAGTCTATTTTATTTATGAGATCATTTTCATGAAAAGCGAAAAAAAATACGCGTTATTTTTTTTAAATGGAAAATTTTACCTGTTTATTACGAGAGGCGCGAGGTTTAGCGGGTCATCCCTGTTGAAAATAAGCTAATTTTTAATGAATTTGGGGTAATTTTGGTTAAAAAAAAATGATTTTTAAATATAAATTACTTTTTATTTTCAATAATAATTAGATTTTTATTACTTTTAGGTAATCTTATTGCAGTACCTACGAGCCCCTTTTGGATCGGACAGGATTTTTTCAAACAGTGCTCCATTATCAAAAATAGAGAAATAAAAATATTTATTTAAATTGACTTTTCAATTTTGGTAAAACCGCAGCAGGTTTGGTCAGCCATTATAATTTATTTTTCTTTTGCCATTACGCTACAGGTGTATAATATTGGTTGTGGGTTTTGTTCAATCAAATTCAAAGTACCCGTTGCACCACACAACTCTGTTTTAATTGAAACTGGAAATGAAAATAGTTGTGGTCAGAAAACTGAAATGTTTGGGCAAAAATGAATTTGTTCTCGGTTGGTTGTTGTAGGTACCTACCTCTCATTTTCACCTATTCATAAGTTTTGAAGGTTCATGGTACGTGGGACGAAGTACTTTGGCCTCAATATTTTTGGAAAATACTTAATGAAAATAAACAGAATTTCTGAAATCGCAGCTTATGACGAACAGCATTTTATTTTTGTTTCGGCTGTAAAGGTAAGATAGCTAGTTCCTCTGTGGTTGAGGATTCCGAGTGAAGCTCGCTTCCACCTTCGACCTGATAATCACTTACCATCAGGTGAGATGCAGGCCAAGAGCTTCCCAACGCAATTTAAAAAAAATAAAAAAATCTGTTCATATGTCTCTTACGCAAGCATAAGACGTAATTTTTAAAATGTTGGATAACAATTATTTCCATTGTGTTTTTTTTATTTCTTTGTTATTCTGCATTACATCGTGAGAAAACCTGGAATAAAAGATTTGAAATCGCCAGCTGGCAGTGCTGTTTTTTTCAGCGTTTGTAAAAAGGCCTTGGTTGCAAGCAGATACAATGAAAGAAAAAAAAATCTAAGAGCATTTACATTCTATGGATAGTTTTTACGAATATAATAGTAGATTCTACAACAAATGAAAAAAAGGGAATTTAATTCGAGGGACTAAGTTGGATCAGTGAAATTAGTTTTTTTTTCGAAATTCGGTGTTATATTCTTGTTTGCTTTTTAAACGGTATTGGCGGGATATTTATTTTTAATTTAAATTGTATATCTCTATGGAATAGCTTCATTTAGCCAGCCAGTAGGTACTTTCAGCACGTTTTATGTAGTTTTTGTACATAATTCGTATAATTCGTGCTTGTTCCAAATTCAAAATGTTTATATTCACTCAGTGACTAAAATAGAGTTTTATTTACTGTTTTCGATTAATCAAATGCCCTTTTTCGAATGGCAATGGTAAAAAGTAAATTACGACGGTTAAATGCATCAGTAAAAGTTCTCATCATTAAATCTAAATTGCAAAACGTTTATTTCAAAGTTTGCATGGAATTATAGAATTAATCATTCATGGCACTGGCGAAGATAATGACGACGGTCGGCAAAATAATTGCACCTTAAATTAAAACTAATATATCCCGTTTTAGCATACGTGGATCTTAGTCCACGTTCGCCCAGGCGGTTTTTAACGTATCTTTTCTCCTGCGCTCTATATACTGAATGCTTTTTTTACAGTCTCCAAATTTTTACAGGGTATTCTTACCCATGAATATAAACAACTTTCACTATAGGAGCAACGCTGAGATCACGAAAAAAAATTCTGCTGTTTCATACATTTTGGTCAAGTAGGTATTGAACTTTTAGTAAAGAAAAAACAAATTAACATATCGGCGCGTGAAAAATTATCATTGTTCGTCATGATTCTGGAATTTATAATAAATTTACTTTGTTTGAATTTCCACGCATTTTTTGAGAAAAGTTCTATACAAGCCTTGGCCGCAAACAGGCATTGATGGACTCACGTATGTGTGCATCGCGCGGCAATGCCCTTTTTGCAGGCCACGATAGAAATGTCAAAATGTCGCGTTAAAAAAGCGCTCGTGCGCGCGTGGGCATAAAGTACACCCACTGCAAATATTACTGAAGTTGTTCTAAGTTCTCGAAGGTATATAGTTACAGAATTAAATATTCACTGTGATTGCAGGACAGAATCGCGACGTTTATTTCTCAATTAGTTATTGATTTATTATGCAGTAATATTATAAATTTATTTCTGTAACAGTAAAATGCTTAAGTATCTATCTAATCTAATCTAAATAGTATATAAAAGCGAAAGGTCACTCATCACGAAATATCGAAAACCGCTTGACGTATAAAGATGATATTTGGCAGAGAGAAAGTTTTATAGGTAGTTAGTAGACGTCTGCTAAGAACGGATTTTTGGAAATTCGACCTTTAAGGGGGTGAAAAAGGGGGATTTTGTTAGTATGAAAAATCTTATTCCTTGAGTTAATAAACTTGAAACTTGGCACGAATACTTATCTATGTAAATTATAAAGTTTGCCATTTTTTTATTTTTCTGAACTACCCCCTAAAGGAGAATTGGGGGGTATCAAAGTTTGTATGGAAGAATTTTAACGCGCGGTCTGATTAACTCGAAGCTCAGCATTTATAATTAAAACTTAAAATAAATAAAAACATATATCAAGGTTTTTTTAAATCTACCTCTAACGGGGTAAAACGGGGTATTTATTTTTACAGTGGAGGATTTTACTGTGTGGCTTGATTAACTTGAAAATTGGTATAAATAATAATCTATAAGTCAAAAAATGGATACATCACAAAAGATTTAAAAAAAAATATTATCACGCTATTTGCTATGTGCAATATTGCATTATGTTCGTATTCTTCTATAGTTTACCATAAATTGTAAAAAGACTAGCCAAAAGGTAAAGAATATTGCATAGCGAATTGTTACGGATTTAACCTTTTAAAAGATTATCATCACGCTATACCTTTATGGAGCTATGTAAGTCAATCATAACATATACAGGGTGGAATTAGAGATGGAGCAATAAGGGCAGGTACCTTAACCGTTGTCGCTACAAGAAAACGGTCTTAGGAGACTGTCCTTAACTTTTTGAAACATTTTATCTGCATTCACAGATTTTGAAAAGATTGTACAGTCAGCCAGAAAATGGGTAATTTTCACAAAAACTTTTTGATGCCAGTCGATCCTATTTCTTATTACTAGGGTCAAAAAACTATATCGGACCAACTGAGGTTTGAGTACGAGAAAAGTCAGAAATTGCAAAAAAACTTCCCATACATTTCGTAAGAAATTAACCTGAGAGGAGATAGAACGCAATATACCTTTGTATGATGAAATAACTTTTTATTGACGTTCTTAACATTATTTAAATTAACACAATATACCACTATACAACAGTTGAATAAAATTATTCCAATACTTTATTCCTTCTCTATTCAAACTATTTTAACTGGTTACTAAATTAAATAAATAATTATCTAACTATACAAATAAATACAAAAATAAGAGCAAATAAGTTGTTATATGTCAGTCTCACTGTGTTATTGGGTACTGCTACTGTTTCTAGAAAATTATTAGACGTGGAAAAATAAAAAGAAATGGAATTGACAGTTGGTATTCTATAATCTTGCATCGCTACTGTCAAACAACTGTCACTTTGATAAGTGTGCATTAAAGGGAAATTAGTGATTTTGTAGTTGATATTATTTTTAAGTGATTTTGTAGCTGAGGTTGATATTTTAAAAAAGCATGTTATACGTATTTTGTAGTCGTAACGAAATCACTGAACCTATTTTTTTTTTAAATCAGAATCTCGTTCAATGCTTATAGAGTACAGGAATACCTATAAGAAGTCTATGGGCTTAAAATAACATGATAAATCTTTCAATATTGTACGTACAAACTTGGAATGTATGGGAGAACCTTTTTTTTTAACTACAATATTAAGTTTGTTCTTGAGATAAATTGATCCCAACTTCGGAACCCTTGTGCGTGGTCCGAAACTCATTTGGCCGGTTTTTTTTTTAAATGAAGAAGTCGTCAAAACTTTCTAATGCTCATTTGTTTGAAACCTGAAATTAACACCATCGGAAAACTGTAGACAGTTAATTCCTCACAGATAAAAGTAACATTCAAAAAAATAATCTTCATTTAACCACGCATTTGTTTCGTCAGTGAACAGAGCGTGCTCATACCTCTATTTTTTACTTTTTTCGGAGCTGAATTCGAAATTTAAACGTTCGACAATTCGCGCCATCGATAGAATGCTCCGGGTTTTTTGGAGTGACATTTCGGTATGTGTACAATCTACGTCCTTTCACAGTTATTTTACCTCTGATTTCAACACTGTCAAAATCACTTTGATCGTTATCCTCATTGAAATATGGTTGCTTGTGGGTTGCTGCGTGGGTGGCTGTCAGAGTCTGACGGGTTGAGCTTGAAACTATGCACATACTTCATCTAGTTTTCTATTGCAAACCTTGATTTATATCTTCATGGGTCACGCATCACAAAATTAAAGATAGAGCCCTTTTATATAAAAAAATACTTTTGGACGTTTCAAGTTAAGTTTATTAATTCAAGCTTCAGTTTCATTAAGAGTTTGTGTGGCTGTTTGAAGAGCTTGTGGCTAAGTAATAACAGCCGCACGGGTCGATCGAACAGGTTAAGCTACGCTTGCCGCGGTTGGCCCGTGGATGGGTGACCATCTTTACATACCAAGACCCCTCCGTGCCTCGAAAAGCACGTTAAGCCGTTGGTCCCGGCTGTCATTCGTGGATCTTTGACAGTCGTTACGGGTGGTCAGAAGCCCGAAAGTCTGGCTATACCAGTCTTACTAAAGGGGTATTGTATGACCCAGTAACTGGGTTGTGGAGGTCAGATAAGCAGTCGCTCCATATAAAATACTGGTATTCAGCTTCATCCGGTTAGGCTGTAAACTGTCTCCAACATAGTCGGGAAAAAGCTAAGCAGATAGATAGTGGTTGTTTCACGAAATTATTTTTGTAATTTTTAATGTCTGAACTTGAAAAAGACCTCGTCTCTAGAGCTCGTTTCAGCATTTCCTTTCAGAGATAGTCAGTTAAGAAATGCGAACTCGAGCTAGATTGCAAAAATAATGCAATCGGCTCACGCCCGACGCGACGCTCCAATGTCACACTTGTCCATGGTATAGACTATTGTCTAAAATGCTAACGACAATTTTAATTCCGTTTCCGTTAAGCCTCTTTTTCAGAAAATCAACAAAATGGCGGTATTCTCATACCAACTTCATGGTACAAACTTTTTCTTGGTACAGTTGATACCAATAAGCTTATCCGATCGATATTTCATACAGCAGCATGTTACATATGCCACTAAATATCTTTTTATGGGATGGACGCAGATGAGCCACCCATTTTACTGGGATATTCTGTAAATCCGGATAAGGCAGAGAATATGCCGCAAAATTTGGGAAAAAAGGAATATTGGTTGCATGTACGACTCGCGTCTTACCCGCGTGGCGTGATTTTATGTATAGGAACCTGCCCCAGCGCCGCCGATTAACGAGATGCGAATACTCGCATCTCAGCTCTACAGCTAGCAATTAAAAACAAGAGAGCGGCGAGTGCGCGGCGGCGACGAGCGATTACTCGCTGGCATGAATATGTACCAACCGTGACTCTGTAAGCGAGTGTACTGCCCGCCAAACGAGCATCGCTGAGCGAGTAGTCTCTTTGACAGGTCTGGTCGCTGCCACAAAAGAGTACTCGCCGGTGGTGTGCACAGTGATCTACAGTATTTCTATTTTCTAAATGTCCGTCGGTTATCATCGCATTTCCGATCACAAACGAATGCTAATTTCCATGTCCATCAATTAATAGATTTATCGTGTAAATAATTTGAATTCAGAACTAAGTACTTTATTGTTTTGATTTCCGTATGAACTATATAGAGCTGTAAAACTATTTTCCAATCTATCGTGCCTGCGAATTTCCTCCCATTTTTTAAATAATTTATTTACATGCAGTTAAAAGAGGGTTAACAATTATATATACTTCCTAGTCGATTGAGAGCGTCCGGTCTGCAAGTGCCAAGGGCAACTGATAGAAATCCGACACCTTACGAAATACGAAGTTTGCCGAGGGACATTAAGAAAATAGAGATACTGTAGATATATCTTTTACTTACAGGGCACCTACAATCTTTTGAACGTTTCTTGAGCAAGATTTTTTTTGATAGCTAGTCGTTTCTACGTCAACAGTAGACAGGTGCCTTAAGCTCGTTTAAGTTCAAAGTATTTTTAGTAATTCAACCCCTGTCAAGTGAAGAACAACTGAGTAGTTCTAACGTAAGGATAACTCAAACTTTAATGCATTTATTTCAATTAAACCTTTCACAGACACTTTTGAACTATCAAAGAGTCAGTCAGTTCATCAGAAAGTTGAAGTTAAAGTTCTGGGTACATTCTCTGTCGGGGTTCTGTACTCGAACACAGCTGCTGGTAATATTAAATTAGGTATTTTGAAGACCACCACCACTAGTGTCATATTTGGTTTCTTAAATTTTGCATTCAGTATTCTGAACTGCAGACGTCATTATTTTAAGCTATTCGATGCTTGTAAGAAGACTCACAAGCAATTTTCCGATATTTCTTTTTAATACAAAGGAATTCAAAATTTATTTAGTAACTAGCCGTTACCCAATGAATCGCCTCATAAGCAAGAGGTCAGAGGAGGTTGCATTTAGTTACTTGAATTAAAATGATTGTAATAACCATTCGAGGGCAATTCCCATATTAAAAAAAAACGATCTGTCAATTATAATACCTCTAATTTTCTTATATTTATGAAAAGTTTTTGTACTTTGATTATCACTGAGTTGAAATTCTGACTAGATTTTGAACGTTTTTAATTTCGGGAATTGGCCTGCCCAGTTTCGTTTAAATTCAATTAATTTTGTGTCACACTCTTTGAAAAGAAAACACTGTTTTCGGAATTACTTAGCTCTAGTACTTGGGAGAGTGCCTACTAATAAGGTCACGTTAAACCGCCGTGTGTCGGTCGTTAAAAATGCAATGTGTGGAGTAACAGGTCTAACACAGATCCGGTGATAGCTCTGTTTCATACCTGTCCTGGAAATTCAGTCTCCTTTAGTATTCCAGTGAATTACCAGTGGGATTCAAGTCCTTTAATTACGGCACTTAAAACTTTAGACTAGGTTCAGTTCGAAGATTCGTTTCAGTCAGGAACAACAAAGCCGACCCGAAGTAATTAGGTACCACACATAATATTCGGCTTATGCCGATCGGCATCTATCCACTCTTAATCATTTTCGGTTTTGCTCGGCACAATTTGAGCTAAGCCTTTTGCCGCCAAGCAGACCTCTCAGATGAAACTTTCTAACAAAAACTGACTTCTGCAAAGTGTAAATATTTTACGGAGAAATTATAATATAATACTTATTAGTTACGGCGTACACGCACTTGGCTGGTCTTGAGATCTTTTTGCCTCGATAGATTAGAACAAACTACTTGGTATGTTGCTGCAAGACATTGTCAATATTCGATTCTATTATATGAAGCTCGTGAAAAAGCTAGCAAGGTTAATGAAATTGTTGTGGGACTTCCACTGCCACATAATAAATCTCGGAAACGTTACACACGCACAAAACGAGTTGAATACAGAGCCTTCTTTTACGAAATTGGTTATGGTCGAGATAATATAGTGTATAACTGCAAAACTATTGGACTTTTGTATAGAATTAAGCTCTTCCAACTTAACAGGCAGCTGTGATGCTGGGGAGTTTCTTGCGCCACTTGTTCTTCCCAGCCAAAGCACTAAGGAAGTGGTGAAGGGTGGGCGTTTATGGCTTATGTTATTTTGACGTCAAAGAAATATTCGGTCTCGTGGCTACTAACTTCATACTCTTCTTCTAAGTGTCGATCGCACTGGTGGAAGTGTATTAAATTTTGTTGGCTCTCACTTCCACGGCGTCATTAGTGACAGCACAGACGTCACATTGGCTTCTTTTTTAGGGCACAGACAGTAGGATAAGAAGCCTACTTGAAAATAAACCTACTCACCTATTTTCTTGGTAATACCTAAAATAATTTGTACCAAAGAATACCCAAAAATTTCTGTACGGTCACATAGTCCAAATATAAGATCTTGTTCCGAATGTAAACACTGTATCCCGACCGAATAATATAGATAATTCGGATCCAAGAGTCCAATAAAATACAGGTATCTACGAGCACATAGACACATGTGCGTGAATAAGCGACTATTATCGCCGTGTTGTGACGTGACGCCAGAAAATCGTTTTGTGTCGGAATTTGTATGTGTATTGGAGTAGTTCATCTTAATAAAAACTGAACTGATTTAAACAGTATTAACTCTTTACTATTACATGAAATGTAAAAGTTATGTATTGAATCAAATTGTATCAATTTAGAAGATAATTACGAGTATGTTAAAGTACATAAAAAATTTAATAGATTTTTGTTGCTGACAATAAGGTCGCCCCTTATTATAACGCGACACGTTAACTGCCGTTTGCGATACCAGTGTGATTTATCGTCTTTGTAAATATTTCTGTCGTCACGGCTGGGACTGAGGATCAGTCGTCAAACGCTAAAACAATGTTACAACCAGTGGGGTTCGCATTGGTCGTGGCGTGTCGCCTTCAAATATTGTGTTTTCAATTTGTTCTTCTCTACCGAAACTTTCGATTACTCCAACACATATTGAAACCATTCGGCATACTATTTACAGGAAATGCTTCAACCAGGGGTTAATTAAATTACTGAAACGTCTTTCTGAAACGTCTTTTCGACTGATCTTGGTTTATCACTATTGTGTAAAGTTTAGATCTCTTGACACGGAATTGAGGCGAAAAATTTGGTTCAGAATCACAAATAGTAGACACAGTAGGTATTCTATCTAAGTATATAACTGCCTCGTTGGTCTAGTGGTCGCAAGCGCTACTGCTGAGCACGAGGTCGTAGGTTCGATTCCCGGGTCGGGTAAAGTGTTATTGGGTTTTTCTATCTGAAATTTCTCAGTAGCAGCTCGGAGTCTGGATTTGTGCCCGGTTGATGGCAATAGGCTCGCCCCCTATTACATGGGACTTAAACATAACTAGCAAAATGTGGGTGTACCTGCTACAAGGACACTTCTGCCCAAACTCTTCGGGGAAACAAGGCGTTATGTTATGTATGTATATAATAATCTGAACAGATAAATAATTGAATCAATTAGAAAAGTATGAAAGAAAAAGTGGTTGCGCCGACCCCAAATAAATTGGCATAAATAATAATGATGATAAAGACTCCCGTAAACTGACGCGACGCGACTCTAATAAAAAGAAAACTTACGGTAGAACAATTACCGGTGTAACTAACCGGTGCTATAACTAAGTTAAATATTATTGTATTATACACACATACTACAAAATGACGGTTAAAGCCATATCAAAGTCTATACGAGAAAGTAAACGTTCACACATTTAACATACATAGATAATAAGAATCACTCAATTTTGTACAACAAACACGAGATTTTGCAGAAGTTTAATTTCAAAGTCAAAATAGCAATTTTTTTGGTACAAAAAGTGCCAACGGGACCCTATAACTAAAGTCCATCCGTCCAGCTGTCACAGGGCTGTATTTTTTTAACCGTAATAGGTAGACACATGAAATTTTGAAAACCACTGTTACAACAAATATAAAAATTATATAAATAAAAAAATTAATGGGATCCCCATAGAATGTGTATTTTTTTACCAACGTTTTTAAAAATTAATAGTGTTAAATATTGTACAGTGGTACTGAACACTTGGCCGCTTTTTCAAAATACCGAACTACGTCCAAATCGAAACTCCAGCACAAGTTAAATTCCTTTATAGTTTAAACATACCGTACAGGCAGATAATTTTTTATAGATTACATCATATCCGGAGCACCCTGACAAAACAATTTATTAATTGCAATTTACATCGAGAGCATTCCATTATTGAATCTGCTTTAAACCTTAACAATATTCCTCAAAATCGTTTGGCATTCACAAAAGTGTACTTTTATACATTAACACAATCATATTCGCGGATACGGATGCTGCATGATGTCACCTGCCTCGTAAAGGAAATACATTAAAAGGTGACAGAGTTCTCCGAATGGTCACTGAACAACACGTACTTTTTCCTCTGAAAATCTTTATTTTCACACAATATTCGGTCGATATTTTGCTCGCCGTATGTTAGTGGAAGGGAAAACGATGTCAGTACAATGTAACACTAAGTACTTCTGATATAAATACTTCGGATTTCCACTTCAAAACGTTAATGATAAATTCCCTCTGGCGATACACGGTTTACGGTGAACTCAATAATTTTACATCTTCGAACACACGTAGAAGAAGGAATCTTAAAATAAGGTATATTAGCCACATTAGTATACGACTTCCTTGTTGGTCTAGTGGTCACCAGCACTACTGATGAGCATGAGGTCCTGGGTCCGATTCCCGGGTCGGGTAAAGTGTTACAGGGTTTTTTATCGGGAATTTCTCAGTAGCAGCCTAGTCTGGATTTATGCCCGGTTGATGGCAATAGGCTCGCCCCCTATTACATGGGACTTAAACATAACTGGCGAAATGCGGGTGTACTATGAGGGTACACATCTGCCTTAACCTTCGGGAAAATGATGTCATGTTATGTTAATGTAGTAGATGCATGTTTAGTTAGACTAATGTCTAACGAGCCTATTGGTATTAATTAATCTGCCTAGTCTATTCCCAACTATATTGGGGTTGGCTACCAGTCTAAACGGATGCAACTGAATACCATTATTTTACATGGAGCGACTGCCTATCTGACCTCCACCTGCCTTTCTGGCTCCCAGTAATTGGGTAATACGATACACCTTGATAAGACTGGTTGTCAGACTTTTGGGCTTCTGAGGGCCCGGTACGACTGTTAAAACTCCACGAATGACAGCCGGGACCAACGGCTTAACGTGCTTTCCGAGGCATGTAAATGGCGGGAGGCGGTATGTAAAGATGGTCACCCATCCACGGGCCAACCCCAGCAAGCGTAGCTTAACCTCTATTAGGTTAAGCTACGCTTGCTGGGGTTGGCCCGTGCGGATGTTATTACTCAGCCTCTTGCAATCAACTGGGCAAAAAACTTTCAACGGGTCCGGTCTTCTACATATCTCTTTGGGGAACACAACTGAAATGATTTTGATGCTTGTTTTATACCTATACTCCATTTGAAATAAGATTAGACATTTAAACAAACCTTTTTTACAGTCCGTTCAACCGATTTTGACTTCTATTCCGTAGGCATAAGGATGGAATTAAAAGCAAAAAAGTGGTTACAATACCAACTGTTTACTGCAGCTGCCATTTGTCATGCCACCATCGCAATAGAAGTCAAAATCGGTTGAACGGACTGTAAAACAGGTTTAGTTAAATGTCTAATCTTATTTCAAATGGAGTATAGTTTTTGTTGCAATCACAGAAACCAATACAGACGCATCATTCAAGTCTCACTTGTGGCGATTTCCTATTTAAAACTCTATCTCCAAGCGACCGGCGGTTCTAGAATATTGTGAAGAGCTGCTCCGACGCAGCGCGTTTCCGTCTTTCCATTCAGCTTCAAGATACCTCAAGATAACGTCTTGAGATCTCGACAGGTTCGCTCGCACGAAACAATAAGGTTTTTATTTTATACTGTACCTAAAACTTTTATAACACATTTAACCCCTGTTATACGAAAGACTAAGCAGTAGTCAGAGGTATTGATTGATACTTTGCTAGTTATTTTGAATATTACTGGTTTGTTTGTAACAATAAAATGACTATGCAAAATCTTCCACCGATAGCTGTTATTGGTGACATTGACGCTTCGGAAATTTAACTGACACACAGATAGTCAGTCTGAAACCGACATACACTTTTGCGAAAGAGTCATTCTGTGAAAGAGACATTACGAGAAAGAGAAATTTTACGACCAGTAGACATTTTGCGAATGAGCCTTTTGATTACGCGTATCTAGGAAAAACTGTTCAAATATCGATTATAAAACGAGCTGTCTAATTAACTTACCAATGTAACACCCCAATGCAAAATGTGCCGAGGGCAGGAAGGAAAGAAAATTAATTAATAAATTAATTTTAATAAAAAAATATATATTATTAATAAATAATTGAATAATAAAATACATGTTTAGTATATAAAATGAAAAACAGATGATGATAATGTAATATTAACTAATCAAAAAAATAAGAAAACACAATTATTTACTTCAAATCGGGTTTTTCTTTGTGTTTACCGTCATCTATATTGTCATCGTCGTAAGCAACCACGTCGCCTTCTAAAGGCTAGCACCCTAATTGCGTAACACGTTTACAATCACAATCCAAGGGTTTTAAGGAAATTCCTATTGCAAGCTTCATAGGTTTGAAAAATTTGTCTACCCAACAACGTAAATAACGCTATGAACGTTACTGAATTGTCAAAATGAAAGGAATAGGGACGAAGACAAAATTAATTTTATTATCTGTCAGTAAGATTACAAAAAAATATTGGACACGCATTTTAATTTTTTTTACGTAATCAAAATATTACGGCGATACATTGAGTTAAAATGTGCCATGACGTCACGAATATGTAGATTTTATAATTACTTGTGACGTAGCAGCCCCACTCCCCAACTTTAATGCGGTTCATCCAAGTATTTTTTTTATTAAAAATACGTGTCTTAAAAATGTTTAAAAAATAAAAACAGTGGCACTCCGGGAGTGCCGACAGAAGTCAATACTTGAAAAAAAATCGGCACCGTAGTAATCAATGCGTTGATGTCTTTTACTCCACGGTGTCGATAAATTGTGTTACAGTGTCGCGAAATCAATGGTTTAGTCCCATCTTAAAAATGCCCAACGCACCTAAAGAAGTTTTCACTTCAAAAATTATAAATTCAAAAAAAAAAATGTTATTATCTGTCTGACGGACTAAATTGAATTTCTTTTTTATTCCGTTTATTATCCCTATTGCAACCAATTGTCATTTTATGTGTGTTACGCAATTATCCCACAAGAGTTTTCGGTCAACTAAGCAAATATAGACCCCTTTAATAAACATAATGTATTATAGGTTTCTACTACTCAATGTTTACCACCTATAAAGTGACGTAACAGACAAAATTGTAGTCTAATGTAGTCGCATATGAAATGTAGTGCGCCAAATCCCATTCTGAATGTGCTTGTAACATTTCAACAGTCAGTAAAATTAATCTAAAACATTGTACTATTTTGCGTGAACGGTGGTTTATTTGGGTGATGCTACTCTCAAATTATATTAGTTATTCTGTGAAGTGTTTCGAAATTGTGATTTCTGTTCGTGATAGTTTTGATGTGGTAATTACAAACTAATGTAGGTCTGGACGAAAAACCAGCAGAATAGATAAATAAGTTACCTCGCATTGGTGAAGAATAATTAATTATAAATCAATTAAATTCAACAGAATCTAAAAGATATTTTAGATTTTCTTTCTAAACAATATAATATAATCAATTAATATTTTGAAATAATGCTGAATTAGCATAAAATACAAAACTTTAATCTGTCCTCACTACCACCCCCATTTTCTGGTAGCGTTCATTCAGCTACGAAACTTCATTTTCTAAAGTGTACTCAAAAATAAAATTTAAAGAATCAAAATCAAAAGTCAAGCTCCAACTTATTTTATTCAAACTAGCCTGAGAATCAGAACTTTTCGAACATCAAAATTACATACGACAGTCCCCCAAAAATCTCGCCCTTCCCTTCCAAATGCTTTAGCTGGGAAGAAGAATTGGCGCAACAAACTCCCCAGCCAGCAGCACAGCTGTCTGTTCAGCTAGAAATACTCGATTCTATACAATAGTATGTGAAAAGTCCTGTACATCACCAAAAATCCCAATAGCCTATTATTGTCACAGCAGGGCAAAGCCCTCTCTCTCCCTTCTTCACACAATTCTGTCTTTTGCTAGTGCAAACCAGTCCCTTCGGAAGGAGTCAAGCTCGTCCCACCATCTTCGTCTCGACTTCGTTCTAACAGGCATGAATTTAAAAAAAGTTTTGTCAAACTGAAAAATTAAAATCGATTACACTTTCTAATGCTTGGCAACCGCACAACGTGAGCCTTCTGGTTACCTAGAAAATTCAAAGAGCCAGTTCACAAACCGTAGAAGAAAATTAACTTTTCTTATTTTAAAAAGTATTAACAAGGGCCACAAATTACATAATTTTAGCGACCACAAAAATATAGGAACACGTTTCAGACAGTCAGAAGCTAAACGCAGTACTGCCCATAGAATTCGTAAGCATAACAATACTGTGACACATATTATGAAGCTAAAGAGAAAGATATCATCAGGAAAACGTTATTTTGGAGATGGGCCAGACGGCGCGTAGTAGGTATTGGCTCGCTCAAGTAACCATGACAAACAAGTCATTCTAGTTTTCTTATTAACTATTCTCCTATTTGGTTGAACGGAATTATAAATCTTTTATATGACTAGCTGACCTGGCAAACGTTGTTTTGCCATATAAATTATTTATGTCTGGGGTGGACCACCCTTATCACTTAAGGGTATGAAAAATAGATTACGACCGATTCTCAGACTTATCGAACATACATCAAAAATTTCATAAAAATCGATCAAGCCGTTTCGGAAGAGTATGGCAACTAACATTGTGACACGAGAATTTTATATAAATAGATTATTATGTTTCCTGTAGTTTCTGTTACTAAAGCCTTAATAAAACTTTTGTCCATGGTGAATAAAATTTGCGAGGGATTTCTGTTGCAACATGTTTTTTATGTTTTCTAGAACCAAGTTGCTCACAACACTGTAAGCAATATGCTTAGAAACATGTTTGCAACATATAAAACATGTCGCTGTTACATTGCTGTGCAACTTTTGCTTACGCACGTCAGTAAAAATTTGAAAGATTTTTTCTCTTAACAATTTGATTAAATTGAAAAAAAACTGCATTGCAGCCGCCATCATTACACACTTTCTTGATACTCTTGACATAGTTCTCTCAGTGTACTTAAACTTCGGGTCTCAAAGAAACTTTCTTAAAAGGAAAATTCTTCGTAATATGACGATTCAAGATCGTTAGTTACAGTAAGCTTTCGAATAAGTATAGCACTTTGGATTTTTCATTCCAATTTGGATAACCATCTATTATAATCGTAATAAAAATGTTCCAAATCCCACAACAATCTGTAAAAGTTTGGATGTTCGGAACTCAATCAACCATAACGGCTGAACCATTTCGGATATAAGGTACACAGAATCAAGATCAAAAGTCATTTAAGCAAATCAGGCGGAGAATCAGCAATTTATGAACGTCAAAATTACATAAACAAAAACGCCATCCTTCACAACTTCCTACTGCTTTAGCTGGGACGAAGAAGTGGCGCAACAAACTCCCCAGAGTGATATTGTGCTGGATTAAAATAAACTGTTTTGATCTAGGTACCTAGAAAGCAAGTGAAACAACGGCAATGGCTTGTTCAAAATAAAATTAATTCGGGACATGAGTCGTTGAAGAGCCTGTGTCAATCAGTATGCTAGTACTTACGTAAGTCGACTGTCGTCATTTATATTTATAAATATATAACTACCACTCCTTAAATAAATTAACTTCTTAGTTCTTACTAACCGTTGGGTTTAAGTTAGTATATTATGCAGGGTTTCACCGGAGCTCGTAACAGCCGCACGGGTCAATCGAAGGTTAAGCTATCTAGCCGCAGTTAGTCCGTGGATGGGTGACCATCCATTACGTACCGAGAACCCTCCGTGCCACGGAAAGCACATAAAGCCGTTGGTCCCGGGTATTCAGAAGCCCGAAAGTCCAAAAACCAGTCTTACCAAGTTAGGGGTATCGTTTTACTCAGTTACTGGGTTATGGAGGTCAGATAGGCAGGCGCTTCATGTAAAATACTGGTATTCAGCTGCATCTGGTGCGACTGAAAGCTGACCCAAACATATTTAGAAAAAGGCTAGACAAATGGAAACACATCAAGGCAACCGAAAACTGTCAGCTTACATCATTCGATTGTAATTTGGTTCGTGATAGACAGGCTCATTGGAAATGCAACGGCAAATGCCGGTCAGTAGTACTTGGTTATCGACAGTTCTATAAATTATTGGATTGTTAATTACATGACTTATTTTTATTTTTATTACATAATATATCTCTGAACATTGAGTTAGATATATCAGGGTTAAGCATGTCAATAATAGTAGAGGATCCGACCTAGGAACGACCTTCACCCATCTGTTTAATGGATGAAAGTATTTTAAATCAAATTAATATTTTACATTCTTTTAAACATTGCAAGATATACCTACACCAATTGAAAGAGCTTTTCAAGGAGAACCTTTCCTACTAACTCGACTTTTGCCAATTGTTAGTCAATTCGGAGTTAATGACCTAAATAGGTGACTTGCCACCTAAGTTTAGGAATGTTCTTGGCGCCCAATAGCCGATATATCAATGGGTAGTGCTTTTTAGAGAAACATTTGTTACTAAAATGAAATAATTGTTAAAAGAAAGAGTGCAATTTAAAAAAAAAACATTTTTTTTTTTAATTTTAATTAGGAATTTTTTACTCGCGATATATCTTTTAACATACTTTTGGTATAAAATGTTTTTCATCCTTTAAACAGATGGGTGAAGGTCGTCTCTAGGTCGGATCTTAGACCATACGACCTGCAAGTTGTAAATAATATGCATTTCCAAAGAAACCGCAACAGTTTCTGACAGTAAAATGCAACCTAGAGCATCCAATTAGCTTCAAACTTTGCAAAGAACAGTCCGACGTAAAATTAAGACATCTAGTCACAACTGTACAAAGAAAGTATTTTATTGTTTCCCGTCGCCGAAACGATTTGGTACAAGGTACGGAGACTCGACGCGGGGACGCCGCATGAAGCTCGGCAAATATCAATTTTTATTATATATTTTCCAGTAACACGATGGTATGGTTACCAATTTTTATATTTTTGCGTGAATGTACTGGGGTTTGTATGACAGTTTAGGGAATGTGGGTTCTACTTAGGTATAGTGAGTACCTCCTTAGTTTATTAAATGTTTGGAATGTATGTTATAGTTGTTTTTGCAGAGTCCATGGCTAAATGTCGAAATGCCGACAAGTATCAAGAATGAAACGAAATTTATTGCATTAAAAAATGAATCATTGTTTGCCCAGAAAACTGTCAATCCCTATCTTCGAAGTGAAGCTATATTGCCAAAAATATTGTTGTAAAACGTTGTTAATTTAGTTAAATTATGGCTGAAAGTTGCGCTCATGCTTGTAATAAGGTTAGAAACCGTCGGCAGTCCACCGGTTGATCGGTTTTTATATCATTAGCATGGCGATGGCGTCAGCTTAGAAGGCATTCGAGAAATATAATAACTGATATTCTAATTGGCTGTTAAATAAACTAGGAACAGAAATGCGGCCAGCTATTAATATGTGTTTAAAAATTTAATAAATGATTATTATTAAAACCCCATAATGTCACACTGCAGCGCAAAACCCTCAATTTCTCTTTATTTAATGCAACTAAGGGGACCAGGCTATAATGAAATCCAAATAAATATTTTTAAGAAAATCCAACACGTTTAAGTGTGAAAGAATAATAAAACACAAACGATATAGCGAGCGACACCGTGTGATGCCCGTGCTAATAAAATTTTATTGAATGCAGTATTGAACAAAAGAGTATTGGAAAATGTATTTGCAAAGCTTTTTAATTCTTCTTTTCTGTTTCTATGGATCCTTTGTCAATGAAAATAAAAAAATACTTCTCATTTAATGAACTGAATTCCCGATCTAACTGAATAAATTGCGCCCTCGGTTTTACTCGCTTTCTAGGAGAAATTGATCATGTAGCGGAACAGAAACTAACCTATATTTTAATTCAGGATACATTATGATCTATCTCTTTGCCAAATATCATACAAAATCGTTCAGTGAATTGAGCGTAATTGAGTTACCAACATACAAACTCACAAAATATGGAACGTCCAAAGTTTCACATTTAGAATATTAGTAAAATATTCGTAGAATATTAGTAAAATATTAGTAGAATATGTTTAAGAACTTTACACCCTTTAACACCAAATCCCGTTAGAATTTAAATTAACTATTTCACCTTTACATTCTAAGCTCAGATTTAATTCATCCGGTAAAATTGCGTGTACGCTCCATAGTTTTACGTCTAAATGGATTTTGTTAGTTAGTTCAGAGAGTTCTTATTTAAGTTACATTCAACAGAAATATAGAAAGTTCTCGGTGCTGAACTACCCACTCTCATTGCAGCTGTGTACGTTTTGAGTGACTCTTACTTGTGTCTGCTGGCTGTGTGAAAAATACATTGCACACCGTGGACATAGAAAATAAACATCAAAGGGAATACACATACGTAAACTCACGCCTTCTTCCCATGGGGGTAGGCAGAGACTACAGAATGCCACCTGCTACAATCCTAACATACTCCTTTTGCTTCGTTTACGTTCATACACCTGCGGGGTAATTGCGAATCACACTATCAATTGCAATGCCTTTCATTTTGACAATTCGACAACATTCATTGCGTTAGTTACGTTGTCGAGCAGACGAATTTAAGAATAAGAAGCAATGAATTGTTCAAAATTCTTCGGATTGTGAAAGAAGTTGTGTTACGCAATGGGGGCGTTGGTCACATTACCGTACCGGTTCTCTGACCTTTCTGAAGAACATCACCAATAAGGTCAATAATAATAATACCTCCTATGGTCCTATGTCTTTCTAGGGCGTCCCGGAGTTTCCACTCACATCTGCCTTGTAAATACCATTTGTTAGTCGCTTTTCAATAATCCTCTCAACATAACAAAAGGGAATATAAGTATGATTTACTCAAAAAATATTTGATGGACCATGAGTAACCCCTATATTTATTAATGACCCAGAATATAAAAAAAGAATAGGCCCAAACATGCAGACACACAAACATAAAACGCAGCGAGAATTTGCAAGAAACGTTTCGCCAAACAAAAAAGTGTAACACTTTTCGCCGTCCATATTCCGAGAACACATCACTGATGACTGCATTTACTAGAGCTACAATTGCGCACTTTAAACCGTCCTTGTTTTTTGCTAAAAGTTTTACAGTGGCTTTACTCGTCGTCGTAAAATATGACGCGATGCGACGTTAAATGACGGAACCAGTGTTTCAAACACTGTTCTTTGGACTGTTCTTGTCGAAACGATTTCTGACAAACTGATAACATACTCAAACTCAAAGCATTTATTTCAATCTACAGGCACTTTTGAATTGTAAACGGGCAAGAAACTCCACGGAAAAAACTCTTTAAAATTTTATTGTTAAAAAATATTAGTTACATCATTAACGTGTCTCTGTGACAGTACTGTATGATTTCATCGCGATGCGACGCATTTTCGTATATTGATTAGGTAGTACGACACGTGCTGAACACATACAAACACACGTTATACAGGGTTAAATTAAAATGACTAGCTTATCTTTACTGATGTGGTGGGTATCAATCTCATAACATGATAAAACCTAGAATACGAGTAATGAGTATCAGATAAGAGATTACAGCAAATATTTCAAAACTATTGTGAGAAATAAGAAAATGTGCAAAGTGGTGCATCATCAGATTGCCTCCTTGGTCTAGTGGTCGCAAGCGAAACAAATGATGAACACAATTTATCTAAAACCTTTAAACGAGCAATTCTTGTATATGGACATAAATATATAATCTGAATCTCGGAAACGGCTCCAACGATTTTCATGAAATTTAGTACGCAGGGGGTTTTGGGGGCGATATATCGATCTAGCTAGGTTTATTTTTTAGAAAACTACAAAAAAATACCGATAATCCAGATATTTATTATTATGTTACTAGGTATAAGTAGCTCATTTGTATTTTATTTCACAAGGAACATGTTTTTGTTTTCGTCGAAAGTTCGTTCCAAGAAAATAATAATTACCGTAAGGTTTGATTGCTTTGTTTTTATGAAGCTTAACCCCTTTATCAGGGATATAAATGTTTATTTAAAGCGATAGACGGGAAAAATTTAGGTATAATGAAGCGTAGTTTTTGCACCTACCACTTTATTTAAAGTATAATAAATTAATAAAATCTTTAATTTGTAAAATTGATTACAGACACAATTTTTTTATCTGTTGTTTTTCTAAAAGTTATGAAAAAAAGGGGTGGCCACTTCTATGCCGAAAACCTCAGAAATATACGGCGAACACTTTCGTTCCTAATTATTTATTGCATGAATAGTCACAGTGGACTCGAGCATCGCTACGGATATTGCGCCCTAACTTGCCTCAGTTAATTCCACAAGTTGCGTGGGAAGATTACCAACTGCTCACCAAGTTTTTGTCTTGTTCCAGTCTCCACACACAAATAGAAACATACAAAAAGTGACTCAGAAGAGGCTAACAAATTAATCTATCATTCTGAAGGAACATGAATCTCGTTTCCAAGCTCTGCCAACAAAATTGGCCCCATAACCAAATACTATGTTACTTTATCTACTATTGCTAATATAGTATAACAATTCATAAATACGATGATATTGCCTCCACATAAAAGGAGGCTTTCTCAGTATAATATGAACATGGGGGAGTATAAACATATGTATCTGTGTCAGTCATTCATAAGTGTTATGGCAAAAACGTTGGCACAAGTTGGAGTTCAATTTGAGGCGTGAGTCCTGCCGGGAAAATACTATGACACCGATTGCTACGGACCGGGCTGATGACGTAATTTAAATATGGAAATTTTAGGACACCGGCAAGCTACGATTGTAATTCGACAGTGAATTTTAAAGTCCTACGAATAAGTTTCGATTGCGTGTCTGTCAAGACATGTCTTATCTTTTTATTTGGATTTAATTCAAAGCAGGCGTTGCAGAATGGTTTTGTTTCTCTGTAAATAGGGTTGTTGTTATTTTCTAGTGCGTGCGATGGATATCATTTAAATCGTCAGGCAACTAGTTTTAAACCCTAACTAAGCAGTGGGCATCACCATACTATCTTATCTAATAAAAAACATCGATTTTCGTTGGTCTCGATAAACGAAATCGTGAATAAATTGGTCAGAAATCAATAAAAGTTTATTACGAGTGTCGTCAACGGCAATAAAGGTACTCAGACACACGCAAAACATCGAGATTGACGAACAAACAAGCAACTAAACAAGATACCGCCTTTATTCTTCTGAAATCCTATACTTTTAAGCGAGCAATATTTACATATACCTACCTATATTTAGTACTCACGTTCTCGAAATCGGCTCTAACGATTTCGATGAAAGTTGCAATATAGGGGTTTACGGGGGCATAAAATCGGTCTAGCTAGGTCTCATATCTGGGAAAATTAGTTTTCTCCGTATTTTCAGCATTTTATTATATTTTCACCAAAGCAGAGCTCGGTCGCCCAGGTACTTATGTACCTATTAATCTACAAAACATTTTTGTAGGTCACAAAACAAAAAGATCTTATTGTACTTTCCAATACAAATTCACAAAAAACAGACCTCGTTTGGTAATCGTCTGAAAAACGTTCAAGTCTATAGTATGCACCTTGATTGATTATCCCTGGTTGTGGGATGAAAGGGGGTGGGCAGCGGCGTCAGTCAGTCTGGACGCTGCGGCGCCGCCGCGTCTCGGTGTTAACCCCCGACTGTCTACGCACGATCTTCCCCACAAAATTATAGTTTTTTGTTGGTGGACGTTTTAGTGGTTCTCGGAAAATGAAGTGGTGGAAATTTATATACGTTTTGTAAATCATAAAATGTAGGTTATTATTAAAATGAAACCACTTCAATTTATTGCATTCTCCAATTACGCAGCAGAATTATAATTATTAAATAATTCAGGACTAATAGAGTGGCTCCAATGAAACAATCATTAATTTTTGAAAATTATATCAGTTTTATAAAAACCACAATTTTGAAAACAATCGCAATATTTACTCGAGCAAAATTCTTTACATGAATCTATACATTATAAATTAAAGTTGTTTTACATGTCCATCTGTGTGACCGCATTATTTTTTTAAACTACGCAACGGATTTGTAGCGGTTTTTCTCATCATTTAGAGAATTTATTCCGAAAGATTTATGTATATAACACATGAATATCAAACTCACACATAATATAGAATACTCGTTTTTTTTTTTTTTTTTTTTTTTTTTTTAATGGCCTCTCGCAGTTTTGACCACTAAGGTCATGGCTGCTTAACCGAACTTTTCCTGTGGTGGCCTTAAGCTTCTACACTTAGAGCCTCCAGCCAGGAGCTTTTAACTATATAGAATACTCGATGTTTTGTCATGTCGTAAAAACCATGCAAAGCGGGAGCGGGTCGCTAGCCTCTTATAAATTAATACTCTTCCACGAAATTTTTACTTTTGAATTCAGTTTCAGAGTACTGCAAAATCTACAGTTTTCATTTTAAGATAAGTTTATTTAATTAAATCTGCAAATAGTAAACATAAACATGTCCAATGAACATTTTCGAAAATTTTGTTAGTGAATTGTCGAAAAACAACTTTATGAAGCGTAAGCCGGAACTTAAAACAAGTACAGTTGCATTTAATTTTCCCAGTTATTTATTGACACAAACAAAATAAACAGTTTAAAAGCATACATTTTCGAGCTTGTTACTTTCCATAAAAGCTTTTTACTTGCACAACGTGGCACTGCATTCGTGATGGTATAAAGATGCGGGTTCTAAACCTGGTAAATACTCATGTGATATTTACAATAAAATGTGCAACTTGAAAACGAAACTACACTTGTAAGAATACATCATCATCTGCCGAGTCTTTTCACAGTTAAATTGGGGTCGGTGTGAGAATACAATGTCGTCGTAATAAAAAATAGTCAAAAAAACAAAAATATCATATCGCCCGCCCATATTACTTCATTATCTATCCAAGTATATCTCCATTGTGATTTTTTGACAGATTTGCCATACAAAATCTATCAAGAACTCATAATGGCGAGACCATTGCAACGTTCGTAAATTAGTAAACTTAGGCTCTAGCAATGTGGTAGTGGAGATATCAGCCCAGAGTTCACAGGAAGTAGATAGAATAGGTAACTCCCTTTTCTAAGCGTTTTTTATGCGTGAGAGTACCCAAGTAATTCAGTTGTCTGTACATTTCAGTATCGTTTTTTGTGAGGGCTAATTTAACCTCTCCGATATGATAAGAAATATTCATAAATTTTCGCAGACACTGTTGAGGATATATAAGATTACAAGACCTAGGTCAGGACATCGATGTTTCTGCCCAACATCCCTGGTTATAGGATCGTTTATGTTCCCAGACGTTTTCTGTTAAGTGTAAACATTATTACGGTAACTGCTTCAAACCTTTTTAATCTAGGGAAAGGCTTTGCTTTACTGTTATTGTAATTACATATACCTCTTCTATTTTTTTTTGTGTTTATCTTAACTTTTATTCGTAAATAATGGGAAGGTTCGGACTGGATTTATTCTGGTCAATAAAGTAAAACTATTATTGGATCAATGACCAATTTTTGACGTGATGGAATGCTTTTTATGATACGCAGACATTGAGGTTCAATATAAACTACAGCAGACACAGCGAACAAATTTTTTGCACCACTCGTTGTTGTCCATGGACCACAAACGTCTTAGTCACTACTTGACGTTTATGATGCGCAGTACGCACCGGGCGGTTGTCACACTTGAAATCCAAGGGACACATTTTTTGTTTGCGGTGTCTGAGTTTACATTGAATCTCAATGTACGTAGACATACTTCTTCAAAACTGATTTCTTTAATAGTTTTTTGTTTCACACTTTGATTTTTGTCGATTTGATGGATGTCAAATAAAGAAAAACAAAACACATCCACAGCTAACGACACTTTTCAAGTTTCAAATTAATATTTTTATTGACAACTAACTGCCGTCTACCTACCTTTACCTACCTTTTCTAGGTATGTCTTTCGGCACACTTATTACAGTCCATAATTGAATTCTCCTTGCAAACCAGACGATACACCTTCCAATCCACAGTTCCATGTAAATTGCAACACAATCAAGGATCGTTACTGTGTTGTACAACATGCATACATGATTATGTGTTGTGATGTTTTCAAATTCTCCTATCGCCAGACTTGAAGGATATTTTAACATGCCAATGTTTAAATTTTATTTATCAGTTTGTCAAATTTGTTATACATAATCCTATCGGGCACGCAGCTTGTCCTAACTACAATCTATACATATTATAAATTAAAGTCGCTTTTTGTGTCTGTATGTATGTCCGCGTTGTTCTTTTAAACTGCGCAACGGATTTTGATGGGGCTTTCACCATCATTTAGAGAATTTATTCCGGAAGGTTTATGTTTATAAAACATTAACATTTATTTAACTTAGATATAGCACAGAAATCTCGATGTTTTGACATGTCGCCCTTGCACCCGTACGAAGCAGAGGCGAGTCGGTAGAAATGTTATAAATGCAAAAGTGAGTTTGTTCATTTGTTTGTTTGTGTGACCTGGGTTAGGATATAGGATACTATTTATCCCGATATTCTCATTGAATTGAAATTTATGCGGGAGGAAGCGCGGGGCGCAGCTAGTATTATTATAAATTATCCAAGAAACAAATCTTTATAAAGAAAAATACAGTAGGTACTGTTGGTTCACCTTTGGAGCCCATGTTATCTCTACATTCATTTTATATTTGAGAATTAATCTTCATTTGATCACCATTATGGTATCGCCATTGACTATGTATATTACGAATGTAATACTGCTATGTGAGCATGTTTTGAACTTATGACGTAATAGTGAGTGGTTAGCAACAAAAACGATGCCCTTTTATTTTAATCCAGAGTTTTAACATTAAAAATTACATAACACAAAACTGCAACAAATTCACGTAAATCAATATCAAACCAATCAAATGACTGCCAATCCATTAGTTATGAGTCATTTGAATTAGATATAAATAGCACTGACCAGTCTGCGGCAGAGGCCACGGCGGTTACAGTTTAGTAAGTGAATAGGTAATATGGGTGAATAGTTACATGATGATCAATGTAATTGTGAATCTGTCATGTGTAGTATAGTACCCTAATTGTGAAACACAGTTTCAATCACAATTCGAGAGTTTTGAAGGATATTTCTAATCCATTGCGTAAATAACACAATGAAGTGGCTGACCTTCCAAAATTAAAGAAAATGGGATCATTTGTCATTTTATTTGTGTTAAGCCACGAACACGTTGGGCGAGCCCGTTGGCTGAGCGTGTTCTATGTATATTTAAGAAAGGTTTTCGTACTAAAATGCATTTTAATCAGTATTCATTCTTCTACATTTTATAAATTAAAATCGCTTTTCGTGTTTGTCTGTATGTCCGCGTTGTTCTAAACCACGCAACAAATTTTGATGAGGTTCACCATCGTTTAGAAAATTTATTCCGGAAGGTTTAAGTATGTAGTGTAGTATTAATATTAAAGTTACACAATACTAAGAAATCTCGATGTTTTGTCAAGTCGTAAAAACCGTGCAAAGCAGGAGCGGGCCGCTAGTATGAATATAAAAGTGAAATACTATGGATGAAGATGGAAAAGTGAGGTACGATGCTCCACAAAATATGCAAAAATGTGGACATTTTGACAAAATAGTTGTTAGAATAAAATTGAAGACGTTCAAACGGGGGCTAGAATTATTTTACAAAAATATCTTGCGAATGTCTATCTAGGAAATGGACATTTGCATACAGACAAAGTCGCGGGACAGAGCTAGTAAACACATAAGCACACGCAATAAATTCATAAACAAACAGTCTCTCTCTCTATGATATAAGTATAAGTTGACCAATGTGTACCACTCTCAGATCTGCAGGCAAAGTGCCAGACAGAAGAAGCATTTGAGTGTTACTTACGAAGAAAGACAACCTTTAAGTTTTATCAAAACAACCATGCAAGGACGGATCTTTGACGAGTCATAAAAAAGCGAAAAAATATCGATTCGATCTTCTTGGGTCTGCCCTCGACGCACTTTAGTCGCGCGAAAATTTTTAATACTGAGAAGAGTGACCTCATACATCTTTTGTATAGCGTTTTCATGGTAGCATACGACATTGTGTGTGTCAGAGGTGTCAAAATCATCTATTGACGAGGTAGGGTGAATCTATTGAAGCGGTATGATGAATCTATTGACGCGGTAAGGTGAATCTATTGACGCGGTAGGGTGAATCTAACGATTTAAATGTTTGGGGTCGGTTGTTTTATCCACATCTTCTTGTCGAATAAAATCATTATAAATCTGTATATAATATATGTAGGCAAAAATATCCGTGCTTAAACCGATGTCTTCTGTCGTCATCAAAACTTTTAGTAGGCCGACGATGTGGGATAATCATGATCATCAGTCACTGCCCACCGAAGGCCATAACCATTCTCCCTTATTCGGCATTCTTTTGTTTTGAGCAATATAACTGTAGGCAGATACAGGACCTGACCCCCGGTGTTACCAAAGGGTTTCGTGTGAGTAATTCTAGGTTGTGAAGGTCAGGTCAGATAGGCAGTCGCTCCATGTAAAATACAAAAGTACTGCATCCGGTTAGACTGGTGCCGGAGACGATTGAAAAAAGCTAGGCTAGCCATGATGATGTCTTAGATAAGGTATCTGGCATATACTGAATTTGACATCTTCTTGCAATCAGTACTGCCAGCGATTTTTTTTCTTTAACTAAATGTAACTACGAACAAAATGTCAAACGCATTTTGTATTGACAGCGGTAGAGCCTTAATGATCTGACGAGTTCTACTTAAGTGACATACGTTCAATGCACCATAGATAGCCCTGCCCACTCCCAACCTTGCTGACTAGACTTATTTTTACCGATTCCAGACTCCCCCAGGTTTTCGGCCAGTATTTTCACTGTTACCCCGTAACTGGATTTATGGAGACATAGGTAGTCGGTGACCGTTGACCGATGAGCATTCAGGTAGACATGTTCTTGAGTGGAAACCGCGAATAAGCAAACGTAAGGCAGGACGTCCTCAGGCTAGGGGCGACGATCTACGCAGGGTGGCTGGTAGCAGCTCGATGAGAGTTGCCAAGAATCGAGCTGAATGTCGTGCCATTGGAGAGGCCTATGTCCATCAGTGGACTGCTATAAGCTGATGAAGCAGTCAGTCCATGTGAGATACTGGTATTGCGCTGCGGTTAGACTGGAAACCTACACTAACAGACAAGGGACAGTTAGAAGATGAGCATAACTTATATATTTCCCTGCATTTTGTTAATTTATCTTGAGCGAAAAAGAAACATAATTCATATTAGTGATTGATAATATACCTTATGACGCCATCGCGAATAACAGGCGGTACTGAAAGGCTGTTTTAATTATACAAATGGAACTTACACTGAGCCAACTGTGTCTAGTCTTAATTTATGGACACGCGAAATTAATAGACATACATTTAATACCTATGTAGTGTCATGGTGGCTATGGATTATGAATATGGAATTGAAAAAATTTATATAGAAAGTAGAAATACGTATTTTCTTGGCGAAGTTTTGATAATGTATAATACGTTAATGTATAATTATCATTATCATCAATGATCGTTCATTGTAGTGGTCAAGTACCAGCGGTATATGAAGTTCAGATATGATGGTCATTAGCATGTCATAAGATATTTCCAAAGCAAATTAATTTAATCCGGTTGGAATTGGAATCGAAATTAACGCCGACGAAATCATGCCACTGCGCAAACCGCATCAAAATTATGCAGTTTAATATCGTAAAAACAAAAATAAACAAGTCAGTATATCCGTCACGTTTCCACTCCTAAACTACCGCATTGCTTTTGATGAAGTTTAGCAGAGAGGTAGTTTAACACTGGAAAAGGAACGTAATAAAAAACTTTACACACCAGCAGAGCATACAGCTGCTTCACTGTATTTAAACAAGTTCTCTTACTCAGCATCGTAAACCACAAGAATATACCACGAGAGAGAATATATTCCGTTGAAGCAAAACAAGTGTTTAGTGTTAGATCTGCGGAAAACTAGAAGAGGTATGACGAAACAGGCAATGCATAAAAATCCCGCGCTGTGCCAAAACGGTGAGCGTACTTATTAAGTGTTACTGACTTTTTTCTTCGAAAATACGGAAATTTCTTCACAAACAAGGTTCAACGAATCACTTCCTGGCGCAGTCGTACCATACAACCAGTTGTTGCCAAATACATCGTGTTTTTCTCTTTCGAAACTTTGGAAGATCTATGGTTCCGTAGTGAGCCAAAACGCTTTGTGTCAATTAAAGGAAGAAATGCATTGCCGTAAATCACTTGAGTTATCTGCGGAAGATATGTAATGGAGAGGTTTTATCCATAGCACACAATTGCAGACTAGGCGTGTTAGGCCATTATTTCGAGTCTACTGGTTGAACCATAATGTTCAAGCAATAGGATCAAATAGGAAAAAAAACATCTTGAATCATCCTCATAAAAAAATCTGTATCGACATAATATATTTCTTACGTTACTGCGATAATCATAATTAGTTTGGATCATCCAACTATTGAACAATACGCCCCGTAAAACAACATATTCAATCCATCTTTTTATTTATATTTTATAATATTATACTAACGTCGACTCAGACTTAAAACAATCGGCTTAAACCTTTCAATACCGTTGATCCATCTATATATTGACCTAATCTAGTTTATAAAAATAGAAACCCAAAGTGACGATCATGTGAATAAAACACTTGGTGTGATAACAAAAGTGTTACCAAAACTAAAACAAAACTAGTGAATGTTTAAATACATAATTACAAGCAAAAAATGTAAAAATGTGCATCAATAAAAAAAAAACGACCTAAAATATAGTTAACTAATTGTGTACATAAGTATGAATGTGATCGTGAGTGACACTTGCTACAAAATGACTTGAGCGATGGTAGTATCTTCACGGAGCCGGAGTAAGGGAACCTGGCAGGATGCAGATGATATTAGTGGCCGGCGGCGGGTAAGTGATAAAATGTTGCGACTTTAAAGCCCACGAATGTTATAACTAACAAAAATGCTATACTATTGTGCTATGCGATTATAGAAAATTAAAGAAACTGAAAAAAAAACTTAGATCAACAATAGCATCACTCTTGTATACACTGAAGAGGATGACAGAAGAATCTTATACAACAGACAGCATAACAAGACGCCTGTATTTGCCGGAGGGTCAGACAGAGGTCTTCCACGAATATTTCGCCAGTTAAGTTTAAGTCCCATGTAATAGGGGGCGAGCCAATTGCCATCAACGGGCACAAATCCAGTTTTCGGGCTGCTACTGAGAAATTTCAGATGGAAAAACTCAATAACACTTTAGGTTTAAAGATATTTATTCTCAAAAAAGACACAAAGTCACTTACATGAGAACAATGCTTAAAATAAATTATAAATGTAAAGTTCGTCACAGACGTCACGTAGCAATTATGATGAAGGTACCCATCCGATGCATTCAGCTTTTCGGAAGGGTGTTATTTGTGATCACTTTGCCCGACCCGAGAATCAAACCCAGGACCTCATGCTCAGCAGTAACGCTTGCGACTACTAGACCGACGAGGCAGTCAGTTATACATAAAATATAGCCAGTCAGATATTTTATGGTATACCTTGGTAGGTATTTATTTATTTATTTCATTTCGTTATTTACCTTGTAGTAAAAGGCGAGCCTATTGCCAATAGGGATGAAGCTTGGGTCAAAAAAAAGAAATTCTATTTAGTCCGTCAGTCAGGTAATAAAAAATATTAGACACGTATTTTTTGCTTTATCATATAAAAAAAATACTTGGATAAAACGCATTAAAGTTGGGGAGTGGGGGTCGCTACGTCACAAGTATAAAATCTACATACTCGTGACGTCATGGCACATTTTAACACTATGTATCGCCGTAATCTTTTGATGACGTCAAAAAAGAAAAAATACGTGTCCAATATTTCTTAATAAATTACGTGACGGAAAAAAAAAATATTGTCACTGTCCCTATTGGGCACAAGTTCAGACTCCTGAGAACCTAGTTCAGTGTAGCTGCCGTAAGTCCGCGAGAATTTTTCAAGAGATTTTGTTCATGGAACAAATCAAATCAAATCGTTTATTTGCATAACACAGGTTCAGAGCATGTTACAAGAGGTTCTTAAGGTATACAGACTGTATTATAACCATGTGAGGTGTGCAAATACACAATTATTCTTAATCAGTTTTTTTATTAAATTACGTTGTCATTGAAAATATACATACATAGTCAATTTCATTACCTACACATTAGATTAAATCTGAACGAATAAATTATAACAGTAATGTCAAGAATATTAATAATGTCATAGTAATTGTAATTATTAGTGAACAAATATTAAACATAACCAACTTAGATGTTTAATGATTATACTACTGTAAATACATATTTTATGTTACGTTATGTTCGCAAATCATGTTTTGGTCAAGATACAACCTGACCTGCCAAAATGTCCATGCACTGCAAATTGAAAACCTAAGAAAATTTGAATTCCGCGGGCTACCACTGCGGATCCACAAAGCGTTTTGTATTTCAACAACAACTTTCAACAGCGTTGACATAAGCTTTTCGGTAGCTTATGTCAGTCTCAAACATTTTTAGTTTTTCGATCATCGGTGTCTAGGCCTCAGACCAAATAAAAAACTAAGACATAGCGATGCGAACAATAAAGTGAAGCATGCCAAAACTACACCTCCGCTCTGTACATACACGCACCTATGTATAACCATTTACAATCAAACTACAATTAAACTACACCTCACTAAGTGCACACATGTTTACGAAACCGGCTTCACTTCACTGTTGACAGTACTATGTTTTGGTTTTAATTTGGTCTGAAATCTAGGCCTTTTGGTTGCTACTAAAAACATTCGACAAATATTTTGAAATATCAATTTCTAAACTACACAAGCATAAATCATGCATCAAAATATTAACAAGCTTCTCTGTTGTATGCGGTGGTGAACACAATATTCAGTAGACAACTTGATATTAAAAAGCCATGCACGTTGCAAGCAAATGACCATTTTCCAAATACACTGATTTCCACTTTACATTTCATGGAAACATAACGTAAACAAAGAGAATTTCCCTGTTACTTAGAGTGTACCGTTAGGTTAGGTCAAAATTATGTTATAATAAAAAAAACTCACAGAATTCGTGACCTCCTTCTTTTATGAAGTCGGCTTAAAAAACTTTTTAAAAGTGGTTTTATGATATAACCAAAGGCTTATCTCTTATAGAACGAACCATATAAATGAAAAATGCTATCCAGTCAGCAAACTAGAACCTACTAAAAACTTACTGCATCAGACTGAAAGCTAAAATGCTGTAGAAACACTGGCAGTAATATACAGGAAAAATGCTAGCAAGTTGAGACTTGAGATATAAACAAAACGGTTCCAATTTCACACTTACGTCGCAAAACATGTTTAAACGCCGCCATGGAACATATTCTTCGCCCATAATTATTTATAATTCATCATCATCGTCTACCTACTGCTGAACATAGGCCTCAACCATCGGCACTTCGACCGTTCCCGTGCTTCTTGCACCCAGCGGATTCCTGCGGAATGTTTAATTGAAACTAGGATATTACCCTTGTTTGTAATTTTGCAATAACTCTTTTCTGCTCAGCGAGTGTTCTTATTATTAAATGTAAGCAATACATGATTTACTATCTATTTTTTTTTTACATCCATCGCTCTATACTTCATGACGTCATCGAAGGGACCATAAATGGATTACTATTCTGAAAACATGAGCTCGCCGTCTTTATAAATAAAAATCAATTGCCGTGCATTTATCTCGCAAAAACTCGAAAATGGCTCGACCGATTTGAATTTTTGTTTTTTTTTTGTTTTGTATTTAGGAAAAAGAAAAGTTTGGGAAAACCCAAAAGAACAGTGTAATCATCGAAATTAAAAAAGCTGGTCTATAATAATCAGCTGTATTTTAGGTTTAATAAAAAAAGCAAAATATAAATATTCTTTTTTAGGGTTCCGTACCCGAAGGGTGCCACATGGAACCCTATTATATCTGAGCCTCAGCTTGTCTGTCAGCGGGCTGTATCTCATGTTTCATCTTTCATAGTATTGTGAATTATTTTATTACGTATTTTATTAGTTAAAGGCGGTTTTACACTAACTTTAGGTAGGAAAGATCTCGTTGTCCCCGGACTGCAAGTGACATGGCGACGCGTCGCCGGCTGCATTGCAAGACTTCCCCCCAACATTCAGTTTACTGGATCTCTTGGAATCAGGAAATGTAAGAACCAAGCGCTTCCGACAAACAGGAAGATGGTTTACTGCTTTTGGCGTCAGTTTTGATTGAAGTTTTATTTTATTGTGCACCAAGGACGTAAAACTTGTTTATAGTTGCAGTTTGCGGTTGAGAAAAATTTTGCAGGTACATAAAATTGTGGAATTATACGCTAGGATACGAGAAATTTATGCTACACGTAGTTAATAGACGGTTTTATAGCTTAACTATGAAATAACAGTGTTTTATAAAGAACTTAAAATTTCATAATTTTGTAAATTAAAATTGTTAGTTAAAATATTTATGCTGTCACTGCTGGCCAGCCGCAACATGTCATACTCATTGCTACAGTTATACTGTAAACATTAGCATGTCGGTGACGCGAACCCAGAACATTTTCTCCTACCAGAAATCTCTTAATGCGCGTATTGAAGTTTTCACTTCAAAAATCTTATCTAATAAATAGTTTTGCTTAGGTTGATTCCATCAACTCAGACTATCTCAGTTCACTGCTGCAAATAGGCCTCTTCCAGGCTGCGCCACAACACCCTGCCCTCCGCCTTCCGCATCCAGTCAATCCTAGCCACCGTTTAAAGGTCTATGTTCTATGTTATAGGGTTTGGTTTCCGCACTTAGTCCGTAAGGTGGACCATTGTGCGTGGGCCATGGCGGCCGTTTGGTGGTTATTCCAACCAGCCCACCTCCCTCCAGAAGCTAATTAAGTCTCCTGGTCTGTTCAGAACTTCTGTGTAGGATCTGGGTGACCCGAGGGTTTCTGTTCTAATCTGGGTGACGCCTGTGCATTCCGTGCATGCATTCCTGTGCATCCGTTTAAAGGTCGTCGGTCCATTTAGCTGGGGGTGTCGCAAACTACGCTTACCTGCACGCGGTCCACTCCAGGACTTGTCTGCTCCACCGGCCATCGGTCCCTCGACAAACATGGCCAGCCCACTGCCACTTCAGCTTACTTACTCTGCAGGCTATGTCGGTAACTCCGGTTCTTTTCCGGATAGCTTTATTTCTGATATTATCTTTTAACATCTATAATTAAACAAAGCTTATCGCCGTTACCTAAAAGCTACTGACAAAAAAAAAAACATATTTTTTACAAAATTATTTGAAATGAACAGAGCTGTTCGAACAAATAAATAAATATGCAATACGATTGAGGTGCATCGCGATTGTATGAATTTATACGAATACGAATTTATACATCCGAGCGTGTGAAAAGATTCAATCAAATCAAATCGACAGCCGAAAGGCCGTCGGTTACCCTGATTGTAGTGCAGACACGCTATAAATTCACTCGTCAATCTAAAGCGCTATGTAAATGGATGTATGCAACCACGTGGGGGTGTGTTGGTGTGTATGTGTGGGTGTGTGTGAGTTTATGCTTTACGTTATTGAAAAACTGCGTAAAATAGGAGCATACAGTTTTGTTTGCTGTTACTGAGCGTATGATGGAAGGTTTGTGTGAGATTTTGGGATAAATAACGGTGATTTTCCTTCAATATTATGCCCCCATGGAATTAATTGATATTTTATAAGCTCTTGAAATCACAGTTGACGACAAAACTTTTTATAAACTAGGAAGGAAAAACATTTCAATTACGGGTTAAAAATTTTAGACAACCCTTTTTTCTGCAGTCCCTCATTGGGCCATCCCCAAAGCTGCATTAAAAAGTTAAAAGCGTATTTTTCTGCAAGTTATACCACATGTATAATTAATTTCTGATGTAGGTTCCTTCCTACCTTCTTAAATTCTATTAAAAATGCGTATCGTAAATAAGGATCTATCTTTTACAATTGTCCATAAGAATAATAACACAACTGAACATTGTATGAATACCTACGTTTATGTCCTATTATCTTAGGCTGGCACCTCATACGACACCTACAGATGAGGAAAATCAATTTATAGGTTTGTCAGGGATGGGACAATCATTACTGAGTGTATATTGAGATTTTTTTGTATGTCCATGCTAGCCTCCAAAATCTCTTCGTCTTTGATTTCTTCTAAGCAGTTTACATACATACATACATAAACTCACGCCTTCTTCCCATGGGGTACCTAGGCAGAAACTTCAGAAAGTCACCTGCTACGATCCTTACATACTCCTTTTGCCTCGTTTACGTTCATACATCTGGTCATACACGCACGCCGGTTGCGAGTACTACGCACCTAGCCTTTCTGAAGAACATCACCAATAAGGTCAGTATATGTCCTTCTAGGGCGTCCCCGCCCGGCCTTTCCCTTTACATCAGCCTTGTAAATACCTTTTGTTAGTCGCCTTTCATTCATCCTCTCAACATGCCCAAACCATCTCAACATACTCTTTTAAATTTTTGTCACTACATCTTCTTTTAAATCACACCGCTGTCTTATCACATCATTCCTCAGTGTATCATTCAGTTTACAATCACGAGTATAAACACAACTACGCGAGATTCATAAGCGATTTTCTCCAAAAGTTTTGATAGCTATTATACAGTGTGAGTCTTTATAATGTCCACATGAAATGAAATTTATGCTTAATTTTATCGACGGAAAAAATATTTAAAAAAATATCAATGTAATTATATTTTTTTTGTTCTGTTTGGCGTCTTATTGAGAAATTTTACGACTATTGTAAAAATTGATGAAAAAAGAAGACTTTTGTTAATAAAACATGTTTATTTTCAATTGAGGGTAGTTTTTTTTCCACAATTTTACAATGTGGACGCCTAATTACTTCCAATCATTATGGAGTTTGTTTCATCGCGATAAATAATTTAGTTTAAAAGTTACACCGTTTTGTTATTTTATTGTTAATTCTATAAAAAATATTTAATTTTTTTTTTATATTTTTTCCGTTTATAAAATTAAGCATAGATTCTCTCATTTCGATATGTGCATACCATAAAGACACACACTGTATGTTGTTAGGATCATAGCATTAACGAAGCAAGCAAAATTTATCAAATACTTCGGTCTTTTCTCAAAGTTGCGATCGTTATTTCACGAGAAATCATTTATGAATCTCGCGTAAGTGTATGCTCGTGACTGTACACTGCCTAGAAAAAGTCAAAGACAGGTGATATTGGAGGCTAGTTTCGTATTTGTTTATGTTTTTGCGAATTTTCTGTAGCATATGTACTAATAATAATAATAGTACACCCAAATTTATTTACATTATCGGAAAATAACATTACATAACACAAGCTCATTTATCTATCACGATTAATTGCAATCGACATCTCAGTTCATTGGCCACATACTACATCAGTTTTGTCTAGTTAGGGCTGCTCCATCGTCGAAGCCGAATGACTGGCTATTGGCTTAAATTTATACCTTGTGCTGCGAATGCACATGCCAGTAGCACGGATTATTGAAATGATGATTCTTGATCTTAACCAACCCATCACCACGCTCACGGGCCTGTTCCAATAATAATAATGATAGATTAAGAATGGAATAGATTTTACTGTCGCTTCAATCCTCACAAAGGTGACAAATAGGTCAGTGTACGTTGAACAGTTTAATAAACTGAATGAGTTGTTATGTTCTACGTTCATTGGAATAATTACAACGCAACCGTAGCCACGCACGGTCACTAGTCATGCGAATCTATGTTAAAGCTTATATCAAAAAGCATAACAAAACTTCACGCCCGTATTCCACGAAAGCTAAGTCAGAGGTGCACCATAGTACACCCACATTTCGCTAGTTATGTTTAAGTCCCATGTAATAAATGGCGCAATAGCCAATAATAAAGATTGGTCCTTGGCAGCTCTAGACAGAGAGAGATGCAAAGAGAGTGAGGAGGCCCCTGCCCAGCACTGGGACAAAAACAGCTAACAAAAAAAATGGGGTGAGTCTATTTCCACCAACCGAGCACAAATCTAGACTCCGAACTGCTACTGACAAATTACCAAATAGAAAAGCAAAATTAAAATTTTCCCGACCCGAGAATCGAACCCAAGACCTCATGTACAGCAGTAGCACTTGCGTTCACTATACTAACGTAGCGGTCTATTTAAATAATATATATAACTGGCAGTTTATTTAGAAAAGCATATTTCAATTATTTATGAATTAATAATTAATTTCATTGGCTGGCCTCCAACTAGCAGTGTTAACCCTTCGTGTATCCGATCCAAGCTGTATGTAGATCCAATCCTATAGAAGACATTTATTTTACGTTGTAACCAATTATGATGTTCTGTGGCGAGTTGGTACTGGGCAAGATACGGTTGACGTAAACAGAAGGAGGCTTGAAAATGCGCTGGATTATTTTAGCTGTAGATCAAAGCAAAAGTGTATTTGAGAGTTTTAGGTTCGTGGCTTTAATCAGTTTAATGTGAAATATTTTTGTGGTTTGTGGTGGACAGCATTTTTAATCATAATAATTATTGGTATATAGAGAACATGATTTTGACTGCAATTATTGGTAATAAAGTGATTATTGGATAGTAGCATCAATGTGAAACTGAAAATTCATCGGTACCTGTATTCAGTAGGTATATGTCTGTTAGAGCTGCACATTTTGGTTGAATATTTATTTCCCTACCTAAGATATTTTTTATTATACCTCGAGCATGCAGGTAGTCTATATAACTAAAGGTACTTACTTCAGAACCCTGCGAATGGTGCAACATGAACTTTTGCGTGGACAAATCTATTTCCTGAAGATGTATGTTTTTTTTGTTTTTAATGCACGGCGCCCTTCTAAAATAATGTTCTCTTAATTTTGTAGACAAATAAAATTTTAAAAATTGGTGAAAACTGTCTTTCAATTTCGATATAAATCTTTTTAAATAATATTGGTTTATTTGTAGATACATTGCTACTGAAAAGTAACGTTTAAGTACAATATGACACAATTTAGATGTAGCATACATTTGAAAATTTACATTCATTTAAATTTTACGAATGTATTTGGATAAATGGCTTTACAAGTTATTGCGTTTGCGTAAAGATCATTTTCACCTAAAACAGTAATAATGATTAGTGATTTTGGAAGCACACAAAGTTCGGATGGTTCTTTACGAATTTTGCCGATGCTACATCTAAGTTGTGTCATACTGTAATATGAATAATCTAGTCATTTGGGAATAGCTTGATCGTACCTACGTAAGTAAAAGTCGTTAATTTCCAAAACGGATCGTGTAAGATGATTGTTTGTAGAAAACTGTATTAATATTTATGTGCCTTTACCCTTCTTTATTTTGCTGATTAAGCCAGAAATGTATATTTTTATTTCCTCCTTGAATGTTTGTGTCGGCACAGTCAGCTGGAGCCCCTTCTTGAAGATATCACTAGAAATTGAAATTCAGGTAAGAATTATTATATACGGTAAGAAAGTAGAATTATTCGTTATCATTATAAGAGTGCTACCTTCGTTTTGCTGTGAGAAGTGACATATATCAGCCATCTAACAACACGTGCCTACAAATGCTTTTTTGCTAAAGCACAAAAACCATGCGAGTCAACCTGCTTGTCACTGCCTTCACGACTGACCATCTCAATTTTCCCATCACTAACACGTGATCAAACAGTCATCCTAATAAATCACATTTATCTCAAACACTTACTAATTTCCTTTTTGTTACAGGTGTCTGACATGTGAGCAGATAGTGGGGATAATAGAATGGATGACATCTCTAGGAGAAAAGTAAGTTCAGCATTTTTTTTACTGACACGTACACACACAAACTCACGCCTTTTCAAAGCCGGCACTACATCCTAAAAAAATCAAAATGTACCTATTGTTTTCTTTAATTATGAAACCGGGGAAAATTGCATTTATCATGTATCATACGCTTGTTGCTATGAATCAACGGTCTCAGCATTTAATTTAATCATGCTTGTTCACGCAACATGCTTATTTTAAAGCACGTTTCACAACTTGATAGGTCATCCATAAATAATTATTAGAAACATTTTCACCCTCTATGGTAAGAAAGTAGAATTATTCGTTATCATTAAAAGAGCTACCTTCGTTTTGCTGTGAGAAGTGACATATATCAGCCATCTTGGTGCAATATAACAATAAAAGACTTTCGAAAGGGGAAATCCTGATTACAATTTTTTTTTATTTAGACCTTTCTCGTTGCTGCGGAAATACCACGCTCCACAATTCAGATACAGATTCTTTTAAAAGATTAATTTCTGCAAAGGTGATCAACTGGAGAGGACAATCTTTGGAGTATAAGATGGTGTAAATTTCCTGGTCAACTAAGACCCTACCAACAGTGTCACACGTTTTTTTACAAATTCAGAGGTATTGCTTCCTGCTCTCCTTCTTCTGATTCATCTAGTTGATTAGGTTACTTGGGCGCAGTATGTGGTCACTTTGATCGCGGTTTCAGAAGCGTTCTTTACATCCTCAAATGTGCAGGAGTGTCCAAAGTGTTCCTACACTTTGGACACTCCAAAAAGTGGGCCATAATTATGCCAACCTCGATATAGTCTGACGACACAGCCGATGCCGTGTACGAAGATATTGTTAAAGCTATTGAAAGCCTATTATAATGTTGTTATGGGGGCCTTCAATTTGAAGAGTACAGACTATCACTTATCGACTCGGTCTGTTTACCGAACTGTATTTACTATGAGGGACAAAATCCGTCGCCACGATATTTATGTACCTTGCAGAGTTAGTTAGTCAGCTAAAATGGCAGTAGGTCTTTGACAAAAGGCTTCAGATCGTCAAGCGTAAGCGTATAGGTTACGGAAGCAACAATAACCTGAAAAAGGCATTACTGTTATGTTGTATTATTACTAACCTACCGGTCAAAAGTTCACAAAACACCTACGAAATTAGGGTCCAATTTATAACAGACTTCGTACATAATCTATGAATCACCACTTACTTTTGACCCCTGACACAAGAGTCACGAAGTTGTAGTGATACCATTAGGCGAATATGTTAAATTAAGTAAAAGCCGCGCGGTACAACAATTATTTCGCAGAGGGACACATTTGTGGGGCCAGAGGTGACTGCGAGGGTAAAAATTATCTGTATACTGCGTTCGCGATTTAGTATCCAAACATGTAAACAAAAATATGTTTTTGGAAAAACAACTTTAATAAAAACTACACATAAAGTTCAGTTTGCATTATATCTTCTAACATTTTCATGGTCTTTTTCAATAGTACTGTAGTCATTCTAAAACCAACTTGATTTACACTTTCATAAAGTTGATATTTGTTTGAGTGAAAATAACATCAATTGGAAACAAGGATTTGAAGACACTTTAGGTAGGTAGGAACTACCGACAGGTAATAATATTATGAGTGTGTCTCACGTAGCTTAGGTGACAAGATGCGACAAAGTCACGCAATGCGACGATATCTTTCACCTTCGTAGGACTATGAACACAGGAATCTATTCATAGTCCTCTGACAGCAACACAAGCAACTACCAACCAGCAACCTTATTGCAACGAAAATAAAGATAAATCGAAATCGAAATTGTTTATTATCTAGGTAATACATAAGCAGGTACACACGTTAAACACAAATTAAAATGTCATTTGTGGCTTAAAATATAGTAACAGAATGCGCGAAAGATAAGTCTGCACGTACTGGTGGCGCTGGCGTGCTTAATTCTTCACTGTAAATTTTAAAATATAAAATCTATACTAAATAATTTAACTTGTAATAATATTAAATAATTATATATTTAATTTTACCTTACATAAACGACAAGACAGCGGCATATTTATTAGTTCCGATTTCAGCCGCGCACAGATTTATCTTGCGAGCACTGCAACTAGGTTCCATTAGTGTCAGTTCACAGTGAGGGGGTCCGGGATTTGATTTTCAGAGTAGGGACTGTTATTTTTAGAGGTGATGCAAAATGAGAGGTCAAGTAGTTACTTTACCAGTTGTGAAAGGACATTTATGGTATAGAGTAGCTTTTTTTTAAAGAAATATTCAAAGAGTATAATAATTAATAAGTGAGGAAATATTGCCAATGTGAAGCTACATCAAAATCAGTTATGTAAAGTGACAATCTGGATTGAAATCCTCACATAAAGTTATAGTGATGAAAATTTGTTTTATATATTTATTACTAGCTTTTGCGGCTTTGCCAGCCTGTAGGTCGGGAATTAACCCACGGGAATGTACCACCGGGATAAAAAGTCCTCCGTGGTAAAGTATTCTATGTTCTGACCCAGATTATCCAAATTCAAATTTCATCGAAAGTAGGTAATAGAAAAACAGAGTTACTTTCACATTTAAAATATTAGTATGGATACTGTAGTATACTGCCAGCAAGTACATAATGTGGGCGACACGATGTTATACACTGATAAGACGTGTTATTACGTGTTATCTTTAAAATTATGTAAGGGTTATGAGGCACCAACAAACGTGGTTACGTATACAATGTGCGATACGTTGACTTGACTCTCTGAACCGTTTACAAAAGTGCTAACATTATACATAAGTTAATATTTTAAACGCAAAAGTAACTCTATGTGTTTGATACCTTTTCACGTCTAAACCACTGAACCGATCGTTAAAAAATGTAATAGATAGGTAGCCTGGAACCTGGACAAGGATATATACTACTTTGGCTACTGTATATTTGTAGTAAAAAATGATATAATTCAAAATACACGCAGACGAAATCGTGAGGAAAGCTAGGGAGTATAATATCTTTACATCAATCAATATCTTTAATTCCTGAAGCATCTGTTTGTAATGTCAAAATAACAACTTTTTACTAAATGCAAATGAAAGTATATATGGCACTCATTAAACAAAAAAAATAACAATTTTTTAATTTTTGGCTGTCTCTCTGTCTGTCTGTTTGTTCCGGCTAATCTCCAAAATGGCTGGACATATTTTGACAAAACTTTCACTAGCAGATGGCTGATAATACCTATAAGGAATAACTTAGGCTACTTTCATTTTATTAGAAAAATAATTAGGGGTACACGCGGGCAACCGCAAGTTATTAATAAATTTCTATTTCAGTGAACTATTCAGAACACTGCATAGTGAAAAACCGTATATAACCCCAGTAATTAACAGTCACCGGAATATCAGGGTGCTTCATAATATTGTTAACATCATAATCTACCAATCCTAAACACAGCAACACTGGTTGAAGGCGAAAATGGGAATGGTGATAGTATAGTTGACCTCGATCACTTTTGACAACAAATCATTTTTTTTTTATTATTATATTGAATATGGGTAATACATGAGGTGATCAACCAACAACTTCCAGTAAACTAAAACTGCACTAAAGCTTTGGTTCCCTAGGAAAGTGGTTCCGTCATATTATAACGAACGTCATGACAATCTGTCATTTTCCTCAGCATCTAACCTTTAAACGAGCAATTCTCGTATATATATAATCTGAATCTCGGAAACGGCTCCAACGATTTTCATGAAATTTTGTGTGCAGGGGGTTTCGGGGGCAATAAATCGATCTAGCTAGGTTTCATTTTTAGAAAACATCGATAAAAAAACCGAGCAAAGCTCGGTCATCCAGATATTTTGATATTAAGTCGAACCTCGCTACCCAAAGATTTAAATCGCTAGTAGTACTTAGTAATTAGTCACAAGAAAAAGTGTCCATACTGAGAAGAGTGATAAGATAAGATAAGATAATATTTATTTTGTAAAACATGAGTACAGTAAGGTCTTATAATCAATATGAGGTGGCTACATGTTTTGCCATTTATGGCGTACAAAATTAGTTGAAATATTAAAACAATACAAAAAAAATGAATTAAAAATAAATTGCAATGTCAAAATTTTTATTAAATAGAAATTACAATGTCAACATTTATTTTTCATTCAAAATTACAATATTAATGTCTAAATTCAATTCACAATCACAATGTCAAAATTTAACGCGGTAGGGTGAATCTAACGATTTAAATCTTTGCAACTGCCATAATTTTCATGACAGCCGTCACTGGCGGCCGTAAGTGGCGGCCACCGCTCTTCTAGGAAACCGTAGTTTAAGGTTGAAACTATCTAAAGGTCAGCGCACACTGATGATTTACCATTTTGTGTGTGTAATCTATATATCTTGTTACCACTAGATAGGTACGTACGAATTTACGTTGGTTTTAAAATACCCTGCCCCACCGTCCACCGATGTGCGCTGGCCGATGTGCCCTGACTGTAACTGTCACATAGACAAATAGACATTGTCGTGCAAATGATATGCAACCCGATGATAAAGCAATTACGAGCTGACCCATAATACTTCTTCACACGAGTTTTTACACGAGTAAAAAGTAGTAGTACTGTTCTATACGTAGAGATCCAACAATTTCCATTTTATTATATACATGTCACCGTAAGATTGTGAGCACCGTTGGTTTATTAATCTATCGGTATTATTTCCGTTAGATCATAATCTGTCGAATAATTGTGAACTGGGTGAAATGGGTTAGGTTAGGTTAGAACTGTGACCAACCGCGCGCGTGCCGAGCGAGCGAAGCGAGCGGTGCCGTGGCAGCGGCCGGCGAGCGCTACTTCCAAGTTGCTCGCAGCCACGCAGGCTATTTAATATTAGCGCAAGGTGCATTATGTCGCAAACACATAATCATAATTTGTCAGTTTTTCATGGATAGATTATAAAACTATCGAAAAATGATGCGTTAAATTATAACTGCTTTGTCACAGTTCACAATTTTTCGACAGTTTATAATCTAACGGAAATAATACCGAAGGATTACAAACTAACGAAGTTTGTAATTATACGGTGACATATATAAGTTATTAAAATGCATGGCTATGTGTTCTACTAGCCTTGACGAGATTTTCCACTCAGTGAGCCGTTTGTATAACAGTGTGTGCGACCTCCATGCACAAATATAGCCTTGTATGCGCTTATAGTATGCAAGGACTTGTTTATTATGTAAACGTGATATCACGTAAACTGGATGCTTTGTTTTTTATTAACATAACAATAACATCACGCCTGTAATTCCCCGAAGGGTCAGGCAGAGGTGTACCTTAGAACACTCACATTTCGCCAGTTATGTTTAAGTCCCATGTGATAGGGGGCGAGCCTATTGCCATCAACCGGGCACAAATCCAGACTCCAGACAGCTGCTAAGAAATTCCTGATAGAAGAACCCAATAACACTTCGCCCGACCTAGGAACCGCAGCCAGGACCTCATGCTCAGCAGTAGCTTTTTCGACGACTAGTCCAACGAGGCAGTCAATTTAATTTTTTTTTAGCTTATTGTCTTCTCTTAGTTGGAAGTCAGTAGAAATTTTCTTTAAAGAAGTGAAGTTTAAATAACTTTACTCAAGCTACCGCACATAAGCGCTAGCACGAACACGCGAACTACACGTAACGTATATTCCAACGATTTTTGAATCGAAAACAAAACTATCCGGTAGCATTTTATTGTTACACATTTTTGCAATAATCACAATAAGTATCGCCTATAGATATGAAATATTATGTGCGAAACTAGTATTTTCAATTTTATAAAAACCGGCCAAGTGCGTGTCGGACCACGCACAATGAAGGGTTCCGTAGTTGGAATGAATTTATCCCAAAAACAAACTTAACTTTGTAGTTGAAAAATATGTTCTCCCATACGGAATGTATGGGAAAACATGTTTTAGCAACTGCAATGTGAAGTTGGTCGATTATTACTCGTTAACTTGTAGAGCCTACTTAGCTGTGATAGTTTTCCTTTTAATTTCGTTATATAAACTACTGCTGTGATTTTTTTCACACATCCAAAATCAACCATTTAGCAGGCAGGGCGGGGGGACACTTGACTCTAACAAAAATTAGCACTTTAAAGCTTAGTATTTCGCAAATGGATCCTTGAATCCAAAATGGTTTTCACAAACTCACAATTTTTTGAGGGACCTTTTCAATGATACCCCACACCATGGGATAAAAAAAATAAAAAACATCACCACTTTACGTGTAGGAGAGGTATCCTAAAAAAAATGTTTTTCAAAATTTTGTTTTTTCCACTTTGTTGACGTAATTAATATGTATACCTATGCCAAATTACAGCTTTCTAGTACTAAGGGTCTCGGAGCTAGACCGCGGACAGACAGAGAAACAGACAGACAGACGGACGGACATGACGAAACTATAAGGGTTCCTTGTTTACTACGGAACCCTAAAAAACGTTCGAATTTACATGACATTGACGATAGGTACGCGTCTGTGCTAGGCCCATACAGTTAGAAAATAAACTCACAAATACTTTTTTTTAATCTAACATTATTAACTTACACCTAAAGGCCGCGATATAAATATACGCGGCGCTAGTGTCTATGTAATTGCATCGAATTGCATTAAAAAAAATAATTGACTTCAGCGCGAACTTAGACTGTGGTGCCAAACTGACGCGGCGTCTAGTGGCAATTTCAAAACAAATGAAGAACTTTTTCTTGTACAATCAATCCTCTTTCCACCAATCATCGCCCAACATGGCTCCTCGATTAAGGTAATAGTAGGTTGCATGTGATATGGGGCACGAGATTAGATGGCAATCGTCCGGAATCGCGCGTAGCTGCACGGTACTAAAGTGCTGCAGCAAACAACTAGCAACTGCATGACAGTTCGAAGGTCCGTTGCACACTATTGAACGCTCCTCTTGTTCCTACAACTTGTAAGATGATAGATAGAATGTTCGTACACATTCACATTGTTTGTGAGGTCGTTTAGTATTAGTCAGTGTAACCTCTCCTTAACTTTCGTTGTTTTGAGCAGCGCCTCTTTCGGCGAGGGGTATTGTTTTAACTTTTGAGTAGGATTTTCGTAAACAAATGCGGGTGTGTGTGACGGGTTTCCACTGGGATCGCTTAGAAGTTCTAAGGCTATGTTGTTGTTAGTTTATTATGAACTTATTTGCAATATTTTTTACATGGAGGAGGTACTTTTTTCGATGCATTAGCTAGATAATATACAGAATACTTTTTGACTGTCTTATTGGTCCAGTGGTCGTACTAATGCTGAGCATGAGGTCCGGGGTTCGATTACAAGGTCAGGCAAACTGTTAGATTAGATTTTTCGATCAGGAATTTCTTAGTAGCATCCGGAGTCTGTATTAATTGTGCCCGGTTGATGGCAAACGCTCGCTTCCCTATTATATGGGACTTAAAAACATAACTGACGAAATGTGGATGCACACCCATCTCACACATCTCTCCCTAACCTTTTGTGGATTACAAAAAAAAAAAAAAATATAAAAATTTGCCCGTATTGTGCCTCTGCAGGGTATAGGCCTCCCTTTCCTTTTTTCACTCAACCCGATCCTAAGCCAATATGGACCAATCCCTCCTATAAGCGTCAAATTCGTCCCGCCATCTATGCCTGGGTCTCCCACGATGCCACTGGACGTTTTCAGGAACCCAGGTCTTAGCCCAAAATGCATCCGACATTCGGCAAACGTGTCCGGCCCAGTCTCACTTAAGCTTGGCTGCTTTTTGGTTGACGTCAGTAATTTGTGTCTTAGAGCGCAGTATCGTGTTCCGTATCCGGTCGGTAAGTCAAACTCAAAGGATACTGCGCTTCATCGCTCGTTGGCAAACCTCGAGCCCGGTCCTCTGTTGAACTTTCAAAGACCAGGTTTGAGCGCCGTATGTAAAGATAGGGAGAATGCACATGTCCATTAATTTGCGTTTATGGCAAATTGGAAGATCTTCTTTCATAAGGATTTTCATCGATATCGCTCTTGTGTGGATTACAAGCATGATGTTACATTTTGCGATAGAATACTTTTTACTGTGCGAAGATTATGTTGAAATTAGTGACGACACAATTTTAGTTAAAATAGCTGAATGTTTTTTTACATTCTAAAACCTAAAGGAAGAATTAAAACAATAAAGTCACTTTTAAAGCAAACTACCCTCCAATTCTATTACTTAATTTATGTATAAGGTTTACTTTCACTGCGACCGTGCCTGATTCAGGGCAATCGATGGCAAGCCACGACAATAAATTATAATGTAGGTACCTTTATTACCTAATTTACAAAAAGGGTTAGAACATCATGTTTATCATTCTTTTAATGAGCAATATATTTCTTAAAATGTACTATGTTTCATTAAATATTGATGCTTGCGACTTCTTTGCATAGTAAGTTAACTGGTTTGTTTTTTAAATTTAGTCCTTGTGTTATAAATAACCATTGATAGGGTTTTTCAATCGTCAGTTAACTTTTATCTGAAGTATAAATAATGTAGTTTGACATATTTTCCATACAAAAGATGTCAAACTGTTATATTTATTACCAGAATAAAGTTTATCTGAAGATTGAAAACTCGGCCCCTAGTGAACATTAATTTCATCCTCTAATTATTAAATAGAATAGCCTGTGTATTTTGTAAATCCTATACTATTAAACGAGCAATATTTGTATATATAGATATATATTTGTAATCACGTTCTCAAAAACGGCTCTAACGATTTCAATGAAAGCTGCAGCATAGAGGTTTACGGGCGCAAAAAATCAATCTACCTGGGTCTCATTTCTGGGAAAATTCGTTTTCTCCGTATTTTCACCCGAGCAGAGCTCGGTCGCCCAAAAATTAGAACAAGATGCTATCTTAGAACCATTATTCTTTTATTCTTATATCATTACATAGCAGCATGGAATTAGTAAGTGCCTTCTATCATGGCAGCATGGAATTAGTATGAACTATCGTATACTATTAAATGAGCATTCGCTATTTTTACCAGAGCAGAGCTCGGTTGACCAGGTACTTGTGCATTGTGAAATTAGCATCCGCCCCTTCTTCGCACGGTTATGGTGACTTGACAAAACATCAAGAATTCTTTATTATGTGTAATTTTAATAACAATGAATTTTAAAATACATATAAACCTTCCGGAATTAATTCTCAAAATGTTGGTGAAAACCACATCAAAATATGTTGTGCAGTTTATAGGAACAACGCGATCACACAGACACGAAAATGTATAATAATATGTAAAGACACACGGCATCAAAGAGATAGAGCATAAAATTTCAGCTTAGCTGACCCATAAAAGCGATACACCTTGTCAGGTGTATCGCTTTTATGCTGTGTCCAGCGCTCACAATATTTCCTTCAAAGTTTCTAACTCGACATTTTGTTTTCAGAGCTAAAAATACAAAGTGAGCAACTTTACACTGCCAAGGAAAATATCGTTTGCTACAACTTTGTCTAGAACGTTCGATAGTTATGCAAATCGGTTGGCATCGTTGCACTAATTGCTTTATGCACTTAACTGTGTATTTGGTGTAAAGGTTATGTAAACAGGGCATGTGTATGTATGGTTTGTGTAAACACGTCGTGACTTCACGGCCCAACGGCTTGCATGACGCTAGGCGTCTTCCAGTATAATATCTGTTTTCACTAACTTTAGACGACACTTAAATATAATGTGTAAACATAAAGCAGTTACTTAAAAATATTATTATCAGCAACCCTTCGTTACGACACCGATTCGCCGATGGGAAATAGGCAACAGATTTTTAACAATATTGACAAACACCCATCGGTCCATAAACCTAACTCTTTCCTTAAAAACTACTTGCATGGGACTAACTGCAAATGGGACTAACTGCGAATGGGACCAACCGCGAATGGGACCAACCACGAACGGGACCAACTGTGAATGGAACCAACTGTGAATGGGACCAACTGCGAATGGGACCAACCGCGAATGGGACCAACCGCGAACGGGATCAACTGTGAATGGAATCAACTGTGAATGGGACCAACTGTGAATGGGACCAACTGCAAATGGGACCAACCGCGAATGGGACCAACCGCGAAAGGGACCAATGTGAATGGAACCAACTGTGAATGGGACCAACCGCGAATGGGACTAACCGCGAACGCGGGATGAAGTGCGAATGGGACGAAGTGCGCATAACCCTTAAAAAACCACAGACACTTGTAAAAAATTTAGATTTTGAAGTTTACGAGTTGCCCACTTCTTAGCATGTCGTTGATAAATATCACTCGAGGTTATTCTTGCTTGGATTGGAACTCAGCAACGCTAACACCATTCACTGACGCAAACTTAGGTAAGGTCCTCACGTGAACAGCTGGTGACAGGGCATGCTGCGCAAAATGAAAGCTTGGCCATAGTCTGCCTACTGAGAAATGAATAGTGAAACGGGGGTGGTTGCTAAGCATACTGCTTACGCTATTTAACCTAAGTGTATATTCAATACATACGTAGTTATTGTGATTGACTGATAGACAACTCACAGCCAATCAATCAACGTGTAAACATGAAATTGAGGAAATATAGGAATACTTTCAATAACGAAGTTTTATTATAATTTCAATTTTGAAGTGAAAACTTCTTTAGGCGTGCTGGGCATTTTTGAGATGGGACTAAACAATTGATTTCGTGACACAATGACGACACCTCATTTTTGAAAACGCGATTGTGCTCTTTATTCATATTACGTTACGGATCAATGTTCTATGCAACTATTTTTACTTTAAAGGTTTCGGAAGTATTATTTTTTGTAAACTTGATTATGCTCTTTATTTAGATAAGGTTACGGATCAATGTTCTATACAAGTATTATTCTTCCACCAAGGCGATCTTGTTCAAGTTTTCACTTCTGTCGGCACTCCCGGAGTGTTATTTTTTGTTGCACATTAATTTTAACAATTTATTTACACTAGATATTATTACACTAAGTACTAAATTGAATAATTAACAATATAAATAAAAACAAAAGGTCACTTAGGGGTTGAATGAGACTCAGGTTGCAGTTTGTGTAGAATATTCTGACTATCTGATTTTCAAAAACTGACGGCAACGTATTAAATAAGATGTCTGCACACCCTAGACACCTAAATATACATTTAACCTAACGCAATACTGACCTTCGCTACTGCGTCAATTTTAAGGAATTAACCATTCAAGCAACTTAAAACTACTAAAGAGCTTTGCTCACACAAAGTACTTCTATGATAAACGACAATAATACGAAAAGCACAAAAACACAGCACTCCTCCCCGGTATCGAACCTAAGACCCGTACGCTCAGACCACTAGAGCTACCAGATTTCCCAAATGCAAATGTTGCATTTTACTGCTGTAACACATTGGTGTTGCCACCATACGATTTAACAGCAGCTGAGTCGACTTGCTATTCACTAAACCGCAAATGTGCATCGCAGAGATTTGCATACAAAACAGTTCGCCACGGTCTCCTGGTTGAAAACCACCACACCGAGCTTTCACTTGTTTGGTATTTTCAACCCGTTCAATAAAGGAATATTCAAGCTGAAGTGAATCCCGCGTGGGGTGAAGGAGGCGACTGCGCTCCTCGATTGTTTTAATGATTAGGAACTCTTCACGCGACTATTCGCGTCTGGTTGAACTCCTGCATACTAATTTGCTAACGCAATCGGTGCGAGCGAATTTTGTCCCGCATCCCACTTTAGTTTGGCTAGGGATCAATGCCCAAATTGTGTAGTTTCACCGACAGTTTCCGGTTAAAACTTACAAATCATGCATGAGTTAGTTCATCTTCTCTTTATGCTTACATTAGTTTCATAGCTTAACAAAGCCTTTCGTTGTTTTTAAGCATTCACAGGACTCAATTGCCTCCAGAATATTTTAAAATACAATTTCAATAGATTACGATTGGTATTTAAACTTAACACATTTAGTGGCATGAGGAACAGGGTGTAAAGTTCACTCATCCACCATAGAAAAGGGAGGATCCTCCGACCAGACGGGTGTTGTGTCTGGCGGGCAACTGCCTATCAGTTTGAAGTTGAAATCTTGTATGTATGTCGATCGCTCGGTAAACTCTAACTGCATGATGCAGGATTTGTGTGACGTCATGTCTATGATGCGTAGTTTGTATGTGGCGGTGTAACCGCTACACACACATAGAAATATTCAAAAGCCTTTCAAGAGTAGAATAAGAATAAATGTATTTGTTTAATATTATATAGAAGACCGAATAACCACTACATAATTATTTATTTTATCTGTAAATATTTTGACAATCAGTATGTTTGGTCGATGGCTCCCAAGGTACTCGTAAGGACCAGGTAGGGACCTACGAGAACAGAGATTTGTATTTTGGAAGATCATTTCAAAAAATAAAACAAATGATAACAGTATTACCTATACATCTTTATTTCACAACTGACATCAAATATGACCTCATAAAATATGAAGATAAATAAAACGATGGATTAGTGTGAGTCAGCACTATTGGCATATTGAAAATATACTCTTTAATATTGAGCGCTATCTCAAAGAAATAGACTCATTCTTATTACCTATTTACTGATGCAGACAACAACATCACAACAACACACATCGATCTTAGGCAGTTGTCCCACAGTAGCAAGTAGAGTTAGCAACTCACTCAGGCCAAAATTACCGCTATTTGGTCTCTCGGCGTAGATTCTGACCACCAAGCGAGCATCGCTGAGCAAGTGTCGCTGAGCGAGTATTATCTTTGATAGCTCGAGAATGTAGCCGATAGTTAGTCGCTTCGTCGCCAGCGGTGGGACAACTGCGATAAACATTTGTAACTTATAACTACTTTCTGTGCAAAAAAAGAACTATTCTATTCTATTCACACTTCTTCTGCACGAGTTATTTTCTTCGTAAAACTGGCTAACTTCGAAAAAAAAATCCTTAATTGGGTAAACGGAAATATGTCATGTATGGTAAAAGATAAGCCAATTTACAAGAGCTGTTTTAGAGTGCTTTTATATTTTCACTCATTGAATGCATTGCGCATAGAATAATACCATAGACTACAATAACATAATTATCGACTGGCTTGTTGATTTATTGGTCGCGATTCCCAGGTCAGTTTTCCCGTCAGGAATTTCTCATTAGCAGCCCGCGGTCTGTATTTGTGCGCTGATTGATGGCAATAAGCCCTAGTACATGGGATTTAAACATTACTGCCACCTCTGCTTAACTCTTCGGGGAAAACTGGCGTGGTAATAAGTTAACATAGGCAGAAAAAAACAACATTAAACTTAAGAAACGGCGGTTTCCATATCCCATTTCAACTCAATAGTACACCACAATATGTAGGTACTTACTTAAATTCGTAAGTCCCCAATTTTGTCGGAAAAGTGGACGAGCAATAACCGACCCGTTTTTCGAAAAATCTCAATAACCAGTTCGCCCGAACTTCTGTGGAAGCCTCAAAACACGTTAGTGGTTAAACTGTGCTTATTGCCTCGAAATAGAGGCGCCTCGAACTAGAAAATGGCGCCGATTTTGTAGGGCACCCCGTGGCAAACCTGTAAGTGCCTTGCGAGTTGCTTTGGTCTCAACTAGCGAGGCACTTTAATGGTTTCTACACTTTCAACGCAATATAATTTATAGGTAAACTTCTTCACTTATGGGTCCACTAGACTCAAAATAGCATTTGTTTTCTTATTGCAACGAAGCCACAAAATATCAACATTGCATAAACAACCCTTGACTATTTCCGTTGACCTATGTTTTACTTAAAAAACACGAAAAAAACACATTATAGTATGGGTTAAGTTTAAATTGCACTTTTTATCATTCTGCCTAAATAAATGATTGGTTTACGACTGTATCATTTTATATTTGTAATTAATTTACATTTATTTTAGATAATAATTCAGTTTAGTCGCGAACTAAAGCCTTAACCTTATCCCAAAATCACATTAATGTGAAAAAGGCAAAAACTTGAAAAATATGTACACAACATTAACCAAATTAAAACATCACACACTCCTGTCTCCATTGAATGCTTGCATTAGGCGTTCTAATTGTAGAACAACTATTCATAGTTCCACATCGCAGACATAACAGCTTTTATGGCACTATTTAAAACATATCTCTGCCATTAGAGTGGCGACTCTGGCATGACAGCTAGCGTTGCCATACGGTTCACACTCAGCCGGTCGGCCATGCCAAGAAGTTTGGCGTAGGAACTTGGCCACACTTTAAAAACAAACTAGATGTATTTAAAACTATTTTTCCATAAACAAGAGCGTCTGTTTTGCCGGGAAACTGTGTATTGAACTATGCTGTTTAGAGTGCGTTTGGGCGGTTTTGTTGCCAGCCAATAGGCAATAGGAAGGGTATGCATAAGTTTTATTTATTTATTTATTTAATAAAGCACCAAGTCCCAATACACTAATCACAATTACATACAATTAATTAAATTCATTACACCAATACAAAATAAGTACATTACAATTCATTAGACCATTAAAATAATATATGTAAATTAAATTAAAAATTCCAAACAATCACAAAATAAATTACATTAAAACTACGGTTTTCTAGAAGAGCGGTGGCCGCTACTTAACGGCCGCAATGACGGCTGTCACTGAAAATACTGGCAGCGGGGTTAGATTTTACGGTTTCAAAACATACTCTCTAGGAAAACACACCAACTTACTTTCATAAGTAACGCTTCAGTGACGTCATTCACAGGAAACTTGCAGACGCTATAATGGTGGAGCGCTTTTCTAAGTAAATGATAACATTATGATAGTTTTTTTTTTTTTTCTCTTGTTAGATACACTGTCCACATCTTCTACGTTAACTATTTCAATGTCCACCAGAGATCAGTTAGATTTAATCAGACTTAATGATGAAACTATTATTTAGTAACAACATAACATAACATAACATCACGCCTTGTTTCCCCGAAGGGTTGCAATATAATTTATAAAGAGTGTCCATGGAGTTTGTTGCCAGTTCTACTCCATAAGTACCTACTACAGTTTCGAATGGGCAACTAGCTTCATAGTCGTATTTCTTACTGATCGACTCATTGACAATTCCAAAGTGCCTGTAATTGGTTTGATTGAAATAAATGCTTTGAGTTTGAACTTTCGGGTCGAACAAAGTGATATTGGGTTTCGCAATTTGGAATTTCTCAGTATCAGCCCAGAGTCTGGGTTGTGCCCGATCCTGACTGATGACAATAGGCTCGAGCCCTATTACATGGGACTTAAACATAACTGGTGAAATGTGGGTGTGCAATAGGTGCACCTCTGCCAACCCTTCGGGGAATACAGGCGTGATGTTATGTTTTTTTATCGTGTTTGTTAGTGACCCTAAGTTTTCTATCGATCTGTGGATCGCCCGCACTCGTGTCTTTGCTCGATGAAATGTTACACAAATTCGCTCATTTCTTTGCAAAATCAAGTTGTAACAAAGCGTTGGGTGTCATGAGAACGTCCAGTTCGTAAACAAGTCAATGCTCTAGTTTATAGACTGCGGAATTGACCTTCATTTTTAAAATAAATATAACTATAACTCAAGGGTACAGCAAATCAAACACAGAAGCAATAATGACTCGACGCGTAGCGGATCGAAGATAAGCTACGACGTAGCGCGCGTAGCAACGTAATCTTAACATCAGCTACGCCGTAGCAGGCGTGGATCTTTCTCGACAGGTAGCAGGGATATTATTTATATTCCTATAGAAATCGATAACGTGTTTGTACATAACGCTGATTGTAAAAAAATAAATTGTGCGACTCTACACATCACAATACTCCCAACTCTATATCTTTTCATCACAATGCCTACCATTATCGATAGAAGGTACCTGGGCGACCGAGATCTGGTGTGGTGAAAATAGAGAATGTTCATTTAATCGTATAGGAAAGTTTCCATGTATAGTACCTACTTATTCCATGCTGCCATGATAGTAGGTACTTACTAAATCCATGCTGCCATATCATTATTCTAATGCCATTATTCAATATCTGTAGTGCTATTCTGTAAAAATCTCACCGTGATATCTTAGGTGAAGTGAGTTGCCAATAGTGTCAATCTTTAGCAACTGACAGCTCACTCCACGCTCACTTCACCTAAGATAACACGGTGAGATGGTTACAGAATAGCACTAGTGTTTCTAAACTTTGGGTGACCGAGCTATGCTCGAATAATACGGAGAAAACGAATTTTCCCGGATATGAGACCCAGCTAGATCGATTTTTCGCCCCCGTAAACCCCTTTATTGCAACTTTCATCGAAATCATAAAAGCCGTTTTCGAGAACGTGAGTACAAAATATATATATACTAATATGTATATACAAATATTGCTCGTTTAATAGTATAGGATTACGTACATTGTATCTATACATATGAGAGACAAAAATCGAGCCCTAATTAACTGTTAAGCTAAGCAGTAACTGATGCTGCGACATTTAACAATAGAACCGCTTAGGTGTGATTTTAAAACCAATCTGTACATTAATTTTCGATTGATTGCATCATTAATATATTGTTGTATTATACTTAAATTTTTATTTTATTTTTAAGTATTGTCTCATTTTGCCAAATTATTGGTGCGCAAGAAAGCAAACTTCACCGTCTACGAAGCAGCAGCAACATTATCCAAAATGGATAAGGACAGCCAAATCCATCGGTTAAGTAATATACGAACTAATGATATTAACATAATGAAAATGTAATAAGTACGATTTACACACTAACGTTTTGTGATTGTATGTCTTTGGATTATTATGATTTAGTACCATAAATGGAGTTTTATTTGAATTAAATTATTATTAAATTACCCATGGCATACCGTAAGTTGAAACAATAGTAAATATTGCACCGTCTAAACAAGAATCCTGTCTAAAAATAAAATACCTAAAGTTTTACAAAATTAAATTAAAATAATAAGGAATTAATAATCAAATTCCTGTTTAGACGATGCCAGCAATTTTTTGCTTCAATTTAATTATTTATTTTCTCATCACAAATACTGATTTGTACAGGAAGTGCTTAATCTAAAAATTGGGTTAACATTTGTGAGAGACTGCATTACATAACATCACGCCTTGTTTCCCCGAAGGGTTGGGCAGAGGTGTACCTGTAGTAGGTACACCCACATTTCGCCAGTTATGTTTAAGTCCCATGTAATAGGGGGCACGCCTATTGCCATCAACCGGGCACAAATCCAGACTCCGGGCTGCTACTGAGAAATTCCAGATAGAAAAACCCAATAATACTTTGCCCGACCTAGGAATCGAACCCAGGACCTCATGCTCAGCAGTAGCGCTTGCGACCACTAGACCCGAAAAAGGCATGCACTTTTCCTGCTCCTCCCCAGGAGGTTATGCAATAATTGACTGGCAGAGTGCTGAGTACACCATTTTGGTAGCCTTATTGTCCGCCATATGTTTCAGTGTCTTGAAAATGTATATCAGCTTACGAATCCTAGTGACGAGAATGTTAATATGAGGCTTAAAACTTCATAACGTCCGTTCTTTGAAGGGGCGAACAAAGGCACGAAGGCGGGGCCAAGTAGGTACAAGTATGAGCAGTAATATTGACAGTTGTGGGTGGCAGCAGATTGTTCCTACGTACAAAGGCAATATATTAGGTTTTTGATACATTTAGTGTCAAAATATTGTCATTAAGCCATTGGTATACCTCATTGAGACCATGTTGAGCACTTTGGAAAACGTCTTCCCAACTCTTTCCACAAAAAATAACGCAGTGTCATCCGCAAAAGATAGCAATTTTCCTTGTTTAAGTTGGAGTTGACACAAAACATTAATATACACAAGGAAAAGGCTAGGACCGAAGACACAGCCCTGCGGCACGCCATAGTGCACAGAAAATTCGTCACTAGTCTAGTTGTCAATTTTCACTCGTTGCTTCCTATTACTTAAGTAGTTTTTGAGCAGTTGGAATGGAAGACCTCTGACACCAATTTCGAATTTATGTAATAACAATGGAATAGGGACCGTGTCGAAGGCCTTGGCTAAGTCGAGGAACACCGTAACACACTTCCTGCCACTGTCAATATTAGTGACAATATGGTTAGTGAGTTCATGAACAGCATCATCAGTTGACCTTCCCGAATGAAAGCCAAATTGCATAGGTGAAAGGAGGAGGTTTGTCTCAAGGATGTTCATGAGGCGTTTATTGATCAGTCGTTTTAAGACTTTGGACAACATGGGAAGGATCGAAATTGGTCTGTAGTTGTTAATAAAATCTTTATCTCCTCCCTTGTGAATAAGTTTAACAAGAGCTATCTTTAACGCCACTGAAAAGGTACCAGTAGCAAAGGCCAGGTTGCAGATGTGAGTGAGTGGAGGTGTTAGCAGCTTAACGTAGCGCTTTAAATTTTTACCCGAAATCTGATCCACTCCAACAGCTGCACCCTCTCTCAAGTCCATCACAAGGAGTTGAACCTCCTCTTCATCAGTAGGAAGAAGACAAGTGAGTTTGGTGATGCGGGAATAGAAGACCGGTAGCAACTCGATAGATCGGTGCTACCAATAGTTTCTTCCGCCAGACTCTGTCCAACACCCGTAAAATATTTGTTAGCGTTATCGACACTGCTTTTAGGATTATAAGTTTTGTTCAGAGCCGATAGGAATGGTCTGACTTTTTGTTAGTACTACAGATATTTTAATTACATCCCACAGTTTTTTACTGTTATTTTTTGAATTTTCAATTTCCTGTTTCTCATATATTCTCTTCTGTTTCTTTAGGATAGCGTTGCAAAAGTTTCGGTATCTCATGTATGTCAAATTAAGTGTTTCATCGTTTGGATTCCTTTTAAGCTTTTTATGCAGATTGTCTCTATTACGCATACATCGTAGTAAACCAGTAGTAATCCATGGTTTGTTTATTCTTTTCCTATCACTTTAACCACATGTGAGTTATCCTGAATGGCTTTGTCTAATAAGGAAATGAGTTGATCGGTAGCTGCATTGGCATCACTATAGTCAAGTATCGGTTTAAAGTTAGTTTCATTTATAGTGTGGTCTAATCCGGTATAATTGATACGCTTCATCGTTAAAGAAAGCGCGAAGCGTTTTGTGTGTAGGTTAATAGCAATGCCAACACTTTCCTGATCAGTGACTGAAGATTCCGCTGTAAGGCTTCGAATTTAGTTTTAATCATAGTAGGATCCAGACAAGTGAAGCCATGAGTGGGCCATACCCACTCATGGCTTCTTTATGAGCGGGAAGTATACAATGACTAGCCAAGACGTTGCGGTATTCTAAGGAGCGCTTATCATTAGTGTTAGGAGCTATGCCAATATTTATGTCGCCACAAATGATTATATTTTTGTAGTTGGATAGTTTTTTTAGTAGCTTATCCATTGAAGTACAAAAACCACTCGTCTTTCGCTGACCTGGAGGGCGATAAATTCCGATAATGCAATTAGCATCCATGATGGGAGGTTCCTCAGCAAAAATTTTAAAATTGTTTTTATGGTAGATTCTTCATTTTGAGTGTTATGTGAAGTCGTAGAGGTACAGGTATAACAATCCAGCTCATGTATGGATTGGGTAGACTTGAGCCAGCACTCCGTTAGAATAAGTATATCCCAATCAACGTCCGAGCGAGCCAATAATATATTAAAACCAGGCATGTTACAATTAATGCTCCTTATGTTTTCAGTCAGAATTTTTAGTTTATTGTTTGTTTTCGATTTTAAATCTTCAACTTCGCATGTCATAGAATTGGCCACCAGTAAAGAATCAAGACTGTGGTGAATAGATTCAAGACCAAAGTTATCGAATTTTAAAATAAATTGTCTTTAAGGATGACTTAAGGGGTATAAAATGCACAAAAGATACATCGAACTGTGTACAACAGATTAAAGTGAATCGGTAATGGCGATTGTAAATAGTGTTATAATATGTAAGTGTAAATGAGGCAGTTGTGATTGAGAACTGTGTATGATTTGTGAGTGTATGTCCAGAATTAATTAAATTTAATATTAGAATTACCATGCATACAAGTATTTTATTAGAGCAAATTGCCGTGAGTGAAGTGTTTCGAAGGTGTTCGTTGTTCATTCAAACGGAATTATAATTATACAACATGAGAGCTAGCACGACTTCAGTTGAAATACAAGATAGATGTGTATATTTACCACGTGAAGTTTTCAATATGCAAATTACAGCAATTGAATAAAGAATGGCTTTAAAGAACATAATAGGTGCCTATTATGAAAGCCCAAAAAATTTATGAAGACTAGGATACTAGGAACAAAAAATAATTTACATTTAGTCACATAATAATTTTGAGTATTTCAGCTTCTTCTTGAATACGAATAAGAGCCTGACCCTTCTACTTCTTTACGTAGCTGCGAGTTTATTGTTTTTAACATATCCCCTTCTCATGTAGTACAAACGTTGAGCTTTAGTGGCTAGAGACTCGGAGATAAAGATTGGTTTAGCTGGTCCCAGTATTTTTAGAAGGGCTTAGTAACTTCCATTTTTAAACTGCACTGAAAACTTCGCTAGGTCATTTCATCCAGATTCAGCTCTATTTATGAATTGATCTGATCGATAGTGCATACACTGTAAAAGCCTCTAGAGTAAGGGTGCTTGCATGAAGAAGCGAGTTCCCGGTAAAGTCAAGTTGGTACCGATCGGTGCGGGTAAATTGTCCCTGCTCTCACACCGAGAATCAGACCCGAAAACAAGCTTTTTTATGCAAGCACCCTAAGCTCCCGTACGCACAGGTGGTTTTGTAAAGCGGCATTAGTAAAACGCGCACTAGATTTTTTCAACTCTCAGCCGTGAGTTGAGAATCCAACAGAGCGCATTCCTAGCGTGCTAAAAAGCGCATTGGATTTTCAACTTTCAGCGCCAAGCCGATCGTTCAGAATCCAGTGCCCGGTAAAAAAAGCGCCCGTGCGAACGTGGGCTGACAATATAGTATTAATCCGAAATACATTAAACATTAATCCAAAATGCATTCAACAATACCGTAATCCGTAAAGCACATTACACGTGCTGATGATTCGAACGTATTCCGAAATTAGTCCATCTCTGTTCTGCAGCTTATTACATTTATAGACGAATTTCCGGCTTTCAGGCAAATCTGGAAAATCTGGCCGTCTGTAAATGCCGGGCATTCATTATGACAGAATTGGTGAGGCGGTTTTTGTCGGAGCCGCTATTCACCGGACCGGAACTCGGTAGCGTGATGGACATGACTTTAAATGTAGTTCTGTACATAACATACCTGTGTGTAAAGTTATTGTTCGAGTTTTAATCGAACTTGCAACGAAAATGCATAATTCCATTGAACGTAAGTATGCACTCTTGTTCACGAAAGTGTGGGCCAATTGGCGTTTAGATTTCTTTGGAGACACCACATATAATACCATTATATTGAATTACTTATTTAGATTTAAAAAATTGCCATTTTATTGTAACCAAGTGTTAAAGTGATTCAATATTGCTATTTCACATATATGAAGGCTTTAACTTTTACGAAATAAACCTTATCCTATAAATATGAGAAAGATGTGTTATGTTATCATTACACTGAACAGTAATGTACATTTTACAGTAATGTACATTTTACAGTAATCCCTAAACTCATAATCATTTATAAATGTGAAAGTGAGTTTGTTTGTTACGCTTGAACGCTAAAACGGCTGAACGGATTTGGATGAAATTTGGCACATGGAAAGAAATAGTAATAATTAGAAGTTTATTTATAGAAGTAAAATTTGTTTTTTCATTTATTTTTTTGTGTTTGTATGTAAGGGTAATCTCCGGAACTTCCAGTCAGATTTGAAAAATTCTTTTTGCATTGGATAGTCCAATTCTTGAGAAAGGTCGCGGAAGATGTCGCGGGCAGAAGCTAGTGTTATAATAAATGTATTTAGTACTAAGTAAAAGATATTGGATTTTTATTACACTCCAAAGTCAAAGATAAATCATTTATATAAATAGGCACATATACGACACTTTTGAACGTCAAATAGTATAAAAAATTTAATTGATTCTAGTCGCCCCTTCAAAAGGTAGTTTTCGTATGGAGAAGAATGGGCAAGAAAGTCCACCGTTACTCTTTTAAAATGTTTTACAATATTTTTTAAACATTATTTATATAATAATAATTATGCTTGAAGACTTAGATCATGATTTCTATACCACAATAGGTAAAAAGAATTGGTATAACAGGTAAAAAGATAAATGAAGCAACGACAGATATATTAATTATGTGATAGATATTTTAACAAGTTATACTAATAAGTCAGCGTGTGAGTTCAAATAATCACATAATATAAAATCAATGTCATACAATTAATAAATTATACAATTAAATTAGCAACCAGTTTGATTTTGTCTCGACTCTAGATTGTTCTATGGAGCAGGACCAGCAAATTTCCAAGCATTCTTACCTTAGATATAATATAATCCTGTAATAATATGCTGTTATACAAAGTGTTCTTTTAGTATGAGATTTAAATTTTCTTCTACTTCTCCTCTTGATTTTAAACTAAATACCTAAGAGGGGGTACAGTGAGAGGTACCTGCTGATCAGATTTGTTTTTTGTTGTTACGATGTAAGAGCCATAATGTAAGGTGTACTCACTAGATTCGGCAGTATTTTTGAACAACAAAGCCGACCGATTTCTACACATCTTCGACTTTAATTCGGCTCGTCGCGATCGGCAAACTCGGCTTCTACTCACGTTGAATCATGATGGGTAGGCTCGGCATAATTCGAGGTACGCCGAGCGGCATTTTCCTGAACATTATATCTTCATAAATTCGTTTTTTAATCGACTTTTTTTGTTTGTTACCTCAGAACTTTCGACTGGGTGCACAGATTTTGATGATGTTTTTTTATTTAAAAGTTGGTGCTTCCCTTGTAGTTCCGTATAAATTTTATTAACTTTGCTTGGGTGGTTTTTGAGTTGGGTTCAATAATACGTATTTTTTCCCACTATAGTATATGGATGATATCTTAAGTTCCTGTCACTGTTATTTACATAGCAGGTAGTGGTATTTGAATTTGTGTGGGGTAGGTACCACAACTAAAAACTGAAAAATAAAAAATAAAAACTTTTTACTAAAAAACGCTTTGTTTTTTTTTTATAAAAAGTTTTTTCTAACTGTGCCATCATGCCGACCCGAACAAATGTTTACAAACAAATTCCTTTCCCACATAGCGAGCGCATAATTATCACCTTTTCGAACTGTAATTCGAATTATGAAGTCGGACAAATAAAAAATGAAAGTAAAAATAAACTTCAAGGTGCTCAACATATATTTTCCTTTTTTTTTTGTTTTTTTTGTAATGTGTCCCACTGCTGGGCAAAGGCCTCACCTTTTTCCTTCCATCGTATTTTTTTCCTTAATAATACAAAAGTTCGGACGAAATCCGTTCTCTTTCTTTTACTGCGCTTTTTAATATTCATGTCACAGTGGATTATTTTCATTGCATACGACCATAAAATTCAACTTAATTGCCTGTTTTCACGGAAAACATGAAAAGACGAAAAATACGATAGTTTATCAGTTCATCTTGAATAATAATGCTGTATCGTTGCCTTTATGACCTATAAAACAGCTTAGTAAAATAATACAACAAAAGAGTTCAATAAATTTACTTTTGATAAACATAAAGTACCTACCTACAATCAATAGAAAAAAGTGTACCTACTCGTCATCAACATACAACATGTTATTTATTACCTATACGGTCCTAGCACATTTTTGGAACAAAGTTCAAGGTCAAGATCGCAGTTCCTTCACGCGACTTGCGGTAGGTGTTGACTGGTTTCACGTAACGAAAAAACATTATGACCGAAAGTCAGTTTCAAGGTCTCAAGTTTCAAGTGCAAAAAGTTATTCTTTTTGTTTTTTATTAAAACTAGATTGGATGGCTCTGTATTAATCTTTACTATTAATAAAGGGGCCTCTGTGAGTTGGCTTCGGCCCCTCGTAAGCCTTCCAAACGTCTAAGGGGCCTCTGCGAGTTGGCTTCGGCCCCTCGTAAGCCTTCCAAAGGTCCGGGACCCCTGGGTCCCGAGAAATGTGAAAGAATTATAATATTATAAAGCGGTATAATTTGTTTGTTTGTTTGTAAGTTTGTATGTAGGGGTAATCTTCGGAATTACCAGTCAGATTTGAAATAGTAGATTATTATACGAGGGGCTAAAATAACCTATTCTATCGAGGTAGTTTTACTTCTGAGCTTTAGCGAGGGAGTAAATAGAAACCGAGTTATAATGGGGTGTGTTACACTCTTCTTTTCACTACGATTGCGAGAAAATAAAATAATCCGATACTATATTGTAATCCGATACTAAATAGTTTATTTTATTTTTAAAAATGTACAATTTTTTCAATCTGAATTTTTAAGGAAACTTTTTATCCCGTTAAGCGGTAGTACGTTTCCATGGGATAACCGACTTCCACGCGAGCGAATACGCGGGAAAAGCTAGTTTTACATCAGAATAAAGACTTTTTCGTTTTTGTAGGCTCGTTGGTTACAGACAAAAATAAAAAATGAAAACTTTTTCCCCAAGAGCAAGATATGCTATTTTTTACCCGCTCTGGTACGCTACAATGACGGACTTTTTGAGCAAAAGGAGTGAAAATTTATTTTTGGATTGGAAAGCCCAATTCTTGAGGAAGGTTAGGCTCGCGGGCAGAAGCTTGTACAGTGAAAGGAACTTCGTTCCAACCAGCGGGGTAATTGTGTAACACACATAAAATGACAATTGATTGCAATGGATAAACTGTCAAATTTCAATGTGACAGTTCTTCCACGTTCATTGTGTTATTTATGTTGTAGAGCAGATGAATAATTTTTCAAACTTATGAAAGTAATGGTTTAGCAATATCCTTCAAAAGTGTCGGATTGTGAAAGTGAAGTGAAAGTGTGTTACGCAATTTGGATGAGGGCGTCGCACGAAACCTGACTTTTTTCCTACAGAGGCGAGTTTGTACGTTAGCTTATAACATACAAACTCGGTTCTGTAATATTTGCAACACAAAATAATTATTTAAAAAGTAATTATAAATCGTTACCCTGTGGCATCGAAAGCCGATTATTATTTTTATTAGTTATCCATAAATATGGTTTTAATACTGTTACATAGACTAACTATTCAGATGGAAGTTTGTAGAATACAGCGTTTGGATGCCACCCCTAAATTCAGAAAATCCACCCTGCCATCGCGTTTTACTTTTTTTCGAAGAGAAGTCCTTCTTACACGAGTTAAGCGGGGAGTCGAAAAATGTGTGAACACATTATCTTCAAGCGATGCAATTTAACTTTGCCTCACTGAAGCTTTCACAAGCTTTTATTTCCTCAGCTTTAAACAGCGCCACCTACAGAAACTAGCCCGAACTTTTACATTTTCAGTGCACAAGTCCGCCACCTATGAAATGTTTGGCGCAACTTCCGTATCGTGAAACTGCGAACTTTCACAATTTCCATTTTCAGTGCACAAGCCCGCCACCTATCAAACGCTCGGTGCAACTTTCGTTTCGTGTAACTGCAAACTTTCACAATTTCCATTTTCAGTGCACAAGCGTGCCACCTATCAAACGCTTGTCGCAACTTTCATGCAAACTTTCACAATTTCCATTTTCAGTGCACAAGCGCGCCACCTATCAAACGATTGGCGCAACTTTAGTTTCGTGTAACTGCAAACTTTCACATTTTCCTTCTTCAGTGCACAAGCGCGCCACCTATCAAACGATTGGCGCAACTTTAGTTTCGTGTAACTGCAAACTTTCACATTTTCCTTCTTCAGTGCACAAGCGCGCCACCTATCAAACGCTTGGCGCAACTTTCGTTTCGTGTAACTGCAAACTTTCACAATTTGCCCAAGCCCGCCACAGCGCCATCCATTCAACGCTTAGCGCAACTTCCGTGTCGTGAAACTGCGAGCTTTTACGATTTCAGCACAAGCCCGCTTCAGCGCCACCTATCTGTAGTAGCCAGTAGCTGCGGCTACTGGCCACTAGATGGCGGTAAATCTACTACTCCGTCCCAGTGGCCAGCCGCTAAGCTAACAGTACTACACTGTGACTAGTGCCGCTATTTTCCGCCAGATGTCATTGATAGTATGCAGCAATAATATTGACTGGTCGAGTACCCACGGTATCGTCTTGTACAAACTAAAGGCATATTACTGTATGACTTTATTTAAAAGTTCTGCGGTGGTGTCTACTATGCAATACAAAAATAAACTGAATTATTTTGACTACGAACTTTAAAACAAAACACAAATAATGTTTAAAAGTTTTGTTTATTATCCTTGAGTCTGACTATATCTGACTGCAGCATGATGCATACACCACATTACCATATTCCCTTAAGCCATTAAAGAGTCCTCAATACTCCTCAAGTAGCTATACCTAATGATCTGCTTGTAATAAGTTGTCCATATGAAAACTTTATTATCAACTTACTTATTGGTAATTTTTAACCGTTTCCAAACAAAAGAGGGTTCTTCGAAATCGATATCTATTTTATCATCCAAAATTTTATTTAATAATTTACTGACGTCATACCAGAGATATTAAGTAGGTACAAACATTTGTCTCAGGTACAGTCAGGGTAATGAATTGTTAACCAAATTGACACCCTACGTCAATTTGCCATTTTATAGCCATTCAAACTCAAACTCAAACTCAAAGCATTTATTTCAAATAAACCAATTACAGGCACTTTTGAATTGTCAAGGGGTCGGTCAGTCAGAAAGATGAAGCTAGTTGCCCATTCCAAAGCGTAGTAGGTACCTATGGAGAAGAACGGGCAAGAAACTCCACGGACACTCTTTTAAATCAGAATATGGTAACAAAATATTGGTTACATCATTCATGTTGAAGTTATACATGTGAGAACGATGCAGAACGTTAAAAGCGTCCGTAATAGAAAATAAAACAAATAATACAATTCAAAAATTAAATTAAAATATATTTCATACATATCTACCAAAGAAGTAATTTGAATATACGAACAATTTAAGTTGGTAATCAATTTGCTTAGCAATTAATATCCCTGACTTTACTAAGATATTTTATAAAACTAACTAGCCTGCCAGACGTTGTCCTGTCCAAACATCAATTCATACAAAAATTACCTATCTATAGAAAAAAGCAGTTTCAGCATTTCCCAATTTTTCCAATTCTCCGGGCAACTATTCAAATTTTTCTTTCCCTATAAACCTTATTCAAACTATGAGGAACATGTAAAGAAAAAGCAGACCTGTCCATGTTCTCAAGTGATGCGTCTACCAACGAACATCATTTCATTTGCATTGATTCTTAAAATCGTAATCGATTCTATTGCCTATTAACAGATTCTCAGAAAACTGCCTTCTTGGATATACTAGAAAACAACTACAAAATTTTCAAGTAAAGGATAGTATAACCAATAACCTTTAAGTCCAGTTTGAACTGTTTGAAGTATCAACCTTGAACCGCAGTGGGTCAAGGTTTAAGGTTACAGGGATCACTCTGGAGCGTGTCGCCAACTAAGACGCATAATGATAGTATTACTACCCTGTGAAGCCAAGAGAGTTCTTCTGATGATTTTAATGATTATATTTCTAAAAATACATATTTTTCATGGTCGTCAATCTTTTTTTTTTAATGAACAAACAATGTAATGGTGACCTGCAAAATGAAAAAACCGGCCAAGTGCGTGTCGGACCACGCACAATGCAGGGTTCCGTAGTTGGGATGAATTTATCCCAAAAACAAACTTAACTTTGTAGTTGATAAACATGTTCTCCCATACGGAATGTATGGGAAAACATGTATGATTTTTTGATGATTTTTTTCACACATCCAAAACCAACCATTTAGCTGGCTAATTGCTAATTTTGTTAGAGTAAAGTGTGTGTCCCGGACACTTTAACAAAAATTTGCACTTTAAAGCTTAAAATTTCACAAACGGATCCCTGAATCCAAAAATTGTTTTCACAAACTCACAATGTTTTTAAAGGACCTTTCCAATGATACCCCACGCCATGGGATAAAAAAAAACATCACCACTTTACGAGTATAGAGGAGGTACGCTAAAAAAAATTTTTTTTTCTTAATTTTGTGTTACCACTTTATCGGCGTAATTAATATGTATACCTATGCCAAATTACAGTTTTCTAGTACTAAGGGTCTTGCTTGGCGCTAAACCGCGGACAGACAGATAGACGGACATGACGAAACTATAAGGGTTCCTTGTTTACTACGGAACTCTAAAAAACGCTAGAAAATTGAAATTCCTCGGGTTACCCTGGTGCTTTCGCCTTAAGTCCAGTTTGAAGTACCAACCTTGAACCGCAGTGGGTCAAGGTCCAGACAGTAACAGGGATTACTCTGGAGCGCAGGGCAGGCGTGTCTCTATACTAAGACGTATAGGCTTATGGTATTATTAGCCTGTGAAGCCTTTTGTAATTATGAGTAATCGGCTACTGATTCTAGGATTAGGTAAGTTGTAGGTAGAATACGGTAACTGAGATGGACTTGACTCTGGACGAGTGATAGGAAATAAGGCTATCGCACTGTTTAAAACGCAGATGTATGCCAGTGACCTTGAGTGGTTAGCTTGCATGTTCTGTACTGAGCTCACGCAACGCGTTGTACATCCAGCCAGTAATAGGACTCGCCCATCAAGGAGCGCTGTCCCAAATTAGACGCATTATTAATTTATTATACATAAAACAAACGGTATTTTAATAAAACACGTATACTAAAAGGTCAATACTTAAATTATCTTTAAAATGGTAAAGTTTTTAGAAAAGTACGTTTGAAAGTTTTTGCGTGATTCTCAGTTTTTTTATCCGCGTTAGACATAAATTTACAAATTAATTTCACTATGTAATATAAACATAATCTAAAATATTCCTACATTAAGTTATTAAGAAAATGTTCTAATGTAACATACATTTTTCCAAATCATTAACACTACTCGTTTATACGTGATCTTCAGTATAAAATCATTAAAAGTCAGTTATCGTCGCCTTAATAATATCTATTACAGGCGTGTTCTGTACCCTAATTGCGTTATACACGATCAATCACAATTTGTTTCAATTTGAAACAGATTGCTAATCCATTGCATCATAAATTGAAAAAAAAACTGCTCAACAACGTAAATAACGCAATGAATTTTGTTGAACTGTCAAAATGAAACAAATTTGTCATAATCGTTTACGAAAAGAAGTTACGCAATTAGTGTCTGGTCATTTAGTTATCGTGTTCTGTTAAAAATTAGTAGGAATTTCTATAGAAATCTACAAGTCCGTGATAAGGCATGTCGTATTGTATGGATCGGAATGCTGGGCCAAGAAAAAGACGGATGAAAAAAGATTGCATGTAGCGGAGATGAGAATGTTGAGATGGATGTGTGAAGTGACGAAAATGGATAAAGTAAGAAATGAGTATATAAGGGGAAGTTTAAAAGTGGCGCCAGTGACTGAAAAGTTGAAAGGAAATCGTTTGACCTGGTATGGGCATGTGATGAGGAGAGAAGAAACGCATGTGACTAAAAGAGTGATGAACATAAATGTTGATGGATGGAGCGGGAAAGGAAGACCAAAGAAAAGATGGAAGGATTGTGTGAGGAATGATATGAAAGAGAAGGGAGTGAATGATAGTGTGACGGTTGACAGGGGAGAGTGGAAAAAGAAAACGTGTTGCGCCGACCCCAAGTAACATGGGACAAAGGCAGAAAGGTGATGATTATAAAATAGTTTTTTTTTTCTATTTTTGTACACCTCTCACAATGCTATCTAACCCAAAAGTTGACTGGTAAAGAATACCTCGTGGCATTAAGTCCGCTCATGTACCACTACCTACTTTACTTAAAGATTAAATAAATACTTTTCTGAAAGAAAACGATTGAAATGTCTGCGGGCTGAATTTAAGCACAGACATTTAAAAATTTTTAGGCTAATAACCTAATAAACGATTGAAACCGTCTGCCTCGTTGGTCTACTGGCCGCAAGCGCGAATTCTAAACGTAGGGTGTTGCGTTCGGATCCCAGGTCGGACACAGTGTTATTTTGTTTTTCTATATGGAATTTTTCAGTAGCAGCCCAGGTTCTGAATTTGGTTCCGGTTGATAGCAAAATGCCTCTTTTACACGGGACTTAATAAAACATATCTGGCGTAATCACTACATATTATAAAACAAATTCCTCCCACCGCGTCTGTCTGAACGCGATAAACTCAAAAACTGCCTAACGGATTTTCATATGGTTTTCACCAATGGACGGAATGATTCATTAGAAAGGTTTAAGTGTGTAATAATTGTTGTCTAAATTGGCTGAAATATGACGATGATTGTTGAAGAAGTCGGAAAAAATCATGCCAACTGGGAGCTTTACTTTGCTGCGTAAATCAATACAGAAGAACGGAATTACTCCTCCCTTGTTACGAGTTACGGATTACGGAATTATGCCTCCCGTAGGATATTTTCCGACATCCACGCGGGCGAAGCCGTGGGCAAAAGCTAATTAAAAAATAAAACTGCACATCAGAGAGGATCCACATACTTATTTATTTTCTCAGTCCTTTCCTACTGATGTTTATCAATTTTTTTTTTTTTCTTAGCTATTATTGTCCCACTGCTGGGCAAAGGCCTCCCTACCCTCTTTCCACTTCTCTCTGTCCAGAGCTTCCAAGGACCAATCTTTCTTAAAGGAGTCCAGTTCATCCCGCCATCTCCGTCTGGGCCTGCCGCGATGTCGTTTGCCACTAAGCGGGACCCACTGGGTCGTAAGTTTTTTCAACAAGTGAAGATAAAACTCCACTTACTCCATTGAGGATTACAGGTGTGATTTTACGTAATCTAACCTAATCAATCATTTTTATTTATTTAATATTTTTCAATAACTTCTACATGAAAAATAAATATGACAGTTTGACATAATATTTTCCATACAAAAGCTGTCAAAGCAGAATATATTTTATTCCCCAGAAATGACTATTGAGAAACCAGCCCTGAATAACACCAACTTTTATATTTACAATTTTCCTAAAAAAATAGTGTATTTTTCGAAACCAATGACAATTTTACCTTTTTTTATTTTTTAAATTTAACTTTCAACTCAGGGAAGTTTTTTTTTTGCAGGGCTCAGAAGGTTCAAGTTTACTGCAATTTTTCTAAATTGTAGCTATGCCTATGCGACTTCTAATGTTAGACTAACGCCCGTTTTCACCGACAACTAAGTGACACTTAATTGAATCCCTAAATAAAAGTGCATTGTTGGATTTTCAAATCACAGCGCTGAACCTAGTGTTGAAAATCCAACAGTGCGGGATTCATTTAAATGTCACTTAGTTGATGAAAGCGGGCATTAAAATACATTTCATATATTAGAATATTATATGACTCTGAAATCGTATTTTTTTTGCGCTAGCGACCAACATACGTGGATAAAATTTATTTTTACTGTATAATAATATACTCATATACACACAAACACATAATAATGTACAATCAGAGAAATTAATTAATAAACATTTTTGACCTAAAAATTTAATATTGTCCGTATTCTAATCAAAACTCTTATTCTTTGACAATTGTAAGTAATAACACGGCAAGTTGATGTAGTGTGTCAATTTGATAAACGATTAATTTCTCTGACTATACCTACATATTTGGCGAGGGAATAGACAATGTTATTGTAATAAATTATTATTATATATGTACTTATTCTTTACCTTGTTTTCAGGTAAGTCTCCTTTGTTTTTATAAACTACAGATATTGCAGAAAAGGTAAGGTTAGTCATAAGTTGTTTTCAGGTTTCAGGCATTTTGAAGAACGGTGACATAAAATTTTCCAGTTTTCAGAAATATTTCCAAGCGTCCAGAGTTTACTTAACAAAATGTGAATTGAAATAAAATGTAATTTTTTTAATATTTTCGAACAATTTTAACACCATAAGTATAATAGTAAACTAGCCTCACTAGTCTGTGCCCTAATTACGTAATACAACACAATCAAAATCTGTTTCGTTTTGAAACAGATTGCTAATCCATTGCTTCATAAGTTGGAAAAAAAAATCTGCCCCACAACGTAAATAACGCAATGAATGTTGTTGAACTGTCGAAATGAAACAAATTAGTCATAATTGTTTACGACAATAAGTTACGCAATTAGGGTACTGGTTAACAACACTAATATAAAGTTATAAGTCAACATATGTTACATAATTGCAAATAAAACAGCACCTACTTTTATTTATTCTTATAAAAGAATTGTTGTAAATCATCTAGTTAATATTATCCTTATTATCAGCCAACTTATTTACCATAAGGATTCTGCCAAAACCCCTACATAGACTGGTCTTAACAATTGGTCTTTTAGACCAGTACCTATAAACGAGTCACATTGTGGCGGATACAGCGAAGAGGGGGTCGCTAATAAGTCCTCCTGTGGCAACCCAAGGTCACGCGCATTGCGTTGAATATTTATAGAACGTTGACAAATTAGATTTAAAAAATAATTATGTTAAACTAACTAACAAAACTTTATCATTATTCTATGTAATTTATTATAAATTTAAATAACCTACATTGTACCTTTATGACTTCCCTCTTTTGCCAAAACTATCAATTTTAATATAACACAATCGTGCACGTAACTGAGAGCATTGTTCTAACGTCGTGTGGTACCTACCTGGTAGAATAGATACCTATTACTAAACCGCGCAAATATTCATACTGAAAATTCAATTAAAGCAAGAAGCTCGCGCCATTGCAAGTGCTCCATACGTTAGCAACAAGCAATAAATACATCAGAAGCTTTAATATAAATCACTAGACATTTGCGTCAATTAATACTGTTCGATAGATAACGCAGATCATTTGTTTTTGCATTCATTGAGACCTCAGAATACATATTCCTTCATTACAATAAAATGAAATATGCCGTTATCTGTTTTTGTGCCTGTTTCACACTGTGTCTGGATAAGCACTATCTACCAGATGATTTCGAAAATGAAATTGTTTTTGAAGTGAAAACTTCTTTAGGCACGTTGGGCATTTTTGAGATGGGACTCAACCATTGATTTCGTGACAGCATGACCTCATTTTTGTAAACGTGATTGTGCTCTTTATTTAGATATGGTTACGGACCAATGTTCTATGCAAGTATTTTTGCTTTAAAGGTTTTGTAAACGCGATTGTGCTCTTTATTTATATTACGTAATGGATCAATGTTCTCTGCAAGTATTTTTACTTTAAAGGTTTCGGAAGTATTTTTTTTTGTGAACGCGATTGTGCTCTTTATTTAGATAAGGTTACGAAGCAATATTCTATACAAGTATTTTTCTTCCACCAAGGTGATCTTTGTCAAGTTTTCATTTCTAACGGCACTCCCGGAGCGCCACCACTTTTTTTTTTAATCACCTTGTCACCGTATCTGGCGACAGCGACCCAGACTAATTTTCTTTCCTTTCGTGAGCTCTCTGATGACTAGCAAAACCAAATTTAGTCTTGAAAGGTAAGTATTAGGTAATGGTTTACCGGAAATATCCTGACGTAATGAACCAGGTTCTTCATCTGAGAAGATTGTAGATTTTTCCAAAGGACCTCTTTAGTTCCTACCTTATTTAATGGTTATTATTTGTTGCGACTTTGATTATTAAAAGCACCTTCAGCAAGTGCATTGCCATCAGCACCCCAATTGTGTAACACACTTTCAAAAACAATTCGAAGCGATTTTCAAGGAAATTGCTTTATACGAAGGAAAATTCATCCGCTCGCACGCGGCGCAATGAACGTTGTTAAATTGTCAAAATTAAAGGCATTGGCACTGTTAAGTGTGTTACGCAATTACTCTGTAGGGTTAACTTAAAATCTGTCTGCACATTTATGCTCCAAAGGTCTCAGTAGGACTTCTGAACGTATTCTGTGTTGCGACATAGCCGCGCGACTTTGCGAGTGACAACAGCGGCGATAGTCGTTGACGCACTTGGTGCCGCGCACGCATAACTTGGCGCTTATCTTATTGGTGCACTGCATCATTTGAATTATTTACATCTTTGAATTAATGTGCACGCGAACAGGATTTCTAGGCATAATACCTGAAAATACATGAAAAAATAAAAGCTTATATACCTACTTAGGAAAAACAAAGTCGGTTTTTGTGTTCGTCTGTATGACCGCTTAGTCTTCTTAACTACTCAATGGACTTTGATGCGGTTTTTACCACAATTTAATTAGAGCATTTCGGAAAGATTACGTGTATAAGAAACAATATAAACTTACATAAGAACTCTCGATATTTTCTAAAGTCGCTAATCTATACGTCTATACAAATAAATAAATTTGAAGTGTCTGCTTCTAATGTCAAAATAACTGCTTTTTACCAAATGCATGAAAGTATATGCGGTTGTTGTAGCAAAAAATCGTTTTTTTATATTTTTTGTCAATCTGTTTGTTCCGGCTAATTTTGGCGGGACTTTAACTGGCAGATAGCTGATGTTATAAGGATTAACTTAGGCTACTTTTAATTTTAGAAAAAGTATTAAGTAGTAAGAATATTTTTTGCATCTTCGATTTGATTTATTCTTTTTAACAAATTGTCAAGAAAAAATCCTTAAGATACTTACAAGAGAGTCCGTAACCCATCTTTGATCCCATTCAGAGTTTAAAGTTAAAAAGTTATTATCTTACTTTACATGCATATTGATATTCTTAAAAAAAGTGGAAAGATAAATATAATAGCACAGATGTTTACCTGATTCTTTGATATGAAGATTTACACCTAATCAATATTTTTTTAAGTTTAGGTAGGTTTAGGAATAATTTGCAATTTTCCGAATTCATTTACCTGCTATGATAGAGCCCTGTGATAGACGGACAGAAATAATACCTAAGTTTTTGGTATCAGCCTTTGTGTACGAACCTATAAAAATCAATATTTTCTTATATAGTTCACAACACAACACAAAACAATCGAACTCTCACCAACCATGCAACTTCAAAAACCGAACTATCTACCCCACCCACTACTTGTACCTACATACATTGAGATCGGCGCTTGTAACCAAACTCAAATAAATGGCTGTTAGCCCGAACGTCATTAGTGGCTTGTCGCCAGCGATTATCAGCGGCAAATAGCTCAACAAATAGCTAAACAAATCTAATCGTCACTTCCTTAGCTCTTCCGCTTGGAGCACGCTAGCATAATGACGGGGCTAATAATTACACTGGTTCTGCTTCGAACGAGTTCATTTTCTGAATAAGAGAGGGGTGGAGATATTGTGTTACAGTTGGATTTCAAGATGGATGAAAAATGAGGGCAGAATTATTATAGATGAAGGTTTTAATTGCAAAACTATATTTTAACTAAAAAAAAATATCTTACCAAAACATTTTTATTATTAGCTGTTCCCCGCAGCTTCGCCCTTCGCCTTTCGGGATTTAAAGTATCCTATGTGTTAATCCAGGTTATAAGCTATCCGACATCCAAATCCGTTCAGCCGTTTTTACGTGATTGAGTAACAAACATCCAAACATAAAAACTATAATATTTAAATGATGACCACTGGCAGGATCTCAATACCTAGGTATCTCTTAAGTGACAGTCAGTATGTGTTAATTGCTAAATAGCAACTAATTACTGCATTAACTCAAAAGATTCACTCCAAAGACAATTTCCACGCAAACTCCGCCCCTATGCACTTCACTACTCCACTATGTGCTAAACGCTAACACATCAATAATAAAGTTGAATATCGCGTGCGCTCTTTGGTCGTGTTCGAGCACGGAACTAAGTGTCGTGAGTCTAAATTCTTATTTCGTTTATAACTAAAGTAATAATTCCAGCCATGACAAAAGCAGTGGGACAAAATAGGTTATTAAAAAAATAAATAATAATAATTTTATTGATCTAGAGAAAAAATATTTTATAACTAGATAAACTAAATTTTCTTACTGTCAATAATTATTTTTGACATAAAAGCCGAGTAATTTGGTTTTTGTTCAAATAATCTTTAAAAAGACATGATTTTCGAATGTAAAAATGAATCGAACGAAAATGTTCCAATTACGTAATTGTCTTATAAATGGAAAAAAACCGGTCAAGTGGGAGCCGGACCACGCACAATGAAGGGTTCCGTAGTTGGGATGAATTTATCCCAAAAACAAACTTAACTTTGTATTTGAAAAACATGTTCTCCCATTCGGAATGTATGGGAAAATGTGTTTTTGCATTTGCAAATATAAGTTGGTCGATTATTACTCGTTAACTTGTGGAGCCTACTTAGCTGTGTTAGTTTTCCTTTGAATTTCGTTATATAAACTATTGCCGTGATTTTTTTCACGTATGCAAAACCAATCATTTAGCTGGCAGGGGGGGGAACACTTGACTCTAACAAAATTTTGCACTTTAAAGCTTAATATTTCGCAAACGGATCCCTGAATCCAAAAATGGTTTTACACACTCACAATGTCTTTGAAGAAACTTTCTAATGATACTCCACAAATGGGATAAAAAAAACATGCTCACTTTACGTGTACGGGAGATAATTTTATTTTACCACTTTGTCGGCTTAGTTAATATTGTATGTATAGGTACCCATGCCAAATTACAGCTTTCTAGTACTAAGAGTCTCGGATCTAGACCGCGGACAGACAGACGGACATGGCGAAACTATAAGGGTTCTTTGTTTACTAGGTACGGAACCTTAAAAAAGATCCAATAAATCATTTACTAAAGTTCCATTTTGATTGTATGCGTGACTTATTCATAATATTAATGCAAATTAACATACAATTTAGGGAGCCTCCTCTTAATGAAAAAATACAAGCAATTTACGACTCCACAGGATGAAAATAAACATCGCACAGAAACTGTAGATTATGATAATGCTTATGCAAACTCAGACTGTAGAATATAAAATCTTAGCCAAGCTAATCTAGACACTACTGACTTACGGCTTGGGAAAAATGTGAAGAAACCTGGATTTATTAGGCTTACACCACCGTCTTTAGTTTAACACGCAAAGTGATCTATGTTTGCCATGTAGTAAAACAATTACCGGCTAAAATCTGGAACTAACACGGAATGTTTGACCACTGTCTTTCGAGTGAAGTCAAAGTCAAATCATTTATTTCAAATAAGCACATAAAAGGCCGCACTTTAGAAAATTACAATTTATAGAAAAATATACTTGATTCTAGTCGCCCCTTCCAAAAGGTATAGTTTCGTGTGGAGAAGAATGAGCAAGAAACTCCACCGTTACTCTTTTAAAAATGTTTTGCTATATTTTGTATACATACTCGTATTATGTATGAGAGCAGTGGTGGCCCAGTGGTAACGGCCGCAACTTACGAGTTGTACGTCGTAGGTTCGTACCCAGACAGGCGCTTTATTTTGTGTAAATTATTTCATCACCACTGCTCTCAAAACGGTGAACGAAAACATCGTGAGGAAACCGGCATATCCTAGAACTGTAAATTCGAAGACATGTGACATCTACCAACCCGCACTGGGCCCGCGTGGTGGATTACGGCCCACTCCCTCTCACAGAGAGGAGGCCTGTGTCCCAGCAGTGGGAACATTAAAGGCTGATGATGATGATGATTAAATAAAAGTTTATTTATCCTAGAATAAAATCACTACATCACAGTAGGTAAAAATAACTAAAAATGAAGCACTGAGAGATAAATTAATTAAGATTGTTTTAAATACATGAAGCTCACATATTCACAAACATTGTAAAACTAGAGAGGAAAAAAAAACGATATTGAGGTAAATGAATCACAGAATGTAAAATCAAATTTATAATAAATTATACAATTTAATCAGCAACCAGTTTGATTTTTTCTAGAGTTGTCATTGAATTGTCCATAATATTTAGTTTTAGGTTTAAAAAGAATTTATAAAGTTTCTTAATGCTTTTTGTCCACGTAAAACGAAATATTCAGTGTTACAATATTAATATTGAGGAATCGTATTACTTGGTAACTGGGCTGTGAAGGTCAGATAGGCAGTCGGTTCATGTAAAATACATATAATTATGTTCAACTGCATCCGGTTAGATTGAAAGCCTAACACAACATAGTTGGGAAAAGGCTAGGCGTCTGCCTAGCCTTTCCTATGTTTTTCTACACATATCGTCTAGGTATAAGGGGTAGTACCCGCGGATCAAAGGGATATCTTATTTTTATGTTTGAAGTCCATCTGAAAATCCCGGTACACAATAAAGTAGACATGATGAAACTAAATTGACATGGTATCTTTAACCTTTTGGATCCCTTCGGATTGTAAAGAAATAAAGGAAAGTATTATTTGTTTTTTTTGTTCTTTATTTTTTTGAATTACGTACCTTCAGTCCTTTTATTTTGTAACGTTATAAACTTCCGTAAAGCCAAATCCCCTCAATAAAACCAGATGGGAAAAGTAGAATAATATAGCATAATCAGTCTATAAGGTTCCCACTGCTGGGACACACACCTCCTCTCTGCGAAAGGGACTGGGCCATAAACCACCACGAGAACCCAGTCCGGGTTGGTGGATGTCACACGTCTTCGAATTTTTGGTTCTAGGATATGCCGGTTTCCTCACGATGTTTTTCTTCACCGTTTTGAAAGCAATGGTGGTGATATAAATAACACAAAGAAAAGTAGCTGCCTGGGTTCGAACCCACGATCTACAACTCGTAAGTCAAGGCCGTTACGACTGGGCCACCTGCTCATGTCATTCAAAGTTTCCGACTTTTCCGGTGGATTTTCCAAAATATGTTTTGCATACAAACCTTGTCCAGACAATTACACACAGATAAAAACTTAGTTAAATTAATTTTATATTTACACGTAAATACAATGCATGTTGAATCTTGAATCTTTTAACTCTTGTTTTGCATCTAGTGTATTTCCTGATCTGATGAAACTTAGCAAAGTGATTCCACTGTTCAAATCTGGCAGCACAACTGATCCCACAAATTTTCGGCCTATTTCGATATTACCTACATTGAGCAAAATTTTTGAAAAATTAATTTTAAAACAAATGTTAGGACATTTCAATGCATATAATTTACTTCATCTAAAACAGTTTGGTTTTACTAAGGGTCGTTCAACTACAGATGCGGGCGTGGAATTACTGAAGAACATATTCGAGGCCTGGGAGGAGTCGCAAGATGCTCTTGGCATTTTCTGCGACTTTTCCAAGGCCTTCGATTGCGTACATCATGATACACTCATCAGGAAACTGTACCACTATAGTATGAGGGACAAGGCTCTTGACCTTCTGACTTCTTATCTGAACAACAGAATTCAGAGGGTCGATGTTAATGGCAAGAGATCTGCAGGATCTGCGGTCACCATGGGCGTTCCGCAGGGTTCAATTCTTGGTCCTTTCTTGTTTTTAATTTATATAAACGACTTACCTTATCACATAAGGGATAATCACAAGATCGTATTATTCGCAGATGATACTTCCCTCATTTTTAAAATCAAACGTCAGTTAGTCAACTTTGAACAAGTTAATGATGCACTCTCTAAAGTTGTGCATTGGTTTAATGTAAATAATCGTCTCCTGAACGAAAAAAAGACTAAACTCATTAAATTTTCAATGCCAAATGTCAGGCAGCTATCTACCAACGTTCAGGTTAATGGAACAGAGTTGGACCCTGTTGAGTCGACAGTTTTTCTTGGAATCACTATTGACGGTAAATTAAAATGGGGCCCACACATAGAAAAATTGTCAGGAAGGCTAAGTGCGGCCGCCTATGCTGTTAAAAAAAATTGACAGATAACTGACGTAGATACAGCCAGAATTGTTTATTTTAGTTATTTTTATAGTCTTATGTCATATGGGATTCTTCTCTGAGGAACCTGTGCGGACATTAATACTATCTTTGTTCTACAGAAAAGGGCTGTTCGAGCCATTTACAACCTAGATTCAAGAATTCCCTTAGAGAAAAATTCAAAGAAATAAATATTCTGACTGTAGCCTCACAATATATTTTTGAAAACCTATTGTATGTGCACAAAAATATATCTAATTTTAAGAAAATGTCCGATAGTATCCATAGTTTAAATACCAGGAATAAACACAATCTTGCTGTACATCGCACACGTCTCCACAAAGTAGGCAACTCTTTCATAGGTCAATGTATACGTTTTTACAACAAACTCCCCATTGACATTCGAAACTTACCCCTAAACGATTTAAAATCTGTATTTAAACCAAACTTTGTAAAAAGGGTACTTACTATACAATTTCAGATTATTTAGAAGATAAAAAAGCTTGGGATTGAACTGCTCGCTCTGCTAAGCCTTTTAATAGAACCATAAAATTAGATATTTTAATTATTATGTAAAATCAACAAATACCAGTTTTATAAACACATTGACATTGTTGAAAATGATATTCAAAATGACATGATTACTTTGTAAAGTATTATATTATTTTAACTATTGTGAATGTGAGGACTATGTGGATATTGTTTTTATTTCTCTGCTAGTTTTTGTGATGGTCTGGCAGTTTGAGTAGTTTATGCGGCCTACCCAAATGTCCTTTCTTTGGTATTGTTCGTCGAGTTGAGCTCCTTAAGTTCTGAGTTGAGCTCCACGATTACTGACAAATGCTTGCACTGACTGGACAGGTCCACTCAAATCTGTGTGGTTCTTTCCTCATAAGGCCTTTTCAGACACTTATCTACATGGTCCTCATATGGCCTGACCAAGATTATGTCTGGACTTTAAAAGAGACTGCGACCTCTGAGTTTGTTTCGGCCTTTCTTCTCAGAGTAGTCAGATAGGAAACGCCGAACTCATCTAGCTTATTTTAAATATTTTTTTTATATGACGTGTAAAAGTGATTTCGATATCCTATTTACAGAATAAACAATTTCATTTCATTTCAATCAAGCGGTTTAATCAAATAAAGTCACTTTTCACTGCGTTATTATAAACGATTTATTTTCAACACTATCTTATCATCAATATCGAAGCACCAGTGCTTTAATTTGAAGGTAATACACACAAATAAGCAACGAACAGATTGCTTGCAATATTTATGTATGTACATAAGTGTGTTTATTATGTATTGCAGAACAAACAAAATTGCACTTTAATAGTGCTTCATTACACCTGTATAAAAAAAATATCTATAAAATCTTTTGAAATTTTTTTTTGTTTGTTTAAAACCCTTGAAAAAAATCATTTATTCAAACTAAGGTAAGAGCAACCCCAAAATACCACTTCTTACAGTAAAATTATTGTTTCCGTCAAAAAGTTGAAAAATAGGAACAGATAATGTTGCTTTCGAAGTTCGTAAAAAAATCCATTTACGTGTACATTTACATAACACTAGCGGACGTCACGCGGTTTCTCCCGCGTAGTTGCCGTTCCCGTGGGAGTACGGGGATAAAATATAGCATATGTTACTCGCTGATAATGTAGCTATCCATTGCTGAAAGAATTTTTCAAATCGGTCCAGTAGTTTTTAAGTTTATTCGTTACGTATACAAAAACAACCGACTTCCAAAAAAAAACACTACAAAGTGAAAAATAACTTTAATTTCGGAAGTCGGTGTCTTGGGTTTTGTGTTTTCGTTTTTTGCCACCGACTTCCGAAATTAAAGTTATTTTTCACTTTGTAGTGTTTTTTTTTTGGAAGTCGGTTGTTTTTTTTTTGTAAAAAGTTTTTATTTTTCACTTTTTAGTTGTGGTACCTACCCCACACACATTTGAATACCACTACCTGCTACCAGTGACAGGAACTTATCATATCATCTACATACTAAGTGGGAAAAAAATACGTATTTTGTAGCTAACTCAAAAACTACCCAAGCAAAGTTAACAAAATTTATATGGGACCAATTTGGAAGCATACCCTTTCAAACAAAAAAAAGAATTTTCAAAATCGGTCCACAAACGACGAAGAAATCGGTGGACAAACATAAAAAAAAATAAAAAACAAACATACGCGTCGAACATGTAACCTCCTCTTTTTTGGAAGTCGGTTAAAAATATAAAAATACAAATCTTTCCTCTTTATAATATTAGTATGGAAGTAAGGATATCTATAATCAGATGTATATCTATTGTACACCCAAATTTCGCAAGTTATGTTAAAGTCCTGTAGCGGTTACACCGCCACATACCAATTAGTACGCATCAAAAAGACATGACGTCACACAAATCCTGCTTCGCGCAATTAGAGTTTACCGCGCGAACGATTTATATAAGACTATCTGACATCAACCGTTGGGCAGTTGCCTGCCAGACACAACACCCGTCTGGTCGGAGGATCCTCCCTTTTCTATAGAGGATGAGTGAACTTAACACGCTGTTCTTCATACCTCTAAAATCCCATGTTATAGGGGCGAGCCTATTATCAACAACCGCTGACAAATCCAAGCAACACATACACACATTTGTCATCTGAAATCGACCATTAAAGCACGTGGTTTCACGTATTGTTCGACTAACAATAATCCAATTCTATTTCCACTAACAAATAAAAACAAGGAACAAAATTAAAAGCAATTAGTTCGTACAAGTTTTTCCTCAAATATTCTGAGACAGCCAAATAGCGTGCTCCTAGAGAGGTTATAGTTAGTTATAACTAACAATATATAAAAAAACAAGTAATTAGGTTCATGTGGAGTAAGCGACGATCGATAGCTGCCGACGCACGTGCTTACTAAATCGATTGCTTACATGACATTCTAAGTGGAAAAACATAAAGGGAATATTTTTGGGCGACAACGCTAAAAGAAAGTAATAATGATATTTATTTATTAAGACATCTTTCACACAACAACAATAACATCGACAACATCGTGAGGAAACCTGGACTTATAGTTAATATAAGTCTGAGTTTGCCAACCCGTCTTGAGCAAGAGTGGTGATCAATGCTCGTGCCTTCTCTGTATGAGAAGAGGCCTTTGCCCTGCTTTGGGACAATAATAAGCTGTTATTATTATTAAGACAACTATTGTTCAAACTATTTTGAATTAACCTTTTCATTATTTACTCTTAAATCGTTTTTATTATACCGACAGCATTACGAATACATAATTGCGGTTGACACTACCTCACAAACGGTTCCCATTATTGCATAAAATGCATCGCTTAGAAACAGAATACAGTGAAGTTCAAGTATCATTCTTAATTTACCAAAGTATTGTTTTATGTAATTTATTGATGAACTAAAATAAGTTAAATTTAGACGACTATTGCATGAACTTTTTAATTCGCTTGGAGTCTGTCAGTTGTTTCTCGAGTGTTTTTCTCAGCTGTGAAGCCATTTCTCATTGTCCATTATCCACAGACCTTAGAAGATAATTATTTACCAAACTCAAGTTCTAAGTAGGTAGCTAGGTAAGTATAAGTTAACCGGCGTGTGTATGACCAGATGTATGAACGTAAACGAGGCAAAAGGAGTGTGTAAGAGTATGTAGAGTATGTATGGAAGAAAGCGTGAATTTTTATGTATGTATGTATAAGTTAAGAAAAAAGACTGACGAGTATTATCTAAAAACACTGAATTGATTATTATTAACTATTTGTAATTTTTTTAGAAGCGAGTTCTCTCATAATTACATGACCCGTGTGTTTCCAAACATAGCGTTACTACACATTATCAGAACAAATACAACACTACGGTGTTTGGACAAAGAATTCATAATAATGATGTGCGTCTACCTTGTATTAACATGTAGGAAGGAAACTAGTAATCAACTTGTATAACAGGGTCATCGGATACCACTTACTAGAAAAACCGCAAATTTCCATAATTTTTATGTAATAATACTGACCTGCACAAAATAATAATTCCAGTCCCACTGCAGGGCAAAGCCCTCTTCTCATATAGAGAAGCTATGAGCATTTATCACCACGCTTGCGAAGCTGGTTGCGATTGCAGACTTATAATTTTAGAAGTCCAGATTTCCCACACAAATTAGAAGTTATTTTATAATAAACCCTTCTAGCTAGAGTTACAAAAATAGAGTTTCGAACTTACTATTTCTAGAATGTCTGAGCAGCCTTCGACTAAAGTCCCAGTTTGGTATCGTCTAAAAATAAAGATCACAGACGGCGGGACCAGTTCCTTCCAAATTTAGACGAAGCTTTACATAGATCGCAAATATTTGCTGGTTAATTTATGATAAGTGCTCTATCGTTCGTGGAACAGCACCACATTCACACTCCTGAGAGCGGAGACAGGGCTTGATTTAGAAAGCGGGCGTGTATTATTAGGAGATTCCTGACTGAGACGTGACCATTAGTAACGTAGGTCCTGTTCCTAATACAGGCATTTGTTTTTCATTTTTTATTTTAGTAACTACCCGATCAGCGATTTACCGCAATCAGTCTGGTTAACAAGATCCCTTCATGTCTCGAAAAGCACGTAAATTCATTGGTCCAGTTTAGCTTTGACATTTTTAGGGTTCCGCAGTAAACAAGGAACCCTTATAGTTTCGTCATGTCCATCTGTCTGTCGGTCTGTCCGCGGTCTAGCTCCAAGACTGTTAGTACTAGAAAGTTGTAATTTGGCATGGGTATACATATTAATCATGCCGACAAAGTGGTAAAATAAAATTATGAAACATATTTTTTTAGGGTACCTCCCCTACGCGTAAAGTGGGGATGTTTTTTTTTCTATCCCTTGGTGTGGGGTATCGTTGGAAAGGTCTTTCAAAAACATTGTGAGTGTGTCAAAACTATTTTTGAATTCAGAGATCCGTTTGCGAAATATTAACCTGCCAGCTAAATGGTTGGTTTTAGATGTGTGAAAAAATTCACGGCAGTAGCTTATATAACGAATTTAAAAGGAAAACTATCACAGTTGGGTAGGCTTTACAAGTTAACGAGTAATAATCGACTAACTTAGATTTGCGGTTGTAAAAACATGTTCTCCTATACATTCCGTATGAAAGATTTTTTTTTTCAACTATTAAGTTAAGTTTGTTCTTGGGATAAATTCATCCCAACTACGGAACCCTACATTGTGCGTGGTTCGACATGCACTTGGCCGGTTTTTTTATGGCTACAATGTTATATGAATTCTGAAACCAACAACAAAGAATCTTAATATTATGATATTGGTAGGCACTTAAAAGGTTTAGTAACTTTTCTTTAAATTAAACCATGATACACTGACGAGCTATATAAAAAAGCCGCTAACTTATAATGAAATATTTACGAAACCACGCAAGATAGCTTCTTGAAGTAAAAAGCAACATTCAAGTGTATTTAATAGCGCATTAAAAACATATATAAAACTGTTTTCAAGTTTTTTTTACTTCATATATCTAACATTTGTGGTTTAGGAGACATTTAGATTTTTTTTGCACTTTGCAAGTGGCGTTTTTATATTGCTCGTCAGTGATAACCCTTCTTCTACCAAGCAGCGGCGGTAAATACTTTCTATCATGATTTCAAAACCAATTAATAAAAATAAAAAAACATTTCTTAACAAAGACGATTCAAACGAAAGCGTTCTCTCATCGGTATTAAATCCCATTGGAATTTAAATAGCTATTGTATTATTTACCTCCAGCCATTCTCGCAGATTTGGAAATAAAATAAACCAGAAAAATATATTATATGCTTTACCATTATCTGCTGCGCCAAAAAAATCTATATGAAATAGACTAGGTATGTTGTGAAAGAAGAGATGGGGTCCGAGTGCTCATGGTTTTTCAATGAAATCTCCAAACGGTTGTTGACACTTCCCGTGACCCAAGGGCTGGCTTTTACCTTGGCCAGAGGCTAAGCATTGCCGTACAACGTGGCAATGCCGCCAGTTCCTTGGTTACATTACAAGTCGACAGCGATGCGGAGGAATTTTTCGACGCCATATTTTAGTTAGATTATGTTAGGTTATTATATTTTTATTTTAATAATTTGTTAGTTAATTTAGTTTATCCAGTGTATATATATATTTTCCTCTTTAATAAATTTATAAATCTCTGTGAAAGAGCAGATTTTATTCTATTTTTATGGTGTATGTCTACAATTTTGGACCGTCTATTAAGCTTGTCGTCCACGAAGCTACCCAAAAGTAACCCGCTACAAACTCAAATCACCAATGAGTAGCCAGAATGTCACAACATCAAAATTTTAAAGGTGGTCGACTTACTAACGCGTTATTAACTTGTTTGTGATTGGTTGTACACGTAACTTTTGATTAGCGTCGTGGACGATGGCCCTTAGTTGTAAGTACTTAGTAGTTACTTTCATCGACCCATAAATACTTTTCATAATCAACCTATGATGTCCCCACTGCTGGTCTCGGTGAGAGGGTACGGGCCGTAATCCAGCACGCAGGCCCAGTGCGCGTTGGTGGATGTAACATGTCTTCGAATTTTTAGTTCAAGGACTATTGAAATTATTTACACAAAGTAAAGCGCCTGTCAGGGTTCGAACCCACGTACTACAACCCGTAAGTCGCGGCCGTCCACTGAAGCACCACTGCTCTCAATCTATAACAACTTTTAAATTAACAAATATCTAAATTTACAATGCAATTACTCAGTTTCAAGTACAATATCAATAGAACTTTTTCGACATTACACCTTACTTTGTTATTTTTATGTTCAATAAAATATTCAGTGGATACCTATCGTAAAATCCACTGAATACAAAAGACCTAGTATATTTCCGGCATCGTATGTTCGAATAGCATTCGGAATCAGAAGTGACTCCAGCGATGCATAAGTGCATTCAATCCATTGATCTTTGAAATATTATAAATAATAGAGGGGAATTCGGATTTTGTTATTTTAAAAGAAGGCAGATTAAATTCATTGCTATATGAGTACTGCTTGGAATATAAATATAGTATTCTGGAGTCAGGTAGGCATTCGAAACAGCAGTGTTTTTTTGTTAAAATCTCACCGTGAACGCTTAGGTGGAGTGAGCTTGAAGTGAGCTGTCATTCCGCCATTATGTTAGGGATTGACACTATTGACAGCTCACATTTCTACACAATCGCACTGCTGAACTAGTAAGTTTTTATATGTACACAAAGTGAAGCTGTGACTGTGTCTGTCCCAAGTAACATCTTCTAAACAAGATATATTTTACTAACTAATCGGTTATAGAGCTTCATTTTTCATCGTCAGTATCCCACTGCTGGGAATAGGGCTCCCTTGAATTTTGATAACCGTCTCAGAGTCTATGCCACTCGCACCCAGAAAACACCCGCTGAAATACGGCTCTGATAAAATGATTTTTCTCCAAAATAAGGAAAAGTACCTACTTAAACAGGTATAGAATTTCAATTACTCATCTTTGCAATCTTACGATTACAAAAGATTACCTTTTGCAACATTACAAAGTAATCAAATCTAAAAGCTAAGTAAACAAACGCAAGTCGAAGGCAGATTCAGCAATCCAACGGACACTAGATCGAACAAATATTAAACTAGTTAAATGGTATCTGAAATTAGTTTATTTAATTATCGAAGCTTCGGTTTCTGTAAATAGACGCCGGCGACTTCGCACCGGACTGAATTCATCTTAATCTTAGAATTGATGCGGACTGAATGTGACGTCTCAATGACACTATGAAGCTTAAATCGTCTACAATCTGTTCAAAAACATACATAACATAATATCACGCCTTGTTTCCCCGAAGGGTTGGGTAGAGGTGTGCCTGTAACAGGTACACCCACATTTCGCCAGTTATGTTGAAGTCCCATGAAGTCCATGGGGGCGAGCCTATTGCCATCAACCGGGCACAAATCCAGACAGAGAAATTCCAGATAGAAAAATCCAATAACACTTTGCCCGACCCGGGAATCGAACCCTCATGCTCAGTAGTAGCGCTTGCGACCACTAGACCAACGAAGCAGTTCTGTTAAAAAAATATCTAATAAAAGTATAAATAAACCATGTTCAGCTTAAAGGTTCTTGAGCAATTTTGAACAACATTATTAAAATTGTAATTGAGAAATCATCGACGAAAATTGAGGTTATTAAATTAACCTCAATTTTATTGTCAAATAAAAAACATCTTTACGGTGATTTAAAATTAGAATTTCGGGTTTAAATATTCAAATAATCAAATCAAGACACTCGATTTGTAAGTGGCACAATAAATTGGCATCCACAGGTACGTTTTCTGATTCATTTGTCTACATTTCCATCAGATATTTTTGAACAAACCATATGTCTATTTTGTTTACCAGTTTACGCCATATTGTGTCTCGCTACAAACTTTGACAGTTGGATCGAATTTTAGAGATAGAAGTTCTGTGAAAACTGGGTCCTCAATTTTGAGCAGTGATTGCTTGGTTGACTGCTTCGACGGTCTGGTACTACAAAGCGCGACTACTGACTGTGGGGTTCATGGTTTGATGTTTGGGTCGGTTAGTAACATTATGAACTCCATTACTTGAGAAATTAACCTTGTGTAGTGGATGTACTATGTTCAGATGTGTTGTGTAGTGGATGTACTATGTTCAGATGTGACGTTAAATGTTACGTTTTTAAGTAAGTCGATTTTATTATAATTCACGGTTGTGCAAAATTTCAAAAGTCCAGTTAGTGGATTTTTATGAAGGTACGAGCGTTAAAAATATCGAGCACAAAATTCGATTCGAATTAGTTAGTTAGACAGGTGCGAAACTGAGTAAAACTGTTTAAAAAAAACACATACCATATAAACTTTAACAGTGAGCGATTTTTCAATTTAAATTACCTATCTTTTAGGACTCTGGTATGATGGGCTTGTGGCTTAGTAAAAACAAAAACAGCCGCACCGGTCGATCGATCAAGTTAAGCTACGCTTGCTGCGGTTGGTCCGTGGATGGGTGACCATCTTTACATACCAAGACCCCTCCGTGTCTCGGAAAGCATGTTAAGCCGTTGATCCCGGCTGTCATTTGTAGATCTTTGACAGTCGTTACGAGTAGTTAGAAGCCCAGCAAAAACAATGACACCAGTCTTGCCAAGGGGTATCGTGTTACCTAATAACTAGATTGTGGAGGTCAGATAGACAGTCGCTCTATGTAAAATACTGGTATTTAGCTGCATCCGGTTAGACTGGAAGCCGACGCCAACATAGTTGGGAAAAGGCTAGGCAGATCATCATCTTATTAGATTTCAAGACAAAGTCCTCAAAGACCATCGTCTTTGAGGACTTTGTCTTGAAATCTAATCACAAGATATATTAACTACCCACTTTAAATAATACCAGCCTATTATCTTCCCACAGCACGAAGGCTTCTTCTCATACACAGAAGGTATGAGCATAGATATTTTCATACCTACTGTAAAGCTAATCATTAATTTGCCAAAAAAGCAAAAGGGCTATTACAGGGTACTACAGTTTCTGTCTGTTCCCACGACAAAAGGGCACGGCATAAATGGCAGGTCCTACATTATGTTCTTTGGCACTACCCCGGATTATAATCAAGTACTTAGGTAGTTTATCTAGGTACTTAGTGGTTGAGTCACGTAGCTGGGTAAGTCAAGCTAACCGCAAGTGCGCTCTGTATGCCAATAAGACAACAATATGTCATGCATGGACGTTAAATTGCCTGCAACAGCCTTTCTCCTATATAATGGGGAAGCTAAGAAGATATATTATTGTGTGTTTACTAATTAATAATACTGTTCTCACAGGCAAACCAAGGTAACTGGTCAGGTAAACGATTTTTTAAAGTGAAAACTTCCTTAGGCGCGTTGGGCATTTTTGAGATGGAACTAAACCATTGATTTCGCGACACTGTAACGCAATTTACCGACACCGTGGAGTAAAAGACATCAACGCGTTGATTACCGCGGCGCCGATTTTTTTTCAAGTTTTTTTTCTGTCGGCACTCCCGTAGTGCCACTGTTTTTTTGTGGTAGGTCAACACTCTTACTTTGTAATATGTAAAGAGGCATCTGCCCTACAGCAGAACTTGCGGTGACAGGCTGATATTCAAATCACAACTGTCACTTTGACAGTGCCAAGGAATGACAGTTCTATGAAATCGCTCTATCGCGGCAAATTGACGTAGTGTGTCAGTTTTATAACCAATTAATTTCCCTGACTGTAGAAGACAATAAAATATTAATTAAATAGTCGATAAAATGCAAACTTACTTCTTTGTCGGTTCCTGCTTTTTTAATAGAGTTGCAAACCGCCATGGATTACTAAGCACCTGGCCTTATCATACACTATTTACGATAATGTATGAATGTGCTTCTAGAACGAGGAAACAACAAATGCATAGTTTTATGTGTTTCACTAGATACATTTATTAATTGACAATTTTCACGATGTGTAACATTAAAATCCGACAATGTTTTCAATGCAATATTTATGAGATAGACATAAACTTGCAAAAATGTATTTTTATTTAAATAATGAGGTAAATTGATCTAACTGAAATCATTTGCACAAAAAAATCTTACAAGTTATATAACATACCAAGTTACAAATTAAAATCAAATATTTAATCTACTAGAAACGATGTCAATTCCCTGATCCTGTAGGCAGTATCTACCTATGTATAAACTTACCGATTGATGTTTCAAAATTGCGGTCTTGCCGGCGGCATCAATATTCAGTTGAAATAGGGTCCGATTGCTTGGCACGACTTAACCCAAGAGAAAATATTTTAACTTCAGTTTCAATGTAGCTCTCGAATTTCCAATATCGAAACGAATATTTGTTTGTCTTCAAGATATAAAAGGAGTTTACATACGTGATTGATTTATGATCAAAGCGCCATCTTGTGTACGCGGCACGGTTTCTGGTGTATAAACTGCGCCGTAGAAAAAACGTGTCTGTTAACAAGTTTCCATAGTAATCCATACAAAACTGTCGACCGTGCCTATACACGTCGTATAAACCGCGCTGAAGAAGAAACGTGACTGTCAACAAGCTTCCATTAGTGATTATAAACAGCGACAACCGTGCCACATGGCAAATAAACCGTAGTTTTTCATGGCCAGAAAAACGTATGTGTTCGGCCCTTTGTGGCCGAATGCAATTCAAAGCATGAGACTGATGGTTTTCAAAGGTTTATATATCGGATTACATATTTACCTCAGTTATTAATGATATTATCTCGTACTTTCTCACAACCGGGCAAAAGATTCCTTACATATTTCCGATCCTGAGCAAAACAACACTAATTCTTGCCAACCACAACCCAAACAAAGAAGAAAATTATAGTGATCTCGTTATTAAGGTGTCGTTATCTACTTTAACCCTAAACTAATATTATATTAGTTGTTGTAAACTATCATTATACATGTATGACAGTAAAAATTTACAAAATAATAAAATTGATTCTAGTCGCCTCTTCCAAAAGGTAGTTTTCGTATGGAGAAGAATGGGCAGATACTCCACCGTTACTCTTTTAAAATGTTTTACAAAAGTTTGTATAGGTTACATTAGTTAAATAATTATATGTGAAGACGATGCACCCAGAATAAAATTACTATACTACTATACTACTACCACAATAGGTAAAAAGAATTAAAAATGAAGCAACGACATATAATTTAATTATTTGATAAATACATGGTGCTCACATATTTACAAACATTGTAAAAATAGATGATTTTCATAAAATTGTATAATTAATAAGTCAGTGTGTGAGGAAGTAATTACAGAATGTAAAATCAGTGTCGTATAACAATGAATAATAAATTTTACAATTAAATTTGCAACCAGTTTGATTTTGTCTTGATTCTAAATTGTTCTATGGACCAGGACGAGCATGACACATTCTTAAGGTAAACTTTCACTAAGCTATCTTCCCCCTATGCAAAATATGTAACCAATTGTAAATAAAAGGGGGAGCCGTCAACACGACCAAGGGGTCTAATTATGACCTCACCCGGAGGGAAGCCCCCCTTGGCTGTAAATCCTCCCTAAACTCTCATTTGCGTAAATAAATTTTAAGACTGTCATGGCTTCTAAGACAGCTCTTAAGTTGCGACACGGAATGAAAGTCTCACGATTACAATAGAAGGTGTTGATTTGATTCGACACCACAGTATTATTTTAAGGGTTCTGTACCAAGGGTACCAAACGGAACCCTTTTACTAAGCATCCGCTGTCCGTCTGTCTGTCAGCGGGCTGTATCTCATGAACCGTAGTAGGCAGACAGTTGAAATTTTTACAGATTGTGTATTTCTATTGCCGCTATAAAAGGGGTCCCCATGTTTTCCCGTGTATTTTTCATCATTTTTTTTGCTAAATATTATACGGTGTTACGGTACCCTTTATGTGGACTCCCATTTGTCCGGTTTTTTATTTATCTATTACAAGCTGTTGACCGCAACTCCGTCTGCGAGTATTTTGTATTTAATATTTTTTTCTAACACTTAAAGAGTTAATGTAATTTTTCAGGTCCCAGGAAAACTAATTTTATACCGATCAGTACAGTGGTTTAGGCTGAAATGGCAAACGACAGACAAACAGACAGAGTTACTTTCGCATTTATAATAATAGTATGGATTATTATTTATATAAGTATAAAACGTCAGCAACTTCCACTTTCAACCATACGTCATTTTAAATTTTTGGGCATTTTTCCTACTGACAGCGATTCGGACGAATTTTTTGATGCCCTATGATTATTCCCCCCCGCTTTTATAAACTTGTACATATTATTATTTTAAGTCTGTTCGTTTTTAAGTCATGTAAATACATGTGTGTAAATAAATCATTACTTAGGAAGAAAAAAAAAACATTTTAAATTAGTATTGATTACGTTTTCTAGATGCAACTACACAAAATACGCTCCATACCGCCTAAAAATCATGACTAGAAAAATGCCTCTAGCAGGATTATTAACTGAAATATGTGCCAGTGTCCGCCATAGCCATTTATTGCCAAGTTGAAGGTGCAGTCTATTCGTATTATTTGTAGGCAGGGCCGGCGCCACCGCTTTATTTATTGACTCTAAGAATCAGAATCGTGGCGTGAACTGAGTTTATAATAGGATCATTGTGGGAATGGAATACTTTATCTTGGAATGTGGAAAAGTCTTTTGTACGAATTGACATGTAGAAATAGGCTGTGGAGTATGATAATTCAAAATCAAAATATTTTATTTCACATAAAAGAAGTCAGAAGCTAGGTAGGTGCACGGTTCCTATGAAGAAGAGCCAGCAAGAAACTCCACGTTTACTCTTTTAAAAATAAATGGGTTTTACAATATTTTCAAGTAATAGTGTTAATAGGTATGGTAAAGTGTAAGTTTCCCAACAAGTACCAGGTACGTAATAAAACAGAAAATGGTAAAACAATCTACAGTCTACTAAGCCTACAACGTTTTCACATTCACAAAATAGAAAAGAATCTTTATAAAAGATAATAAATTTAAAAAAAAAAAACAAAAAAAAAAAAAATGGAAAAATTCAATTAGTTAGTGCGTTATTTAATATTGTGCATGTGAAGTCAAAAAAAATATTTGTTAAGCATGACTAAATAAAAATTGTCCGTCTGTAATCTAATCACAGGAGCAGTCATTCTTTGACAGTTGTACGAAATGGCTATAAGACACCAAATTGACGTAATGTGTCAAGTTGCAGTTAATTTCCCTGATTGGCCCAAAAGTTTGATATTAGGATAATTTAAAAAATATCTTCTGAGTGTATTTTCAGTACATTAAAAAGACAAGTGTCACTAACAGCCACACAGAACAACAAGTCATTCAAACTATTATTTTGACCTGTTGAGGAAAAGCCAACGCGTAACACAGCTTGCACATCACTCAGCCACTGCGCCAACCTTTTCGAGTATTTCCAGTTTTCCACGGCACCGTTCGGTTGCATAACTTTTGCTCGAATGAACTTCTTAGTAGGTAGGTATGTAAGTATCGTGCTTTACATTATTTCCTCCATACAAACTTATTCCGGCCGTTTGCCAAGGTAAAAGTTTTAAAAACTAGTCATATACTCATTAGCTAGTTTTAAACAGAGCACGTCTGTAGTTTGGCCTAGTTCTATGCTGTTATTCCTAAACCATATGAGCTTGGGAAGGCCCGGTGCTGAACATCGGATTTTGAATTTTCATAATAATTATTAAAAAATACCCGTGATTTCGTTTGCGTGTATTTTATAATTTTTTATACGAATATCCAGGATTAAAAGTAGCCTATGTACTTATTTATTTATTTAAACTTTTCTCTCTCAAAAATGTACAAAGGCGGATTTAATGCCTTAGGCATTCTCTACCAGTCAGCCAAAGGTGGTGAAGAGATTAGATGGCAGGTGCTCTGTTTGAGAGGAACAAAGATTTTTTTTTTTAAATATATAATTTTACATAAAATAATTGTGAACAACAGTACATAAATAGGTTGGTAACTTAATACACACACATACATATTTAATATAAATATACCTATATTATATACATACATTTATACAAATTCAAGGGAGAGAGGTGTTGAGATGACTCTACTCTATTTATTTTGAAAACAAAACTCTGCAATTTGAAGACTGGTGGCCGTCCTGATATCAAGAGGAAACGCATTCCATAGAAGAATGGACTGAATATGAAAGGAAGAATGAACAAAGTCATAAGTATGAGTAGGACTAAGTAAGAGAAGATTGTTAGAAAAACGCAAATTCTTAGTGTGTTAAGAACATAGATATTAGATGTGAGACACAAGATAAGAAGGAGTGGGAGATTTGAGAAGGGAGAAAAGCATGGTCAAAGCGCGCAAACTTCTTCTTTGGCGAATGGACATCCATTTGAGCTCAGACCTATAGCTCGACACATGATCATATTTCCTGAGGATGAATATGAACCGGATACAATTTTTGAGCAATCTGTCGAGTTTATCCAGCAAAACCAAAATTCAAATTAAGTAGCACACGTCACCATAGTCGAAGATAGGGAAAATCAAAGTCTGCACAAGCATAGTTTTCGTCTTAGCGAGTAAAAAGTTTCTCAGACGATACAGGGATCGCAGAGTACTTCTCTATGTTCTCCAGGCGGCTGAGTGTTTTAGGTGTGAAAACGTAACGAACAGAGTTACTTTAGCATTTTATAACGTTAGGGCCCGCTCATACGTACTAAAACCACACCACATCACCGTGACATAATGTGCAAGCAGTGGTTACGTGTGCATAGTGTCGCTGTAGCTTCTTGCGGTTGCGTTATGGTAACTACAAAATCAAATCAAATGGTCGAAGCAACGTTTTGTTTGCGATGTGGCCGGCCGCTAGTGCGCGGTCTCGCAGGTGGTTGCGTTGTGACTGCGACGTGGCGTTGATTTGGTCGGTATCGCCCACACGGTTGATTCCAAATCAAAATATTTTTATATTGACGGCCTGTTGTGGTCCTTGTGAATGAATCATTAATTGTCATACAAATTAGCGCCCTTCAACATGTTACAAATATCAATTTGAAAAAGCCATTAAAAATATTGAAGTAGTTGCGCAAACGGAGCTTTATGTGTGGGTATTAAAGTAATTTTTCCAAAAACATATTTGTTTACATATTTGGAAACTGGATAGATGTAAATCTAATATTAACATTCCTCTTAAAGATTATAGCTTCTTGTTCTCCTTGAAGAAAGATCATCATTATTTTATTTAGTATCTCTGGTTCTCCGCTATTTTTAAGTTATTGTTATTATTATCATCAGCGTAATCTGACTGCTAAATATTTGTATGGCAGGATACATACTTTTGGATGTAGTATGTTGTCTATATGGAGAGTTCCCAGTGATGACGATCATGTTAACATCAATTTAAGACAAACTTAAAACCAATCAATCTAATAGGATCTTTCCTGCTGCATAGGAGAGCAGCAGTTGTAGCTCCAACACATTCAAGTTTACATTCCCAAAGCTCGAAGTCAAATCGTTTATATTGAACATACTAGAAATTTTCCTCTCAAACGTCCGCATCCCAAATTGTATTCTTTAAAATCGCCAAAGCATTACATTCGTAACCTCCTGATCTCCGCACTGACCCGATACAGGTCGAATACCTTGCCTTTATGCTGTAAAATGCCAGAATCGAGCCACTTGCCGTAGTGTATACGTGCTTTGTGCACTAAGCGCCACCTACCGACTAACAGTGTTGCAGTGTACAAAGATTGTGGATTAAGGAGCATAACTGAAATAACATTTTAAGTCTCCTTCTTTACTCCGGGTTATTTGGAATGGAATATGCGGTGAAGGAAATAATACCTAAATAAAGTTGGTTGTAAGGTTGACTGTCCATTGCGCAGTGGGCGTTTGAGTTAAATATAATTATTCGGATTTTAATTTACGAACGTTTTAAGCAAAACAGAAGTAGGAAAAAAACAGTGGGTTCACGGTTCTTTGTTGTCTTTATTTATTCAGTATGGTATTCATTGGGTGACTTCTTATTTACGCCAAAGTTATCGAAATACAGCAGTGCTTTTTGCGTGATATTCCAATTTTTTTTTTACAATCTTCTACAAGTTTTATCCTCAATCCGATTTTTTCACTGACTGGTGAAACTCTTGAGGTAGCAAAACCTTTTTTTCGTGGCTACTCCTTTAAGTTTTTTTATATAAACTTATCCAAAACCCTTATTACGATTGCCTATAGCCGACCCTTAAGGCGTGAAACCGGTAATAGACAGACGAATAGCCTATACAGAGTTACTCTCGCGCTTCTCCTAAATAAAGACTTACAATAACTATAATTCAGAACAATTATGAAACTAGTTGCACAAGCTATTACTGAAAATTGAGTTTCCATGACAGGAACAAGGCAAATTACTGTTTTAGGACCCATAACTCGGCTTAAGTGGGAAGTTACAGCCAATTGCTGAGTTCCTAAACGAGTTTTGGAACATGTAACCTGTCTCGATAAATTGAATTATCGGCATCGTGAACTGTGCCCAATAATATCTGAATGACGTACTCAAAATATAAATCTGCCTAGCTTTTTCCCAACTATGTTGACGTCGGCTTCCAGCTGAATACCAGTATTTTACATGGAGTGACTGCCTATCTGATCCTAATACGATACCCCTTGGTAAGACTGGTTGTCGAACTTTTTCGGAGTTCTGACTTTTCCGTAACGACTGTCAAAGATCTACTAATGACAGCCGAGACTAGAGGCTTAACGTGCTTTCCGAGGCACGGAGGGGTCTCAATATGTAATGGATGGTTGGCAATTTCTGACTGCTAAGTTACCTTTTCATTTGATCGACATTTTACTAATGGTAAGCTGTTTCTCTTTCGATGATCGACTAGGCACGTGTTTTGTATTCTCTTTTGCATATTGACTGACGACTGTCTCAAACTTTATTCATTGGTTATTCATATGTTCCCACGAAAGATAGGATTTTCACAGTATAGCTTAAATCCCATACGTGATTGAGGCTTTATATCGAGAAGAAGGTAAGTAGTGTGCTAAGTACAATTTTATAGTCCGAATAGAAATACTCATCATCTATTCCATTCTTATGCCCAATGAACATAATTCCTCACAGGAGAGTAAAGCTTGAAGAAAGACGCTACTGTTAAGTCCCTACCTTGAAAATAAATAGTAGTTTGATGGGCGTGGCTTATTTCCCCCGCACGCGGAGCGTGGCGGTTCTGTTATCTGAACTAGTAGACAAAAGTGGAACTATCGAAATAACTGACCCGATTTTTTTTAAACGTTACTTACTTTGCATGGGCTTTGGCTAAGCATTATTCTTGTCACTGTCGCACAACTGTCATACTAAAAGAACATGATAAAGAAGGAAAATATTGAAGAAAAAATGCGTGCTAAGTGACGTTAATTTATCTCGGTCTATGAAATTTTTGCACATAGCGAGCTATGGAGTAGACAAATAATACAAAATATTTAATTAACAGCAAAAATATTTATTAAGTATATGTGGTGACATTCCCACATACGAAATGTATGGGAAAAGTTTTTTGCAATTTCTGACTTTTCTAGTACTCAAACCTCAGTTGGTCCGATAAAGTTTTTTGTTCCTTATAAGAAACAGGATCGATTGGAATAAAAAAAGTTTTTCTGAAAACTGCCCATATTCTTGCTGCCTAAATTTTTTTTTCAAAATCTATGAATGCTGATCAAAATGTCACAAAAGTTAAGGACAGTCTCTTTTTTTTTTTTTTTCTCTTACTGACTAAATCCCACCCGTGTTCCTTCGGTTGCCCTGTTGCCGGGGGCCACGATTTCCCTATCGGTAAGGACAGTCTCCTAAGACCGTTTTCCTGTAGCTACAACGGTTAAGGTATTTGCCCTTACTGCCCCATCTCAAAAATCCAACCTGTATAGGTACAGGTTGTCTCAAACGTAGTGATCCAAAGGCAAATGGGGTAAAGTGGAGGTGGGACACCTATCATTTAAAAGTTGGGATATTCTCAACAGTTCAGAAAATTTCGGAAATCTAACTATTTTTACACTTTCACTTGGATTTTACAAAATTTTCAACGTAGCGAGTTCAAATCTGGCTGGAAGATGCCTTGATAGTGTAGGTAGAAGACTATGTTCCTGTTTATATTCAGTGTGGCTCTGGCAAGGCTTCAGATTTTAATTTGACTTGTCTTTTCTAAGTTTTTATTTAACTTTACCGAAACATTCTAAGCAAAAACTTTTTCTGTTTTTAGCCGTGAGAACCTGTAATTGGCTCTATGTTTCTTAAACAACTGTTATCCATTTGTTATAGCTGTTGGTTCTCCTATTAATAAATAAATAAATAAAAAATATATTACCGAGTACGTGCACATAGGTTCAAAAAGTACCTTGATGATGCTGTAATCTTAATGTAATCCTTCCGCATGATGTAATCTCGATTTATACTTCCTTTAACTAAACACTGAAAAAAATCCTGATGGAAAACCCAATAAAACTTGTTATTGGGTTTTTCTATCAGGAATTTTTCAGTAGCAGCCCGAAGTCGGGATTTGCACCCGGTTGGTGGCAATAGGTTCGCCCCCTGTGACATGGCTGCCACGGTTTATTTTAATTAATTTTAATTTTTGGTTTTGTTTTTATTTCTTTATTACGGACGCTTTTAGCGTGCACGCCTTTCTACATTATTCTCACATGTATAATTTCAACATGAATGATGTACACAATATTTTATTAAAATATTTAGATTTAAAAGTGTCCGTGGAATTTCTTGCCTTTTCTTCTCCATAGGAACCTACTACGCTTTAGAATGGGCAACTTGCTTCATCTTTCTGACTTACAAACCCCTTGATAATTCAAAAGTACCTGTACCTAATTGTTTTATTTTTAATAAATGCTTTGAGTTTGAGTTTGATTTGGCTTAAACATAACTGGTGAAATATGGGTGTACTTAGATACACCTCTGCCGAACCCTTTTGGGAAAACAAACGTCATAATGTGAACTTAACTGAGAATAGCTGAAATTCATTACCACAATGTTCAAGTTTGAAATAATTTTAATAACACCTTTAACACAACTAAAGAATACAAATCGATTCATTCACACCGCGGTGTATTCGTGAGAATTTCTGAATCGGAAGCGTCGCGTGTTCGATACGTGCGCAGTGCATTAAATGGCTGATCCTACTGCAACTACTGGGTGTATTGTTACACAGTTTATTTAATTTTTGTGTATGGAATTTTTGAGAATATAATATGTCGGTTCTTCGTGTGAGAATCTTAAGTATCTTAAAAATCCTTGGTTACACGAATAATAATATCTTTTAAAGTAAGGATGTCAATTTTGTGAATGGCGATTTTTTTTCTTTATAAGAAAATTATGAAGCTGCTTTAATGTCGAATTGACTTTTTCAGATTTTATTCTGGCTTAATTGATATTAATTATTACAGTCAGCTTCCTGAGGTGAATTCGATGCAGAAATCACTGTATAAGTCGATATAATAACTAATATTTTTGTTAAATTCAAACTGTAGTAAATTTTCTTTCTCATTTTCAATACCTTTCATTTGTGTCACAAGTGGTATTTCTTGCGGTACCCAGGAGGTGTATTAATAACTCCATACTGCGGTCAACAGTCTGTTTGCGGAGTGTGGATGGCAATATCTTCTAGAATCGTATATTGTTTCCGTGTAGCTTCCTGTTGATGTGAGCGAGAAATTCTAGTTTCGTTTAGGAATAAGTTTTTTTTTAAATTGTATGGGCTCCTTTACTTATAATCTTTTTTTTTGCTTATACATAGTTCACATTGTTTGACATTAGCACTGTTATATAGCATTATTATGTAGAACCCTGTTTTGAGTTATAAAGTTTTAGTTAAAAACCATTTCGTAGCTACAACGACTTTCTCATTTTTCTTCTTTCAAAAGGCGGCTAGAAAATTATGTTCATATAATATTCATATTATACGCTCCATATTCGAAAAACTTAACTGCGTACTATCGAATATCTCCATCTTGTAAAAGCAATTTTAGTCGGTGCCCAACCGAATCGGGCAATAATGTCAAGAAAATGGGCATAACATACTGCGAGCACCAATCGTTTGTCAGTCCAACGTTTAAGGCAGTGTTCTTTCATGATCACGCATGGCAGTGGTTTATGGGGAAGGCCTATGTTCGGCAGAGGACCTTAAATACAAAATTACTTATTGCAGACCACAATGGTGAAGATGGTGTCTTATCAACACGCAACCAAACCCGCAAAAGTTCACAATAGGCAAACTGTTACTATTACTATTTCCTGCATAGTCCCACTGCTAGGCAATGGCCTCTTCTCCCCATGACCACCAGCTCTTTCGATCCAGTGCTGAATGTGGAACACTGGTCGTTTGTTTCGTCCAGCTCGTCCCACCATCTTCTACGAGGTCGGCCGTGACTCCTTCTGGCTGTCAGCGCTCCACGTAGTGGCTACTTTAATCTACAGCTCATTGGGCATGCAGCAGACATGGCCAACCCAGTCCGACTTCAGCTTAGCGACTTCTTGAGCATCGTCAGAAATCTGTGTTGTGGAGCGCAGTGTGGTCTAACGAATATGATCTGTAGAATACTGCAACTTGATTGCACGTTGGCTTTAGATTTTTTTCCAAAATAGATATTTTTAAACAGTTTCAATATCAAGGATAATATCTCAATTATTATTTCTCAACGTGGACTTAAGATTTGTAGTTCCAACAAAGGCGAATATCTTGAGCTAGCCGAAGGATTTTGAATACTAAAATGTCGGGAATATTGAACAGGAGTCAGTTGTTTACCGCAAAGAGCTTGAATTCGAGTACGAGCATAATCGAATTTAGTAGTTACTAGTATTTGAGATGCACAAATTCTGAGAGAAGTAATTAAGGAAATGCATTCCGATTCAACGTGGCAGCGGTATTGAAATATATAATATTAACTTTAATCGAGTATGAAACCTGTTACCTAGTATATTTGTTCTGTGTCATTTGCATCAAAGTCATTTGCACTTTAGTATTGGATTCCAATTTCGATTAAATCCGTTCTTAATATTCAAACATACATTTATTTCCTCATGGATTTATTAATTCAGTACAAAAGTGTAAAAGAACCATCTTGGGATAGAATATGGCTCCATTATCACGGCATCGTATTTTATTGTATAATTTTGGGATCACATGGCAGCTTCACACTACACTTTTAGCCCTATGACCGAGGATGTTGACATGTTATTCCAACTTTTTACTGTAAAAAATCGTACTGGATAGCGTCAAGTGAACGGCCGATGTCTGTGTCTTCAAAGCAATCAGCTCAATAGTTTATTTGGGCGGTAAGTAGGTACTAAATATTGTATTGTTTAATATCTGTTAGTTGAGAGATTATGCCTACTAGTGAAACTGGGTTTTGTATGTCCAGTTGCTTGTGAAATTCAGTTTTTGTTTCTCGTCCCCAAGCAGAGAGAGATTCCGTTCGAGAAAAGCTTAGTTTATTTAATTTTTCTAGAAACGTAATAGCAAACCAAAACTTTTCTGAACAAGCTAAATCTTGGTTTTTCTAAGTGCTCACACACACGAGCGGCACGCGTCAACGTAGAGAGTTTGAATGATCAAACGATATTGTACTCTGTATAGAAAAATAACTGCACAGTGTGACGATGAGATATAGGTAGGTACCTGTGTAAGAAATAGTAGTAGTATTCATGATATGAAAACTAAAAAAAAAAACAATCTTTTATAACAAAAACATTCAAAAACATTATGTTTTTAATAAAAACCTACAATAATAATTACAGTATCTGGAAGTATTGTAAAAAATTAAATTCAATGAAGGTCCATTTTTAAATACAACAGAAAACAACACGTGTCACAGTGGCAGTGTATCGAGTGCCTGACTGCAATACAAAGAGTGTCACGTTCGATGAACTGTCTCTAATTAACGGAAACTAAGAGCCTCCACAGACGAACAACTCAACTTCTGTTATTGTTGCTGAGTTAATGCTGTAGGTATGAGTCTTATAGAAGAGTGTCGATGGCCTTTTGTAGTTTTGAAAGTTACACAAATTTGTATTTTTATGTTTGTGTGGGAGGTTTTTTTTAAGTGAAAACTTATTTAGGCGCGTTGGGCATTTTTGAGATTGGACTAAATCATTGATTTCGCGACACTGTAACACAATTTACCGACACCGTGAAGTAAAAGATATCAACGCGTTGTTAACCACGGTGCCGATTTTTTTTCAAGTTTTTACTTCTGTCGTCACTGTTTTTTTTTGAGTGCCACTGTTTTTTTTTTAAATGTTCATGAGTGTAAAAACAGAGATTGCAAGAATGATTAAACTACGGTGAAAATTTTTAAATCTTTTTTATATTTTTAACTAACATTAAGTCGATGTCGATTTCGTGTCTCGGAAAACACGTTAAGCCGTTGGTCCCGGCTGTCATTTGTAGATCTTTGACAGTCGTTACGGGTAGTTAGAAGCCCAAAAAGTCTGACAACCAGTCTTACCAAGGGGTATCGTGGAGGTCAGATAGGCAGTCGCTCCATGTAAAATACTGGTATTCAGCTGCATCCGCTTACACTGGAAGCCGACCCCAACATAGTTGAAAAAAGCTAGGCAGATGATGACTTAAGTCGATGTCGAATGGATATAGGGTGGATTGTTGAGAAGAGCCAGTGGAGCATAAAACGTTATTAAGAGACTACAGTTAATTTGAGTATCTAATGGCATTCAAAGATATTGAAAAAAAACCATTAGCTGCAATGTTTAAGGTATTTTTGCCCTTGCTGTCTCGTCTCAAATATTGAGCCTGTAACTTGTCTTAATCTAATTATTTTATTTTGTTTTATCTTTTTATTACGGACGCTTCTAACGTGAAAGACGTACGTCTTTCTACATTGTTCTCACATGTATAATTTCAACATGAATGATGTAACCAATATTTTGTAACAATTTTTTATTTAAAAGAGTGTCCGTAGAGTTTCTTGCCCGTTCTTCTCCATAGGTACCTACTACGCTTTGGAATGGGCAACTAGCTTCATACCTATTTCTGACTGACCGATTCCTTGACAATTCAAAAGTGCCTGTAAATGGTTTAATTGAAATAAATGCTTTGAGTTTGAGTTTGAGTCTTTTACATATTTTCTTTTCGATAATATCTATATATCTACCTTCAAACGAGCAATTCTTGTATTGTACTTATTATATTCTGATTCTCGGAAATGGCTCCAATGATTTTCATGAAAAGTATGCAAGGGGTTTCGGGGGCGTTAAATCGATCTAGCTAAATCATCCTGATGTTGATCCTTTACATCAGTAAACAGTGGTTTAAATGAAATGAAATGAAATTTTATTTGCAAGAATTGTAGTACATTTCAGTTGGTCGGGTTTTTTAACAAGTTCTAAAACAATTCGCTAAAACTAACATGCAAAATTACAAAAATAAAATAACATAACATAACATCACGCCTTGTTTCCCCGAAAGGTTGGGCAGAGGTGTCCCTGTAGCAGGTACACCCACATTTCGCCAGTTATGTGTAAAAATAAAATAAGAAGCTAATAAAATGGGAACGTACATTAAATTAAGAATAAAAATGTCAGTCAATGTAATATGTTGTTATTAGCAGTGGTACTAACGTATTATGGTTGCTACAGCAAGTCATACACATTGTGATGCTGCATGCTGCAACCATTCTTAATGTACCTATTGTGTTCCGTGCATACCTAATTAGAATTCTCTGTTCATGCCTACAACGCCAGCTGAGTTCTCTTGGAATTTACTGCATATACGCTGCATTTCATTTAAGATAATTATTACCTCCTAAGTCTTGTATCTTAGGATAGTCAAAAAAATGTATGGTCCTAACAATATGGTGTGAGTACTCTAGCTGTACCTACTATAAAGCTACCATTTACTAGGTACGTCTTTCATTGACTTAAATGTGCCCTGGTAACTGAGAGTATGTCATGCTCACTCTAATGTCTCTCTGAGTTGAGCTGCACGATAACTGACAAATGCGTGCACTGACTGGACAGGCCCTCTCAATCTGTGTGGTGCTTTCCTCAAAAGACCACTTCAGACACCAATCCACATGGCCTTCACATGATCTGACCAAGATTATGTCTGGACTTTAAAAGAGACTGAGACCTCTGAGTTTGTTTCGGCCTTTCTTCTCAGAGTAGTCAGATAGGAAACGCCGACCTCATCTAGTTTTAAAATATGATTGACGTGTAAAAGTGTTTGTACAAACCTACTTACAGAAATAAAATCATTTATCACTGACGGTGGCGTGTGTGTTGGATCATTTAGCTCCCTTCAAAATGGTTGAGCTGAATGGTGCGAATCCATGCGTCATGTTCGTGAACGGGCGCTGTCAGTAGAGACTGGTCATCTCTTAGCTGCCACGGCTTATTTTAATTTAATTTTTGAATTGTTTTATTTTTTTATTACGGACGCTTTTAATGTTCTGCATCGTTCTCACATATATAGCTTCAATTTGAATGATGTAACCAATATTTTGTAACCATATTTTGATTTAAAAGAGTGTCCGTGGAGTTTCTTGCCCGTTCTTCTCCATAGGTACCTACTACGCTTTGGAATGGACAACTAGCTTCATCTTTCTGACTGACCGACCCCTTGACAATTCAAAAGTGCCTGTAGTTGGTTTATTTGAAATCAATGCTTTGAGTTTGATGGTAATACCAGCTTGTTATTTTCCCATTGCAGTCCAAAGATCTCTTCTTATACAGAGCATAAGCATTGACCACCACGCTTGCTCAAGGCGGATTGGCGATTTTAGACTTATATTATTTGTAAGTCCAGGTTTCCTCACGATGTTTTCCTTCATCGATATCAGCCAAAACTTGTATCAACAGACAACAGAACCAATAGGTGTTAACTTTACATAAAGCTTTAAGTCTTTCAGAAATAGATAGCTAGCTTTTGTATTAAAATTCAAACTAACTGACACAATTGAGTTTCTATTGTTATCGAATATATCGAATTTTAGACCGCTCAACTGTCGATTTGCCTTTAGAAAAAGGCAAATCGACAGTTGAGCGGTCTAAAATTAATAGTTGTAAAGATTAAACCAATAATTGATTTGTCGAGGGTTTTTCTAACGTAATGGTAACCCCACTACTTCAGCTATCGACTCAAAATGACTTGCGGTCACATTCATTATTCAGAAACAGTTCTGTTTTCACTAAAGGTGGTTTGATGAGCTTTTAATTATTAAACTGAATTGTATATGGACATTAGTTATTAATAGTAATAGTAACAGATTATATTATTGTCTTAGAAGATTGAAGCAGACCTTCCTATTTAACCTTTATTGTTATTAATTAATAAAGTGTAGCCTGTAACGTTTACTCATTAATATTAAGTCAGCCTATTCTATACTAATGGTCTTATCACGCCTGTATTCCCCGAAGGGTTAGGCAGAGTTGCACCTGTAGTACATCACCAGCCATGTTTAAGTCAGTAGTGTTGTTTAAACAACTGCTCCGTCGTGTACCTCCGGCATAGCTCAACGGCGCACTACTTTATGTAGTGAATAGTTTTATGTACCTAGGTCATGTTGTCACCAGTGACCTACAGGATGATGGTGACATAGAGCGCGAGCGCAGGGCATTGGCGGTGAGGAGTAATATGCTCGCCCGTAGGTTCACTCGCTGCACGGCAGACGTCAAAGTCGTTTATTTAAGGCATTCTGTCGGCTTGTGGGTGTCACACACGAGCCGAACCTCATGCTCAGCAGTAGCGCTTGCGAACACTAGACTAACAAGGCAGTCTTTCTATTATTTCTGCTTTTAAAATTCTGGTCTGGAAAAAACTGCCCTCCAACCCTGTAAAGCCTTAACGAATCGAATATCAAATCAGTTACCAGACCTGGGCAACCGAGCTCTCCTCTGGTGAAAATAGAGAATGCTCATTTAATAATGTAGGATAGTAATAGTTCAAAAAGGTACAAATTTGGTACATGTTATCTAGATTACAGGCAGATTCAAACCTTTTTGAGAGCTGGAGTCTATACTGGGTTCGGACCTGTGTGACAGATCTCCAGGCTCACACCCTTAAAATTACAACATTAAATTGCACTTATGTACTACATACAACATTGTAAAAGCTCCAAGTACTGGGAGGAAGGGAAATAAATTAACAAAACAAAAGAAGTGTGTCTTTGGAGAGTGTTGTGGGTCCGTGAGTCCTCGCGCCCAGCACCAACGAAGGGCGCTGAGCGCGAGCACCCACTTGCCCGAGAGTGTGTGTGTGTTTCTGTGTATGGTTAACAAGGTGAAACGCGATTAAAGATTAATTTGAGTAGGTGCATATTCCCGGTAGTCGAAATTGTTTTAAAATATTTAGTAAATGTTCCGTCTCTGCATAATCCAATTCAAGTAGCCATTTCGTAACAGTTTTTTACATTTTGATCTTCACATAGGGTGTATATTTAAAATTTTACTAACCTTGTTATAGACGTAGCTACTGAGGAAAGGAAACTACGTTGGATAGTACCTACTAATTCCGTACTGCCATGATAGTAGGAACTTACTAATCCCATGCTGCCATGATCATTATTCTAATGTCATTATTGTCATGTCATTATTCATTATCTTGTTTTAAACTTTGGGCGACCGAGCTCTCCTCGGGTGAAAATACGGAGAGAACCAATTTTTCCAGATATAAGACCCAGCTAGATCAATTTTTCACCCTCGTAAACCCCTATATTGCAACTTTCATCGAAATCGTTAGAGCCGATTTCGAGAACGTGTGTAATAATCTATATAGGTACAAACAAATATTTATACAAATATTGCTCGTTTAATAGTATTGGATGAAGTTCCAAAACCGAGAGCAGACTGAGTTCCAAAACCAACCAACATAAGAAATTGGGAACAAATTGAGAAAAGTTGGACTAACTTTGGTAGTAAAAGAAATAGTGGGTCAATGTAAAACAATAAGAATAAAAACCCAAAGTTAACCTCAAAAAATCGTATATTTCTCTGTTCCTCGCCTATTAAAGCATATCTGCGTGCGTCGATCGCCGGCGCCGTCCTACTGAGAGATGACGCCGAGTGGTCTGTAACTTGTTCAAGTTACCAAGTATAACTCTTATTTATTTATTTATTTTAAGGATTACCAACGAGTTACATTACAATTATTATCTTTTACAATAATAAAACTTAGTTATAATACATTTCCTGTAACGCACACTCAATTACAGGTAACCACAGCTTACACATTATCGAGTACATAATGCTCTGAATACACAATTTAAATTAAGAATAAAAAAAAAGAAACAATATACATGCTATTATTAAAGTTTAAATTTACACGAATACAATACAGTAAAAACAACATCAAATTGATTATCAATATTATGTCTGAAAGCGGTTTCAGACATTTTTTTTTAATTCTGTGCGTACAGCCCTATTTACATGCTTCGATTTAAGGCCAGCGCACATCGGCGGACGGCGCGGCTGGGCAAGGTATTTTAAATTCACCAACGTAAATTCATACGTATCTAATGGTAACATGATATAAATTCCAAAGCTCAGAGACCGACCACAGAGCATCAACAGGCATTTTTTTCTGAGGTATTGAAAAGCGCGCTGGAGGTTACCGCAGCGGGATGCGACGACATGCGTCGGGACGCGAAGGCATGCGACGATATGCGCCAGAGTCCGATAGTAACACCAAACCCAAAGCCAGCAACTGGGCACGCCCCGTGGTACACCGCTGGCGGTATCGCAAATCATTGATGTGCGCTGGCCTTTACTTGCCTGTGGTATACTATACGATGAATCAACAATAAAAATTGCACCATCCAAACAGTGTTCAGACAATGCAAGTCATTTGTTGCTTCAATTTTCTTGCATACCAGGCACATGCAAGAATCTTGCATCGTGTAAATGGGGCTGAAATGAATTTTTAAACAGCTAGTTTCAGTTTTGAATGGAAATGTTAATGCTTACTTACGTAAAAAACAAATATTGAAAGTCATGGTGGTTCAGAGGTCAACGATCCCAGTTTTGTCCGGACCACAATGTCAATATCATGTCATGTCATTTTCGTGACAATTGACTAACCTGATGTTAAAGTTTTTATCCTGCCCTTGGGCTTCTGACTTGGCTTCAGTTGTCGTCGAGAAATATCTCTCAGGCTTGCCGGTTTCCTCACAAAGTTTTCCTTCACCGTTTTTGAAGCAAGTGATTATTATACAATATAAATAATGAACCATTAACTTGAATGACAAAGCACTCTAAACCTAATAAAGATTCTGCAAAATTTATTAGAAAAAAGAAGCAAAATATGTCAGATCTATATTCATTATTCATAGACTGTCTCCAAAATTCAAATATACACAAAAACCGAAAAACAGAAAGCAAGAAAAATTCATTTATTGGCATTACTACTGAAAAATACACCTTATAACAATAAAAACAGAAACCAAAGATTATAATGCCAAGGGCCTCAGCTCAGCATAATGTCAGGTGACAACACAAAGTGCACCATTTGACGCTCAATTTCAGCTGCAACCCACGAGTGTCATACGCTAGAATAATAAACACAAAACAAATAGGGAAGTGTCTGCCGTTTTAATAAATAAATGAAAGGTAAAAGGTAATATAAAAAAGCTCATACTTAATCAAATAAAATGTTGTGACATACATGTGTGTGTTCGTTGTGTTACAATTACAATTGAGAAACTAAAATAAATATCCAATATCTGTGTATCTGTGTATTACCTACATTAAAATAATAAATCTATAAATAGAAAGTATATTCAAGGCAAAATCTTATGACTGCGTTCCTTCAAACCACGAAACGGAGGTTGCGGTTTAGAGTAATTATGACAATAATAATTGACGAATAAAATACAGAACTGATAAAATTAAAAATAAATTTTGTTTATTTTATTTACACACGTATTTACATTATTTAAAAACTATCAGACTTAATATAATTATATGTACAAGTATATAAAAAAGGGGGGAGGAATAATCATAGAGCATCAAAAAATTCGTCCGCATCGCTGTCAATAGGAAAAGTGCCCAAAAGGCTGGCAGCATTGCCACGTTGTATGGCAATGCTGATTCTTTGGCCAAAGAATAGGCCAGCCCTCTGGTCACGTGAAGAGTCGACCAGCCGCTTAGCGATGTCTTGAAAATAAATTGATAAAATTGACAAAATTTTATCAATTTATTACCTGTTAGGACTTATAAAAGTTTTAAACGGACAAAAATAGGCATAGGTACAAGACACTAGACATTCCGCCGACTGACCGATTGTTGGTGCCAGCCGAGCCAGGAAATATCAAATGGAACATTTGGAAGGGGACTTGATACAAGTAGGTCATTCACTAAATACCTATAAAAAGTTTGCTGTCTATAAAACTTATGGGACCGCGACTGGGACATCATTATTATAAATGACCACGGATAAACATGGATAACTTTCTAAGTTTATCTTGGATAACACTGACATCGGTGACGGAAAACATCGTGAGGAAACGTGGACTTGTAGTGAATAGAGTATGGTCACGCTAATTCTGCAAAGTAAAAAACAGTGGAATTTAAATATCTATAGACGGCAACACCATCTGTCCTACGAGAAAAAATTTGATACTTTGTTTGTCTTTTTGTTTTTGATATGTTATTTTGTTTATATTCTGATTTATTCCTGGTAAAGAATAGTCACTTTAGCACGATGCAGTGTGGATTTGATACAGTTTTGTCATCGTATGGAGGCAGAGCATAGGTACGACATAGTTTATTACACATAATCTGTAAGGCAAAAATTAAAAGGCAAAATATCAAAATCATTCAAGCAAATAAAGACCTATTCTATTCTATTCATTAGATCTACTTACACGTCAACTTTTCGATATCTTGTAAACATTGTCGTTTTTGGTTAAGGACGACATCGTGCTGTTCTTTCACATCTTGGAATTTACATTTCATAAATTATTTATTAACTCCCGCACTCTAACTTATAATAGGTTTAACCATTTTTCTACTTTATTTTGTGAAAACAACTTTTATCCTAAGCAATCTGACATTTCAAGTACCCAAAATTGACATAACTGACTGATGTAAAAGTTTACCATGTGTAAAACTTTACGGGGTTGCCCATTTTTTCCATTGCAGACAGCGTGGCCAGAGTTTATAAGTCTGAAATCGCCAACCCGGCTTGAGCAAGCGTGGGTGATCAATGTTCGTGCCTTCTCTGTACGAGAAGAGGCCTTTGCCCTGCGTCAAGAATAGGCTGGTATTATAAACAACTTTCAAATCTTAACTAATATAATATAGAAAGTGTTTGTTTATTTTCCAGAGGTAATCTCAGGAAGTGCTGACCCGATTTCAAAAAAAATTTTCACTGATAGAAAACTATCTATTGCCGAGTACAAGCGCAGTTTGGATATATTTTATGATATCTTTGACTTCCACGTGGACGGAAGTCGTGGACAGACCCTAGTGGTGAATTGTTATGTTAAAAGTATTGATATTAGTCGCCAGATTGAAAAGCAAAAAGCGATCAGCGTATTAGTAATCAATATATCGTTGTACGCCCGATTTATAGCCGCCATCTTCAAATCTAAATCTACCAGTTCCGTAGGTAACCGGGATGCTCCGGTTAACTACAAAGCAACTCGAACAATCCCAATAAAACTCACGAGAGTAAAACCGTTAATACCGACCCATGACAGTTAATAATTATATGAGAATGTTTCCACATCGTTGTGAACCAGCTTTGCAGCTCAAACACAATGTCACATTAATATAGTGCAAGATGGGTACTGGACCGCTTGGCGCCTGAACCCAGCAGTTGACGGCGGTTACACACACACACACATATATACACAATATACAGCGTAGCATGAACAATGTATTGGTGTGTCATAATGTATGAGTAATGTGTGGTAACGCGTTATATATTACACGGAATATGGTAGTGTCGAGCTCGTGGTTTGTAATGTATGCGTATTTGCAAATAAAGCGTCAGCAAGTTACCACTTATCTTGTGTATGAGGCGAAGCTGGGCAGTCAAAATTGCCGAATGGTTAATCATTTTAACACTCAGTTAATTACTGTTCTTGTACTATACCGGCGGATGGATGGAAACAGGAAAAGACCGCATTAAATGGAAAATGCTAAAGGAGGACTTCACCATGATGGGGTCCATATCTCAAATCATAAAACTAATTATACTAACAACTAGATGTAAGCAAACTACTAAACCGCATACTAACATTTACTTTATTTAAAGTGTCAACTACTATGTAAGACATGGAATAAATAATGGCTTATTTATTAAATTACTAGCTGACCCTGCAAACGTTGTTTTGCCTTATAAATGCTTGGGGTGCACCATCTTTATCATTTATTACCTACCCTACCTACCCTACCTACCCTACCTACCCTACCTACCCTACCTACCCTACCTACCCTACCTACCCTACCTACCCTACCTACCCTACCTACCCTACCTACCCTACCTACCCTACCTACCCTACCTACCCTACCTACCCTACCTACCCTACCTACCCTACCTACCCTACCTACCCTACCTACCCTACCTACCCTACCTACCCTACCTACCCTACCTACCCTACCTACCCTACCTACCCTACCTACCCTACCTACCCTACCTACCCTACCTACCCTACCTACCCTACCTACCCTACCTACCCTACCTACCCTACCTACCCTACCTACCCTAAAACTAACGAACATTTAAAAAAAAGAATTGGCCAAATTGGTCTAGGCGTTGTTGAATTATGCGCTTACCAACACATTTTGCGATTCATTTTTATATTATAGAAGATTATGGTACAATTCTGAGGAGTCCCAACGCAAACCTCACTCTAGTGACTGCACACAGTTTTGTTTGTTTTTAAACTCATCGAGAACTCACAACCTCGCCATCGTTTCTAATTTCAAGTGATTTTATTGTGAAAACTTAACGTACCTACTCAACTTTTCCTTTGTCGAATAATTTGTTCTTCATATTACTAAATTCTTAATTATTTTTAAGAAAACTTATGTTGAACTTATTTAAGCTTCTTACCTTCTAGTTACTTGCCAGCCTTGATTTATTAACTTAGACTTGCATTAGTGCCGACAACGCTCCGCTTTTGACGTTCTAGCTTCAGTTTATTTTATAATAGGTAACAGATTATGAGACTTACAATATTTAGTCTTAGCCAATGTACGTTCATTCTAAAAGTTGGCAACGTCGCAAATAGCTGTCAAATATTTACCTGTTTTGATTAATTTGGCAATATTACTGTATGGAAATAAGAAATGTGGCTAACTAGTGAACTAGAATAATAATAATAATGAATTGCAAATATAACAGTGAATTTGATATTGTAACCGTTTTAGGTGTCAAAAAGGCATTTCGAAAGTTTTCAAATACTTTTTTAACATCTAAAACTACATATTTGGTGTTGCGATATTTAATTATTGCGTTTCATAATCAATATTTTAGTTCACCAGTTAGCCATATTTCTTAATTCCATACAGTAATATTACCAAATTAATGAAAACAGCGAAATATTTGACATCTATTTGCGACGTTGCCCACTTTCAGAATGCACGCTCTTAACCTAACATAATAATGCTAAAGCCTGATTATTAAATTACACGGTGCGATTTAATTATCAGTACGTTGGAGAGCCAATAAAAGTTGCACCGTGTAAACAGTGTTTAGACGATGCAAGTATTTGTTGTTTAAATTTTATCGTATGCCACAGGCAAGATATTTTCATCATGTAATGGGGCTTAAAAGTGACCAAAAAATGCCCCAATAATTTTCTTGCGTGTACACAATATACGGGTACCACACGGTTTCCGAAAACATAATTAATCAGAAAGACTTTACCGATCATCTTATCAGCGGTCGGATCTCATGTCAGCTGATGTGATTGAACCACAAAATACCAATTGAAGTAAGTCCTTATCGTTAGATGTGACAAAAGATTATATTGGTAAGGCTTTCAGAAATTAGAAGCTAATTAGACACTGATTTGACGACTCACGAAAAGAGGAAGGAAACCAGTAACACTTTGTTCGACCTAGAAATCGAACCCAAAGTTACGATGCAGTTTCTATTCAAAAAACCTTATTATGTTCCTTCCTACAATACACTGTCCTCTCATCTGTTGTACAAGCAAAGTGACTACCAACTTAAATTGTCCGTATATTCAAATCACAATAACTGTCATTCTTTGACAGTTGTATGCCATGGCTTTATGACGGAAAATTGACACAAATTGACGTATCAATTTGCTTAACAATGAATTTCCCTACTTCGTCTTTATTTCGTTCCAGTAAGAGGCAGTGGTGGCCCAGTGGTAATGGCCGCGCCTTAAGATCTGTAGGTCATAGGTTCGAACCCTGACAGACGCTTTACTTTGTGTAAATTATTTCATAACCATGGCTCTCAAGCTGAAGAAAAACATCGTGAGGAAACATATCCATATCCTAGAACCGAAAATGTGACATATACCAACCCGCACTGGGCCCTCGTGGTGGATTACGGCCCACTCCCTTTCACAGAGAGAAGGCCTGTGACCCAGCAGTGGGAACATTATTACTGATGATGTAGACACTGATGTCATCTCTCCATAACTTACGGGACCTTAATTACCCTAACATACTTTCGATCACAATCTCGGGGTTTTGAAGGAAATTCCTAATCCATTGCTTTATTTTTTGGTTGATGTATTTACTAACACTAGTTTCTAAGTCGTGTGTATACTAACCAAATGGGCTACATTTGTGGGTCTGAAATAAAAGATTTAAATTTTTTTTTTTTTTTTAAATAGTTTACATGTTTGATGAATTGGTCTGCTCAACAACGTTAATAAAGCAAAGAACGTAGCTGCTCTTTCAAAATGAAAAGCATTGCGATCGATATCCATTTTATGTGTGTTACGTAAGTGCCCCTCAAGTTTTGAGAAATTCAACATGTATTTGAATAAAACGTGAGACATTTTGAATTTCGCAGGCTGTATTGAAGGAATCGCCTTAAGCAATGTTAAAGAAGACTTTGACAAGTTCTCCAGTTCAAATTTTCAATTCATAAACCGGGTGTTAGATGAATAAAACGGTAAAGCATTGAAATTGCATTCCAGAAACGTCTCACTATCAGCAAAATGAATCGAGTTACGAAATACAATAAATGGACAATCGGTTGAGTCCCCTTTATTTATATTGCAAGCACCACGGACTAAGACAAATCGTTTGGTTTGCACTTTCCTGAGAATTGGTTCTACTGTTTACTTTAAAGGCAATTGAAATTTCTAGGTTTCAAGATGTGTGTTGTGTATTGTTTTAATAGAGGAAGAGGAAGAATTTTATTAATTGTACTCAAAATAATTGTAATGTCTTCGAATGGATCCAAGGATGTTGCTCAGAACAGCCGCTTAGGCGCTGAGCAGAGCGGACAAAATTTCCATACGATTCCAATTTGTCCGCGGACAAATTTTCCATCGTCTGGTCAGCGCCTTACTGTATTGGTAAAATACTCACTTGAGCAGTGATTTGTAGTTATACCAGAATTGAATCATTCTCATCATTGTCTTGCATGCCCTTATTCCAATTTATTTTGGGTCAGCGCAGCATAATATCGGTTTCTACCATACTTCTCTATTAGTTATCATCTCGGTAGTTACCATCTTTTACACAGTTCATCCATCGTTTTTTTGGTCTTTCCCTAATCTTATAGCCATCCTATCCATACTCAAAACTTTCAGTTTTCTTTCATTTTAAGTGTAAAATAACTTTAAATTTGGAAGTCGGTGTGTTTGCTGAATAAACCTCCTATTTTCGAAGTCGGTAAAAAATTTACAATCTTCGTTCTAAATTGTTAAAGCAGCTTAAAAATTTGCCACACAATCTCACAAGAATAAAGACTCCATTTTCAATTTTCCGATCTCAACGGAATATAAGGATCTTTTAAAACATTTATGGCGTTATAAATTCATTACGCAGTCACTGCAGGCTTAATTAAGTGGTATCGCAACCGCTAAGTGTGCGTCAGACAAGTCGGGCGTGGTTTCCCACCGCAGGGAAAATCTTAGGGTGCAGTACTAGATTTAGAATATTTAGTGGAGTTTCAGAGAGACCTGTGTTTAGGAGTAGACTTTGCTTAGCTGAATGATTCATCCAAACTTCATACTACTATCTACTACTATCAAACTTCTATTGCGTTTTCACCAACTAGGTACAGGAATTTAATATCGTGTGTATCAAATATCGTGTTACCCAGTAACTGGATTGTGGAGGTCAGATTGGCAGTCGCTCTCTGTATAATAATGGCATTCAGCTGCACCCGTTGAGACAGGGCTAGACAGAAGATGGCTCAAATAGATAGTTCTTTCTCAAATCTTTAAAAGGACAATGGAATCGCTTTAGGAGACTAGGCAACATCCCAATTCTGTGATTAAAACAGCATCCATAAAATGGGCAAAAACACAAAAATCACAAAATTAACTATCGTAAATCATTTTCCGTGGAACCGTACCATAAGTGCCCTTGCCCCGAGAGACGCTTAACAGATCTGTCCTCAATAAATAAAAGAGAATTTAAAATTCAGCATTTCCTTGCCACGGGGCTCCTCTGTGGCTGCTCTCTATATAAAATCCTTCACGAATCTGTTTTACTCGGATGTCGAACATTCACTCAGCTAAGATTCCTGATACTCCACTTAATGGAAATAGCAGAGATTTTTATTAACTATCTTGTCGGTTTTAATTATCTTGCTATTCAAGATTTATTTACTACTAGCTGCACCCCGCGGCTTCACCCGCATAAGTTTCGATCACGTGGGTATGTCGGGATAAAAAGTATCCTGTGTCCTTTTCCAGGCCATGTGCAAAATCTCATACAAATTTCAGCCGTTTTATCGTGAAAGCATAACAAACAAACAAACTCACTTTCACATTTATAAATAGGTACTCTATTCTATCTATATATATGTCACCGTATAATTATGAACTTCGTTAGTTTATAATCTATCGGTATTATTTCCGTTAAATTATAAACTGTCGAAAAATTGTAAACTGCAATGAACCATTTACAATTTAACGCATTATTTTTCGCTAGTTTATAATCTTGCCATGGGAAACCGACAAATTGTGAACTGGTATCAAACTTGCTTGCGACGTAACGCATCTTGCGCTAATATTAAATAGCCTGCCTGGCTGCGAGCAACTTGGAAGTAGCGCTCGCCGGCCGCTGCCGCGGCACCGCTCGCTTCGCACGCTCGGCTCGCGCGCGGTTGGTCACAGTTCTAACCTAACCTAACCTAACCCATTTCACCCAGTTAAAAATTTTTCGACAGTTTATAATCTAACTGAAATAATTCCGACAGATTATAAACTAACGGTTCTCATAATCTTACGGTGACATATATGTAAAATTCTCGTGTAACAGTGTTAGTTGCCATACTCCTCTGAAACGGCTTGATCGATTTTTATGAAATTTAAATGTATATTCGGTAGGTCTAAGAATCGGTCGTAATCTATTTTTCATACCCCTAAGTGATAAGGGTGGTCCACCCCAGACATTTATATGGCAAAACAACGTTTGCTGGGTCAGCTAGTATTATATAGTTACCCTTTTTTTTCAATAGGTTTTACCTACCGTTACCTCTGTGGCTGTTATTGGGTTATTTCATCAGGAATTGCTCAGTAACAGCCTGGAGTCTAGATTTGGGCCCGGTTGATGGCAATTCCAGACTGCCTGTCCACTGGAGCGGAGCGAGGCAGCGAAGCGGAGAAATGTGAAAATATTAACAAGTAAACTCCGCTTCAGAGCTCCGCTCCTATTGGTTAATATTGGCACATTTCTCCGCTTTGCTGCCTCGCTCCGCTCCAGTGAACAGGTAGCCTTATATAGGACTTAAAACATAACTGGCGAAATACGGGTGTAGTATTTAGGTAGGCACACCTCTGCCTCACCCTTCTGGGAAAACAAGCGCGATGCTATGATATATTATTTCCGTGGATTTGAAAATAACAAAAAAGTAAAAAGAGCCAAAAGTGCACCTAATAAAGAAGTTTTCACTTCAAAAATATGACGCTTATCTTCTACTAAATAACATTCTTAATTTCCTTATCCAAAATAATATTTTACCGATTCAGATTGCCTTTTTAATTAGTGAAATCCTAAGCCTAGACCTGGATAAGCCCAAGTCAGTAAATAGAATATTGAATCCTAAGTTTACATATCCGGTAGGGCGGTAATACGAATCGTGATGGCTTGGTGTTGCCACAGCTTAGATTGCGCCGATGCTGATAAGAAGGGTAAATACATAGTAATATTGGGCTACGATTGGTAAAGAAAGTCGCAAAACCTAAGGTCTGTTCGAAGAGTATCTGATAAAAATGTAAACAAATTAATTAGAAAACGTAGCTACCTTTGAATGCGTAGTGCCACTTACAAATTAGTTGGCTGTTTGTGTTTGTGAGTATTCTAATTTTAAATCAGCCTTATTATATTTTCATTTGACAGTTGAGATTTTTTTATAACCTCAATTTTCGTCGATGGCTTTTCAATTATATTCAAAGAATAATAATTGTTGGAAAAAGTTGGAAAATATAAAGAAACTTTGTAAATACAGGTGAATGTGTCACTAATTCCATAAAGTGAGAGAGTGGTTAAGAATATAACTTTGATTACAGTTTCATCAGATACATTCGAACAGACTATAGATACTATTTTTCTGTTTTGCATTTGCTTGTTTAATTGACTTTTCTACTTTTGTTGGTTATATTCCATACGATTATTCTCTAGGCTCGCTGGAGTCTTAATAAGCGTCCGGTTACTGACAATTGCCTCGCTCGCTATTACATTTACATACATGCGACTTATTTTTCGAATTTTAAATTGTGTCTTATGTACTAACCTGTGCTAATGTGTTTTGTGTCTTTTGTGGCACTGAATAAGGGTTTTAAATCTGTCTATCCTGACTACTTGAAGTTAGGTTATCCCTTTGGGTGATTTTTGAGCTTGATATGATGCATAATTTTATTCGTTTTATGTATCGTGAACAAATTGTCTTAAGTTCGAATCCTATCCGTTGCACTACTGACTGCCTTGTGGTAGAAATGGGTGCATCCATTTCTACCACAAGCATTTTAATTTATTTGAATGTGATAGGTGTAATACTATTAAATACATGTGTTACACACACATACACTCACACATACATTATTTTGTTTATATTTTTATTTTAACAATTCAAAAGTGCCCGTAAATGGTAGAATTGAAATAAATGCTTTACTTTGTATCGTTGACTAGATCAGATTGAAGAAAACGTTATAGTTTTTTAAGTCGTTATGGCTTCTAGTATTTAAGATATTCACAATAATAATGTTTGATTGCAGTTCTAATAATATTAGAAATTGGTATGTCATGCAAACGTTTTTTGGGCAGACTAACGTTACGCAAAAGAAACTTCTTACCCTAGCTCTATAATAATAATAAAGCTTGTCCATTATTACGAAGATAATTATGATTATAACTAAATTATACCAATTACCTTCGAAGTTTTGAAGATGTCCGATTAATAGTCATGCTGTAATAGCTTCTAAGTCTGCACACCTCACAAAATTATGATAGCGTAAAGATACAGTACTCACAGACTGGCTGGCAGTCGCCATCTTATAAATACACATTGTCTCACGATCTACGCAGACGTCTAGATTATTAAAATTATATTCTTGATATTAATTCAATATGTCTACTCCACTTTAAATGCGGAAACCAGGTTACACATTAAAATGACCGTGGCGTCTACGCAACAGCCATAGATCAATAAAATTGTCTTAAACGTGATTTGTAACATAAGTGGTATAAATAAACATGCCTACGCTTCGGTAGACCGGAGTGCCAATACTAGACGTGTCATCGTCGAACCTATAAATATAACTCCATTACAGTGCGACGGTAGGTTAAAATGGATTTGTATGGACAGGCGTTTGATATTCTGAACGCTGTTCCATCCATCAATAAAATTGATGTACAAGTTCCAACGTGGGCCATTGTATGAAGCATTCCTTTACACAATAGTTCTTAATTTTTTGTTTTGTAAAATTGACCTGAAAAATTAACTAGGTGTTGACGCTACTGATGTTTGAGTTAATAAAGACACACACAAAAGAAATAAAAAATAAAACGTGTGCGGTCGGGGGACTCCCGTCAGGAAATAAGTTACGCAATATTCGCACGCACAGACCATTCCCTCGTATATAATAGAAAGAGAAAGAGGAAGAGACAGAGAGAGAGAAAGTTGCATGAAAAGAGCTTTTTCCTTACGTGATGATTTCTACCAGTCAACTCCTACCTGCAAGCTGCGTTAAGAACTTCGTTCCAAAAAAACATGAAAACAATACAAGGAAATATTTCAACGCGACCGATCTTCAAACAGTTGCAGACATACCAATTTGTAACTCTGGCTTCAGCTATCAATTATACTAACGTCAGTTGAAACTGAAAGGAATGTCGGATCTGCACATTTACGAGCAAGCTCTATCAAAGCAAGATTATTAAAACCGTACATATTACGTGATTCTTTTATAATATATGGTCGTGCGTACACCGCCCGAGTGGCTATATCTGAAGTCAGATTATTTTTATTATTGTCTTTGAGATTATTTTCGCTGTCAATGTCAATATAACGGACAGGGAAGTGTGGGTTAAGGCGATTTCACACGCGTTTTGTATTTGAAAGTTTCGGACTAGGATTTATTGTGGGACAACTAATATAATATAGTTATACATTCGGCGAGTTAAATTAACTTTACGTAATATAACATAACATCACGCTTTGTTTCCCCGAAGTGTTGGGTAGAGGTGTCCCTGTAGCAGGTACACCCACATTTCGCCAGTTATTTTTAAGTCCCATGTAATAGGGGGCGAGCCTATTGCCATCAACCGGGCACAAATCCAGACTCCGGGCTGTTACTGAGAAATTATCTTTACTTGGGAAGTTTTTGAGTTAGCTTCAATAATGCTTATTTTTTACACTGTCACTGTTATTTACGTAACAAGTAGTGGTTTACGAATTTGTGTGAGGTACCTAGGTACCACAACTAAAAAATTAAAAAGGTTTTTTTTTTTAAAAACCTAGTCTACGTTGCCGTTGTGCTCAAATAAATAAATCGTGAGAAATATTTTGTTTGCTTTCCAACTGATTTTATTTTGTTTAATTGCCGGCAGAGTCAATAATACCATCGTTCTCGCTGCATAAAATAAAAATATTCATATTATACATGTGGGCAAACAGTTAAAAAACTAACTTGCAATATCAGTTATATTTTATTACTTTATTTGAATCCCGCATTTAGTTAAAAAAAATATTCTCGCCATGTCATTTAGAAAACATACGCCAAGAAAGGCGAATTGCGGCTAAGAAAATCGTTGGGAGAAAACTTGAACTTTTAATGCTTTAAAAATTTAACGTTTTGGGTATATCAGATGAGGCATTTATGATGAATTAGTACGGATACAGGCTGATAAATACCTTTATTTAAAAAAAACGAAAACGTTTTACTTTTCGAGTTTTATCAACTTTTAAATGGAAAACCCATTTCAAACAGAATTTAATTAACATGTTTAATTCTGATTGATCGTTCGTGGCAGCCAACGGACGAACTACGTTCAACTTCTGCCAATCAATGAAACAAAAAAAATTGCCATTTCGCGCAGAATTTCAACAAATTAATTTTGTTCGATCTCCGTGCAGGTTTATTTACGCTCTCAGTAATTGGAAATTGCAATTAGCAACATTACTACTTCAACAAATTTTTTATTTTTGCACTTTTAGAAAAACAATGGAATGGAATGGAGGTAGCGGGTGTTATGGCCGCTCGTTTCTATCCTAATCCACACGGGACCGAACCATATGGATACGAAACTTCACAGTAGGTAAACGTAAATAATTTTAAATGTTTGCGTCCGTCGTAGTTCTAAATGACGTCATTAGACTTGTCTTACGTCAGTGCATTTAAAACTATCACTGAAAATAATGAGTTTACTTATTTGAAACATCACTTCTTAATTTGAAAAATATAACATTACATAATTATGATAAACATAACATAACATCCCGCCTTGTTTCCTCGAAGGATTATGCAGAAGTGAATCCATAGTAGGTACACTCACCCATTATTATAAAATATCTGGATGACGGTTTCGCTTGGTTTTTTTTTTTTTAATGACGTTTTCTGAAAGAATTTCTAGATCGATTTATCGCCCCCGAAACCCCCATCACACTAAATTTCATGAAAATCGTTGCAGCCGTTTACTAGATTCAGATTATGTATATACAAGAATTGCTCGTTTAAAGGTATTAGATAATGTCTGTCAGTATTCGCATTTAAATTGCAGACTTCAAATCTAATTATTGTTTAAGGGAACAAAGTTTTTGAACCTCTAGAATAGGATTAAGAGAACATAGTTAATTTATATGAAAAAAAAAACAAAAAACCAGGCACTAATAAAACAAACTACACTATCTCATAAACTACTTTCCAAAAAACACGACAGAATACTGGCGAAAATAGAACGTTTACAAGACTAATTGATCCCCTGGGCGAACAGTGCATTTAAAGGCCAGACTTTGATATAACGCGAGCCCTTACCCGACTGCGATCGAGGCAAATTGTGCCAATTGACGTCAGCCATCATCCCACCTATATATAATTTAAATTCTGACATAAAAGCCAACAGTTTACCCTAGAATGAATAGAACAAGCAAAATGAAAGAGATTTAGTTTAAAAGCGTACAGCGCAAAGACTGGTTTTAGTTTAGGAATTAAAATTTAATCCACCATATTGAGGCCGCATGTGGCTTTGAAATGTGCTTTATAAATCTGCTCAATTAGAACCAAAAAGCTTTTTGCTTTTGCTTCAAACCTCATGTAGATTTTAGGATGTGATAACCTGTGTAGTTAAATCTCCTGAGCATAATGCCAAAACAGAGGAATTATGTGAACAGTGTGATGTAACTATGGCATAGTACCCTTAAACCGGTGGACGTTTGGCAAAAAATCAGGAAATGGGCCATTCCTGCCATGTGGCTCCACTATTACGGGGTTTCATACGTCGGCGGATGTCTGGCGGGTCACGTTTCTCAATCTCATTGTTATGGCGATTCCCCGTATGTTTTGTTTCGCATTATTGTTGTGATTGTAGGGACAATAATAATAAGAGTAGGGGAAGACAAATGGATGGACTGTGGTGAAAGATGAAATGGTTAGAAAGAGGTGACTATCGAGATGACTATTAATAGAGAATTATGGAAGCAAAATACATGTTGCTACGAAATAAATTGATATAAGGCCAGAGAATGATGAAGAATGTAGGGACAATAATGATTATACCGTTTAATTATCAAGTAGTAATAGTATTACCAATAAGTTATTAAACGTAAATATTTGTTTCAAGAGCAGTGGTGGCCCAGTGGTGACGGCCGCGACTTACGAGTTGTAGGTCCTAGCTTCGAACCAGGCGCTTTACTTTATTATTAAAACAACGTGTTCGGGTTACAAACCACAGAGAGAAGTTTTTATTTTTTTATTTACACAAATACACCATAGATGGCAGTACCAACATTGTAGATATTTCACAACACCCCCACTATATCTAACAATGTGGTTACACATATAGTTAAATTTTAAACATGCTGAACACCCAATTTATTTAAAAAATAATAATGCTTATTAGCACATAAACTCTTTGTAAATTATTTCATCACCACTGCTCTCAAAACGGTGAAGGAAAACATCGTGAGGAAACCGGCATGTCCTAGAATTGAAAATTCGAAGACATGTGACATCTACCAACCCGCACTGGGCCCGCGTGGTGGATTACGGCCCACTCCTTCTCACAGAGAGGAGGCCTGTGTCCCAGCAGTGGGAACATTATAGGCTGATGATGATGATGATGATGATTTGTTTCTATTTCCTTCTCAGTCGTATGCGTAGCAACTAAAATTGAGATTCATTATTTGAAATCAGGATATTCTGCACCGACCCTTACAATTTTAAATTACTGTGAGTCAATTTGTAAGAATTAAACTACAACTTTACTGAGATTCCACTCCGGTTTAGTTTGAACTTTAAATCAATAATTTTAAGCGATTCGGAAAACTGTTTGATAATCACGATTTCTCAGGTGAAATTTGCATTCTATCAACAGCTAGGTGAGGCTATTAAAAATTGCCTTTTAACATGTCATACTTTTATTTTTTTAAATGAATATTAGGATCCGCGCGGGCGGAGCCGCGGGCTGCTGCTTGTAGTAACCATACAGTACCCTAATTGCGTAACTTATTTTCGTAAACAATTTTGCTTAATTTGTTTCATTATGACAGTTCAACAACATTAATTGCGTTATTTACGTTGTTGAGCAGATTGTTTTTTCCAACTTATGAAGCAATGGATTAGCAATCTGTTTCAAATCGAAACAGATTGTGATTGTGTTGTATTATGCAATTAGGGTATAGGTTTCCTCACGATGTATCAGTTATGTTCATGATAAACTCAAAAACTACTTATTGAATGAATAAAAGCTGAAAAAAAACTAGTAAATAATAATTTTAAAGTCAATTGACATCGATATTTCTACGACACGAAGGTATAAAGTGGTGCCAGAGTCTAATTGCATTTCGCGCGATCAAAAAGTTTGAATCTATGTTCCAACTAAGTGCACGCTGTAAAAGGCTGAAAGCTTTCAGACAGTATACAGAAGGTCGAATTAATTGAACAGTCGACACCATTAATAATTCCTCGATATTATTTAGAAATATTTTTTCCATTGAAAGTTTTTGCTTTTAAAATAGTCTGGCAATTGCCAGACTATTACTATATTTTTATTTTATTAGAATACTTTTATAAATTACATTTTTAAATATTAGAATATGAAAAATATAGAAACATTTAAAAATATATAAAAATAGTAGCCCACCGGTATCGGGAACAGGTTATTATTATTAAGCTTTTTTTTGTGTGCCTTAACTAGTTTTCAGGCAGTATAATTTGATTTAATTCGTCTGGATGTAAAAAAATACCGACTAAAACTAGAAGCCAACGAAATTTTATTTTGCACTTATCAGAAGCAAGCCTGATAAATGCAAACAAAAATTCCTCCGTGTAATTCTTTGCAAAGTTTATAAAAACTTTGATATAAATATTGCAGGGTTTTACAATTTCTTCAAAGATATTTACAGTGGTGTTAATAAGTAAAGTTTTCTCGAACTTTGTTCAAGTGACTACAAAAGTCGAATGCGAACTCATTTGTTTTTAAAGTAAATCATTGCGGATTCACGCTTCGACACCGTTCCAATTTCAAAGTGACACTAGACTAAAGAACGGCAGTCTGACGTTCTCAAATTCAAATATTAGAGACCGCACCACAACTGAAGTCCATTTGACGCGGCGCTAGTGTCTATGTCATTGCATCACATTGCATTTCAAAAAACGTAGATCCACAATCTTCCGCTGGCCTTCCTTCGTGGCTCGCACTCTAAATCTAAATCCTTCAGAGGTATTAGACGACAAGATTAATATTTTCACGGCTTATTTTTGTCGACATTGGCCGGATTTCAATACGAATGCAAAGTAACTCGTCATATTAACGTATCGCTGTTCACATATTACGTACGTATTTGCGTAATTCACCTCCTATTCGGAATTGGATCATGAAATTAGCATTGTGATTTTGTGATAGATGATTTTAAACTGTTGACAAATTCCAATCTGTTTAATCCGTTCTATGTTATTCCGGCCCTTCTGTCAATTGACTTGTTTTTGCACGTTGTTTAAGCTTCATTAGTGTGTTAAGTTTTTGTACTTATACTGTGCCTCATCAATAATAATCTAATGATACAAGTTACATTCGTGATCTTACTTGACTGTTTCTGAGTCTAAATTCGTCACCAATATTTTCATCATGGTCTCCATAAATGTCCATTATTTATTGACTCTTATCTTAGTTTGCTGGATTACTCTACTCACAAGTAGAAAAATCTCATGCACCAGTATGCACAACACTTAACATTATGAAATACAACAATTTTATGAGTGCGACCGTTATAAAGTGGTGTCGACACAGCGTAGTCCCACGCCACAGACTCCACGTCAACTGTTACAGCCAGTATCTATTAAATTAAATGCTCTTGTGACGTATACAACGACTCTTTTCATTCTATCTATTACTATCTCGTGTAGAACTTTATAAAAAATAATCGCTGGATGTCTAGTCTGTCCAACCCACTTTTATCTGCGTCTGAGTGCATGCCTTCTCTTTTTAACATCTAGGTATGTATTTGCCCCTGAACCAGACTTAGCACCGTATTAATAAACTACTCTCAATGAGAGCTGAATCTTTGAGCTGTCAAAGTGTTAACGTCATCAGTCGAATTTCATACAACTGTCAACACCATCTCTCATGACGGGCTCATTGTCTCTGTCTTAGGCACATCCACTCTACGATCATGATTCCATTTGATCAAGTCATCATCCTTATGAGCTGACCTGTATACATGATCACATCTAGTTCTAAGTGCAAAAGACTGACGGACGGCGTGCCTTGTTCTTGCCATATGCTCGGGCAACGCCGTCGTATCATTGCCAAGTTTTGATCTAAACTTTATCTGTTCTGCGAGTCACATTCATCAAAACTGCAAAAAGTATAGAGTTCAATGCTGCTTCTCCGTAGTCAACAGTTTGGTAAACAGAGTCTTGAGTATCCACAGGTGCCTCTCATCTGTTATTGACGGTTTTATTAACAAAAACAATGAGTTTGATCTTTTAACATCGTGTTTAAATGTTTCCACGTTCGAAGGCAGCCTTTTTCGAAAGCCTTTTGATGTCTGCCCAATTGTGAAGGGTGATTACTTTTGTTTCGAAAAGGTTCATACTGTGAGATTTTTTGCTTTCAATCCGAACGTTTTTACAAAGACTTTTAATGGCAGCCCGATTATATTTTTCAGAAAAGTTTTAAAAGTCTTCTGTTTAAATAATTTTCTCAAAAAATAAATGTTCTTATCTGGTATCATTTTGATTTCAGTTCATTTTTATGTCCTAGATATCTCTACTTTAATGTATTCTAGACTAATCTGAATTAAAAACTATGTTTCAATATTATATTTAAAGTAATGGAAAATCATCGCATCAGCATATTCCGATTATTGCATTAATTTTCCTTATCTGAGCACACCGTTCGACAATCATGACGAAATTGGCAGAAGATTATTATGACGCCAATGGCGAAAGAGAATAATCTCCTGTGACTAAACGCAAACTTTTTGGAAGACAAAACAAATGCTAAGCGAAACAAATTAATACCGATGGCTCACAATCGTAGCCGTAGGCTTTACCAGCTCTGCAGACTATCCAAACCGTTTCGCTAGAGGATAACAATCTGACGTCCAAGACTTATGAACAACCAAAAAGTACTTGAAAATTGCATACAATTAAAATAGCGGCACACAAGCTTTTTTATAAGCTTGAATATCTTTACTTGTTTTCTTTTGGTCTTGTTGGTTGGTTAGAGCATTGTTATTATTTTACATAATAATATACTATTACGTATCTAGTGTTGTATCATTCACATCATCAGCATTTCAGACAAAGGTGCTATGTGTTCTGGATATATAGACCTCCTCATCAGAAACTCAGACACGATTGATACTGTGCTATTCGCTATAGCAATAGACCCAACAATGTTTGGTGGTATCTGTTATTTGTGTGAACGAACACGATGATCTTGCTCTTGAAATAATTTACTGTACTCAAAAATAGTGTCAAAAACATTACCCAAACAACTTCTATATCTGACTCAAAGAATCCTTAATTTTTTTATAAATTTTACCCTGCACGTTTCCGGATGACAGCGATGCGGACGAGTACTTACTTCGACGCCTAAGCTTCCTTTTGTTTTTGTATATAATTATATTTTAATTGCATAGATCATCATTTAATTTAGTGTTTTATTGTTTAAAAGATTTGTCATGCATGGTAACATAAATAAACTAAAATGATTGAAACATACATTTGTTTTAATTGTCTTCAAAATAAATGAGCTACATTTATTTACAAGTTCACATACGACGGCTAGTTTCCGCCGACCGAATAATCTAGTTACCAGTCGGGTATACGAGTTGATCCCAGTTTGTATACATCAATAAACTCATTGCTAAGTAATATGTACCAGGTTCTGAACTATCCGTTCAACCTGCATGATTTGATTAAATTCAAGCGGTACTTGCACGGTTCTTGCCAAGCATTTGAAGAGTTATTTATATTTACAAATATATTCCAAAGCGATGTGTGCCTACAAAGCAAAGGCGGATATTTACAAAAAGCTTTCGATATTAAAGACAGAGTTCAATCTGTTCCAGACTTCTTGTTTGAACTTTGGACGATGCAGCGTAATTGACACTGTGTGTCCCCTGATCCAAGTCAAATAAGTTCGGACTTGCTCCAAGTCCCGTTGTAGGTCAACAAACGTAACTATTGTTAATAAACGACATACATGATAGATCGTCTACGTCGGCTGCCATAAACTCGGGGCACAAACTTAGTTCACAACACAACACCGAGAAGTGTCCCCTCTACCGATCAACATTTAGACCTTAAAACCGCGAACATTCGTATTTTCAATCGGTTCTGGTTCTGCATTGGTTGGCAGTCCGCATCCCATTCAGCGGCACTAATTTACTTTAAGACGCACGTCGTCAAATTAATTGCACTGCAGTGAATTCCAGCTGTTTAAGCCGAGTCATTTTGAATACATTAAAAAAGTACCCCTTCTCCAAGTTCAGTATCGGGTAGGTGCGAAGTTTCTTTTTTAATTGTTAACGACATCTGCAATGTAACATGTGGCGGCAGCTGACTGCCTGAACGACGTACTGCAGGAAGCTTGGATACAGTCGAAGTGACGTAGTCGCCCCCAAAGTGGTGTAGGCTCTTTGTGCGGGTCGGAGCCGCGCTTGAGGGCGGGCTGAACGCAAGAATGCGGTGTGCGTGCGGGCGGTGGCGCGGCAGGGGTGCGGGACGCGGGCGGTCGGGGGATGCGTCGCGGCGGCGCGGGGCGGCGCGGGCGGGCGCGTGCCGCAGTAGCGTGGAGGCGCCGCCGCGGCCGCTCGGCACAGTCGCCACACCACGGCGTCCAGCTGCCGCCCGATGCGAGCGCGGACCATCGCCGCGCCGAATCGGCCCCGTCGCGCCGACTGCCCCGAAAGGCCAGTTTCAACTTCCCGGTGGTGCGGTTCCCGCGTATCGTACGCCGACGACCGTCATGTGGACGATAGTTGAGCGCGTTCAAAGTGTCGCTCTCGTTACCGCAAAGAGCGAGTACAAATTCGGTCAGGTTGAATGAAGTAATTCTTGAGGATTCAAGTTCGGGTGGACAAAGCGGGCGCTGCAGAAGCCGGCCGTCATTGTTGCGCTCCTGCCTCCCCTCATTACCGAAAACCTTGCTTTCTTGTACTGTTTTCATTTGAAATCTTACAGTTTTTTCAAGGTTGGTGACATTGTTTCGCATTTGCGAATTCGAACAGCCGAAGTTATTATGCCAAATATCCAGCGTCGAAGTTATATAAATGGAAATGGTCCCCAAATTACCATGTTCCATGAACATTAGATTACTGTTGGCTGACGGAGAATGGGTAGAAAATCCCAATGGATTTATATAGAACAGGGTGACGTGTGTATTAATTTTTAAGTTTGGAATTAGCGTATTAAGTAACGCGTCGCACAGGATCGTGTGGTGTCGCACGATGTCACACCTTTTATTTAAATGATATTACCGATTTGTTATATTAAATATAGTTTGCGGTAGTATTTGAAATGCCGCCAAGATTTCGGTAGAAAGCACCATCTACAAATATTAATGTCACTAAATGCGCCATTAAAGCAAAGATAGCCCCCCAACGTCATAATTTAACCTATATTTTAAATTATCCTTTTTATTATTAATATAAACTTTGTGCTGGTTTCCGCTATGGTACGTTATTTATCGTAATCGAAGAATTAGGTGACACTATCTATTTCGGTCAGTGGTCAATACTACCTTTATATTATTTCGTGATTAATATTTATGGCTCTTTAACTAAGCCGAGGTGTTAAGAGATGCGTTGGGTTATTGCCATTATTCACTTTGACACTTTTTCTGTGCCAATTAGCGGACTCTTTTTCAAAGATATAGTCTGCCTCCATAATAATATCCTAGTTTTGGGGATATTGTTCCTTTTCGCTTGAAAACCAACCTTTTAAGTTAGTCCTACGCAACTTGCTAACGAAGCTTTTATGCTCGTTATGTGAAAAAATATGAAATAATGTTTCACCGAATAATGTTTTCCTGTACTTACAGAAAATTTTCATAAGTGAACTAAACCATTTGTTTTTATTATATTTGTCTAATGTTCTTAGGATTAATTTGAATTATGATACAGAGTGTTGTGAATTATGAACCTGAAATGTGTTGTTATTTGGAAAAGAATACGTAATTTTAAAATGATTAGTTATTTTACGCCAAGCTGGTTAATATAATACAGGTGCCTATTCCATTTATGTTAGGTATATATAGAAATAGATACCTAAGTACCTAGATACAATATAAAACCTTATAAAATATTCCTTTTGATATCCTATAACTCAAAAATCAACAGGCATATGAATAATTTTTTAATTACATTGTTTATTAATTTAAATTTTTCATACAAAATATTTCGACAAACTCACGATTATTTATGTTAATACCCTAACGTGAAATACATTTAAAAAAACATTTAATTCAGTCAATTTTTTTCCATAAAAAAAAATGACAACGTCGCCTTTTCTTAGCTTTAAATATGAATGATTCGTTTGAATGAAAATGATTTAGTGTCATGTTATCTAGTGTTATGTTATCTTCAAAACTATGTATTTTGGAACAGTTATTCTAGTTTTTTATTATGTTTACTCATAAATAGCATAGGGTTACGGGGAATCAATAGAAACACGTTGTTTACTTATACTTCACAGTTACCATCGTTTAAAAACGCCTTTTAAAAATGTTAAATCAACTGAAAACTTTAAAAGTTTTTTCACTTCGTTCAATTGTTTAATCAAGGCTTAAAACCTTACCTATTATAAAAAACATCAATAGATAATAATAAACATAATCTAGAATTAATTACTCGTACCTAAACTATGTCATGTTTAGTTTACATCTATTATGCATATTATCATTAACATTAACTTATAACTAAACTAACACTTGAACGTAAACGTTTCCTAACCAAACACAGTAACTAACTTTGTATTTACTGTAATTTTGACTAATTGTTCAGAATAATCAATTTTACATAAGCAAAATAAACCGAGAATATCAGGATAATGTTAGCTTCATGAAAATTTTCTTCATAAAGTAAAGAAAAGTTGTTTTTCTTAAAATTGTGAGGACTTTTATCAAAGAAAGACTAATAAAGACGTGTTTAGTTTAAGTTACGTTTTCTTTTTAAATAAGTACTTTATATTAATTATTAATTTTGTATGAAAATAATAAGAAGTTTTCAAACAAATGAAGTAGTGACCTACGAGTATATGGATCATTACCTTCCTTTGGTATGTTGGTAGTATTACATGAAAATAATTATTTAGTACTTTGGGCATATATAAAAACTTGTCTGTTTTTAAGGATAGCTTAGCCTAATTATTATTATGAGCCTGATGTGTCCCACTGCAGGGCAAAAGCCTCCCTTCCGTCTTTCCATTTTTCTCTCTTTAGCTATTATAGCCCAATCCTAGCCTAATTACCTGTCTTTATCAGTTTTTAGAAACTCTTATAATAACCTAATAACCCAATAACATTTTTAAACCATAGGTATACTAATAATACTCCTCAAAAAGCAAACCCTCTTACAATTTTCATAAAACAATAATTATAGAAAAATATTTTCCCTAACAACACAAGCCAAGTAAGACAACAGCTTTAAGACTAACACTAGAACCTTCAAGATTTATGATTATGAATAGTATAAAGATTTATGATTATGAATAAAATAAAGATTGATGGTTATGAATATGATTCAATACAGTTTAATGAAAACAATACACATCGGATAAACACACACAATATTGAATACATGCACCTTCACCAAGCATAATGCTTTGACGGAGAAAAATTGAGCCCCGTTTACTTTGCTAGTAAACATAATATGAAAATGCACTTGAAATGATCTTAAGAAGGAAAACTGGGAAAAGTATCAGGAATAAATCGCAAGGGATCAGAGAGCTGGCTTTTGTATCAGCTTATTTCTTGATTTTGTCTTTTTGTTTGTCAATTGAGTGAATGGAAGTTGAACTAAGTAAACCAGTAAAATTTTGAGAACTAGCCAAATTATTTTTATTTTTATTTTTGCTAAAAGCTTTTGAATTTCGCTGACAACAATAAAGGAATCACCTTAAATAATGCTAAAGTTGAGTAAGACAAGTTCTCAACTTCAAACACTCACTCAGTGGCTTTTCAGCTACAAAAATGCTGCGGATTAATGAAGGTAAAGCTGCATTTTGCCGCAGTAGGTCCATGGATGGGTTAGTACCGAATTTTCTTAGTCATTCTTAAGGCATCCCACTGCTGCAGAGCCTTCACAAGCTGTCGTTACTTCCACCTGTCTTGTGTAGTCTCTTTTAAATAATTCCAGAAAGACAAAGTGACATTCTATCAGTGATAACGATGATGAATTAAGCTAAGCAACTGACTTATACAATATGTCAATCCTGTTAAAAGTTGTTTTAGAAATACGAAACTATTTGAAAGCTATTGCCACTCAGCAAGGACCTCAGCATAGTCCCGTCCATAGATCGGTGACTGCTTTTTAGCTTAATTAGTCTATAATGTTCCCACTGCTGGGATACAAGCCTACTCTCTGTGAGTAGGAGTGGGCGAAAATCCACCACGCGGGCCCAGTGCGGGTTGGTGGATGTCACATGATTTTTTTGGTTCTAGGGCATGCTAATTTCCTCGCGATTTTTCCCGTCACCGTTTTGAGAGTAGTGGTGACGAAATAATTTACACAAAGGCACTTTGCCTTGAGGAACATGTTAAAAATTTTGTTCGAACAAAATCAGCAATGCCAAGTAGGTACTTAATTGGATTGTGGAGATCAGCCGGGTAGTCGCTTCATGTAAAATATTGATATTCGGCCGCAGCTGGTCTGACTCGAAGCCGACCCTAACCTTGGGTTCGGTAGATAATATTTGACGATCGTATTGTACTCGACCCGATTAATAAAAGTCGTCTCGACCTACGAGTGAGATTTGACGTAATTTAAGTGTTTTAGAATTAACTAGGTTCTGCCCTCGGCGATTTCGGAAAATATTCCACGGAAACGTACTACCGGGATTAAACCAGGTTATAAATTATCTGTGTTCCAAATTTCATCGAAATCTGTTCAGTCGTTTTTGCGCCAATCTCGAACATACAAAAAACAGACAAAAAATTCAAAAAGCTATATTCTCGGCATCAGACTCGTTAGGAACACCGTTTTGACTTCGTTACTATTTTATTACGACGCCAAAACTGTTTTTAGTAAATACATTTTTCTGGCCCCACCAGCGTCGAAATTGTTTGCCGGTTATAAAACAAAATCAGCTGTTGCATACATTTTGACCGTGTAGGTATTGTATTTTTGTATGAAACATCTGATTTACTGAACTCATCGTAACAGTTTGCGTAAATACGTAACTCTCAGGTAGTTAAGTCGAGTCGACTTTTATTTGAGAACAATTCGATCATCAAATAGTATTAAATATTATAATGAGAACACAAGTAACACTGTAAATGTCTGAAACTGAAAACTAGAACACAAATTGAAAATTATTATTAATATCTAAAATCTTTAACTTTGTTAACGCTATTCTTAACCATGTTTTCTCACTTGATAATAAATATTGAATATAAATGATGAACTGGACAGATTCTGCCAAACCTTTTTTCTTTAAAATCTTTATCGGCACAAAAACACATTTTACAAATTGATTGTATACGTAAGTTACAAGTATAATCTCCCTGCTGGGCAAAGACCTCCCCGCATATCGTAAAATATGACGCAACGAGCACAAAACAAACAAGTAATATACCACATTAAAACTGGACAGCAGTAAATTGACCCATGACCAATAGCTATTATTTAAAAAATTAAACAGTCTGTGAATAATTTCATCCTTTAGATCCGATAATGCGGATTTTCTGTGTAAAATGTCTGAAACTGAATACAAATTGATTATTAAATAATATCTAAAATCATCAACATTGTTATCGCCATTCTTAATAATGTTGAGTCACTACATAATATTGAGTCCACAGGCAGAACCAATCTACGTAAAGTAAACATAATACACCACATAAGTATATAATCCCACTGCTGGGCAAAGACCTCCCCGCATGACGTAAAATATGGCGCGACGAGCACAAAACAAACATGTAATGTTCCACATTACAAATACACTAAAATAATATAAGAAGAGCTCATTTGGCATCCAAAATTTCGTCCGCATCGCTGTCAATGGGAAAAGTGCCCAAAAGATTTGTCAAAAAATATGTACATGAATATTGCATCAGATGAAAAGAACATTAAAACTGGACTGAAGTAAATGAAAGTCATTATCAATTTAGCTATTATTAAAAAAATTAAACAGTCTGTATGAATAATTTCATCCTTTAGATCCGATAATGCGGATCTTCTGTGTAAAATCGTAAAGGGATCCGAATTTGGGTTTAATAGTCAAACTTTTTAACGGTCGTTTAAATAACTTATTATCCTTTAGACATTTCGGATACGCCATTAATTTTACAATGTTCTTTAATCAGGAATATTTTTCACATATAAATCGTTTGTATAAATTGGTATTACGGACGGATACGTATGAGACATTTTGTTATTTATTTAGATTAACCAACGTTTGGATACACTACTGATATTTCCATGAAGTAACGGAGAATAAAAAACTAAATGTAATAAACAATTATAAGTAAATACTGCATTTAGTAATATTATCTATTATCTTAAAGTAGATAAGACAAAAAGAGATACAACCTTCTCATATCTTAAGAATAGAGAAGAAATGTAGAGATGAAAATGATGCGCTCATTTTCATCTCTCACTCTCTCACTCTCATCTATAATTACAATAACCTGCGAGACAAATGATTAGAAAGTATTGTTATTTAAAAACAAGCATATTATTTGTTTAAACTACCTACGTTTGTTTCACTACAACACATTCTTACATAACAAAACAACATCAAGCTTAAAAATATTTGACAAGTGTTATTTATAAACTATATATGTCGCAGTAAGATTTTTATAGCAATGATATAGTTATATCCCTAGTGATATAGCTATATACCGTAATATAGTTATATGAAAACGGTTCCTAATTTTGTACTGCGCCCTATTTTGACGTAGCGCTCGCCGGCCGCTACCGCGGCACCGCTCACTTCGCTCGCTCGGCTAGCGCGTAGCTGGTCACAGTTTTGACCTAACCTAATCTATTTGGTCGGAGTTTCCTAATAGTTATATTACTAGATCGTGCTCGTATCATAGTTATATTCCCAGTAAGACACTATTATGAATATAACTAACATGATATAATACATATGGATATCACTACATCACGACTACAACCATCCAACAGCGACATATACACTACTCAACAAAGTCTAGAGAAGAAGGTATTCATAGTAATTATTTTTATTTTAACACTTTTTATGTACCCTAATATATTTATAAATCAGTGAAAGTGAATTTTATACCGATTTTAATTGCTTGATTTAAGCGAAAAAAAAATATTTTGAAAATTTAAAATGGTTTCCACAAACGAAAGTCATTTTTTTGTAGGAAAAAAATACTAACACCCGGATAACATTAAACAAAAAAAACATTCCCAGCAACTTTTTAATAAACTGTTGGTTTTCCCAACCGTACACTTAGCTTCTGACGTTTCATAAGTGACCATGTAGGTTTATGTGAAATAAAATATTTTGTTTTTGAGGTCATGTATTGTCATCTGTGGAATATCGCACCATACTCTGGAAAGATTTGCAAAAAGCTCTTCATCTGTGTTAAAAATTTGGGGAAAGCCACTGAACGCTCTTCTCCTTAGCAAATTCCACGCATGCTCTATGGGATTGAGATCAGCGGATTGAACAGGCCACTCTAATAGCATGACATTGTTCTCGCAGAGCACATTCATCACCAGCCTGGCTTAGTGTACACTGGCTGGTGAGCCGTAATTTGAGGCTGCCTCCTCGCAGCATTTTGCAAAAAGCGGTCTTATATATGAGTCCCCCTGAATCTTTGTCGGTGACGTTCAGCATCTCTTGTAGCCCTGTAACGCGTCCACAATCGGCAAACTACGCTTGGCTGCGTGTTGACAGCGTCTGCGTCACGTTGACTTCGCCCTGCTTTCAGCCTTCCCACGGCCCTAAGCATCTCTTCCCGCGTTAAATGATGACGTGACATCGTTATGTCAGTCACAAAAGTTACAAGAAATCAGCGAAAATGATTTACCCAAGAAAAAAACCGAATGTGGACAGTAATCTATTAATAGTTATTACGTTTCAAAACACCGAACGCTTCGACCAAGTCATGTTTTCCCGCCCTATTCAAAAATGCTTTTGCTTTTAAGTTTTAATAATTAAAATTTCGAATAATTTAAAGCAGGTTCAACGATAAAGTACTGGCCGTAAAAAATTGTATTAATGTTAATACAAATTTTTACGGCCAGTACTTTATCAAAAGAGTTTTCTTAAATAAATTTACAGTTGGCTTGTTCCCTAGACTTTGTTGAGTAGTTTACCTAAACAAAAATTAATGTAATTTAACATTTAAATAATAATTCGACAAAATATTGTATAGACCACCTTGATCACTTCGGACAACCATTCCCATTAAATTTAAACTACACTAAGGTTGAAGCTATGAAACTGTCACGTAGACAGACAGACATTGTCTTTTTATGACGTGCAAGTGACATTCAAACTTAGGGTGATAAAGCAATTTCGAGGTCGACTATACATTACAACGAGCATTACAAAACAATAATTTGATAAAACTCTGAATTCGATTAATCCAACGACTATTCTATGTCAACGTGACAGAATCATTCTCAAACTAACACAGGAATAGCAAACACATTAATATAAATAGAACAATAATTTATGAAAAATTAACGATTTCCAGTCTCGGAGTGAAACATTTAGAAGAAAATGAATGGTTTCTTTATTTAACTTTACTTTAATTTAGATCCGTACGAAAGACAAGATTGCAATACATTCAGACGGGTGACATTCATTAGAAAGTTCCTCTTCGTAAAAGACTACTGCCGCACTCAGAGTTGTTACTGCAAATTAATCAATTATTACCTTAATTGACAAGTGCCTTAGTACTAATATATTATCTTACTATCCTTCCTACTAATAATTTTATAAATGTGAAAGTTTGTATGTTTGGATGTTTATCAGTCAATCGCGGAAAAACAGCTAAACGGATTTGTATAAAATTTAACTCACAGATAGTTCATAACCTGGATTAACACAAAATATAATTTTGTCCCTGTAAACGACATCCACGTGGCCAACGCCGCGGGCAAAAGCTAGTATTATTGTAATTATTAGAACGCTATCTATCTGCAAAAAATATGTCAGATTGAGAACATTTAAATTTCGTTGACATGTGCCAAATTATGCTGGCCAATTAAAGTTAATGATCGATTAACATTAACTGTCGTCTCTGAGTGCGATACTAAATGTTAATTAATTACGTAGATCACGTTGATATACGGACGAAATATCGTGTCAAAGACTTGTCTTCTGTTATTAAAACGAAGCTGAAAATTACGGTTTTGTTATGAGAAATGTGTGGTGCTTATGTTATTTGTCATTCGTAGATTCGCCCATGAATTTTGTGTATATTTTTGTTGCACAGAAAGGGGTCAAGGTCGCTTGCGCTTTTTTTCCTCATCACTATCGGGCGATGCTGCGTCTTCGCCACACTTTTTACTATATCCTCGCACTATCTGAATAAGATTGGTTTTATAAGGTTTTTTTGTGTCTCAAATTAAATTATTATTTGTTATTGCTCATAGCTATTTTACAATATCCTGATGTTATCCTAAAACAATAAAGAAAGACAAGGTCTTTATTTTTCATTTACTATAAAGAAAAAAAACAATTGAATGAGAAAAATGGATTTTAGATAGGGATCCAAAGAGAATCTATGACTTCAGCACACAGTTGACTGCCCAGATTCCTTATTAATCCTTCGAACTCCCCCTAGAACCTACCTATGTCCATTCCGCTCTACGAAACACAATGAACCATGACAACAAACTCTCACATCAAATAAACAAAGCGCATCACATGGGAACAGTATCCAATTCCAAAATCTAAACTAATATTATAAGAGATGATTTTTTGTTTGTTTGTATGTTTAGAGCAGTGGGCGCACAGTGATAATAGCCGCGACTTACGAGTTGTAGGTCATAGGTTGGAACTCTGATAGGCGCTTTACATTGTGTAAATTATTTCATCACCACTGCTCTCAAAACGGTGAAGAAAAACATTGTGAGGAAACCGGCATGCCTAGAACCAAAACTTCGAAGACATGTGAAGCGGCCCACTCCCTCTCTCAGCGAGGAGGCCTGTGTCCCAGCAGTGGGGACATTATAGGCTGATTATCTTATGCTAATGTATGTTTGTTTGTAATGAATAAACGCAAAAACTACTGCACCGATTTTTTAAATTTTGTCACCAGCTGAGTAACATAGGCTATAATTTATAAAGATATCGCGCGAGCAACGCCGCTGGCGGAAGCTAGTCATTTATAAAGTCCAACATAGTATGGAAAATACTTATTGTTATCTAAAGACCTTACATATTGTATATTAAAGTTACTTTCGTGTCTGTGTGACCTCGTTCTTCTAAATTTCGCCACGGATTTTGATGCGGTTTTCACCAATATTTAAAGAATTTATTCCGAAAGGTTTACGTGTAATACATTCATAGTAAACTTATATTTAATAAATAAATCTCGATGTTTTGTCAAGTCGTAAAAACCGTGCGAAGCAAGGGCAGGTCGTTAGTTTAATAAGAACCTTAATGAAAACATATTTTAAAATGAGTTTGAAATGTAAACAGCTCAAACAATCTGGGATCAAAGATTAAAACAGCGAGCCACTTTTTTCTACTTAGCGATCACAAAAGAAGCGGAATAGTGCGGAGAGTCTGATTGCATTTCTCGTAACTCCACGCCCTGTTTTGTGGAAACAATCGTATTTCCAGCGCCCCCAAGTGGTCTCCATAATGGCTTGATGACTATCGGCTCTGGCAAATGATTTTTTTTTTCCCGTTGCATTGTTTTCTCCCACCTTCACCGACTGATTGTGAAATACGGACCGCAGAATTCTCGCGTACATTTGATGCTCCTTTTATTTCATCGCCTTTTGGATGCAGCTTCAGTACGAACGTTGCGGTGCCTGCCTACACAGAATTGGAGACAATTTTCTGCCAGACAGATGCTAATAATATCTCACTGCCTTCAAACTAAAACTAGAATACTGAATGCAGCTATTATCACTCCAGCTGTCCAACTTCTGGTGAACAGTCTCTGTTGGGCAAACTGGCAGGACATGGACCGAGTTTCTATTATAAATGGGATGGCTATTCTCAAAAGCCAATGTCTATTTAACGGAGGGGTGCATTCGAAAGCTGCGGATGACGCGGCATATTCGTTACCATCTGGATGTAGCTAGAGTTGGGGCAGTACTCCCCCTGTGCCCCATCCTCAGCTCGCTGTTACAATAAATTTGCCACTCTCATTCACGCTTCCCTCGGATCCTATTTTACGAAGTTGCTCAACTCTGAATTTCCAATGTAAAATATTCTGGACTTAAATCAATTTAAAAACATTTGTGTTGTTCAGTTGTGACGGTTGCGGTGTTTGTTCGACTCTCCGCCGATCAACGTTCGATGTAACTGCAAAACAAACTTCTGTTCTTGAGATCCGAGCAGTCCTACCGCGATACTGAGACGGACAGACTGGAAATTTCTTTAAATTTACAATCTACCGGAAAACCGATTACACGATGAAAGTAAAAGTTTTACATTTTGTTAGGCGCGACAGTAACAAAATGCGACTTTGATAAACGACTGGACATTATTCCGTATATTCCGATTCCGATGACGTAGCTGCATAATGCATTTTCCGTCGCAAAGTAAGATGCAAGGTCTACAAACGAAAATGAGAAAAAATCCTTTTGCCATTTACGGATTGGATTGTAACCTATGGCTATACGTAAGTAGCTGAATTTTTTTCGAACCGGAAATTCTAATTATACGGATTGGCTATTGCGTTGAGGCGCAAGAAACCTGCACAGTTAGTCTGACGATAAAAATAAAACACTTTAGTACCGTAATAATTCCTAGTTGCTTTAAATTAAGATCCGCTTATTGGCTCTGACTATGCGATGCTTTTTAACCGACTTCTTAAAAAAAGGAGTAGGTTCTCAATTCGTTTGTATATTTTTATGTACCTATGTTTATCGATATTTTTGTCAATTGTGGACCGATTCTTATAATTCTTTTTTATTTGGAATAAAAAATTTGCGCGGTAGTTCCATGTAAATTTTCTTAACTTTGCCTGGATAGTTATTGAGTAAGCTTCAATAATACCTACGTATTTTTTCCCACTTAGAGTGATGATGATGATGATGTTATAATAACTTCCTGTCACTGCTATTTACATAGAAATTAGTGGTATACGAATTTGTGTAGGGTAAGTATCACAATAAAGAAATTTAAAAAAAAATTTGCTTCTTATACTTTGCTCTTTGCTGCGGAAATAAAAAAATATTAACAAAAAACCGACTTCGTAAAAAAACACTGCAAAGTGAAAAATTACTTTAATTTTGGAATTCGGTGTCTTTTGGTTTCGTATTTTCGTTTTATGCCAAACTCAAACTCAAAGCATTTATTTCAATTAAACCATTTACAGGCACTTTTGAATTATCAAGTAGTCGGTCAGTCAGAAATATGAAGCTAGTTGCCCATTCCAATGTGTAGTAGGTACCTATGGAGAAGAACGTGCTTAAACTCTACGGACACTTTTTTCAATAATTATTGTTACAAAATATTGGTTACACCATTCATCTTGAAATTATACATGTGAGAACAATATACTCGTAGAAAGACGTGCACGTTAGAAGCGTCCGTAATAAAAAGATAAAACAAAGAACAATTCAAAAACTAAAATAAATTAAAAATAACCCATGGCAGCTAAGAGATGGCCAGTCCCAACTGACGGCGCCCGTTCACGAACATGACGCATGGATTTTCCACTTCACCAGATGTGCAGACAGCCTATACAACTCCCTGTAGTACACAGGTGAATGTTAATTACGTACCGATATACATAAAACTTTGTTATTACTCGTTATGGTTGGTGTCGTTTATATTTTTCAATCACAAAAAACCATTTACACGCATAACTTGTTCCCAAGCCTTGTGCCCAAGCATGTCGACTGCTAGGAAATGTTATTACGCTCCGTTCGTAAAAGACATTTAAAAATTTTAAGAAGCGTAATCATAATATTCGCTAATATTTTTCGCTTCGTTAAAAGAATCGTGAAACCGCTAGGTAGACTGTTCTCCCCTCAGATTTCCTTCTTTTGCATATTAGAACTATTTCTTGTTAATCCACACGCCGCCCACAGGGTGGCTCTAGAAAATCTCGCAATAGAATTATAAGTTTATTTCCATTTGAAAAACCCACCACATCGTTTAGCCCCCGCGGGGGGCGGTCTGCTGCAGAGCTAACTGCACTCTTTGAAATAAGCGAGAACTCCGCAAAAACCTTCAAATAATTAATTCTGTGGATTTAAAACAGCTGAGAAGCCTGAGACAAACATTTGAATAGCTGCTGAATGTAATAGATTTTGGTGCAACGTTTTCGCTATTGTTAATAACACATTTAATTATTTTTGACATAAATTAGTTTCAAGACGTTCAGAAATTAAAAATAAATAAAATGTTACGTGACTGTACAAGGCATTTTAATTTATCATCGGTCACTTGTACCGGCGCGGTGTCACTTTAAATGATTATGCTATTTCGCCTCGACCTTTATTAAGAACTGGGTCAAATTAAACATAGTTTTGCAAAAAGGTATCCGCCTTAAGTGGGTTTGGTCCGTTTAATTTTTGATTGCATCTGGATAAAATCCGGGCTTTAAACAGATGTTCTCGAACATCTTTAAGAATTCTTCCGGATTGGGGAATAACTAACGCTTTTGCGAGTCTGAAACATCCAACATTTCTCACACAGATTTTTTCTACAATCTACAATCAGAATCTAATTTGAACGTAATTGATAACAGATACTGAACATGGATTAAAATTACTTTGACGTCCGGCATAACAGCCGGCAATTCATGAAAAAGCCGCCATTTGTGTTGATCGTATGTGTGATAGTATGGCATTACGTCCGTCCATTCAAACCTTACACCAAAAGCTGTTATTCGACCAAAATCAATAGTGTAGCTAAGCCGTAAAATCCAGCTTACCGTGTCCTTGAAACGTACATTTTAAATGGGGACCCGTACATTTTCATCGTTGAGTTCCACACAAGAAACCGAATCGAAATCTACTTACTTTGGTACATTTTCAGCGGGTCTTTTTAAGCTATGCAATTCAGGATTCTGTGAGCCAATTTTTGATGTGCGACGCTGAAAAATGTCGTAAATTCCATAGTAGTATAGTAGTACGTTAGCTGGCTGCGTTGTCGACTATAAATGACCCTTGCTCAAGGTGACGCATGCTTAATTATTGCATGTTTACGCATGTGTGTGTGACGTATGAGCTATTAGGCGTTTAGTTGTATGGCGGTTGCTGTTAATTGGTTGGCATGTAAACACTACATACGTATATCTTGGCAGTAGCTATTAGAGTAGGAGGGGGTGGGAATGTTAGTCGAATCAAGATCAAGATAAACGCTTTGTTCGGTCATAAAGTTCATTGAACAAAGAAAATATTTGATTTAAAACAGTATTTTTTTAACACATTCAGTCCACGTTCAATTTTGTGTCGGTTTTAAAATAAATTGATGGACATTAATACGTGTGAATCCATTAAGGTCTGGTGCAGACGACGTGCCGTTCCCCATGGGGTTAGTGCACCGTTGCCAAGCCGGCTTGGAACGGTTAGCATCTGCATCTCACTATACGGACGATGTACCACTACGATCCCGTTTCGATTACAGATGCGATATATTTTATATTTATCTGAGTAGCCGTTTATGCTATTTATATTTATATTATTCAGTATTTTCAATTGTATCAACAATACCAATTGAAAAATAATTTCGATATTTTGAAGACGTACGAATCTACTAAGTATTCAACTAGTTTTGCTTATTTCGTATCTCTGTGAATAAGGATATTAACTTATTACTAATCTATTTACTCGTTATTTTATTGTAGAATGCTTAAAAATAATAAGAATCAATTGAGTTGCAATAAACGAAAATACGACGCACATGAAACACAAAACTATAAATAAATATTTCTATTCTAAAACGATTTCAATATCTACGAATCTAAATATAATCATGGAAACACATAAACCGCTGCCGATTGACTATTACGATAACTGAATTTCCGAACGTTTTTAAACGTGTCGTTATTAAAATGTAACTGCCTCTTTGGTCTAGTGGTCGCAAGTCGCCACTGCCGAGCATGAGGTCCTGTTTTCAATTCCCGGGTCGGGGAAAGTGTTATCGGGTTTTTCCATCTGAAATTTCTCAGTAGCTGCCCGGAGTTTGGATTTGTACCCGGTTGATAGCAATAAAGTCAAAGTCAAGTCAAAATCAAATAATTTATTTCAATTAGGCACATAAAAGGCATTTTTGAACGTCAAAATGTACAAAAAATAGAATTGAATCTAGTCGCCCCTTCCAAAAGGTAGTTTTCGTATGGAGAAGAATGGGCAAGAAACTCCACCGTTACTTTTAAAATGTTTTACAATAGGCTTGTCCTATTACATGGGACTTAAACATAACTTGCGAAATAGGTACACCTCTGCCTAACCCTTCAGGGAACACAGTCGCGATGTTATGTTAGTAGAATCTGTGGTTAATAGAATTATTTCAGCTTTTTTATCATAACTGAATAAAATTATGCTTTTTTCATCCAAAGCTCTTCAGGATTATAACAAAATTCCACCACCAGTAACACCCATTTAAAAAACTATTCTACTAAATAATTGCAAATAAATATTAATACATTGGCCTATAAAGGCAAAATGTTAAACAATTTTCAATATTTTCGCTGAAACAAAAAAGACATTAAAACAAGTTTATATATTTTAAATAAAATATCAGAATTTATTTAACAGTGTTCAATTTCTGTTTGCTGGTACGGATAAAATATTAAATTTTCTGCTCAGCTTTATTATGGAAGGTCGGTGTTAAGTTTACCTTACACGTCGAAAATAAAATGAAACAGCATTTCATTTTCATGATTGTATAATTATTTATCATTTAAAAGCTTGTTAATTATAAAAAGTGTATGAATTAAAAGTTAAAAGATTTTGCTTATCCGACAAAATGAATTTATTTTCTCTTAATTATTTTACTGATTAATAATGGATTTACATTACGAGTTATTAAGGTGAATACTCCCGTAGATGTCGCTTATTAAAAGCAAATAGCCACCCAGCGGTGGGTACACACGCCAAAAGAGATAAGTAACGGATTTTGATGCGGATTTCACCATTGTTTAGAGAGTTTAATCCGAAAGGTTTATGTGTATGCATATTGTAACATTACATCTTAAACTTTTAAATTACCTACTATAATTATTATTAGAGCAGTGGTGGCCCAGTGGTAACGGCCGCGACTTACGAGTTGTAGGTCGTAGGTTCGAACCCAGACAGGCGCTTTACTTTGTGTAAATTATTTCAACACCACTGCTCTCAAAACGGTGAAGGAAAACATCGTGAGGAAACCGGCATGTCCTAGAACCGAAAAATTCGAAGACATGTGACATCTACCAACACCCACTCCCTCTCACAGAGAGGAGGCCTGTTTTCCAGCAGTGGGAACATTTGATGATGATGATGAAGATGACTATAATTATTTAACTTAATTTGGTTCATTGATTGTACTTTTATTGATTTATTTGATCTCATTATCATAAATTTATTTGAATTTATTATTAACTTATTGATTTTATTGTAATTTTTATCATTTGAATTAAATAGGCAAACTAAGTCAGTGCTGTGCATACCTTTAAGTGACAAGTTTGCTGTAGTTTATAAGTTATAACATGATATGCTCTCTGTAAATGTTTTTGTGAGTCGTTGGAGTGCCACAATAAATAAATAAATAAAATAAAAAAACATTCACATTAAACATACATTTTCATCAATCAGAACCGTACGAAGCAGGGGCGGGGCATTAGTATTAAATATTTTAACAGGCAGAGGAGCTCGTGGCTAAGTAATAACAGCCGCACGGGTCGATCCATCATGTTAAGCTATGCTTGCCGGAGTTGGTCCGTGGATGGGTGACTATCTTTACATATCGAGACTCCTCCATGCCTCGGAAAGCATGTTAAGCCGTTGGTCGGCTGTCATTCGTGGATCTTTGACAGTCGTTACGGGTCGTCAGAAGCCCGAAAGTTTGACAACCAGTCTAACCAAGGGGTATCGTATTACCTAGTTACTGGGTTGTGCAAGTCAGCTGCATCTGGTTAGACTGGAAGCCAACTCGAACATAGTTGGGAAAAGGCTAGTCAGATTAATTGATTTTAACAGGCAGATAATGACACTGTAATTTCGATTAGTGTGGGTAATAAACGGTAATTTTTAACTTAAGCTAAAACTATTGTTTTATTTAGCTGTGCTTGACAAGTTCTGAAATGATCCGCAAATATCTTTGTAAACCTACCTCCTAAATTCACATTGTGGAATCCAATAAATATATTGACTATTGAATATGCACACACACAGACAGCAAACCATGAAGATGAAGTAAAAACAATCTACGTTAAATACCTACCATTACAACTCACAACTTATACAGTTAAACCAATAGGTTACTCTAAGCAGCAAAAGCAAAACTATCTAAAGCAAACATAAGTAGAAATTCAGCTCCAATACCGAAGAGTGGCCATTGTAGTCCAGTGTGTGAGCATAGTGGATGTGAGTAAACCAGCTCAGGCCACGTCCGCATTCTGAGGACTACAGTGCATGGAATGCGGCAAATCCACCAAACCGCGGCTAAGTTAACATGAAATAAATATATCAGGGTGATTGTGTATGGGAATTGTACGGTTTATCTCAGAATTTACGGTATTTTTCTGTTTATAATTGATAAACTTTTTTTAAATAGGGTATTCCGTAAAAAAAAACTTTTTTACAAAAAATACAATCGACTTCCAAACTACAAAGTGAAAAATAACTTTAATTTTGGAAGTCGGTGTCTTTGGATCAGTATTTTAGTTTTTTGACACCGACTTCCAAAATTAAAGTTATTTTTCACTTTGTAGTTTGGAAGCCGATTGTATTTTTTGTAAAAAAGTTTTTTTTTTCACTTTTTTGTGGGTTGGTTTGTAATTTATCTAAGTTACAATAGCCTAATGTCAACTGCTCATCAAAAATACCCAAATCGCTATAAATGCGCCTATAATATTTGAAGAGTTCCCTCGATTTCTCCAAGATCCCATCATCAGATCGTAAACAAATGACAGTGGGACCAACTTGAAAGTATACCATATCAAATAAAAAAATAAAAATCAAATCGGTCGCGCCGTCTTTGAGTAATCGGGGAACAAAAAGTTAAAAAAAAAACAGAACCTCCTCCTTTTTTTGAAGTCGGTTAAAAACATTTAAATATGAACTGCTTGTTTTTACGTTGATGGAATATGAAGATAATATATATAGCTTCTGCCCGCGACTTCGTCGGCTTGAAATTTCTTGTATTAACATTAAATAATATCCTATGACACTCGGGAATTACTGTAGCTTCCCATTAATTAATTAATTTTCCGAATCGCATCAGTTTTACCTATTTAATGTTAGTTTATATAACATCACAAATTTACACACTCGTAGTTCTATAAAGCCATAACAGTCCTAATAAACATAATTTAAAGTTACATAGTCCTGTATGTTCAACTACGGAACATGAAACCGTCACAAAGGCCACAATAGTACAGATCTTTTAGTGTTCCACTTTTATATGCGATTTCCTACAAGTGATGTGTATCGGAACGTTGGCATTCTGTCCAATATTTTAGGCTAGTGTATTCGTGAGGTTAAGCAAAATTTTCCAGCCGACTGCGCTATGTTTTTGACCTAGATGTGCACTGTATGTCTAAGAGGTCATGTGTCTCGGATATCGCAATTTCGAGTACTAGCCTGGTCAAAGTTCCCGACAAGAATGGCTCTCTAGGAGAGAGCCACTCGCTTATTGTCTGTTGAAGATGTTTACCATCGACGACGAGAAATGTGTCACTTTGAAGTAGATGAAGCGGTTTTTATTAGTAATAAGATTGAAGAGTGTTTTCTTTAATATAACTTCATTGGACTTAGCTGTCCTAAGCAGCTTTTATCGTCGATTCTCAATCACAATTTTTTTATCGATATACAGAAATCGTTTTCGAACTTGACTCCACACGTTTTACATCGAGTCTCTAAACATTTCAAAAGCGTCGAGGCTTGAAATGTTTTTCCACATTGGTGAACACTGGACAGCCATTGTGGCTATCATAGATATATTATTGACCGAGCCCGTCAGTGCTACTATTTGTTATCCTGGCGTGAAGTAATTGATCATACATTTAATTCCCACGCTCCAGCATCGGGTCGCGTTCAGCGGTTAATAGCTAAAGGGAGAAAAATACCAGCCACATATCATGAGCGCTTCGATATCGTCCGACGAGAGGCGGGAGCTATAACAACGTTTTATGCATTTTCGTATGAACTTGAGCGTAAAGCGCATCCATCGCTGTCCGCTGAAAAATCAACTTGATTTTAAAGCTGGATTTATAAGGCGGGCTCCACGTTGGCGTTCCGAGAATTTCCATAATAGAGGAAGTTAATGTATACCTATTTAGCCACTAACTAGCTAAATTAGTGTTATATTGCCAACGTTACGGTTGTCGTGCTCAACCGGCCTAAGCGATTTGTCGGAAAAGGCGGTTTTACAATAGTGGTCGCATTATTTATGAAAGTCGTGTAATGTTGCCGTTTGGTTTTATTCATGACTTCCTCTCTTACTATCTGGGCGATCGGGTAAACTGTTTCAACTGCGGTTTTTTAATTATTGATCGGTTCACTAACCAAACTCTTTCGTCTCCGCAAACTATGCGGAGACGAAAGAGTTTGGTTAGTGAACCGACTCAGGTTCAAGACTCAGTTTACGATCCCCTCTTGTTTTATTAAAAGCATAAATGGCGAACTTAAAATCGTTCTCTAACACCGTGGATCTCTGTCTACAGAACTTTCAACTGCTTTAACAACTTGGTGAAACTTCCAAATAACCAAACGCTTAGCACTTAGTCTTGCTGATTTGTAAAAGTGTACTTTTAGAGTTGGAAATAGAGTTCAATTTACTATGACAATAGGAATCATTTAGACGGCGCAAGACGGAATGGGGTTGCCTGTATTAATCTACGCTATAGTTTCATGTTGTAAGTGTATATTTATCTTCGTTGTATTAAACTAAGCGACGAACATATAAAACTTTTTTGATATGGCAGTATTGTATTGTCTTCTATAATAATATATGGACTGTAAAATATTTTTCTTGTTAGATGAAGGTCAAAAGGCATTTTCTCTCACTTTCAAATAATGCTTGCGATTCATTTATTTAATTACCGTGTAACGCTGAAAATGACAATTATACAATTTTCTGTATTTTATATGTAAATCAGATAAAAATGTATTGTTCTATTTAGCCAACGTATTTTTTCCCAAATTTGTTGAACATAAAATGAGAGAGCAGTGAAATAAAACCTGCTTACGATCATAATTATAAAAGAACAATTCTGAAAAAAATCTACTGAAATTCTTACTTCTTTGCTTCCAATCAAAATATTTCATTACATAAAATAATTACCTTCAACAAACATTCGTTTCACGCCAAAAATAATTCTTACTTCGAGAGAAAATTCCCACATTTTGAAATCCGATAAAGATCGTCTGAAGACCAAATAATATAGAGCCTTCACAATATATCCAAGTAAAGCTGCGAACAATTTTCTATATTTTTCATGCAATTGAATGGCCAACAAGCCGACTTATTCACCCGGTGTTATGTGGTCACCTCCGCACCGTCTGTAGACAAGTTAGAAGAATCGCAGATGAGAATCGAAGAATCGAAGATTGCGTTGGCATTCATTTATTGTTGGTACGTGTGCTGACATTATGGCAAATATGTTTTGTGTTTTGTAATGTTAATTAATTACTTTGCATAATATTTTATTGAATCAAGTACTTCTAAATTAATAGACAGCTGTGCTGCTGGGGAGTTTGCTGCGCCATTTCTGATTCTCAGCCTAGTTTGATTAAATGGCTTTTGTTTTGATTCCAGAGACAAAGCTTAAATGTCCAATGTGTCTGTAATTACACCGACACCCATCCCATTGTATTTTTTTCCATGGGGAAATCCTCTTGGATACCCTCCGTCTGGGAAGAACGGAGGGTTATGTCGGACTCCTACCCACTATAGGAGATACTTGTACATTCTCCGCACCCCCGACTGGTATCAGCCCGCCATGCCTAACAGGTCCCATCACCAAGTGCGGTCGATCCTACTACCGCACGTCCTCCCATTAAAGCGCGCTTTTAATACTGCGTGTAACCTCTTTGACCCTTAATGCTCGACGACGACACAGACCCAATTTCGCCGCCTGCCGGCCCCTCCTTATGGTGACCCATACCCTTTAAACCAGACCACAGCAATGCTGCAATACTTCTCATAGTGACCTCCGTCACAAAAGGCTTTTACTAAAAAATTCCAAGTAATACAGTTCTCGTCCCAGTCTTACTTGAATCATGTGATTCAACCAAGACTCGGACGAAACAAAACAGGTCTGCAGGCAATCGTCGGACAAACTGTACCCGTCTGTTACATACATGTGGCATTAAGAGGTAACACAATACTTTTCAACATACAACTTTCGAGTCTTAGCGAGTTCTCTTAATGGAGAGCTTGCATAGAACTTTTGTCCGGTGACGCTGTTTTGCAGAATACAATTCTTTAAGAAGCGTAAGCCTCGTATTAGCCTGGAGGTAGTTGTGATATTACTTGGGCAGTTTCAGTTCGGTGAAACGTTTTGTGATCATGTCTCGTTTTTAAAGTTCTGGGAGATAGGAATTTCGTAGTAGCTAACATACTGTTTAGCCAGAAGATGCTTAAGTTATTCATTAACAGGTAGTATTTTTATAATTAAACTAGTATTACTTCGTTTTCGCTCAGCGTTATTTCTGCCTTTTCCTTTTTGCTCCGCTCCTAAGGGTCGCAAGATGACGTTAACCTGAACCTTCTTCAATAATTGGGCTATTAACTGCCAAAAGATTTTTTCTAATCCAACTTGAAGTGTCAGAGATTAGCGCATTCAAACAAACAAAAAAACAAACTTCAGCTTTATTATTAGTATAAATATTGGCATAGGCACCTGGCCATTTCGTTTACTTTACCTGACAATTTAGCAGCTATATACCTTCACCCAAAGCAACAATCACCCATTTTGAAAATGTCCTAGATTCAACTCAACGCAACTCAAAATCTCGACTAGAGGAAGTTTTAAACAACTAAAATTGATGCCGAAAACTTTATTTTATAACCTTATAAGTAAAAGGAAACAGACAGCAGAACAAACCCTGTAGATAAATTTAGTATTTAATATGATACAGGGTGTATATTTTGCCGCCACCGACCACGTGGCCTCATCAGTGGTCACTCGCTCACAGTGACACTGTGGTCGCGTGTCGTAGTGTGGTGACAGGAACAACTGAATTTTTACGATCGCTTTAACGACAGTTTTGTGGTTACAGCGTGGTCTTTGTCAACACTGTATTTATGGTTGAAAGAGAAAAGAATCGCTTTATGATATGGCGTCCGTTATTTTTAACTTCAGTTAATATTTAAGGCTCTATTTTCATTGTGATACGGTTCAGTAACAGGCTGCACTAGGATGTAAACTTGAAATTTGGAAGATAGACAGAAACCCTCGGGTCACACAGGTCTTTTGCAGATGTTGTGAACAGACTAGGATAACTAATTTACTTCTGGATCTACAGAGCACATCTGGAGGTGGGCTAATTGGAATAAGCAACTACGACCGCCATGGCCCACTTTCCGCATTTAGTCGCGTTTAGACTTGTAGCGGTTACACCGCCACATACGAACTACGCATCATAGACATGACGTCACACAAATCCTGCATCGCGCAGTTAGAGTTTACCGAGCGATCGACATACATGCAAGACTTCAACTTCAAACCGATGAGCAGTTGCCCACCAGACACAACAACCGTCTGGTCGGAGGATCCTCCCTTTTCTATGGTGGATGAGTGAACTTTACACCCTGTTCCTCATACTACTAAAGACTAAAATGCGGGAACCAATCCCAATAACATAGAACAGAGATTCGGAAGATAGACACTCCTATTATTTGGAGTGGTAAGAAAAATTAACAAAAAATTTAACATAACATTTCAATACTCCAAGAACGGGTCAAACAAGGGTTCAAGTTTGTATGCAAAAAAGTCTTGGGCGAAAACTAATAATGAGACACACAAACTTCGACGACATCAAAGTTCTTAATTTCCGGGATGGTGCAGGCCACATATTTTACGTTGGCAGTAAACAGCCAAATAGCACAAAACGGGGACCTAATGTTGCATTTACCGTTCGCAGTCGCTAGATACAGATAAGCTTCCACCAAAAGGGAACTGCCGTCCCTAGGCCACGCGTTGCGAACACCGCTAACCGCTCGGCGGTCATTTCACACCGGATACGCTGCAAAGAGACAACGCCGAATGGAAACGAAAAAATACGGACAGTGTGCACTTTTGGTACGATTTTTGAGGATGGCATGCGATGATGTAGATAAAAATAACAACTTGTCATGGAAAATCCTAAACTTAGATTAAGATGAAAAAAATACATTTTTTAAAATTATTTATGAATCCTAACTAACATTTTAATGCGTAAGTGAGTTTGTTTGTTACGCTTTCATGCTAAAACGGCCGAATGGATTTGGATGAAATTTGGCACATGGGTAGAACATGACCTAGAGAAGGACATAGGCTACTTTTTGTCCTGGATCACAGACGAAGTTGCGGGCAACAGATAGTATTAAGATAACTAATATTGACTGGCTAACAACTCAACTTAAGTATAGTGGTGACCTACGAAACTTATAAAACTTTTACAAGATGACAAAGATCTTGTGAAATTTTTATTTGCGATTAGATTTTACCCTCGGCTTCGCCCGAGTGGATGTCGGAAAATATCCCACGGGAACGTACACACGGCTAAACATCAAGTTATACATTTCCAGTTTATGCTGATCTAGCATTGTATAGGATTTCCGTACAACGCGAGGTCAGCTTATACTGGAATTATTTAGCTTGATGTGTAGCCGTGTGTACTACCCAAATTAAAAGTATCGTATGTGTTAATCCAGGTCATAAACTATACATATGTGTGCCAAATTTCATCCAAATCCGTTCAGCCGTTTTTGCGCCAATCCGGAACATACATCCAGACAACCTGACACAAATGGATAAAAATTCTACAACTAATTATTTTGGCATCACACTCGTTTCACAATTACTTTTTACCAAAAATATTAACAACCATGAATCAAACAAAGGAGCTTTTCTGGAAACTAAACAAAAAAATCTTAAGAGAAATTTCAGTACAATTATAGCTTAAGTCAAAACTATAGACAAGAGTCAATTTGAATACCCTTGAGACCAAAACTAAACCCCATTTTTCCTCCGCAAAATCTCGATATCCAAACAGAAACACTGGCGACACAGTAATCCTGACAGTTGACATCGGTAAGCCAATTAAATCATCGGGTGCCAAATCAATAACACCCTCGTATGTAGCCAAATACACGGATTTAGTCGAGCTGGCTGACGACAATGACACTTTTGAGTTATGATTTGTGGTAGCGAGTGTAACGGTGCAGCGCGTGTGATGTCACATAACCGGTGATTTTGTGGCACCATACACTAATGGGCTTGCTAATGATTTACCTTTTTGTCACCACATTCGACCGCAATTAAATATTACTATTTAGCATGGTTATGTTGACGGAAATGTTAGTGTCATTTACACAAGGAGTAACTTGCAAAGATACTCTAAATAACATTAATATTTCGCTTAGAATGGCACTTTCAGTATGAAAAAAAAACATCATGCCTATATTTTCAGAAGGGTTAGGCAGAGGTGGTAGTACACCTACATTTCACCAGTTATGTTTAAGTCCCACGTAGTAAGGCGAGCCTTTCAGTATGAAATCAATAGGTAGTTTGGTAGTCAAACTTGAGCGATTGGGTATTAGGGAGTTACAGCTTAAACTCTTCACAGACTACGTAAGTAACAGATTTCAATGTGTCAGAGTTAGCGATTGGATAAGTGACGACCTTCCCATTACCTACGGAGTTCCTCAAGGTAGCGTCCTTGGACCTACTCTATTTTTCATTTACATTAATGACCTTTGTGACCTTGAACTCCAAAATGGGAAGTTTGCGGCCCTTGTTTTTGGAGGTAGCTCATGGGGCAGCACGTTTCAACACGCTCAATGTGGTTTTGATACAGTTAACCAGTGGCTGAGATGCAAACCTCTTAACATTAAATGTTAACAAAACAATTTTTTTTAAGTTTTCTCTCCGAAATGTCCCACAATCGATTGATAGTAATTCAGAATTCATTTTTGTGTACTCCCATATGTGTAGTAGTCTAACATCCTGTAACTGTCCTTTGCATGATCAAACGAGCACCATTAAGTACCTTGGCGTCCTAAAAGATAGCAGACTTAATTTTGCTCCCCATATACTTGTAGCTCTGGTTTTTTCGAGGGTTCGGAAATTAATATATATTTTAAAAATCTCAGACGTAAAGTACTAAAAACTGTTTACGACGCCTTATGTCAGTCACTACTGGTATATTGTATAACTTCCGTGCGTTTAAAACAATAATTTTGAAACTTGAGCGCGCTCAAAGAGCGTTGCTTAAAGTTAGTGCGTTCCTTCCATTCTTTCATCCCACTACTACTCTTTACAAAACCGGTGAAGTACTAACAGTAAGACAGCTTTTCGTACTTCACACTATCCATGGTTTACTGATGTATGACCCTACAGCTTTTCAGCAGAAACGTAGAAAGCATACAGTCTGCTTATATATTATAAAGCTTGCCACACTCATTTTGCACAGAGATTTTTCAATTTTTCAACTTCTTTGGTGGAATTTTGTTCAATAAAATCAATCATATCCTAAACATTATATCCTTTAGCTAAACAGCAATGTAAAATTATAATAGTAGTCACCAAATGGCTTCTAAGCCTTGATTATATCAATACGGAAAAAACATTGGATATTTTAAAATCGAATTAACATACCGAAACCACACCTACACGTTCGCGTACATACTCACACCCTATACCTACACTACTCATACCACACACATTCACACCCTATACCCACACTACATACACCACACAAATTCACACCCTACATCCACACTTCACCCGCCACACACATTCACACCCTAAACTACACTCACCACACATACCCACTTACATCACTCACCTGTCAAGTTTTAGATTTAAGTTGTTTCTTTCATAGTCTATAATTTTAGAATTTTAATGTGATTTGTAAATTTCTACACCTAATTTAGCACGGAAGAGCACTGATTTCCAAGATACAGGTTTTACCTAGTTTGGAATTCAGAGTTCATATAGTTTGAGCCGTCTACTCACTTACATTATTTGTACCCTAGTTCTTAGAAATATAACTGTATTAGGCTATATTAGTCCAAATAAACGTTTATTATTATTATTATTTTACGAACAAAAACAGGCCTGTTTCGAATGGTGCTAACGGCCAGTCAGCCATGACAGTTTTGAGTTATGAATTATGACAATACTGTATTGCCCGTGCTGCAGCCTCGAGCGTGACGTCACAAATAGCCGCCAAAAGTACGATCATTTTCAGTTACCATACATTATGGGTGTTAATGATTTATTAGTATTGTTGTTGGTAATTTGTGTTTCATACAAAATAATATAGCTTATTTTATTTACCTGGGTGGTTTATGAAGACACGTGTGTTCCCAGCTGCAACATTAGGAAGTGCTGAAAGATTTTTACGTTCTAAAAGTGCTGACTTTCAGCCTAATTTGAATAAATTACATGAGTTCCTTTTTTTTGGTTCTCCAGCGTTATATTTCACATCATTTAGACTTGTTTATTCAAAACGGATTTAGTGCTTTTAACCAAAAGATAGCTCAATTAACGAGCCAGATTACAGCCAAGCAATGATTTTCTCTTTGACATAGTTAATAGAGAATATCGAGGGTATGAAACAGTTAACTAGCTGTATTAGTGTCTCAAACGGAGTAATTAGTATATTTGCTTAGGCTTAGTTAATTGGGTTATAATAGTTCGGAGTGCCTTGTGTATCTATTCGATACAGTATGTCAATTAACGAAAGACGTTCTAGCGTCCATTAATGCAAAAAAAAATAGTAGGTACACAAAAATTTAAAAGATTATTTTTATTTTTTGTTATTAAATATTCACAAAAAAAGAAACACTCTTTGCACGCGAACTTGTCTTTCAACGTGGAAAGGCAAGAAGTGCGACAAGTGCGCGTGTACAGAGTGTTTCTTTTACGTATCAACTTTTTTGAATGTTTTATTTTTTTTGCATTGCATTTTTTGTATAGATGCGTATTAACGCCTTTAATTAATTAACATGTTTTATATCAATACATTCACTATAGATCACTTAATCCTAATAGAATTGATTGCTGATCATCCACGTTTAATCAAATACCTATGTAAAGTGGGTATCCGTCCGCGTGGAAGTCAACTATACCATAAAACTTAGGAATATCTTATTGGCCATCATCATCATCATAATGTTCCCACTGTTGGGACACAAGCCTCCTCTCTGTGAGAGGGAGTGGGCCGTAATCCACCACGCGGGCCCAGTGCGGTTTGGTAGATGTCACATGTCTTCGAATTTTCGGTTCTAGGTCATGCCGGTTTCCTCACGATGTTTTCCTTCACCGTTTTGAGAGCAGTGGTGATGAAATAATTAACACAAAGTAAAGCGCCTGTCTGGGTAGGAACCTACGACGTACAACTCGTAAGTCGCGGCCGTTACCACTGGGCCACCACTGCTTATTGGCCATACTTCTTTCTAACTTTATAGCTTTCTATCAGTGAAAGAATGTTTAAAATAGGATCAGTACTTCCAGAGATTACCTCCTACAAACAAACGAACAATTTTGCCCCTTCAAAAAATTAAGTTTAGACACAGATTAATACAGATTATTAATTAAAAAAACATTTAAATAAAAAGCAACTCTTGCTCCGATAAAATTAAGTGCAATAAAAAAATAAGTGCAATTCACGTGAATTGCACTTATTTTTATCACAGATATTATATTATTTATTTTATTTACAGATATATTCGCCTAGAAGTTGACTTTCTTTCTATCGCGTAACTCTTATACCTTCTGACTACGTTACGCTCACTGGCCCGACAAGACGAGCCAGTCGCGTACTTGTAGCTTTAGTATATCTAAAATGCGGAGTACGCCTTGTGTACTATTCTGTGGATTAGATCCAATAGACGGAGGCCTGGCGGTTGTGACTTTTAACACCTATTCGCTTCGCTATGAAACAGGACACATATAACGCGGCGATGCGCCAAACAGCAAGGAACATAATAATTATATAGGAGCGATGCATCTGCCCAACCCATTTGCTTCAAAGCGGCTCATCGGTTCGCTATGCCACTAAAACGTAGGGTCTCAGCATAATTAGCCATACTGTTTCCCACTGCTGGGACTCAGGCCTCCTCTCTGTAAGAGGGAGTGGGCTGGGCTGTTATCAAACACAGTGTTGGTCGGTGTATGCCATATTTCTTCACGTTTTAGTACATGCCGATTTCCCACGTTGTTTCACCGTCTAGAGAGCAGTGGTGATTAAATAAATTATACGAAGTAAACTTCCTGCCTGAGTTCGAATCCACGACCAACTTATAAGTCTTGGCCTTAGCTTGTAAAACAACTTTATTGATTTTTGTACTGAAAACTTCTTTAGGCGCGTTGGGCATTTTTGAGATAAAAACAATTGAACTCGCGACGCTGTTACCGACACCTCATTTTTGTGAACGCGATTGTGCTCTATGTTAATATTACGTTACGGATCAATGTTCCATGCAAATATTTTTACTTTAAAAGTTTTGGAAGTATTTTTTTTTTTGTTTACTTGATTGTGCTCTTTATTTATATTACGTTACGGACCAGTGTTCTATACAAGTATTTTTCTTCCACCAAGGCGATCTTGTTCAAATTTTCACTTCTGTCGGCACTCCCAGAGGGCCGCAATTATTTTTTTTTGGAACAGCTGTTACTAGCTTAGATTATTCAATTCACTAGGTAATCAGAGTCTCAGAGACTTGATCAGTCCTTCAGAAGGGATGTAAAAGAAAAAGTTAACAACAAAACAAATTAACCTAGTCTCTAGCTAGACAATAAAAATCAATAACACCAACTGCCAACGAAACATTTCTTAGCTAAACAATATTCCTAGCTCGAAATGGTATAACTGAGTTACCGACGCTTGTGCCGAGCGTCTCGTAAGAACTACGGAACGTTCTCGGTCACGTTTTAAGGAATTTTTCAACAATATCGAACTGTTTAGAACTAAAGCGATTTGAGCATCAACTGTGTTGTTGGCCTTTAGCAATAACGGCTGGCACACACGGCTACATATCGAGCTATATTTCCAGTATAAGCTGATCTTGCATTGTATAGGATTTCCGTACAATGAGAGGCTAATACTGGAAATTATAGCTTGATATATAACCGTGTGTAAGAACATTGGAGATGGATGTGTTATGTGTTGTAAGGTTTTTATCATGTTTTTAATGTTGTTCTGCTGTGGATTGGGAGATCCTTGCAAGACATCAATTAGATACTGGATTGGGTGTGTACGAAAACACTGCAGGCTGTGTATTGGCTATTTTGTTATTATTACTTATTTTGCTCATCGTCATCAAAATATTGTACTTAGTTCAATCCTCATTACAAGGACATTTTTTTTTGTTTTGTTTTTCATTTTATTTTTTAGTAACGTACTATTGAATTTGCAATATCATAGCCAATGTCCTTTACAAACAAAGCTAGATACCATGAAACGAAAAGATATTAAAATAAAGAAAAACGGTAGCCTACTCAAAAACCGTCGCAGCCAACCCGGCTGTTAAGAAACGGGTCAACCACCGACCCCAACCCACAACTTAAATAACCCAATTAAAATTGGCACAAATAAATAAACAAAAACATTTTGGAATAAAGTTTTGAATAGAGAACGACATTACCGTGGTACGAGAGTATTCATACCGTCGCAGTTTTTAAAGTTCAGGGAATGAATAGTGTCAACTGTAGAAGAAGAATAACGAACGGCTGAATGGTAAATAAACCGTGTTATATCTTAACGATTCGTGCATGTGCGCCCTTATTTTTCTGCCGGCATGATATGAAATGAGGGTAAGGATATTTACATGCAACGGCCAAAATATTTTTTTCTGCTCGGTTATAGGTTTTCCGTGTTGATGCAATGTTTCAAAAGGTGTACCTACCTACGTAGTTTCTTGCCGAGTCATGAGACGGTTTAAACATGTCTGTGATTGTTTTGACGTTCCCTCAAAATTATTTAATCGTAAACGTCCCTACGATACTTTCTCGTATGTTACACCGAAAGATTTCAATCGTTGATTCGCCCTGCCGCATTAAGGCTCCTACAAACAGGCGCGAGTCGCGCTTTTTGATTCGTTTTAACACTTTTGACACACACAATGTCGCAGACACTTGACTTGATTTTCTTAGAAACACCCACCATTATTATAGTGTGAGCTCACTCTTCTCAATAAAGACACTTTTTCGCGTGACTAGTACGGTGAGGGCAAATCCTTAAACCTGTATATTCACATAGGTATATGTACAAGTCTCGAAGCTCAAGAACTAAACTGAAACGGTTGTTTTCTCGACCTAAACAATCAACTGATAAGTGGAAAAGTTTAACAAGTATCTCTGCAAACTTTGATACCAAAGAAAATCCTAATATCAAAAGAATATTCTTAATAATCCCACTAAGCGCAAACAACAGGTTGCCTTTAAAAAAAAAGCAATAATATAGAGTTTAACCCTGGGAGAACTGCAATAATCCGTTTCGTTTTATCGCATTTTATTTTTCTCTTATTATTTATTGTTGAGCCGGTTTAATAAAACGAACTTCAATTATTGAAGTCGGTACTTTAAAAATGGAAGAATGGCATGATTTTTGCATTTTGCTGATGATTTATTTGTTATAGTTTTTTTTATTTGAGAGGGCTATCAGATCAGATCACAGTTCTATTAGCCAGTATTTGATTGCTTTTGCATGACTTTGCTGGTGTATATTGAACGTGTATTATAAATGAGACTAAATATAATGCTGGGACCAATGGGTGCCAAATTAACCATCTCATCTTATAACACAGCTACGTTTAAACTAATTGAATACTTGATGAATTAATTGAAAAATAATTGATATGCTCGTGTTCATTGGTTGATATGCAACATGACAACGGATTCCGTTCACGCCGTATTTGTCGGTAATTAGCAATGTTGATTATAAAATTATTCAACATTGGAACAAGTACTTGCAATTAATTCATTTGTGCGACAATTTATTTGGTGAACATTCAATTTATATCTGTTTATTCGTTAATCGCATTGTTTTAGTCAATGCGATAATGAATTACTTAATTAATTGTGATCATTTAGTGGTTTATGTTATGCACATTTATGACCATGCTTTTTCATAAGTCTATTGGTCTTTTTGTTCCGTATATTGTACCAAAATTATAGCCTAAAAAGCTAGCCTGAAAGTTAAACAGTCACTCTTACAAATACTAGAATAGCCCACAGATTCGAATTCGATACAAAAATGTATATAAGAAAACTGTACCGCTCTCATTACATAATGAAAATAACGAGAAGTCCTCCATTTTAAATCGTTTTATTCAGAAAAACACCTCTAGTAAACGAGAAATTAAATATGTACTCACGATAAAATCGTCTAAATCTTGAAACGCTTGACACAGTCGCGTGGCTCCACAAACCGGATCGATTACTATACCTAATGAAAACACGAACCAATAAAGTGAGGTGTGTTCACAAACGTTTGCTGTCTCCTGTCTCCACACCTGCTGAGAACTTAATAGAAAAGAAAAATAAAAGAGGAACAAGTAAACAGAAGGTTTTAGAAATGTAGAATTGCAGTGTGAACGTTAAATTTGGACATTTTGGACCCAGGTGAAGTCGGAGCGCCATAAAAAAAAACAGTGGCACTCCGGGTGTGCCGACAGAAGTAAAAACTTAAACAAGATCGCCTTGGTGGAAGAAAAATACTTGTATAGAACATAAAGACCACAATAGCGTTTACATAAAATATATATACCTATTAATAAACAATTTTATTTATGACGCGTATTGAAACTTAAGGGGGATGCGCATAGGAAGCCTGCGAAATTAAAATTATCTTAATTTTTTTTTCAACTTGTAGGTCCAACGTCTGGTTGAATGTTTTTTTTAAACCTAGCGGGGTAGCTCTTGGCCTGCATCTCACCTGATGGTAAATGATGATCAGGCCGAAGGTGGAAGCGAGCTTCACCCGGAATCCTCAACCACAGAGGAAATGACGATCTAACCTAAAACCGCCGAAACACAACAATGCTGTTAACATTGTTGTTATGCCGACACACATAGATAAGATAATGGTAGCTAACCAGGCGGACTTAGAACAAGTCCTACCACCAACTTTGAATTTGAATTTCGTGGGCTACCCTGACGCTTTCGCCTTATATGGAAGTTGTAAACCCTAATTTGATACCTGCTATTTTATTATATCTCTATGCAAAAATAATAAAAAAAATTGTATCATTATTTCCTCATAAATATAGTCTTCAATGAAGTCTTTAATATTTATTAAGAAGCGATTTTATTATTTTTCAATGCTATTATCTATAGTAATGTGCAAAACTGATTTTTTTTTTCCTTTTAAAAGGTATTTTTGAACGTCAGACGTACACTTTGGTACAAATAAAGTTTGTTTACAGAACTGTTGAAAGTTGCAACCGGCTGTTAGTCTGGTCGTACAAATCCTCTACGATAGTAAATGTCGCTATTGGTTAACTCGAATCGACGCCGACGTCGCTTACACGCAAAGTGGGCACCTGAACAGGCGGCCGGCTGTCCGGCAGTCGGACGGCAGCCGTCCGGCGGCCGGTGAATACCACAAAGAGATATAAACGGTGCAATACGCTCAGATTGCACTGAAGCTTCCGCACAGCGGTTACAAGTGTCAGCGGATTTGTTATTTATGAAACTAACGAAGGTCGTATTCTGTGAGGTTTTATTAAAATTAAAACTGTTAATATAATATATATAATAATTTTTTATTTCTCTCTTCACAAAGGTTCACATAGTAATAAACATAGAGACAAGAATTAAAGCGTTTTACAAAAATGCATAAAATATGATCCTTTGCGAGAGACTGGCGTTCATACCAGGATACCCTGTGTGACGGATCACCAGGCTCTCACCCCGAATTTAATCTAACTAACATTACAATGGTCAATGGTACATTTTCAAACTCTAGACAAATATTTATTGATGAAGGAGAAAACAAAAGTAAAAAAAAAAACAAAAAACAGACTATTAAAATTTATTAATAAAAATTGTATAGTGTAATGCATGTGTAAAGTGCAGGTGAGGTGTGAGGATAAGTAGAATGATGGTGTGAGTGTGGGTGTGTAAGGATTTTGTTACAGTCAAGAACCCGAAGTTATTATATATTACGAGGGAACAATGAGAAGCTGCTCCGTGGCATCATAGTTAAATTTTTGTAACCAGGTTGAGAGGATTTTTTTGCAACGCTGTTTGGGTAGGGCAGGGATGGCGAACCTCTATACATCTACGTGCCACTTTTCCAAATACATATTAAATGTTGCCATGACAAGCCAACAAACTATCTTAGCTTAGGGACTCCTGGAAAAATATTATATAAAGACTTTCACAATTCACAATAATACTTTTATTTTTATTCAGTAATGTTAATTTTTATTTGAATGAAAGAACAAATTAGTCCAACTTCTGCTGTTGCAAACTAGATGACTCAAGTACCAAAATTCTTGAAATGATGCCGTGCCCAAATCATTTGGTTACGTGCCACCAATGGCACGCGAGCCATTGGTTCGCCACCCCCCCGGGGTAGGGCATAGATTGACAAAATTCCATTAATTTTGTTGTACAAGTAACTTCCAAGAAAACCGAAATGTCGACGGGAGAAAGCAGTATGGAACCGAGTTGTGGGACAAACTGCGTGTTTACGTCGCTTACCTTCAAATAGATTAAGATTATAGGTAAGAAGAGAGTGTTTGCGCAGGATCGTATTTAAAATGAAAAGTTGTCGAACAGTTAACACTCCAGTTCGCTCATAAAGTTCTCTGGTGGGAAATAAGAAAGGCAGGAAATTAATAACCTTTAGAACTGCCCTTTGTGCACGTTCGATCCGCAGCATTGATGCTTTTGTCGCACCACCCCATACAGTTATGCAGTACGAGATTAGCGATTGGCATAACGCAAAATAAACTGATCTCAATATGCCAGCGTCCGCAACATGACGAATATTTTTAAACACAAATATCAGTTTACGGATTCTAGCTGAAAGAGCATCTATGTGCGGTTGAAAACTTAGAGTGTTATCTAGCATAACGCCTATTGAATCTGTTTTATGAAGAATACAATAATAAGCAGTTAATCCGGTTTGATTGTTAAACAATTTGTATGCGTATTAAGTATTACAGAAACCAAAATAAAACCCCTCAACAGTGCCAATAACTTTCGATCGTCGTAAAACGTAAAGCAGAGCAAAAAAAAAATACAATAGAGAGAACACAAAGAAACATAAAATCGCGTAATAAGAGCCATCACTCGTGTCAAAAACAATTGTTCTTGTTACGTCACGCCCTCCCCTCCCCGAAAATCTTTAAGATTACGTCACAAGAACGATTATATTTTCTGGAGCACCATTAAACCGAATAACGCCAACTTACCGCGCCGTGACGTAACATTTAACTATAACACAAGCCGTATTGGCGCGCTGCGGAACCGCAAAACCGGCAGAATAAAATAATACTTCAACAACCTCCATTAAAACGCGTATATTTAATGTACCTACTTCCTATCCGATGGTGGCGTATTTTTCTCAGTGGAGCCCTCAGTGTTGGCGACGTGCCAGCACTAGCGGACCTTAGGGCACCCGTCCAGCGCCTTGAGTTAAACTTTCATATAATCCACTCGTGACGTTCGCATTTTAAAAATAAATAAAATCGGAAATCAAGCATTTATCTCCTGTGCCCACCTGGAAGCGTTTTAATCATTTCATCGTCGTGATATCGAGTCATAAAATCTCCATTAAATGCGATACGACGGCGTTCTAAAATATTTTTATCGTGCACTCAATAGATATATCATAAAAGAAGATATTCACAGCAAAATAAACATCGGACACTATTTGTATTCTCGTTTAGTCATTTCTCTCGAAGCTAATTCCTTTTTAATAGAAAACACCTACGCCATTTTCCGTTTAAGCTGTTTGAGGGACTTAATAGTAAATTCGGCCTTGGCATTACCGACCACCGTAACTACAAGACATTTTTATTAAACAAGAAAAATACATTATTTACATCACAAAGCAGTCGCGTGTTGTTTACATATTTTTTCGCTTTTAATATTAAGTCCGCTTATGTTCTGTGGAGAAATACTTTATGGAAGTTAATACTGAGTTCGAACCGTGAAAAAGACGGATCACTGTGTGTGTACTCGAACGAATATCAAAGTAAACTTAGCTGCTAGTGTGTGAGAGGAGGGTATATCGTGTTCAGGCAAAGCTGGGGCCCTCAAGCGCTCTTCAGCGGATATTTCAAGTTTTAGAGTGTTATCCGGTTTAGATTTTTGAAACGAATTTTTCTTGTACGTTTTGTTACATACGTATTAAAATTCAGTTCGCGTAACCGGTCTGATCGAGATTCAGAAACATAATCGTACAGTGACCCTGATTGAGTAGCGTACCTACCTGTTTGGTCGCAAACAGACAGTATGCCACAGAAACATTTTGAATAACGAAAGAAATCATAATTTATTCCAACAAGAATCCCCTCAGTATAAAAATACACGACAGAAAAACCCAAAAAAAAGGTCCAGAAAAATCACAACATTTTCCTTAAGGATAGGGCCATGAAATGCGGTAGAAACGTCCTGAAAACTATCCCGTGCGAGTTTTAAACTCCAGTACTGTAGTGTAACTTGCAGTTACGGAAGCGCCGTGTCGCTACCTATGAATTTTTAAAGTCCCCACACGATCCCGACCATGAATTTCGGTACCGCATGGTGTGGTACCAAAACTGAGCTATCAACCGGGACTTTGTAAAGGAATATTTAGCTCGTTATTGGGTTTTTCCATCAGTAATTTCTCAGTAGCAGCCCGTGATGTGTGCCTGGTAGATGGCAAAAGACTTGCCCCCGGTGAAATTTGTGTGGGGTATAAGTACAAGTCTGTCGAACCTGGGTATTATGGGCGCGATGTAATGTTTAGCTCAAGTGATGCTTAAACGATTGATATAAAATTGTGGGAGTTGCAATTAAGGCACCGTGTTTCTCTTTTCATCATTATAAAAAGCTCCTTTTTCGGAAGAAGAGATCAATATAGTATGTAAGGGCCATCCAAAATAAGGACAGAACCTTCTTCTCTTACCTTGGCTGAATAAGCGAAAAAAGTCTAAGGGAAACGCAATTTTGTCCAAATTACTTAGCGATGTGTGTAGGTCTACTTTTCAAGAAACTTCCATGTTCCTGGTACATAGACACCACCCGTGTTATAATCAAAGTGGAAAAAAGTATTGAGTAAGACCCGAAATGTCAGACAGAGGTGTACCCATACAACACCCACATTTCGCCAATTATATTTAACTCCAAACTCCGGGCTGCTACTGAGAAATTCCTGATGGAAAAACTCAATAACAATTCGCCCGGCCTGGGAATACCTCTTGGTCTGCAGTAGCGCTTGTGAACACTAAGCCAACGAGCTAAATATTCCTTCACAAACCTACGCAAGTATATCTAGTAACAGGTTGGCAAAACATCGACGGTAGAGTTCCCCTAACATCGATAATTCGAGTGACCTTCAGGATCCTCCCCCTTTGTTAAACGTCCTGCGCGGGACGACGGCCCAGCTTCAATAAATACACTGAATGTTACGTCAGGAATTTTATTTAATAAATATTATTTTGAAAGGTACCTTTAATAATTTCGTTAACTACTTATACGTCGTACTTATACGTTTATGAAAGAACAGGGTATGTTCGTAAGACTCACACATACCAAACCGCTAAAGAATTGGAAGTTTGGACACTAATTAATAAGTAAGTGAAAAAGGGTAATTTGTTTATACGAAAAATCTTATTCCTTTGCGTTTTAATCCTATACTATTAAACGAGCAATATTTGGATATATATTTGTAATCACGTTCTCAAAATCGGCTCTAACGATTTCGATGAAAGTTGCAATATAGGGGATTACGGGGGAAAAAATCGATCTAGCTAGGTCTCATATCTGGTAAAATTAGTTTTCTCCGTATTTTCACCCAAGCAGAGCTCAGTCGCCCAAAGTTTAGAACAACATAATGAATAATGACATGAGAATAATGACATTAGAATAATGAAATAATGAATGGCAGTATGGAATAAATAAGTACCTACTACTCGTATCATGTCAGCACTATACATGGATTAGTATAAACTTTCCTATAATATTAAATGAGCATTCTCTATTTTCACCAGAGCAAAGTTCGGTCGCCCAGGTACTTAAAAAAAATATAAGATACAAATTATAAATACACACCCTGTATAATTTTAAATAAAAAAATTACGTTTTAATTTGTATCAATTAAACAAAAACAAGGTTTGCTTAAAAATTACTTCTAAATGAACAACGTTTTTCCTGGTTTTGTGAGGTTTTCCTTTTAGAATTGTTTATTGTTTTGGCTTTCAGTAATTTAATACTTTTTAGGGTTAACTTTGAAGACGGGAATGGTTTGGTGTAAGTCATTAATGAGTTTATTTTGAGTTGTGTGTATAATATTACAAAATAATGGCCCTGTTTGTAAGCAAGATGGGGCAAATAAAGGGTTACTTTGGCAGCTAAGATAAAAGTAATCAGTGTCACAACTGTTTGTAGTATCTACAGGTTGTTTTATTATAAAAAACCGACCAAGTGCATGTCGGACCAGGCACAATGAAGGGTTCTGTAGTTGGGATGAATTTATCCCAAAACCAAACTTAACTTTGTCGTTGTAAAAGATGTTCTCCCATACGGAATGTATAGGAAAACATGTTCAACTGCAAAGTTAAGTTGGTCAATTATTACTCGTTAACCTGTAGAGCCTACTTAACCGTGATAGTTTTTCTTTTAATTTCGTTATATAAACTACTGCTGTGATTTTTTTCACACATCCAAAACCAACCATTTAGCTGGGAGGGGGGGGGGGACACACACTTGACTCTAACAAAAATTAGGACTTTAAAGCTTAATATTTCGCAAACGGATCCCTGAATCCAAAAATGGTTTTCACATACTCATAATTTTTTTGAAGGACCTTTCCAATGATACCCCATACAATGAAACAGAAAAATAAATAAAAATATCACCACTTTATGTGTAGGGGAGGTACCTTAAAATTTTTTTGGTTAAACAAAGAAAATCTAAAGGTTTTTTACCACTATTTTTATTTTTACCTCAAAATGAAAAAACATTATACATATAGGATCACTCGTGTGTCTGTCGGTCTATCTGTCTGTCTGTCACAGGCAAATTGCTCAGAATCTAATAGACCGATAAAGTTTAAATTTGGTACACATATGTATTTCTGTTACCCAAACACGGACGTCCAGTGTAAGTAAATTAATTTTGAATATGGGGTTCACTAGGGGAATAAAAAGAAAATTAAAAATAGTACGCTAAGAACATATAATACAAGTGTGCTGTGTTAGTCATTGCACTCGAGGTGGTATTACTAGAAAATTTTAAAAAAAGTTTTACATACTGTACCGTGTGACATATCAAATGAAAGGGCTTGTTGCGAGGATCTCAGTTATATATATATATATATATATTTTAACATAAATACATTTAAAGATATTTAAGAAAATAGATGAAAATTACCACCGTTATCTCCGAAAGTACTGAGCCAATATTTTTTTTTATACCTAGACTTGTTCTTTACCCATAGTTTACAGGAAAACGTCTAAGAAGTCTTAAGTCTTAAAGTAACATAGTAAATCTCTCAATATTTTGCGTAAAAAAATACATTTACAGTTGGAATGTATGGGAGAAAATGTTTTTCAACTACAAGGTAGGATAAATTCATCCCAACTACGGAACCCTTCATTGTGCGTGGTCCGACACGCACTTGGCCGGTTTTTGTAATTTGCCGTCCCACAATATTTCATTTCCGAATCTAAAAATAGCCAACCTACTTTCAAATAATTTTCTATGTTATCATAGGTACCTTCCTATTCAAAATTTTAAAAAATTCCAATAGAACGTAAGATGTCCTCCCAGACGGCCGAAGGACCCTTCAGCGGTCAAATCTACCGAAATATTTGAATTTGCCGATATTTATTTATAGAACTTTCTGTTGCTTGTCACAGCAAAACTACCTGAGGCTAATTTTGCCCTCAGTCGGATTTATTTGAAATGTTTCAGATACAATAGATGGAAAGTTTTTTATTTTTACCACAAATTATTGTCATAATACGGTATAAATAAGGACAGTCGTTACGGGTAGTTAGCAGCCCAAAAGTCTGACAACCAGTCTTACCAAGGGGTATCGTGTTACCTAGTAACTAGGTTGTGGAGGTCAGATAGGCAGTCGCTCCATGTAAAATACTGATATTCAGCTGCATCCGGTTAGACTGGAAGCTGACCCCAACATAGTTGGGAAAAGGCTAGGCAGAAGGAGAAGGAGACGGTCTAAAATATTTTAACTTATAGGTAGGTACACTAGCTGAACCGGCAAACGTTGTTTTGCCATATAAATGTTTGGGTTGGACCACCCTTATCACTTAGGGGTATGAAAAATAGATTACGACTGATTCTTAGACCTACCGAATATACATATAAAATTTCATAAAAATCGATCAAGCCGTTTCGGAGGAGTATGGCAACTAACACTGTCACACGAGAATTTTATATATATAGATAGACAAGTCTTATGCCTGATGGAATTTCCTATCGGCAAAAATGACGAATCCATACATCACTGTTTAACCATATTAGGGCATGACTTTTCCAAAATCCTTTCTTAGTGCTCACCTTTGTTATATACGAAAATCTTGTACAAAATTTCAAGTTTACCCATGAAAACGTTTCCTACACTTAGGGGATCCTATAAAAAGTTTGCCTGGCTCTCACTAATTTCTATAAAAACTTTGCCTGGCTCTCACTAATTTTGTGATTGCATTAGAAACTATCTGGGACATGTACCTGCATACCAAGGTAGCGAATTTCTGCGAGCTGAGATCCCACGGTGTAATCAAACGAACCAGTCTAAGCAAATATTGGGACATCCTGTAGCATCGTCTGCAGTCTAATAAAACTAATGTTGCTCCTAGCTTTTTGTCTATTTGTACAGTGAGGTGAGAAGCATTTAACTTAGAATATCATTTGCAACTTGTCAGAAAAGAAAAATTTAGTTAATTATAAAATAACAACTGTTGTCTACATGTAATGGTAAATTCTAGATAAAGTTTTGAGTTTATAAAACCCGTTTAAAACAAAGTAACCTTAATTTATTATTGATTGTGATTTCAATCATCTTCTTATCGATGTTAATCTTCTTGTTTTCATATTGTCAGGTGTGTAGTAGTCGCAAACGTGGTTCTATGACCAGATGACAAGTATGAACGTAAACGTAAGGAACATTTTAAAACGTTGTATTAATACTACGGGTCCGTAGTATTTATAGAGCGTTTAAAAATATCAAGTTATTCTGAATTAGGTGAATAGGTTACTCCAGAGGCTTTACATATTTGGCACAAACATGGGAATGAAGAAGATATTATCGTTAAAGCTGGTTACAGATTGCATCCAATTTTCTTTTATGTTCGCTGCGCTTGCATTCAACCTTATTATTAAAGCTAGTTTTAACCTATAAGCCGTTTTGCGTGGATGTGACGCATGCTTCCCCCAACCTTATCTCATTTTTAGGGTTCCGTAGTAAACAAGGAACCCTTATAGTTTCGTCATGTCCGTCTGTCTGTCTGTCTGTCCGTCTGTCTGTCTGTCCGTCTGTCTGTCTGTCTGTCTGTCCGCGGTCTAGCTGCGAAACCCTTAGTACTAAAAATTTGGCATAGGTATACATGTTAATTACACCGACAAAGTGGTAAAACAAAATTATAAAAAACATTTTTTTAGGGTACCTCTCCTACACGTAAAGTGGTGATGTCTTTTTATTTATTTTTTTAACCCATGGTTTGGGATATCATTGGAAAGGTCCTTTAAAAACATTGTGAGTTTGTGAAAACCATTTTTGGATTCAAGGATCCGTTTGCGAAATATTAAGCTTTAAAGTGCTAATTTTTGTGAGAGTCAAGTGTCCATTAAAATGTGTCAATTAAAAGGAAAACTATCACAGCTAAGTAGGCTCTACAAGTTAACGAGTAATAATTGACCAACTTAACTTTGCAGTTGCAAAAACATGTTTTCTCATATATTCCGAACATATTTTTCAACTACAAAGTTAAGTTTGTTTTTGGGATAAATTCATCCCAACTACTGAACCCTCCACTTTTTTTATATTAAAAAAAAAATCTGTTTCATGTTTACCGAAAATAAACGTTTTTTCTTTCTTTCTTTCTGTAACTATTATTTACTTTGATCTGAGTCAAATCTTCTCCACACTTGATTATAAGTACCAAGTAAAATTTTTTGTTTCTTTCATAAGAAATTAAATTACATGAAATTATTTATTCGGTAAATAGGATATCTAAATCTTTTTTACACGTCATTGTTTAAAATACATTAATAAACTAGATGGAGTCAACATTTCCTAACTGACTACCACTGAGAAGAAATGAGGGGTCAAAGTCTCTTTTAAAGTTCAGATTTAAAACAATAAATAATAATACATTTATGAATACATAAAATTATACCTATATTCCCCGAAAGGTTGGGCAGAGGTGTACCTATCGTACACCCACATTTCACCAGTTATGTTTAAGTCCGAAATAATGGGAGCCTATTGCCATCAACCGGGCACAAATCCAGACTCCGGGCTGCTACTGAGAAAACCCATTAACACTTCACCCAACTCAGAACTTACTTTTAAGTTATATAAAATGATGATTCAACAGACACACGTCCACAAGAGCCCCGTAAACATAACACTCCTTTTTTGGACAGTCATATTAATAAAAACAGTAGTGCATTAACCGCTCTTGGTAAATGTTACCACTAAACACTCGTAACTTTCACTGGCAGTTCAAATTTACATTGGAAACAATGTTTAAGCTCAAATATGGGAACAAAATGTCGGATGTATTGTGTCTATTGACTCAGCTAACCGTTTCACACACAGCGAATTATTACGGGATAATAAAATATTCCTTTACACATTTCATTTAGGTACAGGCAAGGAAATTAATAGTTTATCAAATTGGAAACAATAACACCATGTTTTTGGAACGAAATTCTCCACCAAATTGTCAAGCGCAAATTATAGTTTACATACATTAAATTTAAATCTATAAATTAATTACTGCATGCCATACTAGTGATGTGACCAAACGAGATCGAATGAAAATATGTTTTATTAAATATATAAAGGCTAACCCTGTATCGCTTTTGACTTTAGGAATCACTCGGGGAATGTAGAAGAGTGAAAACTTATACAGGGTGGTGATTAAGACACTTGCATCCGTCAAGGGGCGATTCTACCTAAACAACTTTCGCCATGAAATTAATATCAGAATCGGGAAAAAAAAAATGATACCACAGTAGACAGACTATTTTGATTCATGTATGTTTTTTTTGTCATTTGTATAATATATGTTTCGTATCGAAAGTTGTATAGTATGACAGGTAGAACCTGTATAACGTGTATAAAAGAGATTAAAAAAAAAAACGTGTGGCACTCGGGACTGCCGCGGTAAAGCTATTGCATAGCATTTGTAACCTCCATACTTCCTATTTGTCAACGCTACACTTGGGATGATGACGTGATGACATAAAACAAAAATTACGTTCCCATGACAACATCACGTTGTCATGGGAACCGTCATTACATGGTAGGCGGAGTGGGGGGTGTTAGGTTTTATTTTCGTTACGTTACGGAATTTCTTGATTCGATCGCCGTGCTCAAAGCCCGCGATAAAAGCTATGCAATAGCTTAAAAAATGGCAATATGTTCGAATTAGAGTCTGAAAAGTGTTATTTCAAATTGCAAAGATAAGTTTTTTGAAATACACAAAGTCCTGTTTGATGAAAAAAACTAGCTTTCTTGTTTAAAGGAATAACAACTTTACTTACATTATTTTAATAATAAATTAGATCAGAAAGTTTTTTTTTTTCAGTTGTCTATTATTAAAATAACATAAAACGAAGTAAGTTTTTTCCACGAGCATAGTATCTCATTAAAATGGATTGAAGAATTAGTTTTTATCGTCCTTATTGTAATATTATAAGGTTTATTTAAAATGCTAAGTTAAAATACCAATTCTGCCAATCTTAAAAATATAAAAATATTTGCCAAACATTTGTGTAAATTATCATGTTTCGCAATTCCTATATATAAAACCGTTAATTGGCACAATGTTATATTGATGGTGATATTCTGCAAATAAAAAAAGTGTGAAGGTTTTATTTGGTTTTTCCATCAGGACTTTCTCTGTAGTTGCCCGGAGTCTGGATTAGTGCCCGGTTGATGGCAATAGGCTCACCCCCTATTACATGTGACTTGAATATAACTGGCAAAATGTGGGTGCACCTCTGCTTAATTCTCCGAGAATTTGATACGTGGTGTTATATGTGTCATGTCAAAAACACTGAAGAACGGTTAACACTGCCATATTAGAATGATGAATGGAAGAAGGTCTTGTCAGTGTAAGGAGTATTGTGAAATGAGCGTATATCTGTCGAGTAGTTAAATACTTTTTTTACTGTACCTTAGTAATCTTTTGTCTGTAACTAATGTAATTAGCCTTGGCCGTTTTATGTTAAAATAAATAAATAAATTAGATCAATCAATCTGTCTAGCCTTTTCCCAACTATGTTGGGGTCGGTTTGCAGTCTAACCGGATGCAGCTGAATACCAGTATTTTACATGGAGCGACTGCCTATCTCAGTAACTGGGTAATACGACGATAGCCCTTGGTAAAACTGGTTGTCAGACTTTCGGGCTTCTGACGACCCGTAACGACTGTCAAAGATCCACTAATGACAGCCGGGACCAACGGTTTACGTGCTTTCCGAAGCACGGAGGAGTCTCAGTATGTGAAGATGGTCACCCATCCACGGACCAACCCCGGCAAGCGTAGCTTAACCTGATGGATCGACCCGTCCGGCTGTTATTACTTAGCCTCGAGGTCCTCTCAAATAAATAAATTAGATATTAGACAGTGCTCATCATTCTAATACAAAAGTCTACCACGATTGCCATCTCCGACCATTATTTTCCTACCATTACATCGCTGTACCTACAAGTCAAGGGAAATATTGCCCTCGTTTGCGTAATAATCGGAACTGGCAACACAGCCTTCCTATGAAAAAAATATGACGGCATTTGGCGCACATCCATATTGCGATTTTTATGTCAACATAAGAAATAAGTATAGATTGTTGTTGTGTTGCAGATATATTAATGAGATTATTGGACGCAGATGAGTAATAAATTGTTTGTGATTATGGAGACTGAATTTTTTTTACCTAATCACTCCTTCGACATTACGAGTTGAAAAATAGTTGACCTACAATCTGTGAGGAAAGTTCTTTAACCATTTTGTCCATTTAAGATTTTAGGTAAGACACACAGCAAAGTGTAGAACATGAAAATGCACAAAATTTTTGTTTTTACAAATCTAAATGTCAAGTTACCCATACTACTAATCATTAGGTACCCATTTGAATTGAAAAACTTAATGTTAAGAACATTAAGTTTCATTCATTAAAAAATTAGAAGTTTGCCCTCTTTGCAGGGCAATGCATCACCACAATATTGATCGGCTGGCGTGCCTCACACACGTATCGGCACTTCACCACACAAGACCACAACAATCTTAACCCTGTTTTTTCAAATACTACTTAATTTTCACGACGTATTTCTGTAACTAATATCCACAACAAAGTGACAGAAACATTAGACTTAATGATGACTTAATAAAATTAAATTGAAGTTGTGTGAATGAAGCTAATAGTTTGAGAGAGAAAGAAAATTGAATGGAGAACTTTTGTTCTCGTTTACTCTCTTCTTCTTGGTCGTGTACTTTATTACTAAAGGTCGTGTCCCTCAAAGATCTTCGTGGCTTTATGTATGCAGTTCTTCCACTTCGTTCTCGACTTCTCTCAGGACGGTTGTAACAGAGAGTCCAGTGATGGCCGGTTAGGTGACCGGCCGCGAGGTCTTTTGCCTTCTTGCCCACCACCATCAATTTATCAAGGTTATCTGGGCAATGTGACCAAAGTAACCGAGAATCCTTTGGTAACAGACCGTGGGTTTGTTCCTTCTCTTAGCGTTTTGTTTAATTATTTAAGAATAAAACAAGACGTAAACAGAAACATCACAAAAACCTCAAAATTTTTGTTCGGATGTTGACACTCTTTTGAGTAATCCAAGGGTAAACTTCACCAATAACACTAAACGCGATCAGTACATAAACCACGTTTAAGACCTGTCAATGTCATTATTATCTTTGGAATATTGACACTGACAGCGCTTGAACTCAGTTTCATTATTGAAATTTGCACTAAGTACTAACAAAAAAAACCGAATCTTTTACTACAACTAACTAAACTAACTTTTCTTACTTCGATATCTAACTATGCATAAAATATTATAAATCAATGTCGCTAGTCGTGTTTGTCTGTGTGACCGCGTTGTTCTTCTAAACTACGCAACGGATTTTGATGAGAGTTTGACCACCATTTAGACAATTTATTGCGGAAGGTTTATGTGTATAAATACATTGATATTAAAATTACAAATAATAAAGAAATCTCGATGTTTTGTCAAGTCGTACAAACCGTGCAAAGCAGGGGTGATTCACTAGTATATTATAATCTTTCCTATCTAAAAACAATATGTTAGCCAGTACGAAACTTAATAGCGTATAGTAATAGCATTTAGTGAGCAATGTACCTTATTCGTTTCATCAACCTACTTGGAAAAGAAACTATTTTAGAATTGCAAAAAACCAATCACCGTTTTTTCCAACGTGGGAATTCCGAACCAATACGGTTAGAGTAGAGTACCTACTGATGAAAATCATCTGTAATATTATAATATACATAACTATTATGTAGCTGCCTCGTGGGTCTAGTGATCGCAAGCGCTACTGAGCAAGAGGTCCGCGCAAAGTCTAATTGGGTTTTTCTATCGAGTCTGGAATTGTGCCTGGTTGATGGCAATAGGCTCGCCCCCTATTACATGGGACTTAAACATAACTGATGAAATGTGGGTGTACTATTAAGGTATTCCTCTGCTTAACCTTTTGAGCAAACAAGGCGTGATGTTATGTATTATAAAAATAAATATTATGGGTGGGATTTTATTACACTTGCTGACAGTAAAAAGAACAGCTTGACACGTAATATTGAAAAGATGATATTTCGTTTCTATCTGCCGACTAGGTTTCTAGGACAGCTTAACTCAACACCTTTGGATAAGGGTCAAGACATGGCCTAGTCGTGAAGGCACATAGGTCCCTCAGAATAGTTTTAGTTATTATTGCTTAGACTTTCAAGTTCATTAGAATAATTGAGAAAACGCGATTTTCGAGTTCCCCACTTTATTTAATAAATAATAATTAAAGTTCATAATCATGAACTGGATCCATGGTAACAGTTTTCGCGTCGATGTCCCTGCCACCCTGTATGTTTTATTAAATGTTGAAGACAAGGAAGTTTGGCAATAATTCCTTCTGCACATGTGGCTTCCCTGGTACCTCATTAACGGCATAAATAAGTAAGAGTCTATTAACTGCTCCCAAATTTCCATGTTTATTTTAATCTTTAATTTTTATTTTTTACATTCGTCCTTGACATATTTATTCTATTATTTGACATTATATACCTACGATTTAATTTCAACTCTTTATTTGTGACTTTTTTGGACATGATAATTATTCAGATTGATTACAATTCTAATAGCAATCATTTAATTGCGTTTTATTAAAATAGGTTTTTACTTTTATTAATTTATTTATCTTTTGTATAGATTATTTTCTATTTTGTGAATGTGAGAACGCTGTAGGTTTAGTGAATTGTAGATCTGTAGACCATTTTCTATTTTGTTAAGTACTTAGTACTTATTGAAAGACCTACACTGTCCTCCCATACCTAGTAACACTGTTATTTGAAAGTATTGTAAAAGCCAATTATTTAAAAAAAAGTAACCGTGTAGTTTCTTGCCGGCTCTTCTCCATAGGAAACGACCAATTGGAACCGTGCACCTAGCTTCTGACGTTTCATAAGTGCCCATGTAGGTTTATGTGAAATAAAATATTTTGAATTTGAATTTTGAATTTGAATTTGAAAATATATAATTTCTTGTATTGCATAAAACGTTTTTAAACGTTATACACTCGATGTCACTTTAGGCACAGGCACACGGCTTTTTTTTTATATGCGCGTTCCATGTAACGCGCGTCGACTGCGAGTTTTTTTGCCTTGAAAAAGCAGCACTCGTTGTGTTTGCGGCGAGACGGTACGCCCCTAATAAAAGACAAATCTTGTGATTAATTTTTCACTATCAATAATCCGAATATATCGAAGTTTTACACAACCGTATAGTTTAGGTGACACCACTAATTAGGGTGTCAAAATGGCTGAGAATTAAGCTTACCTACTAGAAAGTTCTAGATATTTGTGTACGTTAAATCGTTTTACATAAAAAATATGGTGAATTAAATAATTTTTGACTGAAACACTGTGAATAAATCAAGCTAAACAGGCTTATCCCAAGTTGAGGTTAAAGTTTCCTTATTCCGCCAAATTTCTATAAATAAATACTTACTAAACACACAATAAACTATCAATTTTATTCAAACTAAAGGTCAGTGAGTTTCCGAGAAATACTGGTATATTTTCATACATTTTGTACCACAGGGATTCGTGTCGCATATTTTATTTGAGCCCACATTACAATTCCCTGATGTCAAAACTTGATCGTAACAAGGACAATACGATGTTCTACTATCTTATAAGTATTCTTCTTTTAGAAATATAAGTTAAATAAACATAACTCGTGCCGACACGAGAGGTATCTCGTGCTGGCATGAGTTATATTTACTCTTGTCATGGTTAGTAAATTTGCCTCAGGGTTGTTAGCCGAGTTGACAGGCCAAGGTACGCCGGACGTTGTAAAGTATTGCCACTCATGGAGGTCGTTTTTAATGCACCTAACAGTAACTTTCTAACCGATGAAATAAAGAAGGAAGTTCTCAACTCGTTGCGTTGATATATTTGTTTTTTTTTTGTGTATGACCTCACATATCTTTTTACAGAGTATTACAATTTTGACGATTCTTTTTTATTGGATAGGGTATATCTAAAACAAAGCAGAACCCAATTTTTTTTAAACCACCCCTAAATGCAGAATAATAGTGTTAATTGTTTTTTCACCTTCTGAAATTTTACCTAACAGCAGTCACTGATGTTTTGCGGAGCATGGTATTTACAGCAGTCCAAACTCCACAAATCCCCAATGAAAACTTTAAATACAATTACAATTCATTCATACATGAGCCCCCACATCCTTTTGAAATTAATTGCAGTTAATTAAAGCATATAAAATAAATACAGAAACAGCGTTCCATATGAAAACTTATGTTGTCGCCCACGAGAATTCGTAATTGAAGCGTTGGATTTTCAATAATGAATCTTGATTATTGATATTTTCATTTTCCATTTTACACGGTCGTATGAAATATTACTGTGACAACAACATTATACTATACCTTCTTGTAATTTGATTATTTCGAGCCTACAAATGTTTTATTTGTATCTAATCCTACTTAATATTATAATAGTGAAAGTTTGTATGTTTGTTACTCAATCACGCTAAAACGGGTGAACGGATTTAAATGAAACTTTACAGTAATATAGCGTATAAAACAGAATAACACATATCATACGCTATTATTTATAAAGATTTGACCTAAACGCGAGAGAAGACGCGGGAAAAAAGTAATTGCAAATAAAAATTAACTTGATTTGTTTTCCAGATGCGGTTTTCAGTAAAAAAAATTACGACTATGAAGATTGTCTACGGGAAAATTACATAAAAATGTTTTTAAGTATATCGAGAAAAGTAGAACAATATAATTCATTATACAACTATCACCAAATCAGAAAAAAATTATGACAGTGGAATGATACCATAATATTGTATGATCATCAAAACTTAACGTGCAAAATTTCAACTCATTTGGCTTAGGGGAAAAGCCGAATAAATGGGTGAAAAATCGATCACGAGGTTTGACTGCTCGACAGCTGTGAACTGGAATAAGATCGTTTAAATGATATTTAATTAAAAAACACACACTCACTACATTATTATTTTTTTTTTATACAGAGGCGAACTTAATACCGCAAGCATTTTTTACCAGGCAACCTTTGGATGACGGAGAGACAAATTTAACAGTGGTAGGTGCAATTACGAAAAAAAAAATCAATGAATATGTATTTAAATCTAATATATAAAATTCTCGTGTCACAGTTTTCGTTGCCATACTCCTCCGAAACGGCTTGACCGATTTTGATGAAATTTTTTGTGCTTATCCGGTATCTATGAGAATCGGCCAACATCTATTCTTTTTTTTTTTTTTTTTTTTTTTTTTTCTATTTTAAGTGATAAGGGTGGTCCACCCTAAATATGTATATGGCAAAACAACGTTTGCTGGGTCAGCTAGTATATTATATATACCTAATTATCTACAAATATAAGCACAAATCAATACACACGACTATTATACTGATTAAGACTTGTTTCCCAAAAATATTCTTGCAATGCTTCAATTTTTTTTAAATATAATGTACCTTGTTGAAACAGTGCACTCGGCCGCGAGCACTGTCTCTCTCCCTCTGTACTCGCTATATGTGATCAAGGCAAGAGTGTTCATCTGGGCAATCAACCTGTCGACTGGCTAGCCTTTGAAGCGCTGTATGATGACATCATAATCATAGCTAGTACCTATATCTCTCATATTTCTTGCCGACTCGATAACAGAAAAGATAGAACATAACATAACATCACATGTAGTCCCCGAAGGGTGAGGCAGAGGTACACCCATAATACGCCCACATTTTGCCAGATATGTTCAAGTCCCATGTAATAGGGGGCGAGCCTATTGCGCCATGAACTGGGCCCAAATCCACATTCCAGGCTGCTACTGACAAATTCCTAACGGTAAAATCCAATATCATTTTGCCCGACCAGGGAATCAAACTCAGGACTTCGTGCTCAGCAGTAGAGTTTGCGACTACTAGACCACCGAGGCACTCAAAAGATAGAAATCCCTTAAAATACATTTTTGTGTAACTGTACCTTGCCCCTTTTACTCGCTCAAGTTATCAAACCGTCAACTCGCCTCATCAAACAGGATTTAAACTTGGCGTTAATCACCGAAGGTTCTTGTTAACTTCACTAACTTCCGTTTAATCAATTGCTTTAGAGAGTTTCAGGTGTAAAATCAGGTATGTTTAAAAGTTTGCCACAAGGACCCGATTGGGGTGCCTCGAACCAATATAACTTTCATATTTGACGGTGACTTTTGCCCAGATTTGGGCCAGCAATTTTTGATACATTAAGATACGGATATGAAATTACCTATTTTTCTTTATTTCTTAAATTAATAGCCACACGGGTCGATCTTCAAAGTTAGGCAAGGTTTGCCGAGGTCAGTGGATGGGTGACCATCCATTACATACCGAGCTCCCAAGTTAAGTCGTTGGTCCTGGCTGTCATTTCTTGATCTTTGACAGTAGTTACGAGTAGTCAGAAGCCCGAGAGTCTATCAACCAGTCTTGCCAAGGAGTTAAATATTACCCAGTCACTGGGATTGTGGAGGTCAGAAAAGTAGTCGCTCGATTGTAGTCAAGCTCAAGATTTTCGTCCGAACCGCATAAAAAATCTTAGTTATTCAGAAAAAATACTGATAGCTTTATATCGCATAATTTAATTTCTCCATTGTAGGGTGAAGAAGCCTTAGGAGTGGGAGATTAGCTAGAAGATCGATGCCTTGCTGTAGTTTTTCATGCAAACTTGTACCAGTGTGTTCGTATGGCAACTGGTAACCAGCTATTATTGGCACCAGGTTAAGGTCACTGGCGACCTGACTTCTAGCCGACTTCTGTTGAAGATCAGGCGGTAACATGTACGGCTTTTGTTAGTCATGTAACAATTGTATTAGCGTAAATAGTTTGTGTTTATTGATTTAATATACTCGTATGTGTGCATTATCTTAACTATTTCACTGATACGTGTTTGTAAGAATACTGCTAAAGTTTTTGAACCATCGATAGTTTTTTGTAGGACTACTTTCTGAATAATTTTATTGACTGACTGACTGTCTCGTTGGTCAAATAGAAGCAAGCGCTACTGCTGAGCATAAGGTCCTGGGTTCGATTGCCGGGTCGGGCAAAGTGTTATTCGGCTATCCATCTGGAATTTCTCAGTAGCACATCGGAGTCTGAATTTATGTCCGGTCGGTGGCAATAGTCTCGCCCCATATTACATGGCACTGGTGAAATGTGGGGGTACTTTTAGGTACACCTCTGCCTAACCCTTCAGAGAAACAAGCGTGATGTTAACTATTTGATGGATAAGTCTTTGTAAGAATACTGCTAATATTTTTGGACCATCGAAAGTTATATATGTAGAGATTTTAAGCCAATACAAAAGCTACTGTAAAGAAGCTAATTGAAAAAGTAAAATTTTAGTTTATTCGTGAAGTGATTCACAAAGGGAATCTGCTATATTGTTATTATATATTATATCCTGTGCCTGAACAAAAGCCTTCCAGATCCACCAGACCCTAGCCAGTCTGAACTTTAGACGTACAAAATGAATACGAAAAAAGAGGAATACTGTACCATTTATTGTAAACCGTCTTCAATTCCTTTGTGGTCCGCAATCCGACTGGCCGCTCTAGCAGAAACACTTTTGTGTTTTAATCACAGCTTCAGTATCTTTGACGGAGAACACTTGCATTGTTGTTAACAATTTTATTGATACTTGTCTTCGTGAGAATACTGGTAGTTTTTTGGACCATCTATAGTTGTTTAAGGAACCATTTTCTGAGTAATTGACAAATTTCTTGACACTACGAAAGTAACTGTAAATGAGTTAATTGAAAAATTTAAAATTTACTTTGCTATGTTCATGAAATTGGCAAATAATGTGATTCGTAAAGGAAAACTGCCATTGTTATTATTAATAAAGAAAAAGCTGTCCTACTTATGTATATTATGTTCCTCCAAATGATTTTCAGATCCACCAGACCCTAGCCAGTCTGAACTAAAGACGTACAAGATGAATACGAAAAAAAGAATACTGTACCATTTATTGTAAACCGTCTTCAATTCCTTTGTGGTCCGCAATCCGACCGGCCGCTCTAGCAGAAATGCCTTTATGTTTTAATCATTGTTTCAGTATCTTTGACGCGGGGAACCCTTATTAATCTTACTTCGTTATTTTACTCGATTTTAATTAAAGAGAAAGAGATAGCGGCTTTAAGCGTCGGGTGTGATTTTTGCTGTCAACTATTAAATCAGATTTCAAGTTCTTAATTAATAGGTTTTGTTTTTTTGAATAATGTATCTGTTACTAAAAGGAGTTAACTATGTAGAAAGTATTAAAAAAAACTTTTAAATCAAAGGCATAAAAAACAAGATATGTAAAAAAAATAGGAAAATTTCGAGTACCACCCATGCATTTGATAAAAAGAAAAATAAACGCTGAGATTTTTTCATTTTGTAGTTTTTTTTTAAATCGCTTTTCAAATGTCGAAGGAGTAGTATTTATTATTCACATCGGCTTCAGCTTATGTCTATTGGAAACCTATTAACATAATGAAGAGTTCACTTTTAATAATTGCATAATTTTTAACCAATTTTCCTAAGTAGATGATCAAAGAACATATTTTGAGACACGGAATTATAGTTTGCTAGAAAAGACAATATTGTCGTGACAAATTGGGGCAATGCGATTTATTTTATGATGCGTAGGGGCTTGCGTTTTTATCACATCATGTATAATATTTATATAAAATCATGTTTTGTCTATGCATCACCCGAAGGTTGGTAGTAGAAATTGCTGTCCGCCTACGTACCCCACTTTTTTTTACTTGTGCATAAAGTTTTAAAAAATAAATTAATGAATAAATGTAGCTACTGTGCTAATTTACCTATTTATCCCAAGTATTGTTTAGAAATGTCAGTACTTTCGAACAGTCAAGTCATTACCTTCTACAAACCGGTGTTAGGATTGTGGATGTGAGTTCAGCCATATCCTAGTTAGGCACCTTGGATCGGATATCTGGGTCCCCAGTAGGAGGTCACTGTTAAAATATCGAGGCAACCTGCCGTAATGATCAACCGCCCTACGTCAAATAAAGAAATAATGCCGTTTAATTTGGCGTCTCCTCCAATTTGTCGTTCGTATACGTAGTACAAAGAGTAAGTTTGAATCGGGTGGCCGGGATCGAAGCCGTGATATCGCGACTCCTTTGCTTTCAATATTGGTGCATTCGTAGCCCAAGTTTCCAACAATAAAGTACCAAGTTTGGATTGGACGCGCTCGGCGTTCACCTGCAGTTGCGCGGAATGCAAATTAACTTAAGTAGATATTGCATTTTATTCTGACAATGTATGATCTTTAATTAAAACTTTTGGTTATTAAGGTTCTTCAGCATTTTTAATGCTATATTTTTAGCTACGGTAGAATTGCGATCGGTGTTTATTTTTAATGAGCGTATGAATTTAAAAAAAATTATTACTACTATCAATAAAATACTTTGAACGTATTAATTGAAGACAGCTAACTTCGATCGTAGACGAATAAAACTTACTTTTAAGTAGGTAAAGAAGGCGATATGACATTTAGATTTAAACCAAATTGTCGTTCATCAAATCGGTGCACCATCCACTGTACATCCGCTGTATGTATGCAAAACTGCAACATTAGGAAAAAAATGAAATAATCGATCAAATAGGCGGACGATTGGTAATTAATGGGCACGTCGATCATCTACAGTCTTCCTTAATATAAGTAGGTGGGGGGTTCCACATGAGCATTATCGATGGTCGATACGCTCGGCTTCGTTCCACAAATCGATTTTTTCTCCACCCCGCTAAGGCTGACGACGGCTGTGACCTGTGCTTGATTGACTGATATCTATATTTACAGTGCAGTAATTCTGAAATATTCCCAGGTTTCACTGTACGATGGCATAATATATTTTAACTGTTGCAGAAAGGGCACCGTACCTAGTGCAAGTCGAAGTTTGCGTGATTAATGTGGACTACCATCAGGCGACGGAAAACTTGCTTTATAGTGCCCTATTTTTGCGAAGCGCGAAATAGTAAAAATGTATCTAGATTTTTCAGCGGGAAATCGTCTGCACTGCATTGGAGAGATTGAACTTTTCTATATGCCGCAAGCTTGATGTTGGTTTGATCGTTTTTTCGCCATTTTGATTGCATCCTAAGATTATTATTTTTTCAGCTTATGAACCTTCGAAGTTTTTGCATATTATATTAATAATCTAACAGTTGATCAAAGGAAAATTGACGGTATCTTTTACCGCTAAATAAAGGACAATTTATAAAAAAAAAAATGTAGGTATTTTTAAAATATCAAATATAACTTTTTCAAAAAAAGACGTAATTAACAGTAATTGTAGTTTCTCTCAACGTCGCGTCGTAGAGACGTTAATTAAAAGAATTTTCATACACTTTATCCAACGCTTTTATATTTTATTCCCACCTTGCTGCTGGCAAATATCCTGCTGCGAATTAGTTCAGGTCTTTAGAAATTCTCGGAGCATTTTTTTACCAATGTAACTTAGAAAGCTTCTACGCTTGCAGAAGCCGTTTATGAACGTTAGGCCAGGAAGCGCTGAGCAAAACGTTTAAACTTATACTTTAATATCTCAGAAAGCCTTGCATCGTATCTCAGCAATCATATAACGAAATTGTGGGAACAGGTCTTTAGGAATGCGTACTCCGTAGAAGGTTACCTACGTCAAACATTTTAGTGGATTGAACTTTGGTATTCATTGAAGGAGATGTAAGACAATATGATATATAGATTTTTTTAAGTACTGGAAAAATCATGTAACGTCACCTTAAGGCTGGTTTCAAGGCTGTCCGGGAGACCCGCACGGGCCTCCCGCACACGGGAGACCCGTACGAGTAGCGCCTGCCAGTGCTCTGAAACAAGGGAGTTAGTACGATACGGTTGCTAGCGTTGTACAGGCTCTACCCGGAGCGGGTCGCGTGCGGACTAATCCGCTTCGCTATGAAACAATGTTCTAGCGCCTCACGAGTGTCTCCGTTCCGGGAGCCCGGACAGCTGTGAAACCAGCTTTAATAAAATAATTGTATCCATATCTTTATAGTTATTGTTATAATTCTATCATAGTTTACTACGTGTAACCTTCTGATGCTAATGCCACTTTGGACTATTTGTAAACACTCACTCAGACCTGTCAGATTTGTTTGAGTCATAAAAACCAACCAACAACTAAAAGCATCACCAAACCCATACCATTAAGTAAAAAGGTCCTTTCTTTCCTTCACTAAAATTAGTATTCTACCACTACGGTTACTAATATTGCTCAAGGCGACATGTTTTGGCCACATATTCCGAGTGTGCGACTGGATCCCCGACGAAGCTTTTCAAGTATATTGTGCAAGATTTAAATTTACGAGCGTCGATGGATTGTTTTTTATTCAGAAACCGGGAAAACGTCCTTACTGAAGAGTTTCAACATGTTGAGGATTGTTGTGAAAAGAATGATGAAAATGATAATCGTGTCATTTTTTGGCTTAGTAAAAGCTAGAAATATTTTTTTATTAAAACAACCACTCCAAAAAGGATATGAATATGGAAATAGGCAATGGAAAAACTGCAAAACCGCTGATGCGATTGGTGAATCAAAAAGAAAATTAATAATACCAACAGACCATCAAGTGACAAATTACACAGCTTGCGTGAATAATCACAATAGGTAAGGAAGTAGTTTAGAATATCAAACTTTTTTATGCCTTCCGGAACTCTTCATATAAATACACATAAATATAAAAACAAACTTTTCAAACACAAATACATCTTTGCATAGTTGCACTTCCATCACAGCGAATTCCGTATCACGCGATATTGCATTCCGTTGCCGTGTTTATTGTGATTTTATGCATGTTATAACTTTTATTGCAACGTTTGCTGAATAATAAATATAAAGGGACTCCCATTCAGTGGCGATGAGTGCCCTCGTGCGTATCGCTGGTCCGTTCCGTATCGTTGACAGATTGATGTTGTTACGCAGCTTCGTTCGGCGGGCCATTGCCAAATTGAGTTTGGAGTCGTTATGTCAAAACAATACCAGCTTTGTTATGTAAAACATGTTGTTCTTTTCTTTTCTCGTTTTGGTTAGTGAATAGTATACACGTGCTAAAGCCCTGCAAACTAAAAGCTCGAAACAACTGTTCAGTAAACAACATTTGATTGAAGAACAACCAGGCAGGTTTAGTTGAAAACTAATTCTAAGCTCCGTAAGGCCCTTAATAGACCTACCGGGAACTCTGCGGTTCAATAATGTATGGCAATTGTCTCTTGTATTGTCAAAACAACTTGCTTCCTGACGAGCCGTGTGTCATTATGCGGTCGATATGCCTGCACGCTGAAATGCCGATCACATTTTCTTGAAAGTTTATTGGAACGAAGTTATTCATGAGTCTATCAAAGAAATTGCGCCTCGTCCTCATAATTATGTAAACTATCACTGGACGAGTTTACCTAGTAGACAGAATTTTTTATGTTACCTATAAATGTTTACCGAGCATGTTTTTTTAATTATCTGAATAAAACGGTAAACTCTCCATGTTGGTGTCCAAGACACGGGCTTGTCTAGTTTGAGAACAATGTAAAACCCGTGTAATATTTTTGGCATAAAGTTTTTGTTTATTATTTAGATAGTTAATTGATTCAGGCGTGACCTAGCGGAAATCCATTATAAAATACAATAGACGTTGATATATTTAGTAACCTTTTCCGCTTAACTATTCCTAAAGAGCCATAAAAAAACCCTGTAAGAAATCGACAGATGTTCACCTCTCAATGAGGCATCTTCAAGATTTCGGACGGTATGGCTCACTCTGCGTCCAGCGCTCGGTGTGGCAACTTCACGACAAGTCAATCGTCATCCTGAGGATACCTCGTTAAGACATGAAACACGTCTCAATTTCTTACAGGGTTTTTATAGCTCTTTTTTTACATGTTATGTTTTTTGTGGGATTCTATTTACATTCGTTGATTCGGGATAACTAGCCTACGTAGTCTCTGAATCATACAATAACACGTGAAAAAACTTCAATGAAGTTAGTTTAATTGAAACGTACTTGGCCCAATTTCATAACTTTAATATAGAGTAATTTTGGCCGTATTTATAATATTAAAAAATATATTGTAGTTAGGTAGGTACTTTTCCTAAAGCCTGTCTGTTTTATTATGGATAAAAATAATGTAGATCCTAATAAAAAAAACACAGGCATCGTTTAGCGTGGGAATAAAAAAAACAATTCAACGTTCTATATTTATGTATTTAAGGAGGCTGCGGTAACCAAAAACTGTGAAAGCTGGTGAATTGGCGTCGCTCGGAAACATTTGGATTTTACTTTTTGTGTCACACTCAGTGCTGTCTGGAGTCTTTTATTTTTAGTTACTTTATCGCTCCACGTTCAAATGCCTCGGTATTCTATTGCTAGAGCTTAAATTAAAATCGTTTCACTACGTTGAAGCTACGAAACTTTGCATTACAAATACGGGCTTGGTTGCAGATATTATTTTCCATACCGATTCACGCCATAACGGCTGAACGGATTTCGATAAAATTTAGCACAACCATGACCTGGGTTAAGACATAGGATTTTTGTTTCCGTAGTAAGTTCCAGTAGGATAGTTTCTGACCTCCACGTGGACGAAGCCGCGGGCTAAAAGCTATATACAACAGGAAAATGTTAATATCAATTTAATAAAGACGATGATTTTTAGGGTTCCGTGCCCAAAGGGTACCAACGGGACCTACTAATGCTCCGCTGTCCGTTGGTCCGTCTGTCACAGCTGTATCTTTTGAAACGTAATAGGGACACACTTGAAATATTCACAGAGTGTGTACTACTAAGGCGGCTATTACAAAAAATAAAAATAAAATAAAGTTAAAAATTAAAGGGAGCCAAAAAATAAGTAGTGTTAAGTATTGTACGGTGATACGGAACCCTTCCTGAGCGAGTCTGACTCGCACTTGGCCGCTTTTTGACCGACGTCAAACTATAAATAAAGCTTTAAAAAAAAAAGTTTTTTTTTTTGCTCTTGATTTACCATTTATTGTTTTTCTCAAGTAAGGAATTACCTCAACAGCCTTCCGTCTCCATCGTCAGACCCTCGATGACAATCATACCCAGCTAGGTCTAAAGTTCTGATCAAGGTGCATGAAATAAGCCCAAACACGATGTAGCTGCTGTAAACTGCTGAGGAGCTCTCGCAACTGTCTTCCGTCTCCATCATCAGATCAACTCCAGTATGTGGTTGTGTCATCAGAACTACTTATGTGTGCGAAATTACAACAGAATCGGTTCACATTTGAAATTCGGTAGATGAAAAATAAATCGACCCCATTTTTTTTTAACTTCGGGGTGGATTTGAGTTTAATATTTTACATGGGACCAATTTCGAAGTATCTCCTCCCCAATAAAACAAGAATCGTTCAAATCGGACTACACAGTAAAAAGTTATGCGTGATCATACATAAAAAAAATATATATATACCTATCGACTTGAGAACCTCCTTTTTTTTTCGTCGGTCAAAAGACTTTACGTTTAAAATCTATATCTAGTATATACTACCACAGCACACAAGCCGAATACACCATTTGAACACGGATTTTTCTGCTCAGTTTTATTACGATTTTATTTGGTTCCTTGTCAATCGTGTTTCATACACCGTCGAACATAATACGATGTTCAGTTTCGTTCTAAACAAGCCCGCCTGTGTGTGGCATGGTCTTTACTTGACAAATTTGAAGATACACAGTAAGCGAATGACGTAAATAATGGAAAAAGAGGTAAAGAGAAACGAATGATGGTAACAATAAAAATGTTGATTTTCCATGTATTAATAAAAGTACCAGGGCGACCGAGCTCTGCTCTGGTGAAAATAGAGAATGCTCATTTAATAGTATAGGATAGTAATTCCATGCTGCCATGATTGTAGGTACTTACTAATTCCATGCTGCCATGTCATTAATCTTGTTCTAAACTTTGGGTGACCGAGCTGTGCTCGGTTGAAAATACGGAGAAAACGAATTTTCCCAGATATGAGACCTAGCTACACCGATTTTTTATATTGCAAACTTTCATTGAAATCGTTAGAGACGTGTTCCAGAACGTGATTACAAATATATAAAAATATTGCTCATTTAATAGTATACGATATGTAGGTATGTAAAGAAACAATTAACATGGTCTTATCCCATGGAACCAATCAATCCACAGGTCTAATTTGGATATGTATTGCTCCGTAGATAGGAGTCAGAAACCATAATCCATATGGGGTAGATGCTACTTAAAAAATAAGTAACAATACTTTTTTCACTATTTACTTCAAGAAGTTGTGCTCACTTTTACGCCCCTAAATTTTTTTTTTTTTATGAAAATCGCCGCCTTCAATTTTGAAACTAATTCTAAATTCGCTTGAGTGATCGAATGCAACCCGAGCAATTTTTCTACCAGCTTGCATGATATAAGGTTCCCTTTTGCAGAAAACCTTCACAATAGTAACTAGCTTGTCAATGACAGATATCCCTATAAACACGGTAATATTTTAGAGTTGGATGTCGGATTATGGAAATTCGGTAAATAAATCACAAGATCTAACTGTTGGATAAGTAGGTAAACAGTAAGACAGGGTTGAAACGGGATGGTACCTTACTGAACGTTTAAAAAAATTGGCACGGCAAAAGCCTTAGAAACCCGTGAAAAAACCTTATTTATTTTATTAATAGGCCACCAATTAATACTCCGATCTAGACGATTAGGGTATGCGACACAACGCCTTTATTAGAACAACTCCACAAGCCGCAGTAAATGCAGTAATTTTAAAACAATAAAAAGCTAATCTGACAAGAGTAACGGTCAAGTGCGGCCATTACCGTCTTTACTGCCGTCCCCTTGTACCCCGGTAGCACATGGTACACTCCACAACGCAAGTCATAATACACAGAGCTTCCACTGCTGGGATGAGTAGGCTTGGAACGTCTAATTTTGACGACATAGGCCTCCGACCTATATGCAAGTACTAGCAGTTTAGTTAGTATTTTTAAATTATTTTTTGTTTATTAAATATATTATATATAAATTTATATTTTTAATATTTAAATTTATACTATTTATAAATACTAGCTGACCCGATAGACGTTATCCTGTCCAGTACCCTAATTGCGTAACTTATTTTCGTAAACAATTTTGCCTAATTTGTTTCATTTTGACAGTTCAACAACATTCATTGCGTTATTTACGTTGTTGAGCAGATTTTTTTTTTCCAACTTATGAAGCAAGGGATTAGCAATCAGTTATAAATCGAAACAAATTGTGATTGTGTTGCATTACGCAATTATGGTACAGATTTCATTCTTACATAAATTCCATAGAAAAAAAGACGTTCACTTTTCGCCGATTTTTCTTTTTCATAATTTTATTCGCAAGAAATAGACAAATTAATCCAGCCGTTTCCAATTGATGCACTTACCAACAAACAGCATTTCATTTTACATAATAATTTCATTAATGGTTTAGGCATGGAAAGGTAAAGGACACACAGACAGACACACAGTTACTTTCTTTATCATTTATTAAAATAAATATGAATGGTTGGAAAATCACTTATTTATCATCCATAGTTTTCGCCAGCGGCTTCACCCGCTTGATATCTTTATAAAGTACAGCCTATGTTACTCAGTGATAATATAGCATTCTACTGGTGAAATATTTTTTTAAAATCTGTCCAGTAGTTTTTGAGTTTATTACAAACAAACATACAAAAAGTCAAATATTTTCTCTTTATAATGTTGGTTTAGATAATGTTGAAGGTTGAGGTTGAGTACATACTGTCTAACGATAAATAAAGCAATAGCTGTAGTGCACTCTTTACCTCATTATTTGCATAAATATTGTAATGTTTGGGGCACAGTAGTTACAAAGGTAATTTTATCAATAAAAACTTTCAAATTGTTATGGCCTTGTTTTATTCAAACTTCAAGTTCACAAAACTTACCTGCAGCGAAATTACTGGCTGTCACGATTCTCAATTCCAAATACATAGGAATTCATCGAGTTCTGCAGTTGACTGTACATTACCTTAGATTCAATTAAACGCTGGTAGCGCGCCAACTGGCTGTCCTGTCAGGTTATACTGCGTCGTGTTTTTCAGCCTAGCTAGAACTTATGACGTAATACTAAAATACCTTTTTATTTATTATTGCAGATTTTTATAACATTTAAGGCTCTTTCAAAGAGGCGCGACACGCGACGCGACACAAAGACACCGCTCGTCGCGCGACGAGCGGTGTCTTTGTGTCGCGTCGCGTGTCACGCTGGTCTGCACAAGGCTTTATGTTTATTGTTTGGTGTGAATTAACAAAGTGAAGAAATAAAATAGTATATAGGTATATTTTTAATTCAGATAACCCAACCCAACCTAACAAACAAGGTTACAACATTAAGTAACAATTTCTAATTTACAATGCATATTAACTACCCTACAGGCTATACTAGATTTAAAGCTGGCACTGAAATCAGGCAAAATATTGGCACTAGGTATTTTCATCGTCTCCTTAGTTTGTGTTAATTTTTGATAATAATATGTAGCCAGTGAATAGAGCATGATATTGATCGACATTGTCTGAAGGCGAATCCGTGCCCGGTTTTGCTAAAAATTCTACTCTTTAAAACGACCTTGTCACTGCAATTTCTCTTTCTCTTCCTGGCTATGTATCCCACATGGTGGTGGGGTCATCCTTCCTGGTTTTTTTTTCTCTTCCACTTCGCTCTATCCTCCAATTTAGCTACAATCATTTTTGTGTAATATCTGTTTGGCTCGTACAAATTGTCCTTAGTCCTTTTTATTGTTTGCACCGTTATATTAAGGAAGTGCCGAGGTAGGTCAATACAAGTAGATTAGCAAAAAAATTTTTCCCAAAAAAAAAACAACCGACTTCACCAACTTCCGAAATTAAAGTTATTTTTCACTTTGTAGTTTTTTTTTTTGAAGTCGGTTGTTTTTTTTTGTAAAAAGTTTTTATTTTTCACTTTTTAGTGTTGTGGTACCTACTTCACACAAATTCGAATACCACTACCTGCTATGTAAATAACAGTGACAGGAAGTGATCATATCATCCACATACTAAGTGGGAAAAAATACGTATTATTGAAGCTAACTCAAAAACTACCCAAGCAAAGTTAATAAAATTTATATGGGACCACCTCTGAAGTATGATCTATCAAACAAAAAAAGAATCATCAAAATCAATTCATAATTGGCGGAGCAACCGCGTAAAAAAAAAAAATTGGAAGTCGGTTAAAAAACAATACTATTTCATTCACCGAATAATCCTGTTAGTTGGAGGAGTCATCGTACCAATAATACAGACCACATGAATGCCAACTGAGCTTAACAGTCGGCAGAGATCTCTAAACCTGTGCCAACTTTTAAAGAAAATATTCGACAAGGTTCTCCGTAAGACCTGAGATATCTTTTGAAACTTTCTACTATTATAAGTGCTGTGAATGTTGAGTTGAAGAACCTATTCAAAACCCACTTCATGCTGCTTCAGCGTTTTGAAAACCAGCAACAAGTAGGTATCGTACCACATTCCATTCTTGGGGGTAGATAGATACTACGTGTAGGTACATCTATTTATTGGGAAATAGCTGCTGTCTCGTTGGTCCAGTGGTCGCAAGTGCTACTGCAAAGCATGAGGTACTGAGTTCGATTTCTAGGTAGGTACGAACCAATTTTATTTACACACACGTATTTACATTATTTAAAAACGATCAGACTTTAAATAATAATATTTACTGAGGCTGCTGCTGCAGGAGCGGAAAACCTCAAATGGCGCAAATGCTCATATCTTATTGAGACTTATATGTTTCAGCCGTTTGGGGTTGAAACACTAGGGCCATGGGGTCCGAGTGTCCACCTAGTTTTTCAAGACATCGCCAAGTGGCTGGTCGACTCTTCACGTGACCAGAGGACTGCCCTATTCTTTGGCCAAAGAATCAGCATCGAGATACAACGTGGCAATGCTGCCAGCCTTTTGGGCACTTTTCTTATTGACAACGATGCAGACGATTTTTTTTATGCCCTATGATTATTCCCCCCCCCCCCCTCTTTTTATTTCCAGGTTGTGCAAAGTGTTATTAGTTTTTCATCAGAGATTTCTCAGTAGCAGCTTAGAGCATGAATCTGTGCCTAGGTGATGGCAATAGGCTCGCCCCTCTTTATGGACTTAAACATAAATGGCGAAATTAGGGTGTATTTAGGTAAACCTGTGCGCGAGTGGCGATGCTAAAATTCAGCTCCGCGCATCCTGCAGGGCAGTCAGTCCCGCTTATCCAAGTTGGTGATTAGAAGACATGTTTATTTTCTGTATTTTTTCACAATGTTATTATAGTTGTGCTTAATCAATTCGGTTTGTGTGGAAAGTTCTGAAATAAAGGGCTATCAATGTTATAAGGTCAAAGACCGCTGTTGAAATAGAGCTCCTGTCAAACTGGTAAAATCCATAACTATGGTGACCTCATGTAGCAATAAAATCAGTGTTATTTATCGGTGACTGCTGCTTAACCTCTAGACATAATTATAAAACTTTGAAGTCTTCGTTATGAAATAAGAACCATCCTTGCTCTAAAATAACTAATTTAATTCCGAATATAATTATTTAACCTCAAAATAGATACTAATCCCCAAATGAATCTTAAAGTCGTTACCCCAATATCATAATCTAAAACTGTTTAATAAAACTACATATTTACAATATTTCAGGGATAAGGAAAATAATATGAAACACCAAGATATTTTGTTAGTCATTAATATTTCTTTGCCAACATCAAATTCAATATTCTACACCATACCATCACATCTCCTATTCCCCACATAATACCACAATTCAATCAGTATTCTAATATTTACCATAAAACTAATAGGTTACCTTAATTTACAGTAGATCTCCAACCAATACTATGCCAATCTATCTTTTTACCGAAAAGCCACTAAGCACGTCTTACCGTCACGAGCGCCCAACCCAGAAGCACATTCCCACGCTACTCTTGACATATCGAATCTTTGGGTGTTGCCAGTACAATATCCAACAATTACGTATTAATAAATTGAAACCTAACAGTTAAAATCAATTAACCTGCGTAGCCTTTTTCCCAACTAAGTTAGGGTCGGCTTTTAGTCTTTTAAGTCTTCGTTATCGGTAACTATTTGCTAGGACAACGAAGTATAACTCTATTAAAATAGATTCCGTTGCCTGGTTTCAAAATCAATCAAGTTTAACCTTTGTTTTAAATTACACAAAATCTATATATGTATATGTCACCGTACAATTATGATCTTCGTTAGTTTATAATCTATCGGTATTATTTCCGTTAAATTATAAACTGTTGAAAAATTGTGAACTGCAATGAACCATTTACAATTTAACGCATTATTTTTCACTACTTTATAATCTTGCCATGGGAAACCGACAAATTGTGAACTGGTATCAAACTTGCTTGCGACGTAACGCATCTTGCGCTAATATTAAATAGCCTGTCTGGCTGCGAGCAACTTGGAAGTAGCGCTCGCCGGCCGCTACCGCGGCACCGCTCGCTTCGCTCGCTCGGCTCGCGCGCTGTTGGGCACTGTTCTAACCTAACCTAACCCATTTCACCCAGTTCACAATTTTTCGACTGTTTATAATCTAACGGAAATAATTCCGACAGATTATAAAGTAACGGTTCTCACAATCTTACGGTGACATATATACATATTAAAAGTAAAAAATAAAAGTAGTTTTTCGTGTCTGTCTATGACCGCGTTGTTCTTCTAAACTATACAATGGATTTTAATACGGTTTTCACCATAATTAATTTAATTAACCACTCCTTTCTTCAATTGTGTTGTTACATCAGCCACTTCTGCAGAAATTACATTATTTCTCCTTCGTGTCAATTGTCTATCCATTTTTGAACTACCCTCAAATTGGCTGTTGTCGAGGTAACTCGTGCGATACTCGAGTTCCATTAAAATGATTAACAAGACGTCATTGTTTATGTTTAATTAACTGTTTTGAACGTTCATTTATTGGTATTGTTTTGTCATTCAAATTCTAAAATAGAAATAAACAATTTTATCTTGTTGAAAATATGAGTTAGTAAATTAAATCTTAAGAGCGTTCATTCTAAAAGTTGGCAACGTCGCAAATAGCTGTCAAATATTTACCTGGCAATAATACTGTATGGAAATATGAAATATTGCTAACTATTAAACTAGATGAATTGCAATTATAACACTGAATTTGATGTTGTAACCTTTTTAGGTGTAAAAAAGAAATTTGAGAAGTTTCTAAATACTTTTTTTACATCTTAAACTAAACATTCGGTGTTAAGATATTAATTATTACATTTCATAATCAATATTTTAGTTCACTAGTTAGCCATATTTCATATTTCCTTAAGTAATAATGGCCAAATTAATCAAAACAGCGAAATATTTGACATCTATTTGCGACGTTGCCCACTTTCAGAAAGCACGCTCTTACGATATTAAATTTGTAGTATTTGCAATCAGTATTTAACAATATTAAACGGGCATAATATGGCTTCAAACATTACCTTTAAATTCTTCGTACTAATTGCCTCAATATCACTTAAAATAAGACAATTTGTAGATAGCAAAGAAAAACATTTAAACAAAAATGTTTGTTCGGGACAATCGCACTAAAAAAGGCATAACTCCACTACTAAAACAACTTCAGCTTTAAAATGGAACACCTGGACCTGTTGTCATGTAACTTTGCCCCGATATTAATTATAAAAAGTTTATTAGTGCCGGTGAAATTCTGCCAACTGTCACTGGAAAGCTGGAATTTTTTTGGGGGCACTGGAGCAAAATCTTACTCTGCAATACGTGCTAAGATTTTCAAGCTGGGCTGGGAATTAAAGAAAATAGAGGAGACAAGGCTTGCCTGACACCTTAACATTCCTATTCCATGCTCGATCTCTTGGGTATACGTATGAAACTGTTTGTGAATTGGGACAGCTGCATTTAGGCGCGTTTTCCTTTTCATCATTAGTTATACGGTTCTCCTTGCATCATCACTACATAATTATAGGCATCTCTTCTTACGTTATTTATCAATTTTTACCTAATTAGAAAGAAAGAAAGAAAAAAACGTTTATTTGCGGTAAACATGACGCAGAAAAGTATTGTTTAGAATATAAAAATGAGATAAGGTTGGGGGAAGCATGCGTCACATCCACGCAAATCGGCTATCGCTCAGCATTATGCTACGACCCTATGCAAGACAGAGCCCCAGCGCTGGTTTTCAGCGACAGCCGGCGCCGACGTAATGACGTCAACCGGTGCAGCAAACAAATATGACGCTGTATAAGTGCAGCGTACTTAAAGAAAAATATATATATATTTTTAATATAGTGTGATGCAATATACTAAATAAATGTAAAAAAAAAAAAAAAAAAATGGACATACTTTATTTCTATGTTACGAGAATATCATCCTCCAAAAAAATAATTGTTACTAATTTGTTTATCTCGTTCCATTTACATTTTATAAAACAGGAAACTTTGAATTCACTTACCTACTCAGACCAATTTATAACCACTATTATATATTCACGAATGCAGATTCCCGTCACGTTAAATACATTTGGCACAACATTAAATAGTTCACTAAAAATGTTTGGTCGTAATTTTTTCGTACATTTTATTTTTGTAGGAGAGTTTTAGATTATTGATAGTGTTATACTGACGTGGTGGAACCACGCCTTCTCGTAATTAATTGTTTCGCCCAATCTCCGCTGTTATGTTCCGCTTAGCGGTAAGTAGGCCTGCAAGTATACCTATCTATTCGATGTTTTTATCGAAAATATAATTAAGAATACGATGCGGTTTTAGCTCTTTTTAGGGTTCGGTACCACAAATGCAAAAAACGGTAGAATCATTTCGTTGTCCATCTGTCTGTATGTCTGTCTGTCAAGACCCTTTTTTTCAGTAACGGTGGAGTTTCTTGCCCATTCTTCTCCATACGAAAACTACCTTTTGGAACTGCGACTAGAATCAAATCGAATTTTTTGTAAATTTTGACGTTCAAAAGTGCCTTATATGGGCCTATTTGAAATAAATGATTTGACTTTGACTTGAAGGTATCAAGTTCAAATGAATATTAAATCAAATACCTAGGTCTACGGTCCCTAGGGGCTCTAAAATAATCAAGTTTCTAAGTCAACTCAATAAAAAATACGGCCATTTATGCGACATATTTTGTTACTCGCAAATAAATCAAAACCCACAGGGTACTTCTCGTTGACCTAGAATCAAGAAATTTGGCAAGAAGCAAGGTCTCACAGTACAAGTAAAGGAAAACATGCGAACTTTTTTATTTTGTAGTATTTTATCACATAAAAATACCGGCCAAGTGCGTGTCGGACCACACACAATAAAGGATTCCGTAGTTGAAATGAATTTATCCCAAGAACAAACTTAAAACATTGTAGATGAAAAACATGTTCTCCCATAAATTCTAATAGCAAAAAAAATCGCAACGCTTTGGGGAATATAGTTCTTTTTACTGACACTTCTTCTTTTCGTGTGGTTTGTGACTAACCTGGTGTCAGAGTTATAAAGCCGCCCATGGACCTCTGAGTTGGCTTCACATACCGTCGAGAAATATCTCTCAGGCGAGGCGAGAAATATTTCCTCACGATGTTTTACTTCATCGTTTTAGAAGCAAGTGATAATTATACAATACGCACATGAATCCGAAAAGTCTGAGGTGCGTGCCTTTAGTTCGAACTCGAGACCTATGACTTGGCAGTCTGACGGTCATACCACTAAGCTATCACTGCTCAATAATGACACTGTTTTCCTCTAATTTTACAGCAGTATTAGTAGATTATTGACGGCATGCGTGTATTGACCGGATTTATGAACGTAAACGATGCAAAAGGAGTTTATATAGATCGTAGCTGGTGGCATTGTATAGTCTGTGCCTACCCACAAGAGAAAAAGGCGTAATGTGCCTATGTAGGCATGTATGAATATATGCAGATTATTACTGCTATTCAACTTACGTTCCTTTTGACGTCACCTTCAGGGGTTACGTAACCTTGAGTGACCCGGCTTAAACATACCTCTTGTCGTATGTTACCGGCGGAAATATACGATCAGTCGTCGGTTGGTCAGCCGGATCGGTCAATCAACAATGGTCAGACGAAAGCTTGGCCTACTGTAGGGAAGGAGTTTTGTGACATTTACATTTTCATGTTACCTACACTCGATGCCTTTACTAAGGTCCCCCCACTGTGTATATATTCATATATAATATTGGTCAGTTATTAATTGTATAGTTAACGAGTACATAAGCTGTATTAGAGCCTTCAGTTGAAACTTATGACTTTAACAACAGAAATGTTCAATTTACGAAGCTAATTAGGTATTAAATATATCTAGACTGTCCTTATTAATCCATGCTTTATCCATACTAATATAATATATGCGAAACTCTGTCTGCCAGTTTGTCTGAGCGCTTTAACGGCTTTCCAAGCCTTAATGGCAGCATGGATTTCGATGAAATTTGGCACACATGTAGACCATGACCTGTATTAAGAGCTTATTGAAGTGAAAACTTCTTTAGGCGCGTTGAGCATTTTTGAGATGGGACTAAACCATTGATTTCGCGACACTGTTATGACACCAGCTTTTGAGAATTAAAGACATCAACGCGTTGATTACCGCGGTACGTGAAGTAAAAGACATCAACGCTTTAATTACGCGGTGCCGATTTTTTGTCAAGTTTTCACTTCTGTTGGCACTCCCGGAGTGCCACCGTTTTTTTTTTATTTCCGGTATTTCGATCTCATGGGATTATTACCAACTTCCATGCGGGCGTAGCCTCGGGCTAAAGCTAGTAAATAATAAAATTATCAGTATCAAAGTCTTGCAAGACAAAATTTTGTAATAAAAATAAATTACATTATGAGATTTGTGTCTCTTAACACACCAAGGTGACTGGAAAATCCTAGTGTGACGTAACGTTTCCTAGAAAGAAAGAAAGATTTTTTTTTATTTGGGACACGCACATGAAATACAAACAGTAATTAATAACAACTAAAAAGGAGAATCCAAAACTAACAAAAAAAATTAATTAATCGTCATCTCTTATGCCATTGTCGCACGCAAATATTAACATGGAATCAAATATTGGATGTCAAAATTACAAATATTAATTAACCTTTTAATTAACTTCGTCTTATGGAAATATTGCCACAGGAAGCCATCTTGGAACACGAATAAATTGGTGATCGCGGTAGGTATAAGTATTGTTATAAAGTTGGGATACAAAATTTTGCGCAAATTTTCTTTAAATAATAAAGGTGAGCATTAAACGAAATTTTCGAAAATTCATCCCCTATAGGGGATGAAAGTTTATATTGTGCAAGTTCGTAATTTTTGCCGAAATTCGTAATTTTTGCCGATGGGAAATCCCGGGGCACACGACTTGTACCTAATCACTTTGTCCACCTTTTTCGATATCCCCGTAAAGAGAGAGAAAGAAGAAAAGTCGACGAAGGAATGCAGCCATCAGTTTAGATTAGCCAATCAGCGCGGCCGGCAGTTCGAAAGGTCCATATCAGCCAATCAGCGTTTGCGATTCATGGAACATAGCTAGTTACTTGCAATTATCTAGATTGGAGTTCTTTGGAATGGTTCTGAAAAAAATTTGGATGAAAGCGAATGTCTAAATGTTCTAGGATTCTCGCATTGATTGCTTTTATATATATTCTTTATAGGAAAGCATGTAATGGTTAGGTACTTATTTATACCTACGTACTCACTTACTTAAGAGGGCTTCAATAGTTTAGTGATCTACAGCGCAACCGCTGAGCATAGCAGACCACGGTTCGATTTCTATTTTGGACTTAGTGTTATTGAGTTTTTTCAGCAGAAATTTTAGAGAAGCAGGACAGTGTCTGGATTTTACCCCATCCTTACATATTATAAAACAAAGTCCCCCGCCGCGTCTGTCTGTCTGAACGCGATAAACTCAAAAACTACCGAACGGATTTTCAAACGGTTTTCACCAATGGACGGAGTGATTTATGCGGAAGGTTTTAATGTATAATTCATTAAGGTTTTGTGTAAATTGGCTGAAATTTGACGATTATTGTTGAAGAAGTCGGAAAAAATCATGCCGACTGGTAGCTTTACTGGCGTGAGCTGCCTAAACCGAAAAAGATACATCACATTTATGTTCTACGGTATTGTTCATCTTAAAAAGTTCAACAAAAAAGTCCGTAATGGCATCTTCGGTCGGTCTATCTTCAAAGGATGACCCCCACAATAACCATTTTTATCTTTCAGAATTTGATAAAAATTTAATTGTTATTTCCGAAGCTTTTTTGACCGGTATAGTATTAATCCTTATCCAAAAAAATATATTATTTAAATTGGGCATTTAATTTAGATTAAAATATGCCTTGAATCATTTAATTTAAATGAATAGTTTAAAAGATATCACAGTTTAAAAATTACGCGGGCGCAGCGGTAGGTCAATGTCGGTAGTACGTTCCCGTGGGATATTTTCCGACATCAGCAAATGCTAGTATTACATAGAACTTAAAACATAACTGACGGAATGTGGGTGTAATAACCAACTCTGCCTAACCCTTCGGGAAATACCGGAGTTATGTTACGTCACATCTACTTAAGTAACAACTACCTAGGTAATTTACGTGTAAACATAACGTCAACAGTTATAAATTGGCAGTAATAATTTCTAACGAAACAAAAAATTATAATCTTTTGATCTTCCCTTTTAGATCTGACATTCTTATTATTTTGACACATTTTTATCAACCCATCTAAAAATAATTCGGCCCACACTAGACCTGGAGTGTCAACACGGGAAATAATACTTTAGGACTATTGGCACATATGTCAATTTGGCTTGAGATATAAATATTTTTTGGGTTTTCTTTGGTCTTCGTTTGCAATTTAAAATATTTTTCTAAAGACTTTCGTGAAAGATTTGAATGTTCGTAATGGTCAGTTTATTTTGCTTTTTTTGTTGGTAGCAATAGCTTAAAAGTGAAATAAAATACCGGAATCCGTAGCGTTAGAATGCCTCCACAAGGTGGACGAATGACCTGGTGAAAGCAGCAGGAATCCGCTGGATGCGAGAAGAACAGAACCGGTCGAAGTGGCGGTGCTTGAGGGACGCCTATGTCCAGCAGTGGACGTCTTTCAGCTGAAATGATGATAATTATGACGTACGATTTACATGTACAGGTAGATACAGGTAATGACCGCGACATGTGGTTGATGGTATTCCGATATCACCAACTTTGCAGCTTTCATAAAATATCGTATTAAAGTATTATTATTAATTATTATTAGCCACAATTACCTCGAACTTTGTCAGGTTATCGGTCCACTATTTGATAGGCCTACCTACCCATTTATTATTGCAGGAGTTTTGTTCCGGATATATCTGCAAATGACGTATGTACAAATTAATTTCGTTACTTTATTAATGATATCTTAGTTAGATGTTACCTAGTAGACATATCACAAGACCAAACGATCATTTTTGTTATTGTTTTTATCTTCTATTCCTATACATACAAATTATAAATTAAAGTCACTCTACGTGTCTGTCTGTGTGGGCGCGTTGTTCTTCTAAACTATACAACGGATTATGATGCAGTTTTCACCATCATTTAGAGGATTTAATTCCAGAAGATTTATGTGTATGGTAAATTTATATTTAACTGACATATAATAAAGAATCTTGATGTTTTGTCAGGTTATAAAAGGCGTGCGAAGCAGGAGCAGGTCGCTAGTTCAGAATAAATACAAAAACTTTTTTCTTTTTGAAGTCGGTTGTTTTTTTTTTGTGAAAAGTTTTTATTTTTCACTTTTTAGTTGTGGTACCTACCCCACACAAATTCGAATACCACTACCTGCTATGTAAATAACAGTGACAATAAGTTATCATATCATCCACATACTAAGTGGGAAAAAGTACGTATTATTGAAGCTAACTCAAAAACTATCAAAGCCAAAGTTGATAAAATTTATATGGGACCACTTCGAGAGCATACAATTTCAAACAAAAAAATAATTTTCAAAATCGGTCTACAGTTGACGGAGAAATCGGTAGACAAACATAAAAAAAAAAAAAAAAAAAAACAAACATACGCGACGAACATATAACCTCCTCCTTTTTGGAAGTCGGTTAAAAATAGTTTATTGTGACAAATTGAAAATTACATTACATTTAAACGTGGAGCGGAACGGACCGTAGCGAAGTCATGCAGGCAACGACCAATCGCAGACGAGACGAGAGACGCGAGATTCAACGCTGGGGTCTTATTCTGGAATATGTAATATTGAACTAACATCTAACTTCAAAACTGTACCTATTACTAATCAGTTTTGTATTGAAAGAATATTTATTTGAGCCTCCTTTCAGGCAAACAATGCCTGTATTAGAAGGCTCCGCTCTTTCAGAATTTTCAGCACAAATAGGTAGGTAACTGAAATATGACGTTACCTACGTACCTAAGTGACAATAGAGTACATAAAGTAGTAACCTGTTCTCTACTGTTACCTCCGAACGTGACAGACGAGGCACTGCAGTTGTAACAATATCTATTACAACTGCAATATCTCTTAAGTGACGTCACTTAGGGCGCAGTCTACGTTTCATCACATTGCTCCTGTCACTACAAGACGAGTTGAAAAGTGGCATGTCTCTGCAGTAATTGGCTCAGTTCAAAATGGAATACAGCAACGCAGCTTGTGAGTAGGTTATGTTATATGGCATCTGAAAGCAGATAAACAAGTGATTTTAAAAGGAAATAATTCCTTCTATTTCCTGTTTTAACTGCTTTTCATGAGAAGCACCATGAATCAGAAGGCATGATTCAGTTTCGTTAATTTTAATAATAAAGTTTACTTTAAAAAAAGTCAAAACTTTACCAACTTGTAAAATAACAAAATCTGGTTTTTGATACTAGTCCTAGAACAAGAATTCGGTGTTTAATTTTCACCAAAAAAGCGTTATCAAAATTATCATTTCAACCATACTGTTCTCACCAAGATAAAATTGCGTATATTGTCCCACGTTTCCGACCTCTCCAATGTTTAGTCGCACATCAAATCTGATCGAAGCATTGCATAGAAAGTGAGGGTGAGCTTACAATCGGTGCGTTTTATATCAGCTGTCGGAAGCGGTTATTGCGGCGTTTGCAAGCGGAGCGAGCGACACGAGCGGCGGGAGCGATGCGAGCATTGGGAGCAAGCTGTCGCGCTTTGAATATCAAATGCATTACGCGACAATGCGACTTTCCGTACCAATACCCCGATACTGTTTGCACTCCGGTTACTGTTAAGAGAGTGCTTGCAATGGGGCTATGTTTCAGTGCCTAATCAAATAGTGATACTCTTTAGGGATCTGCATGAGTCAATTCATTTAGTCACCACAGAGCCTTTGAAAGCAAACTCTCAGTTCTGGAGGTAATAACAGCTTGTAATAGTGGGCGATGCAGGGATCAAGGTAACTGTGATCAGGGCTCCTTTGCAGGAAACCCTTTCACTTTGGTACAAAATATTAATCTAAAAATTTTCACACCAGCTACATCCACTAACAAAACTTACATGGTAAAAAAGCCGTCGTTAGTAAACATCCACCTACACAAACAAGAAGCCAAGTTAAGGGTCGTTTTCAAAATGTATGTCCATTTTTTTTTGTGTTATTTTTGTATTATCGTGACACAAAAGTAACACAAATGAAGAGTAAGGGCAGAGTCACAACGAAGTTGATGAATCTAATCAATATTATTTTGTTGTACTTCCTTCCATTTTTGTGGATGTTTTGATTTTAAAGGCTCTCGGCATCTTTCCTAAAACTGAAATGGAATTATTATTCACATTTAAGTGAATATACTGTGACAAGCCCTAAGTGTTACGTGACACAAAAATAATAACACAATGGTCACACAATTAAACAAAATTAACGTTTGCCTAGCCATAAAAAAAAATGATTTTGTTATTTCACCCTCGAGTTACTCGTGAAACATGCCTAAGACTTTAATATACCATTAACTACACTGACATGCTGCACTGTAAAGTATAGTAAGTATAGTTATAGTTAGTTAGTATACTTACCGAATTCACATAATTTGGCACTTTCAACACAATTTCATGAAGTCCTTTTTACGACGCACACGAATCGAAACCCGCAGTTCGGCGCAGCCGAAAGAAACTAGCACCATCTCGTTGTAACTATTTTGACGCATAGATTTCCCATACTAAAGGAATTTACTTCTATTATTATAAAATATCAAAGTTACAAGAAGGAATCACACAATGGAATGTTATATGAGACACGTGTTTATGAGCAAATAAATAAATGGTTTATTAGAATTACATTGTTTTATAGTATATTTCTAATAACTTCTCCCTTCACCTGACAAAACATTGTTGAACCTGGTTACATAGTGCGTGTATTATTTATTATTTGCAGTATTTTTTTAATACGCGCTACTGTGGACAGGAATTTTGTATGGGAAACAAATATTACAGGAATTAAATTTAGTTTTTTAAAGTAATAGAACCAATTTCCATATTTAAAAAATCTATTCTTGCAATTTTATTACTAATTAGTCTGAATGTTGATTTACATGTTTACATTTCAAACTGCATTATATTTTATTTTATCAACAAGTTGGTGGACACAAAATGTAATTATATGTACATCAAATGTACATACATTTTCAAAACGACCCTTAAAACTTAACTTACTGACTTGACTGATTGATGACTGTGACACCTCGATCGCCAGGCACACGGATCATTAGCGCCTGCCGATCAAACTGACGACACTTTTCATTTCAAATGCAGCTCGCTCATGCTTTTAGCGCATAACCGGGCATACAAAATTCATCAGGTAACCTATTCGGTTCAGGCCACAAATTGTGCATTATACAGTCTGTTCCCAGAACATGTCGCCTATTCGACGGAGCTTGTTTACGTTAGCAGTGTACTGGGTTATGTAATATAAGAGAATGTCAACGATTATTATCAGGTTCGAATATCAATTTTTGATGCGATTTATTGGTATTGGGGATAATTTAGTAAGAGGTCTAATCGATTAGGTTTCCAACTGACCAGTTTATAAATTCAAAGATATGCGGGCTGATAGCATTACAGACATGATGTACATTGTAATTTTGATTCAAGGTTGGCAACGCTTTTTCAAACACATTACGATGTAGAGTCAAAGTCAAAATCAAAATTTATTTGGAGTAGGCCATTAAAAAGGCTCTTTTGAACGCCAAAATGTATAATAAAATCTAATCAAAAAAATTTATACTTCCCAAATGTAGTTTCGAAAAAAAAACATAGTAACTCTTATAAAATGTAAATGTGAAAACGATGTAGGGTAAAAAGTATAACAAATTGAGTAATGACAGATAAATAAAGTATGCTGATAGATATGCTCATAATATATTTACAAATATTGTAACCGTTGACGAATAAAAAATAACCAAATATTCTACTAAACGATCGCACAGAAAACTGAGCACAACACCATATTAGAAGCAGCGTGCATGAAGTAACACAATATTCCGTATGATCTAACTTATTTTAAATGATTACAGCTCGCTTTAACGAGCCCGCTCGTTCGATCTCAACAGAAAATTGTGCAGCAAAATTTGATTGCTCAATTTCTCCGCGCAATATGATGCGAACAAAAGCTTCTTATTACAAGCCAATAAAGAGCTTACAGAAACAAAGGCGATAATAAAACACCTAGGGCAACCAATAAAGAAATAATTCTACCTGAAAATTGAGATAGAAAGAAAAAAGTTGTTGGGGAACAACGGACAGTACGTTGTGTGTTAAATTCTCTAAGGTCTGGTACAAATTGAGTCGATTGGGCTGTTTGTAAAGAATTAGACGGAAATTGTTGAGTTTAAAGCGAGGTTCATGAAGCCGATAGAAAGGAATCTAGATTCGATGCACACATCGCTCTGTAAACGAGCTAATATTAAGTACTTATCGTGTTGGCTTTCAGTGGTTTCACAAATACACATGTAGTTACAATACAGATGAAGAAGGGTGTGCTTACAGTAAATGGCTATAGAAGCAATTAATTAACTGCTGGTTGTATTAAATTAAACAAAGGCTTCATTTTGTGTGTTTGGGCTACTATATTGGGTAGGTATTTGTATTATTTTTGAGAGATTTAAGTACTTTCTGAGTAAATATAGGACATTACTAACATCGGTGAAAGAAAAACATCGTGAGGAAACTTTGGCATAGTTAATATAAGTCTGAAATCGCCAACCCGTCTTGAGCAAGCGTGGTGATTAATGCTCGTGCCTTCTCTGTATGAGAAGAGGCCTTTGCCCTGCAGAGGGACAGTAATAGACTAGTATTTTATTATTCACTTCTTCATCTTAGCGCGTCGATGGCAATCTAAATTGACTCGGCCCAAAGTTCGGTCACGTGTTTGGCGCCATGGCGTAACGTGCAGCTGACAGAACACGCAGGACATGACATTAAGTATCCCATCGTTTGTGGAACAGCACCATATTTACACCCCAAGGCGGAGTCGTCTATGAATCTCCATCTGAACAGATTTTCCTTGCTTCGTCCAACCTGGGTTCGGAGTCTAGTCTTCCAGGTTACCCAAAGCAACTCATGTACTCATCTTCAGCAAGTGGAACGAATGGTTTGGTTAAGGAAGCATTTTCTCGCCACAACTTCAGTCTCTCGTTTGGTCGTTCGCCAGTGAGTTCCGACACACTTTAAAAAACTATTTCGACTTTTCAGTCTTGTGGCACAAGGATGTTGTCGTGCAAAGGGTGTCGTGTGTCGGAGATCATTTTGGATCTTTCGCTGGAGCTTACCACCGCTCTGCGAACTACTGGTGGCGCTGTTCCTACTCGTGGATACAAAATTTGGACCGGGGTCGGTTTTAGGCAACCATTGATGATCACACGTTACATTCAAAGCTGTATCCAGTAACTTTGCATGGGCAGAACGACTCCACATGAAGCACGCGAATTCGCCCGCAGAAAAACATAGAGCCAACCCAATAGTCCGCATAACGGCAGACGAAGCACCCCACTTCGATGAGACTAGTCGCTAGAAGAAGACTGTTGCAGGAGTGCACCTTCTGCTTGACGTTCTTGCAGTTTTTGCTGAATGTTAAAGACCTGTCCAGAGTAACACCAAGATATTTAGGGGAGTTGCTGTGCTTGATGGACACCTCACCCCAAACGATATTAAGTTTGTGGCGGGCCTCTCTACTGTGGAGATGGAATATTATTAACTTGATGAGGTTGACTGAGGTTGTATCACTAAAACGAAGGCAGCTTTTTGTGATTTTATTATTTTCGAGAGGCTTTTTGCCCTAATTTTGTATCAGCACCTTGTTAAAGGTCTCATCCGGGGTTAGTCCAATTTCTGCCGGCACACAACATAGCTGTATTCCGGTTTGAAAGTTATTGGTGCCCGTGAAATTAATGTTATTATAGTGAACTTTGCCATGTTCATTGATTATTTTTCATTAATGTACGTTGTTTTATTTTGACTAATTAGCACAATTTAATTGATATAACATGGAAAAGACTAGTCTATAAACGAATTAAAATAAAATACATAAGTAAAAAAGTTTCTCAGGAATTTCTCAATAGCAGCCCGGCTCGCCCCCTATTACGTGGGACTTAAACTTAACAGTCGAAATGTAGTGTACTCTAAGTAAGTACACCCCTGCCGACCCTTAGTGATTACATGCTTGATGTTACGTAAAAAGTTAACTTGACCATAATACCTATTTAACGACCACATTAAAAGGTAAAAGCAAAACAATTTACGCATTTCGAAACGTCTCAAACTGCAGCTACTAAACAATACCTGAGTCAATTACTATGGGTAAACACGTGAAATTATAATGCCCTAACAGCATGTTGGCACAATAGGGTACAATATCAATTGACGCAAACAGTCGGTCATTACCCGCCGCGCTTAGCATGGTGCATGACTCGACAGTAAAATAACGCTTTTTTAAATTACCCACTTTACTAAACCAGTGAACCAGCCGTGTCATTTAATTTTTTAGTATCTGTTAGCGATAGAACAGAATCTAACTGGCTTTAATATAACATAATGCCTGTATTTTCTCAAAGGGGTGTGCAGAGATGTGTCTTCAGTTATGCATAAACAAAATGTAATTGAAATAACTGAAATCCTGATAAGGGGTCATTGTTCTCATCATTACGGTGTCCGTATGGATTGAGGAGCCATGTGACATGATTATTTAATCGCGGATCTAAGGTTACAAAGTTGCATGACGTTTAAGGTGGCTTTTTAATTCAGATTTTACTAAAAGTTACAGGATCGTGACTACAAAATCAGCTAATTTATTACAAAATATTAGTAGTAGTAGCTTTTAAATATGTGACATGGTGCCTCAATGCATACGGACACTCATTACATAATTGGCCTATAATGTTCCCATTGCTGGGACACAGGCCTCCTCTCTTCAAGACGGAGTGGGCTGTAATCTACCACGCGGGCCCAATGCGGGCTATTAGATGTCACATGTCTTCGAATTTTTGTTTCTAGGACATGTCGGTTTCCTCACGATGTTTTTCTTCACCGTTTTGAGAGCAGTGGTGATGAAGTAATTTACACAAAGTAAAGCGTCTGTCTGGTTTCAAACCCACGACCTACAACACTTAAGTCGGGGCCATTACCACTGGGCCACCACTGCTCCCTCGGCCAACACGGCTCCTCTGACACTCACAATATTAACAGCTTTTACAATGTAACCAACGATGAAATCGCGAATAAAATCAGATATTCTCTACATTCTGTCGACTTATGCGAACATAAATAGGTATATTGCTGCTGATTTTTTTCGATTACACCTAGTATAGCTCAAGTTAGCTTCAAGTTGTTGTTGTTGAGTTAGCTTCAATAATACGTATTTTTCACTTAGTCTATGTAGATGATGTAATAATAACTTCCTGTCACTGTTATTTGCATAGCAGTGGTATTCGAATTTGTATGGGGTAGGTACCACAACTAAATTAAAGTCAAAGTCAAATAATTAATTTCAATTAGGCACAAAAAGGCACTTTTGAACGTCAAAAAATAGAATTGATTCTAGTCGCCCCTTTCAAAAGGTAGTTTTCGTATGGAGAAGAATGGGCGAGAAACTCCACCGTTACTCTCGTAGTATGCTTGTTTACAAAGAGTACTTTTAATATGAGTTTTAAATTTTCTTTCAGTTAATTGTAATATATCATCACAAGGTATTTTGTTGTAACATTTAACACAGTAGGTACCCCATAAAAGATGTATGTACTTTAGATAATCTGAAAAATGGTTGATCTATAAGTACTGAAAAAAAAAGTTGTATCAAGATAAGGTTTCCCATTACTGGTTCCCTGCTGTTCATTTCCATTGGTTCAATCTCTGTCAATTTTCATTCAATTTGTAGCTGTCACGCCCAATCTTCGTCTCGCTTTGTTTGTCTATGGCCACAGGTTGAGCATTCAAAGATATGTGTCTAGTCTATTCAATAGAGACTCGGGTTCTGCACGCAATCATTGCGATACCTCGTGTAACTGTAAAGTGAAAGGCAATCGACTTAGTGTCACTGTCGATCGATTCTGTTTCTATAGATCATCTGGCTCTTGTAACACCGGTTAACCACCTAGCACAAGTGTCAGGGACTTTACACAATTTGTAGCCCCTTTCTTAGGTAATAAAGATTATTATTACAGATGTTTTTTGATGGTAACTATTTCAAAATTGAAGCTTTAATTCATCAAGATTATACCACGCACCTCTCACTTTTCGAAATCATATGCGTATTGTATAATTATCACTTGCTTCAAAAACAGTGAAGGAAGACTGAGAGATATGCCTGAGAGATATTTCTCGACGGCATGTGAAGTCAAGTCAGAGGCCCATGGGCTGCTTTAAAACTTTGACACCAGTTTAGTCACAAACCACACGAAAATAATAAGAAGAAGCTTACATTGTTTAGATCTTTTGTTATTTTCTCTAATACCCAAAATACAATCAAACTTCAGATGTTAAAGGCGCTTAAAATATTTAAATTACCAAAGGTATACAATGAAACATTTCTTAACAGAACAATAACCACCAAACCAAATGATAATTATCTCGAGAAGATTAATTAATAGGCACAATGAGCTTTACAATCAAGTGGTGAATTTACCTACTTTTAAAATATCATCATCATCATCATTTCAGCCGAAAGACGTCCACTGCTGGACATAGGCCTCCCCCAACCACCGCCACATTGACCGATTTTGTGCTTTCCGCAACCAGCGGATTCCTGCGGCCTTCACAAGGTTATCGGTCCGGGAGGCCTTCCAACGCTACGTCTTCCGGTACGCGGTCGCCACTCCAGAACCTTTCGACCCCATCGGTCATCCGTTCTGCGAGCAATGTGCCCTGCCCAGTGCTATGTCGGATACCTTGGTTCTCCTGCGGATCTCTTCATTTCTGATTCGATCACGTAGGGAAACTCCAAGCATAGCCCTCTCCATTGCCCTTTGGGTGACTTTTAAAATATGTATTTACTTTATTGTCATATGTATGACATTGTTAAGAAATTCTTAACGAAATAGATGTTAATGGAAAGCGAAAAAAATATAAGAAAATATCCCACGAGAACGTACTACCGGGATCTTCAAGCTGTGTGCGAAATTTCATCTACATTCGTTTAGACGTTTTGCGTGATTAACAAACATCCAAACTTTCACGTTTATAATATTATATTATACTACATTCTGCCCGCGACGAAAAATTTTGCTATGGGATTTGAATTATTCTTTTTGCATTTGGAAAAAATAATTTTTCAAATCCAACGGTGCGTTTCAGAGGTTACCGCATTCAAACAAACAAACTCTTCAGCTTTATTATTAGTATAGATACGAGTATACCTAATAGGATCATATTTCGGGTGCTACCCTTCCGCTTAACCAACTGTTTTAAACCGTCATGTCAAGTGAAATTCGAAATAACTGAGGTGTGAGAAGTCGCGACTGCTCCAGTGGCTTGTGAAACTGAAAATGATGATATGAGAGCTCAGCTTTGGCATGAAAGAACTCCGTATCAAAGTGAAAAGGTCATGGTATTCAGAAATGAGTGATCAAAGATGGCAGAGAGGATGGTAACGAAAGAAACGCTAATAGAATCAATGGTTGCTCATATGAAACTATTTTACCCGACTGCCATAGAAGGAGGTATGTATGTATATTTCTTTAGCACGCTCTGTAGCCTAAACGGCTTGATGGATTTTAACATATGAGGTGTCGTTAGAATTGTCTTAATTGTGGGAGTGAGATAAACAATTTAATATTCATTTGCAAATACAAAAAAAGGGAGGGGAAGGTTTTTTAAAATAAATTTCGCCTATATTGGTATCAAATAAAAGCTAGTAATAAGTCAATTCCAAATTGTATACTAATAAAACTAAAAAGCTTGAAATAAAGAAAATTGTTTAAAAAACAAAAAAACCCGATTTAAAAAACACATAACTAACTAAAAAGAGAAAAACAAGCATTATAATCTATAGAATTTTGGCATCGCAGGCGGACAAACAGACTAATAACCGGAAATATGGTGTAACTTAAAAATTCTATACATTATAATGCTTGTTTTTCTTTTTTTAGTTAGTTATGTGTTTTTGCAGTCGGGTTTTTTGTTTTTTTTTAAATAATTAATCCAATATTTTATAGAAATATTGCTTCGTAAGTACAGTGACTTCTGAGCGTGATGCCTTGTGTTCGATTCTCAGATCGATATTGTTTTTTGCTAAAAATTTCTCAATACTTAGCAGCCGGCTTATCTGGCGAAATATGAATGCATTTGTTAAAACGGAAAGACAGTGGGTCTTTCCGTTTCTTGCTGTTATGATAAAGGAGAAAAAAGTGTTATAACAATATATTCACGTAGGTACATACTCAGTGAAAATTCCACAAAAATCCGCGACTGAGAATATTACGGCTTCCGACCGCAAAGTTATGTGAAGTGACGCCTATCAGCATATTATATTTTTCATAAAGTTTTGAAAAGTGTGAACTAACCAAGAATTTATAGTTGGAACTATATAAAACTTAGATCTATCGCTAAATGCAATTGAATTTTTATTTACTACCGTGCTCTTTTAAAATGACTGCTCGACTAGTTTTTTTTTTTTTATAAAACTGTGAGCATAAGTAATAGGGGAACACTATGCTTAGAGTTTTTCTGTAACTGAAAAAGGTCATTATATTTATTTATGATGTGCAGCATCTTTCTTCGCGCTTTCCTGCAAATAAAATCTAAATCTAAAAAAGTGAAGTAATAAAATCTGTGGGAGTGATTTCGTGAAAAGGGACGGAAGTGTGTAACAGGAAGCCGGGGAAGCGCGCGCTATTTGATTTGACCAATGAGCGCACGCGGTGCTTTAGTTGGCTGTCAGAAACAACCTTGACGAGGTCCCGCCCCTTTAATGTTGCATATTATCCTAATATTTTTTATTACCAAGGTGAGATCAGATGTTACACATCATATGAGACAACTGTAAGGCTCGCTCGTTTTTTGAAGTGAAAACTTCTTTAGGCTCGTTGGACATTTTTGAGATTGGACTAAACCATTGATTTCGCGACACCATGACGACACCTCATTTTTGTAAACGCGATTGTGCTCTTTATTTATATTACGTTACGGATCAATGTTCTATGCAAGTATTTTTAGTTTAAAGGTTTCGGAGATTTTTTTTTTTTGTAGACGCGATTGTGCTCTTTATTTAGATAAGGTTACGGACCAATGTTCTGTACAAGTATTTTTCTTCCACCAAGGCGATCTTGTTCAAGTTTTCACTTCTGTCGGCACTCCCGGAGTGCCACTGCCATTTTTTTTTAAACTTCTCTTTGTTCATATTTGCACTTAATTATTATAGTATTGTGGAAAGTCAAATAAACTATACTTAGTTCTTTATAGATCTGTTATAGTTAACCTCCCAAATTTTGGTACTTATAAAAACTTTAGATGCACAATCAAATATGCAAATTCTTTGGAATAATATAGGTAGGTACTGTTGGTGTTGAGTAATCGAAGTGCGTATGTAGGTACCTACTGATACTTACATCTGTTAAAACTGAAGTGTACTTGCCTAGTATAGTTTCGCCATATGGACCTGAAACATCTTTAAGTATAAAATATGCTTACTAAAGGCTTCGCAGACAGGCGCGACGCAACACCGGTAGAACAATTTCCGTGAAGTTTTCGTAGAAATTGTTCCACCAGATTTGCACCTGCGTCGATTTGCATTGCGTCGCACCTGTCTGCGGGAGCCTTTAAGTTTTATTATTGATAAAAGAAAACTTCCGAAACAAATGACGTGATTGTATTAATAAGGTATTTTGCGTGCTCGCCAATTTTATAATTTCTTTTAAAGCGTATAAATTGATCACGTACAAAGTGAAGTGTCACCAAGTGGCACACAGCTGGAACACAGCAAATAAACGCACTGTGTCAATTCGACAAACAATTAATTTCCCTAACAATATTTAATTCTTCAGAAAACAGAATGTTAGAAACAAGTTGCGTGTCTAGAATGTTTTACAAAGTGCTTTTAATGTTGTTGTTTTATTTAATTCTCATTTTGCTCCCTCCTTCAGTTGCCATGGTGATAGACAAACAGGGGCGTGTTTCAACGTTACTCTATGGTATTTTCATAGCATATTCGATAGGCTGGCATTTGGGTTTCTCTATCGTGAAAAAGAACATTCTCAAACCCAACTTCGAAGAGCAATAATTGAATTATTAGTGATCTTTGAAAAGTCAACCACTCGGTCGACACGTACAATAGAAAATTTTCTACAAAATCAAAATCTTGAATTCATTAATTTATGCACTCACAGAAAACGCACAGCTTAACTCGCTGGTTCTGGAAACTTGAAACTTTGGAAAATTAATGGGCCTAAATAACGGATGAAAGTTTCTATGGGAGTTCGTAATTTTTGCCGATGGGAAATTCGAATGGGAACATGGTCTGTAGTAACTAAAATGCTTATAAAATCGAGAACGAATCGAAATTTACGCTTAATTATTCGAAGTTTTATTGCTATCAAAGCTACAATAAAAGAATAGCACACTCCTAAGAATAGGTAAGCAGCAAAACATATTATTTCAATAAACCTAAAATGAAGAACCGACGTTCAAAGGTAATATTATGTTTTAAAAAGAACACAACCGCTCAAAACCGACACTGAATCCAACAAGAAAATGAATCGTTTTATTTTATCCAAGCCACAAAGTAGATTATTTAAATCCACCTGATTTTCTTTAAACTAGATTTATAGCTACGGATTCATAGGCCGTCTGCCTCAGCGGCGCAGTGGATCGGAACTGTAGGGAACTGAGCCATGAGCTGAGTAACTGAGCTTAAGTAATCGCTGATTGAGCTGTTGCATCTTTATGTTCTACACGTACAACAAAATGCTTTATTTTCTGGATATAACAGAACATACATAGATAGCAGATTGTCTGATTAGCATAGCATAATCAACCTACATCGTTCCCACTACTGAGACACAGGTTTCCGCTCTGAGAGACGGACTGGGCCGTGATCCACCACGCGGGTCCTGTGCGTATTGGTAGATGTCACATGTTTTAGATTTATTTTGCTTCTTAGACATGCCCATGAGATTTCCTCACGATGTTTTCCTTCACCGTTTTGAGAGCAGTGGTGATGAATAAAATTACACAAAGTAAAGTGTCGGTCTGGTATTCTGGGTTCTAGCCCACAACCTACAACTGGTAAGTCGGGGCTGTTACCATTGAGCTGGTCACTTATCCGTTGTTTAGATTTAATAAAATGGTTTAAAGTTCGCGAGCACATTCGTAAGAAGCTGGCTGTATCATCACAGCGGTAATGTTTTCCCATTGTTTGTCTTATTTGTTTTATAAGTTTATTCGTGTATTATATTTAGGTATATTATATTGTATATTATTATTTTGTTTTAATAGGTACCTATATATAATATCCTTATATTTAAATAAATATTTATTCCACAATTTTCGATAATGCACCTACCTATTTGTCTCTGCATCACCCAAAGGTTGTCTGGTAGAAAATGCCTGTGGCATTAAGTCCGCCTCTGTACATTTATGTGCTTAAAGTATTAAATAAATAAATAATAAAAAATCAGTGATAAGGCCAAATTGAATCCACTCAGAAAGATAAAGATTACGAACCCCCTAAAGCCGTACTCATTAAGCATCAAGTGTCGCCGGTATTGGTTTCAAAGATTTGAAGCTACGATCCGTAACAGGTAGCACTTACCAAACGGTAATCTTTTAAGTAATCCATTTTGTTACGATTGACAATAACAGCGTGATCGGTTGATGTATCTGCTGTTATATTTTATTGTCGCTTTCATTGGCTTTAAATCGGAGCTTCGGTTTCGTTGAATTGCTTGTTAGAACTTAAGTACCTACCTATTGTAGATGTAAAGGAGATTTCGTTTATTTATTTGTGTTTAGCTAGAAAGTTAGGACATTTATTTGCATTTTTTTTGTCGTGAGAAGAATAATCGTCTTTCTTTCAACCATAACATAATAAATTAGTCCCTTAAACATCATCATTCTCTTATCCTAACCCCAATTTATTTAGGGTTACCGCAGCAAATCTTCTTCTTACATACTCATTTTTTACTAGACATTATTTTCCCACTGCTAGGCAAAGGCCTCCCTACTCTCTTTCCACCTCTCTCTGTCCAGACCTGCCAAGGACCAATCTTTATTAAAAGAGTCCAGCTCATCCCGCCATCTCCGTCTGGGCCTGCCGCGATGTCGTTTGCCATTAAGCGGGACCCACTGGGTCGTAAGTTTGGCTCATTGATCGTCTGACATGCGGCAGATATGTCCAGCCCATTCCATTTAAGCTTTCTGAGTGACATCAGTTATTTTAGTGATGGAACGGATTGTTGTGTTTTAACCCGGTCCACAATACTTCTCTATTAATGCTCATCAAAGCAGACACCCCTTTTCTACCCATTTAACATTTCACACACTCTCTAATCATGCACAGTCATATTAAAACAAAACAGTCCTCAAAAAAAAATCGAACCTTTTTTAAAACTTTCTCTCTTCAAAATTATACTCCGTAAAAAACAGTCTAAACTATCAACAATTAACTATAACATGTCTTTTCATCGACATGCATTATGGCGTCAAATACAACGTAGTTACTTGCTCTAACATGATTATCAGTCTCTGCTTTCGAGATTCCAATAACAGCGTTACACCAAAGTGTTAATGTGGACCGGCTGCTTGTCTCAGAATGAATAGGTACAGAATGTCGGATCCATACAACAAGGGAAAAGGCACGAAAGAATAATAGGGTTACTCACACGCACACTGCACACGCCCACACTGCACACGTGCACAAAGTAAAAACACACGTGCGTGCACACTAAAGCCCTGATTTCAGTGCGTTTTTATTTCACGTGGCTTACCGTAAGTTGTAGCAACAATAACAGGAATTTATGAATGTATTTATTAAAAGCAACTTGTCGAGAAAGTTTGCCTCATTTTTATTAATCTTGCTTTCGATTAAAGTTACTGGATGGCTTCGTCGATTTCAATAAACATTCTATTACCTAATAAAAATAGAAAACCGTTCAAAGAGTGAGAAATACTAAGTTGTGTTTTATGAAGTTTATTTCACATTAGTTTACAGGAAGAAAACTTCACTTATTTTGTTTTTTTAATTTACAAAGTATTGCATTACCTGTGTAAGTAACATAATTCTGATATTGAGCGTATTTTTATCTTCTATACATAAGTACCTATACTATACATTTTTGATAAACTTAAAATGATGAATAAGTTAACTCTGCCTGGTAAATAGTATCTTAGTCCTTGTCATTCGGGGCCTATTCTGCAAGCTGTCCTGCAAAACAGATGTGATACAAAAATACAAAATGACCACTTACTGAACAACGAAAAAATATTTCTACATCTTACTCAATATCCTAATGGAGTTGACGACAAAGATTTATAATTTAATCTCACCATATGTGTTCGTGCGATCGATAGGGGATGACAAGAGATTAATAAGATGAATCCACGGATAAGTGGGGAAACGGTTACGTCTCGAACGAGGTGTGTATGAGGACAGGAAGGGGAGCGATCGATGTCTCAAAGGAATTAATTGCTGGGTAAATTAATTGAACTCCTTTCTTTGGTAATAACTTCGATATAGCGTGTTTCGAAATTTAATTGATGCTTATTATACTACATGTACTCGTACATGTCAGACCGATTAATCTTGTTCGATACATCACTAGTTTAACTTAATAGTTTAGTAGCATTCAACAGCGTAAATTGAACTTGGAGAGTTCTATTGATGATTTCAATTATTATAATTCTGTAAATACATATTTGTTACAGTCGCAAATTATATTTTTATCAACATGCAACCTGATATTGACCTGCAAATTGCAAAAATATAACCTATGTAAAGTTAAAGCTAGATTTTATTTTTATATTGAAAACATCCTTCTCATATTACAAACGCGAAAGTTTGTGAGGATATAAGGATGTTAGCGTGTTCCACGCGCGCCTCAAAGAGATGTCAGCAGAATTGACGGGGTCCGCTAGGGCCAATGCCTGCCGGGGGTTCGAAGAAAACCGATAGGGAAATCGTGGCCCCCGGCAACAGGGCAACCGAAGGAACACGTGTGAGTTTTAGTCAGTAAGAGTCTGACACGCCCTCCCGCTCCACCCAGAGCGGGAGAAGTTATTTGATAAATTCCCAAACAAAAAAAAAAAAAAAAAAAATAAAGGATACAAGGATGTTTGTTACTCTTTCACGCAAAAACTACTTAACGGATTTGTATGTAATTTGGCACACAGATAGTTTATAACCTGGATTACACAGAATAATTATGATGCCGATATGCACACGGGATCAAGACTTATGGTGAAACCCCGGGTCGCTGCTAGTACTATAATAGAGGTATGTGCCGGAAAAAAAAACTGCGCTTTTAACCTTAAAAAAGTAATTTTACTAAGCCAATTAACCATCGCTACAGCATTTCTATGGCAGCAGAAATATTAATTAACAAACAAAGTTAGTATCTAATTAAAGTGAATTTCTGAAACTGGCATAGTTACCGAACTCCAAGTAACTCTGCACTCAAACTGATACCGTTCAGTAAGTTTGTGGCTTATACTGGGTGACCGTGAACTTTGGTTAGCGATACCAATAAACTATTAGTTTGAATGAAATTTTAAAGTTAAATATGAAGGAGAGTTGGCAAGTAGTTACTAGAGAAATTTATTGTTCATCAAATTCACTACCAACTTAAAATGTCCGTATATAACAATCGAAACTGTAATTTTTTTGACGGTTCGAAATGGCTATAACACGGCAAACTGACTGTTGTCAATTTGATAAACAATTAATTTCCCTGGCCGTCCAAATCGTTTGAAGATATGGACGAAAGTTTAGCAGATAAAAGTAGCAAGGTTACCGAGAAAAATATATATAAGCAAGTATGTAGGAAAGGTCTATACGACAGGAATATAGTCGGAAATATGATAGGTATTACACCAAGAAAACAAGTAGGTATATGTCGTCACCAGATCTTAGAATTGATCATTTCATCATACTGAGAAAACCGCTCATAAATATGGGTGGAAGAATCAGAGAACTGCATCAACCCCAAATAAATTGAAATAGGTCAGGGCGAGGTCACTGGCAGTAATACAGTAAACTAAATTTTTTTGTACTTGGGATTCATTATTTTCATTTTCAAATACATACATACATACATAACATCACGCCTTGTTTCCCCAAAGGGTTGGGCAGAGGTGTCCCTGTAGCAGGTACACCCACATTTCGCCAGTTATGTTTAAGTCCCATGTAATAGGGGGCGAGCCTATTGCCATCAACCGGGCACAAATCCAGACTCCGAGCTGCTACTGAGAAATTTCAGATAGAAAAACCCAATAACACTTTGCCCGACCCGGGAATCGAACCCAGGACCTCATGCTCAGCAGTAGCGCTTGCGACTACTAGACCAACTATCTTTATTTATCATCGTTACTATAATCAAAAATGCACTTATCCTAAGACACATTAACTCATTAAAATTACGACACTTTATGAGGCTAGCGATACACCTTTCAAAGCTTTTAAAGGGATGTTTTTATAACTGTTAACAACATAAACATAATACACAGTAATAATGATGACATTTGCGCAAATTATTTAGTTACTTATAATTTACTGATTGCATGTAGGTAAACAAGAAAAAATATTTTTAAATAAATTAGCTGATCGCACGGTGTACGTGTATAAATACTAGCAACCGTGCGTCCAGTCAATGATCAGCGGATTACTTGGGATTAAAAGTTCCGTAACATTACCCTTACATTCGGTCTACAGTTAGGCAAAGGCGTACCTAAGGTACACACACATTTTGCCAGTTAAATTCCATGTAATATACACAAATCCAGACTCCGAGCTGCTACTTAGAAATTCCTGATGGAAAAACCCAATAACACTTTGCCTGGCCTGGGAGCCCAGGACCTCTGGACTAACGAGACAGTCTACCTTTATTACTCAATCGTATTTTCAACTGCGCAATACAATCACAACTTTGTCAGTTACATTTCATCATTTGCATTTGCAATCGTGAACATGATTTAGATTTCAAAATCATATTACATGATGCCAATCATGTACGCTTTAGATTCCATTTGACTTCTATTTGACAATTAAACAATATAGTGAAATTGACAGAATTATAGGTATAGTGATTGCGTGAAATATATTAGGGATGTGAGTGTTGGCAACACTCCTACCGTCTCTCGGCTGCAATTCAGTAAGGGCTCTACTTCCACATGCCATCATTACTCGTATGCCTGTATGTAAAAGTTTATTCGATTTTCAGTTTTGTGCTCTTAAGCTAATACAACCCGTGTGCTAAAAATAACGAACGTCCATACAAACTTTCATCTCGTATTTAACTCCGGTTGGGGGTAAATTTTCGAGTTTTTTTTCTTTTATGCTCACTTTTGTTATTTAAAGATCATGCTTCTAGCTAGAGCCATCGGTTAAGGCTGTGCGTTGTCTGTCTGTGAATTTAAGATTGTTATTACGTAGATGGCTAAATGGCTGGTCTTAAATAAAACTGACTGTATTAAATTGTTTCTTGTATTATGTGTGACTTTCTTTTTTATCAAAGTTTCTAATTTGTGTTCTCTGGGTAATGACGGCGACGGTCAAAAACCAGTACTATCTTTTATATTGTCAACATGTGAAAATCAACAGTTTGGAACAAACATTTATTAACATGCGACCGTTAAACCTGCCAAACCACTAACGTAATATAAAGCAACAAAATTAAATCATTCTATAATAGTGCTTTCGGTCGATATAGCAGCAATTTATCACTTTCCGAACATTGTCGGTCTATTAATGTCCAATACTTTACTTTTATGTAGCTTTAGATGTCACCAACACTGTTTAAAATGGCTTTACGGTGTTTGCCCAAAATCTGAAGCATAACCCGAAACTTTAAAATATTCGTGGTTTAATACTGTGGTTTCATGCCGTGATGGCCCAGTGGTTAAGGCCTCGCCTCTCATGCACGAGGTTGTGGGTATAATTCGAGCAAAACCAATGCGACTTTTTCAATTCATATGTTCTTTCGAAGTTTATGTTTTTAAATTAGAATTAATATAAATCTGAAATCGCCAGTACGCCTTGAGCTAGCGTGGCGCCTTGAGCGAGACATTTGCCTTGCAGTGGGATAAAAATTAGCTAGTACCTAATATTAATACAAACCAATTTAATCTACTAGGTTAAGCGGCTAATGTCGAAGCTAATCTCAGGATGGGTCATCATCCAAACTAGGTGGAAATGTACAAAATGCTATGCATTGCGATTTGAAATGGCCGCTTTCGGAGTAAGCGTTTACCGAACAGCTTTTGTTTCTCTTGGGACATGGCAACATGAAGGTTCCCTGTGTTTCCACCGGAGCAACATTATGGGACTCACTCCCGCTGAAACGAAAATATCACTGGATTTGTAACAGCTTGGCAGAGAATGAGAGAACGAAATATTAAGCTATGCTATTAAATCATCTGTAATAGACGGACGGACGAACTTTAGTTTTTAAGCTATTGCATAGCATTTATCGCGGGCTTTGAGCGCGGCGACCGAATCAAGAAATTCCGTAATGTAACAAAAATAACGTAACGAAAATAAAACCTAACACCCCCCACTCCGCCTACCATGTAATGACGGTTCCCATGACAACGTGATGTTGTCATGGGAACGTAATTTTTGTTTTATGTCATCACGTCATCATCCCAAGTGTAGCGTTGACAAATAGGAAGTATGGAGGTTACAAATGCTATGCAATAGCTTTACCGCGGCAGTCCCTGAATGCCACACGTTTTTTTTTTCATTATAGTTTTACTTTAACACACACAAATATACACGCCAGTAATCCCCGAAGAGTTAGGCACAGGTGCACCTACAGTACACCCACATTTCGCCAGTTATTTTTAAGTTCTATGTAATAGGGGGCGAGCCTACTGCCATCAACCTGATTCCCGATGGACAAACCCAATAACACTTTGCCTGACCTTTTTTTGTTGATTGAGAAATCATCAAATAACTTCTCCCACTTTGGGTGGAGCGGGAGGGCGTGTCAGACTCTTACTGACTAAAACCCACCCGTGTTCCTCCCGTTGCCTGTATGTTGCCAGGGGCCACGGTATCCCTTTCGGACTTTCCCGCGACCCCGGCAGGCATCGGCCCTTGCGGACCCCGTCAGCTGTGCTGAAATCTCTTTGAGGCGCACGTAGAACACAACGCGTCGTCGACCCGGGCCTGGTCCTTATCGGACGGCAAGCTACCCATTGCTCACCGTCCACAAGCCCGCGCCTACGGTGGCCGGGAATCGGCCTGGGATTCCCGACGCCCAGGGCGTCTCCTGACTTTGCCTGACCTGGGGATTGAACACATGACCTCATGCTCACTTGCGGCGACTAGACAACGAGGCAGTCACCTGGTCGGTTTTACTTTTTTAAAGTACTTACTACATAAACCTATTAAAAGGGGAACATTAAATTTGTTATACTAATTTAATGTCCAGCAAAGTGATCTAGGGTTTCGTCGTTCAACAATTAGATTATGTTCAGAAGCGTTCCGTCTTTTGAATATTTAACGTGTCTTTGATACGGATTACCTTGTCTGTTTAGTTTAGTAAGTGTAGGAACAAGTGCCTAAGGGATTCAGTAAACGTGACGTACACCTTTGTTCTGATGGGGCAGGCATAATGCTCGTGCGCTATTGGCGAAGAGCCTCTCCCTCGCACCTTTGAGCTTTATTGTATTATTTTATTTATCTAAATTATTGTGAAAATAGTATTTTACAATTCAGATAACCATTTTAAAGATAACCGAATAATGCAACACACGCGCCATCTATCAGTGAGACATTTGTGTGAGCATGACATATACTCAACGGCCATGCTCTTTCAAGTCAAACAAATCATAATATACCTACATACACGGTGCCATGGTAGTCAAAATTACAAAATTTATATATTATTTTAAATTATACCAAACTATCCTCTGTTATATAAACTGTTGCTAATTTATTTGAAAGATAAATACAACTTTACAAAAAAACAGCCAAGTGCGAGTCGGACTCGCCCATGAATGGTTCCGTAGCAGCAAGTAACATTGAATGAAAGGTAAATTGAGGTTTACGATTTATGACGTATTTAAAAAAAACTACTTGCTAGATTTCGTCCAAAGCAATTTTCGGTGGAAGTTTACATGGTAATGTACATCATATATTTTTTTAGTTTTATACACACATTTTACCACTCTGGAAGTGTCTCTCGCGCAAAAAAAAATTATTAGAAACCTCAATATCATTTTTAAAGTCCTATTCATAGATACCCCACACGTATGGGTTTGAAGAAAAACATTTTTTTTGAGTTTCAGTTCTAAGTATGGGGAACCCCAAAATTATTTGTTTCTTTTTTCTATTTTTATGTGAAAATCTTAATGCGGTTCACAGAATACATCTACTTACCAAGTTTCAACAGCATAGCTCTTATAGTTTCGGAAAAAAGTGGCTGTGACACACGGACGGACAGACAGACAGACAGACTTGACGAATCTATAAGGGTTCCGTTTTTTGCTATTTGGCAACGGAACCCTAAAAAAGAAATCATGATTACTTATTGAAGAATTTATCAACTGTGTCTGGTGGGCTACAGATTGCACGACTGTTGCTGTCAGGTTTCTGTTAATCGCGCGGATAACTATGATATCGCAATTTAGTTGTTGTGGTTCATATGTTGTGGTATAGATGTCGCCACAGCTTCTACAACAGTATGTAACAAACAACAAATACTTTCTATACATCCGCATGCGGAATCATTCACAGCGATCCGTTTAATAGCCGAATCAAAAACCGCGTGACACATTGCATTGCGGGGCTGCGTAGAAATAGTTAGCCCAATAGGTGAAATGAAATGCAGTACCTAAAAATATGTGGCCTGTACTAAAAACCGACAAATTGGGCTGTTATTTCTTTAATAACAATTAACTAGAGGAATACCAAGCGATAAAAAAATAAGAGCCGCTATCGCTCCAACCGTTTTCTGCTTGTTTTGTTTTTAAATTAGCTGTACGAGACAAATATTGACGACGGTTTTTTCAGTGATTTTTAAAACTACGGTAAATGTTTTTTTAGGTACAATTTCCTACAATTTGAAATATGTTCAGTGATTTATGACAAAATAAATACCTAAAAGTAAAACAAAAATAATACAGGTAACCGGAGCAGAGTCCACCAAATGAGTTTTGAAGGTGGCTTCTGATTGGTCGTTAAACTCCCATAGTAGCATTTGTCTACAAAATCCACCTGGGATATTGCGAAAACGGATAATTAGACAATGGTGAAAACATTTCTGCGAGCAACTCGACTGCGAGACTCGAGAATCATACAATCTGCCGCAGACATTTTTCACCATTGTCTAATTATCTAGTCGCAGATTGTATGACTTTTCATTTTGAACTGGGCGAAATAGGTTATGTTAGAACTGTGACAAATCGCGCGCGAGCCGAGCGAGCGGAGCAAGCGGTGCCGCAGCAGCGGCCGGCTTGCGTTACTTTCAATCAGAGGTTGAATCAGAGCAACCAATCAGAGGTTGTTTCAAACTCAATTTGTGGATTTTGCAGACAAAGGCTGCTATTGGAGTTTAACGAACAATCAGAAGCCACATTCAAAATTCACTTAGTGGACTCTGCTTATATGCAACCGGGGTGGTATGGTGTATTCATAACACGATTTATGTACTTTTGTACAACTTTCTGCAACCATTTATTTGAATGGATATTAATAAAGTCATATCAATCGAATTAATTTCATAATTCAATCGCCTCGACAGAAATATCGCTCGCATAAAATGTTATCTTTCAATACTCGTATTTTAAACGAATCGACATGGGATCGATTAAACAAAATATGTAGGGGTCGCGGACGATTACTTTTATACAAGTTTGACCATATTAAAATACGTTTGAATATGAATATTTATTGGTATGGCTTTGTTTACCATACTGGTTGAATGCAAATATTTACTGTGTTAACCCTTACGTTGGGTACAGATGAGCGCAACTGAATGATTCGAAGAGTTTTGTAAACAGTCGAGATCATTTTGCGTCAAGTGCTAGCCACGATATTGTATGAAACAAAACACAACGTGACTTCGTTTGACTTATTTGAAAATTGCGCTGGGTTACGTATGTCTTTTGTTTCGCCCCACTTTTAGAGCACTCTAAAATGGACCCTTGTTCAGCAACAGCCACTTTTCAACACTAAACTTTTCATACAATCAGCGAGTTTCCGCCACTGGTCATGTATGTATGCTTCGAGTCCCTACAAAATGTATGAAACGTTTGGAAAATTGACTGGTCGCAAGTTGTGGTCGCGAATGGTTCGTCTGCGACCATTCTTATTCTATTGGGCACTCGACCTCTGCACTCGGAAGCTAACGCAAATTCGGTTTGGCTGCGGCAACCGATTGATTAAAACTCGCCAAAAATTGAAAGCACTTTCGAATTTATTTTGCCTCTTTGGTTTTTTCGGTTTACAAATAAAATGGATGAAGATTATTTATTGTGTTTTTTGTTGGTATCTTAATTGGTCTGCTTGTACATTTTAATTACTCTTGAATTTTTTACCATTTTGGGTTTATTGGTAGGTACGCTGTGAACACAATGTATAAACCTTCATAGGATACTGAATTAAAATTTGTATACAGTTTATTAAATTATGATAAACGTGTTCGTTCTTCACCACATTTTTCTTTTTTTTTTAATCACATATCTGCACACTACTAACCACCAAAAGTGAAGATCAATAAAATAAACGCCAACTGGCAGAGTAGGCATGCGGCCACTACGAAGCGCGCCAAATCATTTCCTACGAGTGACGACAATGGTCGCGGCTTCCGCAATCAAATCGTCGACAGCCCGAGCGTTCGACCAATAGTCTACTAATCTGAATGTTCGAACAGTTTAAACGACGGTTCAGTCGAAATAGGTAGGAAAATAATTACAACTACTTTAGGAAATTCCTCTTTTCTCGTTTCGGCACTTATGAAAATTGCTCATGTAGCGGTAAAACTATTAGCAGTCAGCAAGGTGGTAGCGAGGCTGACTGTCCAGGGTACGCCGGTTGTAAACTGTTAAATTTTGTGAAGATGTTTGATTGAATACATATGACTTATCACGTCCAGTTCCGGGAGCCTTCTTGGAGGGTTCACCTTAGCGCAGACGTAATCCTGGTAACCCTCTTGGAGGTTCCACTAGAAATATGTATGGCGGCATGGCATATGTGCTCTATGAAAATTGATGGACTGGAATATGCTCAATACGTACAAACTCCTACAGGGAAAACAACGAAGGAGATTTATCTACTGTTTGTACAACAAATAGTTATTTTTTTAACCCCCGATCTTCATGTTTATAGTCATGATTTTAGCTGAAAGACGTATTAAGATTTATCATGGGACCTAGACAACTAGCAATCGCTTTCAAAGAGTTTCGTATTTCTACAACGACTTTCAATAGGATGGATATACACTTGGATGGATGGATACACAGTGTGCTAGCATAACATAAACAAACAGATAGTTGCAAAGAATATTTTATCAATCCCAAACTACTGACACTTCCATGCACATACATTTATGAAATTATTAATTTTGTAATATCAAACATTACTAAACAAAAACATTAATAAAATTTGTTGTCCTAATAATAAAATAACTTTTTTAAATAATAGTATATTTTACATGGCTCCCCGTGTATACAATCACCTACCCTAAATATTTACTGGAGGCATGATCGCCTGTTATGTTAAAAAAAAACTAAAAAGTTTTTTGATAAATAAAGCATATTACAGTGTATCTGAATATTTGCAGGGTAAATTACGGGATAAATGTATTACGTACTTAAAACTTAAATTCTATTCTGTTTAGTATTTATTTATTTTTGTAGTTTCTTTTTATGAACTTTGCATGCCGAAAGGTAAAATATAGTGATACTAAGACTGTGATATAAAATTATTACATGAATGTAAAACCTCTGCACATTGTTTACCCATATTTGCAAATAAATTATTTTTAATTTGAATAAAATAGTAAAAAAAACTGTTCTGTAGCTTATGTCACCGTAATTGTTATCACTGATACAGTGGTTGGAATGGTTGGTTGGTTGGTTTCCATGCCATCATGCGAAAGAAAGCGGCCTCCTTACTAAAACGCCTGCATGGTAGTGACAACAGCATTCTAAAAATGATCGCTGCCAGACCGGACTGTCCCTTTCAGGGACACTGGGTGGGGACAGTCATAGGTCTGCATAAATAAATAATATCGTAAAAAAAATAACAATACTAACCTATTTATTTAAGCACCATTGTTCCTAACACCAATATACTAACAAAACTATGGACCTTAGTCTGAAATAAAGTTTAATTTAATTTAATTGAATTTTTAATATAATTTTGTCAAGACTATGATATATATTTATAAATATATTTTAATGATCACACAGAGTAAACTTAATTACACTACTAAGGTAATCTCTCTGAATCCATCAGAAAACAAGTGGTGCACACTAAATGATAGATGAGAGTCGACGCCGCAACTTCCAATGTCCACCGCAAGCAGGAGCCGAGTTTTAATTAATTTTCGTGCTTCACACTCAGCCAGTTGAACGTGGCGTCCTATGTGGGGATAATGCGATGAGATGAGAATGATGAGATATTACAGGTTAAGATGGTTGTATCTCATTAAGCAATTTAGAAACAAAAAATCAGGTACATAATTAAACAACTTAATAAAAACTTAAGTTTAAAAAACTGTAACCCGACTACGGAAAACTAAAAGTGATCTAAAAGTACGAAGCAAGAAAATATTTCAGACAGAATTCAAGACATAGGTACAAAAATGGTCAAGGTAAAGCCATGGTCGCATGCCTGTATACCATGTGGGTGCCAGGAACACCTTAAAAATTATAATGGCATGGATGGGTATCCACGGACCGACCGCGGGCAGCATAGCTTAACCTGATCATTTGACGCGCTACGTCAATTTGCCGTGTTATAGCCATTTTATACAACTGTTAAAGAATGGCGGTTGTGATTCGAGTATATGGATCATTTAAGTTGATAGTAAACCTTACCAATCAATTTCCCTGCATGACTTTACAATGAGCTTTAATCAATCAAGCTCCATTTAATTGAAGCAACAAATGACATGCACTGTCTAAACGTAGCGTCTAAAGCGACAGGCAATTAAATCGCACCGCAGAGCTTAAAGGTGTGAATATAAATAAATTATAATAGTTTAAAAAACACTGGAAAAACACATTTTTATAAATGCACGTAAAAACAAAAAACTGCCTATCTTCCGGCTTCATCATCAGACCTTGAAACCTAATCGTGGTCAAAGTTCATTACAAGACTTTTCTAAGAAATCCAAAACAGCTATGATACGATTTTCCATCATGAAGTTCTAGTTCATATCTTCCGGCTCCATCATCAGATCAGTTCGACAGTACCATATTATTGTATTGTCATCAGAACTACATACAGCTGCCAATTTTCATTACGCTACGACCCTTGGAAGATGGTTAAATTAGTTACCTTAGATTCCATTACATACATGACTTTTAATGACTGAACTGCTAAAACTTTTCACAGTTTTTTCGCCCAGCATCGCGTCAGTTGCTCACTAGGACGCCGACTGACAGCCATTCATAGGGTTACTGTTACCGTTGGGCGCGCACGATACTACGGTGGCGGGTCGCTGTCATTCGCACGACACCTACAACTGCGGTTCGCTTTCATTCTGACATTAACGAAGCAACTTCAAGCGTCAGGCGTCACGTCTAAATGTAACACAAAAAAATGCTCATTCGATTCAATTTTGTTTGTTGTTTTGAGTGACGTTCACAGAGAATTTGTTGTTAAATTGAGTTTGGTATCGTTATTTTTATTGTTTACTAAGTTGATATTGGTGCCGATTCCCTTGTTCACAAACTAAACTAAATTTAAGTTTGGTCCTGTCAAATTAATCAGCGCTTGACGTAAATTGACGTTATTTTAGTTGGCAAGTTTTTAATCACGTCTAAACTTGTATGGAGTATGACAGGCGCTGATTAATTTGACAGGACTAAACTAAAATGTATCTTCTGTCCTTTTCTTAATGAAATAGAAAGAAAAAGATGCACTGAATTTAATTTAGTTTAGTTTGTGAACAAGGGAATCGGCATCATTACCAACTTGATACATACACAGCACATAATCGTTCTCATGATTTATTAGATCTCGCCCGTATCTAAATCATAAGAAAATACGGCACATTAATTGAAAAAAAGTAAAAAGCAGAGTAAGGGCCACCTACATAAATTGTTATATTTGTAATAATCGCGTTTCATTTTTTAATTCAGAATATTTTTTAATTAGCTCTCGCAGAGAGCATCTCAATACTATAAAAATACTTTTGAATACTAATTAAACCGCTGCTAAACACAAGTTAGTGTTATTCTAACTGTTTAACATTAATTGCATTATCTGGTCGAAACATTAATTGTTACAAATGGTTCCAATAAATCTGGGCTATAATACTAACATTGTTTGCGCGCTTCGGTATTGTCTCGCCCATTCTGTTAAGGTGCTCTCACACAGGCTTGCAAATCTTGGTTAACAATTGCAATTTCACGTGACAGTTATTTGACACAACTTAGTGATGTCAAGAGGCCTTTATTGTGAAGTGGAACGATAACCATAATGGGCAACTGGCTTCAACTTTCTGACTGACCGACCCCTTGACAATTCAAGTACCTGTAATTGGTTTTAATTTTTTTTTTTTAATTTGATAAATGTTTTGAATTTTAGAACCTGCTGGTAAAGATAAGCCAAAAAATATAATATAAGGAAAGCTCTGACAATGGTGCAACTTACTTTCCGCAATCGTATGTTGATCCATTTTATTGAAAAACTAACTTTCCATTAGTGAAAGAATTTTCGGAATTGTATCAGTAGTTCCGTAGATTATAAGATATAAGAGTCGGCTGTGTGAAAGCACCTTTATAATATACATAATTCATGATCAGGCTTTGTTGATACTGATGATGAAAAGTAAACCCGTTTTGTAGATAAAACGCTTGTTAATAAATATTTCAGTATTTATACATTATCTTGTTTTGGAAGTGCTGGAAAAGATATATTTTAGCTGCTTGCTTAAATTTTGCTCATATAGCTTTTTTTATGTAATCACAAAATAAGTTCAGTCATCATTATAAGTAAAATAACTAAAATTTTTGCGGTATGTATTTTACTTAAAATAATATTTTAACTCTTCAATGCACAATGGCGGATGAACCTTTGGGTAATAGTCTTGATACCTAAACCAGTCACAACACTGAAATCTGGCCAGTATAAAGTAGCTCCAGTAGCTACATTATGCTGGTGGTGAAATTCAGAAAAAAAAACAGTGGCTCTCCGGGAGTGCCGACAGAAGTGAAAACTTGAACAAGATCGCCTTGCTAGAATTAAAATACTGGTATAGAATATTGGACCGTAACCTTATCTAAATAAAGAGCACAATCGCGTTTACAATTATGAGGTGCCGGTAACGGTGTCGCGAGTTCAATTGTTTTTCCCATATCAAAAATGCCCAACGCGCCTAAAGAAGTATTCACTTCAAAAATTAATGCCTATCTACTTAGTTGGTCGTATTTTTGGCTTTAGCCTTATCTAGTTTTATGTACTTTTATGAACTTCACATACATAAATAAGTACTGACCACTTTTAAGTACCTACCTAACCTATTTTAAGATTTTTAAGTTTTTAGTGTTCAACTTAATAGAACGACAATATTATTCCAATTTAACATTCTCGTTATAACATAAACTTTATTCATACGAATTTATTTCAAAGCAAAGCGACTAAACTGGTTCAACAAAGTTTAATCACAAACGTAACAATAATGAAGAAAACCAAACAATACAACGTCGTTCCTTCAGAGGAGCACACATAATATATCCCAACGGTGCACACATATACCCCAGCGGTGCACGCATATACCCCAGCGGTGCACGCATGTACCCCAACCGTGCACACCTGTACCCCAACCGTGCACACATGTACCCCAATCGTACCCATTGTTGAACTCTGCACAAAGTTACGACAGAACTCAAAACGGCACCGGCCCGTTCGGCTATAATTCATGCTACTTGTGCATAGTTGGTTTTAAATGCAATTAAAATATGCACAATTTTACACAATGGGTTTAAGTGTGAAAGATTTATATTGCTGACTGATGTATTGTATTTTTTATTACAGGAAAGCCAACCGCGTTGTTGGCCTCTTTGATATTAATAATCTAGATGTAAGAGGTAATCTTCAGACGAGATATCTCAAAAATCTTGGTTCATTAAAGAAAACGTTGCCTTGGCATTTCTTCTGTATCGTAAGTGCGTTTGGACAAGTATCTTTTGTTGGGCATACAAATTTGTTCTGTGAAGGAAATAAACTTGGAACTTACTTATCTGTTAGCCACGACCGTCCCGCCTATTCTGTTTCTTATTAAAACAAACAAACACTTATTTCACCTATTATAACATAAGTACCTGGCGTGCTCCGCTCTGGTAAAAATAGAGAATGCTCATTTAATAGTATAGGAAAGATCATAGTGATCCATGTATAGTACCTACTTATTCCATGCTGCCATGTTATTATTCTAAGGTAGCCATCTCGTTCTAAACTTTGGGCGACCGAGCTCTGCTCGGGTGAAAATACGGAATAAACGAATTTTCCCAGATATGAGACTTAGCTAAATCGATTTTTCGCCCCCGTAAACCCCTATGAGTAATGCAACTTTCATCGAAATCGTTAGAGCCGTTTTCGAGAACGTGATTACAAAATAATACATATATATACAAATATTGTTCATTTTATAGTATAGGATATAACATCATGCCTGTATTTCCCCGAAGACTTTGGCAGAGGTGTCCTTATAGTACACCCACATCTCGCTAGTTATGATTAAGACCCATATAATAAGGAGCGAGCCTATTGCTATCAATCGGGCCAACATGAAAACAAAGTCAGACTCTGGCCTGCTACTGACAAATTCCAAATGAAAAACCGAATAACACTTTGCCCGACCCGGGAATCGTTCTCGGACTTCATGCTCAGCAGTAACACTTGCAACCACGACACCAACGAGGCAGTTACCCCATTATATATTATTATTTATATACAGGGTAATTTGCTATGGCGGGTCTGGACCCGCCATAGCAAATTCGCATAAAGAGGGAGGGGGTCATTTACTAATTATTGAACCTACTTTCCCAAGCTAAAGTTTTATACTTTGGGAGATATGTCAATTTTTATACTTTATTGAAATATTTCAATTTTTTTTTTTTTTGCTTTATTTTAGTCGTTTTTTTATGATTTGTTGGTGGTCATAAACATTGGTGATTAAAACACCTCGGAAGTTCCCTCAAACTAGGGTTAAAAAATAATAGTCAGCATTAAAAAAAAACTAAATAAAAATCTTTACGATCAAGGGAAAGTAGGGTCTAATAATTAGCAAATTACCTCCTCTTTATGCGAATTTAGTATGGCGGGTCCAGATCCAGTCACCCTGTATATATTATATATTTATGTTTATAATACCAACCCACACTGGGTCCGCATGGTGGATTATGGCCCACTCCCTCTCACCGAGAGGTCCCAGCAGTGGGAACATTATAGGCTGATTATGTATGTTATATATACAATATAATATAATGTTCTGTGTGTGTAATATATCTACACTTAATATTATAAAGAGGAAAGATTTGTATGTTTGTATTTTTGTTTGTAATTAATAAACTCAAAAACTACTGCATCGAATTTAAACAATCTTTCATCAGTAGAATGCTATATTATACCCTCAGTAACAGGCTATAATTTATAAATATATGTCGCGGGTGAAGCCGCTGTCGGAAGCTAGTAGTAGTAGTAATGTTATTTGAGAACATTGTAGAAGCTGGGGTCACATTGGTGCCTAACTATATCATTGTTTCACTGGCACCACTGTTAGGTACATTCCAGCACAATGCGTTAGGTTCGCTTCGAAACTTGGGACCTAATTCTCTGACTTAGAACCTTCGTTACGACCATTGACATGACTTGGCAGCTCCGTCACAGTCCTCGCCAATAAGATTACATGACGGTTGCTAACTCCGTTAGGTGCCCGGTGAAACGGGCAGGCATTCAACATTCCACATGGATGCCAAACACAACGGTTACTTGGTTACATAGCATTGTATATTCTCTAAATTACAATGAGAAATTTGAGCAGCGTCGACGACCTTCATTAATTAAAAATAATTGTTAATGATTTTCTTTAAAACCGCTTGTCATCCTTTTGCCCTTCGTCATTTCAGCCGAAAGACGTCCCCGACAACATAGGCCTCCCCCTAACACCGTCACTTCGACCGGTTCTGTGCTTCTCCCATCCAGCAGATTCCTGCAGCCTTCACAAGGTCAAAATAACAAACTCGCCAAAATAATATAATAAAATAAATGAGCAGAAAAAATGTTTGTAGGTCGGCCTTGTCTGTGATAAACTTTATGATAAATCGACATATTTTCAATTACTAATATATCTTGCCCCCACAGTAAGTAGATGTCGATAGAACGGCGGTCTATTCGATTTTAACTGACAAAAGTTTCACGTTTCGGATGTGTGACGATTCGGCACGTAAGCTTGTCGAATGGTTATGAATAGCTATGCAGTTCTCATTCAAATATTATAATCAGATTGACCAAGTAATCATGTTCCAACACTACAGAACTTAATGCTTTAGAAACAGTCAGTGCCATTGAGTCGCTGTCGCCCCCAAGGGCCAGACAAGACAAACAGAACCTGATTGGCGACACAACATCGTCCAGCTCGTGTGTATGTACTGACGTGTACAAACATTGATCTGATCAAGGAACAAGCACTTAGCAAACACACCGTTAAGCACTTACGGTCGATTTCTAGGCAATGATTACCAATCGTTTACGGTGGCTAACTCGTTCGAATCTTCGCCATTATTAAAGCGTATTTTTTTTATTTTGACATTCCTTTGTAACAAATAGAATCATTTATGTATTTTTTTCAAATAGCTGTATGGACAGAAGTACAGTCAAGGAATAAATATATTTTACTTATTTAATTTTTCTAATTTTTACTTGCATCTTCTTATTTTTCCGACTACGTCATACTTACTACTTACCACGCCAAAACTTTGAATTTTTATTCATTTTAATCTAATTTTTATTGTTTACTCTGTAAATAAAATATCGGAATCACTTTTACACGTCATATTAAAAAATGTTAAAAATAAGCTAGATGAGTTCGGCGTTTCCTATCTGACTACTCTGAGAAGAAAGGCCGAAACAAACTCAAGAGATCGCAGTCTCATTTAAACTCCAGAGATAATCTCGGTCAGATCACATGAAGACCATGTAGATTCGTGTCTGAAATAGTCTTTTGAGGAAAGAACCAGAAAGATTTGAGTGGACCTGTCCAGTCAGCGCAAGCATTTGTCAGTAATCGTGGAGCTCAACTCAGAACGTAAGGACCTCAACTCGACGAACAATACCAAAGAAAGGACATTTGGGTAGGCCGCATAAACTACTCAAACTGCCAGACCATCATTAAAACTAGTTTAGAAATAAAAATAATAATACTATCCACATATTCCTCACATTCACAATAATTAAAATAATGTAAAACTTTACGAAGTAATCATGACATTTTGTAATATAATTTTGAACAACGTCAATGTGTTTATAAAACTGGTATATTTTGATAATTTTACATAATAACTAGCTGACCCGGCAAACGTTGTTTTGCCATATACTTTTGTTTGGGGAGGACCACCCTTATCACTTAGGGGTATGAAAAATAGATTACGACTGATTCTTGATTACCGAATTTACACATAAAATTTCATAAAAATCGATCAAGCCGTTTCGGAGAAAAATGGCAACTAACACTGTAACACAAGAATTTTATAGATATATATTAAAATGTCAAGTTTTATCACAAGGCTTAGCAGAGCGAGCAGCTCAATTTCAAGCTTTTTTATCTTTTAAATAATCTGAAATTTAATAGTACCCTTTGTTACAAAGTTTGGTTTTAATACAGCTTTTAAATCGTTTAATGAGTAAGTTTCGAATATCAATGGGAAGTTTGTTGTAAAAACGTATACATTGACCCATGAACAAGTTGCCTACTCTGTGGAATTAATATATGAGAGTTCAAAAAGGTGACTACGCCAGCTATGTGGGAAAGGAATTCGTTTGAGAATTGCTAAACATCGCTCCTTAACCGTTTTTGTATTTTTGTATACAGAGTGACCTGTAAAACGAGGTCCAAAGCACAATTTTTTAAGCTTCTTTCCAAGGGCTTTCCGAAACGCCCCCATGTATGTTCAGGAATATTAATAGTTTAGGAGCAGAGACGGTTTTAACATTTTTAGGAAAAGTTTCACTTGACTTTAATTTTAATTTTTCTCTTGTGTCGCAGTTTTTGTAAATATTTATTTTCATGTTAATAACTGAAAGAGCTATGCTATCAATGATACTATTTTTATTTTAAAACAATTCTAGCTTTTGCTAACACAAAGATTCTAAAAACAGCAAAACCTATATTCTGTATTTCTCAGCCTTAAAAGTAGCCCCCAACGAACTATTTTCACCCCCTCACGCATCGGCTCTGAAACAATTCATCACCCCTCGCCCCTCAGGATTTAAATAGAGCCCTCAGCAAGCTGGCTACATAAATATGTATGACGATGGCGCTCCGAGCCGCTATCAATTGCCACTTGACCGAGCCCCAAGTTTTTACTACGCCGAGTAGGCTGTAGGGAAACTATAGAAGTAGCTTGAACTAGGATATGCCCACTGAACGATTTGAACCGGTTTAATTAAATTGTTGTATCAACTGTTAGTTTTGATGGATCACTAGACCAACTGCAGATTTTTGTGAAGAAGTTGTCATTGTATACACAAATAATGGGACAGTTACAGCAGCGGCGTGTGTACCGATTAAATTATGGATTGTTGACGATTAGTTAAGCTATGTAAATAATCAAATGATTTGCCCTTTTCTGTCACATGCCTCCTGATCCGTACCTGATCCACACATCCCTACGCATTCTAAACAAGACTTGGATCCTAAATTATTTACCTCTCGTCCACCGTAAACTAAGACAGCTCGCTCTTTGCGGTCCCGAAGGCGGCAAAACAAGGCATATATTAAAGATCCCTTCACACCTACAGATGCAGCGGATCACGGATATAAAGCCGAGTACGCACACCGACTCGCAACGGCAACGATAACAATAAAAACAAAAACAAATGTAGCCTAGCTATCAATCCGACTTATGACGAGATACAATAATACAAATTGTGATTAAAAATTTAATTAGAAGAAGAAAAATTAATGTACTGTACCAAATTATGCGTCCAAATTTTTCTTGTAGGATAATTAGGTATTTAAAAGTGTGTGCCAGCTGAGCTGAGCTGAGCTGAGTGTACTGTGTGATGACAGTTTGACGTTTCAAGATGAGTTTGACTTGCTTGTGTCGGTTGAGTATGTGAGAGTGGCGAGGTGCGTCGGAGCAGCATGGCGGCCGTCGCCGGCCTGTACGGGCTGGGAGACGAGCAGCGCGCGCGGCACCGCCGCGGCCAGGCCAATGCGGAGCGCTCCGAGTCTAGAGATGACAACACTGAGGCGTAAGTACCTATAGCTTTTACATCATGTTCCTGGTTGGTGGCAGCGCAGGTGATCGTGCGTCGTCGTCGTCGGAGCCAACGTTTTCGTTATTTGCGAACCCTTGGTGTTGGCACTCGTTGGCTCGGTGTAGCCACACCGTTAGAGTCGCATAGGGTGTGTTGGTGGTTGAATTACAGTAAAACACAATATAATCTGAACTTAGTTGGATTACTTTATTATATCGAACCAAGAAATCATCAGTAGTATAGTTTGCAGGAGGCATTCAGCAGTTTCTGCCTGTCCATACGAGAAAAAGGCATGAGTTTATGTATGTATGTATAATTTACAAAAAAACGTTACGCTTAGGTTAATTTTATAGATGGTGCAAACAGTTTTTCTTCCAATAAAATCAAGTAGGTAGGTACCGACCAAAAAAATAAAAACCTAAAAGGACATTATAAAACACTTTGAGGCGCCTTCTTAAATTAAATGCATCGCTATTGGTTAATATTAGTGCTCGTGATAATCGACATCAATTACTTACCGATAACGGGGCGTTTATTATGATGCGAAGGTTTTAACTGGCTCAGTAGAAACTGCGTTTTTTACTTTAAAGTACTGAAAATAGCTCGTAACTACCGACAGAAGTGTGGCTTGATTTCATCATCAGCCTGGGAGTCCACAGCTGAACATACCAAAAGACCTTTCCTCTTCAAACCGAGGTTTTATATTGTTATGCTAAGCTTCGTTTGCACCTCAAATCACTAAACGCATTTAGCGCTAAACATAATATTTAAAACGTCATCCTGTCTCTGTCATCTGTAAACGATGGCCACAAACAGAACGATGTAAATAATTTTTGCGTTAAACGTATTTAGTAATTTGTTGTGCAAACGTGCTTAAATGTGGAATTCCTAAGTCATAAGTACCTACCAACATAAGACTACACTGTACACTTAGTTTAGTACAAAAATTAAGGGCAAACCCAACCAAATCACAGTAATCTCATATCCAAATAATCTCCGGTCAGCGGTAATCTGTTAGTGTACCCACTAATGAACAGCTAAGTTCGTTTCGGATTTAACATGACGTTTTAATTCCGACGGCGAATACCGGTTCCACTGCGCCTCTCGGTGATTTTATTAAATTCCACTTTCGATTTGATCTGCAGCATCTGCATTGAACGAACGATTTGGTATAAATACTACTAGAGGACACTATATCATCTGTGCTAAAACATGTACGCACCATAATGTATTAAATTAATTACCGTCTATATTATATCTAGTGCATTATGTTGGAAAATCTGGAATATTAAATTAACTGAAGCCCAAATATCACAACACTAAAATTATTAAAACTATTTTTTTTTTTTTTGTTAACCGTTGTTGACTGAGTCAGAATAACATTTTAGTTATTTGTAAACAATCTGTATTTTGTGGGTTGTCTGTCAAGCAGATCTAAAATTATTTCGTTTGACGATGATAATAAATTACTTTAAATAAATTGTGACCATCATCATCATTCTTCTTTACTTTTCCCAATTTACTCGGGGTCAGAATACCGTGTCTTTTTTTCCATACTTCTCCATTAGTCGACATATTTTAAAATTTATAATCATGGATTTTTAATCCAAAATTACGACAGTAAAATTCATCGGCACGAAGCTGTCTCCCTTCCAACGTATTGAGTCCGGTAAGCGGCTGACACTTCTGTTAATCTAAGAGGTTTCCTAACGTGACGACTCACAGACCCGACTGTTTAACTAAGTTGATACTTTTGTTAACTCGACACTTGAGTTAAGCTAAGCTCTGCTTGTACAGCTTATAACACGTCTTTCTACAGGAAATCTATCTCAATGATTATAAATACGGGGTATACAACGCTCAAACTGTTACCGTGAATTCAATACATGACTCACAAGATGATGCTTGTCCTTAAGCTATTCACAAACGTTCGTAATTTTGTGGTTTAACTTCCAGAATAAAACAAAAAAGTCCATCCTAGATAGTTGCGGTTTAAAAAGAAATGAGGTTAAAAAACACTCGGCAACTATTAGCATTTTGTGAATTTAAAACAGCTGTTTTGAACAAAACTCGACCGCAGGCCTTTTGCCGGTTGTCTCTGCGTAAGCATTCATTTGTTCCTTTATCATTCAACCGACATTTTTATTGTTCAATATACCCACAGTGAGATTTTTCAATATATTTTGTTGAAAAATCTCGTAATACAATTTTTTGTTTAGCACGACGACCCTTCCGAGTGATATTCCAAAAAACGGATAATATAGCAGCTACATATTTTATTTTATTTTATTCAAAAGGAACAACAAAAAGCTACAATATAAAACATAGAAATAAGAAAAACACAAAACTTATAAAATATTGCAGCTCACAGCGCTGTTCACAGATTAGCTGTAGGATATAATATATAACAGTGAAAATAATCGCGAGGGTAAAAAAACATGTGTTTTTTTTTGTATCTATTGTAATAACATTATTAATGTATCCCTTATAATGAGAAATTCAGAAAGATGGCAACGTCACTGTAAAAAATTTCGCCGTTTTAATTAATTTATTAATGTGTCAAGTACAGTAATTTAATAAAGCGATTTGTACAGGTATTCGTGTGTACAATTCTTCCACTTACCCTTTCGTGTCTGTCGGATTTTGAGGCGGTTTTAACTATAATTTTCGAGTATTTATTCTGGAATGTTACGTGTATTCTGCACTAATTCTAGGTACTTAAGGAGTTAATATTACTAAGTGATAATTCAGAAATAGGTATCGCTTTGCTGTGTTCTAAAACTATGAACTACAATAATTGATAGGGTAACACAAAATATTGAGTTTTAAGGTATCTCGCGCACTAAACGTCCACCACCACGATCAGTGGTCGCAGCGATCAGGTAAACTATTGAAACCGATATGAATCGCGCAGTTGGTCACAACAGCCAACTAGCCGCAAACCAGGCCACGGACCACGGACCACGACTGGCCGGAGTCGTAGCCGTCTAGTGCGCGAGATTCCTACGGGTAAATTTTCTAAATACTTTCTGAATGCAACCACTTTATACAATATTTACTAACAGTGGTACTTACGTATCGTCATCAAAAATTTCTATTAATCTATATAATTATGAAAATGAATCACTATTTCCCTTGGTCACGGCCTCACACGTGAACGGCTAGAACGACTTCGCTTTTTTTTTGTGTTATTGTCAGAAGAAGGTTCTTATGAAAGAAAAAAATAAGAAACTTCCTCGGAAAGTAGATTGCACCTGTGCAAAGCAGCGGGTAGCTAGTTACTTTATAAATATTTGTCAAATTAATCCAGAATCCCCAATAATAATTACAATTCACATTACAAAGTTTTAATTAGAGCAATGTGTGTTGTAGAATTTAAAAAAGTTAGTCTTACATAAGACGTAGTTTAAGACTACTTGTATACAAAAGTTGTCCAACATTGTACTAAACTTGTAACTTTCTTCCCAAATTAGGTGGAACAATACTTTCACCTTAAAAGCTTTAGCGCTCACGACTTTCTTCTTGGAGTTGGTACAAACAATTCAAAGAACTGTGAATAAGGACTGGCTCGTCTTCGTACGGCTGCGCATGAGGTCTTCCCGGGTCGGATAAAGTATTATTGGGGTTTTCCATCTAAAATTTCTCAGTAGCAGCGCGAAGTCTGGATTTGTGCCCGGTTGATGGCAATAGGCTCGCCACCTATTACATGGGACTTAAGACTAAGTGGTTTTACAACGTTGTTCGGAATTTATTCTCAAATGTTAGAGTGGTACTTTTGTGTACTTTGATGGATATTGATTTGGTGTTCTTTTGGAAGTAGGAAAGTGAGAATTTTGTTACTAAATGTTATTTGAAACATTTGAAGAACAAGGTCATGATTTGTCTTTGCTATTTTCTAGTCAGTCAACCGCAAATCAGCGGTAGCAATTGGACACTGACTGCGTCTTTATGTCGTAGCCGTAAGGGTCGTTTTCGTAGAGCAAGTGAAGTGAAGTTCGGTGAACTTACGGACAATTTTTTTTCTTTTATTTTCCTTGAAACTAATCAATCACTGATTATAGGTAATATTTAAAAGCCGTTCCGCAATAATAATTTGATGCCTGCATTGCGGTTTGCTGGACATAGGCTTCCAGTACCCGTAAAATTATTTAAAACTAGTGGAAATTTCACAGAATTAAATAACGTCGTGTGGATTTTAACGTTATTATCTAGTCAGTAATTTTGGTTCGCAATTTGTTTTTAACGGTAGTAAAGCAAATGTTGCTAATGAAACAAAATATTGTTAATGTTGCTATTGGTCAGTTAAATAATCGGACGGTAACAAGTTAGTCACGCTGTAAAACATTAAAATGCATTGAGTGAACATTAAGGTGCATTAAAAAGGCGGCCAAGTGTGAGTAGGACACGTAAAGTTCCGTACCACCGTACAATTTTAACTCGACATATTTTTATTATTTGTAGTGATAGCGGCCAGCGTCTATCTATTACGGTTCAAAAGATACAGCCCTGTGACAGACAGGACATCGGAGCGTTAGTAATAGGGTCCCGTAGGCACCCTTACACTGTTTGTCAACCGCACATCGTCAACGGGATGTCAACGAGAAACAAGATTATTCAAACTGAACGTGACATTCCGGTGGTGGTGTGCGGCGGACACGCGGCTATAATAATTAGAGTATGTTTCGCTACTTCGGCGCCGTCGTCTCGTTCTCATTGACGTCCCGTTGACGTGACGGTGGACAAACGGTCTTTGGGTACGGAACCCTAAAAAGCCTCCTCGAGTGGCCATATCTTATAAATGACCGCCTGGCGCAACTGAACTGTCAGCCTTGCTACCATAACTGGTACACGATCAGGTCGTGCTGATATGAGATAAAAAGAAGCTGTGTCACATCTGCAACGCTAACTATGTATATTTAGATCTTTAAACGATGATTAATTACTCACAGAAACTATTATTACAGTAAGATTAGACAAAATTAGTTCTTTAAAAGAATCAGTGGTCAAATAACTACCGATTTTTGTAAAGTCAGGATTTATTGTTTAGAAAATTAACTACAAATTTATATTCAAATAATGACATTAATAAAGCCATTTTACTCAACAGTCAAAGATGATGAAATGGTTTTTCACGTTAAATGGACGCAGGGTGCCAATTCACCAAACACACGCTAAATTCTTAGTACAGTCAAGGTTTCCCTGGTATCGTTCTACCCAGTAACTGGGTTTTGGAGGTCAGATAGGCAATAGTTCCATGTATTCAGACGCATACGGTTAGACTGGAAGCCGAACCCAATATAGTTGGGAAAAGGCTAGACCCGCGTCCTATTCAAAAGCCACCTTCGCGCGAATACGCGATCGGTCACGTGCACATGTCACTTTGAACAAAAACTTCAAAGAATCGTGTCGACGTGGCTAGACAGATTTTTGAGTCAGGATTGCGGACTGTATAAATTTAGCATGTGTACATATCCATCATCATAAATTAAACAAAACCTAACAAAATGGCGAACGAAGCGGCTGCCTAACGGGGATTAAGTAAAGAAGGTAGCAACGTAAATTCAAAGTTACAGCTCATCTCGCCGCTCCATACCAAACTCAAACGAAAACTTCCTAACAAGATCTAGTGTATTAATACTCCCGGTGACCTCGAAATCTTTGCTCTGTTTCACTTGCACACATCTTTATCTAACGCGACAGAAAGAGACGCGTGATTTTATTGAGAATCAATTTGAATGGAGAGGTTACCTCCGCGCCCTTCGCAATTAACATTTCGATTTCCCAAAAGAGACTTTAGTTGAAGAATCTTTTTTAACCGACTTCCAAAAGGAGGAGGTTCTCAATTCAACAGTACGTTTTTTATTTTTTTGAATGTATGTTATGCGATAACTCGGCCAATTATGAATTTATTTTAATGATTCTTTTTTGTTTGGTAGGTAATACTTTGGTGGACCCATATAAATTTTAATAACTTTGCTTGGGTAGTTTTTGAGTTAGCTTCAATAATACGTATTTTTTCCCCACTTAGTATGTGGATGATATGTTAAGTTCCTCTCACTGTTATTTACATAGCAAGTAGTGGTATTCGAATTTGTGTGGAGTAAATACCACAACTAAAAAGTGAAAAATAAAACTTTTTACAAAAAAAAGGAACAACCGACTTCCAAAAAAAACACTACAAAGATAACTTCAATTTCGGAAGTCGGTGGCAAAAAACGAAAATTCAAAATCAAAGACACCGACTTCCGAAATTAAAGCTTTTTTTTAGAAATGTTTTTAAATTATGTATGTCTTTAAATAATGTATTTATAAACAGTGTGTGGTCCCCAGTTTCGACTTTATTGTTGTTTTCGGTTTGTGTTTAACTTTATGAGTTGCTTGCTCTTTTAATATTTGTAGAGGGATTGTTGCGTAAAGGGTAATTTTATTTTTAAATAGGCAGGTTAAACATTAGGATTAGGCTTTAAAAATGAGATGCGTGTTTTTTGAAAATTTTATCTGCAAAGCAGCTTCTATCTAATAAATTGTGTTTTTGGTCCGTTTGATACAATTTCTGATAAATAATAAAGCGTTGAAAAAGCTTATTCATATTTTTTTTAACATACGTATCTAAGTATTAAATCCAATTCAAACGTCAGAAACACTTGACATACAAAAAATAATCCAGACCTATTCCACATAAAACCTTCTATAAAAGTCTGAACACTGAATATATTTACGTCCCCGTCTCTGGGAGAGCTTCAAAAGGGCTAACCCTAAACAGACAAGCGGGGGCAGTGGGGCGTAATTGTCGGCGCCACATTCATTACCGCGGCGCCTTGACCTTGGGGCCTTACGTAACCACGCTGTGCCGAGACAGCCGGGCTCGACACAGACAGTTAGCCTCGACAAGACGAGATGACAAGATCTTATTTCCATAGTTTTGTATCAATGTGTAGCCATGGATTGACAAAACAATGATTTATTTTATATCGCAGCATAACGAGCCTTTTTTTTAAACATAAGAGCGACCGAGGGTATCCTATTACTAAACAAGTCATGACAATATCAATTTTTTACATTTATTTTGTTTGAAAACGGTCATAAAAATTTGATTTTAGCCAATTGTTATACCAAAAAATTTACGTCTCTAAACATCATCATCAGTCTATAATGTTCCCACTGCTGGGACACAGGCCTCCTCTCTTTGAGAAGGAGTGGGCCGTAATCCACCACGCGGGCCCAGTGTGGGTAGGTAGATGTCACATGTCTTCGAATTTTCGGTTCTAGGACATGCCGGTTTCCTCACGATGTTTTCCTTCACCGTTTTGAGAGCAGTGGTGGAGCAGTGGTATCTAAAAATATTCAGGCCTAGTAATAATTATGTCACAAAACGTAACATTTCTGGGTTATCTTTCTAGTCTAACCTACACTCCGACTCAGATCAGTACTTATACGTATACCACAAAAAACAATTAAATTAATCTTGCGAAACTAAGTGCCTTCCAGTATTATGTGTAATCTAGCTCCGGTATGTTTGGCAATTAAAACTTTGAACATTTTGTTTCAGTAGCGCTAGTTATTAAAGGTATCATAAATCTTCCTTAACACCTCACAAAGGGAAGTGCAAATATGCCTGACTTTATTATATTTATTATTTAATGATCAGGTACAAAATCAGCATCTTCAATGTATAAGTATTCCCCTTAAACATACACAAAGATTAGACCAAATTTATTACAAAAATGTTTCTAACAATAAAGACAAAGGAAAATAAACTTAATTATCACCGTAAATACAGACCAAAATCAGAAGAACAGCCAAAACTGTTACTACCCACTATAAAAACAATCCTAATCCCGGGTCATAAGCACCTATAAACCGCTTGACACTATAAAAGTGACTTCCTAACAGAGAATTCGTAGCCGCTACGCCGCGTAGGTGTGCTACGAACGCCTACGCGAGAAGCGTAGCCAGCGCGGCGTCGTAGACAGTCTACGGAGGGTCGGTGTTGTTTTTACTTAAAAAGGGTAATAACTTATCGTTTTATTACATTATCTAAGTGTTAATTGGGTTTTATTATATAATAATTTTATAAATAATAAATCTATTACCCGTTTGACTCGTAGATTTCGTAGCCTTCGTAGGCAATGATCGTAGGCACGATTGCTACGAACGCCTACGCGTAACCCTGCGTAGACAGTGCGGCGCCTATTTGCGACTGGTAATGGTTCATTTGCGACTGTTAACCTTATGTTTCTGTACATTTTTGTGAGTAGATTGTATTTTATTTTTTTGTTGTAAATAGAACACCTGTAGTTATTAATAAACTTGAGAAAATTCAGTAAACAAAAAGTGTTCTTTTGACCATTTACAGCACGACTTTAATCACTCTAGTCTAACCATTTGTAATATTAGTTGACCCCTAGCCTACATCTTTTAGGATTATAGGGGGAGTTACACTATCAATCAATTTTAAAAGTTCTAAATATTCCATTACTTTACAGAATACCATTTGTCTTTCTGATTGATTACAGTCTTAAATATTTATCTGAGATAGAACTACTACTTTCTGAGAAACTTTTTTTGTTCACTAGATTAACGGGGGCATTTCGTAACTAAACTTATACTAAAGTTCAGAATAAGGCTTTTTGTTTTTGTGGTCAATAAAATGTGAGTGACTTCTCAAGGCCCCAATAAATTGGCAGATGATAGTAACATAACAGCTCGGCAGCCTTGAAAGGTTTGATAGAAATACTGAACCATTCATCAGAATATTACAGAACTAGCAACCCGCCCCGGCTTCGCGCAGTTTTATCAACTTGACAATACATAGAGATTTCTTTATGATATGTTAGTTTAATATTAATGTATTACACACAATAAACCTTCCGGAATTAATTCTCTGAATGAAGGTTTAAACCGCTTCAAAATCTGTTGCGTAGTTAAGAAAAACAACGCAGTGAGACAGACACGAAAAGCGGCTGTAATTTGTAATACTTATAATAGAAAGCTGTGTTTATTTTAGAAAATTAACAAACAAAAGAAAAAACATTTACAAAGAAAAACCTGTCTGAGGCCCGAAAAGACTCGTATCTTATAAAAAGCTACAAATATATACAGGTTTTTTTAAACCAGAAATTGCAAATACAATCAGCTGTTCCCTACATTTTGACGAGTTATGCGAATATAACATTCATTGTTGCCCTCCCCGCTAACTGTCGTAACTAGCAATTGATATTTTTCCAGGGCAACAGTTTTTCGGTCGGGCGCTACAATCATGTTAATATAGTTGCTTTAGCTGTGCCTTTATTAATGAATTAATAACTTTTTATAAATAGCTCTTGACTTAATCTTTAGCTCACTAACTGTAGATGTGTGCATATACAACAGGTGGTGAGAACATTTTTTCTCTCAAACAAAACTCACGCAAAACAAAATACGTGATTATCTTCTAAACGGTAAACGACACAGACACGACGATTAGAGAGAACTTTTTCGAAACAAAGTTCTGAACACGTAGGTAATGTCAGTGCAGATGCGACAGTTTGTGAGACACGACAGTTAGCGGGGAGGGTGACGATAAATATAGGGAACAGCTGATTTTTTTTCGCGCGATTTCAGGTTTGGTGCCATAGTAAAAGTTGTTCATAATGATGAGTAAAGTCACGTGTTTAAGTTTGCACACTGGCTAAAAACTTAACCTGTATAATACAAAACTCTGGCCACACTACGGCAAATCCCGCGCGGGACGCGGGACGCGACTGCGGGCGTCGATTGTTTTAATGATTAGGAAGTTACGCGACTATTAGCGCTAGTTTCAACACCTCGAAACAAGTTAGTTGACACAATCGGTGCCAGTAAATTTTATCCTGCATCCCGCGCGGGATTCGCATCAGTTTGAGAGCCAGAGCTTAAAGGTAAAAGAAAAGTAAAACCTCCCAATAGTTACATTGCCGTAGTTCACATAATTACATGTCTAATATAATTATGTCATTTATTTGCAAGTGATGATGATGTTGTCCCATTATTTGGCATTTAACAGAAAAATATCAAAACGCTGGGATCTTTTATCCCTTGTACAGTTAATTTATAATTTTCGTAGTGTTCCCAACCCAACTAAAACAAACATGATCAAAGCAAAATGATCCATTTGCAATTGAGTCAAGTATCAATTTGGGTTGCGTTACAATTCCCGAATGGAATCGTTGATGTACGGTAACCTTGGCCCTGCAATCAGTCGGCAATAGACACTTGGAATTAAACCGTTTACCGAATGTTCGGCCGCCTCGGGAGTGAAGGTGTGAAGTCTGCTTGCTAATTGTATCTGTTTAATTAATTAGACGTAGGTATCTAGTAGCAATGAAGTTCTTGAGCTTAGACGGAAGAAAGTTTGTGAAGCCTATTAGAAACGCATGATCACATCATCGAAGTATTTCAATTTATTATATAATTATTTATATATTTTGTTTGTTTACTCACCTCTGTCTAACCCTTCGGGGAATACAGGCGTAATGTTATATTATGTTTGATTGTTTACGTTTGAAAAAAAGCCTTCTCGGGACTGGTTTAGCCTATAGCAATATTTGCAGCATTTTCTTAAGAAAAACAATTAGCAGTTATTTTTATTAAAATATCATTATCTTTTATCTTCTTTTACAAACATGAGATAGTTTCATCAAGAAAGTCCTAGTTCTATTCAGTTGGGTTTACAACTGCATACAAGTAAAATCTACCCGCATGGATGCAGAAAACTACTCATTGTAAACGGTGAACATAAAATGCCTGCAACGGCGCGCGTCGCACATGCTATAGTACCTCGCTTACGAATTCATTCATGACATAGTGATAGCGTAAAATAAAGTTATTATAGAATAGTTTACCACTGCACACTTGCACAGATACACATCAATTTCTACTAGGTATTTATTACATATCCACAATATATCTTATAATAATTTTAAGAAAGCTGAAACCAAAAAGATCATCACCCCCTTTAAAATTTGACGACGACCTATTCAATCTGTGGTATTTTTAAACATAAGTGATTAATACTAGTTAAGGACATCTAGTGACAGGTGAAAGGTCCGGTACGTAGTACTCGCAACCGGCGGCAGGGTGCGTGTAAGATCAGATGTATGAACGTAAACGAAGCAAAAGGAGTATGTAAAGATCGTAGCAGGTGGCGTTCTGTAGTTTCTGCCTACCCCCATAGGATGTATGTATAAGTAGTAAATTATTATAGTAAAAAAACCACCTTACGGTATTTAAACCCTGTTTTTCTATTCATTTACAAAAATCAATACGGAAAATTTGCACACCGTAAACGAATTCCTCTCACTGATAGCACAGCTTCTGTGCACAGAAATTTAAATGCCGATATCTCACAAAAGATGCTGCATCCGTACTGCAGCCGCTCTTAAATATGCACTCGTTTAACTCAAGAGGTTTGGTTCATAGCGTCGTATAAATAGCATTGCGCTATAAATAGCATAGTGCTTTTAGAAAGCTGTCGTAAACGATACTAAGCTCATTTTTTGACAGCTTTGTTTAAGAATTAAGATCTGGAATATGTTAGGTGGCAGTTCTCATCTGCTTTACTGAAAATAAAGTCACTGCCCCAAACATGAAAGTTATTCCATTTATTCCATTTCAAATTATGAAACGAAGTGCATTTTTTTAGTCAATAACGGCGTCAACCCTTAAAGAAAATTATTGAAACAATTTTCAATCAAACCTTAACTCATAGGGCAATTAATGAAAGTAGAAAAACCACCGATATAGCGTCCTCTTAAAATCCTTTTTGTTGTTTATTCCGTAACAATAACACAACACAATTAATTATTACGTTTTAAATTTTTCAAGGTTTACTCAAACTATTTAAAAAATAAAATTATGTATTATGTAAATTACAGCTGAACTATTCATTAAAATATAATTTTCAGCCTTCTGTTTAACTTTTCTGATAGTTTCTTAACTTCACAGTTTAAATTAATGCCACTGGCATATGTATGAATAATATTTTCAGTATGTAAGGCAGGCTCAGCGAATTGTAACACCAACAAACAGTTTGTCAAAAAAAACTTCTGAATTATTTAATAATCTTGAACGAACTCTGAACCTTAAAGCTTGAATGAAAGCCTGGTAGCACGTCATCTAGCGGCGATTGGCGGAACTAACAACATCGCACAGTTTTCGCTACGGCCACCATGCGCCAGTGCGAATTGCACTCTAGCGGAATATCGGAAAACTACGATGTGGCTACGATGTGGCTACACTAAGTCACGGTAAGTCACGGTTAGATGTAGTAACTGCCGCTAGATGGCGCTGTTCAGAACGTTCCATCTATGCAGTCTAGATGGCGCTCGTATAGCCAGCGGGAAACAAGTTCTGCCTGCAATATAATAAATTCATAAAGCGAGATTTTCTCTCATGTTGCCGCAAACTACATAAACGGGAAGAACTCAGTCTTAATAAAAAATATAGGGTAAGACTTGATATGATTCGCTTTTGCATAGAGGCATTGCGTTAGTTTAATTATTTTATATCATTTAATGAGCTCGTATAGGTTAATAGCTATATTTTAGTGTAAAGATGTACCTCCTTACTTAATTAAGTACAAAATATACTTCAAGATATAGTTCAAGATTTAAAACTTCTGCTTTACGTTATTGCATAATTAACACATTTTCAAAAAACTGAAGTAGGTACCTAGGTATTCTGAAATCAAATTGGCGACCAGCACCGGTTGCGAAGGCACACCAGTTTTAAAACTACAATGTCAGGAATAAATAAATTATTATTATACTTTTTTGGAAGTACCTATTTACTGATGTGGCGGTAGATACTAACATTTCTACAATACCGCATCAATCTGATTTGTAATATCTGAAAAAATCGGGACTTTCTCGAAATTTGGCAACCGTGAAAACTCAAATTTGGAACATTTTTAAAAGGATATTTGAAGCGAATAAAAGTTATTCCGTGTCGTTTAGGCATTCAAAACTAAATAAATTGTTTTGAATCTGCGTATGTACCAATGTTACTTTTGCAAATTGATATTACTCTCGTACTTTCTGAGTTTATCGTGGACATTACTGACATTGGTAAAGCGAGCAAGCGTCCTTCTTGAGCAAGCGTGGTGATCAATGCTCGTGCCTCGTTCTCTGTATGATTATAGACCTTTGCCCTGCAGTGGCAAAATAATAGAATAGTATTATATACAGGCTGGATTTTTGAGACGGGGCCATAAGCGCTGGTACTGTAACCGTTGTATCTACAGGAAAACGGTCTTAGGAGACTGTCCTTAACTTTTTGAGATATTATAATATGTATAAAAAGATTTTTTTAAATACAGCAATAAAATGAGCAGATTTCACAAAAACTTTTTTTTTGCCCTTCAATCCTGTGTCTTTATAAGGATCAACAGCTCCATTGCTTAAGCACTAGAAATCTCAGAAATCACAAAAAATCTTTTTCCATACTTTTGGCAAGAAAGAAACTCCAACTTACTTTTTTATGATGGACAGACTAGTCGAAAATAAAAATAAAACATGAAAGGATATCTTTTGATACGGTTTCATAATTAATTGACGCAACCAAATTATCACTACGAGCCTACGACTAGCCAGGAAACGTGTGCTACGGAAACGCTACGGCGTAGCTCGTAGCAAGTAATCGAGTTACCCACAAACTTCCTGCAAAAGTGTCCTTTCACTGTTTTAATCTGATTAACTAAGTAGAAAATTGGAAATATCGTTGACGATGAAATTATGTTCAATCGTCCGCTGCAGGCAGAGCTAAAAATAAGAAAACTTAAGACATCATTTTAATATATTTTAGAGCAACTGGTTTTTTATTTATTTCCTTTGTTAACACTTATTTTTGAGAATGCTAGTTAACCTGTAATGTGTGTGTCCGAGTTAATTGTTGTCCTATACGTAAGATATATTATATTTCTGTAAACAATTTATATCTTAAGTATTAGGTAACAATGTTGAAGCAGCTGTTGGTAAACCTTTACTAATAAATAAACAAATAATGAAAATATAGTAGTTATAGTAACAATATGATATCAGGACTAATAAATTTCAAAGAAAAGTTGTAAAAATTAATTGTTCCGTAACAAAAGATACACCGAGGTAGCGTTTCAACCATCTTGGCGCTTTTTTTTGGCGCAGTGGTTACAGTGTCTTGTGTGTACATAGTACGAAGATTTCAAACATAAAAACAGAGATCTCAAAGGATTTTTTAGATTACCTTATAGGATTTGGGTAATGAAGAAAGACATTTTTTTTAATGATACCATGAAAAATAAATAATTGCAAGTTTATGGTTTTGGAAGAGGACTTCATTTCCAAGATTTGTAATTGATGTTACCAAAACCGACGTTAAATCGCATTTCAATAATTAATGTAAAGAATTAATTAATTCATTGGTTAATTTACCACCTCAATCTTATTTCCGTTTATTTGTTTATACTATCCATTGATCAAAATAGAACTGTTTGCTTTTAACTATCCTTTGTTCAGTCAGCCAATACTGTCCGTGTTCTCTACCCATCGATTGACTACGCCTTCTCTCAAAATACTGAATTTAACTCATTCTTTGAAGAAACACCTTATCCATTAATATTTATGTAAACGTCACGATAACGTGATAGATCACATGCACCGCAATCTTTTTAGAAATCAAATCGATCTGACTATCAATGATGGGCGTGGGCCTCCCACAAAAATTGCCATTATGTAAACATTTATCATAAGAAGCGCTATTTCGTTACGTATATACAATTACTTTAACAAAATCAATTTCAACAATAAGTTTTCATTGCACAAGACTGCTCTCAAACATCCAAGGAAACCGATTGAATGCCAGCAATGCCGCACAGGATCAAAACCGCGTCACGGAGCGCAAAATAATTCGAGCTTAGCTGGAGTTGTAGGCAGCGTGGCGCCTCGCCTGCCAAGGTTGGGGGCGCAAGTAGTGGGGGGACCGGGGACCCACCCCGCGACTCCGGGAATGATACAGCAGTGCGACGCTGTCACAGGGAGAGGGCAGACGCCGCGACGCCAGCGCGTCCCGCTTTCTGGGTCAGTAGGGATCCTCCTTAAAGAGGCAGGATGATAACGATGCCAGCGATTTAATCGTGTGTATGAAAGGGAACTTAATGTTAGTTAGTTTGTAATGGTTATTAACTTTATCATATTACGCTGATTCGCATACATGAATATTTGAACAGATTCAGAATTTGCTTAGATATACAAATAAGTATAAATTGTGGGCGCAGATATGAAATGTTTATTATGAAAGGGCTGCTAATGGCAATTTAGACATACTAAGATTTTCAGTGTGTAAAATAGTACCTTTAGTAGCGGTAATAACAAGATTGCTAATTCCATTTAAAATAAAGAAACTAAGTGAAATAAATTACACTAAAATGGCTGAATGACAGATGTACTATACTTACAATACTTGAACTACCTATGTGCATTGTTTATTTATGCTTGTCGTTATGCCATAAATATACATTTTTACTTCGAGAATTAGTTGTTGTTAATGCTTCGATAATATACAGCGCAATTTGGCAATTGCGCTGTAAAATAACAACCAGAATAGGGGAGACCGAGGGGAGTTGAAACAATTTTGACATTATTCGTCGTACACAAAAATCTATTAGCTAGAATTATACGATATTAGTACCAATCGATAGCACATTTCTTTAACTATTATATGAGACCAACAAAAAAAGCGTAAGTATGAATGCTACCGCGAAAATTTAACTTAAACGTGACAAGTCATTCTGTTTCAAATCCCCTAATACCGAGGTAAGTTGAAACAAGGGTCGAGGGGAGTTGAAACAGGTATTAATTTTGGAGAACTAGGGTTGTATATTAGAAAAAAACTATGAAATTTAAAGGGTTTTATTAAAAAATAAAAATCTAAAATGAACATACATATTTTTAAGTAATTTCTACTCAATTTATAACGAAACTAACCCTATTTTAATTTACATTAAAATAAGGTATTAATTATAAGGTATTATTTATTATTATTTATTTATTCGCAGAGTATCTTTTCCTCTGAAGATGTAAAAACGGTCTTTTCTGGGTATTCTACAGTCGGAGGAGCAGTCGTTTCATGAGGGTCATAAGCCTTTTTTTTCTTAATGTACCTGTACAGACGCCAGCACTTCAAGCTACTACAATCTGTCAAATTTATTTCATAGATTTTCAACTTTATCGCTGAAGTGTAAGGTTCAAATTTGATTGGGAAAATTTTACAGTTTTGTCTGTACAATGACGTATGGTTGAGGTTATAGTTGGAGGCAGCATCCCGAAGACTTTTTTAGCGCAATATCACCTCATCTGCCGCGAGATCATATATTTCTCGGCTCGCCGTACCTCTGTCAGTTTTTCTTTCGTAGTCCGTAGGTATGCTAAAACAAGAAAAAGCGAAACAAAAAGTTAACTACCTACACCATATTAGCAAATCAGTCATACAAAAGAGCACCGAGGAGAGTTGAAACAAGCTGTTTCAAATCCCCTCAGTAACAAAAATCGTTCCACCCGTTAGAAAATTACAACCTAAAAGCAAACCACAAAACAATGACTTGCACCATCACTATTCATTCAATCCTTAGTTAATGAGCTTTCGAAACATACATAACACAAGCCAAAACACTAACACATTATCAAACTATAGGTAGCTAAAAAAAACGAACAAAACTTACTTTTCGTGTTTTTTTTGACATGGGTGTCAGATCTCCACAACCGCAAGCCTTGAGGCGTAGACGCATACTGAGGGGCCCGCGGGCGGTGGGGCACGGCTAAACAGCGTTGTTGCCAACTCGATAACGGTTATAGATTCCGCGCAATTGACGTTGTTTCAACTCACCTCTGTTTCAAAACCCCTCGGTCTCCCCTACTACCAGCAGTACTCAGTTTTAAATATTTTGCGCCCGCGCAGTAAATGACGGGTTGTGACTTGCAACACGGTCAACTTGCGGGTATCCGGCAGCCGGATATTCAGCGGTCAATCCTACCGATATATCCATGTGTATACATTTCATATTTTTTTACTTAATATTAATATCCAGTTCAAAGATTAACGTTCCATTGTTTCCTGTTAATAGGATTAATTCGTTTGTAAAATAGCGAAATTGCTGCAGGATGTGACATTATCGCTATCGGTCATCGTCAGCAGACAGATATTCATGTTACTGTGTGTTTGTCACTGATAACGTCTACTCGTGTAGCATTCTACTAAAATATCCAAACCATTATTTATACATGAAAATCTGATACATTATCGATAAATATTAGTCGAGTAATGTTTTACTGATATTACTGAAACACGCCTCTGCCAAAAACCTAATAACCGCATTGAGCATGCTTACTTGGCACCACGTCTCGGTTCTGCTGACGCACTTTGCGAAGGCCCTGCTTGAGTACGACCTTCGAAATATTGTTATCTTTTCTCTTGTAAATCGTTCGCGAATAGATAAATTAGGTCAATACGAAACTATAATTGACGTATTCAGGAATTTCTATAGTGTTTAAAAACTAAAATGTCATATCTACTAAAACCCACAGGTTTTACTTGAATTTTACTTTAAAAACTAACTTATATTCCATAATTGAATCATTCAATAAATTAACAAAACCATCATAATTATTAGTTTTCTTATTATGTAATAAAAGATTTTCTATTTATTATACAAACTCAGGGAAATTAATTGCTAAGTAAATTGACTACCAACTTAAATTGTTCGTATATTCAAATCACAACTGTCATTCTTACACGGAAATTTGTCGTACTGTGTCAATTTCCTAAACAGTTCATTTCCCTGACTGCGACCGTACCAGAATTATCATTACTCAATCCACCGCAGTTCTTCCCCTCTTCTTATTACAGCCATCCAGCAGGCCCGAATAACAACCAAACAGATAACAGTTTATCATTAAAAATAAATAATATAAGTACGTATCTACAACCTCAGTAGTTGTACACTGCAGTTTCATCAGTCGGTTGGCTGACGCAGCTGAGCGGAAAAAGGAACAAGCATTAGGTTCGAGTGTATTTGATCTAGATAACTATGTTTTATCTCACGTTTTGTATTATTATAAAGATTAAAATCACTGTTGATTTATTTTGTGTGGTTGATAAATAGTATGGGCGTGGAAAGATCGAATTTGGCTAACGATATCGTCCCTCTGTGTTCACTTACATCAGAGCAGCATCTTCATGTGTCCGGATTAAAATTACCATAATAGATTCTATCTGTTTATTAGTTTATGTTCACTTCTTATTTATTTATTTGGCCCCTCAACGACTTGCTCACTTAAACTTACACATACAAAAATCACATACAGTTTTAGGTATTGTGAATTCATCACTTACAGAAGTGCACAGCACTAGTAGAGAATTTAATGATTACAGGACGTTTTATTTATTGTTAGTTGATTTAGTTACAAAATAAAAATAGAAATTAATTATGTTCACAACTACGATGAAATATTTAACAAAAAAGACCTAAAAAGAAGGAAATGGAAGTGGATACAATTTTATTAATAGGCGGCTTGTGTCGCACTGAGGTCTTGAGACTCCGAGCTGGTTAAAAGTCGCGTACGTAATTGACGAAAAGGGTTAGAGAAGATGTCGATGCTATGGTTATTAATATAAAATTGTATTGGAAATTTCTAAAGTGGAGATTCCGTATTATATTAATAGACAACTCGTTTTCCAAAGCTATGCAACAAATATAGTTAATCACAAGAATAATCGTTGCATCTAAGGCCGTAAGGTTGTAAGGCTGTAATTCTGAGTAGGTTTGTAGCTCTGAAATAATGCTGAGCGAATATAACGGCGTCGTCAGGTGTGACGTTATCACGCAATATCACAAGTTGATACAAGTTAAATATAATTAAGTAAATAGCTGTGAAAATAACACCGTAAGAAGTATCATAATGTTCCATGTTGGTAAAAGATATAGTTCACAAACTTTTTGGAAGAAACTGAGCCGAAACGTATATATGGAGGATATAAATATCTGTTCTACTCCTTTCACTCTTTCTGATCAAGAATAGAGTTTAGTTGCTTTCAATATTACCATATTCAAGAATAGAGCCCTGTAAATCTCTCTATATCTGCCGTTACCTAAGTATTCAAATTAAACTACGACCTTACAAAAAGCCAAGAACCGCAGTTGGAGGAACACGGCGTGCATATTTCGAGCTGACATTTAAAACTAAGCCGCTAAACACAGCCCGTAGTGGCCCTTCATTACTAGGGAGGCCCCGTGGCCGTGCAAAGAGGACAGAGGCCCATTTTTCGACCGAAAATAGGGCATCCCACCGCGCCGTGACGTCATCCAACCTGCAGTACAGTGCCGCGACAAGCAGACAGCGCGGCAGTTCGATCCCCTTTGAATTAGCGATATTCTGTAAACGACTATTTGGAGTAAATAATGTCTTCCAGGATGATAGATTTTAATTATATTTAGAAGGTGTTACTTTAGTTTCTATTATCCAAATATTGTTTCATTTGATTAAAACATACCTACTTTTTCTTGTAGCATAAGATCATAAATACATTTTCTTTAAAACAAGCGATATCCCCAGTTTTATCAGGAACAGCGTCCAAACACCATTCCACCGCAGTCCCGAGAATATTTTAACGATTTCACAATACCCTATAATAATTGTGCTGTCCCAGATGCAAAATAATCCTGCAGAGCTTATTTATAATGAGGCCAGGCTCCAGGAAAAAGGTCAAGTTGTTACTTGCAGCCTTGCAACAACTAATAAGGCTGATTGGTAGGTTACTTGGTCCTTGAAACTAATATGCATGGCTTATATCCAAGCCTTGAGACTCTGGAAAATGAAGCAAAATATTCTTTATAATATTATTATATCCAAGAAATTGCAATTGTGTATAAGGTTACGTTATCACGACTCAGGGGAGTTGTATTTATTTATTTTCTTGTGCATCGCTGCAAAATAAATAAACAGACAGACCTGTCATAAACAAACCTAAGCGGCGATCACCGTACATAATCAGCCTATAATGTTTCCACTGCTGGGACACAGATCTCCTCTTTCTTTGAGAGGGAGTGGGCCATACTCCACCACGCGGGCCCAGTGCGGTTTGATGGATATCGCAAGTCCTCGATTTTTTGTTGTAGGACATGCTGGTTTCCACACAATGTCTTTTCCTTCATCGTTTTCGCGATCACGTTATCTTGAAGCAAACTATAATGTTTTTATAGTAATTACTGAAAATTATGCATTTTGCTAGGAAGTTTAGTTCGGACATTACAGATTTTTGACCACCAACTATATACCTACTCTTGTACTAACAGTAAAATGATGCCGTACTATTCTCATGGTGCACACAGCACAATGCTTCCAGCTTATGAGTATGAAACTTTAACTAGATAAACAAACATTCGCATACATTTTTAACAATCATGAAATGAAATCTAGCGAAAAATGGGAGGCTGTCGCGAGTCGTGTCCCCACAATGAGAGTCTTTCATAAGGCTGTGATAGCATAGATAGTGTCGCGGAGGGCCGTAACAAGCGGATGGCCGCCAGTATGCGGCCACATAAAAGCCGTGTTTGCACTACCCACGTTCGATAAAAGGCCTCAAAGAGTCTCCGAGCGCAGATTGCATGCTGCAATGTTGTCGCGGCGTGTCGTGGGTAGTTTCGAATCAAGTAGATATTTGAGTTGAGAAAATACAAAAGTTTGAAGTTAGAACAAGCAATGTTTGATTTTTGTTTTGTTTGTGTCCGTTTTGTTGACAGTTAGTATGGCTATTGCCCATCTAGTGTATTATCTATGTTGCTAATCTCGTAAAGAACGTAGGGTTTCTCTTGTAGAACTAAAATAGTTTTAAAGATACTTCTCACGAAATCAAACGAAGTGCTAGTTTCCTATTTATAAATAAAATCCAACATAGTTCCTACTCAGACACAAATCCAATTTCCGTACTATCTCATATTTCCATCGGCTGTGTATGTAATATTACGATTCCTTGCGACTGGAATCAGCTTCCTCGCTCCAGAATTCAAAAGCGATTAATCTCCATACGATATAAGTTATGTATGTCACGACGATGTTCTACGGATGCACTACCAAGGCGCTCGATGAATTCCGGAGCACCAGAGTACCGGAACATTCACCTCCTGTGATAGGAATTCTCTCCAGCATTATCGGTGAAACACAACGATTTGCGACACAATCCTAGAATAATACTATGAATTTCTGAAACCCATTTAGTCGGAATTCGGCATTCTCCGAGTGTTTGATGTCACCATTAGTGCAACTGTGTTATGCGGTTTCATGTGACTTTGGTATCATGTAGAATCTTGTGCCTGTTGGATAGCTTCAGTTTCCGAGAAAATTATCATACGGTTTATAGTTTTGCAAAATGTTTAGCAAATTAGAACCTGTTACCTTTCATAGCGTAACGGCTGAACGGATTTAGATGAAAGGCATACGAATAGGCCATGGCCTGGGTTAGGACATAGGATACTCAGAATCCCGGTAGCACGTTCTTGTGGGATATTTTCCGACATCCACGCGGGCGAAGCCGCGGGTAAAAGCTAGTTACAATATATAATAGAACACAATTTAAAAGTACCTGGTGTCTACCTCCAAAGAAAAAAGCATACTTAATATAAGTTTATCAGCAAAATAAAACTCAGTACAAAAAGCTTTTGCTCGAACAGATACATTTCAGTCGGGTCAATCCGCAATACGCAAGCCCTGCGAAATCGCAGCGCGGCGGCACCCCCGTGCGGCCCGTCACACACCATTTTTACTCCGCCACTAACAAACAGCCTTATTTCTGTCCACAACTTACTCAATGAACCCATACGAGGTCATAGAACATCTAAAATTATTTCCAAATCTCCCCCATCGCAGTTACTGTCGCCTAAAGAACTATATTTGATTGAAGTAGTCGTTGAGTGTCAGCTGTTTGGGGGAGGAGGCAGTAGATAAAGTAATATTTTATGTTACAAAGAGTTTGGGGAAATGTTGGCTCACTTTCGTATTTTCCTGCGCTAAGACTTGACTATCTGCGGTGGGTGTTACGTATCCCCGAAAGAACTCGTTCAGTACTTAATGGTATCTTTAAATAAATCTGTGTATTAAGGGTTAACACTCCGCTTCTATTTTTCTAAAATCAAGGTGAATGTTAGACAAGATCAGCTATAAACAACAATACTCAATGAAGGAAATATGTTTCCAAGGTCTACCTCGGTAGGGAATGCAATATCTCCACGAACAAAAGCATCGATTCGATCCTGCGTAATCCCGAGTGGCACTGACACACTTAAGTCCAGCCCGGTGGCCCCGCTGCCCTACTTATGCCGTAAGGAGGGAAAATACCACCACCATTTACTTTCAATGAAGATACGTCATTAACAACGTTTCTTGTTATTGCAGTATTTTCTATTACGTAATAAGATTTATCATGGACGAAATTATAATAAATAAGCATTCAGGTGAAATGGCATTCTATTTGTCCATTCTTCTCGCGTTTTGTGCATCGCGCACGCGCAATGATATGAGCGCATATTTTGAATTCCGCAGCGGTCAATATATAGGCTTAGTATAGGTACCTTGCATCTCACCTTTGAATTTTCTATGTTGCCTACATGATGGAAATAAATGAGAGGTGAGGCGCGCCCGAGACGTCGTCATAAGGTATTGGTCGTCGATAGAGAGGGTGATATTACATGCGTTGGGTGTAAAGGTCAGGTGGTATCACGTGGAGCTGAATTATTTGTTGAAAGGGATCGGTTTTCTTGTGTGTTTTCTATTGTGGAAAAATTTGAGGCAATATTGCCGTAGACTTCGTGCAATGTCTTTGTCAAAGGTGTTATATTGTGTAGCGATTTAAGTAACTTGTTACTTTACATTTCTACTGTTCACGAAAAGTCAAAAATGATTACAAAGTTCCGTCTGATGAAGCCGTGTGAAATATCCACATGATTCCGTCGTGGCAAGGAAAGCACATGTCAATCTCGAGTCTGTACTACACGTGTAGTATAGGTGTTCTATCCACTTAGGCAGGGTCGGGTTGCTTGATTAATTTCCCAAATTGCATCCAGCACAGCGGAGTCTGGCCCCGCTGGATCGCGTTATGTCACCCCGAATCTCTGACCTGACTGCTAACTACATTATGTACCTACTTACTCGTAGATATTATGTAAGCACAGCATTATAATGACACTATACAGAGCTTAAATCTCGAGTTTGTTTCCTCCATGAAAATATAACAAGAGAGCTCCATAACGACTTTCTTATGCAGCTAGCAAACGAGCAAATTGTCTTTATTATTTATACTTTCTCCAACATTTGCATATTCGATCTGTCTCGGCTTCCACGTCTGTTTATAAGAAATGCAGTCTACAGTCGTTGCATAAAAGTATACCTATCGTAACGATTAAGTGTTGTCGACTCCACATGAAGGCCGGGATACTTGGCTCAAGTTGCACTCCCGAGCCGCAGCAACTTTTGATCTAGATTGGTGAGTGAACCGGAGGCACCCAGTCTGCTCTGCCACGTTGTGCACCACTTGTGATAGTACGTGCAGCCGACACACTGTGGCCGCTCCACGCCGTGCCGCGCCGGACGCTACTCACAACACGTACAGAATCTGCAGCCCAATGTAAACCCTTCTTATATAACTACTCAAGCTTTACCATCTCTAATACGAATCATGCTTCTTGCTTTACCTAATGAGTAATCTCATACATCGTCAAACCCGAAACGCGTCCCTGTATCATTTGCGCGTAGCCTCGTCGACGACAGACATTGGAAAGTGAATTAAATTCCAGCTCGTAATAATAAGGGCAAGGAAAGCGAATGTTTTCCTAGGAAGTGGTGTGTAGGGGGTTGCGTGTGACGGTGCGGCGGTGCGGCGGTGCGGCGGTGCGGGCGTGCAGCGACGCGGCGTGACGCGCGCGTGGCAGGCGCGGGCCGCGCCGTGCGCTGCGGCGGTTGGCGGCCGGTGTCGATACGCGTGCGGCGCGGAGCGCGGGGCGCGGGTGCTGCGCGCGGGGTGAGGGAGGGCCGGGAGCGCGGGGCGCCCGGGAGCACGCACGCGCGCCCGCTCCAGTACTCTGCCGTCGCGCCGCGGCGATACACTCGTAGGCCCGTGCCTTGCGACCGCCACGCGGATCTCCGCCGAGACATGACTCGCCGCACCCGGTGAGGTGCCTCCGCACGCGTCCCGATTACGCATTACGTAAGGAACCGTCGCCGACGACGCTCCGCCACCGGCGGTCGCCATACCAAACATATCCAAAATATATATCGAATCGTTCTCACATAATCACCGTAATACTAGTTAACGTTAGTCGTCCATCGACAGCGATAAAACTTCGCGCGGCAGAACGCGCGCTCGGGGCGGTCAGTTGCGCAGGTCGCGAGTAGTGCGCGGTGCGTGAGGCGGCCCGGCCGTCGGGCGTGCCGCAGTGTCGCGGGCGGCGCGATGCGACCGCGGACCCGCGCACCGCTCTAAGCACATTATGAGGAGTGTTGCGGGCCAGGATCGAGCGTAGCGCGGCAAGCCAGGAGCGAGGCTTGGCATGGCGCGCTCGTGAGGTGGCGGGGGCGGCGCGCGCCACGAGCCGGCCGGGCGGCGCCGCGGGCCAGCCGGCCTCTCCGCCGCGTCCCCGCTGCAGCGCACCAGCTCCGAGCCGATGACATATTGTCGTTGAGCAGCCACCATTGCTCGCATAGAGTTGGTCGAGAAATGGGGGCTGACGCCTGTCCTCAGGCCGAGGCAGGAATGCCCCCGGGCCCCAGAGGAAGGTGGAGACCAAAGGTACGTATCGCCAGTAGCATATAGAGTCACAGCATCATCGGCCTAGAGTCGCGAGGCAGCTACGGGGGCGGCAGCTATTCGTCGGTCGTAAAGTGGTTTGCGGTGAGGATGTGTCCCGCTGACGTCACAATACATGTGCGGTGTTGCGCCGGCGGCACACACCCGCGCGTGCTGCTCGCCGCACGCGCTGCTCCGCGCGATGGACTACTTCGATATGTGCTGGTGAGTCGGGGGCTGCAACAGACGTCGCTACTAACACCTAACACTTGCGACCTGACATCCGGTGAGTGCCGTCTTAGGAATTCCATTAATTTCCGCATCATATCTCACGTCCGACCTACATTTCAACGGCGTTTTCGCATTATTCATACATCTCCGTCACAAAAGACGCTCGCACGCCTCAAGACGTTAACATCGTCGTGACTACAATATACACCGTCGTAGTACCTGAGATACTTCGTTCGCTTTCCTCTTGTTTCCGTACATAGCTTTATTGAATTCCAGGCGATGTTTGTATTGATGGGTGTTCTCACTGCGGCATTGCTCGCTGGGCAGTCAACGAGACAACAACAGATCGTTTGTCGACACGATCTCCGGGAGCTGTAAAAATATCGATGATTGAGGTCGTAAACGTAACGCGCTGGATGCTGCAGACCGGCCACACTCTGCGGGATTACGTTCGAATTACAGCTCTCAATCGAGATCAATAAAGATATTATAATAACAAGCATGAGTCACGAGAACTACGCCGCGTATTATGCGCCGATGAGCCAGTCATCGGAAATGATTGAGTTAATGCGCCATGCATTACTGTGATTATTTGTTGATGTCGCACTAGCGCCAGCGCGCGAATAGGCGCGACTGCGGGACGCACTATACACTGACAACATTTTATAATGTAGTTCATTTGTTGTGGATAAAACAATCTCAAAGCTCCAACAGACGGCTAAACGCAGACATTGAAATATAGGTCATAAAATAGGTTTAGTAGACAATAAATTTTTCAATCAAATTGATATATGTATGTGGATTACTTTATAGTACCTAAGCTCGCAAAAATCTATATCAATTAATCTTTAGTTGTCGATACTCATTTTACGAGTGCTCCATTTGATAACTTTGAATTATCGCAAACTGTAGGACGTAAAAGCAAATTATTTGAGATTATTGAGTTTATATTCCAAGTTGCTTCTATCCGTTAAAGCCAATAAATTGTCGGAGTGGCGTTTGGAGCCTGCGGGCGGTGCCGGGCCGGCTCAGCGGCTGTATCTCCTTGGCTGCATGCTTCGCTCCGGATTACCGCTCGTGGCTACTCCGCTCTCTGCTCGCTTTGCTCACTACTTCGTTTGATTCCATTTTACAGCTGACTTCAACGCAGTGGGTCTTACAATCGTCAGCCACTGCGGCTGTCCTTGCATTTATTATTATAACATCTTCACTAGCAGCAGTAGTGACTACTATTTCATACGCATTGATTGTATATGGCCTCGATAACATGTGTTTTAGAAAAAGATTGATGTTCTATCGACGCGGAACGCGAGATGATTTGCCGAATTTCAATCGCAATATTAAAAACGTTCGATGCTTCCGTTATTTTGTTGATGGAAGTTATTATGAAGCTTAAAGAGTGTTCTATGATATTAAGGATAACATGCGGAGAGGAATATGGAGAGTAACGTAAACGTTTCAAACTATGTTGATTGATACTGTGTATATTGCTATAGCTCGCCAACAATATGTTACAAATGCTTTTATTGTTATATGTTTATGAAGTACGGCAGTTAATTTGATGAAGGGAAAGAGATCATAAAGAACTCACTCCAGTGCAAGACGCAGGATATGCAGGCAACTTACTCAATCCAGTGCGTAACTGACCATCTACGTTTACTTAATGACAATCAAGTGCTCAGACTATATAAGGTTTTCATCGATAAGGATATAATTATTTAAAATAATGGTGATTTTCCATGGAGATAGCAACATTCGTCATTATAACCATATAAAAGTATTAATATTTATTATAAACTAGGTATTAAAGTCACTAGCACTCATTAATCAAAACGATAATGTTTTATCTAATTAAGTTAATGAGCACACAAATGAGCGTAATAAGAGCGAACAGTCGTTGGATCCATTACGTGCCGTTTATTTGCTCGTTCCGAGTCGCCATCAATTAATAATAATTAATAGATGCTGGGGCTAACGCCGTCACCCCTCACCCACCCCCAAAACCCATTTCTGCGCATCTGCGCATAGTCTAAGCCATCAGATATTGAAACCGGGCTTTCTGAACCAGTTCCATCTGCAGATGCACAGAACAAAAGTATTGATCCTTCACGAGATAGTAAAATCACGAAAGGGAACGACATTCCATCCTCCTTCCCATGAGAATTACAAGACAAAGAAAAGCCTGTCTAAACCCATATAAAAGTACTTGCATGACGTGGGACCCTCTTTGTGCGAACTTTTGTTTCATTTCGCCACTCCGCTGAAGTGAGTGACTAACATATAAACAGTTTACGCATTTGTTATGATTAAGGAGGTTGCATACGCCGCGTCTGAACTGTCGGAATGAACCTCATGATGTATGGACTCTTCGACCCGACTTAATGACGAGGGACGGAAAAAAATGCATAAATCTTTCAGACAAAACTGAAGAGAGACGAGAAACCGCATAGTCGTTCAATAAAGTCTGGAGTTTTTGGCGTAACCATTCGCCCAAACGAGGGAACAAAGTTTCGTTCGAACGTTCCCTTTGAGTCAATAATTCAGTCGGTAAACACGCTTATATTCGACACAAATTCAACTGTTCTCAAAATCGCTTGAACAGAACAAACAAGTCGTGGCAACAATGATCACTATGCACAACTCCACATCATTGCCTGCATGCCTCATTTTGCGAAATTCCAGCCATCCTAGATATTATCTAACTCTCCGCATTGTTCCGCATCCAACGATGTAGCAAATGTGCCAACGTAATCGAGTTTGCTCCTTTTAACTCGATTTCCTTTGAACAATCGCTGGGTCGCCGCTTTCAGAAGGAACAAGAAACCGCTTATAATGCAATCTACGATGAACAGTTACCTATGTACACGTATTTAGCGAACGGTGTACGTTGCTATTATATTTGCAAGTCTAAAAAAGTGACTGCGCTCCGCTACGACACGACACGACAGCAGCGCGACGCAACCGCGAGAGCCGGATCGTGTGCTCTCATTCATTTGTGAGCTTTTGTTTGTTTCTCTTACAAATGTTCGCAAAATCGCGACTTGAGCTCCTCCATATATTTTGAGACCGTTGTATATTTTCTTCCACCCTTCAACATCACTCTGGCATCTTCACGACGCGTTGTCTAACTTTTCTCTTTGGGGACCATCCGCTAAAGTTTGTTCTACTTATGTATGTTGATTTAAATATGCCGTGGTTTCGTTGTTTTCATACCCACTATACCTAGTCTGACAGCAAATATTTGCGTCATATCAACTCAAGTCGTGAGATTTCCCATTTATTTCTTAAAAGAAAAAATGTCCTTACCTCTTCGGAAGAGGATAGCTGAGTAAATTGTAACAGTACGATTCTGGAGCGCAATGCAAAATAAATAAGTAATGTCACTGGAGATTTTGATTTGATTTAATCTGACTGCGCCAGTAGACGCGGCTACATTTGATTTTGCAGTAAAGCGGAAACTGTGATTTAAATCCTTAACACAATTTCAATTCGCGGGAGTTAAATATAAATGGCGCTTGCTCTCTCAGCGGCGTTCGCTCTTCATTATCACGCTTGTGAGGGTTGTTTAATAAAGAGCAAAATGCAATGTCGAAATGTGAAAACGTTTTTTATTTACATATGAAGGGACGTCAAAAATACTAACTTCGGCCATTTGTCCACCGCCGCGTCACCAGGACGTCAACGAGAACGAGATGACGGCGCCGAAGTAGCGATATTTGTTAAAATGTTAAAAAACATCGTCCACAGTTACAATATTTGTAAATAGTGATACCATGTATCTATCAACATGAAAACAAACAACATAATTAATTTATCTGTTATTGCTTGTTTTAATACTTTATACCTATTGAGTATAGTAATTTAACGGTACAGGTGGAAATACGTCTTGCCTACAGTCTTTCAGAGTTGTGAAAGGCATTTGAAACACAAAGACAGTTCGAAACACAATAACATTTCCTGTTAAATAGAACTAAGACTTTGTTCACGTTTGAACGATCAGGGACTTGTTCCTGATCGTTCAAAGTGTCTCTTTGAAAAGCACGATCAAACAAATCGTGTTCCTTCGGCAACATGGCAACTGAAGGAACACGGGTGGGTTTTAGTCAGTAAGAGTCTGACACGCCCTCCCGCTCCACCCAGAGCGGGAGAAGTTATTTGATAATTTCCCACCCAAAAAAAGGTATGTATTCGTTTTATAATAACTATTTAAATAAAATTCGATGTTATTAATGTTGTGATTTCCTAGCTTTGCTTTAGCTATTTCAAATCTGAGTGTGGCATAATTTCAGAGAAAATGACCTAATACTGACAATAAGGGTGATTTTTGAGCGTAAACACCAGAATGTTTTTAGGTACCAACTTTATGGCCATTTAATAAAAAAACCTAAATAAATAAATCAAAATTAGGTTATTTCTTCACTCTTTTTGGACAAATAACAAAATACCACACAAACCTTTAAGCTGGATTTACATTACGAAACTAGTTGCGTAAACTTAGTTATTCATTGATAGTTTCATCTGGAAATCGATAATTATTTACACGTGAAACTATCAATGATTAACTAAGTAAATACGGCTTTTTGTTTTCACTACTGGAAGAAAAACAAGTCCATAATCGCCTGAAATCATGTTAGCAAAATGTCACCTATATTAGATGCCTCCAACTCCTAGTAAAACTAGAATCAATAATAAAATAAACAAAACAACAGCCTTAAGCCACAGTTCTAAAAAGAATTTAATCGATAGGGATAGGTACTGGCCGCGCGGCGACCTGGAACAACTTTGTAAATGAACAACGCAAACAAGAAGCCACCTTGTTAAAGGTTACCTACATTAATCTCATCTTGTGTCGGCACGAGATAGGTTATAGGGAACTGAAGCCGCTGTAAACAGATTAGCCGATCAGCGGGCTTTGCCGCCGCCCCGCCCCCGGTCACTTACCTAAGTCACGATAAGACCTCTGAACCAAGCCTTTATGAATAAAGAACTATTGCAGAACCTGTTTCAGAAAACGGTTAAATAAATTAATACTACGCTGAAATTCTTTTCAACATGGAAATACAAAATATGTAAAAAACAGTGGCACTCCGGGAGTGCCGACAGAAGTAAAAACTTGAACAATTTAATTGTGCAGGAAATACTTATAATGAGATGTCGGTAACGGTGTCGCGAGTTCAATTGAATGCCCAACGTGACAGATATAATGTTAAGATTAGCAAGTCAGTTCGGTGTCGGTGTCAAGAATTTCCCATTCCAAAAATCGCCAAACGCGCCTAAAGAAGTTTTCGCTTCAAATACTTTCTGACTCACTTAAATTTCAAACATAAAGCCTATGTCAGGGCTTTTTTTAAGAATCATTATTGACAAAACGTATACATCACCATTCTCCCGCCCTTATCTAAAACATGAACATAACACCCTAACAACAGCTTTTAACACTATCTATTAAAGAAAACTCTAACCATGTCAGCCGCTTGCGTCACTGACCCGTCTCCTGAAGATACTACCTGCTTTAATTAGAAATGGGTCGATCGTGTCAGTTCTCCCCTCGCGTTGTCCCAACATTCCGACCTCCTCTGCTTAATGAATAAGGCCGTACGTCATTAGCAGCTGCAAGATTAGCTATTACAACCGTGATATTACAAATTTGTGGCTGAAAATGTAGGGATATTGCATTCTACTTGGAGGTTTATGGAGTTTCCACTTTGACCATATTAGTATCATGAGTATTAGGAACGCCTAACCAATTCTTCGAACATTTTCTGGAGCTCTAAAAGATGAAAGAGCCTACTGACGACTAAATAAGCAATAAAAAGTACACTTCAACAGTGACGAACAATTAACCAATAACTGCTAGTAAAACACGAACACAAAATTATACATACAGTACCGACCAAAAGTCCATGAGCAATCTCACAAAGCAATAGAATGACGCTTCGGTTTGACTTACGACCTTCTTCTATAAGTTGTTACAATACTGTAGACACGCACATTACACACACACACTCACTTTGTCTGCAACCAATGACTAGTTCAATAATCATCATTCGTTTTTAGTTTCATTCGTCTTGTTCACATAAATATTAAAGTTTAGCAGGTAGACCACAAAAAACTAAGTAAATTATTTCGATTTCTGTGGGGTAGATGCAGTTTGTTACAAGTATTCAATTAATAGAACTTTGTTGGTTCGTGCCGTGATAATATTGGTGACGAGCATTTAGCGCAGTGTTGTGGTTATTATTATCAAAAAGCAGGCATAAAATATATTGAAGAGATCAGATCAGATCAGAGAATATTATTGCGCTGCGTAAAAGTGAAGTGAATATCTAATGAAACCGGACTAAGTGTGAGTGTTATCTATATATATAAAAATCAATTGCTGTTCGTTAGTCTCGCTAAAATTCGAGAACGGCTGGGCCGATTTAGCTGATTTTGGTTTTGAAATGTTTGTCGTAGTCCAGGGAAGGTTTAAACGGTGGGAAAATATGGAAAAACTCACGAAAAAAAAATTATGAAAAAAATTCACGTTCTCATACATTTTGTGTGGATCGGCTTTTTTGATATCTAGGTAGGGTAGGTAGGGTAGAAATTTTAAAATCCTAAACATGCTCATTCATTGACTGTTAGGCGGAACGAAGTTTGCTGGGTCAGCTAGTCATTTATATATTTCATATTTTACTAAACATAAATCTTAATCAAGGGTATTGTTGATAGAACAGAGGTATTGTTGAGACAGAAGATGCCTTTAAAGTTTTAAATTCATTGTGAGGTTTAATTCGATTAGTGAATAATAAATAATAAGGTATTATGTGTAATAAAAACAATGTTTTTCTTTGTTCTAGAGAAATACTGTGAGGGTTAAGCGATATGAGGAAGGGGCTTATTATCGAGTAGCAGCGACGTCAAATGGTGAATGAAACAAATGGTTTCATACCAACGAGACATTTTGCTGAATTATTAAAAACACGTCATTATGAACCGTTCGCCGTGCACTCTGAAGGCTTGCATCACTGAAGACCAGCTAGAAAACCGTTTTTGACCTTAAAATATTGACCGTACCAACTTAATAAACAACAGATTCGTTATTGCATGAATTTATGGTAGCGAATTTTTTAAGCACGTTTCAATAGGGTGTTTGTCGTATTTCTTGCAGATATACCGAAATTGTTTAATATTTTAGTAGTAGTATTATTTTAGGATTAAAATTTGAGGTTTAGTTTCAATCTTCTTTTCGTAAAGAAAATGAATACTTAAGCTTTAACCTCAATAACAACCAATATTTACTAAAGTCAAATAAAATGTAAAATAATTAATACAAATAAAATATAAACAAACTGCCCATATTTAACCTTAAAATTACCTATTCTGTAAGTAGTTTTTTACATTTTAAGTAGTCTAATATTCTTATTTATTACTTAATTACTTCGACCATGATCAAAGCTTAATATTTATGGTGAAAAAATCCATTAAAAATTTAAAATATTTCATAATTTAAATATGTCAAAATAATACAAACTGCTTCTAAGTTTCTTGACATCTATTTCACATCTTATTCAGCTGAAGTAATGATAAATAATTGTAGCAGTTTTTTAACTTATGTAAAATAAATATAACGAATAAACATATTTTTTTAAATTTTGTTATCATATATCACGCATTTTTTATTATAAAACCTTTATTGCAATAACAACATAAAAAAGCAGCAATATTTAAAAAATATTATTATCGAAAACAAAAATAATAATATTTGCAAAAAACCGCACTGTGTTTTACGAGATTAGAACCTGAGGCAGTTTGAATTCCATACCAACGCTTAACGCTTTCTGCTATCTGCACTTGTTAAGTTACTATCGAATTTTAGCAATGCCATTAACTGGTCAAGTTCACGCGCATAGTGCGTGTGTGCTAGCATGTTTAAAGCGACGGAAATATATTGTTGTTTCGTGTAGCGCAAAACTGCGTTATCTGTGGTGTGTGTATCGTGTTGCTTACACATACAAATGTACGAGCTATACCGCGTGTTCACAGCAATACGACTCTTAGCGTGCTCATGCACTTTTGAGCGCTTACTGTACATAGCTACTCCTACGAGCTTAGCACGTAGTATAAATATAAAAAATTACACTAAAAATTATTAAGCCCGAGATAAAAAATCATATCATTTATTAATACAGCTAAATAAATCCCGGTACACAGTATATTTGCGTCATAAGTCCGCTCACACGACAGCTTAGGAGATTCTGGCAGTATTCTAAGACCCGCTGCTCACGAATTGTCACGGATTGCCTACACTGTGTGATCAGTACATACCTACACTCAACTGTTCTACAACTACTTTTTAATTTTAATTCAGAATTATACAGCCGGGATGAAACAATACCCTGTATTTTCTGCGAAAAATAGGTACTCTCTCTCCCTAGTGATGCATTGAAAATTGTCTTTGTAATACACTTGTAAAGTTTAGTGTTTCCAATTTTCCAGGAAAATTCTCTATATTCCAAGAAACGATTATGTTCTGTATTCGAAAAATGATTTTCCATATACACCGGGGCGGGCCTAAGAAACGCTGGCATGACGATTTGAACTCGTTCCTAACCGATTGGCCGGAGAAGGCAAAGCATTAAGAAAATTTAAAAAAGATGGGAGAGACCTTTGCCCAGCAGTGGACAACAGAAGTTAACAAAAAAAAAATTAAAATGGGTAGTTATTCATTTTCTAATCAGATTAAGGCACTCACCCATCAGTCTGAGAAGCATAACAATATCAATGCTCGTTTATCTTATCTCACTCAAGTGACCTCAGACACAGTTGAATCTGACAATTGAACTCATTTGCTTTTAAAGTTAACATTAGTTACGGATTTCCACTCTTTTACTAAAGAAACAGAGCAACGGTGTAACTTTTAAGTACTTAAGTTTCTGAGTTTGGACGCTCATACCCTAGAGAAATTCTTCATATTTCTATCATGCATGACCTGGCGGATACATGGATAGTAAAACGTTATTACGACATTTTAAATGACTCATATTTGAGACTACTTAAGTGTCGGTTTTTTACACACTGAGAAACAATTTTTTTTAAAGGTAGTAAATTCTGGTGACCTTTTCATTTTGTTAACTTTTTAACACTGCTTTCAGGGCGCCATGTTGCAAATCTCTATTAAGACATTAATTATATGGTACTGCCTTGACAAATAATCAATCACAATCCGGAGAAAAATTTAAAGATAAAGTTCACAGATGTTTCAAAAACTAGGAACTTTAACTGACTTTTTCATTTTGTTAACATTTTGACACTGCTCTCAGGGCGCAATGTTCCAAGTCTCTAAGATAGATAACTATAAGGTATTGTCTTTACCAATAATCAATCACAATAACAAAAATTCCTAATTCGTCCTTCACCTGAAAAGTTTCCAAGATCAAATTCACAGTTCTGATAAAATTTTAGAATTTCTGCTGACCTTTTTATTTTGATAATTTTCTTCTCTAAGACGCGTTATGACCAGTCTCCTATAAGGAACTGAATGTCAACGTCAATCGTTGACATTCAGTTAAGTATAAGGTAGTGTCCACAACAATCATCAATCACAATAAGAACATTTCCTAACTCTTCCTACCTTCACGTGAGAAAAATCTTAAGTACAAGTGCATCCATCTTGACAAAACTTTACCCCAAGAGAAATATTTTAAAGTTATAACTTTTCCTGATTTTGAAATTAAAGTTATAAAGGAAATGAGAAATCACTCGTTTCGTGAAAAAATCTTTCAGAAATATAATTATTGACAGTGTTTTGAGTAGGATGTAGCGTGACGTTAGGCTGACAGGCCACGTCAATACGACGAATTAAAAATGGCGTTTCTAAAGATCGCAGATGAACGCGTGATATGTTTGTTTTTGTCTCAGCTGAGATTTGAATATGTTCGTGGAAGATCGTAAAAGGATCGTTATGGGAATGGTTGGATACATGTTTCTAATATACGTACATGTATGGTATTGGTATGACACTAGAAATAGAGGCATATTTTTGTGATAATCTAAACTAGCCCAAGCTCGAGCTTTATTCTAGAATTCAAGTTAACTCACTAATAAGTAATAACATAACAATTATTATCAAGAATGCACAATTCTTGATAACGCATTCCCATAACAATATCATCACATTATGACATCCGCCAAGCGAATACAAACAAACTAAACTCACACAATTAACATATTACGTAGGTGCTAGTCTCCGAAACAACTGAAATGATTTTAATGAAACCTTGAAAACATGCCGCCGGGTGCCCGACCGACATTGAACAAAAGCGCGCAAGCGTGTAATCTAAATGTGTCGCGAAGAATGCTCGCCACACACTGCACTCCCAAATTATGTAGCACGTAAGACAGCAATGAATATTGATCTTGGGAAAACTAACAAACGCCCTAATTCTGAACTTTCCACATTGTTAAATACTTACTCATAATATGACTCCAAAAAATACGACGAGTGAAGAATTGAACACTTATTCTAATATTAATTCTAGGATATTTTTGACGCTGTGCTATCTACGCGAATCCTACGATAAACTGCTTTTTTATTCGAATCAGGAAGCTGCTAACAAAACAAAAATCTTATTTGGTAATAGGATGTAATTTCTATAATATTTACATTACTAACTCTGCACAACGAATTTTTTTTTTAAACCTGTTTAGATTAAACCTTAAACTAGTCTATCCCTATCAAAATGTACCTGATATGCCATTTTCTGTACTATCCAAATACGAAATACACTTATATACTCCTTATACGTTGGTTCTATGAACTAAATACAAATGTTCGTACGTGTGTGAACGTTCCCCATGCATCTTGTTGATATCGGACAGCATCACACTCGGATCGAGTATTACAGTCGGCTAAAATCACACGAGTGCGCCTTCAAGTTCAGACTTCACTAAATAAATGTGTTTAACCCTGAAAGTATCGCTTGATATTATTTTGTGTCACGTAGTTTTTATTTAGCTCTATTTACTCAGGAAATGGTGCAAGTCCCTTTAGTATCGTTTTTTAGAGTTCCAAATATCTCTCATGTCAACCGATTATTACACTTTATGACCTAGACCTGTGGCCTAGACAGACCGCTTTCAATCTCATTGAAAAGATTGTAATAACTGCCACATCATAATCTTTGACATGTACCTACTGAAAGTTCTTGATCGAAGACTAGAAGAGTTCCGTACACAGTGAGCTCTGTAAGTTTTGTCACTGTGGCCGGTGCATATGCGTGTGTTTCTATTTATTATGATTTACCAAAGCGTACGCTCAACACTCGCCTATTATTAGCACAACCTTATTTTAGAGGCTGGCTGGAAACTCTGTTAATGCGCAAACGCACAAACACACGTTAAGTGGGAAATACTGGTCTTCACACGATATTATGTCGTCGGAATTTTGAATATGTCGCCTATTTTTAGACGTGAGAGTATTTTAAACAGCGTGTTTTAATACATTCCCGAGATTGCATAACGTATGCAGATATACGTAGTTGTTCAGGTTTATTCGACAACATGTTAATGTCAGAACTGGTCTTAGTACCACAGTATGAGGGGTAAGAAAGGTGCCACAGAGCAAGGTAATCAATCTCTCCTAAAACACCTAGTTCGGCATCTCGCTAATGAAGTGCATTTACTAATTAGCCCGCGGCAAATACACTAAATTGCGCTGAACGATGTGTGTGTACGGAGCGCTACGCAAGCAAACTGTTGTTCTGATCGAAGTTTACGCCTCAAACAACGCTACACTTGTACTGCTATTTACTGCTCTATTAAATTGCCCTCTGAAACGTGTAATGATCACTATTGTTCATAACGTGTGACAAATTGCCACTGAACGTTCGCCAGTAGAAGTGGGTGGCCACTTCTACTGGTAGTGAACGTTTGATCCATAATATGCTCTATGACTTTTGTTTCCTCTTAGGTATTCTCTTTCCTTACATTAAAAACAAACCATTCCATAACCCATAAATCCTCTGCACTAGGCACAGGCACATCCACGCGAAAGAATTTTGATTTAATCCTATATATTCAAATCCTCAATAAAACACAAATTTACAAATATGCACTTTAAAAAATTTAATGCATATTTATTAATATTTGAAATTTATTTTCGGTTTTTTATTATTGTTTGTTTTATTTAGTTTTTTTAAGTATTTTAGCTTTTTTAAAATTATTTAATTAAAATTTGTACGCCTTCGCGGCAAAACATAGCGCTCAAATATGTTAACCTAACACCAATAAGTAAATAACTAAATACCTATGTTTTACAAATAAAGACTGATTCTGATTCTGAAATACCCTTTCAATTACATGAAATAGTTGACCCTGACCCACGCATCTAATAGGTTTTTAAACCCCGGAATTTGAACTCCAATCCACTCTCAGCCATCACAAACAGTGTGTGTACAAAAAAAAGATTTTATAAATGTTTTACAGCATCCAACAAAACCGCGATGAAATTGACTGTGCCAATTTTTTCGCACAATATTTCGGTTTCAGTAGCGAAACTGCAACTTTTCCTTAGTTTAACAGATGCCTAATTTTCAAATGAAACTGTGTTTCATTACATATTTTATAAAGCACTTCAGATAAGTAGACCATTCGACATGAACCCTGAAAACATTAAACTCCTTTTTTGGGCAGTCGTGTAATAATTCAAGACCATGGTTATATCAGAGTTAAAATTTATAAATACATAGTATCTTTGTTTCCTCAGTAATCATTACATATTATAAAACTAAGTCCCCCGCCGCGTCTGTCTGAACGCGATAAACTCACAAACTGCCGAACGGACTTTCCTACGGTTTTCACTAATGGATGGAGTTGAGAGATTCATGAGGAAGGTTTAGGTGCATAATTCATAATGGTTTTGAGTAAATTGGGTAAAACATGACGATGATTGCTGAAGATGTCGAAAAAATCATGCCAACTGGGAGCTTAACCAAGTTATATAAAAACAATGTATTATGAAACTAATACATTGTTTACCTGGATTAACACACAGGGTACTTTTAATCCCGGTAATACGTTCCCGTGGGATATATTTCGACATCCACGCGGGCGAAGCTGCGGGAAAAAGCTAGTAATAGAAAATCGAAGGAAAATTTATTTCAAGTTACGTGTGTAGGACATCTAAGTATAACTTGTGTAGGATGATAGATCAATATTGAAAATGTCGGGAACTAAAAATAAAATATCATGTAAGAAAAATTCACAAGTATTAAGCTATAAAGTATTTATCGCAATTGGAACTGATTGGATAAGTTCTAGATAATAATATGTTGATATTGTTAGGTAGGTGGTAGTTTAAGTGGTCAGCTTGCACCGCGGGCGGCTCGCAGGCAGCCGGGGGTCGGGGTAGATGCAACGCTCTAGGTACTCCAGGGCTGTTCTGTTAGTTCATCGCGATCACTCCGCAAGTTAGCACACCGGCCCGACTATGATGGAGATGGAGACCTACTTGGGGCTCATCCGCGGTCGGGACCCGAACGCTGACGACAAAGACGACTCCGACGTTGAACGCCAGTGAGTTTAATAGAGCGTTATCATTTAGTTTATTTTTTGTTTTGGTTTTTAATTTTTTGGTTTTTTAATTAAATATTTATTTTATTGTTTTACTTTCTTTTCTTTGTTAATGTATGATGGAAATAAACGGTTATAGTTTTCAATAATGACACTTATAAGGTTCTGTTTGTAATAAATTACATAATTTAAAAAAAAACCTTTAGCTTTTTTAACAGGAGTGACATAATGCCAGTATATTTATTTCAAAGTGAATCTTTTTACAAGTTATCTTTTATGTCGCTTCTAGATTCAAACGTTGTACATGGGAAAAAGATTAAACGGAACGGAAAAATATAGACGGTAGCAACATTTGCTTTTCTTCGAAAAAAATATATTATGAGTATAACTTAGTTATTTTTCTGAGAATCAGTTTGCAACAACATTTCTGGGAAAAAAAATCCTTATTGGTATCTGCTGGAATTCTGCGAACAAAATATTCCGAGCATAAAATTTTTGTTAAGGTACTTATTTAATACTTTAGTTTAGTGTAAATACTTTATTACATGAGTGATCAATTAAAATGAAGTATTTAATCGTTCTACAAACTGAAATCATAGTCGCGAAAATAATTTAAAAATTTCAGTGGTGTATTTTTCTGGCTTTAATTACGAAAAACTAATTTCAAAATTTTCGAAATAAATGAACTGTCGGTATTCGTTTTCCATTCCGAGCTTTATTCGACTATCGGTTTAAATAATGTAATTCTCATTAACATCTGAGATTTACAAATAATTCATGCAGAGAAATTTGACATAATGATTTTAAAGTTTCGTTCCACGATATGCTTCATTTACTCAATCTGCAGTTGGTTGTGCCATTTTTTTTTAATAACCTTTTTGTCTTTTTACATTTTTGTGAGTTTAATTATTTGCTGAATACCATGTTTGTTCAATTGCTTTCAGTATGGGTTTAAGCTGGCGGGTGGTGCAGTACCTTGCACCTGTTTGTTAAAAAGCATAAATTATTATATATAATAATAACTACCTACGTATTTTGTCAGAAAGTGAACATTCTACTTCTTCTTCACATTATTCTGTTGCTGCCGACTTTATTTTCCTTAAAATCTATCCAAGGAGCCAAAAGGATCATTGGTGTTGTCTATTGTCCTCCCACTGTTGATTACTTCACTGAATTCGAATCAATACTTGAATCTTTGGGTTCGGAGTAAAATCATCATGGGTGATTTCAACACAAACCTCCCTGTCAAAAACTCCCCTCAATCCCGTAAGCTCCTCCATCTTATCGAGTCAACTAGTGTGCACGTGTTGCCGCCCTAACTTACTCATCATAACACTGTCGGCGATGACACCTGGCTAGAACTGATCCTCACCTTGTATCCTTCTCTCAGTTCCTCCCATGGTCAACATGACGCTCCTAGCTTTTCCCATCCCTACATAATTTTTCTTTCATAAATCCTAGAACCTCCCAAATCTAAACCCAAGGTTCTGTACATGTGTTGTTTTTCTCGGAAAGATGTCGAGAAGCTCAAGAAGATGCATTTGTGGCCGATTGGGAGCCTATGACAGAACCCACTATACCTGACGACAAGTTTACCATCTTCAATGATGTTGTAGTCAACCTTTATAACATCCATGCTCCCGTCAAAAAAGTTATGTTAAAACGCCCACCTGCACCATGGATGACAAGAGGAATACAGATGGCAATGCGACGTAGAGACCGCACGTTCCGTAAATTTAAATGAGATTGCACTGATGAGAACTGGACATTGTTCAAGGCTTCAAGAAATAGATGCAATCAGATGATACGCAATGCTAAACGCCGCCACATTCTGGAAACTATCAATTCTTCCTCTTCTGTTGATATTTGAAAATTTCTTGGAACTCTTGGTATCGTCAAATCGCGACATTTAGACCTTTCTAATTCAATTGACGATTTCAACCGGCTTTTCTCCACTGTTCCTACCATGGATCGTCTAACCAAGCATCAAACTGTCTCTAATTTCTGGTCTAACGCGTCCTCATATTAATCCTTTCAATTTCATTCCAGTTGAACCAGGAGAGATCAGAAAGATCATTATCTCCATCAAGTCAAAAGCGGTGATGTAATAATATCACCCGTGGTATAATCATTACTATTTTTCCCTATACACCGGAGTATTCCCTTCCATGTGGCGCAAAGCCTATGTTCGTCCACCAGCCCAGGTTGCTAATCCCTCTCCCCTACTGACTTCCGTCCAATTTCTATCCTTCCCTTCCTATCCAAATTGCTTGAGACCTGAATCTACAAACAATTCTCCAACTTTGCTCATCGTAACTCACTCACAAAAAAGTGCTGTGTCCAGGCCTATTGAAGAGGTAGCTCTCTTCAATAGGCCTGGACACAGCACTTTTTTCGCCCCCCCCCCCCCCCCCCTTATAGTGACTGGCGATGTAAGGGCAGGACTGGAAGACACCAAAACTACTACTCTAGTGATGATTGACTTCTCAAAAACTGCCAGTCACGACATTCTTTTAGCCATTATATCATGTTATGATCTCTCCTGAAGGACTGGAATGGTTCTCCTCTATAACCTTCCGGAACGTCAGCAGTCCGTTCATGTTGGGAATTCTTCTTCATGCTGACCGCCTTGGGGAACGCCAGTTTTCAAATCAGAATTTAGAAACTGGCGTTCCCCAAGGCGGTATACTTTCTCCTCTTCTGTTTTTATTAATCTTATAACTTCCGGACTTCAGTGTGCGTATCATCTATATGCAAAACAGATGACTTGCAGTTGTACTGTCAACGGAAGGATGATGAATTACATGACGCTATCGACAAATTAAATAGAGACATCAGTCCCTGTTTAATTTGTAGCCATGAAAACTTGGGCTGATAGATTTGGTGTAGCTGTAAACCCTACGAATTGTCAGGCGATCAGTATCGGCAATCTTCGTGGTATTAGTATTAATCAGCGCTTGACGTAAATTGACGTAATTTTAGTAGGCAAGTTTTTAATCGCGTCTAAACTTGTATGGAGTAGTGACAGGCGCTGATTAATTTGACAGGACTAAACTAAAATTTATCTTCTGTCCTTTTCTTAATGAAATAGAAAGAAAAAGATGCACTGAACTTAAATTTAGTTTAGTTTGTGAACAAGGGAATCAGCACCATTGTTTACCAGATTTACGAAACGAAATTTGAAGATTTTGCTCATCCGTACCGGTGTTTTAATTGACAAAAAAGGTAAAGGTCGTCACGGAGGTTTTCCTAGCAAGATAGCATCTACGAATTAACGGAAAAATGTTTTCCAAATTATTTGAATAGAATATTCTTTATTTTGGATACGATGTGTATGTACTTGTACATACTCGTAAAATGACATAAATATAAAATAGTTCCACATATTTTGCTTACTTATATGCAAAAAATACCTTAAAATTAAATTATAAACAAAAATACTTCGACTATTACTACTGAAATCGAACGGCGATTATATATTTTGATATTAGGACTTGAAACTCATTAGTTACTGATTAATAATTTTATTCTGTTATATCGTTTTAATTAAACCATTTGCTATTCAACGAAAGGAGAGATTTTGGAATTGCGTCGCTACATGATAAGCTGAATTTAATCATTTAAATATGTCGGCACACAAATAATTATATGTTTAAAACTTAAATGAAAACATGTAATTATTATTTCAATGATTTAACTCTAACAGACACTCATCCTACCAATATTATAAATGTGAAAGTTTGTATGTTTGGACTTTGGATGTTTGTTCCTCAATCATGAAAAAATGGCTTAACGGATTTGGATGACATTTGACAGTTCATAACTTGGATTAGCGGTTAACACATAGGGTACTTTATCCCGGTAAATGACATAGCTTAACGACTGTTATCAATGTATTTAAAAACTGGCTTCTTTGTCTCTGGATCCAATTCTGACGTCCACGCAGACGAAGTTGCGGACAGAAGGTGGTTTCACACAATTATTAAATTGCGTCGCGCAACAAAGTAAACAATAGAAATGAAAAATTAATTCGCAATATAGTGTTGTTTACTCTATTGAACACTTGGAACAGCTTTTAATTTTCTCACAGTATCCAATTATTTCTGAGCCTTGAGTGTATCGTAAGTGGCACTGTATTATTTTGCATTAAGTAATTCAATACACCTTTCATACACCTTTTCCAATTGCAGCCAATTATTTGCACTTGATATTTTATGCCTATGATGATTTGTAAAGCCTTAACTTACTTGAAGCAGTTTCTTCGTGAAAACTTAATTTGATCATTTGTTTTATATATTGTATCGGTTTAACTGCGTTTTTTCTAGATATTTAGGATGGAAAGGGTTAACAGACAGCCGTGTTCTTCCTATAGCAATTTTATCGACTAAAAATGTTCGTAAATATTTGAGCTGTACAAATATTGGTTTACAATCAAACAACTTTTAACATAACATCGCGCCTGTAATCCCCCAAAGGCTAAGCAGAGGTGTACTTGTGTACGCCCAAATTTCGCCAGTTACGTTTAGTTTAATTCCCATGTAATAGGGGGCAAAAGTATTCTATTAATTTATCTATCTGACCTATCGCAGTATAATCAAAAATTCATGATCAAATAAATTGAAAACCCACTAAATAAAAAGGGTAAGTAATAAAATGGCGTGGCAGTGTCAAGTGTGCCTGTAATCGGCACATTTGTAGCGCCGTCGTCAAGCCATCTCGTGTGGAGAGGTTCTGAAGCCGACTGGAGAGCGATCGGATAAGGGAGCGTTTTAGAAAAACAATGCCAATCGGCTCTCAGTGCCAAGTGCCTGCTGACGACGAACTAAGCAGCGGTTTTACAGCACCTCTCCATTTAGGGTTTTCGCTGTGACGTTTGATTTAAATGTTGCTTGCATATTTTAGTGATCAGAAATGACATACCTACCTAGACTACTGTCTTATAGGTTTTTTATCTATTTTGACATGCAAAGCAATTATAGAAAGAGTCCTTGATTCTCTGTTACTGCTCCTAAAACTATTTTGTAGAAGATTTAGTAAGTCAATCTACGTACAAGTAGGTATATATTCTTTTAAGATTAAGCTTCAACTATTTTTATAACACATAAGGCTGTGTAACAACAACAAATTGATATTCCTAAGTATATATCCGTCAACCCTGCAGGCTGTAATCGAAGGTGGCAGCTTTCGCAGCCAAACTGGGGCTATTAAGAGGACATGAGTGGCATGTTTGAGCACGTTTGGCCGGGCGAAGCCGGGACTCATACATTGTCGTAGGCAGCCTTAAAAGGTCGGGTTGGATACAAATGAAAACTGGTTTTTAGATTATTATCTGTGGCACACCATACGTTGTAGCAACAATACAATTTGCACCTTCTAAACAGTGTTCAGACGATGCAAGTCATTTGTTACTTTGACTTTAAGGTATGCCGCGGGCAAGAAACTTGTATCGTGTAAGGCTTTAATGACCAAAATTATTTCCTCGTTTGCTGTTTAGTATTATTATAAACTATCTCTCAATTCAGAGATGTCCCGTCAAATTCTCCACCAGAAGTCCTAAAGCATATTCTGTATGAAACATCTTTCTAAACATAAGTTTCTTCCACAGGTCACTGCCGAAATTGTGCAACCAGGAAGAAGAGCCTGGACGCCCACCCCTGGGAGGGGTGGTGACGTTCGAACCCATACAACACGACCACGACTTCTGCGAGAGAGTTGTTATCAACGTAAGTACATAGTTTAGCATCAGTTTTATCATCATCTATGTCTAACTCATCAAAAATCTAAATATTTACGAATTTATAAAACGTCAGAAGCTAGGTGCACGGTTCCAATTGTTTGTTTCCTATTGAGAAGAACCGGCAAGAAACTCCATGGTCGCTCCATAATATTCGTTGTCATTATAAACATGGAAAATAAGATGAAGGTTTTCACGGAATCGATCTTCAAACATAAAAAGAGATTACCAGTTCCACTATTTAGCACCTTCTAAAAAAACATTGATAAAACTATCCCTCCAACACAAGAAAGACTAGACTTATACTTTTTACTGTACACTGACCAATTTAAAACTTTGATCATCTACTCTGATTTTATGGTCAATAACGAGACAAACACTATCGTCACTCACAAACCCACCAGAAAACTTATATGACCAACTGTAATATCACTTCTATCAAAATTTATAATACCAATGTCATCATTACCGTTTCTGTCAATGTCACTATCTTTACCAATTCTATAACTATTCAAGTCACCACAAAAATCACACTCTTTACCAAAATCGTCAGTAATCTTCACAGCTATTATTTTTTGTCTAGAAGGCCACCGAACTCATTGTTGTTTCTCTTCTCATTCCGATCTTTGCCAATTACTATAACCACTTATCTAACAATATTTTGATGCATTTCCATACAACGTTGTTTACATTGTTTTAGGGTATTCGAATAGCAACAACTTTGTCACAACTCTTTAAAATTGTCTCTTGTAACAAAATTCATGAAAAAAATAAAAACATATTACCAAAAAATAAAAACAAAGAAGTTACTAAGTTCAATGATTATAGTAATTTGAAACTAGTGCTACCAAAACTTGATTCCAAGAATCGCTCCACAATTTGAATATTTTCTCGCACAAAAGAATGATCCGCCAGGAATAAGAAATTGTAAATGTAACATTACAACTGTAACGTAAACACGCAGCCATATAAATCATGCACACACACACACCTTCCCATTCACCACTTATCATTACTATTCACACACACAAATCGCACATTAAACATGTTTCGGCCTATATTTCTCTTTTTAACAAGCTTTTATTAGCTCGACCGGTAACTATGTCACCAGGTATGTAACACGAATCCTACAATCAGTCACTTGTGGACAAGGCCTGCGATCTTTGAAGTAAAGAATCTACCGTATAAGTAAATAATCACTGTGTACCCACCAAAATATAACGAGATATACATACCTACTACACCCACTTAACGTTTTCATGATAATAATAATCAGAGTACATAATTCACTTGGCATCCCTCTATAAATAACGCACACAGACATTCAGACGGTACAAGGCGCACAAACTCTTACACATTCACCTACGGCCAAAATACTCCGGAAAGAGGTAATCTGTGGCCATTGTTATACTCTGCTCTCTCTTAAAAGCTATGCTCACACTACAAGCGATGCTTAACATGACGGTAAAACTGTGTACGAGGCTAAACCACTAATTATAATGTTCACTCATGAATGAAAATAAAAGCGACCTTGTAACATAATGCTCACCACTTAAAATGTTTATTCTGGTTTAGAAGCGTCTTTACTTTATTTCGTGACGTTTTATGAGTTTACTTCCTTTTGGATAGATTTTCATAATATGGAACCTCAGATGATATAAATAGTTCAAAAGAAACTCCTGGTTCAAAATAAAATCCCAACACAAGCTTTCACAATTCTATTTGAGACAGCCGATAAGTTCCTCATACTCCTGTGGGTCAGAAACATGACAACCAAATTAACTCCTACTCTCCTCTTTGCTTATGTAATCGACATAAACGGAACAAAATATTGTGAACAGCGTTCCAGTGAGCATCTTTATTTGGAAGTGTTTGGAGACTGATGGACTCCAACGAGTTTCTCTAATAATAGCTGCTTTTGTAAACGTCTCCGCTGCACTAGAGCTGATATTTTATTAACGTGCTGTATCACGTATCGATTTCGAGTCACGTAAGTCAAGATTACGTTAGCCTTCATATCACCACGTATTTTACTACATACTTGCGTCTCAGATTAAAATATATGATTAGGGATGTAATATGAGAGAAACCTGCAACTTGCGCGCAATCCGCAGCGCAGCCTTCAATTTAATTTACACAGGAATCGCGTACAAAAGACGTCAGTTTCAGCGGCAAAGCTTTCTCAACGTTGAGCCCTGCCAGAGCTTGGTATTTCATTTTACAATATAACCCCGTACTCCGCCAGGACTTACCCTTGACATTTAGCTGCAATATGAAGGCCATGGCCATCCTTTGCCTGAGAATGCAGTTGTGTAGTCTGTTCGTTTATTTTTCTTTTATACCCACGTCTAAAATGTCTGACGTTGAGTAGCCACTTTACAAGCATCCTTTGTGGGAGCTTCGTTATTAGATGCTGCTCAGCCTCGACTAATAACGAACAAATAATTAATTTCATAATCATGGTCAGTTTTGTGTCGGACTCCACTACTTTTAGCATGAATGATTCAGAGAAATAATGAACCTTAACTTTATGGAGCTGGTCGAGTGAGGACACTGCTAAACCCTGCTCGGAAATGACGACATTTTTAACAGTCTTCTTTAAAAAGGAGGAGGTTCTCAATTCATTTGCATTTTTTATTTATTTATGGTCTACGATATTTTCGTCAGGACCGATTTTGGAAATTGTTATTTTCATTTGGTAGAGAAAATTTGCGACGTGGTTTAAAATTTTTTTTTATTAACTTTGCTTGGGTAGTTTTTGAGTTAGCTTCAATAACACGTATTTTTTTCCACTGATGGTGATGATGTTGTAATAACTTCCTGTCACTGCTATTTACCTAGCAAGTTGGTATAATTTGTGTGATGTGTAATTTTTTTCATTTTTCCCTTTTTAGTTGTTGTACCTACTACAACAACTAAAAAGTGAAAAATGAAAAAAATATCACAAAAAAAAAACAACCGACTTCCAAAAAAAACACTACAAAGTGAAAAATTACTTTAATTTCGGAAGTCGGTGGCAAATAACGAAAATACAAAAGCAAAGACACCGTTGTATGATAAAGCTGGTTACAGATATAGTTCTAATGAGAAATCTTAGATAACTAGTACACACGACTACACATCAAGCTCTACATTTCCAGTATAAGCTGACCTCGCATTCTACGGAAATCCTTTACAATACGAGATCAGCATAAACTGGAAATGTATAGCTTGATGTGTAGCCGTGTGTACCAGGGTCGCAGTAAACTGTACTTATAAGGTGCGGTTTTCTAGAAACCTTCGGAAGTTAACAGGGCTTTATAATAAGGCAATTTTCTAAACATAGTGCATCGTTAGGATTACCACTCACTTTGAAGTCTAAGCCATAAGACCTAGGCGGATACAACTTAAAGTCTTCAAGATCAGTCTTTGTTAGTTCATCCAATCGATTTTTTATTTATTTCAACGAATATTATGTGCGTTTGCTACGCGACCCGTCCAACGCCAGCTAAATTAAGTTAGTTTAAGGTTAATCGGACGGCTTGCTTTACACCTACCTGAGATGATAAATTATAATAGAACTGATAATAAGGTAGACTAAAACAGCAAAGAAATTATTAGAAAAAGCTCAGATGAATACTGATTGTTCACACCGCATTTTAGGTCTGAAGCTACAAGTAGGTACGCGGTGGGCTCGACTTGTCGAATTCAGTGGGCGTAACGTAGAAGATATAAGAGTTACGCGATAGAAAGAGAGGCAACTTCTAAGTAAATATAACTGTAGATAATTAGCGCTGTGCGACCTGAATTGCACTTTATTGTGTCTTGGCAAGTGTCGCTTTTTTTTCTGTGGAAAAAGTTCGATCTTCATTGTTAGCCATTCTTTATTTAAGCCAATAAAGAGTCTAACTCCTAGCCAATAAAGAGTCTAACTCCTACAACGCAACGGAGCAAATCAAAACCTTTTGGCAGACAAACCAACATCTGTGGAACTGAGAGAATAACGAGCTGCGTCCAAGTTTAGTGCGATCATCGTGGATTGTTGCTAAAATAAATAAATAATTAAGAACGATGAAATGTAGCGTTCAGCGGCACTCAGGTAGCTATCAACGCTAAGGTGTTTACTGACCGCGGAAAGCACCAAACATACGTTTAACGATTCGAGCCAGGAGCGATGCAGTGTGGAGGTGGCATTGGGATGAGATTGTCATGAATAATAAGGTTTGAATATGGAATAGTGCTTCGAGAATAGAAAATTTAAAAAAAAATTGTCCTTGATTACTTTTTGAGTTTTTTCAAACTTTTTTTTATCACACATGAATCATTACTATATTTGAACGGAAGTCTCCAACAATTGATAAAAAATCGAACCATGTCATTTATAACTCGGATTTTTATAAATTGACAGCTGTTTACTGAAGTTACAACATAATATGTGGCGTGCAAATCCCCGGTTTCGAATCATTGTGGTTAAACCAACTATACATATTATTTCATTGAACTTTTTAAAGTTTTACCTTGTAATTCACTCTCATATCACATAGCGCCCTGAAGATTCTTTGTCAATAGTCAGTAACCAATATGACCTTAACCGCCATATTACTTATTTATTTATTTTATCATAAAACGACCAAGCCCAATTTCATTAGTTAAGACAAATACGATAAAATAAAGTATACAACTACACGACAGTCATAAGCTCATCTCACAATAACAGTAATAGCCTAGTGGTGTGACCGTCCGACTGCCAAGTCGGAGTCTCGAGTTCGAACCCAAGGCACACACCTCAGATTTTTCGAACTCATGTGTGTATTGTATAATTATCACTTGCTTAAAAAACGGTGAAGGAAAACATCGTAAGGAAAACGGCATGCCTGAGAGATATTTCTCGACGGCATGTGAAGCCAAGTCAAAGGCCCTTAGGTGGCTTTAAAACTCTGACACTAGGTTAGTCACTAACCACACGAAAAGAAGATCTCTCAATACTTCAGATGTACTGACAAAATCTTCTTCCATTCGTCCGCGAGCACATCACAATCAGGCTTAGAGTGTGCGAGGGATATTACATCAGACTTGTAGTAAGTAAATGGTAATACTAATAAGTTACATCCATAAGAGCACTGCGTTCACGTCCGACGTTGACTTGATTTTCAAGGTTCTCGATGACACGCGCCAGTCCTTCCAGAGTAATTTGTTTCAACACAATCTTTTCAACGTGATATATACCAGAACGTGACTTGACGTGTGTTCTTTTTAGTATCATTGAAAATTATCATGTCTGTGATCGAGCCAGTTCTCACACCAAGTAGTCAGAGTTTAAACATCTTGAACTTACTAGGGTTTATTGGAGGGTAGGTAATGAATAGAACATCTATTTATGTTCTATTCATTACCTACCCTCCAATAAACCCTAATACATAGCTCCAGGCATCCGAGAACAGCATGTTTTGTAAAGAAAACGGGATTAAACTCCAGTATACGTTGCAGTTAATTGGTTTCTCCAATAATGTTAGATCCATTAATCTTCCGAACGAACCCGATTGAATGGTTTACAATGTGTCAGGGTTACGACCGGTATTTAATCGAAACAACTATTTTTAAGCCGCACGTTTTTCTAGTGGATTATCACAGCTGACTAATAGAAGATACGACGCGTTCGTAGAACTCTCTGTTGATTTCTGTTGTGACAGTTGAAGTTTTGGCTGACTCTGGATTACGAGGAATCGTCCAATTCTAATGATAATTTTGAAAAACTCCAAATAAATTAAATCAATGTCGCGTCTTTGTTTATTTTATGGACGTACCATTCGGCGACTTGCTTCACCTGTTATCGATTTTCCCCATTACGCGAGGCTTGATCGCGTGTCAATCCACACTAATTTTCTCACCGGCCATTGGTCAACGACTCGTAATTATGCCTACCTGTTGATATAAAGTATCACGATTTCACTGCCTTGTTAGTAAATATCGCTTTGAACTTTGTAAAACTTCTTCAAAGCAAAAAGGCACTCAACGTCCGCAGTTTCGTCAGCGCCGAATGGGCAGTTAACATTTTACTATTCCTGCATTACGTCAAAATCGAAGTAAGCGTTATGCAATCGGCAATAATAATTGTGACTTTCGCTTTTCATTAACTATATCAATGTGCCAAGTGCTACTTCAAATATCTTCCGTGACTAATTAACAGCAGACCGGGAGTAGTTTGAGAAGGATAATCAGACGAGAGATCTATTTAGGTTTATTCTGCTCGGGTATAGATGCCTTATCCTTTAATTAGCGGAGCGCGGTAGGCTATAATAGTAAACGCGGGGCAGTCACATTACACGGTTTTGACAAATCGCCTATGTAAGTGCAGCACGTTACCCGCGCGTGGGAGTTGAGTGCCGCACTAACGTTTATAGAAAATTTTCAGTCCGTGACTTATTGCATTTAGGTTTACATTCCAATTTCCGCTTAGTGCACTCTGTTGCAAAATCGTAGAGGCTCTAAATGATTCGGTGAATCGAGCCGAGATGACGATAGTTTTAAATGAATGCTATTTTAAAATAGTAATTGGCGTTCCAAGAATATATGAATTGGGTTTCGATGTAATAAAACTGTGACTGTGTAATTAGTGACGGCGATGTTAGTATGAGAATGTTAGTTCCATGGAATATTAACTGGAATAGACGAAGTTTTAATTAATTTTTCGTTGAATAATATGAGTTGACAAGATCATTATCGAAGCGTCACTGTCGACGCACGTTTGTTGTGCGCTCACTCAGCTGGACCGACGCGGGCACCGAAACGCGCGGCACAGTCTCGCCACCGCGCGTCTCCCACGGCTTATAAAAAGAAACCCGACCTTAAAACATGGAACCATTCGCGGTTAGCGTTTACAACGGAAAATTAATTAAAATCTCTTCATAAAAGCTCGCTGCAGTACGACGTACAACTCGCTCCGCCCTTGGGGAACACACAATAAAATGTATTTTTGGATACGCCCATTGCCAGCCGCGGAGGTACATCCGCGCCGAAAGAAATATTGTGTGAAACTTTGCGTCCGCAGAGAGTGAATGTACGCGCGTTTGCTTGTAAATATTGATTTGATTAATTTGGCGGCGTGTCGATCGGCCGCGTCCACAGCGCCGCGTGCGCTGCTATTCTTACGTGCGTCGCCACGCAACGGCGCTGTTTGAACTGCTTTGAACTGGAAAAGGGTTCTCACGCATTATTTTTGTACACATTAAAAATAAAGTGTTTATTTCATGACGTCTGTAAGAGACATAACATAGATATCGAGCTCGTAACTGAAATTAATGTGAATAGATTTTTAAATGCTGTCCTAACTTGCCGATAGTCCCCTAATCCAATACCTATAGAATTGGGACAACTTGCCACAGTTAAAACCGTCCATTGCCGGCCCAACACATGTGTAGGTACAACACTAAACCGCAGCTTCCCTCCACAAGATGACTCCGTTTTTATTTTGTGTTCGGATAAACATAAAAAATACATTCATACATTATTTATTACATTTTATTTGCGTACCGTTTTATACAACAAATATAAACATGGGAATAAAACTATCGTTACTAGGACGTTGCCATTAAGTTTATTTTTATCGCTAACAAGACCATTACGGAGCGTCCACTTCACGTGTCGTGGAGCATTTAAAGGTAGAAAGTATCTTGTTAACGCTTAACATATGACGTACCTAAGTTATAAATATAATGCTTCAGAAAATATTAGCGGGAGCACGGATGTAATCTATAAATCTTATTTTAACGTGTTTATTCGACACTCACATAACATTTTCACACTAAGCGTTTGTCAAATGTTCGTGCATTGTACTTGATTTGATGGTGACAAGTTCGTCATCTTGGCACTGCTGCACTGTACTGTCCGCAAAGGTCAGGACCATCCCTTTTCTCTCCAGATGGAGTACTCATAGCCACAATCATAATCAGAGTAGAGAAGAGGATCAATATGAAGAGCCCTCGTTCCTACGACAACAACTAAATTCAATTTCGAGCAACCATCACGCATGGTGATAGCACAAATAGTCTGACCTTTATTTCAAGTTCGTGTTCAAATATTGTGAACGTTTACGCTGAAATGTTGAAACCTTGACACAAACATGTAAGTGAGGGTAAAAGTCTATAAAATATTCCAATATTTCTGACACCTGTTGCCTTTCCATCGGCTTCCACGAACCGGTCAAACGCCTTGAAAGTGTTCTCACCTTGTACTTAGGTTCAACGAACATGCACTCGAATATTCTTGCTTCAAAATAGGCAACAAACAACATTACGCCCGTGTCCTGTGCAGAGGTGAGTAGAGGTATATAATGCAACTTCTTTTTCACTAGTTCTATTGTGACATGCGACTGCATTCTGCCGATACATCTTCTTCTTTAGCCTTATTATTATCTTAGATCTTCTTGTACATTTTCCTTATGAAACAATACCTCTATTAAAGAGAAGGCAGTGCTTCACTTAAGTTCTTGACATTCAAAGACGTAGAGTCCGGCAAATGCAATTATCTTTGAACCTTTCTTTTGAGAGCTTCTTGCGATTTTCCATAAATATAAATTACGTTTTCCTGCGTCGATGCAATATAGCTACATATACAACTATATAATGTTATTTAGTTAGTGTATTCTATGGTCTCCGAATACAAATAAGCCACTTCATCTTCCCGTGGGCGCGGAGCAACTAAGGGATTATATTGGGCGGATTGGCAGCAACTATTTGTAGACACAAAATCATACTTCGGAAACCTTGATTTGCTACAAATATTCAACATCTGTGATCTACTTTCCATTATTTACTGGTAATTTGGTCCCAGAAATACTATGCGTAGTTACATTTAATACAATTAAGTGCATTTAATACAATAAAGGTCACCCCTGTAAAATAAATGTAGGCAATTAACGCACTTACGAAATATTGACCATAAAAGGTTACAAAACCACGCTTTCAATAAAGGCGAATATAAATCGAAGCCTATCCAATATTAACGCGTCTGATGCTAATGCACTTTATTAGTCACTGTCCATCCATTTAGCAATTAAGCCTGCGGTATTTAAATCTGAAATTTGTGGCGGATCGTTCTTCCGAAAACACAGGCTTTAATGGACTTTGGCTTTTGTATGTGACATTGATATAATTCATTAAAACTGTGTCTATTTTGCTGCATTGTGGTAGATATTCGCTGTTTATTTTGTGAACGTCATACTTTAAGCTTGGACATATTTTGTCTGCGCCGACTGCTAATAATGTTTCGAAAATGTATTAGCCCGACGCTGTCTGCTGTCAACGTGGTACAGTTAATTCGTTTAAGCTTCGTTTCATTTTGTAGGCAAACTGTCAGGTCACAGGCTTTTTTCGCACCTGTCAATATATTCATGATTCAGAGTATTGAGACTATTATTACAGAAATGGATTCTTGCTTTGGCAAAGCACTTTTAGTCTGACAGTTTATTTATCGTAGTGAAACTTTCGTTAGCATAACAATCTTATTCCTAAAATGGAACATTATTGGCCTTAACACTTAGAGAAGTTCAAGTGGATGGGATTGACGAACGAGGTGACGACTAATAGAGAAGTATTGAAGAAGGAGACATGTTATGCCGATCACAAATAAATTAGTGATGATGATGCCGATGACTTAGAGAACTTGACTTTGGTAGTGTAACGGAACTTATACGATGAAATGGAGTCTGAACGTGTCACGCACATTGATGTAAATCAATGGTCACTCACGACTAAGTAGGCAGGTAGCTTCAAATGCATGCACTAGCCAGACTACGACTAGCTCAAGACGTATTCAAATTCTTTATAGATAGGTTAAAATAGCAAAGTAGCACTACCAACTAAACTGTAAATAAGATTATGATAAATGAGAACTATACCAGCGGCGCTTGTGACAAATTATATAAAATGTATAGGTTATCCATTTGACAAATTACAGTTCCAGCGGTACGTCAATATTGCGGTATACCAATAATACGAGTATAAGTTACGGATTTGTTTTCTCACATTTAGGAAACGTCACAAGCCATCATACAGCTATTGAAGTAACATAGTAATAAATGTTTTCTGTGCAGTAAATTATTTAAATTATGAAGTAGGTGAGTCGTTTAGCTGTCATTCCCCCACATGTGGTTTGTCAAATAGTTCAAGCGACACTGGAAGCCACATCCACGTGGTAAACGCAAATAAAAAGTTCAAGGGTGTTACAATTATAGAGTGGACGCTACAGCCACTGCGTGAGAGCGTATGTTTGGACACACTGTGGGAATGCTAAGGGTTTTGACATGCTGAGCGCGTTGTTTATATCCCATCAACGATTTCTTTATACAATCATCTGTTGGCAGTTATGGCATAGATTGTTCAATTGTTTTTCATGAGTTTTTTATTGCTATTCTTTTTATAATAAAACTTCAAAATAAAACAAATTTATAACGTCATGGAAAGAAATAAAATATTTTGTCATAGATTGAATGTTAGATTTTATTACTTTGGTCACACGTCTTAGATGACTGGATTCTAACAAGGTTTCTAGGCTGGCATTATGTACATGTACAATGTTATTCGAGTAGACACATTGCTACAACTGTCTTTGATTCTCACAACAGACAATATTATTGTACCTAATTAAGTAATTATCTTGTTTGCATAACTTATTAATCAAAGACCAATTCCTACAAGAAGCAGGTTAACAGTTTCAGCGCTAATCACACGTTAACAAGGTGGTTAATTAATACTATTATTCCCGGCAGCAAGATTGCAGGTCAGTAGGTCTAGGGTACAAAAAATGGGTACAAACGACATTACGGTTCAAACTTTGAATACTGCATGGGCTGATAAATCGAGAAATATCAATTGCCATCATTCATCATATCCATGTATGTCAAAGGATTTTAAAAAGGTGATGCAATGCTTTTTTTTTTTTTTGGGTGGGAAATTATCAAATAACTTCTCCCGCTCTGGGTGGAGCGGGAGGGCGTGTCAGACTCTTACTGACTAAAACCCACCCGTGTTCCTTCGGTTGCCCTGTTGCCGGGGGCCACGATTTCCCTATCGGTTTTCTTCGAACCCCCGGCAGGCATTGGCCCTAGCGGACCCCGTCAATTCTGCTGACATCTCTTTGAGACGCGCGTGGAACACAACGCGCCGTCGACCCGGGCTTGATCCTTATCGGACGGCGAGCTACCCATTGCTCACCGTCCGCAAGCCCGCGCCTACGGTGGCCGGAAATCGGCTCGCGATTCCTGCCCCGGGCGTCTCCTCCTGCGGCGGTTAAGGGCGTGAGGGCGCGAAATTTGCCTCTCCCTCACGCGTTCCGCCTCCTCCTTCGCGAGCATTACCGCTTCGCAGAAGGAGGTGACGGCCTGCGCCCAAGCCAGGTGATGCAATCCTGAAATTAGAATTGATCATGAATGCCATGATAATATTGTCAATAATTCAACTGTAAACATGGAGTTCTGTATACTGCAGGGCGTATTAAGAGTTTATTTTTCTTTATTCGTAGATAAGCGGCCTGAAGTTCGAGACGCAACTACGTACACTCAACCAATTCCCGGAAACCCTTCTGGGGGATCCAACCCGGAGAATACGCTACTTCGATCCCTTGAGGTCAGTATTAATGAGTTAAGGCAAAGCAACTAACAATAAAATAATTGATAGAGTCCGTTATTACCAGAATAGGTAAGTACATAGGTCATTAAAGTGAAGAAATCATTGAGAATAGACTTGTCTTGGTTGAATCAGTGACTAACACCGCCCCTATTCTGACACTCACGTAATTTTCCAACAGGAACGAATATTTTTTCGACCGGAACCGCCCTTCATTCGACGCAATCCTGTATTACTACCAAAGCGGCGGCCGCCTGCGGCGCCCAGTAAACGTACCCCTAGATGTCTTCTCCGAGGAGATTAAGTTCTACGAACTCGGAGAACAGGCCACCAACAAATTCCGGTGAGTTCAAGCACATGCGTAACAAATGCCTCCACAAGTCTACTTGCTACAGATATCAGTTGTAAACCATTAAAACTATTTCAGTGAGGACGAGGGCTTCATCAAGGAGGAAGAGAAACCACTTCCCTCCAATGAGCGCCAGCGCAAAATCTGGCTGCTCTTTGAATACCCCGAGAGCTCCCAGGCCGCACGCGTCGTGGCTATCATCTCAGTATTTGTCATCTTGCTGTCCATCGTAATCTTTTGCTTGGAAACTCTCCCGGAGTTCAAGCACTACAAGGTCTTCAATACAACAACCAACGGTACTAAAATTGAAGAAGACGAAGTCCCTGACATCACGGACCCATTCTTCTTGATAGAGACCCTCTGTATCATATGGTTTACATTCGAGTTGATAGTACGGTTTCTGGCCTGTCCGAACAAGTTCAACTTCTTCCGGGATGTGATGAATATAATTGACATCATCGCCATCATCCCCTACTTCATCACATTGGCTACAGTCGTCGCAGAAGAGGAAGACACTCTGAACCTACCACGCGCGCCCGTATCTCCGCAAGACAAGTCCACCAACCAAGCCATGAGTCTTGCAATACTGCGGGTGATCCGACTGGTGCGCGTGTTCCGTATCTTCAAATTATCACGACACTCCAAAGGCTTACAGATTCTGGGACGAACGTTGAAGGCTTCGATGAGGGAACTTGGCTTATTGATATTTTTCTTGTTCATTGGTAAGTATCACGTTGCATTAAATAGTGATGTACGACTTAAATGCGTTCTTAAACATGTTAGTCTATTCTTAAATAACTTTAATCACAAACATTATTTGACCAGAGAATTTGAATAATCGAGTCAACAAGTACGTACTAGTATTATCTTATTTATAACAATAGATTCCAAATAGTATTATAGCTGATCTAATATGCATACTTAACCTAGTAAGACCAAGCGTGTCCTCAAGGAGTATTTGAGATACGGAGAGAAGATCTCGGGATGAGTATTGCGACGCAGCAGACGGGCCGGTTGGGCGGCGCGAGCGGCGAGCGCGGTGCCGGTTACTTCAGTTCCAATTCCATATATTCAGTAAAATCTTTTCCAATGTAGAATCCTATAACAGTATATACATAATCAATTTATTTATTCCTAAAGTAATTAATCCTCAACTCTAGCGCGGCCACATCATGACGGTGCGTTCACATGTTATTTTGCGTTCGCAGGTGTCGTGGTTTTTTCCAGTGCTGTCTTTTTTGCTGACAAAGAATGCCATGACACTAATTTCGCTAGCATTCCTGATGCCTTCTGGTGGGCAGTAATTACGATGACCACAGTCGGCTATGGAGATATGAGGTAACCTGTGTCGCGCCGCCACCCCGCCCCGCCTTCCCCGCCCCGCCGCTCGCAAGCCATCCCCACCACTGTATGTCGCACTGTATTCTCCGTTGGTGTGTGCTTGTTCTTCAAGGTGTGGTGCTGTTTTCATCCGCGGTGTACTTCGCTGAGGCGGGAAGTGAGAACAGCTTCTTCAAATCCATACCAGATGCGTTTTGGTGGGCGGTCGTGACAATGACGACCGTAGGATACGGAGATATGACGTATGATACAGCGACTTCACCCTAAGTTTCATCTTTGCCTTCTCGTCATTTCATTTTACCCCCAACCCTTACATTGGTATATTTAACACTATTGTGATATTCTTTCGCCACATTCATGTAACTATGCTTCAGTTTGATTTGATCGTCGGTTCGCTTAGAACTTAACCGATTACACGTTTTATTCACCTTTATACTGAGACTCTTGCACGTTCGAGAACGTTTCTTAGTGTCTTGATTCTTTTGTTTTTTTATAAAATGTTTGTGTCATCATTTCTGTCCTGAACCTTTACAATTTTACATGGAAGCTCAGTTGTAAAATTTTTCATTGACAAGACATGTACACATAGGGTGCTAATGTACCACAGGCCCCGTCGTCCGTGTGACTATCGCCCCTCCCAAAGCGTATTCTATGATTATGAGAGAGAACAGCTTTAGTTGTACACTTCAAGTGTGGCGATGTGTCGCTGCCGGCACCAGCTCGAGCGCACGCTCTCAGCACTTGAAGTGACTCGTTGTGTACCGAATACTTGTCCACTGTCGAATGTTTACTCCTCTGTATCGCTTTCGCTAGATGTGTACTGTCCGATGTGTCCTGTATCGGTGTTGTGGCTATACGAATGTTACCAACGTAAACATATCGAAAATGGTGATCCATCTCAGACGCACACGTTGACATCACGTCGTGTATTTCTTCTTCATAGTGTGCAGTAGAACTATAGCATCGCTTCTGCACCCCGTGTTCCAACTATCATCGCCACTATCTCTCTCTGTCTAGTTGTTGGAATGCCCTGCAAACCTGTCTCCGATGGCAAATTTTACACATGAATGCTACTATGCAAAATTGATGTTCAGAATGATTCACTGCTTGTTTATATCACTGGCTTCCAATCATTAGCTTTCACACACCATTTTCGATAGAGAAGTATTTGTATTTATGTTTAGCCGTTAAACGTCCGAGTGCATGTCTATGAAGTCGTTCTGTAGGGCTGGGAACAATACTTGTAGTCGATGTTTTAGTATTATATGTCTATTTAGGTTCCGTTTTTTTTTTTCCGTTGATATTATTTTCTTTGAACCTTGACGTCCTATGATAGATGTGATCGTTGACTGGAGATGTTTTGGGGAATGTTATCTGTTCTTGGCGACATTGGCTGAGAATCAAATGATATACCTTAATACGTCCTCGAATTCGGCGTTTCAGTTCTTCATTTGGACTTACTTGCTAGCGTTAAAAACACTGCATTGCAATAACATACTGATGTTACAGTGACCCTGTGACATGCTGGCGAGTATGTGTGGGGAAGAATGATATTGTATTGCCTGCGCCCTTAATTTTGCCGAGCGATTGGTCTTGCCAATTTAAAACTACTATCCATCTCACTTCACGTTTACTTTATTATTTTCACATGTTTAATAGAATCCCAAAGTTTTGTTTATTCTACTATCTTATTTAGTTGATCTACAACGGTACGTATTGAAAATTTTAACGCATGAACATCATCAGTCGCGTTTATGTTTATTAACAAAATATTCTTTAGTTCGATCATTAGTTTGTTTTTATTTTATTAGCTGGATGAGGACGGCGCTTAGGTCTGTGTTTTAATGAAATGTTTTTATGGTATAGGCCGGTTGGAGTATGGGGAAAGATTGTCGGTTCCCTGTGCGCTATCGCCGGTGTGCTCACCATCGCTCTGCCCGTTCCCGTCATCGTGTCGAACTTCAACTACTTCTATCATCGCGAGACTGACCAGGAGGAGATGCAGTCTCAGAACTTCAACCACGTCACCAGCTGTCCGTACCTGCCTGGAACTATGGGCGAGCCCTATCTTAGTAAGTTCTTCATGTTTCTTCATCATCACTTCACAATTGTTACTGTTTCCAACATTCTATTGTGCTCTGCTACACGCTGCGAATGTTGACAACTGTAATAAAATACTAAGTACCAACCGTTTTCTATGTTCAATAATTGTGATAGTCCCTTTATGAAAGTTTTTTTTTCATTCACAGCATGCGTAGATTTCCTATATGATTTTGACAGCATGCTTTTGTTTTCTTTTTTAATTTTTGTTTTGTTGGTATTCGTTTCTTTTATGTTAATTTTCGGTAATTTCAGGTGGGAAGGACGATGAAAAGGACGAAGTTTGCAGTGATCAATGACTGTATGACAGTGTTGTTGTTTATATTGTTATTATGAGGACTTAATGTAATCGCCAGAGACGATATCCGTGATATTACCGCGTAAGGGACAAACGAGTGCACTGTTTTTTGTTTTTTTTGTGTAAATATTTTTAGTTGGTAAGCGATGTAAAAAATAATTGAAATAAAAACGTTATTTATTTTATTTTAGTTATGTTTGAGTTTGTTTTTTGTTTCAATGTTTTATTTTCTTTTGTTTTATATTTTGCGCGAGTGCATAAGTTTTTGTTAAGGTGAGTGTCACAAAATTAGTCACGGGAATCGTAGGGATCGTGGCTGTTCCAATAATGAAAACTTTTATAACGGCATGATACGAGAATTGAACCGGTGACGTTTCATCTGTCGAGCTGTCTGATGGCCGATCTGCGCTGTGTTGTGTGTGAGCACTGAGACTCAAACGGACATGTGCCACGCACATATCGAGCAAACATACACAAACAATACGTGCGTGCACGCTGTCAACATTTATAACGTGTTTTTGCATTCTCATGTTTTGTGTTACATCGGAAGATAGGATTTATTTATACTTACTTATTTAAATAATTTAGGGAACCATTTTGAGGAATTCACGCGAAGAAGACGTTTAGATGGATGTATACACACACGTACTTATTTACACAACACTACTGAAATCCAACGTTCCGCGCAAAATTCTTCGGCTGACTCACACACAATCAGCTGATTCTTGCACTTCCAAGTACTAAACACAAAACAAAGAACTGAAACGAATTGTGTCAGACATCACTGTTCGATGTCTATCCTACTGACCTCAATAAGTACAAGCAACCCCTTTATAGCTGTTATGTTGGCATTCACATCCAAGCTGTCCATTCAATAGGTCGGCTCGCTGGCATGCTGGCATGTGAATGGCCCTTATGACTAGATAAACAAGCGTACCAAAATAACTGGCTGGCTTATTTTCGATTTCTTTTTCTTTATTTATATAATGTGAAACTACGTTCGCTTTTTAACGTAAGTACCTATGTTTCTTTTTTTTTTTCTTTTGTGCCAGTGCTTCAGTGACGTCGTATTTTTAAAGAATTCCCGGTTTTCTTTTATTTGAGAATATTCGTGAGAGTAGTTTTGCAGTTATTTAAGAGTATTTGTGGGTACCGTAATTAAAATTTTCGTTAAATGTAACAATTTTGTTGAATTAACATTATAGATTGGTTCATAGACTAATATTTTTCATACCTATCAGTACTAACAGCTAGAATTTACTTATCACAGTTTACATTGATAGTTTTTATAAATATCACCCAACTATTTAGACAAACTAAAATTAACCGCTTTATTTTGAAATCCTGTGAAAACACTTCTTACTAAATCCGCTGAATCAACTTACTTTATTTTCGTCAGCCTATTAACCAAATAAAACAAAAAAACACCAAATAAAACATAATTTTATAAAAACAAATTCGAATAGGTTAAAGATTTCCGATTTAAAACAAATACCAATATAAAAATCGTATGCAGTCAAAATCCAATGAGTATAACACATACGTCATGACATTGGAACGCTGCGTGTGCGCATATAAACCGCGTAGTGTTAGTTACAATTAAGTTGTAAATCAACGGCAGCCGAAGTCGCGTGCGATGGCAGCCGGCCAGACTACACGCTCGATGGACTCCGATACTTTGTTTGTATTTGTAGTATTGGCTAGTACCACAGTTTCCTACTACTTCCATTAAACTGATTCAATTCTACATAAATAAAACTGATACATTTTTCAAATTAACTTCTCGATTCTCTCAACTAATAATAAACTTTTGATTCCTCGAGAGTTATAACACTATTATCATCAAAAAACCATTAAAACATTATGTTCTAAACTCAAATTAAAAGTAATTGGTGTTGCCAATAAAAATAATTACGCTTACATAATTTATCATGTTAAACTAAAATAAAAAAGAATTAATTTTTGAATAAAATAAACTAAGTACGAAAGTTTTAATTTGTTTGAAGTATTCAGTATCTCAGCTATTATTGAAGTTCATCTGTTAACAAAGATAAACAATATTTATCATTCTGGCAAGAAAAATACATTTGATAGTGTTTGTACCATAAGTTTTATCCAATCGCTTTATTATCACGATTTATTTGAAGTTACTTTGTGCAATATGAAGTCTGTAAAGAATAATACAAATGTTTAAAAAAGCCTTTAAGGTCAAACGTTTTAAACCCGTAGTTTCGTAGCATTTTCATAGTACTTTCGTAGCAGTTTCATTTAATAAACGTAATTTCCTACTTGTCAGAAAATGGTCCAAAAAATAAAAGGCAAATATTTTTATTTAGATAAAAAATAAATTAGCGTCATTATTTTTTTATTCAAATAAAATTGCGTTTTTTTACAATCTTTTTCATCGTCCTATGCGTCAATTCGATCATCGATATTAGAGCCGCATACCTCGGCGCGTAGTACAGGACGTATATGTAGGTAGGTATTGCAATTCGTGGGATAAACTTTTATCATATTTAAGTAACTAATCAACTACACCATAATAAATACGTAACCGCAAATTTCCAATACATCTAATCCGATGTACTAACAAAAGTAACAAAATCACAACCTAGCCCTTAAACAATTAAACCATAAATTAATTAAAAGTTACATAACAGCAAGTGTAATGCTTAGCCGTCCACCACAATACACGATACAATACTCCGGCTACAGTTTCAGGGCCTATTCATAAGAAGTCTTCGGTGAGCGACGACTCATCCTCGGACAACATGGAGCTGGACGATGGCACGCTGGTGGCCGACCCTCACCTGGAGCAGAATCTTCGCCGCCTGCAGGAGGAGGAGAGGGTTCTGCTGGAGCGGCAGGCCACTATGGAGGCCACCGGTTGTGACGACATCACCGCCCTTGAGCATCAGGACGCACTGCGGCTGAACCATGTAAGTCGCTGCTTAGTTGGAGTGTCGAGTATGTTAGGGATAGAAGTGGTTAGGTGTCGTATTATAATAGGGGATGCAAACTCAAACCCAAAGCATTTATTTCACAGGCAATTTTGAATCGTCAAATGAGTACGTGAGTCAGAAAGATGAAACTAGTTGCTCATTCCAAAGCGTAGTAGGGCATGGACACGATGTAATCTTGTTTCCTTGTGTTCATTTAGAGTTTGTAGAAAATCAATCTTGAAAACAGTAGATTATAATATTTTCCGATGAAACGAAACTTATAAGTCGCATAGTCAACCTGAAGTAAAACAAGATTATTAAAAGCCTTTAGTATTTATTTTAAAAATATTGTTCTTCATCACGTCACAAATTAATACAAATGGGACACTTCACATTTTAAGTTTGAAGCTACAAGTAGGTGTGCGGCGGCATCGACTTGTCGAATTCAGTGGGCATAACGTAGTCAGAATTGTTACGGAGCTTCGGTTCCGGTTCCGAAAGGTCGGAACTTCCAATTAATTTTATACCTCCAATTCCGAATTTAGTTCCTATAATTTTTAATCGGCGTTATACCAAAGTTCGAAATGCAGCGATGCACGTGACTAGAGCGCGTACAAACAAGTTTTAACTCGTCGCCAGGGTAATTTTTGTTTATTTTATACACGCTTGCGCTCGAAGTCTCATTTTATTGTTTTGTTTGTGGATGTTATCACTAATATTTGACTGATGAAAGAGACTGATTAAAGATACTAATTAAAGGGACTGAATTACTTATATTTCTATTGTTTCACTAAGCCTTCCCATAACACATATTTCTTCTACTTCCACATCCGACTCCGGTTCCGATTTCGGTCAAATTCAAATTTAAAACTTCCGATTCCGGTTCCGGTAAAACGACTTCCGTAACATCCCTGGTCAGAAGATAAAAGAATTACGCTATAGAAAGAGAGGCAACTTATAAGTGAATATAACTGTCGGTAATTAGCGCTGTGCGACCTGAATTGCACTTTATTGTATCGCAGCAAGTCGCTTTTTATTTAAATGATTTTGTTGAGTGTTCCATCTGTGCTAACGTACGCATAGATTAAAAAACGTGAAAACTTTTACCTACTTGCGAAACAGCAAAAATATATCAATCGCGACCGCGTGACTACTATCAGAGTTTCTAAGTCTTCCTTCAAAAGGTCAGGACTGTGTACTCGTAACAACGAATGACATTAGAACTTGAAAAATATTTTATGAACAAAAATCTGCAGTTCGGGACTTTGAAAGGCTCCTCTTTCAATGTAGAAACTGTTTAGACCAAACAATGTGAAGAAAAGGGGTGACAATTTATAAACTCGGGCGGGTTGTTTTTTTTTTTGTTATTACAAAAAATACAACCGACTTCCAAATTACAAAGTGAAAAATAACTTTAATTTCGGAAGTCGGTGTCTTTGGATCAGTCCGGTTTGAATCCAAGAAAGTGTTACCGTACCTTTTATTTTTATAATCAAATGAATAATGAGACAACGTAATTGCGTTTTAAATGTCAGCTGCATACACAACGCAATGACGTCGCCTCATAATTAAAAAATCTTACTAACACTTTTGGGTCTTCAACTCAAAGACAAATAATTTATTTCAATTAAGCACATAAAAAGGCACTTTTGAACGTCAACATTTACAAAAAATAGAATTGATTCTAGTCGCCTCTTCATGGTGGTATTTTTTCCAACACATGGACTTATAGAGTCCATGTGTTGGAAAGGGTATACCCTTTTACACCCCGTTAGGAATTGATTTTTGAAAAACCTTGAAACACGTACTTTTTTATTTTTTAACCGACTTCCAAAAAGGAGGAGGTTATATGTTCGTCGCGTATGTTTGCTTTTTTTTTTTTTTTTTTTTATGTATGTCCACCGATTTCTCCGTCAATTGTGGACCGATTTTGAAAATTCTTTTTTTGTTTGAAAGGGTATGCTCTCGAGGTAGTCCCATATAAATTATATCAACTTTGCTTAGACAGTTTTTGAGTTAGCTTCAATAATACGTACTTTTTCCCACTTAGTATGTGGATGATATGATAAGTTCCTGACACTGTTATTTACATAGCAGGTAGTGGTTTTCGGATTTTTGTGGGGTAGGTACCACAACTAAAAAGTGAAAAATAAAAACTTTTTACAAAAAAAACAACCGACTTCCAAAAAAACACTACAAAGTGAAAAATAACTTTAATTTCGGAAGTCGGTGACAAAAAACGAAAATTCAAAACCGAAGACACCGAGTTCCGAAATTAAAGTTATTTTTCACTTTGTAGTGTTTTTTTGGAAGTCGGTTGTTTTTTTTTGTAAAAAGTTTTTTTGTTTTAAGTATTAGTATCGAGTTTTGACGCCCCCTACATCAGAGGATGTAGGGTCCGTGAGGGGTTATTTAAAAAACTAAAAAGTGACAATCTTTATTATTTACTGAGGTAAGTATTGCCAAGTTTCAAGTTTATTTACCAAATGAATAAGCTTTTTTCACCCCCACAAGGGTGGAATTTGAAAAATCTTTTGGTATACTTCCACAACGTGACTCAAATATTATTTATACCAATTTTCGAGTCACGCAGTAAAATCCTCCCCTGTAAAATTGACCTCTCTTTTCTCCCCGTTAGGGGAAGATTTTGGTAAAACCCTGACACACGTTAGTCTTTATTTTTAGTTCTTAGTTCTATAAATACTGAGTTTCGAGTTAATCGGATCGTGCGTTAAAATTCTTCGATACAAACTTTGACACCCCCAATTTAGGGAGCAGTTTAGAAAAACAAAAAATGCCAAACTTAATAATTTACTTAGATAAGTATTCGTGCCAAGTTTCAAGTTTATTAACTCAAGCAATAAGATTTTTCATACAAACAAAATCATCCTTTTCACCCTCTTAGAGGTGAAATTTTGAAGAACACACCCTCTAAATTTCATGTCTCTAGACCTAGTGGTTTAGGTTGATATATCAGTCAGGACTTTGAATTTTATATATACAGATTAGGTAAGAGTTTTCCTGATAGAAACGTACTTAACGTACTTAAACCTGTTGTTTCTTTACACTGCCTTTATAATGATGACGATACAAGCAGCAACCGAAGACTATGACGATGTACACTGCCTCTGAATTAATTTGTTCAACGTATCAGTATAAGAGTGTGTAAACGTGCTATAAATGGGTATTGCCTGAAAAATCGACAGCTGCGGCAAGCTGAGCTGCAGAAGCAGCAGGCGATGATTGCGCAGCGGCTGCTGCGCGCGCAGGCGCTGGCGCTCGGCGAGTACGCGCACGCGCATGGGCACGGCCACTCGCACAGCCACGCGCACGGCTACGCGCACGGCCGCCGCGACCAGACCGCGCGCCGCCGCGCCACCTGCACCGTGCGCGTCAACAACCTGCACGCCGCAGAGGCTATTGAGACTGACGTCTGACTATCAGGTCGGTAGTATCTACAACATTCAGCCAGGTCATCATTTCCTCACCAGCACACATTTAACGCTTTACTCGGCAACCCTCATAAGGTTCTGGTCCCAGCTTCCAACCGTTTTAAGTAATTACTATAAGCATTAAAGCCTCGCTTTTTTTTTAAATTATTTACTATAATTTTGTATCACTTTTCAAGTTAAGTTTTCTATTTTCAAGAAGCGAAGTGGCCTTATGAGAGTGTGCAAAGCAATTGTACACCCTTGCTTGGTAAAGGAGTTAATTTTTGACCCCTATACCATACCTAAAGTCCATCCACTCCTTAAACTCCAGTTTTAGCTACTTAGCTGATAGCCAAGAATACATACATTCGTAGCGATGAACAGTTGAGACAATGAAGTAAACATACAGAGAGACTTTAGTAGAAATAGAGCATATTTTTATATGATTAAATTTATTATTCAGTATATTTAATTATTTATTATGTGTATTAGCATATCATTTACGATCAAGGAGTTGACAAAATATTTCTCATTTAGTGAGATGCAGAAAATCGCTAGCAAGGTAGCAATCGATTTAGTTAGACCCGTATAAAAAAGCCAAAATAATCAGGACGTTTTTATAAAAGAGCAGCTGATAATATAGCTTGAATCAGCCACTGAGCACATTTTTGTCGACACACTGTAGCACGTCGCCCCATGCTTCATACCGCACGTTGCGTCCGACGTCGTGTTCTAACACGATAGGCTGCGTAACATTAATCACAAATATATTTTCGCGCTTTATTCAACATTTTTGCATCATGCTGGCGGATTAAGCCAAAGCTTTTATATTTTAACGATTTCTAGTGTAAATATTTTTTGACGATATTGCTTGTAAGGTGAGTACCTACCTACATCAGAAGGTTTCAAAATTGTATACTTATTTTTGAACTTAGATATAATTTTATCAGGTAGGTACATTAAAACAGTGAATTTGAAGATGTTTTACCTACTTTCAGACCGGCCAATTTTTGTGTAAAGAAAATATATTTTTTTAGGTTTTTAGTAACATCGCGGAGTTAAAACTAAGTTAATTCAAAATCTACAATACAAGTTTAATTAATTGGGACAAACACAAAAACCTTTCTATATATATTTCATTATACATGACAACTTTCATTTTCTGTATAATTGTCAGTTTATAACCCGTACCTATGTTCCTAACAACATTGTGAAACAAATGCAGATGATTGAAAAGTTGAATAGGTACCTAGGAAGTAAAGAAATATAACTCGCAACGTCGACAATAGCCGTATATTCCGCGAAGCTATCGAATTTTGTAGTTTTAGGAATTATAACATTGCCCTATGACATCAAAATGTAACGTTAAAACGGAGATCCATACGTTCATTTCTTGAATACGGGCACTGATTTCCTTTACAATACACAATACAATTTCGAATTAGGTCTCTAAGGTGACATGCTTATGAGTGGAACCGTCAACAATTGTAAGCAGGAAATGAAGAGTTCCTCCATATCACCGCGCAGTAAAGGCCGGATATGAGATGCCTCGCTCAGCTCAGCTCCAATACCTAGCTAATATTCCGATTTCCATGTTAGCTTCAGAGAGTTGGAAGCTTGTGACAAAACAATTTATTGTTTAGTCTCGGCAATAATTAATTTTATACCTAATGATTTCAATTTCGGATCTAGCAGATTTTACGGTTGTAGAAAATGTTTTTTTCTTCTTCAGAACAACGCAATTGTAACGTTTCCTCACTTTCTCAATTCTTTGCGTTTTGATAAATGAGTTGCATTTGATCTAATTATATAAATAAGCACCTAATATAGCGTAACGATACCTACCTAGTGGTTAATTTTTTGGAAACTGCAGTAACCATAGTACCTACGACATAGGAAATTCTGGGTACTACATGGTTCGCCGCTTTTCGCGGACTGGTCAACTCGTAATAATATAATTTAAGGTACCAAAGGTTCGCTCGATTTTTGACAATCGACGCGTATTTTTTATAGTATTTACTTCAGTCCTTCATGACGAAGAAGGGACGTTTGATCGCAAGGGTTGATTTAAAAAGTAAACTACATTAATGAACCTACAACTTTTCTTCGACGCGTCGGGTTTTAATTTAATTTATTTAATAAAGAACACCAACAGCATATACATTCAACAATTGGATTAAAGATAATCATTATAATTAAGATTTAAACGCGTCGGGTTTTAGCTAAACCGAAGTAACTTTGCAGTAGTTTCAGTTACAAGGTTGACCTGATTTAAAGGTATATTTAATTCAAGACTTGGTCTCGAAATTAGGACAAGTGCATCTAAGTTTTGACCTTTATAAACACTGATTCAGGAATTTGTAGTCCATTTCTCAAGGTTTATAAAGATCCTGCTCCTAACCACAATTTAACGTCAGAGGAGCTACCTGCATCTTGTAACTCAGAAACTTTTCTTTTTGTCAACAATTATTAATCAATAATGTTGTCTGACATTCCAGTCATTTCGTCAATTTATAGGAACAGACCAATTCCGACCACTTTACTAATTAAATTAGACATTAATAACTACAAATGTATGAAAAACGTGTAGGTAAACACGTAGTATTCCCAGCGCTGGGCCTTTTATAATCAACGATATAATTAACGAGCTTGAAGTGGGAGGTGGAGGTGGGAGGGTAGCCCCCCACCCAGAAGTCGTTACAAGTTTTATGAACGATGTTGAACTGTTGAGTGAATGGCACCATGTAAAGGTGCAGGGTCCTTGCGGCGGCTTGAATGGACCAGCCATCGATCTATTGCGGCAGTCCGTGACGTCATTGTCCGCACGCAAGTGATCGCAGCATGCCACACAGCACCTGTCGACCCTGTCGTTGTCAGCCACCGACAACAACCAGACGTGTTAGTAGTAAAGAAGCCGCTGCGCCATTTTGTAACGTCTGATGTAGAAAGTCATGGGTTCGTGACGCAACCGTTTGCAGCGTTTTAACCACATTTTCTTTCTTTAATTATTGACTTATTTAATATTGAACGATCAGTTTTGGAAGTTACTAGAAATATTTTGAAATTCTTTTCGTTTTTCGGATTATTTTGAAACGAGATTCAATTTAACGAATTGAATAAGAATAATGTTTGCAGACAGAAACTATCATAATTTTTCCTGTCCACAATTTATTGAGACCTACTGAAAAACCGACTAAGAGCGTGTCGGATCACGCACAATGAATGGTTCCGTAGCTGGAATTTTTTAATTTATCCCAAGGACAAACTTAAAACATTGTAGTTGAAAAACATGCATTCCAATTAACCACAAATGTAAGTTTGAACGTACAACATTGGGAGATTTATCATGTTATTTTAAAACAATATAATAGACTTCTTTTCCTGTAATCTATAAGTATAGAACTATTTTCTGTATCTTTTTAAAAAAATTTTTGGCTAAGTAGTTTCCGAGATATGGGGATCATTTTTAATCTATTTTCTTAAATAATAAGTATAAAACTATTTATTAAAAATTAAAAAAACGATTTGTTTGAGACCCTCACAGTAAGCCCTTTCATTTAATATGTCACACGGTACAGTTTCCAAAACTGTATTTTTAATTTTTTTTATTGGCCTTTAAAGTGGCCTCCATATTCAAAATTCATTTATTTACATTACACGTTCGTGGTTTGAGTCACAGAAATTCATAGGTGCCAAATTTCAACTTAATCGGTCCATTACATTCCGAGCTAATTGGGTGTGACAGACGGACAGACAGACACACGAGTGATTCGGTTTCGAGGGCTCCGTTTTTTCATTCGGACGTACGGAACCCTAAAAACATAAAGGCAATAACTTGACGAAGCGAAAAATAATAGATTTGAATTAAAAAATACTTTCACTTGAAAGATTGTCGGAAGCCTTGAGTAAAATTTTTATCTTTATTAAGTTTCTGTTTTTATCTTTACTTACAAATCTTTTAAACAATATACAATCTAAAACAAATGACTGACTAACTATGCAAATAAATACAAAGACAAAAGGACACTTATGCGTCGAAGTACCCGTCCGCATCGCTGTCATCCGGAAACGTGCCCAGAAGACTGGCAGCATTGCCACTTTGAATGGCAATTCTAATGACATTTGAGTGGAATATTTTCACTTGAAAGGTAGTCTGGAGTGAAAAAATAGTTTTACTTGAAGGACTGTCGGTGGTCTTGAGTGGAAAGATACTGTCACTTAAAAGACTCGGTAGACTGAAATTGAATTATTTTTACTTGAAGGACTCGGTAGACTGGAATTGAATTATTTTTACTTGAAAGACTTATGAGACGCAGTTGGATCCTGTGAATTAAAGTAAAAAATAATTTTTTAATAATGTTAAATTACGTCGGGAGTATAAACAAAAACAAGTCTCTCTGTAATTTAGGGAGGCATACACACTATCACTGCTTCTAAACCCCGTGGTGTTTGTCCGTTCGTATTTAGTTTGTTTTGTCCTGTGACGTTATAACCCGTTGTAGATACGTGTTTCCAAACACTGATGGCCTGGCTGATTATTATCGGTTTGTTGAGATGAACTTGATTTCCATGTTTTAAATAGAACCCCACAATGATTCCAGACGTGGCGAGCCGGCGCTACGACGCAGCGGCAGTGTGGCGCGGCCGACTGCCGGCGCGCTCCCCGCCACCCTGCCACGTTTGAAAAGCGCCTGACTCCGCCGCCCCCCGCGCTCCCCGCGCCCATCGCGCCCCCCCGCCCACACACACCCTCCGACACACACAATCCCGCCGACTAACCCGACACCATAACCAAACTGTTAACTACACAAATAACTGCTTCACTCAATCTGAAACCCAATTAGATTACTCATATTAATGTTAGGATGAACAAGTTTTCAAAAAAAAATCATTAAAAAAACAATAAAAAAATTATTTTAAATATGCTTACAGTGAGTCCGATCCGCTGCGGCCATCGGCTCCGATTGTAAATACTAATCAAGATGCTTATAAAAGCTTGTATACACTTTCTACATTATCAACACTGTGTAATAAATAATTAGGTTCTTTGTGACAAATAAAATAATCAAAATAGGCCTATAGAAATTCCGTTCGCGGAGGACATTTTATCAAGTGTCGCTTGCGCTTGACCATAGTTTGTAAATAGTTGTAACGGGCGGGATGCGCGCGCCGCAATCCGCACTCTCGGACAGACACCTCCCTGGACACGACACACGGACATACGCACATCGTACACTCACTCCTGGCCCCCGGCCCCTGCCCGCAGACGGTCGCGAGGCCGGTCACTCCGCGCCTACTGCCGCTGACTAACGCCCAGCTCACAACTCAGAACTGTTCAAGCATTTACCTCAATCATGTGCAGGAAGTTCGTGAAACCAGGAATCTTAGAATAAGTTACCGTATATTAAAATTTATGTTGTTGTTATTATCGTCGTGCGTGGAACAATATCAATATAATATTCCAGTATAACAGTGATGGATGTACACGTTCACCCCCTCGATGTCCCCTGCCCTGGTCCCCTGCCCTGGTCCCCGTGCCCTGTCACGTCGCGCAGCAGTCTCGGCTATATTATAATTATTTAATGTAATAGGTGTAATTTGACGACAACGTACTTGTCTATCATCATTGTTGTTATGTTATTGATAATTTATTGATATTAATTGTTTGTATGTAGAGCAGAGGATGGTTGTGCGCGCGCACAGCGGCCTGCGATAACGCCACGCGAGGCTCGCCGGCACGCCTGGCGCGTAGGCTGCGCGTGCGCCGCTAGCGCTAGGTCGTATGCAAGGACGGTTATATTTTCGGTCGTTTACGAAATCATAACGATTGTATTAGCTTATACAGTTTAAACATATCTAGAAAGAAGTGAATTTATTAATATATGTTCGTAAGTAAGGCAGGCGACAGACGCGACTCGACCGACACAGCATGGCTCAGAACAGCAGACCTCCTCTACTTGATTATTTTAACGGCACGAGCGTTGACACAACGCAGTTACTGGTAGAATTGAACCTCAGTTGTTGATGGCGGATCTGTTACGATTGTGAGTTTGCCAGATTTGATTGATTTTTTAATACTTGTTTTTCTGTTACCTGACTTGTTTATTCGCCTAACAAGGAGTTTCCATTTCGTCACAAGAGCTCCGCAACCGTTCATCTCCTCGTTTATAAAAAAATAAATAGCCGTTTGCTGTTCGTTGTGCAACGTATAGTGGGTTAACGGCTTTACGCGACAGTCACTTTAGTTTCGCGAATGTCTAGGAAGGATTGTATTCAAAAAGAAAAAAAAAAGTTTTCTACTTTTTCTACTACATTTTCGGTTATTTCATGAGCAACGATTTCGATTGTCTAAATAACTTCAGAGCCTCACATCAACAACTGCCAGGAAAGCGTGCAGGATATTCTGATTATTTTCACAGTTCCCGTCTGTCTGTCCATGAACTTGTTTAGACTTGAGTTGTAAAGAAGACAATTAATTATTAGGTATAGATACACCCGAAATAATTATTTCATCATATCATTACACATTTCATAGCGTTTAAACATCTAGGTGAAAAGACATATTTACGCTCTATATTATAGTCTAGTGTAGTTAAGTAGATATTGATAGTAGTTTAAGTGCTGCCCTTATACTGGGTATATAATATCTCTCGACCCACTTACTGTCCGTCTATAGCAATAGGGCCAAAGTAAAGATAACAACTTGACTCAGCTGATCGCTTCGTAGCATCGAGCATTCAAAGTCCTTCACGCAGCTAGATCACGCAACTTAAAAGGACTTTTTGCTGGAAACAGATTTAGCGAGTGAACGATTGAGAATGTCCGCTGCGTACATCGCACCGTCATGCTTCAGCTCACCGAACGAGCTTATAGCAAGCTGTTCATCTTTAGTTGGCCTTCAACCCCGATCATTCCTTCTGACAGAAAATTCTTTGTTGTGAATAATAGTAGTTTGTTCAGATATCAATGTTTCAGTGTCAATTGGTGTTTAATAATAATAACAGTAATATAATATTATAATAGATATTGATAACGCGGTTCAGTAACAGTGACTGAGACTCACGGCAGCCGGATCGCGTGCGAAGAATGAGACATGTAGAGATTTGTTCAGAAGTAAAGCAATATATATATCAAGATTGATGGATGTGCTATACTATAATTCTCCTTTTGTATATATATTTACTGCTGAGAGCGAGCAATAGTAGGACGGAGAGTAGCGAATTGTTATAAGTCGACAGTCACTGTTACAAAACTCGCTAAGAAAATGACGCAGAGCTCAAGCTCAAACCTCGGCCATGACAAGTAAAGACAGTTAACTACCGACTCGGACAATGATAAATGCTGGGCAAGCATGTTAACTGAGTACATTATAATATTTTGAGTGTCTTCGTTGTAATGAATATCAATAATGTCTGTCAATTAGATTCGAATTGTTTGGCAAATTAATTTATTATGATAGTCTTGATTGTACTGCGTTAGTGTCGTCCGGTGTAGAAACGATCGATGGTAAATGTTAGCACTAATATTATGAGCAACGTTGCACTAGATCAGAGACTGCATGCACACGACACAGCAACGAGTTACGTGTCACAATGTTACAACTTTGCCTAATTACTGTAACGTTGCTTATCATACCGAACGATAAGAACAGTACCCCTGAAAGCAACGCATCGTCAAAGGATAAAATCAGTCATTGTCTAGTACATATTACAGATAATCAATATGTAAAGACTATCATATGGTCACTTCATTTGTCAATATATTCGATTTGTGTTAAATGTGCGGAGTTAGTAGACAGTGTATACTACATGTTACGACATATACGTAAAACGCCGAGGCTGTTGCGACGAATATATTAAATGTCAATCAATGTTTAATGTACCAAGTATAAAGTGTAGAAAGCACGTTATGTTATATTATAGTTTATGTAATCGGATAGCACACGGGTCCTGTTTTTGAACTTGTGAAGGAAGCTGCAACGCGGCAATGACTGACGAACTCGCCACGATAACCGAACACCCAGTTTAGTACATCGACTCAACACCGAAGCAATTTTTGCCCTGGCGTCAATGACCTTGGCTTTGTTCCGGTATCTCAATCTCCCAGAACAGCCAGCCAGCATGGTAGTATTGTTTGAAGCTTTACTCATTTCTCGACTCTTAAGAAAGAGCATAGAGAGACAAACCTGAATGTTTTCTTCGACTTTCTGAAAACTGACTACCAATTGCTTTTGGTCACTGGTTTTAATAAAACTTTAAAAATGTCTGTCATCCATGAATAACATTTATGATGATAAAAAATATTCAGCACGTTTCAGCAAATGTCCACTCTATTAACGCCAACATCCCAATCCCAAGCAAATATTGACAAAGTTACCCTCAGCGCTTGCAATCCGATTGAGAGCCGTTTCTCAGCTTTTCCAGTTTTCAGATTGAGAATTCTGAAATTGAATGCTGATCTAAGCAGTGACAGAAATTCTGAAACGGGTGGAGTGTACATCAGCCAACAAAAATGACATTTGGAAGTCCAACTCCAACTCTCATACAGCTCACTGCTAATTACGCTTGCCACTGCAAGCTATGCCAATGAGCTCTGATCTATGACGTTACATGCTTTTCGGTCAATGATGTTCTCTGTCTCTCAGCATACTCGGTAAGAAAGTCTCAAAAATACCGCTGTCTCCAAATAACTCCACACTATAGCTGATTAGGCCAAAGTATGTAAATGTTAGTGGAAAAAGTCCAATTCTTCATTGAATTGGCAGTGTTATTTGTCCAAGACCAGACATTATTATGATTTTATTGAAAGTGTGATAATACTTGATAATGGTAACTTGCGCTAAAGAACTTGGTGTTCGTGTATATCGGTTGTGTTGCAGTAACGGTGTGATGTGAAGATGTGACTAAATCTCATTTACATTATGTGTGTCTGTTTAATCATAGCAAATTAATGTCTAGTAAATTCCCGCATTTAGAAATCAGTCTCAATTTACAGAGATATGACACAATCTTCAGCTTAGACTCCTCGCGCTTCAGAACGTACGTCGTAGATTAGAAATATGGTGTAAATGAGTCTTGGTCGATTGTTACCTATATACTTTTATCCGATTTATTGTACGTTCACATTTGAGACGAGCGCGCCCATCGGCCGATAGTCGTGTGATCTGCAACTAGTCCCGCAATCTCTATTCTTGTCTGCACTTTAAATATTGCTGCGTTGTTGCGCACTGACGTCACAAGTGGTATGTCATATTGCGATGGTGTCGACGTCTTTGGCCCAGCTCTGTGCCCTAAACAAGTGTACCGGTATGTTAACATCCAGCAGCGTGTTCAATGCCAGTAGTATCCGGAAATGCAGAAATGAGTACAAAACGCGTTTACAAGTGTCAAGGGCACAGGATGCGGCCTCAGACGTTTGCCTTGTCCTGGCAACGTTCGCGTGTAAAGGATCGTGAAGACCTGTGTGGTCGACTCTCATATACAAGAAACAGAATAGTGGTAAATTGTGAATTACTCAAGTTGGCCAAAATTGTAGTTACGCCAGTTAAAATAGGCGTATTATAATTTTCGCTCAGTATTATTAGTTGATATTTCGTACGTAGTGTATGTATACAGAGGCGGCTAACACGGGCCCGGTGCAAGCAGAAAGATTAATTTCTCAACCATCACACTTCGTAAAACATTCTCTAATTATTATGTTAACGAGACGAAAAATACTAAATTATCGTAGATAGTAAAACCACATAGATTTCACAGGAGAAATCACAATTTTCTATTTACTTGAGTACTACTTAATATCAATCTCGTAGTTAGGAAGGAGTTGGAAATTTTTTAAATTTATTAAGAAGTCTGAAATGTCCGTTATGACAGACTATATGTAATATGGTCTTTAGGAAACAACTGTAATCAGTAATTTTATCTGTAAATTAAATTGAATTTAATTTAAGATTTATAGTTAGGTGATATCTGCAAACTTTTAGCAGTGTGTGGTATATCTATAAATTTGTTCTTTTATTTTAGGTTATTTGATATATTTTGCTTGGATTGTTTCGGCTGAGGGACGAGCGTGGCCGTTGTGTTTGCATGAATTCCGAAACGTTCGATGGGACCCGACTGTATGTGTTGCGGATTTAATAAAAATGTGCCAGTTTTACTTCTTGATAGATGCCTTTACGCGTGTTATTGCGCTTAACGTTCAAATATATAGTCATCGCAGTGCTGAAACTTAATGTTAATATAATGTCTAGGGCTTGTCACGCTGCTCACACCGCGCATTTCATTGTTTTCTCCGGTACGAAGGACTCGCGAGGAGTGTGACAGGCGCAGGAGTCGTATACACTATCTTGTAGCTATAATTTTCCTGATTCACCGGCCCCCTCTCCGTCCAGGTCAAAGCGTGTTCATATATTGGATATAAAATCACAAATTTCAAATTGGATATCGTATACAAGCATCGATGAAATATTTACATAATTTATTTATATAAAATGTTCACTCATGATTGGCGTTATTTAAAGATATCTTAATTATACTAAAGTACCCGTTACGAATTATTTTTCAAATAGTTTCACGTGTCTACAATCTTTGATAATACAGTTTGTTGAGTTGACTTGGTCGCCTATATCATAAACAATAATTCGGGTTACGCTAGCTACGAGCTTAACTTATTATTTGAATTTTAATGATATGTAATAACTTCTTGTATTTTACATCACCTAATGTAAGTTAAATTGGAGCGAATTCTCTAGTTACATAATTACATTATCCTCTTACAATACATAACATTAAGGATTTATAATATTAAGAGCTTTTCGATTAGTATACTTACAAAAAAAATGAGATCTTATGAAATAATCTGAATTTTTCGCGATAATTTATTATATTTAATATCCATCCAGTATTATTAGATAAATAGGTGTAATGGTGAAAAAATGCCATTTTCTAGCTCCTATAGTTAATGTAACATAGGTTCAGTAATTGGCCAACAGATAATTCTTAATTAAGTACAAATTTTCCGAATAAAATATTTTTGATTTATCTCGGTCCCATCGCTCGTGAAACAAGTAATATATACATATATATAGGTAGGTCGTCGATGTTGTTTTGATAAACACACAGTAACCTGTATTGTATAAACATGAAATTCTAAATTATAAGTGTTTAATTGAAACAACGTCAGAACGAACGAACTTTGCATTGCTCCCTTGTCATGTCATTGGCACAACACCCACCTAGAGGTAATATCAAATAAAATTTGGAAATGTTTGTTATATTGTATTAATCTAGGGTGGTTATATAATTATTATGATTTTATCGAAGTTGATAAATATTCCTAATGATGGAATCTATTCCGTCATTATTATACTCTTAAATAATAACTAGCCTGTCATTTATCGACTTTGATAAAAGAGCAAGGATTGTTATCATGACTTGAATATATTAAAATTTATATCCTCTATTGGGATAATAATAACTTGAAATATTAAAACCAATGGTGCAATGTTAAGTGCTGATATAAGGATCGAAGAAGACATCGCTGGATGCTCTACCGAAGTTCGTCATTTTAAGGAACTTCTGTCCGTTCAAAAGTTATGATTCGCGTTCATGAGTCTGTTTCGGAGTTCATCAAGCGTACGTGCAAAAATATTTGGTAAATGTAACGAGCGATTCCATACCATAGTCCTGTTAAGTCGAAATATATTAATTTATAAATCACGGTTTTATTTTCAAATAGAGTTAGTGGAAATGTGAATGTAAAGATCAACGTTGTGATGCTATCGTGGACGATAAAGAATTGGGGAAGAACAAAGATGACGGTTAACGTGTTTAGCACCAATACATATTAGCGATGACCTGAAAGGGATGCTACCCTATATCTTTGAAATACATCCCTCTAACGCCCTAGACGAATAAATAAGAATATACGGCGACAAGAACAGTAAAGAATAGTTTGAGAAATGAATTTACTAAGTCACTGGCGATAATTTGAATACAGAGAGAAGTATGCACCATGTTGCTGTATCCTTATTTGTTCGGCACCAGACGAAGGGTATCGCTATGATCGCTAATACGTAGTCGGTGGGCGAGTACACGATACGACAGCACAACGACGTCATCAGTGACGTCATCCACCAGCTGGAATACATACACTGTACATTAAACACGTAATTTTTTTAACTCTAGATCACTTTCGCCACGACGTGCATATATTTGAAGGCACTGAGGCCAGTGATAATTTTATTTTAATGTGGTGGTTGTTTACTGCATCTGGCATGCGAAGCGAAGGCTCATTGGTATAGTTAATACGGATAAATTGTAATTTAATGCTTATATGGAGCTAACTGTATTACTCAGAAATGCTCATAAAGCAGCCATCTTTTGTCGATGGCTAGATATACATATTATTATGAAACAGAGCAATGTTTCTGAATGATGCGGAAGTAAAATAATCTTTCTGATAACTTTGTGGAAGGCTAGTTTGGACTATAGACCTTATTGTCACTTCGGGAATGTATGAACACTATATCGCAATACGTACCCATAGCAACAACAGTGGTGTTTAGGTAGATCCTTTTTTCCACTGGCTTCAATACCGTACGCGTTTTTATAGCAGTCGACTGATACTAGGATGTTGAACGTAATATCTCCAAGTAGGTAATACATGTGTTCTGTAAACCTGTTGACGGACTTGCATAAAAACGCCCGCACTTGTACCTCTCTAATAAACGTTTGTAACTGTATTGCGTCTGTTTGATTGTAAGAATAACCCTTATTTAGACCCCGCTACGTTTAGTGTCGCCCAGACAGTCGATGGAACGGGTTTGTAACTGGGAAACAGAGTTTAGCTATTAAATCAGCTTACGAAGTTTTCAAGAAACTATCAGCCAATCAGACCGGATTTCAATAACGTCTACGTGTCCAAACACTTCAACACGAAACTATATTACTAAAAATACCCGTTTCGAAAAATTCCATGGTATGTCTGGAGCTTTTTCCAATTTTTGTACTTAAGTTATAACGTGGCAGTGCTAAGCTGCACTCTAAGAATGATTTTCTTTTTCGTATAAGTTGTGAATCCAAATTGTATAAATGACTAAATAAAACGAACATCGATGTTTCATTTTAGAAACCCTACTGCCTAACCAAAAGCGATTTTTCATAATAATTCTGTACTGTCATGCTATGCAATGAACTAACATAAATATGTACTAATATGCTGAAACTAGAGTAGGTATATGAGCTCGCTGTGCGCACATCACCGATATTGTCAACTAGAAACAGACAAACGTAAGAAGTCGAGAGCCTCGTAGATATCTATAATTGCCAAAACTATAAGAATAGAGTGCACACATTCCAGTATAGTCTGATTCACAAAATTTCAACACCTCAATCAAGCAAGACAGCACAATCGTGTTTGAACTTATTGGTTATGTATTAACAATAAGTGCTATTGCACTAGGTGGTATCCAGAGTCTGATGATGGAGCCGGAATTTGACCATAGGAACTCCTTAATCAAACAAGATAGCACCATCGTTGTATTTGAACTCATTGGTTATGTATTGACAAGTGCTTTGACCATAGGTGGTGTTCAGGGTCTGATGATGCGAGCCGGAAGGTTGCGATGGGAAAACCTTAATCAAACAAGATAGCACCATCGTGTTTGGACTCATTGGATATGTATTGACAAGTGCTATTACACTAGGTGGTGTCAAGGGTCTGATCCTGGAGCCAGAAGGTGATCACGGGCACTCCTCAAGTAATCCAGATGGCCCCGTCGTGTTTGGATGTATTGACAAGTGCTATTACACAAGATGGTGTTCAGGGTCTGATGATGGAGCCGGAAGTTGGCCATAGGAACTCCTCAATCAATCAAGATAGCACCATCGTGTTTGGACTCATTGGATATGTATTGACAAGTGCTATCAGACTAGGAAGTGTCCAGGACCTGATGATGGAGCTGGAAGTTGTCCATAAGAACTCCTCTATCAATCAAGATAGTAACATCGTGTTTGGACTCTTTGATTATTATTATTTATTTATATGTCAGACAACATGATCCAAAGTTACTTATGTATTGATAAGTGCTAATATACTAGGTAGTGTACAGAGTCTGCTAATGAAGCCGGAAGTTGCCCATAGGAATTCCTTAATCAAACAATATAGAAAAATCGTGGTTGGACTCATTGGATATATATTGACAAGTGATATACACTATACTCCATTTGAAATAAGATTAGACATTTATATAAACCAGATAGGCATTCCGCTTAAACTTAAGGGGAAGATTTATAAAATAATGGTTAGACCTGCACCCTAATTGCGTAATAGAACACAATCACAATTTGTTTCGATTTGAAACAGATTTCTAATCCATTGCTTCATAAGTTGGAAAAAAAATCTGTTCAACAACGTAAATAACGCAATGAATGTTGTTGAAATGTCAAAATGAAACAAATTTCGGGAAATTGTTTACGAAAACGAGTTACGCAATTAGGGTACTGTTGTCTTGTATGGATCAGAATGTTGGGCCACAAGAGGGATGAATGAATGGTAATTGCATGCAGCTGAGATGAGAATGCTAATAGGCGGTGTGGTGTTACGCGAATGGATAGAATAAGAAATGAGTATTTATGAAGAAGTCAAAAAGTGGCACCGGTGCTAAGATATGTGGAAATCGATTTTCATGGCATGGGTATGTGATGCGGTGGACTGAGGAAAATGTAAGGAGAGTTTCGAGTATGAATGACTGGAAAAACCATAGAAACTATGGATGGACTCTGGGAAAGATGATAGGGCTAGAAAGGGGGTGACTACCGAGATGACGACTAATAGAGAAGTATGGAAGAAAAAAAATACAACTTGTTGCGCAGACCACGAATAGAAATGGACAATGGCAGGAGAATGTTAATGACGAGTTATAATATATCAAAAGGCACTGTGAAAATGAACACTGTTTCATTGATGATAGTTTTCTCGAAGAAACTATTCTTGTTTTAATTCAAAATATATGTTGTTGTTTAGATAATTATCTTGTCCGTTTTTTAGGGTTCAGTACCTCAAAAGGAAAAACGGATCCCTTATAGGACTACTTCGTTGTCCGTCTGTATGTCTGTCTCTCAGTGTTGACACACTTGACAGACCCTTTTTCTCAGGAACGCGTGGAGGTATCAAGTTGATTATATCAAATACGTATGCCTAGGTTATTGGAGCTCTAAAAAAAAAACAAGATTCTACCTAAGTCAACGCAATGAAAAAATACGGCCTTATTTTTACCTGACTACGGCGAAGCAAAAAGGAGGGTTATGATTTTGACCGATATGTATGTATGTTCATCTGTTACCTCATAACTTCTAAACTACCGATCATAATCATATGGGTGTATTCCTGAAATAAATTATTTTGAATTTGAATTTGAATAATTTAGGTATAAGGAACTGTATTGATCGTCCGCTGGTTATAGGCTATGTGACGTCACATTAAGTGCAATATAGCACCCTCTAGAGGGAATAAAGTCATGAACTAAAAAAATTGTTTTATTTGTGCCATGTTGGATATCAAATGAAAGGGCTTGACGAGCACATTACAAATATGTATATACAGGGCGTCCCAAAGTTATGGGACATGAAGGGAAAGTACCTTAAATATCGTAGATAGGGTATTTTGCTGAAAGAAGACTTTATGTTATTTTTAAAAGTAAGTAATTCTGCATTCAAAGATTTTCTAAAAATTACTTGCCTCGTCTGGGAATCGAACCGACTTAAATGTAAAAAAAACACCCCTACTTTTATAATGCCAATCGAAAGAATGACCAAAAACTAATAACTCTTCTTAATCTACGATATTTAAGGTACTTTCCCTTCATGTCCCATAACTTTGGGACGCCCTGTATATCATGATTTTCTAAGTAAATAAATTTGTTTACATTGTTAAAAACAAGCAAAAGTGAGACTGCTACGTACGGCGCGGCTGTTTAATTAATACCTATTATAAAAAAAAAACACAAAGCCAAACTAAGACATTATGTAACACGAAACTATGGTCTTATTAGATACTGATGTTAATGAGGTAGTAAGCATAATAGATGGATTAAAGGAAATTTGTGCCGTAGGATGTGACGACATACCTAATAGCATACTCAAAAGATTTTAATATTCACATTTTTCATTTCGTTTAACAAAAGGAATATTTCCTAAATTGCTTAAAAAAGCCATAGTCACCCCCGTGTTTAAAGCTGGAGACAAAAATTGTGTAAATAATTACAGGCCAATTTTAGTTTTAACAGGCCTCTCAAATATTTTGGAAAACATTATAAACAGTAGATTAGTGAAATATCTTGAAAGTAATAAATTACTCTCTGATCATCAATTTGGTTTTAGGCCTAAAAGATCAACAAGCCAAGCTGTTCACCATCTGACTAATTTTATAAGCACAAACCAATAACCATAGGGATATTTTTAGACCTTGCCAAGTCTTTTGACACAATTTCTTGTACTTTGCTTTTGTACAAGCTGGAAATGCTGAGAATACGGGGAGTTAGCGACCGCCATCAGTGTGTACATGAGTTCTGAACTTTGGAATAGCTATTATGGAATCCCACAAGGTAGTATTTTGGGTCCTACTTTGTTTTTAATTTATATAAATGACCTGTGCAATTTGACACTTCAAAAGGGTGTAATTATGTCATATGCGGATGACACAGCTCTACTGTTCGCAGCTAAATCAAAGGCTGAGGTCTATGAGGTAGCGCAGAATGGGTCTAATTGGCTTCATAAAAATCACTTAACATTAAATACAGATAAAACGAAGTACCTATTATTTACAATGAGAAACACTAATCCAACGCTTACTAAACTAAACATTCAAGCGCATAATAATTGTAATTTACATTATGCTGACATTGCATGCACTTGTCCCACTTTAGCCAAAACCCACCATATCAAATATCTAGGCGTCACAATTGACACAAACCTGAATTTCCGCAAACACATCGATTTATTAAAATTTACGTAGCATTGCCGACTTTAAATATTATAGACAGGTTTATTTGGTTTTGTGTCAATCTATTATTACCTACTGCATAACGTCTTTGGGTGGTGCCGCTAAATTAATGTTACTGCACCTAGAATGCGCCCGAAGACCAGTTTTAAAGGTTGCTACTTTTCGTCCATTTAGGTTTCCTACACACCAGCTTTATATGGCATGTAAAGTGCTAACAATACGTCAATATTTGTTTTGAATGTAGTTTTATTACAACACACTGAACTTTATTTTAACCCAGTACCTTCAGATAGGAGAAGAAAAGATTTGGTTTGTGCTACTCTCAGACTAAACATGCTTTTACTAATCGATTTTATTTATTTTTAGGACCCTACTTGTATAACCAGTTTAACAGACTGATAAAGATTTATAGTTTAAGTTATAATAGGTGTAACTTACTACGACGAAAATGTTGCTGCTCTGCAAATACTTTATCAAGAAATTATAACTCCAAAATAATTTAAATAAAAAATAAGTTCAAAAACTAAAACCCGACTACGAAAAAACTGTAACCGGACTACGGGAAAATAAAAATGATCTAAAAAGTATGAAACAAGAAAATATTTCAGACAGAAATCATATTTTCTTGTTTTTTAGAGCGTGTTTTTTCAATAGTCGGGTTTTAGTTTTTATACTTCTCGTTAACCTAGCTAGATTCATGAAATTTGGCAAGAAGCAAGGTCTCGCAACACAAGTAAAGGAAAATGTCCTAAAATCGTTAATTTTAAATTTTATCAAATACTAGCTTCTGCCCGCGACTTTTTCGCGTGGAAGTCGTAAGACTAGGCGTGTGTAACTCTTTACGGAACCGACTCACTGATCCGGATCATTGAGGTGATTCAAAATATTGGTTCAGTAACAACGTTTCAAACGCATCATTTGGATCTGAAACATTACTTTGCTCTGGCTCATTCCGTGCGACGCGTCGCTCGCGAGGCGACTGAGCAGTGAGCGAGCGAGAGAGGGAAACTGAGACACACTGAGTTTTTTGACTCGCGAGTCGCGAGTGAGCGGGCGACTTAATTACAATCTATACAAGTCGGAAAGAGATACCAAATGAGATGTGTATCACTCATACATTCACAGATTTAATTTAATGTATAGGTAACATTCTGTATTTTATATCCTTTGAGCCGATGATCCAAATGAGCCAAATGAAACATATCAGTGTTTCGGATCATTTCAGTGATCCAGATGCAAATGATCCAATCGCAAAAATGATACACTTTGCCCACCTCTACGTAAGACACCACAACATACTACAATAACAGCCATATTTTATTAAACTTCCCTGTATACTACTTTTGTAGTTTTATTCTCAGCAGCCAAAATATACAGAGAGTCAGGAATGGTGACTCGGGAGCAAGCGACGTAACAGTTGTCCGTGTGAGAAGCAGCTTGTCCTGAGGTCGACACCCGCAGCCTTCAGCCTTCGGTGTCGGCCCCTGTGACTTGTTGATAATCATCGCAAAGCATACACTCACAGGGAACTGCACGCGCTTAAAACGGTAATTGTGGGGAATTAGTGGTATACGCGGTATAAACACTGTCTCGCCAACGCCACAACCTATTAAAATTTCCGCCTCGATGACGTTTCCCTGCAAAGACACGACTTTGAACCGGGTTCCGTTACACAGCATCGGCGGAGTTAAGTTCCGAATTATAAAATACATATTATAAAACAAAGTCCCCCGCCGCGCCTGTCTGTCTGTCTGAACGCGATAAACTCAAAAACTACCGAACGGATTTTCAAACGGTTTTACCAATGTCATGAGTGATTCATGCGGAAGGTTTTAGTGTATAATTCGGTTCACCCTTGTTTGGTATAACAACTTTTGATGTAATATTACTAATTCGAACAACGTTTAAGAACATAATCAATTTGTATAATATCGATTAACATAATTTTCATTTCATCGAATATTTATTTGCGATAACAACATTTGCGCTATTGATCAAAAGGTATAATGCTCATTTGATGTAGTGTTCAGGTGGTATAACATGTATTTTATCGAATATTCATTGGTGAAAAAAATTAAAGTATTGTCTTAAAAAATCATTATGTTGTGCTACAAAAGTTAGTGAAAGAACCGAATCGCTGCAAAACCGACTCCACGTAGTCTTGTCTGCCCTACCCCTAGAGTGTAATATAAAATCGCGTAGGCGCGTAGGGGCGAGGCGGCCCGCGGGCTGAGGAGCAGGTGGCTGGAAGCGAGCCGCCGCGGTTGAGGCTGGCCGGCAGAGCCGGCCAGCAAGCCGAAGCTGCGGTGGTGAGCGAAAGCCGTCTGCGACGATTAGCACGCGTGGGGCCGCCGGAGGCCCGCAGCGCCGGAGCCGTGACAGAAACCATGCCTGCTGCCTGCTGTATGCTTGCTTGCATGCTGCATGCTTGCTTGCATGCCTGGTGTATGCTTGTTTACATGTTGCATGTTTGCTGCATGCTTGCTGCATGCATGGTATATGCTTGTTTGCATGTTTCGTACAGCGAAAAAAACTTATGCTTGTGAATGTTATGCTTAATAAAGTTATGCTTTAGAATGTTCTGCTTAATAAATTTATGCTTTAGAATGTTATGCTTAATCATTATTATGATTAGAGAAATGATGCGTAAAAAATTATGCGTAAGCTGTTATGCGTAAATAATACTATGCGAAAATATAATTAGGACAAACAAAAGTATGCCAAGTTATATTAGGTCTAAATTTTATGCAAATGACATAACAATAACATTAGTTTAAATAAAATTAGTGCATTTGAAAATTCGGTCAAATGATATTATTTCATAAATAAATATGCTAAATAAAAATCTACCAATTAATTATTCGGTCAAATGAGTAATTATACGAAATGACTTTATTGTAACTAAAATTAGCCGGAGCGATTTTCGACAAAACGTTGTTATACCAAACAAGGGTGAACCGTATAATTCATTAAGGTTTTGTGTAAATTGGCTGAAATTTGATGATTATTGTTGAAGAAGTCGGAAAAAATTATGCCGACTGGGAGCTTTACTGGCGTGCGCTGCGTTAACCGGAAAAAATACATCAAATTTATGTTCTACGGTATTGTTCACCTTAAAAAGGTCAACAAAAAGTCCAAGATATATGGACCTTTTTGGACCATCTTGGACTTTTTTGTATATGATTTTTTTGGCATATGTCTATCTTCTAAGGATGACCCACAATAACCATTTTTATTTTTCAGAATTTGATAAAAATTTAATTGACCGGTATAGTATTAATCCTTATCCAAAAAAATATGTTATTTAAATTGGGCATTTAATTTAGATTAAAATATGCCCTTGAATCATATAATTTAAATGAATAGTTTAAAAGATTCAAAATTACGCGGAGCAACGCAGGCGCAGCGGTAGGAGTCAATGACGTTTTCCTCTGTTATTAGGTATGAAATCTCGGTAGTACGTTCCCGTGGGATATTTTCCGACATCCACACGGGCGAAGCCGCGGGCAAGAGCTAGTTATCTATATAAATACGAATATAGGTACTAATATAATAAAGCTGAAGAGTTTGTTTGTTTGAACGCGCTAATATCTGGAACTACACGTCGGATAAAAAAAACTGCCACTCCGGGAGTGCCGACAGAAGTGAAAACTTGAAAAAAAAATCGGCTTCGCGGTAATCAACGCGTTGATGTCATTTTAATGGTCAAAAGATGGTGTCGTTAGTGTCGCGAAATCAATGGTTTGGTCTCCAACGTGCCTAAAGAAGTTTCCACTTGAACGCTAAGCGAAAACGAAGTAATAGCGCGGACGGGCAATGCGATGCGACGCGGTGGGTCGAGGGAACAAGAAATATCACGCGGACGAAGTCGCGGGCAGAAGCTACTGTTACGAGTATGAATAAATTTGCTGGACATCACTAACAGTCGGTGGTGTCACGGGAAATAGTGATTCCTGCCATTCCCTGTGACACCACCGGTGGTATTAAATTTGCTGCCGTCATGGCGAATGAACGCTTGATTGAACGAAGCGAGCACACATTCTCATCGATCGATGTGATGTCTAGGTGTTCATAGGCAGTGGTCTGCGGTGACCTCTTACCACCAAGTGGCCCGTCGGTTTGTTTGCCATACAGATGTTTTGAACAAATACAAGCAAAGCTGTCAAATAAAAGCCTCAAGTTATAAAATAACCATTTATTTTTTCTGTCACATTAAAAATCTATAAAATAAAACAAAATATATTACAACAATTACGTGAACACGGCTTCATAAACAGGCAGAGTAAATTACACAAATGAGTTTCTTCGCATATGCGTACGTCTTTTATTATTCGTCACGCGTTGGATTACAGGAAACATTATAATACAGGGTAGAAGCTATAACACCTATTTAAGTGGTTACAGTATGCACATGATTGCCCCTTATTCAAAAACTACGCGACATTTATTCCTAAAGGTTTCATACATACTACTATTTATTTATTTCATGAAGTGAGAAGGAGACTAAAGAATAGACAATAAAATACAATAGACGTGGGTATATTTAGTGACTTGTTCCGCTTAGCTATTTCTAAAGAGCCATAAAAAAATCCTGAAAGAAACACGTGTTTCACCTCTCAACGAGGCATCCTCAGGATGACGATGGACTTGTTGCGAATTTTAGTACCAAGTATTAGTAACTAGTTTATGAAGAAGGGAGGGGCGGCTCTAAAACAAAACAAATACCAGCTGCTTCTTCTTTTTCTGTGGTTAGAGACTAGCCTGGTGTCAAAGTTTTAAAGCCGCCCATGGGCCTCTGACTTGGCTTCACATGTCGTCGAGAAATATATCTCTTAGGCATGCTGGTTTCTTCACGATGTTTTCCTTCACCGTTTTTGAAGCAAGTGATAATTATACAATACGCACATCAATCCGAAAAGTGAGAGGTGCGTGCTTGGGTTCGAACTCGAGACCTATGACTTGGCAGTCTGACGGTAACACCACTAGGCTATCACTGCTATTATGCACCAGCTGCTGATCCATATCTTTGTAAAGCTATGGTTTTCTAGAAGAGCGGTGGCCTCCACACAGTGTCAGCAATTTACGGGTGAATGACGTCACGGAAACGTTGTTTTCCGAAAGTAAATGTTGTGTTACGAAAGTAAGTTGTTGTATTTTCCCAGAAAGCGTTTGTGACACCGTAAAGTCAAACCCCGCTGCCCAAAGATTTAAATCACTAGATTTGCCCTCATCGTACTCAGTCATGCGATAAGTGTCCATACTAAGAGTGAGATCATACCATTAAATAGCTCTTCTAGGAAACCGTAGCTTTAAAAACCGAAGAGTGAACGTAATCTGAACAAATATATATAATGTGAAGAAACCCATATTGTTTTTTTTTTTTGTTTTATAGAAAAGTTGGAATATTTAGATTGAGGTGTAATTACAATAACATACCAACTATTGCTTTCAAAGCTATAGTATCATAAATGGACAAACGAAAGACGCAGCTCCCATTAGCCAGTAGACAAGAGGCATGATCGCCTGTTCTGTTCTTACTATACATTATATTAATAAAACATTGATTTCTTTATTTTCGTCTTATCCAGCTTGTATGTCAAGTTCAAATAAGTCAAGTACTTGTTTCATGTGGACTGATTTTACCATTTTTGTTTGAATTTACGAAAGTAATTTATCAAAGTTTCAATTTTTATTTAAAATATTAAACAAAATTCAATATTTTTCATTCAAAATATAAATTAAAACATGAATATTAAGAATTCTCCATAACACGACTAATTATAATCATTTTTTTAAATAGTTATTGTCGCTCCCTCACCTAACGTCATACCATGAGCCTTGATATCGACATTTACAATTATTTTCATGCAATATTATACTTAACACATTTATTTCCGTGACACTACTAAAATACTACAAAAATACGATATTCAGTAAACAGTTCAAAATTGTAAATTGACAATTGATTGGGACACATATGTAAAGAAACCATACACGGGACTGACTCCCGTGTATGAGCTGGCAAAATCTATTTTATTACCGTAATATTAATTAGTTGAAGCACAGCTTACAAACATGGCTTATAGATCATTTAATTCATGAGCGCGCGTGGCCTTTGGTTGAGGTAAAGATGTACATTAAGTATGTGTATATGACCGGGGCACCAGATACTACGAAAATAGGTGAACCGTGTGAGCTCACGCATTCTATCATAATGCGCATGTACACGTAGATACAAATACCAATAACACCACGCGCGCTGCTGATTTGCAAGATCTATACTTTTAAGAAATATATCAACAAACGATTATTATTAAAAATCTTAAATCCTGCACTACGTTATATAGGTATTTGAAGACGGAAAATAAATGACATACGAAATTGGACTATAAATTATTAATGTAACTTGTTATGTGTGAAGACTCATAGCTGAACTGGCACTCGGTGTAAGCCACAGTACAGAGCGGAATTGGTTTAATAAAGTCGTAAGTGTTCGAAACAGCATCACATTGGCGAGTCATTCATTAAACTATGTAAGTATCTTGTTCCAGCTAAAATGCCTTACTCTAACTGCTATCTATTGTGCCGGATGAACTCTCTCGCAGTCATTCGCGGCGACAAAATGTCCGCAGTCTGCCGAGCGCCTTAAGTGTTAAATTCGCTAAGCCACGTTGTTAATACGGTCAATAATGCCAATCATTGGCCGCATACATGATCTATTAGAAGTATGAAATGTACCGCAGTGTCACAGAACGTTAGTGTGTCCGTTATAAGGACGAGCGGTATTGCTTGAGCTCGAAGGCAGCCGCGAGCGCGAGGTGGTCGGAGCCATACATGTGGTTGGGCAAGCGTCCCAGTACCTCGCATTCCGTCTGCGTAGGCAACCGCAAGCGTTCCACCAGTCTTAACGGACTGCGGCAACTGAAACAAAAGATAATTTATGTTACGCTGAACGATATACAGGGTGATTGGAAGGTGGGTGCAAAGCTTTAAGGCGAAGATAGTACAGACAATTTAGAACCATTTAAGCCATGGTTGTCTCAGACGAAGTCTTACCAAATATTTTTAACCAAATTTTTAAGTTTTTTTTCGGAAATTCTCAAAATTTAATGTAAACTGCATAATTATGGCCAAATTGAATGATAAATGAATTCATTTTTTATTTATTTAATTAAAGTAATGTGTAAGCAATCAAGCAAAACATGTTTTAGGCTTCTGTGTCATTAGACATTTTTTTTACAGACATTTAAAGCTCAGAAAAAATAAAAAAATTGTACAATACGTCTTTTAAACCTTATTAAAAATTAAAAAATTTGGTAAGACTTCGTCTAAGACAACCATGGCTTAAATGGTTCTAAATTGTCTATACTATCTTCACCTTAAAGCTTTGCACCCATCTTCCAATCACCCTGTATATAATCCTAAACAATCGCCATCGTGCTAGCCGTGGTCTGTTCCTAAAGTATTAATGAAAATGTAAACAAATGGATCTGCTGCGGATGCCAATTTGTAGTGCCACTTACAAATTGAGTGCTCTGATTTGACTATTTTAATACTTTAACCCGAAATTCTAATTTTAAATCATCTTAAACGTGTCTTTCATTTGATAATTTTGGTTAATTTTATAACCTCAATTCTCGTCGATGATTTTTCAATAATGTTACTCAAGCAATAATAACTGCCGGAAAAAGTTGTGAGATATAAAGTAGGAACAGGTTTTAACCTGATACTGTACTTACCTATTTCCGATACTTTTGGTAGAGACTATAACACGATTGACATTACACAACTTACCTAAAATAAATATAGTCAACGGTGACCCAATAGTCCTGGAAGGTGGTGGCGCTGCAGCGGCTGTCGTAGACCGAACCGAGCTTGAACGAGTGGCAGATGGCGCTGCTGTTGAACATCGTGCTGAACTGGTTCACTAGTACGGTGCTCTGCCCGCTCGGCGGCCCGTTCGTGCAGTACTCCGAGTTGTATAGCTAAGGAATACATAATTATGATATAACTAAAAAGGTAAATTTAAAAAACCCCCGACACAAACAAAATCCTTTAAAAGTAATAAAATAAAATGTATCGGCCCTGTAGGTTTTAATAAGTTTTAAGTAATATTTAAACAAGCGTCGTCACGTTGGGGGATGGCGAATAAAAATACATTTTCTACCATAGCATACCATAGCGTTCCCAGACGCGACGACGCTTGTTTAAATATGACATTTTATTTTATTACTTTTTAAAGGATTTTATACCATTCCGCTTCTAAAAAGCTTATTTTATTCACTGAAAACAGTGAATATAAAGCTCACTATTTTGGTGTTTGAATTTAGAACACACCAATATATTAGATCCCATCGCAATGCTAGACAACCTCCTTACGACAAAATACTCCTTGTATTACTCGACATACAAACTCCTTATGCAAATAACTCCCCGAGATTTGATTGGTCGACATTTTCGACAAGGAGTTTAGCATTAGAATAAAAACTGTTTTGTGTTCTTTGCTGTCATTAGTAAATTGGTGCTATTTTGAATACTGTAAGTTGTACGAACACAAAGTTTAGTGTTACTTAATAATAAATCGATTGAAAATGCATTAAAGTGATGAAGAAGATGTGTTAACACCCGAGTTTATGAAAGAGAGGGCGGCCAATATGGTAGAAAACTTGCTACCCAACAAATCACGGCTGGTTTACGTCGAAGCCTACGATAAGTTTTGCAAATGGGAAAATGAAAATCAATCTTCTGACACCTTTTCAGAGTCTGTTTTCCTAACTTATTCTAATGAGCTGTCGAAGAAAAAGAAGTCATCGACATTACATAGTATGTATTCTATGCTACGGTGTATTATAAAAACAAAGCATAACATTGACATAAAAACATACTCAAAGTTGGAAGCCTACCTTAAAACGATCGACGAACATCAGAATGCTACAAACCGAAAAAATCTCTGGTTTTTACCGCTCAAAATGTTGAACGCTTTTTGAATGAAGCGCCAGACTCGCAATTTCTGGCAGTAAAAGTAAGTAATCTTCAACAAATGTTACTTAATATAAGTAATTTAGTACTATTTAATTGTAATCCTATGAACATCAATTTTGTAACAGATTTTCTATTTTTGTTTTGTTTACAGGTTGCGTTGATTCTGGGCATTAGTGGAGCCTATCGTTCAAATGAGCTTGTTAAACTGACAGTGGATGATGTGCAAACGATATCTGACGCCGTTTTACTGGTTACTTTATGGGAGACGAAAGTATCAAAGTTTTCGTCCTCCGAATGCAAACAACAATAGATTATTTTTGTTCTATTCTAAAAATAAATGTACAAAAAAGCCGATTAAAATAAATAAAATTGGTTTCATGCCAAAAGAAATTGCATCATTTTTGGAGCTACCAAATCCCGAGATGTATACAGGACATTCTTTCCGAAGCACCTCTGCAACGTTTTTAGCGAACACTGGTGCAGATATGACGGAATTAAAGCGATATGGCGGATGGAAGTCTACTACCGTGGCTGAAGGTTATATCGAAAATAAATCGAAACGCAGCCTTCAGATAGCAAGCAGCATAAACCTGAAGAAACCTGAAGACCCATGGACTCCTCGCTCTTCAACGTCCAAAGATGCCCCAGAGTTTCCTTCAGCAGAAAGTTCTGACCATCGACAGGAAATAAATATCGTTTCACAAGTTGACCATCCTAATAATAATACTTCTGGCAACACCAAAGTCAACAAACGTCTTGAAATTTTATTTTCAGATTGTTCACATTATTTAATATTATTAATACCTTTCGACGCAGTTTAGACACAGTGTAATAGTTTATAAGTGTAAAAAAGAACCTGAAACTCCATTTATTGCAAAAAAAGAACAAAACACACATTCAGACATGAACCACAAACTGCCGAACAGGAGGTGACATTAGCTGTCATGTCACCTCCGATAAAACAGTTAAGAATGAAATAAAGAAAAATGTTGACACGATCAGCCGCACGTAAAGCACGCCCACCACCTCCGGACTCGTCGCTCAGCTCCACCTCGCCGCCACAGGTACCCCAGCCCCGCTGTGAGTGCTGTGACAACACCGGCCGCGGTAGTTGCGTCGAGCTCGAGCGACGAGTATTTCTCTCCGCCCACGACGGAAATAATCTGACCGCGTACCGTGTTCGGATGCTCTCTCTTTTTTTAGGTGCTTGAGCCAGCTATCAACGTTTCGGCACAACGACTGTCGGATCGGTGCGGGTCATCCAGCGTAATCATATGCTGTGCGACACTGCACTTGATCGCCTGCGAATTGAAATGCAGAGTAGCCATGTCATTGCTCCCCCGTCGCAGACTGTTGTAGTAACACCACGGTCCAACACAAGTCAAGCTGACGAGGGGAGTGATGACAGGGCTACAAACGTAAGTACCCAATGCAATGAGGAATTGAGGAGTGCTTTGGAAGGTGCGACTCAGGAATATAGATTCATGTCGCCCGAACTTAGGCCACGCTTACCTCGTTTGCCCATGCATAACAAAAATAGGGCGCTGGTGGTGGTTCTGGATTCGCAGTTATCAAACTATTTTGATGACTGCGAAGACCTCACTGATACTCATTCAATTCTGTACTGCATGCGGCTGTAGCGGCATGTCGTGTAGCTCACGTCAAATTTGCTAATAGTTCTAGAGCTACACGACTGAAACCAGCCGTACCAGCTTGGCAGTGCAGAATTGAGCGCCGTACTGGTGAGGCCAGAGCGCTCATCGACAAACTAATCTGCTTCCGGGAGAGCAATACTCGCCCTAGAGTGATGCGCTTTGTGAGGCGGGCGTTCTCAGGGACTGATATCAGCCCTGAGGACTATATGTCCCGTGTCACAGAGCGCATCGACTTCCTAAAGCAGAAAGTGTATGCGTGGGCAAACCGTATCCGTAGGTATAAGCGGCGAGTAGAGCGATATACTCAGAATCGAACCTTCCAGAGTGATGAAAGGTGGGTTTGTAGGGCTTGGGAGCGACCGGACCAAGATGTGGCTGACACGCACCTACCGGATGACGATGCCATGGATTCTTTCTGGCGGAGTATCTGGTCGGTGCCTTTCAATCACACCGAAGGTATCTGGACTCGGGAAGTCGAACGAGCCTGCGATCCAATACCAGAAATGGGGGCTATGAGCTAACAGGTTCGCCGTTCCCGAAAGGATCTGTCGACATGCTGGATAGGATAGATTATAAGAAGGCCTATGACTCGGTGCTATATACATAGCTCATGAGGGTGCTGGAGTTGTATAAAGTAGATACAACTCTGCGCACCTTCTTGATGTCGTGTATGGGGCAATGGAGGACGGTCCTTCGCTATCCTTTTTAAACGCTAAGACCCTCCACAACCGCGAGATATGCAGTCTCAGGGAATATTTCCTAGAAACCGACGTGGACATGCATCGAGATGTGGTCGCGGTGGACAAGGGCCTTACCCCATTCTCCTTGGCTAAAGAGAACTGGCGCAAGCCTGTAGTGCTTGACACTAACGAGCGCATGGAGATATGGCAGAGTAAGGAGCTTCACGGACGCTACTTCCAGACCCTGCGTGAGCCCGATTTAGATTTACTAGCGTCCGTAGCCTGGCTGCGTTTTGGTGACCTCTTTGGGAAAACCGAAGGTTTTGTCTGTGCAATTATGGATGAAGTAATCATGACGAACAATTACCGGAGATTCATTGTGAAGGACGGCACGGTTGAAATCTGTCGGGCATGCCACCGTCCGGGAGAATCAATCCGACACATTATCTCCGGATGTTCTCGTCTAGCTAACGAAGAGTACTTGCATAGATACAACCTTGTAGCCAGGATTATCCATCAGCAACTTGCTCTGAAATACAGTCTTGTGGAATCGGAAGTGCCGTACTACAGCTATGTGCCCGACCCAGTTCTCGAAAATGGAAATATCACATTGTACTGGGATCTGGGATAACGGTCCCGCATGACGGGAACCTCGTGAAAGCCGAGAAAGATAAACAAATCAAGTATCTTGACTTGGCTCGCGACGTTGTCGACATGTGGGATGTGGACTCAGCGATCGTTGTGCCGATAGTCGTGACAGCTAATGGCTTAATAGCCAAGAGCCTCGACCAACACCTAAAGAGGCTCTCGATGGGTAGCTGGATCACGGGCTTGATTCAGAAAGCGGTACTCCCGGACACGGCTCGCATTGTCAGGAGGTTCCTCTCTCTGGAGCCCTGACCGCCGGTAGCTTGGACCCTGTTCCCGATACCGGTGGGCTACTATTTTTATGTTTTTAAATGTTTCTATATTTTTTATATTCTAATATTTAAAAATGTAATTTATAAGTATTTTAATGAAATAACTCCCTACGGTCGTGATTCACTCGTTAGAATCCTTCACTTGCTCGTGATTCATCTATGGTCCTCGCTTTAAATCCGTCCTTTATTCACTAATTGCATAATATACTATTGTTTGTGTCGGGGTTTTTTTTTAATTTTTAATTAAACTTTAATTTCCTGATTTTTAAACTTTATATTCTTATTACTAGTAGATACGCTACGATCGACACGTGACTCACTTAAATCTGCGCAGCTGTACGGATTGTTCCCAATTACTACTTTACCCTCGTTTTTTTTGGCTACTCCATCATCAGACACTGATTCCCATCTATCTATAACCTATTCATTGAGACCATTCCAATGAGCCCAAACACGATACCTGTGCTGTTAGATAGTGAGGGATTTGGGTATTCTACAAATTCCAGATAATGCTTCAGCATCAGTTCAAGGTTACTATCCCAACTAGCAAAATACCCTTACAAACAAAAGCTTGTAAGAGCTATGGTTTGACATAAGGTTTATACATATAAACCTTATATCAAACCATAGCTAAACACATAACATTACGCCTTGTTTCCCCGAAGGGTTGGGCAGAGGTGTGCCTGTAGCAGGTACACCCACATTTCGCCAGTTATGTTTAAGTCCCATGTAATAGGGGGCGAGCCTATTGTCATCAACCGGGCACAAATCCAGACTTCGAGCTGCTACTGAGAAATTTCAGATAGAAAAACCCAATAACACTTTGCCCGACCCGGGACTCGAACCCAGGACCTCATGCTCAGCAGTAGCACAAAAAAAACAAAAAGCAAAAATAAACAATAATAACAAATACTTAACACTATTAGAGTTTTTGGCTTAATCAGAACACATGTTCTGATTAAGCCAAAAACTCTAATAGTGTTATTTTATAAGTTTATTTAAGTTTTAAGAGCATTCATACTTGTAACATTATTCTTATAGACGTATAAGAAAACGTTATATTATATTAATAAGAGCAGTGGCATTATAAGCGCCTTTTACAAGTTTAGTTGCCTTTGATTCTTAATTAAAACTTATAAATACATATTATAAGTACATTCAATCTTAGACGTGACTATACTAAGTGTTTTATTACACTTCTGTAAAAACTAGTGTTTTAAAAGTGTGATTTATCTCACCTAAGGCATATTAAAGAGTAGTAGCACTTTAAAAGTCCTAGAAGTGTCTTAAACAATTCCCTATTAAGGGTTATTTATTTTCCTTGTTGTGTCTGACATGAGAAATTGTTATAAAATCAGGTAATAGACCATTTTAATAATGAACCCTAAAATTATGAGCAGTATGGCCGTGTAGACAATGGTTTTAGGTTTAATTGACTTTTACGAGTGCGATATAAACCTTACACAAGAATACTGGACTTATATTGTTCTGATAAAGCACTTATGAGTCGTGGTTGGTCGTAATGGCAACATTTTGATATTATTTCACAAATAATTAAAATAATGTATAATAAAAGACACATTTTTGAAAAGGCCCGTGAAAATGTTGTTATTCAAATTTCAAAATAATCGAGAAAAACTACTTCGCAACCAAATAATTGCATAAAATGCGTGACAAACTAGATTACACACTAGCGTTTTGTAGGAAAATGAAATAAAATATAATACTTACGTTTTTACGCGACTTTTTATTATTTTCGCAAAGTTTCTCTTTAGCTCACGGCGCCGGCCGGTTTGTGTTTACACTCTTATTAGGAGATCACAAAGAGGACTACTAGCGACATTACATATTTGTAAGATTATTTTTTGCTAGTTAGGTATGTTATTATAATATCATTGAAGTAACAGAATATCAAATTTCGACTCGATCAGACTTGTGGAAGATGTTCACATCCATTCATCAACTAGAAAAGAGCTGATAATCTACAAACAGCTGATAGATTTTCTTAAATCATAGCTAAGAACATTCTCGATTAAGTCAACTTTCAAACGAAATAAAAAAAATCTAAATCGGTGCATCCGTTTGGGAGCTACGATGCCACAGACAGATACACAGATACGCATGTTAAACTTATAACACCCCTCTTTTCCGCCTGGGTTAAAAATAAGATCAATAAATTCGTGAAGGTCGCGGATTATTATTATTATGCACCTCGCCTAGTGATTCGCAGATTTATTGGCAACTTAGAGACAAAGGAGAATGCGGTCCAATCCATGGCACCCCGAACCATACAACTCTGCCTGTCACAGCCAAACCTTGTCTATTTGGAGGAGAATTCAATGTTCTTTCTATATTACTAACAATTTTTTGCATGGATTCCCGAGAATTTGTGTTTATTAGTCATTTACCTACTTATTTTTTGAGGTTAGGATAGAGAAGTACCGCGACATCCCGTGACATGTAGCGCGACTTTGTCCCCTCGCGAAAATATGATATAAAGTGGTTTTAAAAATGAAACACGTAGATATTATTAACGAGCGCATGTGTGGCTCACCTGAACGTTTGTGAAGTTAGTGTCGCGGCCCTGCTGTCTGTCCAGGATCACTGACAGGTGCTGACAGTTGTCAGTCACGCCTATCCGCCTCCAATCTGAACCGTCCCGGTACGGGCCTGCACTGTGGATTCAAGTAAATTAGTTTATTCGTTTTCCCTTCCATGTGTTCGTAGTGATGAAATAAATGTGCAATTTTAAGAAGTTCAGAACTCTTTATTTATCCCTTGTGACTGAATTTCATTTTCTTTTTTGAGGTATGAGGATCAGAGTGGAATGTTCCTCATCCTCATCGATTGAAAAGGGAGAATCGTTCGACCAGACGAGTATTGTGACTGGTGGACTAATGCCTCGATGGATTTTGTCAGGCTTTCATATATATATAATCTCGCAGAAAACTTTGCCTGCGCGATACAGGATTTGTGTGACCTTAGATATAATGCATAGTTCGTATGTGGTTATAGATATCCACATCCGATTCAGTGAATATTACAATACATAGAAATATGACATACCTAATATGTCCTCTATCTAACAGTTTTATAACAGCGCTGTCGGGTGTGGAATTTAAATCACCCGTCAATATTATAGGAAGGTGTCCCGATCTGAAAACAATAGAAAATGTACAGATGTAATAACAAGTGAGAAACGTCGGTTCATCAAATAACAGAGTAGTTGGTAAAATGCTCAGTGTGGCGAGTAGGCAAGTAAACTCGCACACTAGAACGCAGCATAGAAATCACGCCAACTTTTAAGCCCCGCCTCCGGGATAAGGATTTTACTATGTGTGCGTAGCGAAGCGCACACACGGACGACCGCCGCCTGCGATCCTTTTGTATAGGATGATGACGGTCGCGTGGAGGCCGTTCCCGACGGTGACGTAATTTGTTTGACGGCTAGTATAAATACTGTATCCTGACGGTATTGACAAGCCTCTTTCCGACCCAGATGACCCCATTACACTCCTTCAGGAGCAGAATAGGGCCACCAGTACAGTATACAAGAACAGACGCCTCCCGTCATTCCGACCTCGCCGCCGAGGTCCTTTGCGATCGCGACCGCGTCTACTTGCCGCCCTTTCCTTTTTCCCACTAACCTACTCTATAAATCCTGTGAAGTACTAACAGCTCGACAGTTATTCATAATGAGCACCGTATTAAAACAACACGCAGCCCTCGCATATAGCACTGAATTTACTAAAAAGAGACGGAAAGACATAGTTTGCCCTACAAAAAGTACAAAACATGCCTTCGCAGCCAAATTTTTTGTCTACCTAGGACCATTACTTTATAACAGACTAAATGCGAGAGCAGAATTTTATTCTCTAAATTATAATAATTGTAAAAGAACTCTCAAGGAAGCTCTTCAAAGTATGTCCTATGAAGATACAGACAAACTATTAGTTGTACTTAAATAAATAAAAAATTGTACTAATTAAGTTTAGCTAAGTAATGATAGTTACTAAGATTTTAGCAAGTAGGATTTATTGTACTATTTACACCTTTTTACATACCTATTAGATGTCTAAATTTTTTAAAATTTAATGTGATTATTTAGAAATAGTATTATACCTTGCCTCGCCTGAAACACAGGATGACCTAGTTCAGGCACATAACATATTGAATTTTTCGTAGAATTAAACATATTTCCGTGGCTGGCGTGAATATGTTGACATGTCTAAAATGGCAATTTGTCAGGACGGCCATTTTAAAGGTTTGACCTTTTCTGGTAAACCGGTAAATTAGTTTACAGTATGTGTTTTAGGGGTTAAGTTGATATAATGAAATATCAATGCTCGTTCATAAAACCATGTGAATCGTTAATTAGACATGTTGTTATCAAGTAAAACACGTAAAAATGCGAGATGTCAACATAATACCCAATATAAGCCAATAAAAAAAAACATACAAGTCGAGATGTCAATGTATTCACGCCAGCCACGGATTTGTATTTAGTGTTTTACCTTTTTATATGAATAAAGTTTTATTATTATTTTCTTTAATTCATCTATGAACATATAATTTACATTTTTAAATATTCTTATAAAAAATATTAAAAAAACATTTAAAAATATAAAAAATAGTAGCCCACCGGTATCGGGAACAGGGTCCAAGCCACCGGTGGTCAGGGCTCCTGAGAGAGGAACCTCCTAACAATACGCGCCGTGTCCAGGAGTACCGCTTTCTGGATCAAGCCCTTGATCCAGCTGCCTAACGAGAGCCTCCTCAGGTGTTGGTCGAGGCTCTTGGCTATTATGCCATTGGCCGTCACGACTATCGGCACAATGATTGCTGTATCCACATCCCACAGGTCGACAACCTGAGCCTCGTGAGCCAGGTCAAGATACTTAATCTGTTTATCTTTTTCAGCTTTCACGAGGTTCTCGTCATGCGGGACCGTTATATCAATAATCATTGTGCGACGCTCTAATCGATCTATCACCTCTATGTCTGGCTTATTGGCAACAATAGTCCTGTCAGTGATGATAGATCGATCCCAATACAACGTGATATTGCCATTTTCGAGGACTGGGTCGGGCACATATCTATAGTACGGTACTTCCGATTCCACAAGACTGTATTTCAGAGCAAGTTGCTGGTGGATAATCCTGGCTACAAGGTTGTGCCTATGCAAGTAGTCTCCGTTAGCCAGACGAGAACAGCCAGAAATAATGTGTCGAATTGATTCTCCGGGACGGTGGCATGCCCGACAGATGTCAACCGTGCCGTCCTTCACAATATATTATTATTATTTTGGTTTTTAAATTTAATTTTCTCAGGTTAGTTCCTGGTATTTTCAGAATCTCACGGGTGTGAACCAAGGTGAGATTCTAGTTATTATTTTGAGAAGGTAAATTGTTCTGTACTGCAGTGAAATTATTATCTAAATTATTATTAATGAAACTCCTCCCCGACCCTTGCTCGAAAACGAGGTGCCAGCAGTTGTTGCAGCTGAGCACGTAGCTTTAAATACCCCGCATAATAATCATGATGAAAATCTAAGTTTGATCCAGCCTGTCCCCTCTTGCTGTCCTCCCCTCAGCGATGCCTAAGCCGAGGTTCGTACCCCACAGGGGGTGCCCTTAGCGAGCACTCGCTTAATTTTAATTTAGAATAGTTTAAAAGCTCCTGGCTGGAGGCTCTAAGTGTAGAAGCTTAAGGCCACCACAGGAAAAGTCCGGTTAAGCAGCCAAGACCTTAGTGGTCAATAAGTATTGACAAGCATTCTCTGTTTACCTCACCTGTTGTACGCTTATTCATTTATCACTATTATAATATTCGTATAACCTATTTGCATTTCATTCAATCTCACTGTGCCTGACAGGTACCGACTTACCAGTGCTCCCACAGTAAGTGGGCAAGTAAAGTGTTCATTCCATACACACGCATACCCACTTCACTCAGTACTAGAACCTAGGCGTCACCAAGATCACGTTCACAACAATTTTGTGATACTAGTGGGCCTAGCACGAACGTCTGGAGCAAAAATGATGTAAATTCGATACGATTTTAAAGTTGAAAATACTCGTTTCGCACATAATATTTACTTAGGAATATTTAGAGGATAAGTCGCTGGAACCTATATCCTAATGTAAATTTGTAATAATCAATAATAATAATCATAATTATGGGATGTGGACTCAGCTATCATTGTGCCGATAGTCGTATCAGCCAATGGCTTAATTGCCAAGAGCCTCGACCAACACCTAAGGAGGCTCTCGTTGGGCAGCTGGATTAAGGGCTTGATTCAGAAAGCGGTACTCCTGGACACGGCTCGCATTGTTAGGAGGTTCCTTTCTCTGGAGCCCTGACCGCCGGTAGCTTGGACCCTGTTCCCGATACCGGTGGGGATACTATTTTTTATATTTTTAAATGTTTTTATATAATTATGTTCTAATATTTAAAAATATAATTTATATGTAAATAATTAAATAAAGATCATAATCAATAAGAAGGCCTATGACTCGGTGCCACATACATGGCTCATGAGGGTGCTGGAGTTGTATAAAGTAGATGCAACTCTGCGCACCTTCCTGATGTCGTCTATGGGGCAATGGAGTACGGTCCTCCGCTATCCAGGATGTCGAAATATTCAGAGCAATAGCGAGCCGATAAGGATCGAGCGAGGCATATTTCAGGGCGATAGTTTGAGTCCGCTCTAGTTCTGCTTAGCCCTGAATCCTCTAAGCACACTGCTGGAGTCAGGTCTGGGCTATCGGTTGAGGAAAGGTGGTCAAGTTATATCCTCTACATGGATGACCTAAAACTGTTTGCCCACAACAATTAGCAACTGATGGAGCTACTGAAAGTAACTGAAACTTTCAGTAGCGCCATCAGGATGGAATTTGGTGTGGACAAATGTGCGGTGATGCATGCAAAGCGAGGGGAGATTGTGGAATCCGTGGGAACCCAACTCTCGGATTCCATAAACCTTAGAGCCCTCTCCGCATCAGAAACCTATAAATATTTGGGTATGTCGGAAGCTTTGAGCATCAATGTTACTGACATGAAGCAATCGTTAAAGGAACGCTTTTTTGGCCGCCTGAAGAAAGTTTTTAATAGTCTTCTATCAGGCGGAAACAAGGTGCGCGCCTTTAACGGTTGGGTCATGCCGGTTTTGATGTCCTCTTTCGGCATACTCAAATGGACTCAGACCGAACTTGACGCCCTGGATAGGAGGGTCCGCACGCTGCTGACTGCATATCGAATTCATCACCCACGGTCATCGGTAATGAGACTGTATATCCCGCGAAAGTGTGGAGGTCGAGGCTTTTTAAACGCTAAGACCCTCCACAATCGTGAGATATGCAGTCACAGGAAATATTTACAAGAAGCCGACGTGGGGATGCATTGAGATGTGGTCGCGGTGGACAAGGGCCTTACCCCGCTCTCCTTGGCTAAAGAGAACTGGCGCAAGTCTGTAGTGCTTGACACTAACGATCGCAGGGAGATATGGCAGAGTAAGGAGCTTCACGGACGCTACTTTCGAACCCTGCATGGGCCCGATGTGGATTTACTAGCGTCCGCGACCTGGCTGCGTTTTGGTGACTTCTTTGGTTTTGTCCGTGCAATTATGGATGAAGTAATCATGACGAACAATTACCGGAGATTCATTGTGAAGGACGGCACGGTTGATATTTGTCGGGCATGCCACCGTCCGGGAGAATCAATCCGACACATTATCTCCGGATGTTCTCATCTAGCTAATGAAGAGTACTTGCACAGACACAACCTTGTAGCCAGGATTATCCATCAGCAACTTGCTCTGAAATACGGCCTTGTAGAGTCGGAAGTACCATGCTACAGGTATGTGCCCGACCCAGTTCTCGAAAAAGGAAATATCACATTGTACTGGGAGCGATCCATCATCACTAACAGGTCTATTGTTGCCAGTAAACCTGATATAGTGGTGGTGGATCGAGTAAAGCGGCGCACAATGATTATTGACATAACGGTCCCGCATGACGGGAACCTCGTGAAAGCCGAGAAAGACAAACAAGACTTGGCTCGCGAGGTTGTTGACATGTGGGATGTGAACTCAGCGATCATTGTGCCAATAGTCGTGACAGCTAATGGCTTAATTGCCAAGAGCCTCGACCAACACCTAAGGAGGCTTTCGTTGGGCAACTGGATCAAGGGCTTGATTCAGAGAGCGGTACTCCTGGACACGGCTCGCATTGTCAGGAGGTTCCACTCTCTGGAGCCCTGACCGCCGGTAGCTTGGACCCTGTTCCCAATACCGGTGGGCTACATTTTTTTATATTTTTAATGTTTTTATATTCTCTGTTTTCTAATATTTAAAAATGTAATATGTAAGTATTTAAACGAAATAAAGAAGATCATAATCATACCGGTGGGCTACAATTTTTTATATGTTTATGTTCTAATATTTAAAAATGTAATTTATAAGTATTTAAATGAAATAAAGGAGATTATAATGACTTTGTAATTGACATGAAATGTAAATACACTTCATGTCAAAATGACTGTAATATCAATTGTACCATATTCTAGTAACTAAATATTTTTGATTTGATCTAGTTTTAAGAGCTTTTTCATATCTATGGGTGATATTTATTTAATAATTCAAGCACACAAATACAGAGGTGGACTTTATGGTATAGGCACGTATCTACCAGTCAACCTTTGGGTGATGCAGAAACAAACAGTGGTAGGTGCAATAGCGAGAATTGAGGAAAATGCAATTGTGCTTGACGCAAAAGTTATAACCATAATACTATAGGATCTGTTTTAATGTGGATTCAAAAATCGTTCGAATTTACGTTACGTATACATCGCGCGTTCGTTATTAGGGCCGGACGGTTACAAACTTTCGTCCAACGTATCACAAGCCCCGAACAAGTTTCATATACATTCGTTGCGTATGATACGGATCTAACTTTATCTAAAGCAACACTTAGAGATTATGGGTTCAAATCCAGGCAAGTACCAATGTGACATCTCATGACACAAATCATATGCGCTTAAAGTTAATATATCTTGAGCAAGCGTTGTTAACAATTCTCGTGTCTTCTCTGTATGAGAAGAGGCCTTTGCTCAGCAATGGGAGTGGATTGGAGTAAGTGGTTAACTTACTCTCTCCCATTATCATAGAAAGCGAAGCGGTCGATCTCAGCTAGGAAGACCTGCATCTGTGCCAGCCTCACGTCGGTCCTCTTCGGGTTATACAGCAGGTGCGTGGTGGCTACCACCACTGGAGAGCTAGGCACTTCGTAGGGCGCCAACTTCACCATAATCCCGACGTTGTCCCGATTCAGGATTGGAAGCTCGGGCTGGTTGAATTCCACCTGCGGAAGGACAAGTTTTGTGAGTTAGTCACCAATCTGGTGCGTAGTACTCGTACGAGTAACAGGCGCACGTGTATAATTAGATATTTGAATACAGACGAAACAAAAGGATTACGTTATAACGCTACAAGGTTCTTTTGGCGCATGGCCAAAATTGGAAGTAACTGTGACAATTTCATAAAAATCCTAAATCAATTATTCTTTTGGCGCCAGACTGTCAATGTCATTAAGGCGCCAACCGATCCTTGCAGCACTCTAGGTTCGAGGCAGTGCCGTTGTGTAGTTTCTGCCTACATCTATAGGGAAAATGATTGAAACACCTGAACCTAAAGGTTCATAAAACTATCTAGTTAAGGTGGGTTCACATTGAATGTGGCACAGGAGGGTGGAGATTGGCACAAGTAGGGAGAGGCCTAGCCGTGGGTGCAGTCGGGCTGTCGATGATGATGGTGAAGGTGAAGGTGAATTATCATCATCATCATCAGCCTATAATGTTTCCACTGCTGGGACACAGGCCTCCTCTCTGTGAGAGGGAGTGGGCCGTAATTCACCACGCGGGCCCAGTGCGGGTTGGTAGATGTCACATGTCTTCGAATTTTCGGTTCTAGGACATGCCGGTTTCCTCACGATGTTTTCCTTCACCGATTTGAGAGCAGTGGTGATGAAATAATTTACACAAAGTAAAGCGCCTGTCTGGGTACGAACCTACGACGTACAACTCGTAAGTCGCGGAATTATGAAGGTGTTCATATCAAGCAATACTTGATATTTACAATTAGCCATGCTCGAAATGTAAGCTTTATGCAAATAAACAATCGCCACGGAGTAAATTATAGCAGGTTTTATGTAAACAAGTTAGTCGTTGATATTAATTATTGCAAAACTGTACGCTATTAAAACGGACTCAAACAAAGCATGTTTTTAAAAAAATAAGTTGATGTCAAACTGGATAACATAAAGCTTATAAATTTCATAATTCGCTAGAATATGCACAGTCTGAACATCGTTGCGTCTGTCTTTCCTTCCTTCGGGAAAAGACACCCACCGTAATAGCAGCAATTCTATTGACAAGGCTGCTATTAACAAATTACTGATGGAAAACCCAACACTTTACTCAACCCGGGAATCGGACCCAAGTTGCGGCTCAGAAGTCGCGCTTGCAAGCAATAAAGCGCAGGCACTGGGAATTATGAACTTAATTTTCGTGTGAACTTTAGTGACTAACTGGTGTCAGAGTTTTAAAGCCGCCCATGAGCCTCTGACTTGGCTTCACATGCCGTCGAGAAATATCTCTCTAGAATGGTCTACTCACGATGTTTTCCTTCACTGTTTTCGAAGTAAGTGATAATTATACAATACGCACATGAATCCGAAAAGTCAGAGGTGCGTGCCTTGAGTTTGAACTCTAGACCTACTCGTATGACTTGGCAGTCTGACGGTCACACCACTAGGCTATCACTGCTCACACTATGAACTTAAGTATGAAAAAAAAAAACCGATTTAAAAAAAAACACTACATAGTGAAAAATAACTTTAATTTCGGAAATCGGTGTTGGTTTTGAATTTTCGTTCTTTGTCACCGACTTTCGAAATTAAAGTAATTTTTCACTTTGTAATGTTTTTTTTTTAAGTCGGTTGTTTTTTTTTTTAAGTTTTTATTTTTCACTTTTAGTTGTGGTACCTACCTACCCCACACAAATTCGAATACCACTACCTGCTATGTAAATAATAGTGACATGAAGTTATCATATCATTTACATACTAAGTGGGGAAAAAATACGTATTATTGAAGCTAACTCAAAAACTACTCAAGCAAAGTTAATAAAATTTATATGGGACCACTTCTGAAGTATGATCTACCAAACAAAAAAGAATCATCAAAATCAATTCATAATTGGCGGAGTAATCGAGTACAAACACAAAAAAAAAAAAAAAAGAAAAAAAAACATACAGTCGAATTGAGAACCTCCTCCTTTTGGAAGTCGGTTAAAAAGACGCGGCAGCTACGCACAGAGGGTTTTAGAGCAAGCATATGCAGGCCGAAAAGTTGATAGCTGAGTTGGTGCGGCATCGAAAATATATTTGAAAAGTTTCAGATAGGAGCCCCAAATTGGGCCAAAAATAAAGTGATCTTCAGAACCTTTGATTTTGGTATGATCTTGTGCGGCCTAACCTATAATGACTTAAATAGGCAAATCTGATGAAGAAATTGTGGGCTTTCCCTAAATCTGACAAGTTTGAAAACTCCGATTTGGGTAATTTTAAAAGGATATTCAGGGCGAATAAAAGTTATTTTAATGCAATAGTGTAACCTATCCTGATAGTGAATATATAAACATCTGACGGATTGATGGACCTTTTCGCAAATATAATGAAATTTCATTGATTTAGGAAAGAACCCAAAAGTGGTCATAATTTTGCATTTATCTCAAAATCAACTAATCGAATAGCTTTGATTGCTATTTGAATTTTAAGCTGACCCTTTTGTGAAGATTTATTGGTATTCAGAAATCTGAAAATATCAAACACTTGAAAGTAATTATTCAAAGTTAAGTAGCAAAATTAGAACATCATCAGAATCCGCCATAAAAATTTATTGCTTTTTGTACATAGGTTTGTGAAAACAACTTTAAGCTTTGCGTTTAAGGTTGAATTTACATGAATGTATATTTATTTCAACTAGAATTACCTAAACACAATTTGATGACAGTTTTAAGAGAACTTTTGCTTGGCATTGTGTATCTAGTTCTTTATTAGTGATCGATGTGATATAGTTTTAGTTTTCATCAAAATTGGTCCCAAGACTCCCTTAAGTATTTAACGCTAATACCTATAGTTTCGGATTTGGTCATCCATCCTGATTTGAAACATTCAGCCTGTATATACAGACGAACTGATAACCTCCTCCTTTTAGAAGTCGGTTAAAAATAATTTGTATATCACGATCTTTCATTTAATCTAGTTAACTTGCAGCTGGCGGCCTAAGCAGAAGTGTTGAGGGTTATTTAACAAACCTCATAAAAACGAACTATGACTAAGAATTAGGGGCGATATCAGTAACGATATCGGGTGCAGAGGTTTGTAGTTACTATAAAACCATGAATAGAAAAGTGTTACGACGTAAACGAGGCGTTAGTTTAATGTTTTCGTTAATTTTAGGTATTGTGATTTTCCATCTTTATTTAACAATTGATGCCCTCTAAATATTTTTTAAATGCTGATAGTTCTTTGGGTAGCCCATAAGATGAGGATGTTTTTCAAATAATTGGTATGCTTATTGAAACAGTAAAATTTTGAAATAATCAACTCTGTTTATGGTGTATTCTGACGATGTTCTAATTGTTCTACTTAACTTTTAATAATTACTTTCAAGTGTTTGATATTTTCAGATTTATGAATACCGACATATCTTCACAAAATGGTCAGCTTTAAATTCAAATATCAATCAAAGCTATTCGATTCGTTGATTTTGAGATAAATGCAAAATGATGACTACTTTTGGGTTCTTTCCTAAATCAATGAAATTTCGTTATATTTGCCAAAAGGCTCCATCAATCCGTCAGATATTTATATATTCACTATCAGGATAGGTTACACTATTGCAAATAATAACTTTTATTGGCCCTGAATATCCTTTTAAAAATTGCCCAAATCTAAGTTTTCAATCGTCAGATTTAGGGAAAGCCCACAATTTCTTCTATTTAAGTCATTATAGGTTAGGCCGCACAATATCAAAGACTCTGAAGATCACTTTATTTTTGGCCCCATTTGGAAATCTGAAAGTGGACTCCTGACCACGCGGCTCCTATTTGAATCTTTTCAAATATATTTTCGGTGTTCTCTCGTCATGCCGCACCTACTCAGCTATCAACTTTTCGCCCTGCATATGCTTGCTCAAAAACCCTCTGAGCGGGCCCTACCAATGAGCGAAGCGAAACGAACTTAGCTTCGTTTCGCTTCGTTCTCAGTGTGGCCTGCGCTTTATAGCCCGAAGAGGCAATCAATTATAAATACTACGCAATTTACCCACTATTCATATTTATTTATGTCCCTACATAAAAGCTGCAGTACATTAGGACGGGCCGCACCGCAACGGAAAAATCCTCAATCCTACATCCCTTTTGCACATTTTGTAACCATCGCACAGGCGGGCCGCACCACACTTATATATATGTATTGAAATGCGATGTGCTGCAGCCCGATGCGACTGTATTGTACGCTTGTCTTTACTGACTAGTTAAGTGCCTAAGTAACAGCAGAAATTACCTACCAGTTACTTTGTAATGGTAGTTTATTTTCGCATTATATTTCTAATAGCGATAAATTTAATCGCGGAGCACCGATAACGCAAATTCTTTCTTATTTAAGCGATTAGAAACTGCGTACCTTATACCTTAATGACTTTGATTTTGAAGTGTTTCTAACAGCCAAGAAATTTCAATTTGATGAGAATTAACTTATGGTCTAAAATAACAAGCACACAATTGCCGTGTGATGTATCTTTTAGTACAGCCTGAAAGCTAAGAGCAAACAATCAAGGGTTTAGGGTACTTTGCAGCTGCGTGTTATATACTATCGCCTGGCACCAACACTGCTTCGATCGCTACCCATTCGCAAGACAAGTTCCAACACCAAAGCATCAACTTAATAGAATCCGAGACAGAAACATCTCGGAGTTTACCGATCAAACGAAACGACGCGTGTATCAGATAACAGCAGAGCATTACACAATAGCATACATTTATCCGTAGATAAAGATTACATTCACATTTAAATCCTCGTGTGCGTATAATAAGTACTATTAGATACAGCGATAGATAAACAATGAATGGGCCTCATTGATAATGTATAATAATATGAACGCGCCGCTTGGTGACAATGGTGCTATAAAACAACTGACAGCTGAACTAGTTATCTCCGCGACTGTATCGGACAAGGTCGTAGCTGAATAGAAAGGTCAAGGTTTATTCCTGGAGTTTACATTGTCAATTTTGGCAGTCAACATTTTGAGGAAAATGTACACACAATGGAGCCCCAGTTTCCCAATGACCTAGGTGACCTCACACACGAGTATTGGAATAACAGAGCGCACAGCATGGATACAGGAGATGTTTGCACTTATTTCATATCTTTAAATATAAAACAGTTCCCTGACTAAGTGGCTAATTGACGGAATGACGCACAGCGTTAAGTACAAATATTAATGCACCCGGAAGGGTTTAGAGGTGCACTTATAAACAATTTTTAAAAGTATGAATAAACATTTATTTGTCCTGCTAGCGTAGCTTTTAAATGTCACATCACAATGCTGGATCACTATTTATCAACTCAAGTGCTCCCGGCACAATTTTTTTTTCGTATTTTAGGTTGTCTTTTTGTACCGCCTTTACACCGTTGTACGTAAATCTTATTTGTAACATGTGAGCAAACATCTTAAAAAAGTGGCTGAGATACACTGCAGAAACAAGATACGGTGCGAGTTGGGAGAGGCCTATGTCCAGTAGTGTAATGCGACAAATTAAGTTGATTAAATGCTTATACTTACACCGACATGCCCCTTCAGTTCGAACATCGAGGTCCTGAAGTAAATGGCGCACCCATCATGCCGATGCCCAGTCTTCTTCTTGAATATCTTGGTGTAGCCGATCTGCTCGAACCTCGAGAAGAAACTTTCTAAGTGCGACGATTGTACTTCTTGTAAACATAGTATCTGAAACACATGAGTATTCAAGTTATTTCTCTCATTCAGAACTGCGATTTTAGGTTGTTCAAACTAAGGATCAAAAGTGATCGCAACATGGCGGTTTCGATCCTGGCTGCAGCATCATGTCATGTCTACCTGTTGTATTTATTGTCATTGTAACTGAATCTTAGAAAGTATTCCAAAATTTGTTCGCAAGGTTTGACCATATCATCACAACTTTTATAAAAAGATTGTAAATAAGAACGTACATCAGGTGATAAACTGGTGATTTCATCGAAGAGACGTGCAGCCCTGGATTTCCACTTGAGGTCGTGCGGCGAGCAGTCTGTGTACAAGTAGGGATGGCACTCCAGCAGGTACTGAGCCAGCAAGTTGTACGACAGCACCTTGAACTTCAGCGACGGACCTGCGGAAACCAGTCCTTCGGTAAGCAGTGACTGCGCTGACAGACTTTTTCTATGCAGCTTCAGAAAATTTCTATTGTGTGTACAGGGACGATGTATATGTACTTTAAAAACACACATTTGAGAATAATAAGCACAAAAATTCAAAATTTCGAAAATTTGTGATTTCTACCAAACTGCACTTTGCCCGCGTGGTGGATTACTCCCTGTGCCTCAGTAGATGGAACATTATGTTGAGCACGAAAATATTTTTTGAAATATCGGACTGTCGTAATAGGTTTCTTTTGAATCAAGATTGAAAGGAATAAAATACACACCCTGCCTATTATCTCGGCCGCCTGCTACAGTCTCCCACACCCTGAAGTTAGATGGTATATTAAGTGACGACCTTTGACCCTCGCCCGACGATGCCATCTCGCCAGACTGCCGCAGCCACTCCTCATTATTACTCGCCGTACTGAACAATAAACAAATCATTAGAACACTTAAAATTTTGTTAGTAATACACAATATCAATATTTTTATTCTAGAAGCGGGTTTCCTCTGTGCGTCAGACTCAGAAATGTCTCTTTTGTACACAAAAAGAGTGTAATTTTGATAAATTTACCATGATCTCAAACTCAAATAGGATCGTTTGATTCATGATTCAATCAAGAATCTGGGGAAAGTTTTATAGCAATAAGTAGGTTTTAACGGGAAAGATTTCTTAACAAATTGGTGCTCTGAAATATAAAATAATTCAAGAGAAACATTAGAAATGAATGTTTGTTTTGAGGACTGCGCGAAATAACCATGGATTTTGTTTCTCTCATCCACTCAACTGTCGATTTGCCTTTAGAAGTCGATAATAATAAAAATTATATTGTGTCGTGTATAAGAGTTTAACTGTCACTAGACAGTTAAACTCTTATAAACTAATTAAATAAAAATAAATGAAACACTGGTCAAGATTGTTTTCATTTATTCGATTATATAACAAATATTTTCCGCAGACTGCTATGCATCAGCCTATGTAATCAGACTCTCAGAAAATACTCTCAGATCGACCACATCAGTGGCACAAACATTAAGTGTTTGCAAGTTCTCTGAACGAACGGTACAGTCAGTGCCTTTATTATCTCATGCCCTGCATTCATGGTAGATGTGTTCACATCTTAAACCTGTAAGAACACTTTATTACAACATGCAACAACATGGTAGCAGACAGCAAGCACGACTGCTAAGCGTCGGGTTCTAGATTCGAGGGGTCAAACAATTGGGTGTTTCCATTTCGAAGTCAGACCCCGGTTAGTGGCGAAAACTCGAAAAGTTCGCCGATAACATTGGCGAAATGTGGGTGTCTTTATTCTCTGTCTTATTATACGGTATATATAGTACAATCCACGAAGACGCGTCCCACTCCGCGATTACTGTACTGTAAGCTGAACTCTAGTACGGCGCGGAGCGGAGTGGGGCGCGTCTTCGTGGATTGCACTATCTATACCCCTTCGTATTCTGTCGTAGGATAGGACATGTTAACAGAGAGTATGGAAGAAGAGGAGATAATGCACAGCACCCAAATATATAGGGATAAGGGCTGACGATAGTCAGTATTTTACTTACTTTTCAATGATTATTGTAGAGAAAATAAATTATTAAATTGGAACGATTTATTTATTAGTTGAAAAAACATACTTACCAGTCTATCGGGATGCCATAGCCGTAATAATGACAGTTAAACGTTTATCCGTAAATAAAGCCCAAATCACAAAAGTAAAATAATTTTAATTCAACCATACCACTAATAAATTACGTTTACACGATGTAAATCGATGCGTTTACAATATAGATCTGTCTGTCACATATCAGTGTCAGTCGATAAAACTAATAAAGGGGAAGAGGTTTTATGACAAACAATAATTAATCTTTGCATAATAAGGTCGGAAGCCTAAAAATCACAGAGCTAATAACGGATAACTTGAACTATAGGCGCGCTACACATTTGTTCGGGTCGGCATTATTCGGCACAGCCGAGAGGCAAAATAAAAAAATTTACATAAACTCATCCCTTCTTCCCATGGGGGCAGACAGAAACTATAGAACGCCACCTGCTACGAACCTTACATACTCCTATTGCTTCGTCTACGTTCATACATCTGGTCATACACGCACGCCGCATGCGAGTACTCACTACGCACCTGACCTTTCTGAAAAACATCACCAATAAGGTCATATGTCCCGGGCGGCGTTTCCACTCACATCTGCCTTGTAAATACCTTATGTTCGGGAAAAGCCGCTTGGCTTAGTCGAATTGTGCCATCCTGAACAAGTGTGTACCACTCCTTAACTATGTCCTACAACAACTTATAATAGCGATCACGAACAGTCAGCATCGACGATTAAAAATTCAATTTTTTCACACTATTATTTTGTACTCACTGAATTAAAAAAAAGCGGCCAAGTGCGAGTAGGACTCGCACACGAAGGGTTCCGTACCACTGTACCGTATTTAATACTACATTATTTTTTCTATACTTTCGCGAAAACTTGTAAACTGTAGGTACCAAAATATTCCATAATTTTCAACAATTTTTTTATTTTTCGGAATTTTCCGAAAAATTAATATAAGTTTTGGTACTTACAAGTTTTCGCGAAAATCGAGGCCCATATCTTTTTATCGTGTTGACTTAGGACCTTGATTTTTATACACCTAATAGGGACCTTAGTATCTGGTATAAATTTCAACTTGCTAGGTCCACCCGTTCCTGAGAAAATCGGTGGTGACATACGGACAGACAGACGGACAAGAGTGTGATTTTATAAGGGTTCCGTTTTTTACCTTTTAAGGTACGAAACCCTAAAAACAAAAGAGGTGCAACAAAACGCCGAAAAAAACACGTTTCTTGTATAGTATATGTATGATAGAATGCCGCTTCTATCACTATCATTCCTGCCTATCACTATCATTTCGCCGCATTCTATCACTATCAGATATTTTGTTTTTATTATTTGTTGTTATATATAATATTTATATAATAGAAATCAATCAATCAGATATATTTATTTCGGATTCAAAAATTATATCCATAGGTGTTAGTAGTAATAAACTTAGCCTAGTGTTAGTACAGAAATACATAATCTCTAAAATTTTAAAATTTCAACTTTCTACCTTTTAGGTTCCTGAGATACAGCCCGCTGACAGACGGACGGACAGCGGAAGCTTAGTAATAGGGTTCCGTTCGGCACCCTTAGGGTAGGGAACCCTAAAAATTCCCCGCAGCGTATGTCTGTCTGTCTGAACGTGATAAACTCAAAAACTACCGTACAGATTTTTAGTTTTCACCAATGGACAGTGTGATTCATGAAGAAGGTTTACCTGGATAATTCATTAAGGTTTTGGGTAAATTAGCTGAAATATGACGATGATTGTTGAAGATGTCGGAAAAAATCATGCCGACCGACTGATGTAGCTGTTATATACGATCGGGGCGGCTTGCTAGTAAAATATAATTATGGTATTCTAATGACTTACACGTCAAATTGTCCTCCATAGCTTGCGTGATTAATAGATGGTTGCAGCGGATCAGTCATTGGTTTATGTTTCTTGCACTCATTGGAATTCAAAGGCGGTATTTTGATCTTCAACCGCTTCTTCCCGTGGCCGTGTTGTCGCAACTGAAGGCTCGAATGGAACTGTGCAGTTAGTTTTATGTCCGTACGCTCCGTACCACATGTCTTCCGATCACAATTCAAATGCGAGAATCTCCTCACATGTGCCTTGTTAACCTTCTCACATGTAAACACTAAATATCTGTAAAAACTATTTGTCAATTTCAGCATAGCTTTCTATGGATATGTCTTACATTTATATGAATCATATTTAAATTTTCAAACTAGCCTAGCTACATAAAGTTTCCTAAGAGCGTTCTGTACATGCATTACTAATATTCTTGACGGGCTATTGTTATGCTTAATATATTTTTTTATTATTGTTGACATGAAATTTGCTCTGTTGTTAGTTTTGCATCCTGAAACAAAATCATTATAAGTTGAAATATTTTATAGTTTTAAATATTCCCCCAAATGTCAGCTTACAGATGGTAAAAACTGACTTGATAATAATTACAAAAATATGAATATGTTGCCACATTTATAGCTGTTTGACATGCAAAATATCAAATAATGCAATGATCGAATAAACCAGAAAGCAAACGAAAATCTGCCAACTATGGTGTAGTTTTCCACATTTATGTTAAAATCACTCTCAATAGACATACACAATTATTTTAAAACTAACTTCATGCAAACAATTTGTGTCCTTCATGAGGATAATAAATCTATACTGTTTTTTTTTTTAAATTAAGTAGGTAAGTACCTACTTCAAGGGTTATTCAAATGCTTTAGCAGTTTTTATTCAAAAAATGTAAACGAAGAATTTTTGCCGACTATTGATCTTTAAAGTTTTTTTTTTTATCATTTGGTTGATCAATAAATAACATATATAATATCGAAAATTGTAACCTTGGAAACTTTGAAAGGAACTAAGTAAGTACCTATCATAAATATAAACGTTTTACACGATTTTTATTTAAAATGTTAAAGTTAATTTATTTTATTTAAAATAATGTGCAAATAGAGAGGGACAGCAGAGTTTCTATTTCGGCTAAGTGGTCGACTTGACCGACACTAGCGTTCTTGAGCTAACAGTTGTGGTAGATTGCTACTGTCTCATTGGTCTGAGTCTAATCATAAATGGTTTATGATTGTGACTAATGCGTATTAAGTGGTTATGGAAACATAAGGGATCTCTCAGTAGATGTTCGTAGACAAAATCAGGCTCAAGTCTGTTGTTGTTGTAGTGGGACTTTATTCTTCCGTAGGTGTGTTTGACACCTAACTCCTCCTAAACGGCTGGACTGATTTGGATGAAATTTTGTGTGTAAGTATATTTTAGTGGGTCCCTGGATGGTTTGAAAATACAAATGGACCCGATAGGTGGCGCTGCTCGGGCAGGACAACGTCTACCAGGTTCAATAGTATTTTATTTGTGATGTTATGCTAACTAAAGACTTGAGTTGTTAGTTTTATGGGATTGTTTTAATTAACCGACTTCCAAAAAGGAGGAGGTTATATGTTCGACGCGTATGTTTGTTTCATTTTTTTTTATTTATGTCCACCGATTTCTCAGTCATTTGTGGACCGATTTTGAAAATTATTTTTTTGTTTGAAAGGGTATGCTCCCAAATTGGTCCCATATAAATTTTATTAACTTTGCTTGGGTAGTTTTTGAGTTAGCTACAAAATACGTATTTTTTTCCCACTTAATATGTAGATGATATGATAAGTTCCTGACACTGGTAGTAGGTAGTGGTATTCGAATGTGTGTGTGGTAGGTACCACAACTAAAAAGTGAAAAATAAAAATAACTTTAATTTCGGAAGTCGGTGGCAAAAAACGAAAACACAAAACCCAAGACACCGACTTCCGAAATTAAAGTTATTTTTCACTTTGTAGTGTTCTTTTTTGGAAGTCGGTAGTTTTTTTTTTTGTAAAAAGTTTTTTTTTTTACTGATTAATAAAAAAGGCTTTTTCCGTTTATTTCTTATACAACAGAACACCGATTTCTACGCAATTACTGTGGCGTAAACGTGTTATATTTCATGTGGTAGAAAAATCCCGCTCTGGTATCAATTTTATTTTTTACTTCAGCGAGTAGTTTCTTAGTGCGTTGCTTCAATAATATGTATTTAATAAACTTGTCTCATGTTGATGACGTTCTCATGTTCATCATGGTACTAGTAATCATACATTCTCAAGGTTGACCACATGGAAGGTAATCTTTTATATCACTGACGATGAAGACGCCATTTAATAAGAATATTACCTACTTAATTAATGTATTATAATTACACATCTCTTGGCAGGCGCGGTCGCAGCCCAAAATTTTTGGGGGGTGCCATGGGTTCCGAGAAATATTTTTAGGGAGCTACATCTTGTTGATTTAGTAGTCGCAAGCGCTACTGCTGGGTAAAGTGTTATTGGGTTTTTCCATCATGAATGACATGCGCATATATCTCCAACTCCACATTACTTATGCTATTTAGGAACGCAGCCCCTAGTTGCGGGAAAATTATATATACACAGAAATAGAACTTACTTTAATGAAGAAAAGTAAACTCAACAGTTTTACAGTAAATAGTTTAGGTTTTGGAATCTGGCCTTAACCTTAGACTTTCAAACCTTACGTACGAGCGGGGTGCCCAAATTTCCGAGTTTGCGTCGCTCGCTCTTGCATGCCAAGATACTCTATTTTTATAATTGACTTTTTGAAGTGAAAACTTCTTCAGGCGCGTTGAGCGATTTTTGGTAGGGGAAAATCATGGGGGTTCGCGTCACCGACATCAAACATGCTAATGTTAACAGTACAGCACCTATGAGTATGACGTGTTGAACTTGTTGTTGCTCGGGAGTGCCGATATATGCGAAAACCAGATTAACGTTAATATTATTAATTTACTCAAAAATGCATGTAATGTGGTCATTATTTTGACAACCTTGTTTGAGCAAAGTCGACCTTGCCGTTCTGTTTCAAGGAGCGGCCGGCAAAGTTTTGCTGGTCGCTCTAACAGGCCGGCAAAACATTGCCGGCCGCTATTTTGACGTTTCAACGTTTTAAAAATCAAATGCAAAAAGATTTTATTTAAAACACAGCTGTTTGTATTTATAGAGATAGGTACAAAAAGATTTTATTCCATATTTGGCTGTATAGTTCCAACCACCATTGTTAAAAAAAAAAACAAAGAAGTAACAAAAGCGCGGTTCAGCGAAAATTTTATTTTTATTTAGTGACTTTTTTGCTAAAAATGAGCTCTCAAAGCGAAAATTCTTCCGATTCAATGTGTTTAACACCAACAGACATTAAAGATGAAGCTAAATTAGTGGTTAAAAAATTAATACCGCGAAACTCAAAAGAAAAATATAAGCTTGCATATGAAAAATTTGTGCAGTGGAAAATCAGTAGGAAATCTAAATCTTTATCCGAAAATGTTTTTCTTGCATATTTCAATGATCTTTCCAACAAAATGAAGCATTAATATATATTTTATTGAAATTAGTTGCTGGTTTTATTTAGATTAGGTACTTTCATTTTTGAGTAAAGCACTATACAAGCCTTGGCCCACTATGACTGCTTCGCTGGTCACGCTATGATTGCCTCGAGCTAGCCTAGCTACGCTCTAGGCCTTCCAGCTTGGCCATCATTGCAGCCCTTGCTGTCCTCGCTGTAAAGGCCTCGACCTACGGCCTCGGCCTTTATCTCAGCTCGTCCATCAAGTGCTGCACGCTGACCGCGCTGTGTCGGCCTGGAGCTGCGCTACGCTGCGCTGTCGGCCATCATCAGCGCGACCAGCAAAGTAGTCATTATAGACCGCGGCAGTAATGTACTATTGTCGGCTGTAGTACCTACAGTTTTACATAACATAACATCACGCCTTGTTTCCCCGAAGGGTTGGGCAGAGGTGACCCTGTAGCAGGTACACCCACATTTCGCCAGTCACGTTTACAGTTTACAAAGTACACAGTTACAGTCTACAGTTTTAAAAGTTAGTAATACAAGTAAATCATTTTGGGGATCAAGTACAAGTAAATCACAAGATTTTGGGGAGGTCATGACCCCCAGGACGCCCCCCTCGGACCGCGCCTGTCTCTTGGCATATAGTAAACTCATCCCAGGACTGTTCAAAGACTATTGTTATTGAAATATTGTTATTTTTATGGATCCAACAAATAGGTATTTAAGGCATATTGTGAGTCTTAGAGCGGTTACGCACTACGTCCGATCCGAATCTGAATTGAGGATGTTCTACATTCGGATGGACAAAGATCGGATCTAGTGGACAACCCATCATACAAATAGTACTATGGCTACTTCGGACCGACATTTCTCGGATTCTGATCGTACATAGTGCGAAACCGCTCTTACTAATTACGATTTTGTTATAAAATACTAAAACTTTTATATTAAGGAAAAAGGAATGCCTGTAGGTAAGGTTTTGAAATTGTATGTGGATGGCTATAGAATAAAGGAAGGAACAAGGAAAGCATTTAATGAATTTTGTGAAAGATGGAATGGAAAAGAGAGACGTCTACTAAGATGATAGCTGATAGAGGTGTATGAAAGAAAATGACAAGCAGCGCCAACCACAAATAAATAATTATGATTAGACCAAGAGGATATGCAGCAAAATTTGGCTGTAGCAGAAATCTGTAACATTTCATAAGCAAAGGTATCATATATTCTGGCTGTTTTACTGTCAGAACCCCGAAATTGATCTAATAAGAAATATTGAATTTCGTCTATAGCACGCATACGTTTTTTTTTTTTCAATATGAAAATCGTTTGTAATGAGAAAATATTTGCACAAGTTTAGTTACTTATTTGTTTGTTTTTTTGTCTTAAGTTGTTCAAAATTTTAAACATAGGGTTATAAAAAGCCCCCGGCTATACTCGGCTCATGTAGACCTTTACATACTTGTACATAATATATATTGTAGTTAGTTGTAAATATGTTTGTGTATATCAAATATTAGCGATTTAATGACTTAATTGTTTCAATTTACAGAAGCTTTATTTACTATGTACATTTGCACCCAAAAACATTAAACATATGTCAAATCTTACAATTTGTTTTGTTGAATTTGTGTTTGCACTAAGTACATGAAACTGAGTAATTTATTTGCCAGCTTTCAGGACTAGATGCATTCGCCCTGCCTAAAATCTTATTGAATGGACATGTTTATATAGGGTTTTGTCAAGTTTGATCTTCGCACTGCTGTTTGATGAGGTCTCGCAACGTGTCTTTAGCTTGTGTTTAGTATTTATATGTTGTTAACCATTGAAACATGTATTGACACAACATGTTGCAAGCTTTAAACAAACACTTTATCTTATTAGTTTGTAAAATCGTTAAACAAGTTTAGGTAAAACAAGTTGTGTGACAAAGCATATGCGGTTTGATACAGTGACAGAAAACAGAGTTTTCAGCATGTTTTTACATAAACGTTTCGATATGTTTGTTTTGATTATGTTTTTCCTCAATGTGATACCTATATGTATTATCTTTCTATCAAACAGGGTCGTACTTTTAAAGCTAATTGACTGCTTCATACACCAAGGAACAGAAATGTCTAACCGTTCTCGATTGTGATACTTAGTTAAAAAAAGAATCTATGGTCCAACTGTGGTGTAGTAAACAAGTATCATAACAAAACAAACATCTTTGTTTCATGGTAAACAACAAGCGAAAAACGTTACTAGAACTATGACAAAATATATTCTGGTTTAAACTGAACTTTTTGGTTGGTAAGATAACACATTACGAATAAAACACAAGGTAAGCTTGAAGAAATCGACACAAAGCCAGTGTTCGAAACGTAATTTATTCCTGACCAAACATTATTATATAGTCATTTAAAATATTTTCATGTAGCCAACAGCGCATTTATCTATTATATAACTTTATTTCGTCAAATACAACACAAAAACAAATCGTTGGAAATGCGACAAAACATAGCAACAATGACAACATATTGTAACCTAGTCGGAATATTTTTAATGAGAACAAAAGTAACTTACATGCATACAAACAAAACCATAGCATTTAGCATTTAATGGCAAAGAGCAAAAACCATGACGGACATCTAAAATCTACTGTAAAAATACATTTTTTACTGACCCATCGACCTTTCGTATCGTGTCTCTCATCTGTCAACTGGCTGTCATCAAGACGGGAGTTGATCACTCAAGTTCGGAAATTCAAGTCGGTCGACACAAAGTTTTTAATCACGAGGTTCAAGTTGACTTGCAATTTTTATCTCCATTAAGTTTAACCTCATTAACGACATAAATAAGTAAGAGTCTATGAACTGCTCCCACATTACCATGTTTATTTAAATCTTTATTTTTATTTATTTTTACATTCGCCCTTGACATATTTAATATTCTATTATTTGACATTATATACTTTTTTTTTTGTGGCTTTTGTGGACATGATAATTATTCAGATTGATTACAGTTGTAACTTGTAATAGCAATCATTTAATTGCGTTTTATTTAAAATAGGTTTTACTTTTTTTTTAATTAATTAATTTTTTTGTATAGATTCTTTTCTACTTCAAAATAACGGGAAAGAACTTCAAAATATTTAGTCCCAAAGGTATTTAATAAATTAGATCTGTTAAGACAAAACCCTAAAGTAAGTAAAGGCATGTTAAAGTCAAAATTAAGGAGTTTATTTCTAAATAAAGACGATTCTGCCTGTATCGAGAAATAAACACCTAATAGTATAATTATAATTTAAGTATTACGAGTAATCTGTGATTCACACAAAGGGTTTGGTCGGGCCGGCGCGGGCGGGTTGCGGACGCGGCTCCGGACGCGGACACCTCCAGACAGATAGGTACATACTTAGAATCTGTCAGTGTCCGATGTCCGCGGCTCGTCCGCAATCTGTCCGTTCCGGTGTGATTGATCCTTGATGAAATTAGTGCATAGTTGATAGTTTTAAGGTTAATTTTGCTAGATTTTGTGTACCTACCTGTAAACAAGCGCTTCTCGCCATCAAACTGGAAAGTTTGGCGAGTAACACTGTAGAAGCAATAAATAATGTACCTGTGTTTGAGAATAATAAAAAAAAAAAAAAAAACATATTTTGTGAATGTGAGAACGCTGTAGGCTTAGTGGATTGTAGACCTGTTGACCATTTTCTATTTTGTTAAGTACTTGGTACTTATTGAAAGACCTACACTGTCCTCCCATACCTAGAAACACTGTTATTTGAAAGTATTGTAAAAGCCAATTATTTTTAAAAGAGTAACCGTGGAGTTTCTTGCCGGCTCTTCTCCATAGGAAACGACCAATTGGAACCGTGCACCTAGCTTCTGACGTTTCATAAGTGCCCATGTAGGTTTATGTGAAATAAAATATTTTGATTTTGATTTTGATTTTGAACCCCCGACAACACAAAAAGCCCTTTTTTGCGTCGTCAGGAGTTAAACATAATTGAATCATAGTGAAATTTGACTGCTATGTGTGTCAGTTTGTGTGTCTGTCTGTGGCACCGTAGCTCTTAAACGGGTGAACCGATTTGAATGCGGTTTTTTTATTCGAAAGCAGGTTTTCTAGCGATGGTTCTTAGACGAGTTTTATCAAAATCGGTGTAGCCGTCTGAAGATTATCAGCTCTTTTCTAGTTGATGTATGGATGTGAACATCTTCCACTGGTCTGATCGATTTGAAATTTGGTTTTCTGTTACTTTAATGATCACTATGTTCTTCTAATGAAGAACAGTAACTTTGAACTGATGCTGCAGCATCACCTGGAATTTGCAGGATACACAACTCCCTTACCAACTTACAGCACAGGTATCGTGTTTGGGCTCATTGGATTATTGGTATCAATGAATCCTTACATTTATAAACCAAAGTCCCCCGCCGCATCTGTCTATCTGAACGCGATAAACTCAAAAACTACTAAACAGATTTTCAAACGGTTTCCGCCAATGGACGGAGTGATTCATGCAAAGGTTTTAGAGTATATTTCATAAAGTTTTGTGTAAATTGGCTGAAATTTGAGCTTTACTGGCGTGCGCTGCGTTAACCGAAAAAGATACATCAAATTTATGTTCTACGGTATTGTTCATCTTGAAAAGTTCAACAAAAAAGTCCATGCTGGCATATGTCTATCTTCAAAGGATGACCCACAATAACCATTTTTATTTTTCAGAATTTGATAATTGTTATTTCCGAAGGTTTTTATGACCGGTACCTATAGTATTAATCCTTATCCAAAAAAAAATAAGTTATTTCAATTGGGCATTTAATTTAGATTAAAATATGCCTTCAAATCATATCATTTAAATGAATAGTTTAAAGAGATCACAGTTTCAAAATTACGCGTAGCAACGCGGGCGCAGCGGTAGGAAGTAGGAATCAATGACCGTTTCCTATGATAATATTAAATCTCGGTAATACGTTCCCGTGGGATATTTTCCGACATCCACGCGGGCGAAGCCGCGTGCAAAATCTAGTTTTTTAAATAATTTTAAAATAAATACGTTTTAAAATGATGAAAATTGACCCTTATCTCCGAAACTACGAAGCCTATGGGAAAAATACAGAAAATAGTTCTATGCTTTTAGATCACAGGAAAACCTACAAGAAGTCTATGCTCTTAAAATAACATGGCTAAAGCACAGACGTATAAAGAGTAGCAGACCAAACATTCGCTAAAAATTGCGTAGCCATTACGCACACATAGGGAATGTTGTCAATACAGGGCCGGACTAGGGCCGGTTGCCGGTATTATGTAACGATATTGAAACAACCGATATAGGTACCTACTTACTGAAAATCCGCGAAAATTGATATTCTCTGGGTATAAGAAGTGTAAATTACTTAGCAATAAAGTCAATCAATCAATTATTACCTGCCAAATAAAATTTCAAAGTTATGTGAGTAGTCTATTTATGTATACTTATGCCTATGTTCATGTTTTCCATCACACAGATACAGGGTAATATAATTCATTTTATAATTTATTACAAAAGCATGTGTGTACACTGACAATCTGCACTTTGCAGTATTCTGGAACAATGTCACCAAAAAGATTTAAAAAATCGTAGAGTAAACTGAAGCTCTGTTTGATAATTCAATGGTAAACATTAAAAAAATCGTCTTTGTTGCCAAATCCGTCCCTGACTAAATAACGCGGTTGAAACAAAGAAAGCGATGCAGATGATGTTGCTTAGCAATATGGCGGCATGGTACAGACAAGCTACACGTCAAATTTTGTCTATGTGTGAGTCAGTGTGACAACAGGTGACAGAACGAGATACAATTTACGACTTGTCGCTTAGCAAAAAAAGGATAGAGAATCATGTCCATAAATATAAATATAACTATGGATTAATGTTTGGTCTGCTACTCTATATACGTCTGTGCTTTAGCCATGTTATTTTAAGAGCATAGACTTCTTGTAGGTTTTCCTGTGATCTAAAAGCATAGAACTATTTTCTGTATTTTCTCTATTTTCTCTAGTATATATAGTAGTCTGTGTCTGTTTTCGTCTGTGCTGGCTAAAGCACAGACGTTTATATGTCTGTGGGCTAAAGCACAGACGTATAAAGAGTAGGGCTAAAGCTCCCAATATTGTGCGTACACAAACTTACATCAGTTGGAATGTATGGGAGAGGATGTTTTTAAACTACAATGTTAAAGTTTGTCCTTGAGATAAAACTCATCCCATTGAAGGGTCCCGTAACCCTTCAATGTGCGTCGTCCAACACGCTCTTGGCCGGTTTTTTTTTTTCGTTGAGGTTCGTTTGAGAGAGATTGAGAGTAAAACAAAATCGTTAGAGTTAAGATTTTAATTGATATTACAGTCGAACCTGGATAAGCGAGAGTTCAAGGGACCGCGATCTCTTTTTCGCTTTAGGAGGTTTCTCGAGTTTCTAGCTTATAGAGGTACAGGAGTGGCCTGTTTCACTTATAGAGGTTGAGGCTGGTTGGGAAAGATAGAGAGGGAAAAAAACAATGTTATTTCCATAAAATTTAAGAATTAGTCATTTAAAGCAGATGTTAAATTACACTCGACTGTCACTTATAGAGGTACAAACAAGTAGCAGTCTCAATTATAGAGGTCCACGAGTGTAAAACGACATTCTCTTATAGAGGTTTCTGTTTGTCACTTATAGAGGTTTTAGACGGTCAAAATGACGAGACCTAGCAATAACTCTCATTTATAGAGTTTTCTCGCTTACCCAGTTTTCACTTTCCCAGGTTTGACTGTATATCATTTCTGAGAACGCGATTTACCCTAGTACCTGAGCACTTTTGGTCTGCGCAGTGAGTGTGTGCAGTGGATGATCGCAGTGCATTTGCGCAGTGCATGTGAAATCAGCTGCAGGCGATGCTGGCGCTACTAGTCGAACAACAACAAACCTATAATTATGTTGATAACAGGATATTAATCTTATTATGCAGACTTATAGAGCAAGACGCATCTTTGAAGTTTTGGATATTGGATGCCATTGCATGAATCATCAAACCAACACACCTGAGGAAGAACTGTTTTACTTCGACTGTCCAGCACTTCCACCTTACCTTGTATTAAAATATTAACTTTCTAACGATTTCGTTTAAGCCGACGTTCGCACGGACGTAATAAAATCGAGCGATTTTTAGGGTCAAAAGGTAAAAACGGAATCCTTATAAAATCACTCTCTTGTCCGTCTATCTGTCCGTGTATCATCACTAATTTTCTCAAGAACGGGTAGACCTAGCAAGTTGAAATTTATAGGTACCAGATACTGAGGTCTATAGTCCCTATTAGTTAGGTGTATAAAAATCAAGGTCCTTTTACTTGTGCATGGTAGTTCCCGTTGACCTAAAATCACAAAATTTGGCAAAAAGCAAGGTCTTGCAGCACAAATAAAGGAAAAATTCCGAAAAATAAAAAAGTTGAAAATTAAGGTAAATTTTGGTACTTACAAGTTTTCGCGGTCCATATCTTTTTACCAATAAAAATTATACCAATTTTACTATGGCGGTATAATGGGTAGGTACGGAACCCTCGGTACGCGAGTCCGACTCGCTCTTGACCGGTTTTTTTTTCGTGCATGATTTTTGACGCTCTGCTAGCGCCTAGCACAGAGCATGTAACTTTGCGCCTAGAGTTGAAAATCCAGCAGTGTGTTTTTTCAGCGCGCTGGGACGAGAATGCGTCCTAGTGTGATGGGTTCTCAACGCTCGGCGTAACACCGAGAGTATAAAATTCAGTACGCGATAAAATCCCGCCGCGAATTTATTACGTCCGTGCGAACGTCGGCTAATTCTCAAACAATTCTGACACGATTTAAAAAAAAACCGAGTCCATTTTTGCGGGAATGGGAAACTACACAAAAAAAAAATTAAAATTGTTTCTAATATTTAAAGTAATTACTCTCGAATAACTTTTCCGTTCTCTCAAACTCTTTTTATGATTCTCAAACAATCTATAACAAAAGTTCAAAATAATTAAATCGGGGAGCTAACTTCACAGAGGTCGCTGTGACTGGCACGAATGGTTCTGCGCCACGAAAATTGTACTTTTGTGATCACAATGACTTATTGTTTCAGTTGTTTTTAACTTTATCTACACCCATGCTATGAACCTCTCTATAAAAGTTTCTGAAACAGTTAGCTTATTGCCAACATCAGTGTCATAGTAATCATAATATCATCCAAACGAGTGTTTTATTGTTTTAAAATTCAACTCGAATTTCAAAAATAGAACATTGTAATGCACGCGCGTTTCACTACCACAGCGCTTTAATTAAAAAAAAAAACTTATAGGATAGGTATTCAAATTCATGTTTTAAACTTTGTTGTTTACAAAAATGAGTGATACAAGTTTTTATATCACACCACCTGATATTTCTAATGCTGCAAAGGACATTTGAGAAAACAATATTGTACAACACCCTTTGGTTTCAGAACCTTTTATAGAGGATTCATACTTATCATGGGTGTAGATAAAGTCCTATAAGCAACCGTCTTTTAACTGTAGATAATTAGGTTATTATACTTAAGGGGGAAGCGTCAGGGTAGCCCGCGAAATTCAAATGTTCTTATTATCTTCTTCTTAATCACTATTGCTGATTGAGTAAAGCCATATTTGTTACGACCGCGAATCATATTTTAATCAACATAAAACCTGACACTGACCCCGCAAAATGCAAAAAACGTAAGAAAATTTGAATTTCGCGGGCTACCCTGATGCTTCCCCCTTAACTCTTATTATGCAACGGTTGCTATAACTATTTTGTAATTCAGTTTCAGTCCAAAATGGGATTATTTTGTGCATGGGCCCATTATGACATTGCCAAATGAAACACAGTGAAGTGAGTTATACTAATTCCATAGGATTTTCATAATATTTCTGAACGAAATCCAGTTGGCAGTAGCATTGAATGTTTGACAGCTTGACGTGAAGTTTAAGTTCACCACAGATATAAAAAACTGAAGTGCGGTGTTTATTTTGCTTTTCCTATTTTATCAACACATTACTCGAAATTGTTGTTAAATTTCTGTGAAAGTAATGTTAAAAGTAATAATCCAATAGCGTCTTCCTCCCGAAACTTTATGGCATTTAATAGGTAAGGCTTACTAGTTTATGAATTATTTCCGGCAGAATTTGTGTTTATAAATTTTTCCACGTACCACGGTGGTTTATGAAGTTATTTTCGAGTTTTGAATAGTTCCTTATCAGAACGACTATCTAGGAAAACATTTACCTTTTTGTAAAGTTTTGCAATTTTGACCAAACATAAAGCAAACTGATTCACAAAGTTTTGCACCACAGTACCACTGGTCATATTGTAACTGGTTCTTAAATGGAAACAGTACTCTATAAACTATTTGTTTTCTATCAAATGAACTTTGTTTTCGGCCTTGGTGACGTAACTGTGAAGTGGGTTATTAGATTACAAAACAGAAGTGGCAAAAGACACAAGCAGTGTAATGGGAAATATTCCACCCTAGTTTGCTTTCAATGTGGTGCACTTCTCAAGATAACTGTCTTAGCTGTTTGAGATCTTAAACACACTATTAATAGTATCATGAGATTTAATTAGGTGCATGCCACACTGGGAATGATGCAAAACGAAGCTAAGTTCATTTAGCTTTCCTCCGCGTCTTTTAATACTACCGTTTTCGTTTCCCTTAGTACATGGTGTGAACAGAAGTTTGAAAGGACGCAGAAGAAAGCTAAACAAACTTAGCTTCCTTTCGCTTCATTCCCAGCGTGGCCTGCGTTTAACAGTTGCCCATTATTCTACAAATATACCCCAAATTCTTGACTGATTAAGCTTTAAAGTCTACCTTGGTTCCGAATATTGATTTAATTAGTACCTCTATACTAAGATAGTTGGAAAAAGGCTATGCAGGTGTACCTGTACACTCACTAAGTAATACTTTTTGTCCCTTCACTCATGGAACAGTTTCATTTCTGCCCTCATTAGAGTAGTTTCTCGATACTTTCAATCACAATAAGATTGGCCTTGATTGGTACATATAATAAATCTTACCTTAAGGTTATAGCACGCATATCAACTCGGAAAGGCATCGTCACCGTAACGCCGCGGTTTGTGAGCTTGTCATGGGGCGAGGCGATTACGTTACGATTCCGATTAGTGTGCGTTGCAGTAGCGAGTTTCATACAAAGAATACTGAATGGCTCGAGTTGATTCGGTGACGATTCCTTTCCGAGTTGATATGAGTGCTATTTCCTTAATGCAACTATACTGAAGTTAGGTAAACTAATCTTATTGTTAGTTAATTTTATTTATTATTGTTGTTTCTGTTTTAGTTACTATTATTTTAATTCTTTCACTTTCATCTAGTGTCGTGTTATTTTGTAAGACACTTAAATGATTTATTTATAGTATTGGTGCAAGTAAAAAAAAACCGAACAGTTTTTAATTTGAAACACTAACAAGAGGGTGTGTAATTGTAGCTGAAAAAAATATGTAAGTATGTTCCAATAATACGTGCATACTTACTACTACTTACAAAGGCCTTTTAACCTACTTAGTATTAAAGTTTATCTAATAAAAAACGGTACTTAGGGTAATCATATAGTACAGATAATTTTTTCCTTGACACTACATAATTCAGATGTATAGTTTTGGAGATAATGCAGGTGAGAAGTGTTTAATAGTCTTGGGCACAGATCTGTGAAACAGCATCTACTTACTAAAATATTCACTCATTTCTATGTAATGCTAATGCCAAGAATGGGCATAATTTGTACATGTTTTTTATCAAGAAGTGACTCATGTTTCAAGAGACATTAATTACAAACCAAACATCGATTACCTCATTATATTGATTGCATTTGTTTATTATCAGTTTCAGTAAAAAAAGCAGCCCATGATGCAGAGTACAAAAGCTTAGCAACCGCCTTGAACAATGTTTAAAATAGAATCGTATGTAACCCCTATCCTGCTGAGCTATGTGGACAAGTATGTGAGGGACTTCAAACCGGCTGATGCTCAGGTAATGATCTATTATAACAATAAGTACAAGCTTTGTTTCCGATGAGATTTTTCATCTGCAAAAATGGCGAACTTCCTTATAAACTTTCATCCCCCACTTAACCCTTAAATTAATTTAAGATTTTTATTATGTAGATAATATAGCACACTTTGCAATTTTAGTGTATGCGTTCGTCGAATGTATACGCTTCGACAACGCCGTGGTTTAGTTTCAATCACGGCTAGGCGACGCTAGCGCAGCTCTTTTGCTGTGTCTCACCACTCATCCAACGCCATCTTACAATATAGATCACGGCTAACAGTCATTCATAAACGGTTATAAATAATGAAATACAAGGTATATGTTATGCAAGTGAGCAAAAGCTGTTAAGTAATAAAAATATACAGGGTGTCAGGGACATCGATGCGAAAACTGAAACCATGGATTCAGTACATGATTCTGAACCAAAAAATCTACTGTTTCATAGAAAATTGCAATACCTACGCGGTCAAAATGTATGGAACAGCAGATTTAAAAAAAAATAACCGACTAAAAATTTCAACGCAGAGGGGTTCAGAATCGCGTACACACGGCTACACATCAAGCTGTACATTTCCAGTATAAGCTGACCTCGCATTGTACGGAAATCCTATACGATGCGAGATCAGCATAAACTGGAATTGTATAGCTTGATGTGCAGCCGTGTGTACTGAATCCATGGTTTCAGTTTTCGCGTCGATGTCTCTGCCACCCCGTATATTAACTAGCCGTTACCCGCGACTTCGTCTGTGATCTAGGATGAAAAGTAGCCTATGTCCTTCTCCAGGTCACGGTCTACCCATGTGCCGTTTAGCGTGAAAGCATAACAAACAAATAAATTCACTTTCGCATCCTTACATATTATAAAACAAAGTCCCCCGCCGCCGTTTATCGCGTTCAGACGGACAGACAGACGTCTGTCTGTCTGTCTGAACGCGATAAACTCAAAAACTCCCGAACGGATTTTCAAACGGTTTTCACCAATGGACGGAATGATTCATGCGGAAGGTTTTAGTGTGTAATTCATTAAGGTTTTGTGTAAATTGGCTGAAATTTGACGATTATTGTTGAAGAAGTCGGAAAAAATCATGCCGACTGGGAGCTTTACTGGCGTGCGCTGCCTAAACCGAAAAAGATAACATCAAATTTATGTTCTACGGTATTGTTCATCTTAAAAAGTTCAACAAAAAAGTCCATGATGGCATAATAATATGTCTATCTTCTAAGTATAAAGAAAAACACTCTTTTCTTGCTAATACTTTTAATCCACACTACTGTACTATTTCACAATCAAACGACGACTAACTATGTTGTGAAGATGTCGCGACGCCCCCGCAAGGGGGCGTGGCGAGCGGGGTCAGGGCTTGACTAACTATGCTTTACATTTTACCATTTAAAACGACTTTTGCCCCACCCAGAAATAACGATAATATCATAACCGTCATTTCTAAGTGTTGCCAAAGTAAAACAATATATTCACTTGCCATAATGAAATTACATTTAGAAGTTTCTGTTATTATTAAAATTTGTATTTTGACAGTGTTGCCACAGTGGATATTATAAATCGATATAAAAATAATACATTTTTTTAAATTAAATCAAAGAAATCACGACATAAGGATGACGCACAATAACCATTTTAATCTTTCAGAATTTGATAAAAATTTAATTGTTATTTCCGAAGCTTTTTTGACCGGTATAGTATTAATCCTTATACAATAAAATATGTTATTTAAATTGGGCAATTAATTTAGATTAAAATAGGCCTTGACTTCATATCATTTAAATTAATAGTTTAAAAGATATCACAGTTTCAAAATTACGCGTAGCAACGCGGGCGCAGCGGTAGGAGTCAAGGACAATTTCCTCGGTTATTAGGTATGAAATCTCGGTAGTACGTTCCCGTGGGATATTTTCCGACATCCACGCGGGCTAAGCCGTGGGCAAAAGCTAGTTTATAATAATAGTTAGGATGGTCAGTCACATGATTTTATTTTTCTGTCTAATATTTTCCACAATTCGAATCCTCAATGACTGTTTACGCAATGTCTCAAAATTATAGACCATTACATGAGAAGTAATGAATGCTTTTTTGAAGTTTTAATAATGATGTAAGAGATTTAAAAAAAGTTGATGTATAGCAAACACGTCAAGGGTAATATCGTCTAACACAACAACTTATGAATCAGCATTAGCCTTCGTCATTAGGTTTGGTAACCGATTTGATAAACGATTATGACAAATTTGTTGCATTTTGACAGTTCAACAACATTTATTGAGTTATTTACGTTGATGAGCAGATTTTTTTTCCAACTTATGAAGCAATGGATTAACAATCTGTTTCAAATCGAAACAAATTGTGCTTGATCGCTTTTAGGGTATGTTTATTTATCGATATTCGAATTATTTCACTGAACGGAAGGTGCTCACTTGTTCAACGTCAACAGGGGATGTACTGTACATATCAGTCAGTAGACATCACTGTCATGCGGCTTATATACATAATATAAATTGAAGTCGCTTTTTGTGTCTGCTGTGTGACCGCGTTGTTCTCTTATGCCGGGGCCACACCAACGGGAAATGCCGTTGTTTATCGCGATTATGGACTTAATTCCTACGGGTTAACGTCCATCATCGCGATAATTAACGGCGTTTCCCGTTGGTGTGGCCCCAGCATTAAAGTACGCAACGGATTTTGATGCGGTTTGCTTTTAATTTATTTAGAGAATTTATTTTGGAAGGTTTATGTGTACTTATAAGACGTTTGATCAAACTTTAACTTAAAGAAATCTCGATGTTTTGTCAAGTCGTTAAAAGCTCCTGCATACGGACGCGACGCCACTCTGATGGAACAATTACTGAAAACTTCTCGGAAATAATTGTTCTACTGGTGTCACGTCGCGCCTGTCTGCGGGAGCCTTAAAACCGTGCGAAGTAGGGGCGGGTCGCTACTAGACAATAATTTAATCATGATAAAATAGCTTATTTATTATGTAAAATTTAATTTATGACTATGATTCACCGAACAGTCTTAAATTTATTTTACTCACTTGTCCATTGTTCTAGAGCAAGGTTGAAGCAAGGCAGCTACCGAAAGTAGATGTTCTTACTATTAATGACGAAATACAATGGAAATTAATTGTTACTGTGCTGTACTCGAAGTCTAGTCCTTACGCACATATTGCATGTATATGTACATTTTGTAGATAACATGATTCGATAACATGCAATGTGTCAAACAACTACCTTTATCATGATCCATAGAATCAAGGCCTTTTATGACCTAGGTATTAGCAAGACTGCACTATCCAATTAAGGCTCGAGTCAATCGATAATTCGTGTAAACCACACATGTTACTATTTCTGCAAGTTGAATGTGTTTCTACTTTTTAGTAGTGCCACACATGTTTTCCGCGAATTTCTGCCATGTGAAAGACCATGAGACAAGGGCGTGTTACTCCTACCCCTGCTTCGTACGGTTGACAAAACCTAGAGATTTCCTTATTATATTTTAGTTTAATATTAATGTATTATTATACACACAAACTTTCCGGAATAAATTCTCTAAATGGTGGTGAAACTCTCATCAAAATCCGTTGCGTAGTTTAGAAGATCAACGCGGTCACACAGACAGACACGACAAGCGACTTTAATTTATATTATGTAGCAGTAAAATAGTTATAGCCGTGATATAGTTATATCCCTAGAGATATTGCTATATACCGTAATATAGTTATATGAAAGTGGTTCATAACTCTCTTACTAGGAATATAACTATGATACGAGCATGATCTAGTAATATAACTATTAGGGCACTCCAACTAAATAGGTTAGGTTAGAACTGTAACCACATACGCGCGAGCCGAGCGAGCGAAGCCAGTGGTGCCGCGGCAGCGGCCGGCGAGCGCTACGTCGAAATAGGTCGCAGTAACAATATTAGGGCACTCTGACAGTTATGAACCGCTTTCATATAACTATATTACGGTAGGGATATAACTATACATATCACGGCTATAACCATCTTACTGCGACATATAGATATGGAAGATGACGTGCTAGCAGTGGTGTAAATTAAACCTCACCAAAAACATAAATGTAAAAAAACTTTTTACAAAAAGTCTTTTTTCGGAAGTCGGTGTCTTTGGTTTTGTATTTTAGTTTTTGCCACCGACTTCCGAAATTAGTTATTTTTCACTTTGTAGTGTTTTTTTTGGAAGTCGGTTGTTTTTTTTTTGTAAAAAGTTTTTGTTTTTTACTTTTTAGTTGTGGTACCTACCCCACACACATTCCAATACCAGTACCTACTACCAGTGATAGGAACTTATCATATCATCTATATACTAAGTGAGAAAAAATACGTGTTATTGTAGCTAACTCAAAAACCACCCAAGCAAAGTTAATCAAATTTATATGGGACTTCAGAGCATACGATTTCAAACAAAAAATAATTTTCAAAATCGATCCACAAATGACGGAGAAATCAGAGGACATACATAAAAAAAAACAAACATACGCTACGAATATATAACTTCCTCCTTTTTGGAAGTCGGTTAAAAAAATGGCCATGATAGGTGATAAAAGAAACGAGATCGAGATGGGTGCTAAGAGGTGATAGAACGCTTATTAGGTACTTAGGCTTGCTACTGAATGCGTTTTCAAATTCTCAACAGTTACATATCAGCAGTCCGATTCTTTGGAAGTAGTCGCAAGCGCGAATGCTGAGCGTGTGGTTTTTGGGGTTCGATCCTTGAGTCGGGAGAGTTGGGGTTTCGTTTAGGAAATTCATTGTAGCAGCCTGAACTCTGGTTGATACTTATTGACAATAAGCACGCCTCCTAATTATTATAGTAGCATGGCGTTAATTACGCACTTTAATTTAAGAAAGAGACTGTCTCACGTATTGTAATAATATCTATCCCTCTCCTCTCCGTTCTCACGTGCTCCTCTCTCTCCTTAACCTTCATCATTATTTATAGTTCTTTACTCTTGTTTCATGATTATTATTGTATATATGTGTTTAGATAAGTATATGCGTTATGTATATATTTATTGTACCTACATATATGTAAATGGTACACCATAGACTACCTGCAGCATTGTCTCTCCTTCTCTCATTGTGTCACTCTATGTAGAATTTCTATATTTATAACTGTAATTCGTATGGTGTACATAATATAGAGTATTCTATTCTAACGATAGATTACGAACGATCCACAGAGTAGAACTTTTTTTAACAAAGTGCTATATTTACGGTCACGCACAAAATGTGAACTACTAAACACTTCTACCTACAAAATCGGAAACTATAGGTGTTACTTTATAGCACGGCCCCTTGTATATTTTCGTAGCTTAAGAATATGGTGAGTTCTGGTGCGGCGACTGCGTAGCAAAAGCGTAGCGTTGGAAAGCCTCCCACAAAGGTGGGCCGATGACCTTGTGAAGGCCGCAAGAATCCGCTGGAAGCGAGTTGCACAGGACCGGTCGATGTGGCGACGCTTGGGGAGGCCTATGTCCAGCAGTGGACGTCTTTCGGCTGAAATTATGATGAAGCAATGTTCCGCAGGTGTCACTATGGGGCGGAGGCGTGGCACTTCACAACCTGGTGCTCAAGGCAGATGTGCTGCAGCGGGAAGTGGCGCTACCCTTCACGCTGGTCTCCGGCCGCATCCACGAGCTTCTTATACAGGTGCCCTGGACCAAGATCATGTCCGAGCCGATCGTCGCCACCATTGATACCATAGGTGGGTGCATACTTACGAACGTGTTGATCAGTCTTGGACTTTCTCATATCGAACTTGTTACTTACCTATTTGTGAATATGTAGGTGTCTATAGTCTTTTTCAAATGTATCTGAAAGTGTAAACAAGCCCGGTAAAATGTTTAATAATAAAAATTATTTATATCTCACCACTTTATTCAATAAATGATTGTTTGAATAACATTATTAAATTGAAATTGCAAAATCATCGATGTAAATTGAGGGTATAAAATTAACCACAATAGTCAAAACATCTTTAAGGTTATCTTTAAGGGATTTAAAATTAGAATTTCTGGTTAAAGTATTCAAATAATCAAATCAAAGCACTCTATTTGTAAGTGGCACTACAAATTGGTGCGTTTTCTGATGCATTTGTTTACATTCTCACCAGATACTTTTGGAACAGATCATATATCGCTTCCGTAGTACGTCCTTGACGCGTCATTTAAGACATTTCCATTTGTATCATAAATATGACAAGGTGTGTAGTATGATCAAGGTTTCAGCCGACCGCGTACGAACGCTTATTTTGAAATGTGATCACTTTCTAGTGGTGCTTTGCTTATTAAACGTCCTGTTTATTGCAGAATGTGTCCTAAGCCTGAATCCACCTGCCCCACCCGATGCTACCCAGTCGTCGTCGACGCCACAACCAAGGTAGAAAAAACCCTAGTAACATTTTAGATAAGTTAAGAAAACTGATAAATTAAGTTTTTAAAGCTTCCTCTCCTATTATTTTGCTGTGCCCGACAGGGTCCATAATGATCTTATATTTTTTTACTCAAAAATGCATGTAATGTGGTCATTATTTTGACAACCTTGTTTGAGCAAAGTCAACCTTGCCGTTCTGTTTCAAGGAGCGGCCGGCAAAGTTTTGCTGGTCGCTCTAACAGGCCGGCAAAACATTGCCGACCGCTATTTTGACGTTTCAACGTTTTAAAAAATCAAATGCAAAAAGGTTTTAATAAAAACACAGCTGTTTGTATTTATAGAGATAGGTACAAAAAGATTTTATTCCATATTTGGCTGTATAGTTCCAAATACTAAAAAAAAAAAAACAAAGAAGTAACAAAAGCGCGGTTCAGCGAAAATTTTATTTTTATTTAGTGACTTTTTTGCGTAATAAATGAAGAAATAATACAGCAGTCAAACACCGCATTAAAATTATCGCAAACTATTAGTAATATCAAACCGGGAAAGTCGGTGTTGAATTTTAGTAACTGTACTTTTCATAATTTGTCATTTTAATTAAATTTCTAGTTAATTAACATATATTTTATTGAAATTACTTGCTGGTTTTATTTAGATTAGGTACTTGCATTTTTGAGTAAAGCACTATACAAGCCTTGGCCCACTATGACTGCTTCGCTGGTCACGCTATGATTGCCTCGAGCTAGCCTAGCTACGCTCTAGGCCTTCCAGCTTGGCCATCATTGCAGCCCTTGCTGTCCTCGCTGTAAAGGCCTCGACCTACGGCCTCGGCCTTTATCTCAGCTCGTCCATCAAGTGCTGCACGCTGACCGCGCTGTGTCGGCCTGGAGCTGCGCTACGCTGCGCTGTCGGCCATCATCAGCGCGACCAGCAAAGTAGTCATTATAGACCGCGGCAGTAATGTACTATTATTTACCGCTTAAGTACACATTGTGGAGTGCAATAAATTATTGAGTAAGTATTGGCAAAGCACTCGCATACAAACAAACATATTTGATTTGATTCAGTTCAATGCTTGAGCAGCAAGCAGTAAGTACACTGATCAACAAAATATTTTGCAAGTTCAACTGCACGTGAGTGGTAACACCCTCAGTCAACCGCCCTCACCCCGCGTCTTATTTAAAAGCGATTGTCGCGAATACACGATAGTTCGCACTTTTTGTTCGGAGAACCTGAACGCGAGGTCGCTTTCCAGTTTTCCGAACAAAAAGTGACATATGCACGCAACGTATCACGTATTAGCGCGACTATCGCTTCTTTAAAAGACGCGGCTTTACTACATTGACAGCGCCTGTACTGTCAATGTCAAATTGTTATATTTGAGACTGTAGTAATAATGCTCGATATTAAAAACTGCACCTAGACAAGCACACAACCATGTGTGTTGACTAAAATCTTCGTTGCAGGAGAAAAGAGGAGGTTTCTTAATGCATCGGGCGTATTTTACCAAAATATTTTTTGTTATTATTTTACCGAAATATAAGTAACACGTACCCAACCAAAAATAATAATTTACATTGACTTGCATGCGCAAACAGTTTGTACCTACGAAAGTTTAAGCAAACAACACGTGTGGCGTCCACACGATAACAAACAGTTTGCGCGGCATATCCCTTCTTGCCGTCTTAATCGCCTTATTTACATGATGCAAGTTTATTTCCTGTGGCATACAATAAAATAGAAGCACCAAATGATTAGAATCGTCTGAACACTATTTAGACGGTGTTATTGTCGCTGCAACTTATGGTATGCCACAGGCAATTCAATCGCATTGTGTTAATCAGGCTTTTACGTTAGATCGTGCTTGTGATAAAGTAAATTCAGCGTGTGGCCGCGCCTTTAGGTTAGGTTATGTTTCTTTGGTGACTATTTATCCTTTCTTTTAAAAAACAACCGCAGTACCCAAGTGATGGAAGCGCCACCCGGGTACATGCAGGCATTAGTCCGGCGCATAGTCAGCAACATCGCGCTCAGAGTACATCACCTCATCGTCAAGTACGTGCTGGACGACATCGTGCTCTCGCTTAACGTCAAACATCTGGCCGTAGACAGCGCTGGAGACAACTGGGAACCGGCTTTTGCAGGTATGAAATGATCCAACGGACCGGACAGATTTTAAAAATTTCCTGGAGGTTAATTTTTGTTCCGTATTTTAAGACTGCGCATTCTGAAAGTTGGCAACGCCGCAAATATCTGTCAAATATTTTCCTGTTTTCACCAATTAATCTATATTACTAAATGAAGTGATGAAATATTGCTTTGTGTTGCACTAAAGTATTGTTTATTTATTTATTTAAGCACAGGAGAACCAACAGCCTGCTATAATAGAAGGATAACGGTTGTATAGATAACACAGAGCCAATTACAGGTCTTTACGGGTAAAAACTGAAAAAGTAATGGAAATCTTAGGATCACTAAGTCAGTGTTCAACCGAGTGCATGCAGAAAAAGTTTTGGTGGTAAATGGGTCGAATGAGATCTCTTTACAACGTATATGTCCTTACTCGCTCGCACTATGTATGAGTTTCGCCTGTTGTTAGAAAAGGAAAAAGGATAGGAGATAGGCGGATTCAATCTAACTGATCTCTGGGGGACATTGAAATAATAAAGAGATAAAGATAAAGATCATTTATTTGTCCAAAACATAAGTATACACATACATGGCATGCAAGATGTTACAATTAAATTATATCACAGTCATGTTTTGCCTTAACGGCGTACAAATATAAATAGGTAATGAATAAGTTTATAATTAATTGATGAAATGTAACCACATTTAATCAATTAATTATAAACTTATTCATTATTATTAACAGTCCAAAATAGAATTTAAAAAATAAAATGTACTACAGAATAATGTCAACAACTCTTAATATAAAAAAATAAAAAACATTAAATGAAATGTATGTGATCAGGAATCACTTTCGTTAGATATAATTTTTAAAAGAAAGGTGCAATCTGCTAGTGGACGACGATTTATAAGTGGCTGTAAGAGAAATTTATTTAATTATCAGAATGATATGGCTGTGCGTAGACGAAAACATAAAAAAACTTCGAAATATTTTTTGGATAAGCTCAATGTGATCAATGTATTTGCCATAACGCGGGTTCCAAAGTGACGCATAATCAAGCTGACTTCTCACAAATGAGCAATAGAGAATCTTAAGGTTTTTGGCTTTCTTGAAACACCCTGCGAGTCTCATAACAAAACCCAGTGACTTTGAAGCTTTGGCCACGAGCAAAAAGTAGCAGACCAAAAATTTATCCATAGTTATATTTATATATAAAAACATGATTCTCTATCCTTTTTTTTGATAAGCGACAAGTCGTAAATTGTATCTCGTTCTGTCACCTGTTGTCACACTGACTCACACATAGACAAAATTTGACGCGTAGCTTGTCTATCCCGCGCCGCCATATTGCTAAGCAACATCATCTGAAACTTACGCGATTCTAATTGAGTGTATATTTTAACAAAATCACAAACAGTACGATCGAACCTCTTTGAAAACTAAGACGATTTTTTTTTGTAAAATATTTACCATTGAATTATCAAACAGAGCCTCAGTTTACGACAGATTGTCAGTGTAAACACACATGCTAAGTATTCTAATAAATTATAAATTGAATTATGTTACCCTGTATCTGTGTGATGGATAACATGAACATAGGCATAGGTAAGCATACATAAATAGGCTACTCACATAACTTTGAAATTTAATTCGGCAGGTAATAATTGATTGATTGACTTTATTGTTAAGTAATCTACACTTCTTATACCCAGAGAATATAGTTTTTCGCGGATTTTCAGTAAGTAACTGTATTGGTTGTTTCAATATCGTTCGATAATACCGGCACCCGGCCCTAGTCTGGCCCTGTATTGACAACACTCCTATGGCTACGCAATTCTTAGAGAATGTTTGGTCTGCTACTCTTTATACGTCTGTGATGTGCACGATGAATAATTGCACTATTGACACTGGATTAGGTGTTGTTAGAAAAAATTGGAAGGTTTACAAATGCTTTTTGGCACCTAAAACTGAATATTCAATGTCACGATATTAGTTATTGCAAAAAACATTTAATATTTATTTACGTATAATGAAAATTTTACAGCTATAACAGTATATTTGAATGCACTTTCTTAAAAAAACATGATGATTTATACTCGTTTATAAACAAAGAGATACTTTGAAAATGCTGCAAGCCCACAGTGTTGATAAAAATATTTTGAACAATGCAAAAAACTTAAAATATGCGTAATAATTTGGAGGCTCATAGTAGGCCTGCATGTCGTTATCTAGTGTCCTGATATGACAAAATCCATTAAATATGTACTACTTTCACTATGGTGCACGGTGCATCTAAGGAAGCCTAACCGATAAGTTTTACACTTTCTGAACGTAAGTGGCCATCTATAAATTACGTCACTCGTTAAGGAGATTGAGGGGTCAACAAAGTCCGGGGTTGCGGGGAAGTCCAAAAGGGATACCGTGGCCCCCGGCAACATGGCAACTGAAGGAACACGGGTGGGTTTTAGTCAGTAAGAGTCTGACACGCCCTCCCGCTCCGCCCAGAGCGGGATGGCTTCTCACCCAAAAAAAAATGTGTCAACAAAGTGTGGTATCGTGTGGTGAGGGGGGGACGAGTCAAGCTTCGTGATGTCACATGTATAAATCTAAAGAATTAAAACTCTAAACAAAAACTTAAAAATATTGGCAATACTATCAATACAGCAAACAAAAAAAATATATATATATTTCGTAACCAACAGATTTAAAAAATAAAGTTTAGAGGCCTTTTAAGTATGAATTATTTGCAACAAAGTATCTCTGCATTATTATAAGTTTAATATAAAATGTAAAATTGACGTCACACCATGGACACAAATATGACCACATGTGACAAGGACGGGGCTCCAAAAATCATGAAATTTGTATGACATTGTTAATGGATGGCCTCTAATCCGCATTCCAGACATCGACCAGGTTCACCCGGTGATCAGAAGGCTGGTGCACCTCGATGACCTGACGCTGTGTCTCGACAAGTCTGACGCAGACGGCAAGATACGGTTCTTTCAGGAACCTCTGCTGTACAGGTGCCAGCTTAATCTCAGGTACAACCAAAGATATTTAATTATACTTACGATAGACGGGACAAAGCGAACACCGTAATCTACTTGAAAAATCTAACTGGTCAATATTCACACAGTCAAGTGTTCCGTGACTGTGTTTCGTGTTATGCGCCCACCGCACAAGACAGGTCGCATGAATATATATTCAAATTTCATCGAATCTACTGAGCTAGGGAAACAAACATCATCCATACAGTTTCTTCAACTTTTTCACTATTTTTAAGAAATAGAAATCAGACGTTTTTAAAATGTTACAAACTGCAGTCAAATAGTCGCATATATAAGTGTTGCAAAAAATGGGTGAACAATGAAATAACGAAAACGGATAATCGCAACAAAGTTGAACAAAGATCATATTAGATTTAATTCAAACATCAATCCTCATTCATAAATGTTGCTTGTAGTTAAAAGACGTTTAAACGTCAAAAATGTATGGTAAACAGTCTATAGTTAATACTTAACTTTAAGCAGCGTTTATGAATAAGAGCTTAGTTAAACCTATTTTAAAAGCCTCGAAACATGTTTAGGGAAGTGATAATCTTCTTAATCTAAGGCCCACTTGCATCACAAGATTAAATACGTTTAACGCTAAACGAATTTGAAACCTCGTTCTGTCTCTATCATCTTCAAACGATTGACAGAAACAGAACGATGTATTAAATACGTTTAGCGCTAAAAGCATTTAGTGATTTGTGGTGCAAGCGAGCCTTAACGTCACGTCTCTCTAAATATTTCCCTATTACGTTTCCAGAGTGATGACTCGGCTGATGTCAGCCAACACTCGTCGCGCGACCAGCTTGGACATCCAGCTGAGATCTGACAAGCTAGCGTGGAGTGTAAGCAACGAACAGCTGGTCTTACTGCTCAGCCTACTGAATGAAGGGCGGACGCCCAGCCAGGCGCCGCCTCCGCCCAAGAAGACGGTATCCCCGGCTCCTGCACGTAAGTACTAGTTACTACCAGCTGTAGTTACATCGAACAGCTGATCTTACTGCTCAAACTGCTAAAGGAACGCCTCTGCACAAAATGTCCGTTTTCCACAAAGTAAACAGTCGATCAGCGACTCAGTCTTGCATTTGCACGAAAAACTGGGAAAATCAATGACAACTGAATTGATTGTATCTAAATTGTCGAAGTTGCGTAGAGTGCATATTGTCCGTACACCAGTCTATTTTGTTTGGTTGCCCACAAGGTGGACCGTCGACCTGTTGAATGTTGCGGGAATCCGCTGGATGCGAGAAGCACAGGACCGGTCGATGTGGCGACGCTTGGGGGAGGCCTATGTCCAGTAGTGGACGTCTTTCGGCTGAAATGATAATAATGGCTGCAATTGAGTGAATATAGTTCTAAAAATGTGATTGTCTGGTAAAGAGATAAGCTACACGAAGACTGATGCATACATGTCGTCTGTTGGATCAAATCAAAGCTGCAATGGGTCTTTCTTGAAAAGCCCTTCCAGATATGGCCCTGTATTGTTAGACTCACATAATATAGATCACGACATGTGAGTTAATGTCGTCATTTCTTCGCAGGCATCAGTCAGCTAGAAAATGCGGTCGCCAACTAGTTTTAAAATCAATCAGGCGGTTTAGCTCCAGCTCGGCTTCCAGTCTAACCAGATGTAGCTGAATACCAGTATTTTACATGGAGCAGCTGCCTATGTAACCTCCACAACTCAATTACTGGGTAACACCGATACCCTTTGGTGATACTGGTTGTTAAAGATCTACGAATGATAGCCAGGAACAATGGTTTAACATGCTTTCCGAGCCACGGAGGGGTCTCGATATATAATGGATGGGCACCTATCCACGAATCAACCGCGGCAAGTGTAGCTTAGCCTTCGATTGACCCGTGCGGCTGTTATTATGTAGCTATGAGCTCATTCTAGTTTTAAAATATTGACCAAAAAGTACGTGTGAAAGATTTTTTAAAGATCAAGTTACAGAAAGAAAACTCATAATTGCGTAAATACATATTTCCTATACTTTAAAAAAAAAACAATGGCACTCCGGGAGTGCCGACAGAAGTGAAAACTTGAAAAAAAATCAGCACCGCGGTAATCAACGCATTGGTGTCTTTTACTCCACATACCGCGGTAATCAACTCTTGTGTCGGTCTGATGTCTTTTTAATGGTCAAAAGCTGGTGTCGTAAAATCAATGGTTTAGTCCCATCTCAAAAATGCCCAACGCGCCTAAAGAAGTTTTCACTAAAAAAAATACAGAATAAAAAAACGTTACAGAAATAAACGTGATTTAATTTAATTACAGAGACGTTGTCAGCGAACTCAGTGGAGCCGACGCGCGCGGGGAGCTGGACGGAGTGGGCGTGGTCGTGGCTGCCCTCGCTGGCAGACCGTGAGACGGGCGTGGAAGAGGCGCCCGTGTCCGCCACAGCGCTGCCCATCAATTTCAACGCCTACCTCGATGATGTGTCGGTGGTGTTTAAGGTAACATTCATTCCTAATACACGTACAGTTAAACCAGAAAAGGTATGCGCTTCGGGAATGTTCCTCAATTTTCGGAAATACTAGATCTAATATAAAGCTGTTACAACCATGACAGTATTCGCCTATTTAGTATTACCATGGTTAGCAAACATACCCTTACTGTACAGGCAAGCCTTTATAAGTCTTGTTTTGCTCCGTCAGTTTTCAAATTCTTTGTTTATCAAGTCAGGACACAAAATACATTTTGAAGCTGCGGCACTGAGCAGACTGTTGCATAGATATAAATATCAAAATAGCATACCTTTGACCAATGTCGAGTTAAACCATTTTATGAAATCCTACTAATATTATAAAGGCGAAAGTTTGTGAGTGTGTGTATGTTTGTCTCTTCTTCACGCTCAAACGGCTGGACAGATTTGGATGAAATTTGGCACACAGATAGTTTATAACCTGGTACACATAGGATACTTTTTTTTTTATCCCGATTCCCACGGGATCGAGACTTATGCGGGTAAAACCGCGGGGTGCAGATAGTATAAATATATATAAAAATAAAAAATAAACTGGTTCTGTCAGAGTCACATATTTAATTTGGTCTGACATGTAAGGAAGATGGTTGAATGTCATTCTGCCGTATTGATATTACGACACAATATGTAATACTAAGCCGGTAAAGCAGTTTCTATTGTGAAATAAACAGATATTTTGGCTGTGATGAGATAGTTAGCCTTTTTGGCCTCACACAGGTCTTCTTTTTTGTTTAAACTATTTATTTAAATTTTAATATTAACATAATATGACATCACGCCTTGTTTCCACGAAGGGTTGGGCAGAGGTGTCCCTGTAGCAGGTACACCCACATTTCGCCAGTTATGTTTAAGTCCCATGTAATAGGGGGCGAGCCTATTGCCATCAACCGGGTACAAATCCAGACTCCGAGCAGCACGCGTAGCATGACCACCGTAGAAAGAGGTTTTGTCGACGGAAGAATAGACAAAATGACAGATAAACAATCACAATCTGTTATTTTGTCTATTCTTCCGTCGACAAAACCCGTTTCTACGGTGGTCATGCTACGCGTGCTGCTACTGAGAAATTTCAGATAGAAAAACCCAGTAACATTTTGCCCGACCCGGGAAACGAACCCAGGACCTCACATTCAGCAGTAGCGCTTGCGACCACTAGACCAACGAGGCAGTCAAATTTTAGTGAAATTTTAATATTATTTTATGAAATTGCTATTATTTTTATAATTTTCTTAGTTTTAATGTTGGATTTCCTGTGCGCGTCCCAAAAAAAAAAATCTTTCTTATCCCAGTTTATTTGTGGTCGGCGACGTTTTTTCTCATTTCGCATCACATGCCCATGCCATGACAACTGATTCCCGCACAACTTTTGTCACCGGCGCCACTTTCAACTTCCTCTTATGTACTCATTTCTTAATCAATCCATTCGCGTAACAAACATCCCTCTTAGTATTCTCATCTCAGCTGCATGCCTTTCATTTGTTTTTCTTTATTTTTTTATCATATTTTGTCGGTGACTGTACATGACATGACTTATTTTTATCCAGATAATGGAGGTCGAGGGCTCCAACCGCAAGCGTGCGCGCTGTGTACTGGAGGTGTACGTGATGTACGCGGCGCTCAAGTCGTCCGTCTGCATGCCCACCTTCCAGCGCGTGTGCTTCGGCGCCAGAGAGGTTACTCTGCGCTCGACCGGGAAGTGCGTCTGCGGTTTTGTTAGCTATAATACGGTAAGTATTGTGGGTGATTTTAGATGAAAAATAAAGTATTTCTTTAATTTTCATCTAAAATTTACTCTGTGTCAATTATTTCATCACCACTGTTCTCAACACGGTGAAGGAACGCATAGTGTCCTCGCTTTTTTTCTCTTCACCGTGTTTGGTTGTGCAGGACATGTCCTAAAATCAAAAAATCCGAAAACATGTAACATCTACCAACCCGCACTGTGCGCGCGTATTAGATTACGGTCCACTCCCATCACTCAGAGAGGAGGCTTGTGTCTCAGCAGTGGGAAGATTGATTATAATATTGATTGATTTGTTGTCGATATTGTCAAACTTTTTTACTGATTGAATACGAGGCTTTTAGCTACTTTGGTTTTGTGTGTATTTTGTCTAGTTTTTTTAAACGTGCGTTTTGTTTGTGCTGAATAAACAAGTTTTCTTTCTTTTTTTAGGGTTCCATACCCAAAGGGTAAAACGGGACCCTATTACTAAGACTCGTCTGTCCGTCTGTCACCAGGCTGTATCTCATGAACCGTGATAGTTAAACAGTTGAAATTTTCACAGATGATGTATTTCTGTTGCCGCTATAACAACAAATACTAAAAACAGAATAAAATTGGGACGTAAATTAAACACGGAGATGTATAGCTGACTGATTTATTCATATTAACGCATACCCACATTACACACTTATAAAAGTAGACACAATAGGTACCTTACAAAAATAAATATTTTAGGGGCTCCCATACAACAGACATAATTTGTTTGCCGTTTTTATAGATAATTCAAATTCAAATAATTTATTTTCTCTTCACAAACAATGGCATATTATAATTTAGACAGACTTGAAAAACAGTGACAATAGTTTGTGAGAGACTGGTGTCTGCACTAGGAATACCTGTATCGCAGATCACCAGGGTCCCACCACACGGTATGTAAACAGAACCCTTCGTGGTATGGTGTGGAACCCTTCGTGCGCGAGTCCGACTCGCACTTGGCCGATTGTTTATTGTGATAACTTTAGATGGAAATATAAATAAGATTCTGTTTACTCTTGCCCTCTCTGTATAAGAAGAGGCGTTGCCCTGCACTGGGACACTAATAACTTAACTAATAGGATGGTATTATTGAATTACGAAATACTGAATGCTAATAATAATGCATTGTATTAATAAAATGATGGTACACATACATTACATGTTATTGGAAACAATTTTGCGTAGGATTATCATTAGGTTGATGTGAATGGTATTAAAAAAGTATTTATGATGGAAAACCATGGAAACCGTACCGAATGGCTGTACACAGTACACTTGATCTCACTAATTGAGTGATACATAGTGATTGGTTATTCGTGTTATTGCCTGTATTGTCATTGGCTGTTTGATGTATCACTACACACTACATAATAGTAAGTATCACATGGTGATAAGGTGTACATCAGTGTTTAACAAAACAATCAAATAAAAACACCAAAAATGTGAGTTATACAGAAATGCAATACATCATTTTCGTTCTCAGCGAACCTGTAAAGTTTACTAGCTGTTACCCGCGACTTCATTCGCGCGGAAGTCGTAAGATGCGTTCTATACTAAAATAAGTCACATTTCACTCCCTCGGCCTTCGAACCACCGCGTCACATCGCATCGTCCGCGCGCGCGATTGTTTGGTTTTTGCTTAGCGTTCCTTCTGACTTTTCTTTTTGCTCGGCTCCTAAGGGTCGTACCATGGTCGTGATGTTAAATAGCCTATAACCTTACTCAAGAATTGAGCTATAAAATGCAAAAAGATTTTTTCAATATCGATTGGTAGTTCCAGAGATTGGCGCGTTCAAACAAACAAATTCTTTAGCTTTATTATTAGTAAAGTACTAGCTTTTGCCCGCGGCTTCGCCCGCGTGTATGGCCAAAAATATCCCACGGTAATATACTATCGGGATTAATAACATACCTAATAGCCGAGGAATGGTCATTGACTAATACCGCTGCGCCCGCGTTGTCACGTCCGTGTTTCGGTTACAGAAATTCATTTCAATCAAACCTTTAATTTGGATTTATCATTGCTAAACCTTATATGGTGCATGTCTTTAACACCCAAGTAGTTTCCCTGTTTGATGTTCACGCACCGCTCAAGACGTGTACTGTAAAGGAAAAGTCGTATCCGTGGATTACAGATACAATCAAAGTTATGATGCGTTTACGTGACGACGCACTTAGTAGTTATAGGAAAACGAAAGCCGATTCAAAAAAAAAATATTACAAAGAGCTAAAACACTTGGTGATTAGTTCATTGTACAATGAAAAAGTTGCGTATTTTAAGCACAACATAAATAATAAAATAAAAAACCCTAAATTATTATGGAAAAATATAAAATCCACCTTATCGCCCTATAAGCCTAGACAAGACCTACCGTCGCACTTTACAGACCCTGACCTAATTAATAATAACTTTTTAATTGTTCCCGGTAACCCAGTCGCAAGCATATCACTTATGCAATATTATGAAAGTCATAGACGTGGTGAAGAAATTTTCGCAATCACTCCAGTGGAAGAGAACGACATCTCTCGCATTATCTCCAACCTTAAAAGTAACGCTGAAGGTTACGACAGCATTACCCCTGGATATGATTAACATGACTCTGCCGCACACGTTAAATGTTTTAACGGACATAATAAACCGCTCTATAGTGACGTCTACGTTCCCCGACCAATGGAAAATTGGCTCCGTTAGGCCCTTGCCAAAAAACTTAAATCCATCCACATTAAAAGACCTACGCCCTATAAGTATATTACCATGTCTATCTAAAGTATTAGAAAAAGTCGTAAGCCGCCAATTAACGCTTTTTTTGGAACAAAATAACGTTCTACCTGATTTACAATCTGGTTTCAGAAAACAGCGCAGTACATCTACTGCTTTACTGGATGTTACTGATAATATATTATCTGCTCAAGATAGGGGAATGTGCTCATTACTGGTTTTACTCGATTTTTCGCGGGCATTTGACGCGATAAATATCCCGCTATTACTATCGAAATTAAATTATTATGGTTTCGACCCCAGCGCTTTGCAATGGTTTCGCAGCTATCTAAGTAATTGGGAACAGCTTGTTGACTTGCGTTTGGGGGACGGTACTACCCTTAGATCGACACTTACTTCTGTAGAAAGGGGAGTCCCGCAGGGCTCTATTTTGGGCCCGATTTTATTTATTTTGTACTGTGCCGACATTATAAAATGTCTCCAGAGATGCAAGTACCATATGTATGCCGACGATGTCCAACTGTATTTATCCTTTAGGCCAGATGAGTACGATAGTGCCATTAAGGATCTTAACGATGATCTTCAAAGAATCGCCGCCTGGTCAGAGGAAAACTGCCTGTCGTTAAATCCAACAAAAACTAAATATATGGCATTTGGCACAAGACAACAGTTGGCTCGACTGCCTGTGACTTTTGACTTAAAACTTATGGGCGAACCAATTGAGCGAGTGTATGAAGCGCGGAATCTAGGTGTTATTATGGACAAAGACCTTCGTTTTGAGAAACACGTAGCGGACTCGGTTAGAAATTGTTTTTATCGCCTAAAAGTTCTATGTAATATGAGGCCTTATTTATCTGAAAGACTGCGAGAACAGCTAGTGGAAACCCTGGTTCTGTCCAGGTTGAACTACGCTGACACGGTTTACGGCCCACGACTATTAGCTCGTACAGATCGCCTCATCCAAAGGGTACAAAATGCTTGTGCTCGGTTCTGCTACAATATTCCTCGCAGAAGCCATGTCACACCTTTCCTTAACAAGCACTTTTCTCTGAAAATGAAATCCAGACGCAAACTACACTTGGCTTGCCTTCTGTTCGGTGTAGTTAAGTATCAGAAACCGGACTACCTATTCAACAAGCTGAGCTGGCTTATTAGTAGACGGGAATGCGAGAGAAGGCAATGCTCACAACAACTCTCGACTCAGTCTCAGGGTACAGCCGCTTTCAGAGGCAGCTTTCGTTATGCGGCTTCCAAAGTATGGAATAACCTGCCACCACCGATTAGGATAATTAATACGATTGATACTTTTAGACGACGCTTACGGCAGTACCTCATAGAAGCGCAACGAAAGCTGGATATGGTCACCCTGAATGTCTCAATTATATGATATATGGACCTGCCCATTTGAGTATTGAGTATGTGTCAGCGTCTGTGTCAGTGGCTGTGTCAGTATCTGTGTCTGTGTGCTGTATACAGTTTCATTGCTGGGAATTGCTCTGGCTCATGCTGACGTTCGGCTCGGCTCACTGGCTCACATCCCGTATGTCCTCGAGCCGGAGGTTCTTGTTGCATTATTAATTTATGACAATGTGTTGGAACATGAAATTGTGGCATCGTTCCAAAAAGGTTTTTTGTTCACTCATTTTCGAAGGATACCTTTATCTTTATTTAAGTATACAATGGTCTATCATGCGTCCGTCTCACTTACTCATTTATTTGTCAGTCTTTCGAATCTTCAATTTTATGCACAATCACACTATTTTTGTACCTACATATTCGTTATTTTATTTATTTTTTTATCTGACACAAATTTATTTTATTTAGGTATACATTTACACGTTACATTATAAAACTGATTTACATCCGTCACATCACACTTTCAGGTCCAGTTGAAAACCAGCGTCAGGCACTTATTGTTGTCTGGCATTTTTGCTGAACTGGGCCTTTTTGGCGCAGCCGTGAGGCACACTCCCCTGCTAATTTCCGACATCGCTCTTTACACTTTTGTTTGATTTTTATTTTTTATTATTTTTTATTTACTGTTAATTATACTGTGTGCTTTTTTGGTCTGTGCTAAATAAATGTATTTTCTTTCTTTCTTTCTTTCTTTCATTTGTTAACCAAATTTGAACTTAATCGGTCCATTCGATTCGGAGCAAATTGACTGTGACAGACGGACAGACAGAAAGACAGACACACGAGTGATCCTAGAAGGGTTCCGTTTTTTCCTTTTGAGGTACGGAACCCTAAAAAATAAAAACGCTTACAATTAAGAGCCCGTATTGTCCCACTACAGGCGACTAAGAACTATTTATACTAATCAAACAAAATTTTTCCATCACAGTTCAAGTTACTGCCGACTGTGTTCCTGCAAAAGGCTTCGAAACCGGAGGGATCCGAGGAAGAGCCGTGGACGTGGCCCGAAGAATTGATCGATGAAGATGTGGTCGAGACCAATGTAGCTGTGGAAGAGAACTCCTCGGCCACACAAGTGGAACAGACGCCCGAGCAGGTTAAGGTGAGTGCTCAATACCTTGTTCAGGATAAATTCTTACGTAATCACTAAAGGGAATTAGTAACACATTCAAATGTATTTAATTTTAGAAAGTTTCAATTTTATATGCTAACTTTATTTTTTTCTTTATGCGTCACGTTTATTGAAAGTAAATGTATTTTCTTCCTTTCATACACACAATCAGGTAGCAAAGTCAGTCAAAAAAACTAGCTCTCAAATACAAGATCATCCAAGATACAAATACTCTTTACTACAAGTACACGCCAAAAACAGTTCCGAGTAAATACCAACATTACCTCTTCTCTCTTATAAGCTCTACTACGACCGCGCCATACTCAACGACAGGAATATTCTATTATGATAATAGATCGGATATAACCCTACAAGATAGACAGCACTGTTCCTAACACACATAACATACAAGACAATACCTGAAAAAATTGTAAATACGCAGAACTCGGACGAAGATATTAGAATATGGCGACAAGAAAAAGAGTGCGTAGTCCCTATATTCCTGTCCTAAACTGGCGCTATCCCAAATCATATTCTACATAGCTTAAAATTGTTAGACCTCAATGAAGCCCTCTACATAACACTACAAAAAGCTGCGATTTTAAATACATGCAGAATTGTCAGGAAGTTCATGCTCAGAGACGAAGTAGGACCTCATCACAACACATGAATATTTATAACATTTTCACACTGGGAAATGGCTAAGCAAATGATGACACACCAGCCGCTGCTTTTACTTGGGTTTGACCCATAAAATGTGGTTGAAAGCAGCCCAACAGCTAAGAGAAAAAACATGAAATTGAAAATAATAAATCGTTAATAACCAAATAAAGTTTCTTTGCATTTCTAGAAAACTAAACAAATAAACTACTCCTGAAATTGTTACTACAAAAGGAAACAGCATTTTAAAATTTAGGTTGTGTCAATTAACTTAAGGAATTAACTGATAGGAACGCATTTAATTAGGGACAGCGTGAACTAAAACCGTTACCTAATTTATTTCCATTCTTACATTAGATTTTCGTGTGAAAAATTTAATTAATATTTCTTCACCTAATTGACACTAGTGAGCGTCACTGACTACGTGGCAAAAGTGGTTTTCCTCCACTCGGTTGTCTTGTGGAGAAGGCTCGCTTTTCTCATGTGAATTGTGCTGCAGGTGGGCTCGTTTCGCTCATTCGTTTTGTGAATGTGCTGGTGCGTTGCATTCGCTTGCCTTGTGTGGGTTCACTTTGCTCGCTTGACACGAAACTGTGCTCGTTGCACTAGTCTGAGTTAGGGAATCCCATCGTTAAGTCAGCTTAGCTTGATGCGAATGTGACCACCTCTCATCGTTGGGATAGAGCAAGCTTGGCGTGATAGTGACTGGTGAAGCACTTGCATCGACTAACGATTGTTCAGAGAACTTCTCTCTAGGTTAGGTTACAGCTGTGACCAAACGTTTCCACGAAAACAAATGGTGCGGACTCGAACTGTGCCTACTTAATTTATTTCATTGCTTTTTCGAGAAATACTGTAAAATACAAACTTATTTTTGCGGTCAATAAAATCAAAACTGTGCATGCGTAAATATTCATCCCGACTACGGAACCCTTAACTGTGTGTAGTCTGATACGAACTTGGCTAGTTCATTTTATCTTTTTGCCACTAGACTTGGATCTAAGAACTGATTAATAACCGCTAATAATACTAATAATATTTCAGCGGTGTAATATGCTAATAGTGAACTTACATCTCCACCTCATCAGGCTACCTTAGATGACAGTGGACCGTCTAACACAGAAGCCACAGAACAACAGAAGACGGACCAGCCGGAACGAGATGAGGTCGATGAATTTTGGGCCAACATGGCGCCGCTTGTGTACGTAGACTACGTGCACGAACGATCGGCGCCTAATCCGCTGACTAACCCCTATGATAACCCGCCTAAAGACTTCGAGTATAGGTGAGCAAATCTACTATGCCCCGTAATTATTGGAAAAAAAATTCGCATCCAAATGTCATGAAATTCGTGTTACGTAATATTTGGTGTTGCGAGATGTTCTTTTGTTTAACATAAATACAATAGCATGTTGCTAGCAACACTACAACGTTTCGTATTGCTATTTGCCAACGATATTGTTTCCCGCAGCACTAAAACACGTTGCTGAAACAATGTTACTCAGCTTTCCAACGAATAAATGTCTTTAGATAGATAGATAGATAGAATATTCTTTATTATGTACACCAAAAAAATTACAAACATTAATTTAGAAATTTTACATTAGGTGACACAATGGGCGGTCTTATCGCTAAAAGCGATCTTTTACAGACAACCTTTGGATGGATTTAAATGGAAAAGGAGAGACAATACTGCAAGTAGTCAGTGGTGTACCATTTAAATATACAACAGATACACAGATACATAAAGCATATAATTACCTATTTAAATATATACACATACATATTAGATAAATAACAGATATACATAAAATTATAAACATGAAACAAGAGCAAGGAACTATATGTAATGATGATGTTTAAGGAGAGAGGAAGTGTTTTTTTACCAGAATTTTAAAAGTGGACAAAGATTGAGCATGCCTTATCGACACGGGCAAGGCATTCCATAACCGTACTGCTTGAACTGTAAAAGATTTGTCATAAAAGCCGGTGGAATGCATCGGCATCTGAAGACTCAAATTTTCCGATGATCTCAGATATCTATTATGTGTGTCATGAAGGAACTTGAAACGTTCTTTAAGATAAGAGGGTTTTAGTTTCCTAATGAATACGCGGTTTAACAGTATATGACGCATCGAGCTTTAGAACGAGACTGTCACATGAATACGACTACCTGTGACGAGAAACGGGGGGGGGGGGGATCATGAAATTCGTGTGACGTAATTTTAGAACGAGACTCACACAAGTGATTTATACACAAAAACATTCCAGAATAAATTCTCTAAATATGGTGAAAACCGCATCAAAATCCTTAACCTAGTTTAGAAGAAAAACGCGATCACACAAACAGACGAAAATACACGACTTCCTTACATATTATATCCTTAGGAGATAGACATATATCGTCGCGGACTTTTTTGTTGAACTTTTTAAAATATACAAAACTGTGGAACATAAATTTTATGTATGTCTAACGGTTGATGCAGCGCACGCCAGTCAAGCTCTAAGTCGGCATAATTTTTTCCGACTTCCTCGACAATAATCTTATTTTAGCCAATTTACACAAAACTTTCTATACACTAAAACCTTCCTCATGAATCACTCCGTCCATTGGTGAAAACCGTTAGAGAAATCCGTTCGGCAGTTTTTGAATTTATCGCGTTCAGACAGACAGACAGACAGGCGCGGCGGTGGACTTTGTTTTATAATATGTAAGGATTACTTCATAACGAAGATCAAAGTAGCAGATACCATCAACCAATGTTGATTCGCCTTTTTAAGCTCGACACGCACACAAGGCGGCAGTACGGCGGGCTTATATATATTATAATTCCTTGTATTATATGGATGTCAGCACACGAAATGCGTGCGCGGCTCTCGCTCCCAACCCGCTCCGCGCCCGACCCGTTCCGCACCCGACGCGCGCACGCGTTTCGTTAGTTTAAGGTTAGTTTAGCTGGCGGTGGACGGTTCGCTTTATGCACGTCAATATTTTGTTTAATATTTAAAAAATAAATGGCGCTATTGTCATTGATGTAATGATGAAATGAAATGATTTTATTTTCTGTAAATAGGTTTGTACAAACACTTTTACACGTCAGCGTTATAGGTCGGCGTTTCCTATCTTACTACTCTGAAAAGAAAGGCCGAAACAAACTCATTGTCTGTCAGTGTCTCATATTTTATTTGGTCAGACATGTAAAGAAGATGACTGAATGTCATGCTGCAGTATTGACATTACGACGCAATATACATATTAATAATGCTGAGTATATAAAGCAGATTCTATCGCGCAATGAGCAGATAAAAATAGCCCTTAAGGTGCAGAACTTATTATTATTTTGGATGTGACTGTACAGACGCCAGCACATCAAGCTACCCGAAACTGTAAAATTTTCCCAATCAACTTTGAACCTTATGCTTCAGCGATAAAGTTGAAAATCTATTAAATAAATTTGACAGATTGTAGTAGCCTGATGTGCTGGCGTCTGTACATACAGCTCCAGAGAAACCTCACCCCCTATAAATGTATGAAAAGCGACATCTCTGTGAAATCAATGAAACTGCTAAGATATTCTAACTAAAAATAAAAATACAGACGGCGCTTGCGCGCTCATGCAAGCGACCGTAGCCGCTAGGTAATATCCATCGCAGCCATCTTACCTATTGATATTTTACTAACTTCCAAACGTGTTCCACAAACATTATATTTTTTTATAAATTTATAAAAAACTGACAACAGAACTTTAAAATTTTGTAAAATCTTTAGGCCGATGTAAGAATCGGACCCGGACCCTTTATCTCACGAGCCAAGTTGTCATACCGCTGCGCCACTCAGTTACTTAACATGGTTGTGAAATTCATCGATATGTCTATGAATCATCCATCACATCATTCATGTCGGCCGTGTCGTTTATAAAACAGATAATGAAGAAGCTAAGCTCATCATTATTTTAAGTTAAACATGACGTCGCTTCATAGCCTAATTACTCGTCTGCTTGTGCTGTTCGAATAACGACTTAAACTTTTTTAAAGTGAAATTAATCGTCCTTTGGGAACAAAGTCAAAGTTTAAAAGAGTATATTGCTCGAGAATTAAATGTCGACGTAAGTGTAATCTAAAATAAAATCCGTTTATATTTTCATTTCTTTACCATTAGAAATCTAATTTTTAATTTACTTCCTTATATAGAAACCAGTTCGTTTATGGGTGCGACGATATCAAGAAACTGGTGAAGTGAAGTGTAACCGCCAAGAGCCACGTGTGATTGCTTACACAAATGAATCCAACCGTCATCGTGATATTGTTAATAGCCATACCACGGATTCTTTCAAAACCACTCGATCTAGCGCCATAAGACGTGGCGTTTTGCTTACCACTGTCTGAAGACATTTACATGTAGCTGGGATCCACAATTATAACCCTGCCAAAAAAATTGATCTAACCGAAGCTCATCGTCAAGCCAGGATAAGATTTGCAACCCAATATATGAATTTTGATTGGGAAAATGAAATAGTAATTTTTACTGACGTAAAGATGTTTAAGTCCGATAAAGATGGACCTGTTTTACCTTTGAGGACTAGTGGCAGGTTATCGCTGGGTAAGCAATAGTTAATTTAATAAATATTAACATTTACCTACGCACTTAATTAAAATATAAATACTACTTATTTGCTAAATTATGACTTATTAGCGTTTTGACTATTATAATATTCTGTCTTTAACATATCTCGGGACCCTGGGGTCCCGGACCTTTGGAAGGCGTACGAGGGGCCGAAGCCAACTCGCAGTGGCCCCTTAGACATTTTTAAGTATTGAGGCACCAACCGACGACTATCCCTGTTCGCACTACGCAAGGGCACCCAAGGACAACCCCCGGTTGGTGTAGGACTATTGCAGGATATGGAAACAAAGATATTTTGACTATGGGTTTGGGTGGCTAAAGTGGACTGGTTACCTGGAACTATGGAAGGACTATGGCCCCTGCCTGATCAATGTTTATATGTACACGGATAAAATGGCAGGGGGTGACTTGCACACTCAATAATGGGCCCCCGAAAATGGTCGCTAGCACAAAGTGTCGAAGCGACAAGGGGGCAACATGTCCTGAGGTGCTTATTAGGAGTGGAGAGGTATTCCACGGCTATCAGGACAATCCCGGAAGTACGGTCAAGATCCCTACCAGCATCTTACTGGAATACTTCCTTCCTCCGAGCATGTTTGGTCTTGCGAATCTCCACTCAAGCCAGCCAATAAAGGCAAGAATGAGGTGGGATCTCTGTTCCTCGTTAGTGTTCACTCTAGCCGGCCAATAAAGGCAAGCCAGAGGTGAGGAACAAGACTTCTCCCGGAAGATAGGGTCCGAGGGGTCGCTACTGCCCAACAGCTCGCCACATGCTGCCCTGCGGGTTTTTGTATCTCTCTTGGTCTGGCTCCTCACCCTAGACCTGTTTCGGCAAAGTAAATTTTACCGGCACAGACCCAGAGTTCGGAGCGCGCAAGCCCCTCCACGACGTCAACGTAGAGATACGGCGATATTCTGTTATTATTAGTAGGTAATAATAATAATAATTATTATGAATCATTACAGTATAATAAAGAACCTACATGACATGAATTTAAAGGGTATTTTAGTAATAACGGGTAATAACGGGTTATGGAGTGGTTTTCAACACAAAGAAACATAACTTTGATTTATTGGCCATCTAAAAGCCCGGACTTAAACCCATAGATTTGTGGGGTCAAATGGTGCTTAATTGAGAGTCAAGTAAAGTCAGAACTAGACAACATTTTGATGAAGAGGTTAAGAGAACTTGAGAATTAATGCGATTAAGTGACATTTGTTTTAATATGGTAAATGGAATGAGGTCAAGATTAGAAGAAGTTATAGAAAGTGAAGGTTACCCACTCCGGTATTAGTATAGGTTTGACCCCACAAGATTTTTATAATTCATTGTTTTTTGTAAAAAGTTTTAAAAATCTCGAGAGATGTAAATTGTTGTTCCGTTTATTTCAAACGTGAGTAACATGTTGGTTCTCTTGTGAAATCATCCAAACGAAATTATCAGTTTTATCAGTAAACTACCTGACCCAGCAAACTTCGTACCCTACCTACCCTACCTACCCTACCTACCCTACCTACCCTACCTACCCTACCTACCCTACCTACCCTACCTACCCTACCTACCCTACCTACCCTACCTACCCTACCTACCCTACCTACCCTACTTACCCTACCTACCCTACCCTACCTACCCTACCTACCCTACCTACCCTACCTACCCTACCTACCCTACCTACCCTACCTACCCTACCTACCCTACCTACCCTACCTACCCTACCTACCCTACCTACCCTACCTACCCTACCTACCCTACCTACCCTACCTACCCTACCTACCCTACCTACCCTACCTACCCTACCTACCCTACCTACCCTACCTACCCTACCTATCCTAACTACCCTACCTACCCTACCATTTTTTTTTCGTGACTTTTTCCATATTTTCTTTTTAAACCATTTTATTTTTTAAACCTTCCCTGGACTACGACAAACATTTCAAAACCAAAATCAGCTAAATCGGCCCAGCCGTTCTCGAGTTTTAGCGAGACTAAGGAACAGTAATTGATTTTTATATATATAGATAAATATTTGTTAAACTAAAATGGGATAGTATATTAATGAATACTATAAGAATAATAAATAATACTACGTCTAAAAGTGAATGTCTTTTATTCAGAAAAACCGCTTTATAAGCACCTACTTCCCCTCTCAACTCGCAACACCCCGCTATCGCCTTACAGTTACCACCCAGAGCTGCCTGAATAAGCTGATGTTGGACAGCGCATGACAATTACTACAGAACACTAACTTCATTGCTGTCACAGAGATGGCGCACACGTAAACATCGTAGTATATCATCCTTTAAAAGATGTCGTTTTTTACACATTTCTAAGGGGTGAGGTTCCTCTGGTGACAATTTTGTATTAACAACGTAAACAATTATTGTTAAATGGGTATCTTGCATGCTTACTTGTGGAATCGATGTCAATAACTACAGAACACTAACTTCATTGATGTCAAAGAGATGGCGCGCACGTAAACTAGTTCATCAACCCATAAAAGATGTCGCTTTTCATACATTTCTATAGGGTGAGGTTTCTCTGGAGCTGCATGTACAAATTGAAAGATGTTTAACATTGTGTATTTGTGCGCAGTGACTGGGTAGAACATAACAAAATATCGATAGCGGTGGAGCCGGTGAATCTGAAGGTGTGCATGGACCTGATACACAGGCTCATGGCTCTGACGAACATCTTCAAGGAGCGGGCACCACAGGCACCAGGTAATACTTGGACGTACGTTATACAGACTCAGGAACCCATGTGGTCACCGCGCGTCTCACATAACTTTCATTAATCCCAAAACGGAGGTTCCATTTTATTATTACACATGGTCTGGTGTGTGAAGTAACCGGCGATAGCATTGTGGCGGCATCGACAGTGCTACATGCGAACTAGGCATCAAAAACCAGACTTCACACAAGTGCTGCATCGCGCAAGTAATGTTATTCGCGCGATTGACATCCCGACATCAACCGTCGGGTAGTAGCGCACCAGAGACAACGCCCCTCTGGTAGGAGAATTCTATGGAACGAGGAACTTTCCTCCCTGTTCCTCATACCTCTATAGAATGTAAATTATTTTAGATTATTGTTATGTATGTACATTGCGTATGTATGTATAACGTACCGCGGCTGCGACCCGGCTAAGTAACCCGTGCATAGATAAACAAGAAACATTTACAAAAACCATCAGAATAACATAATAATCACAACAACTTTAGTTATAGTTAGTACTAACTAATAAACTATCTAATCTGTGAAAATATATATTTTGTTTTTGTAATCTTAGAAGTAGGTATGTAACACAGATACTGAACCACCCAGTACTCTCTGTACGTTCGGAATTGTGAATTCCAATTTTCGTTCTTAGATGAGTACTTTATCTGAAAGTAAATTTAAATATGGGGAAGTCACCAAAATTATTGCGGGGAATTACCTCTTCGACAAGAGACGAAGTATAGATATAGGTACATAGGTAGGATGGACTATATTCAAATAAGGGGAATCTCCAAAACAGTTGCGGGGGAACTCATAAGGGGAATCTCCAAAACAGTTGCGGGGGAACTCATAAGGGGAATCTCCAAAACAGTTGCGGGGAATTACTTCATTTCGACCGGCGGCGGCGACGAAGTGTATACAACCGTCTAACCTTTTTAATATCTTTTCGAGTCTTAAAATTTTTTAACTTTTTATTTATTTACATGCAATCGCGATTTAAAACCATGTTTTTTTTCTTAACGGTTAAAACATTATTTTTAACTTGTTTTATACTGTGATTTTAAACACTTAATAAAAAACACTGTTTTGTTTCAAACTGTTTTAAACACTGTTTAAAATACGTGTTTTAAAACAACTTGTTTGTTTTATACCAACCCTGACACCAACTCAGTCACCAGTACACCGGTCAGAGGAGAGGGAGGTGAATGTGGAAATGTGACCTTCGCCATGCCTGTAGCTGACACAGACAGCTCGGTCGATGCGCTGACGCCCATACCAGTGATAAATCCACGACGTCTCGAGTTGTCTCCCGACAACTTTCCTCCTTAGCATAGTTTTGCATTTAATTATTGTTTAATTATGGTTGATTATTAGTTGTATAAAGGGAAGGGGATGTTATGTATGAATGTGTAACGTACCGCGGCGCTGCGAACCGGCTAAGTAATCCGTGCATAGATATTAAAGTAGTGCGTCATTGACTAGCGTGTTTGACTGTCGTCGGTCCTATACTTGCATATCTAACAATTATGAAATGTATTAATTTATTTCACAGACTTACTCAAGCGTACACTGACGGTGGAAGAAAATGAGTCTTTAAGCGAGAACCTGCCACAGAGACTGTTAAATCTGAACGTGAGGAACTTGCGCATTACCATATCTCCGTGGAACCACTCACTGTCGGAGCGGCTAACGTCGCACTTAATAGAGTTGCAGGTAGAACTGCCGAACACAAGTGCCTTTGTTACGTCACCCATGTATCCTCATAGGTGAGTTTATTTAGTCTTAGTTTCCAAATCATACAATGGGGGTTCGTGGCTCAACATAACAGCAGCACGGGTTAATAGAAGCTACGCTTGCCGCGGTCGGTTCGTGGATGGGTGACCATTCATTACATTATCGAGACTCCTCCGTCCCTCGGAAAGCACGTTAAGCCGTTGGTCCCGGGAGTCATTCTTCAGATATATGATAGTCGTCAAAAGCCCAAAAGCGTCGGGTAGTCAGAAGCCCAAAGTCTTACAACTAGTCTTACCAAGAAGCATCGTGTTATCCAGTAACTAGATTTTCGAGGTCAGATAGGCATTCGCTCTATGTAAAATACTGCATCCGCTTAGACTGGAAGCCGACACCTTCATAGTTGGGAAAAGGCTAGGCAGATTGTAGCAATTAACATTGTCGGATCTACATTTTTGCGATTTTTTAATTTATTGCATTAAAGGCCTTAGAATAAATTATAAAAATGTTCCCGCAAAGATTTGAAGCAATAAAAAAAGAATCACAATCTTTCCATATTTTTGTATTTTTTTTTTGCTATTATTGATTTGTATTGATTGTAGTTTCTATTTAATTTTGTTTTCCTCTGTATGATTTTCGTGTAATGTAATGTATTTTGGGTTTACACGATTTTAATATTTTCGTCCATCAGCTTATCTTATAATTGGAAGCACACTAGTATTTGTTCCGATTCTTGTATACTTGCATGCATGTTATTGTGTGGCCTCTGTTGGAGATTATGTAAATTACCTTCTGCTTGCAACTTCGTCCGTGTGGAAGAAACATTTTGAGGCAATCGGCAAAAGGGTAGCTTTCTATCAGTTCAATAATTGTCGTAATTGGATCTGCATAGATTCACAACCATTCGATAAGCTGTCGTATCGTAAAAGTAAAGTAAAATTAAATATTTTGGATCACCTGATTTACCTTCCTCGACAGGAAATAACTTTCGGAAGAATAGAGGTTGTCTATTTGATTTAAACTGATAAAAACTTCGGGTTTTAGATTTGTGAAGTGTTTAGAAGATTCCTTTGATTACATTGATAGATGTTCGATTTGAAACGGAAGCGAATCGAATGGTTGTGAATAGCTATGCAGTCTTCTTCTTAGCGTGTCGATGGCAAATATTAAATTGGTCCAGAACTCAGCAACGCTAACACCATTCGCTATGCAGTACTTCCAGAGATTACCTACTAGGGAACTGTATTTCTGAGCGGCAGAAAGGGATAGAGTTACGGGGAAATGCGAATCTGAAATAGCTCTTGCTCAGCTCTAAAATACCATCGTAGCCCATACTAGTCAATTCAAAATCTTAGAAAGTTATTAATGTATTTTGGAACAACAACTCAACGGAAACAATACATAATAACAATACATGAAAAAGTTCATAGTTTCATTACAACTTTTATTTATGACCTTTTTGTTTCAAATCGCACAAAAATCAAGTTGGACTCTATATAGAGTAACCAAACTAAAGAGGAAAATCTTAAAATTTTTGTACGACAGCGCTTTATAGTAGTATATTTGCACGTTTGTATTAATTTTTGTCTCGGTCGGGTTACCTACTCCGATCTCAGATCGTCATTTGTCACTCTAAAGATTTCGAATTTTGTTTTTTTAATTGCATTGTTTAACTATAATTTTGTAAACATGGTAATAAAAAATAGGTAAGTTCTTTAATGGTTGTAACAGCTCTATATTCCAATATTATATTTAATATTAATATTATTATTTGATATACGAACGCGCGATGATGAGATCTATCTCTATATCGGAAAATAGACGATGACTCCCGAAGCGCATATTTTTCTTTGGAAAGCTGCATAAGCCTGTTCATCATCCCAACAGAGTGTGCTCCGCTGCTAGTCAGCTGCCGAACGACACCGGCTCGCTGTGGCAGTGCGCGCAGCGCCACATCTCCATCTACATCATTGGTCTGCAAGTCCGCCTCTCCAATACAAACGGCACTGAGACCCGCCCCTGTGCCCGGGCAGACTTCAAAATCATCACGCACGAGCTTCTCCATAAGGCCTTCTTCGAGAATAGGAACTCGATTGAGTTCTCTTATCATTTGAACATTAGTAAGTTGAAGCCACTTTTTTTAGGATTCGGTAGCCAAATGATAAAAACGGAAACCGTATAATTTCGTCATGTCCGTCTGTCCATTTTACTGGAGACTATTTTGGTACTATATCGATGAAAATTGGACAGAAAGTGTATCCTGTGCACTCCCCATACATGTAACTGAAGAAAGGAATGAATAAAAGAAAAACAATGCACAGTAAACAATGTGTGTCATTGGATCCCATAATTAAAAGTTTATAATGTTTCTATGTGAGGGATATTTACAGTTACAAATAGGGTTGCCAACTTTATTTAGAAGAAATAAAGTATTTCTGATTTCAGAGAGGGTAATTATAGAGTACATACTTATAAGAAAGAGTATAACTGTATGTAATTATTAAAACAGCATTTTTGTGTACTTTTTAGAGGAAATAACACCACTTTTTGTGTTTTATTTTATTGTACGACTCTGGAAGTCTAGATGCTACTACTTATTCTTAATTCAAATTGATGAGGTACTCAGTTATTATCGATTTCGACGAAGCCCTGTTTCTGTGTTCCCGCCACTTTGTAATCTTGACCGAATACAGGGCCGTCTAAACCTATCGCCACCCATCTCGAATAGGTAAGGTTTTTTTGGTAGCCTCTAGTTACGATGCTGGCAGGAACTAGGGGCCACATGCATTGCGTCGCCCTGGGGCACTTGTCCAGTGGTCAATGGAAAAGACTCTCTTATTGAATGCTGAATTAATTCAATTTACATTGAGAGTTAATATAGAGTATTTTAGCGTATTCTATTGCTTTTGACTGCCTCGTTGGTCTAGTGGCCGCAAGCGCTACTGCTGAGTATAAGGTCCAGGGTTCGATTCCCGGGTCCGGCAAAGTGTTATTGGGTTTCTCTATCTGGAATTTCTCAGTAGCAGGCTGGAGTCTGGATTTGTGCCCGGTTAATGGCAATAGGCTCGCCCCCTATTATATGGGACTCAAACATGACTGGCGAAATGTGGGTGTACCTGCTACAGGTACTAAGCTCGGCCGCTTATGCTGTTAGAAAGATAAGACAGTTAACAGATGTAGAAACCGCGCGTTTGGTCTATTTTAGCTACTTCCACAGCATTATGTCATATGGCATTTTACTATGGGGTCGGGCTGCTTACATTTGATCCATCTTTATTTTGCAAAAGAGAGCTGTCAGAGCCATTTATAATCTACGTCGCCGCGAATCTCTCAGGGAACTATCTAAAAGGATTAATATTATGACGGTACCTTGCCAATTCATTTATGAAAATATTATGTATGTAAGGAAAAATCCACATCTTTTTAATAAAATAAGTGTTAGACATAAATTTATTACTAGAAATAAATATAAACTCGATCAACCATTTTTCAGATTATCTAAAGTACATACATCTTTTATGGGGTACTGTGTTAAATGTTACAACAAAATACCTTATGACATATTGCAATTAAATGATAGAAAATTTAAAACTCATATTAAAAGTACACTTTGTAAACAAGCATATTACAAATTAAAGGATTTTATCTCATCACCAGTTAAGCAGCCTTATAAAGGCGGATAACAATTAAAATTCTATTGTGTCTCGTTAATGACAGTTGAAGGGATATCCAAGATAAGAGTGCTTTTAAACATGCTGGTCCTGCTCCATCGGACAATTTAGACAAAATCAAACTGGTTGCTAATTTAATTGTAAAATTTATTATTTTTTGTTATACGACATTGATTTTACATTCTGTAATTAGTAGTAATTACTTCCTCACACATTGACTTATTAATTATAATTTTTTAGGAAAATCGTCTACTTTTACAATGTTTGTAAATATGTGAGCACCATGTATCTATCACATAATTAAATTATCTGTAGCTGCTTCATTTTTAATTCTTTTTACCTATTGTGGTATTTACATTATTTAAAAACTATCAGACTTAAAATAATAATATGTACATTGTGGTATTGTAATTATATTCTAGGTGCATCGTCTTCACATATAATTATTTGACTAATGTACAGTACCGACCAAAAGTCCATGAGCAATCTCACAAAGCAATAGACTGACGCTTCGGTTTGACTTACGACCTTCTTCTATAAGTTGTTACAATACTGTAGACACGCACATTACACACACACACTCACTTTGTCTGCAACCAATGACTAGTTCAATAATCATCATTCGTTTTTAGTTTCATTCGTCTTGTTCACATAAATATTAAAGTTTAGCAGGTAGACCACAAAAAACTAAGTAAATTATTTCGATTTCTGTGGGGTAGATGCAGTTTGTTACGAGTATTTAATTAATAGAACTTTTTTGGTTCGTGGATAATATTGGTGACGAGTATTTAGCGCAGTGTTGTGGTTATTATTATCAAAAAGCAGGCATAAAATATATTGAAGAGATCAGATCAGATCAGAGAATATTATTGCGCTGCGTAAAAGTGAAGTGAATATCTAATAAAACCGGACTAAGTGTGAGTGTTATCATTAATATATTTCATATTTTACTAAACATAAATCTTAATCAAGGGTATTGTTGATAGAACAGAGGTATTGTTGAGACAGAAGATGCCTTTAAAGTTTTAAATTCATTGTGAGGTTTAATTCGATTAGTGAATAATAAATACCTAATAAGGTATTATGTGTAATAAAAACAATGTTTTTCTTTGTTCTAGAGAAATACTGTGACGGTTAAGAGATATGAGGAAGGGGCTTATTATCGAGTAGCAGCGACGTCAAATGGTGAATGAAACAAATGGTTTCATACCAACGAGATATTTTGCTGAATTATTAAAAACACGTCATTATGAACCGTTCGCCGTGCACTCTGAAGGCTTGCATCACTGAAGACCAGCTAGAAAACCGTTTTTGACCTTAAAATATTGACCGTACCAACTTAATAAACAACAGATTCGTTATTGCATGAATTTATGGTAACGAATTTTTTAAGCACGTTTCAATAGGGTGTTTGTCGTATTTCTTGCAGATATACCGAAATTGTTTAATATTATTTTAGTAATAGTATTATTTTAGGATAAAAATTTGAGGTTTAGTTTCAATCTTCTTTTCGTAAAGAAAATGAATACTTAAGCTTTAACCTCAATAACAACCAATATTTACTAAAGTCAAATAAAATGTAAAATAATTAATACAAATAAAATATAAACAAACTGCCCATATTTAACCTTAAAATTACCTATTCTGTAAGTAGTTTTTTACATTTTAAGTAGTCTAATATTCTTATTTATTACTTAATTACTTCGACCATGATCAAAGCTTAATATTTATGGTGAAAAAATCCATTAAAAATTTAAAATATTTCATAATTTAAATATGTCTAAATAATACAAACTGCTTCTAAGTTTCTTGACATCTATTTCACATCTTATTCAGCTGAAGTAATGATAAATAATTGTAGCAGTTTATTAACTTATGTAAAATAAATATAACGAATAAACATATTTTTTTTAATTTTGTTATCATATATCACGCATTTTTTATTTTAAAACCTTTATTGCAATAACAACATAAAAAAGCAGCAATATTTAAAAAATATTATTATCGAAAACAAAAATAATAATATTTGCAAAAAACCGCACTGTGTTTCACGAGATTAGAACCTGAGGCAGTTTGAATTCCATACCAACGCTTAACGCTTTCTGCTATCTGCACTTGTTAAGTTACTATCGAATTTTAGCAATGCCATTAACTGGTCAAGTTCACGCGCATAGTGCGTGTGTGCTAGCATGTTTAAAGCGACGGAAATATATTGTTGTTTCGTGTAACTGCGTTATCTGTGGTGTGTGTATCGTGTTGCTTACACATACAAATGTACGAGCTATACCGCGTGTTCACAGCAATACGACTCTTAGCGTGCTCATGCACTTTTGAGCGCTTACTGTACCTATACAAACTATTGTAAAACATTTTAAAAGAGTAACGGTGGAGTTCCTTGCCCATTCTTCTCCATACGAAAACTACCTTTTGGTACTTATTGAAAGACCTACACTGTCCTCCCATACCTAGAAACACTGTTATTTGAAAGTATTGTAAAAGCCAATTATTTTTAAAAGAGTAACCGTGGAGTTTCTTGCCGGCTCTTCTCCATAGGAAACGACCAATTGGAACCGTGCACCTAGCTTCTGACGTTTCATAAGTGCCCATGTAGGTTTATGTGAAATAAAATATTTTGATTTTTGATTTTGAAGGGGCGACTAGAATCAATTCTTTTATTTTGTAAATTTTGACGTTCAAATGTGCCATACATGGACCTATTTGAAATAAATGATTTGACTTTGTACACCTCTGCCTAACCCTTCGGGGAAACAAGGCGTGATGTTATGTTATGTCTATTGCTTTTGTAGATTATAAAGTACGCCTTCGCGAAAAAGAGTACAATACTCTAAATAAGAGTACGGTTGGCAACCCTAGTTACAAACGCAGAAGTTGTGCATTGTTTTTCAGTTTTTTTGGGAAATACAAACTTATATAATTTAAACTGTGCATGCGTAAATATTCATCCTAAATACGGAACTCGTCACTATGCGTGGTACGACACGCATTTGGCCAGTTTTTCTAATATAGTTATTAGATGTTTGTGACACTGGAAATAGCTGCTTAAAAAAATGCGAATACCATGTGATTGCTACTTTTTACAACATGACGGCCATTTATGTAGATGCGCGCTGCTGTGTCCACTACATGTTACTGAGTTAAAAACAGATATTTAAACATTCGGTACAAGTAGGACCCATACAGAATGTTGGTGGGCTTGCCATAGACTTTGTATGAATCCTTATTCGTACGTCAACAAAGTGTGGCATTGTGCGACAAGGGGTCGAGGGCTTCGTGACGTCACATGCATAAATCTTAAATATTCAAACTCTACCAAAAACTATAAAATATTACCAACTTTATCGATATGCAGTTGGGAATATTATAAAGTTTTTCGTAATTTTTTTATTTAGTCTACAAATCCTTCCAAGCATCCATTTCCAGGTTTAATTTAAAATAGCAAAATATGTGACGTCACTCCATGGGAAGGGTGACACAAATGACCTGTAAGAAGGACATTCTCAAAAATCATGAAATTCGTGTGACGTAGTTAATTAATGGAATTAGCTGCTTTAAAACGACGTGACGGCACGTTTGGCGCAGTGGTTAAGCGATTGACTGCTGCGCTGCATGTCGCGGGTTCGATTCCGGAACAAATATTTGTACGACCTACAACTAGTTGTTTCGGGTCTGGCTGTTTTTGTATGTGAGTTTTAATGTTTGTAAACGCAGCCACAATACAGGAGAAATTCCTAATGTGGGGAAAAGTTAAAAAAAAAAAAAAAAACTAATTATGAAGATCACGTGATTGCTAGTTTTTACATTTAGTTCATTTTAGTCTCTAAATGCCCGTCATGTTGTAAAAAGTACCGAATATTGTTGGGGTTTGCCAAAAACTGGCTTTGAATTAATAAGGTGTTAATAGTTGACTGATATTGTGTTCAGAGGAATTGAGTATATGCGGGTCGTTGGCGCGGCTGCAGGCGGCCCTGGAAGTGCTGAAATCGTTTGTCACCCAGCGGCGCTCCATCGCGATCAAACACACCACGCTACCGTATGACGCGCTCAACGATGAGGGTAAGTCTAGCGACACATCTGCCCAAATGATTATTTTAGAGACATGTAAATTGCGCTTACATTATGCTACACTCATCAGGAAACTGTACCACTATGGTATGAGGGACAGCGCTCTCGACCTTCTGACTTCTAACTGAGCGTTTGCACTGGCGAAGGATTCACAACAAAACATGTTGAAAACTCTATTTTCTGTCAATGTTCCATACAATGTTTGACAGGAACTAGAGATTTCAACATATTTTGTTGTGATGTTTCACCAGTGAAAACGCAGTTATCTGAACAGCATAATTCAGAGGGTTGATGTTAATGGCATTAAGAGATCTACAGGATCTGCGGTCACCATGGGTGTTCCGTAGGGTTCAATTCTAGGTCCTTCCTTTTTTTAATTTACATAAATGACTTACCTTATCATTATCACATAAGGGATAATCACAATATTGTATTATTTGCAGATGACACTTCCCAAATTTTTTCTCAACTTTGAACAAGTTAACAATGCACTCTTTAAAGTTGTTCATTGGTTTAATGTAAATTATTTCCAGAACGAAAAAAATACTAAACTCATAAAATTTTCAACGCCTAATGTTAGGCAGCAACTACCAATGTTCGACTAAGACTTGGAATTCACGTCCGATTTTTTCATCAGATAGACGGATCCGATGGTCTGATCCGACTATCGGAAGGCGTTGGAGCCATTATTTTGTTTGAACATTCAACACACGTCCGATCCGATAGTCGGATAGTTTGCATTGTTCTGATAGCCGGATCAGAATATCGGATCCGACTATCTGATGAAAAAATCCGACGTGAATAGAGTTGGACCCTGTTGAGTCGACAGTTTTTCTTGGAATAATTATTCTCGGTAAATTACAATGGGGCCGGCACATAGATACATTATCAGGAAGCCGAAATACGGCCGCCTAAGCTCTTAAAAAAAATTATCGCGATAATTTTTAGGGTTCCGTAGTAAACAAGGGACCCTTATAGTTTCGTCATGTCCGTCTGTCTGTCCGCGGTCTAGCTGCGAGACCCTTAGTACTAGAAAGCTGTAATTTGGCATAGGTATACATATTAATTACGCCGACAAAGTGGTAAAACAAAATTATGAAAAAAATAATTTTTTTTAGGGTACCTCCCATACACGTAAAGTGGTGATGTTTTTTTTTTAATCCCATGATGTGGGGTATCGTTGGAAAGGTCCTTCAAAAAAAATTGTGAGTTTGGGAAAACCATTTTTGGATTCAGGGATGCGTTTGCGAAATATTAAGCTTTAAAGTGCAATTTTTTGTTAGAGTCAAGTGTCCCCCCCCTGCCAGCTAAATGGTTGATTTTGGATGTGTGAAAAAAATCACAGTAGTAGTTTATAAAACGAAATTTGAAAATTATCACAGCTAAGTAGGCTTTACAAGTTAACGAGTAATAATCGACCAACTTAACTTTGCAGTTGCAAAAACATGTTTTCCCATACATTTCGTATGGGAGAACATGTTTATCAACTACAAAGTAAAGTTTGTTTTTAGGATAAATTCATCCCAACTACGGAACCCTTCATTGTGCGTGGTCCGACACGCACTTGGCCGGTTTTTTACTACTTTTGTTTTACAGAAAAGGGTTGTTCGAGCCATTTACAACCTAGATCCAAAAGATTCCCTTCGAGAAAGAAATAAATATTCTGACTTTATCCTCTCAATATACAAGGTGGCAGGGACATCGACGCGAAAACTGTTACCATGGATTCAGTACATGATTCTGAAATTTTTCGTCGGTTATTTAAAAATAAATCTGCTGTTCTATACATTTTGACCGCGTAGGTATTGCACTTTTCTATGAAACAGCAGATTTTTTAAAATAACCTACGATACATTTCAACGCAGGGGGTTTCAGAATCATGTACTGAATCCTTGGTAACAGTTTTCGTGTCGATGTCCCTGCCACCCTGTATACACTTCAGGACACTTGGATCGAGCCACGCTGCATATTTTTGTTTTAAGGGAGAATTCTATCTTCTTAAATAATGGTAGTAGAAAAAATAAAAAAAAAGCTTTCTCTCACTATCATTTCCGTTGGTCATTATACAAATTTTGAAAAAGGAACACAAAAAACAAACAGTTTCAATTGCAATACGTCGTCTTGCGTTTCTCAGGGGCAAAATTACCGTGGAACGTTTGAAGAAAACAATGGTTTACATAGAGAAAACGTTTATTTAGTAACTTGTGTTACCTCCAAGACCATTTACAACGACCGTCATGCGGATCCACATGGAATTAATTAATGCCACTATGATGTGCTGTGGAATGTTCTCCCATGCTTCCAAGATGGCACTTTTCAGCTCCTGCAAAGTTTCTGGCGCTGGTTGGTTAGCTCGAACACGCCTCTTCAGCTCATCCCATAAGTACTCTATTGGATTCATATCAGCGCTTCTTGTTGGCCATTCCATTACTGCGATACTAACGTCATGCAGGTATTCTCGAACAATTGCACTCTGCTCGAGTTCGAGCAGTATGCGCACTTTCGTTATCATGCAAAAAAATGAAATCTTAGCCCACAAACTCAGCATATGGCATCACAGGAGCCTCTAGGCAATGTCGAATGTATCGGTCGCTATTTAGTGGTGGCAACCGTGGTCCCGTCCAACCTCAAGGCCGCCCCAGACTATCTGACTGACTGATAGGTCATACCACCGCTATAACTCACCTTCTCTTCAATGCAACATTGCTGAAAACGTTCCCCTGTCTTCAGTAAACTTCCTTACGTCTATAATTGCCGTACAGCATAATCTTGGACTCATCCGTAAAAAGAACCTATCTCCATTGATGTTTAAAAATCTAAATGTTCGCGTGCAAACTGTAGGCGTGCCACTCTGAGCTCGTGTTAGTTTGGGACCATTGGCTGGCATATAAGGTGTCGGGCCACGTTCTTCGAGTCTCCTTCTAACAGTTCGAGCGCAAACAGTCAGTCCATGAAAGTCTCAAAGCTGTTCTTGGACCTGTTCTGAGGTCAGGTGACGATTACGCAAGCTGGTGGTGAAGATAAACCGATCTAATCATGCTGTAGTGACCCGGTTTCGCGGCCCTCCTAAACGACGAACGAAGCCGCATGTCTCCAGGTATCAATCGTAAATTTTTTGTACGGTAGAACGGCTTACAAGAAGTTATCAGACTGAAGAAGTTCCACAACTTGCGCGGCTACTTCAGGTGCACTACCCATAATTTGAACGTCAGAATGGATTAAAAAATAAGGAAAAACAATTTCTATACTCTTTTAATGCAAAACAAAACAAATAACTCCATAATTAGTAATTTTTAATTTGCGTCTGTCTTATTCAAAGTAAATCCTGATTTAAACAAAAAAATAATCTTACAACCAATTAGGTAAAATACTTCTTTCTGATTTGCAGATTCAGTAGCCATGGATATAAGCCTGGAAAACTTCGACTTGCGCGGCTGGATCACCGATAATGTGAACACGCACTTGATGATAATAAAATCGGCTAAGGTCACCGCGCTACACGAACCGAGTAAGTGTTTCGTCTCCGTCATCAACGTAGATATACTTAAATACAGGGTGTAACAAGACTCATCAAGATAAAATTATGCTTGTGGGTGCATTCATCGGTACAGGAGTTGTGGGGGTATTTAAAGTTCATTTAAAACTTGTTTTCGTGAAAAAAATGTTGGAACTTGGTACTTCAATATCTTCGTAACCAGAACGTTCCCAGGTATAGTCCAGTACAAAAAAATGCTATGCCATGGAGTACAAGTTACTCTCGGCTTCGTTAAGCAATTTTTTATACCCGTTATAATGGCGGCCACACGCTACGGTCTACCGGAGAGGTCTGTGCAGGTGTGCCTACGTCGATGTAGACCGGGAGCATGTATTGGAATCATATAGCACGGAATAGCTGCGCTGGCAGCGTCTAGAGACGGCAGTACTAATCAATTTCGCGGCGCCGAAAGTGTGTTCACACTTTTCTATCAGTCGTCATGTCGGTAGTCACCTCCTTTCTATCCACATCATCTGTCACACAGTCCATCCATCGTTTTTTTGGTCTTCCTTCTATAGCTTTGAGTGCACTACTTCTGTCAAGGACGCCATTCAAAGCCGTCAGTTTGGGTGATACGCTTGGTTTGTGTGGACATTGTTGAAAATGCCGCCTCTAGCAGCGACCGCCGAGGCGTCTCTGTGCTCTGTACTTTGAATTGGCCTGTGCTGTACTTGGAACATACGACGTGTGATTAACCGTAGTGTATAAGAATTAAGCCATGTCATTACAAATGCCGCGCGATATTTGTCTCCTGACACATCGCGCGATTACGCCCGACTTCGCACGCCATGACTAATGACATTGAAAACTACGAAAGTTATGTTGCCAGAAATGTCGTGCGAAGTCGGGCGACGCGACGTCGTGCTGTGTGTCTGGAGACACACATCGTTGTGTGTCGTGGAAAGTTTGTGAATACATAGCTTTCATTATAATTTCAACTGAGAACTGATTGAAATACGTGTATTTGTTTAACTGAAATAAATTACAGGGGATGGTGAAATTAGACAGGCGTGGCTCTTGTCAGCTCCTGACGGGCAAACAACCTCGTAAGTAGCAAATAACAACAACATGAAATGAAAAAAAAAATACACCTCAATATAAATTTTTGCGAAATAAGCAATCTTTTGGGATAAGGGAAGCAAGATGATGGGGCAATCTTTTGTAAAAAAAAGTATAAGTATTGATTTCGAAATAGGATGTTAATCGGTTGAAGGACACTGAACGAGACAATAATTATAAAGTTTTATTGTTACGCCTGGGGGAGTTCAGTATCCCTTAATCCACCGTGTTAAGTAAAGTACAGTATACCCGGCCGTAAATAGTGCACATAGAGTTTTAGAAAACCGTTTGGTTTTAGAAACGTGTACACGTAAACGTACCATCAGGGTAACGCATATCTAACCAATTTGAAAACAAAACAACAAACAAAATCCCGTGCACACGACCCTTTTTTTCGTAGGTAAGTGTAACTATATCGGCCGAGCGCTGCAAGCAAAAATAGTCCTTACACTGTACAGATATGCTTATCTTCGATAGTACACGTAAACGTGTAGAGCGTTGTGTCTCCCACTCATACTCGTGGGACAGTTTCTAAAGCTTCACGTTACCTTATATCAAGAGGGTGCAATCAGAAAGTTGGGAATGTCGCTAATAGTTGTTTTGATTAATTTATCAATTTTATTTAATGAATTTATGAAATATCGTTTTATTACACTAAATTTTTTATTAGATTGTAATAATCAATATCGTAACATTGAATTTTAGGTGTAAAACAAGCGTTTTCAACATTTCCAAATGTTTTTTTTACACGTAAAACAACATATTGATGTTGATGAAATACGTACTGCGTCACATTTTTGACGTCCCCATTTGCATCGTATAATGTGACAAGGTAATACAACGCTACAAGGTTCTTTTGGTGCGTGGCCAAAATCGGAACTAAAGCCGCCATCTTGTTTTGTCAATAAAATTACTGTGACAATTTGAAAAATGTTTACCAACGACACCACTGCCAATGTCACTCAGGCGCCAAAAGAGCCTTGTAACACTAAGACAAGACGTATTTTGGGTTTTCATAAGTCGTCCTCAAACTTCCAGCCCCTACCTCCGCATGTCGGCCCAATGGTGCAGAAAACTGATAGCAACCTCGGTCGACTACTACGGCATGTGGACGGAGCCGCTGGCTATGTCTGTGGACCCGCTGCTGATATCCTGGCTCGCCTACAAGCCTACTTTGAAGCCGGCCTACTTTGAAAGACGACGAGGTAATAGAGTATTTGACAACTATTAAAAATAGAGTCCGCGCCACCACAGAAGTTCTTTCGACGCGGCGCTAGTGTCTGTGTCCTTGCATCACATTGCATTAAAAAAATGTAGGTCCACAATATTTCCGCCGGTCTTCTTTCGTGGCGTGCACTCTATACGTGAATTCAAGTGTGATGATCAGAGATCTGATAATCGGTTGCATACTAAAGTAAATTTTTGGCAAAGGAATTATGGAAGCGGTTGCTTAATTTTTTTCTTTTTCATATTATGTAATCGGAATACTAGAAAATCCGGGACTGCACAACTAATCGGATACATGATATTATATTATGGTAATATAAAAAATTATATGCAGTAAACATTTTTTAACGAAACTCAAGGCATCGAGTGGTTTGTCGCTATGCCATGCATTGCTATGCATTTCACAAAAATTTTCAATTCCGGAATCACGAGATTTTTACGATCAATTCAAAAGTGCTTTCCATATTAGCCAACAACTGAACGTTAGTTTATATAGAGATTCTATTCTATAATCTGGACTCTAAATTATTCCGGGATCCCGGGATTTTTTCAACACCTCAACTTTAGGTAAATATGCATCTGAATGTTCTATTACTGGTGATGATCAATGCTCGTGCCTTCTCTGAATGAGAACGGCCTTTGCAGTAGTACAATAACAGGCTGGTATTATTATTACAATACTTATGTTGATGGTTGTGGTTAACTAACACGAGATGTTACAGAAAAATCCCGATTTGTGAAAAATTTAATAACTTCGGTGTAATTATGGATAATTTACATAATCTAGAAGTTATACTTCTATTATTGAGTTTGAGTCTGCACGAGCTACGGGCATCAACTAAGTACATATGTGTTGTATATACATTGTATTGTTATTGTATATACATTGTATTGTTCTTCCACAGCTTCGTCTTTTGCTGGGTCAGTGAAGGGCATGGCTGCAGCGCAAACAAACTCACGACTCCGCACCACACCACCGGTCAGTTCACTAAACTATTTATTTTATTACAAATTAGCTTCAGCACTGGCATACAGTGTGACGATTTGCATCACTAGTAAGCACCGCCAAAATATAATTTTAAACTTAGAATTGTAGACCAGCATAGCATTCACGACCATTCGATACGCTTCCGTGCCGAATCGAACTTCAGTCAACGTTATCGGAGTCATCTTAATGCTGTTCACAAAACCGTTTTTTCAGTTTTGTCAGTTAAAATCAAATAGAGGACAGCTGTTTGCTCTCGAAGGGAAGGTAAATCAGGTAATCGACACGACAGCCTGTCGATTGGAAGTGCATAGCTATGTAGTAGCCATATGTGTTGACACACATGAATGATGCGATGACTTGACGCAAAATTGGCGATGTATCCTGAAGCATAATAAAATTATGTTCATTAAATGCTCGAAATTCTAGCGTTAAGAACGTTCGCATTCTAATATCATTCGCAATCTGTCAAAAATACAATCAATTTACCAACATTATTGACAAGTTTGACAGATTACGACTTGAATGTATGTGAATGTTTTTGAACTACAAGAATTTACCTTCTGAACTCAGTGTTGCGCCGGCTTCAATGGAAGCAACTTATGCTTGTCTCTTTCGCTCGCTCCCGATAATAATGGCATACCTTATATAATGCGACATTACAATATGACGTTATTTATGTGTTTCATTTGGTAGAGGAAGCCCGCGAGGTGGTCCCATATAAATTATATTAACTTTGCTTGAAGAAGATTGAAGCTAGTCGTTTCTCGTTTAAAAACTACCCGTTGTCGAGTTAGATTCGATCTTCTTCTTTGTGTCCCTGGCACAACAGTCATTCAAATTTTGCTGGCCTATGTGCGTGTTAACTAAGGGACCAAACTGGGAATCGCAACAAAAAATCCTAGGATTTAGTAGTAGTCTTAAAACAATTTCCGAACGAATCTAGGAATTTGTAAATAAATATATTAAAATTTTACAGCCCTTATGTGGTCCCTCAGTTCTCACAGACCATCAGCCAGATCTCAGAAAGTATATAAAAAAATCACGATTTTGTGATTACAGACATATAGTAAACAATTTGTAAAGATATTCACTAAATAACAGACCACAAAGCAATACAGAGAAAAAAAAAAAACGACTAAACTGTTAAATATTTATCTTTGTTGTGTGGACTAAGAAGGGACCTTAGTCCACACAACAAAGATAAATATTTAGTGAATATTACCGAATTAAATAAATACAACCGTTCTTTTTCGACATAACATTTTAGTAAAAGTCTTAATACGTTTTGTAAAAAAGAAATGGAGCAGAAATATCGACACAATTTGAAGATAGCGATTATTAAAACTGGTCCCTCAATCCTCACCTTCACTGTCATATGTGTGTGTGCTATCTGCTTGACGAAAGGAATATCAGCAAGTCTAGTGCACTTAACTTTTAGTAAAAAGTTTCTACTAAATAATAGAAAACTAAAAAAGTGTATTACTTTCCTCTCAGCCGAGATAATATTATTTCAGTAATCCCATGAACATAGAAAGTGTCACCCGGTCACCCCACAATGAAACAAAATGTAGACAGTACTATTATACTTTATATGACATAAGACGGAATAAAACAAGGTTGTATTATTAAATTAATATTATAATACATGGCGTATGTGTATTAAATAAAACAGATTTAAAAAACTAACAAATCACTGATTATAACACTTTTATTACCCGACTCCCCCAGAAGGAGAGTAATATTTTTCGAGAGTATGTATCCTTACTGTATGTTATAAAACAAAGTCTCCCGCAGCGTCTGTCTGTCTGAACGTGATAAACTCAAAAACTATCGAACGGATTTTCAAACAGTTTTCACCCATAGACGGAATGATTCATGAGGAAGATTTTGGTGTATAATTCATTAAGGTTTTGTTTAAATTGGCGAAAATATGACCATTATTGTTGAAGAAGTCGGAAAAAATCTTGCCGACTGTGAGCTTTACTAGCGTGCGCCGCGCAAACCGCAAAATATATAAAATTTATGTTCTACACTATTGTTCATCTTAAAAAGTTCAACAACAGAGTCCGCGATGACATATGTCTATCTTCTAAGGATGACCCACAGTAACCATTGATATCTTTCGCAATGTACGGACCTTCCTATCCAGAGCGTCAAGTTCTGTCTGAGTCCATTTGAGTATGCCGAAAGAATACATCAAAACATGCATGACCCAACCGTTGAAGGCACGCACCTTGTTTCCGCCTGATAAAAGACTATTTAACACTTTATTCAGGCGGCCAAAGAAGCGTTCCCTCAACGATTGTTTCATGTCGGCAACATTGATGCCTAATGCTTCCGACATACCCAAGTACTTGTAGGTTTCGGTTGAGCAGAGGGATCTAAGGTGTATGGAATCCGAGAGTTGGGTTCCCACGGATTCCATAATCCTCCCTCGCTTTACATGCATGACTGCACATTTGTCCACACCAAATTCCATCCTGATGGCGCTACTGAACGTTTATGTTACCTTCAGTAGTTCCATCAGTCGCAAATTGTTGGGGGCAAAGAGTTTCAAGTCATCCATGTAAAGGAGGTGAGATATCACCTGACCACCCTTCTCAACACTGCTGGAGGATTCAGGTCTAGGCTACCGGCCTAGACCTGAATCCTCCAGCAGTGTGCTTAAAGGATTCAAGGCTAACCAAAACCAAAGCGGACTCAAACTATCGCCCTGAAATATTCCCCGTTCAATCCTGATCGGTTCATTGATTCCCCGGATCTGTCGAAGGACCGTCCTCCATTGCCGCATACATGACATCAGGAAGGTGCGCAGAGTTGCATTTATCTTGTACAACTCCAGCACCCTCATGAGCCATGTATGTGGCACCGAATCATAGGCCTTCTTATAATCTATCCAACAAGTCGACAAATCCTTCCGGGATCTACGAACCTGTTGGCTGATGGTCATGTCTATAAGGAGCAGCTCCTTAGTACCACGGGACCCATTCTTACATCCATTCTGAGACACAGACATAATTGAGTTGTTGTTAATATGATGTGAAATTTTAGCTCTAAGAATGGATGTAAGAACTTTATAGACCGTCGGTAAACATGTAATTGGTCTATAATTTTTAGGTTCCGCAGTACTGCCCGATTTATGGAGCAGGTGGGAACTCCTGTTGTGAAGAACACTGGTAGCGACCCAGTCTCTAAAGATGACTGGAATTGCGAGGCTAAGCAGACATGTGACCTTTGTAGCCATTTAAGCCAGAAATTGTGCAGTCCGTCCGGTCCTGGAGATTTCCAGTTAGGCAACGGACGGACTGCACGGGCCACATCCAGAGTGGTAATGGTAATGGTCTCCATATTATCATTAGTATTAGTATAGATGTAATCCCGGTATTACGTTCCCGTGGGTTATTTTTCGACAATCTTCAAATTGTGTCGATATTTCTGCTCCATTTCTTTTTTACAAAACGTACTAAGACTTTTACTAAAACGTTATGTACAAAAAAAAAAAACGGTTGTATTTATTTAATTTGCTAATATTCACTAAAATATTTAATTTTGCTGTGTGGACTGAGTGACCACAGTTTAGTCGTTATATTTTTTTCTCCTTAATACTTTGTGCTCTGTTATTTAGTAAATATCTTTACAAATTTCATCATTTAATTTATCCTTCAGAGCAAATGGAACAGTTCTCACCGGCATAAATATGGGTTTAGCACCTGGTTTAATTGATAAATGTATTGGCTCTCCTTTATAATTTCCCATACCTGGTTCAAAAACTTCAGCAAAGTCATTTTTTATCACTTCAATTAATTTTTCTTTGGGTACTTCTAAACATACTTTTTGTTCAAACTTTGGGGGCCATAATTGCAATAATGAAAGCCAATCTTTTCCTATTATCTTCGGTAATCCATCTTTCACAACAAATAGTCTTTGGTTGCTCACATCTACAGATTTATATTTTATATTTAAATTTTCAATTACCCCTAGTGGTATTGATGTTGACTGATCAAAGTTTGTAAATATGACATTACATTGTTTAATTTCTAACTCAGAGAAATATTGTGTCTACCTCGAATTCTAATACCTTTCCATTTACTGCAATTTTCAACTTGGCAGCTGGTACTTTTCCTTTATCATGAAAATAAAATATGTTAAAAACTTCAGTATCCGATGGCATACAAGATTTTTCTTCATTTACCTAATTATTTTCTAAACTAGTATTTTCCACAAGATTCACATTATTCACTTTCCTATTTTTACTGCACTGCTTATAGATATATCCTTTGGTGCCACACTCACTGCAAAATTTCTCACGGAGCGAACATTGTGCTTTTATGTGTCCACTCTTTCCACAGCAGAAGCAAGTAAAGTTTTGCTTATTATTTGATCCTGGATTCTGTTGATAATCACTGTTTTTGTTTGACTATAGAAGTACTATACTATACATAAAACTACCGGTCAAAGTCCTGCAAAAATTATGTATGGAAGAGAATTGAGATGTCGTTTCTCATTGCTGCGGCCAAACCCAGTACATGATAAAATTGATGATGAACAAATAAAATTAACAAACAATTTTAAAAAATTATATAAAACATTTGAAACTGGAGAAAAAGTAATGGTTAAAGATTTAAGAAAAGATAAAAAGAATTGGTCTTTAGGTACAGTTATTGAGATTTTAGTACCAGGTGTGACCTACATGGTAGAGGTAGATGGACTTCAATGGAAACGACATGTCAATCAACTGCTTAAATGTGGGCAGAATTTAGAATAAGAAAAAAAAAAAAACAAAACATTGTTTTGTTTATTTTTTTGTTATAAGTGGGGGAGAGTGTTGGAGGGCAACATTCGTGTCTATGGTTTTTGTTAGTTAGACTATGGTCAAGTTTGAATAAAGGAACAATTAATTAATTTGTGTGCGTATTAATTAATTACCACAAGTTTACATCGAGATACAACAAATTGTTTACTAAATGTCTGTAATAACAAACCTTCATTTTTAAGATACTTTCTGAGATCTGGCTGATGGTCTGTGAGAACTGAGGGAACAAACTTTAAGGGCTGTAGTTTTTGATATATTTATTTACAAATTCCCAGATTCGTTCTACAATTGTTTTAAGACTATTTTTTTTTGCGATTCTCAGTGTGTTCCCTCAGTTCACACGCACATCTAAAACTTTAGCTTCAATAATACGTATTTGATCCACTTTGTGTATGTTGATGCAAGTAGTGGTATACGAGTTTGTCCTACAATTAAAATGTTAAAAAAAGTTTTTTTTAATAATTTTAACGTCATTGCCTACTATACATATAAGAGTGTGTTGCCAGTCGTCGAGCGGGCGCGGTGGCAGTCGCACGTCTGTTCCAGGCGCCGAGCTCGTGCACTTGCGCTCACGCAGCCACGGCTCCAGCAGCGAGCCTAGCGAGAAGAAGGAGGTCAAAATACATCCCATGCCTAAGGTACCTACCTAAACAGGGTCAAATTAAATTAGCTAGGTAAACCGTAGACGTGGTGGGTATCGATATCTAATTACTATATGTATATAATAATACCAGCCTATTACTGTCCCACTGCAGGACACAGGCCTCTTCTCATACAGAGAAGCCATGATCATCAAGACGGGTTGGCAATTAAGATAAAACAAGAAAAAATAAACTCATTATTTCAAGTAATTACAGCTGACTACGGGGTCAACGACCGCTGGTAGTGTAGTTACATGAAACTATGAGCTTAGATTTTTTATTTTATCACCATTAGCTAATGATGATGTGGTTGATCTACAACGCCGTATGCGAATTACGCATCACACTGTCGTCATGCAAAATCCTTGAAGCAGAATTATCTGTGCGATTAGCATATATACAACATCCCGACATCTACCGTTGGGCAGTAGCCCACCAAACACAACACCCGTCTGGTTGAGAGGATTCTCCCTTTTCTATGGGGGATGAGGAACTTTCCAACCTGTTCCTCATATCTCTATAATAATGCTGGACGGAAAGTACAGTCGCATCCAAAATAAGTTCGTCGCCTTAAGAGGGCCCTTCCCGATCCGTCTATCGTCAACGCAAGCATGGTCAAAAAGCATGTTGTTTCATCTAGCGCAAGTGAGAACTGCTAACAAGCAAGTGAGAACGCGATAACATTGTACGAAAAATAGTGTGCGGAAATTTCATAAAACTTGTTTCAGGAAATACGTGTTTTTGAGTAAGCTTTACTAGTTTGTGAAATAAATGTTTGTCATTTAGAATCTCCATTACATGTGCAAGGTTCCTATGCAGATGTTTTCTTTACTTTTACAATTTATGAGTATATTATGATCGGCCAAAGTTCAGGTAAAAATTGTGCAATAATGCAGATTTTCGGAGGCTTCTACTGAATTTATTTCTCGACATTTGAATTTTTTGGTTTCATAGAAACCTAGAAATAGTGCACAAGATACCTATTAGTTTAAAAACTTCAAAGAAAGATGTGTTACGACGCCATAATCACGTACGAGCGTTTGTATGAAAAGTATGTCGGGTTGGCCGCTCTTAAGGGCTATAGAATCGGCTTTACCGACTCAGCATTATGTATTGGGTTGTTATTTAAATACCGCAGAATGACACTCAACCATTTTCTTTACATGTCAGACCGAATAAAAAAATATGGCAACAACTGACTGACAATTAAAGTAAAAATTTATTGATATATGAAATACAAAAAAAAAAAAAATGCTTTATTTGTAAATACGTTTTTTTAAAACGGCTCTTTTCGACTTAAAAAAGGAGGTTTCTCAATTCGACCGTATATATATATATATTTATCACATCTATTCAAAAAGAGCTAATTCGTTCTTCGTAAACAGGGACTAAAATAGCTTTTTAATCCCTAGGGATTAAAAGTGATTTGAATTTGGAATGTGGATATTGTTAGTAAAAGTTCCAATTACCAAAGAGATCAAACACGAACATTGTATGAACAAGTAACAGGCTGGCAAGAGAGAGAAAGTGTGAATTTGGTCAAAATGAAAATTCAAGATGGCGGCTTAGAAAATTTTAAAATTTTTTGTCTTTGGTGTCGTTTTCATAGTTTTCGAGGGTGCTAAAGCCGATAGTGAGGTCAAAATGTAAATCCAAGATGGCGGCTCTGAAGATTTTCAAATTTATCATCATGGCTATCGTTTTCACAGTTTTTAAGGGTGCTAAAGCCGATGGTGAGGTCAAAATGAAAATCCAAGATGGCGGATGCAAAATTTTCCTTCGGCCTTCACAAGGTCATCGGTCCATCTTGTGGGAGGCCTTCCAACACTACGTCTTCCGGTACGCGGTCGCCACTCCAAACCTTTCGGCCCCATCGGCCATCCGTTCTGCGAGCAATGTGCCCTGCCCATTGCCACTTAAGTTTGGCAATTCTTCGGGCTATGTCGGTTACCTTGGTTCACCTGCGGATCTCTTCATTTCTGATTCGATCATGTAGGGAATATTAAGAAGAATAATATTAATATTAGTGCTCGGTTAATAGTAAATATGGGTAAAACTTGCGGGGTATTCTGGTTGAGGTAATGATGATAGAAGTACCATTACGAAGGCGACCGCAGTAAATTAAAAATTTCTTGCGTGTTCTACGGTGTATGTTAATCAAAATTCACTACGCAGCAATTATGATAAAATAATTAATTAAATTATTATCAGTTGAAACATAAATTACAGCTTTCGAAATTATACTTGATGCAAATCGACATATTTTCACGAAATAGGCTACATTGACGGATCTCCCTTAGAGGATATGCGCTAAGGGAGCATCATCAATACAAGTCAAGTTATAATTGCAAGTTATAAATAGCCTCAAATGTCATGATTTCATGAAATAGTCATTCAATAGGGTAATTTGAAATTTGAGAGTTGCATTTATGATTTTTAATGGTCATAATTCTGTAACTATATATATATTACGGTCGAGAATCATATTTTGACCATCATACAAAGAAAAAAAGCGCCGCAATTTGAAAAAAACTTAAGAAATGTTGAATTACGCTGCTACCCGCTGCTTTCGCCTTAAAATTAATGAGCTAAAATAATCAACAGCCACAACAGCCGCGGAACTCGTGGCTGTCTGCCGAGCGGATGACTGCTCTACACCTCCGACTCCGCGGTTTGCTGCTCAACGTGGACCTGGGCTTAACGCTTCTGTACGTGACCATGAGCACAGCGAGCGCCATCGACTGCGTCACACTGCGCGACGCCATGGAGCGCCACGCGGCCGGCTCGCACCACGTGCTAGGCCTCTGGTACGAACCAAACTTTTACAAATACACGCGACTTTTGCATGTCACGTCGTACAATCAAAATCGTCCGGGCCCGCGTGGTGGATTACGGCCCACTCCCTATCACCGAGAGGAGGCCTGTGTCTCAGCAGTGGGTACATTATAGGCTGATTATGCTATGCTAAGGTCAGGAAAATAGACCAGCCTAAAGTGTCCGTATATTCAAATCACAATTGTCATTCATTAAATCTTTTTTTTTTTGTTGAAAATTATGTAATATGCGGCGGACGAGGATAATATCGTGAGGAAAGTTTTGAGTATGGATGGCTGTCGGCGCATCATATATGCGCGTGATTGATCGCGGGGAAGGTGTATTATTATAGAGACTATTTTTAAGACGTTAGCTTTTTATTAGAAATACAGATATAATTAGTCATTTAAAACGTGAGAGTAGAACTCCCGAGTGACAAATATGCATAATGATTTTTTTTTTATCTCACAAATTATTTTCTGGAAAAGTTTTAAAAAATCTACACCAAAAACTAATTGCAATAAAAAGTTATTAATTGGGTAGTTAAACGGTGTCTTTTAAGCTTCATTTTATAGAGCTTTAAAGAATCGTGTAAATTGCGCTTAGAGCTAGAGATATCAATGTTTTTTTTTTCTCGAGTAATGCGCTGTTTTAGGAAAAGTTATTAATTCTAAAATTCAGATCTGGTATTGTTCCATTACTCGCAAAAAAACTATGTCCTAATCTTGTGGAGTTTAGAAGTAATAGTCAAATAGAGTCTGTCTACTGAAAGCTGAGAGTGACTTGTTCACGTTTTCATAAATTGACAACACTGCTGCAAATGTGAGTATTTCCACTTTGCACCAAGCCGCCACACTGGTGGGGCAAAGTGGAATGCCAAAAATTTTGCAGTGGAATCTGCCCCACTAGTTCGACTTGGTGGGGCAGCTTCCGCTAGTTTTAAATCTTGTGGTTTCTGCCCCACTAGGGTTGGCACCTTAGAATTTGTGTGCTTGTATATTTGTTTGGAAAAGAAAGAAATGTATAGTATCTAAGTAAAAATGTAACTAGGACTGGTAACGTTAGACTTAACGAATTATGTAATTCTAAACTTCGAGCAATGGACTTTCCATTGGCATTAAGACAATGTTGTGATTCCGTATTCTATTTATGTTGGAATTCAGATCATTACGTAATAAAATTATTAATGAGTTGTATAATGAAATTGTTTCTGTATTGTCGGAGGCTGCAATGAAAACATATCATTGTAAAAAGATTGGGACCAAGTCTTGTCATATAACTGGGTGGAATTATTACGTCGCCGACGTGCATCGAGACGCTCGCACAAAATTTAAAATGTGGGTACTAGCCGATAATCCCACAAGTGGGACGAAATGACAGACACACGAAAAAGATTTAAGTCCAAGTTAAAATCATGCCAAAATGAATATAGGTAGCTTACATATGTTCCTAAGTTCTATGGGCTTCACTATATTCGGCATTTCAGCCGTGCAAATATTTAGATTTACATCTTGGCTATAGGTACGAGGGTCATTCAATAAATACTTAGCCTACAAAAAGTAAACGAAAATTTTGGAAAAGTGGCAATTTATTTTTCAACATAGTCTCCTTTTAGTTCGATACACTTAGCCCAGCGATGCTCCTACTTTTTTACCCCGTCCGAAAAATAGTTTTTGTCAAACTCTGCAAAATAGGCCTCCGTGGCGGCGATTACCTCCTCATTCGATCCATATCTATTCCCGGCGAGTGATTTTTTCAGATTAGGAAACAGAAAGAAGTCACAAGGGGCCAAATCTGGAGAATACGGTGGATGGGGCAGCAATTCGTAGCGTAATTCGACCAATTTGGCCATGGCAACGGCAGACGTGTGAACCGGTGCGTTGTCGTGGTGAAACAGCACTTTTTTCTTCGCCAGATGGGGTCGTTTTTTCTTTCATTCGGCGTCGAATCGGCCCAATAAATCGGCATAGTAAAGCCCTGTAATTGTTTTACCCTTCTCGAGGTAATCGATGTAGATCACATCTTGTGAATCCCAGAAAACTGTGGCCATAACTTTTCCGGCCGATTTTACAGTTTTCGCCTTCTTTGGAGCACGTTCCCCGGTCTGGATCCATTGTTTTGATTGCTCCTTGGTCTCTGGTGTGTACCAGTGGATCCAGGTTTCATCGACGGTCACAAAACGACGCAAAAACTCCGCTGGATTCCGCTTAAACAGCGCCAAACACGTCTCCGATGTGGTCTCACGGTTACGCTTGTTTTCTGGTGTGAGTAAACTCGGCACCCATCGCGCCGACAGCTTTCTCATGCCGAGTTCCTCGTGAAGAATATGATGCACTGTTCCTTCTGAAATGCCTACAGTCTCAGCTAGCTCCCGAACCTTCAATCGGCGATCTGCCAATACGAGATCATGGATTTTTTTAATGTTTTCCTCCGTAGCAGCTGTTTTCGGTGCACCTGGACGTGGTTCATCAAAAACCGACGTACGGCCACGTGCAAACTCGTTGAACCAATTCTTGACGGTGGCCATCGATGGAGAAGAGTCACCGTACACAGCATCCAAGCGCTCTTTGATTTCGATGCGCGTTTTCCCTTCCAAAAATAGGAATCGAATCACCGAACGATATTGTTCTTTTTCCATTTTTGTAAAACCGATCGACACGTTCGCTTCCATAAGTTGTCAAATTAAAACAAATGAAGGGATTGGAATGAAAATTTGAAAAAAGAATTAAAAAAGAATGTGCTACACTGTGGTAAAACTCTTTTGAAACTACAGCGCCCTCTGGCGATGAGGCTAGGTACTTATTGAATGCACCTCGTACTTATAGCATGCAGTAGGTACACATTTAGTAATTAGCAATAAAATAAAAATATTAATAATAATAATTTGATAATTTACATTTAGATTACAATGCAATTAATAAAATTAGTACGATTCTATTCATTTAAAATAATAATTTATATTGAAAATAACGATTGATAATAATGATGTCATGTCAATAATAATAATTAAAAAAATAATAATAGCTGTACATTTTGACTGTTCCTTTCAAAATCTGTGGGTCATGTCTTGTGTAGGTGTGGCGAGTCATGGCAAATAAAAAACAATATGTACTTACTAGGTTAAGGTTTCTATGGGTCTATGCCACCCGAAATAAAGTTTTATATTATTACTAAGCGATTAGACTGCCTCGTTGGTCTAGTGGTCGCAAGCGCTACTGCTGAGCATGAGGTCCTGGGTTCGATTCCCGGGCGGGCAAAATGTTATTGGGTTTTTCTATCTGAAATTTCTCAGTAGCAGCTCGGAGTTTAGATTTGTGCCCGGTTGATGGCAATAGGCTTGCCCCCTATTACATGGGAATTAAACATAACTGGCGAAATGTGGGTTTACCTGCTACAGGGACTCCTCTGCCCAACCCTCCGGGGAAACAAGGCGTGATGTTATGTTATTAAACGATATGGTAAATTTTAGCTGGCCATTTCATGAAACATAACCATATCATGAAATGGTCGAACAATTCTAAGATCTAGCTACGACATGCCAATCTGCTTAGTCTACTCCCAACTATGTTGGGATCGGCTTCCAGTCTAACCGGATGCAACTGACTACCAGTATTTTACATGGAGCGATTGCCTATCTGACCTCCACAACCCAGTAACTGGGTAATACGATACTCCTTGGTAAAACTGGTTGTCAGACATTCGGGCTTCTGACGACCCGTAACGACTGTCAAAGATCTACGAATGACAGCCGAGACCAACGGCTTAGCGTGCTTTCCGAGGTACGGAGGAATCTCGATATGTAAAGATGGTCACCCCCGGACCTACCACGGCAAGCGCTGATGGATCGATGGATGCCTAACTCATAAAAGGTCCATATATTTTAATCAAACGAATCGATTTTATACGCAGAAATACGTCCAGATACAATTAGTGACGAATGTTTCCTAAAAATGTTTGTGCGCGGCAGGTAGACAGAAGCGTTCGTATGCGGCAGTCGTCCAAACACAGCGCGGCAGCCGCGCACGATTGCCGCTCAATGTTTGGACACACCTTTAGAGTCCGCGCCACCACTCAAGTCCGATAGACGCGGCGCTAGTGTCTATGTCATTACATCAAATTGCATTAAAAAAAATGTAGTTCTACAACTTTTCCGCCGGACTTCAGTGGTGGCGCGGACTCTAACACATAGAATCAGGATAACTAATCAAATGTTTAAAAAAATATGACCTATTTTTTTTTTTTAAGTTGGTTAAAAAATTGTGCAGATAAGCTTTTATGATTAAAGTTTATCTGCACAATTTTTTGCTTTATGCTTCCCTATCAAATACGTTTTTTCATAGTTGATCCGAGGATATCAGACGTATTTTTTAAAATTTGCCGCTCTTTTTCACTCTCAGCTTTCAACAGACAATTCGTTTTTTTTAGGGTTATCACTTTTTTTCTTTGGGACCACTTTTTTTTTAAAAGAAAATAATATAGGTAAATTCTTTTTTAGGATTTATTAGAATATTTCATGTTGCTTTTCAAAACTAAGACTAATAATAACAATCAACATCAGAATTAAATTATTAAAGCTATTTTTAAGTTACCAACTAATAATATAAATAATAATATAATAATTAATTAATTGTCCTTTGGTGCACTTGCATAGTGCATACTGGGATAATCGCCGGTTGGTGCCTTTACATATAAAATTGTCTAAGGGGCCTCTGTTAGTTGGCTTCGGCCCCTCGTACGCCTTCCAAAAGACCGGGACCCTAAGGTCCCGAGATATTTAAATATATATAATAATAATGAATAATAGTAATTATAAAAAATACAATAGTCCTGCACCAACCGGGGGTTTTCCTTGAGTGCACTTACATAGCGCGAACAGGGATAATCGTCGGTTGGTGCCTCATTTCATTCAAAACGTCTAACGGGCCTCTGCGAGTTGGCTTCGGCCCCTCGTACGCCTTCCAAAGGTCCGGGACCCCAAGGTCCCGAGATGTGTCAAAGACGTTTAAAAAATAATAATTAATAATATAATTTGTGTAATTTGAAAAGTGTACTATTTTCTACATACATTGATAATTGTGATTTATGTGTATGTGTTATTAGATTATGTATGTACAGACGCCAGCACATCAGGCTACTACAATCTGTCAAATTTATTTAATAGATTTTCAACTTTATCTCTGAAGTTTAAGGTTCAAAGTTGATTGGGAAAATTTTACAGTTTTGGGTAGCTTGATGTGCTGGCGTCTGTACTACACCTATTTTAATAAGGTCCAATAATTATTTTATTATAGAGTCCGGTTGAGCCTATTCATGGCTATAAGAATAGGGGATGATGGACTGTGTGAAAGGTGATATGGCTAGAAAGGGGGGACTACCGAGATATGCCCTTTCTCCAAATAAATTGGGACTAGGGCAACAGAATGATGATGTACCGAAAGTGAATCCGTCAACTGATTATAATATTTTCCACTGTTTGTAAATAAACTTCTGGTTTTCAGCCTCGGTCGCCTGTCGATGAAGTCAAGTTTTATGGTTGACTCGCTGTGGAATAAGCTGCAACAAGACGGACCCACATATGTAAAAGAGAGTGAGTTATAAACAATTTTTCTTTCTTCGAAGATAGTAACATTACACCTTTATCATGCATCTGATAATTGGACTAAACGAATTATTGATTGAAAAGGTTCGAAAGTGTTATCACGTTTATAAATAGGACTAGCAGCGCTCCGTGGTTTCACCCGCATAAGTCTGGACCCTTGGGAAATTGGGATAAAAAGTATTCTGTGTTAATCCAGGTTACAACTATCTGTGTGCCAAATTTCAAGTAACAAACATCCATCCATTCATCCTCACAAACTTTCGCGTTTATAATATTTTAGTAGAAAGCAGGATGTTGAAATTTCGAGGATCCAAGAAGAAAATCCATAGTGGGTATGTAAAGTTGACTTTGACAAAAACTCTCTGTAAATTTTGGTCTTTTTTAGGGTTCCGTAATATAGTTTCGCCATGTCCGTCCGTCTGTCTGTCTGTCTGTCTGTCCGCGGCTTAGCTCAGAGACTCTTAGTACTAGAAAGCTATAATTTGACATGGGTATACATGTTAATCACGCCGACAAAGTGGTATAATAAAATCAATACAATCAATTTTTGTTAAGGTACCTCCCCTATACATAAAGTAGGGATGATGTTTTTTTCTCATGTATCCCATAGTGTGGGGTGTCGTTCAAAACGATTTTGTGAAAACCATTTTTGGATTCAGGAATCCGTTTTCGAAATATTAAGCTTTAAAGTGCTAATTTTTGTTAAGAGCCCCCTGCCAGCTAAATGGTTGGTTTTGGAAATGTGAAAAAATTCACAGCAGTAGTATATATAATAAAATTAAAAAAAAACTATCATAGCTAAGTAGGCTTTACAAGTTAACGAGTAATAATCGACCAACTTACATTTGCGGTTCCAAAAACATGTTCTCCCATACATTCAATATGGGAGAACATGTTTTTCAACTACAAAGTTGAGTTTGTTCTTGGGATAAATTCATGCCAATTACGGAACCCTACATTGTGCGTGGTCCGACTCGCACTTGGTCGGTTTTTTTTATATTTTTATGATGTGCAAGTGACATTCAACCTTAGGGTGTTAAAGCAATTACACAGGTACTGTGTGTAAAAACCCCATCACATAGCCGTTATCTACCCATCTTATACATCAAACTAAAGCTCAACACACACACAAAGCAGTGTCGGGCGCGGGTCGGGACGAAAGTACGGCGGGATTGTTTAAATTGTAATTCCTTGTATTATTTGGATGTCAGCACAAGCGCGTGCGCGGGTCGGGAGTGGGAGCCGCGCAAACTTTTCTATCGTTTTCAATTATTGCTGGAAAATGACTTTTATTTTTGGAGTGAAAACTCGCTTCGCGATACACAAAAAGACGCAAAACTTATTTACGAGAAAAAAATTTGGAACTTTGACCATGAATATCTCCGTAGCCAGAAGGTTCACAGGTATGGTCCGGTAAAAAAATAAATCGCAATGACTGGGAGTTCAGGTGACTCTCGGCTTCGTTAAGCTTCTTTTCACACTCGTTATATTCATCCCATGCCGATTTCGGCTACGGTGACTATTTCTATTTCTACGAACTATAGGTTACAAGCATGTGGTTAATGTACCTACCTTAGCTGTGAAGGTACAGTTTGGATACGAGAGAATAACATTAATTAGTCGAGTTCATTAATATATTGGCACTGTCAAGGATTCAAAATATTGTGAGCGTTGGAAAGCTCAATAAATTCTATAGAACCTATAGATCAAAAATATGTCCTTATGTGAGCGGTTCAATAATATATGCTGTGCATTAGGCAATAATATGTGATCAACCTTTTCAAAAATGTATCTAAACTGTATTGGCTTTAAAAATATCTGAGTAGGCCAAGCTTCTTAGTTATCTCTACATGCATGGGAAAGTCAATTATTTGCTCGAAAAAATAAGATCTAGTGTACATTGTTACAGAAATGACAGTAGTTTCCACTGTTTTCCTCGCGTTTACTTTTTTAGAATTGTAGAATTTTATTAAATCGTTGAATGACATGTGCGTTAGTTATAATCTTATTTAAAAAAACATAACGTCATTTGAAGTTAATCTAACCAGTGATAAATAATGTTGCAAACTCCTTGACCATGCAATTTTAAGATTTCTAGTAAAATCATCTTTATGACGTAGTGAAAAGGTTGAATTACATTAACTTGCTCAGATATTATTGTATTCATGTGTATTTACATAATTGTGAATCCTACATTGTTCAAATAATATGATCTTAAAGTGGTTCATATAATAATGTGCCTATGGCTGTATACATGTTACTGAAAAAAAACAGTCACATATTAATTAATCTAAATTTTGACCATAATTTAATGATGCTTATAGTTGTTACAATATTATGAAGTTTTTTGAGGTTCATATATTTGTGAAGCTTGAAAGGGCCAATATATTAATGAACTCGACTGTACACTCTTTGTAAAGCTTGGAAAACTTTGGATTTAAAGTTGTGATGAAAATCAAGTCATTTGGATTAAATAGGTATTTTTTTTCTTTTTATAGATTATTTTCTATTTTGTTAATGTGACACCGTTGTAGGCCTTGTAGACTCATATATGTTTCGATTTGTTTACCATTTTCTATTTTGTTAAGTATCTTGTACTGGTTGACAGGCCTACAATTATCCTCCCATACCAATTTTCAATTTTCAGTGTAATTTGAAAACATTGTAAAAGCCAATTATTTTTAGAGAGTAACCATGGAGTTTGGAGGACGCACGGGCTCGCGAAAGGTGGAAGGCGTGGAGAGAGGCCTTTGCCCAGGAGTGGGACAGGGTAGGCGAACATAAAAAAAAGCCATGGGCTTTCTTGCCGGCTCTTCTCCATAGGAAACGACCAATTGGAACCATGCATCTAGCTTCTGACGTTTCAAAAGTGCCTATGTAGGCTTATGTGTAATAATAGTAGATTGTTTGCCAAGGGAGCAAACAACTATTTTTAAGGCGAGAGTGTTTCTTTGAATCCAGAGCGCAGCGAGGGATTCAAAGCTATTTTAGTCCCTGTTTACGAAGAAAACACTAGCTCTTTTTGAATAGATGTGAAAAAAATATATTTTGACCGTGAACTTGTTTGTCGTAATTTCAGGGCTGAGTGAGGACTCGTTTCCGTGGAAGATCGAACTGGCGGACGTGTCGTGCTACACGCTGGAGGAGCGCGCCGCCTTTGTGGATGCCAGTCATGTGCTGGAGGCGGAGCATTCGGGCGCGTCCGCCAGGCTCAAGTCCAAGCTCAGGATACCCGTGGTAGGAAATATTTGCCTATTTTTAACCGACTTCAAAAAAAGGAGGAGGTTCTCAGTTCGTCGTAATCTTTTTTTTAAATGTAGTTTCCCCGATTACTCGAAGACGGCTGAACCGAATTGAAAAATTCAATTTTGCTTGAAAGGGTATACTATCTAGTTGGACTATAGGCACACCTATAGCGATTTGGGTATTTATTATAGTAACTCGTGCATTTGCTCTCGGAAAGCAACATTTGGTAAAGTAGAACTGATGATGAAGGACACAGATGGACACCGAAACTATTCAATAATACGTATTTCACGGGTTGCGATTCGATTACTTTAATATGGTTGGTAAGCAATTGATGCTCGTCACAATTCATATTGTGCAGTGGAGCTGATGGTGAAGTACCAGGAGAATTCCTCAACAATTAAAGTCCCTGCATCGGGAAAAGCAATATTTTGTAAAAGGTGATGAGCAGTTGACTTTGGGCTATTGTAACTCAGATAAATTACAAACCAACACAATGAAAAGTGAAAAATAAATCTTTTTTACAAAAAATGCAACCCACTTCCAAACTATACAGTGAAAAATAACTTTAATTTTGGAAGTCGGTGGCAAAAATCTAAAATACTGATCCAAAGACACCGACTTCCGAAATTAAAGTTATTTTTCACTTTCTAGATTTTAATAAATTTAACATATCATAATAATTTATAACAGCTGCGCGCACAAGTGACTTTAAACTGGGGCGCGAGGGTCGTTGCCGACAGTATTGAATGTTAAAGATAAAGATAAATTTATTTGTTCAAACATGTGTAACATGATACATGAATATGCACATATAGATGGAAAAATAGTTTTACCGGTCCAACATGTTTTGCCTCACTCGGCGTACAAAATATTTATAAGTTGTTAATTAAATTGGCAATTATACATTAATTATTAATGACAGTTTCTTGTATAAAATTAGAGTAGAGTGCAAAAATATAGTCAATAATTAAATATACAATTAGAGTCAGTACAAAAAGTAGTCAATATTAATTACAGACAAAATATGTCATAATAAAATCAAATAAATATTAAAATTCTAAATTTGTCATTTAAAAAGTCAACAATATTATAGCAGCACTTATCAGTAAGCAGTTTATTAAGTGTTTTCTTAAATAAATTAAAATTAAATTGCTTAACGTCATTCGGAATTTTATTGTATATTAACGGGGCCATGCATACAACACTTTTACTTAAAAGTGCTGTTTTGGCCGCGTGTGACTGCACCCAAAGTCACGTCTATTTCTATCTGAATTATTTGACAATAGAGGAAACCATTTAGGATTACTTTTTACAAATATTGCTATTTCTAATATGTAGAGTGATGGAAGTGTTAAAATTCTGTGCTTTATGAACAGTGGTCTGCAACTGTCCATAGTTTGCTACCCAAACCTAGCCCGTACACAACGCTTTTGTGCTTTAAACACTGTGTCAAATTATCCCAAATCTCAATAAAGATTCAACAAGTCCGTAATAGGCCGTTAGTAAGGTGTTTGTACAGACAATAGGAGCAAGTTTATAGAGGGCAAACGACGAGCTGCTGATTTTTTTACTTAGTACACACGGCTACACATCAAGCTATACATTTCCAGTATAAACTGACCTCGCATTGTACGGAAATCCTCTACAATACGAGATCAACATAAACTGGTTTTGTATAGCTTGATGTGTAGCCGTGTGTACATCAATCTGTTTTTTCCAATTTAATTGCTGATCAATGATTAATCTCAGAAATCGGGCTGTCTCTGCTTCTTGTATAATATTATTATTGTAAGATAAATTAAAGTTTGATAAATTATTAAATTTTTCCCGTAAATTTTTTTTTTTGTTTGTTAATCCCACATTTTTATTTTACAGTTTTTAACACAGCTAACTATTTACATTAGGTACTAAATTAAAAGACTAACTAACTATCTGAATAAATAAAAATAATAAAATTTAATTATTATATTTATGAAAAGATTCAAACTCAAACCATTTAATTCAATTAAACCATTTACAGGCACTTTTGAATTGTCAAAGAATCGGTCAGTTAGTCAGAGACATTTAAGTGATCATGAAATACTCTAAACTGCCATGCTCTTTTAAGTCAACATACATCATAATCAGTGATTTGATATTCGGATGCATAATTTACCTAAAGTATGTTTTTCCCGGCAAAGCGCACAAAAGTATGGAAGCTGTTTCTTATAATTTCTTTTTCCCGGGTTCGTGATTATTTCGTAAATTACACAGTGTGCATAAAAGGACATGTCCAGTGGGTCAATGAACGATTGCGTTGGTCATAGATTCTCAACCTTATTTTGCCCACCGGGGCACAAAGAGATTTTTTTTTCTAGTGCCCCAATTTTTTTATTACTTACTATCTGTCGCGAATCTGAAACAGGTATGGTATTGTCACGATTATATTTAAATAACGTGGTTCCGTAAAAGGAAAAAACGGAAACCTTATAGAATCACTTCATTGTCCGTCTGTCTGTCAGTCTGTCAAGACCCTTTTTCTCAGGAACGCGTAGAGGCATAAAGTTGAAATTAATGTCAAATACGTAGGTCTACGGTCCTGCAGCTCTAAAAAAATACGGCCATTTATGCGACATATTTTGATACTCGCAAATAAATCAAAATCTATAGGGTACTTCCTATTGACCTGGAATCATGCAAGGTCTCACAGCACAAGTGAAGGAAAAAGGTCCGAAAATCGAAAATTTGTGATTACAAACTCACATATGCAGTTGGAGAATTGACCGTGACGTATATCTATGAAAGAAAGAAAGAAAAGTATTTATTGGAGAACGATGTATGAGAGAACACGTTTTTCAATTACAATGTTAGTAGTAGTGTGTGTAGTTTGTTTTTGGGATAAATTCATCCCAACTACGGAACCCGATATTGTGCGTGGTCTGACACGCACTTGCCCGGTTTTTTATAAACTTTTGTTTTGATCTAATTTTTACTCTAACCTTATGGACTCTGTCTGAAATTAAAGTTTTATTTCCTTTATTTAATTTTCAATACATATTTTTTTCATTTTTAAATATTTTTACAAAAGACATTTTAAAATACAGAAAATATTAGCCTATCGGTATCAGGAACAGAGTCCAAGCTGCCGGTGGTCAGGGCTCTTAGAGAGAAGAACCTCCTCTCCTCACTATGCGTGTCGTGTCCAGGAGTACTGGTTTCTGCATCAAGCCCTTGATCAAGCCGCGCAATGAGAGTCTCCTGAGGTGTTGGTCGAGGCTCTCTGCTACTAGGCCATTAACCGTAAAGATTATCGGTACAATGATTGCAGAGTCCACCTCTCACAAGTGGACAACCTCGTGTGTGGACAGTCGAGGTTGTCGACTAATCAAGATACTTGATTTTTTACTATTAAAATTTATTTTCTTATTAAAAATGTCTTTGACATATCTCGGAACCATGAGGTCCCGGATCTTTGGAAGGCGTATGAGGGACCGAAGCCAAGTCGCAGAGGCCCGTTAGACGTTTTTAATTAAATGAGGCACCAACCGACGATTATCTCTGTTCGCACTATGCAAGTGCAGCCAAGGATAACCCCCGGTTGGTGTAGAACTATTGCAGGATTTGGAAACAAAGATATTGGATTATGGGTTTGGGTGGCTAAGTGAACTGGTTATCTTGAACTATGGAAAGACTATGGCCCCTGCTTGATCAATGGTTAAATAAAATACACAGATAAAATAGTAGTGGATGACTTGCGCACTCAATAATGGGCTCCCAAAAACGGTCGATAGCACAGTGTCGTAGCGACAAGGAGGCAACTTGTCTTTATTATTATAAACCAGTTTTTTTTCTCTTACTTCAAGGTGGCCATGCAGAGGACTGTGCTCGAGCTGGTCACCACCACCATCATGGTGTCCGTGGTCACCAAGTCAGTGCAGTACAAGAACGTATCCAGGACAGATCAACGGGTGAATAAAGAAAAAGAAACGGCTGAGGAAAGGGTTGGTTCTTATTAATGATATATTTTAGTTTTAATACTTTTTATGACGGGTACCTTAGAGTATATATCACTGGAGAAGCCTTACGAACACTTTCCCCTCTGTAAAAGTACAAATGCTCTAACACGGTCACAAAAACTACTTTCAAATCGATTCGAACGCACAACGTTAATCGTTTTCGAGTCGCGGGGTTCTCCGCAGTGCTCCGTGAAAATGCCTAGTTGTGCTGTTAAAACATGTAAAAAACGTTCATATGCGTCAAACCTAAATAAAGACGGAATAACCTTCCATAAATAAGTATTTTTTTTAATATCTAGTCATGATTTCAGTGAAATTCAAAATCTTAACCTCATAATACATTTTGACTTTTCATTCGATTCAACCATGATTCAACATAAAACAAGGCATGAATCGAGTATTTTTCTCGCATTGCTGTCGTGACGTAAACATGTCTCGCTACACCTCGTTTTTATGTTCATAAGGTTTAAAATATTTTTTTTGCATTACGGAAATGTACGTCAAATCAGCTAAATTGACATGCTCTTGCCATGCGATTATGTCTTCTAGCAAAACGAGACTACCGTAGGGTTGGGGTCATGTATAAAACCAAAATTAACATGTCGATAATTTCTTAAGGCGAATTAGTATTTTAAGGGGGCACTTCCCGATCCGTCTATCGTCAACGCGAGCATGGTCGAAAAGCTTGTTGTTTCATCCAGCGCAAATGAGAACCGCTAACAAGCAAGTGAGAACGCGATAACATTGTACGAAAAATAACTGGTTTCAGGAAATACGTGTTTTTGAATACGCCTTACAAGTTTGTAAAATATTTTTTTGTAATTTAGAATCTCCATTACATGGGCGAGGTTTCTATAAAGATGTTTTCTTTACTTTTACAATTTATAAGTACATTATGAACGGTCAAAGTTGAGGTAAAATTTGTGCAAAAAAGCAGATTTTTGGAGGCTTATATTGAATTTGTTTCGCCAAATTTTTATTTTTTGATTTCATAGAAACCTAGATATAGTGCACAAGATACCCATTAGTTTAAAAGAATTAAAGAAAGATGTGTTACAACGCCATAATCACGTACGAGCGTTTGTATGAAAAGTATGACGGGTTGGCCACTCTTAAGTTGTAGGTATAGGAAAATTGTATTTGAACGAAGTTCTTTAACGCGGCTTGCGGTAGGAGTAAACTGGCAGAAAAGTCACGTGAAAAATCGTTTAACTGTCTTCTTCGAATTCGAGAGAGAGAGAGAGAGAGAGAAAGTCAAAATCAAAATCCATTACTTTATGTCAGCAATGTGAGAAGTTAATAAGGCTTGGATTGGATGACCGCAAAAAATTACGTTTTAAATATACCACCACCTATGTTGTAACACGGGCTCTGCGGAATCTTGTTGGGAAAACATTGTTCTCACAAGATCATGTTACCGACGGTGTTTTTTTTTGCCCAAAAAAAGTGACATTCGCTTTTTATTGAAGATTTATATTAAATATATCATTCCAAATGCAAGAGTAGACCACCCAGGTGTCAATTTCCCATACTTTATTTTAAAAAAAATATTTTAGTTTTCGTGACTTTCACACTGAAAATACTAAAAATAAAGTCTGTCACTTTTGGCGGGGGCGGGGGGGGGGGGGGGGGCGCCCCCGCCAAAAGTGACAGACTTTTTTGTTCAGAATATTGCGGTTATGGCTTCTCCAGTGATATATATTCTAAGCCGGGTACAGATCTGTGAAACCTACGAATAATAAAAGTCAGGAAGCGTAATTCTGAACCAAATCAACCTACATTATCTCGAGTATTCGAACGAAAGAACACACATGCAAATAAGCCAATGAGATGCGCGCGCGTAACGGTATGAGAGGATAAGTCATAATAAAAATGCTTGTATTTTTGCACTATCCATATTAGTTGGATTAATTAGTTGTAATATAAGTAAACTATTCTTCAATGCACTTATTCAAAAGTTCGAGATTGTAGTGTTTTTTTAATTAAAATGTTTCTCAATGTGTAGTATTGTATCGTGAGGATCTAAAATTAAGAAGTATTTTAATCAGTTTACCTACGAATAATAGAGTGATTGGTCGCGTCAATGTCAGACCACAGGGGCAATTCCCGTAATTTTTAAGAACGTTGGCATTCTAATCTCATTCGCAATCTGTCAAATATACAATCATCATCGATTTACCAACATTATTGACAAGTTTGACATAAAGATAATACCAGTATTTTACCCAGTAACCCAGTAACTGGGTCCGTCATACGATACCCCTTGGTAAGACTGGTTGTCAGACTTTAGGGCTTTTGACGACGACCCGTATCGGCTGTCAAAGATCCACGAATGACAGCCGGGACCAACGGCTTAGCGTACTTTCCGAGGCACGCAGGAGTCTCGGTATGTAAAGATGGTCACCCATCCACAGACCAACCCCGGCAAGCGTAGCTTAACCTGATGAATCGACCCGTGCGGCTGTTATTACTTAGCTACGAGCTCCTCTGACTTCCGATGACTTTATTTACCGTTTGACCTTCCGGTAAGAATTCCGAGTGCACAACACCGCGATAGTCAAAGAAAACAGTCAACATGACTTGGTCTTTTGATCGACTTTGGCGTGGTTTTTTCGGTTCCGGTTCAGTTGGAACGCGCCACACCAAAGTTTGTTGACTAGTTTGCATGTCAAAATCATAAACCCACGTCAATGTTGGGTCGGTATTGACTCGTTCTAGCATGTCTTCAGCGACTCTTATGCGATTGAGTTTTTTGGAGAAAATTCAGGTCTTTTGGGACTAGCCGAGCGGAAACATGTTTCATATTCAAGTGATTATTTAAAATGATACGGATAGACTCGTGAAGCACAGAAAGTTCAGCGGCTATCTCTCTCAAACTTGATTGAGGATTTTAAGTCACTATTTCCTTCACTTTTGCGATGTTAACTTCAGTTAAAGACGTTGATGGCCTACCAGGGCGAGGCAAATCTTCCAGCATATCTCGCTTTTGAACGTTTCTACCATTCATAGGCACGTGTTTTTGATAAAGTCGATTCACCGTAAGCCTTCTGTAATATTTTCAGTTACTTCGAACACGAAATTCTATTGGCGATGCAAAATTTAAGACAAAATCTTTGTTCGATGTTTTTGTCCGTTATGAAATTCGCAATACACACTAGATATGATCTAACTAAAATAGCACTGTATTTAATCTAAATGACAGTTGCAACAAAAACTTCGCGCCAAAATGGAAAACAGTTGTGCCAATCTAACAAGAACAAAAATATTAAATAAAAATTGGAACCATAAACAAATCATCCATTCCCGATACTTTTTTGACTGAATGTATGCTGCATAATCTAGTGTTTACGCTAGGCATCCAATCAAATTCGTTCCGTTCCAAACGAACCGCAGTTAACCATTTTTTTCGGGAATCTGTGACATTAAATTTATAATTATACTTAGGCATATTATCATTTTTCCTTTAAACTAAAAACAAAAACCTCCAAGTTCAAGTGAAATTTCAAAACGTGTAAAATAAGCTTTCATGTTGCTTCGTGTTGCATGACACTTTTCAGAGCCGCAGGTATAGAATTTCAAAAAAATTGTTTACTCACAAATGAAAATTGATTCCAGAATTTTTCATATCCGTGTGGCTTCTACACCACTTTACAGTCCATATTTGCAGTATAAACTCCGCGACGAGACCGCATCGACCCAATAACACCGGCGAATTGTCAGTGCTGCGCGGTGAATATTTTGGCCCCGCCCACCGCGGTCTATCCGCGTCTATCCTGCGTGGTGCCATTTTTGAGCTTGAGTTATATTTCTTGACTTTTATTATTCGTAGTGTTTAAACGAAACATGAAATGTAACTCAAATGAGCCGTCTAAAGGAGAATCGGCAAAATGTATGGAAGCTGGTCTAAGCACCAAAACACATATTTTATTTTTTCTCCGTTTTATCTACAATCGGTTGTTTAGCCATAATTAGATGTGGTTTGGGGTGGATTTTGTTTGATTGCCATTCCAGTGAATAGCACCATCTATAGTGGGGACACTTCAGTTCCTTTGGTCGAGTTCCAGTATGTGCCATCTTTTAATCTTTTAATCATTAGATCTTTAGCTAATGTGTTGAAGTCTTTCTTTGTACTTTTTGCTGTACCTAGTTGTTTACGTCTTCTCTTATGGTCGGCATTTTTAGGTATTCATGTATTTCTGAGTTTCTTACAAACCAGTGTGCGCTGGGGATTGTTCTTAGAGCAATGTTTTGGAATTGCTGAAGTATCTCCAGGTTAGAATTGCTAGCAGATCCCCAGAGTTCCATTCCATAGGTCCAAATTGGTTTCATGATCGCCTTGTAGACAAGCAATTTATTGCTGAGAGAGAGCCGTGATTTTCGGCCTAATAGCAATGAGAAGTTCTTAAGAGGCCTGCCAACACGGCTCGCAACACGCAACTACAAATCGAGATGTTTGCAAAATTCAATTCCAAGCACATTGCGCTAGTGTGAGTGCCTGTAGGTGTATAGTTCGATTTGTAGTTGCGTGTTGCGAGCCGTGTTGGCAGGCCTCTTAAGAACGTCTCATTGCTATTAGGCCGAAAATCACGGCTCTCTCTCAGCAATAAAATGCTTGTCTACAAGGCCGTCATAAAACCAATTTGGACCTATGGAGTGGAACTCTGGGGATCTGCTAGCAATTCTAACCTGGAGATACTTCAGCAATTCCAAAACATTGCTCTAAGAACAATCTCCAGCGCACAAATTGACAATTATTGCTTGGCGCGATAGCACTACTAGCTTTCGAAAATTTATGATAAATTTGGATGTGTTCCGTAATACCAAAAATGATGAATGATAACTTAATATTTTCCTTTTTTTTTTTTCGATAATTTGTAACTTGATAATATAAGCTATGCTTCTGCAGAAACAATATTATAAATATTGTTGCTTATAATACAGAAAAAAACAATATGAAGACGTGTCATTTACGCTGTTAAAATGTGCGAAATTAAATTCGTTATAACTTCATTTTAGAAAAGTTTTTTGGAAAAAGAAGATGTAGGAGCCTAGTTAAACACTGTCTAAATCCGAATAACAACATAATATGGTGTAAATATGCCCAAATTGCAAATAATTTAGGTATTACGTGTGTATGGACAATTCATGCGTCGCCGCGTTCTTAAATTCTATATTTGCCTCCGTTCTCTTGGCTTTAATGTGGTTTGCCCATGTTAGTCGTCTATCTAGGTGCAAGCCTAGGTATTTCACCGTGGTGCTGGTTGGCAGGGTTCCTCGTTCCATGCAAACAGGTGCGCAATCCCCTTTTCTCAGTGAGAATGTGATGTGTGTGGACTTTGTTACGCTGGGCTTGATTCTCCATTTTTGCAGCCACACGTCGATCTTATCCAACTGTGCCTGCAGTTTAGCGGATGCTTTTACGGGGTCAGTATTGCTTGCTAGGCACGCAGTATCATCGGCAAAGGTCGCTGTAACCACATTAGTAGTTTCTGGCAGGTCTGCCGTATATATGCAGTAAAGTACAGGGCCTAGTACCGACCCTTGCGGTACTGAGGCTTTAATTTGATGAAGCTTTGAGAATTCTTCTTCATATTTCGCTTGAAACCATCTTTGTTCCAGGTATGATTTTAGAATCATGTAGAATGAGTTTGGAAGCAGAGTTTTAAGCTTGTACAAAAGTCCCTTATGCCAAACTTTGTCGAATGCTTGCTGGATGTCTATGAACTTCTCCCGTTATCAGATCAAAGCCAGGTGCTTTTTTGTTTTCTAGCTTTCAGATCGTTCTCCTAAGTTCCCTGGGAGATACGAGTGTCAAAGGTAGCGATTGTTGCTGATCACTCAGTAGTATCTTGTCTATTTGATCTTCAAATTCCGTCATAGCTAACTCATTCGGAGTAAACACTTCACTTAGGTGCTCAGCAAACAATTCTGCTTGCATTTTTTCGCTTTTGGCCCACGGTTTTTCGGTATTTTTCCTTATAGGTGAAATGTCGTTTTGTGGTCTTTTGAAGTCTTTTGTTATTTTACATAGTTGTGTTTTTTATAGGTAGAGAGAGTTTGCAGCTTCTGTTGAAAAGTTTTATTTTCATTTTCCTCTATGAGTTATTTTAGCTTTCTGGAAGATTTGTTGTATTTTGTTCTATCTGTTTGAACTTTGCTTGTTTACCATTGCCTTTGTAGCTTCCGCTTGTCCGCCAATTTGTGCCTTATTTTAAGCGGGATGTTATTTATTGGGATAGAGTTGCCGAGGGCGGGTGTAGAACGCCACGCAGCGACCTGAATTAAGTTCGTTATGTAGAAAGTAGCCTCGTGTATGTCATCTTCTGTCTTGAGTTTTACTTTTAGATCTATTTTTTTTTCCAAAAAACTAGCGAATGAATCCCAATCAGTTTTGTGATTGTATAGGGTTGATTTTGGTGTTTTAGTTACTGCTGTGGCGTTAAAAGTTGCTATTATTTGTGTGTGGTCAGAAACAGAGTCGAGTGATTCTAAGTCAAAGTATAAGTGTGACAGGCCTTTTACAACGAAGAAATCCACAAGATCAGGTGTTTTGTTCACGTCAGTTAGCCAGTATGTTGGCTTGTTTGTTCCCAGTGCTATAAGTTGTTCGTTGTCGATACTCTTTTTCAGTTCTCGTCCTTTTGCAGTAGTCAGTCTTGAGCCCCATAAGTTGTGTTTGTGGTTCCAGTCTCCGCCACTTATGAATCGGTTTCCTAGACTCTAAAAGTAGCGGTCGAACATGTTCTGTTTTGGGTTATGCTTCGGTGGGCAGTAAATAGCACTGACATTAATGGGGCCCATACTCTCATTTATGGTTATTGTTGTGGCTTGCATCCAGTCTTCCTGTAATTGACTGTGTAGGTAATGCTTGTTGTTATTTTTTATTATCACAGCAGTACCACCATGGGAGGTGCTATCAGGGTGATTTGTACAGTCTACACTCTACGCTATAGTTATCCATCTTAAAACATTTTTTGTCATTAAGATGGGTTTCTGATATCAGAGCTATGTCAATTTTGTTGTCTACTGGTAGTTTGTTCAGTTCTTGTTTGTTTGGCGCTAAGCCATTTATGTTCCAGGTAGCAATTCGTAGGGAGGTTATTTTGACAGTTTACTCATGAGAGCGACGATAAGATTCATCATTGTGCCTAGCTGTGTGATCAGCTGGTCAATTCTTTCCGTCTGTGTTATTATTAGCGCCTCTAGACTCGATCTGTGTTCTCGTGAGGTATTTTTAGTCTCTGTATCAGTCATTTGTTTTCTCTGTGGCGCAAGGCCAGTATTATTTCTTATATAAGTTCTCTGAGACTGTGTATGTCTTCGTTTCTTGCATATGTTCTCTGATGCTGAAACACACATATCGACCGCAGCAATTAACAATGTCGGATCTACATTCGACCTTTAATGCAATAAAATAAAAATCGCAAAAATGTAGATCCGACAATGTTAATTGCTACGGTTGATATATGTCATTAGATAGATATTATTATACAAATATAATATTATACAAACCGAACATTTCACTTCGTCTTAGTTTGAATATTCGGTAATGTATGCATTCCGATGATATTAAAATAATGTGGTACAATCGAGCTGGTCTGATGATGGACCTGGACGCTAGATGCCATCGACCGAACAGATCGATCGGGTAGTGGTACATGGCAGCCAAATTACGTTCATCGATCGACCAGCGATTGTGTTTTGAAGCGATAAATATTGACTGGTGTTTATTGGCCGTAATCTAGTTTCATGTTTAGAGTGTTAAGACGGATTCTTGCAAACTTATCTTTTATAACGTTATTAGCCTTTTAAGTTAAAACTGTATAAAATTATGCTCATTCCATTTCGATGACAATACTTTTAGTAATTTGAGAGAAGTCTTGGCTCAGTGGTAACGGCTCTGACTTACCAGTTGTAGGCCGTGGGTTTGAACCTAGGCTTTACTTTGTGAAATTCATTTCATCACCACTGCTCTCAAAAAACGGTGAACGAAAACATCGTGAGGAAACCAGCAGATCCTAGATCCAAAAAAATTTAAGACATGTGACATTCACCAACTGGGCCCGCGGCCCACTCCCACTCAAAGTTAAAGGCTGATTATGCATGTTATGAAACATCTGGTAAGGAAGTTACAACAAAATACCTTGTGACATATTGTAATTAAATAAAAGAAAATTTAAAACTCATATTAAAAGTACACTTTGTAAACAAGCATATTACAAATTAGAGGGTTATATCCACATATATATAATTATATCCAAGATAAGAGTGCTTGGAAACATGCTGGTCCTGCTCCATAGGACAATTTAGAATCAAGACAAAATCTAACTGGTTGCTAATTTAATTTATTATTTTGTGTTATATGACATTGATTTTACATTCTGTGATTACTTCCTCACACACTGACTTATTAACTATAAATTTTTTGGAAAATCGTCTACTTTTACGATGTTTGTAAATATGTGAGCACCATGTATCTATCTATCACTTAATTAAATTATCTGTCGTTGCTTAATTTTATATTCTTTTTACCTATTGTGGTATAGTAATTTTATGCTAGGTGCATCGTCTTCACATATAATTATTTAACTAATGTACGTACTTATACAAACTATTGTAAAACATTTTAAAAGAGTAACGGTGGAGTTTCTTGCCCATTCTTCTCCATACAAAAACTTCCTGTTGGAAGGGGCGGCTAGAATCAATTTTATTATCTTGTAAATTTTGACGTTCAAAAGTGCCATACATGGGCCTATTTGAAATAAATGATTTGACTTTGACTTTTGACTTCGAAGTCATCTTTACGAAATATTTAATTGTTTGAAGCTGCAGCCGCGATCATTTCCACACGAGATAACTCTTTAACGGTTCGGGCATCATCTTGATATTTGGTGTAAGAAATTTATTTTCCAGTTTTACGATTTATTAAAACTAGCGTTTTAAAATGTTAATAAGGCTATGTCTTTCAACAGAAAATGAAGTACTTTAAGGCTGGAATGGACTTCAAACCGACAACATTAAAGGAATTTGTACGCGGTCCCTCTGCAAGGTACTAATTATTCATTATATTGAAAATATTAATATTATAAAATAATAATAAATAATAAAATATAATATAATAATATATACATTTTTTTTTTTTTTTTTTTACTGGCGTAATGTGGGTGTACCTGCTACAGGGACACCTCTGCCCAACCCTTCGGGGAAACAAGGCGTGATGTTATGTTATGTGTTATTTAGCAGAAGATATGATGCTTGGTTACATTGACCACTCTAAGGCCCGTATTACAGAACGTCACTCAATACTCAAGCATTATTTAAAACTCGTTTTAAGTCTTGTGATTGGTTGAAACTAGTTTAAAGTAATGCTTGAGTCTTGAGTTAGGTTCTGTAATACGGGCCTAAAATATGTGTCCAAATATTTATTTTTCACTCGTAGCTTGGTAAAGGTAAATAATAAATTCGGTCATTACCTTCTTGAAGGTCGCACATTAGTTCAACTAAAACTATGTGAACTACAACGATGTAAAATTGTGTTTGTAAGAGGTAATCTCGGAAAGCACTGATCCGATTACAAAAAAATCTTACACTGATAAAAAGCTAAACTAGTGCCAAGTGCCAAAGAATATGTTTTATGCTATAGTTGATTTTCACGTGGACGGAAGCCGCGAGCAGAAGCTAGTTATTAATAAATGTAACATTTTCTGTTTCAGAATAAACAAATCCCCTGATGTAAGTATTTTAACCTAACTACGAATCGTGTTGGTTCTTAGTAAGCTTTTATTTAACTTGCAATGTTTGTTAGTTACTTTTTTCAGAGCGAATCTTGCAAGCTGAATTAGCTTTAATTCACTTCCTCATAACTAATGGAGTTAAAATTTTACAAATTGGTTCAGTTCCGAAGATAATGCATTTTTGATGATAAGCATGACCTGATTGGCCACCCAGGGTTGGCTCCAGAGGAGGAAATTCCTCAATGAACAGCAGTACAGACACGAAATAGGGAATGTGCATGTATTTTTTTATTTTTTTATTCGATAGTTAACATCGCTAAACAATAGTCAAAAAAATTTCAACGCCAAAAAAGCAATTTAAAGTACTTAAAAAAATGTTAAAAATTGCCGACCGACGAGGGCTATTTAAACGCCCTCCATTTTGGCGCGCTTGCGTGATGACGTCAAAGTCTATGACAACAAACAAACCCTGCATTCCGAAATACGCTAAAAGTGATGATATCGCGAATCCGACCAAATTTAATAGTCACAAAATGTAAGGGTTATTGAGTAATAATTCTGACTTTGGAGTTTGGTCGGATTCGAGATCGGATTCGCTCTGACCAATAGCGTCGCGTTTTAATTATTTGAATTTCCCGCAGTTTTTTTTGCATTTTTAAAAAATTTATATCTTGCTCAAAAATAAATTATTATGAAAAATATTTATGGAGGCATAATTCTGAAGTAATATAGTTTATTAAAAAAAATATTTGACCCTTATTTGAATTACATGCATATTCCCTATTTTATCTACGCTTTAATTATGATATACCGTTCTAAATTCCATCATGATCTGACTGCTGCACCCAGGATTGGCTTCAGACTAGGGAACTCCTCAACGGTTAACAGTACAAACACGAAATTTTATGTATGGATATGTTAAATGCTATTATACTAGATGGTGTTCAAGGTCTGATATGGAGCCGGAAGATGGCCATAGGAAGTCCAAACTCGATGGGGTTTGAACTCGTTGGCTTTGTCTTGACAAGTACATTAGCCCAAAGTAGTATCCAGGGTCTAATGATAGAGCTGAAAGGTGTTCATATGACCTCCTCAATCAAACATAATTGTATCATTGCATTTGCGGTCCTTGGTATTGTCTTGCCAAGTACTATAGCCCAAGGTGTAGTACAGGGCCTCATGGATCCGGAAGGTCATCATAGGAACTCTACTAACTGTATGTGTTTCTCTTTGTAAACTTATTATTTATTTATTATTATTATTATAACTCCTCAACTAGACATAATAGCCCCGTTGTATTTCGGCTGTTTGGTTTTAGATTTACAAGTAGCTTACGTTAGTACAAGACATAGTCGTGTGCATTAACCCAGCCAGAAAATGTCGAAAATCTTCATCTAAGTGCAATAGATAATTAGATATACAGCTTCTGTAATTGGTAAGCAAGAGTTTTTTAATTATTTGATAAAAAAACAATTCCGGCTGGAGTAACGTTACCGCAGCCAGATCTTTTGTTTTCTAACGAATACGAGGGTCATTCAATAAATACTTAGCCTACAAAAAGTAAACGAAAATTTTGGAAAGTGGAAATTTATTTTTCAACATAGTCTCCTTTTAGTTCGATACACTTAGCCCAGCGATGCTCCAACTTTTTTAACCCGTCCGAAAAATAGTTTTTGTCAAACTCTGCAAAATAGGCCTCCGTGGCGGCGATTACCTCCTCATTCGATCCATATCTATTCCCGGCGAGTGATTTTTTCAGATTAGGAAACAGAAAGAAGTCACAAGGGGCCAAATCTGGACAATACGGTGGATGGGGCAGCAATTCGTAGCGTAATTCGACCAATTTGGCCATGGCAACGGCAGACGTGTGAACCGGTGCGTTGTCGTGGTGAAACAGCACTTTTTTCTTCGCCAGATGGGGTCGTTTTTTCTTTCATTCGGCGTCGAATCGGCCCAATAAATCGGCATAGTAAAGCCCTGTAATTGTTTTACCCTTCTCGAGGTAATCGATGTAGATCACATCTTGTGAATCCCAGAAAACTGTGGCCATAACTTTTCCGGCCGATTTTACAGTTTTCGCCTTCTTTGGAGCACGTTCCCCGGTCTGGATCCATTGTTTTGATTGCTCCTTGGTCTCTGGTGTGTACCAGTGGATCCAGGTTTCATCGACGGTCACAAAACGACGCAAAAACTCCGCTGGATTCCGCTTAAACAGCGCCAAACACGTCTCCGATGTGGTCTCACGGTTGCGCTTGTTTTCTGGTGTGAGTAAACGCGGCACCCATCGCGCCGACAGCTTTCTCATGCCGAGTTCCTCGTGAAGAATATGATGCACTGTTCCTTCTGAAATGCCTACAGTCTCAGCTAGCTCCCGAACCTTCAATCGGCGATCTGCCAATACGAGATCATGGATTTTTTTAATGTTTTCCTCCGTAGCAGCTGTTTTCGGTGCACCTGGACGTGGTTCATCAAAAACCGACGTACGGCCACGTGCAAACTCGTTGAACCAATTCTTGACGGTGGCCATCGATGGAGAAGAGTCACCGTACACAGCATCCAAGCGCTCTTTGATTTCGATGCGCGTTTTCCCTTCCAAAAATAGGAATCGAATCACCGAACGATATTGCTCTTTTTCCATTTTTGTAAAACCGATCGACACGTTTGCTTCCATAAGTTGTCAAATTAAAACAAATGAAGGGATTGGAATGAAAATTTGAAAAAAGAATTAAAAAAGAATGTGCTACACTGTGGTAAAACTCTTTTGAAACTACAGCGCCCTCTGGCGATGAGGCTAGGTACTTATTGAATGCACCTCGTATGTTGAAATAAATGTTATCTAAATAATTAGAATTCAATTTGAAATAAATGTTACAACTTAAGTTGTATTTGTATTTGCTATGGTTGCGAAGATATTTAAAGTCCTGCTGCACGTTTGTACGATTGCTGCATCTCGGAATTGACTAAACGGATGATTATAATTTTTGTACATGACATCTGGCTAATTAGTTATAATTTGTTTCTTAATAAAAGAACCTGACGAAGGACCTGATGAAGGGGCCGGGAACACACCATATGAACTCTCACAGAAACAAGATAGCCCCATTGTCTTTCGGCTATATTGATTTGCTTTAACAAGTACTATAGCCCTGGTTGAAGTCTAGAGTGATGGTGAAGCCAGAATATGGCCACAGGAACTCCTCAACTAAATAAGATATCTCCGGATTTTCTCTTGACGAAAACTATAGCCCAAGGTGTAGTCTAGGGTCTGATGATAGTGCCGAAAGGTAGCCACAGGAACACCTCAACTTTACAAGGTAGCCCTGTTTTGTTGGACTCGCTGGATTTGTTTTGACAAGTGCCTGACAAATTAAGGCGATAAAACAGATATTTTACCAAATTCTAATGCTAAAAAACACCAAATAAAATGTAAGTAAAAATCTTTTTACTAACAAGCTTTTATTGAAATAAAATGTACTAAATAAAACTAACGTAAATAGAGAAAATATTATAATTTTTAAAAGCTTGAGGCGTGAACGACCCTCTTACACTTAAAGATAAGCCTCAAGCTTTTATGAAAACATTAAAGTTCTATATTTACGTAAGTTTTATTTAGTACTTTAGAGTTCAATAAAAGCTTGTTTAAAAAAAGATTTTTACTTACATTTTTATTAAATTATGCATGTATTCCTACAAAATATTATTTTTGCCCAGCTGTGGGACTGAATATAGGCTAATAAACATTGATACCTACAATTCCTTCAAATGATGATATTAAATTGTGTCTTAGATTGGCCAAAACAAAAGCCTTGTTAGCCAAGTTTTCACAAACTTAAAAGTTTTAATCCAAGAATCATAAAGTGCTTATTCAAACAAAATTGAGAATTCGAGGAACAAAAAAGAAAATCTTTCCGACCGATGTATGTGCCAACCTTCTATCTCATAATCTTGTAAGAGAAAGGAGACTAGTCTCCTCGACACCGGTAATTCTTGTGTGCTCGCTAATACTATTGCACGACTCATAACGCGAAGCATTAGAGTGTGCTTTGATCGAAAATTTTGTATTGCCTCCTTTCTGCAACGGTTTTAATTGTTACACTCATGCTAGTACACAGAACCTACTTAATTTATATACCATTGTATAGATAATTTAATGAAGATTAATTCAGTACTTATCAAAAATTGATTTAAATGCAGCAGAAACGAAAAAAACATCAAAATAGTCTTAAAAAAATCCCGTTAGTCAAGTGTGAAACCTGAAAATATTGTAGCATGCGAAAAAATCAATTAATTGAGACAATTTGTTTTTATCGTTTCACCCATAGGACGAACCCTATTGAAAATGGCTCTTTTATTTAAAGTACTGCCTCGTTAGTCTAGTGATCGCAAGCGCTACTGCTGAGTATGAGGTCCTGGGTTGGATTCCCGGATCGAGGAAAGTGTTATTGGGTTTTTCCATCTGGAATTTCTCAGTAGCAGCCTGGAGTCTGGATTTGTGCCCGGTTGATGGCAATAGGCTTCATTACATGGGACTTAAACATAACTGGCGAAATGTGGGTGTACTGTAGGTACACTTCTGCCTAACCCTTCAGGGATTACAGGCGTGATGTTATGTTATTTAAAGGAGTTTTTTTATACGATCAAATGAGCATTATGAGTCGTGCACTTTTGGATTTCTCATGTTTTTTAATTTGCGATGCTCTCAATAAAGTTTTTATTATTATTATTTAAAAATCATACATCTCCTCAACTTTGATATAAGTAATGTATAATGTGTGTACAGGAGCCTAAAAGTCAGACATCGCAGAAGAAACCCAGCGAACAAATCACGATCTCGCAGGGGCCCATGTTGACCCTAGGCATCAACATCCACGCTGACACTCCACCGGTCGTGCTACGTCTCGAACGGGATCAGGTACTGTACTTTACCTTACCGGGGAAATAGAACTATTTCATGAAATCATCAGAGGGGCAATTCTCGTATTTTTAAGAACGTTCGCATTCCAATCTCAGGCTCAATCTATCAAAAATACTTCTAATGTTCCTACATTTTTGTAAAATTTTTGACATCTGTCTGTCGCCGAGGTGAGACTGCGACTAGATTTTGAACGGTTTCAATTACGGGCCTTCTGGTGAGATAGTGGTCAAACGTGAGCCTATAATTAGTAAAAACGACGTTTCCTAGCAAAATAGAACAGTCTGAATACGATCAGTAAATATAGTATCGTTACTGCCGCGTTTTACATTGTAATCAATATACGACCTAATACAGAGCAGCAATTTGCAAAACAACGAAAGAAAGATTGAATTTCGCGGGTTACATTATTGCATCCCCTTTAATACGAGTATGGTACTAGATTACGGTTGACAATCACCGACCAGTCAATATTGATCGCCTCAAAACAATTGATGGTCGTCGATTGATGAACGTAATCCGGCTGCCATGCACCACTGGATCACTGGATCGATCTATACGGTCGATGACAGACATCCTGTTAGTCCTAACGCAAACGTTGCTCACTTTAAACTTTGTCGCGAGTTTCTTTTGGCGCCTTAATGATGTTAACGGGGGGCGTTGTTGGTAAACATTTGTGTAAATGTTACAGAAATTGTATTGAAAAAATAAGATGACGGCGATAGTTCATATTTTGGCCACGCACCAAAAGATTATTGTACTGTTGTAGCTGTGTTTATCACTTTGTGTGTCTAACATTGATGCGACACTTTTAAAGCCGCTATCCACATCGTGTAAAATTACAAACTACAGAAAAGTTTTCATAGGCTGTTATAAAACGCTGAGACCCATCTCATTTAGATTCTGTCGTAAAATGTTTTTTATTGTCATTCCAATGTTACCTGATTTAATTTCTGTAAGTAGGTTCGTACAAACACTTTTACACTTCAATGGGGATAAAAACTGCCACTTGTTCACTTCAGATGGCGCTGATCTCCAGCGTCTTATAATTTGACAGCCAGCCATACATTTTTTGTAAACAAGCGACTTCTTTTACGCATAATTAAATAATGAGCCCAGTTGCGCAGCTGTTTACTGCAAAAATACGGGGACCCATGTATTTGCCAAAGACGTTATAGGAAGAAAACTGTTGGAGAAAGCTCTCCGAAAAAAATTGGAATCTGATATTTCGTCGAGACGATGTGCTATCCTTTAAGCCTTTTATGGGAGAAAGTGGTTTATAGGTGATGCTCCCAAGAGAACTAAGTCTGTTTTCATTACATACAGGCACTTGTGATGTGATATTATGTAAATTATAGTAAAGTATGTGTGTGTTTATATTATCATATTATATCAGTGCTAGAAGTGCTATCTCTGAGGTTTTTCAGTTAGGAAGATTATGCCCGAGTTGTTTTTCAACTTTGATCAGGTTATTTCTATCGTACGCCTCCAGTCTTTAACAAAAAACGAACTTAAAGTCAACAAACATAAAATAACCTATTAATTATAAAACGTTCATAATTTATTGACTTTTCCACTAAAGCTGCTTTTTTACCAGTGGTAGACGCTTCCCCTGTCCTTAGCTCGTCTTTTAATAGTGCTACACTCCAAGTCTCATACATATTTTTTTTTAGTGTACCAGTCCAGTCAGTCCAAGCATTTGTCAGTGTTATGATATATGGTTAAAGAAATTTATTTCTCAATAAGAAATTACAAAGATATTGAAGCATAATGTTCATCAGCATACAAATAATACGCCCGAATAATTAACTCCTTACGCGTCAAGTAAGACTGTTGCACATTGGTGTAGTACGACACAACTTAGATGTAGCATCGGCAAAATTCGTAAAAACGATCACCATCCCAACTGAGTGCGCCTTCAAAATCATCAATCTTTATTACTACTTTAGGTGAAAATGATCTTTACGCAAACGCAATGATTTGTAAAGTCATATAACCAAATACGTTGTAAAATTTAAATGAATGAATGAAAATTTTCAAATTCATGCTACATCTAAGTTGTGTCGTACTATAAAGGCATCGAACCTCAATAATTCTCATTTCCTAAAAATTTTAATGAACACACTAATATAATAAATATGACTATTTTTGTGAGCCTCAAGTCAGAGGTCAAAGTATCTTATAAAGTCTAGAAATAATCCTGGTCAGATCATGTGAAGACCACGTAGATTGGTGTCTGAAATGGTCTTATGAGAAAAATAACCACACAGATTTGAGTGTACCTAGTCCAGTCAGTGCACACATTTGTCAGTGCCTACTTAAGGAGCTCAAAGATTCGACGAATAATACTAAAAAAAGGACTTGGGTAGGCCGCATAAAGTACTCAAACTGCCAGATCAAAATTAAAACTAACTGAGAGAACAACGGTCATTGACCCATATAGTCCACACATTTACAAAAATTAAAAAAAAAGTACTTAACAAAGTAAATATTCACGTCATTGCTTAATGTAAAATGATATATAAAATAAATAGTTAGCAAAAATAAAATCAACATTCACCGGATAAATTTATTGGAGCAACTCAATTCCAAGCCTTTTTCTTGTCTTTGACAGTATAAAAGGATTTCCAAGAGATTTGAATTGATTAAGGCTTAGTTCTTGAATGTGGCTAGGAAGTTTATTATAAAATCGTATATATACATTGATATCGTGTCTCCATCAATCAGTTTGAATAGTATAAACAACTTCTGACAACACCACATTAGCATACTGTGATCCCAAGCCTAAAATATAGCTTCCTCAGAGCAGACCTTTCGAGTATGTTTTATCATTATTCAAGCTCTTACGAGTATCTTACCGCCGCGGGGACGACTCTGTGAACCTCTTAATGACTAAAATCACACGAAATTCCTCCAATTAACTTCGGCTGGGGGCTGGAGCGCTCGTGCAATCTTGCTTAACCCGGTATAATTATCGGCAGGTAAAATTATTGTGCCCTAACTTTTCTCCAAGTCTCAAAATTCACCTTAATGTCTGATAGTTTACCATATTTGGTTAGCAGAAAGGAAGGCAAGTGGTAACGTTTGTGTATTTCGTTTGCAGTTGGCAAGTGCGCCTGCGAGCAGCCCGCTTATTATCAATCTCGCGTTCGCTATAGACTTGTCTTCCTTCCCGAACGCTTGAGCAGTGAGTGACCGATATCATTCGAGGTACTCCGACGATTATAATGCAAATACTAACCATTAAGTTTTCCCGAATGTGGCATATTCTAATGCATCTCTTCTTTGATTGTCCCCAGGCGTATGGTATTCTGCGAAATTATGTATGAAAAGTTCACAATTTTTAAGCTATCTTGGGATCACAAAACGAGATAAATACTCGCTTTCAGTTATCGTCACTTATATTGTCTATGTTTTACGTGAAAGAGAAAAAAAAAACTTGAGTTTTTGTAATAAAAATAAAAACTTATTGTGATATGTCAATTTTAATTGTTGTTTTATTTTTAGCGATCGTATTTGCTTAAAACGAGATAGATGATGTGTTTCACAGTAAATGTAAAACATACGATCACATTGTCGTAAATGAAATCAAACGCTCCGTCAAAAGACGAGATTGAGCACTTTGTTTTAATAGAAAAAAAATATATTAGAATCATCATCATAATCATAATCAGCCTATCATGTTCCCACTGCTGGGACACAGGCCTTCTCTCTTCGAGAGGGAGTGGGCTGTAATCTACCACGCGAGCCCAGTGTTGGTAGATGTTACATGTCTTCGAATTTTTGGGAAATTCCGGTTTCCTCACGATGTTTTCCTTCACCGTTTTGAGAGCAGTGGTGATGAAATTGTTTACACAAAGTAAAGCGCTTTCCTGGGTTCGAACCCACGACCTACGACTCGTAAGACGGGGTCATTGTTAATAGTGCCATCCACGAAGACGCGCCCCACTCCGCGATTACTGGACTGTAACCTGTACTTTAGTACGGAGCGGAAGAGAGTGGGGCGCGTCTTGGTGGATGGCACTATCTATACCACTGGGCCACTACTGGTCAATAATAGAATATACAGTGCGTTCATTATAACTTGACCCGTGACGCAATTGGTAGTACTGTTCTGTCAGTCGCCAAAGCAATGGTGCCAATATGACGGAAAGGGAAAAGTTATAGTGAACGGTCTGTAGTTAATGAACGGTTTTAATCTTCTTTTCGTGACTAACCTGGTGTCAGAGTTTAAAAGCCGCCCATGGGCCTCCGAAATGGCTTCACGGTTGCCTCTCGGTTTTTTTAATTTTTTATTGTATCAGGTGATAGATGATGCTAGGTGGCTAAGCATATGTTCGGCTCGGCATGATTTAGCACAGCCGAGCGACAAAATCGAATACATGTAGTAATTTGTTTGGGAAAAAGCCGCTTGGCTCGAATTGTGCCGAGCCGAGCCGAACCGAACATGATTAAGGGAGGGTAGATGCCGAACAGAATTTGTCGATCGGCACGAGCCGAATGAAAGCCGAAAATGCGTAGTAATTGTTTCGGATCGGCCTTTTTTAACAAATTCTGCCGAAACGAACATGTGTGTACCTACTACCCCTAACTGTGTACTGCCAACTGTCATTTTAGTACGGCAAACGTACGAAAACTAAAGTAATTTAAATTCTATAAGATGATAGATGATGCTGGATAGCTAATAATTATTATTGTGATTCCAGCTCCTCATGGTGGATGCAGCGATACACTGCTTCACTCACTTCGTTACCTTGCTCAACCGGCCAATGACGGCGACTTCCAAAACTGACCTCTCCTCCTACTCTCTGGGCAGCTCTAGTCGATCGGTCATACGGTATGCACTTGGATTTTTCTTTTTCACCGACTTCAATAATGAGGAAGTGATCAATTCGACTGAATGTTTTTATGTTCAGCGATATCTTCGCCAATAGGGAATATGCACGTAATTCAAAACTTATCCATTATTTTAATATACATTATTTAGGACTCAAGAAACAAGTTCCTATTTTTTAACATTTTGAATGCACAAGTACTTATTTTACAATTCATTTATTATATGTTGCGTTTTTTTGGTGGAACGGAACGCAAACTCAAAACGCGTCGCCTTCGACATTGCTGGAAGTGACGTAAAAAACTATGTGAATGAAAATCTATTCTTTGCAACGTTCTTGAAATCTCACTAAGGTTAGTAAGTAAGTGCGATTTCTGTTTGAATAAAGCACAAAAATCATTTAATTTATATGTTTTGGAGCAAACAAACCTTAAAAAATAGATGTAAACCAAGCAGGAACATGGTAAATGACGTCACATCATAACCGCAACAGAAACGGACTTTTGAACTGTAGTAGAAAATTGTTGAAGTTTCGTAGTTTTTTTGAGCAACAAGCAGTAGTTGAATTTAAGTGTTAATACTTTTTTTGGGTTTAGTTTATTTTATAGATTTAGTGGAAAAAAAACTCTTGCATATTCCCTATTGTTTACTGATTTTTTGATTGGGACAGTATTCTTCCGAGGAAGGGAAAAATATAAAAACCTGTTTTGTTTTGTAATTCGGTGTTTTTGTTTTATTTCTTGCTAGTGGCCACAGATTTACTAATCCGATTACAAAAATTCTTTCATCGAAAGAAAGCTACACTATTCCCGAGTGATATATGATGCTTTTTACACGACTACGGCATAGCCAAAGGAGGGTTATGATTTTAACAGATAGCCAGTTGTATGGCAAATGTATGTAAATGACTAAATATGTCATTTAATAAACTTTTTTTTATGCAATAAATTACGGTATGTAATAAATTTCAATTGATTCTCATAATAATTGGTGTTCGATTTCAGGTCAGTTTCGGAAATGGAAGAAATACCATCTGAGGAAACGACGAGCGATCATTCTGAACTGTTGACGATATTGGATCGCACGCAAAAGACCCGTGAGTAATGTCGTTTTTTTATTATTATTATTTATTACCCGACGTAAACCATTGATCAGCATTGTTTGCGGCTCACTGCACATTTTTGGTCAACGAAGTACCTCAACGCGGCTAGCGGTAGGAGTTGACTGGTAGATATCGTCACTTTAAGAAAAAGCGTTCCATGCGACTTTCTCTTTCTCTCTATCTCTATCTATTATATACAACCGTGTATGTGCGTGCAAGTATCAAGACCTTTGCGATCGCGACCGCCGCGTCCCCGAGTAAATGATACTCCCCTTCCGACCCTTGCTCAAAAACGAGGTGCCAGCAGTTGTTGCAGCTGTGCACGTAGCTTTAAATTCCCCGATTAATAATCATGATCAAAACTTTGATCCAGCCCGTCCCATCTTTGATGTCCTCCCTCCGGTAAACGCCCTAACCTGAGGTTCGTACCCCACAGGGGGTGCCCTTAGCGAGCGTTCACCTAATTTTAATTAGCTTAGTTGAATAACCCCTGGCTGGAGGTTTTAAATGTAGCAGCTTAAGGCATCCACAGGATTGACCGGTTAAATAGTCATGGCCTCAGAGGTCAGCTATGAGATGTCCAACAGAAAAAAATAATAATAAGTATCGATATTCGAGCATACGAGCATTGTCCGCAAATATAAATAGAAATATAAATATAAATCATTTATTTGCCAATAATGTAGGTATTAGTACATTATTGCCGCGGTCTATAATGACTACTTTGCTGGTCGCGCTGATGATGGCCGACAGCGCAGCCTAGCGCAGCTCCAGGCCGACACAGCGCGGTCAGCGTGCAGCACTTGATGGACGAGCTGAGATAAAGGCCGAGGCCTTTACAGCGAGGACAGCAAGGGCTGCAATGATGGCCAAGCTGGAAGGCCTAGAGCGTAGCTAGGCTAGCTCGAGGCAATCATAGCGTGACTAGCGAAGCAGTCATAGTGGGCCAAGGCTTGTATAGTGCTTTACTCAAAAATGCAAGTACCTAATCTAAATAAAACTAGCAAGTAATTTCAATAAAATATATGTTAATTAACTAGAAATTTAATTAAAATGACAATTATGAAAAGTACAGTTACTAAAATTCAACACCGACTTTCCCGGTTTGATATTACTAATAGTTTGCGATAATTTTAATGCGGTGTTTGACTGCTGTATTATTTCTTCATTTATTACGCAAAAAAGTCACTAACAAAAATAAAATTTTCGCTGAACCGCGCTTTTGTTACTTCTTTGTTTTTTTTTTAACAATGGTAGTTGGAACTATACAGCCAAATATGGAATAAAATCTTTTTTTACCTATCTCTATAAATACAAACAGCTGTGTTTTAAATAAAATCTTTTTGCATTTTTTTTTTAAAACGTTGAAACGTCAAAATAGCGGCCGGCAATGTTTTGCCGGCCTGTTAGAGCGACCAGCAAAACTTTGCCGGCCGCTCCTTGAAACAGAACGGCAAAGTCTACTTTGCTCAAACAAGGTTGTCAAAATAATGACCACATTACATGCATTTTTGAGTAAACATTATGATGGTTATTTTGATGAGAGTCCCGATACATTTTGCCTTACGGCATGCAAAATTATTTAATATAATACATTAGGTACTAGACAAAAAAAAAAAACAAAACATAAACAATCATAAAAAGAAAAAAATACAAAGAAAACAAAAAAAGATTCCATTCACTAAGTAACATTCTTTGTTAAAAATACTTATATTATTAAAAAAAAAAACATTCAGAATTAGGCATCATTCATAACCTCAATACGGAACTAATTTGTAATTTTTGAAAATGAACCTTACGAAACTTCGTTCCTGACGGCGGTCCCCGGACGAAACGTTTTTTTTTAAAGTTTGTATGGTTTTTGTTAAATTTTTGTGGCAATACAGGATCAGATTAAACTTGGAAACTCCTCAGACGTCATGGGTATGGATATCTAAACATAATAAAACAAAACAAATAAATTTTTGATGATGTTTTTTTGTGGGAACCGTAGTTACTGTACTCACTTGAAATATCAGTTTAAAGAATCAGTTTTTTTTGTGTAAACTTCACAAAGGCCTTTGCCCAGCAGTGGGACACAATATAGGCTAATAAAAAAAATATAAACACTTCACAGACGTGACAAGTAAACACGATAAAATAGATTTTCTCAGCTCATACTTCAATTAACAAAACTACAAGCGGTCGTTGGCCCCCCAAAAAAGCATCAAAACTTTTTATTTTTTATTTCATCGTGTTTAGATTTCGATAACAATCACTTCTGCAGAGTTTTGCTATCTAATGTAATTTAACCCTGTATAATTTGTTTTCTTTCCAATTTCAAACCTTTAATCTGAAATTGGCAGATTTGTCGTTTTTATGATAACATTGCTGATTTGGTGATTTTCATGATTTTATGATAACATAACATAAACATGAAGGCCGCAGGAATCCGCTGGATGCGGAAAGCACAGCATCGGCGAAGTGGAGGTGCTTGGGGGAGGCCTATGTCCAGCAGTGGACGTCTTTAGGCTGAAGTGATGATGATGATAACATTGCTATTCGATACTGTTAAACCATCATGTCTGTGAAGTTTCATCAACAATTTTTTTTTTCGTTCATAATTATTATTTTGAGTGTTTTTTTTAACAAATTACTCGTTCAAATAATTATTAATATTAATAAATAATTCAATTATTCATCCATACAATTACTAATTATAAAAATACAGCGAAAATACAGAGAAATAAATTATTACAATTATAGGTACCTATTGTGATATTAAAATCTTATGCAGTATGTTAGTCAACAACTCAACACCCATCACATTGTTCATTTGTTCTGGATAGGGCAATCCGCACGAGATACAACCATCTGCAGGATACTGTTGCTACTGCCTCGCACGCGCTGCTACAAGGAGGCTATTTTCTTCTGTTTTTTCGCATGAAAGCCGTCCGTTCGCACCTCCGCAAATATTCCGGATGCACTACAATAGCGAGGCAGCTGCATCAACATCCTGAAGACGTTGTTGTATTGGATACACAGAGCACTAGCAGCCCGGCGAGTAAAGGTTACCCACAGACTGCTCGAGTATAATGGACTACACAATAAATAATACCTACTATTCGCGACGCGATTTAGTAATTTAATTCGATTTGGAATTATGACTAAGTGTTACGGATCTATTCCATGTACCTACTAATGTTAAGACCAATACATCAAAACTTAGACCGCTTTCACATTAAGGCGACTTTAGCAGCGCGACCGTCGCGCCGTCAGAATTTCATATCATAAACAGAAGCGCGGCGGCAGCGCGCGGCCGGCGCGGCCCCCGCTTTTGCTCAATCGGCGATGAGCTGGTGTTTCAAGTGTCGGAATACAACCTCAATTTGATTTAATTCTATGCGACTAATATCTATTGACATTGTTGATGTTCTTTTTGTTAATACTTGTCATTTTTGGTTAATTAATTTAAACATGTCTATTTTTTTCCTTTCGTCAATAAATAATTTGTTTAGAGTTTAAAAATTGACCATTGTAATGTTAATTAAATTAAATTCGGGGCGAGAGCCTGGTGATCTGTGATACAGGGTTTCCTAGTATGGACGCCAGCCTCTCGCAAAGGATCATATTTTACGAATTTTTGTCAGCTAGTATTGTAATAAAATATAATTCCCAGACCACGCGCTGAGGACGTTCTTCTGGTTCCAATGGGTGGTGAGTCGCGTGACGCTGGTGGTAGCCTCAGAGTCCGTGAAACTGGCGCTGAACATCGATGACGTCATCGCCACCGTGGACATTCAGACTCAGTACAACCAGTTCAAGATCAAGCTGGCCTCGGCGTCCATCAAACATTTTATACGGTAACGATAAATGAAGTTTATTTCTGTAAGTAGGTTTGGTTAGGTATTATAATTACTAAAGTTATTCTAACTATTTTCGAGGTAACTACGGTCAAAAGATTTACAGTTTAAAATACCTAACGATCGTTTCACAGGTTTTTGTAATAACTAATGAACTAAATCCATACAGAAGAATTCACCTACGGTTTATTCAACTACAATTAACTAACCTAAGGTTGATTAAACTAACGGACGATTCACCTACTGTTGATTTATCTGTGGTATTTATTTTAGTCAGCGTAGTCGACTGAGTCCCGCTTGGCGGGGCTCTTATTTCTGTGTGGTTTAAAAAAATAACCACAAAGGGGATGGCGGGGTATAAAGACCCCGTCATCCCCTTCTAACCTAACCTGTCCGAGTCGGGGTGTCCCAAGTCCCGAGCTCGCTTCGCTCGCTCTTGAAAATATCGAAGTACAGAGTATCAAATGTCTTAAATATTGTGATAATATCGTATCATATCATATCGTATGGTGTCGTAATATTGTGTCATATTTAGGACATTTGATACTCTGTACTTCGATATTTTCAAGAGCGAGCGAAGCGAGCTCGGGATTTGGGGCACATCGACTCAGACAGGTTAGGTTAGAAGGGGTTTCAAATTTAAAAATTCAAAATATTTTATTTCACATAAACCTACATGGGCACTTATGAAACGTCAGAAGCTAGGTGCACGGTGCCTGTCCCACTCCCACCGCCGACGATTAGCGAAAAGCTAGTAAAGCTAGCATTTAGAAACGGGTTGGCGAGCAGCGAGTTTCCTGCCCGCCAAGCGAGCGTCTCTGAGCGAGTTTTTTCTTTGAAAGCTCTTTTCGCTGCGACAAACTAGTGGAAAGGGAGTTCTCGCCGGCAGTGTGAACAGTCGGCGATCAACTATTAATGTTTCTCTTTTACTGACACGGGCCCTACATCTATTGTACGTTTCTTGAGCGAGAAAATAGTCAATAGCTAGGGGCTTCCTCGTCGGCAGTGGGACAGGTGCCAAGCTCGATGAGGCATATAACAGGCGAGTACTGTAAGTAACATTGTTCTCAGGGACCTCTCAGACGACTGGACGGCCGGCGTGATCGGCGGGCGCGTGCTTGAGGCGCGTGAGCCAAGTAACGCACAGGAAGACGCGCACTTCCTGTCCGTCACCATCACGCAGGCGCAGTGAGTTTGTTGCTAACAGTCTATACTTGAACACAATATACAGGGTGAAATTGATTTAATGGGCAATCTCTTAAGGAATCATTGTACTCATCATTATGAACAACTTTCACTATGGGACCAACCCAGAAATCGTGAAAAAATAGGGGATGAAAGTTTGTAAGGAAAGTCGTCATTTTTGTCGAGTGGATATCCCATCGAGCACATAGCTTGTATTAGATAATATACATGAACTGCCATTTAATGAACTATCTATGTACTTTAGCGTTTTAATTTCTAAGTTGATATTTCAATGATTCTGTAACAAAATCTTTCCTTTTTTTTTTTCTTCGATTTTTTATAATAAGTATTCATTATTATAAAAAATACAGCTGATGCCGTGGTATTATCATTTATAACGACTCAGTAAGATAGTAGCCGACCCTGAGAATGTGTTAGTTCTATGTGTTTTTTTTTAGTTACCTTAAGAAGGCTTATAATAGTCTAGTATAGTGGTCGGCAAAGCACGGCGGCAAGAGTGCGGCTCTGTCTGTACAAATGTCGATGAGCGTGAGCGTAGATCAGATATGCGCGGGGTCGGGGTTTCGGTCATTACTCAAGATATCAAGTTTAATAATAATAATAATTTATTGAATCAAATAATAGTGTTAACATTAAATAGTATCATCTGTAGGTACACTTGACTTATGCTAGTTAACAAAACAGGTAGCTGTTGCAACCAGCACCCTTACTAAGTTATAAAATAACTTGTATTAAGGGCAGTAGTACTAGCCCATACATAATTTTCAGTTTCATAAAAGAAATTGCAGATAGAACAAGTGTTTTTTTTTTTTTTTTTTTATTTAAAATTAAAATTATATTTCAAAGATTTATTTCCGAAGTATTTTCTCCAAACATTAACAGGACATCGAAGATTTATCATTTACTGTACCTTTCAAAGTTTTCTAAAGTTAACTTGTTAATAAGTAAGATGACTTCATTATATTATTATCAGCCGAGATGATGATGATGATGAAGGCATCCTACTTCTTAACAAGTTAATTTTAGGAAGTGTTGTGGAGTGAGAGGATGGGACTTTTAAGGATGAAGAAAATCTGGATTATGTATTTTGGACACACAGAAAGGATTGGCTCTCATAAGAAATCTTAGTATGGATATTTGGCTCAATTGACTAATGAGTTTGTCGACCACTGGTCTAGTAGAAAACTTATATTTAAGTCAATAAAATCAGTCTGCCTTGCCTTTTCCCAACTACGTTGGGGTCGGCTTCCAGTCTAACCGGATGCAGCTGAATACCAGTATTTTACGTGGAGCGGCTGCCTATCTTACCCCTTGGTAAGACTGGTTGTCAGACTTTCGGGCTTCTGACTGTCAAACTAACAAACAAACGACTGTCAAATATCCACGAATGACAGCCAGGACCAACAACTTAACGTACTTTCCGAGGCACGGAGGAGTCTCGGTATGTGAAGATGGTCACACATCCACGGACCAACCCCGGCAAGCATAGCGTAACCTGATGGCTCGACCCGAGCGACTGTTATTACATAGCCACGTGCTCCTTACTAAAACCAATACTAAAGTATAATCACAAATTATTTGTTCTTTAAGGTTATCTGACTTGCCTTCGACCTGGATAGAAGAGCTACATCCAAAATTACTGGAACTGAGCCCTGTAAGTTGCGTGGAAGAGTTTTATACTTTGTTCTGGCGATAGATATCACTTATTTACTCTGATAACAAATATACTAAATTTTATTATCCTATTTTAAATTTTTGATAGTCATATCCTAGCTTTGTCAGTTAGTCTGCCCCATCTTATAATTTAGTCAGTTTTATTATAAATAAATAAAAAAGCCTTTTATTTCTTGTGGATTATACAGTTTCTATACATATCTCTACTTAATACAAATCTATATTATTGCTTATCTATTATAATAGTAGCAGTACCTATCTTACCTATCTATTTTAAGTAACTTTTTATATAAAACAGTTTCTTATTTCTAATATTAGTATTCTTAATTTAGTTTTGTTAGTTTTACATTTCATATATTTAAGTATTAATAGTAGTTTTTAACCGACTTCCAAAAAGGAGGAGGTTATATGTTCGTAGCGCATGTTTGTTTTTTTTTATGTATGATTTTGAAAATTCTTTTTTGTTTGAAAGGGTATGCTCTCAAGTTGCTCCCATATAAATTTTATTAACTTAGCTTGGGCAGTTTTTAAGTTAGCTACAATAATACGTATTTTTTTCCCACTTGGTATGTAGATGATATGATAAGTTCCTGTCACTGGTAGCAGGTAGTGGTATTCGAATATGTGTGGGGTAGGTACCACAACTAAAAAGTGAAAAATAAAAACTTTTTACAAAAAAAAAACAACCGACTTCCTAAAAAAACCACTACAAAGTGAAAAATAACTTTAATTTCGGAAGTCGGTGGCAAAAAACGAAAATACAAAACCAAAGACACCGACTTCCGAAATTAAAGTTATTTTTCACTTTGTAGTGTTTTTTTATAGTTGTTACTATTAATTATTATAATTTGCTTAATCTACAAGAACCCCGGGATGGGTGAAGGCCTCCTCCAAAGATATCCATTTATCTCTGTCCTGTGCTACTTGTCTCCAAAGTGGGCCGACTGTTCTTTTAATTTCGTCTTCCCAGCGTGTTAAAGGTCTCCCTTTATTCCTTTTTCCTTGTGGATCGCGCCACTCAGCCGTTCTCACGGTCCATCTCTGGTCTGTGAGTCCCGCAATATGGCCTGCCCATTTCCACTTCAGTTTTTGTGCGTAACTCAGAGCATTTGTTGCTTTGGTTATTTTCCTTATTTTGGTGTGTCGTATTTTATCTATTTTCTTTACATTGAGCATACTGCGCTCTATTCCTCGTTGGCAGGTATTAATTTTATTTTTTGCTTTGGCGATAAATTTCTATGTCTGGCAGCCATATGTCAAGCACGGTAATAGACTTGCGTTCATTATTTTTGTTTTAATAGCTATTGGCATATTGCTTTTCAATATTTCCTTCAAACTCCAGTATTTATTCCATGTATTTTGGACCCTTCTTTCTATTTCTAATTCGTTGTGTTTTCTATCAAAACTATTTTTCTTCCCTAGATAGATGTAGTCTTCGGCATACTCCAGTAGTTTGTTATTAAGTCTTATTGGTATTTTAAGCTATTAGTCATTGGCATCGTCTTACTGAGATTCATTTCCTCGCCCACTTTTACACTAGCTGCACTTAAAGCTTCAATCATGAGCTGCAGTTGGGAGCTTCCGTTTTATTACAAGAATATAATTAATAATAGTCTGAGACTAAAGCGTCGTCCTAATTAGCTACGATCGCACGAGCAAACGATGTGATTTTGTGGCACGACGAGATTAAACATATATATTTCTTTAGAGTTACCTACTTGAAGGTTGCAAGTCATCGCGCGAGCACAGTAACGCGGTGGCATCGCGTGATGCCCATTCGCACGATCATTTTCATCGTGCGACAAAATCGCATCGTTAACTCGTACGACCGTTAGACAATTAGAACGACGCCTTAAGGTCTCTAAGGAGTGACTATTATTGTTTTTTTTTTACTAAAACTTGGTTAATTTCGCCAGTTATATTTTTGGGTCCAATCAGATAGACGAACAAATAGCTAGCTGTGCCCACGGAATATTTACCGTCGTCCCCCAGATCGCTACGGTTCGCTATGTGTATTTTCACACGCACCGGTTAGCGAGTATAGTCCTCTCATCGTTATTTTACTTGACAGCAGCAACCCAACAGCAACCTTATTATTACAAGAATAAAGATCACTGTGATTTGGACAGTGATGAAAAATCTGAAGTAAAATAACTGTGAAAGGAATGCAGTGACTCCGGATAACCCGTAGAGAAGTGTACGGGTAAGAATGAAAGCATCCACTCGTATTGGCAGAGTCTACCCGGGTTTCTCGTCTATTTGCCGGCTATCTGGCAGCCAGAGAGTATGAAAGAACGCTAACAATGTGTCCTTAGATAACTTACGATGTTTTATTAAGGCATGTATTTAATCGAACCGCAAAATATTCCCATTTCGTCCTAAAAATATTAATGGACACTAATATAAAAAATGTGGTTGGTCACAGTTCTGACTTAAACTAACCCATTCGGTTGAGGTGCCGTAGCTTAGTTACTGCGACGAATTATGAGAAATGGCCAGAAAGTTAGGAGGCAAATTTATTTGAAAAAATGTACATTCTTAGAAGTTCAATAAGTTTTTAGAGGATCAATTAAATATTTCCCTTATATTAATTTTAGGGTGTAAACTACATATGGGAGGTGTTTGCAACGCTGGCCCCGCTAGAAGCCGTCGTTCAACCGAGCATTGTGGACAATCTGACATCTCTGGCCAGAGATATGGCGCCGCGATCGTCCTGTCCGCTGAGTAGCGAGAAAGACAACAGGTACGCTCTGTTCTATGTTAGAGGGTTTGGTTTCCGCTCTTAGTCCTTCAGGTGGACCATAGTGCGTGGGCCATGGCGGCCGTCGGTGGTTACTTCAACCAGCCCACCTTCCACCAGAAGTTGATTAGGTCTCCTGGTCTATTGAGAACATCTGCAAAAGATCTGGGTGACCCGAGAGTTTCTGTTCTAATCTGGGTGACGCCTGTGCATTCGAAGAACATAATGTGCAACAGTTTCCTTAGCCTCCATGCACGCTCTGCACAGGACTGACCGTTATGCCTATTGTGTGGATGTGTTTGTTTAGCGAGCAGTGTCCCGTGATGGTCCCCGATACCAGGCGCAGGCCGTTGTTCCTGTCCAGGCGTAAAGTTAGCCTGCCATCTTAGGATGGCAAAGCTTCTCTGGACTGCCTGCAGCCTAGTGTCGAGGTCCACCAGCTCTCAGCTTATGTGTGGGTAAACTCCTGTAGTCAACTGCGTAGCTGGTTGAATGGGATGGGCACGATAGGTTTGGGTCCACAGACTGACGTGCTGGATGCTCTCCTTGCTAGTTCATTCATGCGTCGTTACCTAGTGATCCGCTGTGTCCTTTTATACATAACAGTGTTACCGTTCCAGTGCATTGTGATATTCTAGTGATAGTCTCGAGGTAATATATTTTTCCGTATTGGAGAACTGAGGCGCTGTCGGAGACTATACGTATGTGGGTGTTCATAACTTTTCTGGCTTGTATAATGCCACACTCCGCCAGGTAGATGATGTTAAACTTTGCCAGCGGGCTGGATATATTTATGTTAAAGTCGTGTGAGAAAACTCCGACTCCGGACCCGAGTCGGTCTTTGATACGTCGGTGTATACTCACATTTCTTTCGGGCCTGACTAGTCACACTGTTCTTCTGTGAGCATTATGTTGAAATGCTTTCAGTTGATAAGCTCAGGGTAGTTCCAAAGAATCGTGGTGGTTGTAGGTGTTCATTGACAGTTGGTGTTTATTGCACCAGCGCTCTGTTCATTTAGTGGTTTGCGTGATCTAAGCTATCCGTCAACAACATAATTAACGTTGCCGTACACCGAATAGTAGGTACACAGGTCACTCAGAAAGTTTTGCGACTAACAATATTTTTGTCTATGGGACACTGGCTAGTTTTGATGTCAATTAAAACTACGACTTTTTATTACAAAAAAACACAATATTCCAAATTTGAAATTACCTCCACATTTTTTTACGAGGAAAATCAAAATACTCTGTCTCACTGAAAAATGTATTTACAGCTAAAACATTTTCGCGTGATGATTTTGTACGATTTCAAATGTTGACTATAACCACTTGACTATAAGAATCATTTGAAAGACTTCGAATGGTGTTAATAGACAAAAGCCCTTCTAAAGTGACTGTTTTCCGCTGGTTCAACGAATTTATGCGTAGTCTAGTAACTTTGGCGGACGAAGAAAGAAGTGGCTCCATGACGGCTGTTACATAAGACAACGTGCTGGCTATGAAAAGTTTAATTTAAGAGAATAGGCGAATTACATATGAAGACTAATGAAGAGGTTCAGCATATACTGCAGATTGGATCGGGAAGTGTGCATAAAATTCTACACGGGCATCTTCGCGTAAGGAAGATAGTTTCACGGTGGTACTGCAATATCTAACGCAGGCTCAGAAGGTGGTTCGGGTAGAATGGTGCCGAGACATGATAGCAAAATATGAAGCAGGCTCGTGTCGACGCGATAAGATATCATTACGGATGGATTTATTATTTTTGTTCCCCAAAATAAAAAATCAACTCAAGGGAAAACAGTTTTCATCACCGGAAGATGCACTGGCTGCATTTGAGAAGGGGGAGAAGGGTCTGATGCGTACTGGAAAATGTGTTATGAAAATTGGTTTAGACGTATGAAACTGTGTATAAACGCCAATGTAGAGTTCTTTGAAAAAAAATAAAAATAAAAACTAGTATTTTTTTTTTTAAATCGCAATACTTACTGATTGCCCCATGTATATGTAGGTTCGTTTTAATTGATTCATAATATCAATGGGTTTTTTCTACTTTTGCATAACTTTATTTTTGCAAAACTTTATTTTTTTCTTTCTTATTTATTCATGGTTCCGAGTGTCGTTTTTCAACGTTCACTTGAGAGCCATGTTCACAAACAAAAAAAATTTAACTTGCATGTAAATTTTGCAGTGCAGCGTACCGGCAATGGCCATACATTTACCTGAACGCTGGTGGCATACGATTGCTCGTCGTTGGTGAGGACACGGAAAAAGACACCGCTACGGATGACACCTTCATATTTTCTGTAAGTAGCCCCTGCTTTTAGGCAATATTTTTATTATTTCCTGCTTTAGGTGATAGATTGCGGTCGATCGACGCCAATCAGTCGATATTGATCACCTTATAGATGCTCTTCCGAAGGCGACCGCAACCGCAAACCGCTGCCGCACTGTCACTTAATCGACTCTATGAAAACGCTTTCGAAGATGGCGACATTTCCGCCTGTTGCTGTTTACATAGAGCTTCAAAGAAACCAGTCGTGTCGCTGCGGTCTTTCATAGCGTTTGGGTTGCAGTTGCCGCTGCCGTTTACGGTTGGAAATCCTACACAATGCGAGATCATCAATCATCATAAACTGGAAATGTCTAGCTTGATGTATAGCCGTGTATACACAATCGTTAGTCGGTCGATGAACGTAATCTGGCTACCATGCATCTCACTGGATGAATCTGAGAGGTCGATTTCAACGAGAGACGTTGATTGCCCGCAATCTCGCTACACCTTTAAATGTATGTAAATTATACGTCTCTATAATCAGCTCTCATAGTACATGATGAAAGTGTAAAAAACCCTGTTGAGATTAAATTCTTACGTAATCAGTCACTGAAGGGAATTAGTAGGAGAAAGGAACATTCATCTTTATTTAGAAGGTTACAACTTTATATGTATCTCACCAGTTTTTCCAACAATTATTGTTTGAATAACATTATTAAATTGTATTGTAATTGATCCATTTGTTAACATTTTCATCATAATATAGTTTTGGAACAGACCATACCACGGTAGGCCATATTTACGAGTATGTCATCTCAACTCGTGTCATTCCTTCCTCGTGTCGTTGACTCCGTCGAATACTAGGTTAGGAATATACTACGTTCAATTAAAAGTGGGTAGGTATGTTACAGGTAACTTTTATTAAATATTTTTTTAATTTTTGACTTAGCCACCTTTAGTGTATACTTGGAATACCTTTTGTCTAAACCTAAAATTCCCTTCCTAAAGAACTCTTCCTCCTGAGCACCTAAAAAATCCTGTACTACAGTGACTACTGCTTCATTATCTTCAAATTTCTGTCCTCTCAAATAATCCTTCAACCTCGTAAATACATAGAAATCACAAGGGGTAAGGTCTGGTGAATATGGAGGATGCTCAAGTATTTCAAAGCCAGCATTTCGAATTGCAGCCATCGCAACGGCAGACTTGTGGGCGGGGGCGTTATCTTGATGAAACAAGCAATCTTTGCAAGTTTGCCTCGCCGTTTCTCGCGAATTTCGTTGCGCAATTTTTAATTGGTTCTGTATATAAAGTACCCGTGACAGTAGCTCCATGATCGAGTTATTCCATCATTACTACCCCTTGACTATCCCAGGAAAGAGAGCGCATGATCTTACCGGTAGAAGGAATCGCCTTGAATTTCTTAAGAGTTGGAGATAATTTAATTTTGTTTCGGGATCGTAATGGTGAAGCCACGTTTCGTCCATTGTTATAAATCGTGCCAAAAAACGATCAGGATCTTGTTGCAACAGTTCTAAAGACCTTCAGGAATTATTCAGTCTCGTTTGTTTTGGCGCATCGGTAAGCATTCTGGGTATCCAACGCACGGCGGATACTTTTTTCATCCCCAAGCGTTCATGTAAGATGCTATGCACACTACCTGTTGAAATCTTTGTTTTTTCAGCAATAAAATGTACCGAGACACGACGATCTGCTAAAACAATTGTTTTCGACTTTTTTTTAACCATTTCTTCGGTATTATCGTAGGGCGTCCCAAGCGAGGGTCATCTTTAGTGGATGTTCATCCACGTTTGAATTCGGCGCATCAACGTGCAACTGTGGAATACAACGGAGCATTTGCTCCTAATGTATCCCGTAAATCTTGATTGACTTGTTCCGTGGTAAAAAAGAGTCTACAACCTACCGCAAACAAATGACTTCTATTAATAAAAAATAAAATATCTTTTTAGGTATATAGCAGATATTCCAGCTTTACCAGCCAGTATTTACTTTTAATACTTCCAAAGAGTTTTTACCTCATTCTCAATTTTAATGAACGCCCCTAGATATATGCACAAAAATACAAACAACTTTGGGCTATGAACCGTCATCAAAATATGAAACAAAACAAATTTGCTCATTGCATTTAAGCCTATAGAGGTCCTGCTCGCTACGGTCATTTTGTGCATACTGTGCGTATAGGGAATTAAATCTCTTTACGGGTACACTTAGTTAAAATCCTTAGATCTCTTAGATCCTCCTTAGTTAATCTCATTTGTGTTGCTGCCAAACTGGTTCCAACCTTTGAGGCACAAAAATATTCACCAATTGAGCTCGAAAAGTGGAAAGTTTGTTTTAAAACTGAAAGTAAATATTATATTTTTCAGGTCGGAAAAATAGCTATCAATCCACATCCAGAAAATCCTGTTTGCCGGTATGTATTTTCTTTTCTAAGTTGTTATCCTTTATTATGGATGTTTCAAGTACACATTAACTTTATAAATCTGTACCTATCATAAATATCTATAGGTACAAGGTGTTCCTTTAAACTGGCAGATGAATTATTTTTCAAAAGCTTTAATTACAAATGATTGGTTTGAATGAAAATTATTTGACACTTAGATACACACATACAGAAACTAGAGTTATATGTTATCTTAAAAAATATACATAAATATAAATGCCTGTTGATTTTTTGACATGGTCTCATAAATACCCTAGAGATAATGGGATATCAAAAGAAATACGTTGTACACAGGGACGTCGAAATTTTTTAGTCAACTTTTTTGTGATTTTGTGCAAGCCTACATTCTGCCTAGGTTTTTGAAATGATTTAGGAACCAGGCAGTATTTTTTTAATTTTATTTACACATAGCATACATAAAAATAAACATATTATATGCTATGATTAAATATTAAAATGACTTGAATACAATACAATAAAAGCAAGCATTCAAAAAATGCGCAGGCATGCGGTAAGCTCAGGCCCTGAAAGCTCCTGGTCGGGAGCTGCCGGTGGTTTTGAAGGCCGTCAGTACGAGGCCATCGTCAAGAGCGTGACGATCCAGTCCAGCAAGTTCAAAAAAATTACACTCGCTGAGGTAAGTCAGTAGGTACCTATACTGGGTCTAATTAATTAACTTAGAAAAAAAATAGTGGCACTCCGGGAGTGCCGACAGAAGTGAAAACTTGAACAAGATCGCTTTGGTGGAAGAAAAATACTTGTGTAGAACATTGGTCCGTAATCTTAGCTAAATGCAGAGCACAATCGCGTTTACAAAAAAAAATTAAAAAAAATTATGTAAAAATACTTGCATAGAACATTGATCCATAACATAATATAAATAAAGAGTACAATTGCGTTTATAAACATGAGGTATCGGTAACGGTATCGCGAGTTCAATTGTTTTTTCCCATCTCAAAAATGCCCAACGCGCCTAAAAAAGTTTTCACTTCAAAAACACGCAGATGTGATGGTATCGATAGCTGTAAATGATAAGGAAAACCCTTGTATTTTTCGTTTTCATCGCGTCTGTAGAATGACGCTAGCTAGTTTAGGCTTTGCAGAAAAGATGTCACCGCGAGCGGCGAGTACTCAAACTCAAAGCATTTATTGCAATTAAACCATTCTGACTAAAAACTTTGATATTTCAAAAGTGCCTGTTTGAGTTGTCAAAGAGTCGGTCAGTTAGTCAGAAAGTTGAAGCTAGTTGCCCATTCCAAACCGTAGATCTCTATGGAGAAGAACGGGCAAGAAAGTCCAAGGACACTCTTTTAAATCAAAATACACACATTAAGACCGTCTAGGGATATTTTGTATAAAGTTCTTTTACTAAAAAAGTACTGGCCGGTTTAAAAATCTTTTGATGAAAGCTTATTTTGTAGGCCTTTTTGGATCCAAATTTGAATTTATAAAAATGAATTAAAAACAAAAGATTTGCGCGGCATAACTTTAGCAAAGTTCGAAGGTTTCAATTTACATAACATAGTTTTTGGTAATATTTGGTGTCAAATTAAAGTTTTAAAACAAGTTAGCAGTTAATTTCGAATTTATGCCACTGTATGCATCATACAGCGGCGCTATTTAACAAGAGAGGAAATTTTAGGGCAGTAGGCATGCTCCAAACTGGGGCTACTCAACGGAGTATTGCTGAGGAGATTGGAATAAAACAAAAGTGATATCCAGTTAAGGTCAAGTTATCGTGCTACTGGTGAAGTGGCTGAGGAGAGGTGGCAAGCGCATTACCACCCAACGAGAAGACCGATTTTTGCAAGTTGCCACGAGAAGACAACCAAGCAGTTGGTTCAAAGGCTCTAGTCAGAGCACCAGTTGCTTGTGAGTGACCAAACTCTAAGAAGAAGACTGCATGAAAGTAATCTTCATGCCCGTAGACCGCTTCCTACTCCAGCACTATGCCGAGGAAATCGTGGATGAAGATTAATTACAGTGGGCTCGTGAACATTTTGCTCTGGGAAGATAACCAGTGGTCTGTAGTGCCGTTTACCGATGAGTCCCGATTTGGTTTCCAACCCGATTCGCGAAGAGTACGCGTATGACGAATTCCTGGTCGTGAGAACCGTCTGCAACACCCTCAGGAAGTATATCCATATCACGACGGGTCAATTATGGTTTGGGCGGGAAGAAATATCTAAGGGAACTGTTTAAATATATTAACATCATGACGGTACCTTGTCAATATATCTATGAAAACATTATGTACGTTAGGAGAAATCTACATCTTTTTAGTAAAAGCGGTGCGAGATACAATTATATCACTAGAAATAGGGACCAATTAGTTCAACCGGGTTTCAGACCGGCTAAACTGGACTCATCTTTCATGGGGTACTGTTTAGAATGTTGGGACTGGTCATCTCTTAGCTGCCAGGGCTTATTTTTATTTTTATTTTTTGAATTGTTCTTTGTTTTATCTTTTTATTACGGACACTTCTAACGTGCACGTCTTTCTACATTGTTCTCACATGTATAATTTCAACATGAATGATGTAACCAATATTTTGTAACAATTTTTTATTTAAAAGAGTGTCCGTGGAGTTTCTTGCCCGTTCTTTTCCATAGGTACCTACTACGCTTTGGAATGGGCAACTAGCTTCATACCTATTTCTGACTGACCGATTCCTTGACAATTCAAAAGTGCCTGTAAATGGTTTAATTGAAATAAATGCTTTGAGTTTGAGTTACAATAAAATACCTCCCCACATACTTCAACTAAATGAAACGAAATTTAAATCTTATATGAAACTCGCACTATGCAGCCGAGCATATTATAAGTTGGGAGATTACATCGCTGATATAAATGTTTGGCTAAACGCTGGTCCTGCTCCACAAGGGCGCATAAACTAATTGATTAGCATTTGAAAATACTGTTGGAGCTGCTGAAGATTTAAAAAAACTATCTTTGCATTGTATAAATTCAATTTCTTAGCATTGTATAATTGCATAACACATGTATGAGTACTATGTACCTACTATAAAGCTACCATTTACTAGGTACGTCTTTCATTGACTTGAATGTGCTCTGGCGGCTGTGAGTATGTCATGCTCACTCTAATGTCTCGCTGACAGTGGCGTGTGTGTGTTGGATCGTTTAGCTTCCTTCAAAATGGTTGAGCTGAATGATGCTAATCCATACGTCATGTTCGTGAACGGGCGCTGTCAGTAGGGACTGGTCATCTCTTAGCTGCCACGGCTTATTTTATTTTTGAATTGTTTTCTTTGATTTATTTTTGATTACGGACGCTTTTAACGTTCTGCTTCGTTTTCACATGTATAACTTCAACATGAATGATGTAACCATATTGTGATTTAAAAGAGTGTCCGTGGAGTTTCTTGCCCGTTCTTCTCCATAGGTACCTACTACGCTTTGGAATGAGCAACTAGCTTCATCTTTCTGACTAATCGACCCCTTGACAATTCAAAAGTGCTTGTAATTGGTTTATTTGAAATAAATGCTTTGAGTTTGAGACAATCTGAAACGTGGTTGATCAAATTTGTTACTGCTTCTAGTGTTAAAATTATGCCACTTATCTTACTAAAAAGATGTAGATTTTTTCGAACATAAATAGAAAGATAGAAGAGATTAGAGATTCGTGTCTGCAGAGGCTCTGACAGCCCTTTTTTTGCAGAATAAAGATAGAATCAATATCTGCAGCCCGTCCCCACAGCAAAATGCCGTACGGTCATTTGTAAACGTACGGTCCTCTACCTTTGCTGTTACTATTTCGTGTTGATCCTTACCAAAAACAAATTATTTCTGTATGTTAACAGGCGGCAGACGCTGCCAAAGAGGCCACGGGTACTGAGAACCCGGCTCTAAAATGGAACCGGAGAATCGCTAAGCCTCTAATGGTGCCCATTTTACATTCGTAAGTATTTCAGAAATCTATGTTTTATTCAAAAAATTTAATCGTTACATTTGCTCTCACCTTACGTAGGTCGCGCGAAAAAGTGTCATGCCATATTGAGAATAGTGAGGTCACGGATCCGCGTGGAAAGATTAATACGATTTTCAGTATAAGTGAGCAAGACTACGAGTACTGTCTTTTGTCGCGGTCGGGCGAATCTAACTATTTAAATCTTTGATTTTATTCCAGTTAGTCAAGTTTCTGAGCAGTGTACTAGCAATGTGTATGTTATTGTGATTAGTCTTTATTAAAATAACAACAGCTCATCATATGAATGAAGAGTTCTGCAGCAGTTTAAATTGAATAGCCTCTCAGCCTTGTTGGATTGGATTCACTTAAATGTTATTTATAAACAAACCCTTCTTTTAAAATGAAATGAAATGTTCATTTCTGTAAGTAGATCTTCTGAGAGACAAAGAAAAGTATGCGCTTCGGAAATCATCGTCTTTCTTCGGAATAAGAACGCGCGATGATCAGATCTAATAATATGGAATTGTTAAATGTATGGAAGTATTTGCGTATTTTGCATTGCTATGTTTACAATAGATTATTATTTACAACTAGCGACCCGCTCCTGCTTCGTACGGTTTTTACGACTTGACAAAACATCGAGATTTCTTAGTTTTATATAACTTTAATGTTAACATATTATACGTGTCGGAGACTGGTATGTGACTCTTTCGTTATCATCAGCGATATTTTAACTACTGTGAGTGTACTGTGGGTAGTGTTGGTTAATGCGCAATAGAGATGCGCGCGTTTGCAGTTCAGATCACATTATAATTTACTATCAAATTACTCACACTAGCAATACACACACTGGATCCGATACATGGCGTTTATTAAAATCACAAATTAACACAATAATCACAAATTAACACAAAAATCACAAATTAACACAAAAATCACAAATTAACACAATAATCACAAATTACAAATAACACAATTACTGAGCATAACGAATTGAGTACTGTTCCGCGACGTCTTAACTCCGATGCGATCAGAGACTGAATCCTCCTCGCTGTGGCCTTAAAACATCACGACTCTGTAGAAGCGCGCTTTTGGTGTGGGTAGATCACGTTATGTCTCGTGTCCGTACTAATAACCGGATCCGACATACACATAAACCTTCCGGAATAAATTCTCTAAACGATGGTGAAAACCTCATCAAAATCTGTTGCGTGGTTTAGAAGAACAACCGGACATACAGAAAAACACGAAAGGCGACTTTAATTTGTAATATGTATAGATATTACATTGATTAACAACTCTATGCAATTCCAAAAAACTTTTCAAAACTATCGAGTGACAATTGATGATCTGTGACCGGAGTAGGTAACCCGACAGAGAAAAAACTTCAAACAAACGCGCAATGATAGGTGCTCTGTGCACTACTACAAAGCGTGGCAGTAAAAAACTTTCAAGCTTTGCCTCAGCTGGGGGGATGGGTTACTCTGTGGTGCGACGTTCGTGAAAATTCGGAAACACGAAAATTACCTAAGCGCATATTGTCTTTTTTTGTTTTGGAAAAAAATTTGTTTGATTGACGATTACAAAAACTAACGGAATTAGTTGAACTAATGATTGACGATTGAATACGTTTAAGTCGTGAAAAAAAAAACGATTTTGTTAGTTAAAATTTTAATTGAAATAGTAATGTCAAGGAAAATGCAAAGTCGGTGAGGCATTTTGTGTTAAAAACTGTTGCTCACACTAAGGTTCTGGCCAAAGACAAATTCTAAAAGGCGCTGTCCACGCTCATTTTTGCCTTCCGTACCACACAGTCCCAGGATATTGGTGTTGTCGGATGTTATTCTGGGACCAATTTTTCCAATATGGTGGTATTGGACCGTGGTCCAAGTTTGTCTGTTTTCAGCGCAAGCTTCATTTAGTAAATCATAGAACTCTTCAATTTCATCTGGATTAGGCAACGTGAGCGTTTTGGTTTTAGCAATACGAAACTAGAGTACTGCAATCCTATTGGAATAGGTGATGAATTCCAGTATGTTATCTTTCCGTTTTGCGACAACTAAAATTTGTTTTAGTTTTAACTAAAACTAAATTTGATGACTGAATATTAAGTTAAAACAGAAGCGAAATTTTTCAATCATGATTAATTTAGTGAAACTAATTTAGCCACAATTTTTTTTAGGTTGAGTTTAATCAATCGCTTGAAGATGTTTGTGATTGAGCCCGACACTGCATGTACGTTTGTCTGGGGCATTATTTAGAATGTTTCTCAAACCTCGTCTTATTTATGAACGATGAACTACTGTAAGTGAATAGTGAATAGTAGATATTAATATATACTTACGCTTTATTTTCAGAGTGGAACTTAGCTGCATTTTCGCGCCTGCGTTGTACTTAGGCGGCATTCTAAACTGCGGCCCTGTGGTCGAACTGAACCTGGTGTCGGACTGCAGCATCGAGTTCAGCATAGCGCAGTACATGCTGCTTAGGCAACTGACCGACGACTTTATCGATGTAATGGACGACGAAGCCAGGTTTGAAAGAAACAAAGATTAACATTTATTTGGCATAAAACACAAATAAATAAATAAACCGGCCAAGTGCGGGTGGGACTCGCACACGAAGGGTACCACCGTACAATATATAGCAAATAAATTAAATTAAATTAAAAAAATCGCAAAGATATATTTGTATTTCATAATGATACTATGAATTACAAAGTGATTTTTTGCTGTTGCAGTAAATCACCCGTATTTAAATAAAATACCTTTAAATTGGCGTTTTTAGTATTTGTTGATTATATACAGTAATGGTATACATGATATAGTAGTTTCAAATTCCTAACCGGTTTAATTGTTGAGATAGAGTTCGTACAAAAATGGTCTAATACTGACAACTTTTACGACCTCCTATTTCTTCACTTTTGATGATGAGCTCTAGAGAATGACACCCCACATGCCAAAGTTAGTTTTTTTTCAAAGTCAAAAGTTTATTGTATGGAGACCCCTTTAATTTTTAACTTTATTTAATTTTTATTATTTGTTGTTATAGCGGCAATAGAAGTACATAATCTGTGAAATTTTCAACTGTCTAACTAATACGGTTCATGAGTCAATATTATTAACATACATATACAGCGTGTAACAAAAACCCTGTCCGATTTGTGAGGTTGTTGTTAAGAATCATACTAAGAGTCTATTCATGTGATAATTTTCTTGAAAAAGAAAAAAAAAACGCGTTTTTCTTTCCTGCTTTTTTTTTCAATGGGGAATTTTGCCGGGTTATTACATGGGGCGCGGGCGGCCGTCATTTAGCGGGTATCTAAAAGTCATAACTTATGGTCCCTGTTGAAAATTTACCATTTTTATGGAATTGGTATAATTTTGGTACTTAAAACGGGAATTTTAAATACCAAAATGTTTTTATTTTCAATTTTATTAAGTTTTTTAAAATTACTTTTTGGAAATATTATTATTCCCTTTTCGGATCGGACAGGGTTTGCAAAAATCATGAAATTCGTGTGACGTAATTTAATACCGATATGGATACCAATAAATATTTGACGACCGCTTAAAGGACTCCGCTGTATGCGAGACGCACAGGACTAATCACTGGGGTGATGTGTGGGGGTGGGGACTATGTCCGGTTGTATTAACTATGAGTCCAGGTTTCTTCACGATGTTTTATGTCCAACATAAAGTCAACCAATAAATCAATCCACCAATCTTCAATTCATCTCTCTACCATGAAAAAATAGGACTGACACAAGCTATTATTTATCCATCAAAAGTTTCCTACACAATGGCAAATCCGCGAGCAACACTTATTTTAAATACCTACTAGGTACTACTCACTATTGCTTTACTTTTACTCAATAATTGTTTTTTTTTTGTTAATAGTTTGAATGAGCCGGTCGCTTTCGACAAGCACGCCGTATGCCCGTACGCGAAATTTATCGAGCCAGCGACCAATACGCTCAGCCAAGCGACGCTCGTTGGTAATAATTTTGTACTTTTTAGTACATATATAACAAACCATCACGCCTGTTCTTCACGAAGGCAGAGAGATCCACATTTCGCCAGATATCTTTAAGTCCCAAATAATAGGGGAGGAGCCTATTGCACCAACCAGTCACAAATCCAGACACCTGGCTGCTACTTAGAAACTCCTGATGGAAAACGCAATAACACTTTGCCCGACCTGGGAAATGAACTCAGAACCTCAAACTCAGCAATAGCGCTTGTGACTACTAGACCTACGAGGCAGTGATACCTTTTAGTGTTCCGTAAAAATAGGAGAATTTAACGACACCGAAAAATTAAGAAGAAAAAAGAAATATACATTGACCTTTTTGGTTTTATTTGTTAGATGGAGACAACATTAATGGGGAGGCATGATGTCTGAAATATTGATGACATGATGATTTTCGATTGATAATATTTCTTTGTTTTCGAGTGCTATCCTCGCTTCAGTATTCGCTTAGAAATTGATTTTCTAGGCTTATTGGGTCCCTTGGGAAGTAAACTTTCTTCGTTTGTTTTACGATAGCCGATATGAGGCGGAAACTTATTTTATACGCAGGTATTTTTGTATTTTTACTGTTCCGATACTGTCGTAGCCATTGTATTTGATCGACGCTGGACTTAGTAGGCTCAATGTATTCCTTATGAAAGAAAGCTTTCTGCGATTGGGATTTTTTTTCCATTTATGACAAGATTTACGGCTAATGTGAGAGGATATCTGAAATTATTTTGCTATTGCCATCAATTGCAACTTCATATGCATTTTTAACCCTATTTTGGCAAATATTACTGTAGTTTGTTTTTTAGGTGCTGGTAGTGTTTTGTCAATTCTTGACAACGACACCTGAATCACCGTTCTAGCAAAACACGTTTTTGTGCTACACGAATTTGAATTTCGACACAATGAAAAAAAGAGGGTCGCGTGCATGCGCCTCGCGATGTGACGTCCTAGGAAAATTATATCACAAATATGCTTCAAAAATTTACCTATCTTTTGAATGCTCAACCATTACTCTGGCATTAAAAGTTTTGTAGTTACTAGCCGTTGAAATCTTACATATATTAGATTTACCACCAGTACGCCGAGCGAAAAGACGCTTTCACGTCAAGAATGAAAAAGTTCCCTCTATCGGCTACAAGATCTTGTCTATGTCCTGGATCTTATGAATCAGTAACTCCCAAACTACAACCTTGAATTAGCTTGCTACTTGGTCAATTATGTGCTGCTTTACAATTATCAAACACCTTAATAAAAAAATTGTTGTAATTTGAGAGTGAAATAAATTTATTTATTATTATTGATAAAATTAAATGAAATTGTTTATTCTGTAAATAAGATATCGGAATCACTTTTACACGTCATATAAAAATTTGATTGATGATTCCAGACGACACTGCCGAGGACTCGGGTATCTATGCTTTCGACTACGCCGAGACCTCGAGTTCTTTCTCCAGGATACAGCTGTCGGACGACTTGCACAGGAAGAAATCGGCCGTGATGTTCGTGGAAATGTGAGTTACAACAATCATACGTATGGTTTGTCCAAACGTATCTCATGACAGTGTAAACAATCCCTGTTAACGGTACATTCTCAAGGGAATAATAGTAACGCATTCATCTGTATTTAGAAGATTTCAACTTTATATCGCACCACTTTTTCCAACAATTATTTTTTGAATAAAATTATTATTCGTCCACATTAGCCCTAGATCGAAAGAGCTAGAAGTCATGGAGAGAGGCCTTTGCCCAGCAGTAGGATGCTGCAGGCTAACAATAACGTTATTATATTACAATAGTCCTACACCAACCGGGGGTTGTCCTTGGCTGCACTTGCATAGTGCGAACAGGGTTAATTGTCGGTTGGTACCTCATTTAATTAAAAACGTCTAAGGGGCCTCTGCGACTTCACTTCGGCTCCTCGTACGCCTTTCAAAGGTCCGGGACCCTAGGGTCCCGAGAAATGTCAAAGACGTTATTAAATTGTAATAATTGATAAATCAACGACAACAATTTGGAGTATAAAATTAAGCTCAATTGAAAAACATGTTTCCTTCGTCTGGAGCTGATCTTGGGTTTAGCAGCCAGACTATAGTGGACTTTACAACTGACTATCATAATTAAAGCGTATATAAAATTTCGTGTCTGTACTGTTGACCGTTGAGAAGTTCCTTCGTCTGGAGCCAATCCTGGGTGTATAATCAGGTCATTTTTATCATAAAAATGCATTGTCTTTGGAACTGAACCAACATGTAAAATGTCAACTCCGTAGGATTAGAGGAAGTGGTTTTAATTCAGCTTGCAAGATTCGGCCTAAACTTAACTGGCTAACATACAAAAAATGCAAGTTGAATAAATGCTTGTAAAATACCTTGTACTAAGAGTAGATTGTCAATTAAACTGTTAAAGAGCCGAGAAGCGCTGATAAGATCTTATGTGAATTATTCTGCGCCGCTTCGCGCAGTATTGGCAAAAAATTGCGTAATATGTGCAAATTTCCCACTGTGCGCCGGTGTGGCTCCGGCGTCGTGTACAGGAAGCCGGTCATGAAGTATAAGGGTCAAATTAAATTAGCTAGCGAAACTCCGCAGACATGATGGGTATCGATATCTAAACATGATAAAATAACTTATTTTGATAAGTTTTTTGACACCGACTTCCGAAATTAAAGTTATTTTACACTTTGTAGTTTGGAAGTACGTTGCATTTTTGTAAAAAACTTTTTTTTTCACTTTTTAGTGGGTTAGTTTGTTAATTATCTAAGTTACAATAGCCTAATGTCAACTGCTCCTCAAAAATACCCAAATTGCTATAGATGTGCCTTTAATATTTGAAGAGTTCCCTCGATTTCTCCAAGATCCCATCATTAGATCGTGACCAAATGACAATGGGACCAATTTTAAAGTATACCCTTTCAAACAAAAAAAGTTTTTTCAAATCGGTCATACATAAAAAATATAAAATAAAAATATCCCGACGAACTGAGAACCTCCTCTTTTTTTTGAAGTCGGTTAAAAAGAAAATAGATTTTCTCAACTCATACCTACTTCAAGTAACATCACTAGAAGCGGTCGTTGGCCCCAAAAATCATAAAATATTTTTTTTTTGTTTTATCGTGGTTACATATCGATACCAATCACGTCGGCGGAGTTTTGCTAGCTAATTCAATTTGACCCTGTAGTTATCATCTGTAGTCATGGTAGGTACTACAACATTATCAATAACTTTAATGTTGCGGCGGCCTAAGCCATAGGGTGAAATCGAAATTTCCTTAGTGGACTGTATCAGGGGCGGTTCTGTGACACAAGTAGGTGTTTTGGTGGTGTGGGAAATAAGAAATGGTACCTGCTTGGTTAGCTATGGTGGAGACACGGTGAGAAGAGTTTCCTTAGCCACGTGGCGGCGCCCGTCCAGGATATCACGTACGGACGAGAATCTGCACTTTCCACAACACACAGACACACACTTGCATAGTTTAATGACAATCTTCGTTCTTCGCGGTGAAATATGAGTCCTTTTCGACTTTGGATTTATTTTGACCCACAAGCGGCGATGTCGATTGAGAAACTGGCGGTTTTCTTCATGGCGGCGGCGTATGCGCCATGACGGATCCTCCTTTTCGCTCTCGCTCAGGCATTATAAGGGTTGCGGAGGGGAGAGAATTGCTGTCCAACAGCTCTAGCATACTTAACACCCGAAGAAATATGGACTGGAGAAAACTTAATATTGACCATCTAAAAATATTTGGTTGTGAAGCAATGGTGCATGTACCAAAAGAGAAGGTCAAGAAATGGGACTCGAGGGCAAACAAAATGATATTTATTGGTTACAGCGAACAAACTAAAGGTTACAGGCTTCTCGATCCTAAAACAAAGAAAGTATTGATAAGTAGAGATGTGATATTCATAGAAACTTCAGTTGTGAGAAATTGTACTATGCTACCATTGTCAGAGTCAGTACCAGCAACTAATAAGAATAAAGATGATTCTATTAGTAGTAATTTGAATTTACAAGAATCTTTTTTAACCATAAAGCTTCTTTAATTGCAGCACAAGCAGCCATAAATTCTGCCTTCGTAGCTGATAAAGCAACACTCTGCTGATGTTGTTTTGCCCATGGTATGGCAGCTCCATTTTTTATGTATACATAATCAGTCCGAGACCGACGTGTGCATGTGTCTTTGGCATAGTCTGCGTCGCAATAAGCTTGTACTATGTTATGCTTAGATGACTTATAACATAAACCAAACCTTTTAGTTTCTTCATTATTTTCTTGACAGCATTCCAATGTGTGTGATCATAACTATTGAGATATCTACTCACCAGACTGACTGCATACATAATATCAGGTCTGTTTACTATGGCCAGGTGCATTAGGGATCCAACAGCCTCTCTGTAGGGAATGTCGTAGTCCAGGACTGCAGAACATTTCTCAAGTGTGGTATGAGGATCAGCTGTAATATTACTGCCATTAGCATTAAGCATATTGAATTTATGTAAAAGTCGCTCTACACTTCTCATCAGAATAATCGAAACACCTTGCAAGTTTATGTTTTATAAGGATTATCAAAAAAATGTGTATATTTAGGAATATATGTCAAATGTCGTTTAATAGTGAATAATATGAGGTTTTCAAATCGTTAATGTTCTAAATAAAAATTAAATTTTCATAGGTTTCGTATTTTGTTTAACAAGTCATTTTTACCCTGTATGGAGTATGAAGGAAATTGATAAAACAACACAAGTAAATGAAAAAAAAAAGCTAAGAAACGTTTATTTAATAACTTGTATTCCCTCCCCGAGCTCTTATTACTGCTTCCATACGGTTCTTCATCGATCGGATGAGAGTCACGATCAAATGTTGTGGCATTCCATTCCTCTTGGATTGCATTTTGCAGCTGGCTAAGTGTTTCTGTGGCAGGATCTCTCGCACGAATTCGTCTCTTTAATTCATCCCATAGATATTCAATCGGATTCATGTCCGGGCTTGTTGCTGCTCTCCATAGTGGAGATACCGACTTCAGTAACATAATCTCGTACGACGCGGTGTGAACCCTAGCATTGTCGTGCATGAATATGAATCCGTTGCCAATAAAATATGCATAGGGCATCACGTGAGGCTCAAGACACTTCGATGTACCGATGACTTTAGTGCAGGCAGACGTGGCCCAAACACAAAGACAAGCTCTGTCTTCCGTCGGCGCTGATTGCTCCCCAAACCGTCCATGAACCAATACTCAATACTCAATTCTTTATTGCATTCCATATGTATTACATAGATGGTATAACAAAGTAAAAGATCAATATGGACCCTGTCGGGCACAGCAAAATTAGGAGAGAGGAAGAGGGCTAAGTAGCAATTCAATATTATTATAAATTATTAGATGTGTTTAATTGGGTGTATAATTATGTATATATTGTATATTATTAGGTTTGTGTATATAGGTATAGTATATTAGGGATTTTAATTTTATGTATTGCATAAGTATAATATAGGTAATTATTATTTAAATTCTTAGAAGTATGTTCATTATTATTAAATCATTTTATTATTTATGTTAATATTTATATTTGATTTCCTATAATCCTTATTATATTATATTTCATAATGTTTGGTGTATGAGAGAAAGAATAATTTTATTTTGCAATCGATTTGTCATCTAAAAACTCCTTTACTGAGTAGTATGACTTGGATCCCAGAAATTGTTTCAATTTATTAATAAATTTATTTGTTTTGCTTACTTCTCTAATGTCATTTGGCAATTTATTATACATTTTTATAGACATAACTAAAGGGCTGGTTGAGTGCATTTTGAGACGGGATTGAGGTATGTTTATTTTGTTTTTGTTGTGTGGAAAGGTGTATTTTGTTTGTGTTAACCACCGCCATAGCTGACCTTTTCTTCAATGCAGCATTGTGCAAAGCGTTCTCCATCTCTTCTGTAGACCTTGTTCCTTCCGTCGTTACCATACAGCATAATTTTACACTCATCAGAAAAGAGGACTTTGTTCCACTGGAGGTATGACCAATTTAGGTGCTCACGAGCAAAGTTAAGGCGCGCTCTTCGATGGTCTGCAGTTAATTTCGGCCCATTTGCTGGCTTGTGCGGTACCAGTCCACGTTCCTTCAAGTTTCTTCTAATTTTAGAGTCACTTACAGCAGTGGCGTAGCGCGAGTCACTGTCGCCCGGGGCGGAGTCATAATTTGCCGCCCTTTTGACGTCGTAAAAATAATTAAAAAATAAAATAAATAAATTAAGTACTTATAATAAAAAACAAACTAAAACTTAATTACTATTAAAACGGCAGCGCGGCAGTCGAAGAAGTTACTGGTACAAGTTCTTGGAAATCACGAGCGTGTCACGCATGGTGTGACAGTGTGCGTGCCCGCAGAAGCCTCGCACACCTTAACACCGTGCATGTACACGTCTAAACACAAACAAGGGCCGACTGCCATTCGTGATTTGCAACAATTGTTTTGGGCGGGAGGGACATTTAATATGTGCAGGTGGTTAAAAGCTAACTTCTTGAAAAATCAATTGTCTGACTGACCGCCAGTGACGGCACAATTTTTTTTTTTTTTTTTGCCTCCCTGCCGCCCTTCTAATGGTGGCGCCCGGGGCGGTCCGCCCCTCCGCCCCCCCCTCGCTACGCCACTGACTTACAGCCACCCTACGTACAACATTAAGTTGCTGGTGCAGTTGAAAATCATTAAGGATAAGGATTTCGTAAAGAAGTTGTTACAATAAATCGATCATCTCGCTCAGAAGTGACCCGATTCCTGCCAGATCCTGAACGGCGCGTGAACAAACCAGTCTCTCGATAGCGTTTGTAGAGTCTATAAACAGACGAAAGGCTTAGATACAATCTTTCAGCCACAACAGGTTGACTAAGTCCAGAATCCAGCAATGCCACCACTTGGGCGGCTTCTGCGGGCGAAGTATCCATGTTTTAGAAAAAAAACCTTTTTCAGACGTCCCAAAGTCACAGTACACACACAGTATACAGAACACAGAACACAAAGTTTTAAGATAAGCGCTAATTTTTAGTTTTCAAAGGTAAAGTGTACTCCAACTCTAAACACACATTTGTCTCAAAACAGTGAATCATTTAATTTATAGGATAAACAAATAAAATCTAGTTTTGAATTTAGAATTTTCGCTTATTGTATTGGCCAAACTGCCAGCTATACAATCATGTGATTTTTTTCATGGAATGAAAACTCTTTAGTGTTAAATTAGGACAGAAACCATAAAAACGGAAGTGTTTCAATTTTTCTGATGAGAAGTGTATTTTGTCTGGTGAATGAAAATACATCCTTTGAACTTTTCTATCTGCAGTCCAACATAATTCTTTGGTTCACATATTTTCATTTCAAAATTATTTCTCAATTCACACAAGACAACATCAAATGCATTTTTTTAATCAGATAGCAGGAGCCCATCATTAACATATAATAAAATGAATTCTCTACTATTATTAACATTTCCAATCTCGCCGGGGCCTCCATAAACACATCTATCAGAGTTACTATTTTCAAAACCAAATTTCTTTAGTACAGTATCAAATTTATGATTCCAGCACCTAGGTGCTTGTTTCAGACCATAAAGTGAACGGTTAAGTTTACATACCAAATTTGATGGAGCATCCACACCCTCTGGTGGTATCATATATATGGATTCTTTTACATCTCCATATTGCTGAATGAGATCCAACATCGCTTTTGCTCGGGATCCTTCTGATGGGAATGAATTCCTTGTTTGCTTTCCCTCCAAACAAGATATGCATACTACTTTATTTTTGTTTTCCGTTTTCACACCAGTATTTTCTAACAATTTGTTCAGATCTTCAAAGTCTCTGATGCCATAAGTAGCAGTCATTTCCTTTTGTTGCAGATATGTATGCTGGAATACTTTTTGTATTTAGCCGGTACATATTGTTTGTTAATTTTGCAGTTGCTACTTTTTCACTAAATGTGTTAAAAATTTGACATCCTTCTTTGTCAAATTGTACTTGACAGCCCTTCTATATAATTTGGTTTAAGCTCGGGCCACACCAACGGGAAACGCCGTTAATTATCACGATTATGGACCTTAACCCGTCGGAATAAAGTCTATCATCGCGATAATCAACAGCGTTTCCCGTTGGTGTGGCCCCGGCATTACATAAAGAAGGTTAGTAGCTAGTTCAGGAAAAAGAGAACATTCTGTATTTGGATCTTTTTTGACTTCCCATTCTTGTCAACAATACTGAGATCCACTTTTCCATATGTTTTTACAATGAGTTTCTTATCATCAGCTACTTTAATGGTGTTCACTGGAGATGGTATTTCATCAAAAAGCCAGTCACGGTGCATTGTTAATTGCATTGATGCTCCCGAGTCAATTATTTTTTTTTATTTATTTATTTTATAAATTACATGTTCCTTAAACTTAAAAAAAGCACACAATTAGACCTCTGGGGTCTATCCTAGCATGCCATGGCCTGAGATTTGATCAACGCGCTTTTAATAGTTAATCATAATCGAGTTGATGTAATGTTCCTTCAACTTAAGCTTTATGTTTTTACTGTTCATTGAATCTCTGATGTCTACAGGTATTTTGTTTAGTAAATTGGGTATTGTAAAAGAAGCGGTACGCCTGCCATAAAAGTTATTTTTGCGTGGCACTTGAAATGATTTAGATTTGGCTTGTCGTGTATTCACGTCATACTTAACTGGAATTTGAATATCACTGTTATCAAATACCGATATACCAGCAGTCATCATTTTCTGTCGTTCTTGCAGAAAATACAGCCACATAGCCGGAGTTCTCACTTGCCTTTTGTTCTTTCCGTTTGTTCCTACAGTACTTGCTTATATGCACATATTTGTTACAATAATAGCACCTCGGACCTTTGCTAGGTTTGTTCACTTTATCTGGAGCTTGTTTGGAAAGAAAGAAAGAAAGAAAATACATTTATTTAGCACAGACCAAAAAAACACACAATATAATTAACAGCAGATAAAAAAAAATAAACAATAAAAATCAAACAAAAGTGTAAAGAGCGATGTTAGAAATTGGCAGGGGAGTGTGCCTCACGGCTGCGCCAAAAAGGCCCAGTTCAGCAAAAATGCCAGACAACAATAAGTGCCTGACGCTGGTTTTCAACTGGACCTGAAAGTGTGATGTGACGGATTTGGCATTCTGCGCATAGTTATTCTTACTTTTATTGACAAAAAGTGCCGCATTGTCTGATTTTTCTGACATCTTGTAGTAATTTTGTCTTTATAGAATCTGCTGTAATTGCCATACCGGAGCTCTCAAGTGCCATTATTATCGGTTGATACATTTCAGGTAACTCAGCAAGTAGTAAGGTTCCAAGCCATTTCTGACTGACCGATTCCTTGACAATTCAAAAGTGCCTGTAAATGGTTTAATTGAAATAAATGCTTTGAGTTTGATTCTTCATTTACAGAGAAACCGATGTTTCTTAATTTATGGGCAGTGCTCATTGTTTTATTTACGTAGTCTTCAACATTCTGACAACTATCTAGGGTTGTAGTGATCAGATCTCTCAATAAACCAACACGTCGTGTGAGACCGTTATCATTTATCATCGAAAGCTGCCAGGTTGTTCCACACCTCTTTCGCTGTTGTCGCTTCTTGAATGTGTATATAGTTAATTGGATAAACTAATAAAATGATTTTTGACTTAGCTTTCGTGTCTAATTTTGGGTCAACTTTTTCAACTGAGGTGATACAACTCCATAACTCTTCATGTTCGAGATATGTTTGAACCGCGAATCTCCACGTGGGATTGTTATCCCTTCCCGTCAGCCTTTCAATCAGAGTCATTGCATTTGCAGACATTTTTAGCTGATGAAGATTAGCTGTCACGCTTTTGCTGTCACGGCCACGTGTCAACGTTGCGAATTTTATGTAAAAGTCACTGAGTCACAAAAACTGCACTACTGTTTTTATAACTTTTACTGTCTTTATTATTATCTTCACTTAATTTGGAAGAATTATGTGGATCTGGGCCCATAACCTGATATATTTATTAAATAATATTAGCAAGTGAAAATAATTTGTAACGTTCATTTATTTGAGAGATTACCCACAGGCTACGAGCATAGAGTAGCGTTACTAGTGAAGTACTTTTAGTAATATGCTAGTGATGTACCAATTGATAAAGAAGAAAGGTCTGCAATTTATAACTATAACAGTTTCATTCTTTTTAGAGCGTGATTTTTCAGTAGTCGGTTTTAGTTTTTTTGGTTGGCGTATTCGGGTTTTAGATACTTATTTTTTTTTTGTAATCTTGTTTCTAAGGGGGGACGCGTCGCAATTCCTGGAGGTATTCGTGACAATGGGTGTGATCGACCTGATTCTGTATGTGTCGGACGACGGCAGTCCCGAGTTGGCCGCTCTGCGCCCGCCCGCTAAGCCTGTCGTAGAGCCCTCCGTGCCGGCCCCAGACCCGGACCCAGACCTGATAGCCAATACTGATTCACAGGTAAGTAGAAAGACTGTAGGTGAGAGACTCGTTGCTAAATGATAACGCATGGGTCGATCGAAGGTTAAACTACGCTTGCCGCGGTCGGTTTGTGGATTGGTGACCCTCCATTCGAGACCCCTCCGTGCCTTGGAAAGCACGTTAAACCGTTGGTTCCGACTGTCATTCGTAGATCTTTGACAGTCGTTATGGATAGTCAGAAGCCCAAAAGTTTGATAACCACTCTTACCAAGGGGTATCGTGTCACCCAGTAACTGGGTTGTGGAAGTCAGATAGGCACTAAATACTGTTATTCTGCTGCATCTGGTTTGACTGGCACCTAACCCCAACATAGTTGGGAAAAGGCTAGACGGTAGTCCCGAGGTGGCTGCACTGCGCCCGCCCGCTAAAGATGTCATGGATCCCTCCGTGGCGGCCCTGGCCACTATGGAATCATTACGAGTAGGTAGATAATCCAAAGAATTACCAAATTAAAGTGGCAGTGGGCGCCTGCATATTGCTCTTAGAACAGATGGTCGATGAGCCCGAAAGGTTCTGGACTGGCGACCGGGAGACGTAGCGTTGGATGGCATTCCACAAGTTGAATCGATGGTAGAAACACAGAACCGGTCGAAGTGGCGATGCTTGGATTTCTATATTATTTATATTATTTGATATCTCTCTCGTGTTCATAAACGCTTTGTAATGTTCATAGAAAAAGCGTAATTCCGTGAAAAGTCGTAAGAAAGGGAAGGCCAAGGCGGAGACCGAATCCATCTCGCATGACAGCGTCATAAGCCTCGACGAGTTGCGGCGCGATGCAGACCAAGGACATTTTTCGATGCATAACGCAATGGTGAGATACACTTACATACACCTTTCCAAAAAAAGTATGCGCTTCGGGAATCTTCTAGCTTCGTAAATACGAAACGCGTTGAAGAGATCTAATATAGAGCTGTAACAACCATGGAAGTTTGCCCATTATGTATTACCGTCATTTACCGTGTTTACAAAATTCTAGCTTTACAACTCTATGCAATTCCAAAACTGTTTCTAGACATGTGAGTGACAGACGACGATCTGTTTCCGTCGCTACCGAAGTAGGTAAACCGACAGAGAGAAAAATTCATACAAACGTGCAATTATTGGTGTACTACTCTAAAAGAAGCGGCAATACAGAATTTAGAAGCTTTGCCTCTGAGGTGCGACGTTCGTCGTAATTCGGAAACACGAAGATTACCGAAGCGAATGCCTTTTCTGGTTTAACTGTTCATGTTTTAATGCAAATAAAAATATTCTTATTCTTAAAGTTACCGATAAAACTAATAAGGATACTGCTATTAATATAAATGGTAAAGTGGTTATTTAAATTAATGGTGAAGTTTTTAAAATATAAATGATTTAAAAAAACAACCGACTTCCAAAAAAAACACTACAAAGTGAAAAATAACTATAATTTCGGTATCAAGTTTTTATTTTTCACTTTTTAGTTGTAGTACTTACTCCACAAAAATTCGAATACCACTACCTGCTATGTAAATAACAGTGACAGGAACTTATCATATCATCCACATACTAAGTAGGAAAAAATAAGTATTATTGAAGCTAACTCAAAAACTGTCCAAGCAAAGTTAATAACATTTATATGGGACCAACTCGAGAGCGTACCCTTTCAAACAAAAAAAATAATTTTCAAAATCGGTCCACAATTGACGGATAAATCGGTGGAAATACATTTAAAAAAGCACCAACATAAAACCTCCTCCTTTTTGGAAGTCGTTTAAAAATGAAATTCTGTTTGATTGGTAAGCGCATCTCTCGCGAACGGCTGGACCAATTTGGCAATTTTTGGAACGAAGTTCTTTAACGCGGTTTGTAAACTTTCAGAAATCGTCACGGTAAAAAGTGTTAATACTTGCGACTGTCTTCTTCTAATTTAAAGAGAAGGAGAGAGAGAGAACGCTGGCAGAAAAAAACAAAAGAAAAGAATTAAGTGATTACAGTGTCGTGGGACAAAATTGTACACATCGGGCCGCGTACACCACATGCTGGAGAGAGAGAGAGAGAGAAAGTGTGAATTTGGTCAATACGAAAATCCAAGATGGCGGCTCTGTAAATTAAAAAAAATTAACTATGGGTATCGTTTTCATGGTTTTCAAGGGTGCAAAAGCCGATCGTGAGGTCGAAATGTAAATCCAAGTTGGCGGCTTTGAAAATGTTTCGGTTTGAGTGTCGTTTTTATATTTTTCGAGGGTGCTAAAGCCGATATAAGGTCAAAATGTAAATCCAAGACGGCGGCTGCAAAAATTTTGTTTTTATTTTAAATCATACGTGAGAAAGAACTTTGTTCCTGACGGGGGTCCCCCGACCGCACACGTTTTTTTATTATTTTAGAATGTTCATAATAATCCGAATAAGCGTTTTAGGGAAAAAAAAAATTTGAATACTTACCCGGAAAATTGGAAAAATGGGAAAACCTGAAAGTAATTTTTTCTTTGAGATTTTTGTATGAATGGACAGGACAAGGTCTGTCGGGTCAGCTATTAAGTAATAATTATGTGTGTTGCAGGCAATAACACAGGTAGAAGATACCTTGCCGCTCCTGCAATTCACGCTATTTCAGCCCAACGTCTATTATTGGAGGAAGATGACACAGAAAACTTTACAGGTAAAGCATATCACATTTTCACAATTACATTCAGAAATAAGTTTGATTTGCATGTTGTTAAAATAAACCAGGGGCAGTTATGTTTTAGATTTTTATGCTTAGATTAGCGTTCCTACTTGTAATATTTCTATGATGATAATGCCGTACGTAATGAATTAATGTAATAATTTATTGGGACTATCTGAAAAAAACCCATCTTATCTGCAAACATCCAATAGAGCTAATAAATTATTTCTATATCTAGTAATATTTATCCAAAGTCTACCAAAAAGGAGTGGTTAAAAAGGGTGATGTTCAGTATGTAATAGATCAAGTCTATAAACAAATGCCCACTTCAAAATAGACACAACAGAATTTTTGTGTTGTTTTACTTCATAGATCATATCGATAATTTAATTTTTTACTAACAGTGCATGAACTTTTTTACCTACTTATCTACTCTAAACGACTGCGTGCCTGTAAGATCTGCGCGGCAAGCCGTCAGTAGGTATAGCTTGTACACTCTGAAATAACTCGCTCCACTACCGCATTTTACGTACAAGCCGCGACGCCGTGTACGTACGCTCGTACGTGTCGTACGTAGCTATACGTACGCCCACGTTGTGTAAGTACAACCAAGGAAGATGAAACTGTATCAATTTCTACTTACCTCCTCGAAACTGTTGCGTGCCTAGTATGATCGCGATACGCTCTCACATTACAAAAATCTTTAATTTTGGTAGGTATTTTTTTGTGACACTAGATTTACGTTTACAGTAACGTTAGTTCTCCACTATGAATTACCGATAAATGATTGTTAAATGACCACACAGTAGGTCCTATGTCCACATTTAATAATTTAGTATGACATACAACCCTTCAAACTTTTAAAGTAACAATTACAGCACACACGGACACAAATAATAACTAACTTGCACAGATTTTACATCACTGATTCGGGGTCACATCCGTCGGTGTTTGTGAACTAGGTAATCTTTTTCTTCGTGTCACTGACACAACACTGCATCCTACACGACACTTCATGCTTCATCCGTCCATAACACGCGTGTTCCAAAATTCGGCGGCCATCGACCATTTCGTCCCGGTACATTTCACAGAACCGGACACGCTGTTGGAAATCCGTTGTAACCATCGGCTCCTGTGTAGGGTGGAAATGGTACGCCACACTTGCATTTGTGGAACACCAGAAACAGTAGCGGCCCTGCGCATCCTGTTCCTGGGGTTCGCTGCAAAATGCTGCAATACGTTTTCTTCGACGTTTCTGTCTCGTGTCGTCGCCGGCTGATCTTCATGGCGGGATCCGCGAAACGAGCCGCTTTGCTGCAAACACAGCGTCATTTTGCGGAAGCATTCTAGGAAAGGAAATCACCGACGTTCTTCCACGGGTCTGCCATCGATAAAACGTGCCTACAACTAACGAGCCTTCGAAGGTTGCCATCAGCTGTACCAAAGCAAAGAATCATCTTATAAAAAAAATCCTGTTGCTGTAGAACATTTTTGCACACGATAAGTGAAAGTAAGGAAGTTAGGCAAATCACACCAAACTACCGAAACTGGAAAGGGCTAGCAACTGATTTTATTGCTCCATTATTTTATTTATTTTGAATTTTCGTTACATTTCCGGGACTTCCTTTATGTTTGCCGAAGTCCTTTGATTTAATTTGCAGACGGCGACGCGAGCGCAACACTTCGTAAACTCTTTCACAATAGTATTTTATGAAATGTAAGCAAATGGGTACATTAGTACACAGCGTACCTACGTGTGTGGATGGAAAGTAGATACACTTATAAATAAGTGCCTTGATATTGAATTCTAATTTGTTTTTTATTTGATAATTGAGTTTATCTAACTTCAATTTCCATCGATGATTTTTTGGTACAATAATTGTTGGGAAAAGTGGTGAAATTCTAATTTAAGTTTCTACTCTTAGCGATAATAAATATGTTACAAATGTCCGTGTTCACTTACGCCAAGCAAAGCAAGGTCCAGTTAGGTGTGATGCAAACTCATAGGAAAAATAACTGTGAAAGGCTGTAAGTTTAAAAATAAACTTTTTTACTGTAGGCACCCATAAGTTTAAAAATAAACTTTTTTACTGTAGGCACCCATAAGTTTAAAAATAAACTTTTTTCGCTTTTATAACAAATAAGTGTCAAAAAGTAAATTTCGAAACTTAAAATACAGCTGTTTGGTTTTTAAGGCAAATGCGGTGTCTGTCAATATTTTAAGACTGTTGCTAAGTAACCCGTAAGCAAGTTTCAGATACGAGGTCACGCGACCACGCGGCTCGTATTTGAAACTTTTCAAATATATTTTCGGTGTTCTCTCGTCATGCCGCACCTACTCAGCTATCAACTTTTCGCCCTGGATATGCTTGCTTAAAAACCATCTAGGCTCCCCTACCATAAATGCGTCGGCTTAATGCCGTGACGCACGTGAGTGTCCCAGGGACCACGTCACGGATAATTTTCCTTGTATCTATTTAAATAAAAATTAAATGCTGTTTGTTGAAAAGCGCATCACTTGAGAACGGCTTGACCGATGTTGCAATTTTTTTTCAAAATGATCGTATAATCCGAATAAAGTTTTTAGGTAAATAAAAATTGGAAAATTCGGGGAATACTGAAAATGGTATTTTCTATGGGACTGTTGAATTATTTAAATTTGGAAAGGACAGCGTGTGTCGGCTCAGGTAGTAAATGAATAAAAAATGTAATCCTCTACAGCTTTCCCTGTTCAACGCGTGGCTGGCGTTCGGCTCGGGCGCGGAGGGACAATGGCACACTGTGCTACTGTCCACGGCGAAGGGCGTGCCCGACCCCGTCACGGAAATCCCACCGGCTCTCGCAACCTTCAAGCTCGTCACCCCTATCAACAGTGAGTGGCTTCAATACCTTTAAAACTACAGTCGGTTTATTTTGTAAAAAAACTCACCGTGTTAACGAGGTGAAATAAGCTGTCATTCCACCATATCACCATCTAGGGATTGAGACTTTGACAGCTCACTTCACTTAGGTTTTCATCGATTCATATATATTTTCAGTATAGCTCTGCAGTTTATCTTCTACTTCATAAAAACGTTAAAGTCCTTCACTGACAGACAATGCACAACCTAAACCGCTCTGTCTAGAAGCTTGAAAAATAAACTTTCTTATTTGAAAATTAATCTCCTAAATTTGTAAAATAGGGGATGAAAGATTGTATGCTAGTTTGTAATTTTTACCCATGGGAAATAACAGTGGGCATACGGCTTGTCTACTTAAGGGGGATTCGCTAAGGTAGCCCGCGAAATTCAAATTTTCTTTAGTATTTTTGCATTTTGTAGGTCAGTGTCAGGTTTTATGTTGATTAAAATATGATTCGCGGCCGTAACAAATAAGTATGACTTTTCATAATTATAATCACAATCAGCAATACAACTCCATAAGATAGCATAACTGTCAAATGTGATGATTTCAATCATCATCACAGTTTCGCGGGCCACCTTTTCGCATCCCCCTTAATAAAAATCTAAAATTTACTGTTGTCATTTTCAGCGTTCCGTAGTCGTTCGACACTTTCATAATTTCGTCATGTCACAGCCATTCTACTCGGCGACTGTTAGCACTACGTATCTCGATAGAAATTGAAAAAAAAGGTGTATTCTGTGCACCGCTAAATAATGGCGTAGTGATTACGAAAAAAATATTTAAAGACATTAGTAGAAATAAGCGTTTAAAGACTTACGACATTAATAAACTCCAATCATTTAATACAGGCGGCTTCGCACCGTCGAACAGTAGCGCAAAAGGCTCCATGCGCCTCGACATCGAGCGACCCGTGCAACTAAATGTGTCCACTGACAAGCTGCTGAGAATCACTGGCATTATCCAACTCGTAAGTTACGAATATCATTATTTTTTATTTCATTAAAGACCTCACATAATACAGTTGTGTGTAAGCACGTAATCGTCTGTTACAGCTGAAGCGAAACATTACCACCTGTCGTGACACGCAGACGCAGGAATCTCACAACCCTTTCCTGTACGAATTAAAGAACGATTTGAGTGAGTTACTTATATAATTCCATTTTTTTTCACTTAGCTTTTTTAAACTGGACAAAAACATCCCCCAAGTCCTTCCAGGAACTCTTTTCCCGCGTCTCATAAAACCAGCCTTCACGGTAAGCCCAGCGGTCAGCGGTGACCCGCCCAATCCCCTATGAGTCTGGCAGCCTTGTTGCCTACGTCCATTATACCCGTTTCCGAACGCAGCGTGGCGTGCCGAATTCTGTCCTGTCTTTTTACGCCCAGGATACTGCGTTTCAGACTCCAAGGCGGAACTTTTGCGACTCGGTGAGCGACCACGTCTGAGCGCCGTAGGTTAGGATATGCAGGATACACATGTCGATGAATGTGCACTTCAGGTTGATCGGCAGATCACGCTTCATTAGCGCCTTCATGGACCAGTAGCTTTTCCAGGCGTTTTTAATTCAGTGATCTATATTTATACATATTATAAAAAAAATAAAGTTGCTTTTCGTGTCTGTCTGTATGACCGCATCGTTTTTTTAGGCTTCCGTTGCCAAATGGCAAAAAACGGAACCCTTATAGATTCGTCATGTCTGTCTGTCTGTCTGTCTGTCCGTCCGTATGTCACAGCCACTTTTTTCTGAAACTATAAGAGCTATGCTGTTGAAACTTGGTAAGTAGATGTATTCTGTAAACCGCATTAAAATTTTCACACAAAAATGGAAAAAAAAACAAATAATTTTGGGGTTCCCCATACTTAGAACTGAAACTCAAAAAAAAAATTTTCATCAAACCCATACGGTATCTATGGATAGGTCTTTAAAAATGATATTGAGGTTTCTATTATCATTTTTTTCTAAACTGAATAGTTTGCGCGAGAGACACTTCCAAAGTGGTAAAATGTGTCCCCCCTGTAACTTCTAAAATAAGAGAATGATAAAACAAAAAATATATATATGATGTACATTACCATGTAAACTTCCACCGAAAATTGGTTTGAACGAGATCTAGCTAGTAGTTTTTTTTTAATACGTCATAAATCGTAAACCGCAATTTACCTTTCATTCAATGTTACTTGCTGCTACGGAACCCTTCATGGGCGAGTCCGACTCGCACTTGGCCGCTTTTTTAAACCACGCAACGGATGTTGAAGCGGTTTTCAATAGCATTTAGAAAACGAATTCCGGAAGGTTTACATGTTTAAGGGTATATAGACGGTCATTCTTCCATACAAACGTAGTATGGTGATTCTGTTTGGTGGTTGGTTTCTGTATGGTCGTCTGTTTGACGGTGTACGATCAAAACTAAAAATTATATCAATTTGCCTTGTCATTATGTAGCCCTTTATGCAAGCAGAATTGGGAAAAAAGTATTGGTTTGGAAGTTACGAGCGCCGAGACTTCCATATTTCAACACTAATTTAAACTCATCTTTTGGCGTAAATAAATAACTTATGTAGTATGAAAATGGTAAAATTGAAACCGTATAGATAAATTATTGAAAAGTTCAAATAATTTTATTTTGAGTATATACATCCAGTAGTTTTTCCATAATGCGTACGCGCAAAGGTCTGTTCATGAAATTTAACGCGCTCGTTTTCGTTATAAATCATCGTCTATTTCACTATATAAATAAATAAATAAAAACTGATAAATAAATACTAAATAAATAAATGACTAAATAGCATGCATATTAGCCACGCCACCAACGAGTTCGAGCCGTCGACTAGTGGAACCTTAATAGGCGATTACTTCCGTCGTTGTAACATCTTTATATTAGATCTTATCATCGCGCATTCGTATTCCCGAAGATTATAACAGATAAACCGGCCAAGTGCGAGTCGGACTCGCACACACACACAATATTTAATAACACATATTAAAAAAAAACTTCAGATTTAAAAAACCCGTTTCTTGTATTGGGACCCCCTTTAATTTTTAACTTTCTGTACCTATTACGGTTCAAGATATACAGCCCGCTGACAGACAGACGCAAGGACGGACGGAGAGCGGAGGCTTAGTAATAGGGCTTCGTTTGGCACCGTTCGGGTTCGGAACCCTAAAAACACTAATAGAATAATATTCACACTCCTAAAAGCGTCCATACGGCTGTTAATAATACAAATGAATGTTCACAGTAAACGAAGGCATTGAAAACATAATGATCCATACGGGTCAGATCAGCGTGTGCGGGTACGAGGGCGTCCTGGGCTGGGACAGTTTATCGCTCCAGGTGTGCACCAACGCTAGGCCTGAGAGAGTGGACGGGAGGTGTCTCATCACTGCGCTGTTGGTGACTGCGGGCCCCCCCGAGCACACGCGGCATGTGTTGTTGCAACCGCTTATGCTGGGGTATGTATAACTCTTAGAATAATTATGACATTAATTCTACATTCTGTGTGTACCTTAACTTTATGACATTAATTCTACATTCGTGATGACCTTAACTCACACACTGATTAATAATTTGTTAAAAAAATCGTCTACAGTTACAATATTTGTAAATAGTGACAACCATGTATCTATCAAAATAATTCATTTATCTGACATATCTCGACTACTCGCTAGGGGTATCCCTCTGTGGGGTACAGACCTTGGCTTAGGGCGTCGCTGGGGGAAGGCATAGGCTCAGCGGCGCGGGCTTGCTCGAGCAAAGGTCGGAGGTATACCTAAGTCGGCGAAATCCTACTTATGAGGGAGGGAGTGTATCGGACGGCTAATTTGAAACGATTTGCGCGTAGAGTTTTATAATAGTTTTGAAATATTTCTAGAAAAATGAAAGAAGTAATTTAGTTGAAATTTGAAATTGTAGGTTTTTAAGGAGATGTTCTTCTATTCCAGTAACCCATTATTTTATTAAATTAAGTAAGATATTATATTGGTGAAAAAATCCTTTTAACGATTTCACATTGTTAGTATTTTAATTTCTCACGTTGGTAACCTAAAACGAAAATTCCTGTTAACAAACTATTTTTCTAAAGACCTTTTGCAGAAGTGTAATTAAGAAAACCTCTATTTTATCTTGATAGAATACACAAATACTCTATCAATAAAAAAAAATCCTCACTATGGATTTAGACAACATTTCCAAAATGATAAGTCTAAACTAATAAGTAATATTACACAGAGAAAAGATTTGATTTTTTGTATGTTTGTTTGTAACGGATAAACTCAAAAACTGGACAGATTTTAAAAATTATTTCACCTGTGGAATGCTATATTATCACCGAGTAACGTAGGCTATAATTTATAAATACTTCACGCGGGCGAAGCCGCTAGCGGAAGCTAGTAATTAATATGTTTTAAGTTAAATAATGTTTGATGAATATTAACTGTTTCGAAAATTACTGTCTTTGAGCCAAACAGCGCTCGGATGGCGTTAACGCTATTAATGTCTGTCTCAAATGGATTGATTAATTTGCTGTTTTACATAACCGTTAGCTGTTTTAGAAAACAGCTCCGTTGTGTAAAACAGCGGATTCGACAATCCATCTGCCACATCTACATAATAGTATAAAACATTTTAAAAGAATATGCAGCTTCTTGACCATCCTTGGCCATACGAAACTATAACTCTTTGAAGGGGCAACTACAATGCGTTTGTTATAACTGGTTCCGTGATGCGATTGGTAGCACTGTTCTGTCAGTCGCCATTTTGAACTCTATTAGTATTGAAACTAAGCTTGACAAGCACTGGTGCCAACATGACGGCAAGGGACAAGCTATAGTGAACTCTATTCTATTTTCTTGTAAATTTTGACGTTCCAACCTGCCTTTAAATGGCCTACTTGAAATAAATGATTTGACTTTGACTTAAGCATAGCATAATAAACCTACAACATTTGCACTGCTGGGACACAAACCTTCTCTCTGTGAGAGGGAGTGGGCCGTAATCCACACGGGCCCAGTGCGAGTTGGTGGCTGTTGCAAGTCTTAAAATTTTTGATTCTTGGACATACCGGTTTCCTCAAGATGTTTTCCTTTACCGTTTTGAGAGCAGTGGTGATGAAATGAATTACACGAATTAAACTGCCTGTCTGGTTTCGAACCTACGACAGGACTTCTGGGGAACTTCACAGTATATTTATTTTTGAGCACATGAGCAACTTACAATTGACTAAAGTTCTATACAAAATGTACATATTCGGCTCGACTGTTTTAAACATACATATAACATAGTACATACTCTCACGCCTTTTTCCCATGTAGGTACGGAGAAACTACAGTATACCACCTGCTACGTTCCTAACCTACTCCTTTGGCTTCGTTTACATTCATACATCTGTTCATACACACACGCCGGTTGCGAGTTCAACGCATCTGACCGTTCTGAAGAACATTACTAATAAGGTCACTATTTATGTCCTTTTAGGGCAACCCGTTCGTTTTTGTTAGTCGTCTTTCATTATCCTTCAACATGACCAGGCTATCTAAGAATATTCTTTTCAATTTATGTCACAACGTCTTCTTTTAAAATAATGTTATTATTTAAAGTGTTTAAATAATGTTTGCAGCATCGAAGGAGAAGCATTTTGGGAGGCGTGGCGGCGCGCGGAAGGCGGTCTGTCTGCGCGAGAGCCGAGAGTGGAGATCAGCGTTGAATTTGATGACATCACCTTGGACCTGAGGCCTTCCGAGCTGGCCGCCTTGAACCGGCTGCGGGATCAGTTTAAAGAGCTGTTGACGAAACGAAGGGTGATTATAATTTTGTATTCGTCAATAATATTTTAAAAACTAGATGAGGTCGATGTTTCCTGACTACTCTGAGAAGAAACACCGAAACAAACTCAGAGGTCACAGGTCACAGTCTCTAAGTCCAGACTTTATCTTGGTGAGATCATGTGGGGACCATGTAGATTAGTGTATGATATGATATTTTGAGGAAAAAACTACACAGATTTGAGTGGACCTGTCCAGTCAGTGCACACATTTATCAGTAATCGTGTAGGTCAGCTCATAGAATAAAAAGGAATAGCCGTTTTGCGCAGTTCATTTGCAGTTAATTTGGTATTTGCTGTCACTATTTGCAGCGCGTTCACACAGTGTGAATTTATTTATTACTAGCTGTTGCCCACGACTTCGTCTGCGATCCTGAATGAAAATTAGTCCCTGCTCAGGTCCTGTGCTACCTATCTCAAATTTCATCACAATCGGTTCATTAGTTTAAGCGTGAAAGGTAACAGACAGAGTTACTTTCGCATTTATAATATTAGTCTGGCTTCCCACTCATGCATAATCATCACGAATCGAACAGCAAACAGTTCAGAACTACCTCTGACCAAATTGATAAGTGGCCTAGCAAAGTTCAAAACTCAGATGCGGCTTAAAACTCAAACTCAAAGCATTTATTTCAATTAAACCATTTACAGGCACTTTTGAATTGTCAAGGAATCGGTCAATCAGAAAAATGCCCATTCCAAAGCGTAGTAGGTAGGTACCTATGGAGAAGAACGGGCAAGAAACTCCACGGACACTCTTTTAAATAAAAAAATCTTGCAAAATATTGGTTACATCATTCATGTTCAAATTATACATGTGAGACCAATGTAGAAAGACGTGCACGTTAGAAGCGTCCATAATAAAAAGATAAAACAAAGAACAATTCAAAACTAAAATAAATTAAAAATAAGCCATGGCAGCTAAGAGATGACCAGTCCCAACTGACGGCGCCCGTTCACGAACATGACGCATGGATTAGCACCATTCAGCTCAACCATTTTGAAGGGACCTAAATGATCCAACACACACGCCACCATCAGCGAAACATTAGAGTGAGCATGACATACTCACAGCCGCCAGGGCACATTCAAGTCAATGCAAGGCATATTACCCGGTAAATGATAACTCTTTAGTACATAATGCTCACACCTGTGCTATGCAATTATATAATACAAAGGAGATTGAGTTTATACAATGCAAAGATGGTCTTACAATCTTCAGCAGCTCCAACAGTATTTGCAAATGTTAATCAATTAGTTGTGGTTGTGGAGCAGGACCAGCATTGAGCCAAGCATTTTTATCAGCGATGTAATCTCCCAACTTATAATATGCCTGCCTGCATAGTGTGCGTTTTATACAAGATTTGAATTCATTCAGTTGAAGTATGTGGGGAGGAATTTTATTGTAACATTTTAAAGAGTACCCCATGAAAGATGAATCTACTTTAGCCAGTCTGAAACCTGGATAAACTAATAGGTCTCTATTTCTTGTACTATCATTATGTCTGTCACCTTTTTTGCTAAAAAGATGTAAATTCTTTCTTACGTACATAATGTTTTCATAGATATATTGACAAGGTACCGTCATGATGTTAATATCCTTAAACAGTTTCCTTAGAGAATCGCGCGCGGAGATAATATATGGCTCTGATCGCTCTTTTCTGAAGAATAAAAATAGACTCGTTGTTTGCAGCCCGTCCCCACAGTAAAATACCGTAAGACATGATACTATGAAAGTAACAAAAATAGACTAGCCTCGCGATATCTACATCAGTAAATTGACGGATTTTTCTGACACCATATGCTGCTGAACTTAGCCGTCCTGCAAGAGATGTTAAATGAGGACCCCATTGTAGCCTCGAGACGAGCGTGATCCCCAGAAAAACAGTTTTATCGACGAATTCAAGTTTCTCTTGTTTCAATACTATTTCACAATCACTACTTTTGATATTTGGTAAAGAAAATTTTATGCACTTTTTTTTTTCCATTTAATACTAAATTATTAGCAGTGAACCAATTTTGGACCTGCAGTAGGGCGTTATTTACGTCGTCAAAATTTGTAGCACGTCTATCTACCTTAAAAATTTAAGAAATATCGTCAGCAAATAACACCATTTGTGGTTGATTTTTTAATAAATGCATGAAGTTTTTAGTAACTTTTATTGTCTATGGCTTACAAATATTCTTGCCAGTGTGGGAAAAATATTAGCAATCGACTAAGTGCCGTAATTTACGCAAAAATAATATTTGAATGGTGTATCCAATTGGCAATGCGCGCCATCCCCCGGAGGGGACTTCGGTGCTTGACGGAATGGCTCAGAAACCGACCCCTCCGGGCGAACGCGGTCCTTAAAAGGTTAATAAAAATTATGTTTATTTATCTCCACAAATTACATTCTTATACTAGTTACCTATACTAATATATAAAACTGAAGAGTTTGTTTGTTTGTTTGCTTGAACGCGCTAATCTCAGGAACTACTGGTCCAATTTGAAAAATTATTTCAATGTTAGATAGCCTATTTGTCGAGGAAGGCTATAGGCTATATATCATCTAAGATCAATAGGAGTGGAGCACCAATGAAGAATGTTTCTAAATCGCGGTTTTTTTTTTCCTTTTGAGAGCTTCCGCTGCGTGCGCTGCGTAAACGGGTAAAGTTTCGCAAAAATCATGTACAACAGAATTATTTCCCTTTAAAAGTTCTAAAAAAAAAAGTCCAGGACAGCATATGTCTATCTTTTAAGATTGGCTCACTATAACATTTTTTATGCTAACCAAATTTGTTCTAAAATAATGCATTATTTGCGAAGGTGTTTTTATAAACATGATATTAATCCTTATCCAAATAAATACGTTATTCATCACAAGTATTTAATTTAAAACAAAATTGCCCTTAACATCATTCTATTTCAATGAATATCTTAAGAGATATCGCAGTTTTAAAATAACATCGCAGCAAAATAATGATCAAGTACTGCGCGCGCATTTATGATGTGCAAAGCTTCGCACATCTTAAATGCGCGGGCAGTTATGAGGAGGAAGAGCGGTGGCCCCAGTCTCGCTCACCTTCTATGTAAACGAAGTCGCGGGTTAAAGTTAGCATTTGCCCAATGTAACTATTCCAAGCGGACGAAGTCGCGGGCAGAAGCTAGTAAATAATAAAACCAGTACCACCACAACACAATCAGTAGAACCATTACAATTTTAACTACTTAAGACGTGCGTCGCCTGTCTGTGGGTTCAGTCAGTCAGTCAGACAGATCGAATACGATACGCACACAAGCAGTTACTAACTGCGTTACGCGCACTTTATATTATACCTACTCTTATTAATGTTTATGAACTGTGTTTAGTTATAGTAATGTCGTCATTAAATTCATTGTGTTATACTTAATGAACATTTCATTTCAACTACTATAGAACCTATAACACATCCTAACAAAAGTTCTATATTGGTGACCCTGCTTTAATAAAATTAGTAATTGTAACAATTACAACTCAGCACATTAGCCGTTAGTGTGTATGTTGAGCACTCAGATGTCAGTGCTTGCAGTAGCGTCAGGGATCGGGTTGCCTCCTTCCCTTAAATATAGCGAAGGGGGTAATGGCTATTATGCTCGTGAACGGGTGCTGCTTGTGGTGACTGGTCGTCTGGCTGACCATGGTTTTGTTACTGTTACTACTAATTAACTATTTATTTATTTTACTTCGAAGGTCCTAGTTTATCATTTTTGATTTCAAGTAACAGCTATATGAACATAATTCAGCATTGCATATGTAAACGGGCCGCCCTTAATGCCTGGAGGCTTTTATTTAGGTATTAAGTTCTGTTTACGTTTTTATCAGGTGAATTTATTCCGAAAGGTTTATTTTTATAATAAATTAATAATAAGCTTACATATCTCCATGTTTTGTCAAAAGCCGTTCGAAGCAGGAGCGGGTTGCTAGTATTATTAAAAACACAATATTTTTCCCCCTTTTTGCCTTTCATCCGTAGTTTATTAGTAATAACACCGGTATGGTCTTTTCCCAGCGTTCGGTCTCCGTGACATCCCGGCCCCGTTGGGCGGCAACTACATACAAGAAGAACCTGTTAGACGTCAGCACAGACCGAGACCTTGACCTTAATATCGTCGAGACAAAATCATCACAACAAAAGTTGCAACAACCATCAAAGCCATCGCCCTCATTCGCGGCAGAAATCGACGATTCTGACCACTTCTATAAGGACGACCTCAGGTACAGGCACATCCAAAATATGTTCGTCACCTTAAGGGCTATTTTTGTCTGATCATTAGCATTATATATTGCGTCGTAATATCAATACCGCAGAATGACATTTAGCCATCTTATCTACATGTCAGATCCCAGAATAAAAAATGTGACGCTGACAGACTATGCCAAAAAAATAAAGATTTCTATTTCATAAAAAGGTTTTAGGTTGATGTCAACTCGACATTGGTCAAAGGTGTAAGTATGCTATTTTGAATTTTACCATTAACTAATTAATAGTTTTCTATGCAATAGTCTGCTCAGTGCCGTAGCTTCAATAAATTCTGTCTCCTGTCTTGACAAAGGAAAAAAAAAACTGCCGAAGATATGAAAGAATTGACAACTCGTTACATGTCAATTGATGTAATGCGTCAATTGGCAAGTAACGAGTTGTCGTTTTTGACGTCTCCATTTGCATCGTGTAACACAAGCAAGGTTCGAAGAACGCTTAAGGTTTTCGTAAGTCGACTGTACGACATACTCGCGTCTTTTTCCGTGGGGTTGGCTAGTTATGTTAAATTAACCTAGAAGCCTGTTCTCAGAAGCCAAAATAATGTGTGATGTGAATGTGGCCATCTTTCATTAGTTGGGATAGAGAGCAAACTTGGCGTGATAGTGGCTGGCAAAGCACTGCACCGTCTAAGGATGGTTTTTGGAAATTTTTCTTACTAGGTTAGGTTAGTAGACAGCTGTGATCAAACGGTTTCACGAAAACAAACTGTGCGGACTCGATGCGTTTACTTAATTTTATTATTAATATGGGGCTTTATAGACTCAACTTACGAACTTAAAACTGAGTGGTGTATTACCCCTGCCTACGAATACTACACGCGTGAAATCGTCTGTTACTTAACTGCTATTAAACAGCAGTAAGTTGCTATTTCGAAAGTTTATTTATAAAACATCCCGACGCTTATCAAAGTCGAATTGCTTTATGTTCAAACGTGTTAAATACTATTATTTGAAATAAGAAATAATATAGACCATCTAGGTTACCATACCATTATGTTGTTGATTTGTGAGTAGGTAAAAGACAGAAAAAAAAATGTATTTTTTTATGAATCTCTGCATTCGATCCAAAAGAAGAATTTTTGATACAAATGAGTTTAATTTTATAGCAATAATAAACACTACGGATTACAGGAGCGGTGCATTCAAGATTCTGAGCGGAGGTCAGTTGCCGATGGCGTACCAGGTGATGCTATGTGGTAACGCGGTTTCGTGGCGCTACCCGCACCCGAGAGCCATCACCAGGATCGTCGCGTTTCCCTTGCCTGGACAGGTCATTATGAACTATACGTACTTTACGTATTTATAAAATTCTTCACAACGCATATACAACTCAAACTAGCTAAGTCAAATCTTGAAATCATCAAATCAAATTGTGTTTTAAATCTATTTTAGAATGTTGTACGCGCTTATAAATGTCGAAGTCGACAGCCATGCATATGCTTAATATTGAACTTGGCTCCCATTTTCACAGTTATGTTTTTGATGGGATATATAATTACTTGACAAGATCATTTGGATATAAAAAAAAAAATCTTGGTATTCCTACCATTATTTGTACACACAGTTCCACACGGAATGGAATCTTTAAAAACAAATAAAACTAAACGTCCGCGTCGACTTACTTTGTTTTCTTACCGAGCTGGTTCAAACCGGTTTGGCCTCTAGCGGGCCCCCCGCTCGCCTTGTCGGTGACACTGCACGCATACATAGCTGTGCGTGTAGTAGTGTTCCCGCTAACGGCGTTAGTATGAAGCTTATCGTCTGCTACGTAATTAGTCATGTGCTTCAAACTGAGTAACATTGCACAAAAATAATTGCTGCGAAACGACTTTTATTTTTGGTGTGAAAAATCGCTGTTTACAGTAGCGCCCAATTTAAGGCAAGAAAATAATTGTACTTATGGGTGCATGCGACGGTACAGGGATCGTGAGGGTATTACAAGTTAAGTTATAGCATTACCAGAGCGGGAGAAGTTATTTGATATTTTCCCACCCAAAAAAAAAAAAAAAAAGTCACGTCATAGGGGTAATTCCCGTATTTTTTTAAGAACGTTCGCATTCTAATCTCAGTCTCAATCTAAAATCTAAATCTAAATCTAATCAAATAATTTATTTCAATTAGGCACATAAAAGGCACTTTTGAACGTCATCATTTACAAAAATAGAAATGATTCTAGTCGCCCCTTCCAAAAGGTAGTTTTCGTATGGAGAAGAATGGGCAAGAAACTCCACCGTTACTCTTTTAAAATGTTTTACAACATTTTGAACACATTAATTATATAATTATATGTGAAGACGATGCACCTGGAATAAGATTACTATACCACAATAGGTAAAATTAATTAAAAATTTAGCAATGACAGATAAATTAATCATGTGATAGATACACACGGCTGCACATCAAGCTATACATTTCCAGTTTATGCTGATCTCGCATTGTAAAGGATTTCCGTACAATGCGAGGTCAGCTTATACTGGAAATGTATAGCTTGATGTGTAGCCGTGCGTACATGGTGCTCACATATTTACAAACATTGTAAAAGTATACGATATTCCTAAAATTTTAACGTTCAAGAAGTGCTGTGATTCTCAGCCTAATTTGAATAAATGTCTTTTGATTTGAAAACTTCTGTTTCCTTGTGAATGCTTAGAACAAGGAGATTGACTGCGTGTTGGAGCTGTACAGCTCGTTGCTAGGCCGCTGGGAGCCGCACACGTACTTCAAGCTGCCCGTCGGCGAGCCGCGGGAACTCCAGCTTTTTGTCATTCCGCCAGGTAAGAAAGTGGCTCGGGTGATAGAACAGTTGTGTGGAAATCTGTTCTTAGGAAAATGTCGCGAGGAAAATTTTGAGTACGAATGTGGAGGGCTATAAGTGTAGGGGAAGACTATAGAAACGATGAATGGACTTCGTGAAATATGAAATAGCTGGCCCGGTGACTACCGAGGTGACGAGTAATATTGAAGTACGAAAGACGAAATGTTGCACCGACCCAAAATTAATTGGGATAAGGGCACACGCCTCCTTTGCGAGCGAGGAGGCCAGGTAAAGAATGCCATGGTCAAATTAATTAATTAGAGAAAGTTCACAGGGGTTACATTCGGTCAGAGAAGTTTCATCAGTTAATTTAGTTTTTAGCCACCCATAGCTGGACAAGGATCTTTTGGCGAGTGATCAAAATCACATTTAACGCCATCTGGTTTTTCAATAAATTTCACATAACCATTGCTCTAAATGTTTACCAACAGCGCTATCCTGTTAACGTCATTCGAGCGCCAAAGGATCCTTGAAGCAGTCATCATCTGCCTTTTCCCAACTTTGTCAGGATCGGTTTAAGCGCTATATGACACTGACGATTGACCAGCGTGTTACCGGCGAGACGATTATTTAACACGCTCGCTGCGTGTGCGTAGCTAGGACGCCACGTGCGCGCAACGTGTTCGCCGCGTTTTCGGAACGAGAGCAATTGACGTGAGTGTACAAGAGATAGCGAGACAAGCGAGTGTAAAATATTGTGAAAACGCAGAGAACACGTCGCGTGAACGCGGCTAGCTCGCTTCCCTCTCATGGAGAGCACGTTTTCAAATCACCTCGCTGGAAAAACGCTGACAAAAGCCAGTGTGATAACTTTCTAACCGGATGTAGCTGAATATCAGTATTTCACAGGAAGCGACTGCCTATCTGACCTTCACAACCCAGTTACTGGGTAATCCTTGCAGTGCATATTTGAATTTATAATGTGTGAACAGAGGCGGTGTTTGCGGTACTGTGGCGATTCCGCGTGTGCTTGGACCCCGAGCCGGTGCCACCGCCGTATGAGTTCGTCATGAAAAAGTTCTTGCCAAAACTGGATTCGTCGGTAAGTTTATTACCACACCTAATTCACAGCTAGAGACACGGGCATTTGACCGGAACCACTTTCTTTGATTTGGGAAAATTCAACAGATATGTTTTATGAACGTTCTATTGTTATTAGTGTATTTAAAACAGAATGAAACATAATTGTTTTATTCGTATTTAGGCTTTATGTATGTATTTGTATAATTATAATTTTAGATAATCATATTTTCAGAAAGTACTCCATAAGACCTTTCATTAGATACCAAACACGATACAGGGTGGCAGGGACATCGACGCGAAAACTGTTACCAAGGATTCAGTACATGATTCTGCACCTAAAAATCTGCTGTTTCATAGAAAAGTTGAAATGTATGGAACAGCAGATTTTTTTAAATAACCGACGAAAAATTTCAACGCAGGGGGTTCAGAATCATGTACTGAATCCCATGGTAACAGTTTTCGCGTTGATGTCCCTGCTACCCTGTATTATGTTAATCAATTTTTTTATTTTATTTAGCGCTACTTCTGCGTGTATCAGAAAGGTTTGGTCATATTTAAGGATGTGGTACCGATTATCAAATTATTCAACTTTCTCCACGGGACCGACATCATAATCGTGTAGAGAAATAATCAGTCGTCCCATACATTTGGGTCGAGTAGGTATTGAAGTTTTGTTGAAGAGAGAAGAAATTTCTGTGTGATACACGCTGTATAAGCCGCCATGCACAGACGAGGTTAATGTTTGTCAAACTACGACAAGTAGTTATGAGAGAAAATAAATACTGGCATAAGACTGTTAAAATCACAAACCTTTGGCTTTGCCGTAGTCGGTAGGATGGAACTTGTATGTTGCAATATAATTATCGCACCGGCTGCATGTAAATATTTTTGCGGGTGGTGATGCATTCTGCATCCAAGCCTGGCTCTGTTTTTGCCGGATCAAAACAATATTTTCACATTTTACTTGTCATGGACACGCTTGATTCCATAACATTTAACTTACAGGTGACTGAGGAGCCACCAGAGGCCCAGAAGGTGAACCTCACGTCGGAAGTGACAGCGGAGCAGCTGTCGGGCGTGCTGCGCGTGGACTCGTACTTCTCGCCGCGCCTGTTGCCGCGCAACAACGCCGTGGTGCGCGTCGCCACTCTAAACGTGCACGTGCACAACTCGCTGCCTACTTTCACCAGGTAACTTACAATGAGATCTACAAAGCGTACTTAGACTTTACTTTACCTATACTTGGACTTTTAAGCATATTCAGTAACTTGACGGCTGCTGGGATACCAGTTTCCGAAAAAAAAGGTGTGTACTTCTATGCATAGTTTTAAATGAATTTCATAAAAAACGTTTAAAACACAATAAATTCGTTTATAACTTAAACAATGAGTAATTACTAATTACCAATTTCACGTCTTTGAAAAGTCAATGAACTGTAAATAATAAAAGTAAATAAATAACTCATGACCACGTAAAGTTAAAAATTAAAACTTTGTATGAGAAACTAATTTTTTTTAATTTATTCAAATTCAACTACTTTTACCAATAATTATTTTCGCAAATCCGTTCACTAGCCCATACTATACGCCCGATATAACTTGGCAGGTCTGAACATAAGCACTGCGACCTAACACGCATGTTCTCTCTCTCACACTCGCCTCATGACACCATTTGGTTCCTAAAATATGTTATTGCGCAGCCTTCTGCGCGAAGTTTGGAACTGCCAAGTTATATCCGCCGTATTGTATTAATATTATAAATGGGAAAGGAACTCTGTCTGTTATAACGGCTAAACAAATTTGAATGAAATTTGGCACACTGATAGACCAGATCAAATCCGTTGAGCCGTTAAGGCGTGAAAAGGTAAACAAACAGAATTACTTTCGCATTTACAATATTGGTATGGATAATTTCTAATTTTTTTGAAGTGAAAACTTCTTTAGGTGCGTTGCGCATTTTTTAGATGGAACTAAACCATTGATTTCGTGACACTGTTACGACACCAGCTTTTGCCCACTAACCCTTGGAACGTGGATCCACGCGAGACACAATGGTTTTTTAATTGTTTCTGTAATTACGGCATTCGAGAGGTTAAAAAGACATCAAAGCGTTGATTACCGCGGTGCCGATTTTTTTTCAAGTTTTCACTTCTGTCGGCACTCCCGGAGTGCCAATGTTTTTTTTACATATTCTGTTTGTTTCTCAGCAACGCGACGTACATAGAAGGCTACTATGTGTCCACGCCGCTGAAGCGAACTCACCGCGTGCTCACACTCACCGCGCGCAGTACTGCGGCACATGCGTTGTTTGGCTCGCCCGCTGGGAAAGTACTCCTTGTGGATACTAATCTATCGTGAGTGAATTATCACTATAGTCTATTTTAGGGTTCTGTAACCAAATGGCACAAACGGAATCCTTTTAATTTCGTCAAGCCCGTCTGTCCGGAAGTCACGCAGCTCGGATAGTATGTTCACAATATCGATGAAAATTGATAAGGTGTATTTTGTGTAAAATGATTAGTGGTTGCGTATCTTGTTTGGTATCGTATGGGGCGTGTGCGGTGTTGTTGGATCCCATGATTAAAACGATTATGATTATTCTAAGTGACTTTTTCATATATGTAATAGTTTTGAGATATGGAATATTTTCGGTTCCAACGGCAGTACTTCCTTTGTTTTTGACTGCACGGGCCCACCTAATATTAAGTGATCGCAACCACCTATGCATATCTGTAATATCAGAGTCAGTGAAGATGTGCTGCACTCCCACAGAACAACCTGAAATGTCTCATGAGTCTGTAAACACTAACATCACCTTTCACAGTGAATAAGCTATACCTTACTCTAGCTGATAATGACGCGCACTCACTGTGTATCTTATGCATTTACCCTTGCTATGCCTTACCCTTGACTTCATTGATCTAAAGTTGTGTACTATGAAAGCTGGCAACGTCACAAATAGCTGTTAAATACTTACTTGTTTTGATTAGTTAATTAATATTACTGTATGAAAATGAGAAATATCGCTCTGCAGTGCACTAAAATATTGGTTATGAATATTGCAATGACTAATTTCGTGACAGTGATACTCAGTTTTAGATGTAAAAAAACTTTTGGAGACCTTCCAAATGCTTTTTACAGCTCAAATTGTTGTTACACCAAATCCAGTGTTTTTATTGTAATTCTTATTCAATATTTTGGTGCAACATCGATCGATATTTCATATTTCCACACAGTAATATTGACAAATGAATAAAAACAGCGAAATATTTGATAGCTATTTGCGACGTTGCCAATTTTCAGAATGCATAGTCATAACATCGTTTTTCATTGTCCTCAGTTGCGACATGGTAGATTGCTCAACGGGGACTATGGAGGAGATGATCGAAGAGTTTCGTCTGCAGAGCGGCATATCAGCCAAAGAGTCGTTGACCGCGCGCTCTCGTGTCGTGACCACCGGCATACAAATGGCGATACAGGTGTCGAAGTTACAGACCTTGCGTTCTCTTGTCACCGACTGGAACATTGCCTTTGACGAGGTCAGTTCTTAGTTACCTTGTGAATCTAGCGTAGGTTTTTTCGAACGTATTGGTCGAATAAAAAGAGTGAATTATAGAATGACGGCTGATAGGGGAGAGTGGAAGAAAAACTGTGTTGAGCCGACCCCAAGTAATATGAGACAAGGGTCTGAAGAAGAAGAAGCAACCCGGAGTCTGGAATTGTGCCCTGTTGATGGCAATAGGCTCGCCCCTATTACATGGGACTTCAAGAAAACTGGCGAAATGTGGGTGTACTATAGGTGCACCTCTGCCTGACCCTTCGGGAAATGCAGACATAATGACGTTAAATATACGTATTTCCTTTCTTTGCAGTACATCCGCGAACCACCGTTGATATACGAAACGAAGGAACTTGACTCCACTGACAAGCGTGCGCATAAGGTAGCGCAGGCGGCCGCCCGCGCGTTAGAGGGCCGCGTGTCGCTGTGGATACACAACAGCTGCTCCAGCGCCGTGCGCTTGGGCCAGGAGGGCACGGACGAGGTGGTGCTGCTGAGGTCCGGGAGCCGCCTCGCCTACAGGTGAGGCTACTCATTAGGAATATTATATCTATAAAAACATCATGTACGTAAGAAAGAATTTACATCTTTTTAGAAAAAGAGGTGATAAGCTAAAGTAGATTCATCTTTCATGGGGTACTGCTTAAAATGTTACAATAAAATTCCTCCCCACATACTTCAACTGAATGAGACGAAATTCAAATCTTGTATAAAACGCACACTATGCAGGCAGGCATATTATAAGTTGGGCGATTACATCGCTGATAAAAATGCTTGACTCAATGCTGATCCCGCTCAACCACAACTAATTGATTAACATTTACAAATACTATTATAGCTGCTAAAGATTGTAAGACCATCTTTGCATTGTATAAACTCAATCTCCTTTGTATTATACAGGGCGTCCCAAAGTTATGGGACATGAAGGGAAAGTACCTTAAATATCGTAGATAGGGTATTTTGCTGAAAGAAGACATTATGTTATTTTTAAAAGTTAGTAATTCTGCATTCAAAGATTTTCTAAAAATTACTTGCCTCGTCTGGGAATCGAACCGACTTAAATGTAAAAAAAACACCCCTATTTTTATGATGCCAATCGAAAGAATGGCCAAAAAATAATAACTCTTCTTAAGTAACATAGTATTTTAAAAGAAAGGAACAGCGTGAAATTAATCATTTTAATCAAATTAAAAACATACATGAAACTGCCGTAGTCAATTAAGTGGGTATTTTTTTTGTAAATTAATTAATTAAATGCTCAAAATGTGATCCCTCTTGTCTTACGCAAATCGCCAATCTTTTAATGAGTCCGCTGCCTGTTGATTTTCTTATCATTTTATGGTGAATACTCGATATGATATGGCACAATTCTGTTTGTAACTCGCCCGTTCTCGTATCGTTTTTTGTGTAGCAAAATAAGAAATCTAATGTTGTAAGGTCCGGGGATCTGGCCGGCCATCTAATCGGTCCATTCGTACCAATCCATGTCCCATAATTTTGGGACGATATTAGATTTCTTCTTTTGGGGATACGTGAAAGATATGCTATACAAAAAACGATACGAGAACGGGCGAGTTACAAACAGAATTGTGATAAGAAAATCAACAGGCAGCGGACTCATTAAAAGATTGGCGATTTGCGTAAGACAAGAGGGATCACATTTTGAGCATTTAATTAATTAATTTACAAAAAAAATACCCACTTAATTGACTACGGCAGTTTCATGTATGTTTTTAATTTGATTAAAATGATTAATTTCACGCTGTTCCTTTCTTTTAAAATACTATGTTACTTAAGAAGAGTTATTATTTTTTGGCCATTCTTTCGATTGGCATCATAAAAATAGGGGTGTTTTTTTTTACATTTAAGTCGGTTCGATTCCCAGACGAGGCAAGTAATTTTTAGAAAATCTTTGAATGCAGAATTACTAACTTTTAAAAATAACATAATGTCTTCTTTCAGCAAAATACCCTATCTACGATATTTAAGGTACTTTCCCTTCATGTCCCATAACTTTGGGACGCCCTGTATAATTGCTTAGCACAGGTGTGAGCACTATGTACTAAAGAGTTACCATTTACCGGGTAATATGTCTTGCATTGACTTGAATGTTCTCTGGCGGCTGTGAGTATGTCATGCTCACTCAAATGTTTCGCTGATGGTGGCGTGTGTGTTGGATCATTTAGCTCCCTTCAAAATGGTTGAGCTGAATGGTGCTAATCCATGCGTCATATTCGTGAACAGGCGCCGTCAGTTGGGACTGGTCAAACAACCGTTAAAACATTTAGACACACTTGCACCACAACTCACTAAATGCTTTTAACAGTAAACGTATTTAAAACATCGTTCTGTTCCTGTCAATCATTTGAAAATGATAGAGAAAGAATGATGTTTTAAGGTCTAAACCATATTACAAAGAAACAATTACAAATACATTAAAATTGATTTATTTGCAAATCGATTTATGTAGGTATTTCTAAATATTTGTTCGCATTACAGATGGCACTACCCAACGGCTCAAAAGAGAATGCGATTTGCTCTCAGCAGCCCCACAGCTGTTTGGAAGTGGTCCCCCAGTAAGTATTAGTTATTAATACCTGGGCCGGTATTATGAAGTATTAACATCTTCATGATTCCGTTGCGTAAAAGGTATTCTGCTCTCGGTTATGTATAGCTTCGTCTCTCTTTGACACTGGATAAATCTGACCCTGGATTTCCTAATTAAATGCTTCAATAATTAACCGTTGCTAAGGAATAACGTTATTCAATATGTACAATTTTTTTTACCGCCGGCCGATTAAGAGGGGTGTTATAAGTTTAACGTGTGTGTATCTGTGTGTCTGCGGGATCGTAGCTCTCAAAGGCTGAACCGATTTCGTATATTTTTTTTTTTGTGACTTGCACGAGTGTTCTTAGCTATCATTCAAGAAAATCAGTTCAGTCGTTAAGATTATAACTAGAAAAAATTCTAGTTGATAATTGGATGTGAGCAACTTCCACGGGTCTGATCAAAGAAATTTGGTATTCTGCTACTTCAGTGATATTAGAACTTAGTAAAAACAGATGCCGCAGCATTACCTAGAATTTGCAGGATACCCAACTCTCTCACCAACTTACAGCCGTGTTTGGGCTCATTGGAATGGTCTCAATAAATAGGTTATAGATGGTCAGAGTTAGATGATGTAGTAGGAAAGAGAAATGAGGATAAATGCTTCACTGTGGGAAAAATACGTACAGCTGCGCAGATTTCGGTGACGCACGTGTCGATCGTAGCGTGTCTACTTACAAGTAATATATGAAGTTTAACAAGCAGGAAATAAAGGGTAAAAAATAATATGTATTAAGGCTTTTAATATAAGTTGTAGGTAATACTTTGATCCAAGCGTCGTCGCGTCGGGAGACGGCTAATGAAAACGCCAAACAGACTGGGCTTATACGTAGCAACAATAAATATATAATAATATCATTCGTATAATAGTCCAATCATTTATATAATAAAATAAATAAGCTATGCACCATTGCTCCCATGTGCCTAAATGGATGTAGGACCAGGGTCACAGAGTGGCTATTGTCACTCAGTTACGATAAGACTGAAGATTTACTACATGTATAAATCGCTTAACCTGATGTATTTAATAGAGTCATATATTTATAATTATACTAGCTGCCCGCCCCGGTTTCACACGGGTAGCACTTAGTACTTTTCTTAACTACCTACCCTACCTACCCTACCTATCCTATCTCTCAAGTTGGATCGAACTGCACATGGTGTGCAAATTTTATTATAATCGGTTAAGTGGTTTAGGAGTCCATTGAGGACAAACATTGTGACACGAGATTTATATATATTAAGATTTACACAGACTGACATAAACACTAGTTCTCACCATACTTTTCTCTTTTTTTAATACATACACACCCCCACGTAGGTACATTAATGCGCCACATCATATATTTATGCATCTACTAGTGAGTAGTTGTCTGAATAATAGAATAATATACTGTGCTCGTTCTAAATACTGATAAATGTTCATATTATAGGCGAGGACGCTGGCACCCTAAACACAAGTTAAATCTTACTTTGGGTGCCAGAGTTCATCTAAACACTCTTTCCTTTTTTTAACGCTGCATAGTTTTTAGTTTGTGTTTTTGTACAACTGAATGGTAATAAATTATTATTATTTATTATATACTATTGTAGAAAACATTGCTGCTGTTAACCTACATACTTTCTGATTATTTTCTTTATTAAAACGTTACCTTACCAGAATTCACACAACACTCTTCTGTTCGAAGGAGCCTCCATTTTCGATGGAGGACCTTTTCAACTTGTTCCTCCACCTTCTTAAGTCAAAACAGCCAATTAGCCGTTTATTAAGTACCAAAGAAAGAACAACTGTTTATTCTGCACAAACATAAACTCACGCCTTTGTCCTATGGAGGTAGGCATAAACTACAGAACGCCGCCTGCAACGATCCGTAAATAATCCCTTTGCTTTGTTTACGTTCATCCATCTGGACATACACGCACGCTGGTTGCTCGCACAGCGCACCTGCTCTTTCTTAAAAACATCACCAATATGGTCACTATACGTCCTGTTAGGGCGACCCGTCCCGGCGGCGTAAATATAAAGGCGGATGCAACACAGACAGTAGCTGTTCTGTAACGCGGCCGCGTCCGTATGAATAAAGTATTACAAACAACATTACACCACAGACATTTGAAAACTGACTTCAATGTGATCGGCTTTGAAAGACATTATTTCAACAAAGACGATTCCAATACAGCTTATAACTCGCTATCTACACTGCAGGTGTCTAACTTGCTTGCGACGTAGCGCACCTTGCGCTAATACTAAATAGTCCGCCTTTGTACCTTTTTGTGTGTGAAAAGTTGAAATAAATAAATAATAGCCTGCCTAGTGCGAGCAACTTGGAAGTAGCGCTTGCTCGGCTCGTGCGCGGTTGGTCACAGTTCTAACCTAACCCATTTCACCCCGTTCACAATTTATCGACGGTATAATACTATGGGTGTCTGCGTTGAATCCGCCTTTTCATTGTCTATTACAAACAAATGCGGCTGCATTACGAACCGTTGCGTTACAGCTGGGTTCGGACGGACTATTTATGTTTTAAGCCATTTGCAAGATAATGCAGCACAGACTATAGGTGTCTGTGTTGCATCCGCCTTTGTATTTACGCGACCCGACGTTTCAACACACATCTGCCTTGTAATTTATACCTTTTTATCAGCCGTTCATCTAGTAACAAATACCTACTATTTTTCAGGTGTACCATTCATCGCAGGGTTCTATCGGCTGAAGTTCGTGGCCCAGGACACGGAGAACAACGACCAGTTCCCCATGGGCTCGGTCCTATACGTGAGGGTCAAGGAGCTGGGCTCCACTCGGCACATGCATCTGTCTGGCAGGCTTTTGCTAGGCAACATGCTGAGGGAATCCCTACTGTATAAGGTCAGAGAAAACGATAACTTTGTTGATACAATGACATGTTCGGAAAAACGGTGTCAACGATGTGACTACTTGCACATTCATAATCGTACAGTTATCCCCAGGAAAATATGCGCTGTGGGAATCGGAAATACGAATGCGCAATGATGAGATCTAATGAGATGTTACAACGACGGAAGTAATCGCCTATTTTGTATTACCTCGTTTACAAAATTATAGATTGACAACACTATGCAATTACAAAAATCTTTTCAATACTTTTAGTGACAAATGACGACCTGATACTGGAGTAGGCAACCCGACAGAGAGTAAACTTTATAGTAACGCACAATGACAGGTGCACTACCACATATTCCGGTAGTACAAAATTCAAAAATTCAAAAGTCATTTATTCAAACTAGGCTGAGAAGCAGCACTTTTCGAACGTCAAAATTAAATAAGACAGTCCCCCAAAAACGCCCACCCTTCACCACTTCCTAGTGCCTTTAGTTGGGAAGAAGAAGTGGCGCAACGAACTCCCCAGCAGCACAGCTGTCTGTTCAAGTTAGAAAAATAAAATGATTCTATACAATAGTATGCAAAATTATTATGCAACACAAAACATTATTTTAATTATAAATTACTGGCCATATGTCAGCTAGCACACGCCAATATACCAACCAAAAACATCGAGAACTATACTCAAGCAGAATTTACAAAACATAGAAGCAAGGTCACTGGGCGTTCCTCTATGACGCCACGTTCGTGCTAATTCGGAAACACGATGATTCCCGAATTGCATGCTTTTCGTTGGAAATCTATTCGGAAGAACGATTTCAACGATTTGACTACTTGCTCACTCATTACGCGGCCATTAATATCCAACAACGTGTTTTAGAAAAAGTTCGGCTTCTGTCCTTTCGAACGCCCGAGGGATGTTTGTTTATTATTTAGTTGAATTAATTGGAAAAATAAAGTTATAGTGTTAGACACTGTTACTAGCTAGACCATCGATGTCAATATCGCTGCAAACAAGGAATTTAAGAACAATCAGAAATGGCGTGTATCTTTATGTACCTACATCGGGTCCACGTTGGTCATCTCTTTCAAATATGCCTATGTGTCAGTCTCTGTCAAACTCCATGATCATATTTATGATCACTATACAAGCTGGATTTTTGAGACGGGGCCGTAAAGGCAGGTACAGTCACGAGCACTAATATGTATTCAATTATCAACTTTTAGAGTTATTTTCTCCTACTGTATTTATTGTAATTGTATGTTGTTAGGAATATATAGTATTTTGGAACCTACAGTCCCACACTACATAGGGCATATGTCAATTTGCAATCGTTATTCCACGAGAAAATTATTTTGTTTTTCTAAGTGTATGCATGTTTTTGCTCGTGACTGTACCTTAATCGTTGTAGCTACAGGAAAACAGTCTTAAGAGACCGTCCTTAATTTTTGGAACGAAGTTCTTTAACGCGGCTTGTAAACTTTCGGAAATCGTCACGCTAAAAAGTGTTAATACTTGCGACTGTCTTCTTCTAATTCAAAGAGAAAGAAAGAAAGAGGGAGAGAGAACGCCGACAGAAAAAACAAAAGAAAAGAGTAAAGTGATTACAGTGTCGTGGGATAAAATTGTACATATCGACCCGAGTACACTGCATGAGAGAGAGAGAAAAAGTGTGAATTTGGTCAAAATGAAAATCTAAGATGCCGCCGGCTCTGAAAATTTTAAATGTTTTCGTCATGGGCGTCGTTTTCTTGGTTTTACATTTCGACCCCACTATCGCCTTTAACACCCTCAGGTGTTAAAGGCGACAGTGGGGTCGAAATGTAAATCCAATACAATGAAAATTTTCAAAATTCTAAATATTTTATTTCACATAAACCTACAAGGGCACTTATGAAACGTCAGAAGGTAGGTGCACGGTTCCAATTGGTCGCTTCCTATGGAAAAGAGCCGGCAAGAAACTCACTTTTCCTCGAAAGTGAGTTTCTTGCCGGCTCTTTGTTAAAGCTGATAATGGAGTCGAAATTTAAATCCAAGATGGTGGCTGCTAAAATTTTCAAATTTTTCGTCATGAGTGTCGTTTTCATAGTTTTCGAGGGTGCTAAAGCCGATAGTGAGGTCAAAATCTAAATCCAAGATGGCGGCTGCAAACATTTTGTTTTTATTTTAAATCATACGTGAGAAAGAACTTCGTTCCTAACGGGGGTTCCCCTACCGCACACGTTTTTGACACATGTTGATTTGCATTCACAGATTTTGAAAAAATTGTGCAGTCAGCAAAAAAATGGTCAGTTTTCACAAAAACTTTTTTTGATGCCAATCGATCCTATTTCTTATAAAGATCAAAAACTGCCAACAATCAACTTCTTCCTAATCGCTTACAGTACAGTAATCGCGTTTAGGAAGTAGAGTAGGGCGCATCTTCGTGGATGGCACTATCTGGGGGCCTACTCCCTAAGCAAAATCCGTCAGTCCGGCCGTAGTTACGGGCGCGTTGTGCTCCGTCTGACTTACGGCATGTCCGTAAGTAAGACGGAGAACGAAGCGCCCGGAACTACGGATATCGTTTATGGAGTAGGCCCCCTGTAGTATACAATGTGTAACTGAATTTATTTATGCATATTATGAAAGTATAGTTTGTTCAGAATCGATTTCTGTCATTTTTAATATATTTAATTTTTATCCCAAAAATAATTAAAACTACGTAAATGACAGTCCCACTTCCACTGTACAGTCAAAACAATCCAAAATGGACGAAGTACCTACTACGCTAAACCCTTATACGTGTGTAACTGTGCGTGCGTAGATTTGTAATGTGACCACAGCTTTCTCCTACATATAACGTACCTAATTTAATAAACAAACAATGTTTTATAAATAATAATAAAAATTCAGTGTATGTGGTATGATTATAACATAATATTCTAGTTGGGGTGTTTGGTGGCGTGCGTTAATTCCAGTACATGTTGAATAGTGCGCCCGGATACTTGACGGGCTTATATACCTTACACTTACGCAAGATTCAAAAGCGATTTTCTTCTAAAGTTTTGATAGATGCCTTATGGTCTTAAGAACATGGTATTATCGAAACCGTAATATTATGAAATATGTATTTTCTCAAAGATGCAATTTTTATTTCACGAGAATAACTCTTTTGAATTTTGTGTAACAGTAGGGTATTTATTCTTGTGACTGTACGTATTTCAGTTGTTGTTTACAATGGATGTTATTTATGTGCAGGTCCTCTCCCTTGACTTAGACGCGCCGCAGTGGTACACGTTAAGCTCCGGCGAGATGCACGCCGAGACCCTCGGCCGCAGCGTCGTCTGCAGAGCCAAGTGCGAGATGGCGCTCAAGTAATTATTTTGTTATAATAACTACCGCCCCTGCTGGTTTTTACGATTTGACAAAGCATAAAGATTTCTATGTTATATTTATCTAAGTTAAATATACACGTACCGTAGCGTACGTACACACGGCTACACATCAAGCTATACATTTCAAGTTTATGCTGATATCGCATTGTATAGGATTTCCGTACAATGCGAGGTCAGCTTAAACTGGAAATGTATAGCTTGATGTGTAGCCGTGTGTACTATCGAAGAAATGCATATCTGTACACTGTAAGGACTATTCTTGCTTACAGCGCTCGGCCGCTATAGTATCGCTTACCTACGAAAAAAAAACGGGTCGTGTGCACAGGATTTTGTTTTCAAAGTGGTTAGACATGCGTGACCGCGATGGTACGTTACGTATTAAACACTAAAACCTTCCGGAATAAATTCTCTAAATGATTCAAAGTCAAATTATTTATTTCAAATAGGCACATAAATGGGACTTGAACGTCAAAATTTACAAAAGGTAGTTTTCGTATGGAGTTTACTGTCGATGTTGAATGAATGCGGTTGCATCAAAATCTGTTGCGTAGTTTAAAAGAACAACGCAGTCACACAGACGGACACGAAAGGCCACTTCAATTTATTATATAACAGAATAGATAACAGTCTGTTATTATCCCTTTGCAGGGCAAATCAGCTGTGTCTCTTAGGGTGATTTTAATAAATCATAGTTTAAATTCAATGTAATAAAAGATAATTTAAATTCACTAACATATATAGTACAGCGTAAACCGCTCGGTAATAAGCATGTAATTTTATTTGGGTGAACACTAAGGGAGGATTTTTGAAAATGCATCTTCTAAATGGCTTAAATAGGGGTGAAATTTAGTTTCGTAATTTTTGCGGGCCGATGGCTTGTTTACTGATTAATTACAATCTCTTAATTTACAATGAATTAAATGTGTAATTTCAGAATAAAGTTTAGATCACAAAACACGTGCTGGTCAGGCGACATTCCACTGAAGGAATGCCCCAAGAAGAACGTCCCATGGCTGGTCAAAGGTAAGATCATCCATTTGTCCTCAAGTTTTATGACTTAAAAAAAATAACATAATTGATTCAGTAGTAGTAGTTTTTTTTTTTGTATACTTGGTCGGAAGAAGACGGCAATATTCGGCCGAAATACATATTTTCAAACAGACACTTCAATTGTATTTATTTGTATTTGTATAGTAGATGTATAGATACAGGTTTCAAGAGTTTTATTTTTTGCACGGAACCCTAGGTCTTTTCCGAAAACAAAAGTAGCATATGTTATTCCTTATAACATCAGGTATTTTCCAGTGAAAGTCTATCAAAATCGGACTCGCCGTTTCGGAGATTAGTCGGAAAAAACAGACAGACAAAAAATTTTAGAATTGTGTTTTTGTTGTATGTACTGTACATACTTTCATACGCATTTAGTAAAAAGCAGTTATTTTAACATTACAAACATTTATATATACATGAGTACATATTTTTCACTATGTTTTCTTTCACTGATGTCAGTGATGTTTAAGAGAAACTTAGAACGAACCTATGAATGGAAAAAGTCACATTGGTACTTGCCCGATTTCGAGCCCACTGGGCTTTTCGACTGATTTATAATGTATTTTTTTCCATCACCTTGTATTTAATTGTTTGAAACTTCTCAGTGCCAACGGAAGGCGATTCTCATTTCGTGTCAGTGTGGTGCCGTGTGGTGCGCGAGCGCAGCGACGGACGCATCCTGGCGACCATGTGGCCGCTGTACGTGCTACACTCGCACCTGCCGCTCGACACAGACGTGAGTACGCAGAGTACAAGGTTCTTTTGACGCTTGAATGAATTTGACAGGGAGGCGCTGTTAGTAAACATTTGTGAAATAGTTTTGTGAAATGTATTGAAAAAAAAAACCGCCCAAGTACGAATCGGACACGAAGGGTTCCGTACCGTATTAAGATCGAGCAAAAAACGCCGAAAAAAATTACGTGTCATGAGATTCAGCCCCCTGACAGACAGATGGATGGTCGGATAGCGGACCCTCAGTAATAGAGCACCCTTCGGATACGGAACCCTAACAACAAGATGGCGGCTTTAGTTCTTATTCAGCAATATTGTATGTTGACACGTGACACCCTTACCGCCACCCTTTCAGTTAATAAATAGGTTTGTTTGGTTTTTGGTACAAGTATTAATTCAGTTTCCATTTATTCGAGTTAATTTTTTTATATGCACCTGTTTCTGTGACATTAAAACAATTTTTATTTATTTTCCTGTTATAATATAATAATTTAATATTCTTATCCAAGATTGATCAATGGCAAGACGCCAAGAGAGAACTTTCTTCTTTTCTTGATCATCGTAATTTTGACTTAGGTTTTAATATCGCTCATGACTAGTCATGGCACAAATCTCACGTGCAGTTCTTCCTTCAGGTGCTGGTAACAACTGAATCTCAATTGACGAGCGTGCAGTCGACAACGTCGCAGCCACAGCTGCAGCCGAAGCCGGTCAAGATTCCGCAGATGACGCCGGGTCGCGGCACCAGTACGCATTTGCAGGTGCCTGGCACCACCTCAGCTAGGCATACTCTGACCTTCCAATATAGGTGGGTGTTCACGACAGGTTTCATGCGGCGTATTTTTCGAAATTGTTCGCGTTAGTTGGCCAATACAACTTATACCCTATTTCCATCAAAATATAGTTAATTTTGCATAAGCGAAGCATCGCAAATGTTTTTCCAAAACAAAATGAAGTGCCGACAGTCATTTTCCTGTGAGGCCTCCACCAAAGCGGAAACGAGACGAGAGGAAAGGAGATGTGTTTTAAACCACCAATAGAATTTCGTTATTCACACATCTCTTCTCTACTCAGCTTCAGTGGATACCACTGGGCGGAGATGTATCAAATTTGTATAGCGCGATCGAAGCGGAGATGTGAGCTGTGCCTCGTCGAGATTGAACTGGACGGCGGTACAAAGCGGAGATGTGAGCTGTGCCTCGCAGGCTGGTCACGACGCGCAGCGGAGACGAGAAGAAATGTGAGCGTCGTGCAGTGAGCGGTCAACAAACAACGCTCGCTGCATGCAGCTTAGTTACTCTCTAGCCAGCACAATATCCGCTTTAGTCAGGCCACAGCTTCGCTCCAGTCTAGCCAGTACACATCTTCGCACAGCTTCAGCGGATACACCCTAGCTAAAAATCATCTCTTCTCGTCTCCGCTTCCGACATCGCACATCTCCGCTTTGGTGAAGTCTGGGCCCGAGACTGGTCACACGTAGAGCGCGTTTTAGCACAATTTAAAATGGTGAAAATAAGTCGCGAACTCATTAGTAAACCTAATCATGCGTATCTTGTAATTGACGTTCAAAATCAATTGACCTTGTTCGGGTATTTTGCTATATTCATTTTGTGTTATCATGAAAAACAGTAAAGCCGGGTCTCCCGCGCGTGTTTTTTTACACAAAAACATCGCGACAAAGAGGCGTGGTCAACACATTTGTCTATGCGAACACGACGTTCTGTATGAAAATAAATGTTTATGTGTAAGGTTTTTTGTGTAATGTTTCGAAAAACACGCGCGGCAGACCCGGCTTTAGCTACACAATTAGTATGACCAGTTTCGTTTATTTACCTGCGATCGAAAACTTGTTTCGATGACAATTTAAATAGACCATCATAGTGTTATAAACCCATGTCCCATTGTTCATCAGTTGTGTTAATTCCTTGGAACATATGTGTTATATTATTTACCCCATTCGAATGTAATATTATGGTGGTCCAATCAGCAAACAGTTATAACAATAGATTCATCCTTAATAATAACTTATAAAATATTTCATAGATTAATATTTCTTAATTTTTTATAGCATATCAGCCATGTAAGTGTCTCATTAAAAAATAAAATGTATATAATAATGTTATTGTCTCTAAACTATCAATTGACCGTAATAAACAATTAATCCAAGGTTTAAAAATATATGTAAAAGTATGTTGGGAGCCTCGATGGTATCAGTAATTTAGTACTTAGTTGATATTTACATATTTCAAAACTTAAGAATAAAGGTCCATTTACACGTTTCAAGTTTCTTGCCTGTGGCATACAATAACATTGAAGTAACAATGAGGAAGGCAACTGTCAAAATGGCGCTGTCGTAGCTAGTTCCCAAAACAAGCTAATAATACAAGGCCTGAGGTGGTTTTATTTTCTTCTTGCGAAAGTGACGCTTTGTTGTGTTCCTAAATACTCTGAAATTGGAGTCCACCATTTCCCGAAAGGCACTAAAGTTAAAAATTGTTCCTTAAGCTATTCGTACAGTTTTTTTAAATAACACAGAGTTCGAAGTTATGTCAGAAACATTTAGAAGAAAGTCATTACGAGGAAATATTTAAAGTTTTAAATTCTGACACTTTCCATGTCAAACAATTGATTTAAAATGTTGAAATCACCGAAAACAAAGAAATAGTGTAATAAAACCAAACTCATGAATGAACGAAATGTCAATTTTATTACCCAACTAGCTGAACCAGCAAACTTCGTTCCACCTAACAGTCAATGAATGTGCATGTTTAGGATTTTAAAATTTCTACCCTACCTACCCTACCTACCTACCTACCGAGATATCAAAAAAGCCGATCCACACAAAATGTATGAGAACGTGAATTTTCTTCATATTTTTTTTCGTGAGTTTTCCATATTTTCTCACCGTTTAAACCTTCCCTGGACTACGAAAAACATTTCAAAACCAAAATCAACTAAATCGGCCCAGCCGTTCTCGAGTTTTAGTGAGACTAACGAACAGCAATTGATTTTTATATATAGAAGATAAAATTGGCAAAACTAGCATGCAATAATCGCCTTGCAATAATTTCCTTAGTGTAAACAGAAGTCGCATGAAATTATTGAATGGCAAATCTTGCATTCAATTATTGTATGTCATTTTATGTACATTGTATGTGCATGCGTGTACAAACTTGCATGCAATTCTAGAATGGCAAAAATTGAACGTGCTTTATGGCATGCGATTATTGCTCTTGAACGTTCCAGAAACTTGCGCCGTGTAAATGGCGCTTTAACCTGAGATCTTAAGAGTGAACTTGGACTGCTTAAACTAAGTACAGCAGCGTTTCATACGAAAATGAACCTTACCCCTTTGTCTACAGTTAATGTTCGTATGAAACGCTTGATTACAGTCACTTATAGAAATATTGAATGCACATTAATACCATACGAATAAGGTTCATTTTCGTATGAAACGCTACAGTACTTGAGTAAATTCTATAGATATCTTAGAGCTTATTATCATTATAATTATCTTAGGGCATTTATTCTAACCATTTTAGGAAATAATTTTTTTCCATACATAACAAAAGACGGTGTATGTAAACGTAGTTTTATTCAATGTTTGGGTCCAGTTAATTAATAAGTAACTGGCTAAGGTACATACCCGGGCGCTAATATTGCACAAAGAGACCAAATTGACCTGTGTGTAAATAATTGTAACTAACACCACAGAATAGTACAGAAGGCGCACTCCGCATTTGTAGGTATGAAGCTACAACTGCGTGGCGGGCTCGTCTTGTCGGGCCAAGTCAGTGAGCGTAACGTAGACAGAAGATAAAAGAGTTATGCGATAGAAAGAGTGCCAACTTCTAGATGAATATAACTGTAGGTAATTAGCGACCTGAATTTCACTTTATTGTGTCGTAGCAAGAGTTGCTTTTTATTTAAATGATTTTGTGGAGTGAACCATCTCTATTAATCTGTGCTAATAATATAGCTATAATACAGCTCTATTTTCATCGTAAATCTATAACGCTGTCTCTCTCACTTTAAAGCGTACTGCAGTGACAGAAAGATTTTAGTAATCTTTTAAGTTAGGTAGTTTGTGTTTTCTTCGGTAGTAGAAACATCTTATTTATGTTGATTGAAAGGATATATACTATACGTATGCCAATGTTTTTGTGATATTTCGTATGTACCTACCTAATGTGAAAAACGTAATGTGTAACTAGTCAAATAATAAATACATAACTGATATGGTTTTTGCCATTGATTTTTGTTTATAATATATGTTTTTTTGTAATGATGATTATGTCCACAGGAGCATAGAAAGCCCGGTAACTCGCGAGGCGGTTCCGTTGCACTACGGTGTGACGGACACGTCTGTGTTCGACAAACGGTCGCCTGTCATGCACATCGAGGAAGTCGTCAAGGATATCGAGAAATGGTTAGTCAACCTTTGAAAAGTATAGATTTTTGAACGAAAAAAGCAATGAAAGAGAACACTTGTGACACTGACGCCTTCTGAAAGTGGACAACGTCGCAAATAGCTGTCAAACACTTTCCCGCTTGATTTCCTGCTTTGCTGCTTTCATTAGTTTGTCAATATTACTGTATGGAAATATGTAATATCGCTGTATAGTGCACTACAACATTGATTATGAAATGCAATGCAATCAATATCGTAACTGAATATTTGGTTTTAGATGGAAGAAAAGTATTTGAAAAAATTCCAAATACCCTTTTTACACCTAAAACTGTTACAATACCTCATTTAGTCTTACTATGGCAATTTATAATTAATTAGCTTTTGCCCGCGGCTTCGCCCGCGTGGATGTCGGAAAATATCCCACGGGAACGTACTACCGAGATTTCATACCTAATAACCGAGGAAAAGGTAATTAATTGACTGCTACCGCTGCGCCCGCGTTGCTACGCGTAATTTTGAAACTGTGATATCTTTTAAACTATTCATTTAAATGAAATGATATGCATATTTTAATGTTAATTAAATGCCCAATTTAAATAACATATTTTATTGGATAAGGATTAATACTATACCGGTCAAAAAGCTTCGGAAATAACAATTAAATTTTTATCAAATTCTGAAAGATAAAAATGGTTATTGTGGGTCATCCTTAAAAGATAGACATAAGCCATCGCCGACATTTTTGTTGAACTTTTTAAGATGATCAATACCGTAGAACAAAAATTTGATGTATCTTTTTCGGTTTACGCAGCGCACGCCAGTAAAGCTCCCAGTCGGCGTAATTTTTTCCGACTTCTTCAACAATAATCTTCAAATTTCAGTCGATTTACACAAAACTTTAAAACCTTCCGCATGAATCACTCCGTCCATTGGTGAAAACTGTTTGAAAATCTGTTCGGTAGTTTTTGAGTTTATTGCGTTCAGACAGACTTTGTTTTATAATATGTAAGGATATTTTTGTGCACTATGAATGATTTCAAGTTTCTTTACAGTAATATTAAACACGTTTGTGCCGAACAGTTGCGGTCGTGCGTCGATAGAGAACTATTGCCGTCGGATACATTCACTTTTGTGAGTGACGCACACGGATCGCGGCGCTGGCTTGACCATCGTGTCGTGACTAGTGCCGCGCGGCGCGCTGTTGTTGGTGCGTCTGTTCTTTATGACATGTACTGGTCCGACCACTATCCTATACAATTCGACTGTGATCTAGGATTAATAAAACCTAAAAGCGTGCTGTCTAAAACTGACATTAGCAGTAATCAAGTGACATGGGGTGACAGGGACCGTAACCAAATAAATGAAGACAATAGGCTATGTCATGTTAAACTGAAAAATGTTGATTTTCCGTCTGAAACGAGTAGTTGTGCTGATAAAATGTGACCCAACACACACCATAGACATTGTTTAGATAACTTGTATGATGACATAATATGTATATTAACAGAGGCGTCTAAATGTTCAACGTTTGTTAAAAAGAAACGTAACAAAGGTAGCATAACCGGGTGGAACAGATACGTCAGGGATGTTCATGTGAGGGCCAGGCTTTGCTTTCAGATGTGGGTGTTGAATGGAAAACCCTCTGTCGGACATGTTTACGAAAACATGTCTGAATCCAGGAAGCTTGTTAAGTCCCAATTGAAGTGGTGTCACGATAACGAGCATACAATTAAAATGGACATAATTGCAGACCACCACTGCAAGAAGGATTTTAAGGGTTTTTGGAAAAAGACAAATTAGTTAAATCCGAAGCCTGGTCACCCTGTGAGTGTGGCTGGCGTGCATGAACCAAAAACACTGCACAGTTAAATTGACAGCCGATTGCATCGCAGATTCGCGCCATAGATAATACACTCCCGCGTCCCTTCGCTTGTCACCATAGATTATATATAATAGTCCATACCATGGACAAGTGATGTTGGAAGTTGGAACGTCACGTCGGGCGTGCGTCGATTGTTTTAGTTTATACAATAGTTTTGGTTTTTATTATTTGTTTTATATTATATTTTTTTATTGTTATATTTATTTTGTAATCCTTTAGAAGGATTTATATATGTCCGTAGGTGTGTCCGTGGCTTCACAGCGGGCCCTATCAGAATACCAGCATTATGCTGAGATATGGGCCTTTTTGGCCTCGCACAGGTCGTTTTTATTTTTGTTGTTTGTTTTTAGTTTAAAATGCTCCTTTCTGTCTGTATTTCCTGTGCGTGTCCCAAATAAAATATTTTTGTTTCTTTCTGTCTTTCAACCACGGGAAATTGACAATCGTTTCCAACACCTTTTTTAAGTTGATTCGCTTTTGGATACGGCACCGCAGTTGCTTAATGTTGAGTCAGCCGTCGGAGATCTTAAAGTTAGGTTTTCAGCCAAGAGGGTGGCAGGCATTATTAGGAATATGAGAAGAGGTAAATCTCCAGGTCACGACGGCCTCAGTATCGAGCATCTGCAAAATGCAGGAGTTCACTTGCCAAGGGTTTTGGCCATGTTTTTTAATCTGTGCGTTAGCCATTCGCATCTACCTGATAGACTGGCACCTGACACAGCTGGATCTCAATCGCTTTACAAAACGTAGGACCACAGATGTGTGTACCATAGAGAAGCACAGAACAAAACTTGCAGAGCGTCATTTCAGAATCCTTGGTAGCCGAATATACAACTTTGTAAACAAACAATGTAACATCTACATGTTCAATAAATTTGATTGTAAAGGTATAGTCTGTAAATGGATAATGACGCTTAGCTGTGACGAGGTTGAAAAAATTCTCGATACGTAGATTTAACCCACACCCAAACAGTACCCCGTCCGACACACCTTCAAATACATCCACCTTCCAACACAACACAACACTACATAACACAACCAAACACTACACATCACAACACAAAGAACACAATCACAACATACACTACACAAATGGTTTTTATCTTTAATTATTTTGTTTTGATTTCTACAAAATCTTTATTTTCTAGAGAGAGAAATTCTATACAGAGATTTTTTTTTTTTTTTTCTAATTGGTGTTAACTTGAGAGCCCTGACACCCATAACTCAAGTTTAATCTTAGCTTGGGTTGGGGTTACAATTTATATGAAAAAAAAAATATTATGTTATACCAAGTGGCATATGTAAAATTGTAAACTGGAAATAAAGATATTTATTTATTTTTAATTTTGTAATTAGAACTTTAACTTCGGATTGATCAGTCGGAATAGGGTCGAAATACTATATTGGATTCATGTTTTAAATCTGGTTCTAAAGATAAACCTTGCTTAGTAATAAGGCCAAATGAAGATTCAAACGAGTTCTTGCTTTAGTCCACAAGGTAAATGATAAATGATTTTATTTCCATGTTGGTATGTACAAACACTTTTACACGTCAATCATATTTAAAAAAACGGCAAAATTTGTTTTGTAATGACACGGATTAGATTATTTAAAAAAAATCTCCCGTCTTGTCTCTTTTTCGCTCCCGATAATTATGACATGCCGTCCTACTTCCATGTGTCATCTAATAGTGTGACATTGTGCCATTTTTGAAGATCGAATGTTGAGTAGGTACGTCTATGTATCTACGTCTTTTTATTTCTTATTTTATTGTTTAAAATCGTGTCCATAGAGTTTCTTGTCCGTCCTTCTCCAAAGGAACCAACGTGCTTTGGAATGGGCATCTAGCTTCATATTTCTGACTTACCGATTCCTCGACAGTTCAAAAGCGCCTGTAATTGGGTTAATTGAATAAAATGCTTTGAGTTTGATGTATGTCTCTGTGCAGGTTGGAGCGCTCGAGTCGTCGCGCGACGACGTCGTGGCCTTACTCGATAGTGCAGAAGCATTGGCAAGACGAGTGGCAGCCTGCGTCACTGCAGCCGCGGTGCGACATAACTGTAAGTGCGAAGGCTTGTTATTGACCTGATGATTTGACTACAGACACAAAGTGTGACTAGAGCCCGCTCCACCACTGATGTCCGGCGGAAAATTGTGAAACGACTTTTTTTTTAATGCAATTTGATGTAATGACATAGACACTAGCACCGCGTCTATCGGACTTGAGTGGTGGCGCGGACTCTAGATAGCAAACGAAACCACCTGTAATTGTTTCATTGCTCAAGCGCGCGTTATTTCAAATTAAATCCAATATTCATAAATGTAATAATTCCCTACAGATTCGCTACAGAGCCGTGTGCGCCGGTGGTGGTTGCAGCCTGGAAGTTCAGCTGTGTCCCATGGTGTTGCTGTGCAACGCTTCATCGGTATCGATCACGCTACGCTCGTTCGACGCCGCGCCGCTCTGCAAGCTGAAGTCCGGGAACGCCGTATCACCGCCTACAGCCATTATACAGGTATATTTAGGATTAGAACCAAACATAAAGCTATTTACAAGTCCTGTGGTTTCGTTTCCCAGATCGGGTAAAGTGCTATTGGGTTTTTAAATTAAGAATTTCTCAGTATCAGCCCGGAGTCTGGATTTGTGCCCGGTTGTTGCCAATAAGCGATGCCATCTACCGGCCTATTACTTAAATGTAACTGGCGAAATGTGGGTGTACTATAAGTACCATCGGGGTAACGCATGTCTAAGCATTTTGAAAACAAAATTCCGTGCACACGACCCTTTTTTTCGTAGGTAAGCGATACAATAGCGGCCAAGCGCTGCAAGCAAGAATAGTCCTTACAGAAATGCGTTTTTTTCGATTTCTCTGCTCAACCCGTCGGGGAAAAGAGTCTTATTTTATATTCTTTTTCAGAAACCGTTCTTCATATCAATAGAGCTGGGTCGCGAGACGTTCGTGAGCTCTCGACTGCAGGTGTCCACAGAGGACCCAGGCCGGTACGGCACGCTGCCGTCCGGACACGTGGCTCTAGACCGCACCTCCAACTTCGCTATACTGTGCAGCAAGAAGGTGACACTATACACATTATCGGAAATCGCGAAAAAAATCTGCAGTTCCCTACATTTATGCTCGCATAATTCGTCAAAATGTAGGGAACAGCTGATATTTTTTTCGCTATTTCAGGCTTGGTTCCATTGTAAAAGTTGTTCATAACGATGAGTAAAGTCACGTGTTTAAGTATCAATCACTATAAACATTAAAGGCACTTTTCGTGTCTGTCTGTGTAACCGCCTTGTTCTTTTAAATTACGCAATAGGTTTTGATGCGGTTTTACCATAATTTAAATAATTAAATAGGCTCGCCCCCTATTCCATGGGACTTGAATATAACTGGCAAAATGTGGGTGTACCTACTTCGGGTACACCTCTGCCAAACCCTTCGGGGAAACAAGGCGTGATGTTGTGTTGTTAAATAATTTATTCCGGAAGGTTTATTTGTGATACATTCTTATTAAACTTAAATACATATATAATAAAGAAACCTAGATGGTCTGTCAAGTGTCAAGATCTTAAATAGTAATTGCCTTACCACTTCTAACAACAATTCCCAGTTAATTGAAACTTCACAAATTAAAAATATAACAGTTATCTGGACAGTTCACGTAACTCGAAATACTAAATAATAAATTGAAATACTTTGCAAAATATGTGTGTGTGTTATTTTTTATTATTGCTATTTAAAGAAGATAGTGTAAAGTTTAAATATATCTTTGTTTGATTTAACATAATTGTAAAATTCAATGCAGTTGTTGTCATAGTCATAGTTGAAAATGGTCATTACTTAATTCACTCTTTATCAAATCGGAGGTACATTTGTTGCGCACATCAGTCCATTTCAAGATCATCTGCGAAAAAGTCCTTTCCACAAGACAGTTGGAACTAGGGATACCTACTGAAGATAAACGATATAATTAGAAAAATGTTAGGGATTTCATTCTTGGAAAACGCTTCCATGATTTTCTTGTCAATCAACCGTAGTGCGATAGATTTCTTAATAATAAAATCAAATAAGGTTTAAATACGGGACAGAGTCTGTCCCGACGGGACGTTCATAATTACGCCTGAAATACGGGACGTCCTGGGAAATACGGGACGTCTGGCAATGCTAGGGAGTGTGTGTTTTTGGCTCTTCTAGAGCCTAAGCTGATGTCTCGGTGTCTCCCCCCATAACCTGTTTGATTACCTAAGATGTGTTGCTAACTCAACTGTCTGGTCTGTTGTGCCCAAAATAACAGGTTTTCGGTTACTTGATTTACCTTGCTGACAACAAATAGTTGTCGAAAGAATAGCGGGCGTCTATTTGGTTGAAACGATAAAAATTCTCACGTTTAGAGAACTCCTTCGATAACATGGATTGATGTTCGGACAGAAGCGTATCGAATGGTTGTGAGTGGCTATGCAATGGCTGGCATAATAAAGTGACTATTATGACCTTACGTATACAGTCAGTAAGGACACGCCTTTGAACGAACGCTCTCAGTTATTGACTTGCATAAAATCAATATATATTATATATTATTGTATAAATATATAATACAATACAGTCAGGGAAATTAACTGTTAAGCCTATTGACACCCTCAGTCAATTTCCCGTGTTATAGCCATTTCATACAACTGTCAAAGAATGACAGTTGTGATTTAAGGTCCTTCGGCAAACTTCGTGTTTCGTCAGTCGTCGAATTTATATCAATTGCCCTTTGGACTTGGTGCAGACCGGAAACTCTCAATCGACTTGGAAGTATATAGAATTGTTAATAATCTTTTAACTTAGATTCAGATTCAGATTCAGATTCAGATTCGTTTATTTGCAAAAACATGTGTAGATAATATACATGGTATGATGCTTATTATAGGTGTAACAAAGTATTTTTTGGCTCAACATGTTTGACCATGGCTGGTGTACAAATTTGGTCGAAAGACAATAGGATTTTAAAATTAAGATAGGTACAATGAACAATAATATAAATAAATCAACAATTAACAATAATATTAAATTAAATAACGTCAATAGTCATCATTCAAAATAAATAGATTAGATTCAGTCAGTATCTTCAGAGCGATTTATCATTTAAAAATTCATTAATATTATAATAAGCTTTTAATTTAATTTATTTTAAAAATGGGAGGAAAGCTGCTAAAGTCGCAAGCATGACAGATAGGAAAATAGTTTTACAGCTCTATATAGTTCACACGGAAATCAAAACAAAACAACATTAAAGTACTTAGTCTGAATTCAAATTATTATGCATGATAAATCTAATAATTGATGAACAAATCAAATCAAAACATTTATTTGCTTGAATATGGGTAGGTACATGAGGTGATACATACAACAGAAGATCTTTAAACCATATCCTCCCTTAATAGGTGTGCAAATATCTATTGCAATAAAAATAAAAAAATCTAACAATTATACATTTATCTATAGCAAATATTATTATTGGGGTATTTACATTCATTAATTATTTAATTTTATTATTATTACTTACTTAAAAAAATTAATTACATTTATCATTTAAATAATCATTAACGCTATAAAAGGCTTTATTAATCAAGTAAGTCTTTAATCTATTCTTAAATGATATAAAATTATTTTCTTCATAAGTCATTTATTCATTTGTTTAACATAGGTGTACAATTAAATAGTAATGGTATATAAAGATAAAAAGTTCGCTATGTTATACAAGAGGGCGTACAAATGTTTGTATTTGAGTAATTATTGAATTACATAAGCCTGAACAATAAAAAAAAACAATTAAAAAAAATCTCACATTTCATAATACAAATTAATTAATAATAAATAGCAATAGAAATCAAAGTCAATATAAAAAAAAAATGAAAAATCTAAATGTCAATACAGTGCATGACAACACACAGACTGAAAACAAATAATAAGGCTATGTCATTAAACAATACTAAAGTTAATATACAAAAACTGATGTCAATAATACTAATGTCAATAAATAAAATTTATGTCAAGGATTAGGTAATTTATGATATATTTTAGGGCCCATACAAAATGCACTCTTGTCAAACATAACTGTTCTATGGCGTATTGCACTAAGTGTACTGGCAAGTCTGGTACTTGACATTAAGAAAATAGAAATACTGTACGTAGGTACAATTAAAGAACGAGTACATAGTCATTTTGCTTAAAAATATATTTGTCTGACTTTACTTGATTGCTCCCTAGGTGGTGCTCCTAACGCTGTACTACGAGATCAAGGAGCAGATCAACGTGCTAGGCGTGTCGTCGTCCCACGTGCTCTTCAACAGGCTCGCCACTGACTTACTGGTATACTATCCATCATCAGCATCATCTTTCAGCCGAAAAACGTCCGCTGCTAAACATAAGTCTCCCCAAGCATCGCCACAATGACCGGTGCAATACTTCTTCAGTTCAGCGAATGCTCACGACCTTCACCTCTAGTCTATTATGTTAAAATCTCACCGTAAATATGTGAAGTGAGCTGTCAATAGGGAATATGCACGTAATTCAAAACTTTTCATTATTAAAATAATTATAAATTGTTACATAGGATAGGAGTCAAGAAACAAATTCATATTATTTTTACATTACTTATTTTACAATTCATTATTTTATATTGTGTTTTTTTGGTGAAACGGAACGCAAACTCGAAACGCATCATATTCGAAAATGCCGGAAGTGACCTCAAAAGGCATGTGAATAAATATCTTTTCTTAGCAAAATGCTTGATTTCTCACTAAGGTAAGTTTGTAAGTGCGATTTCCGCTTGAATAAAGCACAAAAAATAATTTAATTTATATGATTTGGGACTAAAAAACCTTAAAAAACAGATGTAAACAAATCAGTAACATGGTAAATGACGTCACATCATGATCGCGACGGAAACGGACGTTTGAACTTTACTAGAATTTGTTGACGTTTCATTTTTGTTTTTTGAGCAACTAGCTGTAGTTAAATTTAACTTTTAAATTCTTTTCTTGGTTTCATATTACAGTATTTTATTGATTTAGTGGAAAAAAAAATAACATGGATATTCCCTATTGTGTCAATCCCTCCCATCAAGTGGAATGACAGCTTACTTCATCGAAGTATTCAGCGTGATATTTTTTTTTAAGTTGATTTCGGCTAGTTTTCGGTTCACCTTGTGGGGGGACTAAACACCGCACTAAGCTTTATGCTATATTATCTCGCGTGGTCTCACATAAATCTTAAAAAACGCATAAGTGGTTCTAGAAAACAAGATGCCATGTTTTATAATATGTAAAGATTCTATGCAGAAAAAAACTATAAGAAAACTTATGCATCAAATTGAAGTTTATTTACTTATCACGGTTACAATTTGACTACCGAAAGAACATTCAATCTTTATTTGTACTATCTACTATTATTTCTTTATTTGAAATCCTCGTTTTTGGCAGGTGTCAACATACGTAGTTCCGGACAACATAGAGGAAAAGGCCATGCTGCACCCCAGCACATTCACAGAGGTCCCGCCGAATAAAAACAGCAGTAGGTCAGTATTGGAGTATACATTACACCATTTACTTCTTCTATTCCAATCGATAGAAAATAGAAATAGAAAATAGTTTATTGTCCAGGTAATACAGTAAGCAGGTTTACAGGTTAACACCAAGTTGAGACAACATGAGTAGCTTAAAATATTACCTATAGCTAGGTTACAAAATATTATTTACCAATGAGCCCCAAACTAGACAGTTAGTCTGTATCTTGGGGCTCGGGGTACGAATTCCATAGTGGAGACTAGAGAAGTGATTCCAGGTGTAGGTTCCAGGTATACGAGTATCTGGCGTGTTTGTGTACGTGTGATGTGAGTGTGGTGTGTGTGAGTGTGGTGTGTGTGAGTGTGGTGTGTGTGAGTGTGGTGTGTATGAGTGTGGTGTGCGTGAGTGTGTGTGTGTGAAAGTTGTGTGTGTGATTGTGGTGTTTGGTGTGTGTGATTGTGGTGTTTGGTGTGTGTAAGTGTGTGTATGTTTGCGTATTTGTTCCCATTGTGTAACGTTTGATTCAGTGTCAGGTCAGGGTATCTAGATTAATTGTTCCGAGTCATCATAACCAGAGTTTTGCAACATTTCCTTTATATTTTTTTTTAAATCTGAATGAGGTAGTATTTTTGACATCACAGAGTTTGCAGACTTTATTGTACGTATTAATAAGAGAGTAAGCTGGAGAGCGTCTAGCTAGCAATGAGGTGTTGTCAGGTGTAGGGATTCTATAGTTTCTTTTGCTTATGATTGATGTGTAATCGGGTCTGTTTTTAATTATTTTATGAGTTTTGGTGCAGGCAGAAAGAATAAAAAGCTGGCGGACTCTGAGAACTTTCGTTGCACGATAGAGTAAGTCAGTAGAGAACCGATAGGGCTTCTTAAAAGTTACTTTAAGAAGCGCTCTCTGTGCTCGTTCTACTTCAATCAAGTAGGTCTTTCCAGCACTACCCCACACGCTGATACAATACTGAATAATAGATTGACATAGGGCTAGGTAAACTTGTTGTAGTGTGTCTGTGGGTAGACAGTCTCGTAGTCTGCGCATGGTGTGGATCAGTTTTCTTACTGATCCACACCATGCGCAGGTACAATATTCGTCTAGTTAACTAGATTACTTTGGCCCAGTGATGGCCACGCTGATCGCGACTTCCGAAGCGTTCGTTACGGCATGTATTTGTTTAAGAACTGAGTCGGGCACAAACTTACCTCAAAGTCCACAAGTTTATATTTCAAAGCAAGTTGCTGGTGGAATAATCCTGGCCACTTGGTTATGCCTGTGCAAGTACTCGGCGTTAGCCAGACGAGAACAACCAGAGATAATATGTCTGATGGACGGTAGTCGTCAAGATAACTTCGCCTATAATTGCACTAACAAAACCTTCAGTTTCCCGAAAAGGTCACCAAAACGTAGCCAGGATACGGACGCTAAGAAATTACACCGGGCTCATGATGAGCCCGATAGAAGCGATCGTGAAACTCCTTGCTTTGTCATACCTCTTTGCGATCTTTTGTAGTAAGTACTACAGGTTCGCGCCGGTTCTCTGTTCTCTTTAGCCATGGAGAGCGGGGTGAGGCTCTTGTCCACTGCGACCACATCACGGTGCATACCCACCTCGGCTTTAAAAAAATATTCCCTCAGGCTGCACAGGCACACCTCGCGGTTGTGGAGGGTCTTCGCATTTAAAAAGCCTCGACCCCTGCACTTCCGTGGGATGTACACTGTACAGTCTCATCACCGATGATCGTGGGTGATGCATCCGGTTTGCAGTCAGCAGTTTACGAACCCTTCTATCCAGGGCGTCGAGTTTGGTCTGAGACCATTTGAGTATACCGAAAGAGTACATCAAAACCGACATGACCCAACCTTATTTCCGTCTGAAAGAAGACTAATTAATACTTTTTTCAGGCGACCAAAGTAGCGCTCCTTCAACGATTGTGCTGACGTTTCATGTCAGCAATGTTGTTGATGCCTAACGCTTCCGACGTACCCAAATATTTATAGCTTCCGAATGAGGAGAGGAATCTAAGTTGCATGGAATCCGAGAGTTGAATTCCCTCGGATTCCATAATCTCCCCTCGCTTTACATGCATGACTACACATTAATCAACAACAAATTCCATCCTGATGGCGTTACTGAAAGTTTCAGTTACTTTCAGTAGCTCCATCAGTCGCAATTTGTTGGGGGCAAAAAGTTTCAATTCATCCATATAGAGGAGGTGAGGTATGACCTGACTACCTCTCCTCAACCGATAGCCGAGACCTGAATCCTCCTGCAGTGTGCTTAGAAGATTCAGGGCTAACCAGAAACAAAGTGGACTAAAACTGTCGCCTTGAAATATTCCCCGATTAATCCATACTGCCATTCATTGCCCCATACGCGGATCAAAAACTGTCCAATAAATTAATCCAGGTTATATAACCTACTGAGTACTTTCTGAGTTTATCTTGGACATTACCGACATCGGTGAAGGAAAACATCGTAAGGAAACCTGGACTTATAGTTAGTAAATATAAGTCTGAAATCACCAAACCATCTTGAGCAAGCGTGGTGATCAATGCTCGTGCCTTCTCTGTATGAGAAGAGGCCTTTGCCCTGCAGTGGGACAACGATAGGCTGATATTATTATAACCTACCTGAGTGCCAAACTCGTTCAAATCGGATAAAAGCGTGATTGAGTTTCAAATGCCCAAGTCACATCAGAAAATAAGATTATGTTCAAATATAGAAGATATATATAAAATTCAGCTGCTTCCCTACATTTACGCTCAGAAATTTTGATTGCGTTTTTGATCCTTAGGGGAATACTGGATCGATTAAGATCAAAAAAGGTTTTGTTAAAATTACGCATTTACTGGTTGACTGTACTTTTTTTCAAAATCTGTTAATACAGATTAAATTGTCTGAAAAGGTTAAGGACAGTGTCGAAAGACTGTTGTCCTGTAGCTACAACGGTTACCAACAGACCAAGAGAGATACAAAAACCCGCAGGGCAGCACGTGGCGAGCTGTTGGGCAGTAGCGACCCCACGGACCCTATCTCCCGGGAGAAGTCTTGTTCCTCACCTCTGGCTTGCCTTTATTGGCCGGCTGGAGCGAACACTGACGAGGAACGGAGCTCCCACCTCATTTTTGCCTTAATTGGCCGGCTTGAGTGGAGATTCGCAAGAGCAAACGTGCTCGGAGGAAGAAAGTGTTCCAGTAAGTGCTCGTAAGGATCATGACCATCTTCCGGGCTCTGGGATTGTTCTGAAAGCCGTGAAATACCTCTCCACTCCTCAAACATCTCAGTACATATTGCCTCCTTGTCGTTACGTCACTATGTGCTAGCGACAGTTTTCGGGGGCCCATTATTGAGTGTGCAAGTCACCTCCTGCCATTTTATCCGTGTACATATAAAACATTGATCAGGCAGGGTCCATAGTCCTTCCATAGTTCCACGTCACCAGTCAACTTAAGCCACTTAAACCCACAATCCAATAGCTTTGTTTCCATATCCTGCAATAGTCCTACACCAACCGGGGTTTGTCCTTGGGTGCACTTGCATAGTGTATACAGGGATAATCGTCGGTTGGTGCCACATTCTATATAAAATTGTCTAAGGGGCCTCTGTTAGTTGGCTTCGGCCCCTCGTACGCCTTTCAAAAGACCGGGACCCTAAGGTCACGAAATATTTAAACATATAAAAATAATAATATACGACATATTCAACAATAATCGTCATATTTCAGCCAATTTACACAAAACCTCAATGAATGTATACATTTAAACCTTCCTCATGAATCACTCCGTCCATTGGTGAAAACCGTTTGAAAATCCGTTCGGTAGTTTTTGAGTTTATCGCGTTCAGGCAGACAGACAGACACGGCGGGGAACTTTGTTTTATAATATGTAAGGATTTGTAAGGTGCACTTAATATAGAGTATTCTATTCGTCTTGCCTAACTTCATATCCACACTTCCAGCTCTGCTTGCGGCACCCAACTGTGTGAGTTCTGGATGCGCGGGCGCTGGCGCGGCGGCGACCCGTCCGAATTGCGAGTGTTCCTATGCCTCGCCCTGCCCGGGAGCTCGAAGCCGTCGGACCTCGCCGTGCCCATACGATTGGGGCAGCCACCGTTTAGGAGAGCGGTGGCGCTTATTGACTCCAAAGCTAAAGCGGTTAGTATTTTTATTTATTTAATTAAGTTATGCCATGATGCCCCAGTGGTTAAGGCCTTACCCCTCATGTACGAGGTTGGGTTCAAATCTGGGCAAGTACCAATGTGAGTTTTCAATTCATATGGTACTTTCTGAGTTTATCTTGGACATAACTGACATCGGTGAAGGAATACATCGTCAAAACCTGGACTTATAGTTAACTAGCTATTGGCAATAGCTAGTTAGTAGTCCGATGAGACAGCAATCCGAGATGACCGGGGACGTTTTAAAAATATACTAAATTAATTTGATGTCCTAAAATAATAGATTCGATCAAATAAAGCTGTAGCAGTAGGTACATCACTTGCCAATAAAGTACGGAAATTGTTCCTTCATATGTGGCTGTCAATATTTACGGATCTTCATGATCGGTGGCAAACATCAAAAACAAAAGAATATGGTTACAATATAAGCAAAACACTAAGACAATTTTTAACCCATTCTACATAATAAAAATCTTAAATTCAGGATTTTTGAAAATTTTGCCACTAAAGGGGTTGAAATAGGGGATGAAAGTTTATATGGAAATTCGCAATTTTTGTCGATGACTAGTGATGCAACGAATATTACGAATACGAATGTACTATTAGCCGAATACGAATAACTGATTCTACTATAGCAGCACGGAATTATTAGTCAAATAACGTGAAAGGAAATTAAACACACTAAGCACATTTTTATTTTATTATTTTTTCAGCAATATAAGTATTTACATGTAATTCTATAATATTATTTAACTACAGGCAATTTTTTTTAACATTGTCGTGTTGCACGTTTTTTGGCGACAAACGATTCCTTTTTTCTGCCTGTACACTTCTTGCGAATATTCCTATTCGTTGCATCCCTAGGAAATACCATCGTGCACACCGGCGCACGGCTTGTCTACTTGATAAATTCTTAAATTATTTTTGTTTCTTTCATCAATGAAATTAGTTGATTATTACAACAAAGTACATTCGCCGGTAACGACATGCACCGACCCGACATCGAGACAATATCGGCGGTCAAATAATCGTATACGTTTAGACCTTACTAAATTCTTTGACATTGTGTTGTTATCGTCACCTATATCGTCGCAGACAGCGACCGACACCGATATCGGCACGATATCTACCGGCTAAGACACAGTACGGGGTGAGAGGGGTATTCTTCCACTTGAACACACTTTTTTGCACTGCCGACTTCGAGACGTCGATACTTAGTACTGTGGTTGTTTGATGCGTCGCGATGGTTATCTGTATTAACCAATATCATAGGGACGATAATAATTATACCGGTATCGAATCGATGTCGGTGTAGTTGCCGACATATCGGTATCAGGTTGGTGTCGTTATCTGATAATGTGAAAACACCCATTAGGTACCCAGGACATTTTAGGTAATAATTTTAGTTCACTACACCGTAGTAGGTACCATAAAATGTAAACCAAAGAAAAAAAAATCAAACGTAAGTAAAACTAATTCAGTTGATCAACTATACATATTTTATACTGTGGCATAGATTTTCCTCGAAATGGTCACACACGAATAGTCGTACCTTCACCGCCCCCGCAATACCCAAATTGTATTTTATTTATTAAACGAAAGGACGCACGTATATGTTTAAACTTTTGTATGGTAGCAGAGTTTATTATTACGAATATGTAGGGGCAAAATTATAAACTTAAATTCAATATTTCGCACATAGCAAAGTAAACGGCACGGTTGGCGCAGTGGTTAAGCGATTGACTGCTGTGCTGCGTGTCGTGGGTTCGATTCCCGCACGGAACAAATATTTGTATGACCTACAAGTAGTTGTTCCGGGTCTGGCTGTTTGTTTATGTGAGTTTAAATGTTTGTAAAGCACCCACAATACAGGAGAAATTCCTAGTGTGGGGAAAAGTATTAAAAAAAACATAGTTACTCGTGCAGCATATTACGTTGGCGGTAAGGAGTAATATGCTGGCCCGTAGGTTCGCTCGATGTACCAAAGAAGTTAAACTGACACTTTTTAGGGCATATTGTCAGTCTTTTTACTCGAGCGGCCTGTGGGTTCGGTATACGCAACGTGCCTACAACGCCCTGCGTATTCAGTATAATAATGCTTTCAGAATGCTGTTGGGGTTGCTGCGGCATTGTAGTGCGTCGCAAATGTTCGCAAATGCGCGCATTGACGGTTTCCACGCTATAGTGCGTAAGAAAGTGGCGTCATTATTCCACAGACTGCGCGGTAGCTCCAACACCATTTTGCAAATGATTGCATCCCAACATGACTGTTCCATACAGGCACAGTTACAGGGAAATTGTAAAACTATATTAGATTATGTACCTACTAACATAGATCTTAAGAAAATTGTTACTAACACATTATATGGATTCTGTCCGAAATAATAATAATAATTACTTAGTTGTTAGAACTTTTGTTGTAAGGTAAGCCCTATTAGGATATAGGAAATGATTTGAAACACTTATTTTTTATTGGAAGAGCTACGGGAAATTTACAGGTTTTTCCAGTATTTTCCATTGTTCCATAGTAATACACATAGCAATGAATTCAGTAAAGCTATCCATTCAGCGAAAATAAAAATCTTTTTGAATTATAAAAGGCTTTGTGGAAAAAATATTGTATCTCCACTGGACTATACAGCCAACCGCACTACTTCAATGGAAACACTTGAATTATTGGTCACAATGCAATACATACCTAGTATTGTTGCTAGGTATTTTTAACAAGCGACGCCAAAATATAGGATGCAGCATCGGTTTCAAAAATATGTGTCAATGCAATATTAACGGGGCATGTCTTGCGTCATATCTGCCTACTCAGTTAGATTCAGAAAAGTACCTCGTGATCGAAAAATATCTGACATCACTGTGGCAGCTTAAAAACCTGACAGAATAATGTTTCTATAATGCAACCAGTGCCGCTCATATTGCAAAAATATGTAACACTGGAAGCATAAATATGTAACAGTCATGTTTAAAAGTAGAAATGTCGTTACAGGCGCCTTTTTAAATATCTGATCCTATGTCGAATATTCTCCCAGTATCAATTACCAAACTTAAAGTAGGTGAGTATTCATTTAAATATACTGTAAAGGTACAATTCCGTAGCCGACCGCAGGCGGCAAATGCAGGCGACGTGTTAGGTGTGGCCGCGACACGATTGAAACCAGTCGTGTCGCGGCGATACGTCGCCTGCAGTATCCGCCTGCGGTCGGCTACGGAATGGTAGCTTTAGGTTTTTATGCTGCCAAAGTGATGTCAAGTGCCTTTGACATATCCAAGACAGGAGTCTGGTTGTATATATAATATTTTATAGTATTTTTAGACAGTTTCAGTTTCGGTAGATAAGCCCTCTCTGAACCTTTTTATGACGAAGGTGAGCTCTAAGGAAGGGATTTTGAAAATTCTACCCCTAAAGGGGTTAAATACGGGATGGAAGTATGTCATTTTTGCCTATGGACACAGCTTGTTATTTTTATAAAAAGCCAATTTTAACAAATCCTATATGAGTGTATTTAACCTCACCCTCAGATCCCGATAGTGGTGACTCAGATTAAGCAGGACGGCCGCTGGGTGGTGGTGGTGGCTCCGGACCCTTGTCCCCAGTTCATGATACAAAATCACACGTGTCTGACACTGGCCGTCGCGCAGCCCATGCACTCCCCGGACGAAGCCTCCTCTTCAAGCATAGAGGTAAAGTTAGTTTTTATTTATAAAACACAGGCGGATGTAAAATCAGGTGTTGTAAATAAAATCCCATCAAAAACATAAATATGAAAATGGGAGCCAAGTTCAATAAATATGGTTGTCGACTTCGCTGACAAAAGAACTGAGATCTAAATGGGTGCCAAGTTCTGTAGATAATCCTGAAATTTATTTATAAGAACATACAATTTTGTAAAATAAAATTAAAACACAAATTCTTGTTTTTTCTGCTATAACAATGACTGCTATTTAAAAATATAACTTCTTAAATTTGAACAGTCGAATTATTTACACAAAGCACTTAGGATAAATTGAAGCTCAAGATTTGACTTGTCTAGTTTTTACCAGCAAGCTAAAATTTTAGAGGTTGAAGTTATTTTGATCTTACAGTTACAATAATAAACAGGAACTTGCGCATAACATAAAGAACAAATATATAAATAAGCCTAGGTAGACAGTCAAAGCTGTAAACAGTTACAATAAGAAACAGTAACTTGCGCATAACATAAAGAACAAAGATATAAATATTTTATTTTATTTATTTGGCTCACCAACAATTGAGTACACCGATACAAAGATATGAGATACATCCAATAAACTTATAGACTAGTGTTCTGACAGGTAAGCACATCATGAATTACTTATTTGATGTTGAGTGCCTACTTAAAATTAAATAATAATAATTAAATATACCTAGGTAGACAATCAAAGCTGTAAAGTCGATGAAAAAATAGCGTCCAACTGTTAGCCGCTTAATTCAAATAGTTTTATTTCGGACACAAAATATCCATATAGTGTTAGTAAAAATCAACCTCCGCACAAACTGCTGGACTATCGGAGAGCCGAAGCTCTTGGCAGTTTTCAGGATGCTGTTTTGACTGCCCCTCATTCTCCTCAGTAGCGACGCCGTTTTTTGCGTATAATTGCATAAAAGCCGTCGGTGCAGGCTTGCGCAAACATTTCTGACGCGCTACAGTAACGAGGCACGCACACTAGAAAAGTAAAATTACAGCACAATGACATGGCGCGAGTGTAAGACGTAGCTGTAACGCACACCAGCATAAAAAAGTTACCCAGTTTGTTTCAGTTCCACACCATCTTCCTTTTGTCTCCTGATCTTTCTTCCACATCTCTATCCACAGATTCTTAATATTTTCATTAATAGAATACTGATATTCAGTCATAGGCACATTGTCAGTGTTACCAGGTTTAATTATTTTGGTAATCGATTGATTAAATCGATGGGGTGATTTATTTATAAAATAACATTACTGTTTCAAATTAATTTTAAGTTTTTGAGTAAATTCAGCATAATATAATATTTTATACCATTCCCCCTCTAAAAAACTTATTTATTTTACTGAAAACAGTGAATAAAAAGCACTTAATCACTATTTTGGTGTTTGAATTTAGAACATCAATATATTCGACCTCGATCTCAATGCTATACAACCTCCTTGCGATTAATTTAACCTTCCTTTTTTGGAACGAAGTTCTTTAACGCGGCTTGTAAACTTTCAGAAATTGTCACGCTAAAAAGTGTTAATATTTGTGACTGTCTTCTTCTAATTCAAAGAGAAAGAGAGAGAGAACGCCGGCAGAAAAAACAAAAGAAAAGAGTACACTGCATGCTGCAGTGTTGTGGAATAAAATTGTACACATCGGACCGAGTACACTGCATGCCGGAGAGAGAGAGAGAAAGTGTGAATTTAGTCAAAATTAAAAATCCAAGATGGCGGCTCTGATTCAAATTTTTCATCATGGGTATCGTTTTCATGGTTTTTAAGGGTGCAAAAGCCGATAGTGAGGTCGAAATGAAAATCCAAGATGGCGACTTTAAACATTTTGTTTTTTTTTTAAATCATACGTGAGAAAGAACTTTGTTTCTGACGGAGGTTCCACGACCGCACACGTTTTTCTTCATTTAATGTCTATTTTCGCTTAAATCTTTCTTTTTCTCGTAGTCATGGTATAAAGTACGTATATAGTATGCAACTCTTGAATAAAACGGTACTAGTATATTATGCAATTAGTGAATAAAGGACGGATTTATATCGAGGGCCATGAATCACTCGCGTCGCTCAGGATTTTAACACTTGAATCACTCGCTATGTTCGTGATTCAATCATCATTAGAATCCTTCACTTGCTCGTAATTCATCTATGGCCCTCGCTTTAAATCCGTCCTTTATTCACTAATTGCATAATATACTATTTGAGTATAATAAAAAACGTGTGCGGTCGGAGGACCCCCGTCAGGAACGAAGTTCTTTCGCACGTATGATTTAAGACATAATTTTTGAAAATTTAAAAATTTACAGAGCCGCCATCTTGGATTTTCATTTGAACCAAGTTCACACTTTCTCTCTCTCGGCATGCAGTGTACACGGACCGATGTTTATATTTTTGTCCCACGACATTGTAATCACTTTATTCTTTTCACTAATCTCTTTTTCTGCCGGCGTTCTCTCTCTCTCTCTTTATTTCTCTTTGAATTAGAAGAAGACAATCGCAAGTATTAACATTTTTTAGCGTGAAGATTTCTAAAAGTTTACAATCCGCGTTAAAGAACTTCGTTCCAATAGCATTAGAAACATACCCGTATAGTGAATACTCCACGTACTCCATGTGGATTAGTATCGATATTTTCAATCGATTACAATTTTTTTGATTGGAATAGTCTATCATCTGGCAATATTCAGGTTAGGCTTGAATGGCGGATATACTTTAAAGTCAGCAAAATAAATATTTTTAGTTTCTCTAATGCTAGCAGAAAGAAATGTTGATAAAAAACGACTTAACATGAAAAAATACGACATAATTTTTGATAAATAAGCTTTGACACGGTACCATACGTTGTGGGCCTGCTTTCGGGAAATCTCCTTTCAACTTTCTAGGTCATCCGGAAGTGGGTTAAAGGTTTTTGATGACCGTGTGTAAGTTTTATTATATTAAGTTTCATTGATAAAAATGCCGATTTTTAGACGTTAATATCTCAATAACCGTTTGAGCTTTATTTATGAAATTTGGGGTTCTAGTTAATCTAAGGGGTTTTAATAAATAAACCAAATTTCATGTGTTTATGTTAATAATAGATTTTGAGTTATTAAGGGGTCAAAAGTGGCTCCAAATGGTTCGTGTAATATTACACACAGCAGCCGTGTCTTGCCTTGAACTTGGCTCGACACGCTGCCGCGTGTCTAGATATGTATCACGATGTGAAGAGATCACTATGTTTTGCCGATGACGGCGTACAAATATCAGTAAAGAAGGTATCTAAAATTGCACTTAAATAACAGAATTTAATTCAGTTAAAATTAAATGACAATATAATTGTTGTTGCTTTTTTTTTGGGCACTTAATAAATGGTTTTTCTATCTATAATCAAATCCCAGATTTTTTCTAATGCCCGATACTAATGAACTTGCAGGCTACAGCAGAATGCGCGGGCACCATATGGTGGCGTGTGGTACCTCCCAAGACTGCCGTGTACTACTCCACGCCGGAATACTGCGCGCGCTTCCCGCCCGACACCATGCCGCCCGCCTCCATGGCCTCGCCTATCCTCACCTTCGCTATACAGAACGGTACTCGAAAAACTTAATCCTTTAGATTATATGGGTATGAATAAAATAAAACTGACCATGGGCTGTTCGGGCTCGCACAATATGGATTCCGAACCAAACTACATGGATCAGTCTATAGAGGAATGAGGAACAGGGTGTAAAGTTCACTCATAGAAAAGGGAGGATCCTCCGACTAAACGGGTGTTGTATCTGTTGGGCAACTGCCCGACGAATGATGTCGGGACGTTGTATAATTATATACCAGTCACGCAGTAAACTTCACTTGCGCGATGCAGGATTTTGGGTGACGTCAGTGTGACGCGTGTCATCTTTTGATGTATGTGGTGCCACAGCATGCTCGCTGGTATGCCGTCTTATAACGCGTAGTAAATAATGTTGCGTTAGCTTCTAAACTTTACATCTATACAACATAGTTTTGTAAAAAAAAAAATTCCTAGAATCGATTTGAAATCAAAAGTAGCGCTTATAAAATTAACTAATTTTAATAATACCAGCCTATTACTTTCTTACTGCATAGCAAAAGCCTCTTCTCATACAGAGAACGCACGAGTATTCACCACGCTTGCTCAAGGCGGATTGGCGTTTGCACACTTATATTAATTACAAGTCCAGGTTTCCTCACCATGTTCACAGATTGTGTATAATGTCTAAGATAAACTATGAAAATACATATGAATCGGAAAAGTCACATTGGTACTTGCACGGATTCGAACCCATAAAACCTCCAATAAGAGTAAGATAGCAGTTTAAAAAATGATTGTTGAATTTTTTAAACACGTCACTTCACATACCAGTTACCATCGACAAAACCCCACATACTCCGCATTCCACAGACGAGTCACAACAATATGTGCAAGATTGGTGTGCGCCTGTGGTGGCGGCGGACGGCGAGCAGTTAATACAGCACTTTCGCAACATCACCATCAAGCTGCGCGTGCGCACGCACCCGCACTCCACGCTGCTTGAGCTGCAGGATGTTGACCAGGTATGCTGTCATCATCTTCCGGCCCTTGTCCCATGTTACTTGGGGTCGGCGCATGTCTGGATCATTCCAAGTATTTATAGGATTATTTTACAAAAAATACAACCAACTTCCAAAATACAAAGTGAAAAATAACTTTAATTTCGGAATTCGGTGTCTTTGGATCAGTATTTTATTTTTTTGCCTCCGACTTCCGAAATTAAAATTCTTTTTTCACTTTATAGTTTGGAAGTCGGTTGTATATTTCGTAAAAAAAAAACACTTTTTAGTGGATTGGTTTGTAATTTATTTAAGTTACAATAGCCTCATGTCAACTGCCCATCACCTTTTTACAAAATATTGCTTTTCCCGATGCAGGGACTTTGATTCTTGAGGAGTTCTCCAGGTACTTCTCCATCAGCTCCACTGCACCATATGAATTGTGACGAGCATCAATCGCTTACCAACCATATTAAAGTAATCGAATACGAATAACCCGTGAAATACATATTATTGAGTAGTTCCGGTGGCCATCTATGTCCTTCATCATCAGTTCCACTTTACCAAATGGTGCTTTCCGAGAGAAAATGCACGAGTTACTAAAAAAAAATATCCAAATCGCTATAGGTTTGCTTATAATATTTGAAGAGTTCCCTCGATTTCTCCGAGATCCCATCAACAGATCGTGACCAAATGACTATGGGACCAAAAACAAACTTTAAAAAAAATTTTTTTTTCAAATCGGTCCAGCCGTCTTCGAGTAATCAGGGAAAATAAATTAATAAAAAAAATCGGGCGAACTGAGAATCTCCTCCATTTTTTGAAGTCGGTTAAAAATTGACTTAAAAAACAGGTCTAACGTGTGACGCATAACGAAACCGAGAGTCACTTGTACTCCCTGACATTGTGCTTTTTTTTGTATACTGGACCATATCTGGAAGCCTTCTGATTACCGAGATATTGAAAGGTCGAAGTTCCTACTTATTTTTACTTTTTCTCACGTAAACAGGTTTTCAAATCCTTTACCGTTACATGCTACTATTAGCACAATGTTTTGAGTGCGTTACATTGCACGCTGCCGTAGACAGCAAATTTTCACACCAAAAATAAATGTCATTTTCCAGCAATATGTTATTTAGTTTTATGCACAGAATGCGTAGATAACGGCTATGTGTTGGGTGTTTTTGCGCCCGTTATTATATGATCCAAGCTACCGCCGGAGATCACGGCTCCAAACAGAACAACCTCCCCTCAATACGCGCCATGTCCAGAAATACCAGTTTCTGAATCATGTCCAACTGCTCAATCTGAGTCTTCAGAACATAATCAATAAATTCGACCAAGAGGTTGAAGCTCTTACTCTCTTCGAGCTCTCGTAGTGGCGATGCTTCAGAGAGGATTATGTCCAACTGTGATCGTTTTTCGGCTTAACGGTGATGAGGATAAGTAAATATACGACGGTGAATCAAAAAATTCTTGGAATCAATTTAAAAAAATACAAAGACATAATCTCCCTCCAATGCAATGCATTTAGAATAACGCGTTTCTAACTTTCTTATTCTTTGTGAAAAAAAATGTTTTTCTTGACTCTCGAAAAACTCCTCTACGGCAGCCATAACCGCGTCATTATCGTGAAATTTTGTTCCACGAATTTCCTCTTTTAATTTTGGGAATAAGTGAAAATCACTTGGGGCTAAGTCCGGAGAATATGGTGGGTGTCAAGGAGATTGAAGCCAGCACAGCGGATTGCGTTGAGCGCAACTTCCGATCGATGAGCAGGAGCGTTATCATGAAGAAACAACACGTCCAACGACAGTTTTCCACGACGTTTTTCTTTAATCGCTTTTCACGCACTTTTGGGATTAAATTTGCATAATAGGGTCCAGTAATCATCTGGCCTTTTGACATGTAATCAATAAAAAGGATTCCTTCACTATCCCAGAACACTGAGGCCATAACTTTGCCAGCGGTAGGAGTAACTCGAAATTAATTTCTTAATGGATGGAGAAGATGGTCGTTTCCAAGACATGCTGTGTCTCTTAGTTTCACGATCGAAATGGTGGACCCACGTTTCATCCATGGTGACAAGGCGACGGCAAAAATCATCCGAATCACGCTGGAACATTTCGAGATTACTCTTAGAAATTTCCAAACGTCGCTTTTTGTTTTCGTCGGTTAACATTCGTGGCACCCATCTTGCCGACACTTTTTTGAACCCCAGTGAATCAATTAAAATGGATTGAACGCTACCAAATGATATCTTTAGGATCTCAGCTATATGTTTTATAGTTATTCTTCTGTCTTCCAAAACCAGATTCTCAACCTTTTTGACATTTTCTTCCGTAACGGAGGTTGAAGGCCGCCCAGAACGCGGGTCATCTTTACAGATTGATCTACCTCTTTTAAATTCAGCCAGCCAGTACACAACCGTAGAATAGGGTACAGCATCATCCCCTAATGTCTGCTGAATGTCCAAAACAATTTCCTTCGTAGAATTTTTTTTCAAACTGAGATATTTTATAACCGCACGTAGCTCACTTTATCCATAATTATGGGTTTTTGCGCAACTCGTTGCACAAAACAATTTATTACGTACGAACGAACTGAGAAAAACGAATGACAGTTTGCATAAATGTTGTGTGATTGACACTCTTTAATTTGAGTATCGAACTTCTCCCAAAAAGGTTTTATATATATGCACTTCTAAAAACTTTTTGATTGACCCTCGTAAATTGCACGAACACCAGTGATTTCACGGACTTGATCCACGTGGGGTATTAGTGTTGTAAGAAAATCGAGTCCTAAGTCTTACAATAATAAGATTTGAGGTCTCCTTGAAGACTCAGTAGTTTTTGAAAACTCCCGTCTGTTAAAAAGTGTTCAGAAGTAAGTTAAGTTCTTTTGAATTTTAAGTCATGTAGGAAGACTCGAGTCTTGTCTAAAAGAGCTCGTGGCTGAGTCATCTTTGTCCTCATCTGGAGTTATAAGTGAATGTAGTAGAAAGTAAATTTTAAGAAAAACTATATATATGTTATCGGCAATCTATGTAATTCTATAAATAACAAATATTTCAGAATGACATCTCGGCGAGTGACATACGACGACGACTACAGGGCGCTCTTTCGGAAGATAATGTTCCCTTTCTGTCTGACTCGGTAAGTGCTTTTTATAAATCACTGCATTTCACGGGTACAAGTTACTTACTGATGCAGCGAGTCAAAACAATAAACATAAACCTTACGGAATAAATTTTCTAAATGTTGCTGAAAATAGCATCAAAATACATCGTATAGTTTTAGAATAACTAAAGACACTAACGAAAACTGACTATGTACTGGTGCAACGTAGTATTTTATACAATTTATAGATTCCAACTTCTAGCCTCTAACTAGAAGTACTCATGAATAATATTTCCCAAGTAACTAAATGTGTGTGGTTTCAAAACTCGTTTCCCAATTCCAGTAACCCGTAACCCCCAGTAATTATTTAGAAGACAAAAAAGCTTGGAACTGAGCTGCTCGCTCTGCTATGCATAGCAAAGCGAGCCATTAAACTTAACATTTTAATTATTATGCAAAATCATCATTATGTAGCTTTTTATATACACATTGACATTGATGGTTATTATATACGAAATGACATGAATGTAAAATATTATATTACTCTAATTATTGTAAATGTGAGGATATGTGGTTACTTTTTCTCTTTCTCAATTAGATATATTTTAATGATGGTCTGGCAGTTTGAGTACTTTATGCGGCCTACCCAAATGCCCTTTCTTTGGTATTGTTCGTCAAATCGTTGAGCTCCTTAAGTTCTGAGTTGAGCTCAACTCAGAACTTAAGGAGCTCAACGATTAACGCTCAACGTGTAGCTACACGATTACTGACAAAAGCTTGCACTGACTTGACAGGTCCACTCAAATCTGTTTGGTTCTTTCCTCAAAAGACCATTTCAAACACTAATCTACGCGTATCACATGATCTGACCAAGATTATGTCTGGACTTTAAATTAAAATAGACTTTGATCTCCGAATTTGTTTCGCGATTTCTTCTCAGTAGTCAGATAGTAAATGTCGACTCCATGATGCTTATTTTTAATATGATGTGTAAAACTGATTCCGATATCCTATATATAGAATATTTCATTCCAGTTATAGTATTCCAATAATTGACTAACGAAATTATTTTTAAAAGAGTGACTGGAGTTTCTTGCCGGCTCTTCTCAATAGGCATCAAACAGATGGAACCGAGTATCTAGCTTCTGACGTTTCATAAGTGTCCATGTAGGTATGTGAAATAAAATAATTTGAATGGTGGTTGTGTTGCAGGTGGTTTCTTCTGCCATTTTGGAGCGAACCGAAGCCACCCATGAACGTAAGTCTCCCATAAATGGTACTGTCATCCTGGCGCAAACTTTTATCACTTTTAGGGCAAATTTCAGCAATGATAACTTTCACTTAGTTAATTGATGGAGCTGTCTTTATCTTTATAATCAAGTGTGAAAGTTATTCTTACGTCCGTCGGAAATTGTCCATGGATTTCGGTCTAGCTTCGTTGTCAGATTTTATAAACGCCAAGGATACCTGTGTAAGTAACGACCAAGTGAATTTACATCTTCATTTGTTGACAAGTCTTGCAACGAATATTTAAACGATAAAATCAAAGTACTAAGTGCTAAATCATCTAAGTGATATACACTCCTGGATTCCTAAATCGAGCCACCGTGCATTTTTAGTGTTCCGTATCCGAAGGGTGCCAAACGGAACCCTTTTTCTAAGCCTCCTCTGTCCGTCCGTCTGTCTGTTAACGGGCTGTATCTCATGTACCGTAACCTATTACGGTATTATTATTAGAAAATTTCAACTGTCTACCTATAGACAGTTGAAATTTTCACAGATTGTGTATTTTTATCACCGCTATAACGAGGGTCACCATACAAGAAACGTGTTTTCTTTCAGCGTGTTTTGCTCGATCTTAATACGGTACGGAACCCTTCTTGTGCGTGTCCAACTCGCACTTGGCCGGTTTTTATTTTTTTTGGCCTAAGGACGTTGTCCCACCGTCGGCGAGGAAGCGACTAACTATCGGCTATTTTCTCGCTCAAGAAACGTACAATAGATATACATTCCGTGTTAACAAAGAGATGCATATATTAATACTAGTTGATCGCTGACTGTTCACACCACCGGCGAGGACTCGCTCCAATAGTTTGTCGCCGAACGAAGCTATCAAAGATAATACTCGCTCAGCGATACGTGCTCAGCGATGCTCGCTTGGCGGTCAGAACTCACGCCGAGATACCAAACAGCGGTAATTTCGCCCAGAGCGAGTACGAGTAATCACCCGTCGCACTCTGACACTCGCTGATAGCCCAACGACAAAACTGTTGGATAGTTCCAATAGTTATGTCGTTGGGCTATCACACTCGCTGCTCGCTAACTCGTTTTCAGTTGCTAAGTCTACTCGCTACTCGTCAATCGCCAGCGGTAGGACAACTGCCTAAAATAACAAAATAATGATAAATGAAAGCTCACAGAAAAAGTTTTTATGCAGTTTTGAAGCTGACGTACAGTCCATCATTGCGGTATCATGTTCAAACTTTAATTCACGGATTTGAACAAGAAAAGAAAATCGGAGTTTGAAAGTAGCAATAATCTTTGATTAGAACTACTTTAAGCCAGTAGTTATTTCGTTATTTGTTTTGTGTTGCACAAAAAGAGTATCGAAATTGTTTTTCCTTATTTTTTATTCCATTCTGACGTTCAAATTATGGTTACTCAAAATTCAAAAGTCATTTATTCAAACTAGGCTGAAAATCAGCACTTTTCGAACGTCAAAATTACATAAGACAGTCCCCCAAAAACGCCCCCCCTTCACCACTTCCTAGTGCCTTTAGCTGGGAAGAAGAAGTGGCGCAACAAACTCCCCAGCAGCACAGCTGTCTGTTCAAGTTAGAAAAATAAAATGATTCTATACAATAGTATTCAATAATATACTGCACCTGAAGTAGCCGCGCAAGCTGTGGAACTTCTTCAGTCTAGACTTAGTCAGCGAAACATAATTGCACAACTTCATGTAAGTCGTTCTGCCCTTCAAAGAATTTACCATCGATACCTGGAGACATGCAGCTTCGTGCGCCGTCCAGGAGGACCACGAAACCGGGTCACTACAGTACGACAAGTTTATTTTTACCACCAGCCTGCGTATCATCACCTGACCTCAGAACAGGTCCAAGAACAGTTTCGAGACTTTCATGGACTGACTGTTTGCACTCGAACTGTTAGAAAAAGAATCGAAGAACGTGGCCTGAAAACTCTTATGCCAGCCAATGGTTCCAAATTGACACGAGCTCACAGAATTGCGCACCTACGGTTTGCACGCGAACATTTGCATTGGACTCAACGTCAATGGAGCCAGGTTCTTTTTACGGATGAAACCAAGATTATGCTGTAAGGCAATGATGGACGTAGGAAAGTCGAGAGAGCGGTTTCAGCAATGCTGCATTGAACGCACCTTGAGTTATGGTCAGTCTGGGGCGGAAATTCCACCGAAGGAAAAACTGGCCTTGAGGTTCTGACGGGACTACGGTTGCCACCACCAAATAGCGACCGCCAGCTCCAGAAACTTTGCAGGAGCTGAAAACTGCCATCTTGGAAGAGTGGGAGAGCATTGCACACACGGTATTAATTAATTCCATGCCGAACCGCATGACAGCCATCATAAATGCTCTTGGAGATAACACAAGTTACTAAATAAACGTTTTCTCTATGTAAACCATTGTTTTTTTATATTAATTCCACGCTTACGAGAAACGCGATTGATTATTGAAAGAAAGAAAGAAAGAAAAATATTTTATTTGGGACACGCACAGGAAATACAAAACAGTAATAAAAGATAAAAAAAATTAACAAATATAAAAAAGGAGCATTTTAAAAACTAACAAACAAACCTAAACTGTTACCGAGTTTTTGTATTCCGATTTAAAATTTAGAACAATGTAAACGGAAACGATAGTGAGTGAGAGAGACAGGCTTCACAATATTTTTTTTGTCCTACCTTTATTTAAAAAGATATCAGCTCGATTCAGATGTCCGAGAGTGTTCTTCTTGTGAGTCTTATAATTATTAGTAAACTATATTTGAAAATTCATACATATTTAAATAAAACCCTCAATAGAATTAGTTAAGAAGACTGATAAGTTAAGTTTTTTTGCTGTGCTCGACAGAGTCCATAATGATCTCATTGAAGTTTTAGTTACCATCTAAGTTCACATTGTGAAATGCAATGAATGATTGAGTATTGAATTGTTGCAGTCCCGTGCGAACAGGCGGGTCGGAAGAAAACCGACATCCAACGTCCCGACAAAGAGCCCCCAGAAAACGTCAATATAACGGGTATGTTTATTTTCCGTTCCGAAATTAAAGAAGAGACTGACTTTTTCTGTCACAGTTGAGTCTTTTTAAACCAGTCGGTTCTGAGGATCTTTGGAAAGTTCAATATTCACAAGCGAAGGGATAAATCGCGTTGGGGTTTGATTAGAAACCCCAACTGTACCTACCCTTATCTCCGAAACTACTAAGCCTAAAATTTTGAATAAATACAGATAGTTCTGTGCTTATAGATTACAAGAAACTTATAGGTTTTCTGATGAAAAAGGTTACGTCACCCAACTGTGAAGAATGTGGAGTAGTCGAAGATGTGCAACATGTTTTGATGGAGTGTGTGCGGAATGAGGCTTTGCGATTTAATTTACTTCGTCCAACAAACAAGTACGACATTGGAGACTGTAACGCTGTCCTGGCTTTTCCTTTATCGGAACAAGCTAGGACAATGTACAAGTTGGCATTTTTTGTTTTAAAATAAGTATGTAGTAAATAATAACAGTAATGTTGGAATTAAAAAGTGTTTTTAGGTTTAGTTATTTTGATGATGTTACAGGGCGACGTTATCGCTCAGCGATAAAACCCTTAAAATAAAGATTAAAAAAAAAAACAAAAAAAAACTTATAAGAAGTCTATAGTCTTAAAATAACATGGTAAATTTTATTTATTTGTACACAATCATTACTCAATATTGTGCGTACAAACTTACATTTGCAATGTATGGCGAACATGTTTTTCAACTACAATGTTAAGTTTGTTCTTGGGATAAATTCATCCCAACTGCGGAACCCTTCTTTGTGCGTGGCCCGACACGCACTTGGCCCGTTTTTTTAAAGTTACCTTCAGTGTTGAGTATGACGGAGCAACGCCGTGTCCTCGTAGAGGCGATCGGCGGCGGTGATCTCTCGCGTCCGGCCCTGGTTCAGGCCATGGTACGGAGCGAGAGGAAATGGCAGGCCGTCACCTCCTTCTGCGAAGCAGTAATGCTCGCGAAGGAGGAGGCGGAACGCGTGAGGGAGAGGCAAATTTCGCGCCCTCACGCCCCTAACCGCCGCAGGAGGAGACGCCCGGGGCGGGAATCGCGAGCCGATTTCCGGCCACCGTAGGCGCGGGCTTGCGGACGGTGAGCAATGGGTAGCTCGCCGTCCGATAAGGACCAAGCCCGGGTCGACGGCGCGTTGTGTTCCACGCGCGCCTCGAAGAGATGTCAGCAGAATTGACGGGGTCCGCTAGGGCCAATGCCTGCCGGGGGTTCGAAGAAAACCGATAGGGACATCGTGGCCCCCGGCAACAGGGCAACCGAAGGAACACGGGTGGGTTTTAGTCAGTAAGAGTCTGACACGCCCTCCCGCACCACCCAGAGCGGGAGAAGTTATTTGATAATTTCCCACCCAAAAAAAAAAAAAAAAACTGTTGAGTATGACGATATTAATTATTGCAATTCATAATCAATATTGTAATGCACTACAGAGCGAAATTTCATAATTTCGTTTACTTAGTAGTTGACAAAATTAATCACAGCACCGTGATACTTAAAGGCCATTTGAGAAAAAAAAAATTGTTATACAACACTAGCTTTTGCACGTGGCTTCGCTCGCGTGGATGTCGGAAAATGTCTCACGGCAACGTACTACCGGGATTAAAAGTACCCTATGTGTTAATCCAGGTTATAAACTATCATCATCAGCCTATAAATGTTCCCACTGTTGGGACACAGGCCTCCTCTCGTGAGAGGGAGTGGGCCGTAATCCACCACGCGGGCCCAGTGCGGGTTGATAGATGTCACATGTCTTCGAATTTTCGGTTCTAGGACATGCCGGTTTCCTCACGATGTTTTCCTTCACCGTTTTGAGAGCAGTGGTGATGAAATAATTTACACAAAGTAAAGCGCCTGTCTGGGTTCGAACCTACGACCTACAACTTGTAAGTCGCGGCCGTTACCACTGGGCCACCACTGCTCTAATAAACATACTATACATGTACAAAATTCATCCAAATCTTTTCAGTCGTTTTTGCGCCAATCTGGAACATACTTACATCCAGATAAATAGACAAAAATTCAAAAACTATATTTGCGGCATCAGACTCGTACCCACACCTCGTAACAATTAACATAACCTAACCTAACGGACTATAGAGTAGCGAACGTCGCGGCGGCGTCGAACGATTCGCGTATTGCATTTTTATACTCGTGATAACTTCGAAATTTAATGTCCGATTCGAATGAATTAAAAAGTATTTTTCACTCCTCTTGCTCAAAAAGGCCGTCATTGTAGAATACCAGAGCGGGGAAAAAGTAGCATTTCTTGCTCTAGGGGAAAAAGTAATTTATTTTTAATTTTTGTCTTTTCCAACGAGCCTTGAAAAATGAAAAAGTCTTTATTCTTTTGTAGAATAATCATGAGTATGGACTCGACTTATTACTTGTTCACAAAAAAAGAAGAACATTTTATTTTTGAAAATGGAACTAAATGCGGCTATCTCTTCGGTAGAATGCGAGCATTGCGTTGCGGCTACAGAAGAAATAAAAAAGGCATTGGCGCGAAATCTTTAAAAAAAATCTCTAATTTAATGCTTAAAACAATTTTATTTAATTTTTCGATTTCTGATATTCGACATATTAATTAATCGAGTCGATCAAAATTGAAAAAAAAATCGTTTGGCATAATCGTTTTCGCACACCACTACAAAAAAAAAAATGGTCGGCGATTTTTAACACAAATTGAGTAGTGGTAATGAGTATTACGTGTTATTGGACCTGTGTTCGTATATTACGTTAAGATCTTGGCATTTTCTAGTTGTGTATAATATTTTTAATAATATTTGTCACATTTTAAATCGTATCTAAGTACATGACATGTACTTAGATACGATACACATTGTGTATGTGTGATATTTGTGAAAAGTTAAAATGTAAACTCGCACGATTGGCGCGAAACTTCGACTTTGGATATCAAAAACTTATATACCACTACTTATTTAACTTGAACAATGGATGAACTCGTCAAATAATTAAATGATGTAGTATTCACTGCCCCTGTGGTGGAGTTTGGATGTTCGAAATCCCCAATTTTTATGTTTTTAGCCTCGACCTTGACTGTCATCAAAATGGCGATAATCGCATTTACAGATTTGAATTTTATAAAGGTAAATTAATATTGTATTGGATTACAATCTACTATTACTGCTACTTAATATACCCTTACAACATACCCTTGATGATATAGTAGATTTTTATACGAGGGGCTAAAATAACCCATTGTAACGAGGTAGTTTTACTCCCGAACTTTAGCGAGGGAGTAAATAGAAACCGAGTTATAATGGGTTTTAGCGCCGTGTGTTACACTCTACTTTTCACTACGATTGCGAGAAAATAAAATAATCCAATACAATATTAATTTACCTTTATAAAATTCAAATCTGTAAATGCGATTATCGCCATTTTGATGACAGTCGAGGTCGAGGCTAAAAACATAAAAATTGGCGATTTCGAACATCCAAATTCCACCACAGGGGCAGTGAATACTACATCATTTAATTATTTGACGAGTTCATCCATTGTTCAAGTTAAATAAGTAGTGGTAATTAAGTTTTTGACATTTTAACTTTCACAAATATCACACATACACATGTAGATACGATTTAAAATGTGACAAATAATTATTAAAAATATTATACACAACTAGAAAATGCCCAGATCTTAACGTAATATGTACACCTCAAAAACATAATTTATGATTTTCGCCGCGAAAAATAAACCATTACCGGAGTTCCCACCTCTTACGATCAACGGAGAAACAATTAAGCGGTCTAATCACGAAAAATATCTCGGACTGTGGGTAGATGACAAACTTTCTTGGAAACTGCACATCGATCATATTAAAACGAAATTAATATCGCTATTAGGAGCGTTACGAAAAATTACAAAATGTATCCCGAAAAAAGTACGACTAATTATGTATAACTCCCTAGTAAAATCGAACCTTGAATACCTAATCGAAGTATGGGGATCAGCCGCTAAATCTAACCTAAACTCATTACAAAGAATACAAAACAAAATCATTAAAGTATTATTCCACTACCACTATCTATAATCCAACAAAAAAATTATACGAAAAAACTAAACTACTAAATATCAAACAAATTTACAAATATTACACCTGCATTCTCATTAAAAAAAAATCACCACGAATTCCGTATAATCAAACATACAACTACATAAAAAAAACAGTAACCTACAACACAAGAAGTAAAAACAAATTCCAACTAATAACTGCACGAGCACGGACTAATTACGGCAGAAAAACAGTATTAGTGGAGGGAACACGACTGTTGATGATTTACCGGAAAATATAAAGAGATGTGATAGTATTAGTATATTTAAGAGGAAACTAAAAAAACATGTATGTACCCTATAACGTCACCAACGCCCCAGAGGCAAATATTATTTGTTATTATTTAAAAGTAACTCTGTATCTCATTATAAGTGAACTGTTATGTAGTTCTTATGGGAAATAAATATCTTTAAACCTGTATACGAACACAGGTCCAATAACACGTAATATTCATTACCACTACTCAATTTGTGTTAAAAATCGCCGACCATTTTTTTTTTATTGTAATGATGTGCGAAAACGATTATGCCAAACGATTGTTTTTTTCAATTTTGATCGACTCGATTAATTAATATGTCGAATATCAGAAATCGAAAAATTTAATAAAATTGTTTTAAGCATTAAATTAGAGATTTTTTTTAAAGATTTCGCGCCATTGCCTTTTTTATTTCTTCTGTAGCCGCAACGCAATGCTCGCATTCTACCGAAGAGATAGCCGCATTTAGTTCCATTTTCAAAAATAAAATGTTCTTCTTTTTTTTGTGAACAAGTAATAAGTCGAGTCCATACTCATGATTATTCTACAAAAGAATAAAGACTTTTTCATTTTTCATGGCTCGTCGGAAAAGACAAAAATTAAAAAAAAAATACTTTTTCCCCTAGAGCAAGAAATGCAACTTTTTCCCCGCTCTGGTACTCTACAATGACGGCCTTTTTGAGCAAGAGGAGTGAAAAAACTATTTATTTGAATGAGAATTAATACTACGATACGAATGTAACCAACTATTGTTTCTACCGGCGATCTAATTAAATTTTAGAACACAAAAGCTGCTATTGTGACTTAACTATGATAGTTAGATATATTCTCTCGCGAATTTTTTTGTAGGTAATAATGAGTACTTTAATCACGTAGTACAAAGTTTTTATGTATCATCAATAGTTTTCTAAGCGCACGCCAAATAATGAATTTTAAAGGAAAAATTTTGCTACTTTGAGTTACATTATTGCAATTTTCTCAAGGATCTCTAATTTTTTGAAAATAAATTATAGCCTATGTGACTTCCTGATAATTTAACTTTCTAGCTCTGGACAGAGAGGGGTGGAAAGAGGGTAGGGAGGCCTTTGCCCAGCAGTGGGACAATAACGGCTAAGAAAAAAAAAAAATATTGGTGAAAAAGTGGTTAAAATTGGTCCAGTAATTTCAGAGCTTATTCAGTAAAAACAAACAAACAAATCATCTTTTCTCTTTATAATATTAGTATCGATTATTAACATGTCAAGATTAGTATTCATATTTAATAATTTTTATTGTTTCAAAAACAGTGTTATAGATTTTAAAAAAAAACCACCAGTTATTGATAAGCAGAAACTATGCAATACAATACAGTTCATAACTTTAGTGGAAAAGATCACCTGTATCCTGTACTAGTTAAATAAAACTGAATCACAGGAGACAGGGCCTTCCGTTTAAAATGAATCAGCGTATTGACAATGTGTGTTAGCCGATGTTTGTTGGAAAAAAAAACTAATAGAAAAGTAGAAACATGTTGGTAATTAAAAGAAAATAACTGTAGGACACACACACAGTGTGCTGTGTAGGTGTGATTGCGTATGAGTATACAAATTTCACTGTAGAACTATATCGCTAATAAAGACTTTCAAGTAAGAAGACTTTCAGTATCATTATATGAAAGTTTTAGAAGCCAATCACGCAGCAGTAATTTGCACTTTGGGAAAGAATGCTCGTAAATGTTGAGTAGTTTGTTCGCTTTGTTATAAAGACGAGGACCAAGGACATAGAAATGTCAATTAGCAAGAGTGGTTTTATGGCGTATGGTGGGACATACATGACTTTTACGTCGTTTCTCACTCATGAGCCCTGGAACATAGGTGAGAGAGGAATGTTGGCGCAAAATTGATTGAAGGACAAAGAGCTATCTCACATTTAGAAGTTTACACTTGCTATATAACAGAAATGTATGGTACATGCTTGGTTTCTTATTCATAACCTTTAAGACAGCTCTCTGTGCTCTTTCAACCTTTTGAAACGCAGAGGCATAAGCACCACCCCACGCTGAGACACAGTATGAGAGAAGGGACAGTGCCAAAGCATAATATACAGCTGTAAGCGAAACACTCTGCAGAGTCGATCTATGTAAGCCTTTTGAAGGTAAATATTAGTTTACGGACACAACCTGTCAGTACTTCTAGATGTGTGTGCCAATTCAGGGTGGAGTCAAGGAAGACTCCAAGGTACTTGACATTATTTGCCCTCTCTATGCATTGGCAATTGCAGGTCTGTATATTTGTGCCAAGACAACTATGAGCCTTAAGGGTGAGCAAATTACTTGAAGGTTGGGATTGAGTGGATGGTGAGAAAGCGACATAATTAGTTTTAGCGACATTTAGAGTGAGTAAGTTATTATTCAACCACGTCATGATAATTCTGAGAGCATTCTCTGCGTCAGTTTGAGCATCTTCCCAAGTTTTGCTACATACAAGTACAGCAGTGTCGTCTGCATAGGCAAATTTTTAAATTTTAATTTTTAAGTTCAATTGACAGAGTTCGTTTGCGTAGATTAGAAAGAGCGTAGGAGAGTTTTGTATTTTCACACATTGGCTTCAAGCAATATGCTAGCTAGACGTTTTTATCACTGCTCGAATCAAGTGAAGGTGACGGTGTTCAGAGCCTATTGTCAGTCGTTATACACCAGCCAACTTTGGTACCGGTACACACAATATACGAGTAATAATGCTTACCGGGCTATGATGAACTTGCCCTAGCGGTGTAGTGCGACTGACATGTTCGCCGAGAGCAACGTTGCCGGCTTTTCCGTGCTGCTAAGTAAGCTCAGAGTGTCATTCTACACAAGGGTAACCCTGAGTAAGAATGAAATTGTAAAAGCTGTGTACCGTGTCGTCCATCTTGCAAGAGAGGTAAAAGACTTTTAGTATATATTATTAGTTATTGAATTTTTGTATTAGTTTAAGAGTATGTGTCTGTATGTTATGGGTTTTATAATTGCCTGAAATAAATGATATTTAATTTAATTTAATTAATTTAATTTAGTGGGGCAATAAGAAACATTTTGGCAGCTTTAATAAACGCGGTGGGTATTTTGTCAACACCGGTAGCGCTATCATTGCGTAGGCTCATAATGATAAAGTTTAATTCAGCTTCGTCAACTGGTAATGGGGCCATCTAATTGAGAGGGGAATTGCAATTATATGTCTCACAGGGTAGGTTAAATGGGTTTAGCGGTGGAGTAATTTTCGCTGCTAGCTCCTTGCCAATATTTGCAAAATAACTGTTGACCCTGTTGATAGATGTAGTGGGGTCACTTGTGATATTTAGGAGATCTAGTGCTGGTTGATTCGTTTTCTTCATATTTGCTAATTATTTTCCAAGTTTCTTTAGCATTTTTGCGGTGTTTTTCGAGTTCGGAATGGTTAAAATTACGTTTTAACGCTCTTAAAAGATTGAAGCAAAAATTACGATTGTTTAGAAGAAACATACACACAAACTTATAATTATTTTGCGGTGGTTAAATTATTTTTTGATTGAATTCTCTTATCAGACCCCTATGTTAATAAGTTTCTTTTGTACAATAATATCATCATCAATCATTTTGACGATTTTGAAGCTCAGGACCGGTTGATATGGCCACACTTGGGGGAGGCCTATGTCCAGCAGTAGACGTCTTTCGGCTGAAATGATGATGATAATGACTCATTTTGACTGTGTATTGTGTGCCTTAGGGAACCGATCACTTTTCCGATTTTTTTTTGTTCGAATTTAATTTTTTCTGAAACTTGACCGACGTCTTTTTTGCTATATGCATTATTTGATATATTTTTAGATCATTGAAGTATCATGTATCACTATATTTCGCCGATTTACAAAATAACTTTGCTATTGGCCGAAGCTTCTTTTGAACTTTTTTCATTTGCCAAATGATTTATTTGCCATATTTTCACCACACCAGCCGGTTATTTGGTAGCATTTTCAGTATTAAAATTAACAAATCACTGCAAAATCGACTTTACGCAGTCTTGTCTACCCAAACACATTTTTTTTTTTCAGAAATTATCAAATAACTTCTCCCGCTCTGGGCGGAGCGGTAGGGCGTGTCAGACTCTTACTGACTAAAACCCACCCGTGTTCCTTCGGTTGCCATGTTGCCGGGGGGCCACGATTTCCCTTTCAGCCTTATTACAACCCCGACAGGCATTGGCCCTAGCGGAGCCCGTCAAATCTGCTGACATCTCTTTGAGGCGCGCGTGGAACACAACGCGCCGTCGACCCGGGCCTGGTCCTTATTGGACGGCGAGCTACCCATTGCTCACCGACCGCAAGCCCGCGCCTACGGTGGCCGGAAATCGGCTCGCGATTCCCGACGCCTAGGGCGTCTCCTCCTGTTGAGGTTAGGGGCGTGAGGTCGTGAAATTTGCCTCTCCCTTACGCGTTCCGCCTCCTCCTTCGCGAGCCGCTTACCGCTTCGCAGTAGGAAGTGACGGCCTGCCATTTCCTCTCGCTCCGTGCCATGGCCTGAACCAGGGCCGGACGCGAGAGATCACCGCCGCCGATCGCCTCCACGAGGACACGGCGTTGCTCCGCCCAAGCCGGACAGACCTCCACCGTATAGTACACCGTGTCCTCTGGGCGATCCACACAATGGTGACACCCGGGCGTTTCCTCCCGCTTTATCCTGAAAAGGAACCTCCCGAAGCATCCGTGTCCGGTGAGGACCTGCGTCAGGCGAAAGGTGAGGACGCCGTGGCGCCTCTCAAGCCACTCCTCAAAGAGGGGTCTTATCGCCGCAATTGTGGCGTGCCCAGTCTACCCTACCCCTAGAGTGTAATTTAAGCCCGTGTAGGCGAGCAGGTGATTTGAAGGCCCGCCGCCGCGGCTTAGGCTGCGGTGGTGAGCGTTAAAACCATCTGCGGCGACAAGCTCGCGTGGGGCCGCCCATACCCCGCAGTGCCGGAGCCGTGACAGAAATAATACTTGCTACATGTTGCATGCTTGAAGCAAGCATCCTTGTTTGCATACTTCTTACTGGGACCACTTAAAACCACTTTTGTTCATGATCAACTGTTTTATTTTATAAAGTGCCATTACATAATAATTAATTATACAAAATAGTAGGTCGTTTGAATGTTCGGAAACATAATACTGGAAGTATGTTATGTTATTTCGGCTATGTGTAACTTCGGTAAAAAGTTTTTCGAGTTTTTCGAAGTTTAAGACGTGACTTCGGTGAAGTAAAAAAAAACGAAACGATAATAGTTAAAAAGTTTTAGGTGATATGAAATTCGATCAAATATTTATCGAACTTATGATAGGTACCTGTGCCTTAACCTGGATAAATGTTTTTTTTTTTTTCTATTTATAGATTCGCTCATATATGCCGCCGGTGTAGACACCACAAGTACCATTTTTTACAAACGCGTGAGCTCCGTATACGGGTTCACGTCGGATGCTAGGTTCCGCAACATTTACATCGACCCTGGTGAGTATGCAGAATAAACCCCACTTGCACCATTAATCACTAACTTTATTTATTTATTGGATCTCCCACTAACAGAGGTTACACAATTACATGCAATAATCGGAACAAAAATAACTGTGCGCTTCCAATTACAGGAGACCACACCGTTTACTTATAAACTAGATAAAATAAATTTGTTATGGATAAATTAATTAAAATAAATCAAAATATATGTCACGAAAAACATACAAAGGGCAACAAAATGAAATGCAAATAAAAACTTTTTTACAAAAAAGAACAACCGACTTCCAAAAAACCACTACAAAGTGAAAAATAACGAAATGGAAGTCGGTGTCTTTGGTATTGTATTTTGCCACCTACTTCCGAAATTTAAGTTAATTTTTTCTCGCTTTTTAGTGCTTTTCCCGATGCAGGGACGTTCATCGTTGAGGAGTTCTCCTGGTACTTCACCATCAGCTCCTCTTCTCCATATGCGTTGTGACGAGCATAAATTGTATTGCAGCCATATTAAAGTAATCGAATCGCAACCCGTGAAATACTTATTATTGAGTAGTTCCGGTGGCTATTTGTGGTCTTCATCATCAGTTCCACTTAACCAAATGGTGATTTCCAAGAGCAACTGCATGAGTTACTATAAAAAAAAATACTCAAAACGCTATAGGTTTTTTAAAATTCTCGTTCCATATTTTAAATTCTGTTTCTAGATAATGACGAGACAAATAGATAAAAAAATTATGTATACTGTCAAACACAGTAAATTCCATATGACGTTAGTATGGAAGAACGACTGACTAGCGTAACCTTAATAAATATTATTTGTTTGCTGCAGATCTCAACGATCTCGACGAATCGTGGGTGGAGTCGGAGCGGTTCCGCTGCGTCATCGCCGGCGTGGCGGTGGAGATAGCGGCCGCGGGTGACGTCTCGCCACTGTTAGCGCTGCATCTAGACCGCACCGCGCTGCTGGTGTCGGTTGATAATAAGGTAATAGAAAGAACAACAAAACGACCGTCATCTTTAGTAATGTACTGGGTTGATTTTTGGGATGGTGCAGTAAAGGCAGACCTTAACAGTTGCAGCTACTGAAAAGCGGTCTCGGAAGACTGTCCTTAAGTTTTTGGGATTTTGTAATATCTTGATTTAAAAGTCCTTGTAGTTTCTTGCCCGTTCTTCTGCATAGATGTCTACGTTTTGGAACGGGCAACTAGCTTCAACTTTGTAACTAACCGACTCTATGACTATTCGAAAGTACCTATAAAGCTCAACACACACACAAGGCGGATACATGTCGGGCGCGGCGCGGGACGGAACGGCGCGGCAGTACGGCGGACTTGTAAATATTGGAATTCCTTATATTTTATATGGATAGCACACGAAACGCGTGCGCGGCTCACTCTCCCGACCCGCAGACCCGCTCCGCGCCCGACCCGCAGGTGCCGGCGCCCGGTGATAAAGCAGTTCTATGGTCTACCATACAAGATGTAGTCAACTCGTAGCCATGAAACGGAACATTGCGGGTAGCACACACATGGGTTAATGCGAATAACATCATAAACACCCTTAGATAGCTGATCAAAAGTTACAACTAACAGACTTTTAATAGAAATACTGTGTGTCGTGAATGTAAAATACGGTTATTCAGCTGCATCCGGTTAGACTAGAAGCCGACCCTAACATAGTTGGGAAAAGGACTGGCAGATTATTGAACTGTTTGTTGTGAATGTAAACATTCTGTAAGATGATGGACGAAATAGATAAGTAAATAATTGTACTTTTCTCTAAATTACATTTTTATCGTGACATTGTTTTTTATTCTTTTTATTTCCAGTGTTTTTTTTTTGCAATCTCGATATGTTTAAATCTGTTACATTGTATACGTAGATCTGAAATATATAAATACTTTATTCACAGATAACAAAAACAATCTTATCAATAGCAGACGCACAGATCGACAACTTACAATACGACTCTGGACAGTTTGATTTCGCCGTGGTCGCGAGCACACGCGCGGCTCCGCTCGAGGCCGACCGGTGGCCGCCGCTGTGGAACATGTTCGCCGAGACAGAGACCTTCGCGGCCAGGTCTAGATCCGCACGCCTGCTGCTCAAACTGACGCACGATGAATGGGAAATCCTCAACAACAAATATACTGGTGGGTAGACCTGTCTCACAATGGCGGCGTTTTTACAACGGTACTTGCAAACTACGCTTCATACCTGACGTGACGCAACTCCTGCATCGCGCAACTTGAATTATATTTTAGGGGTATACGGGTATACGAAAGCTTGCGGGAGTGATGATGATGATGACGTCACGCCGAAGTAATTGCACGAAGGCTGCGTTGACGCTCATACTCGGGGTCACCAATTTAGAGGTATGAGGAACAGGGTGTAAAGTTCACTCATCCACCATAGAAAAGGGAGGATCCCCCGACCACACGGGTGTTGTGTCTGGCGGGCAACTGCCCATCGGTTGGAAGTCGAAATCTTGTATGTATGTCGATCGCTCGGTAAACTCTTAACTGCGCGATGCAGGATTTGTGTGACGTCATGTCTATGATGCGTAGTTCGTATGTGGCGGTGTAACCGCTACAATATTCGCGATTGGCAAATATACAGAAACCCTACAATAACTGTCTGGCAGTAGCCTACCAGACACAACACCCGTCTGTTCGGATCCTCCCAATACAGGATGAGGAATTTCAGATGACTATTCAAAATTATCAGAACAAAAAAAACATACTAAAAACAAAACTAAGTTGTAGAAAACTGTATTCTTCCTGAAAATCCCTTTATGTCATTCATGATGTTTCATACACATTTTAATTTCTTGCCATTTTCCTTTTCACCTTAAATTTTAACTCTATCCCTTCTTCAGAACTGACGGAGTTGGAGCTACGTGTGGGCACGCTGGCCCTTTACGTAGAGGACGCCTACGTGAAGGCTCTGGTAGACTTATCGCGGCTGGCGATGCCTTCAAACAGTCCGGACACGACCCTCGGCGACGAGCGCTCCATGCAGTACCCGCTGCGCCTACGCCTGCTGCACGTGCACCCGCTCGACCTCACGCTCACGCTGCACACAGCCGTGAGTACCAACAACTTGCTGCTATGGTCTGTTCTAAACGTGTCCGATGAAACCAAACCCTGTCTAGGTTCAATGTTTACGCAATCACTCACTAAAGGAAATTAGTAACACATTCCATCTGTGGTTTCATTTCACCACTTTTCCAACAATTATTGTTTGAATAATATTATTAAATTGTAATTGACGAATCGACTAAACTTAAGGTTATAAAATTGGGTGTTTTCTCGTGCACCTACTTTTTTGTCCTATCAGGAGGTCCACGAGGGTATGTTATTTCCGTTAACCTCAATTGTCAAATGAAAAACGTCTTTAAACATACACATAACATACACAACATCACGCCTTGTTTCCCCGAAGGGTTGGGCAGAGGTGTCCCTGTAGCAGGTACACCCACATTTCGCCAGTTATGTTTAAGTCCCATGTAATAGGGGGCGAGCCTATTGCCATCAACCGGACACAAATCCAGACTCCGAGCTGCTACGACCCGGGAATTGAACCCAGGACCTCATGCTCAGCAGTAGCGCTTGCGACCACTAGACCAACGAGGCAGTCTATAAACGTCTATAAAGTGACTTAAAATTAGATTTTCGGGTTTAAGTTTTTAAATAATCAAATCACAGCACTCGATTTGTAACCGGCTTTACAAATTGGCTTCCATAGTTAATTTTACCGATCCATTTGTTTAAATTTTCATCAGATACTTTTGGAACAGACTACAGATAGCGGTTGATCGACATACACCAGTCGATGTTCATCGCCTCAGAACGTAATTATGTTCTGTTAATCGATCAATCATCGATTATAATCGATGGTTGACCGATGAACCGTATCCTGCTGCCGTGCCCAACATTAATCGGTTGCAGGAAATGAACGAGACACAATAGTAGTTTTAATGTAATTACGCCTGGAGGCGTTTTGTGTAACGCAATCAGACTGCAATCTAGTTGCACCTTATCAACAAGCAGTAGCGACAACATCGTAAGGATAACATGTCCTGAACCAACATTACCTACTTAAAACATGCGACGTACACCAACCCACACGGCGCAAGCGTGCTGGATTGCGGTCCACTCTTTACAGATTAACGCAAAAATCATCATCATTAGTCAGAAGATGATTACTACTGGAAATAGTAAAAACCTCCCGCAGCATGGCCAGAACGACTAGTCCTGTGCTTCTAGTTCCCGCGACCTTCACCAAGTCGTCGTTCCACCGTAAGGAGGGCTATCCACGTTGTGTCTTCCAGCAGCAGGCTCAGGATCACTTGAGGGAGAAAACGGATCCAGCAAGTCAGCGGATATTTGCGTTGATTCCCGAACGTTGTCTGGACAACAAGAATCGGATATTATATATTCTGATTATGTATGTCTGTTTCCAGGTGCGAATGTACATAGCCCTGGACCAGAGTCCGCTGCGCCTGAGTGCGTTCAAGTTACACGACGTGATCACGTCATCAGAACGCCTCACGCATGCACTCACCGTTCACTATCTGTCCGCCGCCATATTGGGAGCAGGTTTGTCACAATTTTTTATTCATCAATTGTATTTTATGGCAAAATAAGGTCGAAATTCTGTACCGTATCTTTGACGATTAATATTTTTAGTATAATATATTTTATAAACTATAGTTAAAATAACTTAAAAAACTTACTCAACTAAATCTAAATACAACAACAGGTTGGGTAGTCGGCGGCCTAGAACTTCTAGGCGCTCCGGGTGCTCTCGCGGCGCGCTTGGGAGGCGCCACGGGCGGCGTGAGGGGCGTAGCCTCCGCCGCGGCGGCCGCACTTCTGCGATCCCTCAGCGCCTGGGCAGGCTCCCTGGCCAGGAACCTGGACCTGTTGGCTGGTGATGAAGAGCATGCACGACGGGCGGCTGCGGCCAGGAGAAGACCACCTCCAAGCTTCGTGGCGGGACTTGTGGCAGGCATCACGAACTTCGCTATCAATATACTGGGTAAAACTATTTATTTATCAATGTTCTTAGCTTCATCAGTTTCGTAAGGAAAGTTTTGAGTAAAATTGGGGTGGCTATAAAAGGAGGTGAAGACGAAAGAAATTGTTAATATTGTGACAGATAATATGGCTAGAAAGGGGGTGACTACTGAGGTGATGACTAAAGTTCATAGCACACATATCAACTCTGAAAGGGATCGTCATCGTATCGCCTCTCGCCTCGCCGTCAAACAGGCGTCAACCTAACGTAAACACGTAACCAAAGCAGATCAGCAGCTCCGACACATCGACTCGGCTACGGCTAGGCAACGCCGTGAAGCACGCGCGGCAGTAGTGTGCTGCAGGCGGGCCGCGGGAGGGGTCAGAGGGGCAAAGGAGGACAAAGAGGCGTAAGCTCGAGTACGGAGAGACGTAAGCGCGGGGATGACGAGCCGTAAGCGCGGGAACTGCAAGTTAACCACGCACCGCACCGCGGTTCGTGAGCTTATCCCGAGGCGCGGCGATTACGTTACGATTCCGATTAGTGTGCGTTGCAGTAGCGAATTTCATACAAAGAATACTGAATGGCTCGAGTTGATTCGGTGACGATCCCTTTCCGAGTTGATATGTATGCTATTTCCTTTATAAAGAAGTATGGAAGGAGACAAGTTACCACGACCCCAAATAAATTGGGATAAAAGCCAGAGAATGATGATGTTCTAATTTAATTATTATTTTTTGGAACGAAGTTCTTTAACGCGGCTTGTAAACTTTCAGAACTTGTCATGCTATAAAGTGTTAATACTTGCGACTGTCTTCCTGAATGAGAAAGAAAAAGAGAAAGAGAACGCCGGCAGAAAAATCAAAAGAAAAGAGAGTGATTACAGTGTCGTGGGATGAAATTGTACACATTGGCCCGAGTACACTACATGCCCAAGAGACAGATAGAAAGTGTAAATTTGGTCAAAATGTAAATCCAAGATGGCGGCTGCGAAAATCTTCAAATTTTTCGTCTTGGGTGATGTGTCCACGTAATGTATAAACAAAGTAACGTTCATTGCCAGGTGCTGTTGGCGGTCTCGCACATCATCCACTCGTCGGCGTCGCAGTCGGTGAGACCGAGAGCGGCGCGGCGGCGTTACGCCGTGGTCTGGTAGGAGCGTTGACCAAGCCACTCAGTGCCACCGCCGACCTGGTGGCCTATGCCGGCTCCGGGCTACTGCAACAGACTGGCTGGGATCCTGTGCCCGAGGTATGATGTGTGAAATAGAGTACGTTAACAAAGGTATAGGTAAGCCTTGACTTGCGTTCGCCTGTTCGCAGAATGGTCGATTCCTAAAATTGGACCTTAGAACATATTGACATTTTTGAATGTGTTCTTGCGTGTCTTCAAAGTTTTATTCTTATGGAGCAGAGAGAGCAGTCTGATCCAACTGCATCAGACTAAGAGACAGCAGTCTGATTCAACTGCGTCAGACTGCTTGAAGAGTGATTTCGTTTTGACCGTTTTAGTTTGAGTGGCATTTTTTTTTCAATCTTTTAGTGTATTTCAAGTGTAGAATCGGCTTCTCAAGACCTGTTTGTACCAATATGGTAAAAAGGAACCCTTATGGTGCAACTCAGTCTGTCTGTCACAGCTGAATATCTCAAAAACTACTAGTGCTGTCAACTTGAAATTTGGAATGGTTTTAGATGACGTTTGCGCAACTATTTTGCAACTGGGACTGAACGGGAGACTTAAAAATTTGAAGTGGGGCTACTAGGGCATGTGGGGTATAATATGAAAGAGCGCTATTTGCACATTCTAAATAATATTTGACGAAATTTTTTAAAAAAGTACCGTTCCTCCCTTATCTCTGAAGTTTGTATGGAGAAAATCTGAAATTGTTCTGTGATAGAAGTTTATGTAAAGATTATAGGAAAAATAAAACGATGTCTCTAAATAGCATACTTTTTCAGAAATCATCAACTTAAATTACATTAGTTCCACTATCGATCAAGAGATGGCGCTGGCCTAAAACTGTAATATTCTACACGGCAGTGTGCAGAGTTAAAATTCTCTGACGAATAAAGGCCTCGCCAATGAAAATTTAAAACGGTACGGAACCCTCGGTGCGCGAGTCCGACTCGCCCTTGTCCGATTTTTTATACCCCACATAGCCATAGTACAAAAAAACATTACTTACCTACTGCGTGTTTTTTGTTTTGTACAACTTTTTTTACGAATTTTTTGTGAAGTTTCCAATTTGAATGTTCACACGGAACAGATTGCAAAACCAAAAAACAAAAAAAAAATGTTTCCAAATCACATTATCGACCAGCGGCTTATAACAAAATTCTGTACAATATTATTACCCGCCTGGATCTTAGGTTTATAATGATCTTTGGGTTAGGTTTGTATGGCATATAATTTGACATTATCGAGCAGGTGTTTTGATGTGATGATGTCGTGTTCTGTGTTTACAGCCCCGTGGCCTCCGGTCCGCCATCGAGGCGCGCACGTTATCAGGCTGGCACCGCGACTGCGTTCGCTGGATGTTCCGCCTGTGCGACCTCTCAGCAATAGCCGGCTACGAGGTGCTACTGGAAGACGCGCACGTGCAGTTACTGATCACACACAAGGTACCTATACGCTGGACTCAACTCAACTCAAAGCATTGATTTCAATTAAACTATTTACCGAAGCCTCATCACCTTGTATGACCAGCATTCCTGTTATTATAGTCTGTTCCAAAAGTATCTAATGAGAATGTACACAGATAAATCAGGAAACATACATGTACATGCTAATTTGTAGTGCCACTTACAAATTGAGTGCTTCGATTTGATTATTTGAATACTTTAACCGCCTCTTTGGTCTAGTGGCAAGCCCATCTGTCAGACCCAGAGGTCCCGGGTTCGATTCCAAGCGGGAGCAAAATTTTCTCCTCGATTTGGTTGCTGATAGGGCTTATTTCTAAGTCCGCCTGGCTAGGTACCACGATCTTATTTAAGTCTGTCGCCATAACAACAATGTTAACAGCATTGTTGTGTTTCGGCAGTTAGAGGTAAGATAGCCAGTTCCTCTTTGGTTGAGGATTCCGGATGATGCTCGCTTCCACCTTCGGCCTGATCATCACTTACCATCAGGTAAAATGCAGGCCAATAGTTTCCCAGTTGTGGTAAAAAAAAACTTAAAACCAAAATTATAATTTTAAATCACCTTAAAGATATTTTTTATGTGACAATTGAGGTTAATTTTATAACTTCAGTTTTCCCCGACTCTTATAGCCATCCATATTCATACTCAAAACTTTCCTCATGACTCCTCTGATTCACATACCCATGAGAACAGATTTCCACACAACTTTTCAGTTACCGGTGCCACTTTCAGACTTCCTTTAAAACAATTTGAATATCTATATATGTATAAAAGGAAAAGATGACTGACTGACTGATCTATCAACGCACAGCTCAAACCACTTAACTGATTGGGCTGAAATTTGGCACACAGGTAGATATGACGTAGGCATCCGTCGTGTGGATTGAATCGTCGTGTGGTCTTGATTAACTTGAAAATTGGTATAAATAATCTATAAGTCAAATAATGGAAACGTTACAACAGACTTTTCAAAAATTATTATCACGCTATTTGCTATAGGTGTTGAGCCGTATTGCATTACGTTCGTATTCTTCTGTAGTTTACCGCAAATTGTAAAAAGACTAGCCAAAAGGTTAGAATACTGCAGATAGTTACGGATTTAGCCTGTTAAAAGATTATCATTACGCTATACCTTTATGTCAAAGTCAAAGTCAAATAATTTATTTCAATTAGGCACAAAAAGTCACTTTTGAACGTCAAAATTTACAAAAAATAGAATTGATTCTAGTCGCTCCTTCCAAAAGGTAGTTTTCGTATGGAGAAGAATGGGCGAGAAACTCCACCGTTACTCTTTTAAAATGTTTTACAATATTTTGTATACATTCATTATATGTGAAGACGATGCACCTGGAATAAGATTACTATACCACAATAGGTAAAAATAATTAAAAATGAAGCAATGACAGAAAAAATAATTGTGCAATGAATACATGGTGTTCACACATTCACAAGCATTGTAAAAGTAGGTACCTATACGATACTCATAAGCAGCTATATGGAGCTAAGCGGTCAATAATAACATATACAAGGTGGATTTTGAGATGGGGCAATAAGGGCAGGTACCTTCACCGTTGTCGCTACAAGAAAACGGTCTTAGGAGACTGTCCATAACTTTTTGAAACATTTTGATCTGCATTCACAGATTTAAAAAAAGACTAGTCAGCAAGAAAATGGGCAATTTTCAGCAAAAACTTTTTTGATGCCAGTCGATTCTATTTCTTATTACTAGGGTCAAAAAACTATATCGGGCCAACTGAGTTCGAGAAAGAGCATGGCAGTTGAGAGTTTGTCATGCTCACTTAAATGTCTCGCTGATGGTGGCGAGTGTGTTGGATCATTCGGTTTCCTTCAAAATGGTTGAGCTGGATGGTGCTGATCCACGCGTCATGTTCGTGAACGGGCGCCGTTAGTTGAGACTGGTCATCTCTTATCTGCCAGGGCTTATTTTTAATCTTATATTTTTAATTCATAGTTGATTGTGCATCCGACGCTTGCAGACGTGCTCATCAATGCAAAATATAAATACAATAAATTAACGTTTGAATAAACAGTGACCTAGTTTTAACTTATTAGCATGCTATACAAATAAACATTACAGTGATAAGTTTAAAGTAATGGACTGACTGCATACAAAGTGACAGATGGAAGGCAGCCCCTTTAATCGGAGCACGATGATTCGACGCAGCCCTCCACCAACAACAACCCCGGTACCGACTCCGGTTCCTACATCGCCCCAACAACCAAGACAGGACCACCAACACGCGGCTGAAGAAAAAATTGAGACTTTGGACACCAGTGAAATTAGCAACTGGATGATTTCAATAGAAAAATGCCTGAATGAAGTTTGTTCTATTGCTCAGGATGGAAAACTGAACTCCGAGCAAAAACTGAGGATCAATTCCCTATCACGTAAGGTAGGAAATGGCGTATCCCAGATGGCAGTATTTTACCAGGACTTGAAACATAAGGCCAGAGAAGTGCAAAACTCACTACAAGCACTGAGAGAAGAACGAGACCTCACGGCTTGCCTTGATAACTTCCGTAAAACAATCGAAGACAGCATTAAAGAAAATTGCGCCCGGCCAACAAAGATGGAAAATGTTTCCTTTGCTGATATGGTAAAGACGAACAATAATAACTACTTGCGCCCCAGTAATCTCAGCACTATCGCAATTTATCCTGATGATAAGCTTAAAACTAGTGACGACACAAAATCTCTGGTCCAAAAAATAATATGCCCAGAACAAATGAAACTGCACGTTAGAGGAATGCGTAAAACCAAAAACGGAGGAGTTATTATCAGCACCGAAACCAAGGATGACATAGAAAAACTACGAAACTCGTCGCAGCTTAGTAGTTCCGGCCTGAAAGTGGAAGAGCCACAAAAGAGAAAACCAAGAATTATAGTGATAGGAGTACCCTCAGCCCTAACTGACCAAGAAGTATATGACTGCATTTATGAACAAAACCTAGCCGACAAGCTACCTAATCTGCCTCGTGACTCTTTCCTGGCCTCTTTGAAATTAAGTCATAAGTCGGGGAAAAAAGATGGACCTACTTGCAATTTTATTTTAGAAGTACCTGCCAACATAAGGAAAGCCCTTATTAACCAGAATCGAGTATTTATAAATTGGACATCCTGCCCAGTTAGGGATTTCACACTTGTGACGAGGTGCTTTAAATGCCATCAGTACGGGCATGCTGCAAGGACATGTCGGGAGACTACCCATACGTGTGGACATTGTGGACAACAAGGTCACCAGTCTAATGATTGTACTACGAGCGATAAACCATCACAGTGTGCAACATGTTTGCGCTTCAAAAAACCCAGCGACCACAAAACAGGTGAGCTGGAATGCCCGGCAAGGAAAATTGCTGAAAGCAGGTACATTAACTCTATAGATTATAATGAAGGCGCCTAAGAGCGCCGCCCTTAATCTTTTATTTTGCATTAATCGATAAGTCTTTTTTATACTAGGAGTTTAAAGTAAATAAAATTATGGATAAGTTACTTAATGATATTGATGTGGTCTCCTTATCAGTGGCAAAATCATGCGAGATTGAAAAATGTAAAGCATATCTCCCTGATCCCTCTAAATCACTTACTATTCTTACGCAAAATATTCGTAGTATAAATAAAAACATGGACAACCTGTTCATTCTGTTGAAACGTCTGGATACTGAGTGTGACATTATTGTATTGACTGAATGTTGGCTATCTAAATGTCAACAGAACCTTCCTTCTCTGTCAGGTTACCAAATGTTTAGTAGTAAGACCGTTCATAATCAAAATGACGGTGTAGTTGTTTATGCCAAACAAAGTTTGAACGTATCGGTAGAAGAACCTCCCATACAAGATTGTAGCAGATTATTGATAAAAGTGGGCTTAGAAACTGCTATCCTATGTATTTATAGGCCTTGTGCTTTTAAGCATACTGATAATTTTGTAGCGTCGTTGGACGGAGCACTCCAAAAACTATCTCTATACAAAAATGTAGTACTAACAGGCGATATGAACATAGATATTAACCCAGAAGACAGTGATAGAGTTGCTAAAGACTACCTTAACATGTGCGCATGCAAGGGACTGCTTCCGGCCCATTTGCTTCCAACACATTTGAGTGGGTCCTGTTTAGACCACACCTTACTTAAAACTAACCTTGCATCCATTACCCTAGTAACAAATCCTTCAGTTTCCGATCATGGAGCAGTCCTGCTTAGTTTAAAAGTAAAAACCCCTAGATCTAAGTGCACAAATACCATTACTAAAATAAATATGAAAAAACTTGAAGACGCATTACATCATATTGACTTTGACCCAGTTTACAAAACTGATGATGTGAACGTTTCGCTGCCATACTTTATTAATAAAGTGCAATGTGCTATTGTAAATAATACTTCGCACATAAAACTAACTAAGAAAAACAATAACCTAAAACCATGGATCACACCCGGGCTAATAAAGTGCATTCAGCACAAGGATAAACTTCACATGCATGCAAAATCCTCTCCAGATAATACCATTTTACAAACATCATATAAAAGATATAGAAATTTCTGTAACAATCTACTAAAAAAGTTGAAAAATACGTATAATAGAAACTTAATTGAAGAATCAGGAAACGACAGCAAAAAAATGTGGCGCCATATAAAAAATTTCGCTTTTGTATCAAAACAGCATGAATCATCGTCACAGTTATTACAAACGCTCGCCTCGCCGCATACATCAGCAAATCATGTTAATAGTTACTTTATTAATGTGGGTCAAAATCTTGCTGAGCAAATTAAATGTAACTATAACAAAAATTACAGCATACACGGAAACAGGGCCATTGTGTCATCGCAATATCGTCAACTAACCTCATTTGTTTTACTGGATACAGACAAAGACGAAGTCGAAAGGGTTATTTTGGGGCTGAAAAAAGTCTGTGCGGTTGGATGGGACGGTATCTCAAATAGTGTGTTAAGGAATTTCAGACACATTTTTGTTCCGCCGTTAACTCATATTTTTCAAATTTGCCTTTCTGAAGGCATTTTTCCCGACTATCTGAAAAAAGCTTTAGTCGTCCCAGTGCATAAAGCAGGTGACAAAAAAGTACCTTCAAATTACCGACCCATTTCAATACTTTCATCTACATCTAAAATACTAGAAAAAATAATTAACAATAGGTTAATGAAGTACTTAGAGTCTAAAGCCATCCTTTCGGATAATCAATTTGGTTTTAGACCAAAATTATCCACAACTGATGCTGTGCAAGATATGACCGATTATATATCTCAAGAACTAGACAAAGGTAATCATTCTATTGGTATTTTTCTTGACCTAGCAAAAGCTTTTGATACCGTGTCTGTTCCTATCTTATTGAACAAGCTCGAGAAAATTGGTATACGAGGTAAGCAGCTTAAGATTTTTGCAGACTATTTAGACAACCGCTGTCAATGTGTGAAGATTGGTAATTTTACTAGCTCAGAACTAAAAAATACTTCTTTTGGAGTCCCGCAAGGAAGTATATTAGGACCAACCTTATTTCTTATTTATATAAATGACCTCTGCAGTCTCAATCTAAATTCGGGGAAAATTATATCTTATGCTGATGATACCGTACTCCTATTCTCCGCAAATACAGTACATGAAGTTTGGTTATGTGCACAGCAAGGTTTCAATATAGTTAATAGATGGTTACAACATAACTTACTGACATTAAATGCTGACAAAACTAAATACATACGCTTTTCTTTACGCAACTCAAAGACATCTATGATCATTCCAGATATTCATGCGCATGTATGTAACACAGTTGCAAACTCTAAATGCAATTGCCCAACTATCCTTAATACGAAAACTATAAAATATCTTGGAGTAATTATTGACGCTACTCTTACATTTAAAAATCACGTTGAACTATTATGCAGTAGAGTCCGTAAGTTGATGTTCATATTCAAGAAAATTAGGCCTTTTGCTGACTCTAAGGTGATAAAACAGGTATATTATGCTTTGTGTCAATCGATAATTACATATTGTATTACTTCATGGGGAGGAGCGGCTAAAACAATTTTACTACCACTGGAGCGCGCGCAAAGAGCTGTTCTGAAAGTATCCACATTCCGGCCTATCCTGTTCCCGACCCAAGTTTTATATAAATCTTGCAATGTTCTGACAGTGCGGCAGTTATTCATTATGAATACTTTAATAAAACAGCACTCTAAATTGCCGTACGATAGAGTTGTCACTGATAAAAGACGTAAAGACATCTGTATGGATAATTATAGATTAAGGCATTCGTTTATGTATAGATTTTTTATATTCTTAGGCCCATTTTTGTATAATAAAGTAAACGCAATTTTGTCTATGTCTGCATTAAAAACGATACAATGCAAAAATGTTATTTCAACTTGGTTACAAAATTTGTCTTATGATGACACAGAAAAGTTACTGGTTGTTTTAAGTTAAATATTATTTTTAATAAGTACTGTCCTATCATTAGTCTGTTAAGTTACTCACTATTTATGTCTACCATCAATTTTAGAAAATTTTAATGTAATTTTGCACTTATGACACCTGAGATACAGGTTTATCCTAGTTCAGGTCGAACCATTATTATATACCAACCATTTTACTATAAGGCTTAATATTGTAAATATGCATTATTTAATTAAATAAATAAATTATTATATATTATTATTAATTGTTTTCGATGATTTTTGTACATTGTTCCCACATATAGAAGCAACAAGAATAATGTACCCAGGATTTTGTAATATCTATATTTAAAAGAGTGTCCTCGGAGTTTCTTGCCCGTTCTTCTCCATAGAGATCAACGTTTTGGAATGGGCAACTAGCTTCAAACTTTCTGACTAACTGACCGAGTCTTTGACAATTCAAAAGTGCCTGTAAATGGTTTAATTGAAATAAATGCTTTGAGTTTGAGTTTGAGAAACGTCAGAAATTGCAAAAAACTTCACATACATTTCGTAGGAAATAAGCCTGAAAAGAGATAGAACACAACTGTATGATGTATGATGAAATAACTTTTTAATGAGGTACTTACTATTATTTAAATGATCACAATATACCACTACACAACAGTTAAATTATTCCAATACTTCACTGGGCTGAATAGGGAACGAATGTAGCAGATAGTTACAGATTTAACCTTTTAAATGATTATCATCCCGCTACACTTTTATGGAGCTAATCATTCAATTATGAATTCATGAAATATATAAAAACGGGTATTTTATTCAACTTTCAACAAATCAAATCTTTTAGCGGTTCGACGACTGCTTTGCAAACTTATGTTTGATTCCCAACAATAGATACATTTTGTGCTTCTTTTTTATATTTTGTTATACTATCCATAATTTCCACACTTATATACTTATTGTATATGTATCCATACTAGTATTATAAATTCGAAAGTAAGGCCGCTTCCACATTAAGCGTTAGCAACTTGATAATAGCGCGGCAGTAACAGATGCTTTCACATTATAAGAACAGCCGCGCGACAGCAGCGCGTCGGCCGCGCCGCAGTTTACATCAGTGTGGCACACTTCATTTCAAAAATGGACTATACCTAATCACGTGCGCTTGCTATAATTATATTGCAACATTCATATATTTTTCTTTAATTTATAGTTTTAATCTTTATTTGGAGCAGTGGTGGCTGTGGAGCAGTGGTGGCTCAATGGTAATGGCTCCGACTTACGAGTTGTAGGTCGTTGGTTCGAAACCAGGCAGGCGCGCTTTACTTTGTGTAAATACCGCACTGGGCTCGCGTGGTAGATTACAGCCCATTCCCTCTCGAAGAGAAGAGGCCTGTGGCCCAGCAGTGGGAACATTGTAGGCTGAAAATGAATAATGAATCTTTATTTTTCTGTTCACAAAGGTTCACATCGATATAAACATAGAGACAAGAAATATAGCGTTTTGATAAAAATGCGTAAAATATGATCCTTTGCGAGAGACTGGCGTCCATACAAGGATACCCTGTGTGACGGATCACCAGGAATCTAATCTAATTAACATTACAATGGTCAATTTTCAAACTCTAAACAAATTATTTTTGACGAAGGTAAAAAAAACAGATATTTAAATTAATTAACCAAAATGACAAGTATTAATAAAGAACATCGACAATGTCAATAGACAATAGTCGCATAGACAATTAAATCAAATTGAGGTTGTATTCCGACACTTGCAACACTGGCTCATCGCCGATCGAGTATGAAATTCTGACTGCGCGACAGTCTGCTAAAGTCGCCTTGATGTGAAAGCGGTCTAACTGTCTGTCTGTATTTTACCTTTTCACGGCTAAACTACTGAACGGATTTCGATAAAATTTGGTAAGGAAATAGATGACATCCTGTAGAAAGACATACTTTTTGTCTCAAAGATAATCCCTAAAGGGGATGAAAGTTTGTATGGGAAACGCAGCATTTCTTAAGTTAGGGATATAAAATTTCAAATTTATGCTTTTGGTAAGAAATAAAGAATTTACGCGTTTCAGCGTTATAGTAAAATCATCCCCCAAAAAAACCTGGGGTAAAATTCTCTTTTTTTTTGGTCTTTTTCAAGATATTTAATGGATTGGAAATTAAGTCCGTATCTTGAATTAACATTTAGTCCTTAATACATTAAAATCGGTCCACTGCCAAAAGTTATTACAATTTAAAGTCATAAACTAACCTTTCTAACATGTAGGTCAATGGCGGCACTAGAGTAGGTTTTACAAATTAATGGTAATAATAATAGTAAGAATAATTTGTATTGTAAGGCATTTATAATCATATTAAAAAAACCGATCAAGTGTAGTCTGCTCCAATAAAACTCACTTTTAAACACACTTATTTATTTTATTATTTGCCTTGCTCGCAACACAGTTGGTAACCGACTGTCTCAAGAGCTAACGCGCTACGCCGGCAACCAACAGGAGTGGGGACCGGATGTAGCGCGCCACCTCGTTTGATAAAACAGTATAATTAATTGACATCTTGAATACAAACTAAAATAATTCTAAAATTCTTTGAAATATTTGATTTAACGTAACAACATGTTTTAAAATACAGGACTTTAATAATGCATAACTTTAAATGGTAAAATCAATGTTTAACAAAATAAATGGATCGTAATCATACCAAAAGTAACGGCATCTAGTGGTATAAGATGACAGTCACATCCAACGTAAAAATGACTGTCATCATACCCACACAACACTATCTAACAGATTATACTTCAAAAATTAATATTCTATCTTATTTAAACTAAATTCTAACACAAGTGTGAGCAGGACTTGCGCCTTGAGGGTTCTGTCTCAAAGCTGTACTTGCTCGGCTGCCCGAATTTCCAAATCCGGAGTGAAAGACAAACTTAACTTTTTAATTGAAAAATAACTTTTAATAGTGTGGACAGTACCGATTTGAATGAAATACAGACTAAATGTTACTTCAAGACATGGCCTATGAAATTTTGATTCCAGATTGAAGAACAAACTTAACTTTGCGGTTCATATACAGCGTGGCGCTTTAATCGTGACATTAATTTAACACACGTATACGGATTGGCGTTTTCTTTTTATGAAGATATAGAGTTCATTTACCGGGGTCATGGATCATAACATCGCATCAATGAAAACAAAACGAATAACGTGCACAGAGAAGGCGAATTGAAGGAAAGGGAGAGCCCTATGTCGGCGAGCGTTTGAAAATTTAAATTTTACGACTGACGAATAATATTTTCTTATTATATTTTTATGATTACTTGCCACTAGCCCTATCCACGTGTTAAATTAATGTCGCCATTGTAGCGGCACGTTGTATACTTAACTATAAATTAACAATTTTCGGATTTTGCTCTGTACTTGACCTTGCATCTCGCCAAACTTCATGCTGCTGGGCCAACGGGAAGTACTAAATAGGCTTTGGTTTATTTGAGAGTGTCAAAATATGCGGCATAAATGGCCGTATTTTTTATTGCGTTGTCTTGGGAGTTCGATTTTAATAATCGCAACGATCAAAATTCGTAGAGCGCACTTAGCCTTACTTTTTGATATATATTTCAAATTGATGCCTTCACGCGTTCCTGAGAAAATGGGTTTTGACAGACAACGAAGTCATCCTTTAAGGGTTTCCATTTTTTTTTTGTATACGGACATGTCATGACCTGGGTTAGGACATATGATAAGTAGGACTCTAAATCCCGGTAGTACGTTCCTATGGGATATTTTTCGACCTTTACGCGTGCGATGCCGAGGGCAAAAGCTAGTTATTTAAATAAAATCGAAAATTATAAACGAAAGAGTTCCGGTGTGTTAAAAAAAATCAACAAAATTTTAAGTTACAATTTGCTGTATAATATTATTAAATCTATCTATTTTTTAACTTTTCATATAGTTCCTGGTAATAGTGGGGCCTGAGTCGGAGCGCATCGTTGAGATGATTGACTTCCAGTACTGTACCCTGAGCCCCTATCAAGGAGAAATCATTCAGGTGAGTTGACTCTCACAGTCATTATAGTACCTACTTGCAATTCACGAGCGCGCGCAATGTGACCCTTATGTATACAGCTAAACCATAAAAGGCATGCGCCTCGGTAATCTTCGGTTATAATATGTTTTTATATTAATTTAATACATATACACCAGAGAGCAGTGGTGGCCCAGTGGTAACGGCCGCGACTTACAATTGTAGGGCGTAAGTTCGAATCCTGAGAGGCGCTTTACATTGTGTAGATGATTTCATCACCAGTTCTCTCAAAACGGTGAAGGAAAAACATCGTGAGGAAACCAGCATGTCCTAGAACCAAAAATTTGTAGACTAGTGACATGCATCAACCCGCACTGGACCAGCGTGGTGGATTACGGCCCATTCCCTCTCGAAGAGCGAAGGCCTGTGTCCCAGCAGTGGGAACATTATAGGCTGATTATGCTATGTTATGTTATATAAACCTTCCGGAATAAATTCTTTAATTTATGGTGAAAACAAGAATAATAATGGTTAGAATAACAACGCTTAATAAATTAGGTTTTTCTTTACAGACATTTACACAGATTTATAACATGCATAGATATTATGTAGATGTATGTAACAAAAACATGAAATGTGAAATAATTACTTGCAGTTGGTTGTGACGCAAAGGAAACTGGCGAATGTGATTGAAACCCGATTAGTTGATGAAGATGACGAGTACCAGGTATGTATGACCTTGACCTTGTGAAGGCCGCCGAAAACCGCTGGATGCGAAACGCACAGAACGGGTCGATGTGGGGACGCTTGAGGAAGCCTATGTCCAGCAGTGGTCGGTTACGGCTGAAATGATGATGGGTTTGTTATCCGCTAAGACGAGGGCTAGAAACGTGCTCTTGTGCGTACTTTTCAAAAGTTAGCTGGCGCTTGGTATTCGGTAGTGAATCTGAAGGTTCACGACCATACTTTGATAAGGTATACGGTTTTTGTATCTTATTTATTTATTTAATACACAATAATAAATTAAAAGTGCTGGTATGGCCTATTACTAGGTAAACGCAACATTTACTGTAAATAACAACAACGTTATTATCTAAGAAAACCAGCTAATCCAATAAAATGTCCGAGAAACTTTTGTTTTGATATTTTAAGTTTGTTTTCATCGTAATTCCACATTCATGAATGTTTTCACTTTTGTAGGGATCGACAAATCAGATCGATTCAGTGTTGTGCAGCCGGATTACTTTTATCGATCGACTATCGAATCTGTTTTAAAGCGATCAAAATCTGCTGGTCCACGTCGAACGACCGCAATCTACATTTCTACAGGAATCTTCTTGCGCTTTGTTATATTGTTATTTGCGGAATCCTAAATTACAGTGACAATGACTAGTGTCTGCCACACAGCGAACTGTACCATGAGATTCGCCATCTCAGCATCGCGATGTCGTGAGATCAAACAATTTTAATGATGAATAATATTTTGGTGTAATTAAGAATTATTCTTATTTCTTACATCGAACATGTACACCATTGCAATTGGTTACCCTGTAATGATAGATGTAAAAGGGAAAACTAAGTAAATTAATTAAAAATTTGGCGCGCGTTTTAGTTTTTACCGATTCTACGACGGTCAAATGCCGGTTTGACTCGCCATCTGGATGAGTACTGATTCGCGATTCGTCTACGAAGAGACAGTTTTGGCAAATGTTTTCCTCCTCATCTTCTTCATTATGCCGGAGCCTAGTCTACTGCAATCTCCGTCGCTGACGTTGCCGTGAATTCAGAATAAATCCGTTAAAATTGACTAATTCAGATTTCCGAATGAGCGTGAGCTTGAATTGAATTTCTTTTACATGGAAAACTATTGAATTTGTTTTCTTGTTTTGTATTCTAATTCTATATTTTTAAGTAAAGAATCCAAAAAAAGAAGAACTTGCAATATAGTATACCGTAACAAAAAATATTTCGATTTTTCAAACTGATTGCAAACTTTTTTTTATGTGTGTATATATATACATACAGGGCGTCCCAAAATTATGGGACATGAAGGGAAAGTACCTTAAATATCGTAGATAGGGTATCTTGCTGAAAGAAGACTTTATGTTATTTATAAAAGTTAGTAATTCTGCATTCAACGATTTTCTAAAAATTACTTACCTCGTCTGGGAATCGAACCGACTTAAATGTAAAAAAAAACACCCCTACTTTTATGATGCCAATCGAAAGAATGGCCAAAAAATAATAACTCTTCTTAAGTAACATAGTATTTTAAAAGAAAGGAACAGCGTGAAATTAATCGGCAGTTTCATGTATGTTTTTCATTTGATTAAAATGATTAATTTCAATTTTTAGTAGGGGTGTTTTTTTTTACATTTAAGTCGGTTCGATTCCCAGACGAGGCAAGTAATTTTTAGAAAATCTTTGAATGCAGAATTACTAACTTTTAAAAATAACATAAAGTCTTCTTTCAGCAAAATACCCTATCTACGATATTTAAGCTACTTTCCCTTCATGTCCCATAATTTTGGGACGCCCTTTATAATATTTACTATATATTCTCTCTACTACTATTGTTCTCGAAAACGGCTATAACGATTTCGCCAGGATCTTGGTTGTGTACTGGTTATAAAACAGTGTTCCTAATTCAATATTGTGTAACATTCCATAAATCTGTGCTATGCAAATAAATGAATTTGAATTTGTAATAAAATTTGTTTGTTCTGTAGATAAGCGCCGCAGCGATGGACCGCGTGGCGCGTTACACAGGCGCGGGCGCGGGCTCAGAGGCGGAGGCGCGCGTGATATCTCTCCTCCCCGCGCCAGGCCGCTCGCACGCCCTCCACTCCGCGCTGGCCGCCGCGCTGCACCACAACGCCGACACGCACTTCCCCATGCTATGACACCCAAGAGAACAAGTACTACGAGTACGACAAGTACCACGAGTACGTAGACAAGTATGTACACAGCGCGGTTAGGTCGTGTGAACTTATTGCTAAGACTAGGTAGGATGATATACAGTGACTGTACGTGCAAACATTAGGAAAGCATTACCATTGAAAGAAGTATACTCTGTTTTTGGGCATGTTCAAAAAGTGAAACCACTTCACTAGGAGTAATCACTGACATTTACTTTCACTTAAACTACCGATATTTATTTTTATCCAAGCATTTTGTGAACTTAAATTATCTTTCTCCTTCAAACACGTCACCTAAACAAACAGAGTGAAAGTTGAGACATAAATATCCTAAAATATATGTTTCTAATAACAACTCCAGAAATATTTGCACGCACACATCACTTCGTACTAACTACTATATAGTATAAATACATCCGTTAAAAATGGTCAATGTAATATTAATAAAATAATAGTATGTGACAGCTGTTACCAGCTTCGTAATAATTCTAAGTGAAAATTCTGTCAACGTGTGTACAGTACTGTCGGAAAATGAGAGAAATTCTTATATATATTATATTTTACATTAAGTGTGACCTTTCATATCACACTTAATTTAAAATATAAAACAACATTCCCTGAAAAGACAAATCTTTATTTTAAGTATCTGTCTAGTTATATATAAGGCCTGCCTTTCAACATAAATGCAGAATCAGGGTTGCTTCTAAGAAGTCCTTAATGAAAAGGCCTTATAACGATACCCGACTTGGTTATTGAACCGAAACCCACATGCTCAGCAGTCGTGCTTGTGACCACTGGACCAACGAGGCAGTCACAACAACAAACACATTTAATTAACGCAGTACATTAGGAGATTAATTGTTAAGCTTATTTTATACGTCTGTCAAAGAATGACAGTTGAGTTGGATATACGGACAATTTAAGTTGGTAGTCAATGTAGTTCTCAAATAATTTCCCCGAATTTATAAACTACTGGTTTTCCGACCACTCTCTGCTGCCTTTACGTGCTAGCCTAGCGAAGCCTATCACTACCGAGCAATGCCTATTCATTGCATATAATTTAGGTAAAACAGCAACGCCAAGCAATAACATGTAATAATAGTCTTCCAAGTATTCATTACAACATAAAATAATAAAAATGGACCTCATTGTATTGTTAAATAGTCTTCCAATGTTTATAACGTCATAACCAAGCACCCAAATTGTGTAACACTTTCCATCAAAGGATTTTAAAAGAAATTCCTAATCCATTGCTTCAGAAGTTGGAAAAAAAAATCTGCTCGACAACGTAAATAACGCAATGAATGTTGTCGATATGTAAAAATGAAAGACATTGCAATTGTTATAGTTTGGCCGGGACCGCTGTTCCGCGCCCGAAGTATGTGCGCGGCGTGACGGGCGGGCAGTGCACGTGGCTCATTCGTCAACGCTCACGGCACATGGCGTCCCGCCCGCCGCTCATTGGTCAACGCTGCTCTCCGCCTCGCCGCGCAGTCCTATGACGCAGAACAGCGGTCGCGGTCAAATTATAGTGTTTTACACAATTACCCCACATGTGTTTGTCAGTCAGTACCTCAGTATGCAACAAGTACCTCAAGCGAGCCAAAAATAGAAGTTGCCTTGAACTAGTGAGGTTAAAATTAACTAGGTTTATGAATAAAGCCTGATGTACACGGCGCGACTTAATTGCCTGTAACAGACAATTCGTTGAAGCAACAATGTTAAAATTGCACCGACTAAACTTTGTTTAAACGATGGAAGTTATTTGTTGCTTAAATTTTATTTTATGCCACAAGCAAGAAATTTGCATCGTATAGAGTCTGGCAAACGAAAATAGAGACTGAAAACGCGCGGCAAAATTAAAAAATATCAGCATAGCAACCCCAAATTAGTATGACATACCTGGAATAACCTAATTTGATACTTTAGAATTATTTGTTTAAAATATGCTACCTAATATGATCCAAATCAAAGATATTTCTTGACTTTCGAAAAATCTGTTTACTTCGACTAAATAAAAATACGTCTTTATAAGCAGAAATTCCAATAAAAAAATAAAACAATATTCTATAATAATTTTGGTAATTTTTTTTAACCAAAATAATTATAGAATTATAATAATTTTGGTTAATTTTCACTACTATAATCAAAATCTGAATCTAAAACTCCACGTGAAAAGATTCATTAGAGTCACTGTTTTGTCATTTTTGATTTAGTAAATGCTGTATAGTCCGTGCAATCCACGACGACGCGCCCCACTCCGCGATTACTGTACTGTAAGCTGAACTCTAGTACGGCGCGAAGCGGAGTGGGGCGCGTCTTCGTGGATTGCGCGGACTATATCAAGATCACAACAAATCACCAACAACACTCCATCTTGTTTTGGCAAATTGAGGTTGGCATTAGTATAGCATTGCCATATAAAAAGTTTGCAAATAATTCGAGTGTCTACTTTCGTTTGCCAGACTCTAAATGGGGCTTAATAAGAGGTATATTTCTTTCTTACTTAGTCTTTATTATACTTCTGTTATTTCCTTCTCTTTTTGCTTTACGTAATCTCTTCTGTAACTAATATTCGTAATTCGTTCTGTTATGTTCAGCTATAGTTACTTGATCTAGCAAGTAAATCAAAATATACGGTCAGAAAAGCAGATCGTATTATGAATTCTGCTGTGTAATAACAACGTTTGTTTTGTTCTTCAACTTCTAAAGGTGGGTTTAGACCAAATGAATATAGAACCAGAATAAGAGCTCCAGCATTATTTTGTTGATATTCTTGACATTTTAGTAGCGAGAGACCAACGAAGGAATGTTCTGTCCCTGTTTACACAAAAACAATTTAGTAGAGTGGGGATAGAATCCGCATTCGCTCGTTTGGTCTAAATCGATCTCAATAATTTAGGAAAGGACAATGTTGTGATTATATTCATGACTAGCTTTTGCCCGCGGGTTAGCTCGCGTAGAGGATGGTTTTAACCAACCAACTCTGAAACTTTCGCGAGCGTGCTCACAATAAGTTAACAAAGTTTAATCGCAATCGGATAAATAGTATAGAAATAGATATCTTTTTATTTTTTTACAAAGATATATAGATAAAAACCATACTTTTATAATAGTTCGACAAGGATTTAAAACAGACCATTTATATTAAACGGAGGAATTCGTTACTACATGCGCCAGCGCAGGCTATGTAGAGGCAGCATTGAGAGAGTGATTTTCACAAATCGACAGCTAAGGAATTTCGCTTGAACCCGTAGTATCGATCAGTATGTCCAAGTCACTGTTGGTTATATATTTATGGTACCCAGTAGAAGACAGGGTTATGGGCACATTTCCAAATCAAAGGCTGTTATTGAGAATTGTCTAACCAAGTAATCTAATAAATAAGTAACACATTAGCCGACCTGTGATTCAAGGAGTCGGCAACGCTTGCAAGCACCGCAATTGTGAGCCTGTTCAAATTTAAAGTTAATGGCACTTGAAACAAGGTCATAAATTGATTGATAACACTTACATGTGTAGATAATGCGTGTATATACCGCGTAGCTGCAGCCAAGCAGTCCGGTTAGCTGCCACACACAGACTAGCTAGGAAATTCGCTTGTATTGTATGTACAATATTTGTAATAATATACGCACAATTATATATATATATTATTTCTGCACTAAGATATCTATAATAATGTAGGATACATTTCTAACTACACGTCATCGATTTTTGTAGCACGTAGCATTACTTATATAGTGAATTGTTTCTTATAAATCTTATTTGATAAACAAATACGGTAAAAAATCAAAGAGTTTTTGCAAAAATCAAACTTAATGTTAGATATGGACGTCTTGATTTTTGAAAATATAATCGGTACCCATTAATAATAAAAAAGCGGCCAAGTGCAAGTCGGGCTCGCAAACGAAGGGTTCCGTACCACCGTAGAATAATTAACTCCACATTTTTTTTTATAGTTACGCATATTACGCGCTTTGACGATGCTGACACCAGCCCGAATGACCTATGGGGAACCCCTTTAATTTTTTCCTTATTTAATTTTTATTATTTTGTAGTACACACTGTGAAAATTTCAAGTGTTTCGAGTATTACGGTTCAAAAGATACAGCCCTGTGACAGACGGACAGACGGACAGCGGCCCCTTAGTACTAGTCTGTCGTTGGCACCCTTTGGGTACGGAACACTTAAAATAGTCCTCCAATTTTATGCGCCATCCAAACATATATTGCCTTACCAGAAAAACGTAGGTAGGTACACATATACATCAAGCTGTAATTTCCAGTATAAGCTGATCTCGCATTGTGTAGGATTTCCGTACAATGCGAGGTCAGCTTATACTGGAAATGTATAGCTTGATGTGTAGCCGTGTGTACTAGATTAATGTATGGACTTTTACTTTAAAACTGACATTTGATACGTTTTGAACATGTGTCTAAGTTTTTGTGAATTTTCTATATATTCCTAAAATAAAATGTTTTCAAAACGCCATAATATTTGTTTACCAAAAAAGACACTCGAAGAAAAATAAACTTTACTAGAATGACTACACTGAAGGCCTACATTTTAATAAAAGTTGTATAATATAATAATCATTCCAGAAGCAATACTAGATGATAATTATGTAGATGGTATACTCATTATGTGTTACTGAAAAAGCCCAATCTATGAAATAGTTACGAGTTTTATTATTAGCGTATATTGTGTCCCACTGTTGGGCTAAGGCCTCCCCTATTCCCTTCCAAAACTCTCTGTTTTGTGCGATCTCTGGCCATGTTGACCCCGCAAACATGATTAGATCATCATACCTTCGCCGCGGTCTACCTCGACGGCGATGTCTTCCTTCAGGCTACCAATGAGTGACGATTTGCCCATTTCTGCGGGTGCATTCATGTGACGTGGCCAGCCCACTCCCATTTCAGCGTGGTGATTTTTTCTCCAACCTCCGCTACTTGAATTATGGAGCGGTTAAATATACAAATTTATTATAATATGTAAAGAATTAGCTCGGTAAGTGCTTTTTTTTCAAACAATATTTAAATAAACAAAAAGCATAAGATATTTCATTTCAATCACATATTTAAGATGTTTATATGTTTAAAACCAGGCACTCCAAAGACAATTTCAACGCAAATTCCGCCCTCATGCACCCAACCACTCCACTTTGTGTTAAACACTAACACATCAGTAATAAAGTCGAATATCGCATGCGCTCTTTGGTCGTATTCGAGCACGGAACTAAATGTCGTAAGCCTCAATTCTTATTTCGTTTATAATTAAAGTAATAAATTGATCTAGAGAATATACATCTTATACCTGGATAATAAGCTATATTTTCTTACTATCAATAATTATTTTAGACATAAAAGCCGAGTAATCTTGTTTCAAATAATCTTTAAAAAAGACTGATTTTCGAATAAAAAATGAATCGAGCGAAAATGTTCCAATTACGTAACTGTCTTGTACAGACGCCAGCACATCAAGCTACCCGAAACTGTCAAATTTTCCCAATCAACTTTGAACCATAAGCTTCAGAAATAAAGTTGAAAATCTATTAAATAAATTTGACAGATTGTAGTAGCCTGATGTGCTGGCGTCTGTACATGGAAAGGAAAAGATTCAATAAGTCATATACTAAAGTTCCATTTTGATTTTATCCGTGACTTTTTCAGAATATTAATGCAAATTAACACACAATTTAGGGAGCCTCCTCTTCAACACTCACGGGCACTGCTATCATTGCAATTAGATTCCACATTGACTTTTCTTTGTTTAATTTAAGTATGTTATCATTTCTAGATTTAAAGGCATTTTCAGTAACAGATAGTAATTTTATATTTAAAACCATATAAGTAGCTTGCTAGATACTAACGATACAAATAATCGGTTGACTTAGTTAAATCGCTTGCACAGATCACAATATCTGAGCAATACTTTCTAAGCTAACGAAATTCGTGCCGCCCAGGGATGTAGTTTATTAATTAATATTTTTAAATTTTACAATGCATTTGCGTGATGTCACCAAAAAGGAGAAATGTTCGACTTTTCGATTTTACACCAGTTAGTTCGCTAGTTTCGAGTAATAATAAATAAATTTGTTGTGCGCCAAATCGTCGCCCTCCCCGCTAACTGTCGTAACTAGCAATTGATATTTTTCCAGGGCAACAGTTTTTCGGTCGGGCGCTACAATCATGTTAATATAGTTGCTTTAGCTGTGGCTTTATTAATGAATTAATAACTTTTTATAAATAGCACTTGACTTAATCTTTAGCTCACTAACTGTAGATGTGTGCATATACAACAGGTGGTGAGAACATTTTTTCCCTCAAACAAAACTCACGCAAAACAAAATACGTGATTATCTTCTAAACGGTAAACGACACAGACACGACGATTAGAGAGAACTTTTTCGAAACAAAGTTCTGAACACGTAAGTAATGTCAGTGCAGATACGTCAGTTTGTGAGATACGACAGTTAGCGGGGATGGCGACGACATGTGAACTTTGTAACTATTATTAATATCTTGTATACACATGACATATGCAATATATATTTGAATTTGAAAAAAAATTAATACGTACTATATTATGTCACGCAATTGGTTAATATGTAACAAAATAATGTAAAATTTAATCGCTTTGTTAACGGTTCCGTCGATGGTTTAAAATACCTGCAACAAGACATTTCGATATCTTGCCATCAAATTATTTCCCCGTATTATAAACCTCATATTCCCATGTGTCAAGGCATTTTGCTTTCCTCTAGTATATTTAAATAATAGACTGAACGACAATTTTGTATTAATTTATCTGTTCACATTCAATAACAATGATGTTGTTTTGATTTTTCTAAAAGAGAGACTTTCCTAATTATGTTCATTATTTATATTGAAAAATTAAAAACATATTTCATTATTTTTCTTTCTTGACATTATTTTTAACACTACAGTTTAATTAAACTAGTGTATTATTATAAAAATAATCAGAATTATTATTGTTTTTAGTATTCCAAGTAGAGGCCAAATGTATTGAGTATTATTATAGGTACTTAGACATAAATCTGTAGGTATAATGATTTGTTTTTGAAATAATATAATATGTGTTAACGCTGTCACAAAATTCTATGTCAGTGTATAATTGGACCTAATAGAAAAATGATAATACCATCTGAGACTAAAAACTATATATAGCTTTGGTAGCTATTCTTAACTGTCAAATAAGTGCCACTACAGAATGTAAATACTGCCTGTAAAAAAAATGCATTTAAATACTGCCTAATAATTTAAATGTCATAACGTAACGTAAACATAACGTAAAATATCGTAACAGTTTAATTAACCATGAATAAAAGAAATAATACAATCGAAGTTAGTTTAAAAATGTGTGTAAGTACAACATCATTGACTCTGGCAGGTATAGGAAACGAATCCACAGGGAATCGTGTTGTACAGACCCCAGATTCGACCAATGAATTATTTTGATGATGATCAATTCCAGTTAAGACTGTACTTGTTGAAATGTTTATGTGCACATGTGCATGGTTAATTTTATTGCTCTGATAAACTACCTCGAGAATTGAAAACTTTTTTAACAAAATGACAAAGGTCCAATTATACACATTGTTTGTGTTTGTAAATCTATGCTGTAAAGGTGAAGTTCGGTCTAAAAAAATCTTTGTTTGTCAAATGTGTAACGAGTGTCAGTTATTTTTAAATAAATGGGTTTATAAAATTGATTCGCTGTATTTCTATTGTTATAAAGCCTTTAGTAACTGCTTACAACATGTCCCGGAATTAACGCACACCACCAAACATCCCAATTAGAATATTATCTTATTATCATAACACATACACTGAATTTTATTATTATGTAAACAACATTGTTTATTTATTAAATTAGTTATTATACTGATCGTAGGAGAAAATTGTAGTCACATTACAAATCTACGCACGCTCACAGTTTGGTTTGTTTTGTGGCGGCATCTACTTCGCCACATGTGAATTACGCATCAAAGACCTGACGTGACACAAAATCCTGCATCACGCAATTAGAATTTACCGCGCGAGCGACATAATTATATAACTTTCCGACTTCAACCGTTGGGCAGTTGCTCGCCGGACACAACACCCGTCTGGTCGACGGATCCTCCCTTTTCAATATCGGATGAGTGAACTTTACACCGTGTTCCTAATACGTCTAAAGTTTTACCTGTATAGTGGAAGTGTGACTGTAATTTATGTAGCTTTCATTATTTTTGGGATAAAAATTTACGTAACACAGTAAAACACAGGTTAAAACTATGTTAATGTCTAATTTAGAGTTTTAGACTCAGGTTGGTCGAAGCCCAGGCAACTGCACCGTTGCCCCCCTCACCACTTTTATCCGCCCCTGGATACGACGGATAAAATCTTCAATGGAATTATTCGAAATATAAACTGTAGTTACCGACATAGAGTTAAAAAACTGAAATGCCTAAATCTGTGGCTTGGAGGCAGCTGCTGCCTGTATTCCAGAGATTTTGCAAGCGGCTAGGTATGCTGAGAAAGTTCCTGGCACTTGCGTCTGCAATACAAATAAGTGATTTAACCCATTGTGAACTCTGAATGGAGTCAAGGCGATGACTATATGGGGCATCAACAGGATGCCGCCCATTTGCAGCTCTGCAGCCGAAGGTCGGCTAATCTTATAGATATTATGCTCCAATTACCCGTTAACGAAGTGCACTTTCACACAATAAAACGGAAGTTCAATAAGGGTACAATGCCGAGACTTTGCAAAAATCATTGTCTTCCCACTTGTAAAGTGGCACCTTATATTAGGTAGGTATCCAAAACCAGTATGAAGCAGTTTTTGAAGTCGCATACCTCTTAATAAAAACGTTATATTTATTGGTCACATCAATACCAATGACAAATCGGCAAAGTTTCATCATCATCAATAAAGTTCCGCTCTCAACGAAACCTCTGTCAATTAACAATCTGCATCTAGAGCGAGGCACCACTGACAGCGGAGCGGATAAGGGCATAGCATTATTATTATTACTACTTCGAAGGTGTCTAGTCTATCTTTTGAGCTATTTTGTAGTTCCGACAGTGCTGAAACAGGAATTCTGTGAACAAATGAGCGTTTTGAAGTGAAAACAACTTTTCGCTTGGTGTACTGAATTGATTGGTGATTACAATTAAAATTCAGCGTGGAGCTGCATCCACCTCTGCAACATCGAGAAGTCCCACCGATCTGCCGCGAACACTCGTCATCAGGGATCCACATATTTTTCCTAATAATGGCGGCAAAACCATCAATATTATTTTATATTATTATTTTTGGTTTTTAACTATTCTCGGGACCATGGATCCCGGTCCTTTGGAACCTGTACGAGGGGCCGAAGCCAACTCGTAGAGGCCCGTTAGACGCTTTTCAAGAAATGAGGCACCAACCGACGATTATCCCTGTATGCACTATGCAAGTGCACCAAAGGACAACCCCCGGTTGGTGTAGGACTATTGCAGTACATGGAAACAAAACATTGGATTATGGGTTCGGGTAGCTAAAGTGGACTGGTTACCTAGAAATATGGTAGGACTATAGCCCCTGCCTGATCAATGTTTTATATTTACACGGATAAAATGGCAGGGGGTGACTTGCACACTCAATAATGGGCCCCCAGAAACGGTCGCTAGCACATAGTGACGTAGCAACAAGGGGGCAACATTTCCTGAGGTGCTTGAGGAGTGGAGAGGTATTCCACGGCTTTCAGAACAATCCCAGAGCCCGGAAGATGGTCAAGATCCCTACGAGCACTTACTGGAATACTTCCTTCCTCCGAGCACGTTTGCTCTTGCGAATCTCCACTCAAGCCGGCCAATTAAGGCAAGAATGAGGCGGGAGCGCCGTTCCTCGTCAGTGTTCACTCCAGCCGGCCAATAAAGGCAAGCCAGAGGTGAGGAACAAGACTTCTCCCGGGAGATTGGGTCCGTGGGGTCGCTACTGCCCAACAGCTCGCCACATGCTGCCCTGCTGGATTTTGTATCTCTCTTGGTCTGGCTCCTCATCCCAGACCTGCTCCGGCAAAGTAAACTGTACCGGCACAGACCTAGAGTTCGGAGCGCGCAAGCCCCACCACGACGTCAACGTAGAGATACGGCGGTGGGGTTATTTTATATTATTACTATCCGCAGTATTTTTTTTGAGTTGTTTTACTGTTCTCATGACAAACAGACATTTTGTCTTGAACTTAGGACTTAGGAAAAATAAAAAATAAACTCAATTTATGAGGACCACAAGATTTTCAAAATGATTAGCAGAATTTATTTATTTTTTTATTTACAACGTGGAAGCTGTTGGCCTATATCTCACCTGATGGTAAATGATAATCAGGCCGAAGGTGGAAGCGAGCTTCACCCGGAATCCTCAACCAAAGAGGAACTGGCTATCTTACCTCTAACTGCCGAAACACAACAATGCTGTTAACATTGTTGTTATGGCGACAGACTTAGATAAGATAGTAGTATTTAGCCAGGCGGACTTAGAACAAGCCCTAACATCAACCAAACCGAGCAGAAAATTTTGCTCCCACTGGGAATCGAACCCGGGATCTCTGGGTCTGAGACAAGTGGTCTAACCACTAGACCACAGAGGCGGTTAAAATTTATATATCTTTACATTAGTCTTCGTCCTAATTATGTAACCTGTAAATTGTCACATCCGGCTATAATTGCCCGCGTTCAGTTCGTTGCGCGTCTGTTAATTGCCCCGGTAGCCCCTTATTGCTCGCGAACCCGTCATAACCAGCGTGAGTTGGTTCAAGTTATTCTCGGCACTCCTTAACAGCTCCAAATGCGTGTGCGCAGGTGGCAAGCAAACGCCTGGAAACTATCCGTGATTTATAGGCCATAAATCAGTTTGTCTTTTTATAGTGCTAGGCAAGTGTGGTAAATAAAAATAGATTTTAACAGAAAGGGATGTTTTCAGCCCTTTAAAGTTCATACTTTCTGCTTCCTGAGTAATTTTTACGCATTGATGGATCTCATGGAACGGCATTCTCCATTTGGACATAGCGGACTCTTAGCTCCAGGTAAAAACTAGGTACAATAGGGTTGCATCTCTAGGTCCTATACGAAGGAATATGAGAGATTATTGCGTTAAAGTTGACGGTGGGTGATGAACGGAGGCTGTCTATCCGCGCTAAACCAGAAACACCGTTTTCATGATAATTATCAGTAGTCAGTAGGCTAATAGCATGGGGCTGGGTATGAAATAATGCTTAGGTACCTACTTGTCGATAGCCACTGCTGCGTGGCCCCAGCCCCACAAGGTGAACCGACGGCTTGATGAAGGTCGCGAGAATCCGTTGGATGTGGGAAGCACAGGACGGGTCGTTGTGAACGCTCGGGGGAGGCCGATCCAGCAGAGGAAGTATTTCGATTTAACGATGGTGTTAGGTGTTGCTAAACTTTTATAAATGTTAGTTAAATTTTAACTAGGTATCTAGTCGTAAAATAGTTATGAAGTGAGAAATCCGTGATTTCCATTAAACTGGCATATTAACAAGAAAATAATAGGAGTGTAGCTACGTGACAAATCACAAGTGGTCATAATAGTTATTTTCCACATTATGTAAATTCCTTTTAAGGCTGCAAATCCATCAAAGCGCAATGGTATAGGCCATCTAGGTTTCCGTACGTATTATTTTTCAATTTCAGGGACAAAACTCTCGGAATCACTTTTTTTTTATTATGTTGTAATTATGACTTTTTCTTGTTTTTTTTAGCTGTCATAGAGGGTGCACTTTTTAAACTGTCTACCATTGTTATTAAAAAACAATTGTATACATAGATAAATGTATAGGTACTATTTTCTGCATAGATATACTTTTAATAACACATCTATGATTTTCTCAGTTATTTTGCTAAATTAAAATTATTTATTCGTTAACATTTTAAAACCGCTGTTTTCTTGCACCTTGAGCTCTTTAAGACCACATTACAATTGCTCCTTCTAGCCGGATCTAATGTTCCATATTCCACCGAAAATGCGAACACTCGAAGTGCTTCAAAGAATCTAGCGGAACAATAGCCGAAGTCTTCGGTCCAAGAGGTTCCATCAACATTACCAGCGAGCGAGGAACAAATAAGTGCGAAAGACTTGTAGCGTCAAGGTGACAAACTCTTCTCGGAAATGTGATAGAAGAGGAGCCACAATCGCTATCCACTGTGGATATGTTGCCATCTAAATCGTATCAAGACGTCAAAAAGACTAAGCTGAAGTTGAAGCTGCAGAGGCGTGGGCGAGGACAGAATTACACTTTTAATAAATAAACGACTAGAGGAAAACTTAGCAGATATCGACGACGAATTCCACACCGAATGGAACAGTTCACCTTCTGGCCAGCGCACTTTAGTGCGCTGGCCAGAAGGTGCTTTAGGATCCTGCAACCGCTTCTACGAATAACGGACCTGTTAAGTAGAATTTGTACACCAAAGGACTTGCCATTGTTTTCTGGTGACCCATGGAGTGGCCTCCCTTTAAACAGGCGTATGAAGAAAAGTCAAAAGTTTGTAATTTCAATGACAATGAAAATTTGTGGCGCCTAAGCATATGTCCGAAAGGATCAGTTCCCGAAGCTGTCTCGGCCATGTTGATAAGTACAACCTCGCCTGGAACAGTAATATCTTCATTCAAATTTCGATCCACGTTGGCTTTCTACCTTATTTGATGAATGTATAGTTATAATCTGCCCACTTTGAGAGCAGAACTGGTGGCAACTTTGATTCAAATTCAAAAGTCATTTATTCAAATTAGGCTGAGAATCAGCACTTTTCGAACGTCAAAATTACATAAGACAGTCCCCCAAAACGCCCACCCTTCATTACTTCCTAGTGCCTTTCGCTGGGAAGAAGAAGTGGCGCAACAAACTCCCCAGCAGCACAGCTGTCTGTTCAAGTTAGAAAAAATAATTCTATACAATAGTATGCAAAATAATTTACATTACGCAACACAAAACATAATTTAAATGATAAATTATTGGCCATATGTCACCTAGCACACAGAAATAAAAACTAAACGTAAACAGAACTAAATATCTAAATTAAAGCCTCCAGGCGTAAAGGGCGTGCCCGCTTACATAAAGCTATTTAAAGCTGTAATTGGAAGTTATAAATGTTAAACTAGGACCATCGAGGTAAAAAATAAATAAACAGTTAATTACTAGTTACAATAACAAAACCATGATCAGCAAGACGACCAGTCACCACAAGCAGCACCCGTTCACGAGCATAACGCAAAGATCAGCCATTACCCCCCTCGCCATATTTGAGGGAAGGAGGCAAACCGACCCCCGACGAATGACGAACTTGCTGCCGGTTGCTCAGGCAAAAAAATAAAAAAATAATGATCAATTGTCGAGGTAGCTAGCTAACCACAAATTGCAATACAACTCATAACAAAACATTGAAATGAGTAGATTAAGTCAACAATAAATTAAAATAAATTGACTCATAAAAAAATAAAAATTGACTCATAAATTCAAATAAAATAAACAATTATATTACTGTCCGTAGGTAAACTAATTCTGGAGAAAGAACATAAGTATTGTCTTGAGTTAATCACAGCGACCAACTATTCTTATCATTTATGTAGTCGTTGATACAATAGTATGCCTTTGAACAAAGGTTAGATTTTACTTTAGTTTTAAACACATTAAAAGGCAAATCTAGCAAAGAAGAGGGTAGCTTGTTATAAAAGTCTATACCAAGCCCAACAAATGAGTTATGAACCTTATGAAGCCGGTGAAAGGGAGCTCGTGATAATTTGCATGTAGAAATAGAAATATCATTTATTTGCTAAAAACATGGTATAAAAGATGGTAATGTTAATAATGTGAACAGGCATGTTTTGCTTAATAGAAAGCGTACAAACTTTACATGCATAACGAAACAATCGGTCATCATGCGATTTTATATTACAGGAACTCCCTAACACAGTAATAACTATTGGCAGATAGCCATGTGTATAATTTAATTTCGAACAATCTTGTATTTAATATTTTGAATTCATTTGGTATTTTATTGTAAACCTGGACACACATAAACATGCAGCTTTTATTATATTTCGCAAGCCTTGGGAGGACATCTAACACGAGCCTGTAGGGGTCGCGTCTGCTGCGAGAATTTACATCGCTTGCTTTCGCAAACAATTCTCTATGCCTCCACACAAACACACAAAATTTCAAAAATATAAAGGGACGGCAGCGGTAACAAATCAAGTTTCCTAAACACCGGCCTGCAAGATTCGTCGGGTTTAAGGCCACATAATGCTATAACGCATCTCTTTTTTGAAACAAATGCTCTATTTTTAACCGACTTCCAAAAAGGAGGAGGTTATATGTTCGTCGCGTATGTTTGTTTTTTTTTTTTATGTATGTCCACCGATTTCTCCGTCAATTGTGAACCGATTTTGAAAATTCTTTTTTTGTTTGAAAGGGTATGCTCTCGAGGTGGTCCCATATAAATTTTATTATCTTTGCTTCGATAGTTTTTGAGTTAGCTTCAATAATACGTACTTTTTCCCATTAGTATGTGGATGATATGATAAGTTCCTGTCACTGTTATTTACATAGCAGGTAGTGGTATTCGAATTTGTGTGGGGTAAGTACCACAACTAAAAAGTGTAAAATAAAAACTTTTTACAAAAAAAAAAACAACCGACTTCCAGAAAACACTACAAAGTGAAAAATTACTTTAATTTCGGAAGTCGGTGACAATAAACGAAAATTTAAAACCAAAGACACCGACTTCCGAAATTAAAGTTATTTTTCACTTTGTAGTGTTTTTTAGAAGTCGGTTGTTTTTTTTTGTAAAAAGTTTTTGATCAGTACTGTTACCCCACATAATTAAACCATAGCGTAGCACTGATTCAACATTATACAGTCATGATAAATAGGTTGTAATAGACGTTTTAATGTTTGTTATGTTTCTTATCTGTTTCAGTGCATATACAAACTTATTCATTCGTTTGGATACTGTATCAACATGTGCTTTCCAGTTGATGTCTTGATCCAAGGTTACGCCAAGAAAAGTTTGCGGTACTTCGTGAATTCTATGTATATTCATTTTAATATTGTGTTTTGCATTATTTGCATTATATGGACTTTTTTAGATTTATAGACAAGTTATTTTCCGTTAGCCATTCAATCAATCTTTCAATCACATTATTAATTTCAGTCTCGAGATCATTAATTGTATTGTTTTTTTTATCAGATGTCACAATAATAGAGATGTCATCAGCGAATAGTACCAATACATTTATGATTAGTTATAGTAGTGATGGAATTTATATAGGTACAATAGGAACGACGTCTTCGGGGTTTCTAGTTAAAATAGGCGTGCCTCAAGGTTCAATTCTCGGCCCTTTCTTATTTCTAGTTTGTATAAATGATCTTCCTTACATGATAGCTAACTAATCGGATATAATTATATTTGCTGACGACACTTCTCTTATTTTTAAAATAGACAGGAAAGATACAGATGTCAACGATAGTCTGGCTGTACTTTCAAAATAGTTCGCAGCTATCTTTTACTTAATGCGAACAAAACTAAATGTATTAGGTTCTCATTACCAAATGTACCTCAAGTAGGTCTAAATCTAAAACTTGATGGCAAAAACTAGATGCAATAACGGAAACTATATTCTTAGGAATTACTTTAGATTCAAAATTACAATGGGGCGCCCACATTAGAACTCTTTCAGGTAGATTAAGTTCAGCTGCATATGCAGTAAGAAAAATAAGGCAGTTGACTGATATAGCCACAGCAAGGTTAGTATACTTTGCTTATTTCCACAGTATTATGTCTTATGGCGTCCTGCTGTGGGGATCGGCAGCTGACGTAGATTCAATTTTCCCTGGTACCTCATTAACGGTATAAATTAGTAAGAGTCTATTAACTGCTCCCAAATTACCATGTTTATTTCAATTTTAATTTTTTTTTCCTTTCGTTCTTGACATATTTATTCTATTATTTGACATTATATACCTACGATTTAATTTCAACTTTTTATTTGTGACTTTTGTGGACATGATAATTATTCAGATTGATTACAGTTGTAATAGCAATCATATAATTGCGTTTCATTAAAATAGGTTTTTACTTTTATACATTTATTTATATTTTGTATAGATTCTTTTTTATTTTGTGAATGTGAGAACGCTGTGCTTAGTGGATTGTAGACCTGTTGACCATTTTCTATTTTGTTAAGTACTTGGTACTTATTGAAAGACCTACACTGTCCTCCCATACCTAGTAACACTGTTATTTGAAAGTATTGTAAAAGTCAATTATTTTTAAAAGAGTAACCGTGGAGTTTCTTGCCGGCTCTTCTCCATAGGAAATGACCAATTGGAACCGTGCACCTAGCTTCTGACGTTTCGTAAGTGCCCATGTAGGTTTATGTGAAATAAAATATTTCGAATTTTGGAATAAAATCGGGCCTAGTACACTTCCTTGTGGGACGCTGTGTTTATTGGATTTAAATTCAGAATAGTGAGATGTCATATTGTTATTTTTATCCATTTTAGTAATAGTAACGCGTTGTTGTCTATTACTCAGATATGAGAATAACCATTGAAGTGTAATGCCTCTAATTCCAGATGCCTCCAATTTTTGTAGTAACAGGTCATGAGACTAGATCAAAGGCCTTAGATAAATCGAAGAACAGCCCTGTAGTAAGATAGTTATGGTTAATATTGGTTAATAAAAAATTTATAAGACTGTAGATAGCTAACGTTGTGGATTTATTTTTTTGGAACCGGTTTTATAAAGTGGCTTTACAATTGACAGTTTTAGTGCTTCAGGAAAAATGCCAAGTGAGAATGATAAATTAATTAAATATGTCATAATTTCAATAAGTTCATTAGTACATGCTTTAATAATTTTAGTATTAATTTCGTCATAACCTTCGGAGTTTGTGTTATTCAATGACATAGTCACTGCTCTAACTTCATTCTCGGACACAGGTTTAAGGAACATTGAATGGACTATTGGACATTCGTTACAGTTTATTTTTGCACCCTTACTCGAAGATTGTGCCATATTAATATAGTGGTTATTGAAAGCAGTTGCTATTTCTACAGGATCTGAAAGTACTGTGTTATCAATTAGAATATTTTCTATGCTGTCCCTATGGTTTTCGCTCTCGATTTCATCCTTTATCGCTCTCCAAACAGCTTTACATTTGTTTTCACTATTGTTTATGTACTTGACATTCTTTTTTGATGTGTAAACGCATTTTTGTAAAATCTTTGAGTATAATACGTAATATTTCGTTTTATTTCGTTTTTTCTTTCTTATAATATTGATAGCGCAAAGACCTTTTTGTTTTGCAACTTTGTTTTAGACCGTAATGCCTATACCATCCAGGTTATTTGTCATGGCCAATCACTATGATAGCGGCTACACAATTTCTCACTTTAACTGAAAAAGCACCAATATCATTGAAATATTCTTGTGAGACTGGACGTAATTTCTTGATATCGACCAAAATGCGTGACAAAATGATACACAAAAATTCTTTGCACTTAATAGAGCTTAAGTTTAGAATGCCATGTCAAAAAAAAATGTTTTGCCCCATCCCTCATATCTCCACCCCCGTTCATTTGGGGTCCATTCGAACGGTACGAGGGGGTTCGGTATCACTTCAAGACCCAGATTACCATTCGGTTGCCTCTCCGATGAAATTTTACGTGCCGTTTTCTTGAATAGATATTATCGGCGAGGGAACATGTCGTAGTCACCTCACGCTGCGGCAAGAGCGGGTAATACTGACGATGCACAGGTGAGCGGTGCATTCAATTACGTAGCGGATTCTTCGCTTACACAAACACCGACGTACCGAATGAGTGGGGTTAGGTAATGCAAAGTACTGACCGTACAAGTACAAACGCAGTTGGGTAGCCTTAAAAGATCTGTGGTTCGCGTCGCTAAGATTTCCTTCGAATAGTAGGTAAGTGCTGCGCCAGCACTAGCAGCACGCGCTATGTAAGCGACGCAATTCGTATAAATACGTTTTGTTTTCTTTTTAGCCGTCAAAAATGCACTTTTTTATACTGTCTGCCATTGTCGATAAAAAGCGATTGCAGTATTTTCTAAGTTTTGCTAAATTAAAGTTATTTATTCGTTCACATTGTTAACCGCTGTTTTCTTGCCTCTTGCGCCCTTAGAGACTATTGCAGGGTTATTCTTAAATACTCTACCAATTTAGATTGGTTGGTGCAATAAAAAAAAATTGGTTAGCTTCTTCTATCCGTAGCAGTTCCTAAAAAAAGAACTCAACCGTATGTAAGTAGGTATGTCTGTTTCGAACTAAAGAACTTCATGTTTAATTTACAGACAGGTTTGAAATGGATGTGAATAGTAGATAAACGTAGGTAGGTACTTCGTCTGTCAATAACAATAAGAACTAATAAGAAGTTGCTCGATCATTAATGAGCGCGACCTTAACATCAGCATCTAATTCTGTCAAGGCTACGATATGTGACCGAGTGAAAATATATTACAATAGCTGGCATTATTGATTGGTGCATCATAATGACAATTTAACGTAACGTGCATTAAAAGATGCTTGGTTTTTTTACCAACTCATTATGATATCGATAGGAACGCGTTCAATCGTGCTTGGAGGAAAGAAGTATTCCAGTAAGATGCTGGTAGGATCTTGACCGTACTGCCGGGATTGTCCTGATAGCCGTGGAATACCAGTTCACGCCTCGAGCACCTCAAGACGTAGGTATTGCCCCCGTGTAGCTACGTCACAACGTGCTAGCGACAGTTTCCAAGGGCCCATTATTGAGTGTGCAAGTCACCCTTTGCCATTTCAAGCGTGTATATTGCATACACGCACATCATTAGCCAAGCAGGGGCCATAGTTCTTTCATAGTTCTTGGTTTTAAGGCATATTTTTCTTTTTTGAAGTCTTTGTTAAGTGTAAAATAAATTATTGAAATATATTGTTGAGCACACATATCCTATCATTAAATCCACACACTCAAAAAATACCACACATACAATAACAATAATACCCCACGGCTGTATCTCTACGTTGACGTCGTGGTGGGGCTTGTGCGCTCGTGAAATCTGGGTCTGTGCCGGTAGACTTGATTTTGCCGAAACAGGTCTCGGGGGAGGAGCCAGATCAAGAGAGATACATAAATCCGCAAGGCAGCATGTGGCGAGCTGTTGAGCAGTAGCGACCCCACTAATATAATAAGGACCTTAATATCTCGCGGGAGAATATTGCTATATAAGCTAGATATTATAACGGTCGAAGAAAATTGTCAGTAATCGGAGGAAGTTGCAGAAGTGGACTCATCCTGAGGATAAAGTTGATTGCAGCCGGCCTAGCAGCAGTTGCAATCAGAACTTCATGCTTCAAGTAATTGAGACACAATTTAGACGTGTCTGAAACGTTTTCAATTCTCACTGGATTGTTGTGTACTAGGTACCCATTATTGTTGCTGTGAAACCTAGTTTTGTGACAAATGCTAAGACATATTCCAGTAAATCCTAAGAAAGCTGAGGTAAGATTCAAATGCGAGTCATGGCAACATAGAGCCTTCCCAAAGAATCGCCACGACGACCGTGCCCAGCTTCTTGCTTCCAGCGGAGAGACTCGGTCCATCTTGTGGAAGACCTACCTACGTAGCACTTTACGTAGTCGTCACAGGACTTTTTAATTTACTACTGCCTTGGAGGATATCTTCAAAAAAGGGCTACGGATCTACTTAGGTACTACTACTACTTATGCTAAGAGAAAGTATGTACATAACTCCCCTTTAGTTTGCTGAAAACACAGTAGTTATGGCTGAGACCATGAAGGAGCTCAGTAGGTACCTACCATAGATCTTGATGCTCAACCTGAGTAGGTACAGCTTCTGAAAGAGTTTATAAATGTACCTAAACTAGTCGAAGACGACGTTAAATCTACAAATCTGATTGCAATAATAACCTTTCATTAAATTTTTCAGGAAAATTTCAGGATCTGCTATTGAACTGAATTTAATGTAACGTAATAAATAAATAATCCTTGACTTCAGCTCTGATAGTATTACATTATTGATTGACCTTTACATTCTTAGGCCTGCAAACCACTGTGTGAACTAAAACAGTAAGTAGGTAAAATCTCTTTGTTTTTATTATATTATTTAAAAATACTTCAGCAGAGAAAAGAAAGATTGCTTTTTAATCATTATGATAACTAGGCGATATTACAATGTGAAATTATTTTATACATACGGTCGGCGCTATTGTAAATTATAATCATAATATCACGTGGTTACTGAATTATCTACTGGTTTATGTGAAGTCAACTCAAAAATTCATGGTCTTATAGATCCAAAACATTATGTCTAGGAAGGTACCCCCTAAATACTGACAATCAGATAAATAAATGTTTGAAATCTGAACTTCTAGGGTCTGAAATTGGCAAGGATGTAGTAATATCAGATTGAGAACTAAATCATGATAATAATAATGAGTAGGACTAAGCCAACGTTCGCACGGACGTAATAAAATCGCGGCGGGATTTTATCGCGCATTGGATTTTATAACTCTCGGTGTTAAGCCGAGCGTTGAGAATCAAGTGCAGGAAAAAATCTCGATTTTATTACGTCCGTGCGTACGTCGGCTTACAGAGACCCAGCGTCCTAATCAAAGCGGTCGTTGCGCGAATACGAGATCATTCGCGTGCATGTCTCTGTCGGCGCGACCACGCGTTCACCTTCACCGAACACAAACTGACATCTGTAGTGCTAATCCCATCAAAAACATAAATGTGAAAATGGGAGCCAAGTTCAATAAATATGGTTGTTGACTTCGCCGACAAAAGAATTGAGATCTAAATGGGTGCCAAGTTCTGTAGATAATCCTGAAATTTATTTATAAGAACATGCAACTTTCTAAAATAAAATTAAAACACAAATTCTTGTTTTTTCTGCTATAACAATGTTTGCTATTTAAAAATATAACTTCTTAAATTTGAACAGTCGAATTATTTACACAAAGCACTTAGGATAAATTGAAGCTCAAGATTTGACTTGGCTAGTTTTTACATACAAGTTATCTTACAACTTTATATTTGATTTTATATTTGTCTACAGTGTCGTGGTGCAAAAGAACTAAAATAAACAGAGTAACTTTTTTATGCCGGTGTGCGTTACCTCTACGTCTTACACTCGCGCCACGTCATTGTGCTGTAATTTTACTTTTCTAGTGTGCGTGCATTAAGCGGCTAACAGTTGGATGCTATTTTTTTCATCGCCTTTACAGCTTTGACTGTCTACCTAGTCATATTTAATTATTATTATTTAATTTTAAGTAGGCACTCAACATCAAATAAGTCATTCATGATGTGACCTGTAAGAAATTGGTACTCTAGTCTATAAGTTTATTGGATGTATCTCATATCTTTGTATCGGTATACTCAATTGTTGGTGAGTCCAATAAATAAATTAAAATGATGATATCTTTGTTCTTTATGTTATGCGCAAGTTACTGTTTCTTATTATAACTGTTTACAGCTTTGACTGTCTGCCTAGGCATATTTATATTATGCGCAAGATACTGTGTCTTATTGTAACTGTAAGGTCAAAATATCTTCCTCCTCTAAAATTTCAGCTTGCTGGTAAAAACTAGCCAAGTCAAATCTTGAGCTTCAATTTATCCTAAGTGCTTTGTGTAAATAATTCGACTGTTCAAATTTAAGAAGTTATATTTTTAAATAGCAAACATTGTTATAGCAGAAAAAACAAGAATTTGTGTTTTAATTTTATTTTAGAAAGTTGCATGTTCTTATAAATAAATTTCAGGATTATCTACAGAACTTGGCACCCATTTAGATCTCAATTCTTTTGTCGGCGAAGTCAACAACCATATTTATTGAACTTGGCTCCCATTTTCACATTTATGTTTTTGATGGGATATCATTACTTTTTGTAAAGAAATTATTATCATTTGTCAATCAAACGTGATCTATAAAATTCTTTTTGCAAATATGCGTAGCAATATTGTGTAAGAATGTAGGTATTTCTTTCGTAACAATTGTTACAATTGTCCGCAATGATGTCAGGTCGCTGAGCCGGCGCGGTAAGTATTATTATTTAAAAAAACTTGTGCAGTCGGGGAGCCCCGTCAGGAACAAAGTTCCTTAACTATTTACTATATTAAACGACAATAGTCCCTAAAACAATAGTCATACGATCTATCAATTCAAAAACGTCTCAAGCACAGTACCAACCTACAAACTACCTTGATCATACCAAGCTGAGGTTTGTAACAACGTTTTTCGAGATCAGAGAATGAATGAAATGAATCCACTACCGCCTAACATTAAGGACCAAGATTTTGACACGTGACACGTCAGTTGACTCGACGGGGTGTTTTGAATTCAGTCATGAAATTCTGGAATTTACATCAACTTTTAGCATTCGAATCAAAAATGTATAGTTAGCTGTCAAATTATAAGACGCTGGAGATCAGCGCCATCTGAAGTGAGCAAGTGGCAGTTTTTAACACTATTTGAAAATTTTTCGTCATGACTGTCATTTTCGGGAGATAGTGCTGATATCGAATTAGATGGAAATTCTGGATTTTAAGATGGCGGCTATTCCAAATAATAATAATAATATTGTAGATCAATTCTCATAGACATCAATTGCATGCCGATTGTAAACTTGATAATCAAAATCCGTAAAAAAAACGGACCTCTTAATTTCGTCAAGTTCGTCTGTCCGTGTGTCCGGATGTCATACAGCCATTTTAAATAAAGAAAATTAAAAAAAAGGTGTATTTTTAGCACCGTTAAACAATGGTGTAGTGAAATTACGATAAACATAATAGTGGGGGTGGCATTCTCCATACCTACATATAACCGAGAGATGAAAAAAATCTATGCATATAAAGCGTGTATTGTTGGATCTCATAATTAAAATGTTAAAGATGTTTCTAAGTGACTTTGCTTTTGACGTCAATAGTTTTTGAGATACAGTTTATTTTCGGTTACAACCGCAGAATTAACTTTGTTTTTTATAGTTTTTTCGAGAAACACAAACTTGTTTTTGCAGTCGATAAAATTGATACTATGCAATGTTTATGCGTAAATATTCATCCCAATTACGGAACCCTTCACTGTGCGTAGTCCAACATACACTTGGGCAGTTTTTTAAATTTCATTTTGAAACTACCTCAAAAAAAAAGCAATTTCTATTACTCGAGTAAGATTATCCTATTAAAAACAAATACTACCAAACTCATACAACTAACAAAAAATATAGACGTCATTTAAAAGTGTTTGCGGAATACCTACCTAATTTATAGAATTAATTTAACATCATTCCCGAACAAAATTTTCTTGCCTACCTAAAAAATGTATAAGTACTAGGCATTCTGTAGCAAACTATCAAAAATAAAATCCTACCAAAGTCATACAACTAACAAAAAATATAGACGTCATTTAAAAGTGTTTGCGGAATACCTACCTAATTTATAGAATTAATTTAACATCATTCCCGAACAAAATTTTCTTGCCTACCTAAAAAATGTATACTAGGCATTCTGTAGCAAACTATCAAAAATAAAATCCTACCAAAGTCATACAACTAACAAAAAATATAGACGTCATTTAAAAGTGTTTGCGGAATACCTACCTAATTTATAGAATTAATTTAACATAATTCCCGAACAAAATTTTCTTGCCTACCTAAAAAATGTATACTAGGCATTCTGTAGCAAACTATCAAAAATAAAATCCACATTAAATAATTGTCCAATAAATTAAAAATAATTTTGAACAACGTTCCGAATTTAAATTCAAATGTAGAAACAATTCGGCGCGAAATTCAATAAATGAGGTAAGTATCTATCCACGTCCTGTCTGTTGACTCGTTTTATATTGAATGTCCTAAAAACGATTAAAATGTATACTAGGCATTCTGTAGCAAACTATCAAAAATAAAATCCACATTAAATAATTGTCCAATAAATTAAAAATAATTTTGAACAACGTTCCGAATTTAAATTCAAATGTAGAAACAATTCGGCGCGAAATTCAATAAATGAGGTAAGTATCTATCCACGTCCTGTCTGTTGACTCGTTTTATATTGAATGTCCTAAAAACGATTAAAATTACACTAGAAAAGTATAAATAATTATTTTAAACAATGCTTATTGTATTTAATGCTTAAAACAATTTTATTTAAATTTTCAAGTATAGATTTCAGACATTCGACATATACCTAAATTAATCGAGACAATCAAAATTGAAAAAAAAAACGTTTGGCATAATCGTTTTCGCACATCATTACAATAAAAAAAAAACAATGATCGGCGATTTTTAACACAAATTGAGTAGTAGTAATGAATATTACGTGTTATTGAACGTGTGTTCGTATAATAAGTTAAGATCTGGGCATTTTCTAGTTGCTTATAATATTTTTAATCATATTTGTCACATTTTAAATCATATCTACATGTGTATGAGTGTTAATTGTGAAAAGTTAAAATGTAAACACGCACGATTGGCGCGAAACTTCGACTTTTGATAATAAAAAACTTCATTACCACTACATAATTAACTAGAACAATGGATGAATTTGTCAAATAATTAAATGTTGTAATAGTCACTGTCCTTGTGGTGGAGTTTGGATGTTCGAAATCCCCAATTTTTATGTTTTTTAGCCTCGACCTCGACTGTCATCAAAATGGCGATTGTTGCATTTACAGACTTGCAATTTTATATAGGTAAATTAATAATCTTGCGCGCTAAATATGAAACATTTAATGGCATAAACATTATTTTAGCCAACTCTCTTAATTAAAGATGAATAATCTTATTGGTAGCAGCATTTTCAGCGCTTCTATAGGAAGGTTTACTCTAACAAATAACACAACAATAAATACTAAAAACATTTTATTTCTCATAGAATTTAAAACGGCTTCAGCTTCATTCTCATAACTTAGTCATGGTATGAAAGCAGCGTAGGTACAGTAGGTGGTAGGTGTACGCTTTCCCACGAAACAGTAATAAGCAATGATGATCTCTTAAACGATTTGTCCTATTTTGCTCACTTATCAATAATTATGTACACCAAGTCCTGCTGCTCACACGTCACGATTTGATTCTGGCCCTAACCAGATTATTGTTTTGACCTAAGGGTAAATCTCTTAAACTCTAGGGTGGCTCTGTTTTTATCATCACTTGCTTGTCTATAAACATCTCTGGTAGCAGCCTCTCTCAATAAGCATGACAAACTTTATCCAAATGTATGACCTAGAAAGTAAGAAAGTACTTCTTATTGTTGTTTATTTACTTTTGTTTAGTAATTATATCACTCATAATAATTCTGCCATTTTAAAAACACTAACCTGATGACTTCTGTGACTTGCAATTGACATGCCACTTGCAAAACATAATATGCTTAGATTTCCATGAGCAAGTAATACTTGGGATAGAGTTGTAGATAATATAATCAATAATTTCAAGTCTTGCAATAACACATGTCATCGTCATACCTGAAAAAGGTAAAAAAATTCAGTGTATTTACTTATGTAATATAATTACATCATACTATATAAATTTACAGCTGACGACGCGCGACGTACCCCTGACTGAACATAGGCCTTCTACTAATAGGCTGCTAAAATCAATGAGGTTATACAATACGCTAAAATAGTGAAAGGTGAACGGGTGTTTACAACAAATATTTAAAGAACTTATTAAACTTACCCAGGGCCATGGAAAGATAAGCAATAGTTCGTCTGGCTTCAATTTAAATTAACAGTATTAAATCGTAACGTAATTTAACTATAAAGTAAATACGGAAAAATAAATTCAAATCAACTTAAACAAACAGCCAACAATGCCATTGATCTGACAGATATTTTTTTGACAGTTTGACATTATGCATGGTGTCAATGTTACCAGGTTTAATTATTTTGGTAATCGATTGACGAAATCGATTGGCTGATTAGCAGTGATCGGAGTAGGTAGATTGATTTTACGTAGGTACTCGCATCATGAATAGTCATAGAAATCATAACATGGATAAGCCTTTTTTCCGGGATTTCATTTTGGTACTTACGGGATTTAATCAAATATTGTTAAAGTAAGGATTTTTAAACTACTACATTAGAAATTTATAGAATGCGATAGATAAACATTTAAAATATATTAAATTATTATATTGTTTACAGTATACCTATTCTTTTCTTGGAGTCCGATCACCTATATACTATTAAAAAGACAGCAAAAGGGTTAAACATTTCTTATTCATATTGATGTATTCTTTATTTTACACATCACAACATTTGAAATTCCTTAAAAAAATCTTAATAATTTCAAAATCCCGGAATCCCGGAGGCATATCCATACTAATATATACGTGCCAGTTCATTGACACCAAATCAATCTACCTACTCCGATCACTGGTGATTAGTTTATAAAATAACATTACTGTCTCGAAACACTTTTAAGTTTTTGAGTATATTCAGACCAGATAATATTTTAATTATTGTAAAATCATAATTTTACAGTATTTGAGTATAATTAGAAACATAGAACAATAGAGCATTTGAAACATACTCGTGTAGTGGATACTCCACGTACTCCATGTGGGTTAGAATCGATTTTTCAATCGATTACAAATTATTTGATTGGAATAGTCTGTCATTTGGCAACATTCAGGTTAGGATTGAATGGCGGATGTACAAAATTACAATTAGTCAACCAAATAAATATTAATTAGGTTCTCTAATGCTAGCAGAAAGAAATTAAAAAAAAAACGACTTAACTTGAAAAAAATACGACATAATTTTTGTTAAATAAGCTTTGACACAGTACCATACCGTGGGCCTGCTTTCGAGAAATCTCCTTTCAACTTTATAGGTCATCCGGAAGTGGATTAAAGGTTTTTGATGACCATGGCTATGTGGTTGATAAAAATGCCGATTTTTAGACGTTAATATCTCAATAACCGTTTGAGCTTTATTTATGAAATTTGGAGTTCTAGTTAATCTAAGGGGTTTTAATAAATAAACCAAATTTCATGTGCTAATGTTACATAGATTTTGAGTTATTAAGGGGTCAAAAGTGGCTCCAAATGGTTCGTGTAATATAACACACTGCAGCCGTGTCTTGCCTGGAACTTGGCTCGACACGCTATCGCGTGTCTAGATCTATAAAAATCTCACCGTGATAACTTAGGTGAAGTGAGCTGCCAATAGTGTCAATCCTTAGCAACTGACAGCTCACTTCACCTAAGATAACACGGTGAGATGGTTACAGAACACGACGATCGCTTTTAAATAGGACGCGGCCTTTAATGAAACTGCAAATGTAGGTACCTACTCAATTGTAAATATGTAGCTTTGTACCTACAACCAACAGGAGATAGATAAAGACGGAAATGAATCCGTTCTAATTTCCTAGACTAAAAGACCTCACAGAAAATTATGGAACAGTTTCTGCAAAGTGGAACCTTTTTGACAGATTTTGGTGTACTTTATCAAAACTTTTAAGTCATGTCTAGAGGAAACTAACGAGCAGGATTCCTGAATTAGCTTTTTACGAACACGAACAAAATACTAAGGTAGGTATTATAGTAATCTCTGGAAACACAGCTCTGATTTCCGAAATGCTTTCACCTACAGAAAGCTACACTAAAACCGACTACCGCACATTACAGAATTCTGCAAGCGTTCTCCTTTGGACTGATCACCGACAGGACGTTTCGTTTTTGAGAGATTCGTCGATAGAACGTTTCACCTATGGATGTTCCACCTACAGAATGGTTCGCAATTGTTTTTTCGACGACAGGACTTTTCAACTATGGAATATTCGCCGTCAGATCGTTTTGTCTACGATTGTTTCGACATGGCTTTTTCACTATTTAACTACAAAGCCACCAAAAAGCTACTAGCTTGCTACAAAGACACGAAAAAAGAAAATGTTTTAATGTAAGACCGCCTTTACTTTTAATGAATGGTATTTATGTATTACCTACCCCTATTCTTCTATTTTATTATTGCAAAAATTGGAGAAATATAAAAACAAACGATTAAAGAAACGTACCTATTTATTTATTTATATTACTATATTTAAAGTGGCAATTACAAAGTGACTAAAAAAATATCTTCAATTTACAGTTTTATTATTGGTAGGTAAGTAGTTAAGTATACCTAGGTTTAAAAAATATAAAATTATTTCATCAGGTGACAAATAATTATGTGCTAATCCATTTAAATATGATTTGAAGTATTTTTATTATTTTCAGATGAATGTGTCTCAATCCTTTTCCTATAATAATCTGTACCTCCACGCTTTCGCTTAGACATAGGTTCTGCGGATTTTATTCTTTCAATAATGTTCATAAACATAATCATAATCATTTATTCGCTTTGAGAGTAGGTACAGTCAGCATCAAAAGTCGATTAACACTGTTACTTTGACGTTTATCTACTAAATAGATACATGGTTTGATACTTTGTTTTTCAACATTTCATACAATAGCTATGAGTTAAAGCTCTTAAAATTTTGTATTTGTTCAGAATTTTTATGGATATTTTGCTCAATAAATAAGATTGAAAAAACTGAAGTGTTAATCGACTTTTGATGCTGACTGTACATAAATAAAGGTGTTCACAAAATGTTGAGATCCCTGTACAATCTACCAATTAGGCATGCAAACATTATAAGTAAATTTTATTACAATAAAAAAAAACAAATGAAAATCAAAGAGTCAAATTAAAATTGGCAAACAAATAAATTAATCAAAAAATTATAGAATTTAAAACTAGCATAATAATAATAATAAAGACCCCACCGCCGTATCTCTACGTTGACGTCGTAGTGGGGCTTGCGCACTCCGAACTCTAGGCCTGTGCTGGTAGAGTTTACTTTGCCGGAACGGGTATGGGATGAGGAGCCAGACCAAGAGAGATACAAAAACCCGCAGGGCAGCATATGGCGAGCTGTTGGGCAATAGCGACCCCACGGACCCTATCTCCGGGAGAAGTCTTGTTCCTCACCTCTGGCTTACCTTTATTGGCCGGCTGGAGTGTAACTGACGAGGAACAGAGCTCCCACCTCATTCTTGCCTTTATTGGCCGGCTTGAGTGGAGATTCGCTAGAGCAAACGTGCTCGGAGGAAGGAAGTATTCCTGTAAGATGCTGGTAGGGATCTTGACCGTACTTCCGGGATTGTCCTGATAGCCGTGGAATACCTCTCCACTCCTCATAAGCACCTCAGGACGTGTTGCCCCCTTGTCGCTACGACACTATGTGCTAGCGACCATTTCGGGGGCCCATTATTGAGTGTGCAAGTCACCCCCTGCCATTTTATCCGTGTGCATATAAAACATAGATCAGGCAGGGGCCATAGTCCTTCCATAGTTCCAGGTGACCAGTCCACTTTAGCAACCCAAACCCATAGTCCGAAATCTTTGTTTCCTCAACTTACAATAGTCCTACACCAACCAGGGGTTGTCCTTGGCTGCACTTGCATAGTGCGAACAGGGATAATTGTCGGTTGGTACCTCATTTCATTAAAAACGTCTAAGGGGCCTCTGCGAGTTGGCTTCGGCCCCTAGTACGCCTTCCAAAGGTCCGGGACCCCTGGGTCCCGAGAAATGTCAAAGACGTTTAAATATAATAAAGAAATACACAATGTGAATTATTAAATCTAAAGATTAGAGTAATTTAAAAATCATTAATTGAATAGTAACACTTATCAAGCATTTGGATAGGGTAATTTTTTTTAATATTTGGTAATTTATTATAAATGGTGGGACCCATGCCGAAAACACTTTTCGTTAGTAAAGCTGTATTGTAACTACCATTTTGTAATAGGTTCTTATATTGACTTCAAACAGGCTCTTTTCTAGTTTCTGTTCTCTGTATTCTTTTGCTCCTTTTTAAACTCTGAGATAGTTTTAAAATTTTCCACTTCTGTCGATTTAGTAGTGTGTTCCATCTATTATGCCACTATTCAAGGGCGTTCTGTGATAAAGGAACATTATGATAATATACTGTCACATTGTACTGACCACAGAGTACCTATATGGAAATTGCGGTGGAAGTCGTTTCATTGTCATTATAGAGCTACTCGTAACTGATTTTGTAATTCTCATTGATTCGTTGATATAATATTTTTCGAACCACGCTATTTCATCAATTGCTTCGTCCGGTATAATTTCGTCTTTTATTACAGCAAAGGCTTCAATAATTTCACTTGGCTCTAGAAATGGCACCGATATGCCGCATCTTATGAGCGAAATCTGAATCATTTTTGTATTTCGAAGCTAGACCAGCTTCCTGAATATGACGATATATACTCTGATTTAAGTGGAAAAAACAGAGTTTACAATTGGGAAATGTTTTAATGATGGCTTTCGTAGCCGAAACTTCAAAATCGGTGAAGATAATGTCCGGATCCAAATGGACTTTCAATTCATTAAATCGTATTTAACACTTTCAAAAAAAATTGTATAAGATTTTACTGACTTGTGAGAAAGCAAACCGTACACTAGGGGAACTATTTTATGCCTGGAGTATGGTGCGCCAACCATTGCATGTATTGTATAGATCTGACGAAATGGACGCGGGCAACAAGCGAAGGTCCCGTCCATCATCCAAAACGTCGCTTCGTTCAACAATTTTAAATTATCCATAGTGGAAAATACTATTACGCACTCATTATCATGAATATAGTGCCCGATCAGAAATTGTTCACCACAGTCATTGCTCATTAATTCTTCGGAAATCACGACACTGAATATCCTTTGGATTCGGTGGAAGATTTTTATTTCTTTCTCTTTGAATAATTTTCCTCATAGCATCTTTATTGGGCATATGTGGAACACTGGTACTCGGTACCATTTGGATGCACCGCTGTATAATTTGTGCATGTGAATCCATCGATTGATTAGCTTTATCTTTCAAATTAGCCTTTAACTTCATTTCAATAGAGTGTACTACGTGAGCTCGACAAATGGATGTGCGATTAACGCTTGTGCGACAAAACTGTACTGCGACTCACCATAGTTCGAATGCACGCTTGTGCGACACACTGAAACTCGACATCACGCTGGTGTGACAAACGATTGTGCGACAGTAGTTCGACACTACGGTAGTGTTGCCGGGGGGCCACGATTTCCCTTTCGGCCCTTATTATACTTAAGATTATGAATACAAATGTTAATTCTTCATGTCGCACCAGCGTGATGTCGAGCTTCAGTGTGTCGCACAAGCGTGCATTCGAACTATGGTGAGTCGCAGTACAGTTTTGTCGCGCAAGCGTTAATCGCACATCCATTTGTCGAGCTCACGAAGTACACTCATTTCAATACGTTTTTCAGGGTGGGGTACTTACCCCACCAACCAAATCCAAAATCCCAAAACCCAAAAGTCAACACAATGTGTTGATTGTTGGTTGTAAGCAAAGAAGTAATAGATACCTACTCGTACATTACACCGAGTACTATCTTTTGTCGTACATCTCCAGCTGTAGTTATTATCACGCCTCTTATTTAAATGATACGAATATCTTTCATAAATTAACACATCTGCCACGTTTTAAAACCGTTAATTAAGAACAAACACAATCGTCAATGAGGATGCAGAGCATGCTATAACCAATGAAGAGAAAAGTAAAATAGATAATCATGACTACCCACATTTTTGTCACATAATTTTTATTATACTAAGTTAAGTCTGCAAATAAATGATTCTTGTTCTATTCTTAAGTTTCAAGCGCCTATTACTATATTACTAGCAATGTTACAAAAAGCAAGTTATTTCGAGAAACTTTTGTGTGTACTATAGACGTAGTAAAATTGGCTTAAAAGTGTGTACTCAATAAAAACACTGCTTGAATCTTTTGTTTTTATATTTCCCCAATGTTTGCAATAACAAAATAGAAGAATATGGGTAGGTAATACATAAATACCATTCATTAAAAGTAAAGGCGGTCTTACATTAAAACGTTTTCTTTCTTCATATCTTTGTAGCAAGCTAGTAGCTTTTTGGTGGCTTTGTAGTTAAATAGTGAAAAAGCCATGTCGAAACAATCGTAGACAAAACGATCTGACGGCGAATATTCCATAGTTGAAAAGTCCTGTCGGCGAAACATCCATAGGTGAAACGTTCTATCGACGAATCTCTCAAAAACGAAACGTCCTGTCGGTGACCAGTCCAAAGGAGAAACGACTGTCAGAGAACGCTTTCAGAATCACATTACGATTCTGCAAGCGTTAAAAAAGCACGCATAAAAAAAGCGCATTTAAAAAAAATCGGTGCGGCCCGCTTGTAGTTTGTGTTGGTTCATTGAAAATGTACAAAGGTAATGAAGGAGGATTTAAACAACGCGTTACTTTGCGGCGCGGCCTGAACCAATCTAGTTTAACTATTATGTTTATCTTTATCTTTGACTAGATTTTTACACATACCTAAATCAAGAGAGCACCTTAAGTATAAGACTTTTGAACTTACTGGTAGGACATGCAAAAATGTCAATGTGTTCAAAAGTCCTATTGTAGGCATCTATCATCCTGTGAACAGATGAGCGCAAACCGGTGTTAGAAATTAGAATGGCAAGTAGGTACGCATGGAAAATAGTTTGCCAGCGCGCGCCAGACTATTTTCCATGCGTACTTTCGCTTGTACACTATTCTAGGGACAACATAGCATAACATGTTGGTAAAGGCTCCGTCTAATCTGTGGCTCCGTGCACGAAATCGACTGAGTTGTGAGAAAGGGAAACAGAATTTAAACAATATTATTTGTGATTTGAAAAGTCGAATTCTTTGACTTATTTATTTATTTATTTATTTATTTATAACAATCTTACCTACACTATCATTACAGATCTATGATCCAATGCGACAGATTGGCCTTACTAACTAAATCCTAAATCTACACCTTATACTTGTACAGACGCCAGCACATCAGGCTACTACAATCTGTCAAATTCATTTAATAGATTTTCAACTTTATCACTGAAAAGTAAGGTTCAAAGTTGATTGGGAAAATTTGACAGTTTCGGGTAGCTTGATGTGCTGGCGTCTGTACATAAGGGAAAGGAATTCTTCAAATAAATTAAGAATTCATTAAAAATCAATCAAATTCGCAACAAATTTTCTAAAAATGACGCGAGACTGACGTTTGATCGATTCGTTAGAAGAAACTCCTTTTAATTTTGAAAATTAAAAAATATCATCAACATCATTATATGGTCTACTTGTACATAGGCAAACCACTTTTTTCAACTTTCATACAAAATATAGCAGAAAAATATGTTGAAATAACGTAACTTTCTCAAAACTTCAAGACAAATAAATATTTTTTTCTAATACTTAGATTAGAAACACTTTTAAGAAATTTTAAAAATTACAAATTAATCGTAAGTTAACCATTTAATAGAATCTAAATTTTAATTTATAAATAAATAATTACTTCATTTCGTAAATAAATGGCAAAGTGAACTATATTAATGACCGCGGAAAACCCATCCCGTCAGTTAGCGAACGGGCCTTCCCAGCGTGAGGACGTATCACTTTGCGTCCGCGTCGCAGCACGCACACACGTGTCCAATGTTAACATATTCCAGAAATTGTACGTCTACTACCACATTTTGATCTGCATTTTATTTTAAGTACTTTGCTTGTTTTTGAAGAGCATTAAAATGTTGCATGCCTGGCAATAAATAAAATACCGGTGTACCTGTGTTTGTAATTCTTCTTATCCTAAACGGCTTGACCGATTTAGATGTTTAAAAAAAAAATGTTTTTGTCACTTGGATGGTTCTTAGCTATAGTTGGATCCAGGTGGCGCTGTTGTTGCAGGACAACGTCTGCCTGCTGGGCTAATGGCTAGTTATATTTTGATTTTAGGTTTCATAGTTTTTTTGAAGTGAAAACTTCTTTAAGCGCGTTAAGTGATTTTGGTAGGGGAAAAAGTTATAGGTTCGCGTCACCGACATGCCCGCGCCGATAGCTGGGACACAGGCCTCCTCTCACAGAGAGAAGGCCTGTGTCCCAGCAGTGGGAACATTATAGGCTGATGATGATGATGTTGTAGCAATAAGTGAAATATTTTTTGGAACGAAGGTCTTTAACGCTACTGAAGACTACTTTAAGTCAAAATAAAGATCCAAGATTGTGGCTGCGAACATTTTCAAATTTTTCGACCTGGGTGTCATTTTCATAGCTTTCGAGGATGTTAAAGCCGAGTGAGGCAGCCCTGGATTCCCGGAACAATCTGGGGCACGTGCCTCGGGCGCCAACTTCAGGGAGCAACAAATTCAAACGTAGCAGACAAGTGCACCACCCAGCATACATCAACTTTGCAATAAATGAGACGCGCAGCACATTTATAATCTTTCTATTTTTATTCTTTTTTACAACAGTTTTGGCGCCCCTGTTATTTTCATTTTGAGAAAAAAAATATTTCGCGGGGGCTAACTTAGCGCATCCCCATAAAAGATTGGCGGGGGGCGGCAGACGGCAGTCTTTGCCCCGTCTCAAAAAAAATCTAGATCCGGAGCTGGTGAGGTGAAAGTGTCCAAGATGGCGGCTGCGACTATTTTCGAATTTTTCAAAGCAACAAAAATTCTCTAAATTTAAATATATTTTGATACAACTAAAATCGTATTTGAAAATTTATATAGAATTTTTCACAATTTGTATGGAAAACAAGAAAAATATTACCTACATGTTGAGTGTCAGGGGGTTTTATAAAGGGGTCGAAATTTCATTACTTTTGCGATTTGACACACCATTTTCAAGATAGTCAAGTTCAGAATAGCGAAATTGCCATTTTCACTAAATTGATAACTAATTCAGGTGCAAAAACTGTACTGTATCTTTTTTCTGTAAAACCCATAAACCCATAAAACTCAACTGGAGGTAATAATTTTTCACATTTTCAGCTGCATTCACCTTAACAGTAAAGTCTTAGACGTCGTTAGCTGCAACTATGGCATTAGTGTCATCCGCAAAGACTACAAGTTGAAAGTTTATACATACATGAAATTGATTAGGTCATTAGATTAGTGCATAATATGTAAAACATAGGGCCTAAAATTGATCCTTGAGGCACACCGGCTGTAATGTTTAACATAGATGACCTGTAGTTGTTTTTATATCCGTTTAGTCGTTTAGAATCAAGTTCAACAGACATTTTTCTATTTTTGAGAGAGTACCTGTCTGTGTCTGAGCTCTCACATTTTGGGTCTCCTTTAGGTTGGGTTTTGAAGTTCAAGTATTAGGGGCCCTGGGTCACTGGTAACTTAAAAGACAATGTAGACTTTGACAGGCAGCGAGCGCTGGGGGCCTACCACCAGCTCATAAAGCAGTATTATTTTAATATTACTTCAGCGTGGGAAAGAGATGAAGCTCTACAGATTGTATAGCTCCATCTCTTTCTCCCACTGAAGTAATATTAAAATAATACTGCTTTTGAGCTGGTGGTAGGCCCCCAGGTCGTTGGCTGTCCGTGGCAACATGCTGGCCCGCAGGTTTGCACGCTGGCCTTCTGCCAGTCGTTTTACACGTGTTGTAGCCTGTGGACCAAGTATACCCAGCGGGCTTTTAGTGACCTGCGCGTCCAGTACAATAACGTTTTCAGGGTGCTTTTGGGGTTGCCGTGGCGATGTAGCGCGTCAGGGATGTTCGCGGAAGCGCGCGTCGACAGGTTCGCGGCGATTATGCGGAAGCGATGCGCTTCCATGTTGGCACGCTTGCGCTCCTCCTCCAATGGCATCCTGAATGTGTTTTCAGACTAGTGGAACTCTCCCCTCTTACGAAGATGGGTAATTGTTCAGACACACTTATCCAAATAATCTAATAATTCATTGGTTGTTTATTATTATGAATTTAATTTAATACTAACATTAAGGCCATAAGGCGGATGATATGAACTGGCAACACTGCTCGAGTGACATGTCAAAATTTTGTTCTGTATTTTAAAATTAGATTTAATTATTTTTAAGTATAATTATAGTGAAATAATATAACTAAATGAAAAGTAACTGCATAAATACTCAGGATTATTGTTTTCCTGGAAATATTCATAGTAAAACACAGTGTTTGGTTGCCCACCGTTACCGGTAACCTATCACGAACAGCTGATGTTCGACCTGCGGATTTAAACGGGGAGTATTGTTACTTTTATTCTTAATTACCACGCAGTCGTCTCATAGACTCTGTAACACGCCTTCATTGATCCCTAGAATCACTTTTCTTAGTTGATTTGGAACTCAGCAGTGGGTCTAAGTCGCTTTGTTCACATATATGATAACGAAACTTATGTAGTGAATTTTCGAAATAGTTTTAATCTATAGCATAATAGTACTAGAATACACAACAACAAGAACGTTGTTTACCGTTTTTGCCAGCTTTATGAAAAACTAAATTTTATTTTAATCTAGGCATCCTACCCACATAAGTAAAAGTCCTAAAATCATAAGAAAATAAAATCAATATAACTTAGTATCTGATCAAATCAAGTTGCAGTTCAATTATATTTAGCAGCCTACCTCATTTCTCTATAAAGCAACACTAATTTCTCTCATTTTCCTTTCATTTCTAGCTTTCCTTTTTTGTTTATCTGTCTAAGTAGTTCTCACCGTTCCTTTAATTCTACTTTCTGTACTAATTCCTGAAACCATGCCTGTGATGACCCGTAAGGCTGTTGCTCAGGAGTTGGAGCTTAAATTGAGAACGGCCATTCAGGATCTTGAGGCTTCAAACAGTAAATGTCAACAGCTGTTACAGGAGATAGATGAAAGTGAGAAGGAAGTCGAGAAGGTCGTTTTCAAAAACACAGGCTTAAAACGGGAGCTAGTGGACCTTCATCAGCAATACCTGGATGTTGTTGATGAACGGGACAAACTGCGGGTGGTCACAAATGGTTTCAACAACTGCAGCAACATATATGAGGAGGCTTTATGTAAGGTTAGGGACCTAGAAGAAGAATTAATTCATGCAAATGTACGAATTAATCACTTACAGAAACAAAAAGAATGTACTCAGGCTAAGGAAAATAATAACTTGTATAATGAATTATTAAACACTACTTGCAACCCGCATTCCTTAATAATAGACCTTACTGAAGATTCGTTAGTTAAATATAATAATAGTAGTTATAAAGTAAGTCAAAATAAAATTAAGAAATATGCAAAGCTAAATAAAATCATTAATAAATGCAATAAATATAGAAAACAACAAAAACACAATTCCAATAATATTAAACTAAGGAAAGAACGTGGTTTTCTTATAAATAAATTAAATAACTATCAAATTAAATTAGAAGACAGTAAGAACATTTATGAGTTTGACACTCAACAGTTACAGTCTGAAATTCAGGTACTAGAAGCGTCACTACAGTCACTCTATACTAAGTATGTGAGGTCTGAAAAACAAATTCAGGAGCACATCCTTGCTGCAAATGAGTTAGTGGAAATGTGCAACTCTAATGTAGATAAAGTGGACCTGCTGACTCCCAGCAGCCCTCAATCTTCATTGCATAGGATATCCAATCTTGGCACTCTCCAACCTGAGGCAACGGAGGGCCCGTACCAGTCAGGAAGTGCTCAGATCACTATTCCAAATAAAGATTTACCAGAAATTGAACAAGGTCCATTGCAAGTAGTTCAGACAGAAGCTAGTTCTCCCCTTTGTAATAGTAAAGTTTGTTACTGCTCCATTATGTTTTCTGATAGTTTTGGAAAAGGGTTAGGAAAATTACTTAGCAACAACCTGAGTCATTCTTCTCAAAACTATTGTAGGCCTCAGAATTCCTACAAACAAATAATGTCTTCAATAACTAGGAAGGAATATGATCCTAATGCCATTATCACTGTATTAATAGGTAATAGTTGTAATGTTAAAAAAGATGATATTACTGATAGTATCACCGAACTATTGAAGTTAAATTGTAAGAAAATAATTTTGTGTGCTTTTCCATATTTTGAGCACTTGTCAAACAGACAAAACAACTACATTCACATGTTAAATAATTACATGCATTTTTTAGTTAGTCACCATAGTGACAAGTTTATATTTTTTGACACCAACATTTTTGTTGATAAGCTCAGGTCGACTAGGGATACTGTGTATCTGCCCATTAGTTTTAGACGTCAAATAGCTAGGCTATTAGCTTTTAATATTAACCCAGACATAATTAGTATGTCGAAGTCATATAGAATTAGTACCACAATTAGTAATAGTACTAATGTTAAGGTGGTTAGCACAAATAGTTTAAACTAGTTTGTAAGACAACAGAAGGTACCAATAACAGTATAATTAAACTTGATAACAAAAAGGTATTTTCTAGCACTAACATAGTTAACTGTACAAAAGGGGCTAAGCAGAAATCCTTGAAATTATTACATCAAAATATTCAAGGTTTTTCTTCCAAACAATTGGAAATTGAATTGTTTTTAGAAAAAACAATGTTTGACATTATATGTTTAACTGAGCATTGGTTAAAAGATTATGAAATGTTAATTAACTATGAGAATTATAGTGTGGCTAGTTGTTTTAACCGAAAATCAATGCTGCGTGGTGGTTCATTAATCTTAATTAAAAGTTGTATTAAATCAAAAACCCGTAATGACATAGTTGAACTATCGGTTGAACATAGCATTGAACTGTCTTGTGTTGAGCTAGATAAGCATGTAATAGTGTGCGTTTATAGACCCCCAAATTATCAAAACTACTCTATATTTGAGTCAGTAATGGAAGATGTTTTGGCAAAACTTGCAACTTGTAGTAAATCAGTAATTATCTGTGGTGACTTTAACATTAATATTTTAGAAAATAATTCAATAACCGGTAGATTTTTAAATTTGTTCAAATCATTCAATCTGTCACATGTGTTTGTGGAACCGACCCGAATAACTACATCTACTGCTACATGTATTGATAATGTGTTTTGTTGCCGTGACTATTTAGATAAAGCCATAGTTAATTATCTCCCTTCGGATCACAGTGGTCAATCCGTAACTTTTGAGTCTAACATACCATTACAAAAAGTGAAGATACAATTCAGACCAATAACAGCTGTTAATTTAAATAAATATAATAGCACTTTAATTTGTAAGTTAAGTAATCAGGTCCTTACAATGAACAATGTTAATATTTTGTATAAAGAATTCTTTTCGTTAGTCCAATCCGAGTTCAATAATTGTTTTAAGAAGAACACTAAAACTATCAGCCCTAAGTTTTTATTTAGTGACTGGGCAACTACAGGACTCAGGAAAAGTAGGGATAGACTTTTCGAGCTGTATGGCCTTAAGCCTTATATTAACACGGAAACTTTTAATAAGTATGTTGCTACTTACTCTAGAACTTTTAAGAACACTTGTAAGGCAGCTAAAGCCTTATACATTAGCAACAAGGTTAAATCAGCAGACAATAAAATACAGACAGTTTGGAAAATTATCAATAATGAAACGAACAGAAACAAAAAGCATAATTCTGATTATACACTGAAGAAGTCATGTGGTGGTCTCATTTGCAATAGCAAAGAAGTTGCTCAAGAATTTGTAAATTTCTTTACCAGTATCCCACTTAAAACTACTGAAACCTTAAATTCCTCGCCCTCGCTCTCTTTTGATTTAGTAAGGGCCAACGTTTCAGCATGCCCGATTGAATTTAACTTTAAGCATATTAACCCCATAACAGTAATAAAAGCTTTTAAACAAATCAAGATCAAATTGACCGAAGATCTTTGGGGGATGTCCATTAAAGTCTGTACCTCCATAATTGAGACCATAGCGCCTTACTTAGCTTTAATATTTAATTTGTGTGTGGATCAAGGAGTCTTCCCGGATTTAATGAAATACAGTAAGGTAATACCACTTTTCAAATCCGGGGACAGTAAAGACACCAATAATTATAGACCCGTATCCGTGTTGCCGGTATTCAGCAAGGTGTTTGAAAAGGTAATGCTTAATCAAATGCTCAATCATTTTAACACAAATAAAATCCTTCACGATCAACAGTATGGATTCACCAAAGGTCGTTGTACGACCGACGCCGGTGTAACCCTATTAAGACACATTTTTAACGCGTGGGAAGAGGCTCAAGACGCCATAGGGATCTTTTGTGACCTCTCCAAAGCATTTGATTGCGTCGATCACGAAACCTTACTCTTGAAACTTGAGCATTACGGACTTGGAAAACTTGCACTCAATTTAGTAAAATCTTATTTAAATGATAGACAACAGCAAGTTCAAATAAACGGTATCAATTCACTAGGTTTAAAAGTAAAAATAGGTGTGCCACAAGGCTCGATATTGGGTCCATTCCTCTTCTTAGTGTATATAAATGATCTACTCCATTTATTAAAAAATCAACCACAAATGGTGTTATTTGCTGACGATACTTCTTTAATTTTTAAGGTAGATAGACGTGCTACAAATTTTAACGACGTAAATAACGCCCTACTGCAGGTCCAAAATTGGTTCACTGCTAATAATTTAGTATTAAATGGAAAAAAAACTAAGTGCATAAAATTTTCTTTACCAAATGTCAAAAGTAGTGATTGTGAGATAGTATTGAATCAAGAGAAACTAGAATTTGTCGACAAAACTGTTTTCCTAGGGATCACGCTCGACTCAAGGCTGCAATGGGGTCCTCATTTAACATCTCTTGCAGGACGGCTAAGTTCAGCAGCATATGCTGTCAGAAAAATCCGTCAATTTACTGATGTAGATACCGCGAGGCTAGTCTATTTTAGCTACTTTCATAGTATCATGTCTTACGGTATTTTACTGTGGGGACGGGCTGCAGACATCGAGTCTATTTTTATTCTGCAGAAAAGAGCGATCAGAGCCATATATTATCTCCGCAGGCGCGATTCTCTAAGGAAACTGTTTAAGGATATTAACATCATGACGGTACCTTGTCAATATATCTATGAAAACATCATGTACGTAAGAAAGAATTTACATCTTTTTAGCAAAAGAGGTGATAGACATAATTATAGTACAAGAAATAGGGACCTATTAGTTCAACCAGGTTTCAGACTGGCTAAAGTAGATTCATCTTTTATGGGATACTGTTTAAAATGTTACAATAAAATTCCTCCCCACATACTTCAACTGAATGAGACGAAATTCAAATCTTGTATAAAACGCACACTATGCAGGCAGGCATATTATACGTTGGGGGATTACATCGCTGATAAAAATGCTTGGCTCAATGCTGGTCCTGCTCCACAACTAATTGATTAACATTTGCAAATACTGTTGGAGCTGCTGAAGATTGTAAGACTATCTTTGCATTGTATAAACTCAATCTCCATTGTATTATATAATTGCATAGCACAGGTGTGAGTACTATGTACTAAAGAGTTACCATTTACCGGGTAATATGTCTTGCATTGACTTGAATCTGCCCTGGCGGCTGTGAGTATGTCATGCTCACTCAAATGTTTCGCTGATGGTGGCGCGTGTGTTGGATCATTTAGCTCCCTTCAAAATGGTTGAGCTGAATGGTGCTAATCCATGCGTCATGTTCGTGAACGGGCGCCGTCAGTTGGGACTGGTCATCTCTTAGCTGCCAGGGCTTATTTTTATTTTAATTTTTTGAATTGTTCTTTGTTTTATCTTTTTATTACGGACGCTTCTAACGTGCACGTCTTTCTACATTGTTCTCACATGTATAATTTCAACATGAATGATGTAACCAATATTTTGTAACAATTTTTTATTTAAAAGAGTGTCCGTGGAGTTTCTTGCCCGTTCTTCTCCATAGGTACCTACTACGCTTTGGAATGGGCAACTAGCTTCATACCTATTTCTGACTGACCGATTCCTTGACAATTCAAAAGTGCCTGTAAATGGTTTAATTGAAATAAATGCTTTGAGTTTGAGTTTGAGTTTGAGCCAAATGATACTACTACTAACATTATATGGATATTTATCGGAAATAAAATATTTAAATTTGAATAGTTGTAAAGCTTTACCTCTTACGCCATAGTGCTCCATTTTTGTGATGAGTAGTGTATGGTCAATAGTGTCAAAAGCCAAGCTTAAATCTAAGTAAATAGCAGCTACCCTCATTTTACAAATTATTTTATTAACTACATCATTTATCAACGTACCTATATATAGCATCTCCTGTAACAACATTTTTCTGGTATCCAAATTGTCTTAGATTAAATTACCTTATTCAAAATAAGATGTCTACTTAAGCTTAAGCGATCTTTAAAAACTTTTTCGAAAATTTTCGCCAAAGTGGGCAACAAAGAAATAGGCCTATAGTTTGTCGGATCAGTTTTTGTAGGTACCCTTTTTATGAATTGGGGCGATCTTAGCAATTTTAAGTTGTTCCGGGAAGATGCCTTGTACAATGCACTTATTGTAGAAAGTCGAAAGCGGCTCAGATAAAATAGGTAAATTGTCTTTAATTACTGATATTGGAATTTCATCATAGTCACAAGACTTCTTATTCTGCATAATATTCACGATTTTAAAAAAAACTTTAGTTTTACTATGAAAGTACCTACTTCACAATAAATCTGTAGGCTTCACAACAAAAAGTGTTCTATAGTAAGTACCACTTTTAAACGGCGCGCGACTGCGTTGCCTCGATTGCACAAATGTGGGGGGCACCGAGATGCATCCTCGAGTGTGATTAGGTGACCGAAAACTCATACTGATGACGAGTTTTTGGAGAGTTTACGTATGGAAACACTCTAAAAACTCTTCATCGAGAGCCCGGGGTTGCCTATAGCACTACCCCCTATACACTGGCATCACAGATCCCCATAAAACTCCGAAACCACCGAAACGAACGTTTCCAAACGGACCGCAGTCCGCGGACGTTTTGTGGACGTTTGATGATCGTTCGCGATCGTTGACTCCGTTATATGTAAAATTGTCATTGCAGTCGGGAAACCTTTAGATTAAAAAGTGTTCCACACATAAAAATATACTTATATCCATGGTTCCAGACAACGACGCAACGGACCCCCCACAGCAATGGCAATTTTATTTATTTATCTATTTAGTAAGCGAGTAAATGAGTGACCTTTCGCTTTGTATATACTGATTAACTAATTCAACTTGTTTTTAGGGTTCCGTACCTCAAAAGGTAAAAAACAGAACCCTTATAAGATCACTCTCTTGTACGTCTGTCTGTCCGTGTGTCACCACCGATTTTCTCAGGAACGGGTGGACCTACCAAGTTGAAATTTATTCCAGATACTGAGGTCTATAGTCCCTATTAGGTTGTAAATCAAAGTCCTGAGTAAACACGATAAAAAGATATGGGCAAATTTAGATTTTCGCGAAAACTTGTAGGTACCAAAATTTACCTTAATTTTCAACTTTTTTTTATTTTTCGGAATTTTCCCTTTTCTTGTGCTGTAAGACCTTGCTTTTAACCAAATTTCGTGATTCTAGGTCAACGGGAACTACCATATAGGTTTTCGACCCAAAACCTACTCCCTACCTATTTAAAATGTATGCCAATAAATTAGGTATATAGTTTTGGAATGTAATCATCAAGGTCTTTAATAGGGATGATGCTTGGGTAAAAATAAAGAAATGTTTAGTCTTCATCCCTATCGGGTACCCATATTGTAATCTTAAATTATATTTTATTTGTCACATTTGAAAATGGAGCCATACTGCAATATTGAGCCTATTGAGATTGAACAGGCTATGCCTGTGTCACTCGGGATGATGTAAGAATTCTAACGATACCCCACACATCATTCAAATCTGTTCGGGCATTTAAAAGTTATGGTGGAACAAAGAAACTCACATAGATACAAACATACATGAACCCTGAAAACATTACACTCCTTTTTGGGCAGTCGTGTAAGAACCGCCACGTTACTTGAAATAGTTTGCATTACACCTTTATAACATTATGGCGTCAATCTGTCTACCATTTTCTAAACAAAAGCAATTATTTGTCCGCTAGTGGATACGAGGCGTGAGGCTGCAGAGATACGTCTTGTAATCGGAACAATTGCTATTTAGAAAATTCAACAACCCGTGTTCTCGTATTTCAATGTGAGAATTCATTTCATTCATTGACTGAATACTCGCAGATCAATATTATGTGTGGTGATTGTTTTGACATTAAGTTCTTTTTCGCCGCCTGATTGAGCAATACCATCGAAAACCTCTCGTGTTCATTGCATCGTATTTTCATCATTATTTTGGCATATCTCTTACCTACTTAATTACCTAAGTTCCAAGCTTCTCCGTGGATCATGTTACAACCAGCATTAGGTTTACACTTGTTTATTGTAAGTACATGAAGTTAAGAATGTTGAGATCCAATACAAGTGTGGACTGACGAGAATGGATAAAGTAAGAAATCAATAATATTAGATTAAGTTTGAAAGTGGCGCCAGTGACAGAAACAATTAAAGGGAATCATTTGTCTTGATAGAGGCAATTTATGAGGAGGGACCAAACACATATGACTAATAAACAGAAGCAAGAAGAAAAAACTTTATTACAGTAGGTACCCTCTGGCGAGTTAACACCATAACACCTACAGAATAGGTATTGGAATCACAAACCTTTTACAGACCAAAAAAAAATTTTCTACAAAATAAAATTACGACTTGTAAAAATACACAACAAAGTGAAAAATCACGTTATAAAAAGTATGAAACAAGAAAATATTTCAGACAGAAATCAAGACATAGGTACAAAAATGGTCAAGGTAAAGCCGTGGTCGCATGCCTGTGCACCTACAAAATTATAATGGCGGACGATCAAGACGCTTCCAATGATACCTCATTTGTCAAATTATGATCGGTAGTTTAGAAGTTAGGAGGTAACAGATGAACATACATCCATACATACCAGTCGAAATCATAACCCTTTTTTTTTGCTTCGCCTTAGTCGGGTAAAAAGAACTTTAATTTCAGAAGTCGGTGTCTTTGGTTTTGATTAAAAAAGTTTTTATTTTTCTCTTTTTAGCTGTGGCACCTACTCCACACAAATTCGAATACCACTACCTGCTATGTAAATAACAGTGACAGGAACTTAGTATATCATCCACATACTAAGTGGGAAAAAATACGTATTATTGAAGCTAACTCAAAAAAAACCGGCCAAGTGCTTGTCGGACCACGCACAATGTAGGGTTCCGTAGTTGGGATGAATTTATCCGAAGAACAAACTTAACTTTGTAGTTGAACAAAAAAATCTTTCATACAGAATGTATGGGAGAACATGTTTTTACAACCGCAAATCTAAGTTGGTCGATTATTACTCGTTTACTTGTAAAGCCTACTCAGCTGTGATAGTTTTCCTTTTAAATTCGTTATATAAGCTACTGCCGTGAATTTTTTCACATATCTAAAACCAACCATTTAGCTGGCAGGGGGGGGGGACACTTGACTCTAACAACAATTTGCACTTTAAAGTTTAATATTTCGCAAACGGATCTCTGAATTCAAAAATGGATTTAACACACTCACAATGTTTTTGAAAGACCTTTCCAACGATACCCCATACGAAGGGATAGAAAAAAAACATAAAAAAAACATCCTTACTTTACGTGTAGGGGAGGTACCCTAAAAAAATATATTTTTCACTCCTCTTGCTCAAAAAGGCCGTCATTGTAGAGTACCAGAGCGGGGAAAAAATTGCATTTCTTGCTCTAGGGGAAAAAGTAATTTTTTTTTAATTTTTGTCTTTTCCAACGAACCTTGAAAAACGAAAAAGTCTTTATTCTTTTAAAGAATAATCATGAGTATGGACTCGACTTATTACTTGTTCACAAAAAAAGAAGAACATTTTATTTTTGATAATGGAACTAATTGCGGCTATCTCTTCGGTAGAATGCGAGCATTGCGTTGCGGCTACAGAAGAAATAAAAAAGGCATTGGCGCGAAATCTTTAGAATTTTTCTCTAATTTAATGCTTAAAACAATTTTATTTATATCTTCGATTTCTGACATTCCACATATTAATTAAACGAGTCGATCAAAATTGAAAAAAAAATCGTTTGGCATAATTGTTTTCGCACATAATAACAATTTTAAAAAAAAAATGGTCGGCGATTTTTAACACAAATTGAGTAGTGGTAATGAATATTACGTGTTATTGGACCTGTGTTCGTATATTACGTTAAGATCTGGGCATTTTCTAGTTGTGTACTTATAATATTTTTAATAATGTTTGTCACATTTTAAATCGTATCTACATGTGTGATATTTGTGAAAAGTTAAAATGTAAACTCGCACGATTGGCGCGAAACTTCGACTTTGGATATCAAAAACATAATTACCACTACTCATTTAACTTGAACAATGGATGAACTCGTCAAATAATTAAATGATGTAAGTATTCACTGCCCCTGTGGTGGAGTTTGGATGTTCGAAATCCCCAATTTTTATGTTTTTAGCCTCGACCTCGACTGTCATCAAAATGGCGATAATCGCATTTACAGATTTGAATTTTATAAAGGTAAATTAATATTGTATTGGATTATTTTATTTTCTCGCAATCGTAGTGAAAAGTAGAGTGTAACACACGGCGCTAAAACCCATTATAACTCGGTTTCTATTTACTCCCTCGCTAAAGCTCGGGAGTAAAACTACCTCGTTACAATGGGTTATTTTAGCCCCTCGTATAACAATCTACTATTTCATAATTTTATTTTACCACTTTGTCGGCATGATTAATATGTATACCCTTGCCAAATTACAACTTTCTAGTACTAACAGTCTTGGAGCTAGACCGCGGACAGACAGACAGACAGACAGACGGACATGACGAAACTATAAGGGTTCCTTGTTTACTACAGAACCCTAAAAACACTACCCAAGCAAAGTTAATAAAATTTATATGGCCAATTCTTATTTTGTTTGTATTAATATTTTAATTTATGTACCTAAGTAATAAAGGTAGACTGTAGCCGATCTCATTAATTTATGTACAACATCTTATACCTGTACCTACATTCTTAGCAAATAAAGTTCTGATCCTAATTCTGAAGTATGAAAAAACGAATCATCAAAATCAATTCATAATTGGCGCAGTAATCGCGTATCAAACATTAAATAAATAAACATATAGTCGAATTGAGAACCTCCTCCTTTTTGAAGTCGGTTAAAAACCGTATCTAACTCAGTCAAACCGTTTTGGAGATAAATGAGAACATTCGTTTTTGCACACATAACCTCTCACCCTAACCTAACCTTCGCCGTTATGTCGTGGGTAAAAGAGTAATTAATATAAATGTGGATGAAGAGGAGGAGGAAGGCTAAAGAAAAGACGGATGGATTGTAACAGGAATGAAATGAATGAGAAGGGAGTGAAAGATAGGGTGACGGTTGGGAGGGGAGAATGGAAGAAGAAAATGTTGCGCCAACCCCACGTAACATGGGACAACATGTTACGTGGGGTTGGCGCAACAGAGGGGGGAATGAAAGATGAAAATGATGACACAAAATGTCAGTGCGGTAGTTCTCAGTAATAATTTAACATGTTCCATTAGAATTTTCCATGGCCCACATTTTGGTTATTTTCCAAAGGCAACAAAGTTCAACGTTAACGATCGCAATTAACACCAGTTACCGTTCGAATCCGTAATGTAACGATTAGTACAGGTAGGTACTTAGCTAATTAAAACTGGTATTTCTTTCTTTGAAATGTAGATTAATGGAAAATGTTTTAAATATGCATATTTTAGTGATGAGAAATGACATAGGTACATTTATTTTTATTTTATATTGATGCCCTGTGAGCTCTTCCCTTTATCTGTGTTAGCTTGCATATAACATACATACATTAAAAGCTTGCGGCTTTTATTCAAAAGCACGTTTATCTCATTAGGTACACACGGCTACGAGTCAAGCTATACATTTCCAGTATATGCTGATCTCGCATTGTATAGGATTTCCGTATAATAAGAGGTCGGCTTATACTGGAAATGTATACAAAGCTTGATATATAGCCGTGTGTACCTGTCAAGTCTACCCCTCCAACTGAGCTGGGTATACATTACGAAGTGCGTGTTACTCTTGGATAGTGCAATCCATATTCATAGTCACTAATATAATTTATGTAATATTATATAATTTAATTTAAAATATTATAAATTCAAAAGTAGTTCTGTCTGTCTTTGTGTTACCTTTTCACACTTAAACCATTGAACGGATTGAAGGTATTGGACCTAACATCAGGCACCATTTGGATTAATTTTCGTAATCGCCGTGCACAATAAATGTCATATATTTGAGGACGCTTAAACAAACATAAAATGTGATTTAACATAACATCATAAAGCGTCACGTTTCTGAGATATTCAAAGATAAAAGTAACAATTGTTATTACGTTTTTTTTTTTTTTTTGTAGTTACTTCATGTTGACTAAGTTATTTAACTATCTGATCAGACAGAGAAAGAAAACAAATATTATAATATTAATCAATTATTTTGTTCATTAAAATCTTTTTTAATACAATCGGACATAAGAATGTGAAATAAATGTGTTGAATTACAATGATGTTTTGGTAGGTAAACATGAAATAATTAATAAAATAAATTAGGATAAAATAATAGTAGATTAGTAGCCAAGGTCTGTAAGGCATCAATTGCTGCCCGAGATATTTAGGCGCACGAGCGCAGCGAGGGCGCCTATAGTTCGAGGGTGCAATTGATGCTTACACCCGAGCTAACTACTCTGCTTTACATCTCGATTGTGAAGTAAGTAGAAAAAACCGGCATTACAAGAATAAAACATTTTATTAGTTAAAATTTATATTGAAATGAGAACAATTTTCAAATTTTAGGGAAGTTTTCTATTCCCGCCTCTTTTCATCTTTCTTTTTTATTTTATTTTTATCAAGAACGAAATTGGTCTTCGCCGTTCGATATTTAAAACTGATGAATATTATACTCATACGAAGACAAGGCTGAATAGCGAAGCGACCTCTTTTGTCATTGGGCTGAATGCATGATGTCTATTGCCAGTATGATGGTTAGATGTACGCGAACTTTTTGAAAGAGTGACGAGTTTTTTTTTAATTACTTACCGCCCTAGGGCTTTTCTAGCTACATTATTACCCTAGACCGCTAATTGGTTACCTACAAGCCCCATTTGGGGGTAATAAGGACCTACTTACCGAATATGAGAGATGTAAAATAGATTTATTAATCATATTGATTTTATCCTCCGGTATAAATAATATCATCAAAGAAGGCAGCGGGGGCTGAATAGGATATTCTTGATGTCGCGCCCATGCTATGTACCATATAATACACATCACATAGGAGCAACATCCAAGTGTTCGTTTTCCTACAATGCAATTACAATAGTAGCCAACTAAGTATTTTATTCCTGCTTACAAAGTATTATCGAGCAAGATGTAGACAAAATAAATTCGATTAATTTGGTGCCTTGGGGAATCTGGCTCTTAAAAGCCAAGGATAGAAACGACAATGTTATTATTGACACCTTTTCTCCTTTAAAAAAATCCTTGTTTCTTCAAGGTTCAGTTTTCGACTTATATTTCGGTGAATAACTGCGAAACCTGACGCTTTAGGATATTATGCTATTGTGATTTTTTGTTTGTATTAGTGTCCTCTATCTAATGTCAGGTTTAAATTTATTAATACGTAGTTGTTGGATATTGTACTGGCAACACCCAAAGATTCGATAGGTCAAAATGGGGAAATAACGGCCTTCTGGGTCGGGTGCTCGTGATGGTAAGACGTGCTTAGTGGCTGTGTCGGTAAAAAGATAGATTGGGATGGTATTGGTTGGAGATCTACTGTAAATTAAGGTAACCCATTAGTTTTATGGTAAATATTAGAATACCTACTCGTACTGATTAAATAGTGATATTATGTGGGGAATAGGAGATGTGATGGTATGGTGTAGAATATTGAATTTGATGTTGGCAAAGATATATAAATGACTGACAAAATATCTTGGTGTTTCATATTATTTTCCTTGTCCCTGAAATATTGTAAATATGTAGTTTTATTAAACAGTTTTAGATTATGATATTGTTACTTTAAGATTAATTTGGGGATTAGTATCTATTTTGAGGTTAAATAATTATATTCAGAATTAAATGAGTTATTTTAAAGTAAGGATGGTTCTTATTAAGGCTCTTTCAAATAGACGCGACACGCGACGCGACACAAAGGCACCGCTCGTCGCGCGACGAGCGGTGCCTTTGTGTCGCGTCGCGTGTCGCGCTGGTCTGCACAAGCCATTATACTAAATATATAACTTTCGTTGCGCACCGCGATTCTGAAAACAAAATGGCGGCCGACATTTGGGCCATCCTCCATACAAAAATCTACAAAACCCAATAGTATCCTGGGGAAGGACACGCACGGCAACTTTTTGTCTCAAAAATAATCCTAAAGGGGATATAGGGGATGAAAGTTTGCATGGGAAACCAAACAATACTTAAATTAGGGATAAAAAATAAGTATTTATGCTCCTTGTTAGAAATTAGGAATTAAAGTGTTTCAGCGTTTTTGTAAAATCATCCCTCAAGGTGGTAAATAGGGGATGATTTTAAAAACTATTATGTATTGTTGAATATTTTCTGTACCTACTTCTTTTCAAGAGATTTAAGGGATTGGAAATACAGTCATAAGTAGTCCGTATCCGTATCTTGAATTAACATTTAGTCTTTATTTCATTAAAATCGGCCCACTCGATTAAAAGTTATTATAATTTAAAGTCATAAACCAACCTTTCCAACATGTACGTATTACATGGTTAATGGATTACAAATTAATGGTGATAATATTATTAAAATGAATAAATAGTATTTTAATTTAGGCATTTAGAATCATTTAAACCTGTCTTATTTATTTAATTAAAAACCACACAAATGTGAGTAGGACTGCTCGGCTGCCTGAATTTACAAATTCGGATAGAAGAACAAACTTAACTTTTGAATTGAAAAGAACTTTTAATAGAGTGGAGTGGACCGATTTGAATCAAGTACAGACTAAATGTTACTTCCAGATAGATTGAAGAAGAAACTTAACTTTGCAGTTGATACATAACTATAAATTACCAATTTTCGGATTTTTCTCTTGACTTGAATTGTAAAACCGTGCTTCTCACCAAACTTCATGCTGTTAGGTCAACGGAAAATACACTATGTATACAGCTTTGGTTTATTTGCGATTGTCAATATAATTGTGCGGCATAAATGGCCGTATGTTTTATTGCGTCAACTTGCAAGTTTGATTTTCTTTACAGCTCCAGCGGATCATCGATCTAAGTTTTTGATATCTATTTCAAGTTGATATCTCGTTCCTGAGAAAAAGGGTTTCGACAGATAACGAAGTCATCCTATAAAGATTCAAATTTTTCATTTTGTGCTATGGAACCCTGAAAAACATTATTTGAATTTTTTATCTGCCTGTCTGTTACCTTTTCATACCGTAACGGCTGAACATATTTAGAAATCTGCTCGACAACGTAAACAACGCAATGAATGTTGTTGAACTGTCAAAATGAAACAAATTAGTCATAAATCATAATCGATCGTTTACGAAAATAAGTTACGTAATTAGGACATAGGATACTATGAATCCCGGTAGTACGTTTCTGTGGAATAATTTCCGATCTTTACGCGGGCTAAAAGCTTCAAGTTGCTGCTGCATTTATACTTAGCACTATCTCCATACATAATGGTTATACACGCAGTTTTCAATCGGCGGGCAATTTCCTAAAAGGAAGCTTTCTTTAACTGACTCTCATTTCTCATTGTACGAAAATTCTTTCATAGATACCTAAGTAAGTGCTGGGAAAGGAGCAGTAGATACCTATACTTATTTATAATCTGAAAAAAATCTTGGCACTGCATCTATTCCAAAACATTGTGTAGACGAAGATGGACTTATCTAAAAAACTTTAACGCCACTATTAATTTTCGTGGCGCTTTCCTGCGGCTTCTTGGTTTTCGACAACTCCAGAAATACGTAGGTATTAGGCAATTATTGGCACATTTAGAATTGTATGCAGTAAAGTTAGATTTAAAATGTGCCAATTGCCTAATGTGTATTTCTGGCGTGACGATTCGCCCACAAATTCTTCTAACTTCGTGCAAATCGCCTCAAGAAAAATTTATATTATTTAAAAGTGTGGTTTCACCCGTTTCGGGCAAGTAAATTCGTGCGAATCAACTAATATGCCTTTTCTGCTAGTCCTTTTTTTCGCGTGGAAATCTCATACATGACGTATCAGTGAGACCAGCGCGCACGCGCAGAGTAAACGTAACAATAATTCGGACGATTAAAAAATTGAATAACACTTTATTTTTCGAATTTCTCACTCGATTTTCTCTCGCCCCCTGCTACGCGAGCAATATTTGTAATAACGTTCTCGAAAACGGCTCTAACGATTTCGATTAAAGTTGCACTATAGGGGCTAGCTCTCATATCTGGGAAAATTCGTTTTCAGGTACTGAAGATAATATAAAAGTAAATTGTTTAAAAACAAAACTAGGAACAGTGCGCCTATCTTGTGATGTTTCGTGGCCAAATAGGTTTATGTGACATAAAATATGTATTTTTCCTGCTTTTCGTCACGTTTGTACCTACGTCATTATAATTCATACAAACGATCGCGTCAATCGCGTATCCACGCAACGGTCGCTGTCGGTTAGGGCGCAGGGGTAGACAGCGCCGATGCCGCCGTTATCTTGTTATTCCATAAACATGTTGACCACTTAATAAACTTCAACGTAATAAACACTTACATTGTAACCACTTCATAGTTATATTGGTATTAATTGTGATATTGGCTATCGACGGAACCTTGTTTCAATATTGACACTGAAAATTATAAGAGCCTTCTCGAATGTGGACAGGACACTTTGTGGACTGACACGACATGACCTGCGCAAGAATACCGAGGCCGGGAGGAGAAAATTGAGGAATTTAAAATCAATCAATCAGCCTAGCCTTTTCCCAACTATTTTGGAGACCACCAGCTTAACGTGCTTCCTGAGGGACAGAAGGGTCTCGATATGTTATGGATGGTCACCTATCCACGGACCGATCTCGGCAAGTGTAGCTTAACCTTCGATGGACCCGTGCGGTTTTTATTACTCGAGCTCCTCACTCCTCCTGATACATAAAATGCGTTGTGCTGCAGCCCGTAGCGGCTGTAATGTGCGCGTATTTTAACTGTTAGGTGGTCCAAGGGCCCTACAAGCGCGGTCATAAATACCTTACTTTATTAAATGAGATTTTTCTGAAGGGTAAATAATAAAAAATACTTCACAAATGTACATTAACGCTTTATTTATATAATTTAATACATAATATATAATAAACTGTACAATATTTACTGTTTATATATAAATTTAAATAGTCAATATTTGAGATTTATTGTCCCTCGTTCGGAAATACATCTGAATATGATATTAACGCTATTCTTGAAGGGGATATAATTAAATATGTATTCTTTTATGTATTATACATATTATATTCAACAAAAAGCAAGTAAACTAAAACTACAATTTATTTACAAACGTAATCATAATCACAACGTTAAAATAACCACAACAACCAACCTAATTTCAATTTAAACTAAATTCGTAACTTTCAATGGCAATGCTAATTCTTTGGCCAAAGAACGAGCCAGCGCTCTGGTCACGTGAAGTGTCGTCCAGTCGACGAGAAATTTCCTTAAAAAGGAGACGCGCACTCGGGCCCCATGATCCGAGCGATTCGACCCCAAACGGCTCAAAACTGTAGTTACCCATAAGGTTACAGTATTTGCGCCGCTTGAGGGTCTCAGCAGCCGCAGCAGCGGCGCCAGCACAACCCGCCGTGCTAGGGACATGAGATGGCGCAAGGGTGTCGATACAGGTTGCATCCCACACTAGAGGCCTACCCACCTTCCAAGGCAACAACGTCATCCCGTCTGGTCTCTTCCCATCGTCACGTACCAAGCCGTTTGGTTCTAATACCGCTGGTACGCCGGCGGTGCCAAGGGCTCGACGAATAATGTCGTTGATGCTGGCGTGTCGTGCTATGTGACCTGCGCTCCTACAGCAGGACAGGCCATGGTGCCCGAGACTGTCGACAGCTTCACCACAATGACACCGATGCGGAGCAACACAAGGTGCACCCAAGCGGAGACACGTAGCGAGCCGAAACATTGGGGCCCGAGTGCGCGTCTCCTTTTTAAGGAAATTTCTCGTCGACTCGTCGACACTTCACGTGACCAGAGGGCTGGCTCGTTCTTTGGCCAAAGAATTAGCATTGCCATTCAACGTGGCAATGCTGCCAGTCTTCTGGGCACGTTTCCGGATGACAGCGATGCGGACGAGTACTTCGACGCCTAAGTGTCGTTTTGTTTTTATTATTTCTATTTATAAAGATAGTTAGTTAGTCTTTTAATTTAGTACCTAATGTAAATAGTTAGCTGTGTTAAAAACTGTAAAATTTCAATGTTAATAAAAATAAATCCGATAATAAATCATTTACCAATTCGTAATAAATCTTTTTGCGACTCGAGTATTCTAGAAGTTGTGTGATCTAGTAAACTTTGCAATTCTACTTCTGCTTTAGATTCTGAAACGGATGAGTTTTCGGGATAGCATTTCTTTTTAGCAGTCAGTACACTTTGGTAAGATGGTAAAATGTCACATGCAGTTTTATTGTTAATGAAATTCTTAATTAATAAATATTGATGCTTCGTCAACTTAGCCTCAACAAAAAGGGATAAGACCTCGTCCGCATTTATATTCAGTCTTAAGCTAGTATTAGACGTATCAGAAGTATTGAGTAGTGCATTCACAGCAGAGTCATCTACTTGAGATAATTCTGGCAATCTTCACGTTTCGAGCGCTTAGACAATTCTGAAAAATCTTTCCTCGGTGGTCCGCGTTCGCAAGATGGCCGGGCTGGTTCGCGTTTTCTTGAATGCACTGCTACTTACTAATTCGACACATTCAATTTAATTTAACCAATCTGAGTACTTATGCAAAAAATTTGATTTATTTCTAGAGACAATTTTCCAAAATCAATCTATACTTTTACATAAACTGAGTAGCGTAACGCATTTACATACAAAAAGTGCGTTGCGACCCGCCTGTAGTGTGAGATGGTACACACGGCTACACATCAAGCTATACATATCCAGTTTAAGCTGATCTCGCATTGTATAGGATTTCCGTACATGCGAGGTCAGTTTATACTGGGAATGTATAGCTTGATGTGTAGCCGTGTGTACATACAAAATGTACGAAAGTGATGAAGGAGGTTTATTGCACTGCGTTGCGTTGCGGTGCGGCCCGCTATAATTTGCACAAGCCTTTTCAAAAAATCTTCTTTAATGCTCACTTTCGTAACATAAGAAGATGGACCCACGGTATAGGCTGTGCGTTGACTGTCAGTGTGAGACTAAATTTTTTTTATTAAGTAGATGTGAATAGCTCAAACCATGATGCAGTGCCTGTCAGCAAGTTAGCGCGTATAGACGGCGGAGCTTAATACCCATGCCCTGGATGCGCAAGACGTACCTTTTACTTATCCGTCAGTTACGCGAACGTAACAAATATGTATTTTCAGAATCATAATAATTATAATCATCAGTACAACTCCCTAAGTAAGATCTGCTTTGCAAAAAACACAAGAATTTTTGTTATTCGTGGGCTATCATAGCGTATTCGCCTTAGCACTCGCGGAGGCTAAAGCAGGTACAGAACCTTCCGAGCGAAAGTAACCGGTGAGCTGAAGCACATCATCATTAAATGAAGTAATAATGTCTTTGTTTATAGCTACGAGTATTTACTGGCAAAGCTTGTTTATGAGTTTTAAACGCTTAGGAAACATTATGTGTAGTGTATTTGAGAATAATATTACATGATCCTGGTTTCTACAAGTACATAACAGTACGACAAGTTGTTAGTCAATGATGCCTAGTAAAGCTTACAACTACACTTGATTCCTATAACGTTTGAAGGCTGATTGGTCTTCTGGAGGTTATTTTAATTCCATCGTTTATAACAGACGGGCTTCTCTATATTCTGAAATATGCTGTATGTATATTATAGGTAAACTTTGTATCTCTGTGATAAGCTAGAAGACAGTTACAAAGAGACATAAGGATTTGGTTTTGGACTACAGTCAGGCGAAGGTCGACTGTTTGATTTAAAAAGGAGTTTTCCGATATGAAAAAGGGAAGTGTTCGAAAATCTCCTAGGTCACATAAAGTATCGGCTTCCTGTCTAACCGAATGCAGCTGAATACAAGTATTTTACACGGAGCAACTGCCTACCTGACCTCCACAACCCAGTTACTGGGTAACACGATACCCCTTGGTAAGACTGATTGTCAGACTTCTACGAATCTACGAATGACAGCCGGGACCAACGGCTTAACGTGCTTCCCGAGGCATGGAAGGGTCTCGATATTTGGATGGTTACCCATCCACGGACTGACACAGCAAGTGTAGCTTAACTTTTAAATTTAGCTACGAACTCCTCACGCCTCCTGACGCATAAAATATCTACGTACATTACATACAAGAGTATGTATGTAATTAAAAGTGGTAGGGAAGTAAATAAGTTCTGTGTTTTTACAATACTGATTTTCCGCCTAATTCAAAGTACTTACGTGCTTTGCGTTCTTTATGTGTTAACGCATTGACTTCAGACAAGTACATATTATAGGGATCTACATTCAGTGTAAGCTTAATTTAATTCTTCGAAAACAGAGGTAGGTAAGGATAATACAATATAGGGGAAATTATGAAAGGTAGATATAACTACGTAACTAGGCTACTAACTAGGTAAATTATTCCTTTTCCAACTTTAAGAATGTCTTCTAATCAGTTGTGGGACTGTACTTGCAAATCAAAAAACCAGAGGGCTGGCTCGTTCTTTGGCCAAAGCATTAGCATTACCATTCAACGTGGCAATGCTGCCAGTCTTCTGGGCATGTTTCCGAATGACAGCGATGTGGAGAAGTACTTATTGTCATTTTGTTTTTGTATTTATTTGTATAGTTAGTTGTCAATTAATAAGAAACGTATCCTGCGTGAGATGGTGTCGGGACTGGCCAGGCTGTGGCGTGGTGCAGGGCGCAGGTTGCGGCGAGCGCGTGACGTCACTCGCGCCGCCGCGTTATATTGGTGCGCGGTCAGATCCGCGCGCTCATTCGATCGTCAGCGCGCGCGCCGCGCACCTCGCGTCACCTGGACCACCGCTAGTGCCACAAGCGCGAACTTTCAAATACTAAACACTCATTTATTTATCGTGTGAACTGACTGTTCTGTGACAAAATGCCGAAGAATATCCTAGCCGAGATGGGGTCCCAAGTGGGCCTCACTCCCAGGCAGAACAAAAAGGTAAGTCTTAATATCTTAGTATAATTAATATGCAATTGCGCTTTTTTTTGGAAAATCTGCGAATTTCTGGAGTTACGTTACGTTGTAGCGATTACATGCGATAGGTATTTCGAGATATTCGAGCCGAATGAATGGCTGGTCGAAACTCATGGCCGGACTAAAATAAACCCTACCGGAGCGTCATATTGCTAGTTACAATGTCAATACCGCTTACCCTCGGGTACTGAGACACGGCGCGGGCGCACGAGGAGCGCACGCGCATATTGCCATGCTACCCTCCAGTTATATAGGTACTTTCTTTTAACAGAAAAATTGTGATAGACATGGGATTTTTTTTGTGCCAGGAAAAGTATAATGTAATATTTCGTTATTCTTTATAAGGAAGATCGCACTTCCGGAAATCTATAGGTACCTACGCCATAGAAAAAAAAAACGACGTCAAATCAAACTAATAGCTGGGAAAAGTAAAAGATACTTATACGATCTCAAACTCACTGCGAGCGCCATAAAGCGCTAACTGAAATTGGACGTTCGCCAGATTTCATCTATTTAACAAAAAATGTAGATAATTTTGATGTGTATCTCTGTATTATGGAATATGTAGCAGCTCAGTAAAATATAAAAGACTTGAAGGTCGCCGCTGTTAGTGTACACTCGGCCGCGAGTTCACATCTAGGTACTATTAAAAATACCAAGTGCGAATTTCACCAACGAATCTGAACGCGATCAGCACATCTAAACTTACAATATACTTACGTGGAAAAAGTCATGGAATATCCACGCCATTTTACTACCGTGGAATACTCACTCTGTTGCTCAAATTTTGTATAATACTGTAATGTGTAACCGTTTATTTTCCCAATTATATAAAAAAATATTAAAATACCGCGTTGAGCTGCCAGTGGCAAATATTCCGTAACAATGATGACACTGACTGCTCTTGGATGGTTTAGATGTGCTGATCAATTTCCTTGGAGAAATTTAACAAAAGTATGATCGTAATATGTTCGATCTACGCGTGATAGATCGATCTGTGGATTATTTTATAAACATACGATATCAACATTGTTTTTGTTTTAAACCTGCCGTGTGTGTTGGATCGGACCTCCAGGGCCAGAGGCCTCCAGGGGGCCTCTGCACTTATATTGTTGGTGTGTAGATTTCAATGTATCGAGTAAAAGCTTATAATTATCATCATCATCATCCACAACCCGACTGCATCCACTGCTGAGCATGACTAGGCCTCTCTCTCTTTTCTTGTGCCAATCCCCACGCTCCTTCCCACCTCGCCGCCGGACGGCCGACACTTTGGCTTCCAGTCCTTGGACGCTAACACAACCCTAAAAGTTTTGACAGGTCTTTACCAAGACAGGTTTTACGGTGCGATACCTATGGTTAAAAAATATACCCACACTTAATCAATAATCATGCCAGGGTTTGAGCACCTGTCTAGGTATGCAAGTAAAAAGGTGATATGATACAGACGGACAGACGATGGTGAAATAGAAAACCCTAAAAAGGCAAGTTTCATCTGAATGTGTGTGTCAAAATGTTCCTAAACTTGGAAAAAAGTAGTATAAATAACACTACCTATTGTTCCTACGCTATTGTTTTACTGTTTTTGTTAGTTTACCATCAGAGTAAAATTGTTTTAATTAGGTTTCTTATATCGCGGGTCCCAAAATAGGGGCGTATCCAGAAAACCGTCACTTTTCAGGAGAGACAAAAACTGAATAACTTGTGATTGAGCCAGCTTGTTATGTTTTCGCATGTGACCATTATATTTACACTACAGTTAATATGGGATTCCTGATTTTAAGGTATTTCCTCTTTAACTCTAGTTTTTGGTCCTTACGTCTATTTGGCATGACGGCAATACGGAAAAATTCCTCCAAAAACGCTTGGAAATTATGGACGTAAAACCCGTTTCTTTAAATGATTAATAATCGTACCTATATTTATTATATATAGCAATTAAGGAATAAGAGTCCATCAAAATTTATGTTATTTCCGTGAGTTTAAACATTTATACGTCTGTCAGGCTTGTCATTAATAATATTGAGTGGTGTCTGAATTCAAAGTAGAAGTGGATATAGACTATTTTTGATCTACATTAAAGAAAAAAAAAAAATTGTAGTAATTACAAAAATGATTCTGTTTGAAAAAAAATAGAATAAAAAATTTGCATATAAAAAAGAAATTTATTCATAAATCTGAACATAATTATTTTAAGTGACTTACTCGTAAAAACAGAAACATTCAAAATTGAGATTATTATTGATTGATACATTCACAACCACCGAAAACTGGACCTGGCAACATACAACACGCGTACACTCTGGACCGACGAGAAGATCACTGAACTCAAGGAAGAATTGAGCAGATTACGATGGGGTATAATAGGGTTAACTGAAGTGCGAAGAGAGGGGGAGGACTCGATAATCCTCAAATCCGGTGGGGTGATCACCAGTCCCAAGGTGGTGTCGGGTTTATCATCCATAAGTCCCTTGTGAGCAACGTGGTGAAGATCGAGAGTGTGTCGACCAGGGTGGCATACCTTATACTGAGTGTATCAGCAAGATATTCGTTGAAGGACGTACAGGGTTATGCCCCGACCTCGTCACATCTCAACAATGAGGTGAAAACCATGTAAGAGGATATTTCTAGAGATGGCTCTAGAAATATCCTCTTACATGGTTTTCACCGTTGTCATGGGAGACTTCAACGTGAAACTGAACAAACGAGACGACGACGATGGGCAATTTGGAGTTGGACGTCTGAACCATCGGCGTCATCTACTGGCAAGGTGTATGGAGAAGGAAGGCCTCTTAATGATGAACTGTTTTTTCAGAAAGCCTGAGCACAGAAGGTGGAACTGGCAGCATCGGCCTTGATTTCGTAACAACTGGCCTTGATTTCGTAGCAAAAAATTTGATTGACTTCATTATGTCGACGAAAATGCAAATATTTAATAATGCATCTGTGTTCAATGCGGTGAAAACCGGAAGGGATCACCACATGGTGCATTGAATCTAAATATCAAGCTGGAAAGGTCTCGCTCTCGACTGATGAAGGCTACGCTCCATCTAGCACCAATCCAAATCCAAAACTCCGAGAGCTTTCAGCTCGAACTTCAGAACCGTTTCGAGCGCTGCGGCAGGTTATACCTGCCTCTCTACTTAGCGTTTGTGGACTACGAGAAGACCTTTGATCCGATCGAGACTTGGGCTGTTCAAAATTCAAAAAAATTCAAATTCAAAAGTCATTTATTCAAACTAGGCTGAGAATCAGCTCTTTTCGAACGTCAAAATTACATAAGATAGTCCCCCAAAAACGCCCACTCTTGCCTTTAGCTGGGAAGAAGAAGTGACGCAACAAACTCCCCAGCAGCACAGCTGTCTGTTCAAGTTAGAAAAAAAAATTCTATACAATAGTATGCAAAATAATTTACATAATGCAACACAAAACATAATTTAAATAATAAATTATTGGCCATATGTCAGCTAGCACACGCCAAATATACTAACCAAAAACATCGAGAACTATACTCAAGCAGAATTTAAAAAATAAAAACTAAACGTAAACAGAACTAAATATCTCAATAAAAGCCTCCACTCATAAAGGGCGTGCCCGCTTGCATAAAGCTATATAAAGCTGTAATTGGAAGTTATAAATGATAAACTAGGACATCGAGATAAAATAAATGAACAGTTAATTACTAGTAACAATAACAAAACCATGATCAGCAAGACGACCAGTCACCACAAGCAGCACCCGTTCACGAGCATAACGCAAAGATCAGCCATTACCCCCCCCCCCCCCCCCCCCCCGCTATATTTGAGGGAAGGAGGCAAACCGACCCCCGACGCTACCGCAAGCAGTGACATCTAAGGGAGCATGACGAACTTGCTGCCGGTTGCTCAGGCAAAAAATAATATAATCAATTGTCGAGGTCGCTAGCTAACCACAAATTGCAATACAACTCATAACAAAAACATTGTATTGAGTAGATTACGTCAACAATAAAATAAAATAAAAATAAATTGACTCATAAAAAAATTAATTATACTATTGTAATGTAAAACAGTCTCTCCAACGGTGCCAGATTGACTATTGGTACATCGAGGTGTTGAAGTTTCTATATAAAAACGCTACTATGTCAGTCCGACTCCAGGACCACACCTCAAACCTATCCTTTTGCAGCGAGGTGTGAGACAGGGAGACGTTATCTCTCCGAAACTGTTCGCCGCTGCACTGGAAGATATCTTCAAGGTTCTGGACGGGGCTAAAAGGGGTTGGTATCAACATCAATGGAGAGTAAATCACTCATCTTCGGTTTGCTGTCGATACAGTAGTTCATAGCTGAGACTTCAGAGGACTTCATTACAATGCTCGATGACCTCGGTAGAGCTTTCAAAAGAGTGGGCTTTAAAATGAACATGTATGAAACGAAGGTCATGTCAAATGCCTATGGAACAACCACCCTCATGAAGATCGAAGAATCTACACTCGAAGTTGTGGACGATTGTTTACCTAGGACAAACTGTCCAGTTAGGTAGATCCAACTTCGAGAAAGGTCAATCGTCGAATCCGACTCGGCTGGGCAGCACGCCCAACTGCGTAAAATCTTCTCATCTCACATACCACAGTGTCTCAAGACGAAAGTCAGTGATGATATGGCACGAAACGTGGTCGCTCAAAATGGGCCTTATTAGAAGGCTGAAAGTCATCCGAATGGCAATGGAGAGGGCTTCGCTTGGAGTTTCCTTCACCCAGCCAGCCATCTTATTCTGGGCCTGCTTTTGAATTTTGTAATCGTTTCTTGATGCAACCTATCTTTATAGTAGTATATACCTAAGTGATTGAATCAGAAATGAAGAGATCCGTAGGAGAACCAAAGTAACCGACATATCCATAACAATTGCCAAACTTAAGTGGCAGTGGCCAGGGTATATCGCGCGTAGAACAAAATGAACGATGGGGCCGACAGGTTCTGGGAATGGACGTCTTTCAGCTGAAATGATGGTGATGACATTATCATTATTTAGTGCTAAACTTAGGATATTGTCTCTACGCTTCATTGTTTACAGTGAATCCACACGGTAGCAGTACACTGTAGTAATTATTACGATAACCCACGAAAGATATAATCCACGCATTGCCGTCTACTCCATATGGCAGCTCACTGCAGAATGACTGTGTTTGGGTGTTGTTGGCATTTCGTCAAAATGCGGACGTACATCCGCATTTTGACGAAATCTTGGGACAGCATCAAATCAAATCAAATCATCAAATCATTTATTACTTTGCAAACATGGGTAATTATTACATTGATGTTTTATTAAGAAAGTCCTCCATGTTCTAGCGTCACATGGGCATGCACAGCAATACTAAAATATGTAGACGTAATGTATGTATACGTCTGCAGTGATGACTAAATATCCTCAGGATCATGCCACGGTCGGGTTCCCTTGGATCAAAGTAAAATTGAAAACGGCCCCAAAAAGCGATAATATTGCTCTTACGTCTACTTTATGTCTATATGGCCTAAAAATAAATGCAGACTGTCAAGCTTACGATAAATAATATTTTGCAATTTATTCAAAAATTGAGGTCACGTGTTACTAGTGGAAATCATTGGCAATTAAAATCGCATTTTTGCATAAACGCCCCTATGGTTTGAGACCCGCAATATTATGGTGAAACATAGGGAAATCTTTGATGACATCATCATCATTTCAGCCGAAAGACGTCCACTGCTGGACATAGGCCTCCCCCAAGCACCGCCACTTCGACCGATTCTGTGCTTTCCGCATCCAGCGGATTCCAGCGGCCTTCACAAGGTCATCGGTCCATCTTGTGGGAGGCCTTCCAACGCTACGTCTTCCGGTACGTGGTCGCCACTCCAGAACCTTTCGACCCCATCGGCCATCCGTTCTGCGAGCAATGTGCCATGCCCATGGCTATGATTGATTCATTAAAATGAAATAGTACTTATAGAAACCAAAAAACGGGAGTGCCGACAGAAGTGAAAACTTGAAAAAAAATCGGCACCGCGGTAATCAACGCGTTGATGTCTTTTACTCCACGCACTGCTGTAATCAACGCGTTGATGTTTTTTACTCTACGCACGGCTGTAATCAACGCGTTGATGTCTTTTAATGGTCAAAAGCTGGTGTCGTTACAGTGTCGCGAAATCAATGGTTTAGTCCCATCTCAAAAATGCACAACGCGCATAAAGCAGGTTTCACTTCAAAAATGATTCCGAAATTCCAGAGCACTAAATATGTATTTATTTATTTGAAAAACATAATTATTCTGAGCTTATCTTTCTTTCTTTATTCAGTAAAAGAAAATAAACATAAACACAAAGAAGTCAGGAGCTAAATGTGCGTAACCATAATTATGTAGTTTCGCGTAATTTTGAATCTGTGATAATTATCTTTTAAACTATTCATTTAAATGATATGATGTCGAGACTTATTTTAATATAAATTAAATGCCCAATTTAAATAACCTATTTTATTGGATAAAGATCAATAGGTATACCTAATACTAGTCAAAAAAGCTTCGGAAATAACAATGAAATTTTCGTAAAATTCTGAAAGATAATAATGGTTACTGTGGGTCATCCTTAGAAGATAGACATATGCCATCGCGGACTTTTTGTTGAACTTTTTAAGATGAACAATACTGTAGAACATAAATTTACAGCGGCGCACGCCGATAAAGCTCCCAGTCGGCATGATTTTTTCCGACATATTCAACAATAATCGTCAAATTTCAGCCAATTTACACAAAACATTAATGAATTATACATTAAAACCTTCCGCATGAATTGCTCCGTCCATTGGTGAAAACCTTTTCAAAATCCGTTCGGTAGTTTTTGACTTTATCGCGTTCAGACAGACAGACAGACGCGGCGGGGGACTTGGTTTTATAATAAGTAAGGATATGTAAGGATATTTGAAATTACAAACTGTAGGCAAACCGGGTAATTTAATTCGTAGGAAGACAAGCTTTCAGGTACTCGCTAAAATTAACTGAATAACTCTATATTCACACGAAACAACCCTATCTTGTTACTGAATAACTCTTTTTTGCGAATTTATAAGCATAGTTTACCTACCATAACTGGACGTAGTATTTTACTACCTTAATGGCTAAGCACCTTCTACACCCTATTCGGAAAACATCTAAAAACACAATTTCATAGAAGGCTGACTAAAACATCTGTTGCGATTGGTCACCAAAATTACAAAGATCAGTCATGTTAGTTCATTGTTGATTTAACATCAGAGTAGATATATTGGTTTTTATTGGGATTCAGAAAAAAGGGGGAACTATTTGAAGAGTCGTCGGGGATGTACAGTGGGCTGCTACAATTGGGTACCCCAGTTGTATTAAAATTTTAATACAACTGGGGTACCCAATTGATGCAGCCCACCGTACATAGGTACGTACATATCTACTCAAGTCGCCGCTTCCTCGTTGGTCTAGTGGTCGCAAGCGCTATTGCTGAGCATGAGGTCCTGGGTCGGATTCCCGTGTCGGGCAAAGTGTTATTGGATTTTTCTGGAATTGCTCAGTAGCAGACCCCTTAAACATAACTGGCGAAATCTGGGTGTACTAAAGGTATACCTCTGCCAAACAGGCGTGATGTTATGTATGTAAATCTACTCAATTTATAGTCAGAACAAAAACCAGCTAACCTACATGACAACTTAATGACACACACAAGTCTTTACATATGTTTTACACACGACTGCAGTGCACAAGCGAATATATTAATACTAGCCTTGTTTGAGAAGAATTCACAAGTGCTTAGCGTGGTCGGAGCATGTCATGGTCGACACGCTAGCCACCTTCAAAACTGTTTCCAATTTTGATGGCATCTCAACCGAGATAAACGTCAAAAAAGTTTGTGAAATTGCTGATTTATTTATTTATCAAGCAACAACGGTTGTGTTACCAATTACAGTAACTAAAATTATAAAAGAGACAATTATAACACATTAAAATATACAAAATAAAAACATGAAAACATAAATAAAATAAAAGACGGTAACAACACTTTCACAAATTCCTGTCACAGTACTCCTGACATATCAATAAAATCTTCGTCCAACCGCAAACAGGTCGGTTGTTGGGTTAAAAACCAAAAGATCATTAAGCGCGGCAAGAGTGCGAGGAATTGGCGACTTAGCACGTGCAACAGTACAACATGGAGGCACGGCAACCAGCCTTTGTCTTCTGCCCCGGCAGTAATTGTCTGGGACAAAGAAGCACGCCAGCACGTCAAGCGGATCAGGAGCGTCAATAGCGCCACGCAGCGTCTTACGGGCTATTGTGAGCTGACCTCGAGCTCGCCTAACCTCTAGCGAGTTGTATTCGAGGCAACCCAGTAAGAATTTAGTCGGATAGAGGTAAGGATAGTAGCCGTGCTTCTGCGTATATAGGAACCTTTGGAACGCTTTTTGTACTTTTTCTAATAAAAGTGCGTAGGTACTTTCATGTGGATTCCACACGCAAGAGCTGGTTTCCAGCTTGCTACGTACAAGCGCATTAAATAATATTTTGATGGCATGAGCGGTGCGAAGGTGCAATTACGCAGAACAAAACCTAACCTTTGGTAGGATTGTTTAGCTACCATGGCCACATGGTCGTGGAAGGTGAGTTTTCGGTCGAATGTGACTCCCAGATCTTTTATGGCTGTTGACTTTGTGATGGTATTATTTAAATTATCTTCAAAATTAACTGGGTGCCGCATTCGACCGAATGTCATAGCGAAGCATTTAGACGAATTAAACTCCATCTTGTTGTCAACGCTCTACTTGTATATTGCATCAATGTCTTGCTGCAGTGCGAAACTGTCACGCTCGGAGTTCATTTCCAGGTACAGTTTCAAGTCGTCAGCATATAAGAGACATCTTGCATGAAGCAGAACTTGAGGAAGATCGTTGACCATGATAAGAAAAAATAAAGGCCCCAAAATTGAGCCTTGACTCACGCCGGAACGCGTGTGATAGGTAGGTACCCGATACGTACATACCAAGCCTAACAAATTGCTGTCGATCACGTAGGTAGTCTGCAAAGAAACAGAGGAGAGATGGTTAGAACCCTATTTTGCTAAGCTTCATTAGGAGCACGTCATTGTTGACCCTATCAAACGCCTTCCGGAAGTCGAAGTAAAGAACGTCTACCTGACGCCCGCGGTCCAAACTAGACGAGATATAATCCACCAGTGTCAGGAGATTTATGTCAACTGACCTTTTGCTTCTGAAACCATGCTGCTCATTATAAAGATACTTGTTTATTTGCTCATAGATAGCACTATAGAGGATGTTCTCGAAGATCTTCGCCAGGGAAGATAGGATCGCGATAGGGCGGTATTCTTCTATGGAACATTTGTTTAGGGTTTTAAGGATGGGTGTAACTCCAGAAACTTTCCACTCAGAGGGATATGTATCAGTCTGCAAGACTAAATTAAAGATGTGGCAAAGAGGCACAATGAAAATATTTCTTAAGTCTTTAACTATGTATTTATAAAATCTAGTTCAAGCGATGATGAGTACATGAGATGGTTTTGCAAAGTAGAAGAGGTATTGTTATAATTCTAGGTGACCATGTCAGTACGTCAACATCCCCTGTCGGGTCCAATTGAACTGTTAGGTTTAAGTTTATTAATGCCTTTAACAATGTCTACATGGCTCAAGAGGGGTATATTAATGCAATTGCTGTTACTGGAATGATCTGACGTACTGACATGGTCACCTAGAATTATAACAATACCTCTTCTACTTTGCAAAACCATCTCATGTACTCATCATCGCTTGAACTAGATTTTATAAATACAACACATACGTGAACTGTACGTCCGCACCAAGTAAAGTCAGCCCATAGAACCTCACCACCGTCCGTTTCGAGATCACGGCGGCGGCACAGCACAATGGGGGAACGCGCGGCGAGCATCACTCCGCCACACAATGTTCCCCGGTCACGTCGCATTACATTCCAATCGCCGGCTACAAGCTTCCCATCTTCGATAGAGGCATCAAGAAAGGTCTCTGTAGCGGCGATCAGATTATGTTCAAGCTGTAACAAGTTTGTTCTCCACGTCGACAATTTGGTTATAAGACCACGGACATTTTGATATAGCACATCGATGTTCTTAATCTAGTTAAGAGGCTGCTTAGGCACGAAATGTCTGGTACGCTGGTTGGGCCTTAACAGATGCCTTATCGTTTCTGGTATGTCTCGGGTTCTCATAAGTAATCCATGGGCCCAATCTCGCGTTCATTGGCCAGACATCAACAGAAAAGCACTTTCTATAATAAATGACGGGGACACCAATCTTGAACGACTTGTAACTTCCCCTATCCCGGAGCTCGTCGACCGTTCATGTGGCAGTGGGGCACAGTTGACGCAGATAGTCACGAATCTCGTCTACACTGGACTCCATATTCCATAAGTGCATATATTTGCGTGGTTCGACTACTCTTAAGATAGTTATGTTGGGCCCAGCGATACCGCATAGTGACGCGAGTTTCCGGTATTTATTTTTCCTTACTTCCGTCCAGCTTTGATCGCCAGCAGAAATAGAAGAACATGTGCATCCGTCGGTAGGAGTGTGGCCCTAAGCGCAAGCGGTGAGGTCATCAGCAGGGGAGATGTGGTCGTTGGCAGGTGAAGTGTGGTCATTGGCTACAGAAGTGTAGTCGTCGGCCGGAGATGCGCACACATCCTCACTAATCAGTTCCAAGGTTTCTGTCGTGTACACTTCGAGGTTGGTAGGGTTACCTTTAATGGCGACAGGCTGGTTAGAGCCGGTAGGGACGGGACAGTAGAAGCAGTATTTTTTACTTTGGGCTTTTTTCTGTTTTTTGGCACGTTGCGTAGCTTATACCGGTGTAGGGTATCCAGGGTATCCAGGGCTAAGAATGTGAGCTGCTGTTGCTGTTGTTGAGTGGTTACACAGAGGGGTTGCTGCAGGCCAACATTTATACAAGTTGCTAGTAGGGCATTGTTTTGCTTTAACTGGGTATTAAGGAGGTCAATTTGGGAAGCATATCCGGTTAACTTATGTTCGTAATTCGTAATAAGAGAAACCGCTTTGCTAAGTTGTTCTTTTAACATTTCCATCTCAAGCCGTAATTTACTCATTTTGAATGAGAGTTCCTGAAATTCAAGCTGGTTTTGTGCGTTTTGCATCTCGGGGACTTTTATCCTAAAAGTGATATTCGGATCGCTATCATGAGTTAAAGCAATGCTGTAGTCATCACCTTTTTCTCCGGCAGGACAGACACATTCCGGGCAAATCCAGGTGGTTAGGTGCCCTTCATTCGCGATAACTTCGCCTGAACATTGAATGTGATATTTTAGTTTACACTTATCCGATGTACAGCTGAGAAATTCTTCTCCATCAACTATAAAGCTTCGACAGGGGGCACAATTTATATTCGTTACATGGGCCTTCTTAGTATGGGCTACATTGGCAATAACGGGCGAACAAAAACTCGGATGATATTTGAAGGACTTGCAGGCCGGGTTGATCGGATTGGCGTATTGGTATTATCAAGTTTCGGTTGTTTAAACATGCGTTCAGGGCATTTCCAATTACCCCGGTTTTCAGCGTTCATCAGCCTATTTTTACTTACATTAGACAAAGACAAAGACATCTATTCGTTGGATATGGTACATAAAAAGTTGGTAAGTAATAAATAAGTTCAGGACACATCCGCCGCTAAAAGCGGCACACGAATATTTACATTTAGGTCATAAAACCTAACTTATATACTACCTAAATTTTAATAACAATATAAAACACAGACTCTATTAAAATTTAAATAAAACACAACAACAACAATATTTGTAGGTAAGTATTATAAAACTAAATAAATCTAATATGTATTACCATTATAATCAAAAAAATCTTTTAATGTCTAAAAAATATTTTGGAGAAGCCATGTTTTGAGATTTCTTTCGTAGTAGTTAAATGGTTGTTCTCTTATTATTTTTGGAATATGGTTGTAAATTTTTATGGACATAAGGTAGCTGTTTCTATAGTGGAGAGTGCTGTTGTAGCACAAATAGGATCGTATAATTTGAAGCAAGTAAAGCGTTGTGTGCCGTCTTCACCTTCCAAAGCGCTCAAAGAACCCGCGCCGTGATTTGTTGACATCGTACAGTCAGCGTCAAATAGTTAGTGACACTCAGGGTATTCAAATAAATAGACGCAACCAAAAAGTCAATAATATCGGTACAAACTAAGTTGTCTTATTGTTGTCAACAATATAGTCGCTCAAAAGGTCGAGACGTTTAAAATGTCATATAGATCGGTTCAGTCAAATCGCCATAAATATGGTTACAGTCATCCCGCCAATGGTATCCAAGCATTATAAGTATTCAAAAATATGGAACACATTAGAAAAATAAACTAGCATGTAAGGGTGGCCGCACGTCCGATTCTCCAAATTGGCGGGATGACTGTAACCATATTTATGGCGGTTTGACTGAACCGATCTATATGACATTTTAAACGTCTCGACCTTTTGAGCAAATACATTGTTGACAACAATAAGGAAACTTTGTTTGTACCGATATTATTGACTTTTTGGTTGCGTCTATTTATTTGAATACCCTGAGTGTCACTAACTATTTGACGCTGACTGTACCTAATCAGTATAATCAATAAAAATCACAAAGGAACGTTTCACAGCAAAATTCAAATTTAGCACAATGCAAATAAAGCGTTTCAAGCAGTGCGCACAGCGGTAGGCGTCTAGTCGTGCAGCAGGCGGGCAGCGATGGATACACTTAGCGGCTTCGCAGCGGCCGCATAGATCGTTCACGGAAAGAACGTTCTAAACGCCGCGTATTTCGTGTCGCTTACGCGTACGAGTCAAATCACTTCACAGCTCGCGGATACATGAATTCAATTTTTGTTTTTAATGTTTTGATTGTTGATTTATATTGTTAAACGGGTGAACTGGCACTTGAAATTACAACACTGAGTCTATTGGAGTGCTGAGTGAGGATGTTGAACAAAATTAACTTCCAAAATGTACTTTAAACTATGTTTATTGACTATTGTTTTGAGAGCAAACGATAACGGACTGATTGCTTAGATGGCACACCAACGTCATACCCCGCCTCACCCACCTTACCCCTGATGACCCCGCCTCATCATCGTGGTATCACCGAAATACGTCCACAGTTGGATTTATAGCTTCCGAACGGTCTTCCACTGCCCGCATTCATTGGATTCCAGCTCCATATCCATTTTATCCATAACTCTTCGATCCACCTTGCGGACCTCACTGCCTACCTCAACGAAACCAGACAGATTCTCTGGATGCTCTCTCTAAACGCATACTGCTTTGATAAGGAAGGAAAACCTTAGAGAAAACAGTGGTCTTACGCAAAATTTTAATCAGGCAAAGTATCAGAGTTAAAATTAAAGATGATGATGATAGAAAAGTGATCGAGTCACATGTGGGTGGACCCGTGGACGCATATGTATGAAAAACTGGCGAACTAAACGAACTTAGTTTATCTGTCGGTGGACGGCTCGCGTAACTGTGGCCTTTTCTTCTTTCTAGCGACTGTCTTTTGTCTTTTGACCCAGATTCTCTGCCTATTTTTAATCGAGTTCTGAAAGGAGGAGGTTATCAATTTGAATGTTTATATTTTCTATACATAAATGGATTTCACGCCCCTATAAAATAAAGGCAAATAATTACTGGGTAGAAGGGATACGGAAACCGAGATATATAAGTGTTGTGGTGCAACTTGGGAGAGGCCTCTGTAACTGCAGCGATACCTAAGCTTATTTGATTGATTGGAGATTTTGAAGGCTCGTGCAGACCAACGCGACACGTGACGCGGCACAAAGGCACCGCTCGTCGCGGGACGAGCGGTGTCTTTGTGTCGCGTCGCGTGTCGCGCCTGTTTGTAACAACCAAAATGCTTTACGTAGGTACCATCGAAGAAACGCATACCTAAGCAGTTTGAAAAGAAAATCCCGTGCACATGAACCTTTTTTTTTCGTAGGTAAGCGTTACTATATCGGCCGAGCGCTGCAAGCAGAAATTGTCCTTACGGTGCGTAGTTATGCGTTTCTTCGATGATACATAATTGGTTAAAATGCAATATGAAGCCATATACGCACCTAAATAACACACAATTTGCATTCAAAGATATAATAATCCGTGAGGTTATTTCCCGTTTTGGAAACATGTTTCAACTAAGACATGCCAACATCAATAGACGTCTTGATGTTTATTATACAATGACGAATACGAAATAGTTGGAAAAAAATATACCTAAACAATCAATCAGAGGAAAACTTAATAGTAAAATATTCAGACCTAATTTAATTTAATAGTTCTAGTTTTTTCTTGCAAAATATTTACAAAAAATAATAGGCTTAATAAATGTTAATAGACAAAAAAATGCAAATATATGAATATATTTGCATTTTATTTATCTACACGATACACGTCGTTTTTTGTCGTTTTTTTTACACACGTGAATTCCTGCAGGAAATCACGTGTATCTCGAGATGAACGATTCGAAGCAGAACAGACAGTGTGATGAATTGTACGGCGTTAATTATATTACGTAACGAGCTGATGAAACAAGCGCTAAGCGGTCGGGAACGCTAACTGCCGTGTCACAACCCCGCGCTAACACCATGCTGGTCTGTGTGTTCGAACATCGTTTTCTTAGAAACCTTTTAATTCAGCTTACGTCATTTTGCACCGAATCTTATTCAAAGAAAATGGGCGGTCCATAAAGAATTCAACAATAAGTAGATAAGAAAACTGGAGTTCATGTTTAAATGACAACACGGGTCAATCGAAGGTTTTAAGCTATACGCTTGCCGCGGTCGTTTTGTAGATGAATGACCAACCATTACATCCGTGCCTCGGAAAGCAATTTAAACCGGTCCCGGCTGTCATTCGTAATCTTTGACAGTCGTTACGGGTAGTCAGAACAGAAGCCCAAAAGTGTGACAATCAAGACTGGTTGTCAGACTTTTGAGTAACACGATCTCCCTGGGAGCCTGCTACCACGGGGTAAGTATCGTGTTACCCAGTAACTGGGTTGTGGAGGTCAGATAGGCAGCCGCTCCATGTAAAGTACTGATATTCAGCTGCATCCGGTTAGACTGGAAGAAAATGCTAGGCAGATTTACTACATAAATACTATGAACGAAAGTCAAAACTTATGTACTTTTGAATGGAAATTGTATAAAGAAATAGTTACTATTCAGTGTGTGGGCGCAGAAAATAGCTTAAATTGTAACAATGTGAATCATGTGTACACTTTTGATCATGTGTTTAGGAAAAGCTTCATGCATTGCGGGATTTATACAACAATCGAACGGAAATCGTATTTCTTTGAATATGATGTTTGTGTTATACATGTATGTGCATATTATACCAATCAGCATCATATTGGAACCGAAATGAAAACTCGTTGGTTCGTTTTTCGTTTGAGAAACACGTTTTTTCTATTTTACTAAGTACCTGGTACTTGTTGATAGGCCTACACTGTCCTCCCATACCTATTAACACTGTAATTTAAAATCATTGTAGAAACCATTTATTTTGAAAAGAGTGACCGTGGAGTTTCTTGCCGGCTCTTCTCCGACCAGTTGGAACCGTGCAGCTAGCTTCTGACGTTTCATAAGTGCCCTTGTAGGTTTATGTAAAATAAACTATTTTGAATTTTTGTAAAAAAATATGTTAATAGTTATTAATTTTGTTTTTTTTTTTTCAAATCCTGACAAGTACCAATGTGACTTTTTCAATTCATACGTACACTGAGTTTATCTTGGACATTGGCTACTAACATCGGTGAAGGAAAAAAATAGTGAGGAAAACTGGATTTGTAGTTAATATAAGTCTGAAGTCGCCAACCCGTCTTTAGCAAGCGTGTTGATCAATGCTCGTGCCTTCTCTGTATGAGAAGAGGGTTTTGCAGTGGGGCAATAATAGACTGGTATTATAAATTGTATTGATAGATACCAGTACTTAATATACCTAAACAACTGAGCAGCTTTAGATTTTTTTGTCTAATTTTTAATGTTTACTCGACATTTCCAGCTTCATAAGATAGGTAGGTATAACAAGCAAACAGGAAAAAACATCATAAAAATGCTCGTAGGTAGGTATGTGATATATCATATTAAAGTTTAATGACGCTCTCGAAAAGGAAAAAACTCTTGAAACTTACGATGTCGTGTTCAGCCATGAATATAATTTTGCAATAAACATATCGTAAACTAGCTCACTAAAATAACTAGACTTTAAACACGTGATAAAATTACAGTACAATACTCATACATGAGCAAATAGTTTAAAAATAATCCCGTCTGTCTGTCGACTTGGGGCTTAAACATTCTGGCAATATTTTCTCATGTAGGTACTGAGACAATAAGTCACGTTCTCAGGCACGTTAGCTGACGACGCTCCGTATCACCATCCGCCGTGTCGGATCCACCTGATCCGGCCGGCACGGCGGCAGTGCGCCAACACGGGCTGCCAAACATAACAAAGAGGTGCAGGAGAAGAGTAAAGTTGTGTTGTGATGAACTTGTGATGGATCGCTGATCACGATTAGTTATCGGTACACTTCAGACCGGATGTTTTCTTGTGGTCAGTTACAGAGGGCTCGTGGTCGATCGAAGGTTAAGCTACGCTTGCCGAGATCGATTTGTGCATAGGTGACCATCCATTACATATCGAGACCTCTCTCGTGCATCGGAAAGCTCCCGTCTGCCATTCGTAGATCTTTTTCCGTTACGGGTAGTCAGAAGCCCAAAAGTCTGACAACCAATTTGACCAAGGGGTATCGTGTTACCCAGTGACTGGGTTGCGGATCTCAGATAGACAGTCGCTCCATGTAAAATACTGGGATTCAGCACCATCCGGTTAGACTGAAAGCTGACCGCAAAAGCGTTGGGAAAAGGGTAGGGACATAGAGTTTCAATACAGTTAATTTCAGCCTGTTAGTAGATGCTCTCCCGCACCAGGTGTGCAGGACTTCCTTCGTTCATTACAAAAAGTGCACTGCAGTTGACCGACACAATAATTCAAATCTAAGTTAACTACATCACAACAGAACACTTTCGTACTTATGGTTATTAGGTATATTTAATTCACGTTTTGAATAATATGTATTATAATTTTTTTAAGGTATTTTATGAACAGGGTTCAAAGTTAGGTAGGTTAATATTACTATTAGTTGAAGTTAATTATTATATTACAAATGATCGGAAAAGGCAGCAGAGCAGACAAAGATGAATGGAAAGCTATGGGGAGACCTTAGAGAATATAAAAAATACTTAAGTTATAGTATTTTTTTACTAGTTCGGTTCCGGGTAGTACTTAGTCTTGATTACTAAATTAATGATTGATTATGGAAATATAATTAATTCCGCCTATCTACTCCATATGCCAAATTACCAATCCCATTATCCGGTTTTTTCAAAGTCAGCGCCGGTAGCCAATTGAGTAACCGACGCCAGCAGCCAATTCGGAAGACAGCGCCAGCAGTTGAGGCACTTCCTAAAATATACCACCCTCCCCGGCCGCAACATATTACTTCGTTTTTACTCAGCGTTCTTACAGACTTTTTTCTTTTTGCTCAGCTCCTAAGCAAAGGGTCTTACTGTGATGTTAATTGCTTATAACCTTTCTTTGGACTAATTGCAATTTTTTTTATCAAATCCTATTGGTAGTTCCAGAGATTAGCGCGTTCAAACAAACAAACTATTCAGCTTTATTATTATAGTACTTACTTGTAGATTATTATTATATATTATAGATATTATGCATAGTTTAAAAAATATATTGTCCCAAGAATAAATTGTCAGAGGAACAGCATAAAATATCGACCTTATTTTGCCATGTACAGTAAGCGCTCAAAAGTGCATGAGCACGCTAAGAGTCATATTGCTGTGAACACGCGGTATAGCTCGTACATTTGTATGTGTAAGCAACACGATACACACACCACAGATAACGCAGTTTTGTTCTACACGAAACAACAATATATTTCCGTCGCTTTAAACATGCTAGCACACACGCACTATGCGCGTGAACTTGACCAGTTAATGGCATTGCTAAAATTCGATAGTAACTTAACAAGTGCAGATAGCAGAAAGCGTTAAGCGTTGGTATGGAATTCAAACTGCCTCAGGTTCTAATCTCGTAAAACACAGTGCGGTTTTTTGCAAATATTATTATTTTTGTTTTCGATAATAATATTTTTTAAATATTGCTGCTTTTTTATGTTGTTATTGCAATAAAGGTTTTAGAATAAAAAATGCGTGATATATGATAACAAAATTAAAAAAATATGTTTATTCGTTATATTTATTTTACATAAGTTAACACACTGCTACAATTATTTATCATTACTTCAGCTGAATAAGATGTGAAATAGATGTCAAGAAACTAGAAGCAGTTTGTATTATTTTGACATATTTAAATTATGAAATATTTTAAATTTTTAATGGATTTTTTCACCATAAACATTAAGCTTTGATCATGGTCGAAGTAATTAAGTAATAAATAAGAATATTAGACTACTTAAAATGTAAAAAACTACTTACAGAATAGGTAATTTTAAGGTTAAATATGGGCAGTTTGTTTATATTTTATTTGTATTAATTATTTTACATTTTATTTGACTTTAGTAAATATTGGTTGTTATTGAGGTTAAAGCTTAAGTATTCATTTTCTTTACGAAAAGAAGATTGAAACTAAACCTCAAATTTTAATCCTAAAATAATACTATTACTAAAATAATACTATTACTAAAATAATATTAAACAATTTCGGTATATCTGCAAGAAATACGACAAACACCCTATTGAAACGTGCTTAAAAAATTCGTTACCATAAATTCATGCAATAACGAATCTGTTGTTTATTAAGTTGGTACGGTCAATATTTTAAGGTCAAAAACGGTTATCTAGCTGGTCTTCAGTGATGCAAGCCTTCAGAGTGCACGGCGAACGGTTCATAATGACGTGTTTTTAATAATTCAGCAAAATATCTCGTTGGTATGAAACCATTTGTTTCATTCACCATTTGACGTCGCTGCTACTCGATAATAAGCCCCTTCCTCATATCTCTTAACCCTCACAGTATTTCTCTAGAACAAAGAAAAACATTGTTTTGATTACACATAATACCTTATTATTTATTATTCACTAATCGAATTAAACCTCACAATGAATTTAAAACTTTAAAGGCATCTTCTGTCTCAACAATACCTCTGTTCTATCAACAATACCCTTGATTAAGATTTATGTTTAGTAAAATATGAAATATATAAATGATAACACTCACACTTAGTCCGGTTTCATTAGATATTCACTTCACTTTTACGCAGCGCAATAATATTCTCTGATCTGATCTGATCTCTTCAATATATTTTATGCCTGCTTTTTGATAATAATAACCACAACACTGCGCTAAATACTCGTCACCAATATTATCCACGAACCAAAAAAGTTCTATTAATTAAATACTCGTAACAAACTGCATCTACCCCACAGAAATCGAAATGATTTACTTCGTTTTTTGTGGTCTACCTGCTAAACTTTAATATTTATGTGAACAAGACGAATGAAACTAAAAACGAATGATGATTATTGAACTAGTCATTGGTTGCAGAGAAAGTGAGTGTGTGTGTGTAATGTGCGTGTCTACAGTATTGTAACAACTTATAGAAGAAGGTCGTAAGTCAAACCGAAGCGTCAGTCTATTGCTTTGTGAGATTGCTCATGGACTTTTGGTCGGTACTGTACCTAATACTTATTTTTTCCGGTGAAAATGCTGTCCCTATTTTAGTTCCCCATCTATCCCTAGATGGCGTTGGGATCGAATTAGTTGTCGCTATGGTTTCGCTCCCGGCCGCGACTGGTACCTATATGTTCGAAAAGCGTGTAATATCAATCGCACCGACGGCGACGCCGACGACGCACGCTTTGCGTCTTGTATTTTTGAGTAAAGCGATTCAAATTTCAAGTGTGATACCTTGTATTAAAAAACCATGTGGCGGATTGTAAAATGTGCTATACGAGGTCTATATACAGTGTGAGTCTTTATAATGTGCACATGTCGAAATGAGGGAATCTATGCTTAATTTTATCGACGGTTATTTTTTTCTGTTTGGCGTCTTATAACGGTTATTGTAAAAATTTATGAAAAATAAACAGATTTTTGCTAAAAAAAAACATGTTTATTTTCAATTGACGGTAGTTTTTTTTCACAATTACATTTTATGAGGACGCCTAATTACTTCCAATCGTTATGGAGTTTGTTTCATCGCGATAGATCATTGAGTTTAAAAGTTACACCGTTTCGTTACAAATTTTTTTATTCCAAAAAAAGCCATTGATAAAACTAAGCACACTATTCAAAACTATTCAAAAGTCATTTATTCAAAGTAAGCTGAGAATCAGCACTTTTCGAACGTCAAAATTACATAAGACAGTCCCCCAAAAACGTTCACCCTTCACCACTTCCTAGTGCCTTTAGCTGGGAAGAAGAAGTGGTGCAACAAACTCCCCAGCAGCACAGCTGTCTGTTCAAGTTAGAAAAAAAAGATTCTATACAATAGTATGCAAAATAATTTACATAATGCAACACAAAACATAATTTAAATGATAAATTATTGGCCATATGTCAGCTAGCACATGCCAATATACCAACCAAAAACATCGAGAACTAAACTCAAGCAGAATTACTAAATTAAAACTAAACGTAAACAGAACTAAATAATAAAAGCCTCCAGGCATAAAGGGCATGCCTGCTTACATAAAGCTGTAATTTAAAGCTCTAAATGACTACGACCATCGAGGTAAAATAAATGAAAGGTTAATTAATGGTAACAATAACAGAACCATGATCAGCAAGACGACCAGTCACCACAAGCAGCACCCGTTCACGAGCATAACGCAAAGATCAGCCATTACCCCTCTCGCCATATTTGAGGGAAGGAGGCAACCCGACCCCCGACGCTACCGCAAGCAGTGACATTTAAGGGAGCATGATGAACTTGCTGCCGGTTGCTCAGGCAAAAAATAATATAATCAATTGTCGAGGTCGCTAGCTAACCACAAATTGCAATACAACTCATAACAAAAACATTGTATTGAGTAGATTACGTCAACAATAAAATAAAATAAAAATAAATTGACTCATAAAAAATAAAAAATAATTGACTTACCTATAAATTAAAATAAAACAAACAATTATATAGGTAAACTCATATAAACTGTCAGTAAGCTAATTCTGGAGAAAGAACATAAAGATTGTCTTGAGTTAATCACAGCGACCAACTATTCTTATCATTTAAGTAGTCGTTGATACAATAGTATGCCTTTGAACAAAGGTTGGATTTTACTTTAGTTTTAAACGCATTAAAAGGCAAATCTAGCAAAGAAGATTAAATTTTTCGATATGTGCACATTATAAAGACTCACACTGTATATAGGTCTGTACATTACGATTATTTATTGTTGGTTGTCTATATTAGCCGGTTTATTTTCATTGAAAATTTAATCCCTGTTTTTAACCACTGAAAATAAAGAAAATTGCGTCTCAAAAACCTTCAAAGCTGGAATACAAACCATCAAGTCACCGTCACTTATGAACTTAGATCCGTTGCATATTTTAAACAAGAGGAACTTAGTAGGATTATTTAAAAAACGTCTAGATATAACAATATTAAGCTAACATTGAGTTTGCAAACAACATAAATGATAAATAATTTTGTTTCTGTAAATAGGTTTGTTCAAACCGCTAGTCATAAATGAATGATTGGTCTTGCTGCGGTCGAGCGCAGCGAGTCCAATCATTCATCAAAACCGCTAGTTTTAATAATACATCCACGGTAAAAACACTTTAACACGTGATAAGTAAATTGTTTTGAATACTAGATGAGTTCGGTGTTTCCTACCTGACTACTCTGAGAAGAAAAACCGAAACAAAGTCAGAGGTCAGTCTCTTTCAAAGTCCAGACACAATCTTGGTCAGATCATGTGAGGAACATGTAGATGTGTCTGAAATTCCCTTTTGAGGAAAGATGAGAGGACCTGTCCAGGTCTACTTATATGTTTGAAAGATGAAAGGGGAGGCTTTTGCCCAACTGTGGGATACAAAAAAATCTTCGAGACCAGTACCCTAATTGCGTAACTTATTTTCGTAAACAATTATGCCTAATATGTTTCATTTTGACAGTTCAACAACATTCATTGCATTATTTACGTTGTTGAGCAGATTTTTTTTTTCCAACTTCTGAAGCAATGGATTAGCAATCTGTTTCAAATCGAAACACATTGTGATTGTGTTGTATTACGCAATTTGTGTGTTAGGGTACAGTTGCACAATGCGCCAAGTGAATTTCTATTTCACAACAATTGGTTCAGGGTGGATATTTTGAAGTGGTCCTAGAGATAGCGGAACGCTATCAACAAACAATACAATACAATACAATAGTGAAGGTAAATGAACTGCTCAGAGGAAGCTAGGTGATGTGTTACTGTACCTAATATTTCTTTGAATGCTTTGATTTGTTCCCAAAACTGTAGCAGAAGCGAAGGGACCTATTAGTACGATGCTTTTTACCCTTTCTAGAAATGGCTATTACTAAATTAAATAACATCACGACTGTAATCCCCGAAGGATAAGGCAGAAGTGCACCTGTCGTACACCCACATTTCGTAAGTTATGTAAGTCCCATGTAATACGAGCCTATTGCCATCAACCGGGCACAAATCCAGACTCCGGGTAGATACTGAGAATTTCCTGGTAGAAAAACCCAATAACAAATTGCCCGCCCTGGGAATCGAACCCAGAACCTCATGGTCAGCAGTAGCAGTTACGAGCACGTGACCAAAAAAAAATGCCAATTACTAAATGAAATTGCTCCGAAAACCAGAATTTATGTAGCTAAGTTTTTTGCATAATTAGGAAGACGTTTAACCACTAGAATCATGTGTTTGATAGTTTGATCAAAATCCAATTACTCATACCCAATAAAGTAAGATTTTTATGAGAATAGAAACCGTTTCACTATTTAACGGGCTTGCACATTCAGTGAAATTGTCAATATATTACCGCCTTGCAAAATCACTGCGTGGGTCCAATGGAATTATAGTGTCACTGAAATGAGCCCGTTAAATTGTGAAAAATGGATGCGGTTGACAAAGTTTCGATATTACTGGTTTGACAATATCCCTGCGACATATACAATGTGATGCAATGACACAGACACTAGCGCCGCGTCGAAAGGACTTCATCGTTAGAAAGGATTTCGCGTTGCATGGTTAAATGAAGCAGGCAAAGATCTCTGCAGTAGTTATATATCCAGAATGGACTCGCTGACGATTCGGACACAATATATTCGTATTCGGACACAGTGGCCGAATCCGTATTTTTGTCACTGATGATTCGGACACTAATAAAAAAGCTCAGATAAAAAACTTCCAACGATATAATTGTAGAAATCCGTCCTCCGCCCAGCCTGTAGTTGTAAAAAACAGTTTTTAACCGGATCTTAACGAAAGACGCTTTTTTTTTTTCCTTTTTAATAAATAATAATAATATTACAAACCCACATAACACAATCAATGTTACTGTTGTCGAGATATTTTTTATGTGATTATATTTATATAACGAGTATTTATTAGATTTTATACAATATAAATATACATTTTGAATGATTTTCGTTTTTTTTCAACATGTAATATGTCTCAGTGATACACGCCCACAAAGCAATTTATTACCGAAAGATGCCGCCTTAAAGCCACCCTATAATAGTTTTTTTTCCACATATTACGTTTATTTTAAAACTTTGTTGTGTTACTGTGCTTAAACAGCTTCAATAATTTGATGGTGTCCAAATAAAAATAAAAATATTGAAATTAAAATGTGTGTCCGAATATGTTGTGTCCGAGTCGTAAGCAAGTCCCAGAATGTATAGGCGTCTTCATTTAATATTTTATCGGTTGAACAAAATGTTTTAATAACTTTTTATCAATGTATCAAAGTAAAAATAGGTATTATAAATAGCATATAATATAACATAACATCACGCCTGTATTGCCCAGAGGGTTAGGCAGAGGTGTTGGACTATACACAAGGAAACTACTGATTTACCTATAGTACACCCCACATTTCGTCAGTTATAAGTCCTGTATTTAAGTTGGATACCGTATTAAAAATTTAAGTGAAGGAGATAAAGTCTGGCCAACGAAAGTTGAGACTGAAAAAGCGCGCGAAATTAAAAAAATAACAAGTAACCCTGAAAATAGTGCGATAATTCGTGTTGATACTTGAAATTTCATTTTTATTTAATGAGAGAAATACGGTAATTTTCATTAATGATGAATATTTAGTGTATTTTTCCTCAAACGCAATTCCTTCTTACAAGTCGCTCTTCAAAATTAAATACAATGTGTGGTGTGACCTTTTTCGTAATTTTCCTCAAGAGGAGACGCAATTAATTTTTATTTATCTACTAAAAGATAACTTTGAAAATGTGCTGTGTTGTTTAGTTTTGATGCATAGCGAATTTTTGTATGCACTGCGAATATTCCATAGCGAATGTGAACTTTTTCAATTATTGTGTTTTGTACCTACTATAGGAATATGGAAACTACTGATTTACCTATACCTATTGAGTGAGCCCAGAGCTATTGTTTAATTTTTAAGTGTCCACAAATAACCCGTTAGCCTTCAAATCAAGAGTGAACAGGCATTTTCTGGGCACGCTCGTTCCATCATAGACCACATCCATTGCTTTCCATCAGTTGTGATCGAGGTCAAGAGCTAGCCCATATCACAATAAACAAAAAAACTACCTACTTGATTTTACAAGGTTAATTTAAACTAGCTAGTGAAACTACGCTAACGTTATGAGCATCATGTCGAAACATGATAAAACAAAAAAAAATTGTTTTGATGATACTCTTTGGGGTCAACGACCGTAGTTAGTGTAGTTACTTGAAATATCAATAAAAATAAAAAATAAAACTTTTTTTATTTTTTTATTAATCTGTTTTTTTTTTGTGTTAACTTCAAAGTGTTATCATTATCTAAACACGATAAAACAAAAAAGAACAGATTTTGTCAACACATACCTACTTCAAGTACCAGCGGTCGCTGAACCCCCTAAAAAAATCATCAAATCTTATTTTATTACGCTATCTAATTTTATTTGACCCTGTATAAATAGTTTCCTTTACAACAATCACAAAATAACAAAATCTCTTCAGGAATTTTACAAATCTCCACTATTAACTAACGCGACTATCAATGATAATTTATTATACTATAACTTGTGTTAAAGATCAAAATTAATAGCGGTGTAAGATTCCACTCCACCATTAAAATAACCAGTTTTCATAACCTATTCAGTATCGGACAAGGGTCTGTTTGATACCTCTTGAAGACAACCGATGTCATTGAAGGCTACTAAAAGTGATTCTTGATAATTAATATAAATAATCGTTATTTATGAGGTCGCCATGCGCTTGGCATTGACAGTTGCTATTCGAAAGTAGTATGCCATGCTTGTGACAACCTCGACAAAAGTTAACGAAATTAGCATTAAATACGGCTTGCTCACATACTGTTGGTCTAGTGGTCACAAGCGCTACGGGTTGGATTCCCAGGTCAGGAAAATTGTTAAAGGGTATTTTCGATAGGAATTCTCAGTAGTAGCACGGGGTCTGGATTTGTACCCGGTTGCTAGCAATAGACTCGCCCCCTATTACATGGGACTTAAACATAACTGGTGAAATGTGGGTGTATGATAATAATGTGTGATGTTATGTTAGGTTTTACTTCAGTATTGTTTTGTAATGCGCAATATGTTAGATGGTACGCACATTTGACTGAACTTTTCAAAGTTTAACAGTTTTCTTGTTACGTAGGTAAATACTGCAGCTAGGCTGTTTTATGAAAGTGTTGCTAACAAATGTTATTAAACTTAACAATAGGGAATAAATATAACGAAAACACAGGGATAGGTAAAAAAGTCCACCGCGCATGCCCCCGGAACTTGGCGCCAATTTTTTTCTTATAATCTGGAAAAAGAACAAATGCTGAAAGTCACCCTTCTTAGAAATCCTATTTATCATTGAGATATTTTGAAAGAGACGTTACTAATCACTTCGCTGAAAGAAAACGCGCCGGTATTTTCTAAGTGCGCGCGCACTTGCGCAGGTGCAGCCCAGACGGGCGCCAGTTATTACAAGAGCAGGGTGACGTACACAAACACACCCACTTTCCTCTTACGTACTGTAGGAAAATAAGAATGTATTTGACACGATGTTCTTAAGATAGAATATAATTTTGCGTCACTCCCGAGCGGCCTCCGACCTCATCGAGGAAAGTGCTGCAAATAGCATCCGGCGATATAGTTGAATGACTTGAGACTACACCTAACTTAACAAACATACATAAGGAAAAGGTTTTGCAGACCAGACCCTCAAGCCTTAAAAACGTTCGTTCAAACAAGGTTCTATTATAGTTTCGCTCGTTATGCTGTTCTGTCGAGAATCACCCTTACAACATGGGTTCCAGCTTATCCTGAAACTATTTTTTGCAAATTAGACAACATTAATTTATTTATAAATATAAATAATTCTTTGACTGTTAATTAATGTATTTATTTACTAGCTACCCACCCCGGCTTCGCACGGGTAGCACTAAGTACTTATATACGGCGCAACTACCTATCTACCTACCCTACCTACCTACACCTACCTACACCTACCTACCTACCCACCTACATACCTACTTACACACCTACCTACCTTACCTTCCTACCTATCAGCAGCATCCTGAATGCGTTATTATATTGGATCCGCTAGCATTGACAGCCCTTTGCGTAGAAGCTGTCTACAGGCTGCTGGAGTAAAACGTCTGACAAAAGGATGTAAATAACAAAATCTTTACCTCTCTTGTGCAGCGGGCAAACCTGTCGGCCAGCATATTAGTCCTGACTGTCAATGCTCTGCGTTCCCTTTCCATATCACATTCATTGTTCAAAGAGTCCGTGACTATGGGGTTTATTTATAAACGTAGCTTAAAGTTAAGTAATGATTAGCGACTGTTTAATTAACCATACATTTTTGACGTTTGAATGTCACTTGACTAAAGCAACGTTTATAAATAAACTCCTATATGTCCCGGGTATTTGAATTCAGGCTCTTGGAAGTTCAGTCTTACACAGCCATAACAGGTGGAACCTTATCCAAACTCGCTCTTTTCACGTGATGACTGCAAGCCATGGCTGGCATGACGTTTCACACATTTGCAACAGTTCTCTGAGAGCACTGATATATGGAGCCAGCAGCACCATGTCATCCGCATCGCTGATGCTATTTATACAAACTCCATCAACATGGCATCTGATAGGCCTCCTTCTGAGTCCATCTATCAGATTATTAATGACATCTACGTGAAAAACGATTTTTGACGACCCTTCAAAACCCACATACTTAATTACTCAGTTTTTTTTTAATTCTTTGTAATATTAGGCGGGAAATTCCATAAAAGGATAAACGTAGATAATCTAGTTAACGTTTTAAACCCTTGTAAACCCTCGAAATTTTCCTACATTTTTTATGAAAACCCAAGCGAAGATAATTTAAGTAACAACACAGAATGTGTGCTAATTGTGCTATAGACATAGTAAGCAGTAAGTAATCAATGGTTAAATCTAGCCGATTTAAAACTGAGTTAACACAAATAATTCGCGGTTAAACCATTGGTCCCAGCTGTAATGTACATCTTTGACAGTCGTCAACCAGGTAATTGCGTTTTAGGCTGGACACTTTTTCCCACATTTTAGGTATGTGGGAAAAAGTGTTTACGTGAATTTTAACTTCATGTCAAAAACTAGGGTCCATTTGTTTAAATGAAACTTGGAAAGATTTAATTAAGTATGGCAGTTGGCCTATGAATGCATGGCAAGGCGACCGGTACAGGAACCGGATATACTCATACCCGGGTATACTCATACCCGGTTCCCCCATAGAAAATTATTCAGCAAATAAGGAAAATTACCATTACTTTGTCGGACGATTATTATTAGTTGAACAATTGACACTGAAGTGAACGTTATCGTTCTAATAAAATATTTTATAGCGTAAACAATGAGGTGTAAATAAATAAATGGTACTCTATTAATAATAATAATACCAGACTATTATTTTCCCACTGCTGGGCAAAGTTCTCTTCTCACTTTAGTAATAGTCCCAGTAGGTACTATTATTATGGTAATTGGATGAAATATCCAGAATTTCCCTAGTAAGGGATGAATTTGTAAGCTTTAATTTTCTCATCCCTTGTAGCTTTGATTTTCAATTACTTCCCCTTATAAGCTTTTCTCACTTCCGTTGCCTTTGGAATTATATTATTTGTTAAATAATATGGGGAAACCATTCTGTGAGGTGCCAACAGCAAATTTTCTAATGTTAGAGCAGTTTTTCAAACGTTTATCCAATACCGTGGATCCGAACCCAGGCAGGCGGATTTCTTTGTGTAATCTATTTCATGACTACTAGTCTCACATGTCAACATCACGTAAATTCACGTAAGTTCGTCATTATTTACATCACGTAAAAAAAACATTGGCATTCCGGGAGTGCCGATAGAATAGAAAACTTTAAAAAAAATCGGCATCGCGGTAATCAATGCGTTGATGTCTTTTACTCCACGCACCGCGGTAATCAACGCGTTGATGTATTTTTAATGGTCAGAAGCTGGTGTCATAACAGTATCGCGAAATCAATGGTTTAGTCCCTTCTCAAAAAGCCCAACGCGCCTAAAGAACTTTTCATTTCAAAAAGAAAAATCCGTTTATTTGCGGTAAACATGACACAATCAAAGAACACAAAACAAAAAGAACAAGTTGGGGGAAAATTTGCGTCACATCCACGCAAAACAGCCATCGCTCAGCATAATGCTGCGACCATAAGCGAAACAGAGCCCCAGCGGGCCAGCGCTGATTTTCAGCGACATCTACCAACCCGCACGGGGCCCACGTGGTGGATTACGGCCCATTCCCTCTCACACAGAGGAGTCCTGTATCCCAGCAGTGGGAACTGGGTACTAAGTGATCATCACCGGCGCAGCTTGAGCTCTTGCCATCGTTCCTCGCACCTCTTATTGGCCTCGCGATATAAACAGACACTTCGATATTTCTCGTTAACTTTTCCAAAACACTCATAGTAGTAATGTGAAGTGATGCACGCCCTGACGTCATCAGTTCTCCCATGCCCCTGTTAATTATATTACTAGTAGCTCTACAGCAGTCTGCTGTCCTTGATCGTTCACTTTATGCGCAGCATTTTACCGGCATACCTGTGTTTACTGCCTCTTGTAATTGTAATGAGAACCATGAAAATACTTACGATGTAGTGGCGTTAAAATGTTATGTTCAATTATGGGTTGACCAATGAGGAGTTGTGTGTAAAGGATGAGTGGCTTAGGCACCTATTATTTAGGCAAGTATGAGATTTTGATGGCCACTAATACGATGGTCATCTCTAAAATATTAAGAGTTCATCACGGGAATAGGCTGGATAGGTTTCTCATTAATTTTGACGATAGAAAGTGCCCTTTGAAAATAAATAATTTCACTTTGACTTTCAAACATCTTACTTTCAAAATAAGATAAATAGGCAGTAGCAATAATTTGGGATTCAATATTTATGAACTGTTAACCATTTTATAGTGATAAAACCTAAGATTACCGATGGAAAATTTTAGAGTATTCTACGAATCTAACAGGAAAACGCAATGTATATATGTAACAGTTAAGTACGTGTGCGAAATAAACAACGTATAAATTACAAATAAATCTGATGAATGGGTTGGATCATCCGATGATCGGATCGTCGTCACAAATCAAAGTGAACCGGTGTCAGTTTAACCGCAAAACTTCGACCGCAGACCGAGCTTTTACGTAACTCACTATACTCACCTACCTACTGCACACGCTCAGTAGGTAAGGTATGTACCTACATAGATACATCATTAGAACAGTTAAGGACTTTCCACATTTGCCGTGTTTTATTAAAAGAGTAGCTTTTGTCCGCGGCTTCGCCCGCGTGGAAGTCGAAAATTATCCCACGGGAACGTACTACCGAGATAAAATGTAAGCATCTGATGTGTTAATCCAGGTTATAAACTGTTTGCCAAATTTCATCCAAATCCGTTCCGCCGTTTTTGCGTGATTGAGTAAACCTCCATTTACACGGTGTAAGTTTATTGCCTGCGGCATACCAACAATTAACTGGCACCGTCTGAACAACACGTACTATTGTTGCACGATACGAACAAGTTAGTTGACGTTCAAATCTGATACAGGTGTAAACAGCACATACAATCAAATTACACGTACAATAAAATTGCATGTGCAACAAAAACGCATTCAACTCCACAAGTAGGTAAGTACGAACGAATAAAACAAGTAAAAATATCTTGAGAAGACGTTCAATAAAATTTCAATGAAATATTTGACAGCGCAAATACGAGCAATATTTGAATCAATTGTACAAGGACATGCAACTCTGTGTTAAGACGAGGCAAAACTTGCGTGAAATAATCGCCTTGCAATAAAAATGCTTTAGTGAAAGTCGCGTGCAATTTTATTGTTTTTTTTAATTTTACGACAACACCTTGCATTCAATTATTGTAAGCCATTTTATGAAAATCACACGCGTTTAAACATGTTTAACAATTGCATGCTAGTATGCAATTGTTGAAAGGCAAAAATTGAACGTGCTTGCATGCGATTATTGCTCTTGAACGTTCCAGAAACTTGCGCCGTGTAAATGGAGCTTTACAAACATCCAAACATACAAGCTTTCACATTTATAATATTAGTGGAATAGTTACCATTAACTTACCAGTCTATTCAAAATTCGAATTCCTTGATTGTAACTTTGAAACGACGCCATTACGATGATGATTGCTCAGATAATACCTACATATGAAAAATACTTTAGTCACAGTAGCAATAAGTAACAGTATTGTGTCTGAAAACGGCCAAAACGACGTGCTTCGAAATCTCAGTGTATATCAGTACGCAACAGTATCGAGTGTGCGGCAATTATGCACGGACGCGGAAGGTTCATCTACCGAGCGGCCATAGATAATTATTTCAATTCTTGCAATGTCCAAGATTGTACCTCCATTCAGCTTTAGCCATACAAATCTAGAAAATAGTACTACAATCGTATTTTGGCTCGAATTTGATCGGTAATAAAATGCATCCGCATGCCGCATGCGCCCGCACTCATTGCATGCGTCGCGAAATCAGTTATACTTTTTGTTCGTACGCCACACACTGACGAATAACCGGCCATAACTGGCTGCTCGTCGTCTTCAATTGTATTGTCGCATATTAGTAATTGACCCCACAATCTATTGATATCGGCTTCTCCGGTAATGTTCCACTGTTGGCATAAGTATGTACATCTGTAGTAGGGTAGTAGGTACATATTTAACTAACCGACTTCTGTCAAGCATGACATGAGCACTGCAATATGCAGCCCCTGTTGCAGTTTAAATGTCATACTTGACATACTCGTAGCTATGCAGTAAGGTGTTTGGACTCTGTATGTAACTTTACATATAGTTAATATTTTGATGCTTTCACGAGTGTCGACACTCAAGTAGGTCAGGCGCATCTGGTTCAGTTGCACAGGATGCCCGTTACAAAGTTGCTGACTGGCTGACATCATTTGCAAAGAATTAAAATATTTCGGTAGAAGATCTAGTGGGTTGAGCGGGCTGAGCCCTCCAATCTTGCACAACCGAAATCACACGGAAGTGCACGAAGCCTCAATGTGGATCGGTCCTGCGCATGAGTTGCACAACGATCGAGAGCTGCGTGTACTGAGCCTATAAAGTTTAATGAAACATGCGCGGGTCGCCGCCTGCGCCCGCGCCTCCGCCGCCGGTGGAATTGACTGGCTCGGCTAGATTAGCAGACAGACTGGCATCACAACCCGTTACTGTACTTAGGAAGATATAGTAACTTACATGGTGTCACTCAATTCTTAGCAATTTTAGATTCACTTGTTCATGAGAAAGTTTGTGGCTCTTGCCTTGCTATTATTTGGAAAAGTGCGTTTTTCAATTTTGTCATTAAGTATTATTTTCTTGGTCTTATCATGCTAGCTGTCTCAAACCAATGACCTCGAGATTAAATTAAATGTGTTGGCTAATGTAATTTCCAAAATTAGTTTTAGTAACTGTTTCCCAAAAGGAGATGGCTAAGGAAGAAGAGAAATCCAGAAATCGTCTGCATCTGAGATGAGGCTAATATACAACAGTGAACTATTATGATATATTGGATTATTTTGTACCAATCTATGTTGGACCTAGCTATCTCTGCTTAAATTCAAATACCCAGTCTCCGGAATGTTCTAGAGATGAAACGGCCACCGGTCTGTTTATACGCTTACATCATTTTACAAACGGATATTAATATTTGCTGTATAATTATTACTTGAGAGTGCCAAGAATGGGACATTAGGTATGTATTTTGTGAAAAATATTGGCTACTTCTGGCAGTTCCTACGATACAACCATAAAATATAAATTTAAAGCTAAGGAAGACTATTTTACCCGGTTCTTAAAAACACTTGATCGTTACCGGTAATCTCTATTTGTATCCGATTCCGATTTCGATTTTTGATCTATAAAGTAACCATAGTCAAATCAAACTTGCTCATGGTGCGTTGGCGTTTTCAAACCAATTTATCCAGGTTTTCTTAAAATACCTGGCAGGTTTTCAAATCAGAACCTCAAGCTTTAAAAAGTCGGTACCACAGCACCTAAGTAACGTTTACAATAACAGAACTAATATGCACAACTATTACGGAAGTAGCGAAGGACTTGCGCACGCGCACGCATGCTACCCACGAGAACCGTGTCCATAACACCACGTTGGTGAACGATCGATATTTAGATCACAGTGCATGCTATTTTAGTTCACACGCAATAATTTATGCGTTAATAATGTTTATACGGCGCACACTGGTCCCGAATGATAAAAAAGTGGACATTAAGAAATTTTTGACAGAAGGTCAACGGATTCGGCTGATTTTTTTTTTGTAGACAGCTGATGCAATTACAAATCACTTTTATAGATTAAGTTTTTGCCAAATAAGCCGTATTTTCAGAGAAAAAAAATATTGAAATATTTTTTGTATGAAAGAAATCCTAATTTTGTCTTTATCTTCCAAGATTCAAACGTATTCAAAATAAAACTTAGCGCAGCTTGTAGAGGTGCTAATTGCTCACCACTTTGTCATAGACACTCTTCTGCGATTTTGTGCTCCTTTTGAGTTACAGGCACTTTAAATATTTTTTGTATGAAAAAATCCTAATTTTCTCTTTATCTTCCAAGATTCAAACGTATTCAAAATAAAACTTAAAGCAGCTTGTAGAGATGCTAATTGCTCACTACTTTGTCATAGACACTCTTCTGCGATTTTGTGCTCCTTTTGAGTTACAGGCACTTTAAATATTTTTTGTATAAAAAAATTCTAATTTTGTCTTTATCTTCCAAGATTCAAACGTATTCAAAATAAAACTTAGCGCAGCTTGTAGAGTAACTCTTACAAATATATGAAATTATCAGTATCAAATAAACAAACAAGGAAATCTCAAAACGTGTTCAGACATGTTTATGTACAGGTAAGTTATTGTGTGACTCGTATGTAAAATTTTTTTTGTATAGAGTCATTGCTTAATTACCCTATAAGTGACGATTTCGGCTCTATTTGGTCATCTAGTCGAACGCGTCGAAAACGCTGAATGATGAATAGGTATATAAATTGCAATTAAAAATTCCCTTTGTAGTTTTGCGGTATTTATGTAGGAGCACATCTTAGTATGTTTTATTTTCTCGTGACTCATCCAAATTGCAAGAATATTTGGCTCATTATCTAACTACCCCATTAAGTAATGAGGTAGTTAGGTAATGAGCCATTATCTAACTACCCCATTAAGTAACGGGATAGTTGGGTAATGAGTCATATATCAATAGTATAAGGGCAAGCGGAACCCGTTTTTGTTCATTACGCGTCTTGTGCTCGTAAAAACAACACAATTTTTTATCAACTATCACCACATTGTAACTTTTATTTATTTGCCTGTAACATTTTTGTATCAAAATGACTACATTTGTGACTAATTTAGACATTTTTTCTTTTTTGAGTAATAGTGGGTGCCTTAAAAATAGTGATTTACTGTGTCAAACCATTATAAATCGTATTTCAAGTGAAATTCCAAACGAAGAGCTCAGTATTATCAAAAAGTTTTGCCAAAATTATACGTCAAACCTAGCTAGAAGATGGGACAATTCAGGTAGAAACGAAAGATTTGGTGTTAAAAACAAGGAGTGGTTGGAGTCTAAAATTTTGTGGCCAACTTTAACTTCTGTGAATTTTCCTATGTTGTTTGATCCAGAATATACCATAGAGGACATTTCAGTAGACGTAGAAGAGCATAATTTATCGTACGAAGAGGAAGCGGGTGCATCTACATCAGAAGCTACCACAAATACTCCCAGAACTAGAAATAAACGACCATTTGAAGATTTAACAAATAAGCAGAAGAAAAGACGTTCTTTGTCTCTTTTGGAGCATTCCGAAGAAGAGCTGTTCTATGCTCTTATTGCTAAACTTAATGAAAACGGGCGCACTGTTTGTTCTAAAGTTATTAAGTGCCTCTCAAATAAGCCAGAAAAGGTGCAAGAAGTAAGTGACTTTTTATATAAAGCTTCTGATAAATCGATTTCCGAGGAAGACACCTTAGCTCTTGCCACAGCATTGAGTTTATCAAAATGGCAATATCTAACTTTGAGGTCCATTTTAAGTACAAATGGCACAGCGGCTTTTCCATCTTACCAGAAGTTACTGTTGAAGAAGAAAGAATGCTATCCAGCAAAAGAAGATATTGTGATATCGGAGTCAGGAGCTAAAATTAAGTTACAGGCAGTTCTAGATTTAACTGCCGAGAAGATTTTGAAAGTGACTGGTTCAAATATTAATGGTGGTGTTTTGAAGCTAGTTAGTAAATGGGGCTGTGACGGAGCTTCTTCACAAAGTTGTTACAAACAAAAACCAACTGGTGACATATTTTCAGAATCTTCTGTATTTATGGATAGTTTTGTGCCACTTCGCCTTATGAGTGACAACGATGTGATAGTATGGGAAAATCCGCGCCCTTCTTCAACAAACTATTGCAGACCAATTATGTTCGAATTCAAACAAGAAACAAAAGAATATATTCAGCAAGTAGAAGCAACATTACAAGAAGAAATTCAGAACCTTCTACCAACAAAGTTATTTGATGGCGAATTTGAAGTATTTCATGAATTGCATATGACGATGATCGACGGCAAAGTATGCACGGCACTTTCACAGACACAGTCTGCAGCCAATTGCAACATTTGCTTAACAAATCCGAAAGATATGAACAACTTGAACCTCGTTTTTAACAAACCAGAAAACCATGATATGTACAAATATGGTTTATCTTCACTTCACATGTGGTTGCGATGCATGGAATGTATTTTGCACATGTCTTACAACTTAGATTTCAAAAAATGGGCGGCTCGGGGTGAGGACAAACTGCTCCGAAAATCAAGAAAAGAGTTAACGCAGCATGAGTTTTTTGTTGTAACTGGCTTAATGATTGATATCGTCAAACAAGGCTTTGGGACAACAAACGATGGCAATACAGCTCGACGGTTTTTCAATGATTACGAAAGGTCAGCTGAGATAACAGGAGTTAATGCTAATTTGATTAAGAGATTTGCTGTAATTTTGCAGGCAATATCTTCTGGGAGAAATGTAGATATTGAAAAATTTAGAATTTATTGCAGAGAAACAGCAGAACTTTATGTCAGCGAGTACTCGTGGTATTACATGCCTTCGAGTGTACATAAACTTTTAGTGCATGGTGCAGATATTTGCCAGCATTTTTCTTTTATTCCAATTGGTATGATGTCCGAAGAAGCCTCAGAAGCAAGAAACAAAGATTTTCGTTCAATCAGAGAAAAGCATACTAGAAAGATAGGCAGAATGCAAACAAATGAAGATATTTTACACCAGTTACTTATCAGCTCCGATCCGTACATTACGAACATAAGACCGAAGTTCACCAAAATTCAAAAGCAGCAGAGGTTTGAAGAAGCCGAAAATCTTCTAAAGGATGACGTTTCACCCAATGAACTCGATTTAGAAGTTGCTGATGAGGAAGAAGTATACGTCGACATTGAGAATAATCCCCCACAAGATCCGCTAGCATAATTCACATTGTAACATACGCACGTTCATGTTAGTTTATTTAAGTTTGTAAGTTTGTAATCTAGTTTATTTAAGTTATTAAGTTTATAGGTACTGAGAAAAAATGCGCTTAAAATTAATTTATGTTCTAGTTTATTTAAATTTGTAAAATAATAGTTTACTTTAGTTATTAAGTTTACAGGTACTGAAAAAAATGCGCTTTGTTTTATTTTTTGTGTTTGTTTTATTTATTTATTTATTCATATTATGTTGACGACAGCCCTAGCAAAGTATTACATTTGTAAACAAAGACTACCCACTGTTGGGGTAGTCAAATAAAAAGTTGTATTTTACATTTCATATGACTTATTAGGACAAAGTAGGGTAGAACAATATTGTTTATTTTTATTATACCCTGATATTTTATTGTGACAATGACTTGACATTGAATCTTGATCGCACGAACATTGCTCTGTGAATTAACCTGTGAAAATAATTGTAAAAGCGTGTGTTTTGTTGTGGAACTATAATTAAAAGACTGTTAATAGTGCAAGTGCCGTTTATTATTGAAGAAAGTGACCAAAACAGATAAGCACGCCAAGATCCCTGCCCTAAATCAAATACATATTAAGTGATAAAGTATAAAATAAATAAATAAACAAAACATGCATGTAAAGATAAATTAAGCGTTAGGGTTACAGGTAGTTCAAATTTTTTAAGTACGCCTTAATACAATACCTATATTATTATATAGGTTTGTATTTTGACGGTCCTAAGCCCGTTAAAGTACGAAGGAAAAGTTTTAATTGCAATTTATACCTTTTTATCATTCAGCGTTTCCGACGCATTCACTAGCGTTAGATGACCAAATATAGCCCAAATTGTAAGTAATCGGCTAATTAAGCAATGACTCATTACCAAAAAATGCTTATAATCTGAATATGAGTCACACAATAAATTACCTGTACCTGAACATGTCTGTACACGTTTTGAGATATCCAAGTTGTTTATTTGATATATTTAAAATAAGACTTTTTTTAATAGAAAGACATTTATAAGAGTTACTTATTAATGAAGAAAATGTTATTACATCTTAGTCTATCTTTAACAAGATTATTTCTAATCCGCCTGAATTAATTTTTTAACTCTGAAAATACGGCTTATTTAACAAAAAATACATCTTTAAAAGTTACTTGTAATTGTATCAGCTGTCTACAAAAAACTAGTAAAGCTCATCCGACAACGAAAAATTTAAAGTGCCTGTAACTGAAAAGGAGCACAAAATCGCAATTGAGTGTCTATGGCAAAGTGATGAACAATTAACCCCTCTACAAGCTGCGCTAAGTTTTATTTTGAATACGTTTGAATCTTGGAAGATAAAGACAAAATTAGGATTTTTTCATACAAAAAATATTTAAAGTGCATGTAACTCAAAAGGAGCACAAAATCGCAGTTGAGTGTCTATGACAAAGTAGTGAGAAATTAGCCCCTCTACAAGCTGCGCTAAGTTTTATTTTGAATACGTTTGAATCTTGGAAGATAAAGACAAAATTAGGATTTCTTTCATACAAAAAATATTTCAATATTTTTTTTCTCTGAAAATACGGCTTTTTTGGCAAAAACTCAATGTACAAAAGTGATTTGTAATTGCATCAGCTGTCTACAAAAAAAAAATAAGCTGAATCGGTTGACCTTTTGTCAAAAATTTCTTAATGTCCCCTTTTTTATCATTTGGGACCAGTGTGCGGCGCCTCGTGCCCGATATTGGCAATAACCGATAGAACAGTTTCTTTCGTCGTATGTGTGACACATACTCGAAGATCATATAGATTTTTGGACATGTCTACATGAGCGTTTGCTTCATGGGCCAACTTAAGGGTCCAAGGAAGAGCAAAATAGACCATATAATCACTAACCCGCACTGCTGATGGATCATGCGAGTTTCTTCTCTGTATTGAACTCTATCCACACAGAAAAGGAACAAAAAATTGTACCACTGCATGGTAAAGGTGTTTTCCCTGAGTTGCTCAAATTAAAATCCTGTTTAACACAGGACTTTAATTCATTTAAAATTTTCTGTTTTCTTTTCAAAAGTGTTTTTTTTTTTGTATAATTATATTATTGATGGCCACAACGAAGGCTTTTTCTCATCACCATTTCGTACTACCACCTTTTCGTAATACCATGGACCTGCACTTGGTCTGCATCAAGTAACATTCGAAGGATAACAGGTTTGATTCCGCGTTCATTGCATGAGCTATTCATTGTACCTAACAATATCATTCAATGACTTATGAGTTCTGTAGTTAACTGTAGGCAACAGAGATATTTTTTTTATTAGTCACCGCGAGACTGTTAAACTAGTTTCTATTAAGTGTTATAATTGTCTAAGTAATACCCTGTCCAATGACTCACTCGATCAACTATCTCGTAAACAAACGTCAAACATTCCCGCTTTTAGCGCGCACAACGCGCATATGCACGGCTACCTGCAAGATGGCGCCTCTTTTGATTGGACGTACCACGAAACATTAACTTTTAAGGCTCCGTGCACGAAATAAACCCTTTTTCTTCAATAACTTATCTGATTTTAAGAAAGCTTGAAATAATTGAAACATTAAGTCTGTGTAAGTACATAAAAGTACAGTTTTTGTGGTGCTAAACCATTCGTGTCAGTCACAGCACCTGTTAATAGTTGCATCACTTTTGCGCTCTCGAAAATATAGTTTATAAAATTTTATTTAAGGATAGCTGAAGAATAATGTGTGATTTTTTAATTTTTTAGGTTTTAGGTAGGTTTAATAGGAAAAAAAAAATACTGACAGGATTTAAAAAAAACTGTTATTTCAACGTTTTTTTCTGCTATAATTTTGTATGAAAGTTGAAAAAAACGGTTCCACTATGTACAAGTAGATGATATTTTTTAATTTTCAAAATCAAAAGTAGTTTCTTCTAACGAAACGATCAAACGTCAGTCTCGCGTCAATTTTTGGAAAACTTGTTGTGAATTTAATGATTTTCCACGAATCGCTATGTACAAGACAAATAATTCGCAAATAATTTTGTTCCAATTCTGTTTCACTTTCTCTTCTCACAACGAATGAACAAAATTGATCAAAATCTGTCGATTTCGTGCACGGAATTAAAGAAATTGCTAAGAATTTACTTAATAACAAAATGTAACAAATCACATCAAATGAAGATTTAACAAAGTATTTTTACAAAACAATCGGCATCTCGCATTATGAAACCTGCAATCAACTCGATTCCGACATCTTCTTCCGACAATAATATAATATGATTCTCAATCACCTTGTTTTTTTAATACAGAACAGAATAAATTTAAAATTTCAACCTTCAATTTATGTTGATTAAGAACTTAAATTATTATAATTATACAATTAAAAGAAAAAAAACTCTAATTTAAATGTCGATGTCCTCGCCCGCTCGTTAATTAGGTGGATAACCCAACAAAATAAATTCGGGGAAAACTTTTATGGAAATTTTTGTTTTATTGTCTGTACTTATAAAACAGAAGATCTAAGAATCTTGTAGAACAAATCAGTATTCCATTAGGTAATTGATCTCAGAGGAATGTGGTGAACCGTAGGTTCTACTCAGAATTATTTTACTGTATGGTATCCGCAGACAGGCGCGACGCGACTCTATACTCGTAAGGTTTAGGTAGTTAAATAAAGGTAAACAAAAAAACCACGTCACGAGACAGCTGTCAAGTAACCGACTAAACGTAATACCTGTCACTTCAGTTATTATGCTACGTCACAGTTGTACTTTTCAATTTCACAACGTTCTAATTCATTGACGTTTAGAGTTTGGGCTCTTTACAATAGACAGATTACAAAATATTTTAATATTATTATAAATCTAACAAAAAAATTGTGCTCAAGCAGTTACATTTACGAAGAGTAGTGTAAGAATAAATGATAAAGTTTATCATACATTAACAAAAGAGGAAACTATTGTAGAAATCTAAAATACATTTAATTTGGTATTATCGTATTTTTAAACAAGAAAGTGTCATCTATAAAAACCCTTTTTACGATTTTTTTACCTTTATTTAAATAACCCTATGCAGTATAGTAGAACAATTTTTTGAAAACCTCATAGAATTTGTTCTACCAGAATCGCGTCGTCGCGCCTGAACATGTCTACTACTGCTTGTAAGTAAACGATTCTGAACAAACAACTTTCAGAATGTGCATTAATTCAGTTACACATAGTTTAAGGAAGTCTTGTGCTAAACTTTATGCTTCTAGAGCCAGGGCTGGACGTTGTCTGTTTTTAAGAATTTTCTTATGTAGATATCTCAGACCAAATAAAAAACATAGACATAGAGTGAAGCATGCCAAAACTATATCTCCTCTGTGCATACACGCTCACATGCACATATTTACAATCATATACAATGAAACTACAGTCAAACTACTCCTCACTAAGTGCACACATATTTACGAAACAGGCTTCACTTAACTGTTGATAGCGCTGTGTCTTGATTTTTTATTTGGTCTGAGGTAGATATCTTATGGTCGGTGGAAGCAGCTGCTTTTGATGAGTTTGTAGAATGAAACCTGAAAGTATCCCAATATGAATTTTAATTGCAATTTCAAAGTTTCTAAGTACTTTCTACAATTTCTAAATTAATCTTAGGCATGATTGACTATTTCACCTTTAAGTGATATCAAAATATAATAAAAGGTGGTAAAAACTGCATCTGGAAAGGCCTGTTTAAATAATCTTGATGTGAGCAGAACAGTGTTCCTTTGATTAGGAAAACATGTAGCACTTTCTCCAAACATAGGTACTTACCTTTGGAGTCAAAAACAAATAACTACTTAATTTAAAATTGTCATGAAACTTAGCGTCATCCACTTTAACTAGAGCAGAAAGATAAGCTCAATGACGCATCAGAATAATTAACCAACTACTACTAAATTTCTTACTTTTACATCTAAACTAATATAATAAAGAAAAAGATTTGATTTTTTGTATGTTTGTTTGTAATGAATAAACTCAAACCTACTGGACCGATTTAAAAAATTCTTTTACCGGTAGAATGCTATATTATCACTGTGTTTTTTTTTTTTTTTTTTTGAAATGTCCTCTCGCAGTTTTGGGTGAATAAAACCGCTTGACTTTTGTCGGGATTGACCTCGATTCTCCATTTCCTGAACCAGGCGCCAAGGTTATTGACAGCCCTTTGCAGGTTTAGGAGCATCGTTTCGGTATTGCCTTTACAGATGATCGCAGTATCGTCTGCGAACAGAGCCAAGTGCGTCCATCTGTGTTTGGGAAGTGTTCGCTAGTGAATAGGGTGAATGCGAGGGGAGCTATCACGGAGCCCTGAGGGACTCCTGCCCTAGTGGGGCGGGGAGAGGATAGGGCTCCTTCGATACGGAAGCGGAAGGTGCGGTTCGACAAGTAGTCTCGAATGATGAGCACGAGACGATCTGGCACACCGAGTTTGTAAAGCTTATATAATAAGCCGTTGTGCCAGACTTTGTCAAACGCTTTCGCAATATCGAAGAAGACCGCACCTGTCTGTCGGCCTTGGGTGAGAGCACCGCTGACCAGCTCGACAGTACGGTGGACCTGATGCACGCTAGAGTGCTGAGTTCGAAAGCCGAACTGCTCGTTGGGGATGAGGCCCTTGGTCTCTGCGTAGTCTCTGAGACGCTTATAAATAAGCCTCTCATAGATTTTGCTGAGGACTTTGAGCAAACTGATGGGGCGGTAACTAGTGGGCTCGCTTTTAGGCTTGCCGGGCTTTGGGATTCCTATGACTGTGGCCTCTTTCCACGTCTGGGGGAAGATGTTATTGCCTAATGCACCATTGAAGATGGTGGTCAGTAGCATGATTAAGTGGGCTGGGAAGAGCTGGACCACCCTATTGGTGAGTCCGTCTGAACCGGGGGCTTTACAAATATGGAGACCCTTGATAATCTCGTGTACCTCATCTGGTTCGATGGGGGGCAGGGGAAAATCAGGGTCTTCAACGGGAGGGCGGGAGGATCTACGTTCGACTTCGGCGTCGACCTCGTCGAGGTGAGCTTTGTCTACTGGTAGGGAGCTGGGAGAGCATTGAGCTTCTAGGCTGTCGGCTAGGCACTCGGCCTTGTCGATGTCATCGAAGGCGATGGTTTTATCGGGGCGGACTAGTATCACTGTGTAACATAGGCTATAATTTATAGAGATATCGCGGGCGAAGCCGCTGGCGGAAGCTAGTAAAATATATCCTAATATGACAATCGGCAATACTGTAGCTTCTCATTCGTAGTAGAATTTTCGGAATCATAAGTATAGATCATGATACTGGCAAAATTTGGGTACTTGCTTCGCTAATTCCTACAAGCGTGCATAATGATTTCTATAAAGCTCACTCAAATATTCAACAAAACCATTGAACTACACAGTTAGGCAATCATTCTTTCTGCACATGTAGCTTCCTTCCTACTTCATTAACGGCATAATTATGTAAATGTCTATTAACTGCTTCTAAATTACGATGTTTTTACCAGCCTCCCATACCTATTATTTTTAAAAGAATAACCGTGGAGTTTCTTGCCGGCTCTTCTCCATAGGTAACGACCCATGTGAACCGTGCACCTAGCTTCTGACGTTTCATAAGTGCCCTTGTTGGTTTATGTGAAATAAAATATTTTGATTTTGAGTGAGAAAAGAACACCACAAAATATATCGATGGCGCCACATATCTTCTAACCTATCACCTCTGCATGATTAATTCTTGTAATCTGAGCACGTTTACACATAAGGTAAACGCAGGGTCTTACCCGAGTCTGAGTTACATAAGAGTAATGTACCTTCTATGTAGTTGGGTTTAGGTACCATAGCCATAGCCACGTGAACCATAGGCGTAGGTATCACTAAAATTCGTCGTTTAAAGTTTTCCAAAAGTTTACGCGAGACTGATGTTTGATCATTTCGTTAGAACTTTTGATTCAAAAATACATTTTTGAAAATTAAAAAATGTCCTCTATATCATTATATTCTTTTTCAACTTTCATACAAAATAAAGCAGAAAAAAAATGTTGAAATAACCATTTTTTTTAAACCCTGTCTTTAGTGTATTTTTTCCTATTATTTAGCAAACCATATCAAGAAATTTAAAAATCACACATTAGTCTTCAGCTATCCTTAAAATAAAATCAAAATTTTATTTTATGATTATATCTTCATTAAGTAAATCAAGGGCGAAATAAACCATATTTTCGAGAGCGCAAAAGTGATGCAACTATTAACAGGTGCTGTGACTGACACGAATGGTTTAGCACCATGAAAACTGTACTTTTATACTTACACAGACTTAATGTTTAAATTATTTCAAGCTTTCTTACAATTTGATAAGTTATTGATGAAAAATTGTTGTTTTCGTGCACGGAGCCTTAAAACAAGAAATTTCACGCAGTCGAAGTCACGGGCAGAAGCTGTGTAGGTATACTTTCAAATTGAAAGATATAAGAAAACCCTGAATATTACCATAGGTACGTAATCCGGCTCGTGGTCAGTCTCGGATCCTTTGCGCATCAATCTTCACAGCTTTGATCTTACGCACCTAAGCAGATCGGTAGGAATTTAGAATGTGTTGGTAACATACCAAGACTATTAAATTAAGTCTGGAATTAGAATAGATTCCTAATTAGTTAAGAGACTGTAAACATATTTGGCACTTATTGCACGTCATATATTATTGAATGCCAGGCGAAGCAGTTGGCGCCATCGTTCCATTTCGGATGCATTTTTGCAGATAACTATGTATGAAAGAAAGAAAATTAATTTATTTGCGGTAAACATGACGCAAACAAAGAACACAAAAATAACAAGTTGAACGCAATCCACGCAAAACGGCCATCGCTCAGCATAATCCTGGGACCCTATGCGAGGTTCAGCACCCTAATTGCGTAACATCAATCAATCAATCAATCGTCAATCATTTTGAAGGATATTACTAATCCATTGGTTGCGGTAATTTAATTAGTATTCTACATAAATTGCCAATTTTGCTAACACTATCCACCTCCCTCGTACCTACCTACCTTGTGAAGGCTATATTTAATTGTAACACACACTACAAAATAAAATATTATCTACATACAATTTCCTTAGTTACATGGCTTCATAAACTCGTTTCAAGTTAGAAAAAGCATTAATTGTCTGTAACCCGCATATTGCAAAAAACAACTTTGTCTATAACACTGTGTTACGACACGATCGGGTATTAATTAGTTATTTCTTTGTTCCTATTCTAGAAAACCATTTATTTTTAAGTAATGAAACATGCTCCTTATTTTGTCCTTTCTGACGTGATGTTATTATCGTGGACGTCCATGGCAACAGAGGGAAGTAAAATTTAAGGAAATTTAGGAAACGCTTTTCTGCCCACGAAAACGGTATAACGTACACGAATTTCCATACATTCTATGTACGTGGACGTTCACGATGATATGGTCGGGTTAGAAATTATAAAAGCGCACGTTCCCGTCATGCTCGGGCCACACCAACGGTTAACGTCGTTAATTATCACGATGATGGACCTTAACCCGTCGGAATAAAGTCTAACATCGCGATAATCAACGGCGTTTCCCGTTGGTGTGGCCCCAGCATCAACCATTCCCTTTCCACCATTTGCCACATAATCCATCCATGTCCCTCTGATTAAACAACGAAATAATATATGCTATGTGCAAAACTAGTTTGATTAAGATCGCTATGACCAGATGTAATCAATGCCTGGATCTGGTCACCTGATCACCTCTGCCCGGCGGGATGCTCCGTTTAGTAGGCGAGTGACTGGCGCTCTCCGCAATTACGTGCACACAGACGGCCTTGCGACCGCTTTACTGCGAACTATCTTACACTACATCTTACCGGCTAGTGGCTATAGCTAATCACATGGTGAAAATATGCGAGCACTGTTTCTGTATTCAATGATACTGCCCAGATGCGATTTTAAATTGGAACGCGTTTTCTGTAGGTACTAAAATAAAAAGATAACGAGAATAACTAACGAATGTAATGATGTTTCACCCAATGAGGGTAGTAATAAAATTACACGATCGATAAACTTGATTTGTGTTGCATTACACAATGATGTATGACGTATTCAATTTGATAGATATAGATACTTATTCTACTAACTATTTATCGTATGGGATTGAATATAAGAATCCACGCAGCTTTTTGTATAAATTAAAAAAAACCAGCAACCCACCCCGGTTGATTATTTTTCCTATCTTCGCATAATTTTTGATTTATAATGATGTAATGTCCAGGCATATTTTAATCTTAATTAAATGGCTAATTTTAATGACATATTTTATCGCAGACTTTTCTGTTGATTTTATTAAGATATACAATCCAGTAAAACATAAATTTTATCTATCTGTGACGGTTCAGTCGGCGCACGCCATCATCAAAAAAGTGCCTATTTCACGACTTGACTAAATGTCAAATTTCGGTAGATATAGAATAGATGTTGATGATGGTTAATTTATAAAAACGCAGTACTTAACACATAAAAATTACTTATTTCATTGATAGTTTCTAAGCGGTTCTACATGAAATCTATCAGCCGAGCCGTTATTGCTTCCGCAATGTTCGCGATATAGCTGTGATTGTGATCCCTATATCAATAACTATTACTAGTACAACAAACTATAGTTTGTCTTAAACTACCAGTTGTTCTAAAAGACTTAAATGTTTTAAAAACGAAAGTCCAGAAAACATAATTAAATAAAGAATTCGTGTCATCGATTATAAAATATATCCATAACGAAGATAAGTTCAATAGCCAACCAACATTTTAACTTAACAATTTCCTTAAAGAGCTGGACGGCAATGTCCATAACTTTACCGACAGCACAGTATTTATACCCAATTAGTACATACGGCTACATATCAAGCTAAATTTCCAGTACCTGAACTCTCATTGTACGGAAATCCTACACAATGTGAGATCAACTTATACTGGAAATGTATAGCTTGATATGCAGCCGTGTGTACATTCCTGCCGAAAAACCCTAAAGCTTATATTATAGTCAAGGAAAAATCCTTTAAAATCTTAAATATCAAACGAATGCACTTGTTAGCCTTAAAAATAAACCACTAAGCAGGTACCGCTTATTAAAACAATAATTATTTAAAATAGGTACACCAACAGCATATACATTGATACTTATACTAGTAACTTAATATTTTTATGTAAAAATATATGACGATAACAGAAATTATGGAAGAAAAAGACGTTTTGTTCCGACCCCAAATAAATTGGGATAGGGGCTGGAAAATGATGATGATGATGACATAATCATCATCACTACAACGACGATAATCAGTCAGAGACACGTTATTAAAATTATGCTCCCGATATCTTCATTGAAAAAAGAAAATTACGTACCTACTTACCCAATGCAAATTGCATTCTTAAAACGAGGTCATGTGTGTTTACAACTTTTTATGTATTCCATTCGTCAAGATGAACTTTATATTAAATTATCTCAAAGAACAAGTTTTTTTTTGCGGATCCTTAATCAGTGAACATTATTCGTGTTTCAAGTTATAAAAATTTATCAGTTTTATAAATAACTAGCTTTTGCTCGCGGCTTCGCCCGCGTGGATGTCGGAAAATATCTCACACGAACATGCTACCGGAATTCAGAGTATCCTATGTCCTAACCCAGCTTATGGCCTATCCGTATGCCTTTCATCTAAATACATTCAGCCGTTACGGCATGAAGAGGTAACAGGCAGATAATAAATCTGTTTTTGGGTTCCGTACTCAAAATTAAAAATTGAAAACGTTAAAGGATGACTTCGTTGTCTGTCAAGACTCTTTTTCTCAGAAACGCGTGGAGGCATCAAATTGAAATAGTTATCAAAACTTAGATCAACGGTCCTATGGAGCTGTAAAGAAAATCAAACTTTCAAGTCGACCTTCGATCAACAATATATTGTTGATAGAAGAAGTCGACGCAATCAAAAAATACGGCCATTTAATTATACCGCATATTTCCGTGGCTGGCGTGAATACATTGATATCTCGACTTGTATGTTTTTTTTTATTGGCTTAATACGTTCTACGCATTAGGAAGTTACATGAAATTGACAGCTCAAAATACAAATAACTTTTGGAGCAATCGACTATGTTGACATCTCGCATTTTTACGTGTTTTACTTGATAACAACATGTCAAATTAACGATTCACATGGTTTTGTAACGAACATTGATATTTCGTTATATCAACTTAACCCCTAAAACAACTAAAACACATACTGTAAACTAATTTACCGATTTACCAGAAGAGGTCAAACCTTTAAAATGGCCGTCCTGAAAAATTACCATTTTTGACAAGTCAACATATTCACGCCAGCCACGGATTTATGGTGACACTCGCAAATAAAACAAAGCCTTAAGGTACTTCCCGTTGACCTAGCAGCATGAAGTTTGGCAAGAAAACTTTAGTCCCCTATATATCACCCCCTTTAGGATTATTTTTGAGACAAAAAATACCTAGCCTATGTTAGGCCCTAGGATGCCATTTATCTCCTTGCCAAATTTTATCGAAATCCGTTCTGTGGAAAAGGCGGTGGTGGCGGCGTGGTGTGTAGGCGTGAATAGGGACCATACAGACATTTTTTTACTCAAACCTCAGTTGGCCCGATATAGTTTTTGACCCTAGTAATAAGAAATAGGATCGACTGGCATCAAAAAAGTTTTTGGGAAAATTGGGCATTTTCTTGCTGTTTTTTTTTTTTCAAAATCTGTGAATGCAGATCAACATGTATCAAAAAGTTAAGGACTGTTTTCTTGTAGCGACAACGGCTAAGGTACCTGCCCTTATTGCCCCTATCTCAAAATCCACCCTGTATATGTTATGATTGACTTACATAGCTCCATAAAGGTATAGCGTGATGATAATATTTAAAAGGTTAAATCCGTAACTATTTGCAATCTACCTAGCTATCTAATCTACCTTGTGGCTAGTTTTTCAATTTGCGGTAAACCATTGAAGAATACGAACTCATTGTATGTAATATTGCTCATAACAACAAATAACGTGATAATATTTGTTTTAAAGTCTATTGTGACGTTTCCATTATTTGACTTATTGATTATTTATACCAATTTTCAAGTTAACCAAGCCACACAGTAAAATCCATTTCATTAATTTTCCGTCTTAAGTATAAATACTGAGTTTCGAGTTAATCAGACCGCGCGTTAAAATTATTCCATACAAACTTTGACACCCCCCAATCCTCCTTTAGGGGACAGTTTAAAAAACAAAACTGGCAAACTTTATAATTTACATAGAAAAGTATTTGTGCCAAGTTACAAGTTTATTAACTCAAGGAATAAGATTTTTCATACAAACAAAATCCTCCCTTTTCACCCCCTTATAGGTGTGGACATCTACTAATTATAAATAATATTTCTGCCAAATTTCATCTTTATACGTCAAGCGGTTTTCGATATTTCGTGATAGTGGAGTGACCTTTCGCTTTTATATATATAGACTAGCGACCGCCCGCGACTTCGACCTCGTGTTTTAACATAAAACATATCCTATAGAACTCTGCAATAGCGTAGCTTTCTATCAGTGATAGAATTTTTGAAATCAGATAAGACAGAAAGAAATAAAATACATTTATTTGCGGTAAATAAAGAACACAAAACAAAAAGAACAAGTTGTTGCACAAGGAGTTTCGGTAATTACCTCCCACATCCAAACTTACAACTTTACCTCTTTACAATAATATAGTTTAGATAATAATTATGTGATCATTTTGTAAAACTAATCAACGAAGACAAACTGGAATGAATTGACTTTTAAGGCTGCAGAATTAAACATGTGCTTAGTTAATTAACATTTCAATAAATTCGTTAACCTCGCGCAAATACACAGTGTGTAATACTAATAAAGATATAGCTCAGTAAATCTACTTTCAATCGATTCCAAGGACTGTGGTTACGTTATTAAGAAGCGGCCGCTGTACGTAGAAAATACGGTGCGTGTGCGCAGCGAGACCGGTCGGCGCGAGGGACCGGTATGCCTGGGAATTTTCCATGCTTTCCTCTACAACTCGCCGCCTGTCGGTGCGTCGCGGTACCTTCAAGGGAACACTGAACACGTCGAGTGATTGCATCTCTGTTGGGTAGGTACCGCCAACACTTACGGAGAGAGCTCTTCAATTATTTCGATAAGGAAATTTGGGCTTATTTTTTACACGACCAACGGTTCATGTGCGTTACTCTTTAGGATATTTATCTTTTAATTTAAGCGAAAATAAACAATACTAATTCACTGCGGTTTTCACAAAGCGTACTCGAATTACAAGCAAGATGAATCTCAAACACTGGCGCCCTTCAAAATGACCCGTCATACAACTCGCACCATCAAAACATTTCTGGAGCCGAAAAATTGTCGGAACTATAATGTATACGCGCATCATTGGCAGGCTTGCGGCGACTCTTTTAGAATAGTCCACAATTCGTCCAAACTTGAATGGGCAGATATTGTGTGGTCGCGTGCCAAACGGTCGCGCCAGGCGCTTGGCACTTGGCACGCCAGGCCGCACGGAACACGGAGCCCGCTCGAATGATTTAGCGACTGAAGTTCAAGGCCAGCGGCGAAACGTTGCGTGATGCTGGTGAGTCAGGTCGTTGCATTGCAGCGCGATGCAGCAGCTGAAATGTGCTGATAACGACTGATAGTAATAACTGACGATCTAAGTACCGAACGCCGATTACCCATCACGTGGAAATACAAAAAAACGCGCATTCTACACAAAAATTCTGGCACCGACTTCAAGGGCGTAGAATAAGAAAATAAATCAACATTTTTCACAGCATTCTCAAACCGGGCAAAAGGTGAAAGCTTCTGGGAATCATAACAGCCATTTGTCAACCTCACTTCGACACCGCTGCCTGTTTTGCTCGCTCTAACTATCATTAAATTCTATCTAGTCCATTCGACTATTATATCTGTACCCACTATATTCATGTGCTTGGCAGTCTTTCCTACAAGGAACGAATCTAAGACGTAGAAAGAATTGTCTCAAGTCCAAGGTTAAACTGAAAAATAAATAAACTCAGACATTCTCTTTAGTGTTACGCACAGTTTGGCGGACACTTGTAGCTGGGCTTACATAACCGTTGTAGGAAATATAAATAAGCTACAGAATACTTTAAATAAGCATTATCTACATAAATACACCTATGTAATATTTATTTTAAGTCATGCACAATGTTTACATGACAATATGTTTAATGTCCGCGTCTATGTTTAGATACATACAATTTGTTGAAGTCAGCCAAACGGGGCGATGATGCCAATATTGCCCCGAGCTTATTTATTACAGTTTAACACTGTTCTGGTGAAGAAGCTGCATTGAATGATCTGTTCCCAGGATAGGAATAGTATACTCCTTAATAATTCCAGTCTCTTTTAAACAGAAACCCTCGGAAGCCGATATAAAGTTCGTAAAAAGAAAATATGGCCATCTTCATGATTTTAATCTATTTTCTTTGCACCCACGTATCTACTTACTACAGCGAACCACTGTCTCCTAAAACCAAAAGTCTTGGAACAGAGGATCTTGGCAACAGGCCGGCAAGCAATAAATGGTTCACCGTAATGTCAGTGGTCGGAAACCTTTCTGGGGTGAATATACTCATAATAACTAACAACATGAGTTTAACGACTTTTGGAAATGTTAATGAAACAATTCAACATCGCCCACTGATATTTTCAAGTTGACTTTGCCGATGGCACAGCTCAACAACGCTTACGAACTATGCACAAGGCAAGACATCTCCTAGGCTAGACACTGGTAATACTACCGCTGACAACATGTGGTCTTCGCCTATTACACGTACCATAAACCGCGCATCAGTGGTGACACTTCCACTACGAAAATCACCCTTATGACTTACGATATTAAGATGCTGTCAATGTCAAATTGTGCAGTTGACCGTACAGCTTAAAAAGCTTAGCAGTAAAGGACTCCTTATTCATCAAAAACATCCGTTTCTGGACATAGACATCTCCAATTCCTTTGAAATTGATGTAAAAGTGCTTAAATTAGCCATTAAGTAAAGCTAGACAATCTGGAATCTACAAGATGTTATGACAAATGTCAGTAATACGTAACTGTACAGTTCATGTTCGGTTCACAGAGGAGATGCCGGTAATGTCAACGTATTAAGTGTGTAATATTTCTCGTTCGCATTAATTGACGAGCACATTTCATGTTTCTGTACTTTGGAGTAATGTGCAGTTGGAGAGCTGCCCTGCCAAATATCAAATACTACGCACACAAAGCCGAATAGAACAGAAATACAGCAAAATATGAGAGCTAGAGAATTAACTTTAATATGATCTCATTTTTCATAGGACGGCTGCTCTGCAGCATGTGTCATCTTCTTCTTTATCTTTTGATAATATATTTATAATGCTCATCATATCCTAGTCCTTCTGTTATTATATATCTGTTATCTTAGTAGACATATACTTTAAGAATAGCGACTGTTATTGATCAACACTGCTCTATTTTACTCATCTTACCGATTTTTGCACGTGTCTACATTCGCCTATTCTCCAAGTGTACCTTCTGTACCTTCTTCAGAGTGTTCACCCTCCAATCACACGTGCCTGTCTGAAGCACGTGCGTTTTGCCAATCAATTCTTGTCGTTGTCTTCACATTATGTCCGCCGGTCTTGTGGCACAAGCGTGGGCTAAAGTGTAGCGAATTATGAGCTCTGCTTCATTTGCGTGCATATATCCAGCAGTAGTTAGCCATGAATTAAGTAGTTCTACTCGTAATATGCCAAGTTTAAGTGTTTGACATAAGACATTAATATTGGTTGAAACAGGCTCTCGGGTTGAATAGAATAAGATGGTAACCTCCTCTAGGGGCTCCTGGGGGACCTGTTATCACATAAAAAAGCAAAGTTTTTTGTTTCTTTTTATTGTCTGGTTAATTATTTTTTTGCAAATGACTCCCAAGTCCCAATGGCCTTCAAATTGCAGGTGTTTGTTGTCGGCGGTTTGCGATAATGTTCCTAAGTCCGGCTAATACCTATTGTTATGTAATTATTTGTAAACATGGAAATGTACCCACAAAAATAAGCTAGATTTTTCCGTAAAGTATATTTTTGTAGTGTCCCTGACTCATAATACCTACCTCATTACCTACTCCTGTACATGGTCATTATTTACATTCAACGAGTTAGTCACACGTTTACACAGTTGCGGTTTTGTATGCTCTCCGAATTATTTAATAGGTAATTGATGACAATAGTGATGGTAATATACGTCTTTGACATTCTTGTTGTTTGCTCCAGACTTCTAGAGCGTAGGTACCAACTTTTTCATGTCCTAAAAATCGGAAAGTTAAGGTTTTTGAAATTTGATTTTCTCTCATAAGCGATTGTTTTTTTTTACTTCCCGAATTACAAGAAAATCGGAAAGTTAAGGTTTTTCAAATATGACTTTCTCTCATAAACGATTGATTTTTTTTATATTTTAAAGCTCTTCAGTTGTCAATTTGAAAGGTTACATGCATCATGCGTAAAATATTTGTAATTAACGCGCTTAGAATCGGAGTTCGACGCTCGGGTCAGGTCGTGAGATCTTCACATTTACAGCAGCTCATGTGTACCCGTCCTCGTAGAATATATTCAATAGCTAGGTTCAGTTAGGTGGGTGGTCTAAAGATGTTTCCTTACAATTATATATAGTCTCTTCTCCCTCCTTGGTGTTAACTTGATACAAATGAGATTGGAACCCCTCACTTACATATATAATTTCCAAGTAGATAATTACAGTAAATTACTCTTGTGTTATGTCCCTCTGTCATAAATAGTTACATACCTATAAAACGTAGATTATGACACAACATAAAGACACACACGCGGTCTGACAATGCAATTAATGGCAATGTTGTGGCTTGGGTTTTATTGATCATCTTAATTAAGATCCTCGTGCATTATATGAAACATTTTTCGTTATAGCAAGCCGACCAATGCTGAAGTAAAAAAAACAAAATCGTCTCCATCACATACCTACATACTCGTAGTACAGCTATATTAAAAATTTTCTCCATAAATTAGTCGAATATATGTATATATGTAACTAGCTTTTGCCCGCGGCTTCGCCAGCGTGGATGTCGGAAAATATCCCACGGGAACGTACTACCGAGATTTCATACCTAATAAGTAATAACAGAGGAAAACGTCATTGACACCTTACCACTGCGCCCGCGTTGCTACGCGTAATTTTGAAACTGTGTTATCTTTTAAACTATTCATTTATATATAATTAAAAGGCATATTTTAATCTAAATTAAATGCCCAATTTAAATAACATATTTTTTTTGGATAAGGATTAATACTAAACCGGTCAAAAAAGCTTCGGAAATAATTAAATTTTTATTTAATTTATTTTTATTTAATTATTTTTTGAAGATAGACATAGAACTTTTTAATATGAACAATACTGTAGAACATAAATTTGATGTATTTTTTTCGGTTTAGGCAGCGCACGCCAGTAAAGCTCCCAGTCGGCATGATTTCTTCCGACTTCTTCAACAATAATCGTCAAATTTCAGCCAATTTACACAAAACCTTCCACATGAATCACTCCGTCCATTAGTGAAAACTGTTTGAAAATCTGATCAGTAGTTTTTGAGTTTATCGCGTTCAGACAGACAGACGCGGCGGGGGACTTTGTTTAATAATATGTAAGGTTATGGATATATGTATAATAATTAATGTATAAATTCCTAATATCAGATCAATTTAGACCAAAATTGACAATCTCAGATCTAGCATTGTTCTTTGAACTCCTAATGTTGACAACAATCAAAAGTCAGTTCCTAATCATATTATTTTCTGACTAAAAGAGGTAGCTTTGAACCTGTGCATGTGTTATTATGATGACCAATGACCATGCAGACATTGGCATGGCTGGTTGGTTGGCATTGGTTTGGTATTTTGCATTTGTATGGTGTACACACGGCTGCACATCAAGCTATACATTTCCAGTATAAGCTGACCTCCCATTGTACGGAAATCCTATACAAACCGAGATAAGCATAAACTGGAAATGTATAGATATGTAGCCGTGTGTATACCATACAAATAATAAAGAGCATTCTATTCTATTCTATAGCTTATGGCTTTTGACTAGAATTGAATTATCTTTATTAAATAATTATTTAAGCAAGATAATTAATAAAAAAAAAAATGTAAATTATACATACGAGTATATATTTATTTTAGCAAGATTGAGTCCACCAACCAACCTTGTTAAGCTTTTCAGCTTTCCCATTGTTGTCAGCAATAGAAGGCATAAGCCTTTTTTAGACCAAACCAAAGCCTCTACGATAATAACAGTTTCGTTCAATCCTTGATTGCCGAGCAATAAATACCTTCGTCGTAATGATTATGATAGACGAAGCGTTTGTTGTTAGAACACCCTTCAACTATTAACTGGCAGTATTACCGACGGCTATAGTACTTACCTACTAGTAATTTGTGGTACTGCCTAGTAGTGTTTGTCAGATAGACTAGGAACTAGATGCATTGCTGTACAGGTCTGTTCGCTACAGACAAGACGACGTTGACCTTTTACCAGTAGTAGGTAGTACCAACTCTAAAGAAGCCATAAATATCACTTTGTGTTACGTATCAGCGTAGTTTGGTGAAACTGCTACGTAAGAAAACAAATCTTTAGGGAAAAAGATTGATGCACTGAAAGTCGTTGACCCGAACTTTGCTTAGCCTACGTCATTCGCCAAAATATTTTTGAAGCCGAATGCAACATTGCCCCTCCATGCATGCTTTTAAATGTTACTTGCGAAAATACGGCAATCTTCTGTCAAACCGGCCTTGGTTTCGGAAACCTGTTATGGAAATTTCTTTTTACAAGTTAGCAGTGCCCGGTGGAGTTAAGTAGCGGTAATTAAGGCGACGACGTGGGCTCGCAGTGCGCGGGCGCGTCCGGGCTCCGCACATGCGCGCCGCGGCATTAAACGATTGCAATGAAATCGCCGCGAATGCAGCTGGGGGATTCCGCTACGATTTGTTTTTGACCTAGAAAGTGCATTTTTGCAAAGTATTGACTTCCTGTCTCTTAGTTTGTACAGAAGTGAATTATAATCATGTGTTCGAATCAGCCTTGGGATCTATTGGCATTTGAAACATTCAAGTTTTAAAATATTTGCTAACGTTAGGTACATTATCTTTAAAATAACAAAGCATAGCATTGAACCACGCCTGCTCATTGCCGGTTGGTAATTTTATATTATTAAGCCCAGATTTCCTTAAGATACCTGCACAACGTTTTCCTTAACACGAAAACTCACCTTGGTATTTCCCATGTTTCGAATTCCCATGACGTCTGAAGAATAAAATAAATAGTTAATTTGAGAATTAAATCGCATAGGGACAAAATTAGAACGGACTACTGTAATTAAATTACACAAACGCACGTTTGTGTGGACTAGTTTAGTTTTAAACACGACCTTGTATCATATAAGTTACAAAAAAATATTTGCTAAGACATCGACAATGGAGTACCTATTATACCTTTTGCCTCACTGATTAACATTTACATAGTAGGTACTAAAGCAATCCTTGTGTCTGTCTAGAGATTTGCCCATTATTGCTGTAGCCACTTTAATTATTCCTTTACGTCACAAATTGCTTTTAAATTGCGTATATAAATCGCGTAAACGGGACAACAATGTGAAAGATGTTTTAATTTTAGATAAAACTTACACAACTGCGCTGTGTGACGGAGTAGGGAACGGCTATTATTTTTACTTGTTATATTTTTTCATGTTTTGTCATTACGTCGTGTATCTATTGTGATTGGTCATAGCAGTTGTTTATTGGGATATTGACAATCTGTCGTAAATCTGTGATAATGGTTTGGAGTTTGGACACAGTTCGGTTAACTTACATTAACCTATGAAACGCCAAGCCTACTATTTCGGCGTTTCCAAGAGATATCCCTAAACAACATTATCTAATAGAAGATTATTCACTAAGGGCATAAAGCAGTGTCTAATGTCATGGGCGCTTTATATTGAATCCCAAACGCATCGAAGGATTCTAGGGCTCTCGTACGCAGCGAGTGAGGCTCTGAGTTATCTCCTACACCCTAATAGCGTAACATACTTTCAGTCACAATCTGAATCATTTTGAAGGATATTGCTAATCCATTGCTTCATATGTTCGATAAATTTGTCTGCAACGTAAATAACGCAATGAAATTTGTTGAATTGTTAAAATGAAAGCCATTGCTACTGTGAGTGTGTTACGCAATTTTCCTGCTGAGCGAAGCGAGGGAGTTAAGACCAATCCTGAATACAGCGAGGAATTCAAGCTAGCCCAAGACAAAGAGTCCTTTATCCCCGAGGAGAATACTCTACTTTTTGCACCTACTGCGAGGTAATAAATAGTATATTGATTGCCTAGGGAGCAAAGAACAATTTTAAAGGCGAAAGTGTTTTTTTAATCCTGTGCGCAGCAAGGGTTTCAAAGTACGTCACTCGAGCATAAAATAGTGTAGCTCCCAAGGTAGACAAAACGTTTTATCAATCAATCAAAAATTCTCCTCTATGAGAAAATAAGTAAGTGCAACTTATGAATAAAAATAGTAGGTATGTTTATTTATTTACATACAAGAATAAGCGATTTTATTTTTTTCACAAAACATTTTTTTATTTTTTATTCTAGTCTGTATGATATAGTAAACCGCGCGCGAGCAACGCGCGGTTTACTTTATCATACTGCCTGTTACTTGTTTATAAAATGTTCGTGATTGATCTCATTGGTGATTGAAACTTTTGCTAACAATATACACATTCCAAATTCAAAACACTTTTAGTCCCTAGGGATTTATTTGAGTCCCTGTTTACGAAGAATAAACTAGCTCTTTTTTAATAAATGTGATAAAACACCAATTTGATTTTCGAATTAGTAGTTTATGACACTATTAAATTAAATTAAAAAATTAAATTAAAATTATGTTTATTTATCTCCACAAATTACATTTATATAGATAATAAGTTGACAGATATTTTGACAAAATTGTATAATTTGTGGGAGATCTGAAGTCTAAACTAAGCCTAGGCCTGTATTTTAGAACTCCAGGTCCCCCATTGTAACACATAGTAAAGAATTGTCAACGTGGTACAATTGCGAATGGTTGGTAGTGTGTCTGAGTATATGTTTGTTAGAGTTTGTGTGTATGTGCGTGTGTGTGTGGGGGGTGTGGAGGGTTGTGTGCGTGTGTGAATGTCTACGTTTTTGTACATACAATATTTCATAAATATAAAATATAATCAATTATGTACATGTGCATAGAAAATTAAATAAAAATATTACATTATAAGTAAATAGAAAATAATATAAATACAAAGAATTTAACAAATAATATAAGCAGTTGCAACAAATACACCTTGTTACTTTAATATCTCAAGGATTTGTTCCGTTTCAGCGTAGCTTCGATTTAGTAACCATTTGCTTATTTTGTTTTTACATTCCATTTTACGACAGTTACCTATTTTGATGATTTTATTTATTTTATTGAATAATTCACCTCCTCGGAATGGAAAAAATCTTTGCGCAAAAGCGGTATTGACAGCAGTTGACGCACATATTGCAATTTGAATCGTCAAACAATTTGATTCCGATAGGGAAGGTTCCTCCACGGTGCATTTTAAATTGTTATTGGTATAGACAACTACACCGTCATTCTGATTATAATTATCATTAGTTTTGTATGAACTATATCCCTGAAGTAATGGTAAGGTAGCAACACGCGATAACCAACACTCGGAAAGCACAACAATATCACACGACAATTCTAGCCTTTTAAGCAGAACGTGCAATTCTTGAAAGTTACAGTTTAGGCTACGGATATTTTGTTGTAGAACCTTTAAATAATGTGTAGGATTTTTGAGATACGAGGTGCATTTTTCGGGCTCACATGTGATTGGGACAGAAATATCAAATTGGTCAATGTCCCGTATTAAGTTACTTGTGGTATCGAATGCGATGGAAGCTGATTATTAGTGAAGATAACTTTGGCGCTAGTTTTATTTTGAACATGTTAGTACGTAGCACAGAGAGTGACATTAAGTAAAGTGGGAATGGTCTATTCAATAATTTGGGTATGCATATGATGTGATGGCAGACATCATAGATATAAGAAAAAAGGTAGACATAGATTTTAGATTGTCGCGAAATAATAATGTATTTTATGTATGTACGTAGAAAATTCTGTGTATTCATTGTATATGTAAATGTTATTTTATTGCAAGTTGTAGGATAGTAAGTGTATAATGATGTGTAGGTTTGTAAATAGTTAAGGTTAAAATGTGTACATGTGTAAAATTCTTGTAAATTCGGAGTGAGCATAAGATCAGCTTTAAACAGAGATAAAATAAGTACTTTCATGCAGTGTTCTATAACAAAAAAATTGATTGTATAACAGGCTTTGTCATAGTATTCCAAACAGAATTGAAAAGTTGCAAGACGATAAAAATTACGGAAAAAATCGCTTATGTGAAATGATGACGAAATTAGTCATTGCGATTTTAGTTTAGTTAAATCATCCTCTCGAGAGATCAGCGTAGACGGGTCACCTTCTTTCTGTCGAATATACACCTTTCCATACGACGTCCAGCAACTAGCGCTCTTATGATTTTTGACGTATTGACGAGCGAGATAGTATAGACGCCTTCCACAAGTGGTGAGCGATTCCGCTATGAAAATAGGCTTTGGTTCGCCGTTTAGCTTCAGGTGCGTCGTGTTGAGTTTCTCCCTAGTTTTGTCCTTGCTGTAGTTTTTAGATGCTTTTATAATATTCTCTTTAAGCGAGGTCGAAGAGAATTCCACTATTATGGGAGTGGAATTATTTGAAGATTTTTTGGGCCTGAAAATGTTCCGTATATCGATATCAAGTACCTTAACATTCAATACGACACCAACATTTTTTACCACGTTGATAAGCGTAGTTTTGTCTTCCGATTTGGTTTCCGGTACATTTCTCAGTTCCACTGTTGATGACTTTGAGTTACGCTCGAGAAGCTCAATTTTTTGTTCAAGTGCTTTAATTTGAGTCTTGAACGCAGTATTCTCAGACTTAGTTTGTTGAAGTTGATACAAGATTTCGTCATATTTATCTGACATGTGTTGAATCGACTCTGTAATTTTGGTATTTTGCTGAGTCATCTTTTGCATTTCTTCATCAAATTTCATCGCCCGAGTTTTTTGTTGAAGTTGTACGTCAGTCAGCATTTCTTTTAATTCAGCCAGCGCAGCATCATTATGTTTATGTTTAAAACGCCGCGTAATATTTTGTTGACTACCACAATCAGGGTCCGAACCCACACAATCCGACGCTGTATCAGATTCATGCGCTAAAACAGTAGGTTTCAACAATGTTTTGGTTGGTTTTTCGGGCGGAGTTCGCTGGGTAGAGGCCATCACGATTACAATATGCGAGCGACAGGTGATCCAAAAAAAAAAAAAAAAAAAAAAAAAAAATAACAAAAAGAAAAAATAAATCAGAAATACAATCGTGGGCGAGCGGGAATCGAACTCGAGCACACCTGCGTTTATTTCACCGAGGGCGCTATTCCACCACGCTGCGTTAACGATGACGATGTAGGCGAAATTAGTGAGCTGTTTGCTGCTTACTGATTGTCCTCCTGACAGTTTCTTTGTGTTTGTTGGTAAGGTCAAAGTCCAAGTTGCACGTTTAAAATTTTATCGTTTGTTGAGATTTAAAACTGCTTTCACTGGTGGTAAGAATTATTAGTTCACAATTTCTTTTTTCACAGAATAAGCACTAGCACCTTTAGGTCAAAACTATGTAGTTTTTTTAAAGTTTTATGCACTTTTTACACGGTTTTGCAATTTTATAACACGAGACGATTGTAAGTACGTGTGTTCGCGTTAGCGTCACGGACGGGAGGGGACGGGTGGGGAAATAACCGAAGACTACCTAGTTATGTGCAGGTGCATATACGATCTATAATATAGTATATCTAAGAGATTCTTCAATTAGAGTAATTGAACCGTGAATCATTTGGTAGGAATGATAGTCAGCAAAAAAACACTTTTCATGATGTCAATGGCTAAGCTCTTAGCTGTTAGCTCATTTAGGTACTCTAGTCTGTTTGTAATGAGAGGTAGTAGGTATATAATTATGTTATCTGCAATAGTTTATTGTGTCATTAATTTGCCTGCAATTATACTTTATGTAATGAGATCATTGTAACTTGTTATTTCGACAGAGCATTTCTGTCTCTACCCTTTTTTATTTTATTTTGACAGTTATCTACCTACCTATTATGGATGTACGAATAAAATTAATCTGGGTTCCAAGTCTTCTAAATTAAATGATACATAATCTGAAAATCATCTTTGTTTAGCTAAACGTCGTAACCTACATATGCGAGGTCAAAATAATTTATTTAAAAAATAACTTGTGAATGTGTTGCAGAATTACCCATCTGTAATAATTCCTCACTCTCAGTGAAATCCGGTTGTATCTGGTTTGATCGATGAATGCCTAAGGGCCGGTACAGACTGGACGTGGCAGGGTTGCCTCTTTGACCAATATTAATTTTTGTCATGGTTTTCAAAAGAGCTCCATTATTCACCATCATGATTTCCATGATTTTACTGTTTTTATAAATGTACAATTATGTATACTTATTGTAAATTTCGCTGAAAACAAAGACCGTTTAATTTATTAAAAAAAAGTTCATATTTTTATGTTCCCTCTGTATTTCAGATTAGTTAAGAAAACTAAATTACGTATTTGGCGTTGGACATTAAATCTAAATGATTTCTACTAGCACGAGTTACGTCACGTTGATAATATGCACTGTGCACACATTGGTACATACCTAGATATTATAATTATGTACCTACGGGGGTGTTAATTTTCGAGAGTGTAGTGACACTTACGACATTCTTACGACATTTTTGCGCTCTTAGATAATCTTTAGTAAGGTGGGCGAGGGAATTTTGTTTAAAAAAAAAGTGGCACTCTGGGAGTGCAGACAGAAGTGAATACTTGAAAAAAAATCGGCACTGCGGTAATGAACGCGTTGATGTCTTTTTAATGGTCAAAAGCTGGTGTCGTCACAGTGTCACGAAATCAATGGTTTAGTTCCATCTCAAAAATGCCCAACGCGCTTAAAGAAGTTTTCACTTCAAAAAATTTAAATAAAACATGCAAAGAATTTACCTTCCAGATAAGTAGGTACCTACTTATTTCGAGCTTCGGCAAACTTATTTTGCATTTTAGTTCTGCATACACTTTTATAATGAATAATTAATTACACAACTATGAATCATCACAAAGTATCGATATTTTTTCAGGCTCGCTATAAGTCGTTAACATTATGTACGCATCAAATTTTCTTTTCTTTTCAATTTTTGCAACGAAAGTGGTGACCCTGCGTGCACCTGGCCCAGCCGGTCTCACCATATGGTTCGCAACCAATTGCTGACAGCATAATAAATATAATAATATCTTATAACTCAAGTCGATAACAACATTTATTTACCGTTTGCTGATAGGTTATATTTTAACAAAATTCAAATTTTTGTTTTCCAATATTTTGCCAAAGTGCAGCCAAACAGAAAAGACATTGGATTTAACATAACATCACGTCAGTTTTCCCCGAAGGGTTAGGCAGAGGTGTACCTGACTCCACATGTAATAGAGGGCAAGCCTAATGCTATCAACCGGGTACTAGTTACTGAACTTGCTACATAATTTCGTTTATACGTTTGTTTAAAATAGTGTTCATGAATCAATTGCAAAATAATTCGATTTGACTGGTGATGCCCCTCAGGTTTGTGAAGAACAATTTCTTTAACATCAATATAATCCAAACTAATGACTAAAATTGCTTTTTTTAATCAATGCACTTACCTCACCTTAAGTTATTCGTGTGACGTCATAATTGGACTCGGTGAGATATCTCATTGTGCGTTTCAAAACTGAATTTTTTTTGTATTTCTCTAAGTTCGGTGGCCAAAGCAAAAAGTAATTATGAGCATATATTTACACTACTGGTCACAATGGCTGGTTTTTTCCACATAATGTGTACACAAAGTTTTTCTGTTTAACTATTTACTGACACCGAATACATAAAACGTGACATACACATTAGTTTTAGACAAAATACATCCGTCTTACTGTTAATACAAAGTACCTAAGTACATGGAATCGAATGAAAATAAACAGGTACCAAGTTGGTACCGAGCACCTAAATAGGTACAACAAAATAGTTACATTATTGTCTTGATTTGCCTCATTGACACAAGTAGGGACTTATATTTTGTGTCTGCTTTTATAATTCTGCACGTCACGTTATCGTGGACGTCGAAGTCTACGAGCTTACCGTTGATATTAAAGAACATCGGTGCACGTTATAACGTCATTATCAATTATATTTAGTCGAGGCGATCCTATGACATAAATGAAAACACTGGCTATACTATGCAGAGTATTTTGAAACAGATCAAATAAACCCTAACATAGAAAATTAAAACGTGATTGTTTCATACAAACTAAACAGTGGCGATGCGACGACTATGGGTTTTTCCAATCTTTGAGCTATAGTCACTAAACTCTTGGATATATTTAATTTAATTTCGTATATGTAGACTGGGAACGTCATTAGATATACGCAGTTTTAATTTATTATCGTATTGTCGTCTTCACCCAATGCATTTCCATACGAAATTATAAAAAAGCCCAATTGTAACATCTTTTTCAAACGTGAATGTGCAATTGTACCAATACAGGTACCCTAATTGCGTATTACAACACAATCTGTTTCGATTTGAAATAGATTGCTAATCCATTGCTTCATAAGTTGGAAAAAAAAATTGCTCAACAACGTAAACAACGCAATGAATGTTGTTGAACTGTCAAAATGAAACAAATTAGGCAAAATTGTTTACGAAAATAAGTTACGCAATTAGGGTAAGGGTCAAATTAAAAATTATCTAGGTAGCGAAAGTCATCAGACGTGACTGGTAAGAAGCCTTAATTACTAGTCCATCACGACATCGAATGGAATCTGAAGTGCTATTCTGAAAAACGTGAAAATAGATGAGTTTAGTGTGCCATGACGTGACGTAGTTTTTACAGAATAGCCCGTCTTACGCATGTTAGTTTAGGATATTGCAAGAATGGGCAATAAAAACGCCACAATAAGTAATTAATTATTTGGTTTTCCCCAAGTACTTAATATTAGAACCAAATTAAAATCAAGTTTTCAATTAGGAGTTTCAAGAAAGAACAATACCCACTTAATAATATATTGTAATCTATTACCTGATTTTAACTAGCTGATTGAATTGAGAGTTGACGAATAAATTAAATTCATTTATTTCTAGTTAAATTCAGTCATCACGATGATTGATACATGTGGACGGTAGACATATATGTACATAGCCAGTTTTAGAAATATATATTTTTATAAAAATAGATTTTCAATGTCACTATCTCGCTCTTCTTTTCCTGGGTTCTCTTCAAATAAGTAAGTAGGTACTATCATCATTGAGAGGTTTTATTTCTTAGTTGGGGGAGGTTTAAGATCCATCTTAAGGTTAGGTATCTGTCCTACCGCCGACGAAGAAGCAAGTAGACCCTATACTATTAAACGAGCAATATTTGTATAAATATATTTGTACTCACGTTCTCGAAATCGGCTCTAACGATTTCGATGAAAGTTGCAATATAGGGGTTTACGGGGGCGAAAACTCGATCTACGAGTACTTAGGTCTCATATCTGGGAAAATTAGTTTTCTCCATATTTTCACCTGAGCAGAGCTCGGTCGGCCAAAGTTTAGAACAAGATAATGAATAATGACATGACGTTATTGACATTAGAATAATGACCATAGCAGCATGGAATTAGTAAGTACCTACTGTCATGGCAGTATGGAATTAGTAGGTACTATCCTATACTATTAAATGAGCATTTTTTTTTTTGACCAGAGCAGAACTCAGTCGCCCAGGTACTAAAAAAGATACATGTAGTTGATCGCTGACTATACACCATGATGCTGGCGAGTACTCGTTTAATTGTTGCAGCGATAAGATCTATCAAAGAGAGTACCGGTCGTCCACTCCCGCTTCGCGGGCAGAACACTCTCTGAGAGACTCGCGTTTGGTGTATACGCATCAATCAATCTGCCTAGCCTTTTCCAAAAAAAAAACGTTCGTCACCATTGCGAACTCGCTGCTCGCTGCTCGCCAAATCGTTTCTAGTTGCTAGTCTACTCATGCCTTAAGATGCGTCTTAAGTAAATATCAAGACGAGTTGAACAATTACAGAGTTGTTTCCTAAGTTGATCATGCATCGTCAAATAGCAAATAGGTACGAATTTTATTGGAGAAACTTTCAGATTCTATGCTCGCGCCTATTAGCCTTTGCCTAACAGTAGGACAAAATTAAACTGACATTATTAACCTTCTTACCAATTAAGAATATCCCAAGTGTGTACAGTATGAACACTCGCTTATCTCATAGGATCGGTCGTGGAAACGTACTGAAGGGGCAATGTGTCAATTTGCTCCATGAATGCACTCATTCATGGTACCTTCACAACGCCGCCGTCTTATAAATCGTGTGTCAATAAAAAATATTAGAAGCTTTAATGATTTGATTTATATTTATTTACTGCCTCGTTTTTTTTTGTGGTCACAGGCGCTACTGCTGAGCATGCGGTCTTAGGTTCAATTCTCCGGTCGGGCAAAGTCTTCTTGAATTTTTTTATCAGGAATTTCTCAGTAGAGTCTGGATGTGTGTGAATGGGCTCGCCCCCTATTTGTTTATTTTTCAGACAGTATGATCAATTTTGTTAGTAAAATATTGCTTAAAACTATTTTATTTTACACATAATCGCATACTATACAATGTTTGAATGTTTGATTACATGGGACTTAAACTTAACTGATGAAATGTGGGTGTTATGGAAGGTACAGTCATGAGCGTAAATATAATAATGTAGTATGTCAGACTTTTGAGCTTCTTCTAGCTGTAATGACTGACCAGGACCAACGGCTTATCGTGCTTTCTGAGACACGGAGGAGTCTCGATATGTAATTCATTGTTACCCATCCACGGACCAACCTCGGCAAGCGTTGCTTAACCTTGAAGATCTAGCCGTGTGCCTGTTATTATTTAGCCACGCAAAATTATACACCATAGAACAAAACTATTACTAACTATAATGACGGTCAATATCAATAAATCAGTAGTGTTTATCAGTAATAGATCTATCGATTTATTGTTTGCAAAAACCTTAAGGTCAAAATCATTATACCTAGTAGGTACACACACAATTATCAGCCGCACGGGTCGATCGAAGGTTAAGCTGCGCTTGGCCCGTAGATGGGTGACCACCCATTAAATATCGAGACCCCTCCGTGCCTTGGAAAGCACGTTAAGCCGTTGGTCCCGGCTGTCGTTAGTAGATCTTTGACAGTTGTAACGGGTTGTCAGACGCCCAAAATTCTGACAACCAGTCTTATTAAGGAGTATCGTGTTACCCAGTTACTGGGTTGTGGAGGTCAGATAGGCAGTCGCCCATGTAAAATACTTATACCCAGCTGCATCCGGTTAGACTGGAAGCCGACCCCAATATAGTTGGGAAAAGGCTAGGCGGATTGTTTGAAGTAGATGCATACTTACATAATTGTCATCGAATAGAAATTATCTGCTAAGTGTATAAAGAGGTAATATTTGTGAGTTTGTATGCAAATCTAATTTCGAAAAATATTTCACTAACGGGAAGCTACAGCACCGCTGAGTGTCATTGGATATATTTTATGTTAAAAGAAATTTCACGTAGACGAAGGCGCGGGTAGACGCTAGTGTATCTAATATAAACATTTAGTTAAGAAACGAATGCGAATACTTTACGTTAAACACGTTCAATTTTTATAATTTCCTAAAAGAATGATCTATAAAACCTTAAAAATTTTATAATTTTCCATGACAACAATATTGTTTATAAGACAGTGATTTGAATAATAAAGTAATTAAAAAAACGTTTAACTAAAAATTTTAATGTATTATGAATGTTTTAATTAATTATTTAGTAGGCATAGAAAGATTAGGGTTCAGTTGCTAGTATGACTATTGCGCTTCTTATTTTGCTTACATGATAAGGAATATATGTTAAATGTATGTAGGTACAGAGGTAACAAGAAAATTTAGCTTTCTGATGGGCATTCCTTACCAAACAACCCACAAGAAAATTTGAGGAAAAATCTTCTAGATAAACTCTAAGGTTACCTACGTTTTCTGCAGGTTAACAAACTTTGCAACGCTCCACAGACACTAGATTTAAACTCTAGATTTGTGTGTGTTTAACGTCATTATGACACTCAATCTAAACTGCAAACTAAATAAATAAATAACGCCATTCAAGCGAACATGAATCAGCTAGCCACATTTGGCAACATTCTATTTATACCGTTAGTTATTTTTACACAGGCCATTTCCCAATTTGGTGGGCGTGATAATTGTCAATAGCTCATCGACCTAGGACACTGAGGATGTGGGGAATCTCGTCAGAGTACGTCGACAATTGAGTCATCTGCATAGCCGGCAGGAAGACGATCGTTACTCGTCTGATTGAACACCGGCTAACTTTAGACGATGTGACCTACACTTTAATATAGCTCTGTGAAGGAAAATGTGGATCGGCTATAAATATATACGAGTCGGAATTTTAGCATTGCAAAAATATTTGGAGTTCGAAGTCACCCATACCAGAATTTCAGCATTTTCCGAGTAGTTTCGGTCTTAGCTGGAAACGAACCAGCTTGTTACCTCGCAAAAGTAAGATGTCCGTTCACTTTATTAAAATGTTAGCTTTTGCCCGTGGCTTCGCCCGCATGGAAGTCTGACATTATCCCACGGAAACGTACTACCGGGATAAAAAGTATTTTCGGGTTTATAAACTATTTGTGTACCAAATTTCTTCCAAATCCGTTCAGCCGTTTTTGCGTGATTGAGTAACGAATGTCCAAACATACAAACTTTCTAAGTAGGATTCGCCTATACACTCTTAATAATTTGAAATCTTACTTGTACCGCACTGCCCTTCAAAATATAATTAATTAATCTTTTGAAACTGCATTTCCTTTGAGCTCTAAAGTATGTCAATTGTTGCAAAATCACTGCACACAGGACTAATGGTAGCTTCAATGAAGTAACACAAACGCCAACAATGGAGTCCTTAACAGGCAAAGAAAGACCTGTAAGTGCCAATGACGGCCATCCTTATCAACTTCTGCTATTATGAACACAATGTGATAAGGAGCAAGGTCTCTGAAGATTTGTTTACAGATTGAACAGGGCATTTTGTGGAAAAGACTTCACTTACAACCTTTTTTGTTTTGAAGTAATCTCCTCCAACATTCCGAATGGATGTTGGTGATCACCTCTCATGCACGAGCAAGTACCGAAGTGACTTTTTCAATGTGTACTTTCTAAGTTTATCTTGGATATTACTGACATCGGTGAAGGAAAACATCGTGAGAAAACCTGGACTTACAGTAAATATAAGTCTGAAATCGCCAACCTGTCTTGAGCAAGCGTGGTGATCAATGCTCGTGTCTTCTCTGTATGAGAAAATCTGAAGACTTTTGCTCTGCAGTGGGACAGAAACAGGCTGGTATTATTACCAACATTATCTTTTATTTTTTCAACCAGCCGATCGCACCTAATCCACAACTGTGTTCAGGAATGTTATCTTCACTTACAATCTTTTTTAATGAACGATGGACTCATTTTTGCTCTTCACATGTTTCAAGGACCGCTACTGTATATATTTGCCAACGAACACTTGAAATTAATCCTTTCATAACTACATAGTTATGACTAGTATTTAAGAGGAACCGGTTCATACCGGTGGTCGATGGCAAGGTGAAGAGGGCCAGAGTATCTGAGCGGAGCACTCGGAGTAAAGACCCTGGTCGACGGATGCTCTCGATGTGGCTCTTATTAGGAGTGACGTGTGTGGGAGATAAGGGTCTTTAACAAGGTAAAGGACTGTAACAAAGTCGAGGTCTTTTTATCCTTTTAAAGAAACAAGCCGTATGCCCGATGGGATTTTTCAACGGCAAAAATGAACTTCCATACAAACTTTCATCTTCTATTTAACCCCTTGAGGGGTTTGGTATAAGTGAATTTAAGACTTGGTGTCCTGAATTTAAGAATTTTATTAAATAGTTTGGACAAACAAGGATCTTTTAAATTATTTTTGCATTGGCCCTTTTGAGAATAGTTATGTCATTTTACACATGTGTGAAGGTTACATGCAAAAGGCGACCTTATGACGTATATGTAGGCTGATAGAAAAATTACTCTGGTTGCATTCGATCATTCAAGCGAATTTAGAATTAATTTTAAATAAAAATCAATAGGTTTTTGTTTAAGAAAAAATGAGTGTTTAAAGACGCGTTAAAGAGTACTCTGAGATAAGATGACAAATATAATATAAATTGATCATCTATTATCTACGCCCGCACACAATATTGTTTTACAAGCTAGCGCTCTTCAAGCGCTATAGTAGCTACATAGGATGTTCATCCATTTAAGAAGAGGTCTACATCATCTTTCTTTATTTTATCTAATTGTTCGTCACCACTATCACCTGATGTACAGACGCCAGCACATCAAGCTACCCGCAACTGTCAAATTTTCCCAATCAACTTCGAACCTTACACTTCAGCGATAAAGTTGAAAATCTATTGAATAAATTTGACAGATTGTAATAGCTTGATGTGCTAGCGTCTGTACTTAGGTACCTAGAAAAATGTGACTATATCTCCTGATTACAGAAAGAATTATAAAATGGATCTGTCTTTTTTGTGCACTGTTATGACTGATCAAATAAAAAACGTCAATCAGTCATAAAATTAAATATAACTTGACATGAGATGTGACACGAATTGGTTTTCAGTAAACAGTCGTTAGATTCCTGCAACATTCACCAGCTTATGTCCAAGTACATTTTGTCAATACATTGCAAAGTAAACTTATTAAAATGAACGGCGCCGAGGTTAACTTCTAAAACCAGATTCGTATTGCTTAACACATAAACATAGCCTTAAAATAACTAACATAATTTTTCTAGTGGTTGGTCTAGTGGTCGCAAGCGCTACTGCTGTGCACATTATAAAGATTCGCACTGTATTGTAGGTACGAGCATGATCATAAGAGAGCCACAAAAATGTAATTGGCAAGTCCATCGTCTGATATTATCGTTTCAAATTCCAATCACGTCTAGATGCACTTTTGATTGAATAACAACTTTTTGCCATTCAAATCTGTATGAACACCAAAAATTATGATGCAGAAGAAACTACTTATATTAAGACAACATAAACATAACATCACGCCTTGTTTCCCCAAAGGGTTGGGCAGAGGTGTCCTTGTAGCAAGTACACCCACATTTCGCCAGTTATGTTTAAGTCCCATGTAATAGGGAGCGAGCCTATTGCCGTGAACCGGGCACAAATCCAGACTCCGGGCTGCTACTGAGGAATTTCAAATAGAAAACCCAATAACACTTTGCCCGACCTGGGAATCGAACCCCGGACCTCTTGCTCAGCAATAGCGCTTACGACCACTACACCAACGAGGCGATCCTTACTTTGGCAATCATATTTTAAATGCAAACAGCAATAAATAATCAACTTAACATGGATATCAATATCTGAACACTAAATAAGATAAGTTTACATCACTTTTGCAACAAATTCCGAAATACAAACCAAACCGAATGTATTGCTAAAAGTGACGTCGAGGAAAATTCACGAAAGCATTCATCGCACGTTGTATGATATACTGCTTTACTATCATCATCTTGGCAATCAACCATATACCAAAAGTACAGTCAATTAAATAAATTACTACATATTTGCACGGTACGAAAACACGTGTTTTTAAAGTATACGTAAATCGTAAAGTCACGACCGAAATGGCTGAAGGTGTAAATTCCTGAAACTACAGTGTTTTTCTCTTGAAGGTTGTGTCATTGTATGATAGGGCCCGTATTTGTGTTTCCAATACCATAAGTTAATACTTCAAAATAATACTTACAAGTGGAATCTCCCCGAATTATTTTTAAAAGTAATAAATGGGTGTTATTTGCTTTGCCATCAGTATCTAAATGTACACGTGGGCTCCTAATAAAACATTCCTAAGCGATTCGAAGAATTACCAAATTGGAATTGTGTTGATATGTACCGGTACTTACTATCATGTCGCATATCACTTATAGGCTACGTAATACGATACTGCTCTATTCTCCAGTTAATTTTGATATAACATGGTGAAGGAAAACGTCGGAAAAGCTGGACTTTAAAATTCAGGAAAGCAAGCCGCAGTAAGCATGATGGTAACAAATCATTTATTAGTTTGCAAAAATGGGTAATTAGTACAAAATGTTTTCTTTTTAATAATAGGTTTCCATGTTATCTTCGTTCTTGATGTGTTATTCTTGTTCCTTCTCTGTATGCCAGGAGGTCTTCGTTATCCAGTGGGACATTTATATTCCAGCCCTTCAAAATATCTGCATTCAAGAAATATCTTCATTAATATCCCTTCTTTAACTATTAACAGTTTAATTAGCAGAAGTAATAAGTCTTGGTGTAGCATTGTTCGAAATAATGTAATCTTTCAGTTACGAGTGAACTTTGAAAGCATTTTCCAGACATGAATAACAATGTCTACTTAAAATCCTTTCGCTATTGTTATCAATGGGTGCCGGACATTGACTCAAACAGATGTGGTTGACATTTGTAAGGCAGTGTCAATGGCATTCTCTTGGCGCTTGATGTAGGTTGCTTAGCGGTTCTATATTGTGTCCAAATTACCACAGGTTGCTCTGCGATTGTCAGAACTTAGCTGTTATTCTTGTATGTTCATTATTATTTGCATACACAAAGTCAATTTAAATAATTTAGCGAAACTTCTAAAACGTGATGGGTCTCGATATCTGAACACGATAAAACAAAAAAACTGGTGTTCTTAACTCATACTTCAAGTAACTACAAATGTTTTTTGTTCACGACTGCGAAGTTTTGCTAGCTAATTTCATTTGACATTGTATAGCCTTGCTGGTCCAGTAATGGACTGCTGTGCGTGATGTTCTGGTGGGTTAGATTCTCGGGTAGGGCAAAGGGAAAGAAAAGGGATTCTACCTCTGGGAAAATATCAGTTAACGAGCCCGGAGTCTGGAATTCGTGTCCGGTTCGGCAATAGGCTATTTACATAGCCTTGCTGGTCCAGTTATGAGTTGCTGCGCGTGAGGTTCTGGGCTCGATTCCCGAGTAGGTCGAAAGGTTTTACCACTGGGAGTCTGGAATGTATGACAAATTCCAAACTAGCCTATGCTAGCGTATGCGTAGTATGTACAGTGGGCTGCATCAATTGGGTACCCCAGGTGTATTCAAATTTTAATACAACTGGGGTACCCAATTGATGCAGCCCACTGTACATATTTCCATTCCCTCAAGTCCAAGAAATCAATGTTTTTATTAACTCATTAGCAGTTATATGCAGTATTATGATAAACCAATGCATAACTCTAGCGTTTATTACATATCATTACAATTACATGCGCACACATGAATAATGTGTAATTTTACTACGTAACCTAATCTATACTATATTCCTATCAATAGTATATATAATATTATAATAACGCTGAAGAGTTTGTTAATTTTTTTGGGTAATCTCTGGAATACCAGTCAGATTTGAAAAAGGCTTTTTTCCATTTGATAGCCTAATTCTTGAGGAAGGTTATAGGCTATTTAACATCTTGCTACGACCCTTTAGATCTGAGCTAAAAGAAAAAGAGTCAGAAAGAAAAATTAAACGGTAGGTGAAACTGTGAGAGCTCGCCGTCCGATTAGGACCAGGCCCGGGTCGACGGCGCGTTGTGATCCACGCGCGCCTCAAAGAGATGTCAGCACAACTGACGGGGTCCACTAGGGCCGATGCTTACCAGGGTCACGGGAAAGTCCGGAAGGGATACCGTGGCCCATGGCAACATACAGGCAACTGAAGGAATACGGGTAGGTTTTAGTTAATAAGAGTCTGACACGCCCTCCCGCTCCGCCCAGAGCGGAAGAAGTTATTTGATAAATTCCAAACCAAAATAAAGGTGAAACCGCGGGGCACAGTTAGTTTATAATACGCGATTTATTATTCACATTAACTTTTATTAGTAGATAATGTTTTTGTGGTCCACTGTACATTTTATTGTACGTTTTAATGATTAAACGATCAATCGTTGGCGGGATGACAATAAATCTATTGAGTTGGATACGAGATGAGTCATTGGGGCAGGTTTGTGATGATCACGTTTTTTTTATAAGGCAGTGCATCTCCGATAAAGACCAGCTGGCCTCTTCTGTAAGAATCTCACCGTAAAAACTTAGGTGAAGTGAACTGTCATTATCCTACCTGATACTAGGGAATCTAGGGAATGACAGTTCACTTCAAACTTACTTCACCTACTTACTTACACTGCTACTCTACAGCTGATTACACCATGCGCTTTTTGTCTAGGATTTTTTCTATTTTAGCATAAAAGAGTGTCATCCCTATCAGAAGCCGCTTACATCATACTTCTGGATAGACCTGCGCAGCTGAACATCTGGGCATGGTCCAACAACTGTCACTGTTGTTTGTTTGTAAATAGCGCTGACGAGCAGTTGTTGACGGAAAACTAATTGTCGCCATTCGTTGGTGAAGGATGACTGCCAGAAAATAGTTCTGGAGTTTCTTTATTGGTCAGGCAGCCTATGACATTATGGCAAACTCAGGAAGGCTATCTAATAATAGAGATTAGCTCGTCCAAAACTACATGATTTTAGTTTGATATTTTTGTGCTATTTTATTAAGATGGCAGAAAACAAATTCGAAAAAACCAAATGGTGTTTCATTTTCGTAATTCTCTTAGCCGATGTAGCACGGACGTAATAAATACACGGCGGGATTTTAACGCACACTAGATTTTCAACTCTTGGTGTTAAGCCGAGCGTTGAGAATCCAACGAGCTGGTACGCATTCTCGTCCCAGCGCGTTGATAAATCATACTGTTGGATTTTGAAATCTCGGCGCTAAGCAAAGCGTTGAAAATCAAGTGCACGAAAAAAAATCGCCGCGGTTTTATTACGTCCGTGTGAACGTGGGCTTACTATTTTCCCAGTTTATTTGTGGTCAAAGTCAAATAATTTATTTCAATTAGGCACATAAAATGTTCGCACATAGACGCCGTTCTGATAGTCTGTGATGAATATATAATAGAATAAATAAAAATATCTACATCTATTCTCTTACCAGAAAAGAATGCAAGAAAAATCTCGACATTTTATTAAAATCACTTACGATGCTACAGAAAAACTTGTGGAAATTTAACATTCTCGGAAAACACACCGACACGACACAACACACCCTCTCTTACTCAACATTAGGTACTCACACACACGGCACTTATCTCTAAAAAATTATAATAACTTTAAAATATTTATTAAAATACCTTTGTTATATATTCGTCTTGGAACAACCTACCCTCTCACTAGGAGTCGGGCGTTGGTAGCTGCGCCACAGTTTTAACTATTGCAGCTATCATCCTTTAACATTTTTGTCTGTGTATGTATTTATTTTTTGTTCCGCGATTTTATTTTATTTAAAAGGCACTTTTGAACGTCAAGATTTTACAAAAATTAGAATTGATTCTAGTTTAATATTTCTCTATTAGTCGTCATCTCGGCAGCCAGGTCCTTTGTAGCCATATCATCACAGAACAGGTTGTTTATCAAAATTATATTTTTCACATAAATACTCGTGAACATACTTAAATTATATTTACTTGTCTCATAAACAACTCGTGCCCATTTTACATAGAAATCTAACTTGTTTACATGACTACGGTCAACTGTGGTATGTACCTACATAAGTGGTTGACATCGCCCGGAGGTGTTTAATTTATGAAAAAGATTATCATACCTGCCTACTCATATTTAAATAAAACATACAACTGCGGGTAAAAACACGAATACACATATGGGTGTATTTGGACAAGCGGGGTGTCTCGCCACTATGCACGGGATTTTAAAATAGGAAGGACGTGTTCAGACAAGGATTGATTTGTGCCGCGCCAAGTTATGATTTACTTTAATTACAGCATAGGTGCCACCGGCTTCATGATACGATAGCCTGTATTTCCAAAAGGTACAGGCAGAAGTGTGTACCTATAATATATCTATATTTCGCCAGTTATTGTTATAGGGCGAGCCGTCATTAGCCGGATACAAAAATAAAAATTAATCGTAAATAGAATTTTAATAGTTAGATCGATAGAGAGAATAACAATATACCTAAGCTTTAATAACACAATTTCCAATTTAAAACCTACATCAAGCATTATTATTTATATTAAAAATATTAAAACCAGTAGGTATTATTATAGAACAATGAGTTTACAATGATTATTTTATAAATTAAAATTCCCACACTGTAATAGCATTGACGTACATATTTGAATAAATAGGTAAAGTTTAACCGCAAACTTAATAAATAATGGTAAATACCATGTTTTGAGGACTTTTTATCATTACGTGTAAATATTCCTGTGAATAAAGTTATTTTCCAATGAAATAAATTTAATTATTCATTTGGCGTGCGTTGATGCTAATTATCATCAAAATATTTATTCATAATTTAATAATCGTCTTCTAAAAATGTTCCGCGAGCATAAATATTGATGATGACCTGAAAACAGAATGGTTTACGAATGAGGGCACTGAAACATCACATAGGTATGTAGATAATAATAGAACGCCGTACAAAATATTCCTTTACAGTCATTTTCTTAGAAAAATATAACGTATCTTCTGGCTCATTCGTCCACTATGATAATCACCATGATATTATAACTTGTAACAAACAGAAACATGTGATGACGACGAAAATACTGCGGAGTGCAAATAGATCAAAGTCGTGTGTGATTCTTCAACGAGCCGTATGCGTGGGCGCAGCTCGTAGGTATAATAAACAAATTCTGAGCCAATCTTAGTGAGATATCACAGATTTGGTTGGTTTGCATTTCTTGGTCGATTTCTATGAGCGAAAATGTTTCCAATTACGAGTTATTTGTCCTTTGAAAGTAACCAGTGTTACTATTAGTTCGCCAACCTCCAAAGGTTTAGTGGTCGCACAACTGCTGAGCGGGAGATCCTGGGTTCGATTCCTAGGTGACAAAAATGTTATTGAGTTTTCCATTAGGAATTTTCGCAGTAGCAGCCCGGAGTCTGGATTTGTGCCCGAATGATGGCAATGACTCGCCCCCTATAACCTATTACATGTGACTTAGACATAACTGGCAAAATGTAGGTGTTACCATACACCTCTACTCAACCCTTCGGGGAATACCACTTTTCATAGAGCTCATATACCATGGCACCATACATATGCGTCATATATAGTGGACCCTCCAGGGGGGTCACCGGCATTACGTCTGAGCTAAAGTGAACCCTCCAGTAGGGCTCCCGGCACTGAATGTGTTCTAAAGGATGATAGGTTCTCCATTGGATGATACCCTATGATGCCGATGAAGATCCGGAGTAGTTTCGACCCAAATGGGGTCTAAATTGACACACGTTCATGTTTTGCAGCAGCTACACCCAAGGGCGTCGCCAACCGATAGCCCAGGGGGGGCAAGTTGATATATGGAGGATGGGAAAAGTATGATTTGTAGGTACAGTCAAAAGTCAAGAGCACAAGTAGCTTTACACTTGTAGTGCGAGTCTTATAACCTCTACGGCGCACAATGGGGCCAACATGGACGCTGGTGGACATTTGATTTTTGAAGTCTGTTTCATCTCGGTAGTCCCGATTGATAGGAACTGAGAAAAATAATAATTTCCTCGTCGTTTTTCCCAGAACTATTCAGAACTGTAGAGCTGAAACATAAAATATATTATGACTGGCCCTACCACCAGCACATTGATACGAATATTACGTCCCCGGACCCCGGATTAGACTCCGTTTAGGAGATATGGAACATTAAAAAACAAAAAAAAAGTTGTCCAAATAAACAAAATTGGCTGTATGGATAAGTATGTAGTTTCTTTACAATAAAATGCCTTGTATTTACTCTTTTTTTTATCTCTAGGGGGGGCAGCTGCCCCCTTTGCCCCCCTTGGCGACGCCCTTGGCTACACCTGTAAACTCCCATAGGAATTCTTAGAAAAACTAACCACTTAATTATAAAGCTAAGGAATTCCTTCATTAGCTATATAGTTAAGTTGTTAGTACAATAATATAGTAAAACAAATGTTGATTATCGATTACTTTATAACAATGGTGAGAGCACCACCTGTATTTACAACTGGTATAATACTAATAATATTTTATAGAGGTCAAATTCACTCTCACTCTTCGGAAGTTCTACTGATTCGATTCCGGAAATGATTTAATTAATGGAAAGCTATTGTCGAGTGTCATAGGATATAGGTATTTTTTTATAAAAACAAGAAATTTCACGCGGAAGAAGTCGCGGGCAGTTATAATTAAGCTATAAATATAATATATTAAAACCTTTCTTTGTTTTTTTCAGGAGGCTGAAGAATGGACTCGTCGGCAGAGCGGGCCTATGATCAACCCCTCGTTCGAACCGGACGACTTTTTACCCCAAAGGTGAATATATGAACAAGCCTCAAACGCAAAGCAACAAACTATAGCTAAATGCCGCGGTGCAGCCAGTAGAAGGGTTGGTGCAGCGGCCCAGGGTACTGATAATCCGTACATTATTCTTACGACACCCACAGGAAAGACTGTGGTGGAATTTCAAAGCCGGAAACCACTAAGTATACTCTATCTTATAGGCTGAAAGAACCAGGTCGTACATAAAACGACATTACTTTTGCGAGGTTATAGGTATTCGCTTATACTTTGCTCCCAAGCGGTCGAAAAAGTAGATATTCGACCGGAATGGAGAAAAGTATTAACGTTTTGTATATTTAAAATGTTTGCATATTAGTTAAGGAAACGTTTTATATAACAAGCCAATCATTCCCACATTGTGGTCACAATAAGGTCAATTCATCCCTGAACCACCTTGACACAGGCAATGTAACGTTTCAAGAAAACAACAATTTTATTGCAGCTGAGAACTAGATTGACCAGGCTCGTGACGTCAACCCTTAATTACCCATTGTGACAATAACAATACGAAGATGGTATAAAATATGTTTGTGCCTGTTTTGGAGAAGCACAGGTTTACGTAGCCAATCAGCGTCCTGTTAGCTTCATTCATGGTGCGTGCACGATGACGCATCGTCTTGTTTTTGACGTGAAACCAAAAGATGATTAATACGCCTTTATAATGACCAACATGCACTTTGGAAAGCTTTTGAAAACTTTTTTCTCCTAAAATGCCTAGCCCCATAGTTATGAGCTCTAGTGAATCCCAGACGAACAGTTCCAAATTGGAAATCGAGAACAGACAACAGCTATTTTACAGATCCACTATAAAAGATAAAAAAGCAATCGACGTGTTTTTTATTTTACTTATTTATTACCAAAAAACCTCATATCAATAAATTATGCAGCCTTTTATGAGGACACTAATCGGTTTGCTCTGATCAAGTCTCATTCACGCGCGATCATCTTTTTAACAGCTTTATGACCTGCAGAGACCATCCCAATATTACTAGCTGGTAGAATCAAATTCTCAACACTAATTTATTCGGTCATAGCACCATGACCTACACTAGTGACCTACACCGAAACCGATGAAACAATGCCTTAATTTGTATAAGTACAAATCGTATTAACAAAGTCAGTAAGTTTCTTAAAACCCTTTATGAGCTTAGCATATATCGATCTTAAAACTACTGCATTATGCCAATGCAATGTATGAAATCATACGGCAATTCATGTCTGACAAGCCAGGTCTAGTTAACCATAATCGATACCGAGATTTATTTATGTTTGGATTTCATAACAACCTGAACTCTTTGAGTCGAATGTAGGTTAGCTCGCAACCCTTCAGAACCACGAGTTACTTGTTCATGAAGGTTACGGTATTCAGTGCGGTTTTATAAAACAGTTGTTCAGACTATAAACAGTGTAATTGTAAATCAATAGACAGCAACAACGGTCTCCTAGCAATAGCAAACTGAAAGGGCGATGGAGGGGTACGTGCACATAACCTTAGCTTTACAATTTATTTACAAAGTTTAATTTTATAAAATGGTAGGTAAATTATCAATGTTTTTGTTTAACACTAGTGGCTATTTGCGAGTGTCGAAAGTAAGTGGCAACAATGAACTTTACGGTTATAAATTATGCGAGAACAGTTCTGAAAGTGTTTTGTTGCTTTATGCGAAATTTAAAATCAAACTATTTACATTTTTTCTGTATTTTTTTTTTGATCTTCTGCTATTTCAAGAACTATGGTAAAAGTAACCTTCAGTTTATTTTAGGACTCACGTGCTCGTAATATTTTGACCTTTCCTTGATTTCCCTACCAACTACCCCTCAGACTATACCCGAACTCTTTGCAACTCAAGTTATACCAACGGCATTTCTTTAGAAATGATTTTATATATTTGTATTTACATCTTTGTGAACTGCTATGGAAATGCCTGTCCTATTAGTATAAATTGTTATTTATTTTTTATCGTTTTTCACAAATAAAATCTTGTTTTCCTCTGCAGCCTATCACCGGTCAAGGATGAGAAGAAGAGGCCAGGGGACAAGAGTATCTTCCTTGTCAACATGAAGGAGAAGGACATTCCCGAGACGGAGGAATACGAGCCTTATGACAACAGAGTCGTGGACCATCCTACTACGTAAGTTAACACTCGCTTATTTTTGAAGTGCTCTCCTTCTTTTGGTATAGCATCTCGTAGCTGACCTCGGAGGTCATGACTACTAAACCAGGCTATCTTATGGCTGCCTTAAGCTACTAACTTAAAGCTTCCAGCTAGGGGTTTAAACTAAACTTATATACTAGGCGAGCGTTCGCTAAGGGCACCCCCTGTAGGCTACTAACCTCGGCTTAGGGCTTCGCTGAGGGGAAGACAGCAAGATGGGACAGGCTGGATCAAACGTGGGTAATTATTATTGTCAGGGGAATTTAAAGCTACAGGCTCAGCTTTAACGCAGGCTGGCACATCGGGTTGGGGGAGTTGAAGTCCTGAATAACAGCTAACTTATATACCATCGCGAGGAGATTATGGCTGTAAACACCATGGTTGGGTAAAGAGTTGGTGGTCGCAGCAGTGACGTTATTTTTAATCGCACATGACAGGAGGATGTCACCACCGAATTATATTGTGTCTGTTGATGATAATGATATGTCGATCTAATCTGTGAAAATCTTACCGTGAAAAAAACCGTGTAAACAGGTGAAATAACCTGTAACTAGTGTCCATCCCTATAGCATTAGGTGGAATGATAGCTCACTCATTTTTTTTTATATAGTACCCACAAAATCGCGGTTTTCGACGGCAATCGAATTTTTAAGAGTTATTTTGAAAATGCTAATAGGTCTTCTAAATTACGTATTGCTACACCCAAAACAATAGATTTCATTCTTGCTAGGAATTGGGTACTAGATATTGTAACGATAGAATAATATTATATAAAGAAAATTTTGTTAAGTACATACTTTTTACACGGTGTAACTTTCCTCCAGGAAAACAGCGAAATTTTCACACCGTACCGCGGGCATTTCCAACTTATTTCATTTTACAAAACGTTATAAGCTCTAAGTAGAATCATAATCGTAAGTCAAACTACTATTGTTTACTACATTGGCAGTGGTTTTCGATGTCAATTTCACGGCCTGAGATTGAAGCGTCCCTGGTAGCGGTCAACCCTCGTATTGATTATAACGTTTAATAAGAACGCCGACAGCCCGGACTAGCCCTTACTAAGATAAATGTTCACGAATATTTAGGTAATCAACCTATTACTTACGGGGCGGGAAAAGAAGGCTGACAGAACTGGAAAATTTTGCTGACAGACAATTTTGCTCAAAGGAATAAAAATATTTTCCATAAAGGTTTAAGATTTTAATGATTTTCTACTTTATCGTATTAAACCGATTGTTATTTGAAGTGCTATTTTTATGTTGATCTCGAGACTATGGCAGCAGATTTCAAGTTAAATTTTACATTAGATGACTCACGATGTTTCTAATTGAATAAAATAGAATAACCTTTCACCATATGAATTACAGATAGTCATAGGGTGACATATGCGGGGCAGTGTTATCTCTAAAAGTGATATTAAAGACAACCTTTGAATTGATTTGAAGGGCACAATTCTAAAAGCTCAATAAAGCTTAAATCAGCTGTCGAATCGCCTTTTTTCGAAATTCTGAAAGGTAATAATGTCATCCTTAGAAGATAGACACATGCCATTGCGGACTTTTTCGTTGAACTTTTTAAGATCTTCAATCCTGTCGAACATAAATTTGATGTATCTGTAACGGTTTACGCGGCGCACGCCAGTAAAGCTCCCAGTCGGTATGATTTTTTCCGACATCTTCGACAATAATCGTCATATTTCAGAAAATTTACACAAAACCTTAATGAATTAACTAACTAAGACCTTTCGCAAAAATTACTCCGTCCATTGGGGAAAACCGTTTGAAAATCCGTTCGGTAGTTTTTGAGTTTATCGCGTTCAGACAGACGCGGCGGGGGATTTTTTTAAATAATATGTAAGGATAAGGAATCTTGTGTGTCTATCTGTACGGACCTGCCAATAAAACTATAATATGCGTAGCACATGCAGCTATCGACATCATGTCACTTACAATGAATTGAGGAAAAATCAACAGCTCAATCACTTGTTGCAGTTGAGGATAGTTAACATTGAGGTCTATGTTAATAAACCAATCTAAACATAGCACTGAAGAGCGGTAGGTAATACCTATTTGGCATCATCAGTCAATTGATTACAAAGTACAAATTTGTTATTGTTATTTTTACGTAGAGAGACACCCACGGGGCATAAGCTCACGCCGTCTTGAACCTAATATTGTATTTCAATAATAGGTATAATAAACAAAATAGTAGTTATGATCTATTACAAAATTATCGAATAAAAATGTAAACAACTGGATCAGAAAACTTACCTGTGTCTGCCAATTTGTAATGCCACTTACAAATTGCGAAATTCTAGTTTTAAATCTTCAGATTTTTTCAATTTTACAAATTGTGGTTATTTTTAACCGACTTCCAAAAGGAGGAGGTTCTCAATTCAATAGTATGTTTTTTTTTATGTTTGTTACGCCATAACTCGGAAATTATGAATTGATTTTAATAATTCTTTTTTTTTTTTGGTAGGTAGTAGGTGGTCCCATATAAATTTTAATAAGTTTGCTTGGGTAGTTTTTTGGCTTCAATAATACGTATTTTTTCCCACTTAGTATGTGGATGATATGTTAAGTTCCTCTCACTGTTATTTACATAGCAAGTAGTTGTATTCGAATTTGTTTGGGGTAAATACCACAACTAAAAAGTGAAAAATAAAAACTTTTTACAAAAAAAAAATAAAGACTTCCAAAAAAACATTACAAAGTGAAAAATAACTTTAATTTCGGAAGTCGGTGGCAAAAAACGAAAAATCAAAACCAATGACACCGACTTCCGAAATTAAAGTTATTTTTCACTTTGTAATGTTTTTTTTGGAAGCCGGTTGTATTTTTTGCAAAAAGTTTTTATTTTTTTATAACCTCAATTGATTTTTCAATTGCAATGTAATCATGTTATTCAAACAATACCTAATTGTTGGAAAAAGTGGTGAGAAATACTTAAAGTTTAAACTTTCTCAATACATAATTCCCTTTAGTGAGTGATTGTCTAAGAATGTAACCTGAACAGGTTTTGTTTACACTTTCGTCAGTTACCTTTAGAGCAGACTATATATTTATAGTCTCTATAATTTGGTAATAATCATGTCTACTTTCCTTTATTCATCCCGAGACGATGAATGAATGTGTCATGAATACAATATTGTAACTTCCGTAAGAACTATTTCCTACATGGTTTCCTTTTAAAACATTAATGACAAATGGCAACAAGGATTTTTCCTTATAGGTACCTACCGATAATGTTACAAGTCATGCCAATAGCATATATGCCTTGAATGCTGATTGTCGTTACACTTACCTACACATTGAACTTGACCACGTCCGAATAGATTATGTGGTTGACTTAGGCCAGAAAGGTTTACCTATGCTGGACAGTCTGTTTTACCTCTCTCCTCTGCCTCATTGTTCTAGTGGTCACAAGCACTACTGCCGAGCACGAGATCTTGGGTTCGATAGGTCATGCAGTGTTATTGGGTTTTTCTATTAAGGATTTCTTAGGATATTTAAGAAGTAGCAACCCGGAGTCTGAATTTATGCCCGGTTGATGGTATGCTCGCCCCCCAGTACATAACTTAAACAAAACTGGCGGAATGTAGGTGTACATCAGTATACCTTCGGTGGATCCGGCGGGAATTGAGATACACTTATAAATCAATGGTGAAAGGTGGGTGATTCGAGGGTTGTTGTAACTTTCAATGTTCAAAATGTGCTGATCCTCAGCCCGATTTCAATAAATGGTTTGATTTTATTGGGGTACTTTAAATAGCCCTGTGCCAGGAGTAGGTTCACGGCAATACATGATACGAGATCAAACTTAGAACCTCTCGCTTTCCAATCCAGTTCACCGATGGAGTACTTATCCTTTTTTTTTTTTTTTTTTTTTTTTTTGGGTGGGAAATTATCAAATAACTTCTCCCGCTCTGGGTGGAGCGGGAGGGCGTGTCAGACTCTTACTGACTAAAACCCACCCGTGTTCCTTCCTATGCCATGTTGCCGGGGGCCACGATTTCCCTATCGGTTTTCTTCGAACCCCCGGCATTGGCATTGGCCCTAGCGGACCCCGTCAATTCTGCTGACATCTCTTTGAGGCGCGCGTGGAACACAACGCGCCGTCGACCCGGGCTTGGTCCTTATCGGACGGCGAGCTACCCATTGCTCACCGTCCGCAAGCCCGCGCCTACGGTGGCCGGAAATCTTCCTGCGATTCCCGACGCCCAGGGCGTCTCCTGCTGCGGCGGTTAGGGGCGCGAGGGCGCGAAATTTGCCTTTCCCTCACGCGCTCCGTCTCCTCCTTCGCGAGCATTACTGCTTCGCAGAAAGAGGTGACGGCCTCCCATTTCCTCTCGCTCCGTAGCATGGCCCGAATCAGGGCCGGACGCGAGAGATCACCGCCGCCGATCGCATCCACGAGGACACGGCGATGCCCTGCCCAAGCCGGGCAGACCTCCACCGTATGCTCCACCGTGTCCTCCGGGCGATCCACACAGTGACGACACCCGGGCGTTTCCTCCCGCTTTATCCTGAACAGGTACCTCCCGAAACAGCCGTGTCCGGTGAGTACCTGCGTCAGGCGGAAGGTGAGGACGCCGTGGCGCCTCTCTAGCCACTCCTCAAAGAGGGGTCTTATCGCCTCAATTGTGGCGTGCCCAGCGCTGGGTTGCGACAATCGCAGTCTCCATTCCGCCATGAGATCCCGCCGGAGCTCTGTCCGCTGTGCCGCGACTTCTTGCGGCATCGGAGTTAAGCCCCGGCGCTTCGCCTCCTCGCGCCACTCCCAAATGTGCGCGAGGACCTTTGCCTCCAGATCCCATGGCGGTACTCCGGCAAGGAGGCTCGCCGCCTCGCAGGAGACCGTGCGGTATCCTCGGGCCAGCCGGATGGCCATGACCCTTTGGGACGCGTTCAGCCGGCGGCCTGGCTGCCGCCTCAATGAAGGCGCCCACACCGGCGCCCCGTAAAGGGCCATGGACCGCACGATCCCCGCGTAGAGCCTCCGGCAGGAGGCGTTTGGACCTCCCAGATTGGGCAGGAGCCGCTTCAAGGCAGCCCCGGCCCGGTCCAGTCTGGGAGCCAAACGTCGGAAATGCTCCACGAAGTTCCACCGGCTATCGAGGACGAGTCCCAGATATTTCATCGTCGACTCGACGCCGATGTGAACCCCTCCCGCCAATACCTGGGAACCCGACGGTGGCGCACTACGAGGACCATAGAAACCCATGGCCTCGGACTTGTGCAGGGCCACCTCGAGTCCCAGCTGCCGGATTCTGTCGACGATTGTCGCAACCCCGCGTGTCGCTAAGTCGGCCGCCGCCTGGTACGACCTCCCCTGCGCCAGGACCAGCGTGTCGTCAGCGTAACAAACGACGCTGACGCCAGTAGGGAGGTCGGCGCGCAGCACCCAGTCGTATCCGATGTCCCACAGATGCGGCCCCAGGACCGATCCCTGTGGGACACCGCACGACATCTCTCGCCGGTTCCACTCTCCTTGGTGACCGGGGTAGATGACAGCCCTGTCTGTCAAATAGGCCTCGACCACACGACAGAGGTAGGTCGGCATCCGGTGATACCGAAGTGCCTCCCTGATGCAACTCCAGGGCAGGGTGTTAAAGGCATTGGCGATGTCTAGAGACACCGCCAAGACGACCCCACCCCGGGCCACAGCATCCCCTGTCGTGAGGGCCCGCACGCGCATGATGGCGTCCACCGTAGAGCGCCCCCTGCGGAAACCGAACTGGCCGTCCGCCAGATCCGGCCCCACTCGCACCAGCTGCCCAACGAGGCGGTCTGCAATGACTCTTTCAAAGAGCTTGCCCACCTCGTCGAGCAGCACAATGGGCCGATATGCGGACGGAGAGTCCGCTGGGCGCCCCGGCTTCCTGATGAGGACCAGTTTCCCAGTCTTCCAGCAAAGTGGGAACTGGCCCCTCTCCATACATGCGCTTAGGAGCCCTCTCAGTCGAGGCCCGAGAGTCCCCATGGCCAGGACCCAGGCCCTTCCGGGTATGCCATCGGGTCCTGGGGCGGTATTCCTCGCACTCATCCTGCGTACCGCCACTCTCATCTCTACCTCGGTCACCTCCGGAGCATCGTCGTCGTCGTCGGCGGTGTGGTCCGCATCGGGCACCGCAATGGGCGGAGCCATGGGCGGGGGCGTATGTTCCCCTCTTGAAGGGAACAGAGCGCTCACCACGTCCTCCACAAGCTGGGGCCGGAGACTCTGCGTCAGCGGGGGAGCCCATGGGCGGAGTTTCTCCCGCACCATCTTATATGGGCGTCCCCACGGGTCTCTGTTCAGAGTCTCCAGCAACTCCTCGCGGGCCAGTGCCCTGGCCCGCAGGATCTCCGCTTGGAGGGCGGTCTTCGCCGCTCTGTACCCCTCGTACAGCTCCGCCTGAATGGCTTCCGTATCCGGAGGACGGATACGGAGCCTGCGGTGCCTGGCGTACCGGCGTCGCGCAGCAACGCACGCCCTGCGTAGAGCTTCCAGCTCTTGCGACCACCAGTACACCTGGCGCGAAGCGCGTCCAGGGTGGACTCGGGGCATTGCCACGTCACATATATTGGACATGGCCTCCCGGAACCACTCCGCCTCGTCGTTAATGTCGGCAGGCCTGTCCGGTGATGACACCCAGGCCTGCACGATCGAGGCTTCCAGGAGGAGCTCCCGGTCCAGCCGCTTCAGCGCCCACCGCGGACCACTCGGGGCCTGTCGGACCAGCGCGCTCGAGGTCTGGGTGGAGACGTCAAACCGGATGTACCGGTGGTCGGAATAGGTCTCCACCTCCTCTATGACGCGCCAGTCGATTACACGCGGCGACAGAGCGGGGCTGGCGAACGAGATGTCCACCACTGATTCACCCCGCATCCGCACACACGTGGGGACAGAACCCCGGTTTAGGACGACCAGGCCTGTCTCCAGAGCCCAGTCCTCCACCATCCTGCCCCGTGTGTCCGTAAAGCGGGAACCCCAAGCCAGATTTTTGGCGTTGAAGTCCCCGAGGACGAACACGGGGAGGGAACCGAACCCGACGACGACGACTCTCAACTCCACAAGGGAGTTGTGGAACTCGGCGAGAGTTCGGTTCGGGGAGAAGTATACCCCTACCACGACAATCTCCCCGAACCGTGCTGCCACGCAACCCCGTCCTCTCTTGACAGACTCGAGGGACGGGGTACCAGCGGCGGCCGACGAAATGAGGGTCACTGAGCCGCTCAGGTCCTCCACCCAGTCATCCCTGGGCGGGACAAAGTACGGCTCAGCGACCACGGCGATGTTAATCGACCACTGCGCCATGCTCTGGAGCAACAGATCCTGAGCGGCGGCGCAGTGGTTGATGTTCGCCTGGAGGAGGCGTAATGGGGCCGTTATTGGCACTCCATTTCAACCCCCTCCCTAGCCCCCTGTGAGGGCACCGCCGCGGCGGCAACGGCGGCAACGACGACAGTGGAGGCGGCAGCGGCGGCGGCACTAGTGGCGGCGGCTGCGGCGGTGACGGCGGTGGCGGAGGGCTTGCCCTTGCCTCTGGCCTTGGCGGGTGGAGCGCAGGCCTTGCTCCCAGCCCGGTGATCGGCCGGCTTGCCAGCCGCCGCACATACGACGCAGTGCGGCGCGGCATTGCACGAGCCGGCCTTATGACCGGGCTGACCACAGCGGAAGCAGTGGTCGCTGCGGTCCACCTCCGAGGTGCACTTCGCTCCCACGTGGTCACCCACCCGGCAGCGGAAGCACCTCATAGGTCGGGGCTCCAGCAGTTTCACCTGCGCGGAGACCCAACCCACCAGAAGCCTTCGGCCCTCCCCGGCTATCAGTTTGGCCGCCGACACGGATGGAGTACTTATCCTGTGTTCGCTATTTAATTTTCAGACATTTCAAACAAATCTATATGTGTTTTTTTTAATTTGCGCTCTACCTTTAAAACACTTTGGTGGCTTTCAACAGAACCACTCATTCTGAAATCGACGAAACTGACATAAAGTTGATGTTTATTTTAGTGGAAATAGCATCAATTAAAAGCAAGGATTTGAATATGGAATAGGTATTGCCATTTGTAACAAAGCTCTATTAATTACAGGACACGTTTATGCACTGCTACGAGAAGGAAATTGGATAGCTGCGCATGATTCAGTCCTACTCAAATTTCAAGTGCCATTAATATAGTAACCAGTTAGAACTAATTTAATTGTTAGTTGAAGAATCTTCTTCAAAACCAGTTCCATGAATATTAGCTAAAAACAATATAATTGAAATATGTTATCAATAACACACTTATTAGATTATTTTCTATCACGAAAAGTTATCAAGAGCTTACATTGTTCCCACAAGACTAATTACAACTGGCCAATCAACACTTTATCGATGTAGAAGTACCTACTCAAAAGTTATTTTCTTCGTAAGTTGAAATTCAAATATTCCATACGTTCCCTATAACTACTTAAATCAATAATATGGAAACTGAATTTCCCCAAGTGGCTAATTTATTGATGATGAGAGATCACAGTAAGTACAAAATTAAAAATATACAATTGAACATACACATACATAAAGAAATGATGTTCTACAGGACGTAGAGCTCGATCTCTTTCTCCCACTGAAGTAATATTAAAATAATACTGCTTTTGAGCTGGTGGTAGGCCCCCAGTACGTGACCCATACAGCAATTATTCAGGCACTACAAATCGAACCGCTGGTGTTAGCCCGCACCCTACGCACCAGGGATATGCATCGTTGTTGCATAGTAGTATAGAAACAGTCTACTTGCGACCCGGCGAACATCCCTGATGCACTACAGAATCGGGGCAGCGTTACCAGCACCCTGGACGCATTATTATATTGCACACAGGGTGTGTGTGAGCATTTCAAATCAAAACTCATTTAGGTACTTCATCAGAACTTTCCGAAATTCAAATTGCAATAACCAGCCGACAGAACAGCCACCCTATTAAGCTACTCTTCTTTATCGGTAGATCCTAATTTACATAACTATTGTAGGTAAAGAATTACATATGATTGCTGATTCTATGACACATTGCACACAAATAGTAAATAATTAGCACAAACACGTGCGTCCGCGTGTACAATGTACGGTCGCGTGCACTCGTCTTAGATCTAGTATTAAAGCTGCTATGCAGCTCGTTTGGTATTCAAATAACCCAATGGCAGGTTGGGAAAACCACAATAAACGATTAATATTTTATTGTAATCGATTGATCTATTATAACATCACCTTGAAGGGTTATGCAAAGCTGCACCCACATTTATGTTATGTTTAAGTCCCATGTTACAGGGGGCGAGCTTTTTGCCATCGGTTCCAAATCCAGATTCCGGGCGGCTACTAAGGAATTCCAGACGGAAAACCTAATAACATTTTGCCCGACCCGGGAATCGAACCCAGGACCTCATGCTCTGCGGTAGCGCTTGCGACCACTAGACGAACGAAGCAGTCGATTGCTCTGGGTATGGAATTAGTTGTGCATACGAGTTACGATTGTGTACATAACTTGTGTAGGTACCTTTATAGCATTGTAGAGGTGTTGCTCATGTTTTAGTAGGTACCTATTGGCAGAAATGATAATAATCACCAGCGATTAATGTAAAATGTAAACCATTATGATCTTAATAAATAGAACGCTTCAGATTTAGCCACACGCAGCTTTTTTTACGATTACGATTCTATTCCCCGGAGACTGCGAAATATTGTTCATTTAATAGTATAGGATTATAGGTACAGAAAATATTCTTGAAATATAATAAGTAACTCTAACTTTAGGCGAACTATTTAGGTAAGTATATCAGTTAGCGAACGCAACCCCAAAAAATGATGATTAATTTTTTTCTTGTGTTTCATGTTTACTTATCGATGCGTGGTGGACATTTGCAGAGTTTTGCTTACTAGTTTGATATGACCCTGTATTCATTATAATTTACCAATTGTTAAGTAACATTACAAAGATTCACTTCATAAATTACAGCCTGACCGCGATTTTTTTAACCAACCCACTTGCGATATATTTTCATACAAACAAAATTTGTTTTAAAATACTTTTCATGCATTAAACAGATGGGTGCAGGTCGTTCAAAAAGTAACGACTTTAATTGTATTAATTTTAAAGTTGAAAGCAGGTTGACCCAGATCCAAATGAAATCTCTGAAATGTTCACTAAGTTAGGTAACTTAACTGCTACCTACAGTAAGTTTTATCGGGGCATGGCAAAAGTAATTTCAATTTATCTACCTTTGTGCCAGAATAGCTAAACATAATTCTGTTTGTCTACCTGCAAATACAACTTGCCAAGTACCTACCTATAGCCGATTAATTATTTACTATCGTGTAACCAGTAACCACAACTATAAAACAATTATTATTATATTTCGAAATGTGGTTTTATAGTACCTAAAGGATGCTAATTGCATTAATTGAATAATGATTTCCGACATATTCTTTTTAAACCATCATTCGCTCAGTGGTGACTATGAGCCCCCGTATTGCCGGCATCACTGAGACATACCTATGGAATATTATACTGACGTTAGGGTCCTCGACTCCTAAGATCTACGGTACCTACCCCACTATAAATTTGACGCTATCCGGGGGAAAACCAGGACAAATCATTCACGGGATCTTCATGTTGCCGACCTCCTCTAGTTGACTGCTTGACGGACTTCTATAGTCCCAAACTCCCAATTCCCCGAATCGGTGATGCTGCCTATCCCCATAAATCCAATCGCACATTACAGCCGCAAGCACAACGCATATCATACAAAAAAGTGCGGTGCGGCGTGCCTGTAGTGAGGGTTGGTTCATAGAAAATAAAGTGCCTCGCCCTTATTTCCGCTAGCCTTCAAAATACAAAAAATTAACCAAATAATATCTCCAACAGGAACTTGGAAACCTTCCTCCACCTGATGAAAGGCAGTTTGGGCACTGGTATCCTAGCCATGCCGAAGGCCTTCTCCAATGCCGGCTACGTGGTCGGCACCGTCGGCACGATCGTCATCGGAGTCCTCTGCACCTACTGCATACATATCCTGATTGATTCCTGCTATGTGCTGTGTAAGAGAAGAAAAGTGCCTTCGCTGTCGTACACGGCAGCTGCGGAGGCAGCATTGCTGGAAGGACCTGACTGGTGCAAAGCATGCGCACCTTATGCTGCGTAAGTATTGAATTTGTTTGTTTAAGGATCTTATTGATGTGTAGTGCTTATTTAATTCATGAACACCCATGGAAGTGTTATCGATAGGAATTTCACTTTTAACTCGGATTAAAGAACAAAAGGACTTCCAAGGCTATAGCACAGATTACATATACTGCTATAGGTTAAAATTAAAAAAAACATATCTCAAAACAAGTTGCGGGGGCTCCGCAACTTTTCGTGCACATCGATGGATGTTAAACTAAAGCCCTATCAAAATGCCTTTGAAACCTTTGTACCTTAATTAAAAGCAAAATCAACTTACCTTCGTGAACTAAATAATAATTTGTATCTAATAATATTTTGGGGTGTTGAATTAATTTAGCCTTTATTTTACATATAACTTGTTGGTATTCTGCTGTTATTATACCTATCTGTTATTCTGTTAATACACATCATTTCGATTGAACTGTTTACAATAACAAATTGTTGTTCTGGTAAACCTTGGATGTCGAAGTGTTGATAATTATGTTGATCTAACGTAGCTATCATGTTGGTGTAACCTTATTCTGGGTTCTTTCAGCTGTAAACATTTAAAAAAGATAACACTTTCAATTTGAAACAATGTCGTCAACTTATCTTGAAATTCAAGTGTGCAGCTTATATTTGAACTAGACCACTTATTTGTATCGACGACAAAACGAACAGAAACGTGTCAGTATATGTGTCACGTGTTAGCAATATAGTAGGTAATCGTTAACATAACCAGCATATGATTGTATCTCATATCTACTATCGAATAATCTTATTCATATAGATAAATAATTGTAAATCAATAATAACAAAATAATTATGCACTGATGACGTTGCGGTAGGATCATTCAGACCCACCTGGATATAAAACTGTACCCTAATTGCGTAATACAACACAATCTGTTTCGATTTGAAACAGATTGCTAATCCATTGCTTCATAAGTTGGAAAAAAAAATCTGCTCAGCAACGTAAATAACGCGATGAATGTTGTTGAACTGTCAAATGAAACAAACTAGGCAAAATTGTTTACGAAAATAAGTTACGCAATTAGAGTACTGGTAGCAGTAGGTACTATCGAAAAAACGCATATCTAAACAGTTTGAAAACAAAATCCCGTGAACACGATGACCACATCTGTTTAACGGCCGCTTTCTACAGCGGCCGAACGCTGCAAGCAGAAAGTCCTTACGGTGTATAGATATGCGTTTCGTCCATAGTACCTACCTACCCTACAAACTTTAAATACACAGTTTACCTGTTTTGCTTCTACCGATTAGATCAAAACTAGCTACATTCTTGTCACTTTGCAAGCAAAATTCACAACATAACATCACGCCCGTGATCCCCGAAGGGATGGGCAGAGGTGTGTCTACGTACCATAACATAGTACTCGTCAAGACGACACGTCAACACCCACCTTTCGCCAAACAGTCAATCTATACTAACACATATTATAAAAGCGAAGGTAACTTCAGTCTGTCTGAATGTTACCCTTTCTCGCCTAAAGAGCTGAACCGATCTTTATACATTTTCATAGATAGGTACCTATACCTAACCTACAGCCCACGACCTGGAGTTCATCCCGAATTTTGTATTAAATTACCAGCCAGTACCTATGACATAAACCTAAAATGCTTCCTTTGTTTACAGGCACGTGGTGAACGCTTTCTTACTGGTGTACCAGATCGGAACCTGCTGCGTCTACGTTGTGTTCGTATCAGAGAACATTTTCTTCGTGCTCACGAAGCATTTTGGCGTAGAGATAACCGTATTCCAAGTGATGTTGTGCGTCCTACTACCCCTCGTCCTGATCAACTGGGTACGGGACCTGAAGTATCTGGCGCCGTTCTCTGCGATAGCCAATGCTGTGACCATTGTGAGCTTCGGGATCATCTGCTACTATATCTTCAGAGAAACCCCTACTCTGGAGGGCAAGGTGCCTGCTGGAAAACTAGCCAACTTCCCGCTCTTCTTTGGAACTGTGCTGTTTGCACTTGAAGCTATTGGTGTGGTAAGCATTCTTTTACATTACCTACAATAATAAGCTATTATCTCTCAATATTTATCTGACCGTTCTTTAATTATACAATCGCCATACCAAGTCGAACAAATACCTACCTACGACTAAACTTCTTTTACTCGAAGCGATTCCTGTTTACCTTTTTTCTTTAGAAGTCATAAGATAGCCAATTTTTTACTTAGCATTTACAAATAAATCGAACACCCGATGCGGCTGTAATTTTTATTAAAAAACTAATCAAATCATTTATTAGTATGCAAACATGGCTACCTAATTAGTCACGTCTAGCAGCCGACCATGTCATCGACGATCATATTACCTATTATAATTTAGGCACCTACTAAAATTTTGATGTTGTTACCTTTTTAGTCGCAGATTTCGTTAAACATCTCACATTCTTCCAGATCCTGCCTCTGGAGAACGAGATGAAGACACCTCGTGACTTCGTGGGCAAGTTCGGAGTTCTAAACTGCTCCATGATCAGTATCATCGTGCTGTATGTCGGCATGGGCCTGTTCGGATACCTGCAGTACGGAGACGCCTCCGAAGGCAGCATCACACTCAACTTGCCGTCCAAAGATGAAGTGTAAGTGAAACGTAAAATTACTATTTAATGCAGGTTCAAATAATAAAAGTTATGGTAGTAAGCTAGGTTACCCATAAAACGAAAACTGCTTGGGTTCGGCGAAAGATTTCTTCTTATTTTCTTTCCTGTAGATAATAAAGCAAGGAAAGAAGCTATTGCTGCACTCACAGCAGAAAACCATAGGCATAGGTAGCAAAAAAACCTTTTAACCGCCAGTGACGACTTAAAACACCATGAGTTAAATAAAGCGATTCTGGGGATGATTGGACCGCCCTTACCGGTCAATGGGTTTAAGGCACTAGATTCAAACCCCAAACTTAGTTCATACGTTTACGTCACTCTAACTTACGATATTCTTTCACCAGTCTTGCCAACGTGGTCCAGTGCCTGCTTGCCTTCGCGATCTTCATCACCCACGGCCTGGCCTGTTACGTCGCCATCGACATCCTGTGGAACGAGTACATTGGCATCCGGATGCTGAACTTCAAGCACAGGTTCATCTGGGAGTACCTCCTCAGGACTGCTATTGTGCTTATGACTTGTGAGTATAACCACCTCCAAGTATTCTACAGACTCTGAAACGCCGCGCCGATATCGTCTAGACAGCAGTACTAATAACATTTGTGGCGCTGATAGTTCATCGAGCGCACAATTTCTGTCATCTTCGCCATTCAAAGCCGTCAGTTTCTATATGCCATTAGTGTTGCAGTGCTATTAAATAATTACACGCTTGGTTTGTATGGAAAGTGTTGACAATACCACCTCTAGCAGCGGCCGCCGATGCGTCTCGGTGCTCTGTAACTTTACAGGCATACCTATACCTACTGTAAGATACAATTCTGAATTATCAGGGAGAAGGTAATATAGTTTGACCAATACCGCTGTACCGCGCCTTAGGAAGGCGCGCGGCGAGACGGGGGAGCAGTACAGGCCGCTAATTCGTCAAAGGTCTCGGCGCACGGTGTCCCGCCCACCGCTCATTGGTCAGCCTTGCCCCCCGCCTCGCCGCGTATTTTCCTAAGGCGCGGTACAGCGGTATTGGTCAAACTTTAAGCAGATTTTCTCTTCCTGCGATTTCATTCTGTTACCATACCGACCAAATGAAAAATGAGCGTCTCATGTTGAGCTGGAGATGTCTTTGGAGCGCCTTAATATTAGTTGAGAAAAGCTTATATCGTGTCAACACGATTTCACCAATCAGCGGGGCTTTATTCCCCATAAGTATACTCTGTTGTGAAGGTAAAACTAACTGTAATATTATTTGTGTGCAGTCGGCATCGCAGCCGCGGTCCCCGCATTGGAGCTGTTCATCTCTCTGTTCGGCGCGCTGTGCCTATCCGCCCTGGGGCTGGCCTTCCCCGCGCTCATCCAGAGCTGCACCTACTGGTACTACGTGTCCCGCTCAGAGCGCATCCGCATGATCGTCAAAAACGCCATCGTCGTGCTCTTCGGAGCCCTAGGACTCGTCGTCGGCACCTGGACCTCGCTCGAACGCATCATCACTACCTTCGGCGACGGCAGCATAGAAACCGCCTCAAACCACACCATCACACCCTAGCCCTCTGAAGGTCAAACACCGAGAGCGTTGAATCCTCTCGCAACAGTGCCATCGCAGAACCGTCCCGCGTTCACAATGCAGCGATTCTTCTTAGGTACACAACATAGTATATAGATTTTAAGTATTTTTTGATGGACGTTTTCCATGCAAACGTTAACATATAGTTTATAAGAGATGTATTATGAATTGTTGACTCATATTAATCGTAAGACAGCTTTATTTTAGTGGTAGGTTAGTGTGATATGCTACGTGCCAGTGTTCCACGTAGGTACAATATGTTATGCTGTAATTAATTACCTCTACACTCTTCTCTGTTGTCTCACAGGCAACAGTGGAGGCGCCATGCAATCAAAGTAATCATAAGTTTGCAGTGATTTAATTTAATGCAGCGAAAATAAAATTATTTATTATTGAGTATTAAAGGTTAAAAAAGTATTTTAAAAATATTGAATCATTAATACTTTTTTAATTTTGATTTAGAATTTTGAATAAAAATAATAAATTTTGGCCTATTTTCTGAGCTGATCATAACCGTACCCGACGACTCTGATGACATTTAATCATAATAATAATAATTAAGTTATTGGCTGATAGTATCAAGCTGCTCGATGGATCAAAGTATTAGTTTAGTTTCATTAATTTAATCTGCACTTAGTTGCTCGATAGAATATAATTTTATCACACTATAACATTCTGTAATAACAATAATAAATCCAATAATATCAGATTATCTACAAATTATTCCCATAACAATATTTCTAAATATATTTGTCCTTCGTACAAAATTTTATATCTAAATATTTATGTCTATACGTGCATTTAGTTAATACATAGGTATTGATAATATTAATTTAAATATCTATATAAATACCAGTCTCATTGAAGTTGTCGGGTTAACACACCAGTAAGCGGTTGTAAGTAATAGTAAGTCGTTAGTAGTAGTATTCGTAGGTAAGCGTTTATCCTAATTCAGTGAGATTGAATGTTAGTTAAAAGGTGGCATTTTGCTAGAGTTACGTAAGTAAAATCAGAGTATAGTCCGTGCAATCCACGAAGACGCGCCCCACTCTGCGTTTACTGTCCTGTAAGCTGAACTCTAGTACGGCGCGAAGCGGAGTGGGGCGCGTCTTCGTGGATTGCACGGACTATACGTATTAATTTTATATAGAAACTCTTCTTCGATGTTCGTAAAGGAGCCAAAATTCGGGTCATTAAACACAAACTCAAAATTTTACAAATTGTTGTTGTATAACGTATTTCAAACATTTTTTTTAAATGGACGAGTTTCACTTCATGTATGAAATCAATTAAGCAATTTTATAAACATTATTTTAACGAAACTTCTACATTTTATTTATGAACATCGATCAAGTTTAACTGAACGCATTATATTTGATACAGTCATAACTTTTTACTTTTTATACACCACGAACCATTGCAGCTTTAAAAAACTTTGTAAAACTCTTTCTTTGTTTATATTTCATTTTAATTACGTTGGCTGGAAATTATGTTACGATACAGATTTAACGTAATTGACTTCTGTTTAGGAAGTACAGTCAAAACCGTTTATAACGACTTCGACGGGACCGTCAGATTACGGTTGTTATAACCGGTACGTCGTTTAAAGCGAAGTCGTTATAAACGGTTTTAACGGTGAAAAAATTAGACCGACGTGTGATGTAACACTATTTTCAGTCTGAGTAATTTTTACCTTTATGAAATGCTTTATAAAATAATGTTACAATCGATTTTGTCTTCGCCATATCAGTTTTTTGCACTAATAAATTAAATTTGATGTGTTATGGTAATTTTACTATCAAATAGCAAATCTAGCATAATCTAGCAAAATTTTACCCTCGCTAAAATTGTTACCGATTTATAACTTTTGGTTGTATGTGACCGGACTAAAAATGGACATAATCTTTTAGGCTATCCCTTAATTATATCAATATTTTTTGTTTACTTTCTCAATTGATGTTGTTAAAAGAATATTTGTTTAAAACATGTATTTTGAAATGGGGATCTCTTTTAAAACAGTTCCTTTGACGTATCTGTAGGATATAACGTACAAATGCCAAGCGTGTTCCGGTCATGCATATTGATAAAACTGTGATGTTGTTATAATATATTTATTAGGATGTATTCATGTAGTGTCGATTATTTGATTGTTGTGCTATGTGTTGGAGACACGACAGTGATAATGTGCTCAGAAGTGTAACTAGGTAAAACCCAATATAATAAAATTATTATCATAATATTTTATGTGTTTTTATTTCAACTTATTTTCAAGCTGCAACATATACAAATGTGGATTGGAAAACTAACAAGTGATACATACCATCAGGCCGTGTTTCACGAAGCGTTAGGAATAATCAGTAGGTATATTCAAAAACATTTGAAAATAGAATGTAATAATGATCCCACCAAAAACATTTCGCGTAAAGTTGCCAAGACTTATAACGCTATCACTGTTAAAAAGTAATCAGATCGAATGTAGAGCCAAGTCCCTAACTCTACAAACCTTACAAAATGAATGGTAATAGCCGTTTTGCGGCTGACGCACAGAGAATAGGGCATATAGTAAGAAATTTAGTCACTGTTCTTTAATGTTGTTTCATGCAATGGAACGGCCAAACCATAAATTTGCAAATTCAAATTCATGAAGCCTTCGGAGCGAAAATAAAATTAATATATAATTTTCCAACATTGTTTTATTAATGAAAATAGACATAATTTTTCATTGGATTAAATTAAATTAAACAAAATAAATGAGTTATCATAATAATATCGTAATAAAGCTGAAATGCATGTAATTGGAATAATATACCGAATTTAAACCATTAGACTGAAACCGCCACATATTGCTGCTAAGATGGACCATCCACGTCATTTAAGCAGAATTAAATAGTTAGAGGCTAGATACGGGGCCTTCACAACAAATTAAGAAAACAAATGAAGAGCTTACTAGAAGTTATCAAAGTGCTCTCAACCGCCAACGGTTGTGGGTGTTACGAAAATCACATTTAATTCCCACAAAAAAAAAATACAAGATTAAACTAAGTATAGAAATGATAAATACAAAACAAAAATAATTAATATAAATAAATAAACTTTATCACACAAATAAAAATGTACGATTCCATAATCTCGCAACTTTTTTACATGGTTATTGTGACAATCAAATAAACTAACGTCGTAAATGAAACAGCTCCCGGTATTTCTACCAAATGTCATTTATTCATAAAGCCAATAACGTAGTTTGACTTCAACAAAAAAGCAAGATAATTCGCCGCTCGCATTCTTTCCCTAATTTGTATCTAGCCGCAACCTAATCTACACAAATAATGTTCTAAACGCACATTTAAATGCAAAAAACATAACATCAATGACATATTGAAACATTGTCATAAATTCATGAATGTTAATAAAATACATTGTAAATCATTTATCATACAACACAACAGCAGTACTTATTCAAGGTAATCTTGCACGTCGTCTAGTAATATCTAAGATGTAGCGAACATTTCTTAAACTAGGGAAACAAAAATCACAATTATCTCATATGAAACAGTATAACGTGGATTTGATACGAAACGTGTATTTCAGCTAAATTGGGGTTCATCAAACACAGATAATGAAAATCTTCTATTCTTAAAACAATTCCTTAAATCAATACTAGAACCAACAAATTAGTTTAATAAGCCTAACAAAAATAATTAATAATAAAAACTATATTATTTGTACTATACAAGATATAATATAATTGGAACACGATAGTAAAGCACGTCATGCTGACATCCCAACATTGTGGGTAGTAAAGATAAATAAAATTAAAAAAATTAAGCCGAAGGGTTGTCATCACATAAAATCAACATGTTATTTACGTCCAGCAGTGGACGTATACAGGCTGATTATGGTTTAATAGAATAAACTAAAATGCGGCTGGCTAGATAGACACGACATCTTGAATAAAGATCAACACACACACAAATGTCGGGCGCGGGTCGGGATGGCAGTACAACGGGCTTGTATATATTGTAATTCCTTGTATTATATCGATATCAGCACACGAAACGCGTGCGCGGGTCGGGAGCAGGTGCTGCGTGCGCGGTCCATGTGCTGACATCCAATATAATGGCTCCATATAATACAAGGAATTACAATACATACAAGCCCGCCATACTGCCGTCCCGACCTGCGCCCGACACGCACCCGCTTTGTGTGATGAAAGGACGTCTGCAGGTATTTAATTGTGTAGGAACTAGTAATCTTCAGACCTTTACCAAAACATGAGAAAATGGTCCACACCGGTTTAGTTTTTACAATAATTTTCAAAAAAATCACAAACGGCACATTTACAAGGCACTATAATTACAAAACTGCTCAGCCTATTGCAGTCCACTGGTGGGAATAATACTAGTATAAAGTAGCTTCTGTACGTGACAATTCGCCACAATGAATTAACTTAATTAAGCATAATAGCCAACAATACTACTGTCTAAACTTCTAAAATTCACATCAGTATTGTAAAGGAAATCAAAGTCGAACGAAGTTAAAATGACATCAACACAAAACATATGCTCTATTTCCAAGTAGGATATTTTATACAATACGGTGACGTCACCAAGAAATGGTTGTTTACACATTTCAGGCTGAAGACCTTGTCAATAAAATGCTGGCCTAATTTTATATTATTCTACGAATTATCTAGAAGCAATTAAAAATTACATAATGAGGTAGTCATCACTTATAAGTATTCATTTCACCGCGTTCTAAAAACCAATCTAAACTAAACTACAGCACAATTTCAAGGCGAGTTACAATACACATGTACTTATAACTATGAATTTATTTACAACTATTATTTTCACGTTTTAATTCACAAGAATGCTTCGGTATTCTTTGTTTTATTATTTGCGAGTCGTGTTTCGAGGCAGTTTATTTCAGTCCGAAACAATGGGGCAATCCCAACACAGACACCCGAGTTTCAATTAATACGTCTCCCGATTAACACAACATTACAAAAAAGAAGCCAAGGGCAGTGGATGTTCAATCATTAATTCAACGAATCAACTTTTCATTAAGTTCTTAAAACAATACTATCACGTATATGAAGGCACCCCTAGTTATAATATTACAAGAATTAACATTTTAAAACAACCAGAAAGCAGTATTTAATGGCAATCAACAAAGTAAAACAATTAGAAAATCACAGAAAGTTTGAGTTATTTACGAGCGGTACTTGGCGATTATTCATTTTCTTGGGAAGATTCGTTTATCGTGCATAAATCGACCAATGTGGTGTATTGGTAGTGATGGGTAATGGAAAAATTTCACTAGGGAATGAAAAGAAAAATAAATAAATTTCCGATAGTTTTCAAATTTTTCCAATATTTTTCCGATGTTTTTCCTAATCCAAAAAAATTCACTATGCTTTGAAAAAAAATAAACAATAATTACACTGAATATATACGTAATACTTAGGGCGCTTTCAATTTAGACGTTTCGTGTCGGACCGCTGCCGCAGGTTTACCGTGCCGCTGGTTATAGCCCGTTGCCGGACCGCTGCAGTACGGTAGCAGTCCGATACTAAACGCCTAAATTGAAAGCGTATCTGACTGCCGTGCGTTTGTATGCTAGTGTTGTTTTAAATATATTAGACAACCGCTTCGGCACCGCAACGGTCCGACACGAAACGTCTAAATTGAAAGCGCCCTTAGGCAAACAGAAAGAATGGTTTTGAATTTTGTTTTTTTACCGGGAATCTTAAGTAACAACTTGATTCGTTCTGAAAATCTTTGATCGATCATTCGTAAATCGCGAACATTTGTTCATAATCGTTCAATTTATTCGCGCGTTTGTGTCGCAAGCATTATTTCATACTCACCGTAATGACAGTCTGAGGACTTTTATCTATGGTAGTTACGGTACGTAATCTATGCACGGGGAATTACAAATTACCCACATTTTTTTTTAATACAGACTAATTAATGACTGTAAAGTACCTAGCCAGTCGTTAGTCAGTATTCAACAATTTAACGTTACGGAAAGTAAAGTAAAAGTACCTACTTTCGATACTCTAAGTTCGTGTGCATCTGTGTTTACGTTATTTCATGCAAGTTGTTATTCTCAGTATTCAAAGTTTTGGGTAAAAATGGGTCGACTCTGTTCGAAAAACGAAATAACAGTGTGTCATGTAAACTGTAGTAAAACATTTCGTTATGTACTGTAGTAAAACATTTCGTTATGCGAACGTTAGTCGTATGCGATCGCACATTATTGCAGATTGCAATAAATGCCCTCAAGATGTGAAGATTACAATTATTACTTCGAATAAATCAACACCTGTGATGAAAGAAGCCGACCCTCTTAATATTTCACCTACTTCATTCGGTCAGATATCATCAGCAGCAGATTATTCATTGAATACGAAGAAAGACATAGATAAATTGATTGCTCTAGCAACTGCAGTAACCGGAACCCCACTCTCTTGGGTAGAACATGAGTTATGGAACAAAGTTTTTGCTGCTATAGCACCATCGTATCAATTACCGACACGAAAAGCTTTAACTGCCTACGTAGACAAAGTGTATGACGAAAAGAAAAATGTCAAGATGAATATCTGAAATCTCTTTCAACATTGCATCTTCAGCTAGACGGTTGGTCGAATATAGGGAATGAAAGTATAATACTTTTTTTAATTTCTACACCTAAACCTTTACTTGTGGAATTTGTAAACACGCTTGATAACCGTCACACATCAGAGTATTTGACCACGGACATTTTCAAAGTTTTGAACAAATTTGTCACCGAAAAGTTCTTTGTATTAATAGGTGACAACGCAAATAATGTTCAAAGAGCATTTTCAAATGAAAAGGAATTATACCCACATTTTATAACATTGCATTGCCAAGCACATACGTTAAATTTACTGTCAGACGACATATTAAGATTGATGTGGTAAAAACCATCATGAAAATGGTTGTGGATGTAGTAAAAGAAATAAAATACAGACAAGTTCTTTCATCACTTTTCACAAAAATTTCACTTGAAAAGAACTGCTGCAAAAAATTAAAGCTTCCAGTTAAAACTAGATGGAGCAGTGTATATGAAACACTGAAGGCGATGAAATTTGTCAAACCAGCATTGCAAGCGTTGGCGGTCCATGAACAAGCACGGTTATCATCAGAAACTAAATATTAAATACTGAACGTAGAATCAAAATGAATGCTGTTCATTTCTGATAGACCACAGTTAACATATCACAGTAGTACCGTTGTGTCAATTATATCATAAAAAATACTACATTCAAAGCTCAAAGGAAATGCATCAGAGCAATGTGCTATCTAGACAGTATAGCCGTCTATCATATTTTTATAACTTAAAGATTCTGACATAGCCTTTTATAAACAGGGTGTAAAATGACCTTCCAGGAAGCCGTCATCTAGACACATTCTGTACACTAATGCCCGTTTTTATCGACAACTAAGTGACACCTAAAAGTGCACTGTTGGATTTTCAACACTAGGCTTAGCGCCGAGAGTTGAAAATCCAACAGTACACTTTTATTTATGGATTCATTTAGGTGTCACTTAGTTTCGGTGACAACGGGCATAAGCAACTTTCTGCAAAAATAGTTGCTGGGAAACGACTTTTATTTTTGGTGTGAAAATTCGCAGCTAACGGCAGTGTTCAATGTAACGCAGGCACAACTTCTTATTTTCATTAAAAAAAACGACAAAAAGTTGGAACTTCAATATCTCCGTTACACGGTTTCCAGGTGTTGTCCCGAACAAAAGAAAACCATAAAACGGGAAGAACAAGTGACTCTCGACCTGGTTAAGAGATTTTTTACACCCGTTATATTTACGAATTAAATCTATTTGTGAAATGAAACCCATCACTTCTACAAAACTGCTTTTAAAAGCTATTATAGAAAAAAAAATATAAATAGAGATTCCGTATGGGGAAACAGCACTAATCAACAAAAGTATTCTTTGTATGGCATCACTGATTCACAACAAACTGCCAGATGTAAAAAAGCTACCTATTCCACAATTGTAGTAACTATACAAAGTACAGACGCCAGCACATCAAGCTACCCGAAACTGTCAAATTTTCCCAATCAACTTTGAACCTTACAAATCTGCGATAAAGTTGAAAATCTATTACATAAATTTGACAGATTGTAGTAGCTTGATGTGCTGGCGTCTGTACATGGATATATTTAGACCCAGCATAGATAAAGAGTTAATTAAGTTTAAAAAATATCTGTTAAAATTTGAAATGTGGAAGAAATTTTGTTGCCACCCCAAATAATTGGGAAAAGGGCGATGATGAATGGTGATGATTTAAAATCCCACCACAAGCGGAAAGCTGTCTACTTCGTAAAACTTTGCAGGAAAAAATTCAATTTAAAGATTACTAGCTGCGCCCCGAGATTTCACCCGCATAAGTCTCAATCCCGTAGGAAAATCGGTATAGAAAACGTGCTAACCCAGGTCGGGTTAGGACATTTTTTCATGGCCAACCCATGTGCCAAATTTCATTCAAATCCGTTCAACCGTTTTAGCATGAAAGCGAAATAAACAAACAAACTCACTTTCACATTTATAATGTTAGTTATATATTTTGATCAGGTATTCGGCGAGATAGAGGAGCTTTTTTTCTATACGCACCATTTTTTTTGACATAGACTACTTCACATGGGTCAATGACATATACAAATAAATAAAATTGAAGTGTCTGTTTGTCATGTCAAAATAAGAGCTTTTTACTAAATGCATCATTAAAGTATATACGGTCTGTCTGACTGTCTGTTTGTTCCGGCTAATCTCCGAAACGACTGGACTGATTTTGACGGGACTTTCACTGGCAGATAACTGACGTTATAAGGAGTAACAAAGGCTTTAACAAAATAACGCGGGCGAAGCCGCGGGCAGCAACTAGAACGTCATATTTTAGGAATCACCTTCTCGAGTTCTGTGTATTATCGAACTAAAAAGTTCATTCATCATTACAGCCCGACTTCACCCACTGCTGAGCATAGACCTCTCTTTTCATGAGCCGATTCCCACGCTCTTGCGGCAGGTTTGAATTTATTTATTGAAGTCTTCAGATTCCGGAAGGTTCGTAGAGATTTGTCATAAAACTTGGTGAAGAGAGTCTTATGTATAAGTTTTATGACGAACAAAAATATACAGGGCTATGAAATACTATCAGTGCTTCATAGTACATTATTGTTTTATTTGTGTCTATTCTGGGCCGAGCTTTTAGGGGATCGTTATCCATCTCCTTTCTAACTTACGAATGTTATTACAGTGTCAAAGAGGATATAATTTTTGTAATTTAATAATAATAAATAATTTTACTTAATCAGTTTACAGACACTGAACGAGACAAAATAAAAGTTTTATTGTTATTACTTCTGGGGGCGTCCCTCAAAGTGTTAATAACAGCAATTAATTTCATTATATGAAACATGATGTAATGATATAATAATTATGATTATATAAAATGCAATTATTCTGATATAATTTAATTTGTATGACAATATTTAAAATTTGACTACATAAGATGTAAACATAATTTGCATACCTCCATATATGGTTATAATACAGTCTACCTAATCCAATATTTTATAACATCCCATAAACCTATGTTATGCAAATAAATGAAATTGAATTTAGAATCATAGTTTGAAGTTTATTGCCTCGGTTACTTTCTAATCTTTGCAATTCTTTTATTACCTAATTATTAGTTTACCACTGGCTTTAGTAAGGCACTATTATGTAATATATATGTCACAGATAGATTGTCGAATCCGCTGTTTTACATAACCGCTAATTGTTTTATAAAACAACTCCGTTATGTAAAATAGCTGAACGACGTTTAGCGGTGTTTTAGGGTTCCGTAGTAAACAAGGAACCCTTATAGTTTCGTCATATCCGTCTGTCTGTCTGTCTGTCCGCGGTCTAGCTCCAAAACTGTTAGTACTAGAAAGTTGTAATTTGTCATGGGATATTAATCATGCCGAGAAAGTGTTAAAATAAAATTATGAAAAATGTTTTTTTTAGGGTACCTCCCCCACACGTAAAGTAGGGATGTTTTTTTTTTTTTTCTATCCCTTGGTGTGGAGGGTATCGTTGGAAAGGTCTTTCAAAAACATCGTGAGTGTGTTAAAACCATTTTTGAATTCAGAGATCCGTTTGCGAAATATTAAGCTTTAAAGTGTAAATTGTTGTTAGAGTCAAGTGTCAGCTAAATGGTTGGTTTTAGATATGTGAAAAAATTCACGACAGTAGCTTATATAACGAATTTAAAAGGAAAACTATCACAGATGAGTAGGCCGACCAACTTAAATTTGCGGTTGTAAAAACATGTTCACCCATACATTCTGTATGAAAGATTATTTTTTTTCAACTACAAAGTTAAGTTTGTTCTAGGGATAAATTCATCCCAACTACGGACCCATACATTGTGCGTGGTCCGACATGCACTTGGCCGGTTTCATAATTACTGCACTTTAAGTGTGGCTATAGGCAAATCGTGTTATGTGTTTTGGATAAGTTTTAACCACGAAAAATAACGTCTAGCTAGCTGAAGAATTTGTGTCCACTAGTCAGTGACAAAATCGAATTGAGGATAAACCTTGCAGATTATTGTAAAAAATATATTTAATATCACTAAAAACGTTAAAAAGCACTGCCGTGTTTTGATAACTTTAAGAAGTCACCGAAACTTAAATAAAGGCAACAAAGAACAGTATTTTTTTCGTGGCTACTACTTTATGTTTTTATACATAAACTTAAGGGTTTTGCCCTTAACACGATTTGCCTATAGCCGACCCTTAACACGCAGACTTGCATAAACATTTTTCATTTATCAATGCAGCGGGTCAACGATTAGAGGTTATGTAAAACAACGTGAAATGAAGCGTCAGATTGTATGTTCTAAATTTTGTCGCTCGTGGCTTTGTGTAATGTAACAACAACAATGGCGTCCGAAACAGAAATAAATAAAACGAGTGAAAATGACCCTAACGCAAGTGAAAATATCAGAGTTTTATGAAAGTCAGTCCTTTAAATACTAAATAGCCAACTAACTGCGACTAACTTGGAAGTAGTGCTCGCTCGGCTCGCGCGCGGTTGGTCACAGTTCTAACCTAACCCAAACCAATTGGTCTTGGTGCCCTAACTTAGTTACTGCGTCCAATTCGGCATTAGAAGCCACACCAAACGCTTATTGTGACTGCAGATAAGCCATTCTGCATTACGTCTAAACGTGGATAGCGGTTTTGTTAAACATTGCGCAATAATGACAATCTAGCTGAAAGTTGTTCAGCTGTTTTATATAACAGAGCTGTTTTGTAAAACAACTAGCAGTTTTGTAAGGCAGCGTATTCGACAATCCATTTACGACCTACACACGATCGCTCAGATTATATCTACCTTTGCTTACAGCATATTTACTTAGGCTAGTATAATCAGATCAACTAAGTATTTTACTTGAAGCAATGGGAACTCCCTCTCACAGAGAGGAGGCTTGAGTCCTAATTAGCAGTGAGAATATTATAGGCTAGTTATCTATATATTACATGATCGAAACTGGAGTAACAAAAATTAGAAGACAAATACTTCCGTCTGTAATTTTGTCATTAAAGAAAGTTGCGCGTGCGCACGTCAGAATAATTTTAAAAGAAATAGTAATCAGAAACAAATAGATCGTTCTTAATCTCTGATGCACATTTTAAGTCAATTATCTATTTTACAAAGAAAATATGTTATTGGTGCATGGCCACAGAGCACGGAGACGCGTTGGCGGACGCTGCAAGCGCGCCGATTTTATTAATTAAACTCTTTGCACAATAAGGACCTGCGCCCACTGTTGGCACGACACGGCAAGGGGTTTTTACGCGACGAATAAGAATACAACTTAAAAGTATGACAATAAAAATGAAATTTCAATGCCACGACAGTCCAAAGCAGAGCGCAGCTTTGTGTTTGTACATATGATGATTATCATTGAAATTTCAATTTTATTGTTATACTATTAAGCTATATTCCTATTCGTCGTATAAAAATTCCTTGCCGTGCCGTGCCGCCAGTGAACGCAGGCCCTAAAGGTAAAAAGGCAGATTTAATACCTTAGGCATTCTCTACGAGTCAACCAACGGTGGTGGAGCGATTACATGGCAGGTGCTTAGTTTGTGAGTGCATTTTATTTAATAAATACGTTTCATAATTATAAATAAAATAGATATACAAGAACATATTGTATAGGTTTATAATATATATAAATTCATAGAATTGAAGCGATTCCGGCGAAACCGTCACATTACGACTGTCACATTCATCATACAATTCACAATTTTGCATTTACACCATTCTATTGCCTCCCTCGCTATTTACTTATATTAAAAATATCAGTCTATTTCTTGCCAACGTCATAGCCAGACATGATGCTTTGCAGCGCTGTCTTGAGGAATTCATTCGGTTCCACCTCGTATTTTGCGAGATTGTGTCGGCAGCAGGGGCACTGAAGGCCGGATGATTTGAAAGCCAGCTTTATACATGCCTGAAAGAAAAAGAAGAAAGTGTTTCTATCTCAAAAGATCTACTACCTGAAACAAATATGATTTTATTTCATACTGGTGACCTGCCCTTGTTTCGCACGGTTATTACGACTTGACAGAATATAGTGATTTCTTTATTAATATGCACATAAACCAACCAGAATAAATGTCTAAATGATGGTAAAAAAACCGGATCAAAATCCGTTGCGTAGAATAGAAAATTAACGCGGTCACGGTTACGTAACGAAGTCAAAACTGTACATTATAAACTACTCAAAACAAAATAGGGCCCACCCTAAGTTAATTTAGAATTTTGTCTAAGAATCAATAATTAGGTAAGCATTTGTGAAGTAAAGCACTAAACTTTATTCTTAACATATTTATGGATCCTTAACAATATTTCGAGCATCAATTCTAGCGTTGAATTCAAGTGGGTAGACAGAAAAAAAAAACACTTGTTGCAAAAACACTGTGACTTGTGTTCTCAGTCTGATTCTAAGCGTTGACGTTACCCGTCACTTTCTGTCACAGCTTTTTTTAATTTCGGTATTAATCATGATTACTATGCCTGGTTTTCGTCGTCCTATGGACATGGAAAGCGCAGCAAGAGCTGTTGCTATGCTTCAGGAGAGGCTCTCAGAGATCTGTAGCAATACTTCTCGGTGCGTCGCGACAAGCTATTCGAAACGTGTGGGGAGACTTCCAGGAGATCGGGAGTGTAACTAAGAGGCCTGAATTAGGAATAATTTGAGCTACAACTTCCTAGAAAGACCGGTATATCAGGTTAACTGTACAACGAGAGCGTACTGTAACCGCCCGGGCCTTACAAATCTGGCTGCGGCAATCAACTGGTACTAGAGTCAGTGATCAAACCATTCGTAATCGTCTCCACGAAGATGGTCAACGTTCCCGAGTGCGAGCTGTCCGACTCAAACTGACAAGAGCCAATCGTGCAGCGCGATAAAGATACGCTCGCGAGCATTTGAACTGGGCAATGGATAACTGGCGGGCTATCCTTCAGAGATGAATGTAAGGTCAAGTTTTCCAGTGATGATAAAAGAGTCCACGTGTGGAAAAAAAAATGTGAACGTTTTACAGAATCATACATCCACGGAACAGACTGTTTTGGGGACCCAAGTGTTATGGTATGGGCGGGAATAAACTTTGTAGGTAAAACAGAGCTAGTAATTCTGGATGAGGGTACTGTAACCGCCGCCAGTTACGATGAGCGGGTAATCCAACCTCATGTCATCCCATTTTCACAAAGAGTGGTCGCTGACTTTGTTTTTTATGCATGAAAATGCTCGCAAACATACGGCCCGCGCCACACAAAAAGCACTTTCAGAGGCCGATATCACGGTTTTGCCATAGCCAACTATGAGTCCCGATCTCAACCCCATCGAGCATTTATGGGATCAATTGAAAAGAAGCCTTAAAGAAAACTAGAGCCATGTTAACAGTCAACAGGAGCTCATTAATGCGCTAAAACTCGGTTGGGAACGAATTCCGGAACAAAATGTTACCCATCTTATTGAAGTGTACCAGATTAGCTCAGAGAGGCATACAGAGCAGAGGAGGCCCCCTCGCTACTAACCATAACATTTTTCATCAAATGGTTACAGGAAAAGGGCGACAGACGAAGATTATTTTTCAAGTTAATTTAAGTTTATTTCCCTAAAAAGTGATTTGTTTGTGTAAATCGATCAAAATAAACACATTTTACCACTGGATAGGTTTAAACAATTTTTAAATCCCTACTCCAAACACATGTATCCATAAAAACCACTTAATCATTCATAGTTTTAAACAACAGCAAGAAAACTTAGTGGGCCCTATTTTCTTTTGAGTAGTTTATATTATTGAAAAATAAAATGAGGCATGGGAACAATTCTGATGACGAAAATAGTTTTTAGAATTTTTGTCCGTCTGTCTGGATGTATGTTCCTGTTTGGCGCAAAAATGACTGAATAGATTTTGTTCAAATTTTCGACGAATATTCCTTGAAGGCAGTCATCGAATAGGCTATATCATATTATTCCCCTATTTGCTAACGACTGGCTGTCTTACGACTTCCACGCGAACGATCGTCCTGCAGCCCGCGCGTTTTTCACCGCAATGTGGCCAGAATTATTAAAGGCCTTATTGCTAAATATGTAAGTCACACAAACTCTTTACCCATTCGTAATACGAATTAACATTGGCATTTAAGTTTCCAACAAGAAAACAATAATTATACAAAAAACATTGATCATTTTGTACAGACGCCAGCACATCAAGCTACCCGAAACTGTCAAATTTTCCCAATCAACTTTGAACCTTACACTTCAGCGATAAAGTTGAAAATCTATTAAATAAATTTGACAGATTGTAGTAGCCTGATGTGCTGGCGTCTGTACTTAGGAGTGGAGTACAGAAACTTACCATACAGAAGTTGTGCAAACAAGGTGTAGTCACAGGACTCACAGCTACGTCTTGACAAATGATACAGAGGAACACTTGCGCCACGTACTCTACGAATTCCTGGAAATAAAAATACATTTATTAGCAAAGGACACTACTTTGCGTGGTTATAACAATTATAATAATTTGCAACACCTGAGCTATTTACTTCGGTTTTTCCTGTATCGTGGGTGCATTAACAGACACAAATCTAGCTTGTTAAAAACATCTTTAGATCGTACAAATAAATATTATGTTCTGGTGTACTGCCTTTACTAATATATACGCTAAGTAGCGTAGACGGTGACGATTTGAAAGTTTATGGATTGTCAGTTTGATTTATATGGATGGTACATGAATCTTTTCTACTTTCACTCTGGGTCACCGCCCCCTGCAAATGCCCCTAGGCGGCGGCGACCCATAACCAAGTGGGCCGCCTGATAGCTTTTTATTTTTTTCACGAATTGGATATGAGTTTCATAGCGAAATATGTTTAGTATGACGAGTAAAATCACCCTCTTGGGGGATGCAGGTGACTAAATCGCCAACCTGTATAGAAGAAGACATAAAACCCACCTTCTTTCCCCTCGAGTCGCACACAATGAGGCACTCATCCCACAGCTTGCTGTTCACTGTATCAGCATTAATCGCTGCTCTCTCTTCTTCGCTTAAAGCGCTTTCTTCTTTCTTGCGAGGAGACTTCTTGGCAGGACTTTTAGTGAATATACTGGCTATCTTCGTCTTTGGACTGTCTGTGGCTTTGGTTTTTGTTGTAGCTGAAATGGGATTTCGATGTTAGAAGGTACATTGCTTTTAAGAACAGCCTATCACGAACTTTATTAAAAAAATCTGCTGTTCCCTACATTTATGTTCGCATAACTCGTCAAAATGTAGGTAAAAGCAGATTTTTTTTTCGCGATTTCAGTTTTGGTCCTATATTAAAAGTTTTTCATAATGATGAGTAAAGTCACGTGTTAAAGTTTGCGCCCTGATTAAAAACTAACCACTATATAAAGAGAAAAGATTATATTTTTTGTATGTTTGTATGTTACGCTTTTACTCAAAAACGGCTGAATGGATTTAGTTGACATTTGGCACATGGGTAGACCATGACCTGGGTTAGGACATTTTTTATCCAGATATTCCCACGGGATCGAGACTTATGCGGGGTGAAACCGCGGGGCGCAGCTAATCTTTAATAAATGTATGGGGAAAAACTACAGAGATACCCGTTTCAATAACTTTAGTCTGTTCATGCTAGCATGAAAAACCTCTAGAGGTTTATATAAAGGGCGGGTCTGAACAGATCTGATTCAAGGTCTACCGGGGTCCATGCCTTAGGAATCCTGAGTCCGTATATCGACGCCTTAGAGTGAAAACCTCGTAAGTGTAAAAGAAGTAACTTTTCAGGAGGAAGACAAAACTGCGTGTTGTAAATTTTTGTACGTCTTTTATGTTCGCAGTTCTGAATATAAAAGCAGGTAAAATTTCCATGTTAATTAATAAAAAAAAACTTAAAAAACTTCCTCTTGAAAAATTTCTTCTTTTACACTTACGAGGTTTTCACTCTAAGGCGTCGATATGTCAAAATACGTTTCAAAATCGAAGGCCTAGAGGCGCTTAACAGACGAATGTGTACAAATTCATTCCAAATGTATGTAACCACAGAGCAAGGAATCACCGCGCCGGCAGCGTCTAGAGAAGACAGTACAACACAATAAAATTCGTGGCGTCGGAAGTGAGCGCACTGCTTCTGACACGGACTGCCTTCAAAGCCGTCAGTTTCTACACTTCATTTGTGTCGTACTGCGAGTAAATGGTGACACACTAGGATTTTATGGAAAGTGTCGGCAATGCCGCCTCTCTAACAGCCGCCACCGAAACGTCTTCGTGCCCTGTGTATGTAAGCAATCTAATTCCTTTCCATAACGGATCGGCTGACTAGACCTTTTTATGAGTAGTTAGGTCCGAAAAGCCGAAAGCCCGATAACCAGCCGTGTTTATTTTTTTATTTAAAATAGGTACGCCAACAGCATTTTATTATACATGTACATTAAATATTAAAGTGAACAGATATGGGTTCTTATATACATGTATATACCAATTTCAGGTGTATACGACACTCACATGAAACAAAGCAATCGTGTTCCTCATTAATATTGACATTTTATTCAAAATTCAAAAGTCATTTATTCAAACTAGGCTGAGAATCAGCACTTTTCGAACGTCAAAATTACATAAGACAGTCACCCAAAAACGCCCACCCTTCACCACTTCCTAGTGCCTTTAGCTGGGAAGAAGAAGTGGCGCAACAAACTCCCCAGTAGCACAGCTGTCTGTTCACAGTATTGTGAAATTAAACTTTATGTAATATGGATTTTGCCTGAATTTTATATTTTATTAACTGGGTTATGTAAGTCAGATAAGCAGTCACCCCGTGTAAAATACTAGTATTCAAGCTGCATCCGGTTGGACTGGAAGCTGTCCCAAAAATAGCTGGACTATGCAGATGATGATGTCTTAACGATCTGCTTACCTTGTTTTGAGGTTTTTCGTTTCTTGACAGGCGGCGATGCTTCGCTCTCCGACTCCGTGGTCTGATTGCTTTCTCTCAACGCTCGCTTTTTACCCTTACCACCTTTACTATTTGCACCTTTCCCGCTTTTACTGTTCTTCTTTTGTTTTAGAGCTTTCTTTTCGGCTTCCGCTTCTAAGTAGCCGTCGGGATACTGTAAGATTGAAGATAGGTTTTAGTGGTTGCGTGCTGTCATGCACAGCTAATGTCAAAGTTTTTTCCCCCCAATAGGGAAAAAACTTTGACTCAAAATCAAGGCCTTGTCGCCGCCGTATGAGTAAGGCGTTGTTCTATTATAAGCGATCGTCGCCGCAACGACGCGTTCGGCGAACGTAATACGGGATACGACCGCTCTCGTCGTTTGTTTTAATGAAGTAGTCAAACGAACGCGACTAGTCGCGCCCGTTTCAACACCTCCATACAAGTTACTCGACGTAATCTGGACGAGTGAATTTCGTCACGCATCCCGCGCGGGATCGGCTTAGTTTGGCAAAAGCTTTACCATTGTCCAAATTATCGCGTCATCAGATAGAGCAACGGGTAAAAGTGATACCAACGACCGTTCATATCGATCCAGTATGGTGCAGGGCAACTAGATTATCATTCATCGACGAATACCATATTTATTCAACGTCGATGGAATTGCCTGTCGGGCAGGGCGGGGTGGTGGTTAATTAGTGTGTGTGAACTCTGTTCTCTCCTACCCGTCGTGCACAACTACCTGCACTCTGAAGGACTCCAATGAAGCAAACGACAGAGCTGTCCAGGTCGCTACGTACTGGTTGAGCAGAATATGAGTCATCGACATTAGAAGAAGAATTAATAAAACTAAGCTTGAGTAATACTCACAATAATAGGATACTCTTTAACGCCAGGCTCCCACGGCGCAGGGTTGGGGTCGTCTCGTCTCAATAGGTATTTCCAAACTCGGTATCCTGATAGTCCTTTCTCTGGATAGTACTTCACTACTTTGTATATGCCATCATACCTAGACAAAAAAAGTGTTCGGTTAGCTAGATAACGTGATGCGTACGTTTTACTTTCCTGTGTTAAATTATAAAAAAGACTAATGCATTTCCCTGACTGTTCTTAACTCCTGACTTACCTAATTCCTTCCTTAGGTGCGTACTTGGGGAAGTGCTTCAGCATCTTGTACGACCTCACAACACGCACCGGCTTGCCGCTCCGCCAGTCGTCGCCCGCATCCCCGCCTTCTTCATTCACGTGTTTGACTGCGCAGTTACGTGCTAACGCTCTGGGGGGGAAGGAAATTGATGTTAGATTTTAGTGTTCTTTATGCATAGTGCCTTGGATTATCGGTCAAGAATGGGTGAAATAGCACCCAACATCTCATGCAATCAATGTGCCTAGTATTTTCCGAACAATTTTGTGGGCAGCTACCAGTAGCGAAGGCTCACGTTATGGAGGAGGGAAGCCGCAGCAGCAAAAAAAAAAAAAAAGAAAAAAAAATTTAAAAAAAAAATCTCCTACCTATCCCGAACTCATAAAACAGCTACGAATATGTTTTAAAAACCCTATATTCTAAAAACAACTACAATCTATGAAAAGTAAACACGGGAACAATACATATTTATTAAATTTACGACTGCCAGTCACTCATTCATATTTATCGTAAAGGGAAACATTAAAATGTTTGAACCAACCATCGCGGCGTTTGTAATTTATAGTCACATCTGGGCGAGCACGTAATTTCAAAACTTAACCTTGAAAAGCATGTTTCTTCACAAAGTAATTGTCAAACGACTTTCTAAAACTATGAATGCCGCCATCCAATAAGATCGTACTAATTATTTTCAAATCTACTCTAAATAAGTAATTACAGCTTATTAAACTATCTACTTACCCCAATACCTAATTACAACGTACTTTATTTTCACATCCAATAAACTCAAAACACTATGTTAATCACTGTCCTATGACTACAAACAAATATTAATACTACTAGTAATGATAAACTAATGAATTCAATAAATACTGTGCGAAAAAAAAGCAAATTAATATGGTTCTAATGCGATTACGTCAAAAAGCAACCACACATTGTCATACGAATAATGAAATGTTTACGAACTCCGAACTCCTACCCAGTATTACGAAATTCAACGAAAACTACTGAATCAAATGCGTGTGCCAGAAAGAGGTGGTGCAATAGCAATAATTCCTTCTCGCTCCCGCGCGCACGTTTCTGCTACTCTGTGCCTACAATAACTCGCTACAGACCGGCTTACCCGGTTCATAGAAACCGCGGTATCACGTGACCGAAGTGACGTCATGATGACTTTATTTTTTGTAAGGAAATTGAATTTAGCATAAGCCGGACGCGCCTACGAGTTATTTTAGCGCAGTGTTTTGTTGTTGGGTTATTAAGACAATTTTTAATGTATGTAGGCGTTTTGTAATAGGTATTTTAATTTTATGGTGTATCAAATACTTATAGTTTGATTATTCAATGACGATATAGTGGTTGTGTTCCGAATTTCCAAAGGGAAGCCGGTAGGAATCGGCTTATATGGACGTTTCGCCCCTGGCAGCTACCAGTCTAACCAGATGCAGCTGACAAACTATTTATGGGCTTTTGACTGCCCGTAACGACCGTCAAAAATCTACGAATGACAGCCGGTACCACTGGCTTAACGTGCTTTCCGAGGCACGGAGGGGTCTCGATATGTAATGGATTAACACCCATCCACGTACCGACCGCAGCAAGCGTAGCTTAACCTTCGATCGACCCGTGCGGCCGATAACATTTAACCACGAGCTCCTCCCAGCATCTCATGCTCATAAAAACTTTTTAGAAAAAAAAACAACAGACTTCAAAAAAAAACAATACAAAGTGAAAAATAACTTTAATTTCGGAAGTCGGTGTCTTTGGTTTTGAATTTTCGTTCTTTGTCACCGACTTCCGAAATTAAAGTTATTTTTCACTTTGTAGTGTTTTTTTTTTAAGTCGGTTGTTTTTTTTTTGTAAAGTTTTTATTTTTCTCTTTTTAGTTGTGGTACCTACCCCACACAAATTCGAATACCACTACCTGCTATGTAAATAACAGTGACAAGAACGAAAATTCATATCATCTACATACTAAGTGGGAAAAAATACGTATAATTGAAGCTAACTCAAAAACTACCCAAGCAAAGTTAATAAATTTTATATGGGACCACCTCTGAAGTATGATCTACCAAACAAAAAAAGAATCATCAAAATCTATTCATAATTGGCGGAGTAACAGCGTAAAAAAAAAAAAAAAACAGACGAATTGAGAACCTCCTCCTTTTGGAAATCGGTTAAAAAAGAACTGTAATGCAGCCTGCCAAAGAGGTTGCGGCAGACTTGCTGCCTTTTAGAACATCAACTAGTTAGTCGGCAAAAGGGTTACGGTGGTATTTCGCTACACCAAACCACAACAACACAAGAGAACCTATCGGCAAAAAAATAGTTTCATAGGCCTCATGTCAAAAAGTCACCGTAGGGTAACTCTTTGACACACAAGCCTTCAGACTTCAAAAATCTTAAATTCATTGACTGACTGACAACAGGCTAAACTGTTGGGTCTAGAAGCATGTTTTGCACAATATTTCCTGACATACCGAAAGTGAGCACTAAGGAAAGATTTTTGAAAATTAATTTACCTAAAGGGGTTACATAGAGGCTAAAAGGTGTGCATACAAGTTCGTAATTTTTGGGAATGGAAAATCACACCGGGCACACAGCTTGTACACCCGGCTACTCATCAAGCTATACATTTCCAGTTTATGCTGATCTCGTATTGTATTAGATTTCCGTACAATGCGAGGTCAGCTTATACTGGAAATGTATAGCTTGATGTGTAGCCGTGTATACACTAAAGGGCGTCAGAGACATCGACGCGAAAACTGAGACCATGGATTCAGTACATGATTCTGAAACCCCCGGCGTTGAAACTTCGTCCCTCCACCCTGTATAAAGAGATTAGTCTATTAAAAGGAACCTACTTGTTTTCCCTTGTGAGGGTTTGGTCACAAGACTGCTCAGCGGTGCGCTTATTCCCGGAGAGGTCTCGGCCGCCGCTGCCTGTGTATGTGAACTCGTTGCCGTAGTCCACGTCGTCTTCATAGCCGCCTGAACAAGAGAACGTACTGTATGACGACATCATTAAAATTAACACTAGTTACGCAATGCATGTGAATATTATGGATTAAAAAGTACCATGTCTAAGCGAATCGAAGTACAAATTAATTTTAATTAGGTTTTTCATGTTTGTAAAGCTAGGTTTGCAATACGGCCAAAATCGGAACTAATGCCTTCATCTTTTTATTTTATTAATGTTTTTGTGATAATTTCACAAATGTTTACGCAGCCTTGTCAATGTCATTCAGGCGCTAAAAGATCTTTGTCGCACTCTAGATCAAAACATTAGACTTTCTTTTAATATATTATGCAAATGACGGGTCAACGACGTAACAAGCGAAAAAGACAATACATCCATTGACCAGCAATGAGTTTAATATTATTCCCTTAGAGCAGTGGTTCCTAAAGTTGACTGGACCGCGACCCACCTAACAAAAACTCCCAAATTCGGGACTCACCTCTTAGCTGTCATGATGAAAAAGAGGCATACTCAAATAGCCCACCCAATATTCGTTTGCGACCTCCCAGTGGGTCGCGACCCATAGTTTGGAAACCACTGCCTTAGAAGGAATCACCGACAGCGTCTAGAGACGGCAGTACCTACTAATAAAATTCGTGGCGGACAACTTCTATATCCCGGAACGTCTTCAAAGCCGAGTTTCTATACGACATTAGCGTCATAGTGCAAGTAAACGGTGATAGAGTCCGCGCCACCAATCAAGTCCGATAGACGCGGCGCTAGTGTCTATGTCATTGCATCAAATTGCATTTAAAAAAATGTAGTTCCACAATTTTCCGCCGGACATCAGTGGTGGAGCGGACTTTACGTTTGGTTTGTATGGAAAGTGTTGACAATACCGCCTCTAGCAGCGGCCGCCGAGGCGTCATTTTCATAAGTTGATTGAAGACATTTCTTACCTGACAACACAATGCTGTACGCGCCTTCTACGTCACGTCCGTGTATTCCAGACACAGGCGGTCGGTGGACTCCCGTTTCTGATAACTGGAATCAAAGAAAATAATCTCTAAATACATGTAGCTTAATACTTTTAAAATACTTAACAGATTTTAATGCATTTGATGCCATTCAACAGTAACCAGGTACAAACTCAAACCACCAATGAGATCAATGGCGGTCCTTACGGATTAGGCGCACAATGCCACATTCGCAAAATGACATTTTGAAATTTCGTAAAATGTCACATTCTCAAATTGTCATATTCCGAAAACGCCACATCGCAGAATGTCACATTAGCAAAATGCCATTTTCGCAAAATGTAATTTTCGCAAAATGCCTTATCGCAAAATACCATTTTCGCACAATGTCAAATAATCAAAATATCTAAATATCACTTGGGACATAGTCAATTTTTTATATATTTAGACGTTAAATGTTTTTATGAATAACGCCACCTAGCTATAACTTTAAGAAAGACTTGATTAAGCAAATCGTATAATCAATGCTGCAAATCAATTAACCCTAAAGGTACACCGACAATAGATGGCGCATGCGGAAAAATACTTTGAATCATAATTCTAATTATTCTTCTGACATTAATTATATGTGTATTACATTTGCATCTAATCATTATTAATATTTAAATTGTTAAAAAAAAAAATATTAAAAATGAGCGAAGGTGGGTACTTCCAATAAAAAAAATATCAGTTTACTCACAAGGAAAATAAAATCACTGTAATGACAATTAGACTATTTGTTATTCTATTTGTTTTGACTTATGCTGTTTAATAATTATTTACGATTAAAAATAACCGTTTGTCATTAGCAGAATTTCTGTGCAGTTATTTTTCTACAATTATATAAATAGCCATTTTATAGGTTAAAACATAATTATATTACAATTATAATTACCATCAAACAGCGGACCCTGTGCAACTAAATAGTTGATGAATCCTTACAATTTTACAAAAAATTAAGCTTTTTTGAAAAAAGTTAAAATTTTTTGTTAATTATGTTTATGATTCTCAGCGACATATATATTATTTCAGTTTACATTTTTAATTTATTTTATTTTAAAATAAATGAAAATGAATAAATGATGTGATTAAATACGTAATTAAATTAGTTTTATTTTTTATTCATAAATCATCGGCTCAGAAGTCCGTAAGTGGCTTTAACTTTTAAGAATGTGTCATTTTGAGAATGTGTCATTTTGAGAAATGACATTTTGCGAATGTGTCATTTTGCTAATGTGGCATTTTGCTAATGTGGCATATTGAGAAATGACATTTTGCGAATGTGTCATTTTGCTAATGTGGCATATTGAGAAATGACATTTTGCGAATGTGTCATTTTGCGTCAATATGTCATTTTGCGAATGTGGCATTGTGCGCCTAATCCGTCCGTACACGTCACTTTAGAGGTATGAGGAAAAGGGTGTAAAGTTCACTCATCCTCTATAAAAAAGAGAGGATCCTCCCACCAGACTGGTTTCTGTCTGGTAGGCAACTGCCCGACGATTGATGTTGGGAAGTTATATATAAGTTGATCAGGAGGTAAACTCTACTTGCGCGATGTAGGATTTGTGTGACGTCACGTCTTTGATGCGTAGTTCGCAAGTGGCATAGTAGATGCCGCCACACAACCAATCCAATTTTTGTCTGTGCTAAATAAATGTATTTTCTTTCTTTATTTTTCTTTCAATCAAAAACTGGTTAATAACGCGTAGATAAGTGAGTCGCGTCGTATACAGACTGCCATTGAAATACTAGAGCTGTGACATTCTGGCTACTCATTTGTGATTTCAGTTTCTAACTTGTTACTTTTGAGTAACGTTGTGGACGACGGGCCTAAGAGTTTCTTCCGGGTGACAAAATAATATTACCTGTATCCTAAATCTCCAGCACATGCCTACTTCAATGCCGGGGATCGGACCGAAGTGATTCGGCGGCATTGTACATGTCTTCGTCTTCCCTGCAAAGTGGAAGAGTTCATTATACTTATGCAATCATTAATAAGATGAACTAACTATTATAAACAAAACGTCACGCCTGTACTTTTGGCGAAGGTGAATATTTCACCTTCATTTTAAAATGTAATACGGAGCGAGGCTTTTGCCCTGCCCTTAATCAGACTCAAGTCTAGATACAAGGCTGTAGACATTTCTTATGGAAGGATCATATAAATCTTTGTCTGACTTGGCATTAAACCTGGCTTAGCAAAAGGACAATGTGTCACTGGATATTATCACCACCTCTTTTTCTGACGCTCAGCAGTGTTATTGTGTTTCAGGTAGAAAAGTATGGGTGCCTGTAATTTTACCCGCAAATTATATTTGAATTTGATATCATAGATTGGTATGGTAACCCATTAGCAGTCCCATTGAGATGATAAAAGTGGTTACAAGCAATGATTTACCATCTCGATCAGGTCGACCTGATAACCCACCTTTTATTTATAATTTACAAAAAAACATGCATGCAAAACTAACACTTTTTTGAAGTGAAATTTTTTTTAGGCGCTTTGGGCATTTTTGAGATGGGAAAAACAATTGAACTCGCGACAATTTTACCGTTACCGACACCTCATTAAAAGTATTTCCTGCACAATAAAATTGTTCTGTCGGCACTCCCGGAGTACCACTGTTTTTTTTTTTTCTAGCCGTCACTGTCCCTCATCCGCAAAAACAAAATTCGCAATCATAGCATATCCAAAGCCACTTTTACTATAAATAGGTACGCATTCGCCATTCGGTACCGAATTGAATTAACATAACTTAAAAATAAACATCACGCCTTTCCCGGAAGTGGTATGCAGAGCTTGACTTATAGCACAGCTACATTCGGCCAGTTATGTTAAGTCCCATGTAATAGGGGGCCCAGCCTACTGCCATAGCATAAGCAGCATAATCAGCCAATAATGTTCTCACTGCTGGGACACAGGCCTCCTCTATGTGAGAGGGAGTGGGTCATAATCCACCATGCGGGCCTAGTGCGGGTTGCTGTATGTCACATGTCTTAGAATTGTTGGTCCTAAGACATGCTGGTTTCCTTCACCGTTGCCATTGACCGGGCACAAATCCAGACCACGGGCCACTACTGAGTAGCCCGTGGTCTGCGATTTTCCATATGCAATTTCTACTGAGAAATTCCAGCGAAATCACTACAATATTTTGTACGAACCCTTACGGTCTCTAGACCAACAAGGCAGAAAGAAGAAATTCTCGAATATTGACTACCTACTAACAAAGTTACATTGTTGTCATCATTATTAATTCTACAGTACACACACTTTAAAGTAAATGTATAGTTAGCAGTCAGGCCACAGCACAATTATTTTAATTACTAAGATAACAATGGCACTGGCATATATTTGCGCAAACATCCTTGTATTATAATTTAACCGTATTGACTTTATGTATACTGTTAGTATAGCCTGTTCCATGAAGAAATGAAGTTTATACCCTTATTAGAAAACAATGTTTAACGATAGCCTTAGTTTAAGTTTATCTTTTACGACGCTTAAACAATACCTACTATAACTTTGTATTTACACGCAAAAGCATATGGATGAGTTGTATTACCTAATAGCCATGTAAATATAAAAGCGACTTTATACGACAGAGTCTTGGGACATCATGTTAATGTAGTCGTAAGTAACATTGTTCATGAGACAATCCAAATGTCTAAGATTGGCAATCCAACGGAAAGTGCAGATTGCTAGCTAGTTTGCCACCCTTCTACATAAAATAAACATTGATTGTTGTTTTAAGATCACATGTAATATAGCGAGGAAATTATTCGCATTGCAGGAACAATTTGAAAGCACAACAACATGATAAGTTCTAAGTGAATGTCAATTCATAGAACCGGTGTTTCACAGCAACCCAACATTTTCCCCCAAATTAAGAATTTCGTCATCATTATGAAAAACCCTCAACAGCTCAGCTCGCTGGCTACATGCCAGGAAAGATATCTTTTGATCATCATTATCATCTTTTTTGCCTTTTCTCAACTATGTCAGGGTTGGCTTCCAGTCTAACCGGATGCAGGTGAATATCAGTAATTTTAGCTGTGAAAAATATCTTATTACTTAACTTATGATTAATTTCAGAGATTACCTTCGACAACAAAACAAACTCTTTCTCTTTGTTATAACAGTGAAGAATGTGAAGATAGATAATGCACAAACACCCATAATATAGTATGATTTACTCGCTGAAGTCAATAATTAACGCAGCCAATCAATTCGTCAAATTACCATATAAAGCAACAAAAAAAACCACTCACCAGCCACTAAAACTTGAAAAATAAAAACTACGCAAGCAAGGTTGAGAAAATAGACCACCGCACAGGCGTATTTCACCAAATGAAAAGGAATCACGTAAATCGTTCCAGTAATCATGGAGAAATCGGTGTAGGTACATAAATTAAAAAGAAAACTCGCACAAAAAAATGAAAAAATGTAAAGTATTGCACATAACGTTACTAACCAACACAAGCCATCCCTCGTCCCCAGTCCCGCTTAGTCTTAGAAATCTTTTTAGTCTGCTTAGCCGCTCCGGGTGCGATGACGTCATTGGGGTCTCGCTTGCACGAGGGGCAGTACCAGTCTTCTTCTGGCAGCTCTGTGAGCGGCGGGTCCAGGCAAATCATGTGATAGCCATTGTTACATTCGTCGCACAGTACTATCTACAAGAAAAATAGTGGTTCGTGTACTAGCTTCAACTTTCTGATTAACTGAACAACTCCTTGACAGATAAAAAAAAGCCTGTTCAATGAAACCATTGAAATAAATGCTTTGAGTCTAAGTTTGTAATGTTTGCTGTTAGATAAGTGAATAGGCTTTGTAATGTGTAACCTATTTGAGCAGAGAGATATATGCAGTAAGTGTGACCCACAAGTGTGCCTTCAAAATATTCAAGAAAAAAATAAATTTTTCATTTGTATTGTAATTCAAATCATAGGTAAAGATTACTTTGCATTTGACAATTTTGATATTTCAAAAAACAAATCAATTGTTTACTAACTTTAATTTATTCTCTTATTTTATTAAAATGGACTACTGCACTTCCCTATGTGTTTTTAGTTCGAGCATATGGCACTCTTGGGTTACAGCTGAAAATCAGCGTCAGGTGGTAATACCTTGTCATTTGACATTATGCTGAGCTGAAGAACTTTTGGCATTTTAAGCATTGTTTTCCTTCTGCTTTCATAGTTTTAAGGTGTTTTTTATTCTAATGCGAATAAACGCATTTTTCTTCCTTTCTAATTAGATTATGAGCAATATTTTGAGAATAGCAAAACTAGGATAACTTACTTTCTCTGGGAACTCCTTCCCTGAGCACAGGTAACAACCGCAGTCTTTGCACAGAGTTTCTTCATCATCACGACACGTCAAACAGTTCAGTGGTACAGATCCTAAAAGTATACAAAAATAAATGTTACTAGTTATAGGAGATCAAAACAGTTCTGTGATTGGTTGTGATATGAACTCCCTAAATGACTGCGTAAAGGGCGCGCTGTTGGATTTTTAATGCTCGGCTCAGCGCCGAAAGTTGTATATCCCACAGCGCGCTTTGATTTAGGCATTCGTTTAGGTGTCGCCTAGCGATAGAGAAAACGGGCATGAGTGTTGTATTATAAAAAAAGTGTTGTATTATAAAAAAAGTGTTGTATTATAAAAAAAGTGTTGTATTATAAAAAAGTGTTGTATTATAAAAAAAGTGATGTATTATAAATTATGTTGAATTATTTTTGTTAATAGTGATCTGCCTCTGCTTCGCACGGTTTGACAAAACATCGAGATTGCTTAATGATGCTGATTGCTGATTATTTAATATTATTAATTACACACAAACCTTTTTGAATAAATTCCCTAAATGACACGAAAAGAGACTTTATAATATGTATAGATAAAGATATTGCATGTACTTACAAGTTAATACTAATCTGTATTTGAAACTTACTTGTCTCTGGGGGTGTGACCATCATCTTCTTGTACTCCTCAGTCCTTTGCGCCAACGGCACCACCTCCTCAATGGCGTATATCTTGTCATGCACCCTCACTTTGGTGTCATTCTGTGGCACGGCGTCACGGCCCAGGTAAAGGGTTCCTATCAACTCGTATATAATTCGCAATTTCTTAATCTCTGCCACTTTGAAGTCATACCTGTGGGTAGAACAGTTACAATGCCATCATAATGTTTCACCATAGTTTTCTTTTTTGAGTTATTGGCATCTACCAGTAGAAAACCATAAAAGTTGTCCTACAAGATACTGTACTGCAGTGGCGGATTTGCAGTCTTGACCGCCCGCCCTAGGCCCCAGGCCATAAGTATCAGCCGCTCCTTTCTCAGCACCCATCATTATAGACTACATAATGAATTTACTTTATTGCCAACTTTATCGAAATGGGTTCAGAAATTTAGTTAACATGTATAATAAACTGCTGGTTGGTTTATAATATTTTCCGAGGTTTCTGGGTTAAATGGTTTTAAGTTATTATTGTTAAACGATGTGGTGCAATGCTGCCCGCCATAATGTGCGCGAACGTTTAGAATATGTAGGTACTTTGAGTTATTTCTTCTTATCACCAGTGAATTTTTTGTCACGATTGGCCGCCCCTAATATCTGGCCGCCCTAGGCCCGGGCCTACTGGACCTTAGGGCAAATCCGCCACTGCTGTACTGTATACTAAATTGGCTGTAAATTCTTGTTCTGGATGTAAATGAGTTTATATTTTATTTTAGCAAAGTCAACCATGATACAGAAAATAACTTTTTCCAATAAAAAGCAACAGGCTTCTAAAAAATTAATTTCAATCAACTTTAAAGTCGGAAGTCAGTGGCAAAAAACGGAAATTCAAAACCAAAGACACCAACTTCCAAAATTTATTCTTTTATTTTTCACTTTTTAGTTGTAATTCGAATCCCACTACCTGCTATGTAAATAACAGTGACAGGAAGTTAGCATATCATCCACATACTAAGTGGGAAAAAATACGTATTATTGAAGCAATTTAACTCAAAAACTACCCAAGCAAAGTTAATAAAATTTATATGGGATATAAATGTGAAATTTATACCTCTGAAGTATGACCTACCTACAAACGGATATAGATAGTGCAATCCACGAAGACGCGCCCCACTCCGCTCCGCTCCGTACTAAAGTACAGCTTACAGTACAGTAATCGCGGAGTGGGGCGCGTCTTCGTGGATTGCACTATCTGTACAAAACATATAGCCGAATTGGGAACTTCCTCCTTTTGAATGTCGGTTAAAAAAAGAAGTGAAAACTTAAAACTGGTATTAGCGTCATCTATATTCTATAGCACTACGGCGCGAGCATGTCGGTGATGTGAAATTGCGAATCCATAAGTTTAACCACTATCAAAAATCGCCCAACACGCCTAAAGAAATTTTCACTTCAGAAATTGGTGTAGGGTTGTATCTAATTATTAAAATTGTTTCTTTTTTAACTTACCAGTATCCCCTTTCCAAAGGTTCATCAGTGTTGTGGTTGAGCATCACCACCTGTCCCACTTTAAGGTCTTTGATGTCTATTACCGTCCTTGCTCTAGGCCTTATTTCTTTTAGTTTACAATACATATTTGAATCTTCTTCACTGTAAATAATTTAAAACGTTTTGTAAAGGAATATTGCTATAAAAAAAGTATTAATGGCTCTGACTTCCTCTACTAACACAGCTACAAGTAATATTGTTGATTAATTAATATGTGTATTCTACTCGCACAACTAGGCGAGGATGATTTGAAAAACATGGGAAAGAACAGGGAGTATTGGAAGGGGCTGGCGGAAGCCTTTGGCAAAGGGCACACAGACTCAGAACTGATATAAAACGTGTTTTGTACTAAGACTATCACTCTTCAAATAAGGCAATAAATAAATATTCTACTCACTCAGTCTCCAGTTGTACTTTATAAAGCAAAAGTGTATCTAAGTCCTTGGGTTCCTCAGTTTTACTAACATCCTTGTCACTTGGTTTCTTCCGTACTGCTTTAGGTGATTTAATAAAATACCTCGCAATGCCTTTGCTTCTGGTCTTTGTCAAACTGTCTCCGTTTGCCTTCTCACTTGGTGGTTTGTTCTCCACATCATTCTCTTTATCAAAACTCTGGTCATTGCTGTCAGAATGTGAACGTTCTTCTGTGTCATTTGTTGAAATGTCTTTTTGATCCGGTATATATGGAATGTTGGGATCGTAGACTATTCTAGTTATTTTTGCTTCTAACCATGAACCTAGTTCACGGTCTCGCATATCTATTAAGTCACCTAATGTATACAATGTGCTTTCAGCATCTGTTAAAATTAACTCGAAATCAATTAAAAAAGTTAGGTTGGCTATACTCCTAGAGTGAGTTGTTCACTAAATGAAGGTTATTTCTCTTTGCCATAGACAATTTAAATTCAAACATACCTTTATACTCTACATTCTTCTCAGTCGACACCTGTGCCTCTTGTTTGGTATCTTCAGTCTTAGAGTCAGTCTTCACCTTGGGACTGTCTTCGGGCTGTGTCCGCACCATGAGCTGGATAACGTCATTGAGTTTGATGTTGTAGTCGTGGAATGTGTAGCCATTTTCCAGCTGAAATAAATATTACATTCATTGTTATACTTTGAACATGTTATGTAATTTAAATGACTTACAAATTGTAAGTTAATGATAAAGTTTTCTAACTGGATTTTACCCTTTTTGGTTTCTAATTTATAATTAAGTATCTCTCTCACTGAATTGTGGGTGAATAAAATCTTTATTACCAAAGAAAATTAGGAAGTTAAATATAGAATTTCTCTCCCATAGAAAATCCTAGGTACAGCATACCTTTTTCACATTCATATAGTAGGTAATTAGTCTTACTTATAACAATAGATCATGATGGAAAACTAGATACAGTAAAAAATTAACATAATACTTTATAACTACAATTCACAAAAGAAGCCAGAGGTTAGATCTAGATAGATAGATATGATAAAATTTATTAACCCTACATTACTACTCATGTTGCGACGTACAAAGAAACTACTCATACACCCGCGAAGCGCATCATATTGACTAATGATTTTATTCAAAACCTATAAGTATGATTGATATGTTTTGACTGTTTATATAATTGTGTATATTACTAAAAAGAGAAAAACACAATTTCAAATAATATATTATATATTTTTATTATAAAATCTTTAATCAAATAAATCTTAGGAATAAATGTTAGGAACTTAGGCAATTAAACAGTCTTATCATTAAAAATAAAAACAACTTAAAGTTTTCTCTTAAAAATAGTAAATTATGAAGTAATTAACTAAAATAAAAACTAACAAAGTAACAAAAAAATATTTTTGATGCATTCGATACGTACATGATTAATAGTGCAAAACATACATACAAGCTACTCATACGTCTGTGGAGCACCAAGGGTAGTAATATCAAAAAAACTAGCTCACTTACTGTAACGCAACCACCGTCCTGCGACACGTACTGGAGATGACTGAGATGTCTTTGAACATGAATGCCATACGCGCAAAGGATAAAAAGAGAGAGCAATATATCAAAAACGCGGGCGCCTCTGCGACATAGAGTAGTAATCTAGGGTTAAGTACTATAGAAGAAATGCATATCTGTGCAGTGTAAGGACTATTCTTGCTTGCAGCACTCGACCGCTATAGTAACGCTTACCTATGAAAAAAAAGGGTTGGGTGCACGGGACTTTGTTTTCAAATTGGTTAGTTATGTGTTACCCTGATGGTACATTGTTCACCATAAAAATTATCAATATAAATGTAGAACATGAACATGACTGTTTATAAGGATTATTTTAAACTTAACATTTGTAACTTGTACCTACTTTCTGTGAAAATAAAGAACTATTCTGTTCTAGAAATTTAACAAGGGGTGACACATATGGTTTCATGCATTGTCTAATAATTTAGGAAGTGAGTAAATGTGTCCCACGCGACATGTAACCCCGTCAGTCTATCATTCTTAAAATCTTTGCGTCAATGACATAGGAAGGTAATTAACAGCAGCTGAATGGATAGTAGAAATTGGCAGTCTTTCATCTTAGAATTTACATCCATGTGGCTCTTGCCATGTGTATGATGGTGTAGAAGTTCATACAATCAAGTTTCATGCTAAAAGTTAAATCATGTCGTTATTAGCACTTTGCATCGCGGCATTTTTAACGGTCGCAATGTACTGTGACGTCACGTCTGGCTTACGTGAATAAACACTGAATTGAACGTGATAACACCTGCCTAAAATATGACCTCGTTACTTGTGTACTCACGGTAGGCCTACAGACACAATTTAGGACAGATTTTAGATACAAATTAGATAGTAATACTTACCAGCTTCCCGCCGTAGAATAATCTCTGTAATTTCGGTTGAACATCAAACTTCTCCTTTATAATTCGCCGAAACTGATCTATCTTTGTCAATTTAGACTCGACCACTACGACGGTATCTGGTTTACCAAATATACGTATCCGCACGTGCATTTTGTTTAATTGAATAATTTATAACGATGTTTCATGAGTAACAGGTATTCATCGCTATTACGACCGTGTGTGACAAAAAATTGAAATGACATGACATAACGGATAAAATGGCGCGAAACTTACGCTGTCAGTGTCAATTAGTGTCAAATCTCAATAAACCGTAAAAAAATGGAAATAGTAAGTACAGTGAATATCAATCAAAGCATCGGTTGGGGTCGGCGCAACACGTTTTGTTTTTCCACTCTCCCCTGTCAACCGTCACACTATCATTCGCTCCCTTCTCTTTCATAACATTCCTCCTGTGCATTCCTCACATAATGGCGTGTTCGATATTGCTTCTAAAAATACTTTATTTGTACAGTCAAGGAATGAAAATGTTAACACCTTTACGTAAATTTTACTTGCACCTTTAATTAATATTTTTCCGCTGAAATTAACACAGTGTTGAAAAAAATTTGAAACAATTACAGCTTCACATTTTCGCTCCTATATATGTACATAGGTATTATTTATGTTTGATTTTGTGTCGGTGTCTTTACTGCTCGGGCCACACCAACGGGAAACGCCGTTAATTGTCGCGATGATGGACGTCGGAATATAGTCTATCATCGCGATAATCAACGGCGTTTCCCGTTGGTGTGGCCCCGGCATACAATTGGGATGCTGCGGCCACATTGTCGCGATAAGACGAACTACACTTCGCGCGATCTCTGTCGCACACCGCTCGGCCTCTCGCTGTATGTACAACAGAGAGAACGCGAAGTGTAATTCGCTTTATCGCGACAATATAGCCATAGTATTAATGTTAAACAACCGTGGATGTCTCAATAAGCAATGTCACCTAAACTACCAGTTATTAATTTTACACTTCCTGGTGAACATTATACAAATCGGAGTAAGAGTCAGGGTCTTATGCAATATTAAAGTAAGCATAGGTACCTACTTCAGAGGTAAAAACCTTTAATTGACTTATAAAACAAAAAGCTATAAACTGTGCCATTTATTTTAACAAGCCCAAATAGGTTTTTTATTTCGTTAGGTCGGTATTTTCATTTGTAATAAAACGTCGACCATGTCAGCCGTTTGGTTTCTTTTAACTGTCTTAGCAATATTTTTCAAGAATGCAAACGCAAAGCTGGCTTCTTTGGTAAAGTTATTATATTCATGAAAAACATCTGCAATAAATGCTTGAACGGTTTTATTTTATTAATAATTTAACTACTGTTTTAGCATCCAGTTCTTGTGGCCCGTTCATCCCTGGATTGGATGCCAAGCAGAGTAAATTCTCTTTATTCCGATGTTGGAGCCTGGAGTGGAAAATTTGTACGTTTGAGCTACTAACACTTATTACTCGATTTATGTAAATAAATATTGAAATTATAGAACTGACTAACTGATAACTGACTTTTCAGAGACCAGTGATGGACGAAATAGAATCTGACGAGGCTTTGAGATTCTACCAATTTCTAAATTACTTGGATGGATCGAGTTTTGGAACAGGTGGATAGATTTCGAAGTAAATCATTCTAAAATTATTGTTCGAATCAAAGAATAATAGAAAGTTTTCTGATTGTCAGGTCCCATTGATGAATTTGTAGATGCGATGTACAGATTAGCCAATTACATGAAACAACAGAACAGTAGGGAAACACAAGCACGTGGAATGCGTGAACTTGAAGCAATAAATGGTGAAAAAGGTAATATCGTCCCCGAATTCTTAAGTACTTGGCAATATTCAGAGAGTAATCACGATGTACAGACGCCAGCACATCAAGCTACCCGAAACTGTCAAATTTTCCCAATCAACTTTGAACCTTACTTTTCAGCGATAAAGTTGAAAATCTATTAAATAAATTTGACAGATTGTAGTAGCTTGATGTGCTGGCGTCTGTACATAATAAGCGCAGACTTATTACAGCTCAGTGCGTTTAGGTCGGAAACGAGCAAATACCCTATGACAATTTATGTAAATTTTAGGAAACAGTATCAAGACCGTGTTGGAGATTAGTACATTAATCATGAGAAAAAAGCGCAAGTTCTTTTGCACTGGAGAAGTAAAAGAGCCGATTGTTAACAACAAAATTATTTGCAAGGTAAAGTTTGTGATGTTTATAAAGTACATACCTAAGATAAGTGAAATGTTATTAATAGGTATAGTTAATCAGACTCCGCTGTTTAATTAGGACAGGATACTACTTCCTATTGCTGGTGCTTCCTGCAGGGACGCTATAATGTATTGGCACCCAGACTTAACGGAAGAACATTATTGTGTTGGCGCACTTGAAGCCAAAAGTGCCGTTCACATTATGGATGTTGAGGGTAAGTTTTATTGTTAAATAATTGGTTGACTTAAATATTTATTCTAATGTTTTTGTTCATAATTTATTTTGTTCGTAGGTGATATGTTTTGCAAAGGAGACGACTATTCGAAGCGAGAGTTTCTTCTAGCTTGTGATTTTTATGAAGACCAAGAGGCTCCAGTTGCCGATTTACTTCAGTACTATCCCGATCCCGATCCTGAAATTACTCCAAAATTGTTCTAATCGTTACTATTGAAATAAAATTATTGTTTTGAATCTCTCAACTATTGTCTGTTCATTTTTTTCCAATGACCTGTCGAATGTAGATACCCGGATGCATTCGATTTTGTTACTTGGTAGCTGCAATGACTACCAAGAGCACGATATGGTTAATTTAAATAAAAACTAAAACCCAACTACGACAAAAAAGTCAACTAAAAAGGTATAAACAAGACATCACAGACAGACAGACTAATTAAAAATCTGAAGTCACACATAATCTATTCGATTTATGTCCTAATACGTGTGACATTTATGTGACATCACATAGCCTATAACCAGCGGACGATAAAGGCCGCATTCCGAGTTACGCTAAAAGTGATGATATCGCGAGTCCGGCCAAATTTTATAGTCACAATTATTACTCAATAGCCCTTATATTTTGTGACTATTAAATTTGGTCGGATTCGCGATATTATCACTTTTAGCGTAACTTGGAATGGAGGGCAAGATGCTTTCAACGATACCTCATTTGTCAAATTTTGATCAGTAGTTTAGAAGTTATGAGGTAACAGATAGAGAACATACATACATACCGGTCAATATCATAACCCTCCTTTTTGCTTCACCGTAGTTGGGTAAAACTACGGGTAGCGTATTGTATAAATTCTGACCATGCTAAGTGTGCAATGGAATAAATGGGCAACCAGTGTGCAGTGGCAACCAAAAATCAGTCAGATGTGTCAGTTTCGGGATTGTAATTAGAACTAATGATTTTGATATTTTACATTTTGATTTTTGCATAATATACTATGTCTACTAGACTATGTCGTAAAGTACGCGTCAAACTTTATGGTGGATCTGAAGTGCGCTACTCACCGCGCAGTACTCTACCCCTCACCCCCGCTGACACGTGAATTTGAGTCTGCGCAGCGACTCGCCTCATGTTCCGAGCCGCAATAAAGTTTGCATCGGGCTTTACCTATGCTCTACCTCCATACGATGACAAAAATGTATCAAATCCACACTGCATCGTGCTAAAGTGACTATTCTTTACCAGGAACAAATCAGATTAACAAAATGACCTATCAAAAACAAAAAGACAAACAAAGTATCAAATTCTTTTTTCGCAGGACAGGATGGTGTTGCCGTCTATAGATTTTCTAATTCCACCGTTTTTTAGGGTTCCTTACTACAAAGGATAAAACGGGACCCTATTACTAAGAATCCGCTGTCCGTCCGTCTGTCTGTCTGTCCGTCTATCACCAAGCTGTATCTCATGAACCGTGATAGTTAGACAGTTGAAATTTTCACAGAAGATGTATTTTTGTTGCCGCTATAACAAAAAATACAAAAAAGAACAGAATAAAATAAATATTTAAGGGGGCTCCCATACAACAGACATGATTTTTTTGCTGTTTTTATAGATAATAGTACGGAACCCTTCGTGCGCGTGTCCGACTTCCACTTGATCGGTTTTTTTACTATTGCAGACTGCAGACACAGGTTGACAGACAGGTTGACACTACCATTCTGATTAATACATGTATCTTTTATTAGTTTTTTTTATCAAATTCTTAAATCGTCGATTTCCCTGACTGTACATCTCTGCACGTTTGTGTATGACCGGCAATAAAGATACTTTATACACTAAAAACATGATAACGTCAAGTCAGTGTATGTAATCGATTGAGTGAATACTCGACTAAAACACTAAGTCAGTCTTTTTAGTATTGATTGGTGAAAATATGAAAAGTAAATTTTATCTGTACATTTTATGAAAATGAGCGGCACAACGAGGTAGCGCGAAAATTGTCGCAAAATCGCTCCGCGCCGTAAGTCGGCCGCATGTGTGTGTAATACGGGAGAGATTGCGGGCGCCGCCGTTGCCAATTATTTCCAAGTCAGCGTTATTTTTTGTTCAAACGTAAATATTATCATCATGTCAATGGAGTAATAGATAATACAGTTTGTTGTGGCGATTTCTAACGAGGATTTTAATTGACTGTTATTTAGAAATGTGAAATGTTAATGGTATCAGCTTAGTTAGGTTAGCTATGTCTAGGACTGGCTAAAACTGCATGTCGTAAGAGAAGAGCATTTTACAGATTACACTCGCTGAATAAAATTGCAAAAATGAGTGATGAAAAAGTGAAGATGCGAAAGCAGCTTGGGCTGCTCGAAGGGGTAGCTATTATTTTAGGGATAATATTCGGCAGTGGTATTTTTATATCGCCCCAGGAGGTTTTACAAAAAACTGGGTCAGTATGGGGCGCACTTTCGGTTTGGGCCGTGTGTGGAGTCCTAGCGACGCTCGGGGCTATGTCCTATGCAGAATTGGGTAAGTCTAAAGTACCCGTTTGTTTTTACTTTTTATTAATACGCTGCAAATGCTTTCCCAAATATGCGTCGCAATAATTTACGTTATTATATCTATCATCTAGTATTTCTAATATAAAAAGTCGGTGATAAAAATACATCTAAGCTGGGTAAATAAAGAATTGATTTATTTGTTGAATGTCAAAGAGGGCAATATAGAAAAGTAACAAAAAATCGTAGTTAAAAACAGTTGATCTTCGAAGGTTTAGATTAATTTGTTTATAGGTTTAAAGTTTCTGTATAAATGCACTATCTACCAGAAAATTTCAAAAATGGCACATACTTCCTGTGATATTACCAGGAGAGTACCTGGTTAACTAATGAACCATGTGATTCAATCTAAATCACTGTTATTATTGTTTTTAATTGACTGTAATAATTATTGAAGATAGAATTTTATTGGGTGTATTTCTCTTTGTTTATTTAAAATATGTATGTTCTATACATATTTTTGGCTTGGAAGTAAGAACAGGAGAGAATAGTCTAGCCTCTGTTTGTTCTTATTCTTTTTATAATTATTAATCTTTGCCAAAAACCAAGTATAGTCTATGACAATAGATTAATAAATCTGTTTAAAAAAAAAATAACTGTTGGTTGTCTGTTTTGTAAAAAAACATTATTTTAAATTTATTTAATAAAAAAAAGAAAGGAAGAAAAGTTGTTAAACAAATCATATAATGTGTAATGTACAAAAATAAAAAGTAAGTAATTAATATTAATGTGGAAAATGTCATTATTTTACTTTGCACTATATGTATGTGTGAAGTTTTAGTTATAAATTTTACTGTTTACTTACGGTACTCACAAAATAGGTAGGCACCATTTCCTTAAGCCCGTTTTTCCTTCACTAAGTAAGTGACACATAAATAAATCCCAAAATAAAAGTGCACTGTTGGATTATCAACGCTAGGCTCAGCGTTGAGAGTTGAAAATCCAACAATGCACTTTTAATTCGGGATTAATTTAAGTATCACTTAGTTTTTGATGAATGGTGGTCCCCTAGGGAGGGGAAGAGAAAGAAAGGGAAACCTTTGAAAAGATGGCAGGGTGAGGACGTAGTGAAAGACGGACTAAACAGGCAAGGAACAGGGAGAATTGGAAGGGGATGAAGAAGGCCTTTGCCAAAGGGCACACAGAGTCTCAGAACTACGATAAAACGTTTTTGTAACAACTGTAACTCTAAATAAAGGCTATAAATAAATAAAATATATCGGTGACAAGGGGCATTAGTGTCCTAAACAGCAACAATACAGGAGAATTCTTGAAATAGATAACAGTTTTGTATATAATATGCTGTTTCATTAAATTAGATTTATAAAAGCTATGTGCCCAATGAGATTTCCCATGGGCAATCAGGCACTTTCCCACAAACTTTTATACCTAAAATAAGGAATGAATCTTCAAAAATCCTTTTTTAGTACTGATGTTCATTCGTTATATACATTTATGGTAGCGTCGTGCATAATTTAATGCTTCTAGACCCGGTGGTTAAGGCTGTGCATGGTCTGCCAGTGAATGAGTTTAAGATGTTTATGATGTATTTTTATAAGACTGCCTCGTTGGTCTAGTGGTCATAAGCACTACTGCTGAGCATGAGATCCTTGGTTCGATTCCTGGGTAGGGCAAAATGTTATTGGGATTTTCCATCTGAAACGGTTGATGGCAATAGACTCGCCCCCTATTACATGGGACTTAACTGGCGAAATGTGGGTGTACTATATATAGGTAGACCTATGCCTAACCACTCGGGGAAACAAGGCGTGATGTTATGTCATGTTATTTTTATAAGGCTCGTGTTAGACCACTATTTAATTTGTCTGGTTGCCAATAATGCATGCTAAACAAAATAAAGTTCTAAAGCCCACAGATTTTTGCTAAACTCGATAATTATTTAATTTGTTGCATTGGTTTGGACATTTTATCATTATACAAAAATTACTCAATTTAGATTCATTTATTTGCAAAATCATGTGTAGATAATATACATGGTATGATGCTTATTATAGGTGTTACAAAGTATTTTTTGGCTCAACATGTTTGACCATGGCTGGTGGCCTAATTTGTATTAGGTCGAAAAACAATAAGATTTCAAAATAATAAATACAAAGAACTAGTTAATGTAATTTAAAGATTTTTTTATTAAACACTATCTTTTGTCCGTGGCATATAATTTTATCGAAATCCATTCAGCTGTTAAACTGGATTAATTAGCAAACATCGAAATTGACAAACATTCAGATTTTTTATCATACTAGTAGGAAGTATGATGCATAATCACTAATCAGCCTACAATGTTCCCACTGCTAAGACACAGGCCTCTCTGTGAGAGGGAGTTGGCCGTAATCTATCATGCGGGCACAATGCGGGTTGGTAGATGTCACATAGATGTCTTCGAAGTTTTTGGTTCTAGCACACCGGTTTCCCCACGATGTTTTCCTTCACCGTTTTCGGGTTCGAACGTACGACCTACAACTGGTATACTGCGGCCGTTACCACTGGGCTGCCTGTTGCCGACGACCTGACGCAGAAACCGCAACACCACCACTGCTCTATGTTACCACTGGGCCACTGCTCTACAGGAAATAGGATGTGATGCTGAAATCAGTGCCATATTTTCAAATTATCATAAAAAGCTCTACCTTCACAAGTCATTACAAAGACACTCCTCTCTTAGGCTGCCTGTCCTCTGGAGCAGAGCGAGGCGGTGGAGCCGTGCCAATATTAACCAATAGAATCTAAACTCTGCTTCAGAGCTCTGCTCCTATTGGTTAATAATATTGGCACATTTCTCTGCTTCTCGCCGCTCCAGTGGACAGGCAGCCTTATGCATGATTTAAGCAACTTTTTCTTAGTTCATAAATAAGCAGATCTTTACTTCTTATGCAGGTACCACATTGGCACAAAGCGGTGGTGATTATCACTACATCAATGAGGCATATGGACCGTTACCAGCATTCCTGTACCTGTGGGACGCTAACTTAGTATTTGTGTAAGTAATATTATATTTTATTATACATATAAATATAAGGTAAAAACCTTTCCCTGTCCTGTGATCTACATGATTCACTATGATAGGCAGCAAACAAAGTTATAATTCATGTTGTCATATTAATCTGTTCCAAAAGCTGGATAATTGTTTTTTTAATAATTAGAATGTCTTGTTAGTGTAGCTTGCTTGCGTATTGATAAATCATATTATTTCTGTAAGTAGGTTTTTATAAACACTGCCGTCCTTACGAAAAGTGCAATAACTAGGTTAAACCTGATTTCGAGAAAAACGCGGGTAAAGATTTGTTTGTACTAGATATTGCAGTTAGTTTTAGTATTAAAACCGGCTTCGTCATAGATACGTAAAAAGTGTCTAAAAAGAATATATAGATCTCGTTCTGCGAATTCCGAATATGTATTTATCTCAGTTCGGCGCAAAACTCGAGTTATTGCACTTTTCGTAAGGACGGCAGAACACTTTAACACATCAATCAATCATATATTATTACTAGCTGACCCGGCAAACCTTGTTTTGCCATATAAACGTTCGGGGTGGACCACCCTTATTACTTAGGGAAATGAAAAATTGATTACGACCGATTCTCAGACCTACCGAATATACGTATAAAATTTCATAAAAATCGATCAAGCCGTTTCGGAGGAATATAACACTGACACGAGAATCAGAATCTTTATTTGTTAAACATAGGTATTTACTTAATGGTGTTAGGTTAACATATTTGAGCGCTATGTTTTGCGCGAATTTTATATATAGATTTTTTAACTAGATGTGCTTGTTTCCTATCCGACTACTCTGAGAAATTTTGTGATAAACAAAAGTTGCAAATAAACATTGTTACAGCAACATTAATTTGAGTTGCTGGCAACATAATTATGTTTCCCATGAGTATGGCACAGCACAATGATCTGATATCCAGATATTTCTGGTCATAAAATCTATTTACATTATATTGTATAGTCATTGCTGATTGCTTTTATTGATCATAAACTGGATTGATCTTGTAATTTGCGTCTTAGCTTGATCATAATTAATCTATGTATAATCTAAAGGTTTTGTTAGTATGTTTCTGTTGAGATTATTTCTACACAGAGTGTGGCTATGTAATTTGCGGAATGTGCAACTTACAAAGAGAAATGTAGTAGTATAGTACCTCTTAATTAGCTATACAGGGTGATTGGTAATTGGGTGTTTTGATAACTTGGGGTCCAAAATGTGTTGTTTTGTAGATATCGAACTTTTTAAGGTTTTTGGAAATTTACCACCTCTCGAACATTAACTGCTAATTGTGAGGTAATTGGGTGCTTTGATAACTTGGGGTCCAAAATGTGTTGTTTTGTAGATATCGAACTTTTTAAGGTTTTTGGAAATTTACCACCTCTCGACCATAAATTGCTAATTGTGAGAAATCTACTCCACTTTGGACGTTACACTGATACTTTTCTCATGCTCATAAACGAATGAATCCTTCGAAAAACGATTTATAAAAAAAGTATCAATACCTTTAGAAACTAAGTTAGCGTCGTAAAGTTCATATCATGAACTTTTTTGTTTACTCCTTTTCTTTGTCGTGGCAGTTTATACTCAAAATAATGAAGTTCAAATTACAGGACCAACTTCCCTGTCTTATTATTAGCTTTCTTAAAAGATATAACTGCCTACTTTTTTAATTAATCGTATGTACCCTCATATAAACAGACAAGAAGAAAGGAACAGAAAAACACGTACAAAGAGCATGCTTATTTCTAAAGAAATCTCTTCGTAGAAAAAATATGCTGGAAGAGATTGTAAACAGGATTTTCCTTCCTAGGCACATCCTGTTTCCTCTCGTTGAGCTAAAGATAGTTGTTATTGTGCGTCATTTCAAGACGCGAGTAGACATTTCTTTCCATTGTTTTTTTTCTTATTTTTGCTGGATAATACCTGCACACATACGTTTATAGTGCGAAAAATCGAGCTCAGACAGGTCTCAATTGCGGATCTCACCTCGTTCTATGAACACTTTTACTTAATTTAATTTGGTTTAAAAAACTTTTATTTTCACAAGTTACTTAACAGAGTTCTCAGGCTGTCAAGATAGGTAACTTTACCAGTAATAAAGAGGTCCTTAGTTATGGAGTCCGTTTCACAGTAAATAGTGTCCTTGGACCTTTTTTTTCCGTAGGGAAATACTCATGGACACCCTCAGTCTTGGGAGAACGGAGGGTTATGTCGAACTCCTACCGACTAAAACCCCACTGTTCCTACTACTACCATCTGTCGGGGGCCCGGGGGATACTTGTACATTCGCCGCACCCCCGACTGGTATCAGCCCGCCATGCCTAGCGGGCCCCATCACCCAGTGCGGCCGATCCCACGACCGCACGTCCTCCCATAAAGGCGCTCATGCAACACTGCGTGCCTCCTCTTTGGGCCTGACTGCTCGGGCGACGACACAGCCCCAATTTCGTCGCCCGCAGGCCCTTATGGTGGCCAGAGATTATTAAGCGCCCTTCCACGCCCGGCTGCTCTTCTGGTGCGGGTGGAGTGAGAGGTATGCTCTCTCTCTCCGCCGCCTCTTTTGCATGCATCACCTCTTCGCAAAAAGAGGCGACAACATCCCACGCGTTTTTGCTTCTGACCATGGATTGAACCACGACCGAAAGCGAGAGATCACCCGCACCAAGTGTCGCGACGAGGGTACAGCGCTGTTGAGTAGCTCTGGAGGAGTGCCCAGCTTGCCTGGTCAGCGATTATTCTTTCTAATAGCTTTCTCGCCCCGTCCAAGAGCACAATGGACCTGTATGCCGACGGAGAGTATGCAGGGCATTCTTCCTTCCTCAGCAGGACTAGCTTGCCAGCTTTCCACCGGCGTGGAAACTGACCCCGCTCGAGGCATGCGCTAAAAAGGCCTGCTAATCGGGGCCAGAGAGCCTGCATAGACAAGGCCAGTGCAGGGCCTGGTACTCCGTCCGGCCCTGGGGCGGTGTTTTTGGCTTGTAGCTGCAACACCCCGGAGCCCACAGATTATTGAAAATTAATTTGCACAAAGTAGATTTTTGCTAAACGTAATTTTCAAATGACAGTTGACAAACGGAGGTCATTGACCTTTCTATTCTTTTCTCAGACGCATAGTAGAAGCACAGATTACGTGGTAGATAATGGACAGTAATTACATACCTACCAATAAAATACAAAACACGAAACATGTAAGTTTAAATAAAATAATTTACCTATTTAAAAAACGATACTAAAACAAATTAGATACTTGCATTTCTGTATCAGTAGGTAAACCTAAAAAAGATAAGTTTTTATCTCTTCTCTTGCTGGATCTACATCCATCAACTGCACACAATACACCAGAACCAGCCATAATCATAAGAATTTGAAACTAAGTACGTCAGGTCGACCGAAACATAATATTGTAGGTACGCGCCTCGCCACTGAGAAATGGGTAGCATATGACCCGGCCGGTAGGTAGTTAGCACGCGTAAGTACATGGAGTGATTTATCTGGTAATCTGTGCCCCGGCTCTCAATTCTACCTGAGTCACTTCGGGTGCGTCGTCGTCATCACTGCATCCTCACCGAGCTCAGCAGGAGGCGGAGTCATAGGCGGAGGGATGTGCTCCGCTCTTGAAGGGAACAGAGCGCAGACTACCTGATCGAGTAGTTGTGGTTGGAGACTCTTGAGTTAGTGGTGGAGCCCACTGGCGAAATTTATTCCTAACCATTAGGTAAGGTCGCCCCCTTGGACCTACCCTTTTTTAATTTATATAAATGACCTCTGTAAATTATGTTTAAGAAACTCTAAAATGATAATGTACGTAGATGACACCGTAATACTTGTTCATGGAAATGATTGGCTTCACCCTTCAACCTGAAACTCTGAAATTCGCTCCTATGTGAAATCTGCCTTACAGATTGTTATGAAATGGCTAACTAGCAATCTTCTTAGAATAGAATTTTTCTTTATTCGAGTAACCAAGACTCAATAAGATTGTTAGTAAAACTTACGACTATGTTAGTAAGCACAGACACTAAACAAAAACAAGGAAAACAATACAATCAATAACGGTTGGTCACCGCTGCGACATCCCATCAGAGAGGGCATAACAGTGACCCACGTATTCACAGTCCAGGCGACTCGGAACCATGCTTAAGACACTGTTGAACCTGAATAAACCTAATTTTATCACATTTACGCCATGAACAGGGTTCCAACCGGCTTCACCCTACAACCTATCTGCACACAAGTGCTGTTCGATAGCTAACACTACCTGTAGCTGTAATGTGATTATTCGAACTAACAACATACAATTGCATAATCAACCTATAATGTTCCCACTGCTGGGACACAGGCCTCCTCTCGGTGAGAGGGAGTGGGCCGTAATCCACTACGCGGGCCCAGTGCGGGTTCGTAGATGTCACATGTTTTCGAATTTTTGGTTGTAAGACATGCTGGTTTCCTCACGATGTTTTCCTTAACAGTTTTGAGAGCAGTGGTGATGAAATAATTTACACAAAGTAAAGCACCTGTCTGGGTTCGAACCTACGACCTACAACTCGTAAGTCACGGCCGTTACAGATGGGCTACCACTGCTCTCGGTGGAAGGAAATGTGGCTTTAGGGATATTTATAAAACATTTTTTTTGTTTGTTTTAGGCCGAGTACGAATGCTATAATGTCGCTGACTTTCGCTAACAACATCCTGGACCCGATATTTCCAGACTGTCCGATCGACCCCATATGTAGAAAACTTATCGCCGCCGTCACAATATGTGAGTATTAGCATTAAGAGCGGCCAACCCGTCATACGTTTCATACAAACGCTCGTACGTGATTATGGCATTGTAACCCATCTTTCTTTAATTATTTTAAACTAATAGGTATCTTGTGCACTATATCTAGGTTTCTATGAAAGCAAAAAATTAAAAACTTACGAAACAAATTCAATATAAGCCTCCAAAAATCTGCTTTTTTGCACAAATTTTACTTGAATTTTGACCGTTCATAATGTACTCATAAATTGTAAAATTAAAGAATCTTCATAGAAACCATGTAAAGGAGATTCTAAATGACAAACATTTATTTCACAAACTTGTAAGGCGTATTCAAAAACACGTATTTCCTGAAACAAGTTATTTTTCGCACAATGTTATCGCGTTCTCACTTGCTTGTTAGCAATTCTCACTTGCGCTGGATGAAACAACAAGCTTTTCGACCATGCTCACGTTGACGATAGACGGACCGGGAAGGGCCCTCTTAACATAATATCTCGCCTGTTTTCTAGAGATGGGCTGAGTGATGATTTTTCTGTATCAATGACTGCATGCCAATGACAAAAAAATATCGATGACGGAAACAATGACAAAATCATCAATGATTTTTATTTGATAATATGATCACGTCACTTCAAATGATTGTGGAACGTTTTTGTGAAATTATCATTATTTAGTAGGCATTGGTCGTGTTATCCTCTAAGTTAGATTGCGAAATTAAATTTTTCTTTGTTTGCGACATTCATGGCAGTGTATTTGAAATAGTATTGATTAATAATCATGGAAATTTTCAATATGTTTCCATTTGCGATATTTGCTGTTTTTTTTTTGTATTTCATGGCAATCTGGCGTTCTTGCAAGTGAAAACCTGGTGTGAAAACTTGATCGCGTAAATACGCACCTTCCCTACAAGTACCTACATAATATTTCAATCTTAACTTCAAACTTTTTGTATAAGTGTGGTCGTCCTCGTTTAATCAAAACAATGATTTACGAAACACAAAATGCTACATAAAACACTTGCCGCGCTTAAACAACGCAAGTGACAGCATTGTTGCAGTGACGTGCGCCTAGCACCGGGCATTTTATCGAAACTGTGAATTCTGTGACCTAAGTATCACCGATCATGCAGCCTCGCAACGTAGCATCCGAATCACCGAAGTTCTCGTTCATTCATGAAATGATTTAAAAGCATTGATGATTTTGTCGTTGTCATTGCATGATGAAATTATTTTAAAATATCGATGATTTTTACATGTGACATGATATCGGACCCAACTCTACTGTTTTCCTTGTAGCGGTAAGTAGAGGTGTATCTATAGGCGATTCACCAATATTTCGCTAGTTAAGTCTAAGTAACGTGTAGGTAATCGAAGGCGAGCCTATTGCCATTATCAGATCAAGTCGCCAGGCTGCTGAAAAAACAGCACCCTACATGTTCACCGGTTGCACTTCAAATCATCAGAGATTTTAACTTAACCTCACCTGAACCACAAACACTATTCACACCGAATAACTACTATAACTGTTTGAATAGGTCATTTGCGTATCGCTGTTATGGAATATTTTAATGTGTCACCAACTTAATGATTTTAATTCCAAACTCGTGGAATTTTATCATATCAAAGCTTGTAAAGATAAGATGAGATAATTTAAGAGTGCTGAAGATGATTATTACATTGTTGTCATTGAAGATCGGGCACTTCAAGACTGTCGGTATAGCCAGAATCTTAAGCTAGAGGAAATTTATCACGAAAGTGCCTTGTTGTAATACAATGTAGTTAATATTCTCGTAACAACACTTCATTCGGCTCTCTACAAAACAATAGCGTATTTCTAGGACGCCAAAACAACGTGATTTACCGTTAGCTTTCCCAAGGTAGGTTATTTACCCACATTGTCAATGCAAATATCTGCTTTGATGCCTTGAATTAACATAACATGTTTGAAAGAAAAAAACATCTCAATAACTGTGGAAAAAACACTAAAAGAGGATTGTTTTTCTAGGTTTCCTGACGTTCATAAATGCTTACGACGTCAGATTTACGACTAGGATACAAAATGTCTTCATGTTCACCAAGATTACGGCGCTGTTCATCATTATCGTGGGGGGCATTATCTGGATGGGCAAAGGTATGTGGAACTGATATTTAACTCATTGTGTAATCTAGCATAATTATTATCGGACTCGGGATTCCCAGTATAGCTTCAGTGGGTCCGGGCAGGGGGTCCGGCTCTATCTGCACTAATTGGCTTGCGAGGGGGTTCTCGCGGCATGGTAAGCTAACTTAAGCCCTAGTTTCCATGAAAACGCAGGCTGATGTTAACGACGCGCGCCAAGATTAGTAGAGACTCTTCTACAGGTATTATCGTTCACGGATCAATATTGTCATGGGGACTTGATCTAGGATGGATACTTATTGTTTTGTCGAGATATATCGGACCGGAAACGGATGTCTGCTCCAGCCTGATCTCCAGACGTGTTTATTTTTTATAATACAACGGAAATTCTCTAATAACTTCTTCGTTTTTAACCGTCTTCCAAAAAAGACGAGGTTATATATGTTCGTAGCGTATGTTTGTTTTTTTTATGTATGTCCACCGATTTCTCCGTCAATTATGGACCGATTTTGAAAAATATTTTTTGTTTGAAAGGGTATACTCGCAAGGTGGTCTCAAATAAATTTTATTAACTTTGCTTGGATAGTTTTTGAGTTGGCTTCAATAATACGTATTTTTTTCCCACTTAGTATGTGGATGGATAAGTTCATGTCACTGTTATTTACATAGCAGGTAGTGGCATTTGTGTGGGGTAGGGACCACAAAAAAGTGAAACATAAAAACTACAAAAAAAACAACCGTTTTCCAAAAAAACACTACAAAAGCAAAATTTCTGTTTATCATTATTCCAATATACATATTTAATTGAATTACCAAATATTAAAGGAAACTGCTAGAATTATAAATTAATAATTGCATGCAATTTTTTACAGGCATGCATGCAGTTCTTCATCGATTTCCGAACCCCTGTTTCTTATTAGGATCAAAAACCTCTATCGGACCAACTGAGGTTTGAGTACTAGAAAAGTCGGAATGACTGACCGCTACTATGAAAACTGACCGCAAAAGAAAAAAACAAACTCATTATTTTGAACGAAAACGCGTTATAATTTTAGTTACATTTAAATTTTATTTTGGAAAAGTGGCAGTGACACACCAAAGTGTGTTATCTCAGGAGTGTATAAAAAAAAAGAGTGATACGTCAAAAATTGTGGTGTAGGCAGATTTTTGAACAAAAAAGGTCGTGTTTTTCCACTGTGCGTCGGGGGACAGCTAATGAAAACGCCAAACAGACGAGGCTTATACCTAGCAATATTGACTATGACATCAAGCTATCAGTCAACTGCCTTATTTTTCTTACTGCATATGCAGCTGAACTTAATCTACCTGAAATAGCTCTAATGTAGGCGCGCCCCTTTGAAATTTCGAATCTAGAGTAATTCCTAGAAATAGTCTCCGTAATAGCATCTAGTTTCTTGTAATCAAGTTTTAATTTTAGACCCAGTTGGGCTACATTTGGTAATGAGAACTTAAGTCATTTATTTATGTTCGCATTACGTAAAACATTTTTATTAGCTGCGAACCATTTTAAAGAACAGCCAGACTATCGTTGACATGTAAAGGAGTCCAGAAACTATCAGTAATAATGATATCAATATTACTGTCATTTCTTCCAATATTGACGTAAAACTATTAAAATATTTAGATCATATAATCATTCCAACCACCACACTGTCAGTAATGACATTACTTGACATTACTTGAATATAATGTCATTATTACTGATAGTGTCTGATCCCCTTAAGACATCCGTATCTTTCTATATATTTAAAAAAAAATAGTGAAGTTTCATCAGCGAATAGAATTATATCCAATAAGTTAGCCATCATGCAAGGCAGTAGAAATAGGAAAGGGCCAAGAATTGAACCTTGAGGCACGTCCATCTTAACTAGAGACCCCGACGACGCTCCGTTAACGTTTACTTTTTAAGAAAGAAAAGCAGGAAAAGTTACAAGAAAAAACTTTTTACAAAAAAAAAACAATCGACTTAAAAAAAAAAACACTACAAAGTGAAAAATAACTTTAATTTCGGAAGTCGGTGTCTTTGGTTTTGAATTTTCGTTCTTTGTCACCGACTTCCGAAATTAAAGTTATTTTTCACTTTGTAGTGTTTTTTTTTTGAAGTCGGTTGTTTTTTTTTGTAAAAAGTTTTTATTTTTCGCTTTTTAGTTGTGGTACCTACCCCACACAAATTCGAATACCACTACCTGCTATGTAAATAACAGTGACAAGAAGTTATCATATCATCTACATACTAAGTGGGAAAAAAATACGTATAATTGAAGCTAACTCAAAAACTACCCAAGCAAAGTTAATAAAATTTATATGGGACCACCTCTGAAGTATGATCTACCAAACAAAAAAAAGAATCATCAAAATCTATTCATAATTGGCGGAGTAATCGCGTAACAAACATACAAAAAAAAAAAAAAAACATACAGACGAATTGAGAACCTCCTCCTTTTGGAAGTCGGTTAAAAAGAAGTCTGCCTTGGGTAAAGCAACGGGTTGTGACATTCATGAAAATCTGATTTTGGTTTAGTTTATTTCAAGTACCTATTGTTTATCTAGCTAGCTTTATCGATTTCGTTTTCATTTTAAACTCAGGTCAGGTATTTCGAAATTGAATCAAATCAATTTTTCACCGTATCAATGACGTTATTCCGAATCAATTGTGATTTGATTCAAGTAGACTGGTGTAAACACACTGGTTATGGTTACTGGTTCACTGCATTCTCTTAAATTCCAACCCCAATTACCAGTTCCAAAATAATATTTTTTTATTGGCAATAAGCCACGTATCAAAATATAACATACACAGTTTTAATTAGTGTTTTGTTAAGAGTTAATTAATATGATGAAGATTGCCATATTGTGCGTGAGAATACAAACATGTTTTGCCATATATCTTACGACGACTCGACTGTTTAATTATACTTGATTGGGTTTAAGTAATCATCAATTAAATCGCACAAAAGATGGTTTTCTTATAAGTGGTCTCTATAGAATATAATATTTTTTAAAATGTAAATAATCATTAGAAGTCTTGTTTACTCCAGTCTATTGATTCTCGCTAACGATGTTGTCTTATATTTGGTCTAGAGTCTAGACTAGACGGTTGTTTACTTGATAAAAGAGTAAATAATAATAAAAATCTTTTTTTTACATCATTAATGTAATAATTAGGTAACGAATTCGCACAATAGATTGTTTTTCATGTGTCAGTAGGTACTCCAGGCGGATGTTTACCTGATAGAGGAGCTAGAAATAAATATTATTTTTCACCGGATAACGGTGTCTGGAAGAACTAATTAGTTCTGAGTTATTATTATATTGACACTATTGAGAGGCACCTTGCTCGTTGCCACCTAAAGGGTTGGTTCACCCCCCACTGGGGAAAGACGGCGGGGGTGTAACGGCCGGACGCCCGTAAATGTCAAGCCAAGCAATCAATAAAAACATGGTATTGGAGGTAAATCCATTGTTTGGTCGTTCAAAAGTAATCGCTTGTTTATTTAATATTGCTGTTTCATTCGTAGTGTTTCTTCTCGGATTACTTCTTTTTTTAATTTATTCACCAAAATAATTGTTTGCCAACTGTGAAACTAGGTGGGAGTTTATTTTTGCCGCAAAGTATTAAAGAATTACAGGCTCGTGAGAGTTTTTCAACTTTTCCATTGGTAACAGGCACAATGCATCGGCTAGACGGGGTAACGACCGGGCCCTTACGCACAATTGTCGTGTCTGACCAATCACTTGCGTAGGTCATCTTCGGATTGTTAAACATCGTGTCAAGAGGTCTTTGTCTAAGGCTTCTCAAGTGAGGTTCATTATTACTTGTGGTCAGACGTCAGACCAATCACTGACTTCATGATTGATTCGCATCTTTCGAACTTTATGAGGCGCTGAACACATAAAACATTAAGTACTTGAATCTCACTTGAAGACTCATAATGTCATTAATGATAAATTATATTAATTTATTTCTGTAAATTAGTTAAAAAAACTTTTACCCGTTAAAATTAAATTATGTTTTAATACTAGATGCGTTTCGCCACAGTCTCTTTTAAAGTCCAGTCATACCCTGGTCAGGCCATATGGAGACAATGTAGATAAGTGTCTAAGATGGTTTATTGAGATGGTAGAAATTGTTATTGACACTGGTTTTAAGGCCTAGTTTGTGATCTGGATTTAGTCAGCCTCAACAAACATTCGTTTTATAAATTTTATAAACGCACCGTGTTTTGGACACAGCCGGGACTGCCAGTGACAGCCGAGCTGTGCCGTGGATAGGCTAGCGTGTTTATAGTTGGCTGACAACTTACAAGGTAAAAGCCAATTATTTTTAAAAGTGTAAACCGTGTAGTTTCTTACCGGCTTTTCTCTATAGGTAACGACCAATGACCAAAAAAATGAACCGTGCACCTAGCTTCTAACGTTTCATAAGTGCCCATGTATGTTTATGTGAAATAATGTATTTTGAATTTGCAAAAAAAATTGAAGATTGATTTGAAAATCTTCATTACAATATCGTCAATAACCCTCAATGTTTTGTTTATTTAGGTGGAACGGAACACTTTGAAGATGGATGGGCAGGCACGAAGTCATCGGTCAGCGACTGGTCCGTCGCCTTCTACTCGGGCATCTTCTCATATTCTGGCTGGTAAGTGCTCGTGGTTGTATTTCTCATCCAACATACATAAATTCACGCCTTCTTCCCATGGGGGTTGGCAGAAACTACAAAACGCCAGCTGCTTCGATCCTTACATATTCCTTTTGCTTTATTTACGTTTATACATCTGTACCCTAATTGCGCAATACAACACAATCTGTTTCGATTTGAAACAGATTGCTAATCCATTGCTTCATAAGTTGGAAAAAAATCTGCTCAACAACGTAAATAACGCAATGAATGTTGTTGAACTGTCAAAATGAAACAAATTAGGTATAATTGTTTACGAAAATAAGTTACGCAATTAGGATACTGGTCCTTTTTTCTCCACAAATATTTGATAAGTGCATATTTTAGGGATAAACACTATTCGTATAATTAGAATAGAAAGCAAGATTGGTCATTCAGCTCGGATAGCTAACAGCCCCCGTTTTATCTCTAGGGAATAATTACGAGATAATATAACTTAATACGTATTTCGTTCAAGTAGCTGAGAGCATTCCCAAAGAGTCTCCGTTACAGTACCTACCTTACCATTCTCCTGCCTCTATCCCAATTTATTTGGGGTTGGCGCAACAAGTACTTGCAACTAACAAATAAAGAGCCCATTAGGCCCGAACTCCACCAAAGCGGAGACGAGACGGCGTTGTAGCGGTTACACTGCCACATACAAACTACGCATCAAAGACATGACGTCACACAAATCCTGCATCGCGCAGTTAGAGTTTACCGAGCGATCGACATACATACAAGATTTCAACTTCCAACCGATGGGCAGTTGCCCGCCAGACACAACACCCGTCTGGTCGGAGGATCCTCCCTTTTCTATGGTGGATGAGTGAACTTTACACCCTGTTCCTCATACTCCTAAATTGGTGACCCCGAGTATGAACGTCAACGCAGCCTTCGTGCAATTACTTCGGCGTGACGTCATCATCATCATCACTCCCGCAAGCTTTCGTGAGGCGAGTCACACAGCCAGCCAGCACCCACGGCTTCAACGAGTATCCTGACCACCAGCATGCAGCGAACGCGCATTCCTGGTCATCACCCTCAGCCTCATCACCCCGACTCACTGGGGAATCAACGCAATCAGCCTCATCACCCCGACTCACTGGGGAATCAACGCAATCACCTCAATCACCCCGACTCACTGGGGAATCACAGCAATCACCTCAATCACCCCGACTCACTGGGGAATCACCACAATCACCACAATCGCCGCAATCACCACAGAAAGTTCCGACTCACCGCGAACTATGCGGCACCCGGTTCCGACTCACTGGAACCACAGCTGGCACTGTGTGAAGCATCGCAAGATTCAGCCCACTATCGACCTCCGGTCTCCGGAGGGGAGTGATGTAGCGGTTACACTGCCACATACAAACTACGCATCAAAGACATGACGTCACACAAATCCTGCATCGCGCAGTTAGAGTTTACCGAGCGATCGACATACATACAAGATTTCAACTTCCAACCGATGGGCAGTTGCCCGCCAGACACAACACCCGTCTGGTCGGAGGATCCTCCCTTTTCTATGGTGGATGAGTGAACTTTACACCTTGTTCCTCATGCCACTAAAGCGTATTTCCAATCTATACAAGGCCAGAACGCAGCCATAGGAAACTGCTCGCGTATACATTGTAATGCTATTTTTAAATCTGTGATTACAATGTATACACGAATTTTGCGTATTGCTGGTGTATAGTTTGTAACGTGGACAAGCGCGTCCTGGTTCCAAATTATACTAGGTACATCACTTACGCCTGATAAGAGTTTTAAAGATATAGGTAGTCTATAAAAAAAAAAAAGAACAAAAGTGTGAACAGGGTGAAATGGTCAGGTGAAGGGTCAGGTTAGGTTAGAACTGTGACCAACCGCGCGCGAGCCGAGCGAGCGAAGCGAGCGGTGCCGCGGCAGCGGCCGGCGAGCGCTACATCCAAGTTGCTCGCAGCCAGGCAGGCTATTTAATATTAGCGCAAGGTTGCCTCGCAAACAAGTTGGTTACCTGTTCACAATTTCTCGCAATCTAAACTCGATTAGTTCGTATGCGTACTGCCACTGTATACTATGGAATGAGGTAGTCAATTTGGTCACTACGAAGTATACGCGAGTATTTGCGTACTACTCTTGTATATATTGGAAGACCTTAGTAAAAAAGTGATTTCCAATCTATACGCGAGCAGTTTCCTATGGCTGCGTTTTAGCCTTGTATAGAATGGAAAGACGCGACGAGACGAGAGGAGAGATGTGTTTTGAACAACCAATAGAATTTCGTTATTCACACATCTCGTCTCCACTCAGCTTCAGTAGATACCACTAAGCGGATGTGTATTACATTTGTATGGTGCGATCGAAGCGGAGATGTGAGCTGTGCCTCGCAAGCTGGCGATGCGACAGCGCGCACAGCGGAGACGAGAAGAGATGTGAGTGGCGTGCAGTGAGCGGCGCCATTTTTTCGTCAACATCGAACGCCCGCCGCACGCAGCTCAGTTCCGCTCTAGCACACATCTCCGCTTCAGTCTAGCCAGTACGCATCTCCGCAAAGCTTCGGTGGATACACCCTAACTGAAAAACATCTCTTCTCGTTTCCGTTTCGGACATCTCCGCACATCTCCGCTTTGGTGGAGTCCGGGCCTTATACGTGATAGGTCTGTTCAAAATCAAAATCAAAATCAAAATATTTTATTTCACATAAACCTACATGGGCACTTATGAAACGTCAGAAGCTAGGTGCGGTTCCAATTGGTCGTTTCCTATGGAGAAGAGCCGGCAAGAAACTCCACGGTTACTCTTTTAAAAATAATTGGCTTTTACAATACTTTCAAATAACAGTGTTTCTAGGTATGGACAGTGTAGGTCTTTCAATAAGTACCAAGTACTTAACAAAATAGAAAATGGTCAACAGGTCTACAATCCACTAAGCCTACAGCGTTCTCACATTCACAAAATATGTAGAAATAAATCTATACAAAAAATTAATAAAAGTAAAAAACCTATTTTAAATAAACGCAATTATATGATTGCTATTACAACTGTAGTCAATCTGATAATTATCATGTCCACAATAGTAACAAACAAAAAAAAAAGTTGAAATTAAATCGTAGGTAATGTCAAATAATAGAAATATGTCAAGGGCGAATGTAAAAATAAATAAAAAATAAAAATTTAAATAAACATGGTAATTTGGGAGCAGTTAATAGACTCTTACTTATTTATGCCGTTAATGAGGTACCAGGGAAGCCACATGTGCAGAAGGAATTATTGCCAAATTTCCTTGTCTTCAACTTTGTTGTCTTCTTTGTTAGACTATAAGCGGAAAACATCGCACTTTTTTACAATAAAATCACACCATAATAAAGTTGGGGACCAAGTCTCAAATAAGGAAAACTATGAATAGAAGTGTTTACTACCTTCGGAAAATAACTACACGTAAGTAAATATTTGCTTGTGGTTTTAGGTAGGTACCTACTGGTATTCTGACATTGTTTTAAATACAAGAATGTTAGATGAGTATTTAAGACGGAGACGACACTACGACAATAAATTAAACTGCGTATATCTAATACCGTTCCCAGTCTACATATAACAAATCAACCAAATTATATCCAATAGTTTAGTCACTATAGCTAGTCGAAGATTGGCAAAACCCATCATAGTCGGCGCATCACAACTATTTAGTTTTTTTGATTGTCATACGGTTTTTAATCAACGAAAAAATCATGGCGAACTTTACTGGCGTGCGCCGTAAACTAATAAAGTTATATGAAAACAATGTATTACGGAATTATTTCTCTTAAAAAGTACGTTCCTGTGGGATAATTTCCAACCTCCACGCGGGCGAAGCCGCGGGCAAAAGCTAGTATTGACAGTGTTTTCATTTTATAGTCGTATTGTCGTGTCCGCCCGCGTTGCGTAAGTCATTGGAGGTAAAGGGTGTCTCAGCAAAAACTTGAATTTGGAATCACGCGCCATTTTCGACTGTCAATTGTTGAGTCAGCCATATTTGGTATTTGTTCAATTAAAACATAGGCATTTACGAAAATGATACGTTACAGCTTGGAAGAACGATTGTTAATAGTGAAAACCCATTACAAAAATGGGGAAAGTTTTACTGTGGCCATTCGCTAATTTTACGCGGTCATTTCGGCGTGCATAATTGACCGACGCGGATTGAAAATTTGATAAAGAAATGTTAGCGGACGTTTTCTTTGAAAACATGAAATAAACCTTACCCGTCATCGGAAAAGTAAGGTCTATGCAAACCACCCAGTGACAACTGAGGATCTCAAAGAAGATATTGCATGCCAAATTCGTGCAATTCAGCAGCCTTCAACCTTTTCAATTTTAGAAAAAAAAAAGATGACGAAGAGAGTAACCGGAAACGCTTACGAAAATAGTAAACGCTGTCACTAATGCTTAGTTAGCACCGACTCTAGAACATTATAGACTTCCAGCCAGTTCGAGTTTGGCATTCAATGAGTTGGGTTGGGACGTATACCGAGTTTTGCCTAAATAAACCCTTTTTTTTAAGATTCGGGGCTTTTCCCTTCTAACAGAATGTGTATTTTATGTACGCTAATCTCCGAAACTACGGATAAGTCGGATTAAAAAAAATCTGTTTCCCTTTGATAGCCCAATTCTTGAGGAAGACTATGTGCTAAGTAACATATTATCGCTAAGCGATAATAGCGCGGGCAGGCGATGAGATGCGACGCACAGTAGATCGAAAAAAGGCTTTCGAAAACATAAGAGAAGAAATTTTAAAGTGTCGGTTTTGTGCTTGAAATGGCTTCTAATAGCCAATATTATGCTTAAATATATCATTGGATAAACTCTAGTAGGCAAAGTGGCAAAGAATTGCTTTTTTTTTTGAAAAAAAATGCTTGGTGCTAATGCTTATATCCTTGCACACGGTGATGTAACTATTTATTAATGAGTTTTTGACATACTTGATTTTTTCAGACTTAAAGCGATTTAAAAAAAATAAAGCCGCACTATTTTTCGTTGTATGAATTGGGCAGTCGCTCCATGTAAAATACTGTTATTCAGCTGCATACGATTAGACTGGAAGCCGACCCCAACATAGTTGGGAAAAGGCTAGAATTATGTCAAAAAATCATAAATAAATAGTTACATAACCGTGTGCAAGGATATCATGGCTATTCTTTCCGTTCCGGAGATATAAGCATTAGCTCCAAGCATTTTTTTTGCAAACAATAAATTAGTTGCCACTTTGCCTACTAGATTGTATCTTATGATACAAATATGCATAATATTGGCTATTAGAAGTAATTCGAAGCAAAAAACCGACACTTTACCATTTAAGTTCCTATGTCTTCGAGAGCCTGTTTTCGATCCATAGTGCGACGAGGCGAAGAAATTTCATAAGATAAGAGATACAATATCTTATCTTATGAAATTTCGTGCGGACGAAGTTGCGGGCAGAAGCTAGTACGAAATAAATAAGAGGTATCTGTCTGATATGAGCTGACTTTTACTATTAGGTATTCTATTTTCTTTCTTAGGAACTACCTGAATTTTATGACCGAAGAGCTGAAGGACCCGTTCGTGAACCTTCCTCGCGCCATCTACGTGTCCTTGCCACTGGTGACGGCCATCTATCTGCTGGCTAACGTGTCTTACCTGGCTGTGCTCGGACCCATGGGCGTGCTGGCTACTGAGGCTATTGCTGTGGTGAGTATTGAAAGCACTAGGAAATCCTGAAGGGTGGGCGTTTTGGGGGACAGTCGTAAGTGCTCGCCACACAGTGGGAAAAAAATGACTTTTTTTGTTAAAAAATCTGCCTGCACCACAATTTTTGACGTATCGCTGACATTTTTTTTATACACTCCTGAGATAACACACTTTGGTGTGTCACTGCCACTTTTCCTTAAAAGTCAAAACCATAACCTCGAAAAATCGGGAAATGAAGCAGAAACAATTAAAAAAAATATTTTAACAAAATCGGGTTCCAGGGGTTGGTCATGAATTTATTGTCTGATTATAAAAAATCTAAATGGCGGAAACAAAAACGCTGCCCAAAAAAAAAAGTGGATTAATTTCCCGATTTTTAAAAGATTTTTTCTTTCAAAAAAAATTTCGATTTTGAAAAAGTGGCAGCGATACGTCAAAAATTGTGGTGCAGGCAGATTTTTGAACAAAAAACGTAATTTTTTTCCCACTGTGCGCCACCACGCCGCCGCGCCGCCGCGCCTCACTGTGTATATGCAAGGTTGCCACCCCGCTGCCGCACCGCCGCCGCGCCGTGGATTGTAGAGTGATATGGCAAAATCAAACGGCGACAGCACGGCGACGGCGGCGGCGCGGCGACGGCTCAGCAGTCTACATAGTTACGCGGCGCGGCGACGGAGCGGTGGCGGCGCGGCGACCGCGTCGTGTCGCCGAGCACTTATGTAATTTTGACGTTCGAAATTGCTGAATCTCAGCCTAGTTTGAATACATTTTGATTTTGATTGATAGCTTTTAGGCTTGAGCTGGATTAGGGGCAACACACTACTTGTCTCGAAATTACTGTAGCTATTCCTAACACGAAATAAAATGCAGTGAGTATTGTTATTTCGTGCTAGGAATATTTACCGTTACAGTATCATCGCATAACAACATGCCAGTTTCTCCGAAGGGTTAGGTATATGTGTACTACCTACAAGTACACCCACATTTCGCCAGGTATGGTTAAGTCCCACGAAATAGGGGGCGAGCCCATTAACATCCATTGGGCACAAATCCAGACTCTGGGCTGCTAATGAGATATTCCTGATGAAACGAGTGCCTATCCTAAATAAGTTAAACTGAAAAAAAAAATTGTTTCAAAAACTTTGGCTATAGTTACGCAATTTCGCGTACTAATCGTGGCTAAGTAATAACAGCCGCACGGGTCGATCAATCAGGTTAAGCTACGCTTGCCGAGGTTGGTCCGTGGATGGGTGACCCTCTTTTTATACCGACACCCCTCCGTGTCTCGGAAAGCACGTTAAGCCGTTGGTCCCGGCTGTCATTCGTCGATTTTTGACAGTCGTTACGTCAGAAGTCTGGTAGTATGACAACCAGTCTTACCATGGGGTATCGTATTACCCAGTTACTGGGTTGTGAAGGTCAGATGGGCAGTCGCTTTATGTAAAATACTGGTATTCAACTGAATCCGGTTAGACTGGAAGCCGATCCTGACATAGTTGGCAACAGCCTAGGCAGATTGATTTGAACGTTACTGAACACATTAAACAAGAGTTTCTTTTACTTTATTTTGGTATACAATTGTACGTAGGACTTTGCGGTAACCTGCTTGGGTTTCCTACGATGGGCCATGCCTACACTGGTAGCTATCGCCATCTTGGGCGGTCTGTCGGTGCACATCATGACGTCATCGCGCATGTGCTTCGCCGGCGCCCGCAATGGACACATGCCTGAACTGTTGGCCCACATCAACATCAAGTGCATGTCCCCGATGCCTTCGCTTGTGTTTCTGGTAAGTGAGATTAAAAAATAATAGTTTTATTTTGCGGTTTCTATCAACCTTTCCCTTACCTACGATGAGGGCAAAATTCACCATTCGTATTACAAACCAATTTTAATAAAACTAACTAACTACTTCTACATAAACGAGTTCAAACGTCGATATTGTTCTCGATTTACGTCCAACCGTTTTCCAGCTACATTTTGATAGTGTTCACGAAAACCAGTGAGTTTTCTCCTGTAACCTCGCTGCGTTTGCACACAAAATCTCACAAGTGGGTACAAATACTCAGACCACGAACTATGTTCTATATGCTATAACATAACATCACGACTGTATTCCCCGAAGGGTTAGGTAGACGTGTAGCAAACTATAGTACAGTATTTCTGTTTTCTTAATGTCCGTCGGGAATCATCGCATTTCCGAATACAAACTAATGCTAACTTCTATGTCCATCAATTATTAGATTTATCGTGTATAATAATTTGCATTCAGAACTGAGTACTTCGTCGTTGTTTTGTTTTGATTTCCGTGTGAAGTTTATAGAGCTGTAAAACTGTTTTCGTAAAACTATTATTTTTATTTTGTCCGGTCTCCACCAAGTGCAAAGGGCAACTGACAGAATCCGACGACTGACGAAACACGAAGTTTGCCGAGAGACATTAAGAAAATAGAAATACTATACACCCACATTTCACCAGTTATGTTTAAAGTCCCATGTAATAGGCGGCGCGGGGGAGTGGGGGAAAATATTTGTATAGATAGCCCATAGGCTCCCATCCGCTATACATATACACAAATATTTGTTCCATTCGGTAATCGAACTGCAGAAGTCTACTGCTCAGGCACTTACCATGCTGACAAAAATTTCAGGTCAAATTGTGAGTTAGTTTACAGTTGCCAATCTATCAAAAAGGTAAACAAACACGTCGAATTGAAAACCTCCTCTTTCGGTTAAAGTCAGGTAAACTATACACTTTACCAAGGTTACTTATTAATAGGTCTTGTTATCGCGTTTTGCCTTGTATTTTAACGCTAAAACCTGTACTGCCATTGCAATTTAGCATAGCTGTTACCTAACCCGTTTCAAATTTTCAATATTTCTGTAGTCGAAAACATGCATACAGTCACTGCTTTTTCTCATGGGAATCGTCCATTAATTACGTGAGGCTCGAAAGGGGGGAGGGAGGGGTTCAGAAAAATCACGAAATATCACAAGGGGGAAGGGCCGGTGTAGTGAGATATCACTTGTATTTATTTTTTCGTTGAACGCACGATTTTTTAAACCGAAAAGCGGCGCTTGCCGTTGAAATTCTGAAAATATTTAAGAGACTATTAAAAAATATACTTGATTTTGGGTAGGGTAGGTTAGTCTAAAATCTCACCACGTGTATCACCAGGGGACGGAGAGGGGGGTTAATACATGCTAATAACATCACGTGATTAATGGACGAACCCATGCGGATAGGCAGATACTTGAGAACTTTCTTATCGTTTCGTATCTGACTAAATAAGATCGGTATATATTGTTGGGCGATGCGCCCCAGGAAAATACTCGTACACACCTGCCGCTACCGTCGTTTCTACTGACATTTTATGTAATAGTCGTTTTACAATTTCAATTTCCATCTCTCCCACGCAAAATCGCAATATTGCAACGTTCCTAGTTATTCCACTTCTACAGGCGGATGTAATTATTCTCAACAATAAATCTACATTGTATGTAAATATGCAATCTTCATGGTAGGAAATTGATATCCTAAAGATTGCATATTTCGATGTGTTTTCAAAGAAATGAAATCCTCTTCAAGCATATCATTGAAAACCTCCTCGGAACATCTCTTGACGGTAGGCTTGTATGTAGATGCTGATCTCAATCCTGATGCTGATCCCTGATAACCTGACGTCGCTGATCACGTACTGCACGGTCGTGGAGTCTTTCTTCACGACTCTCAGCTGCAGCGCCGTGCTGTGGCTGCGGTACAAGAGACCTGACCTGCCTAGACCTATCAAGGTAAGAAATAATGCATCTTCATTATCAGCAGAGATGCTACAAACAACTACATTGCAGAACTAAAATAAATAAGTGCAAGTTGACGGTGGAATGCGGACCCCCGGCTAGTACAGTCGAACGCTCGTCGGGGGTATGGCTTTGTCCACTCAAAAATGACGCGCCCCATTACCGCATTTTCCGCACACGGTAATGTGATAATGCGGTAGTGAGCGTGTCATTTCAGACTGGATAAGCTATAACACTTTACACTTGAGTACGGAATTATAATAGAATAAGAGATCAGCTTATGGTGGTTTTATTACTAATGTAGCGTATCCGTACTGATATAATGAGGGTTTTTAAGAAAATTCACGCTACCCACCGGTTGTCGGCGTCACTTTGACAAGAGATCTTTTATTTTGATAATTATTATAAAATATGATGATGACGTTAATCATTCGTTTCATAATTCGTTCATAATTTAGTCACGATTAAAGAAAATATAGGCGCTTTGACCTGACGTCTCAGTGCTGTCACCAAGTGAGCGACATTTCAGAAAAACTTAATTACAAGTTATGAAAGACATCTGTAATGTAACAACACTCAGGGATTTACCGAAGTGTTATCGTTTTCAGAGACTAAAGTTTACATTTTTGATGACCTCCTTTAAGAATATTTTCCACAAGCTTTTAATTCACTTCCAGGTACAACTGTGGATGCCGATAGTATTCGTGAGCGTAAGCGCGGTGCTCCTTGTGGTGCCCGTCGTGAGCGAGCCCTTCGCCGTGATTGCTGGAGCTCTGATGACCCTCGCTGGTGTGCCGGTGTACTTCGGCCTGGTGCGGTCCAAGCCGAAGTGCGTCGCTGAAGCTTCCAGTAAGTTTGATACCGATACCATTCATAAATACCTATGTTTGAATTCAGAATCTGAGATAATTATCAAGTTTTGTTACAACAAACACAAAGCCATACATGACAAACTTCAAATTCATTGCAGCCAAAATTTTTATATGAACTTGTAACTACAATGGTCACTCAACAATTAACTTGAGGTTAAAATAAACGACGTTAAAATAGATAGTTGAGTAAGTAGCGATGGAATGTTAATTATCTGAGATAGTTTAATATGTATAGGTGACGAGGTGCGACGACAAGGCATTAGTAGCTTATTCGTACAAACTCGGAAACAATGATTGCCGAAGCGCATAACCCAAATGGTGATACTGTAGTGTAAAGTTTTTACAGCATCGACTCCAAATATTTTTAAATGTAATTGATACGTTTAAAAACATTATTATTTCGTAATATTTGAGCCACTGCTGTCATAACAAGATTAAGTTTGTTTAATTTTATTAAAAGAAAAACCGTTTGAATAAGTAACCATATTGTTATTTAAGTAACATTATTCACTTGTCAGAATTATAGTAATTTCATTGGGGCATGTAACTAATTAATAATTTCTCTATTATAGCCAAATTCACGCACTGCTGTCAGAAACTGTTCCTGTCTGCTGTTGAGGAAAAAGAAGAATAAACACTTTATATCACTTAAGATAAGTAAGTACATACTTACCCCTTTGTATCCCACATTATCGTAAGATATATCTTAATATTTAGAGTATTATCTATGGTGACTCTTTAGCGATGTTGTAGAATAATAAACAGTTAGCGGGCGTAAATATGGCACATCGAGTTATATACAAAGTTTACCTTTGTTGAGCATCATCTCTGTAATTTATACCTGTCCCTTTCAAGCTTGATGTCTGCTCTCATCGTAATTTACAATATTATTGCACGTTTTAATTTGATGTTTTCTTTCTATCGGGTTACCTACTTCAGTCACAGGTTGTCATGTGTCACTCAAAAGTTTTGAAAGTTTTCTTTTAATAACATAGAGTTGTTAATTTATAATTTTGTAATCGTGGTTATACAAAATAGGAAAGTACTTCCATGGTTGTAATGGCTCTATAAGATCTCATCATCGCGCGTTCGTATATCCGAAAATAGACGATGATTCCCGAAGCGCATACTTTTCTTGGGGTATCTTTATTTGCGGTGGACGCTGCATAGGGTCGACTTCTTTGAAGTCCCTTTAAAACCTTTCTAGCCAGATTATTAAAAAAATCGATGTACCATATTAAGGACCGGACACAGATATAGTGGCAATGTAATAGTATTAAGGGCGGTCTACTTGTACATATATACCGCAGTTCTCTTAATCACTATAAAATGTATCAGTAATAGTTTTTTATTACCGTATTAAATACTATATAGTAGGTAAGAAAGCCCATAATTTGAGTCAGACATTTGCAAAGAAAACACTTAATTTTAACCTATAATAGGTTGCTGTAGTTCCCGCAGTAGTTTACACCGTGATTCGGGGGCCAAGAAAAAAAAATGTTTTTTTTATAGATGTTGTAATGGAATGTTTCGGTAGCAGCCCAGAGTCTGAATTTGTGCCGGTTTTACGGCAATTACATGTGAGTAAAGCCCGTTTTCACTGACAACCAAGTGACACCTAAATGAATCCCTAAATAAAAGTGCACTGTTGGATTTTCAACTCTCAGCGCTGAACTTAGCGTTGAAAATCCAACAGTGCACTTTTATTTGACGTGAAAACGGCCATTAACCACGCTATTGGTGGGAACACTACCGACCTGTGCCCGACCCGAGGCCTGATGTAAATTTAACCTTTGTGTCGACTGAAACTTAAATTATGGGCCAGAAATTGCACTTTTGTGTAATGTGTATACTGTCTAGTATTAACCTTTTTATAAACCGTATTTAGTTTATATCTATACGATGCTAATGGTCAAGTAAATTAAGGTCTTTTCAAATCAGTGTTTCCAATTGATGTTATTTCCAGCTATATCAACTTTATGTACTTAGTGTAAATTAAGTTGATTAATGATTAGTAGCATTGCAAAAAGTATAAAAAAACTACTAACAGATAAGATCTCCTTTAGGAAACATAGAGGCTTATAATTGAAGTGTTACATGTACTTATGTTTAAAGTATAAAAAGTAGATTCTTAAGGGAGAAGCGTCAGAGTAGCCCGCGAAATTAAAATTTTCTTACGTTTTTTTGCATTTTGCAGGTCAGTGTCAGGTTTTATGTTGATTAAAATATGATTCGCGGTCGTAACAAATATGGCTTTACTCAATTATAATCATTACAATCAGCAATAGTGATTAAGAAGAAGATAAAGGTGTCAAATGTCATGATTTTATGAAATCATGACATTTGACACCTTTGCTAACTTATGGAGTTGTATAAATTGCTAACGTAAAACGTAAGAAAATTTGAATTTCGCGGGCTACCCTGACGCTTCCCCCTTAAAGTCAACATAAAATGTAGTTTTATCTAAGGTTGCGATAGACAACTCTAGCGAATGAAAGAGACTGTAATATTTTTGTTGCTGCCCAAAAATTTTGCGGCTGCAACGATCTTTTAACAAGTACGTTTTGTAACTCGCTTTTGGTGTTAAATATATCTGTGTATTGTGATCTACCATAAGTTAAAGGCGGAATAAGCGACTCTTCTTGTACTCATATTAGAAACTAGGTACTAGTATTATACACCGATTCAATTGAATCAAATAAACTACTACATGTACGCGATAAAATGTATCCAGGTACCTAAATGTTATGGTATATCTGTATGTTAATCTCTAGCTAAGCCATAGCCTGTGTGCCAACTATAAAGCACGACTGAGTATCAAACATCAAAACTTTCACTATTTAAATTATAAATAGGATATTTAAAGGCTAGGAAACATACAAATAAAAATAATAATTAATCTTTTGGTAAAAGCGTGGATTAGCAGAGAATTCTCAAATAACTTGTGTTTCGGAGGGGTTTCATCTAACAACATCGCTACAAAAGCTGGTCACATGTACCGCGCGTTGATTTTACAGTAGCAAAACTCAGTTCGGATTGGATTCCCGTTAATGGGCACCGCATAGTGAGTTCTTAAAATAACTCTAAATAGTAATTTGTACTAATTGTGGCAGAAATATGAGACGCACAAAAAAGCCATCAAACCATTCAAGAGTCCTCTAATAATTGCCACACAACGAGACAGCGGCCAGATGCCCATTAGTTATGAGACTTATTGCCTTCCCTACGCCCATGTCGAGTGTTTTAATATATTTCATTAATTGTAAAAAGTCTTTAGTTTAGTTCTTCAGTCCCATTATATTCTATACCAAAAACATAACCCTTCTTTGGAGTTGGGCAAAAACTGAGTAGTGTCAAAAATGTTACTCTCTAAAATTTATTCTACCTCAAAATTTTAAATTCGGTCTGTCAATATTTTCTTAGTAAAGGCATAAAGATGGATCTAATCCGTAGTTCACATTGCTTAAAGTATCTAAACGGAGTATGTATAGCAGCATATTATAATATGCTGCAATGGTTTAGCGTTTTGAATCGTCTAAGACTGAAGCAGATTTGACCTTTTGGATAAATTCGTAGAAAAAATGTGAAGGTAAAGTTTGCCATTGTAAACAATATATTTTTCAGTATTTATAGTAGAAGCAGCTGCAGCCTAAATGCGTAACACACTAGCAAGTCTGATGTAGTTCTTGTGAAGCCCGTTTACTAATCATGCGGTGCATTAAATTTAATTAAAGTGTAAGTAAGTGTAGGGGTGTAATTATTAAGTCGTTTAATGGTAGTAAAAAATAACATAATATACATTAATTGTAATATTTGTACGCCACTTCCTGTGGCACACTGTGGCACCTGTGTACACTCTGGTATATAAACGCCTGTCCACACAAGAAAATATATTAAAGTCTATAAGTCCTAGTTTACAGTTGATGTTACTTCCACTTATCGAATATCAACTTCATGTTAGTGTGAATTAAGTTGATTTCAGAATGAATAGTACTGTTGAAAAACTCAAAAATATTTCAAGCTGTAGCGCAAAGTTTTTTTTTTAATGTGACATCTTCTTTAGCTGCGTTAGGCTTTTTTGAGATGGAAAAAAACAATTGAACCCGCTACACCGTTACCGACTCCTCATTTTTGTAAACGCGATTGTGCTCTTTATTTAGATAAGATTACGGACCAATATACTATACAAGTATTTTTCTTCCACCAAGGCGATCTTGTTCAAGTTTTCACTTTTTTTTTTTTCTAAAAATTATTTTACTTGATTGGAAACTAAATCGCGAACGCAATATAATTTGAAGATTTAATCGTGGTTTAACTGCGTAATGCTATTGCAATTGTGCAATTGTAAGTAAACTACGCATTTAGGATGTTGGCAAAGTTTTAATAATAGCGTGTAGCTTTTTAAGTTCAATTCAGATTCGCGATCAATCAGACTGAAGCTTTGAATGTAACATTGTGCCTTACATTGTTGCGAAGGCTTGCCGCGAGCTGACGTTCCTAATGTTACCACTCAAAAACATTACTTGTAATGATTTTGTGATAATTTTTTATGTATTGTATCGCTCTCTTCGTATTATTATGTATACATAATAATATGTTACCTTTTATATAATCGGGCTAAACATGATGCAGATGCAGATTTTAAACTTAAATAAAGTATTTTACTATAAGGATTTTGGAAAGAAAAACAAATTATATTTAAGGAACTTTTTTTGAGCTTATATCGGTACTCATATTTGTAAAACATTTTTGTACGTGATCTTTAAATGTGTACATAAATGTGTACTTATTATATTTATCTATGCACTTTATGAATGTCACGTAAGACATAGAAATGTTATTCGACAAGGTTTCTATTTGACTGTTCCTACATGTAGAAAGGCGTCAAATACAACCTTATAATATTTCATAATTGTCATTGTTATAATGTCAATAATTAATTTCTGTGTATTGGTGCATACCTACTTAGTAAGTGTAATGCTTTAATATTTAATGTACCAGTAAACTGGTCAAGTACATCTGTAGAATTTTGTATTATGCTATCTTTACAAATATTATATTCCCTGCCAAAAGGCTATGAAAGCTAAGGGTAATATAGGCTAAATGGTAGGATTTAAGGCTGATTTACATTGATCCAGTATTTTCGATCCACCGCTGGCATAGTAACACGGGATCGATATAATATGACCAATGTGAACAAATCGATCCAGTCCAGCATCCTATCTCCGCCGCTGGTTTTAAATAGCAATAAAATGATATTTTATTTCTGTAAATTGGTTTAAAAAATCATTTTACACGTCAGACGAAATATTCGGTCGGTGTTTGCTAACCGTTGACTACTCTGAGAAGAAACACCAAAACAAACTTAGAGGTCTCGTTTAAAGTCCAGACATTATCTTGGTCAGATCATGTAGGGACCATGCAGATCAGTAAGCAGCTGGTCTATTTTAATCCAGCGATAAAAACTGCATGTTAGATCACATTGAAAATTGTTCACATGGGTGCAATATCGTTCCAGTGTCCCTGGATTCCAGCGCTCGATTGAAATATTGGATCAATTTAAAACCATCATTTTAGGTAATAGTATATATTGTTGCCATACGGCATTATTTTTTAGAGTAGTTTCCCCTTTAATACTTTGAACTATCGGTTGGAGCAGTCGCGAGCCGCCTATGGGCCGCGCACTCCACACCCCTTCTTTTCTAACTCCTTTGTACATTGAAGATCCTCCTACTATGGAAAATGGCTAATCACCAGTGTGCCTGTTACGATGTCAGTAGTGTACATCATATACCCCATCATCTGACGTGGGACTAAACATCAAAGTTTATTAATTAGTTGTCGTCAGTGTTTGTCACATGTTTGCTTTAATTTTAATATTATAACTGTGTGGTAATTTGTAGTCGTTTTATGTAGCCATTAAGTATTCTGATCGATCAGAAAATGTTAGTGATAATAACTTAGTATGTAGATTATACAATATTGACTGATAATCGAATACATACTTGGACATGAGGTGCATTTTTATCGATACAGACATAATTATTCTTAACTTTCTATTCGTGAATAGATGTACAAACTTTGTGTAGTTTCCAATAAAATAGTTCTTTTTCGGCCGTATCATTGTTACTATATAAACGATATCTAAAACTTGTATGGTTAATATAACAGTGTATTATGAAATATCCATTTAATATTATTATGTGTATTACAACACTTTAGGTATTAAAAGTTTTAAAGTTGGATTATTTATGAATCTGTTTTCGTTTTGGTTGTAAAGTGTAGGTACATAAGTAACAAAAGTTTTGTAGTTTTTTTTCTTTGTTTTCATTAAAATCGGTGTTGAATCTCGCGTTCTAATAATTTGATCTGTCCAGTGTTACGTTCGTGTATTTGTGCCAAATAACTTTTTGATTTGGTTTGTAAGCTTTTTTAATACGTTCTAATAAAAAGTTGCTATAAATTGTTGTTTATGTTCAATGATCTCTCCTGCTCCCGAATTACCTACTATTCCACCAAGACTAATGGTAATTTAAATATTATATTAATTCCTAAAAGGGTTACTTAGCGTTGATGTTTTTAAATAGAAAAAATGCTTATTTTATTTATTAACTTTTTCGTCTTAAAATAACTTTACTTATTACTGGTACAGAATGCATTTATAGTTCACGCAAACTCGAGCGGTTTACTAGTACTCACTGAAGAGTTCCACTGTCCACCTCCTGACTCCATCATCAGACCCTCGTTACCAAGCACAATCTATTGGACTCGTCAAAACGAATCATATGAGCCCAAACAAGAGGGATTTACTTGTAATCAATTAAGAGTTCCACTATCCACCTCCTGGCTCCATCATCAGATTAGCTCCAAGATACCAACTTATAGTATTGTCATTCGAACTACATAATTATATCCATACTAACTCATTTCGATACGTCAATTAGAAGTATGTTAAAATTGACTGCCAAGATTTTACTACATTGTTAGTTAATTAATCATTAAAAAAAAAATGGAAATGACTCTCATCTGGCTTTGGTCCAACCGGCTGAACAGGCCAACGTAAAACGTTAAAAGTGGAAATCTTTTTTTATTTGAATGCAGCTTTCCTTAAAAAATCGATGACTGTGACGTGTACCTATGGTTGTTTAGGATATTTGGTGGGAGGACGTGCGGTCGTGTGATCGGCTGCTGATACCAATCCGGGGGTGCGGCGAATGTACCTACAATTATCCCCCGGGCCCCGACTTATATTAGTGGAAGGAACCGTCGGGGGGGGGGTTTTAGTCGGTAGGGAGTCCGACATAACCCTCTGTTCTTCCCACACGGAGGGTATCCATGAGGAAAAAAGGATACCTGTAATAATACTTTTCAGATTTGTCATTGCTCATGCATCTCAACGGATCACCCTATACAATGTGAACAGCAAAGGCTCACAGCCATTCATCAAGTCGAGAGCCAAAACCAAACGCTTATCTGAGTGATCATTAATTATTATTATTTCAGTTGTTACCGCTAACAAGCAGTCCAATTGCCAATTAAAGTTAACACCCAATCAGTACATGTACAGCATTGGCAGTGCAGTGCCTGATCTTGGGCCATACAGCGGCCACGATGGGGCCCATCGTGTTTTTGTTTGTTGCGTTTTGGATGGTGCAGGTAAGCTAAAGTACCTATGCTCTCTAATAATTGTAGGAGTATATCCTGGGACTAGTCAGATTTTCTTCTCAGTAGCATTAAGGATGAGTAGACGAATAGTATGGATGCCTGCAACCGTTGATGTAAGTTGACCCCCAGGAAGTCGCGCAACAATAGATGATTTTATTGAGTCGCATTAGTCAACACTTTATAGGTCGATAGGTATGGTATGGTGCTATGAAAGCAGGTGTCTTTACCTCAGTCCTCAACCTGAGCATGTTCTCTATTGGTAACCAAGTCCGCTAGACGATCTTCGCAAGTCTGCACTGTATTATGGGGCTTTTCGACTACGATCATTTCAGGTGATGTTCAGAGGGTGGCGCCGGATCTGGCGGAGAGCCAGTTCGGTTTCCGCAGGGGGCGCTCTACGGTGGCACCATCATGTGCGTGCGGGCCCTCACGACGGGGGCTGCTGTGGCCCGGAGTGGGGTCGTCTTGGCGGTGTCTCTAGACATTGCCAATGCCGTCAACACCCTGCCCTGGAGTTGCATCAGAGAGGCACTCCGGTATCACCGTATGCCGACCTACCTCTGTCGTGTGGTCGAGGCCTATCTGACGGACAGGGCCGTCATCTACCCCGGTCACCAGGGAGAGTGGAACCGGCAAGATATGTCGTGTGGTGTCCCACAGGGCTCGGTCCTGGGGCCGCATCTGTGGAACATCGGATACGACGTGGTGCTGCGCGCCGACCTCCCTAGCGGCGTCAGCGTCGTTTGTTATGCTGACGACACGTTGGTCCTGGCGCAGGGGAGATCGTACCAGGCGGCGGCCGACTTGGCGACACGCGGGGTTGCGACAATCGTTGATAGGATCTAGGATCGTTGAGCTGGGACTCGAGGTGGCCCTGCACAAGTCGAGGCCATGGGTTTTCATGGTCCTCGGAATGCGCCACCGTCGGGTTCCCAGGTTACAGCGAGGGTTTCACATCGGTGTCGTGTCGAGTCGACGATGAAGTATCTGGGACTCGTCCTCGACAGTCGGTGGAATTTCATCGAACATTTCCGACGTTTGGCTCCCAGACTGGAGCGGGCTGGGGCTGCCTTGAAGCGGCTCCTGCGAGAATGTGAGTTTGGTTTTAAACCGATTGATTGATTTTTTATATCGTTTGAAAACAATGAAAAAAATTTTACTTACCAACACAGAGTTTTTAACTTATCAATAGAGTTTTTTATAACTTAGGTAGGTATAGGTACTCCGTTATATCCCTACCTCAGTAAAATCAAGAAAATGTTGTTATAATTTAAAAGAACATAGTCATCAACATCAACCGTTTTAAATCGAATGAAATGGTTTATTTCGGTTTTAAACGGCTTTTTTTCATTTTAAATGGATTGGTTTAATTGGTTTTAAAACCGGCCTTACATCTATAGGTAAGAGTGCATATTGCCTGAACACAAGAAGTTATTCTTTATGATGCTCTTCCGAAGGTGATCGCAAACTGCAAGCGGTAACGTCGCCCATTCTCTTCTTCAGTTTTGCGTTAATAATTTGTATAACAGAAAAATATGTCTTGTCGCTCTGTTAGTGACAGCCAGTGACGTCACTACTCGTTGGCGTCAGGCGCCAACGTCGCCATCTACGCAAGCATGTTCTTAGAATTACATAGAAACCAGTCGTGTCGCTGCGGTCTGTCATTGTGATTGGGAGACGTTGCTGCTTGCGGTTGCCTTCGGACGAGCACTTTCAGAGTAGGTTCCCGTTCATTCCACACCTAAGTACGTTAATAATGTCAACAGGATGGCATCACAACGTCGTCGCGGCATGGCCGCTTCAATAACCAGACGGCGCAAGAGTTCACGACGCCCTCCGACGAAATCGCGCCCATGTCGCCCGACGAGGGCTTCCAGCAGACCACCGTCATATCCGGCCTTATGCCGGACTCCTTCGGGGAAATGTTTAACTTTCTCGATGGCGACAGTTTTGGCATAGGTTTGTATAATGATTCTTTGAAGAGCCGAGCGATTTGCAGAAGTAGAAGCAATATGCCTGTCGACTTTCCACCCACAAATCCAGTTACTGTGCGACCCATCGTCTACTACATTTGAGTTCGACGCTTCTTCTAAAGTCATTATACCGATGGCTGTGTTATGTTATGACGTATTTTTAATATGGCACGCCCTGGTCCCTCAGCCCCGCTACTACTTTGCTGGGAGGCTAATATTATAAACCACTGGACAAACCCTTATCATATAATTCGTTCCAATACCTCTGAGAGAAAAAAGGCAGTGGTAGGTAAATGTGAAAGAAATTTAATTTCTTCAACTCCGAACACCAAGCCAAGAGTCGTCCATTTTCAGGTCCAATGCACGAATTCGTTTACGGTTGGCAAGCAATCGTGAACACGATGAGTATGAAGAACAACGTGGAGGTGCGCAAGAGGGCTGGTCTGCAGCGCTTCGCATTCGCTGGCATCAACGGCATCACGCTGATCTCTCACATCGGAGTGACAGAGATCATGATCAATGGCAGCAGGACCTACTGCTTTGGAGGCGTGTCGCGACCCCCAGGCAGGCGCAGCGTCATTTGTAAGGTAAACGACCAATTTCTGGAAAGCTCTAACAGTCTGTCAAACTTTGTTCCTGTGACTGACTGAAACATAAAAACAACAGCCAATATGCCTATCTACGCGCTTGTTCTTGGTATTGAGTGCAAATGGGCCGCTTTACTTAAAGGAAAGTTTTTTTTTCTCTTAATTCAAAGGCATTATACCACTTCACCGGGTTATTTCATCAAACCGATCTGTGAACAGATTTGATTAAACTAAGAGAAGAATAGTTTTATTTTAGTACCTACCACATCTTTGTAAGCAGGCAGCCACTCATGGTTGCTGGAGCGTATCGGACCTTGTAAATACACGCTGCGGGGTGTGAGTACCTAATTATTTACTAGGCGTGTAGCGGTCTGAAATAAATATTTCTACATAAAAGCAACACCAAACGTAGCATGATGATAGTTTGTAGTGTGTGTTTCACTTGTACCCTTGCAGAACTACGTCATGTATCCGTCATATAAAGTATCGTCCAAATATTATCAGCCGTTAAAGCGTGATTGAGTTACAAACACACTCACAAAGTCTCAAACATCCAAACTTAGTAAGTAGGTCGGTCAGGTAAGCAGGAACACCACTGTTGTCGTATAACTTCGCTGTATATGGTAGATGGTCGGATGTTGCCATCTACTCACGCTATTCATGCCATTAAAAAAGACTTCCATTTTCAGGGGGCTATGTACCAAGAAGGGCGCTTCTCATGTAAAGTGCCTTACCTGCGATTCCCATCACTTTTTGGCTACAGATACTGCATCGATAAATATGCCGCCGTTAGGTCCATCGATGGAACATATAAAAGTTTGTATCAAGATCATTTTAATTGCAAATCTACTCGATCTCTAAAAACATTCAGGCGTTTATATATACTCACTCACGAAGAATTTTGTGGAAGGTCGGGGGAGGTGGAGGTGACCTCTTTGTAGCTACAATTCCCCGGTGATCAATTATTTAAAAGCTAAACTATCTGGAGGAGATTAAGTGTGGAGCGAGATTTTCTATTTATTTTCAGGTCGCAATACCAACCCTTTCTCAGAAGTCAGAGGACAGGATACAATCCAGTTTCTTGTTTAGCGCATATTTAGGTCTATGAAAATAATAGATATGACATGAGCGTTTGCGTGGAATGTTTCTGAGCATTAGGCACCTCATATTCTCAACTACCAAGGTAATAATATGTTCGGACATAAAACCGTATCCATTAAACTTTTAGAAACGTTCTGTGCGAGAGGAGAATCTATACCAAAGTTTCATTACGACTATATTTGTGAGAGACGCGACATTAAGATCAAGCGTATCAACCTCACGGATCCCAACGAAAGGTTCAACATACGGAACCCTATTGTTCGAAGAGCAGAATACTACAGAGCACCTTTTGACATCTTGAAGGCTTGTCCAGATTGGTAAGTAGCCAGATCGCATTACATAGTTTTAGGATGGACTAGGGAATGAAATCTTGAGTTAAGATTGGCAAATAGCGATCTCGATTACTAAGTCTGGGGCCGAGATTGGGTATTCGACATCTCGTCCGGTTATCAGACGAGATCTCGATCTTCAGATTCGTTTTGAGATCGAGATTGCATTCCCTAATCTCTTCATCTACTGCCAGCCTCCTAGTGTTTTAGGGTACTACTTTAGGGCCGACTTTAAAACAAACTATCCTGAACAGACTGCGTCACGTTTAACCTCTGGATCCACCAGTGCGCAGCAACCTATTAGGCTCAAAGCTGGCATGGAATAAAAAAAAACTAGCTATTTATAAACCTTTTTTGGACTTTTTTTTAACGACCACACTTTGAAGGTCACACTGATGCAGTTTATGACCTTCTTATAAGGGCATCATGAAAAGCCAATACCTACAGCAAAGTATTGTTTCTAGGTATGGATGCAATCTCCAAATATCCCAGGAAATGTTGCATCAAGAACTTCCGATTGGTTTGTTGGACGCTAATGAGACTGCCTTTGTCGGTCATGGCGGAAAATATTGGCTGGCACTCTATTATACGCAGGTAAAGATAAAGAACTTCCATAAAATATAAGTTCTTCTAACACTGTGCTGCTGGAAAATGCTTAAATGATTCCTGCAAATATTCTGGTTACAGCTTTCGACGTACGCAATTTACTTCCAAGCTCACGGGGAGTATCCGTGGCAATCAAACAGACCTATTGTGTCTATTGACAAAGGTATTTAACAGATTTTATTTAACTCGTCTTCCAAAATTTCTAAAATAACATTATATCTACCACCAGGGCCGTAATTTAAGGTGTTGTTACAGATAGCGCGGAAGTAAAAATGTTGATCGGTTCTGGTCAATTGATTTTTGGCTTTCTTGACTGATATTTGTAATGTGTGTCAGTTAATACTTAATTGTCGGGGGTGATAAATAGATAAAAAGAAAAAAGTAATTTATTCTGACATAAATGATTATTTCTCCAATCATGTCCAAATGTACCTACTCAATATAAAGTATATCCTTAAAACAACTGAATTCGAATAACATTCAGAATAAATAATTATTTTATTGTGATTGTAAGATGCCGCTTAATTCGGAATTATTTAGATATCATAACTTAGCTTCACAGTACTTTACTTATTATTATTTGATATTTAGAATAGTTGGTTTTTTTAAGGTAGGGCATTGGTATTTAAAGGTATTGTACCACGTCTGCATTCCCCAAAGAGTGAGGCAGAGGACTACCAACCTCATCCACATTTCGCCAATTATGTTTAAGATGACCGCATACTTATCCGAGCCAAACGCTTCGAACGAATCGAACGGAATGAAACCTCGCACACCTGCCCGTGTCGAATCGTCCGAATCTGGAAGACCGTTCTTAGCGTTCTCGCTGACTTCTATTCGTTCGACACGTTCGGGGTTCGGCTCAGATATGTGAGCGCAACCTTGTATATACCTAATAGGCACAGAGTATGTAAATTTTGTAATAGGTGGCGAGCCTATTACCATCAACCGGGCACAAATCCAAACTCCAGGCTGCTATTGAGAAAATTCTGATGGAAAAATAACACTATTTCAAAATTGTAATTTAATCACTTTTGCACTTACATTTCAGGTGGTATTTGGGAACAACTGCTGAAGGCGAATATTGGTCCGGACATGAATCTCCACTACAATCTTAATGGCATTTACAACAGATTCCCTGGTTCGGTGTTCCCTGACCTCATGAGAAACGAAGCCCAGGTATGAGAGATGAAAGTGAAAAGGCAAGTTACCTACTCAGAAATTGTACCTAGATACTGTGCTAACATTTACTTAATTTTTATTTTTGGGCCAGGTTCAACCTTCCAACTTTAGGACAGACAATCGAGATGGGGGACCAGAAGAAATAATTATTGGAAACTCTCATCTTGGAGGTGATGGTGCAGGTAATACCATAACAGGGTTTTTTTTTCATAATATAACATTTCACTGCACTGCGCGGAGTTTCTTCACTTCGAATTTTTAGCTAAATAAGAGACCTAGGACAAGTAAATTGGATTAGAACTCTAAGCACCTTATACGGGGTTATTGGTTATACGTCGGCAATCCGTTAAGGGGATGTAGGAGAGGTCATTTGCAACCAAATTACCCCTGATGACCCCTATGCTAATGTCAACCACTTTCGAGTAACTTGACTTTGTTTTCTTTTTTAATGTATGAAGTAAAAATATAAAAAGGACCCAATAACCCTGGTATACAGGGTTAATGGTTATACGTAACCATTTTCAAGTAATTTAACATTTTATATTTTAAAATGTATGAAATAAAACTGTAAAATGTAACCAATAACCCTGATATTATTATACAGGGTTATTGGTTATACGTCGGCAATACACTTAAGGGGATGTAGGAGGCGTCATTTACAACCAAATGACGCAGATTGATTCCTATGCAAATGTTAACAATATTCGCGTAATTTGACATTTTATATTTTTACTTCATACATTTTAAAATATAAAATGTCAAATTACTCGAAAATGATTGACATAGGGGTCATCAGGGGTAATTTAGTTGCAAATGACCTCTCCTACATTTCCTTAACGGATTGCCGACGACTAACCTATAACCCTGTTTGTAGTCATTAACAATAAAAATTGTTCAAATACATTTTGAAGTTACATAACGAATATTTTTGGCATTTACAGGTGGGGAGCCAAATATAGGAGGATACAAACTCATGCACGACACTCAGGCGCAGCCATCTTTCGAGCATGGACAGAATTTGTGATTTTTACAGCTTTATTTAAGAACGTCAGTATACTGCAGATTATGAAATAAAACATTTGCTCACGAAACATTTATTTATTTATCTGGTTTATGGTGCTAATATCCTCTACAGTTGAAAATAGCGAAACACTCAGTCTACAGTCTCAGGGTTCGGGGTTGGAGGGATTATGTGGGTAACTAAATAATATTAGAGTCAACTAATTAAAAAAAGAACCCTTTATTTACCAATACGTAAGTAAGTACAGTCACTAGCATATTTCAATACCTTACAACTTACAGTTACGCAAAATTCAAAACGTTCTCGTGAAATCATCATTTCAGCCGAAAGACTTTCGCTACTGAACATGGCCTCCCCCAAGCCCCCAAGCTCCGCCACTTCGACTGGTTATGTGCCTATCGCATTCAGCGAATTCCTGTGACCTTCACCAGTACCAGTACCCTAATTGCGTAATAATTTTCGTAAACGATTATGACAAATTTGTTTCATTTTGACAGTTCAACAATATTCATTGCGTTATTTGCGTTGTTGAGCAGATTTTTTGCCAACTTATGAACTAATGGATTAGCAATCTGTTTCAAATCGAAATAAATTGTGATTGATCGTGTACTACGCAATTAGGGTAAGTAAAGGCGAAACCTGGCATAACACAAGACGGGACTAATTCAAACTTGGCGGGCAAGTCTTAAAGCAGCAGAAGATGTCTTGCATGTAGAAATTCAGCGTCCTCGAGTTACTGGACGACAAACAATACGAAGAAACCGTCCCAGCGTTTTTTCCGAGGACTTATTAGAAGGGCTATTTTATACCGAGCTTAGATGATTTGATTTCTGGCATGAAAGACCGATTTGCCAATAACAGAGAGCTGATCTTGACAAATACTTTTTAATCTAATTCCAAACAAGGGCAAAATATGTTCATTAAGTAAAAGGCAGTCATTAATAAATAAATAAATATTCTTTATTTCACCAAAAGACATCACAGTACAAGAACCAAAAACTAAGAGCATATGAGGCTTATAACTAGGTCACAATTATTTTAATTCCTTGACTCCTAAACTAGGTGTATGTGCCTGTGTCTTAGGAGTCAGTGATTCTCCGTAACAAACAAGACAAAGCCACAATGTAATAAAATTTTATTCCCCTACATAATAATATGCTAAAACTAGAGTGCTAAAAATTTCGAGCTCGCTCTAGCATCCTACATTCTCTTTTACTCAGTTTTCTGTGAAAGTCGGCAAAGTAACTCCTATTTACGTATGAATAATCAAAAGAAAACCTTACCGATCCGGGGCGGGGTGCTGAAATTTTCGAGCTCACTGCCCTCGATCGTGCATCCTATGTGCTCGATCTACATATTCCGAATAGGTCGACAAAGTAATTTCTATTTATTTGTTCAAACGAAAATTTTACCTATCCAGAGTGCACACATTTTCGAGCTCGCTACGCTCGCTCTACATGTTCTCAAAGTTATCTGCATTACTGGGCCCCGTTTAGTTTACGAGTACCGCCCCGGGCCCCTGATAGGCCTAGTCTGCTACTGTATTGGAGATTCATTAATAAATATTTCATAATATTATGATTTCTTTAATATGATGTAGTTGTTTTTGTATTGTAATATGTGATATTTTCATGTTTATACTTACGGGGGTGACATGTTCAAATGTGAACAAACCTCCAATAATAAATAAAGATTTAAAAAAAAATACTATGTTCGTCACACCATAAAATATATATCAAAATACTTTATCTCGCTTTTAGGCCAGGTACGCGTTATTTTACCGCGACGATGTTTTTTCGTGTACTGTATTTTCTACTCTCGTTATTGTTCCGAGCATTGAGAATCCAATAGAGCGCATCCCAGCCAGCGCGTCAAGAAACCACACTGTTGATTTTTAACTCTCGACGCTAAGCAGAGCGTTAAAATTCCAATGCGCGAAAAAAAATCGGCGCGATAAAATAACGCCCGTGTGAACCTGGGCTAAATCGCTTTTGAATCTTGCGTAAAGTGAAAGGTAGATAGACTGGGTACGGTTGTGACAGGTTACGGTTGTGACAATCGCAATATTAGCGAAACTATAAGGAATACCGGGGAGGGTGTAAGGAGAGAGAGGAGCGCTATGCGGGTCTGAACGTGTTTCATAGTATTGCGTCAGCCAACGCGCGACGTTGATGTTAGCAGAGGCCCGCCCTCATTACTTTTTAACAGTCAAAAGTAACAATTTTTATTCGATTTCTTTTAATGATTGTTGTTAAATGTTTACAGATACAGTAATGACTGTTCTTTTTCATTATTAGTTAAACATTAGTGGCTAAATAGCAGTGCTTACTTTATACGTACAGACGCCAGCACTTCAAGCTACTACAATCTGTCAAATTTATTTAATAGATTTTCAACTTTATCGCTGCTACATAAAGTTCAAAGTTGATTGGGAAAATTTGACAGTTTCGGGTAGCTTGATGTGCTGGCGTCTGTACATTTTTTATATGGTCACAGTGATTGCTTTTCTTGCGAAGGAGTGCTTTGAGTACGGTTATGACAATTTTTTTGGGTACGGTTGTGACGAATATTTAGTATAGTTTGTATAATTAGTTCAATCAAACTGCTATATGAAGATTTGTTTTAATAACCATAGATGCTACAGTGTCTTATTATTTTTAAACATTAAATGTTCTTACGCAATATAAATACGTAAATGTAGTTACGTAAACGTATTTTTTTTTTCGAGAAAAATGGATTTTTCGTGCAATAAAAGTGAATAGTGACCATTTTGGTGTATTTTTTAACCTGTCACTACCGACCCCAGGTACTGTCACAACCGCCCTTGGGGTGTGGTCGGTTGTGACATTTTCTCTTTTTTTTCTAAGATGCTTCTGTGAGTTAACCATAGAATTAGAAACACAATTTTAGTATTTATACGTAGGCAAATGTACTCTTCACAATACAAAACTTCTTTTTTTCAGCTAACTGCCACACAAACAAAATTATTGGTCGTCAAATGAAAATTGACACTTCCGTACCCAGTCTACCCGGGTTATTTATGCTCGTGACTGTACAACTGCAAAGCTGCCTAAGTTTTCAAAAGACGAACAACTTCTGGGTGTCGAGGAGTCAATCATGAGGATCAATAATCTCTTTAATAGGTAAGCGGAATCAAATACCCAGCCCCGGATCTAGAATTTTTTCGAGGCGGGGCAAAACCTGCCGCCTGCCGCCCCTCACCAAGTCAGTTTTTTTTTAAATATACTAGTACGTATCGGACATTTATTTTAATTTGCCTACGACAGAATAGGGTTTGAAATAAGTCGTGAGATTATTGCATATTAGAATTATTACAATTTTACTTTTCGAGCCATAATAAAGCTTCGTGCAGCGCGATGCGACACCGGTTATTGTTATACCGTGAAGTTTTCTTAGAAATTGTATTTTTCGAGACACGCCGTCGCGTCGCGCTAGTCTGCATGAGCCTTTAATCTGATGTGCGGTCCAATTTTCGATTTGAATGCAAGAGCGAGTGAATTAGAAAAGTTTTAAGAATTAGTAGTTACTAGGTTGTAAGAGCGAGCGTAGCGACCTCGAATATTTTGGCATACCTATATACATATTAATCAAATTTATCGATCAAAAATGTGTCAATCCAACAGCGGCGCCAAAACTGTGGTAAAAATTAAAGGAAATCATGTCGCGTTTGCACATACACGCATCGGCAAGTGCCGCACGCCCGGCATTCCCACCTCTCAAAGTAAAACTCTTAAAATCAAACGGACTATGCAAAAAATAGACCACTGAGGCGCTCATCGAGTTCATGGTAGAATTCAACTACGGCCACTCACAACCCGCTGACACCGTTTGACGACCTGTACCTACCTACGCTAATCAGTGATTTCCTCAGTGCAACACCCGCAGAAGTTGCGGTGTGCTGGGTGGTGGATTTGCCTAGGCTTGAATTTGTCGCCCCCTGAAGTTGGCGCCCGGGGCACGGGCCCCGGCTTGCCCCGCCTAGATTCGGGCCTGTATGTACAGACGCCAGCACATCAAGCTACCCGAAACTGTCAAATTTTCCCAATCAACTTTGAACATTATTTTTCAGCGATAAAGTTGAAAATCTATCAACTAAATTTGACAGATTGTAGTAGCTTGAAGTGCTGGCGTCTGTACCATCAACTAAAATAGTAGGTATACATATTTCTTCTATTTATTAGAGGTAATGAACAGTTAAAAAAAATTGGTACAATTATCTCAAGGAAGGGAGGCTTCCTAGTTCCTACAACTCTTTTATACAATGGTAACACAAGTGTATAAAAAAGTTGTCCATATTAACTACATCATCCTTCGAGTTCGGAGTCCCCAGGTGGACTTAGGAGCCACCAGCGCACCACCCACTGAGCCCGATCTTCAGCCATTCTGGGTCAACCTCATCTATTTGTAACTAGCTTCGATTGTACAGGCGTCGCGTGGACGACGTGGACGTCGCTCTACCTTCGAACACTTAACCTCAAATGAACCATCAAACTATTCTAGAAGTCCCTGTAAAATAATAAAAAAGATTCACCTATTTTTCCACCGTATTTATGGTTACCGGTTTTTCCATCGGAAATTTCCGGTAAATGTCAGGTTTTCCGATTTTGATACTGGCAACACATTGCCACTCGATTTATCATCTGTGCACCTGCCTGACATCTTTCTTTGTGCAATTTCTGTAGAGTCTCTCGTGAAAAATCCCGTTATTTCGCTTTCGTAATTCATCTAACAAAGATATTATCTGTTCGCGAGTGTTCACCGCTATTTGTGGGACAACAATTAAAAATTAACGAGCATTCCACGATACGGTGTTAATAATTTATTTTCATTAAAAAAATATCGATTTTAGTCATCTCGTCGAGAAGTATTGTTTTCATGCTGTTTATTTATTAGTGCCGTCGGGTGACTGGCGATCGAGCAACAATTTTCGGGTCACAGTCCAACCTAAGGTGAGTGGAGTGCATAGCGGGTTCTGCGAGAGGGAGCCAGCCTCCGCCGTGTGAGCTCCTTTGTGACGCAAAACCTCAACATCTCCGCGCTCCGATAATTAGCCCAGTCTCCCAAGACATCAATCACCCGCCGTTATTTATATGTTGTGTGATGATTTGTGACAAGTGATGGATGCCGTCCATCAGTGATAAGCTTGTCACAGATAAATTGCTAGTCGATAGTGCTGCGACCAGCTGTGATGTTTTCGCTGCACACAACATAACTGTATCATGTAATTTGACATATAATATTACTGTATTCCCTTTCCTAACACTTCACACAAAGTAATTTTCTGTAAATGTATCCCCAGAAGTGTTAGGTCTGTTTACACATGAAGTTTCACAATATCTCATAATGTGATTAGTAATAGAATGCAAATACAATTATCAACATCTTGTTATGATTGAAACAGGTTCTTGTTAAAACTTATTGACTCTGCCTAAATTATCTTTATTAATAACTGTTGTAGTGACCTAAAATTGTTGGCCAAAGATAATTAGAAACAATATTTAAGCAGCAAAGTGAATCATTTGTTAAATGTGAGTCTGAGCAATCAGTTTATAAACAAATGGAGTTGAATGATAGGTTAGAAAATGGCACTTTGTATGCAAGCAGGATGTTATTTAAAAGAAGACATTGATCATTGTGACCCAGTAGAAAAATAACAAATTGGCCCCTACAGTAAGAGAGGTGAATGTGTAGGTATATGAACATCTGTTTCTAAAGTCCTAAACCATTGTATTAGCTGTACAGTAAGTTAACTGCTTGTTTTATAACCTCTGCATATTACTAACACACAACATGCAATATGCTTCCATAATTACTTTCTGCTATTTACCAAGGTGTTCTAGATTAATATCAAGATTGCAAAACAGAATGGCCACTAAATTAGTATTTTTAAACACATTCTGTTAACTAACTTACCAGGATGAAATTAAAAATAAAGTAGATAGGAAAAAAAATATTATTTGATAGCCAGTATAGTCTAATAAGATTGTGTTCTGACCACTTTATTGTGGAGAAAATAAAATGAGATTCATTTTAGGTGCTGACAATAATTTAGTCTTTTATGCAAACTAACTGTTATAGGGAATGAATTTAGTCAAAGTCAAAAACGTTTATTGCAAACTAAGTGTACAATGTTAGTGTTATGGTATGTTAGTACTTATGACTTAGCAGCCATTTACAAGCGTTGCAATTATCATTCGCCTGACCTCATCATCCTAAATTAGCATGCATTAAACATTATTATTACTTAATTCTATTAATTCAAATATTAAAATAATTACTTAATTCTTATAATGAATTTAAATCCTTCTTTACTGCTAACTTTCGTTATTATGTATTTAAGGAACTCTTGTGCAAAATATAATGCTGCCTGCTTAGGCTGTGCGTTGTCTGTCAGTGAATTTAATTAATTTAATATATTTGATAAGGAGATGGTCCACTAATAAGTTGTTGATCATAACCTGCAATAAATAGAAACATTATTGAGCGAGTATATTTTATCAGTATCCACATTATGATTATTTCAAATGGTATTAAATGTGAATATTACATTTTGTATTGCTATATTGACTGGCTGTAGAGCAGATTTTATGTTCAATAACATACACATAACATAATATGCAGTAATTTTCAAAAGCCTTTTATAATATCTATGAATTAAGTCAGCAAAAACTGCATTCGCAATCTGTCACTCATGGAGTGGAGGGCTGAGTCCCAGCAGTGGGAATATTATAGGCCTATAAACCCTTGTCACATCAAGCAGTTAATGTTAAAAACTAGAGAAATGCTGGTATCAATAGAGAATATTAATGTGAAACTTGTGTAGCCCCGTACTAGCCATAACTAACATAGTACTTACTGTACATCACTGCATTGGCTATGAAAACTAATGAAAACCATAACATAAACTATATACTATGTTTATTACAGTATATCCTTTAGAGAGAAACACACATAAACCACAGACTAATGTACAGTCAAATATGCTATTAGGTATACAAAGATATTCTATTATATACTTCACTGCGATTATTAATTTTTATTGTGAAAAACTACTATTAAAGCTTATGGCATACATAAGAGAGTGGCCTATTATGTTTCCACTGCTAGGGCACAAGCTTCTCTGTGAGAGGCAGTGGGCCGTAGTCCACCATGCGGGCCCAGTGTAGGTCAGTTAGGAGAGTATTGTAAAAGAATCAACTACTCAGCGCACTCAAAACATTGTTTAAAAGTGTTCGCTAGTTAGTGGCTTGTATACCAAATAGCTGTTCATATACTAATACAGTTAAAACATTGAAACCTGTTTATGTAATTTACTAACAAATTATTATCAAAGTCACTATCAGATGACTGATGACATTATCTAACATCTATTTTATAAATGTTTTGTAAAAGATTCACATACAACTGGCTTATCCAGTAGATAAGCAGTCTTCGCTGATAGCAATATAGTTAAGATTGTATAGTAATTGTATTTCAGAGATGATGCTGCATTTATTTAACTAGATAAGTCACAAGACAGTATAAAATTACAAAATCAGCCTATAGATTACAATTATCCTTCTGCTTCTGTCAGGCCTCCTGTCTGTATGAGGGGGTTGACCGTCATCAAATATAATATATAATTATTATACCTATAATATCTTGACTCTTCATGGTTTTGTAAATTAAAATGTCCTATCTAAGAGAGCCGGGTGATCTATAACTCAGAACCCTCCTACCTCACCGTTCACTGCTTTCTTAAGAAAACAAAGTCTTAGCAACTATGGCCGGAACTATAAACATAGAGCCTGGCCACGCTAAGACTACATAAGTAAAAAAAATGGTGGAATTTGAAAATCTATAGATGGCAACACTGTCTGTACTAAGAAAAAGAATTTGATACTTTGTTTGTCTTTTTGTTTTTGATTAGGTTATTTAGTTTATATTTTGACTCCTTCCTAGTAAAGAATAGTCACTTTAGCACGATGCAGTGTGGATTTGACACAGTTTTGTCATCGTATGGAGGTAGAGCATAGGTACGACATAGTCTATTTATTACACATAATCTATCATGCAAAAATCAAAAGGCAAAATATCAAAATCATTAGATCTACTTACTTACACGTCAACTTTTCGATATCTTGTAAACATTTTCGTTTTAGGCTAAGGACGACATCGTGCTGTTCCTTCACATCCTGGAATTTACATATCATAAATTATCGACTGCCTCGTTGGTCTAGTGGTCGCAAGCGCTACTGCTGAGCATGAGGTCCTGGGTTCAATTCCCGGGTCGGGCAAAGTGTTATTGGGTTTTTCTATCTGGAATTTCTCAGTAGCAGCCTGGAGTCTGATTTGTGCCCGGTTGATGGCAACAGGCTCGCCCCCTATTACATGGGACTTAAACATAACTGGCGAAATGTGGGTGAGCCTACTACAGGAACACCTCTGCCCAACCCTTCGGGGAAACAAGGCGTCATGTTATGTTATAAATTATACAATAACTCCCGCTACTTTTAGTAGGTTTATCTATTTTTCTACTTTATTTTGTGAAAACAACTTACTGCGTAAGCAATCTGACAGTTCAAGTACCCCGAAACTGACTTAACTGACTGTATACCATATATAAAACTTTTTGGGGTTGCCCATTTATTCCATTGCAGAGTTAGCGTGGCCAGACTCTACTTAGCACGAACTTTAGCTTAGCGTTATTCCTGTCACTGTCACCTGCAACTGCACATGCACAACTGTTAAAGTTCAAGATAGAGACAGGAACATGTCTTAGTCAAAGCCCGAGATAAGTAACGTTCATAGATCTCGGCTTAAGATCTATCTAAAAGTATAAACATATACATTATAAAGTTTCAATTGCATAGCTCTTATACTTTAGATTTTAATGATATCTAAAAAAAACCTTGATTTCGTCACTCACTCACTCACTGATGATCATCAAAATTCTTAGGGTTCAAAATTCCTGAAGTCCTAGAAAGCTGAAATTTGGTATGTAAGCTAGGGGTTGGAAGTTTGTATGAGACTTCTTCAAATTTTGATGCTAGAGGTATGAAAATTGATATAGGGACTCCTTGTTATAAATAACAAAATAAATCATTCAGGATTCTTAGTAAATCACCCCCTATCCTTTAAATTAGGGGATGGAAGTTTGTATAAATTTTCCCTTGCAAATTAAAAAAAAGGCACCTCTGATGTGCAAGAAATACACTCCAAAAAAAGAAAGAAAAATGAACAGCTTAAAAACCGGACAAGTGCGAGTCGGACTCGCCCACCAAGCGTGCGTTCCGAACAAATTTATAGTTACATATTATAAAAAGTTCAGGAATAGAATCTCGCAGTTTTTTCCGAGCTTTTCCCGATATTAAAATTGAAATTATTTTATTAGGGTTCCGTTTGAGGTATCAAAAGAAAAAAACGGAACCCTTATAGGATCGCTCGTGTGTCTATCTGTCCGTCTGTCACAGCCAATTTGCTCCGAATCTAATGGACCGATTAAGTTGAAATTTGGTACACATATTATTATGTATTTTTGTGACCCAAACACGGATGTGTAACGTAAATAGATGAATTTTGAATATGGGGTTCACTTTTGGGGGGCAAACAAGAAAATTTAAAATTAAGTTTTGCTAACAGTACCGTGTGACAAATCAAATGAAAGGGCTTCTTGCTAATCTTAAACATATTTATTATTTAATTTATAATAAATACTTTTAAAGATATTTAAGAAATTCGATGAAAATTGACCATTCCCCCTTATCTCCGAAACTACTACTAGACCAAAAATTTTGAAAAAATTCGTAGTATGGTTCTTTACTCATAAATTACAGGAAAACCTATAAGAAGTCTATGGTCTTAAAATAACATGGTAAATCTCTCGACATTTTGCGTACAAACTTACATTTGCAGTTGGAATGTATGGAAGAACATATTTTTTAACTACAAAGTTAATTTTGTTCTTGGGATTAATTCATGTCAACTACGGAACCCTTACTACCCTTCATTGTGCGTAGTCCGACACGCACTTGGCCGGTTTTTTCACATAAACCTACAAGGGCACTTATGTAACGTCAGAAGCTAGGTGCACGGTTCCAATTGGTCGCTTCATTGAGCCCGAAATTCAGTTTCCAAAACCTATAATTACTTATATTATTGTGTTTTATAAGTGAAATTGTGGTAATACTAACAGTTCATACCTAAATTAGGTAACCGCATAACAGTGCAAACTGTTAGGTACTACATACACCGAAGTTATAAGGTACCTACCTATACATATAAAAGGAAAATTATTATTTTTTTCATTGTCGTCATAAATCGAAAACAATAAAAAATTAAAAATCTATTTAAGCTTGTGCCAATGAAGCCCTTTCATACGATACCACCCCACATGACACGGTTAACTCACTTCAAAATTTGGACCACCGTTCCTTGCAAAGACCCCCGTTCATTACAAATGTATAGTGTTCAGATTTTGCCCTCTACTTGTATTATAAGACGATATTATTTGCCAAATTTCATAGTTTTAGGTCAACGACTTTCCGTTGACCTAAAACTATGAAATTTGGCAAATCAAATTTCATAGTTTTAGGTCAACGGAAAGTAAACAAAAAACCCTATAAATTTTGATTCCCTTGTGAATGTCGAAATATACGTTTTTTTGCAGCATAAAACGGCCGTATTTTTTTTTAACGTTAACTTAGAAGTTTGCACGCCATGTTATGGCAGGATATGCTGAAACAAATTTACTGTAACACCTTATGTACCATATTCTAGCAAATAAATATTTTTGATTTGATTTGATTTTGATTTGATTTGATTTTATTGCAGCTTCAAGGGACTGTAGACTTGAGTATATGGTTTTAATTTCTACTCGATACCTCCACGCGTTCCCGAGATAAAGGGTCTTGACAGGCTCAGATAGACAGACAGACGGACAACAAAGTGATCCTATAAGGGTTCCGTTTTTTTCCTTGGAACCCTAAAAAAGAAGTGATATCCTACCAAAAATATTTTCATGTAAAATGTTGCTATGACGACACCATATGCATGGCTCGCAATGTCAAAAAGTTATCAGATCTCATGTAGAGCCAAGTTTTTCACTCTACACGCCCTAACTGTACAAGCCCTAACTTCACAAACTCTACACCTAAGTCAAAATATGTGGCTTGGCCGTTTCGCTACCGTCACATGGGCGTAAGGTGAAAAAATTATTCACTGTTCAATACTTTTCTGTTATACCAATAGTTAATTATTTCTCATATAGAGCCAAGCTTCTAACTCTACACGCCCTAACTGTACAAGCCCTAACTACACAAACTACATCTTAGTCAAAATATGTTTCTCTAAAGTTGTGCATTGGTTTAATGTAAATAATCTTCTCCTGAACGAAAAAAAGACTAAACTCATTAAATTTTCAATGCCAAATGTCAGGCAGCTATCTACCAATGTTCAGGTTAATGGAACAGAGTTGGACCCTGCTGAGTCGACAGTTTATCTTGGAATCACTATTGACGGTAAATTACAATGGGGCCCACACATAGAAAAATTGTCAGGAAGGCTAAGTTCGGCCGCCTATGCTGTTAAAAAAATTAGACAGATAACTGACGTAGATACAGCCAGAATTGTTTATTTTAGTTATTTTTATAGTCTTATGTCATATGGGATTCTTCTCTGGGGAACCTGTGCGGACATTAATACTATCTTTGTTCCAGAGAAAAGGGCTGTTCGAGCCATTTACAACCTAGGGCCAAGAGATTCCCTTAGAGAAAAATTCAAAGAAATAAATATTCTGACTGTAGCCTCATATATTTTTGAAAACCTATTGTATGTGCACAAAATATATCAAATTTTAAGAAAATGTCCGATATTCATAGTTTAAATACCAGGAATAAACACAATCTTGCTGTACAGTGCCGACCAAAAGTCCATGAGCAATCTCACAAAGCAATAGACTGACGCTTCGGTTTGACTTACGACCTTCTTCTATAAGTTGTTACAATACTGTAGACACGCACATTACACATACACACTCACTTTGTCTGCAACCAATGACTAGTTCAATAATCATCATTCGTTTTTAGTTTCATTCGTCTTGTTCACATAAATATTAAAGTTTAGCAGGTAGACCACAAAAAACTAAGTAAATTATTTCGATTTCTGTGGGGTAGATGCAGTTTGTTACGAGTATTCAATTAATAGAACTTTTTTGGTTCGTGGATAATATTGGTGACGAGTATTTAGCGCAGTGTTGTGGTTATTATTATCAAAAAGCAGGCATAAAATATATTGAAGAGATCAGATCAGATCAGAGAATATTATTGCGCTGCGTAAAAGTGAAGTGAATATCTAATGAAACCGGACTAAGTGTGAGTGTTATCATTAATATATTTCATATTTTACTAAACATAAATCTTAATCAAGGGTATTGTTGATAGAACAGAGGTATTGTTGAGACAGAAGATGCCTTTAAAGTTTTAAATTCATTGTGAGGTTTAATTCGATTAGTGAATAATAAATAATAAGGTATTATGTGTAATAAAAACAATGTTTTTCTTTGTTCTAGAGAAATACTGTGAGGGTTAAGAGATATGAGGAAGGAGCTTATTATCGAGTAGCAGCGACGTCAAATGGTGAATGAAACAAATGGTTTCATACCAACGAGACATTTTGCTGAATTATTAAAAACACGTCATTATGAACCGTTCGCCGTGCACTCTGAAGGCTTGCATCACTGAAGACCAGCTAGAAAACCGTTTTTGACCTTAAAATATCGACCGTACCAACTTAATAAACAACAGATATCGTTATTGCATGAATTTATGGTAACGAATTTTTTAAGCACGTTTCAATAGGGTGTTTGTCGTATTTCTTGCAGATATACCGAAATTGTTTAATATTATTTTAGTAATAGTATTATTTTAGGATAAAAATTTGAGGTTTAGTTTCAATCTTCTTTTCGTAAAGAAAATGAATACTTAAGCTTTAACCTCAATAACAACCAATATTTACTAAAGTCAAATAAAATGTAAAATAATTAATACAAATAAAATATAAACAAACTGCCCATATTTAACCTTAAAATTACCTATTCTGTAAGTAGTTTTTTATATTTTAAGTAGTCTAATATTCTTATTTATTACTTAATTACTTCGACCATGATCAAAGCTTAATATTTATGGTGAAAAAATCCATTAAAAATTTAAAATATTTCATAATTTAAATATGTCAAAATAATACAAACTGCTTCTAAGTTTCTTGACATCTATTTCACATCTTATTCAGCTGAAGTAATGATAAATAATTGTAGCAGTTTATTAACTTATGTAAAATAAATATAACGAATAAACATATATTTTTTAATTTAGTTATCATATATCACGCATTTTTTATTCTAAAACCTTTATTGCAATAACAACATAAAAAAGCAGCAATATTTAAAAAATATTATTATCGAAAACAAAAATAATAATATTTGCAAAAAACCGCACTGTGTTTCACGAGATTAGAACCTGAGGCAGTTTGAATTCCATACCGACGCTTAACGCTTTCTGCTATCTGCGCTTGTTAAGTTACTATCAAATTTTAGCAATACCATTAACTGGTCAAGTTCACGCGCATAGTGCGTGTTGCAGCATAACTCTGCATTATCAAACTTTTTTACGCGTACATCATAGGCCGCCTTATTTTTTCTTCTTTTCAAGTTGACGCAAATTTAAAATTTTTAAATGAAAAGAATGTTGAATTTTTTCTGGGTTGACATCAGTCAGTCGTCAGCCAAGAGAGTCCATGGATAGACACCAAAATTTAACTCGTTGAAGATTTATATTGAAATTATTTCCTGAATATTCGTGAGCAGACAAGCAGCAAGTAAATTTAAAGCCGTTGCTGCCAGCTGGTGTCGGGGATACGAGTATTCTCCCCGATCCCAAATTGTTCCTTTGATTGTTTTACCTCAGACAAGGCCGATTCCGGCTCCACCCCCAGGCCAGGGACGGCTACCTATTTGGTGCGGGTTCCCGCCACATCCACGCTTGGGCCAGAGCCAGCCAACCAGCCCTATCCTCTGCGGGGTCCCTCCGTATCCGCGTTTCGCCTGTGGTCCGGGCAGAAGCCGGTCGTGCGTAGCCGAGCGCCGCGGCGGGACGAAGGACGGTCGGAAGCGGTGCGCGGTGAAGTGCCACCCTCGAGCGGATCAACCTTTTTTTTTTCTTTTTCTTACTCTAGCTATTTATTCTTAAATCTAGTTAGCGCGTTCTAATCGTTTTATCTAATTACGTAATCCGATGTTTAGGTTCATCGCGACTACTTTTGATATGCGTGCGTCCTATATGACGTGGGGTCGACATTAGCTATTGGCGATAAATCCGCGTCGTTTCATCGTACACTAAAATTAAATTACGAAAGTCGATGAGCCTAGGTATAAAAATTTAAACTTTCTCCCATCCCTTGTCATAATATTTTCCCAAAAATAATTCGCAAGCTGACGGCTACTCATTTTCTATTTGATTTGTTTTATTTATAATTGTTTGTGTTTAGTTTTACAAATCTAATATTATACAGTGTTATTTTACCACAATTAAACTTTTCATTTCTTAACCTTACAACGCACTGGGTTCGATTCCCAGGTGTCGTTGGATATGTGGCAAGAGAACCCATAATTTATGCTACAAACTGGCGCCCGAACACAAGTAAGTACATTTAAGATACTATTACTAATATATATTAATAATAACTTACGAGTTTTTTTTTCCTTACTCCGTATGTGGTGTGCTTCCTAGCAGCACAAATTTAATTTCTTCTTGATTGGTATATTTTCAGGTAACGAGTTGTGCACGAAGCCCTTCGGAGCTTGTTGGAAGGACAATTGACGCAGCCCGTATCTTCTACTATTTTGATCATAAATATTTAATGTTGTGTGATTGTTCATGAAATGTTTTAATAACAAATGCATGTAACCATATTCAAGAATTGACCTTTTATTTCCTCCCCGCAAATATATAATTTATCCTTGAATTTCATTCACCTCTTGTAGACATAGTTTTAGCTAGTACCCAGTAGTGTGTGTTTGGTGTGCGATTGTTTAGGACGCAGCATAAGGTAAGCCTTTTTGAGTGGTGATTTTGCTAGATGTCTAGATTTTTTTGTGTATCTAGTCCCACCTATTTCGTTTTATTGCCGTTTTGTTGCTGTCGTTTCTTTCACACATCGGCTACACGTTATTAGACATAGGGTTTGGCTACCCACAGCGAATTCCAATTCAAAACCTTTCCTTTCAAATACTTTCCCACCTTAGGTCGAAATATTCCCCTGTCTGTTACCCGGTCTACACGGATTCGATTAGGATAATAGTTTTACACATAATTCTATACTTTGACATAGGAATTAGCGAAATATTCGTGTAAACAAAAATTTACGTTTTCAAGTTACGTAAATATTTGTTACAAATATCGTTCAAAATATAAAGGAGAACGACCATTCACTTTAGTTCTATTTGAAAGGACGTTGACCACTTTCATATATTGCTTTCGGTTCTGTGAACGTTGGTCTGTCGTACTTCGGGTCTTCAATCTTATCGTGTTTTTTATTTTGTCTTGTTTCGTTAATTTGCGTCAGTATGGAAGGCGAAGATCTTCCTATTGTTTCAACTCCATTCCGAAGCAGCCCCATAATTTCTAGGCCTCCTCCGATTCCACCCAGAACATCCAGAGCTTCAACGTCGTCTGTTATTCCATCTCCTATGAGGTCGGAAGATTGCCCCCAGTATTTAAAAAAACAAATCTCACTTTCAAAATGGAAGATTGATTATTCGGGGAATACTTGTGTTCGCGAATTCTTCACCAACATCGACGAACATAAAGACGCGGACGACTTACCGGATTGCTATTTGCTTAAACGGTTTCATGAGGTTTTGTCCGGTGCCGCTTTGAAATATTTTAGATCGATTCGCAGACCCGACTTATCCTATTCAGAACTTAGACAATCGTTTATTAGGACGTTCGGCCCCACCGATTTTGAATACAAAACCGAACAAGAAGTCAGAAATTATAAACAGAAGTCGGATCAACCCGTTAGAGATTTTATAATCCAAATTTCCTATCTGAACCAAACGTTAAGCCGTCCGATTAGTAAACCTGACTTGTTGGAAATCGTAACCCATAACATGCACCCGAGATATTACCCATGTTTATCGGTCCATAAATTTGCTGACTTTGATACACTCATCGATACTGCTTCGCATTTTGAGAATTTCTTACCCAAATCCTCCGAAGCTGTGTCGGTCGTCTCATCCAAAGTCCGATTGTGTCCCAAGTGTAGAAAAAACGGACACTCATATCGTGTCTGTCCAGATTTTCCTGGTAAGCTCTGTTTCAAGTGCCGGACTCCTGGCGTTATTACCCGGGATTGTCCAAAGTGTAATTCAAAGAAATGCATAAGCCATCGGCGACACGCCGCCCATTTTTCTCGTACAGTGTCACCGGTGATAGCGTCGGACTCTTCCGATAATAGACCGTTTATTGAGGTTTGGTTGAAAGGCCATTTGGTTAAAGCATTACTAGACTCGGGAGCTCAGATGTCTCTTATTAGTGATAGTTTGGCTCGCGAGCTAGGAATTTCGATGACATCGAACATTTCGTGTCCTCGTGCCATTTCAGCCAATAACTCGCCAATTGATATTTTGGGAACTGTTTATCTTCCGGTTCAATTTAACGATACTAATTTTGTTCACGAATTTTTGGTTGCGCGTAGTATGTCTTCTTCAGTCATCTTAGGAATAGAGTTTTGGAACAAATTTGGTCTAACCTCAGTTTTTAGTAAGGCATTTAACAAAAACATCAAAGGAAACATGTATATTCCTTCTACTAGTCATTCCTTTCCTCGGGTTTCTTGTGTAACTGAACCCCGATACATTCATCCTCGTAACGTCTTGTTACCTGACCAAGAGCGAAGTTTACAACAGGTCATTGATGAGTTTGAAGTCATCTCATCTGACAAGGTTGGACTTGGAAAAACTACCTGGCTATCACACAAAATCAATACGACGGGACAGCCAATTAGGCAAAGGTTTTACCCTCTTTCACCCGTTAAATTAAAGGTTCTCAATGAGGAGATCGATAAGATGCTAGAATTGGGCGTTATCCGACCATCTCGTTCACCTTGGGCTAGTCCTGTGGTCATGGTCACCAAGAAAGACGGTTCCGTTCGCTTCTGCGTTGATAGCAGAAAGTTGAATAGTGTGACCATCAGAGACTCTTATCCCCTCCCCCGCATTCAAGATATCCTTGACAACCTTCGCGGTGCAAGGTATATAAGCTCTCTCGATTTCAGGAGTGCCTTCTGGCAGATTCCTCTCGCGGACGATGAGAGTTGCAAAAAGACTGCATTTATAGTCCCTCAACGCGGCTTATTCGAGTTCGTCAGAATGCCATTTGGGCTCACTAATGCAGCCTCTGAGATGCAGCGTCTTACCGATATGATTGTCAATTTCGAATTCACTTCGACTAGCGACGACTGTGTTTTCGGTTACGTCGACGATCTTATTTTAATTTCCAAGGACTTCCACAGCCACCTCGCTCTCCTGAGGAAGGTGCTAAGCCGTCTCAAGGAGGCTGGTTTATCTATTAACCTTAAGAAATGCGAATTTTGCAAAAGTGAGTTAAGGTATCTGGGTTATATTGTAAACGAGAAAGGTCTACAGACCGACCCGAGCAAGCTCGATGCTATTAAGGACTATCCCACTCCTATCACCGCTAAATCATTGCGCGGGTTTATTGGGATGTGCTCTTATTATAGGCGTTTTGTTGACGGTTTTTCCTCTATAATAGCTCCTCTTACTGCTCTTATTGGCAGAAAGAAGGGTCGTGACCCAATAAGCTGGGACGATGCCGCCGAACAAGCATTCGTTAAGCTAAAGGGCGCATTAGTTAACACTCCCGTGATGGCTTGTCCAGATTTTTCCAAGCCATTCCTGTTACAATGTGATGCATCAGCTGTTGGTCTCGGTTCCGTTCTTTCCCAAAAGATTGATGGTGTGGAGCATCCCATTGCTTACTATTCCCGTCTTTTTTCCAAAGCAGAACGCAACTACAGTACCACCGAGCGGGAACTTCTGTCGGTGCTGGATTCTATTAAGCATTTCCGCTGTTATTTGGATGGAATGAAGTTTTCAGTTTTAACTGACCATATGGCTTTGAAATGGCTTCTCACGCTTAACAACCCTTCTGGTCGTTTAGCCCGATGGGCCACTATCATCTCCCAGTATACTTTTGATATAGTCCATCGCAAGGGATCGCAACACGTAGTTCCAGATGCCCTATCCAGGATCTACGCAAGTCCGGTAACGTTCGACCAGGGTCCCGAACAAACTAATGACAGATGGTACAAGAAGGTTTACTTGGGTGCTCGCGATTCACCCCAAATGTTTCCCGCATACGCCATCCAGAATGGTGTTCTTGTGAGACGCATGCCTGTCGCTAGCCCCCTGTCATCTGACCCATGGCGTGTGGTTTTGCCAGCAGAGAAGGTTCCCCTTGCCATCTGGGAGGTTCACAACAATTTCCCGTCTATACACCCTGGGGTTATGAAGTCTTACCTTAAAATCAAGGAGCTCTTCTATTGGCCGAACATGTTCCGGGATGTTGCTGAAACCCTGAAGCGATGCGAAGTTTGCAAAGCGTATAAGATAGCCAACACCCAGCCACGTGGCCAGATGTGCTTCCCAAAAGAAGTTTCTTTGCCCCTACAAGTAATTTCCATTGATTTGATTGGTCCCCTACCTATCGCTTATTACGGTTATAAATACATCTTATCTATGGTTGATGTTTTTTCAAAATATGTTTGGCTAATTCCCTTAAAAAAGGTGAATGCCACTGCTGTAGTAAAAGCCCTAGAATCCGAAATATTTTTCAATTTCGGCGTTCCACGGGCTATTCTTTGCGATAACGCTACGGTCTTCCGCAGCAATCAATTTGTAAGCTTTCTTAGGTCTTTTCACATTGATTCTCCATTTTATACGCCTTATTATACTCCACAAGCTAACACAGTGGAACGCTATAATCAAAGTGTTGTTACCTGTTTGAGTATTTTAGTCGGGGAGAATCAAAGAAACTGGTCGAAATTGCTACCCAAAGTTAAACTTTACCTCAATTCGTGTATCAATTTAGCCACAGGTTTCACACCAAACTTTCTTATGTTTGGAAGGGAAGTCCTTATGGATTTGACCCATGCTCAGGGACAGACTCAAAGCACCAATTTGGCTGAAAGTCGGTCTCGGCATGCGTCCAATCTATCCTCCCTCACCGAGGTTTATGCTAAAGTTGCCGATAACCTCTCTATAGCCTTCCTCCGCAATTCCCGGTCTTACAACGCAAACCGTTCGGCTATCACCCTCAACGTTGGTGACACTGTGTGGAGACGAAATTTCTCCAGGTCCTCGGCGACGGACTATTTCTCCGGAAAGCTTGCACCTCGCTTTATTAAATGCCGTGTTACTAGGGTTATCTCTAGGACTACCTATGTCCTTCGGGACTGCGATTCTGTTCATTCTGGATCATATCATATTAAGGATATCCTGAAATGATGGTTTCGCAAGACGTAGTTTTTGGCAATCTATGTTTTACTCCCAAATTCTTTCTACGCCCTTTTGCATTTTGCCCTACAAAATTCGCTTGAACTACGTTACATTAAAAACATCGTAGTACACAGAACGCTCATTTTGAAAATACACTGGGCATTCTGTACCTACTTCAGTTTTTCCTTTCCCTAAATTCGTTGTTTCTTTATATATATTTCCTACTTGCGTTAACTAATACAAATGAATCCAACGTACATATTAGTTTTTACCCCTAATTATTTTCAAACTACATAATTTTATGATATAAAATTAATTATGGTTTCAAACTATTTACAAACGTCTTAGTATATGGCCTTATTTTTCAGACTAACATTTTGTTTTTTTTTTTCACATTGACATTCTGATTGTCACTGTCCTATCAGGGAATAATAAATAATATTTATAACTGAATAATAAATAAAACGCTTAAAGCTACGAACAAAAGTGGTAAGCAGATCCCTTCATAATAATTATATTAGTTTAAAAACTTGCAATTTACGTTATTTTAGGCGTGGAACGCTGCAGTGTTTTTTTTTCTCTTCCTTTGCTAGAGTTAGTAGCGTCTTGTCGCCGGTCTCATCTTACCCGACTACGACGAAGAGGGTGTTGTTAACCTCTAGGTATGTCCCAGAGGCACAACATCCCTCTCATTTTACTACTCATCCCGTTAGTCAGACTCTAGGCACTAATTAGGCCGAAAGTCGATTAGGATGCAAATCCTACAGACGGTCACTTAATTTGTCCTTTATTTTATTGGACTGAGGTAGTTTTTGGACTCAGGCTCATTTCCATAGCCTGATGCTCTTTTTTGGACTTGGTCTAATTTTTGACTTTAATGTTCTCCCCTTTTTACCTCAGTCTGTATTTTTTTTCCTAACTTCAATAGGTATTGTTTTCTTCTTTTATCGTTACTTTTTTTTCATCTTCTCTTTATTCTATGCTAATGTTTCCTCTCTTCACCTTAGCTATTAGTCTCTTTGTCTTATCTTGTAACTTATTCTTGTCTTAGTTAGTTAATTGGTAGGTTTAGTTGGCACTTCTGGAGCTCGCATCGGTAACGTTTAGGTTCGATCCGGTTCAAACTTATTCCTTATCGGTAGCACTCCAATTGTCGTCCTTTAGGTTACTTTGGTTATTTATTAGTCTAGGATTAGGTTCTATTTATCTTTTAGTTACTTAACCTCTCTCGTAATACCCTCGGAGATATCTGACACTAGTGATGCTACATTGTTTGGATTTTATATCGATAGTATAGATATTTTTTTGTTAGAAAGGGGGTACTGCAGCATAACTCTGCATTATCAAACTTTTTTACGCGTACATCATAGGCCGCCTTATTTTTTCTTCTTTTCAAGTTGACGCAAATTTAAAATTTTTAAATGAAAAGAATGTTGAATTTTTTCTGGGTTGACATCAGTCAGTCGTCAGCCAAGAGAGTCCATGGATAGACACCAAAATTTAACTCGTTGAAGATTTATATTGAAATTATTTCCTGAATATTCGTGAGCAGACAAGCAGCAAGTAAATTTAAAGCCGTTGCTGCCAGCTGGTGTCGGGGATACGAGTATTCTCCCCGATCCCAAATTGTTCCTTTGATTGTTTTACCTCAGACAAGGCCGATTCCGGCTCCACCCCCAGGCCAGGGACGGCTACCTATTTGGTGCGGGTTCCCGCCACATCCACGCTTGGGCCAGAGCCAGCCAACCAGCCCTATCCTCTGCGGGGTCCCTCCGTATCCGCGTTTCGCCTGTGGTCCGGGCAGAAGCCGGTCGTGCGTAGCCGAGCGCCGCGGCGGGACGAAGGACGGTCGGAAGCGGTGCGCGGTGAAGTGCCACCCTCGAGCGGATCAACCTTTTTTTTTTCTTTTTCTTACTCTAGCTATTTATTCTTAAATCTAGTTAGCGCGTTCTAATCGTTTTATCTAATTACGTAATCCGATGTTTAGGTTCATCGCGACTACTTTTGATATGCGTGCGTCCTATATGACGTGGGGTCGACATTAGCTATTGGCGATAAATCCGCGTCGTTTCATCGTACACTAAAATTAAATTACGAAAGTCGATGAGCCTAGGTATAAAAATTTAAACTTTCTCCCATCCCTTGTCATAATATTTTCCCAAAAATAATTCGCAAGCTGACGGCTACTCATTTTCTATTTGATTTGTTTTATTTATAATTGTTTGTGTTTAGTTTTACAAATCTAATATTATACAGTGTTATTTTACCACAATTAAACTTTTCATTTCTTAACCTTACAACGCACTGGGTTCGATTCCCAGGTGTCGTTGGATATGTGGCAAGAGAACCCATAATTTATGCTACAGTGTGTGCTAGCATGTTTAAAGCGACGGAAATATATTGTTGTTTCGTGTAACTGCGTTATCTGTGGTGTGTGTATCGTGTTGCTTACACATACAAATGTACGAGCTATACCGCGTGTTCACAGCAATACGACTCTTAGCGTGCTCATGCACTTTTGAGCGCTTACTGTACATCGCACACGTCTCCACAAAGTAGGCAACTCATTCATGGGTCAATGTATACGCTTTTACAACAAACTCCCCATTGACATTCGAAACTTACCCATTAAACGATTTAAAATCTGTATTAAAACCAAACTTTGTAAAAAAGGGTACTATACAATTTCAGATTATTTAGAAGATAAAAAAGCTTGGGATTGAACTGCTCGTTCTGCTAAGCCTTGTGATAAAACCATAAAACTAGACATTTTAATTATTATGTAAAATCAACATATACCAGTTTTATAAACACATTGACATTGTTGAAAATTATATTCAAAATGACATGATTACTTTGTAAAGTATTATATTATTTTAACTCTACTACTATGGACTATGTGGATATTGTTTTTATTTCTCTGCTAGTTTTAGTGATGGTCTGGCAGTTTGAGTAGTTTATGCGGCCTACCCAAATGTCCTTTCTTTGGTATTGTTCGTCGAGTTGAGCTCCTTAAGTTCTGAGTTGAGCTCCACGATTACTGACAAATGCTTGCACTGACTGGACAGGTCCACTCAAATCTGTGTGATTCTTTCCTCAAAAGACCTTTTCAGACACTTATCTACATGGTCCTCATATGGCCTGACCAAGATTATGTCTGGACTTTAAAAGAGACTGCGACCTCTGAGTTTGTTTCGGCCTTTCTTCTCAGAGTAGTCAGATAGGAAACGCCGAACTCATCTAGCTTATTTTTTTTTTTTTTTTATATGTCGTGTAAAAGTGATTTCGATATCCTATTTACAGAATAAACAATTTCATTTCATTGTGGCTTGGCCGTTTCCAGCCCGTTCGTCGTCGGTTTATTGGTGGGGCGTGTAGAGTTAGAAGCTTGGCTATACATGAGAAATAATTAACTAAATCAATAAATAATAATTAACTATTGTATAACAGAAAAGTAATGAAAAGCGAATAAATGTTTCGCCTTACGCCCATGTGACGGTAGCGAAACAGCCAAGCCACATATTTTGACTAAGGTGTATAGTTTGTGAAGTTAGGGCTTGTACAGTTAGGGCGTGTAGAGTTAGAAGCTTGGCTCTACATGAGATCTGAAAACTTTTTGACAGTGCGAGCCATATGGTCTCTCGTCTTGGCAACATTTTACATGAAAATGTTTTTGGTTGGATTATATTTGTCTTGGAGGGATATAGAGAAACCAATGTCTCTTAGTTTAAAAAATGTGGACCTTTGTACTTCATGTTCATTGTCTAGAAGTCATTCGCAGTAGGCAAAAAATATTATATTCTTATTTGTATATGTGCAGTAAACAGGAAACGCGGTCATGTGGTCGTTGGCGTTCATTCCATACAAACGTACTGGAGCAAATTATTATATAATGTATATCTAACACTGCCATGTACCAAGGAAACGTTTTATTAAAAAAAAATGACGAAGAAACCAAACATTCAAACATGGCCAGCAGTTAAAATTGTATCGTAAAAAGCGAGTAAATAATAAAATGATTAATTATTATCTTAGCAGCTGAATGTTTGTCCTACATTGCTATAAAACTCGTGGGTTCGAACCCAGGCAGGCGCTTTACTTTGTGTAATTTATTTCATCACCACTGCTCTGAAAACGGTGAAGAAAAACATCTTGAGGATACCGGCCGGCATGTCCTAGAACCAAAAATTTGAAGACATGTGACATCTACCAACCCGCACTGGGCCCGCGCTGTTAATGACGGCCCACTCCCTCTCACCAAAAGGAGGCTTGACTCCCAGCAGTGGCAACATTATAGGTTGGTTATGCTGTATACAGATGAATGGAAGATTTGGTGTTGACTATTGTTTCTTTTGTGACCCGTTTCAACACCTCTGGAAAAGTTCCGGTTTACTTATCTGGTAGATAATTTGATACAAATTATGTTCATTTTCAAAGAAATTATCTCTGAAGACTGGCTGCCCTAGTAAAGTGTTTAATATTTATGTAATACCTACTGATATAATTTTCTTGTTTGTCGCAGAGTGAGCCGTGTCTTGGGGGAAAAGCACACCGGGCACTACGGTGGCCCCAGACACACCGGCCCCAGCGCCCCAGCCTCCGGGTAACGTATATTACATTATATTTTATAATTATATTTTTATAAAGGGTATTTTTTTGAGAAGTGACTTCAGGGCGAAACCCTAAACTTGGATAGGAATTAGAGCCATGGATGGGAATTCCCATCGATAAAAATGACGAACTTCCATACATACTTTCAACTCCTATTTAACCTCTTTAGGAGACGAATTTTCAAAATTCGTTTCGCTATTATACACTTTTGCTATAATAAGGAACTTGTGAAAAATTTCTTGGTTCTTTCACCCGCTGTTATGGGCTGTGTGTTGTCTGTCAGTGAATTTATGATTTTTATTAAGTAGATTTGTTAAAGAAAAACATGGCTCCAATTAGCAAAATTTAAAACCGAATATTTAGTTCATCCTGAAAAAAATCCTGTGTATATATCTAAGAAACTAGGGTCTGGAAAAAAGGAGTGAAGTGGTTTAAGGAACCATGACTCCATTTGTTAAGAGAAATGTAAAACTGTATATTTAATCGACACTGAAAAAATTCCCCTGTATAAATGAAACCAGGGTCTGTCAAAGAGTCTGTGATCCACGGGTCCATTTAAGAGAAAAAACTTTTTACAAAAAAAAAAAAACAACCGACTTCAAAAAAAAAACACTACAAAGTGAAAAATAACTTTAATTTCGGAAGTCGGTGACAAAGAACGAATATTCAAAACCAAGACACCGACATCCGAAATTAAAGTTATTTTTCACTTTGTAGTGTTTTTTTTTTGAAGTCGGTTGTTTTTTTTTTTTTTGTAAAAAGTTTTTATTTTTCACTTTTTAGTGTTGTGGTACCTACCCCAAACAAATTCGAATACCACTACCTGCTATGTAAATAACAGTGACAGGAAGTTATCATATCATCCACATACTAAGTGGGAAAAAATACGTATTATTGAAGCTAACTTAAAAACTACCCAAGCAAAGTTAATAAAATTTATATGGGACCACCTCTGAAGTATGATCTACCAAACAAAAAAAGAATCATCAAAATCAATTCATAATTGGCGGAGTAATCGCGTAACAAACATACAAAAAAAAATAAAAAAACATGCAGACGAAGTGAGAACCTCCTCCTTTTGGAAGTCGGTTAAAAATTAAAACTGCGTTTCCAGTTCACCGTGAACAATTCTTCCTGTATATTGGAAACCCGTGACACCACCGGCTGATAAGATTCTATTAAAATGGTAAAGCCAAGGAAGGAATATTAGTTTGTTGTATGCTGGTCCTGCTCCACAACTAATTGATTAACATTTGCAAATACTGTTGGAGCTGCTGAAGATTGTAAGACTATCTTTGCATTGTATAAACTCAATCTCCATTGTATTATATAATTGCATAGCACAGGTGTGAGTACTATGTACTAAAGAGTTACCATTTACCGGGTAATATGTCTTGCATTGACTTGAATCTGCCCTGGCGGCTGTGAGTATGTCATGCTCACTCAAATGTTTCGCTGATGGTGGCGCGTGTGTTGGATCATTTAGCTCCCTTCAAAATGGTTGAGCTGAATGGTGCTAATCCATGCGTCATGTTCGTGAACGGGCGCCGTCAGTTGGGACTGGTCATCTCTTAGCTGCCAGGGCTTATTTTTATTTTTATTTTTTGAATTGTTCTTTGTTTTATCTTTTTATTACGGACGCTTCTAACGTGCACGTCTTTCTACATTGTTCTCACATGTATAATTTCAACATGAATGATGTAACCAATATTTTGTAACAATTTTTTATTTAAAAGAGTGTCCGTGGAGTTTCTTGCCCGTTCTTCTCCATAGGTACCTACTACGCTTTGGAATGGGCAACTAGCTTCATACCTATTTCTGACTGACCGATTCCTTGACAATTCAAAAGTGCCTGTAAATGGTTTAATTGAAATAAATGCTTTGAGTTTGAGTTTGAGTTTGAGTAATTAACAAACTAAGGCGTACTCTTCTTTGGTTTAGTAGGTATACTCACAGCCTTCTTTGCTGTAGTAGGCGCAAGCACTGAGCGTAGAGTCCTGGGTTGGATCTCTGCCTGCGTGCAAAATACCAAAATACCTATATCAAACCACTTTACCTTTGGTTCGTAGCAGACTACCAAAACAATAAGGAGGGAAAACAGTAAGAATCTGATAATGTAAAAACGATTATTTTTAATACAGGAAGTTACATTGACCTTGTGTGAACTCAGAAAACCATGGTCTATACACATTGTTAGTGTTCCGTGCCAAAACGGATAAAAAATATTTTAGAATTCTATTGTGGAAGAAAGCTTTATTTACGACAAATTCTTGTTTTGCGTTTGGTACTGTGTACAGTCGACCGCACGTCTATGGACTTTGACCTTGAGCTGGCCTAGCGTAGTACGGGTTATACTGATTTTGTTATAACCACTGACGTGTGGGCTGTGGCTTACTGTAACATTTACTTGCTCGACGATGGCAATGGTGTAATAGGGATGAAGCCTGGGTAAAAAAAAAAACTATTTAGTACGTCAGTCAGATAATAAAAAAAATATTAGACACGTATTTTTTGCTTAAAAAAAAAAACTCATAATAAAACGCATTAAAGTTGGGAGTGGGGGCTTGCGACGTCACAACTAAGTATAAAATCTACATGGGCGTGACGTCATGCCACATTTAAACTCAATGTATCGCGCAAATCTTTTGATTACATAAAAAAAAAGAAAAAATACGTGTCCAATATTTTTTAGTAATCTACCTGACGGACATAAAAATATTGAAAAAACACCTTGCTCCTCAAGTGGTTTCTGCATGACCGGAAGTCTTATCTACAGCCAGAAGCACAATGCACCAATTCATCTCAATGCCCAAACTGCAGACAACTACTCGATACATTAGCCCCGCGGCCCCCGCCCATCACAACCACGATTTGTAATTACTAGCGACCCACCCCTGGTTTCGCACGGTTTTACGACTTGACAAAATATCGATATTACTCATAAACCTTCCGGAATAAATTCTCTAAACGATGGTGAAAACCGCATTAATTAAAATCCGTCACGTAGTTTTTAAGAACAACACGGTCACACAGACTGACATGACAAGCGCCTTTAATTTATAATATACTTATAGATTAAACTATAAGTTCTTAAAGTAAATAAATCAGTAAGCTTTTACAAAGAATGTCCGTCAATGTTACTAATTAATATATCGCAGTAAAGTGTGAGGAAACAGGATACTTGACTAATTAAATGGCCCACGCCTTACCTACGCCTATGTTATTTTATTATTTTCTTTCCGGCTTTCAACAAAATTTTATATTATTTAAAACCGCGCAACAAAGACCTTGACCTATGTGTAACTTTGAATACTCCAGTTTACTACTGCATATTCAATTCACTTCCGCAAAATTCGCTAATAAATTAAGTAGGTAGGTATAGAAGTTGAATGTTCCCCCAAAACTGAGACGCTGAATTTTTCAACAGTAAACAATATAATAATATTACTCATATCATAGCGCTACCCGGAAAACGTACTCGGAACCTAGCGCTCGGTAGCCGCGCGAGCACTAATCCGTTGAGGCGGATTATAGTAAATCGTTCGCTAAAAATACTCATCTCAGCACTGCGCTTGTGTTGTGATATTTTTATTTAAAAAGCTGCTTACACTGAGATTAGGACTCTAAACAATTTGTGCTCGTCTAGCGGATGGGATGTGAACTTTCGTTTTTTCGCTGTGTCATGGCACCACATTATATGCTGCGACATAACGGCACATGTCTATGGTAATAAGGTGATTTACGCCGACCCGATTCACTATGAATCTATAAACGAATATTACGCACTGCTCAGTACACCTTCGATAGATGTCATATCTACCGATGACGCAACGCTGCAACATCGTACGATCGATGGTCTTCGATTATGAAATCCCAGTCAGTTTGACACGCGATGGTCGCACATAATGACAATTTCGTCTAAAACTTTCAAAGTTCCAACCAATTTTAGACATTGAGATCAAGGACGAAGGTTGAGAATTTAATGCGTGGCCACACACATATAACTTGTTGTTGGTTCGGTTTGTATTTTAAAGTTGTCACCTCAAAATATAATTTGGGTAATCACCGGACTGGATTTCCAGTGTTATTGACCGCAGCAAAATATTGAGTGAATTAGCTCTGGTTGTATGTAACTGTACTTATTCTCGATCTCTTATTCGGAATGATTCGATTTTTTATCGTTACCAATATTATTATCGGTTGGATGCTTTTAAATAAATCAACTTTGTTAGTGACCGTACTAAATAGGTCAAGTGAAAATGTGTGTTCGCTTTTTAAAACTATTTATATCCTGAAGTGTTGTACGAATGAGTACAGTACTGTAGGTGCGCGATACCTGGAGACAACTATAACATTTTATTTATTCGCTTTGTTTTAACTAAGCTGAACCTTTAATATTAGTTAATTAAGAATAATAATAAACCACTTGTTTATTCTAATTGCAATCAAGATGCTTAGTGAAACAATAATCTGTAATCTAGGATTCCCCTCCGCATCAGGCATGATGTTTAAGTAACAGAGTTCAAAACTCAGTTACAACAAAAATGCAAAGTCAGTACTCATGTCTCATGGTTATTTAAAACCGTAACAATTTGTTATGTTATTGGAATCAGGACAACTTCAGGGTTGTCGCACACAGCTCATCGTTTTCGTAGCCATACACTTCTAGGGGATTGGTCAGATTGAATATTGTTCGTTTACTCAAGTGAGAGGTCGTTGTTGTTGAGCGACAATCAATAAAAGTGTGCTTGCTCATGCGTTCAGACGTGTGGGCAGCAGGCCAGACAACAGACTCAGTTCGCTGGACCGTCCGGAGCAGACGGCCGGCCGTGGGCCCTTAACGCTGCACTTGAAACTGCTCAAGTGAAAATACAAAAATGAAATCACTCTCGTCAAGCTCCCGTTATACTCTATGCCCCATGCTCCATTATATCGAGTGCATTGTGTTTATCACAAGCTCGCACCAAACGAAAATATTTCGACGCACGTGATGTCATTGTTTCGAATATATCAGCGAATATTTATACAAGTGAACTAACACTATTTTACCCAATAAAATACAATTTGGCCTTGAATTCAAAGCGTTGATTTATTGCCCATCTGCAGAGCAAATATGGCTCTGTACTGCATAATTCAACATGAAAATCACGTGTTTACAAGTTGTTGCAACTTGCAGCGCAAATAAACAGAGGTGAATAAAGTTTATTCATTGTTGGAAACAAGTTTATTTTCCCATGAAAGCAATAAGCACACCAACTTCTGAACTTTTTCCTTTGAATGCGGGTATTAATACCGCAGCCATTGCCTGAGCTCGAAATCACTGAAAAATACTCAGAAATACTGAGGTGTGCTATGTGTAAACTTCCATGGTTGGCCACCATAAGTCGTTAGGGAGCGTGCTATTATATTTTGAGTAAATATCACATATATTTCACGGTGTATAAGTGCTATAGTCATTAGCAAGGAGACTTCATTGGCTAATGTCAAGGTTGGCGTAACGTGATGTGTGACGTGTGCCACGGGTGACGTCATAAGCTGATTATGCTCAGCATATTATGTAGATTTGTGATGTTTTGTTATTAAACTTTGTGCCTATATGTATACAAACAATTTTTTTTGTCGGTATTGAAAGATAAGAATGATAAATAATAATATTTTACTCTGAATGTGGACCATCTGTTGCAGAAATTTTATAGAATTGATGGTCAGCTTAATCTTCTCAAAGTTCTGAACATAAACAGGGTCATTGGTTTAACCATTTTCGAGTAATTTGACATTTCATATTTTAAAATATATGAAATAAAAATATAAAATGTCAAATGTCGAATTTTTTGACATTTGCATAGGAATTAAACGGGGTAATTTTGGTTGTAATTGACCTCTCCTACATCCTCTAGGAGCTCAACTGTCATCAATGAGACACAATAGAATTTTAATTGTTATCGATCTCCAGGAGAGCTCGTGACAGTCAGGGGTTTGCCGACATATAAGCAATAACCCTATATATATATATTCTTCATTTGATTTCGTGTTTGAGTGAAGTTTCCTTACCTCCTTATCATCATCAGGCCATAGCAGTGCTGGGCAATCTGGAGAAAGGCCTCTTCAATCACAGGGCTTTATATTTCCATTTTCCACTTTTCAAATTGGCACCCTACCTATTTTGTCTGTAAGACTCGTTTGTCTGTGAAAGTTATATTGGCTAAATTAGACATGGAATCGACATTGAACATGTTGCCCAAGTTTAAAAATGGTTAAAAGGAAAAATTAATCAAAATGGTTCGTAGTGTTTCAGCAGTTTGCACTGAAACTTCTTCGCTGAAACATATTTAGATTTAACTTTTGGCTGGAAAAATTGATGCGCAAAATGAGTGGAAGTAGAGACTACGTAAGTGCGATAAAAATAATTGCTCTGCTAAGTTTCGTGGTTCCCTTTTAATTAAAGCCGAGTTTAAAATTATGCGCAATTCGTGTTTTTAGTGCAGAAACTTTCGTCGATTGTTTATTTTGACTAATGCATAAAGCTCAACACACTATATACAAGCGTGCCGTACAGCCGTCCCGTCCCGACCCGCACCCGACACGCACCCGCCTTGTGTGTGTATTGAGTTTAAAATTCAACAGTTTTGGGCGATGAAAAAGTTTCACGAAAATGTAAATTTTTCTCTAAATTCTCAAATTGAATGACCTTTATTACTATTCCATTGGATACTTAACTACTTACTTAGCAAACTTTTTGATTTAACCAAATTTTCTAAAACAGTTAATAGAAATCATCAACGTACATTTACTTTGGCACCAGTTATCTCGAAATTTTACTACGGTATTAAGCGTATAAATTACGGAGAAGACATCTTCATTTAATCAGCTACCTAACGAGGTACAAAAGTTAAACCAGACCAGTACCCTAATTGCTAATACACGATCAATCACAATCTGTTTCGATTTGAAACAGATTGCTATTCCATTGTTTCATAAGTTGGAAAAAAATATCTGCTCAACAACGTAAATAACACAATTAATGTTGTTGAACTGTCAAAATTAAACAAATTAGGTATAATCGTTTATGAAAATAAGTTACGCAATTAGGGTACTGGGTGCCTAACTTATGATGATTTGCTGGGAGGTCAGGAAGTAGTGGAATGGCATAAACCAGTTACTTAATTCGATTATTACATCATTTTTAAATATTTGAACAATTTGCAAATTCGACCTTTGCCAGCATTATCGACTGTTTCATCGGCACCCCCTCAATATATTTTTTACTTTTGTACCTCGTTGTGTACCTGTACAACTAATCAACAAGAGAATTAATTATTTCTATATGATAATCTTCCTTCCCCGTTCTGTTGGCGCCATGATTGACAAACAGATAACAGGTATCCAACAATATTGAATAAAGTGCATCAGATAAGGCGGAGTGGGCATGAAAGGGGTGATTGTGTCGACACTGCTAAGTTGCGATACCCTGCATTGTAGACTTAGCACTATTGATTGGTTGACGAGCTGTCCATGCGAGGTCTTCACACTTTTACTTACAATGACCATGACCATTCTCCCCATTATTCATCAATCAGCATTCTGTTATTGTTCTAATTAAACAGTCATGACCCGTTTATTTGTTGTATTGTTTACACATTATATTCTCAGTGTAACACAATGTGTTCGAAGAAATGTTTGTTATAAAGAGTATCACTTTTGTTTTAATTTGCCTGAGTATGTAATTTGGTCCGGTGGACCGGTGAAAGGCATCCGCAGTTGACTGGAAAATCTGAGGATCAAAGTTATCTATTTGAATATCACGTTGATGTGAGTGTGCGTTATTACTTAGCTTGTTGGAAGGCTACTTTTAGCAGTAGGCTGAGGCGGTAATGATATTTTGTAATTGCCTTATTGATGCGCGTGACTTTCGATGCATAAGCTTTGTATCGACACTGCATGACGACGCACATTGTGTCGGCTGTTTGCATGTAGCATATAAAATATATCCTCACACCGACTTGCGGTTCACTTTGCGTTTTTAAAGTGGGCAATGAGAACTTCTGCCTACCGTCAACCTTCCAGGTGACTTCAGGGTGACTCTCCACCTCTGTTCTTCACTAACTCAAGCTGAGACATGACCATGCTCACTTTGGAAAGATAAATTTTATTAGGTACGGCAATTTTATCCACTTACGGTCTATAAATTAAAAATGTTATTTTATATGGTGAACTTTATTATAACCTACTTAAAACCTGATTGCCGAAGTAGGTAAACGTATTATTTACAGCGGGAGGGATGCGGCGTATCGTAGCACGCTCGAACTAAGTCCTCGACGTAAACAGGCGCTTCCTAAATGATGGATTACGATACGAGCTGCCAATATTAGCTATGACTGATGCACGTCACGTGCGTCATCTATAACACACGTCAGGAGAAAGTTCGTAATACACGTAATTACTTAGTTTTTAACGACTCATCGGAAAAGTTTTCAGCAGCGGATATAATGCATATAGATCTCCTATCCTCTTGGTATATCCCCGAAGTTACTCAAAAATGATTAGGTCAATTTTTTTTGAGAATTGTTCCCGTCTTAAAGTTAATATTTTGTCTCCAGGGGTGCTGGAGATGACAGGCACAGATAATATACGGTTTAGCGGGTCAACGCTAGACAAAGCCACCAAAGCCAAGGTCACCTTAGAGAATTTCTACACGAACCTCATTACACAACATTTGGAGAGGAAACAGAGGTATGGAAACGACATTTTTATTTCTCTGAAGTGTCACTTTAGGAGTGGTTTTATTTTGAATATTTTTTCACCAACAGGCTCGAGAAACTCGAAGAATCCCTCAAAGATGACAGCCTTACAGAGAGCCAAAAGAAAGAGAAAAGACAACAACATGCGCAGAAGGAGACAGAGTTCCTCAGACTCAAAAGATCTAGACTTGGCGTGGAGGACTTTGAACCGCTCAAGGTACGTTATGCACAAGTCAAGTATTTTCAATCGCGACCCATTGTCGGCCAATGGGAAGGTCTTATTGAGCAGAAGTACGAATGTCTGGCCAAACAACTGCAGCATCTGTTCGAAGCTCTGAATGTAACGTAAATTAATCAATTCTCCTTGTTTTGTAGGTTATCGGACGAGGCGCTTTCGGCGAGGTTCGACTGGTCCAAAAGAAAGATACAGGGCACGTTTACGCTATGAAAATACTCCGGAAAGCTGACATGTTGGAAAAAGAACAGGTTTGTCGCGATAGAGAAATAGAAAAATTGTGTATTAATAATACGTAATACGTTCGTGATGCGAGCCACTTAAGGCTCGTTTGCAGTGCTTGACAGTGATATACAGATTGCAACGAAGCACTATACATGACCGGTCATGTATGCATGACTCATAATTCTGTGCTTTCGAATGCTTGCTGTATTCCCGATAACAAGGCAGTTATCGGGAATTTTTTACTGAGTCATATGAGTATTAAAATTGTATTCGCTTAGTTCTAAATGTCATAGGATTTTAGACCATCGAGTCTTACATTTTTATATTAGCCACGAAAAAACCACTGCATTCGACGCGTATATTCGAAAAGGTTACTGTAAGGCTGCCTGTCCACTGCCTGGAGCTGAGCGAGGCAGCGGAGCGGAGAAATGTGCCAATATTAACCAATAGAAGCGGAGCTCTGAAGCGGTGTTTAGATTTTATTATTAAATATTGGCACATTTCTCCGCTCCGCTGCCTCGGTCCGTTCCAGTGGACGGGCGGCCTTAAAGGCTTCTTTTATAATTCATAGTGATAGACGAGACACGCTACGTTCGTTATCCCTTTATGCCGCTAATAGCTTCTCAATTATCGAATATAGCGCAGAAAAGAAATTGTTAAATAGCTAGGTTTAATTCTAGTTCTAGCAAACTGGAAATGCATTTGAAATGGAAAAAATGTTATTTATTTAAAAGCGTAATTGTTTTACTAGCTAGTCTAGCTATAGCATATTTGTAGATGAGATAATGTTTTTGTGACTGGATCTGAATTTCGTATAGGGTTAAAGTTTTTTTACCAGCAAATAAATTGAAGATTCGTTATAATTTGATGTGATTACACAAAAAAAATACCAGAGAAACGAGACAGGGTATACTTTCGCAAAAACTGACAAGTTATGGTCGCGCAGTGGCAGCGTGGAAGTTTTCGCATCGTTCAATCGCCGCCTCAGGTTGGTAAAACATGGGCTGCGAATACGGGCCGAAAGGGAAATCGTGGCCCCCCCGGCAACATGGCAACTGAAGGAACACGGGTGGGTTTTAGTCAGTAAGAGTCTGACACGACCTCCCGCTCCACCCAGAGCGGGAGAAGTTTATTTGATAAATTCCAACCCAAAAAAAAAGTCTGGTAAAACATGTATGTACCTGCCTGTCTGGCATCAGTTAACATTCACATTCGATAAGGGGACCTATTATTTTTCATATTAATATTTCGTATAGTACAATATCTTACGATGATCTTGTGAAGGCCGCAAGAATCCGCTGGATGCAAGAATCGCAGGATCGGTCAATGTGGCGACGCTTAGGGGAGGTGTATGTCCAGCAGTGGTCGTGTTTCGGCTCAAATCATGATGATGATGCTTACCTAACACTTCGGTCCCTCACAGGTAGCCCACGTACGTGCAGAACGTGACATCCTGGTAGAAGCCGATCACCAATGGGTCGTCAAGATGTACTACAGCTTCCAAGACCCCATGAACCTATACCTCATTATGGAGTTCCTGCCTGGCGGGGACATGATGACCCTCCTCATGAAGAAGGATACCCTCAGTGAAGAGTGTGCGCAGTTTTATGTGGCTGAGACGGCGCTAGCGATCGATAGTATACACAAACTTGGCTTCATACACAGGTAGGATAAATGATTCATTTTACTATTATATTTGAAAGTAGGCAAATATGTTGAGGTCAACAGCTGATTACCAGTATTTTACATGGAGCGACTGCCTATCTGACCTCCACAACCCAGTAACTGGAGAACACGATACGCTTTAGAAAGACGCTGTCAGACTTTTGGTCTTCTGACGACGGTCAAAGATCAAAGAATGATAGCCGGGACCAGCGTCTTAACGTGCTTTCTAAGGTACGGATGGGTCTCGGTATTTGAAGTTGGGCACACAACCGTGGCTAAAAGAGATGAATTGAAGAAAAATACGTAATGCATCGATCCCAATTAAATTGGAACAAGGTCTGGAGGATAATTAACAATTTAGAATAGAATATAATAGAATATTCTTTATTATGTACACCATAAAAATTACAGACATTAATTTAGAATTTATTTATTTATTAAAGAACACCAACAGCATATACATTCAACAATTGGATTAAAGATAATAATAATAATTAGAAAAGGCTAGCACAAATATTATTACTGCTAATGTATACACAAATTATACTCGTAGGTGTACATAACATTTAAGGAATAACAACATTGGACAGAAACAGCTCATATATTAAAAGTAGTAGCTCGTTCCAAACAGTAGGCTGCGACAAGGGCCGAGAGAGAGGCTGTTTAAGGTCCCGGTGGCTCGTACGAACCTGTTAAAGTTTGCACCAGTGGGGCGGGCAATAAAGATACTCAACAGCGTCTCTCTACAAGTGGATATCTTTACATGCTCATTGGCGGAATTCCAGAGGATGACACTTAACATATTGTCCTCTGTATGACTTGTGCCACACAGTGGACATTCTGACTACATTGCTGTATTGGGTTAAACCTGTTAAAACAAACGTAAGTGTGAATAGTAAATAAGTCAATAAATAAAAAGTAAGATTAAAAAATTTAAACAAAACTTAACAAACAATATACAACTGAATAGAAATTAATTAAGGGGATGAACACAACATAACACACATAATTCTAATTCAAATACATAATTCCCATCATGTATCTCATCTCATTAACCATCATGTAGAAAAGCAATGTTTCACAATTAAAGTAACTTTTAGCTAGTGTCCGACCGAAGATGGATTTTCAGCTAAAAATGTATACGAAAAAGAAGCTTCGGTTTAAGCTTTAGCGAAAATTGATTCGGCCGAAAACGAAAATGATTTAGAAATGAAAAAATACAAATATTTCCGCTGTGTACTGAAATCTTGTATTTTCTTTTTAGACTTTGGGAGAGAAAGAGCATAAATAGGCTTTAAAAGAAATAAAACACGATAATTGTATGAGATGATACAAATATTTCGTGTTGATTCACCTGATATTACCGAGCTTTACGAAGTAGGTCAAATGACGCGCAACAATTCACGAACTTCTGATTTTCGGCTTGGCCGAATGTTCGGCTGGTTTATGGCCGAAAACGTACATATAGCCGAATCATGGTTTTTTGGCCGAAAATGGCCGAAAACGAAGATTCGGTCGGTCACAATTTCAAGCAAGATTAATTGCTTGAGTCGAGTTCCTTTCGCAGCGACTGAATAGTTCCTATTAAGTGAGTAAGTCTCAACAGGTCTACTTGTTGCGAGAGTTTACAGAGTATGCGGCAGTTTCAGAAGTCCATAATTACACGGAACTAGCTTCTGCCCGCGACTTGGTCCGCGTGAAATGTCCACTCGCGCGGAGGCGGCGCGGTGACGGCGTCGTATCGCCGAGCACATAGGGCCGTAGCTTGATATTAAAGCGAGAAAGTTTAGCATATAACCTTCCTCAAGAATTGGCTATCAAATTAAAAAAGATTTTTTCTAATCCGACTTGTAGTTCCAGAGATAAATAAGCACGTTCAAACAAACAAACTCTTCAGCTTTATACAGAAATTATTATTGATAAAAATACCAGGGTTAACGAACGTTAATAAGTTATCGTCACGTTTTTCTTAGGTAGTCAAAAACGTATGAAAAAAAAGATTATAAAAAATAAATGATTTGAATTTGAGTTGATGGTTTGTTTCTTTGTCAGTAAAGCACCGCTCATTATTATTTGTCGTTAAACTTGAACGTAATCGTCACAGTTTTACGAACGAAGCCGATGTTTGAGATAATATAAAGGTTTTTCTTTTTTTTTTAAATATGACAATGTGGGTTGTGTAGTTTCCTGTTTACTACCTACCAATGTTCATGTCGATAAACCCCGGATATAGCTCAGACTTATAACCTTTCTCTCATTGCCGTCGTCACACGACGCTCGCAGAATAGTCGACATCAGCTCAGTTGTCAAAGAAGATAAAGATATAAACCTTTCTCTCGTCAGAATTTCGCCTTACCATTTTTTCCGCTCAAAATAAATTCTCGTTAAATTATTCATCTTCACAGATTCCGTCTGTCGCGATGTCATCTTCTCATCTCGTGTCGTCCATTCATCAGAGCTCGTTATTAGTCTTTATGAATAAAATTGATTTGACTTTGACATTCGCTATCGATTTGAAGGTCACAACTAGCTGCTATCAGTGCACAGACATGATACTGTATTGGTCTAGGCCCCGACTTACCGAGTTGTAGGTCGTGCGTTCGAACCCGGGCAGGCGCTTGACTTTGTGTATTTAATTTCATCACCACTGCTCTCAAAACGGTGAAGGAAAACATCGTGAGGAAAAGGGCATGTCCTAGAACAAAAATATCGAAGACATGTGACATCTACCAACCCGCACTGGGCCCGCGTGGTAGATTACAGCCCACTCCCTCTGAGCGAGAGGAGGCATGTATCCCAGCAGTGGGAATTATAAGCTGATTTTGATGACTCAAACTTGCTTTTATTGTTTTTTATTAAACGTAGCTTTTGTTGTCAAAGCCTTGTGATAAATGGAGCTTATTTAAGTAAAGGATATAATTGTGCCCGATTTGGTCTATCTTAACACACGTATGGTTGAACTATTTGGTTCATGATTGCAGAGTAGCAGTCACTGTGCCAGCGGTTCCGTGCACTACTATTACGGATTACCATTTTACCTCTAACATCATATTATTACTGCCTCTTGTGTACATTCTATGTTCTAATAAAAATGTGTTCTATTTGTCAAGTGTCATGGTGGCAATTTATTTGTCGTAGTCACTCAATTGTGCAGTTAAATTACTACCACCCGGTTTCTAAACTGGGAACTTGTTAAACTCTACTTTAGCATTATTCAAGGCCAGCGAAATTCAAAATTTCTTTGCAACATAAGAAGTTTTGAGTTTCGCGGGTTATTTTGAAATAAACACCTTAAGTAAAGTCCTTTTACCTTGAATCCATCCACAAGTTGTCTGTAAGAGATCGCTTTTAGTGATAAGACCGCCTATTGTGTCACCGCCGATTGATACGGTGATTTTGCATCATTTGGAGTTTGCGAGAGAGGCCGAAGTACAGTTTGACAAGTTCGAAACTACAAATTCTCAATTCAGAAACCCGGTCCAAGTTCTTAAGTGTAAGCCGTAGCTGCACACCTCGCAGACTTTTCATTTACATTTTTAAAGCAGCTCAACGATATTCCGCGGCGCACACGGAACGATTGACTCGACGTATTGCGTGCATTTTTTATACGCGCAACAGATTGATTTCCATGGAAGGCAGAAATAGAGCAGTATTGTCATTCATTATATAACCTCGGAGATAATTGAAATAACGTTCATGTCTCAATTCGGTGAACGATGTCAATTGTTATTTCTTTGTGTCTACGTTAGATTTGTTTTGTTTTGTAAAAGTATTATAAGTACTTGATACCAAGGTTGTCCCGCCCGTGGTCGATTTATTTTAAAGGAAGTAAAGGGGTCGTCGGGTCACCAGAGTGACGTGGGAGAATAGGGGGTTATGTAAATATATTATGTATGAGCTATTCACCTTCGGTTTCATTTAAACTAGGCTAATAGAAGTATGCATTGTCGATTCAGGTGTTTAGAATCGAAATATGCATTGTTTAAGCGGTATAAGGTAGTTAACCTCTGGCTTTGAGGTGTTTACCTTAATTCATGAACATCTTATTACAAAATAAAAATCGGCCAAGTGCATTTCGGACCATGCACAATGTAGGGTTCCGTAGTTGGGATGAATTTATCCCAAGAACAAACTTTGTAGTTGAAAAAAAAATATTTCATTCGGAATGTATGGGAGAACATGTTTTTACAACCGCAAATCTAAGTTGGATTATTACTCGTTAACTGTGATAGTTTTCCTTTTAAATTCGTTATTACTGCTACTGCCGTGAATTTTTTCACATACCTAAAACCAACTATTTAGCTGGCAGGGGGGGGGGACATATGACTCTAACAAAAATTTGCACTTTAAAGCTTAATATTTCGCAAACGGATCTCTGAATTCAATAATGGTTTTAACACACTCACAATGTTATTGAAAGACCTTTCCAACGATACCCCACACCAAGGAATAGAAAAAAAGAAAAGAACATCCCCACTTTACGTGTAGGGGAGGTACCCTAAAAAAAATTATTTTTCATAATTTTATTTTACCACTTTGTTGACATGATTAATATGTATAGGTACCCATGTCAAATTACAACTTTCTAGTACTAACAGTCTTGGAGCTAGACTGCGGACAGACAGACAGACAGACGGACATGACGAAACTATAAGGGTTCCTTGTTTACTACGGAACCCTAAAAACGGTAGCTTCTCGATGTAAGATCATAAAAATGAAATCGTGGAACTTAAAATGAAAGTTATGAAGGTAGCGAAAAAAAAAGTAGACTTTTATAGTGACGCTGGCTTGTGGCAGACCCATCATAATCAGCCTATAATGTTCCCACTGCTGGGACATAGGCTTCCTCTCAATGAGAAGGAGTGGGCCATAATTACCACGCGGGCCCAGTGTGGGTTGGTAGACGACACACATGTTCGAATTTTTGGTTTTAGGACATACCGTTTCTTTCACGATGGTTTTCCTTTATCATTTTGAGAGCAGAGGTGATGAAATAATTTTCACAAAGTAAAGCGCCTGACACGCCCTTTGTTTTTATTGCATTTACGTCTCGAGTGGGGCACATTTTTCCGATAACCACATTGCCCTTACATGATTAGGTCTCATTTCGCGGGGAGCGTCGCGACGGTGTTGCTATTTACTAGCATTATTGGAATTCCTTGTAAAATTAAATGCTATAGCGTAATAGGGATCAAGAAATTGAAAGTATTCAGTTTATTTGCTTTGTATGAAACCTAAGAAATCATTAAGTTTCCTTCAAAATGGTTGAGCTGAATGGTGCTAATCCGTGAGTCATGTTCGTGAACGGGTGCCGTCAGTAGGGACTGGTCATCTCTTAGCTGCCACGGCTTATTTTAATTTTATGAGTTGATTTTTTAAATCGTTTTTTACGAACGTTTTTAACGTGTACATTTTTCTACACCGTTCTCACATGTATAATTTCAACCTGAATTATGTAACCAAACTTTGTAACAATATTTTGATTTAAAAGATTGTCCGTGGAGTTGCTTGCCCGTTCTTCTGCATAAGAACCTACTACGCTTTGGAATGGGCAACTACCTTCATCTTTCTGACTGACCGCCCCTTGACAAAGTGTTTCAAAATACTTGTCAGTAAGGTAGAGATTTTTTTTGTTCCATTCTCTAGTAACGTTACTCTAAACTAGCCAATGTTTTGACAAATTTTTCATGATCTGCTGATGTCGCTGACACGGTATTTCGATCACTCCAATCGATATAAATCCGCTGAGGTGAAAAAAGGTTATCTGATCGTAGCTTTTCAGCAATCTGCTATCTCTGTAGCGTATTTAACTTTAAATTATGTGTTTGTGTTGGTATGTTCGATGTAGCGTTCAGACTCTCTTTATGCTTGTGATAGCTGAGTAGTTAATGAGCTGTGAACTCATGTGAACCGTGTGATTTTTGGCAAATTATAAACGACCGGATTACACTGCAACAAGGATCTTTTGGCGCTCGAATGACCTTGACAGGGGGGCGCTGTTGGTAATCATTTGTGCAATTGTTTTGTGAAATGTCACTTTTAATGTATTTCAAAACAAGATGACGGCGTTAGTTCCATTTTGGCCACACGCCAAAATAACCTTGTAGCGCTATATGAAGGATCCCTTCGTGACAGGTGATTAATCCATAGGACAAAATCTGGATAGTTCAGATCATTACCTGTAATATGGAAACTTTGTAAATGCCAATTATTTTTATAACGATCGTGCGGTTTCTTTTTGGTTCTTCTCCAAAGGATACGAGTAACTGGAACCCGGCACCTAGCTTCTGACGTTTCATTAGTGCCCACGTAGGTTTATGTGTACTGAGATATTTAAATTTCATTTTAGTTACCAATCAAGTTTGTTGGATGAATGAAACTAATAATATGGTATTATCAAAATGAATCGAATCATGCGAAAATTGGTGTTAAATCTAGGAAACACACATAATCTTCTAAAGTAAAGGAGTTTAGTGGAATGTGCATTTGTGAAACCTATAAGAAAAAAGCCCTAAGTCCTTTACACAAGTCACACGACGAGTAGAGTAGAAATAGAGGTGCTATTGTTATCACGTCTGTAGGCTTTAAATGTGTACAACGGAGCACCGAGACGCCTCGGCGGCCGACGCTAGAGGTGTCAACATTCTCCATACAAACCAATTGTATCACCGTGTTCCCGCCCTTCGACACAAATGGCGTATAGAAATTGACGACATTGAATGGCGACCACTACAAAAGTTGTGCGCTTAACGCGCTTTATGGGTACTGCCGAGACGAGACGAAGCTGGCGTGGTGATTCCGTGCTCTGTGGTGCTAACAGTAATATTTATTTCTCCAGGGACATAAAGCCAGACAACCTGCTGTTGGACGCGCGCGGTCACATCAAACTGAGCGACTTCGGGCTCTGCACCGGCCTGAAGAAGAGCCATCGCACAGACTTCTACCGGGATCTATCGAGAGCCACGCCTTCCGATTTCAGTAAGTTGGACCACATTTTCTTCTTTTATAAAGCTTCGGCCAAACTTAAGCGATCAAGGTGACTGAACCGGGAGCGCAAGCTTCGCGTTGTCGTTTTCGCTATGTTAATGTTTTCCACGACGCGACGGTAACGTTTTGATTTGGCGGAAGCTTTAATGTGCCGTGCGAATTATATTTTGGCTTGTGTTAATAAACCGCTGTCAATATTTTGTGTATCATGCTATAATAATCGAAACTTTAAACCGTAAAAGTAAAGTAAAAAAAATAATAAGTAAATTTTACAATTGCTTGTCTTCACTCCTCGTCTTTTGCTATAACCATTTTGTTTGATCAATCAGCATTTCAAGAAAATCTGCATCTTTCTTGATAACGATTTATTAACAAGGCCATTAGCTACTGCTTCTCATTTTGATTTGCTCAACGTTGCGTTACCAATATTCATTGGTCAGCTTTTTTTGGTTTTACGGAGTTCAGGTGACAGTCGCTTCGCTTATTATTTGCTACAACCGAACACAGCAACGAGATGTACTCTCGTTCTAAGCACAAAGCTTTTTCATCACACCACAGCAGCTAAAAAGGATACGAAGATGGGTTGAACATGGAACTACGTAGAGAAATTAATTAAGTTTTTATTACCTTTTTTATTTAAGCTCTACACTTCAATTTCTCGTATGCAGTATCGACGTCGTCTTCTGCGATGGACTCGAAGCGCCGCGCCGAATCGTGGAAGCGAAACAGACGGGCGCTGGCCTACTCCACAGTTGGCACGCCCGACTACATAGCCCCAGAGGTATTCCTGCAAACGGGCTACGGCCCGCAGGCGGACTGGTGGAGTTTGGGCGTTATCATGTTAGTATCTACGTATTAGATGCGGTTAAGGCTACCATACATGATGAGCATTACTAACGATTTCGCCCTCCAAAACTGTTTCATATAGTACGCATTCGATCAGTAGACTAAGATTCAGTATACAGTGACATTTAGTCCATAAGATCTCACCTTTGTAACAACAATGGTTTTCTAGTAAATATACTTTTCATTTGATTTGGCAACTGAAGCAGAATCGGCTGTTCATGTATGGTAGGTTGTACTAAAATAAATCGATTATTTAATTATGTATGCTCTTATTGATATTATAGTTGCTCTTCAAAAATGAACCTAACCTCGGTGTTTAAAAGCCTATTTAATTTATTCAACCGTTAGTTCATGGATGCTCTTGTCTGCGTCCATTTCAAAGGATTAACAGAACCACAATGATGGTTTAAACAACAAGTAACCGGGCGTTAGATAATGTCGTCTACTCCTCATTGTGGTTCCTCAGTAATCTTCTACTGTCCAGACACACCTTTGTTTTAGCATTACATTGTGTTCTAATATAAGCGTAAATGGATTAACGTTATTTAGCACGTGCTTTGTCTTAGATATGTTCCCGTCTCTATCTCGCACTTGTAGTTTGACAGTTGTGCGACAGTGACAGGCATAATGCGTAGGCTATGTACAGTGGGCTGCATCAATTGGGTACCCCAGTTGTATTCAAATTTTAATACAACTTGGGTACCCAATTGATGCAGCCCACCTTACGTGCTAAGTAACGAAGACAATCTCAGCCTAAGTGTGTTGCGTTACTAACTCAATAGTATAGAGTAATTAATTTCCTTTTAAAGTGTAAGGAATACTTGCATTGCCTGCCTGGCTCACTAAGTTTCTATCTCTGGTTAATAAAGCTGGGCCGAATCAGTTTGGATTACCATCGCCTCGCTAAGAAGGGCCATATTATATTCTTAAATAATAGCCAACTGCAGTGATCTGACCGCAAGCGCGACTGCTGAGCGTGAAGTCTTGGGTTCGATCCCTGGGGCGGGCAAAAAGAATATAAAGTAATAATTAACTGGCGAAGTGGGTGTACTGAAGGACGTACATCTCTGTCCAACCCTTCGGGGTAACAAGGCGTGATGTTATGTTATGTTGTTATAAGGTAATTCTTAGTAGCCGTTCGAACAGCAGTAATGGCTTGCCCCCTATTGTTGGGACTTAAACAGAACTACGTATTCTATACAACTTTGCCTACTCCTTCGGAAAATATAATCACGATGTTATTATTATGTTAATAAAAGCCAATGCGATTTTTTTATGTGAGCGTAGCCGCTTTTGCGATTTTGCTAAGAAACAATACACTATGTTTTGGTCGCTGCACTTAGCCAATTTTGCTCTGCGTATTTATATTTAGCTGGACGAATTAGATTGATTTGATCTAAATATAAGAGAGATGAGTAGTTTAGTAGCCTATATCCAGCAGTGGACGTCTTTTGGCTGAAATGATGATGATGAGTAGATACAAATAGGTTGTGAATAAAGTTACATCTGTGAAATCCTTTGGTGAACCATTTTTAATAGCTTTCATGTGATTTGAGAGAATATTTATTGATTAGAATTTGATTCGTGAACCAAAGGCAAAGAAAAACATACAGTTTCTGTTGATGGACGATGAGATGCCACCTACCTATGTATGTTTAGGTCTTACTAAGAAAAGCTGTTTTTTGATGAAATCGATATATATTACGTGTTTAACGACGATTTTCGTTCATGGTCCACAATTTGCTATGAAGCCTCCTAAGTCTAAAGCGGTCGTTTTCCATTTGCGACGGGACAAAGCGGCTTAAAATTCTCTTTGAAAGACCCTCCCTTTGATAGATAGAACTTCAAATGGAAATCAAATTCAGTGAGGGAAATATTAATTATGTTAAAGCTATTGCGTAAGTCCTTATAAGCGAAGTTTTGTTAACATTTATTTTTCGACGCATATTTTAGTTTGTTATTATTATATTTTAATAATTTGTGAGTTAAATTAGTATAAGAAGTTTCTCCAGTGTATATATTTTTATCCTCTTTAATAAATGTAAATCTACATTTATTGTTAGTATTTTTAGTAAAGTTGAATGCTCTATACGCATTTAGTAGGAATAAATATTTTTACATGACTATGACTGACCGAGTGACTGTCACGTTGGTCTATAGTTTGACCGGGACCGCTGTTCCGCGCCTGCGTTGACGAATGAGCGGTGGGCGGGACGCCGCTCGCCGTGAGCATTGACGAATGAGCGACCTGCACTGTCCCCTGTCTCGCCGCGCACATACCTAAGGCGCGGAACAGGGGTCTTGGTCAAACTATAGTAACTTTATTACATATTTATGCTGCGCGTCGCCCTAGGTGCCGTTTGAATGGGCTTTAAAACATAACTAACGAAATACGTTTGTTCATCTTTGCCTACGCCTGTGAGCACAGGCGTGATATTATGTCATGTCATGGCTTTTATATAAAAGTCTACATCTCAAATATTATATCTAATTTTTAAATGGTTCATTGGGACATAAAGACAGAACAACCAACGAAACAAATTAAATGAATTGGCCTGATTGATGTTAGCATTCATAAAACTAGTAACATTCACAGTTCGAGAGCCAGTAAATGCATTGAACCTATTTGACCTAATGAGCAGGGGTGAATGCGGTTCTCGACAGTATTGGGTTAGTTTTCCTCGTCACGATTAAGTTTCCTGTATGTTTAAATTACATGTTGCCAAGTAGAATTAAACGAAAGTATCCCAGAAATTTTGGAAACCTATGAAAAACATCAAGTTGCTAAACTAAACCATGTAGCAACATGAGTTTAGTTTTAGTTTACAGCCCCAAATTATCAAAGTTTATTTAAATTACAAAAATAGAACTACTAAGTTGCAAACTAGTAGATATAAAAGCATAATGAAAGAATAATTTACCAGACGAAATGTTTCGGAAATATGTTTGTATTGAGGCTTTTGTGGGAGGCATATCGTCAAAGGAGGATGTTAAGCTGATTTTCAATGATGATGAGGGCTTTTTGAAGGACATTAATTGTAAACAGTTATCACGCGAGAAAACCTAACATGAATAGTTAATGTTAAATAAGATGCTCCAGCGATATTTAGAGTACTTCTTTGATCGATAATTTTCCGTTATTGGTAAATAGATACTTTTCAAAATAGTGAGTCTATTAAATATAGCAGCTCGGCGTCGCATTTGCATTGCGGAGTTGCGAATTCTTTCGATTTGCGGCAATGCGCGATAAAACTCAGCGACGAGTTTCTGGGGAGTTTACTTACGCCATTTTTGCTTCCCAGATTTTATACTAGCTAGCGCTGAGAGAAGGGCTAAATATATTCTCTTTTGCAAACAATTAATTTAGATTTCGAAACAAGACCCTAAATACCCTTGCGATAAGTCGAAACAATACAATGCCTGTTTGAGAGGTGTAATTTGAATAACTGAAAACCTAATATGTTTTTTCGCTATTTTAGCGTCGGATCCATAATAAAAGTTGTTCATAATGATGAATTCAATGACACCTGTTCAGGTTTTCAGTGGTATCAATCGCACCTTGTATTTCGTAGAAATACTTGCAATAATGAGAAACTTCTCACGCAAATAATTGCCTCCGCAAATGTGGTAACCACTTAGTGCAGCGACCAAAATCGTAGAAAACTATAAGCAACTATTATCAACCGGCCGGTCTATTCTGTATAGATCTCAGAAAACATACGTGAAATGAGTTTGATGCGAGTTGTTCCACCTGACGCTAGGGATTGACACTATTGATCGCTCACTTCACCTAAGTTTTCACGGTGAGATTTTTACGGAACAGTTCTACTGAACCATTTTCCACCTACTCAATCTTCAACCCTCACATTTCAGGTACGAGATGTTGATCGGATACCCGCCGTTCTGTTCTGAATCGCCGCAGGAGACGTACCGGAAGGTGATGTCATGGCGGGAGTCGCTGACCTTCCCTCCGGAGATACCCATCAGCGAGGAAGCGAGAGAGACCATCATGCGTTTCTGTTCTGAACCTGATCGCAGGTGAGCCTTCGAAAAAACCTACTAACACAGTTACTACCACGAGTAGGAAGGTAATCGACATAGCCTGAAGAATTGCCAACCTTAAGTGGCAGTGGGCAGGAAAACTTGCTCGCAGAACAATTGACCGATGGGGCCGAACGGTTCTGGAGTGGTGACCGCGTACCGAAAGGCATTGGAAGGCCTCAAAGAGGACCGATAACCTTGTGAAGGCCGCAGGAATCCGCTGGATGCGAGAAACACAGGACCGGCAGATGTGGCGACGTTTAGGAGAGGCCTATGTCCTGTAGTGGACCTCTTTCGGCTGAAATTATGACGATGATGATGATGAGTGGGGTAGAGGCAAAAGTGTTTATATCCACCAAAAAGATATGCGTAGGTAATAATGGCCGATGCTGCCCCGTGTCCGTGCGTAAGTTAGACGTGGATACACCTATAACATTTTTGCAAGTAAGTATATTCGGACGTCAGTTTCAGCAGAGGACCAAACTCGAGAATTGCTAGCCAGCGATGGAGAATTGCTAGCCAGCGATGGCAAAGATCGAATTACAGACCGGATACGGAACACGACAAAAAAGCACCTAAGCTCAAATGGGACTGGTCAGTCAGAAACACGTTTGCCGGAGGTCGGATGCATTGTGGGCTAAGACCACCACAATATGGGTCCCTAAAGACGTCCAACAGCATCGCGGAAGACCGGCGGCGTAGATGGCGGGATGAACTTGACGCTTATAGGCACAATTGGTCATTATTTAGGCTTGGTTGGTTGGGATTGGTCATAGGCTCAGGATCGAATCAATGGAAAAATTATGGGAAGCGTTTGCCCTGCTGTGAGACAATACAGGCTGATTATTATGTTTCGTTTATTTATTTTTTATCGTATATAATTACATTTTTAAATATTTCTTACTCCAAAAAGATATAAATAAAAATAAAATAAAAATTTAAGTCCGTCGGTGTCGGGAGCAGGGTCCAAGCTACCGGTGGTTAGGGCTGCAGAGACCTCGGTCACTGCCTTACAGTACATGTCATCAATGCGCCTTGCCTGTTGGCGTCCAAGGACTGGAAGACGAGGTGTCGGTCGGCCGGCGGCGAGATGGGCGGACGACATTGTTGCCATTGTGGATTAGCACAAGAAAGAGAGGCTTATGTACAGCAGTAGGGGCTGTAGATGACGATGAAGAATATTGTGTCCTTTGTGATATAACGAAAGATGTCTGATATGAATCGGGAAAAAGGGAATTCAACATTTTTCACCGAACACCTTTGAAATATTGGCGGGACGCCTTGACCAATTTTTTAGGAATTACCTTTTAGAATGTATTTTATTTAAACTTCTCTCACAAAAAGGTACAAAGGCGGACTTAATGCCATAGGCATTCTCTACCAGTCAACCAAGTGTGGTGAAGAGATTAGATGGCAGGTGCTCTGTTTGAGAGGAACAAAGTAAAAATTATTAAAAATATATCATTAGAAATAAAATGTTGGAACAACAGTACATTAATAGGTTAGAACTTATAATACACATACATACATTTAATATAATATATATCTATAATATATATATACATATATACAAATTCAAGGGAGAGAGGTGTTGAGATGACTCTATTCTATTTATCTCTATTTTTTATATTAGACTAGTGGGTCTAACAGACGTTGTCCTGCCCGTACAGCGCCATCTACGGGTCCAATTGTGAATCTAAACCATCCAGGGACAGGGGAGTCAATGAAGGGAGTTCAGTGACATACAGACGTACAGAAGAATTATATATATAAAGATATAGTGCACTGTTGTCTACCGCGTCAGACGGGTGTATTCAAACATTTAATGTACATTTTAGTATCATTTTAACATAAAGAACAGTTTGAGAGTGGATTAATAAATAGCGCTTAACATGAACAATTGTTTCACCTCAAACAGCGAAACCTTGCTAAGTACCACGACTCACACACGTTATTATGTTCGGTAATGATACTAAATGTTACATTCCAGATTGGGTTCCCAGCGAGGCATCGAGGACGTGAAGTCCGTGTCGTTCTTCCGCGGCGTGGACTGGAGCCATGTGCGCGAGCGTCCCGCCGCTATCTCCGTGGAGGTTCGGTCCATAGACGACACCTCCAACTTCGACGACTTCCCTGACGTCAAGCTCGAAATACGTGAGTCTAGTAACAACCCAGCTTTGTATTTGGCAATTTTGGTTTTATGTAGGTAACTGGGTGGGTGGTGCAGCTGATGGTAAGAATGATCTGTTCCAAAAGTATCAGATGAAAATGTAAATGAAGACGTACCTGTTGATGCTAATTGCAAATTTATAGTGCCACTTACAATTGGGGCTTTGATTTGAATTCTTAAACCCGAAATTCTAATTTTAAATCACCTTAAAGTTGATTTTCATTTGGAACGATTGCCTATCAGACCTCCACAACCCAGTTAATGGGTAACATGATACCCCATGGAAAGACTGGTTGTCAGACTTTCGAGATTCTGTCTAATAAAAAAAAATATTGCTGTAGGTAAAAATAAAAACTCATGTCAAGTGATTTCATTGGCTGTTGTTATTACTGTCCGCCAATCACGGCTGTTAAAATAAGTATGAGCAGAGTGTTTTTGTGTTGATAAGCCTTTCAGAAGCCGAGCGTTAGGCCCACTTGCCCCACAAATTATTAAATAAAATTAAAGCATTCTTCATTTCAGTCAATCGTTTGAAGATGACAGAGACAGAATTATATTTTAATCAAGAATCACTAAATCGGTACAGTATGGCCTTGGTGATTTGTTGTGCAAGTGGACTTAAGATTTGTGAGTCAGCCCTCTTTACCCACACCTATCACCCTACCGTAACTATTATGAACATTGCGTACATTGTTGCAGCATCAGCGCCAATCCCACAAGACGGCGAGGTGGCATACAAAGACTGGGTGTTCATCAACTACACGTTCAAGAGGTTCGAGGGCCTCACCCAGCGCGGCACGCCCACCAAGAAGTGAACGGCCCCGCGTTACACTGCTTTCAGTCTAAACAGCCCCGCTACCTTGCCTTGCCGAGCAATATAGATGTAAATGTTCCGTTAGGCCGACAGTAGAAGCGCTGGCGGGCTTCAATACTATCTGCTATTTAATAACAATTATTATGAATTATACGTAGGAACGACTCCACGTCACATAGAAGTAACCATCGTAGTAGATAGGTAAGGGAGATACATCGGTAGCAATCTCTCTCTCTTCTTTACCTTTAAGATCTTGAGTTAGACATCTCCCTTAATATCAAGTTCGTGAGCAGTACATCGCTAGGTAGATCTGCCCGGCTTTTTCGTTCGAAACTGTATTGCAATAAAAAAGTGCGATTATTTTATAAGTTACATGTATGATACGGCGTAAATGTAAAGCTATAAGTCTCGTGTGCCTACCTCTATTTGTGCCTACCTCTGCATGTACTTGCGACATTTTAGTCTGAAAGCAGTTTGCAGTAATAACTGATGACGATCATAATCTGTAGTCACCGTTTGACTGTAAGAGTGTACACTGAGGAGCTTGTGTATGAGCTGACAAGCGTACCTTTCCCGACCACTGGTTCGTGACGCGACTAGCTTGTACGTTTGAAAGCCAACGTTATTGACAAATGGAAATTCGATCAATTTTTTTTATCTTCGCATCTAATCATTTGTTCAATCACTAAGATATTTTCACGCAGAGATACTAAGCTACACCTTGTTGTGTTGTCGCTCAACCACACATGTATTTGACATTCTCGCACTGAAACTATGGTTTGAAATGTATATATTGCTCTTAGACTGTTCTGCAAATAATATCTTGACTATCGAAATTTCCACTTGCCATTTCCTTTAAACTATCCTGTAACTATGTAATCTCCGAGATAGGCAATAGAAATAGGACCGCTGTAATAGATTATGTATATTTTATTTAGTTACGAACACAAAAACGACGTTAAAATATTTTGGTGTTACAATTGTACAGATCGTAGGTCTAGGATAACATTGGATATTGATATTTTTAAAGTTATAGTATTAAAGAAACCAAATAATTAATGTGAAAGAGAATATGTTAAAACAAGAGTGATCTATTTTGTTCGGAGCTCTTGAAATATTTGACCTTTATATTTGATGATACGCTTATTTTATTGTCTTTCTCGGTTTCAAATTTGTAGATATAATAGTGTCCCAATGTTCTTGTGGTTTGATAAAATTCGGTAAATGTTCAGTTTATCGACACCGATGTAATGTAATGTGTCCCTTGTAATATAATAGTGGGGCTGATAGTACTACTGACCAAGCTGTCACCGAGCTAATATCGCGTGACGCAGCACCACTATGGAATTGCGAACACAACGTTAGCAAATCTGACATGTATTAACGCTATAAATCTTATTTATGTGACTATTTTCGTGAAAATAATCTAATTCTATCGACTAAAGGCTAACTCTATAGTGTCGACTAGTTGGGAATAGCTAGAGCGCCCGCGTTTCTGGCCGAAAATGAAGTGATCGATGTTATTTCTAAAACTAGTTAGTTATATATCAGTTTATTGCGTTATTTATACGATATCGCCGTTATGTTATTTGTTTTTGAGCGTCAATGAATAGTGTGCTCTATTAATTATAAAAAAAATTGTAATCTTATTTCGATGACTTGCGTTAAGCGCGTAAATTATTTGTTACCCACGGTTTCTGGTTGCTCATCTGCTGTAGTCTTATAAGAGGTGTTGTGATTAATTGACCAAAATAACAGCATTCGAGCATAGAGGTTTACGGAAACCAGCGGGAAGTATTGAGATGTTTTGGTGAAGTGCTATTTACTTGTGAAGCCGTCGATGTTGCAGTTGGTGACGGAGTTTGTGTAATAATGAATGAATTGCCAACGTTTAGTGGCACTCCTTCTGCCACGTCTTGCCTTAACTTTGAGTAGCTGCGTGGGGCACGAATCGCATTTGCAAGCAATACGTATGCAATCTGTAACCTCAACTTATAGACAATATAGAATTAAAAGTCGGATTAGAACTGTTAAGCTGCAATAACATACAGATAGTCGTTCTATATCGTATAGTTGTAAAAAAGTATCTTTAAATGTAATAGCGCGACTAGAAAATATAAATCTGAACAAATCGCACAGGGTGAGTTTTTGAGGTGAAATTTGTGATGGAGAAAAGAGACCTATGAAGACATGACCTCAATTTTGGAGAATCGCAAACTGTTTCCTTCTTTTTTGGGAATATAATAAAAAAAATCTCCTGTAGTTTCATTTAAAAAACTCGCCCTGTATTACCTAGAGCCACTCGTCATCATAAAGGCTTGTGCAGACCAGCGCGACACGCGACGCGACACAAAGGCACCGCTCGTCGTGCGACAAGCGGTGCCTTTGTGTCTCGTCGCGTGTCGCGCTGGTCTGAACAAGCCTTAACGTCATAGCACACCCGGTCACAAAAATGCCTTCCAAACTGTTGTTTCATATACTCATTATCATCGAAAACACTATTCTATGTCTGTTCTTCCTCCCTCCATTTTATGAAGCATCATGATAGGTTTTACCATAAAATCTGTTTTTTTTTCATTAAAACCCGATTTTGTATGATATTATTATCGTGCGACTCATACAATTATTTAAAATGACTCCGTCGATACATTCTTCTCAATGATTTATTTTTACGTATCAGGAATACTTCCCTCTCTCTTGTAACTCGACAGAGATAGTAAATACTTACCTATTTATATTTAGACAAATTTTAATAGTATTTTTAAAAAGTATATTTTAAAGGCCGCGTTCAATTCATTCGCAATAGAATTCCGTCCAAAATTATGTTACTATAATGAAATGTATTTTACCAAAATAAGAATATATTTACCTTATGGCGTCATATGATAGTAATGCGACTTCGAGACCTTTCTTACCTCTTGGTGTTATTATTGATTTTTTGGGACTATAACCAGCCTGTTTCCTTATCTTCGACAAACAATAGCAAAAGTTTATAAACCATAACATTCAAACATAATGAAAAACTAAACGTATTTTTAAAATAAGAACAAAAATATTTATGGAAAAATGAAACATAATTTCTTAGCAATAATTTTGAAAAAACTATGTTGCAAAATAAGACCACAACGTTAATTGTGGTCTTATTTTTCCGGCCGTTTTTGATGCGTTCATCGGAAATCTAGTACTGTTGTTGATCGAAGTTCCTTATAGTCAAAATTAGCACAGCCAGATTATAAAAATACTAGTAAATATAAAAGAAAATTAGTGTAGGCCGAAAATTTTGGTGTGAATGCGTTCCATTTGGGAAGTATACAGACTCACCAAGACAAGCAAAAAAGGTCTGTAGAATTTTTTCCTAACGTATTCATCTAAAAATTATCGGATAGTTAGACGCCGCCGTCTGTACCATTACCTTGCAACCATTCTTATGAGGATAAAATTAATAGTATGTGCAAAATTAGCTTTTTACGAGAGAGGCTGGTATTCCTGACTGTAACTCTGTCTGTACTTGTAGAAAGTAATCCTTTATAGTTCGTGACATTTATATAATATTACGTTACCGGCAATTTAATTCAGGGATTTGATACATTTTCTAAATGCATAATTTAAAAAAAAAACTAATAACGGCCGTAATAGTAGACATTATCTTGTTCGTAGATAATGTTCTAGGAAATTATGAAATGCCTCATATTAAAATTTGCCGGTATGAATATATTTAATAACCTTTTACTTACTACGGGAAATTTACTATAACGAAGATTTAAAAACTACATAAAATATTAATAATAATCTCTCTAAATGTAGATGATGTATAATTTCCGTAACCAAACTAGAGCTTGTCTAGATAAAGTGGTTTACGCGCGTGACGAGTAGCGCGTTCAAATTCGCCGCAAATGGTGCGTACTCCCGAGTTCAGTCAGTGTAAAATTTTTAAACTTTAGTCCTGTTTTTATGTAGACATACACTAAGAACTTGGCTGGTGCATACGCGCGTTCCGCTTGCGTAACCAGTTGAGACAACAATAAAAAACTTGGGACGCTATGTGCGCGTAAACCGTCTTATCTGGACATGCACCTACTGTATGAATTATCATCGACTCTCCACGAATTACACCGTGCGAACAAGTTGCTTCCATTTTATCATAGTAGTCTGACTATACATACACAACAGTATACAATATACATGAAGTATATATTAATTTTATACAATGATACGATTATACATTACTGTCAATAAGTACACTCTTGAGAATAGGAGGAACGCAAACAGAAACACTTGTGCCGACAGAAGTGAAAACTTGAACAAGATCGCTTTGGTGGAAGAAAAATACTGGTATAGAACACTGGTCCATAACCTTATCTAAATAAAGAGCACAATCGCGTTTACAAAAAATAATACTTCCAAAACCTATAAAAATACTTGCATATAACATTGATCCGTAACTTAATAAAAATAAGGAGCATAATCGCCTTTACAAAACCTTTAAAGTGAAAATACTTGCATAGAACATGGATCCGTAACGAAATATAAATAAAGAGCACAATCGCGTTTGCAAAAATGAATTGATCCGTAATGTAATACAAATAAAGAGCATAATCACGTTTACAAAACCTTTAATGTGAAAATACTTGCATAGAACATTGATCCGTAACGTAATATAAATAAAGAGCACAATCGCATTTACAAAAATGAGGTGTCGTCATGGTGTCGCGAAATCAATGGTTTAGTCCCATCTCAAAAATGCCCAACGCGCCTAAAGAAGTTTTCACTTAAAAACTAAATGCATTGTCAACCTTTCTTTTGCGTTCATCTTATTTGGTTAATAGGTGTAGATTTCTCTCGTCTGTACTTATCAAGCCCCTTGCGTAGATTCCATACAAACTTGATACTTACACTGTAAATATTACATTATCCAGTAACAAACTTAAAAATCCGCAGCCCAAAGGCGCTCTGGAATATGACTTTTGAAATATACCGATTAATTTGAAAACAAACCTCCTCACTTTGATAATACCTGTTATGAATTCCACACATTGCGTCTGGCAACCCGATTAACATTCACATAATGTATTATGAATTTATATTTATAAAGCTTTTGTTTTACACAGGTCTTACACACGTATGCACGCGGTCTTACGCTTGTGGTATATATTTTAATGTAATTTATCAGGATTACCTGATTTTGATTTTATTAGTTTGTAGAACTCAATGTGTGGAACTCTCAGTAATACAACCGACGTTTGCAATCCTGTCACCGCTTCAAACAACACTATTGCACGAAATAGACTTTACACATGCCGCGCAACAAATGTCCTTCTCATCGGCCACTGCCTCTCGTAAGGCCACTTCTTTATTTTTGGTGTGGTTAGTGACTAACCTGGTGTCAGAGTTTTTATGCCGCCCATGGGCCTCTGACTTGGCTTCACATGCCGTCGATTAGAAGTTCACTGATCATTTACGTAAGGTACACAATTCTATAGCCGGGCGCTGTTCTTGTACACTCTAGCATAGACAGCTTCAGTGCAAGTCTCGTCACACATCAAATAGCGACTACTTGTACCGGAGATTATAGAATATTTATAAGAATAGGTGTATTTTTGTGTCTGTTTAAAACCTTAGAAAATTCCTGACTACAGCGATCTATTCGTACTAAGAAAATGAATGAAACTGAAAATAAATATCCTATAATATTTTTGCACTAACATAGGAAGCACATTATAATTCTCATTATGTAATATTAACTTGTACAAACTGACAAATTCTCTTTTTTATAGATATTATTAAATAGTACAACTTAGTTGCACACTACAATTGAACGTTGTTTGTATCTTGACGATGCAGTACATCGTACACTAGACTATGCGTTGTGATAGAGCGTTGTGACGTGTGTCAGCACGGTCACTACGACGTTTGGAGTAGCGTTTTATCACATCGTATGTTAAATGCCTTGCGCTTAGATTTATGTTTGTTTGGGAAATATTCTCTCTCGGATTTGTCCGACGTGATGTGATCCATCAGATCTTCTATGAAGAGTCTGTTCATTGACGAAGGCTGCTCAGCTGTTTATGACGATGCCAGTCGACTGACAACAATATGTTCGGACAAGTCGCGAGCTAGCGGAGGGCGCATATCTCCCAACCACAGTTTTCTTGTCGATTTCCGAATCTAACGCCTGATTCAATCAGTTAGCCTTGTGCTTAGCATAGTACTAATATGACAAGTTTGGTGTTGTATAATTTTAATGTTAGCGATTTCGTATAATTTTCAATTCAATGTGTGTTGATTTAGTTGACACATGGCTGCAGAAAATGCCCACAACATCGCTTGAACTGAACCTAGTGTGTTGATAAAGACGGGCATTCCGCCGTGACGTGCGCAGTGTGACCACTTACACCGCGATACCAACTTTATATTGTCGACTGACTACGTTTCTACCGATATTCATTACAATAGGATCCACCACGAACAGTAAGAACGCCACGAAATTGCCAGACACTGTACAGAACTAAGCTTGTGTCCCTCATCAATGTAATTGATGACGTCTGCAAGCCAGCACAGTTATGATCAACACGTCTTGTCCTCCAGGAGAGTTGCTCACATTTGCCAAAATTATTCTGTCAATTATTTAAAACTTGGTTCATTATGCTTACATTCGTGCTAGCACGTTGTATTTTATTTAAATGTATTAAGATTTCTCACCTGCATAGAGGCTATAGTAAGCGAGTCAGAGACTTGCACGTACCATACAGTGCGCACCGTTCACGCGAATAGCCCATTAGTGATGTAGTGTTAACTCCATTAAATTTAGTTCAATTATTTCGTTTTCGTCAATAATTCATATTAATTTAAATGTAATGTAATTATTTAAATTTTACTCGTTTGTCAACACAAACGCATCACAGCTGAGAGCGATCGGTTCGATCAATTGCGCTAAATGAAGTTCATGAAGTCCTCGTATTTATATTGTGATCAAAGGGTTATATCGTAATTTATTGACGAAACATTAAGATGATAGTTATTATTATTTTATTTAAATTTTCTCAGTACTGATATCAATAGAAATGTCTTTATTTAGCGGTAATTAGTTGCTAGCCGAACAGCTGCGTTCTCTTTCATACAAATGCATATAAAAATATGTGTTCCATATTTTTCAGTCAATAAACGTAATTCGTTGATATTTGTCTGTGTGTTGGTGAGATCAATAATAATTAATAGACACGTGTTATATGCTAGGAATTAGAATAGTATCATATTACAGAGACGCGGCACGCTTAGTAACCTTTACGCAATACGTAGCCTTAAATGCATTATATGCGTGTACAGGGAAAATATTAAAAAAAGGACTTTAATTTTAATAATTCTAGCATGTTACACGTGTCGTCTCACTAATAATTGACAAAATTGTGACAGAGTATCAGATCAAGATACAGCCTGATCAAGATACAACAAGATGTTTTATCAAAAATGTTGTTTTATTATTGTGATTTATAGAGCGCCGTAGCATCGCGCGGTAGTGCGCACGCGGTCGAATAAAATCATAGCTATTCGCTTTGTTATTGTTGTTTGAAATAATGATAATGAAAAATAATTATGAATTATTTAATTTCTTTAATTGTAAGTCTTTAAAGTATTTTGTTTAATACTTTTATTGTTTCTTCCATGTGATTTAAGAAAGTGGCAATACGATTAAGCATTAAAGCGATATGAACTTTGATTCATCTTTTATTCATGTTTACCTGTAACCTAAACTCCTTGTTATTCCGTCTGTGAGATACTGTGGGAAGGGGCACGTGTTGCACGGCTGTTTTGGGACAGTTCCCGAGACAAGTCATCATCATTGGCAGACTTGCTCCACCCACTGCGGAGTATAGCCCTCCTCCCTTATGTGCCATGTCAATTCATAGCCCATCATCATTTTAGCCGAAAGACGTCCACTGCTGGACATAGGCCTCCCCCAAGCTCCGTCACTTCGATCGGTTCTGTGCTTTTCGCATCCAGTGGATTCCTGCGGCCTTCATAAGGTCATCGGTCCACCTTGTGGGAGGCCCTATAGTGGTCATAAATTAAACGTAGCCCTTCCTGATCGCTCCTGTGTACGGTTGCGACAGAATACTCTGCTAACAACTAGCCTTGGCTTACTGGTTGGTGATTGCGTACCTACCTTCCGATGTTATCAGTGTTTATTGTCAACGAGACAGCCTTAAACGCCACAGGGGCAATGGTTACGGACCGCGATAGTGGGGGGCTGGGGGGGAAACTTTTATTCTAATACAGTATATTTATCTCACGAAGCAACGCGCGCTTTATTTGTGGTAACCAAGTGTATAAAAACGGTGTGAAAATGTGTGTAAGCGCTGGAGCTCTCGGTAGGTACAGTCCGAGACACGGGCGAAGTCGGAAGTGTGTGTGTGTTGTGTGGTGACGCTACTTGTACTCGTCTTCACACACCCATTCATAGCGGCTGTCGTTAAAAATACTGTACTAGCTGTGCCTGCGGCTGTGCTCGTGTATTCCATTGGCATTAGGTATAAGTTAATGCGAACGTAAAGTCAAGGCTCGTGCAGTCTGGCGCGACAGTCGCGCCGACGTGACATCGGTAATTATTGTTCTACAGTCAGCGTCAAATAGTTAGTGACACTCAGGATATTCAAATAAATAGACGCAACCAAAAAGTCAATAATATCGGTACAAACTAAGTTGTCTTATTGTTGTCAACAATATAGTCGCTCAAAAGGTCGAGACGTTTAAAACGTCATATAGATCGGTTCAGTCAAACCGCCATAAATATGGTTACAGTCATCCCGCCAATGGTATCCAAGCATTATAAGTATTCAAAAATATGGAACACATTAGAAAAATAAACTTTACGGCTTTATATATTAAATATTATTTCTCACGTCAACATTTCACAAAATCAAATGGATAGAAACTTCTGCTGTCCTTTTCATTTTAAGCATGACGTCTATGACGCAATTTCTATGTAGCGGTGCACACATTCAGTTCGCTCGTACGGTTTTGTCTCCAGAAGTCCAGTTAGCCATCGTGCGGTACGGAAGAACGTGGTGCCGATTAATTGTCGAAAAGTATCCCGTATGTTTATGGAACATACGTCATGACGACTTAAACGATAGAATTGACTTTGTACAATCTCTGCATGTACCCAATAGCATCGCTTTCTTTTCTTTCATTCTTTTGACAAAAGAATTGCTAATAGAAATTTGTCATCTCCATTCTTTTTAAAAATATTTTTAATTTCATAAGCGTTCTTCGATACAATCGCCACAAGCTCTGGCACACGACTGGAGAGCGTAGAAACCGAATACAATCAATCGCCTGTATGCGGCACTCGTCCGATCGGGTTTCCGAATTGGAGAATCGGATCAGGTACCTGACATGTGCGGCCACCCTTACATGCTAGTTTATTTTTCTAATTTGTTCCATATTTTTGAACACTTATAATGCTTGGATACCATTGGTGGGATGACTGTAACCATATTTATGGCGGTTTGACTGAACCGATCTATGTGACATTTTAAACGTCTCGACCTTTTGAGCAAATACATTGTTGACAACAATAAGGAAACTTTGTTTGTACCGATATTATTGACTTTTTGGTTGCGTCTATTTATTTGAATACCCTGAGTGTCACTAACTATTTGACGCTGACTGTACCATGAGTGTACCCAGCATTTTTTAGGGGTGAGGCAGAAGTTAATAAACTCGATAAGTAGTAGGAATTTCTCTCGATAAAACTATAATTAGGCATGCGCGCTCGATTCATCGATACTCATTGTTTCGCGATGTAATTTTGAATATTAACTACAGACTTATAGAGTAGATATTAACAAATGGATAACTAGGTAATTAATTTTGTTACACAATAAACCAAAATGTTTTGCTTCAAGTATCTAAGGGACCAGTGTGGGGCAGACAGATGCCCCACCTTGCCCCACCGTGGGTACGCCCATGTGTTCTACCGTGAAGTTTTCTTAGAAATTGTTTTATTAGTCGCGTCTCGCCTGTTTGCAGGAGCCTTCATAGTCCTACCTATATTCTAGTATCCACAACATCAGTTGATTTTGTTAATTTAAACTAAAACTTGTAGAAACATAAGTGCTCTGTGGTTTAAGTACCGAATATTGGAAATATGAATATGAACGAAAGAAAATATTTGTAATTCATGATCGGACCCTGGGTCCCGAGAGTTAAATTAAAATCGTTAAAATTCTAGAAAACCTTAGTTGTAATTTATTTTATTTCTTTGAGAACTCGATAAGCCGATTCAGAAAGAAAAGTAAGAATATGCAAAAAAGAAAAGATTTTTCTAACTGTGCGCTTGGAGTCGTAGGTTGTTAGTATTGAATTCACCCTGCCGGTTACCTCCTCAGTGTTGAGTATATATGTTCTGTGCCTCAGTGCCCCGACGCCTCATACTACGGTCTACACAACTCGTTTCGTCTCCACAGTTTTGTCATATTATTTATTTTTGTTGTTATTATTTAAACATATTTAAGTAGGTACCTACACTGTAATATTTTGACGTTGACAAGAGCTCAGTTAGAAAAATCGAAAATGTATTAAGATTTAAGTACCTACCTAATAGATATGTACTAGAGATGGGCCGAATGTGGTTTGAACCGAATCCGAACTTCGGCCGAACATTCGGTTAAAATGAAACGGTTCAATTTCGCGCTTTTCTAGAGAGCGACACGTCGTGACTTGTTTACGTATTTACTTCAATAAAATTATTGCTAGATGTACCCCGCCTGCACACCGCGCTTCCACCGCGTGGCCTAATAAGAACAGATTTTTAAGGCTAATAAGAAGAACAGATTTAATTTAAGGTTTACATTTACAATGTTTCTAACTAAAATAAATGACCATGAGTGAGTAAAAGACATACCTAATTTTATTTTACAGTAACGCTATTCTGATTCTATTAAACAGTCAAAATGATGCAAGTAGGTATTATTTTTCTTGTGCCGAATGTTCGGCATCTGAACCGAATTTCGGCCGAATGCCGAAGTTCGGTTCAAGCTGCCGAAATTCGGTTGAACCGAATGTGAACCGAATTTCGGCCCATCCCTAGTATGTACCGGTCAACTGCCCTAACTTCGTCTGGCGTCCTATGGTTGCCTATAATGAAAAAGCTGTAATATCTTTTTAATTTTACTTGTATGGCAATCGAAACTTTGAATTGTCCTAAAGAACTTAAAGTTTCGATTGCCATACAAGTCAAATGAAAAAGATATTACCTACAGCTTTTTAAACAGACTTAAAAAAAGCTTTTTGGTTTGAAAGGGTATAGTTGGTCCCAAGTTTCAAGTTGGTCCCGTTGTCATTTGGTCACGATCTTATGATGGGATCTTGGAAAAATCGAGGGAACTCTTCAAATATTATAGGCACATCTATAGCGATTTGGGTATTTTTGATGAGCTGTTGACATAAAGCTATAGTAACTTATATAAATTACAAAACAAACCCACGAAAAAGTGAAAAAAAATACAACCGACTTCCAAACTACAAAGTGAAAAATAACTTTAATTTAGGAAGTCGGTGTCTAAAAACTAAAATACTTTTTCATTATAGGCAAACATAGGATGCCAGGCGAAGTAGGTACCTACTTACTAGGTAATTATTGTTTTGTTGAGGTTGTTAATTCTAATAATATGTTTACCCAAATGAAACACTTTTGTTGGATCATACGTATATTTCACTTACATTGTATATTCATGAGACAAAATAATTAAAAACTAAGTAGGGCCGACTTTTCAATCGCCAAATAACATTAAAAAGAGAAAAAGAAAAAGTACCTACGGTTATTTGGCGATTGATAAGTCGTAGAGCTATTGTTTTAAAAAACATATTAACAGCCAAGAATTAAATCAATATTATATACAATAACATCAGTTTCAGTACCTCCTACTTCTTTGTGTAGGGTAGGGTAAGACCATGCGCTCGAGAAATGGCTCGGGAAAGTTATTCACTACTGTCAACCGCACATCAGTACACTTGAATTACGAAAACGGGCCTTAATGTTACGATATAAAGGCGCTGTCAAAGTCTAATCATGCGATGGTCGGTTGACTGTACTTGCCTATATGATCCTTAACAACGGAAACGGATCCATCCACACATTCTGGTTGGTTTCTTACAAATCTTTCAGTCAAAAGTCAGTACAGCCTTTATATTCTATGTCGTGCCTATTTTTCTTACCCTTACAGACATGAATGCGAGAAGCACAGATCTGTACCCTAATTGCGTAATACAACACAATCACAATCTGTTTCATTTTGAAACAAATTGTTAATCCATTGCTTCATAAGTTGGAAAAAAAATCTGCTCAACAACGTAAATAACGCAATGAATGCTGTTGAACTGTCAAAATGAAACAAATTAGGCAAAATTGTTTACGAAAATAAGTTACGCAATTAGGGTACTGGTCAAAGTGGCGGTGCTTGGGAAAAGATGAATGCGTTTCTCACATAGGTACCTACTCTTGTCGCATACGCCAAGTCAGATAAATACCTATGCTATGCTAAAAAAGGTTAAAATTCGTGTAACCTACCCTTAGTTACACTCAAAACTCGATTCACATCTACCAACACGTGTAGCGTCATCTAGCGTGTCGTGTCTGTATCTGCAAGTGTGAATGTACCCTAAACCAAAGTCGTACGCGGCTGGCACGTAAGTATAACACATTGCGTAAATATTCACATTTAACGTAGGTATGCAGTTTGTCCACACAAACACGCTCCGAACAGAATTTTCACCATGAAGAGGAGGCTCCCTAAATTGTATGTTTATTTGCATTAACATTCTGAAGAAGTCACGCATACAATCAAAATGGAACTTTAGTACCTATATGATTTATTGGATCTTTTTCTTTCCAATATAAGACAGTTATATAATTGGAACATTTTCGATCGATCCATTTTGTATTCGAATTTCGTCTTTTTTAAAGATTATTTGAAACAAAAACAAGATTACTTGGCTTTTATGTCTAAAATCATTATTATTAACAGTAAGGAAATATAGTTTATTATCCAAATATAAGATATTTTTTCTCTAAATCAATGATTACTTTAGTTATAAACGAAATAAGAATTGAGACTTACGGCATTTAGTTCCGTGCTTGAACACGACCAGAGAGTGCACGCGATATTCAACTTTATTACTGTTACTGTTAGCGTTTAGAACATAGTGGACTGGTGGGGTGCATTGGGGCGGAGTTTGCGTAGAAATTGTCTTTGGAGTGCCTGGTCTGCTGGCAGATGTGAATCGAAATATAGCTGCGTTTTTGTTAAAAAAATTGTGCTGTGTTTTGCCGGGTTTTTTTACATGTTTCTGAAGAGATAATGAAACACAATTTCAAGAAAACACTGCTACGAGTGACTTTTATTAAATACGAGTCTAATACACCATTTACCTACAGAGCGCATGGTCGACAGCAAGCTCAATCTCTACATATACTGCATTGAGATCCTTTTTTTGTAGAGTCGATAATAATAACTTACGTATACCTACGGCATTAAATATTACTACGCTAATTGTTTTGACTTCCACTTGATCGGTTTCAGGCTGCCTTACTTTAGAAATTACTGAAACATGAATCAATTCGTGTCATTTTATACTTATTTATAATATTATTGGTCTATAATAAACCTCTCACCTATCTACTTTACTACCCAGAATCTGAGACCGATCAAGTGCTAGCAAAAACATTCCAAGTCATGTTCTCTATGTTTTAATTTAAACAACAGCAATTTAATAATGAAGTTACACAATTTATTCCAAGTTATGTCTACTTATACGGTCGTAATGCGACGAGCAAAATATACATACACACAACTACCTACATATTCGAAGCTAAACTATCGATATATGATTACCTACGTGATAAGACCATAAAGGTGAAAATGCTGAGTAAATGCTAATGCAAAACAAGATATGTAGGTACCTACTTAATATATTTACCTATAATTTGCGTAGAACTAAATTACGGGTGTACCTACCTTAAATCCTTTCTCATAACAAATTGGCTCAATTAAATGCGTTTCAAACGTAATTGGCAACAGATATTTTTCTACTTTAGATTAGCTCAAAAACTGTTATACAAAAGCTTATTGGGTAAGTTACACCCGTGATATAAACCAAAATACATACAAATTGAGCAAACTAAAATATTTTTATAAATAATCCATCGCCGATTTGAATTTCATCTAAACTGGATCATAATGATTATGAACCTAATATACATAGCTCATATAACAGCCGTTATCTGTTTATCTCAAAATTAGTTCAGCCCTAAACGACCTTTAAAACAAAAAAAAAAAACAAGTCTTAAATACTAATAAAACGAGCCAAAAAAACAAACGGAATTTGACATCGTCGTAGAAGTTTATCATTATAAGAATTGAAATTATGTGAACACCTATAGATCAAAATACCTATTCCTCCTCAATTGATTGATCTATTGTGAAGAATATAATGTAAACAACCAAAAAATCGCAATATTACGAAACTTACAATTTCTCACCTGATTTATTTATAAACACCTACTACGTACTTCCCTACAAAATATGTCGAAATGACTACGAAACAAAATACTTAATACAGTATCCAATCCAGTTCCTATCCTAACAGAAACTACAAGAGAAGATAACTATAATACGACATTCAGGCCTTACAATTTATAAATCATATCATGACTTCGTCATTTAACTAAAAAATAATAGAAATTGAACATATCGGGTGGCAATCAATACCTTCTCCTTTAGAAGTAGGTTCAAGTAAATAATAATAACTATTTTAGAAATTATCTCAAATTATTTAAATATCAATCAAAATATAACTAAACATCGCTTAAAATTAAGAAATTCAACCAATACACGACATCAAACCATTCAAATTACCTTAACGTTTGAAATAAGATCGAGGAGCCAATCTAAAACAAGGAACAATTGAAATAAATAAACATTTGCCTATTATTAAAATAATAATTACAATTAAGCTAAGTTATGTTAAATACTCCGCATATTATTATTTCTCTCAATTACGATTTCGAGATCCGACAAAAGATAATCCCCAATTATAAGACATGACAAGTAATTTTTCATAAACTTTTAAAATCAGGTAAGTACCTACCAATTAAATATTCCAAGAAGATTCTCCCGAGTATCTACTAAAGAAAAAGGATTCTTGAACCTAATTAGTGTTTTTGAACACGTTATACGTTTAAAAACTATCTCTAGAATTTCTGCGGATAGAAACTTTGGCGCCAATTATCCTAAAATGATAATGATATCTTCCAATAAATTTATCAGTCATGCCTTTTTCAATCTTGGCGTGTTTTCTGTGACATATCGTGCGGTTTTAACCCAGCTGTGAGAGCTGGACCGATGAGTGTGGTGACTGCGATGACGAAGCAACCGGAGCTGAGGCTGCCACGGTTGCTGCAGCCGTAGCAGCTACCGCAGCTGAGGCAGCAGCTGCTGCAGATGCAGCCGCCGCTGCAGCTGCAGCGGCTTCGGCACTATCGTCTTCCTCAAACTTGGGGATGTCAAAGATCTCGGAGAAGAGAGCGGGGAGCACAAGACGAGGCCATTGTTCGCGCGGCCACTGTAGCAGGACGTTGTGACGGTTCCCGAGAAGGCGGACCTCGTTCCTGGCCGCAGCAAAGGCTTCGTAGCGGGCGCGGGAAATGGCTATAGCCTCAGGACCACCGCTGGCAATCATCTGTCACAGAAAATGGTAGAAAGGTTATAGCTGATATACACGTTGTAACATTGACCCGCAAACTGTTGGCAAACTGTTGGTGTGAATTCAGCACATGCACATTCACACCCTTCTTCTTTTTTTTTTTGGTTGGGAAATTATCAAATAACTTCTCCCGCTCTGGGCGGAGCGGGAGGGCGTGTCAGACTCTTACTGACTAAAACCCACCCGTGTTCCTTCGGTTGCCCTGTTGCCGGTGGCCACGATCTCCCTTTCGGTTTTATTCGCAACCCCGGCAGGCATCGGCCCTAGCGGACCCCGTCAATTCTGCTGCATCTCTTTGAGGCGCGCGTGGAACACAACGCGCCGTCGACCAGGGCCTGGTCCTTATCGGACGGCGAGCTACGCATTGTTCACCGTCCGCAAGCCCGCGCCTACGGTGGCCGGAAATCAGCTTGCGATTCACACCCTGTATTACCAATTTTGATGTCTTCAATCAAAATAAAGAGGTTCTTACGTTGTTTTGGAGCGCATCGTTCATGGCATGCTGCAGACCGCTGATGCGCTCCGCCGCGGTGAGGCCGTTGCGGTGCGGGCACAGCAGCAGCGTGCCCGTATACACGGCCATCTCCTCTTCAGTTATCTGCATCCGCACGATGTTCCACACGTACGTCAGCAAGGCTGTGGCAAAAGCCGGCTGGAAGAAAGATGATTTCTAATTGGTATGTTTATAATTCAGGCCCGATCGATTCAGAGTTTTTCGATAATTAACTGAATAGATTATTGCCGTGGTAATATGCAAGTAATAACTATTTTACCATAGCGAGCAATTTCCTTATAAACGTTAAAAAAAAAACGAAATTGTTTTTTTATTTTGAACCAACAACAAATTGACATAATGAAAAAACGATGATAGCTACAAAAGTTAAAAACTGTGTCGCAGCTATCAACACCCGTCTAAACGTAAGAAACACATTGTTCCAGATTTAACCGTGACGGGTACAGTTTAGTAAACTTAAATATGCAAAAATAAAAAACCGGTGAAGTGCGAGTCGGACTCGCGCACGCAGGGTTCCGTACCACTATCTATAAAAACGGCAAAAAAATCATGTCTGTTGTATGGGAGCCCTCTTAAATATTTATTTTATTCTATTTTTTAGTATTTGTTGTTATAGCGGCAACAGAAATACATCATCTATGAAAATTTAAACTGTCTAACTATTACGGTTCATGAGATACAGCCTGATGACAGACGGCCAGACAGACAGACGGACGGACAGCGGAGTCTTAGTAATAGGGTCCGGGTAAGTGTGGTGGGGTGTGTTTGTGAGTGAGGGTGTGTGTGCGAGTAAGGGTGTGTGTGAGTGAGGGGTATATGTAAGTGCTTAAACTAGTAAAGTTTGAAGTTTCCACAATATTTTCAGTTGCATCATATGATAGAGATGTCAACTAGTCTACTCTCAAGACATTACGAGGTAAGCGGTAGATGTCGATGTTCTTATTTACTTTATTTAGTTCTTGGAGCTGATGAACTTGAAGTGTCTTCTCGCCACTGCTGCTCTACAGAGCACAATTTTGCAGACTCTGTCGGAGAGGCGTGTCGCAGTACTGTAAATTGCGTCGAAGGGTACGAGCTTGTGTTTCTTTAGTACATCAGTACAGTGGTAGTACGAAGAGCTGCTTAACCGTGAGAACTTTACAAAGCGAGTAAAACTCAAATGACGGATAGCGGATTGGTTTTTTTAAAAGGATACTTGCGCGAAAGACATTTCCGCGAAAGGCACTTGCACGAATTCACTTGCGTGAAAAAATTGCGGAAATGAGATTTCTTCATAACGTCACGCCATCAATTTCAAAGGACTTCAACACTTTGAAATTGATGGCGTGATGTTACGAACAAATGTAAAAAATTTCGCAGCCACCATCTTAGATTTACATTTTGACATCAAAATCTGCTTTAGAATCCTTAAAAACTATGAAAAAGACACCCATGACGAAAAATTTGAAATGTTTGCAGCCGCCATTTTGGATTTTTATTTTGACCCCACCATCGGCTTTAACACCCTCGAAAACCATGATAACAACACTCATGACGAAAATTTTAAAATTGTCGCCGCCGCCATCTTAGATTTACATTTTGACCTCACTATCAGCTTTAGCATCCTCGAAAACTATGAAAACGACACTCATGACGTAAGATTTGAAAGTTTTCGTAGCCGCCATCTTGAATTTACATTTTGACCTCACTATGGGCTTTAGTATCCTCGAAAACCTAAAGTCAAAATATAATTAGCGAATAACCGAACCCGGCAGGCAGACGTTGTCCTGCGACAACAGCGCCACCCGGGTCCAACTATAGCCAAGAATCAGCCAAGTGACACGAAAAGAATTAAAAAAAAACATCTAAATCAGTCAAGTCGTTTAGGATAAGAAGAATTACGAACACACGTATCATCATCATCATCATTTCAGCCGAAAGACGTCCACTGCTGGACATAGGCCTCCCCCAAGCACCGCCACTTCGACCGATTCTGTGCTTTCCGCATCCAGCGGATCCCTGCGGCCTTTACAAGGTCATCGGTCCACACGTATACCGGTATTTTATTTATTGTCAGGCAAGCAAAATTGTAATGTTCTTCAAAAACAAAGTACTTTAATTAAAATGCGGATCAAAATGTGGTAGTCGATGTACAATTTCTGGAATATGTTAACATTGGACACGTGCGTGCGTGTGTGCGTCCAGCGACGTAAAGTGATACGTCCTCACGCTGGGAAGGCCCGTTCGCTACTGACGGGATAGGTTTATAAAATAAAATTTAGATTCTATTAAATGGTTAACTTAAGATTGAGGCAAATCACATACTTTAAATTTTATATTTAGTATTAAAATCACAAATCTAATTAATATTTGGAAATCATGACATGTGACAACAAAAAAAAACATATAAGGAAAAAGTGTTTATTCACAGAAATACATTTAAAAAACACGTGGAATATGTAATTTTGAAAATTTCTTAAGTGTTTTCTAAGTATTAGAAAAAAATATTGATTTGTCTTGAAGTTTTGAGAAAGTTACGTTATTTCAACATTTTTTTTCTGCTATATTTTGTATGAAAGTTGAAAAAAGTGCTATGTACAAGTACAAGTATACCATGTAATAATGATGTTGATGTTTTTAATTTTTTAAATCAAAAGTAGTTTCTTCTAACGAAACGATCAAACGTCTCGCGCATAGAGGAAAGTAATATATATGGTATCGCGTAATTTTTTGGAAAACTTGTTGCGAATTTTAGTGATTTTCCACGAATCCTTAACTTATTTGAAAAATCCCTTTCCCTATGTACAAGACAAATAATTCGACTTTTCAAATCACAAATAATTTTGTTTAATTTTTGTTTCCCTTTCTCACAACTAATGAACAAAATTGATCAAAATCAGTCGATTTCGCCTTAACAAATTGTATATTTTTTAAATAAAATAAACTATTTCCATTTCTATTTTTTTTATTGGATTATTTTATTTTCTCGCAATAGTAGTGAAAAGTGAAGTAAAACCGATTCTAACTCGGTTTCTATTTACTCCCTCGCTAAGGCTCGAGAGTAAAACTACATCGATAGAATGGGTTATTTTAGCCCATCGTATAACAATAACAATCTACTATTAGAACTAACATCTTGCTATATGTACTATATACTTCAGAAGTATTTGTAATAAATGCATAGTTTTGATTTTCACCCTCGTGACCAATAAATTCGTATCATAGTCAAATAAAAATATTTTATAGACAAAAAAGAACGCGAAAATAGGGATTGTTTCACATCGAGGTGGTATGGAAAGTTCATTTATTGTTTTGCACGTGCAGTAATTATGAACTGACTAACTGTTCGGGAATTTGAAACTTTTGCTTCCAAAATGTGCCATTAAAAGGCGTGCGTTTGGTGCAACGTTTTTTTTACGGTAAAACTTTTGTGTCCTTTAATTCTTCTGTGCCTCCGAGATGTTAACTAAGGTAGAGTCGGTTTACGGACGATAATTTTACGTGATAACGTCACAAACCGAACGCTTAGGCCGATCGTGCCTCTCTGTCGCTTGTTCCGCGCTCTCGCTTGCACGCTCGGCTTAGGCGGAACGTGACACTTTTTCGTGCGTGCAGCCGGCATACATCGATTAATAAGACCTTATCACGTCAAAAGTTTCTAATTATTAGCCAAATACTAGAATAATATAATAATAGTAGGTACTAATAAACTAACAAATTAGTACGATAGCCAATTTGGCGCTCTGATTTCTATTTGGCTTCCAGGAAACTAGAGGATAAGTCGATTTCGGGTTAAGAATTTACATTAAATTGGTGTTCGCCCGTGACTGTTCCCGGACCTCGCCTATAACTAGATTAAGAGCAGTGGCCTATATCCGTCCGGCAAAGTGACCTCAACCTCACCGGTTGTACCGTCGGAACGAGCTTTAAAAAAGAACTTTATTTATCTACTGCATACTGAAAGAATGTCAGTAACTACTGAAGAACTGAGACTGAATTTTGTCAATCCCGTCACATTGCAATTTTTACATCACCGTTTAAAATTTTCGCGAAATTGTACCACAAAAGTATCGATAGAAAAATTTGTTTCAATATTAAAATAATCGGATGATAAATTATCACCAAAAAATAAATCGCTAAACCACGCAATAATATTTTTGACCACCCGGTTCTGAAGCAACGAACTGGTATCGCGTAGCATCCGTAGGCCGGGTCTACGCGTCGTAGCACACTCCCACGCGCTCGTAGTTTCGTAGCGCTCGTAGGCACAGTTTACTACGTTTTCAAAATGGTGGTAATTTTTGTACAGACCTCCAATACCATTGGTATACCATTAGTAGGTATGTATTATTGATTATTTTCATGAATAAATTCATGGTTTATTGCCTGTTACCGTTGATGTACAGTATTTTTTACTGCGATAGTACTTGATACAAAACTAACTTGATGATTTGTAAGACCGACAAAACAAACTTCTTTTTCTTCTTCTAAACTACGTAAATTTGCTTTACCTAATATAAATTGAAACTATTGGAGGTATTGTATATTGGTACTGGCTACTAATACCCCACAAACTTCATCCTAGCAATGTGCAGTGTAAAAATTAGTGATGTGCCCGATCGTTAGTTAGTATATGTGATCCGCGGATACGGATACGGATCATAAGGGTCTAGATCCGCGAATACGGATACGGATACGGATCTCAACTTTCTTCAGGTTCAGCAGGAATTATTTAGGATCCTCTTCGTAACTGACTTTTGGGGGACAAAGCTGCCAAGTTACTCTTTTTGAAATACAATTTACCATTACTCAATATTAATTATGACGTATATTTTTTTAAGTTCTTGAAAGCAACATAGTTTTAATTGATGTGTTAACTCACATAATTATTTCAATTAGCATAGCACAAATATTAGAGGTTTGATCTCACTACAAAGATAGTTTAATTACTACCTTATAATTTAATTTACTGGTACTTACTCTAATTGAATTATAATAAATATGATTTTTATTTTTTTTACTAATTTGTATTGAAGTAATAATAGTATCTCATTGCTGCATATCTTTAAAATTTCATTTACGTAGTGAAATGTATTAATATAAAAGATCCGTTCAAGATCCGCCAAAAAGTAACGGATATGGATACAAATCTTTTTTCTCCCTCGGATATCCGCGGATACGGATACGGATACGGATATCCGGCACATCAGAAGTAAAGATGACCGATTCATGAATTATCTAAACACCGCGCGTTACGATTACGCGTGACCGATTCCTTGAAAATTCAAAAGTGCCTGTAAATGGTTTAATTGAAATAAATGCTTTGAGTTTGAGTTTACGTGCAAACAGTTAGTAATAAAATAACATTCTTTAGGAGAACAAATCTCGATACAAAAACGATTTTTGCGGAATTAAATCAAGTATATTGAGTATATATATTTTACAACACAAACTAAATATTTTATTTTACAAATAATACAAATGTTTCAAGACTTGTCTGAATATTTTGAAAGAGTCTACAAAACATGGACAACAGACAATAAAATTGTTTTTTGTAGATATGAGGGAAATTAATTGTTTATCAAATTGACCCACTGTGTCAATTTGCGTGTTATAGCTATTTCATACGACTGACAAAGATTGAAAGTTGTGATTTGAATAGCTGTGCTTTTATTAAATTACATACTTATTCCATGGAATATACGGAAAATTTAAGTTGGAGAAGTTGGTAGCCAATTTGATAACCAATTAATTTTCCTAACTTTACTTACGTCATAAGTAATGATGAGTTGGTGGTGGTTGATGATCGTCCCATCCTCGAAGACGATGCGGTCAGGCGAGGACAGCTTGGTGATACGTGTCAGCCAGACTTCGAAGAACCCTAGCTGCGGACATAAATAGACACTGACAGGGTCCAATCGTCTCTGGTGATGCACAGCAATGATGAGTGTGAATGATGGGAGAGTCGCCAGGCGAATATTCGCAATATGCCACATAACAATCGCAAATAAAAAACATGCACAGCAAAATAAGGTACATAATTCCCTGTTCTTTTCCTGATAGTAAATAGAAGTTACTAAAACGAAACTAGGCGAGCTTAATAACAAAACTTTGACGAAGTTACAGGGCTGACTCTGACAGCCGCCCGGCGGCGAAGCGCATTCCGAACAGATGTATATTACAGCGCGCTGAAACCCGGGCTCAAGGTGAGTTACACGAGGCGATATTATAATAAAATGCATCAACTTTAAACTTGTTCTAAACTCATTAGCGTATAATTCTCACGCTTCCTACGCTGTCGCTGGTATAACAGAAAATTGCGGGGAAACTCAGATGCATAAATAGATACCTCTATTATAAAGCATGCATGAATAAATTCGCGCGAGCTGCTTGCAGTGGGGATCATTTTGCTGATAGAAAAACCTTTTCAGTCTCTTATTTCCAACGTTACCTTGATCAGGATGAGCTGGTCATCCTGCGGCAGGGTGTGGAACCCTGGCAAGCGCTTGGCGAACTCCACCACATGCTGCACGGCAGGTGTCATGCGCAAGGCTATGTTGTGCCACAGTAGCGAGCGCACGTCCGTGGCACGGTCAGTGGTCGACGTTGCGGCGTCTTCACCTCCGCTACCTAGGATTTACATAAATAGTTAAAGAAAACCCCTACACTGATAACTGGAATTCTGGAGAGAGCATCGAATCCCAACCCTACAAGCAGGGTCGTCATCACTGGCTGAGCGAGCTGTCACTGGAAGGTGATAGGAGCGTCACTTGCCGCGCTTTTGATTTACCGGGCGTTTTATCAATATTGAATTGGAATCAGTGAAAATATTAAAGTAATCGGTAATTAGCATACTTTAAATTCTTGAGTTTTTTTTTTTTTAGGTTGGTCATCTCGTAGTTGACCTCTGAGATCATGATGACTACTTAACCGGGCTTTCCTGTGGGTGCCTTAAGCTACTACACTGAAAACCTTCAGCCAGGGGTTTAAATTCTTGAGTCTTACAGCACGTGGGTGTACTTTCTACTTTACTGTCTATTACTGTGTGTGATTTTATGTTAGCGGAATTTACACTAGATTTTTTCCTATGGGCAAGTCTTGTTTATTAAAGACAGTTCTGAATTTCCATTTAAAAATACCAGAAACAGTGCAATTATTGCAACACAAAATATATTTCGAACTGCGATGCAAATACTGTTTAAAGCGCAGGCAATCATTCAACCACTACGCTATCGGAGTGTTCGTCTTTATTTGTTTTGGGGAATTTGGAAGCATTTTTTTTATAAAAGTGTAAACTTAACAAGTTATCCTGAAAACACTAACACTTATATAAATTCTCCTAATTGCACGGTGTTATTATGAAGAGCTTACAAAATATTAACAAACGCAGGTATATTTCTAAGAACACTTTCTTCACTGACGTAAAGACTTAGTTACTAAAAATCTCAATGAGTACCGTTATTTTTAGAATAAAGTCTAGAAGTCGCGATGATATCAAATGAGGTTTAGAACCCGCAAGAAGTGAGTACAACTCGCACTTGACGTTTTCTACGTGAAAGTACGTCGTTTATTATCATTATTCGATTTTAAGGATGAACCACCTTAATTATAAAATGAGATTATCGGACGAGACACGTGGAGCAGTTTTTTTCTTAACTTTATACATCACAGGATGCAGCGATTTTTCCATAAAGGTGGAACCAGTTGATATTTTTTCCATACGGATTTCGGGGGGTTTTACTCCACTGTTTGACATTGTACATCCAAAGTTAAAGATGATATCGTTTTACTACTAATTATTAATTTTGTCTGTGCGGAAACAGAATAGTAAAATAATAGCCATTAAAAAGTTAGGAGCCAACAAAAATTCCTTTTTCTCGCTAATTTTAACGCAACTTTGGACGTAAATAAGTAATAAAAGAAGTGTAAAATCTGTAAAACAAAGTCGGCACCGACAAAGCTCAATTATCGAACAGTTTAATAAACTTTATTTGTTAATGATTTATGCAGTGGTTTTTTCATAAAACTCGATTTTCCAAAGGACTATTCGTATTTTTTTTGCGCTCAGTTTACTAAAATTGTTCGGAACGGTGTTTGTGTGCATGCGAACTAGACGTTGTGCATGTAGACCAGCGTCTCTGCTCATCACTGATACTATATCCGTCGGACACGATGCCAGGTGAAACAGCGTGCTTTTTGGCCATGCCCACCAGTGAGTTCGAGCCCGCGACTAGTTCAACCTTAAGGGGGAAGCGTCAGGGTAGCCCGTGAAATTCAAATTTTCTTACGTTTTTTGCATTTTGCTGGTCAGTGTCAGGTTTTATGTTGATTAAAATATGATTCGCGGTCGTAACAAATATGGCTTTACTCAATTATAATAATTATAATCAGCAATATAACTCCATAAGTTAGCAAAGGTGTCAAATGTCACCTTTATCTTCTTCTTAATCTCTATTGCTGATTGTAATGATTATAAAGCCATATTTGTTACGACCGCGAATCATATTTTAATCAACATAAAACCTGACACTGATCTGCAAAATGCAAAAAACGTAAGAAAATTTGAATTTCGCGGGCTACCCTGACGCTTCCCCCTTAAGGCGAGAATAAACGACTTCTAATGATTTTATACTGAAGATCACGTCTAAATGAGTAGTGTTAATGATTTGGAAAAAAATATGTTTTCTTAATAACTTAATATGTGGATAAATATTAACGTTAATAACGATGGACAGAGAGTACATTCTGTAACAAATACCAAATTTCTGGGAATTGATATAGATTGCAATTTGTCATGGAAAACACATGTAGATGGTCTCTGTAAAAGAATTAATAAATCCTCATTCGCTCTCTACAAACTGTCCAAAATTGTCAACAAAGAAGCCGTCTTAACGGCATATCACGGACTTGTTGCACCTATATTAAGATATGGTATAATATTCTGGGGCAACTCGGTAGACAAGGAATATACAATTACGTGACAAAAAAAGGTTAGACGTAGAAATACCGTATGGGAAAACGGCATTACTCCATAAAAGTATTATTTGTATGGCATCACTGATTTATAATAAATTACCAGTTACCTACTCATCTATTTAAGAAGAAGTTTTTCCACACATTCCTAATTAGAAAGTGTTATTATAATGTAAAAGACTACTTTGAAGATAAAGATATTGTATTTTGATTACCTATAGCAAATCTTTGTTCATTAATTTAATATAATAATAATTACAATTAGTTGCCAATAAACCTGATATAGTGGTGGTGGATCGAGTAGAGCGGCGCACAATGATTATTAACATGACAGTCCCGCATGACGGGAACCTCGTGAAAGCCGAGAAAGACAAACAAATCAAGTATCTTGACTTGGCTCGCGAGATTGTCGACATGTGGGATATGGACTCAGCGATCATTGTGTCGATAGTTGTATCAGCCAATGGCTTAATTGCCAAGAGCCTCGACCAACACCTAAGGAGGCTCGCGTTGGGCAGCTGGATCAAGGGCTTGATTCAGAAAGCGGTACTCCTGGACACGGCTCGCATTGTCAGGAGGTTCCTCTCTCTGGAGGCCTGACCGCCGGTAGCTTGGACCCTGTTCCCGATACCGGTGGGCTACTATTTTTATATTTTTAAATGTTTTTATATTTTCTTTATTCTAATATTTAAAAATATAATTTATAAGTATTTAAATGAAATAAAAGATTACAATTACTATGAAATTAATTTGCTTTACATTACTGTTATAATTTATTAGTTCAGGTATAATATAATGTGTAATTAAATTGACTATCTATGTATATTTTTAGTGACAAAGTAATTTAATAAGAAAACTGATTAAGAATAATTTTATTATATCATAATGTATTTGCACACCTGACATGGTTAAAATACAGTGAGCCTTAAGAACCATTCTGTAACATCCTCTGAACAAATAAATTATTTGATTTGGATATTTTAGATTATGTTTATATTACAGAGTGTAATTAATTTGTAAAGTTATGTCATATCTACGATCACAGATCCATGATCAAAGACATGACTAAATTTTAAAATAGACGTAACATGTGTAATTTGTGAGCTTCGTAGATAGGTATAGGATATAATATGATAGTGTAATAAATGTCTATCCATAATAAATGTCTATTTTAAAATTCCAGTATTTATCTTCGATCACAGATCCATGACCACAGACTCGACAGTGTAATACCCCCTTAGTAAAAATTTTCGTAGCCGACTACCTAACCAAATTTAGTTCTATTTTTAAAATTCATTCCCGCCCTAGGGAGGGAAGCAATTACTATGAGTCTTTCCCGCCCAAGGGTGGGGATCAGCATCTTCCACCCGCTACTTGGATCAAACAAACACTACTTTCCGAGTATGAGAAATGAAAAAATAATTTATCTTTTAATATATGTACATAATTTTGTTGTATTTATAATAAATTAATAATGCGACTTATTTGGGACAGCGCTCCTTGATGGGCGAGTCCTATTACTGGCTGGACGTACGACGCGCTGCGTGAGCTCAGCACAGAACACGCAAGCTAACCACTCAAGGAAAGAAAGAAAGTCAAGAAAGTCTTAGTTTCAATGCTCAAAGAGTGGAGACGGAAGCCGTAGAAATACTGCATGGCCAGCTTAGGACAGAAAAAAACACAACGCATATAATTTCTTTATACAGACCACCTAAGAAAAATAAGTTACTTTTCATAGAAGAATTAGAGACTATCATCAGATCTATTTCTGTGTCTGAAAATGTTATTGTGATTGGTGACACAAATATAGATATTCTGAATGATGTAGTAAATCCAACTTCAACTAAGTACAAAAACACCTTGTGTGGATGCGGCCTTCAGTGCGTAATACCCAGTGCAGAGATAACACGCGAGGCAATCGTGGACGGACATCGTCAGGTGTCGTGCTTGGATCACGTATGGGTGCGAGCGGGACGTAACGAGTATGGTTCGCTGTCGTATGTGCTCGAGACGCACATCTCCGATCATCATGCCGTTGGATTGGCGCTGGCTAAGAATGTAAGTAATAATACGTGTTTAAAGGTGATTAGTGGCAACAAATCGCGAGAAGTTATTAGTGACAAACTTGTAAAACAAAAGCTAGATGCATATGACTGGACGCAACTGCTCGAAGTGTCATGCCCATTAATGTTGTTTCAAAAATTGTGTGCAGTATTCTGCCAAATTTATAAGGAAAGTACGGTTACAGTCCCAAACTATGACAAAAGAATAACACAGCCATGGATAGATAAAAATTTGTATAAAATGTTGTGTCGTAGGGACCACTTATTTAGAATCTGGAAAGCATCACCAAAAAATATGAATAAGCGATTAGAATATACAAAATTTAGAAATAAGGTAAATAAAATTGTAAATGAGGCAAGAAATAGATATAAACAAGCAGAAATAAAAAAGTGTAATGGGGATTTTAGAAAAATATGGGTAAACATTAACTCGTGGTTGGGTCGAAAAAAAACTAGTTTAGACGATGTGATATTGAGGCATTTAGGGAAAACAGATAGCATTACTGAAATCTGTACAAATTTTGCAAAAACTTTTACTGAGGAAATTCAAGGTATTAAACACATTTGTGACATAACATTTTTGGATAGAAAGAATTATGTTAAACCAGGTGAGTTTTAGGTATATTCCTGTAAGTTCGCCAGACATAGAAAAAGTAATAAATATGTTATCATGTGAAAAAGCACCAGGTCTGGATGGAGTGAGGGTAAAAGACATTAAATACCAACGAAAACAATTAAGCCCTATTTTAGAAAACTTCATGAACATGTGCCTGACTGAGAGTTTATATCCTGATGAGTTAAAGAATGCAATTATTCGCCCTATTTATAAGTCTGGAAGCCACCTGGAATATGTAAATTATAGACCCATAGCCATATTGTCTGTCATTGATAAAATTGTAGAAAAAAATATTGTTAGCCAAATTAATAAATTCTTAGAAATTCATAGTATATTGTCAGACACACAGTATGGGTTCCGGAAAGGGCGCAGTACTACGTCGGCCCTAACAGCGTATAGTGACTATGTTAATGAGTGCCTAGACTCTGGTAAACAGCTGATAGCACTTTTTATTGATTATAAAAAGGCATTCGACACATTGGATCACGAAATACTGCTACAGGCGATGGATGAATGCGGAATACGTGGTCCCACGAATAAGTGGTTCAAAAACTATCTGACTAACAGAAAAATACGCACAATCATAGCTGGTGTGACAGGTAAGGAGGTGGGTGTGGATCTCGGTGTGCCGACCGGATCAGTGTTTGGGCCAGTAGGTTATATAATGCACGTGAACAGTGTGTCGAATGTTGTGAAGAGGTGTCGAGTGTTTATGTATGCAGACGACATGTGTGTGGCTTTTGCTTCGAAGGATATATCGGAGGTACAACAGAACGTACAAGAAGACTTCGAATGTATCACCAAATGGGCACATGATAACGGAATTATATTAAATCTCTCCAAGACAAAATGCATGCATATACACTCGCCACACAATCTACGAGCTAAAGCTGTGCACGGAGAGGATCTTGATGTAATAGGACATACATACGAATGCCTGCATAATGATAAAGTTAATTGCGTATGTATGAGATTGGAGTATGTAAGCACATTTAAATATTTAGGCCTTAGTATTGATGTTAATTTTAATTGGAAAACGCATGTTACTGACATATGTAACAAGTTGAGATCTGTATTGGGGAAGTTCTACCAGTTGAACAAGGTGGTGAATAAACAGACGTTATTGGTCGTGTATTATGCACTTGCTGACTCACTAATCAGTTATGGACTTATTGTTTATGGGCGAACGTTTAAAACGTACTTACAGGATATAAAAAAATACAGATAAGACTAATCAAGTTTCTAGTCAACAAAAAGGTTAAGAAAAAATGTAACAAAGAATATGAAAAATTATTCCCTATTTGTAAAATCCTACCAATAGATAAGAAGGTCGATTACTTGATAAGCCTAGAATACTATTTTAGTGATGAGTTTAAGGTACCTATTCAAAATAAATTTAATACAAGAAGTGTTAGAGAGAAAAAAATGGTTGAACCAAAGGTAACAAATTATTACGGGGAAAGAACTTCAAAATATTTAGTCCCAAAGGTATTTAATAAATTAGATCTGTTAAGACAAAACCCTAAAGTAAGTAAAGGCATGTTAAAGTCAAAATTAAGGAGTTTATTTCTAAATAAAGACGATTCTGCCTGTATCGAGAAATAAACACCTAATAGTATAATTACAATTTAAGTATTACGAGTAATCTGTGATTCACACAAAGGGTTTGGTCGGGCCGGCGCGGGCGGGTTGCGGACGCGGCTCCGGACGCGGACACCTCCAGACAGATAGGTACATACTTAGAATCTGTCAGTGTCCGATGTCCGCGGCTCGTCCGCAATCTGTCCGTTCCGGTGTGATTGATCCTTGATGAAACTAGTGCATAGTTGATAGTTTTAAGGTTAATTTTGCTAGATTTTGTGTACCTGTAAACAAGCGCTTCTCGCCATCAAACTGGAAAGTTTGGCGAGTAACACTGTAGAAGCAATAAATAATGTACCTGTGTTTGAGAATAATAAAAAAAAAAAAAAAAAGGTCACTGGCATTTAGTTGCGTCTTAAGGATCGTTAGAATTCAACATTCTTACAACATGAAGGAAGGTATACTATACTGGGTCAATTTAAATAACCTAGCGAAACTCGCCAGACGTGAGGGTATCGACATCGTACAAGATAAAAAAAAATGTTAGATGATTTTTTTTGTAAACGACGGCCAGAGTATTTAGTATTTGCTCAAAAGTTTTAAAAAAAGACGTGCTATCGTAAATCTAAACACGATAAAACAAAACGAAAAAATAGTTTTGTGGCTCTGTATATTTAAAAAAAATCTACATCGCCACATGCGAACCACGCATCAAAGATCGTCACACAAAAATCTTGACGTCACACAGATCCCGCATCGCATACAGGGTGATATGAAAAAATCTGTTGTTCCATACATTTTGACCGCGTAGGTATTGCACTTTTCTATGAAACAGCAGATTTTTTTTAAAATAACCGACGAAAAATTTCAACGCAGGGGTGTTCAGAATCATGTACTGAATCCCAGCGGCGTAGCGTGGGTGTCGGCCGCCCGGGGCGGAAGACAATTTTGCCGCCCTCTTATTTAGGTATTTCAATTTAATGTATATGTTACCGGTAATGTGCGTAAATCTAGAGTGTAGATTAACTGGTCGAGTCCGATAAAGTGGAAAAGATTGTTTTAGTTCTTAGATTAACAGATAATCTGTAGACTTCTTAGGTAATCTGCAGACTAACGACCAAGCATACGGTTAGCTCCAAAAATCAAAAGTTAGTGACAGAAACGAATCGCAGCAAAACCGACTCCACGTAGTCTTGTCTGCCCTACCCATATTTTTTTTTGGGTGAGTAATTATCAAATAACTTATTCCACTCTGGGTGGAGCGGGAGGGCGTGTCAGACTCTTACTGACTAAAACCCACCCGTGTTCCTTCGGTTGCCCTGTTGCCGGGGGCCACGATGTCCCTTTCGGCCCTTATTTGCAGCCCCGGCAGGCATTGGCCCTAGCGGACCCCGTCAATTCTGCTGACATCTCTTTGAGGCACGCGTGGAACAAAACGCGCCGTCGACCCGGGCCTAGTCCTTATCGGACGGCGAGCTACCCATTGCTCACCGTCCGCAAGCCCGCGCCTACGGTGGCCGGAAATCGGCTCGCGATTCCCGCCCAGGGCGTCTCCTCCTGCAGCGGTTAGGGGCGTGAGGGCGCGAAATTTGCCTCTTGCTCACGCGTTCCGCCTCCTCCTTCGCGAGCATTACCGCTTCGCAGAAGGAGGTAACGGCCTGCCATTTCCTCTCGCTCCATACCATGCCGCCGATCGCCTCCACGAGGACACGGCGTTGTTCCGCCCAAGCCGGGCAGACCTCCACCCTATGCTCCACCGTGTCCTCCGGGCGATCCACACAATGGTGACACCCGGGCGTTTCCTCCTGCCTTATCCTGAACAGGAACCTCCCGAAACAGCCATGTCCGGTGAGGACCTGCGTCCGTGAGGACCTGCGTCCGTGAGGACCTGCGTCCGTGAGGACCTGCGTCCGTGAGGACCTGCGTCCGTGAGGACGCCGTGACGCCTCTCAAGCCACTCCTCAAAGAGGGGTCTTATCGCCGCAATTGTGGCGTGCACAGTCTGCCCTACCCCTAGAGTGTAATTTAAGCCCACGTAGGCGCGGACGGGCGCGGCGGCTCGCGAGCTGAGGAGCAGGTGGTTTTATCACCACCGCAGCTTCACCCTCAGCCGCGGGCGGCGAGCGACGATAAGCTCGCGTGGGACCGCCGCCGCCGGAGCCGTGACAGAAACCATGCGTGCTGCATGTTGCGTGCTTGCTTGCATGCTGCATGCATGGTGTATGCTTGTTTGCATGTTTGAAAAATATTACGTTAGCAAAAAACGAGAAAGAAGTGTTTCGCTCATTGTCTTCCGCGATTTAACGGTGTAGCATTCGTTAATATGCAGTTAATCAACTAGATAGAATGCATATATCTACTACTTTAAGTACCTAAAATTTTAAACTTTAACGGATCGTTCCCGGTAATTTGCAGATTATCTAGTTATGCGTTTAATACGTATTCCGTATTCTAACGGTAACATATACATACTATACATTAATTCTAGAGAACTTTTCAGCAAGAACAGTCATAATTATTTTGCATTAAAAAAACAAATAAAAAACTTTCTTTGAATTGTCAAACCTTCACGTACTTCCTTGAAGGGACCTATAGTTCTTGCAAATCACGAGCGCGGTCGGCCCTTGTTTGTGTTTAGACGTGTAGATGCATGGTGTGACAGTGTGCGTGCCCGCATACGCCCCGCGCGCTCTCATTAACACCATGCATGTACACGTCTAAACACAAACAAGGGCCGACCGCACTTGTGATTTGCAACAATTGTTTTGGGCGGGAGGGACATTTAATATGTGCAAGTGGGTAAAAGCTAACTTCTTGAAAAATTAATTGTCTGACTGACCGCCAGTGACCGCACAAAATATATTTTTTTGCCGCCCTTCCAATGGTGGCGCCCGGGGCGGTCCGCCCCTCCGCCCCCCCCTCGCTACGCCACTGCTGAATCCATGGTTTCAGTTTTCGCGTCGATGTCTCTGACACCCCGTATATATGACTATCCGACATCAATCATCGGGCAGTTGCCCGCCAGACACGACACCCGTATAGGCGGAGGATCCTCCCTTTTCTTAGAGGATGAGTGAATTTTATACCCTGTTCCTCATACCTTTAAATTGGTAACCCCGAGTATGAACGTCAACGCAGCCTTCGTGCAACTACTTCAGCATGACGTCATCAAAATCACTCCCGCAAGCTTTCGTGAGACGAGTCACACAGCCAGCCAGCATCCACGGCTTCAAAACGGGTATCCTGACCACCAGCATGCAGTGAACGCGCATTCCTAGTCATCACCCTCAGCCTCATCAGCAACTTATACTTCAAGTAACTATACAGTACCAGATCGGTCGTTGATCCCAAAAAATATATATCATACAATAATGTTTTTAGTTTTGCTAGTTAATTTAACTTGACCCTGTATAAATCACAAAGTAAAACTTTACTAACTGAAGATCTTACATAAATGAATACAGAAAAAATACTAGCAATAAAAACCGGCGAAGTGCGTGTCGAACCACGCACAATGAAAGGTTTCGTAATTGGGTTGAAGTTATCCCAAATACAAATTTAACGTTGTAGTTGAAAAACGTGTTCTGCAATACATTACAACTGCAAATGTTATTTTGTACGCACAATGTTGAGAGATTTACGATGTAATTTTTTTAAGCTATTGCATAGCTTTTATCGCGGGCTTTAAGCGCGGCGACCGAATCAAGAAATTCCGTAACGAAAATAAAACCTAACACCCCCCACTCCGCCTATCACGTTGTCATGGGAACGTAATTTTTGTTTTATGTCGTCATCCGCCATCATCCCAAGTGTAGCGTTGAAAAATAGGAAGTATTGAGGTTACAAATGCTATGCAATAGCTTTACAGCGGCAGTCCCCGAGTGCTACACGTTTTTTTATTTAGTTCATAATGTTACAGTTTTCTTTTTACATAACACCTGCCAAACTGAAGAGTAATTTTAAGACCACAGACTTCTTATAGGTTTTCCTGTAATCATGAGTAATGAACCATGCTCCGTATGTTTAAAAAAAATTAGGCTCAGTAGTTTCGGAGATAAGGGGGGAATGGTCAATTTTCATCAATTTTCTTAAATATCTTTAAATTTGTTTCTTTTAAAAATATGAAATAAAAAAAATTTAGATCCTTCGCATCGAGCCCTTTCATTTTATATGTCACTCGGCACAGTTAAAATATTTTTTTTTTTTTCCCCCCAAACGTGACCCCATATTCAAAATTCATTCATTTACGTTACACGTCCGTATTTGGGTCATAGAAATACAAATGTGTACCAAATCTGCAACTTAATCGGTTCATTAGATTCGGAGCAAATTGGCTGTGACAGACGGACAGACAGACACACGAGTGATCCTATTGAGATACGGTACCCTAAAAACACCAGTATGTCGAGTGCCTTAAGTGTTTCACCAAAATACTGCACCCATTTATTAATATCTAAGCGTTATCCTATAATTACAGTGGTGTAACCTGATCCATAAGTACGAGTTAAAAAGAAACCGCATTCACGTTACTTGGCATTAAAATGAATGACTGAATGAACTGCTTATTAACACGATTTTATATTACCTTCACTTGCAACGCACACAATGATAACAACACAATGTAACCAAATCTTGGAAGTCAATTTTACCCTACTTATCGGCCTCGTTAATCCAGGTGGTCGCAAGCGCTGCTGGTGAGCATGAGGTCCTGAGTTCGATTGCCAGGTCGAACAAAGAGTTACTGGTTTTTTCCATCTGGAATTTAGTAGTAGCCCGGAGTTTGGAATTTCTGTCCGATGGTGGCAATAGGCTCGCCTCCTTTTACATGGGTCTTAAACGTTACTGGAGAAATGTGGGTACACCTCTACCTAACCCTTCGGGGAAACAAGGCGTAATGTTATGTTATGTTCTTTGGCGTATCGAAATGCAACTTTGTATGTAAGTCCATGTATTTCGGATGACAGTTTGGTATCTTGGAGCTGATCTGATGATGGAGCTAGGAGGTGGACAGTGGAACTCTTCAGTCGCTACTAGTAAACCGCTCGAGTTTGGGCTCATATGATTCGTTTTGACGAGTCCAATAGATTGAGCTTGGTAACGAGGATCTGATGATGGACCCAGGAGGTGGATTGTGGAACTCTTCAGTGGCTCCTAGTAAACCGCTTAAGTCATAACTTCGTTGACTTTAGATTTATTAACTAAATGAAGAAATTTCTAGACAAATATGTAAAAAATTAAAATATACGGAGTGGCGATTAAGTTAACTCATTATTAAATAGTACAGCGGTTGTTACAAGTTGTTATTAATTAGTTTGTTAAAATAATAAATTAAACAATTTTACTAAAAATAGAAAAAAAGATTTTTCAAAAAAAATAAATGGCATAAAAATTGGCACGAAATAATCCACTCTTGTTATTACGGGATAATTTTCGATAAACAATTCAACACAAACATTATGATATTGTTGTTGGTCACAAATTAAGTACAATGTTGTTAAGAACCTACTAAAATGAAATAAAAGTATTTTATAGAAAATGTGTCGCGGCCTGCAACTAGGGTATTGATGGCCGATCGTGAAAATATGGGCTGAGGCCAAGCCGAGGCACACATATGTGAGTCCATGAATGCCTGTTTGCGGCCAAGGCTTGTATAGTACTTTTATCAAATAATGCGCGGAAATTCAGACTACGTAAATTAATTATAAATTCCAGAATCAATTACGAACAAGGATAAATTTTTCAGGCGACAATTTGTTCATTTGTTTTTTCTTTACTTTAAACAGCTCTATTTGCAAACCAAATCAAATATAAATAAAATCTTTGAAAAGTTACCTCCTTGGTCGTCATGTGTTGAAGTAAAAGATCGTTCCATTTTTAAATAACGCGACAGTTATGAGTTTTCATAGTAAATTATTTGGCCGCTAAACACGACTTTTAGGGATTTTCATGACGGTCGGGCGCTCGTATGTATTCGACCAGTACCGCAACTGCGATTAATCTTGAAGAAGGTTTTCAAAATAATATTTGAAGTTACAAGCAGGATTAAGAAAAAAAAAATTAAGCGTGTTTTAACTTTATTTTAACCATATTTTTTTTTGCGATTTTATTGCTGCAATCTTAGCTATAATGGATTTTACATCAAAATAGCTTTCAAGATGTGGCATTCAAGAGCTGACAAAATAGCTTTCAAAATGTGGCAGTCAAAAGCTGACAAAATTTACGTCGTCATAATTTTATGAACATATTATAACGTCGTAACATCACGCCAGTAATCCCCGAAGGGTTAGTCAGAGTTGAGGCTATAGTACACCTACATTTCGCCAGTAATGTTTAAGTCCCATGTAACAGGGGGCGAGTATAGACTCGCCCCCTGTTACATGGGACTTAACTTGCAATAGTGCAATCAACCGAGCACACATCCAGGCTAGGCTGCTACTGAGAATTCCTGATGGATTGTTAGTTAATTAGTGTCGCAAACCTACACTACTGCCTACACTCCAGAGTCGACGAACTTGTGAAACTTAGAAATATCATGATAAAATGCATTTAAGAAGGTTGCGTGTCGTGTTACTTAGCATAGCTTGAGAAAACACCGATAATTCTTTATTAAATGTAATCATAATAATAATCATTTAATCATTTGTTAGCATAGGTACAATAAAATAGTTGTTATAAAAAAAAATAGATGCGCGCTATGTTATACCAGAAGTGTGTGTGTGCTGTGTTATCCTACACATACGTACACCTTCCGGAATAAATTCTCTAAATGATGGTGAAAACCACATCAAAATCCTTTGTGTAGTTTAATTTAGAAGAACAACGTGGTCACTCACACCTTAAATAAATAAAAAATATATAATTTTTTATATATTTTTTTGTAAATGCCGATCCCAAACACAAGAACAAAGCGCCGCGAATCGTCTGCATAATGCGTAATTTCCCCCCAATTGAGGTACGTTTGTAGAAATCAACGATTTCATTACTAAAATTTTAAGTTTAATAAAGCTACTGAATTTCAAAAGTCATTTCCTTCATTATGTTATTAACCGTGTTGTAATGGGTTTCCGCTGAAACAGTGATCGATATAGCACTGAACAAGTAGGCCAAGAAGTGTCAATGTACTTGATGGAGAGCCTGTTACAGTCGATACTGGGTTATTTATTCAGAATCTTTGTTTTAGACTTTGTTCAACAAGTAATGTTTTAAGACCGTTGCATTTAAGTAAATACAACGAGTAAATAAGTGCAAGTTTTATAGATTTTGATTTTAATCGATAATTGAATTTTGATAAACGTTTCCAGTTTATTATTTATACATACTTTATTGTACACCACAAAAATACATAAATATAACACTACAAAATAGACAATTATGTCTTATTCCTATTTTGCTACGCTAAAAAGGTTTACGTAAAAAATCTGAAGCTTTCTCCTGAAAAGGCAATCAAACAAATGATGAATGTTCTGAACAAACTACAAAGAGACACTACAAAGTAAAACTTGCATTAAAAAGGGCTTGTTTTTTTATAAAAATCGTAAGCTTTAGTATTCCTAACTCAATATTGTTAAATATTGCAGTGCCTGAGGGCTTGCACGTAGTCTGTCTGTTACTCGTCGTAGTTATTAAATTGTAGATAATAATCTAGAGCCAGCAGAGAGCTTACCTGTTGAGGGCAAAGATGAATGAAATAATGTTTATTTGCAGCTTTGTGAACACCGGACTTTCTTATTAAATAAGGTTTCTTATTATAATAACTTGCTGTAATTTTTCTTATCCGGGTTCTCAATGTTTTATTTACGTCTCTTTAAAACTGTGTAAAAGTTTGACATATAAGTTCAATCTTTACATAATGGTTATTTTTCATTCGGTCTTATTAATCATTGACGTTTATAAATTTTTCAAGGAATATACTAAATCACAGAATCGGTCGAAGTGGCGGTGCTTGGGGAAGGCCTATGTCCAGCAGTGGACGTCTTTCGGCTGAAATGATAATGATGATGATACTAAATCATTACTCATCAAAAAAAGCACCCATTAATGATGACTTACCGACAAAATAAAGCTTTGTTGCTGGAGTAATGGAGTACTAATTGTCATTTTAATAATACTAGTGCTATTTAGGAAAGCTTCTGAAGTGTCTTTTGTACTCGTGAAGGATGAAATCATATTTAAATAAATACCATGTTTTCATAAAATATGGGGCATTGATGAACAGCCTTGATAATTTGATATTCCTACACGGAATCATTGGAAATGAACCGTAGCCGCGTAGGCGGAATTCAATACGTCCGCATATGACCTACTTATTTATATAGCACTGCACTTTATATGTAACTACATTCTCAACTTTTAGTGAGGATTTTTAATGTTTTCCTAATTTATTTATGTTGCCTAATTGATAGATTTGAATTTAAACAACCTATGGGATTTCCCATCGATAAGAATGACTAAATTCTATACAAGGTTTCATCCCTTATTGAATCCTATCACCTTTAGGGTACAAATTTTAAAAAAAACCAGACCCACAGACCCAGCGGCTGTGTGTTGTCTGGCAGTGAATGAATTTAAGGTAGATTTAAATAATTGAAGCTGAAATCGACCCTAATAAAATAACTGAAATTAATTTATACATTTTGAACAACGTTCACGATTTCAGATCTAGGAAAAGGACATAACATGCTTAGCTCATAAAATAATAGAACTAGAAAAAAAAGGAGTTCACCCACCTTCTCCCTCAGAGTCTTCAACCCTGAGGACGATGGCGCGCGGCGTCATGGTCGCCTTCACTTCGTCGGTGTAGGTGTTCGTTTGGCGGTGTGCCACGGTGATGAGCTTCACCAGTTCTTTAGACATTTGCTGCCTCATCAGTACGGTCTCCATGGGGTCCACCGGAGGGATCGTGGCGCTGCCGGGGGTGGGACGCTTGGGCTCGGACTGGCTCTCGGTTACGACGGGCTCGCGGGGACGCTTAGGTACTCGACCGTATCGTACAGCTGGGGAAAAGGCCCTCATCATATAACCGTCGCTCCCAACATGCACCAGTGCATCTCGTACGCCGCAATGCACTCGAATGGACTCCATTTGCCAATTGGAAAATAGGTGCGATCTATTTGTACATTGATACCGCTGTTTCGCGACGCGTCGATTGTAATTTCCTGTTCGTTATTAATTGCGATGCCTGAGGGATTGGCCTGGGAATGTAGGCTGTAGGGATTGGCCTGGGAATGTAGGCTGTTGCATGGCTAATTGAAGCCTGGCTATTTTTAATTATAACTGTATATACTACTCTTTATTTACAGTTGAAAGTTTGGAAAAGCTTTACCTAACATTATTTTTTTATATTTTTTTGTAGTGAGGTGCAACCTCGTACCTGAAACCTGAGAGCAGTGGTGGCCCAGTGGTAATGGCCGCGACTTACGAGTTGTACGTCGTAGGTTCGTACCCAGACAGGCGCTTTACTTTGTGTAAATTATTTCATAACCATTGCTCTCAAAACGGTGAAGGAAAACATCGTGAGGAAACCGGTATGTCCTAGAACCGAAAATTCGAAGACATGTGACATCTACCAACCCACACTGGGCCCGCGTGGTGGATTACGGCCCACTCCCTCTCACAGAGAGGAGGTCTGTGTCCCAGCAGTGGGAACATTATAGGCTGATGATGATGATGATGACAACCTCGAAGTCAGGAAAACCTGACTTCGAGGAATATTGATTTTTTAGCAAATTTAGGCCGATGCTGATGCGATAACCGACCAACAATTCTTTGTCGTCGACACCGCAGTCATTATTTTATTTTTAATGCAAATAACGACATTGTTTTTTTAAATTAACCGATAACTTGTTGAGAAGTTCGTTTTTTAATGTTTCTAGTTTAAATTATTTCTAAATGGTTATAAGATTTGTATCTTTTATTTTTTGTTACTCTCACACGACTAAAATCTACTTCGGAATTTTTCGGTTTCGCTTCCAATTTTTCCTGAATAATTTAATTTAATTTCGGGTCATGGTCAGCCGAAAAGTAAAATCCGTTTTCGGTCGGTAATACTAATTTTCAGGACCTATAACAAGTGAATATTAAAAATAAAACAAAACTGTGATCTAACATGATATCGTAATTACTAGTCTATGTATTATATTATTAGTTGTTAAGTCAAGTTAGTGTGGTTAAGTTTTAATTAATTTAAACTACTTTTAATGACAGTATCGTCTAAAAATATATTTTATTAATTAAATAGTTAACTTAAAAAGTCGATAAGTTATGTGTAAGTAAGTGACTCCTGTGTCCATGACTTTGCTCTTGATTTTCATCGGCATCTGACTTTTGAGAACTTCCTTTAGGCTCCAAAACTTTTTCCATGTTGTTATTATTCTTCTATCTACTTCTGCATCGTTGTTCAGTTTTGGAACGAAATTTTAACGATTTTTTACAAATATTTACAATGAAATTTAATTTATACTTTTTTTTCTAACTATTATTACTATAACTGTTATTATTATAATTTAATTTTAATTACCATAGGAAAAACTAATAAATAATTATGGAATGATAGCAAAACTACTGTGTATTACATACATAATACTTGTACAAAAATAATAATTTAAAAACAAAATGTTATAAATTGTAATCTTATCTACAGGGCGTCCCAAAGTTATGGGACATGAAGGGAAAGTACCTTAAATATCGTAGATAGGGTATTTTGCTGAAAGAAGACTTTATGTTATTTTTAAAAGTTAGTAATTTTGCATTCAAAGATTTTCTAAAAATTACTTGCCTCGTCTGGGAATCGAACCGACTTAAATGTAAAAAAAAAACACCCCTACTTTTATGATGCCAATCGAAAGAATGGCCAAAAAATAATAACTCTTTTTAAGTAACATAGTATTTTAAAAGAAAGGAACAGCGTGAAATTAATCATTTTAATCAAATTAAAAACATACATGAAACTGCCGTAGTCAATTAAGTGGGTATTTTTTTGTAAATTAATTAATTAAATGCTCAAAATGTGATCCCTCTTGTCTTACGCAAATCGCCAATCTTTTAATGAGTCCGCTGCCTGTTGATTTTCTTATCATTTTATGGTGAATACTCGATATGTTATGGCACAATTCTGTTTGTAACTCGCCCACGTTCTGGTATCGCTTTTTGTATAGCATATCTTTCACGTATCCCCAAAAGAAGAAATCTAATGGTGTAAGGTCCGGGGATCTGGCCGGCCATCTAATCGGTCCATTCGTACCAATCCAAGTAGGAAAACATTCACTACTTTTCGAACGTCGTCGTCGGCAATCAATACCTTTCTTGAAATTTGACTCAAACATTTTACGTTGTTTGTTTCTTTTAAAATACTATGTTACTTAAGAAGAGTTATTAGTTTTTGGTCATTCTTTCGATTGGCATTATAAAAGTAGGGGAGTTTTTTTTTACATTTAAGTCGGTTCGATTCCCAGACGAGGCAAGTAATTTTTAGAAAATCTTTGAATGCAGAATTACTAACTTTTAAAAATAACATAAAGTCTTCTTTCAGCAAAATACCTTGTCTACGATATTTAAGGTACTTTCCCTTCATGTCCCATAACTTTGGGACGCCCTGTATAATAATCTCTAATCTTAATCTTATATATAAATAAATAAAAATAAAATAAACCTACTTTTGTTGAGTTTTTTTCAAATAGATGTTTGTTAGTTTCCAACTGACGTCAGAAAGGAAGAGCCGGTGGCAAAAACAAAAATAAAAAATCAAAGAAACCGACATCCGTTAAAGTGATTTCCCCTTTGTAGTGTTTTTCGACCAATTAATATCTTACATACATTTTCCTGAATACACATTATTTTTAGCTTTTTTTAACAAAATTAATACATGTTTTTAAGTTTAAACATTTTAAGACATAATACTCGGTAAAGTTTCTCCGACCTGTGACCCGCGAGAGCGATATACCGCACGAGTATATAAAATAAAGGAAGGAGCCACGTTCCTTCTCGCAACCTACATAATTTCAAACGACTCACACATTTTAAACGTACGTTTAAACGCGAGATATAAAAAATATACCTTACACACAACTAGTAGGTAGTTGAAACGAAGTTACAACACCCTAAAATATTTAAAAAACGACCTTTTAAACTACCTATATAGTATTTGCACGGACCCAAAGCAAATATACAAGAAAATAAATAAAACAAGTTACTTACAGTCTCTGCTCATGCCAACCGCAAGACACTTTTTAAATCTGCAGAACTGGCAGCGATTTCTGTTCAATCTGATGACCAGGCACTTGCCGTCTCGGAGACAACGGTACTCGATCTGCTTCTGGATGCTACGGCGGAAGAACCCCTGCACACGGACAAGATTATAACACGTTAAAACCTGTCTCCACTTGTCCATCCACTAATAGGGGAAAAGGTAAAATAACAAACACACTCTAAAGTTAAGTTAAACTGTCGCGTAATCTGCTTAATCCGCGAAGTGGACAGAAACTGCGTCACCGTAACTGTGGCTGGGCAACGCGAGTTCTTTAAATGAAACGAAGATAATATTACCTACTTCATAGTTTATGAAAGCTTTTAGGCCCTTTTTAAATCCCCAAACATAAACTCAACTATTACTAACCCTAGCAAACGACTCAAAAGAAAAGTATGAAATAAAATAAAAAATTAAAGTGAGAAAACACACTTCGTTATAGAACACTCACGAAGTTTTCCAAGTTCGCACCACGACTAATCTAAGCAACGATTCGTAAAAACATCTAAACATAAAAAAATATTATCGTCAAATGATTAAATAATATTCAAATTTAAATTTAATTTTCATCATATTAAATTAAACTAACACGTTATGTAGTTATCGCGGACGTGACGTGAAATTCAGGAGAGGGAGTAGAGGCTGTCCATCAACTAGCTTCGCCGGAGGCTTTGTGGCACAGCGCGGAGGTCGCAGCTACCTCGCCGGGGCGTAGGGCGGTAACATTACATGGAGGTAGTGTTCCCTAGCCGAGTTAAAGTAGAATGCAAGCGTTTTTCATATTCCATAACCAATGCACAGAACACAAAACACAATTTTCTGTAGCAACTTTTCACAAGTGGGAAACTCTGATCATTTTCCAATTTTCACAAAATCTAGACGACTGAAATTATTAAGTTTATGAAGAGTTCAGGTTCTAAATTAAGTAATAACGTTATTTTTTCATCAGAAATTATGAGATTATTTCAGATACACTCACGTCGAAACTGTAGGATAATTTCCGATTAATTATTGTTAAATTGCTCTCTTGGTGCTTAAAGTGTTTCTATTTACCATCGATCATCAGCAATACTTAAATTATAATAATATGAATATTATGTTCTAAGAAATACACATTGATTCTGATGGATTCTTCGAACACTAAATTAAGCGCGAGAATAGGCTAATGATGAAACTAAAAATAATACCACAATTCATCTATAGCTCTGTTTTCAGCACTTTCATTAGAAAAAAGCTGTGCGGTGCAGATCTGTCAGGACCTCAAAATAAAAAATATTTCGGACTGGAATAGTCCTAAGTACGTACCTCAGCACGTGAACGGTTTCTCCATTGTCCGGACAGTCACGCGGCGCCTAAATATCCTATGGTCACGTGAAGTCGCTTCTCGCCATCGCTTACTTTAAAGGGTAAAAGTATTTTTTGTATTTTCGTCGGACTGCTCCCTAATCAAACTTTACAGGGGACTTATTGTGAAATTTTAAACATGAACCCATATTAAGCAGGAAGTTTGACTTTTTATTGGTTTTTTCCCTATGAAAGTAACGTGACTCCAGACACAATAGACCTAGAAATAGAAGAATAGGTAAATGAGGATAGAATCACGCTATGTACGTACTGTAAGTGAGAATTAATAAACAAGTTTTTTAATAAGTCATCTGCCGCTTTCCATCGCCATCGCTATTGAACGCAAGACTTCGGTATAACATAACCCCCGCGCTCCGGCGCAGACTTCCTCGCGAATTTTTAACTTCCTGCTAATACATTTTCATAACTCAATGACGATCTAATTAAAATCTATAGTCGGCAGTCTAGGTATATCTAGGCCAGAAGCGACGTTACGATTAGTTTAGCATATTATTTAGATCACAACTTGCATTTTGGTTTACCTTAAAGGGAATCACTTAAACTGGAGCGGAATCACTGTTCAAACGTTATTTGACGCACGGAGTCACAGTACATTTTTAATGTTGCCGTAATTAACCACACGCGGACGGAACGCTTTGTAAATTTAACTGATATTTTAGGTATGTCCGCCTATCGTATATTAAATCAATTTGCATCGTGGCATCGGGCATGCCTATGCACCTCGGCCAGCTGACAATGGCTCCGCTTACAGAATGGTGCATGCAAAAACTTTTAACTCAATTTTCGCATGTCCCTGCGCGACCGACTAAAGTAATCACCGGCTCGCGTATTATTACAATGACGTGGCACATTTTTGCAATTTATGAATGAATATTTAGGTACGTCAGTGTAGCCTCTTATTGGTGAAAATAGATTTGCTTTAGTAAGTAAAATTATTGAGACGTTTTATAATGGAACGAAAATATTTATTTTGTCGTTATTAGAGGATTATGTTGGCTAATCTTTGGGTAACCCAAAAAAGCTTATAACAGAGCATTTACAGATTGTTACTGTGCATTCTCTTGGCACTCAATCCTCACCCACTATATTCATCATCAAATTGGGAAATAGATCAATTTGCTGCCCAGCCACCTTACTTATTTTTTTTACTTATAAGTCTACCGATAAAATCGATACTCGCAGATATATCTATATCTGCGAGTATCGACTTTTTTGCGTCTAAACTGACCCGATTAGCAGATGCTAATCACGCAGATGGTTAGACGCAAAAAAGTTAAAAACAGCAAATATTTTTCCCAGAGTGCTGTCACCTGACACCGATTATGCGCTCAACCTACGGTTCTTACTCGAGTTCCGGCTGTCGGAAGTTATCCCGGGGTCAGGACCCGCCTCCAAGGTAATAAGGATGGAGGAGTGGCTGCACAGACGGCTTGGCGCCTTTGCCTCACGGTCAGAGGCGCTAACCCGAACGCGCGACGTAAACGTTACGTAAATTCGAATGTTTAAATCGAAAATACAACTATCCTATTGAATTTTGATTTACATTTATGCAGCCGGCACAATTATTATCACCCATAGATATGAATAAAGTCTTAACACTAAATTAATATTAAGTAAATATGTGCGTGATGGCCCAGTGGTTAAGGCCTCGTCTCTCATGCACGAGGTTGTGGGTTCAAATCCGGGCAAGTACCAATGTGGCTTTTTCAATTCATATGTACTTTCTGAGTTTATCTTGGACATTACTGACATCGGTGAAGGAAAACATCGTAAGGAAACCTGGACTTATAGTTAATATAAGTCTGAAATCGACAATCAGTCTTGAGCAAGCGTGGTGATTAATGCTCGTGCATTTAAAAGAAAGAAAGTAAAAGAAAGAGAGTAAAAGTATTTATTGAGACTCGCACAGGAAATCACAAATTAAACTAAAATACACTCATTAAAACATTAATAAAATAAAAAACATTAAAAAATAAAAACAATTAAAATAAAAGCAGAAAGTCCTGTACGAGGCCAAAAGGCTCCTATCTCAGCACATGAGAAGAGAGTTCTGTATGAGAAGAGGCCTTTGCCCTACAGTGAGACAATAATAGGCTGGTATTATGTGCGAAAAAGTATTCAATTTTAAAATATTTCAAATTTACGTAACGGTTCAAAATTCAAATTCAAAATATTTTATTTCACATAAACCTACAAGGGCACTTATGAAACGTCAGAAGCTAGGTGCACGGTTCCAATTGGTCGTTTCCTATGGAGAAGAGCCGGCAAGGAACTCCACGGTTACTCTTTTAAAAATAATTGGCTTTTACAATACTTTCAAATAACAGTGTTACTAGGTATGGGAGGGAGGACAGTGTAGGTCTTTCAATAAGTACTAAGTACTCAACAAAATAGAAAATGGTCTACAGGTCTACAATTCACTAAACCTACAGCGTTCTCAGATTCACAAAATAGAAAAGAATCTATACAAAAGATAAATAAAATTAATAAAAGTAAAAAAACTATTTTAATAAAACGCAATTATATGATTGCATAGGTACATGGTGGAAGCACCCAGTGTTCACTATTGTAACGGGGACACGGCGGGCGTAGCATACGTTGGATTACCCAATTTGGACAAAGTTGGGTCGTGACCATAATATGGCAGACGGTTTCCTACTGATGTAGAGAGTCTAGAGAGTGCCTGAAAAGTCATTATAAACTCCCCATTATAAAGTCACTGGACCTCAGACCCATAAGGAGGGTAGTAGAAGTCAGACCATTTACTTACTTGTTTTTATCTGACTACGGCGAATCAAAAAGGACGGTTATGATTTTAACCGGTATGTATGTATGTAGGGTGAATGTATGTATGTTCATCTGTTACCTCATAACTTCTAAACTCCCGATCATAATTTGACGAATGCGGATGCGGATATGTATATATATCATATTGTCTAAGTAAATAAATATGTTTAAATTGTTAAAAACAAGCAAAAGTGAGGCAGCTACGTATGGCGCGGCTGCAAAATTAATACCTATTATACAACAAAACCCAAACAAAAAATAATTCAAGCTGCTCTGCAAATACTTTATCACGAAATTATAACCCCAAAATAATTTAAATAAAAGTAAGTTCTAAAACTAAAACCCGACTACTCAAAAATCACGCTCTAAAAAGTATGAAACAAGAAAATATTTCAGACAGAAATCAAGACACAGGTACAAAAATGGTCAAGGTAAAGCCATGGTGCATGCCTGTACACCAAAACAATTGAAAATTGTCTGTGTATTATTTGTGTGTACATAAATGGTTAAATAAATGAATGAAATATTTTTATTTATTAAATAAACCCTAAATATAACTTAAACACCATGTGATTTTGATAGCAACATGTACTGCAAACCTACAACCCTTATTGATTTCTCACAATCCGCGCAAACTATAATAGGTTTTAATAACTTGCACTTACCTTCTTCTGCGAAGCAGTAATGCTCGCGAAGGAGGAGGCGGAACGCGTGAGGGAGAGGCAAATGTCGCGCCCTCGCGCCCCTAACCGCTGCAGGAGGAGACGCCCTGGGCGTCGGGAATCACAGGCAGATTTCCGGCCACCGTAGGCGCGGGCTTGCGGACGGTGAGCAATAGCTAGCCGTCCAATAAGGATCAAGCCCGGGACGACGGCGCGTTGTGTTCCACGCGCGCCTCAAAGAGATGTCAGCAGAATTGACGGGGTCCGCTAGGACCGATGCCTGCCAGGGTTGCGAATAAGGCCGAAAGGGACATCGCGGCCGCCCGATAACATGGCAACTGAAGGAACACGGGTAGGTTTTAGTCAGTAAGAGTCTGACACGCCCTCCCGCTCAACCCAGAGCGGGAGAAGTTATTTGATAATTTCCCTACCAAAAAAAAAAGAAAAAAGAAGGCCTTCCTTTACATATTCTATGGACAATTATGTCCATTTTCATGAGAACTAGGGTATTGCATAGGTAAAGCCAGCTCCAGACGTGTGTAATGTGTATTGTAATGTATCGTGTAATGTAACGTAAATTCTGCGTGTGGACTGCACTACAAGCATTACATGTAGGTAAGTACCTGGGCGACCGAGCTCTGCTCTGGTGAAAATAGAGAATGCTCATTTATTAGTATAGGAAAGTTCATACTAATTCCATGCTGCCATTCCATTCTAAGGTAGCCATCTTGTTCTAAACTTTGGGCGACCGAGCTCTGCTCGGGTGAAAAAACGGAGAAAACGAATTTTCCCAGATATGAGACCTAGCTAGATCGATTTTTCGCCCCCGTAAACCCCTACATTGCAAATTTCATCGAAATCGTTAGAGCCGTTTTCGAGAACTTGATTACAAATATGTATAAATATATATACAAATATTGCTCATTTAATAGTATAGAATACGCTCGCGCTGATCCATCGGCTGTCGGTTTTAAGCGCGAACATAAAAGCTCTCGCAGTTGAACACATACAGGATTCGCGTTGAGTTTGTATACCGTCCACAACATTCGCATTACATTACATTATGTAAGTTTGGACCCGGCTTTCTACTGAACTTTTAAACTGTCTATAACAGGATTTATTGAATATCGATGTCTCCACTAGTAACCTACCTAGGATTGATAACTAAAAAGAATACTTTTTTGAAACACAACATTACAAACTAATTTCTAGTCACAAAGAAGGTGTCCTGCTTATTGCAAACAAAAATAAACATCGTTACGCCGGTGATTCCCGGAGGGGTATTCAGGTATATTATTATGTGAGTAAGTACCATACAACGTACTAGTTAAACATCCAAGGTATTTCTGAACATCCTGTATATTGTCCCTAATGTTAAGTTCCGTCACTCACAAATGAAGTTACCGAAACAATGTAATGATAATTACAGGAAATACTTAATATTGCAACTCACTATAAAGTATTGCAAAATGTAGGGGCTCGGAGGTAAATAATAACATAACAGCCGCATGCTTGCCGAAGACGGTACGTGCATGTGACCATCCACTACACGACGAGACCCATGCTTGTTTCGGCAAACACGTCAAGCCGTTGGTCCCGGCTGTAATTCGTGGATCTTTTGCTGACGTTATGGGGGGTTTACATGGGTCGATTTTAGCCGTGCGCAGTCGCATCGCTTGTAAAAATAGAATCGTCACCCCATCTACACCGATCGACAAAAATCGCATACGACTTGTTAATTTCCGAAGAAACGATGAAAGCACATAGCACTCCAAAAACGTATCGTATTATTTTTATCGATGGTTTTTAAACGATCTGTACCGACAACGTGGCGGAACAACACAACGCAAAACACATCTCATACGGCGGGCGATCGCCTGCAACTGACCATATACAAGGTCAATTTTAGTCACCCGCCGCATGCGGCTTGTCGATGCACGGCAAAAGTCGCATGGCACCCAACTTTGGGCTTGCGATCTTAGTCACTTGCGGTCAAGTCGAATTAGACGATCGATTTTCGCCGTGCGGCCTAGCCGTGCGGTGAAAATCGACCCGTGTAAACCCCCTATTACGGGTCTTCAGAAGCCCGAAAGTCCGTTTTATCAAGGGGTATAGTTTTACCTAATAACTGGGTTGTGGAGGTCAGATAGCCGCTCCATGTAAAATACTGGTATTCAGCTGCATCCGGTTAGACTGGAAACCGATCACAGATAATTGAGAAAAATCTAGGCAGATGATGATGAGAAAGTATTTATGTAGGTTTAATATTTAACTAAAATAATAATGATGAATGACTATGTGAATATAATGAAATAATAAAAAAAAAACATGTTTGTAAACAAAGAACAATGTCGATATAAGTACGTGGGCGACCGAGCTCTGCTCAGGTGAAAATAGAGAATGCTCGTTTAACAGTAGAGGAAATTTCATACTAATCCATGTATATTTCATACTTACTTATTCCATGCTGCCATGTCATTATTCAATATCTTGTTCTAAGCTTTGGGCGACCGCGCTCTGCTCGGATGAAAATACGGAGAAAACGAATTTTCCCAGATATGAGACCTAGCTAGATCGATTTTTCACCCCCGTAAACCCATATATTGCTACTTTCATCGAAATCGTTAGAGCCGATTTCGAGAACGAGAGTACAAATATATAACAAATATTGCTCGTTTAATAGAAATTGTCATGTTTTGTATAGTCGATAAAACCGTGCGAAACAGAGGTTGCTAGCTATGATGACAAATTGTGAAGCCTCTAATTGAATAATTAACAAATTAAGTTGACTGTAAAACCTATGAAATCATGACATTTGACACCTTTGCTAACTTATAGAGTTGTATTGCTGATTGTAATGATTATAATTGAGTAAAGCCATATTTGTTACGGACGTGAATCATATTTAGATCAACATACAACATGATACTGACCTGCAAATTGCAAAAAACGTAAGAAAATTAGAATTTCTTAAAATCATGAACATATATTGTTTCAGACCACGACCAGAAGGCAGAAACTGGACATGTATTTTGGTACACATATGAATGACCAAATATGTGGCCCAAACACGGACGTGTAACATAAATAAATGAATTTTGAATATAGGAGACTCAAAAGTTAAATTTGATAAGTTCTCAACTTCAAATTTTCAATTAAGAATCCGTCTTTATGTGGTAACAAGAATAACGGGCTAACTTTATAGTAGTGAAACGGATCATGATCCATTTCCCTGTTAGCCTGCAATCTGTCGCGTACGACATATTATGTGTACCTAAGTATTTCTCACATTAGCGGGAATATCATTAGCATAATTTACACCATCGTAAATGACCGGTGAATAACATAATTATTGTAAAATATATATAATATAACATCAACGTATTTATTCTCCTAAAGTATAGGCAGAGGGTCCAGAACAGTCACATTCTTCAATTATGTTTTACGGCCCTTTATTACAAAATAAACGACGAGTCAATTGCGGGGAGTTTTTAAATGGAAAAACCCAATGTCACTTTGGCCGATCAGGGAATCATACCCAATACCTACCCCACTCTTAGAGTCACAGGCGTGGGCCTGTTAACCACTAGACTAACGATGCGGTCTTCAAAAGTATTATTCTCCTTAATAAGTAGTTCTGTTTGAGTAGGTACAATAATGAAAAAACCGACTACAATTTTTTTTGATTTCAGTAGTCGGGTTTTAGTTTTTGAACTTGCTTTTTACTTAAATTATTTTGGGGTTATAATTTTGTGATAAAGTATTTGTAGAGCAGTTTTAAATTTTTTTGTGTGAGTTTTATTGTATTAATTTTACAGCCGCGCCGTACGTAGCAGTCTCACTTGTGCTTGTTTTTAATAATTTAGACATATTAATTTACTTAGACAATATGATATATATACATATTTGTAATGTGCTCGTCAAGCCCAATATTGCACAATTTTTCCTTACCTTATTGTCTTCTAGAGGGCGCCATATTGCATTTAATATGACGTCACATAGACTATAATCAGTGGACGATCAAGACGCTTCCAATGATACCTTATTTGTCAAATTATGATTGGTAGTTTAGAAGTATCATACATAATCAAACTCAAAGCATTTATTTCAATTAAACCATTTACAGGCACTTTTGAATTGTCAAAGAATCGGTCAGTCAGAAATATGAAGCTAGTTGCCCATTCTAAAGCGTAGTAGGTACCTACCTACCTATGGAGAAGAACGGGCAAGAAACTCCACGGACACTCTTTTAAATAAAAAATTGTTACAAAATATTGGTTACATCATTCATGTTGAAATTATACATGTGAGAACAATGTAGAAAGACGTGCACGTTAGAAGCGTCCGTAATAATTATCCGCGAACACACATAAAAATAAAAATATTTTAAACGGTCGAATTGAGAAACCTCCTCCTTTTTTTGAAGTCGGTTAAACATATAGAACAATTCAGAAATTAAAATAAATTAAAAATAAGCCGTGGCAACTAAGAGATGCCCAGTCCCAACTGACGGCGCCCGTTCACGAACATGACGCATGGATTAACACCATACTTCCCTAAATGATACTTCCATACATAAATACCGGTCAAAATCATAACCCTCCTTTGTGCTTTGCCGTAGTAGGGTAAAAAGTTAATATTACCTACAGCTTATTTCCTATTTCTGTTACCCCTGTTCTGTTGCAAACTAATTGACTCTGACAGAACTTTGCTGCGAGGCGAATCTTAGTTGCAGTTTGCTTGTACTTGTCTTTTTACCGGCTGGAATCATCCATATTATCTTTACTTTATAATAACATCGTCTTGTAAGTGTCTTGGTTTGTTTGATGTTCACGCTAAAACTACTGGACAGTTGTCAACATATGTACTCCGGTAATATTATTAAATTATGAATGTTACAAGTATTATTAATTTGGAGATAATTGGTTTTATAATTTATGTTCGTGTGGCGGCATCTAGATCGCCACATGCGAACTACGCATCAAAGACCTGACGTCACACAAATCCTGCATCGCGCAATTAAAGTTTACCGTGCGAACGACATATTTACAAGATTCCGACTTCAATCGTTGGGCAGTTGCCCGCCAGACACGACACCCGTCTGGTCACAGGATCCTCCCTTTTCTATAAAAGATGAGTGAACTTTACACCCTGTTCCCTCATACCTCTAAATACCGATATGAGATTCAAATTTTTTCTATAATCTTGATATTAATTTCTAATTTTAATTTTATTTTTTTATTTCATATACTTATGTTTCACGCTTGATTGACGCAATGTGAATACTTACTGAATAAATAATTAACTAATTAACATTTTTTATAGGTACACATATATTTGTACCTAACATCACGCCTAGTTTCCCCGAAGGGTTGGCCAGAGATATACCTGTACCAGGTACACCCACATTTCACCAGTTATGTTTTAAGTCCCATGTAATAGGGGGTGAGCCTTTCCCATCAATCAACAATTCCAGACTCCAGGCTGCTACTGAGAAATTCCTCTGGATATTTCTGGGCACATAATGTATAATTATATTAGCAGCTAAGTGTAACTAGAATAAATGAACCACCACAAGTGACGGTATAATCCTTCGTTCGGCACACCCGATTCTTCGGCTAACTTGCTGTCTGGCTAATATCCCTACCAATGCATGACCGCTCAAGTAAGTAACTAAGTAATAGCAGCCGCATGGGCCGATCGATTAGGTTAAGCTACGCTTGCCGAGGTCGGTTCGTGGATGGGTGAACACCTATTTCAGACCGAGACCCCTTCGTTCCTCGCTAAGGTGCCTGGCCATCATTTGTAAATCTTTGACAGTCGTTACGGTAGTCAGAAGCTAGTTTTACCCAGTAATAGCGTTGTGGAGTTCAGTTACTGGTACTTAGCTGCATCCGGTTAGATTTGAAGCTGACCCTATCATAGTTGGGTAAAGACTAGGTAGATGATGACTCAACACGCACAACTCGTAACAGCACGGGAAAGAAGAATACCTCAATAGTTATTAAGATATAATTGACGTGTATATTTAAGTGTTTGTACAAACCTACTTAAAGAAATAAAATCATTTCTCATTTAACTCCTTTAAATTAAAGAGTGCTGCTTACCTTACATCCTTCACACGATGTGACGCCGTAGTGATATCCAGAAGCCTTGTCGCCACAAACTTTGCAAGGGGTAGCGGTCTTAGAGACCACTCCGGTGTTCGCGCTGTCCACCGAGTAGGGGGAGGGGTCTGTGGACAAACAAACAGAAATATTAATACATAGAGTTATTATTGAAGACCACAGATTTAATGTCACTGGAACTGAGTTATAACTCAGGTATATAGCTGCCTCGTTGGTTTAATGGTCGCAAACACGACTGCTGAGCGTGTCATGGGTTCGATTCGCAGGTTTGGCAAAGTGTCATTGAGATTTCTATTAGGAATGTCTCAGTACCAGCCCGGAAGGTTCACTCCCTATTACGTGGGACGAAACATAACTGGCGAATTGTCGGTCACCTCTGCCTGACCCTCTAACATATGAATTATGACGCCATAGGGGGTATCAATTAATTTCTGTATTAATTGATACAGGAGAAAGAGAGTAAGGAGGCCTTTGCCCAGCAGTGGGAATAAAATGGTAAAAGAAAATATCAGTAGCAGAACAGAACTCTCCGCAGATTTTTGTTGCAAGGTTTACTAAACACACATCATCTGCTAAGGAATATCTCCAATTGAAGAACTAGTCTAGAGCTTTAATTAGTACGAACGTCGCGAAACAAAGTCACCCCCCACTTCTAAGTTTTGTACTTCCGCGCTTTGTCATAGTGCACGTATAAAACTTTCCCTCGCGCGTTTTGTATCAAAATTTCCTACTTTTGGGTTACCTATGGTAGTCGTCCCTCGAAGTAATGAAAAGCATCACTGCGGGCCCTATCAGAATACCAGCGCTGCGTCATTTATTTATTTTTTCTTAAATGTCGCAGCATATGCTGAGATGGGAGCCTTTTGGCCTCGTACAGGACTTTCTGCTTTTATTTTAATTGTTTTTATTTTTTAATGTTTTTATTTTTTATTAATGTTTTAATGAGTGTATTTTAGTTTAATTTGTGATTTCCTGTGCGAGTCTCAATAAATACTTTTTCTTTCTTTTTCTTTCTTTAAAAGTTATTTGGAATAGCATGGAGTTGTTAATCTCTAATTTTGTAACCATGATTCACAGCTACGGTTATATAAATAGGTCAGTACTTTTATGTTGTAAAAGCGGTATACTAGATGTCATCATCACGCGTTTGTTTTTCCGGAGATAGACGATGATTGCCGAAGCGCAATTTTGTTGGGAGATACTAAAATGGTCTTTTTTTAATCTGTGCAGTTGATTTGGTTTTATTTTTGTTTCTAAATAAAGTAGGTAAATTTAGTAAATTTATGGTTAATATAAAATAAATAAATGAAACAAATAGATCCTTAAACATATCTGGATATTTAGTAAACAAAGGCTCAATTAGCGACTGCTCGGAAACTTAACATATCGGTCTAAGCAATGCAACAACGTTTACGAGTATATCAAATCCGAAGTCTAGACCACAAAATGGTTGTACCCGTCAAAATGAAACAGTGCGGTAACTTTCTGCATCAGATTGAATTATTCGAAACTGAATTTGAAAATTGACCAGTATTGCAAGCTATCAAAATAGTGTGGTTAAAATATCGATATTTATATACTTTTTTAGGTGGGGGATATTATCAAATAACTACTCCCGCTTTGGGCGGAGCGGGAGGGCGTGTCAGACTCTTACTGACTAAAACCCACCCGTGTTCCTTCAGTTGCCAAGTTGCCGGGGGCCACGGTATCCCTTTCGGATAAAAAAAAGGTGTCGATATATTGCAAATATCGACTGTAAAATTTTTGCAGCGCTGCACGGTGGTACCGCCTTCGGTCATAAATGCAAAAATGTCATCATCAATTACCCCACTTTAATTACTTATAAAGATTTACCGATAAACAAACTACCCAAAAATATAAATATGTCACTCATTTTACCTAATTATCACTTATTTTTCGACCTCCGCCGCTGCGCGGTCTTTGTCGGAACTAATTAATTGAAAGCATTTTTAAACAACTTCGATTTTATTCAATACTAGCTTGCAGAAGCTAGTATTGAATAAAAATGAATAAAGTCGCGGGCAGCCGCGACTTCGTCTGCGAGCCTATAACCTTCCTCAAGAATTAGAACATACAAAGCAAAAAAAAAAAAATCCATCTGGTAGTTCCAGAGATTACCCCTACATACAAACTTACAAACAAACAAACAAATTTTACCTCTTTATAATATTAGTATAGACTAGCTTCTGCCCGCGACTTCACTCTCATGGAAGTCACGTATACTAAAATAACAGCCACATTTTTATAAAACTTCCATATGTACTACGTTTGTTGTTTTTTTCTCAGCAGCAAAATATGAAGACAGTCAGGACTGGTGACACGGGAGCAAGCGATGTACAGTTGGCCGTGTATGAAGCTGCTGAAAATATTTGTTATTTTATTTTTATTTATTTTATCTGACACAAATTTATTTTATTTAAGTATGCATACACACGTTACATTATAAAACTGATTTACATCCGTCACATCACACTTTCAGGTCCAGTTGAAAACCAGCGTCAGGCACTTATTGTTGTCTGACATTTTTGCTGAACGGGGCCTTTTTGGCGCAGCCGTGCGGCACACTCCCCTGTTAATTTCTTACACTTTACACTTTTTATTTGATTTTTATTTTTAAATTTTTTATCTGCTGTTAATTTATATTGTGTGCTTTTTGGTCTGTGCTTAATAAATTTATTTTCTTTCTTAACATCCCCTTAATGGATTCATCATCATCATCATCAGCCTATAATGTTCCCACTACTGGGACACAGGCCTCTTCTCTGTGAGAGGGAATGGGTCGTAATCCACCACGCGGGCCCAGTGGGGGTTGGTAGATGTCACATGTCTTAGAATTTTTGACATGCCGGTTTTCTCACGATGTTTTCCTTCACCGTTTTGAGAGCAGTGGTGATGAAATAATTTACATAAAGTAAAGCGCTTGTCTGGGTTCGAACCAACGACCTACAACTCGTAAGTCGCGGCCGTTACCACTGGGCCACCACTGCTCTCTTACAATGGATTACCGACATTTAATCAATAGCCCTGTATATTAAGTGGATCAAGTTTAATTTACCGTTCGGCACGAGCCGAATGAAAGGCGAATATATGTTTTAATTGCTTCGGGTCGGCTTTGTTGTTCAACAAATACTGTTGAGTCAAATGTGCGGCACCCGAACAAGTAGCACACATAAATATAACTTCAGGTAGATCTAAGTTCACTACCTCGCTGCTAAAGTCTAACAAATTAAACAATCTTCTAGACAGAAATGATGTCATTTTGTAATTTCCATCTCCGTTTAAATGTCATTGGAGATTTGCCGACAGCCAAATCGCGAATGTTATCCACTCAAAGTTGTTAATAACAGTTTATAATCGTAATTGGAATTCATTTACCTACTGGTGAACATCGAAGGGAGGGGGGAAATTATCTGTCAAATATTTGAGATAGCAAGTTTTTTTAATGGATGTCTCCTTTAAGAAATGTTACAGACAGTGTGTGTCTGGGATCTAGAAAATCCACTTAAATTATTTATGGTGATGATATTGAACCTGCATTGACACATTATGGACCAAATCCAAACGAAAAGATATAAATTACATTATTTTTTTAAACCGGCCAAGTGTATGTCGGACCACGCACAATGAAGGTTTCCGTAGTTGGGATGAATTTATCCCAAGAATCCATGCATTCCAACTGCAAAAGTAAGTTTGTACGCACAATATTGAGAGATTTACCATGTTATTTTAAGACCATAGACTTCTTATTAGGTTTTCCTGTAATCTTTGAGTAGAGAACCATTCTAAGTTTTTTTTTTCAACATTTTTGGCTCAGTAGTTTCGGAAATAAGGGATCGTATTATTGTAGCTAACTCAAAGAAAGTTAATAAAATGTATATGGGACCACCGCGCAAGCTTCTTTTACCAAATGAAAAAGAAAATAATATTTTGAAAGAATTTTCAAAATCGGTCCATAATCCACGAAAATGTCGATAGAAATACATTAAAAAAAAACATAAAATCGAACATAGAACCTCCTCCTTTTTGGGAGGCAGTTAAACATTAATTCTATAAGGTTCCGGTCACAAAGCACTCATATTTGCACAAACAGGCACGAAGTTAAAGTTCTGAGAACATTTTCCGCGAACACAAAATGAAACAAATAGTGCCGCAAGCGGTATTCTAGTACATAATTTTAAAAAGCCGCAAGGGGTAATATAGTACGGTACAGCAGTGCTATGAACTTAGCGGTAACATAGTACGACAGTGACATGAACTTACTACCGAAGAAAATGTTTATTGGTTAACCCGTCGCTTTTTTATATTAGTTATTTTTAGGATTCCGTACCTCAAAAGCAGAAAACGGAACCATTACAGGATAACTCGTGCGTCTGTCTGTCCGTCTGTCACAGCCAATTTTCTCCGAATCTAATGGGCAATAAAGTTGAAATTTGGTACACATATGTTTTTCTGTGACCCAAACACGGACATATAACGTACTCGTAAATAAATGAATTTTGAATATGGGGGGTCGCTCTTAGGAGACAAAATAAAAAAATAAAAGTTTTGCAAACTGTACCGTGTGACATATCGAACGAAAGGGCTTATTGCATTTAAAGATATTTATTTATTTTTATTTATTATTATTAGGCTCTTCAACAATGAGTACACTATTACTTAACAATTTGTACATTGCAAACTTAAGTCTAAGTGCCTCATTACTTAAAGAAAAGCACAGCATGCACTACATTATGCGCAGATAGAACACAATTAATTAATTAAAACAAGTAATACATAGTTTAGATAACAGTAAAAATAAATTATTAAAAGCTAAATTGATTACAATAAATTCAGTGATTAAATTAAATTAAGTTACATAAAAATTTTAAATATGATTAAATTAAAATAATTTGATTTGATTTTAGACTAGAGAAACCCATTAAATGGCAAGTGCGGCTTTTTTTAGAGCAGGTATTGATGAGTGAAAGAGGTCTATATCCACTTCGTGCTCTTTGTATGCAGCATACATTCTAGACAGTGGGCAGTATTGCCTCAAGTTGGTATGACATCTCGGCATGCAGAAAAGCCTCCTATTAGAGCTTCTTGGCAGATTACGGGGCACATGGAATAACACCCTACTGAGCAAATCGGGACAGTTCAGAGAGCCTGTTACTAACTTTTTAAGAAAAACCAAATCTAGCATGTTCCTGCGTTTCTCCAGCGACACCATGTTGAAATACTTTAGTCTTTCTTGGTACGACTTGAGCTTTTTGCATTTATTACTATTATAGGTGAGATGCCACAAGAACCGTTTTTGCAGCCGTTCGATGCGCTTGATGTGGACCTTATACTCAGGTGACCAGACTACACTGCAGTATTCGAGATGGCTTCTAACTAGCGAGTTGTACATAATTGTTTTAACGCTAGGTTTTTTGAAATTTTTACACTCTCTCATAACGAAGCCAAGCATCTTTGACGTTTTTAATATAATTTTGTCAATATGTTCAACAAAACTTAGCTTTTTATCGAATTGAACGCCTAGGTCTCGTATAGTTTCGACTTCCTCAAGCCGCTCACCATTCAACTTATAATCTGACTGCATGATATTCTTTTTTTTTGTGAATTTGATATGATGGCATTTTTTCACATTCAAAGACATTTTGTTGTGTTCACACCACTTAGTCAGCCGGTCTAAGTCGCTTTGGAACAGTACCGAATCCGCGGGATTTTTTATAATCTTTATGGCTTTGAGATCATCTGCAAATAGGAATATATTCGAGTTCGAAAAGCATTTACGAATATCATTTATAAAAAGAATGAATAGATGTGGACCCAAATGAGATCCCTGAGGGATTCCCGACGTTGCCAAGTATGAATCTGAAGAGCAGCCATTCACTACAACCCTGAGCATCCGTCCAGATAGATATGATTGGAACCAACTTAAGAGGGGGTCCGATACGCCATATGTTTTAAGTTTCCTGACGAGTATGTCATGGTCTACCGTGTCAAAAGCCTTGCTAAAGTCGGTGTAGACTGCATCAACCTGAACACGCGCATCAACCGCTTCAACAATGCTTTCAACATAAGTCACCAAATTGGTAGCTGTCGATTTCCCCTTCATAAATCCATATTGGCTATCTATTATTAGCTGTGATAAATGTCTAGATAGCATAGGGCAAATGAGGGCTTCAAATACCTTTGCAACTATGGAAAGTATAGCGATGGGCCTGTAATTGCTCACATCGGACTGATCCCCGTTTTTGAAAACAGGCACAATTTTTGTTTCCTTCCAAATGGACGGAAAAGTACCCCGAAGCACAGAATGATTAAATATAACACTTAATGGCAGTGAAAGAACATCCGCCAGTCTATTTAAAAACAAAGCAGGTATATTATCAGGGCCGGCCCCTTTGTGAACGTCTAATTTTTTTAATTCTTTGCGGATCTGATCTTGTGATATTGCGATTTGGCCTAACGTGCTATTGCTTATGCATTCATCAATGTCACCTGCGCCTGCATGCACACCATTCACATCACTACTATATACCTTAGCGAAATGGGATGCGAAATAATTACATATTTCATTAATATCTTCAGTGGTGTTTATACCATCTGTCATGGAGCTGGGGTAATTACTCCTGCCACCTCTTTTCATTTTTAAGTAACTCCAGAAATATTTTGGGTTCGAAGTAATTTTAGCCTCTATATCAGCAATGTGAGCATTGTAACAAGACGTAGCCATACGGTCACATCTTTTCTTAAGTAAATCTAAAGCAATAATGTCTAAAGGATTATTGTACTTTTTAACTTTAAGTCGAAGACGGTTCTTTTCGTTTAGTCTTTTAATGAGCTGTCTAGAAAACCAGTACGGATATTTTGCATCTTTTATTGGTACGTGTGGAACGTGGCGCTTAATTACCCCATACAATACATTATAAAAAAAATCTACCATCTGATCTATAGTCATGCAAGGAGTTAGCTCTGATGCCCAGTTGACCTGCTTCAGTATTGCATTAATTGCCACGTAATCTGCCTTAAAATAATTTAACTTAGTTCTATTATTACAATTCTGTGGCTTTTTAAAATGGGTAAACGAGACCTCACACAGTATAGGTGGATGGTGCATATCTATTTTAGAAAGCACATCCACAGGCGCACTTACCACAACAAGATCTAAATTGGTCAAAACTAAATCAAGAATTCTGCCATTCTGATTAAATAAATAATTTAATTGCCTTAAGTTGTTAAGCAAGACAAAATCCCAAAAAGTCTGTTCTAAGCCTGTACAAATACTTTGAGGAGCTCTTATCACATCACCACCTGTCCCAAGCCAGTTAATAGTTTTCATATTAAAGTCCCCAATAATAAAGCATTCATTGGCATGTTCCAAGACATTGTTTGTATTATCAACAAAATGCTCCAGTACTCTTGGCTGTATCGGCGACGGCAAGTATACAGTACATAGATAAATCTCCCTAGCCTTTCTTCCCCCTTTAAGTGACAACTTGACCCAGAGATCATCGCAAGAACTTTCGAATTTGATCAGTCTCTGTGATTCAAATTTTGTAGATACAGCAATAAGAACTCCACCACCGTCGGTTTTATTATTCAAAACATTAATGGATCTATCTCGCCTATAGATAGCGTAACGCCCATCCATGATCTCAGAGTCAAAGATACCATCCAGCAGCCAAGTTTCAGTAAACATTATGACATCGTATGAACAGCATGCAACTTTCTGGTAAATGTCACTCAGCTTTGTCCTAATACCCCTTACATTTTGGTAGTAAATTTTTAACTGATCGAATTTAAATCCTTATCAATCTTATACTTTATTCTATACATCTTTTTATTGCTTACTGTAATTTGTCCAACGAGTCGGCGTCCCTGATATACTTATAGTCTGCACCATCATGTTTTCTAACAAAAATCTTGCCGCTGCGGACCCACACATACTTGTAACCCAAACTCTTAGCTTTAATCCTGGTCGCAGCATGCAACGCCTTGTTTGCTGGTGATAAATGTTCTACTATATAGACATTTTCTTTTTTACCGCCTATCCCAAGAAGAGCAGTGTTGAGCTTCTCTTCAGGAGTTTTATTTTTATTAAAATTAATAGAAGCAGCCAGAAAGTGGTCTCGAACTCGTGGACTGCTAAACTGAACGACAATAGACTTTGGGCGAGTATTAGTTGGGGTTTGCTTTGCAATTCTTGCAACATGATGTATGTTATTCTCAGTTAAGTCACACGATATCACCTTACTAATATTCATGACAGTTGACATAAGATTTTCATTCTTGTGCTCGGGCAGACATTGAATTTCCACATTCGTAGAGCGCGCTTGTTGTTCCATCTGAGTTAGCCTCACACCTAGGTCTTTGACGGTAGTTTTGAGCTGCTCGTTTTCCTTTTTAAGGTCATTGACGACTTTGGTGTTTAAGGAAAACTCAGTCTTCATTTCCTCAAAGTTTACGTTCATAAAATCCATTGAAGTATTGAGCCCTTCTAATTTCTCCGTAATCGTGTTCATCTGTGTGGTAACATAGTCCGCTAAGGTTTGTTTGAGGTGCCGCATAAGATCGTCTATCTGTTTTTTCATAATGCGAGAAACTTCGCCAGACGTAACAGGAGCTACATCGCTGAGAATAGTTCCCGAAGACACTTTCTGTCTATGCGTTACATTAGGATCACTCGCCTGACTATTGCGCACCGGAGTATTATCTGCGTTTCGCTTCTTTGGCTTACAGGTCGGACACTTCCAATTATGCAATTCGGATTGCTGGAAGTCACAACCCAGCTGCGTGAGACAGGAACGGTGGTATGGTTTTTGACACGAAGAGCATTTAATCACAGAACTTCCTTCAGCTATGCCTTCCGAGCAACAGTCACAATTCATAATGGTGCTACGGTGTTTAGGTTCACTTAAAGTTAGCTTATCAATGCACACCAATAAATCGCACGCTAATAAAGGCCCACGCCTGGTGATGAACGGTCGATGCGTAAGTCGGCGAGAAAAATGTCGTAAGCGCCGTGGATACCGCGTCACTTACGCGTTTCACTCATTAAGTTGGGTCTCACAGTTCATTTGAGTTAATGGCGGTATAATAAAATCACTGGCTGATTGTTTTTAGGCACTACGTAATTGTTAAGAGTATTTATATCAAAATATATAACGTTTCACATGTAATAGACTGGGTGCTATTAAACTTTATGAGAATCAGTACACAGCACTCACTATTTTCCGGGTTTTTAAATTATTTATACGGAACAAATTGACTTAGGTATTACTCGCATTTGAATTTTAAATAATCTTGATATTTAAGAAAATAGATGAAAATTTACCATTCCCTTATCTCCGAAACAACTGACCCTAAAATTTTGAAAAATATACAGATAATGGTTCTTTACTCATAGATTACAGGAAAACCTAGAAGTCTATGGTTTTAAATTAACATGGTAAATCTCTCAATATTGTGCGTACAAACTTACATTTATTTTGCAGTTGAAATGTATGGGAGAACATGTTTTTCAACTATAATATTAAGTTAAATGGTATATATTATATTTGAAAACACCAAAGTGCGTAAAACATTGCCAAAGTTTCTTTCGGGATTTGTGGGATAGTGGGAGTATAAAGGTTGGGGACCATCACGTAGCGGGCGTAAATTTGTTTCCAAGCAATAACACGCTTCCCGGGGCTCCTATTTCTGAATGGTTAAAAAAACACCATGAAGAAACAAATCGAACCTGACCTGTCCGAGCCGGAGTACCCCAAGTCCCGAGCTCGCTTCGCTCGCTCTTGCATCCTAAGTTCTCCTAGTAACAGTAGTAATAACTTTTGTACATAGTACACAAAATGTAAATTTTATTGCTCTAACCAAAATAATAAGTGACAATGCAATGCTTACGGCACTCTATAAATAAAATAATAAAAATAAAAAAGCCTTTATTATACCTTAATTACAAAATAAATAAAGTTCTTAATATTACTTAATTAACTAATTAAGGACTCGACGAGTATAGGCCTCCTCCAGTAATTTCCAGTTTCTTCTGTTTTTTGCTTTCTCAAGCCATGATTTGTCAATCAATTCAGCTAACTCGTCTTGCCAACGCTCTGCTGGTCGCTTCTTCTTCTCTTTTCGTTTGGGCCTTTCCAGGCGGTTGAGCGACACTATACAGTTCCTTTTATTTAACGGTAGTTACGGTCTACTTTATTTTTATTGAGTTAAAACTAGTTTAAAACTAAGTAACGAGGTTGCGAGTAAACGTTGTTTTTTCAAACCCCGGACCACAGCCCCGGACGACGTAACTTTTAATTATGAAATCACTTCATTTGCTTCCTAGAAAAGCTAACTGATGTAGCCAGTAGAAACAGTATTTTTTTCTTTTCAACTTTTATTTCTTTGAGTGAAGTACGTTTCCTATTTATATTCCTGATTTCATATTGTCTAACATCAGTGGTTAATTAAGGCAGTGTGTTCTCTATCAATCACAATAGATTTTTGACTAACTTATTGACGCGCGTTACCTCCCACACAGGGAGGCAAGTAGGCATATATATATCGAAGCTCTTGTAGTGAATCATGCTGTGTTTATAAATGCGGTTGCGGACATCGAACGAAACGGTACTCTAATTATTTGAATATCGGATATTGGATGAGCAGTTTAAACCGCAGACGTACGATATTCGCCAAATGATACATTTGTGTCCGAACCGGGCTTCACCAGGCACAGGCTTTCGGGAAATTAGGACATGTCAAAGCAGTATTGCAATGTCAGCTTTATCAAAGCACGTGAACTGGCCGTCCGGCCGTATCAATGCCGACTAGCCGAATAGCCGTAATATATTAGCTAGTATTCACATGTTTTCATTGAGCACCATATTAATATGTATGCATGAATCAAAACATTTAAATTAAATATTCATCGTTTAACGTCTGCATTTTCGGGTAGATTTTCCATGCAGGTTACTTATTACAGACTGATGCAATATGGTTGCGCTTTCGCAAAGTGCCGTAAACTTATGTAAGACTTTAATAATGTTAGCATAATGTTAGTGGCGAATTATTTTAAGATACCGTAAGTGCCAAGTTACGTGAGGTTACAAAGTTAGAGGCGCGCGCGGAAGTTTCGAAAAACAAAATACGAGTACGTACCTGCTTACATACTTTCATAAAAGGAAAAATCAAACTCTCTATAGGTATATGTAAATGTAGCTAAATAAACAACTAGCAGTAAAAAAGTAAGTTCAAAAACTAAAACCCGACTAAAAGGTATGAAACAAGAAAATATTTCAGACAGAAGTCAAGACATAGGTACAAAAATGATCAAGGAAAAGCCGTGGTCGCATGCTTGTACACCTACAAAATTATAATGGCATGCGACCACGGCTTTTCCACAACCTTGTGCATGAGAGGCGAGGCCTTAACCACTGGACCATCAGGGCATTTATGGTAAAATAGGTGTTAATTTTACAGCCGCGCCGTACGTAGCACAGTCTCACTTTTGCTTGCTTTTAACAATTTAAACATATTTATTTACTTGGAAAATAAATATACATATTTGTAATGTGCTCGTCAAGCCCTTTCATTTGATACCCAACATGGTACAATTTAATTATTTTTATTTCGTTACTTTATGTCCTCTAGAGGGCGCCATATTGCATTTAATGTGACGTCACATAGCCTATAATCAGCGGACAATCAAAACGCTTCCAATGATACCTCATTTGTCAAATTATGATGGGCAGTTTAGAATTTATGAGGTAACAGATGAACATACATACATACCGGTTGAAAAATAACAATCGTAATAGTTTCTCAAACATAAATCATTATCCAAAATCATTTATGGCACCGACTGATTCTTTCAAAATATTATTAATTTAAAAAAAAACGAACTGGAAGAATAGAACACTAAATATAAGCAGTATTTGAGTTATTTTCTAAAATTGTTCTGAATGTTGACAAAAAAACACCAATTACAGCGATACTAATGGTATGTAGCATCGTTGGTCTAGTGGTCGCAAGCGCTACTGCTGAGCATAAGGTCCTGGGTTCGATTCCCGGGTCGGGCAAAGTGTTATTGGGTTTTTCCTATCTAAAATTTCTCAGTAGCAGCTCGGAGTCTGGATTTGTGCCCTGTTGATGGCAATAGGCTCGCCCCCTATTACATGTGACTTAAACATAACTGGCGAAGTGTGGGTGTACCTGCTACAGGGACACCTCTGCCCAACCCTCCGGGGAAACAAGGCGTGATGTTGTGTTATATTATGTAATGGTATGTCAAAAGCATTTGACCATGTAGACCACGATATATTGTTAGGCAACTTAAAACGCTATGACATTAGAGGCAACGTATTAAAAGTGATTAAAGCATACCTAGCTGACATAAAACAAGTAACTGTCATATTTAGAATTTGTCCAATGACGAAATCAGAAATTACCTACATGTCCAACTAGAATCCAATTTACCAACTAGAATAACAATAAGTGGGGTTTCTCAAGGAAGTGTCCTTGGGCCCCTTTTTTTTTTTTTTTTTTTTTTTTTTTTGGGTGGGAAATTATCAAATAACTTCTCCCGCTCTGGGTGGAGCGGGAGGGCGTGTCAGACTCTTACTGACTAAAACCCACCCGTGTTCCTTCGGTTGCCCTGTTGCCGGGGGCCACGATTTCCCTATCGGTTTTCTTCGAACCCCCGGCGGGCATTGGCCCTAACGGACCCCGTCAATTCTGCTGACATCTCTTTGAGGCGCGCGTGGAACACAACGCGCCGTCGACCCGGGCTTGGTCCTTATCGGACGGCGAGCTACCCATTGCTCACCGTCCGCAAGCCCGCGCCTACGGTGGCCGGAAATCGGCTCGCGATTCCCGCCCCGGGCGTCTCCTCCTGCGGCGGTTAGGGGCGTGAGGGCGCGAAATTTGCCTCTCCCTCACGCGTTCCGCCTCCTCCTTCGCGAGCATTACCGCTTCGCAGAAGGAGGTGACGGCCTGCCATTTCCTCTCGCTCCGTACCATGGCCTGAACCAGGGCCGGACGCGAGAGATCACCGCCGCCGATCGCCTCTACGAGGACACGGCGTTGCTCCGCCCAAGCCGGGCAGACCTCCACCGTATGTTCCACCGTGTCCTCAGGCCGATCCACACAATGGTGACACCCGGGTGTTTCCTCCCGCCTTATCCTAAACAGGAACCTCCCGAAGCAGCCGTGTCCGGTGAGGACCTGCGTCAGGCGGAAGGTGAGGACGCCGTGGCGTCTCTCAAGCCACTCCTCAAAGAGGGGTCTTATCGCCGCAATTGTGGCGTGCCCAGCGCGGGGTTGCGACAATCGCACCCTCCATGACGCCATGAGATCCCGCCGGAGCTCTGTCCGCTGTGCCGCGATTTCTTGCGGCATCGGAGTTAAGCCCCGGCGTTTCGCCTCCTCGCGCCACTCCCAGATATGCGCGAGGACCTTTGCCTCCAGATCCCATGGCGGTAATCCGGCAAGGAGGCTCGCCGCCTCACAGGAGACCGTGCGGTATCCTCGGGCCAGCCGGATGGCCATGACCCTCTGGGACGCGTTCAACCGGCGGGCTGGCCGCAGCCTTAATGAACGCGCCCACACCGGTGCCCCGTAAAGGGCCATGGACCGCACGATCCCCGCATAGAGCCTCCGGCAGGAGGCGTTTGGACCTCCCAGATTGGGCAGGAGCCGCTTCAAGGCAGCCCCGGCCCGGTCCAGTCTGGGAGCCAAACGTCGGAAGTGTTCTACGAAATTCCACCGGCTGTCGAGGACGAGTCCCAGATACTTCATCGTCGACTCGACACCGATGTGAACCCCTCCCGCCATTACCTGGGAGCCCGACGGTGGCGCATTCCGAGGACCATGAAAGCCCATGGCCTCAGACTTGTGCAGGGCCACCTCGAGTCCCAGCTGCCGGATCCTGTCAACGATTGTCGCAACCCCGCGTGTCGCTAAATCGGCCGCCGCCTGGTACGACCTCCCCTGCGCCAGGACTAGCGTGTCGTCAGCGTAACAAACGACGCTGACGCCGCTAGGGAGGTCGGCGCGCAGCACCCAGTCGTATCCGATGTCCCACAGATGCGGCCCCAGGACCGAACCTTGTGGGACACCGCACGACATCTCTTGCCGGTTCCACTCTCCTTGGTGACCGGGGTAGATGACGGCCCTGTCCGTCAGATAGGCCTCGACCACACGACAGAGGTAGGTCGGCATCCGGTGATACCGGAGTGCCTCCCTGATGCAACTCCAGGGCAGGGTGTTGAAGGCATTGGCGATGTCTAGAGACACCGCCAAGACGACCCCACCCCGGGCCACAGCATCCCCCGTCGTGAGGGCCCGCACGCGCATGATGGCGTCCACCGTAGAGCGCCCCCTGCGGAAACCGAACTGGCTCTCCGCCAGATCCGGCCCCACTCGCACCAGCTGCCCGACGAGGCGGTCTGCAATGACTCTTTCAAAGAGCTTGCCCACCTCATCGAGCAGCACAATGGGCCGATAAGCGGACGGAGAGTCCGCTGGGCGCCCCGGCTTCTTGATGAGGACCAGTTTCCCCGTCTTCCAACGAAGTGGGAACTGGCCCCTCTCCATGCATGCGCTTAGGAGCCCCCTTAGTCGAGGCCCGAGAGCCCCCATGGCCAGGACCCAGGCTTTTCCGGGTATGCCGTCGGGTCCTGGGGCGGTATTCTTCGCACTCATCTTGCGTACCGCCACTCTCATTTCTACCTCAGTCACCTCTGGAGCATCGTCGTCGTCGGTGTGGTCCGCATCGGGCACCGCAGAAGGCGGAGCCATGGGCGGAGGGGTATGATCCCCTCTGGAAGGGAACAGAGCGCTCACCACGTCCCCCACAAGCTGGGGCCGGAGACTCTGCGTCAGCGGGGGGGCCCATGGGCGGAGTTTCTCCCGCACCATTTTGTATGGGCGCCCCCACGGGTCCCTGTTGAGAGTCTCCAGCATCTCCTCTCGGGCCAGTGCCCTGGCCTGCAGGATCTCCGCTTGGAGGGCGGTCTTCGCCGCTCTGTACCCCTCGTACAACTCCGCCTGGATGGCTTCCGTATCCGGAGGGCGGATACGGAGCCTGCGGTGCCTGGCGTACCGGCGTCGCGCAGCTACGCACGCCCTGCGCAGAGCCTCCAGCTCTTGCGACCACCAGTACACCTGGCGCGAAGCACGTCTAGGATGGACCCGGGGCATTGCCATGTCACACACATTGGACATGGCCTCCCGGAACCACTCCGCCTCGTCGTTGATGTCGGCAGGCCTGTTCGGTGATGACACCCAGGCCTGCACGATCGAGGCTTCCAGGAGAAGCTCCCGGTCCAGCTGCTTCAGCGCCCACCGCGGACCACTCGGGGCCTGTCGGACCGGCGCACTCGAGGTCTGGGTGGAGACGTCAAACCGGATATACCGGTGATCGGAGTAGGTCTCCACCCCCTCCATGACGCGCCAGTCAATGACACGCGGTGACAGAGCGGGGCTGGCGAACGAAATGTCCACCACCGATTCACCCCGCATCCGCACACACGTGGGGACAGAACCCCGGTTTAGGACGACCAGGCCTGTCTCCAGAGCCCAGTCCTCCACCATCCTACCCCGTGTGTCCGTATACCGGGAACCCCAAGCCAGATTCTTGGCATTGAAGTCCCCGAGTACGAGCACGGGGAGGGAACCAAACCCGACGACGACGATTCTTAACTCCGCAAGGGAGTTGTGGAACTCGGCAAGAGTTCGGCTCGGGGAGAAGTAAACACCCACCACGACAATCTCCCCGAACCGTGCTGCAACGCAACCCCGTCCTCTCTTGACCGACTCGAGGGACGGAGTACCGGCGGCGGCCGACGAAATAAGGGTCACTGAGCCGCTCAGGTCCTCCACCCAGTCATCCCTGGGCGGGACAAAGTACGGCTCAGCGACCACGGCGATGTTAATCGACCACTGCGCCATGCTCTGGAGCAACAGATCCTGAGCGGCGGCGCAGTGGTTGATGTTCGCCTGGAGGAGGCGTAATGGGGCCGTTACTGGCATTCCATGTCAGCCCCCTCCTCCCCCCGAGCCCCCTGTGAGGGCCCTGCTGCGGCGGCAACGGCGGCGGCGACGACGACGGTGGACACGGCAGCGGCCCCGGTGGAAGTGGCGGCGGCTGCGGCGGTGACGGCGGTGGTGGCGGAGCGTTTGCCCCTGCCTCTGGCCTCGGCGGGTGGAGCGCAGGCCCTGCTCCCAGCCCGGTGATCGGCCGGCTTGCCAGCCGCCGCACATACGTCCTTGGGCCCCTGCTGTAATGAACAGCAGGAGCCAAGGACACTTATCATAATCTACATAAATAATTTACCTAAATGCACTGAACACCAAACTACTCTGTTTGCCGATGACAGCACAGTAATCGTTCCATGCAAAAATATAAGTTTCTAGATATGAAAATGATATAAATAGTTCCCTAAAATGTATTATTAATTGGTAAAAAATAAAATCATTAAAAATTAATTTAGAAAAAACAAAAATAATGTCACTTTAACAACGGACAAATCAGTCACAATTAAATATAGTTCATGAAAATGTAAGAATAGCTGACACCGATAATGCCAGGTTCTTGGAACTGCATTTAGATAGTCATCTATCTTGGATTTATCTTATAAAGAAATAATCTACGAAAAATATTACCAATACTCTCATAACTTGAAAAAAATAGTAAACGGGTCCGTCATCCTTGTAGCTTACAATGCTTACGTATCATCTATATTATGCTTTGGAATTATACACTGAAGATATTCTACAGATATTCTTATTGCATTCAAGGTGCAGAAGAAATGTTTACGATCTGTCTTCAACTTAAAATCAACTGACAGTTGCAAGTCAATCTTACATTTATTTGAAACACTAAAGTCGAAACGTTGCAGTTAATAATGAGATTTGCGCCAATACACACAACACAGCTTTCTAAGCAAAACCGTTTTCTAGGCATGGCACCAAGAATTTATAATATTTACCGAAGCCTATATACGAGAAAAACACGACCTATATGATTTAAAAAACCAGCCAAGTGCGTGTTGGACCATGCACAATGAAGGGTTCCGTAGTTGGGATGAATTTATCCCGAATACAAACTTAAAATTGTAGTTGAAAAACATTTTAGAGAAGCGACTGTCACCTGGCTTCCGACGACCTATTATTAAATGGCATAACTATTATTCTGAACTTAGACCTACATAAACTGTACTGATCAGACTTTCGCGCTTAAGACTACCCTGATATAGTCATAGATGACCGGGATAATCTAACTCAAATGCTCTCAGAGCGAACTACTAGCATTTTGGGCCCATACGGTTGACGCCGCCGATTTTTGCGTTGTGGCGTCGCAACGGTTTTATGTGTGCCGGCTCTGTGCGTACAGCATAGATGTCACACATAGGACTTAAACATAACTAGCAATTATAGCTGCACCCTGTCTAACCCTTCGGGCAATACAGGCGTGATGTTATGTGTATATTATGACCAAGAAATGTCGAAGTTGATGATGATTTATGTACTCAGGGCCATGATGGGTGGTAGCAAACCACAAATGTGTCATATTCATATAGTAAAAATGAAATGCTGTTCGTAAGCCACGCTACAATCGATGCTCAAGGGCATTGTGAATGCCGTTTACACAATTATACAGGCATCGAGATCGATGCAGCTGGTGAATTATTAATCCGAAGTGTTCGTTATTATCGATCGTTCCTAAATTGTGCATTTTCATGTCAAAAGTCTTAATTCGTCTTATTGATAGGTATTATGGTAGGGGAAGACTAAAGAAACGATGGATGGGCTGTGTGAGAGATGATATGGCTAGAAGGGGTAACTGAAGGGGTAGATGATAGTCATCATCTCAGAAGTTATAGAGAAGTATGGAAGAAGAAGACGTGTTGCGCCGACCACTGATAAATTAGAATATAGGCAAAAGAATGATGATGATATGGAAATAATTCACGAAACAATGAAGACTTGATGCTTTCTGTTGGTATGACCAGTTTTTGAAGTGAAAATTCTTTAGGCGCGTTGGGCATTTTTGAGATGGGAAAAAACAATTGAACACGCTTTCGATTGTGCTCTTTATTTATATCACGTTACGGATCAATGTTCTATGCAAGTTTTTTTTTTCAAATGACAAGTTTTCACTTCTGTCGGCACTCTCGGAGTGCCACAGATTTTTTTTTTGAGTTCCCTTGTTGTGTATTACTGCCCACTCCCTCTCATACAAAAAGGGGGTCTGTTTCCCAAAATTGGAAACATTATTGGCTGATTATGCTATGATCAACATTTCGAAGTTGATGATGATGACGAAATGGTCGACGAAAATTTACATCAAAAAAACGCTCTCAACAAAGTAGGATCTCAAAATCCATCAGCGAAAAACCTGTGTAACTTGAGTTAACATTATTTACGCATAACGCATCGGAAGTTCGTCCAGTGCAGTCCCCGGCGTAAACTAGCACGTCTTAGTATAAAGACACGACAGTAGCCGCGCAAACGCATGTCCACACTAAACTCCGGCGAAGCTCGTTTGCGGTTATAAGAACAAATTGGAACGCAAACAAAAGACATCAACGAGCGCCGAAGCTTTAATTCTATTGTGAGCTTTTATGAATTTCTAACGTGACAATATACCGTGGACGTTCACGTCTATAAAATGTAGAAGTAATGTGTATGTCTGCACGTTATAATGTTATCATGGACGGAAATTTAGTAACTTTTAACAAATTACAAGAATATATGTTTGTGGCGACGAATGATCTTTTGAAGATGTCTTTGTAATGGGGTTTCACTAGGTTGCAATGCGATTTTTTTTACCGCCGAAATAAGACTTATTTCGAAAAAATTTGCAAGATTTGCAGCAAATATAATTCCGAGAGTAATGATAATGTTTTAAATGATTAAAGGCACTAGGAAGTGGTGAAGGGTGGGGCGTTTTGGGGGACTGTCTTATGTAATTTTGACGTTCGAAAAGTGCTGATTCTCAGCCTAGTTTGAATAAATGACTTTTGAATTTTGAATATTATTTTATCACAATTGCCGTATAATGAATTTTGACCAGCATACAACGTAAAACAGCGCAACAAACGTAAGAAGTTTTGATTTTCACTACTCTGATGGAATCATCTTAACATCTGTGCTAAAGATAATTACTTAATCAATAACATTTTCTGCCTTAAAAAACTAAAAAGAAACTATGTCGAGTAGGCAACTCAAACACTATGGCTCGGTTCACGCAGTTGTAGAGTAAACCCGCGGTCTTTCCCCCCAACCGGTCGCGGGTTCGATTTTCGCACGAATATTTGTATGGCCTAAAAGAAGTGGTTCCGGTTTCCGATGTTTCTGAATTACAACGCATTTACGATCATAATACAGAACATTCCGAGATAAAAAAAGGTTTAAAAAAAAATCAATGGACTACACGTTATAGGGTTAAAATTGTTTTCAATCACCGCCTATATTCCATTGCACACAATAATTACCGACATATTTAATTGTTATAATCAAACCTCAAGATGTTTTCTTTACTAAGTAATCATTTAGTAAATCAGAGGCATCTAAACATAACAGAAATAATAAAAAACAAATTGATCATTCAACCGTTACTAATCTAATCTAATCTCTCCACGCAGCACTGTGGATCGAAAACAGGCTCTCGAAGACATAGCATAGACAAGCCAATATCATGCATAAATATATCATAGGATACAATCTGGTAGGCAACAAGCAAACAAGCAACTTATTTTCTTTTTTTACAAAAAAAAAAATGTATAGAGCTAATTTATATCTCCAGAACGGAGAGAATAACCATAATATCCTTGCACACTATTTAATTATGATTTTTTGAAATTTTTGATTTTTTCATTTTTAGTGCAGTTTTTTCTTAAACTGCACTAAATCTGAAACGGGGAGGGCTTTGCTCAGCAAGAGGACAGTGTAGGATAACTTAAAAAAAAAATCACATCATCATAATATATCATCTCGTTATTTGAAGTATGTCAAAAAGAGCCTTTTTTCGATCCACTGTGCGCCGCTGAGCTTGATCATCGGCTTGTTGCATACATCCAAATAATAAACTAAAATAAATCAAAAATCTTAGCTACAAATTAGACAAAATATTAAGATAAATCAAATAAATTGCCACTCAAATATAAAACGAAAAAATAGTCTGATATAACAGGCAAATAAAAATATTAATCTAAAAAACATATTTTTAGAAACTTACTGATGTAATCGAATTTGACGAAACGCGCGAATGCAATGTGAAAGAAAGGGAGCTTGGTGACGCTGGCCTGCTTGAGGAGCCCACAACGAGTGTAACAAGCCAGCTTGAATCAGAGTTAGGAACCGACACCACTCTGAACGGACAGCTGGGAAGCTCGAGAGCGCTCGGAACAACCCTCGCATTCAGCCTCAGACCATGGAATGATAACGCACTCCACAGTATACATACAATGTAACGCCACCCCTCGATAGCGTGGGACGGCTTGCGCCGTGCGCCGAAAATTCTAGTTCCCTTTTTTCTGGCGTTATAGTTTATCAGTTTTTCCTGTTTAGGTATAATTTGTAACAACTTTTTTTCATAAAAAGTTATTTTATTTATGCAGTAAGTATACCAACAGCATATACATATAATATTAGCTTAGAACAGTATATAGGTATTTTTCAGCCAACCTTGTAAAATTTTATTTTTACCTACCACTTTTCTTCAAATCTTTAGTTTTTGTTTCAATGTTAAATATTATAAGATATTGAAAGCTGATTTATTTTAAAGTTAAGAGATTTTTGTTGATTATTATACGGATCATGTAAATAATTAAAATTTTAGAGATGGAAAAGAAAGTTGAGCAACTTCGCATAAAATATTTTCTGAAGCGTAATTAAAATTATATGCATTGCATTTGGTCCATACTAATATTATTGAATAACTTTAAATATCTTTGGGAAATCTGAAAAATAAGTTTATTTCAGTCAAGGAAAACAATGTGAGTTTCCCGACGCGGGAAACTTTTCCTTCTAACCCGCCTTAAAAGTTCGCGATTTCAGAGGCCGCCCACTTGGAACCCGCGATGCGACGTTCATAAAGCACAAAATACAAATAGATAGTCCATTAGTTACCACTGATAGGTATCTAATAATCAACTGACTCAACTTGATACTCGAGCAAAGTATCGATCAAACAATTAAGTAAGTGTGACCTTTTACAAAGAACGTCATTATCATTATAGATCATTACTTACTTTTGTCATTGTCAAGAGCTGGGAGAATATGATGGGGGTCCATGGTGGCATCGTCGCCAGGGGCTGGTCAAGTGGAATGCCTCGCTGACGGACGGTTGGTATCACTAACAGCCACTAATTGCTGGTCTGATACTGTTACCTACTTTTCAAGCTTTACACGGACGAACGTAAATATTACCCCAAGGGGGTAAAAAAGACGATGATTTAAAAAGCTATATGTAATAATGTTGTTTTTTTTTCGTATACTTCTTTTTAAGAGTGACAGATTTTGACAATTTGAGAATGAGATAAGAATGCGAATGTTCAATTGCACCTTTTCTGGTTTAAAAACAGTGACAGAAAACATCGTAAGGAAAGCAACATGCTTTGCATGCCCGAAAATTCGGAGATTTTATTTATTTTTGCATAATGTACATTCAGTTACGGGCTAGGCTTAAACTTATGAGTACATGACCCTGTTAGGGCGCAGCAAGTATTATTACATTTAACTTATAACTAGGTTAAATATTTGGAAGTTGACATTATATGGCATACTTACTAGATATCAATATCACAACATTCATTATTATTACTAATATATAATCTATTTGTGACATATTTTATTAATTAAAGTCATTTGAGTATAGTAACATTAATAAAATCATTTTTATATATATGACATACTGATAGACAAACTAAAGTCTCGTCATTGTATATTTTAGACATGTTATTTTATTTTTAAATGTACCTTTAGATTAATTAGAATGTAATTTTTTTTACCAAGTCCAAGTAAAATTATTTAAAAGTAAAAACTTTAACGCCAAATGGTATAATGTACCTGAACGAAACATTATCTGTTATATATTGTAACAGCGAATCAATTTTCACGCCTCCTTCTTAAAGCCTAGGGCAAATTGTTTTTTGATATTAGGATAGCTCATGGCACCTAAAGAGGTGCCATAAAAATCATAAATTTAAAAAAAAAAACATCATCTGCCTAGCCTTTTTCCAACTATGTTGGGGTCGGATTCCAGTCTAACCGGATGCAGCTGAATTCTAGTATTTTACATGGAGCGACTGCCTATCTGACCTCCACAACCCAGTAACTGGGTAATACGATATCCCTTGGTAAGACTGGTTGTCAGAATTCTTGGGCTTCTGACGACCCGTAACGACTGTCAAGGATCCACGAATGACAGCCGGGACCAACGGCTTAACGTGCTTTCCGAGGCACGGAGGAGTCTCGGTATGTAAAAATGGTCACCCATCCAATGAATTTAAAAAAAATATCGACTATTAAAAGTTATGAATCCGCGAGATTTCGCGGATATTCTGTTTTTATAACAACTCACCTGTATTTTTCCTTTTCTATTCATACCTACCAAACATTGGGACCGCGATAGGGGCCCACTCCCTCTCCCTGTGAGAGCATGAGGGGCAGTGGAAAGATCATAGGCTGATTAAGTATTTGTGAAGTTACAAATGTATTTCCTAGGTACTGAAAACGAGGCCTACAGTCTAGCTAGTGCTTTAGCTTTGTCGTAAGAATACCCTGATGACTGAAAAATTACATAATGCACTTCTTTATTAAACATCCAGGACAAAGTTATAATCAATATTCGCCCTAATTACCAACCTAATTGGTAAGGTAATTGACAGCCTACATCAATTTGTCGTGTCATAGCCATTTCATATAACTGTCAAAGAATGACAGTTAAGATTTGAATATACGGAGAATTTAAGTTGGTAGTCAAAGAATGACAGTTAAGATTTGAATATACGGAGAATTTAAGTTGGTAGTCAATTTGCTTAACAATTAATTTGGTAATTTAACTTTAAATTTTTTGTTTGTTTTATACTAGCTTTTGCCTACGGCTTCGCCCACGTGGATGTCGGGAACGTACTCCCGGGACTAAATATCCAACGGGAACTTACTACCGGAACATACATCCAGACAAACAGACAAATGGATAAAAAATTTGGCACCTTAGACTGGTAAAGCACCTCAGAGGTCGACTATACAGAATATTGTTATGTATTTATTTACCGAACAATGCAATTATTTAATTATAAATTACCTTTACTCAAAAATGCATGTAATGTGGTCATTATTTTGATAACCTTGTTTGAGCAAAGTCGACCTTGCCGTTCTGTTTCAAGGAGCGGCCGGCAAAGTTTTGCTGGTCGCTCTAACAGGCCGGCAAAACATTGCCGGCCGCTATTTTGACGTTTCAACGTTTTAAAAAAATCAAATGCAAAAAGATTTTATTTAAAACACAGCTGTTTGTATTTATAGAGATAGGTACAAAAAGATTTTATTCCTTAATTGGCCTGTATAGTTCCAACTACCATTACTAAAAAAAAAAAAAAAAGAAGTAACAAAAGCGCGGTTCAGCGAAAATTTTATTTTTATTTAGTGACTTTTTTGCGTAATAAATGAAGAAATAATACAGCAGTCAAACACCGGATTAAAATTATCGCAAACTATTAGTAATATCAAACCGGGAAAGTCGGTGTTGAATTTTAGTAACTGTACTTTTCATAATTGTCATTTTAATTAAATTTCTAGTTAATTAACATATATTTTATTGAAATTACTTGCTAGTTTTATTTAGATTAGGTACTTGCATTTTTGAGTAAAGCACTATACAAGCCTTGGCCCACTATGACTGCTTCGCTAGTCACGCTATGATTGCCTCGAGCTAGCCTAGCTACGCTCTAGGCCTTCCAGCTTGGCCATCATTGCAGCCCTTGCTGTCCTCGCTGTAAAGGCCTCGACCTACGGCCTCGGCCTTTATCTCAGCTCGTCCATCAAGTGCTGCACGCTGACCGCGCTGTGTCGGCCTGGAGCTGCGCTACGCTGCGCTGTCGGCCATCATCAGCGCGATCAGCAAAGTAGTCATTATAGACCGCGGCAGTAATGTACTAATTTGTGTTCTTTTGGTCGCAAGCTACTGAGCTCTCCCGGGTAGTAACCCCAGGTTGGGCAAAGTGCTATGTTACATATTGCCGTCACATTGGACTATGAAACTGACGGAAGAGAGTGCACCTGTCTGTCCACACAGTTGTGTCACTAGTCTCCGCTGAGATTGACCGCCATAGCCGAAATTCGGTCTAAGTTCAGTCTGGATTTTCAATACATGCTCCATCTCTACCTTCTCCTGCAAAGCATGCGTGATGATAACGTCATTTAACGTTGTGTTAATTAGAAAATAATAAACAAATTTAACTTGCGAAGCTTTTCTCTTTGCAATTTTACAAAATATTTGAGCACTGTGTGAACTCATAAGACCGTAGTGCAAATATGACGTCACAGTACAAATATCCTGATGGCTGGTCGTATTGTTGATATTTTCTAAATTAAAAGTAAAGTCAACAATGCTTGTATTTCACTTAATATTAAAAAATTAACTGATGCTGTACCTACGAAATATTAGTACATATCGACACCTGCAAGGAATAACATCGTAACTCAGTTTTAGGCAATTTTAAGTTACAATCATATTCATGTTATACAAAAAATGCTGGTATTTTTTTCACTTACCCCTGTGTTTAAATTCCTTTGCGTACAGATTTGTACAGTGTAAAAACATTGTAAGTGAGGGTCAACTGCAGTTAATAAAAAGGTATATTTAGTTACACAGCATCATCATCATTGTTTATGCTCGCCATTATTAATATAACATTGTAATTCAAGATACACTCTTGTTCTTGTTCTGATAATTTCTTATTAAATGAGCTTTCATCGTAACCTTAGGTAAAATTAACATTTTATGAATTATATCTCAGATATACAATTTATTTAATTTAATGTAGTACCTTTTATCACATTTTATGCGATTGTATGTCTGAGTTACAATGATATTTTGTACAGTATGTTGTGGAATGTCATTGTAACTCACAAAACATCTTAAAATATACATAAATGTAATAATACAATCATATGAATGTGTAGCTAATCCCTCGTTGACTTATATTTTCAAGGTTGGTTGGCATTAAGACTTAACCGAAATCTGAGAAATTTTTTTAAATCCTTGACGCGCTCTCCTGTAAAGTTACTAAATATTAGTTACAGTGTTATCCTTGCAGGTGTCGATATGTAACTGAACCAGTTGAACTGGTGAACAGTTGCTGTTGAACTGAATGGCTAATGACCTAGTAAATATTAGGACATATGTACGGTGGAGCTCGTGGCTAAATAATAACAACCACACGGGTCGATCCATCAGGTTAAGCTACGCTTGCCGGGGTTTATCCGTGGATGGGTGACCATGTTTACATACTGAGACTCCACGTTAGGCTGTCATTCGTGGATCTTAACAGTCGTTACAGGTCGTTAGAAGCCCGAAAGTCTGACAACCAGTCTTACCAAGGGGTATCGTATTACCCAGTTACTGGGTTGTGGAGGTCAGATAGGCAGTAGCTTCATGTAAAATACTGGTATTCAGCTGTATCCGGTTAGACTGAAAGCCGACCCCAACAAAGTTGGGAAAAGGCTAGGCAGATTGATTGATATAACTGATGCTGTACCTACTAAATTGTAAATAGTGATAGGTGGTAGTGTAGTACCAAACTTATACCAATAATGGTTTACATCCTCAAGTTTCCAGATACTAAGAATTTTATAAACTTTGTTATCAAGAAAAATAAAATACCAGCCTATTATTGTCCCACTGCAGGGGACAGGCCTCTTCTCATACAGAGAAGGCACGAGCATTTACCACCACGCTTGCTCAAGACGGGTTGGTGCTAACAGACTTACATTTATTAACTATAAGTTCAGATTTCCTCACGATGTTTTTCCTTCACCGATGTTGGTTTGGTAATGTCCAAGTTCTCAGAAAGTACATATGAATTGAAAGTCACATTAGTACTTGCCCGGATTTGAACCCACAACCTCTTGCATGAGAGGCGAGGCCTTAACCACTGGGCCATCACGATCATTTTCTCAAAAGTTTAAGATAAATTAATTATTTAATCTTAATTACCTACCCTAATTGCGTAACACACGATCAATCTTGTTTCGTATGGTTTGGTCTGTGGTTACACTTAACCACTGGTTTAGACCAACAGAACATTAAAACGAGAACAAGAGCATTTTTTTTCATATTCTTGACATTTTAGTATGAATTGACCAACGAAAGAATGTTTTGTTTACATAAAAAATATTTTGTAGAGTGGGATACAATGTGCAATCGCTCGTTTAGTCGAAAACCCTAAACAGACGCACAGCACAAGTACTGGAAAACTTAATGGAATGTTGCACCACTTCTTTTCCCCAGCTAATAAAATACTAGGAAGTGGTGAAGGTCGGGCGTTTTGGGGACTGTCTTATTTGACGTTCAAAAACTGCTGATTCTCAGCCTAATGTTAATAGATGACTTTTGATTTTGATCAAAACAAATGAAATATGGATTGGTTGGAACATAGAACATAGGCATGAAATATCAAAAAGTATGGAATAGCTTGTACGTGCGACAATGCTCATTGCATGTGAACTAGGGCTCCGGGAAATTACGGCTCAAAGAGTGTAATGGATCGCAAATGGTGCTAAGGGAAATTTCAGGATTGAAGCAGACGAGTTCACGAGAGGAGTCCGCGGATCGGCAAGCGGTCCGTGGGTGGCCCCCCAGCTAGGTGGACCGACGACCTCAATAAAAGTGTTAAAAAGCAGCTAGGATAGATGTGTTAGATAAATTGATTAGCTGAAGGGAAAAATGGAGGTATCACAACGGTAAAAGGAGTGGGTAAGTAAGAATCGTAGTAGGTGGCGTTCTGTAGTTTCTGCCTACCCCCATGGGAAGAAGATGTGAGTTTATGTTTGTATAAAAGTGGTAAAAAACCGTTAAAAAGAGTGTGTAAAAAGGTTTGTATAACAATAGTTTGTGTAACAATAGTAGATTATTCACTAAGGGGATAAAGCAGTGTCTTATGTCACTTGCGCGATATTGAACCCCGAAAGTAACGAAAGAGTCTAGGTGGAGCTCTGAGTTAACTCCTGAGCGAAGCGCGGGAGCGGCAATATGAACTTTATAATATAAATACGGTAGGTAATAATAACCTATATTTAATAATATTTTCCACTGCAAGACAAGTCTCTTCTCACACAGAAAAATAAGAACTACACTTGATATTCTTTTTTGTTCTTGTTGTCACATCGGTTTTCATACAAATGAACGCGGCCTAGTAATGAAATAACGAAAACTTACGAAGACTTCCGAAGAAACAAGTCAAAGTTACACTTGCAGGGGTTTATTTATATCCGGCACAGTCTGGACAATGTCCGGCCGCATTGGTAACTTTGTTTTCACACCACCTGCTTGCTGCAAACCTAACTTCAAGCAACTCATTAAAGTCCTAGGCTCTAGCCGAGCATTAATATTGTACTGGATTTCATTATGACCCGCTAGTGCATAATGTGAATTTGGAAACTAAACTAAAAAATTTTTTGAAAACTTATAAAAAACTTTTTTCTATTAGATTACAGCTCGACCAAAGAGTTGCGTCGACAAACAAAATAATGAAATTACGCAATTTTTTATAGAGATGTTATTAAATTGCGTAATTTTTATATTTAGATACATGGTTGAAGTTTAAAGCTCTGGCCATCAAAGACGTCTACTGCTGGACTTAGGCCGCCTCCAGGCATCGACCGGTTTGTACTTCCCGCATCCAGCGGATTCCTAGGGCCTTCACAAGGTCATCGGGCCACCTTGTAAGAGGCCTTCCAGCGCTACGTCTTCCGGTACGCGGTCGCCACTCCAGAACCTTTCGGCCCCATCGGCCATCTGTTCAGCGAGCAAAGTGCCCGGCCCAGTGCCACTTTTAAATTTGGCAATTTTAATTTGGATCTCTTTATTTTTGATTCGACAAACAAAACTCTCTGGCCAAACAGAAGCGAATCCCGCGCAGTATGCGGTCGAAATTGTGTCGACTTTATAACTTGTAAGTTGGATGGAGGTGATCAAACTGGCGCGAATAGAACTAGTGACTTACTAATAATTAAAGCTCTGGCCCCACTGAGGTGCATCCCGCGCGGGACGCGATTGCGAATTAATTATTACGAAGTGACACTTGGATACCATTGGTTAAAACTATGCTTTAAATAAGATCGATTAACGATTACGTTGACCAAAAAAATCGTTTTTTTTTTTACATCACAGTCGATTTCTTACAGTTGCATGACGAATCATCCATACCCCATAAGATTGTCAGTCTACATGTTATAGTGTAACTACAGTCCCTTTGAATGAAAGGCTCTCGATAGAACCTTCGAGATTGAAAAAGTTACACGTGGCGCTGCATAATGAATGATAGAAACCGAGGTCAGAACTAGCTTTAGCTCTAAATTATTATCTTATATGCACTAATGCATTTTGGGATCGTGGGTTCGATATTTTTGGGCCTAACAAGTCTTGTTGTCGATGATCCTCTATTTAATAAAATTCCTAAGTTCATTCACTGACAGACAACGCACAGCCTAAGCCGCTGGGTCTCAAAGCAAAACTCGTTGGGGGCGTGGCTAATATGCATGCTATTTAGTAAAGTTATTTATTTATTTAGCTTTATTTATTTAGTGAAATAGACGATGATTTATAACGAAAACGAGCGTGTACATGAACAGACCTTTGGGCGTATTAAGATATTATAGAAAAACTACTGGATGTATCTACTCAAAATAAAATTATTTGAACTTTTCTATTCCTGTATGGTTTCTGATTAACTTAATAATGACAAGGAAAATTGATATAATTTTTAGTTTTAACGTACACCGTCAAACAGACGATTAACCACCATACTAACGTTAGTATGGAAGAATGACCTACTAGTGTACCCTTAAATAACGAACATAAGTACTAAGGAAGTTTAGGGGGTATGAGGAACAGGGTGTAAAGTTCACTCATCCACCATAGAAAAGGGAGGATCCTCCGACCAGACGGGTGTTGTGTCTGGCGGGCAACTGCCCATCGGTTGGAAGTTGAAATCTTGTATGTATGTCGATCGCTCGGTAAACTCTAACTGCGCGATGCAGGATTTGTGTGACGTCATGTCTTTGATGCGTAGTTTGTATGTGGCGGTGTAACCGCTACAGAAGAATTAAAAAAATCATTCCTAGAGGGGTAAATAAGGGATGAGAGTTTGTATGGAAGTGTAGCGGTTACACCGCCACATATAAACTACGCATCAAAGACATGACGTCACACAAATCCTGCATCGCGCAGTTAGAGTTTACCGAGCGATCGACATACATACAAGATTTCAACTTCCAACCGATGGGCAGTTGCCCGCCAGACACAACAACCGTCTGGTCGGAGGATCCTCCCTTTTCTATGGTGGATGAGTGAACTTTACACCCTGTTGCTCATACCCCTAAATTGGTGACCCCGACGTGATGAACGTCAACGCAGCCTTCGTGCAATTACTTCGGCGTGACGTCATCATCATCATCACTCCCGCAAGCTTTCGTGAGGCGAGTCACACAGCCAGCCAGCACCCACGGCTTCAACGGGTATCCTGACCACCAGCATGCAGCGAACGCGCATTCCTGGTCATCTCCCTCAGCCTCATCACCCCGACTCACTGGGGAATCAACGCAAGCAGCCTCATCACCCCGACTCACTGGGGAATCAACGCAATCAACGCAATCACCTCAATCACCCCGACTCACTGGGGAATCACAGCAATCACCTCAATCACCCCGACTCACTGGGGAATCACCACAATCGCCGCAATCACCACAGAAAGTTCCGACTCACCGCGAACTATGCGGCACCCGGTTCCGACTCACTGGAACCACAGCTGGCACTGTGTGAAGCATCGCAAGATTCAGCCCACTATCGACCTCCGGTCTCCGGAGGGGAGTGATGTAGCGGTTACACCGCCACATATAAACTACGCATCAAAGACATGACGTCACACAAATCCTGCATCGCGCAGTTAGAGTTTACCGAGCGATCGACATACATACAAGATTTCAACTTCCAACCGATGGGCAGTTGCCCGCCAGACACAACAACCGTCTGGTCGGAGGATCCTCCCTTTTCTATGGTGGATGAGTGAACTTTACACCCTGTTGCTCATACCCCTAAAGAAGTTCTTAAATTTCACCGATGGGAAATCCCATTGGGCACTTGTAGAAAAAGAGAGTGAATAAGTACTGCGATGACAGCTGATAGAAATGTATGAAGGAAGAAGACATGCAGCGCTGACAGCAATTATTGGAGGGGATAATGATGACAGCTAGTTCCACGAATGGCTGTTTGTGATAGATCAAAGAAACAAAGAATTAAAAAATACGGAAAAGCCACTACAGCTGTTCTGTAATATGCATACGAAAATAGGTACTACCTGTCAATAACTGACGTCCGGAAGCTTAATAGCCCACCCTTGCATTTATAACGTTTTTCAAGTTGAAGGGCTCATTATTTCGGGGCTGCGAATATAGGCCGAAGGGAAATCGTGGCCCCCGGCAACATGGCAACCGAAGAAACACGGGTGGGTTTTGGTCAGTAAGAGTCTGACACGCCCTCCCGCTCCACCCAGAGCGGGAGAAGTTATTTGATAATCTCCCACCCAAAAAAAACTGTAGTAATTAGCCCTTTGGCTAATTATTTATTACACACTCTTTCAAGGTCAGACGTTCATTACATCGTATGTACATTGGATATTCTCTGTGGAATATAACTGGCTAGAAAATGGATATTTATTTTAATTTTGCAGTTCACAATCCTCCTGCCCTCATCCCAATCTAATGGCAAGCAATCTGCCTAGCCGTTAACCCCTATATTTCAACTTTCATCGAAATAGTTAGAGCCATTTTCCAGAACGTGATTACAAAAGTATATAAATATTTAATTTAATTTATTTTGTTTTAATTTCTTAAATTGATTTCTTTTCTTTGTTTCGATTCAACATAATTTATTTTCATTTTATTTTATTTTAATTGATGTTTGATTTTATTGTATTTTATTTTATTGATCTTATTTATTAATTTGTGTTTGGCTATGGGTGTTATTTTTTACCTGAAATAAATATCTGACCTCCACAACCCAGTAACTGGGTAATACAATACCCCTTGGTAAAACTGGTTGTCAGACTTTTGGGCTTCTGACAACCCGTAACGACTGTCAAAGATCCACGAATGACAGCCGGGACCAACGGCTTAACGTGCTTTCCGAGGCACGGAGGAGTCTCGGTATGTTAAGATGGTCACCCATCCACAGACCAACCCCGGCAGGCGCAGCTTCACCTGATGGATCGAACCGTGCGGCTGTTATTATAATATTGCTCATTTAATAGTATAAATATAGGATATAGGTAAGTGAAATATGTATAATATGTATTTTTAAGAAAAAAATCTTTAACCCGAAATCTGCCAAACTCACAATGACGAGACCATTGCCACGTTTAGAAATTTGTAGACTTAGGTCCTCAGGTCGGCCAAATTCAAGTCATCGACACAAGATAAGCAGAAGGCTTAAAAAAAAATCACCCGCCTAGCCTTTTCTCAACTATGTTAGGGTCGGTTTCCAGTCTAACCGGATACAGCTGAATGCCAGTATTTTACATGGATGGAGGACTGTCTATCTGACCTCCACAACACAGTAAAAAAAAAAAACAAATGAACTGCATAATTAATTTGAACTATTCTCCATATAAAAGTTGAGCTCAAATATCGTGAAGATTTGTATAATAGGTATAAAATTGACAATGGTGCAAGTGGTGCGGCGGCAGTGATTGGCGATAAAACAACTGGTTACGTAACAAGGCGCGTTGCTTTCTTCCGCGATCGTCTCGGGGGCCGCGCGAGAGACATGCCGCGCGCAGGGCTGCGCTTGCGCACGCCACGCCTTTATTCAGATTATTGGCGGGATTTAATTAGTCGTGTGAGAAATTAAGATGTTTGACTTTAAAAAATAATTTATTATATTTCATATTATAATTACACAAAACTAACTAGCTACAGAAAGTTAGGGAAATTAATTGTTAAGCAAATTGACTACCAACTTAAATTATCTGTAGTTATATTCAAATAACAAACACCGCAAATTGACGCAGTTTGTCAATTTGTTTAACAATTAACTTGAATTAAATTTCTTCAAATAATATGTTTATTTTTAATAAGTACCTAATAAATTAAAAGTTTTATCACAATCAGAATTTGTTTTTACTAAACCAAAATACACATTTTAATTGAGTTTGAGTACAGGATATGCCTCATCTCCTTTCCTTCACCTTCCAGGATTTGAACAGAGCCATGATAGAGGAGGCAAGGAGTAAGTAGTCGATCGATACGACAAGAAGAAGAACCACCTTAAATTTAATACAAACATGATTTAGTACGTGAATATTAATTAATTAATTAATATGAATGAAATATAAAGCACCTTTAATAAAATGTATGTTTTGAATGTGGGTTTTGGTATTCCGGACTGGATGGCACTGTACTTTACTTAAATAAGTTTCTGAATGCATTCCAGCAGAAAGTTACTTCCAAAGCAGTAAGCTTCCAACGTACCTACGTCTGTTTCTAATTAATTTAAGTTATCAAGATTTCAAGGTGCAGAAATTATATTCAAAGTTTTTTCATGGAGCGTTGTATAAACCGAAAATTATTTAAGCATGCTAAACGACAAGACCTATGCGGAATCCTATGCGGGGTCTAAGAGACATCAACGCGGAAACAGTTACCATGATTCTAGATTAGATACCGGTGCGGTGAAACTTTTGACAGTTATTAAAATGTAAAAAAGTCTGTGCAACACAACACAAGCCGCTTATTAATTATTGTATTTACTCCCATTCTCTTTTTTGCCAGCCATTTTTTTGTTATTTTTAGGGTTCCGTACCTCAAAAGAAAAAAACGGACCCCTTATAGGATCACTTCGCTGTCCGTCCGCCCGCCTGTCAAGACTCTTTTTCTCAGGGACACGTGGAGGTATCACGTTGAAATTAATATAAAAAACGTAGGTCTATGGTCCTTCTGAGCTCTAAAAAAAAAAATCAAGTTTCTAAGTCAACGCAATAAAAAAATACGGCCATTTATGCGACATATTTTGGTACTCACAAATAAATCAAAACCCACAGGGTACTTCCCGACTTACAATCAAGAAATTTGGCAGGAAGCAAGATCTCACAGCACATGTAAAGGAAAAAGTTCGAAAATAGTTAATTTGTAGTATTATCATCAAAAAGTTGGAGAATTGACCGTGACGTATATCGATGTATGGTAGAGAACATGTTTTTCAACTACAATGTTAAGTTTTGTTTTTGGGATAAATTCATCCCAACTACGGAACCCTTCATTGTGTGTGGTCCGACACGCGCTTGGCCGGTTATTTTTAAAAATATTTTCGTCTTTGATTCTACTTTATTTTATAATAACATAACATCACGCCTTGTTGTGTCCCCGGAGGGTTGGGCAGAGTGTCCCTGTAGCAGGTACACCCACATTTCGCCAGTTATGTTTTTTTTTAAATATAATTCATAGGTAATTCAACTAACGATATCTTGCACGTACTATTAATTTCTCTGTGCTGTGCACTTCTCTAACTGATGAAGTCACAATTCCTAAAACTGTAGGTATGTGAATTTATTTTGTGCATGTCTTAGTGAATAAGTCGTTGAAGTGCCATATCAATAAATTAAATAAATCAGTTGTTCCATGAATTTTGACCGTGTAGGTATTGCACTTTGGTACGAAACAGCTGTTTTTTTTTTTATTAATCTTTTTTTTGTCTTTAACCTTTTTAGTATGCACTTCGATGTCCCTAAATCCTATACAGATTGCCTTCTGAGACCATACCAGTGAAAACCAGTTGGGGCTCACATCTTGGAAGATTTTCTAGCAGTGAATCTCGTAGCATTGTAGGCAGAGTTCAAGGGTCTTGATCTTGAACTCGCGATTTCTTCCGTCTTTATCTAAGACTCAAAAAGTAACAGTAAATGAATTTTATGGAAACATTTGAGGTATATTCATATTTTGGGCAAACTTAGCTGGATAGCTGACACAGCTAAGCAACAGCTAAGCTGGCGCAGTTTTATTAGAAAAAGAGGTGTTACTACAGGAACATCTCCTGTATCGATTGTTTTTAATTTATTGTCAATTGGACTCGCATACTATCTGAGATCGCAAAGCATGAAAAACTTAAAAAGAGTAATTTTGTTATTTGGCTTTCGGATGCGAAAATTGCATTTCTGATGCAATACAAAAAAAATCTAATCTTTTTTGCCAGCCCTAACAATTTTCCAAAGCAATGATTGCAGTTCAACAAACTGCGCGCGAGTCGATCGTTGAACCTGCACTAACCGTTACTCTGTCCCTCTCGCACGCGCTACGGGCTCATCGTTCGTCTCTTTCCCCGGTGCAATATACCTTCCTTTAACGCAACCATTGAAGGTATTGTTCTGTGGGAAATAAACTCTCTCTGTATCACCGCGCAATGTACGACGTATCTAGCAACGGGCAATAATCAAAGTTACGTCGTCCATTCTCTTTACTTTCATGTATTAAACATAGTTAGCAAAATATTCAATTGTTTTTATTGCGAACGCTAAGCGGAGCGAACTTTTCCTACTTATTTATGTCGATAGTATTTTTTGTTTGCACACGATCGGTGACTATGTTCGTTGGATTCTGACATCGACTCATCGGAGCATTAAGTAATGATGTTTTTTTGAGTACAGATGCTCCGTGCTGCCCGCTGAGTTCGCGGAATATTGGGCTAGCGTGGCAGGTGAGCTGTTAATTTTTTACTTTTTATGCGAGTATTAGCCTATGTTGTGTCCCACTGCTGGGAAAAGGCCTCCCTCTTTTCCTTCCAAATCTCTCTGTTTTGTGCGATTTCTGGCCATGTTGACCCCGCAAGCATGATTAAAACGTCACACTACCTTCGCCGCGGTCTACCTCGACGGCGATGTCGACTCAGGCGTCCAGTGAGTGACGATTTTTGCCCATCTCTCCGGGTGCATTCGTGCGTCGTGACTTTTACTGTTACTTAATGATTTTGTTGAAGTGTCGCATTGGTGCATGATTTCGATATTTTAGTGTGTGTGAGAACTGAAAGGTAAGGCTGCGTCAAGTTTTCCGCGCAGGTTCGTCGCGCTCGCGCATCTCGCGTATAAGTCATAGAAAAACTCCGGAATGAGGTTCTATCTTTGTTTTTTTACGGAAGTTCCTGTGGCGTTCATGTTAATGCTCAGTTGCACTTTTATTTATAGAGCCCCTTTGTTTTAATAATAATATTTGGCAAGACATGACACAGATAGGTAAAAAAAGATAACTCGTATGGAACTAATTACATAATTTATTTCACAATTTCACACACTGTTAGTTCGCATATAGGGGCTTGGAAACCATTTACTAACCTATTATGGGACTGCATGAAACTTTGCTAGGAAGCCATCTTAGTCTTTGATATAAACTTGTAGTTCAAACACAAGACATTAGTTTATTAGTGTCTAATAATTGAAATGTTGTTTTAATTAAATGTTGTTTGGAAAGATGGAGAGAATAGGTAGTTTTAGGTGATTAATATAGAAAATAATATTGTCGCCATCATTAAATAAGTTATTAATTAATTTAAAAATAAAAATAAATACTCATTTTAATTTGTCATGATTGTTAAGAATAACGACTCGTTTTTGTCTTATTTTGTGTCAAACGGAGGTAATTGTACCAGACTAACTCGCGGGCAACAATTAGTACTCTTACTTATTTTAAATCAATCAAAATATTTTATTTCACACTTATGAAACGTCAGAAGCTCGGTACACGATTCCAATTGGTCGTTTCCTATGGAGAAGAGCCGGCAAGAAACTCCACAGTAACTCTTCTAGAAATAATTGGCTTTAACAATGTTTTCAAATAACATGCAGTGTTGATAGTTAAGGGAGGACAATGTAGTCCAGTCAACAAGTACCAGGTACTTGACAAAATAGAAAATGGTCAACAACTCTACGTCCATAAGGCCGTTCTCAAATTCACAAAATAGAAAAGGCACTATGTATACAGATAAATAAAAATAAAAACCTATTTAAACCAAATGACATGATTGCCATTACAATTGAAACAACATAACATAACATCACGCCTGTAATCCCTGAAGGGTTAGGCAGAGGTGTGAAACAAATCTGAATTAATATCCTGTCCACAAAAGTCACTAATAAAGAGTTGAAATTAGAATTGTAGGTAGCCGTGAGCTATGGCTCCCATGCTCCACCTTTCACTGCATCAGCTGACGACCTTTCCACCAACATAGAGCCAGCTGACGTTTTTATTTATTCAAAATAGCGTGTAAACTATCATCTGACACATTTTCAAGTGAGAGGAAATCAAAGAACGAAAAATTTTTTTTTGCATATTCGTGTGACCAGCTGACGTATAATCCACCACGGTACGGCCAGCTGACTTTTTTTATCTTCGAATAATTGCGTTAACTATCATTTAACAAATTTTCAGTCGGGAGGAAATGACTGAAAACATTTTTTTTTTTTTACGTGATTGATAGGCTGCCGCTGCCCCAACCACCCACGGAGCGGCAGCTGACGTTCACCATGCTGTTTAATACAACTCTCTGAAGCATTTCAGTAGTTATCGCTTGAGAGGAAATTAGTCCGAAAAACCTGTTGCTGGCTCACGGACTATAACCAAAGCTATCGGTCGCGCGAATACATGATTACCGGGTATGAACACGACAATCGAATGTTCGCGCGACCGATAGCTTTGGTTTTGGCAGTTTTTTGTTCAGAAAACCGGAAGGTCTGACCAATCGTTCGAGTTCGCCGAACAAAAACAACGCGACGCGGCGACGACGTTCGCGTGTTCGCGCGACGGTCATTTTGGCTAGAAGGAGCGATAACTCAATTTTGAAAAGCCAGGGAGGAGGAGGAAATCGTGTTATGATGTGACATTATATATACAATTTATCGAAAAATGAGGTTTATTTTTTACTTTCTCTTCCGCCCATCCTTGCAATTTATAGATAGTGCAATCCACGAAGACGCGCCCCACTCCGCTCCGCTCCGTACTAAAGTACAGCTTACAGTACAGTAATCGCGGAGTGGGGCGCGTCTTCGTGGATTGCACTATCTGTATCGATGATATAGTATTTAACAAATATTGGGAGTGGTACGCACATTTATTAAGCTATTAAGCTTTTGAAGTAGAGTGGAGATCCCGTATCGGCAAGCGTTGGTGGGACACCCCCATCTAGCGAACAGACTGGATGCAGTGGGCGAAGAACCAAGTGATGCAAGTTAATTGGTTCGATTGTCTCTACAGATAGTGCCATCCACGAAGACGCGCCCTACTCTAGTTCCTAAACGCGATTAGTGTACTGTAAGCGATTAGGAAGAAGAGTGGGGCGCGTCTTCGTGGAAGGCACTATGTGTACAGGGGAATCTATTATCATTGAAAACATTAAAAGTAAGTATTACTATTACGGGTACTTATTAGTCAACTCATTGATCAAATACCAAAAATAAGTGGCCCTTGGTATTTCCCATCGGAAAAATTACGAAATTCCACACAACCTTAGAAACTTTCCCCGTTAGGAAAGGAATTTTCAAAATACTTCCTTATTGCCACTTTCTATATAGAAATATTGTGCAAAATTTCACGTAGACCCAGAGGATTAGGGTATATGTTGTTTGTCTGTGAGTGAATATAAGATTTTTATTAATAGTTGTCTTACTTTTACTAAAATATTCGAAACATAATGCTGCCATAGTCTAACGCCTAAGGGCCTGTGCAGACTGGCGGACGGGACGGCAGAGGATTTTAAATTTATCAATTTAATTGAATACTTATTTAATCGAAATAAGGTATATATACCACTGCTCGGTGATCGACCTTGGACCATCACAGCTCATTTTCTTTGGAACATCGAAGAACATGCTGGAGGATACCGCGGCGGGAGGCGGCGGTATGCACCGGTATGTGCTGGAGTCTGCCAGGTCTAAGTACTTATCCAATCGAAATAAGGTATATATTTCAATGCTCGAAGATCGACCTTGGAGCATACCGACGCATGCCACGGCATACCAGCGGATGCTCCGGTAAGCTGGCGGACGCTCACGGTATCGCAGAGGATTTTTCTTGTCAGTGTGCGCTGGCGGATAGAGGAAACCCCCTCGATGCCCCTGCCGTCCGCCAGTGCGCACAGTCCCTTACAGTCTGTGAACGCGGGCCTTTTCGCCGAAGTCCTATCAAATGGCGATAATCTACTGTAAGTATAAAATACTTTGGGCGTTTCATTCGACCTTTAAAATGTGTTTCACCTCTGACATATTATGTAGAAAGTGCGCTGTTGCCGTTTTGATTTATTCATGCTCGTGGATTCCACGCTGGCATAAACTTCCGCTTCTAATGGGCTAAGCTAAGCTAAAAGGGTAGGCTTCATCCAGGAGTAAGCAGTTAGTATAGGATTTAAATGGCATGTATTTAATAATCGACCCTCCAATAATTACCATTTTACTTTCCTAAAAATATTGAATATTAAATAATTCTTATTCCAGTTTCCAAAAAATACTAAGTAACCAAGTAACTGCGACCAACTTGGACGTAGCGTTGGCCTCTGCCACGGGAACCACTGGCTTCTCTCGCGCGGCTCGCGCGCAGTTAGTCACAGTTCTAACCTAACCTAACCAGTTTGGTCGGGGTACCCTACCTTAGTTACTACAAACAACTGTGGCAAAACCCCAAGAAAGTCCAAAAAAGGCCCTTTTTTAAGAAAAAAAGCGTGCATTTTTAGAAGCCCAAGACGTTTTTAGAGTTTAATTTTAAAAACCGTACATCATTAGAAGATACATAAGTTTTAAATAATCAATTAGATATTTCCTCATTTAAATTTAAGGAGTGCTGGTACCAGCTTTACGAACTGGGCTAAGTGACGATAAATTGTGTCGAGAGGAGTTGCGCACGCGCGGCACAATCATCTATTACGCTCAATTGACTGATGCGCTCACGAGGGGACGCCCGATGCACTCGGTGGTACGTTTTCCTATAATTGGTTCACAGTGAAAACTGTTAGGTACTATGGACTTTAATAATAAACTACGTTGTTTTATTATACTTGTATGCAAAACAGACAGACTTTTATGCAGACAGGCTGATGCCAGATTCCCTTAGGTTAGGCTAAATGTAATGCCTCTAAATAAAAGTGCGTGCCGAGAGTTGAAAATGGGTAAAAAGAAGAGGTTGTTACAAAAAAAAATATTGGTTATGAAACTTAAACATAATGATGACATGCAGCATTTGATTTAAACCTGGTTTTTTAAAGATTTTAAAAACTTATTCTTGTACAGTAGGTACATTCAGCCGCACGTCGGAGCTAACTTCCGCCTTCAGTGGGTCTAACCTAGTAAGTATGGGGTTTCAATAGAATAAAAGTTCAGCTCACTAACTTGTTGTACACTTGTTGTTACTTAATTTTTCTTGTAATTTTTAATGAGCCGTCAAAGTCAAAGTTATTTATTTGCTTTAAATGCTGTTACAAAGGTGTTATTTAAGTATTCTTGTGCGATGACACATTTCGCCATATTTTGGCATGCAAATATTAATGGTGAGGCTAAAAAGCAATTATTTCTAACTAAAGTCGAAAACATTGATTAGATATGAAATTAAAGTAAATTAATCCTCAATTTTAACAACTAATTAAAAAAATTATATATATGATACATTTGGCACAACACAAAATAACAGGACAAAATTACATCTACAATCATAAATTTTAATACATTCTAGTCTGTTCTACAAAGCATTCCTGTAATGATAGGACCGTCAAGAAGTTTTTTTTTGAAATTTACCTATTGAATAATAACTATGTGAAATGAGCCATTCTTTTAGTACCACGCAGAATTGTCTATAAGGAAGATCAGTTATCAAATTTGGAATTGAATTATAAATAAGTGGCGCCATATATACGCAACTGCGTTGGAATAGTTCGATCCTAGGAACAGGCATTTTTAATAAATATTGTGTGACTTTTCGTTTATTTGTATTATTATTAAGTACAAAAAGTGAATGATTTGTTTTAACAAACTTAGCGATTTCATAAATATAAATGCAAGGAACTTGGAGAAGGTTGTGGGATTTATACACTGGCCTGCAGGAATCAGTCCAGTCCATATTGAAAATTGCTCGTATGCATTTTTTTTGGGCTAACATAACTCTAGAAATTTCAGAAGAGTTTCCTCAGACAATTATACCATACCGGATGACGGAGCAAACATAGGCGTGGTACACCATTAAAGCAGTTTGTCTGGATGTCTCATTTTTAACTTTCTTTAATGCAAAAACAAACCTATTGATTTTCATACATATCTCATCGATATGCTGCTTCCAGGTGAAATGTTCATCAAGTGTTATACCAAGAAATTTTGTTTGATGTAATTGTTCTACTATTTGATCTCTATGCGATATTTTAAAGTGAGTATATTTATTTTTCTGTGTTTTGAAATTGATTATTTTAGTTTTTTCTACATTAACTTTTAAAGCGTTGTTTATAGTAATAATTTTATTCAAAGTGTTATTTATATCAGACTCGTATGATTCCTCATTTTTACAGTCAAGGATAACCGTTTTGTCATCAGCAAACAGAACACAATCCTGTTCTATAGCTTGTGGCAGATCGTTAACATATACAAGGAATAATAGTGGTGGCCCTAAGATGCTTCCCTGTGGAACTCCGAAGTAATTTGGTCGGGGCTGAGAGAAAGTCGGTGATAATATTTAATTTGTCATCAAATTTTGTGATTCTTGTGATCTGAGTTCTATTTGATAAGTAAGATTTGAACCATTCCAGGGCTACGTCTATGCTTTCAAATATAGAAAAGAAAAATATTAAAAGTTACTGAAAACATTTTAATGGGGGATGTGATAAGGTAGCTCGCGAAATTTAAATTCTGTGTTCGCAAATAATATATTTATCAACATACAACCATACTTCCGCCTTGTTGTTCAAGTTGCCAAAGTTGTTCCGTCCCCCAACTGTGAAAATAATACTTATGACAAGAAAGAGACACCAAAAGAAGATAATTCTTCAAGATACCTAAATACATTTTCAATAGGGAAAAAGCAAATTGTAAATTAATCGCATTGCAGTGGAACGACATTTAAGTATACTTCGCCATGGCTTAATTATAATGCAATTGTCTTTTCTACGTGGGAACTTTGACAAATGTCAATAGTATTGATTACTAATCTAGTACAGGTATATGCCACTTTTACCTTGGTCGAGTCTTGATATGTGGAAATGCATATGGGAACTAACACCTAAGTGGTACGGTAAGCAATAAAAGTTTTTAACACTATTTTTTAAAGACAATTTTTGAGAAAAAAAATAAGAAAATTATAAGAGGTGTTTTATTCAGATCGTAAAACTCTAAGTTATTAGACATGCTTAAAAGTATTGGTATATTTAGATTATATGTAAAAGTGACAACAGAATCAGACATTAAGTAAAACCTTTCAGTTACAGTAATCATGTCTTAAGAAAAATTTTCGTGAGAAAAACGCTTACAACAGAAAGATTAATAGCAACAAATGTGGTTTCCTTATTTTTTTTCTCTCTTAAATGCCTCTATTAGTATTGGGGTTGGAAGTTGTTTCAAGACATCGCGTCATCCCGAAAAGGGTAAGTATCTGCTACCAAACTATCAAGCTACACGACGCGACGGTCAGGGTTTCAGGGAGGGGTGTATAAATATATATATATATTTACAAATATATAATATATAAACATATATATATATTTGTAATCACGTTCTCGAAGACGGCTCTAACGATTTAAATGAAAATGGCAATATAGGGGTTTACGAGAGCAAAAAATCGATCTAGCTAGGTCTCATATCTGGGAAAATTCGTTTTCTCCGTATTTTCACCCGAGCAGAGCTCGGTCGCCCAAAGTTTAGAACAAGAATACCCAGACCTTACCTTGATTACCTTAGAATAATTATATGGCAGCATGGAATTATTAATACCTACTATGGCAGCTTGGAATTAGTATGAACTTTCATATACTATTAAATGAGCATCCTCTATTTTCACCAGAGCAGAGCTCGGTCGCCCAGGTACGAGTTACATACATAACATCACGCCTTGTTTCCCCGAAGGGTTGGGTAGAGGTGTCCCTGTAGCAGGTACACCCACATTTCGCCAGTTATGTTTAAGTCCCATGTAATAGGGGGTGAGCCTATTGCCATCAACCGGGCACTATTGAGTTATAACACATTTAAACAGCTGTACAGTAGCCGTAGTATAGTTTTGTATATACTTAAGCTGTATACGTAGGTTATGAAAATCATCATTATTTTCATATTTTGCCGATATCTCAAATTGTATATGTTGGTAAGTTTTTGATAACTCGACCCTGTCAATAATTGGTTGCGCACTTTATAACATAAGCCTTCTGAGTCAAAATGACGATAGCATGACTCAAGTACTAAAAATTTATTACAACTGGGTATGCTATCTTATCTCATCCTCACTAATCGACTTACCCGTGAAATCAAAAAAAATCAAAATCAAAATATTTTATTTCACATAAACCTACATGGGCACTTATGAAACGTCAGAAGCTAGGTGCACGGTTCCAATTGGTCGTTTCCTATGGAGAAGAGCCGGCAAGAAACTCCACGGTTACTCTTTTAAAAATAATTGGCTTTTACAATACTTTCAAACATTGATGTAAATCACTTTCAAATAACAGTGTTTCTAGGTATGGGAGGACAGTGTAGGTCTTTCAATAAGTACCAAGTACTTAACAAAATAGAAAATGGTCAACAGGTCTACAATCCACTAAGCCTACAGCGTTCTCACATTCACAAAATATGTAGAAAAGAATCTATACAAAAAAATTAATTAATTAAAAAAAGTAAAAAACCTATTTTAAATAAAACGCAATTATATGATTGCTATTACAACTGTAATCAATCTGAATAATTATCATGTCCACAAAAGCCTCAAAAAAAAAAAAGTATATAATGTCAAATAATGAGTTTGATGAAGCCCAGCCCATCGAACAGGCAGGCTTACCATATCCACCTAAGCTCAGCAGTCGATGAAGTCAGACTATGGATGACGCTGGTGCTATCTCATTCAGTGGGAAAAAGCATTTTTAATTATGACTCCTTATATATCACTGTAAAATTCAAAGCTAAACTTCAAAAAATATTCTTTTCAGTAAACATGCATTCCTGTCGCTCTCACTTTTTCAATTTCACGCACTGCCAGGGTTCTCTGTTGGCGTATTCAGTTTAATAACGGATAGCTTTTTGTTTATTTTCTCAAATCAAATACTATGGTCGAACAGAAAATTTACTCGTACGAGAACAAAGTTTTTCATTTCGCTGACGACGGAATGATACCTGGAAATATTTTTCAATTTCAAACATGTTCTTTTAATTATTTTGCGTTCCGTAACTTCCCAACTTTCAGGAGATAAAATACAGAACCTTTGTGAAGCCACTCTTGCATTCGTTTGCTGGACTGTCGAACGTTTTTCTGAATAACTGCAATGAAATGTTTGGGAGAATGTGAAACAGTATTTACAAAGCTTTCACAATTGAATACTGAAACATTTCATGTAGGTAATGATATCTTCTATCTATTTAAATTAATGAAATACTGTTCGTTGGTAAGCGTATCACTAGAGAACGGCTGAACCGATTTAGCAAATTTTTGTTTTAAAATGTTTGTAATAGTCCGAATCAAGATTTTATGGAAATAAAAATTGTTAAAGGTTCCCGATTTTTTTTTTAATTCGGGAATAGCGATCGCCCATTTTCTATGGGATTTTTGTATCAATTATTGTTGGAGTCCGTTGGGTCAGCTAATTAATTAGAGATGAAATCGACTACATAAGATTGTGGTACGGAACTTCAAAAGAAAATGAAAAAAAAAAAATTGTTTTGATACAAACCGTATTTACTGACGTAGGTATAAGGTGAATAAAAAAAACAGAGTCGATAGGGTTAAAAGGAATAAGAGTCTTCCTTGTACCAAACAAACTTAGTTTTTGACTGAACACTGATTTATTTAATGAACAGTAATATTGATACTTACGACCTCTTAAGATCGCCCACTCCGATGGTTGAGAAGTTTATTCATACAGACCTTGATTATGGCATTCATAAATAAAATGCAGTTTCTTTTCTTGGCGCACAAAACTCATACATTTTGTTATTTACATGTTATTTTTGGTTCATTCTTTGATGTAGGCAGATAATATCAAATTAGTTAGGAAAAAAAACCAAATAGGTACTCGAGTCACAACGTTTTTTTTAAATTGAAAACTTCTTTAGACGCGTTGGGCATTTTTGAGATGGGAAAAACAATTGAACTCGCGACACTGTTACCGACACCAGCTTTTGACCATTAAAAAAGACATCAACGCGCGATACATTTTCTTTGTGATTAGTGACATTGAGACATGACAACGACATGATTGACATTTCCCTTTTTTACCGACTTCAAAAAAGAAAAGTATTTCCTGCATAGGTAATAAAATTGTTCAAGTTTTCACTTCTGTCGGCACTCCCAGAGTGCCACTGTTTTTTTTTCTCGTGTTTGCTCAAGCTCAAGCTTTTAATACCTGTTGGTCTGAGGTCTGTTAGTCTGTGAAGATTTCATAGTAGTTGCTAGTTGCAAGACGAGAGTCGCGCCCACCTAAGGTTCGCCTTAGTGTAAGCATCAGGCGTGTGTCCCAGCAGTGGGAAAATTATAGGCTGATTGATTATGCTAAACCTCATCGTTGCCAAGTGAACAATTTGAAAACACTCCAGTTTTATTTATTTAGTGTTTCAGCACCTAATAAATTCTGGCCCTATTTCCAGTTCAGTTAAGACAAACAGTGGGTTAGAGGCAATTAAAAACCGTATTCATTTGGTTTCCACGTCGGATCTGTGCAGGTTTGAGATAAATTAATATTCACTTACCTTGCCGTGCAGGACATGTTCATTAAATCCAACCCTTTGTGCAGAGACAGATTAAATTCCACTCTGCACACGGCATTGTTTACGTTTAAATTGTTGTGAAACAAATGAAAATGCATGTGCCTGTCGTGTGTCCCTACCCTATGTCCGGAGGTACTGATAAACAAAAGAGTGCACTAGGGTGCAACCAAACTGTGGTCAATTACCTAACGTTGACGGTCGAGTCAAAATGTGTCACCTCATATAACAAATGTCTCAAAATGTGTTACAAATATCGTCGATGAACCGCAGTTTGTAGCTAGAACGTTTGCAGTAAACGTAACGTTATTTCAAACGATTTTTTTAATAGCAAATACAACTATCCTATAGAATTTTGGTTAAAATATTAAATTTGCAACAAGCTCAATAAGTATCACCCTTAGACTTGAATAAAGTCTTCAAACTTAGTAAATATTATATTCAAAACGAGTATTTTCAATTTAAAAATATTCGTATTTACGTTGTGTTCACGTCGTGCGCTAGGTTGCACCCTTTCATACTTTACATGTAGGTATATCTATCTACACTACGTGTCATATTTCCAGCCCTTAACCAAAATTCAAAAGTCATTTATTCAAACTAGGCTGAGAATCAGACCTTTTCGAACGTCAAAATTACATAAGACAGTCCCCCAAAACGCCCACCCTTCACCACTTCCTAGTGCTTTTAGCTGGGAAGAAGAAGTGTCGCAACAAACTCCCCAGCAGCACAGCTGTCTGTTCAAGTTAGAAGAAAATTATTCTATACAATAGTATGCAAAATAATTTACATTACGCTACACAAAACATAATTTAAATGATAAATTATTGGCCATATGTCAGCTAGCACACGCCAATATTCCAACCAAAAACATCGACAACTATACTCAAGCAGAAATAAAAAATAAAAACTAAACGTAAACCGTAAACATCCACCGGGTTTCAAACCTTTGACCAAAGTTCCACAAATACAGCGTTTGAAACTTTTCGATTAAATAAGGAATACTGCGAATTTTACTCAGAGAGGGTAGTCAATGTTTACAGCGTCGAATATTATAGCAAAAGTCATTGGTTTCAGTTCATATTAAGGCTCTCTCCCACAGGCGCGTTATTGTCAGTCGATAATATCGGTTGCGTTATTGCGATAATGCGTCCCGATTCTTGCCACAGACTTATACTACAAATACGAGATACACAAACAAAAGAGTAAATAAAAGAAAATCACCCGTTAGTTACGTTTTTATACTTACATCAAAAATATACTCACATTAAAATCAGGAAGTAAACTTTAAATAATCTCTTGTCACTTTTAAATGTCTTTGAGCAGTATTGTTACAGTACAAGCACAGTGCACTAAACCTCTGGAACTATAATGAATCTGTTTTCAACTCACTCGTATCAATTGGTTGGCGTTTATTGTTTCTTTCCTTAAGGAATAATAGATAAGACTTTTCCACACAACTTTCGGGTATTCAGGAGAATTAATAAATCTTTATGACGCGAGTATCACGAATCAAGTTGTGATAAGTAAATGATCATCCAAAAATCCAAAATCTTTTATGTGGAAAATTACACTTGTTTACAAATAGATATTCCTGAAACGTGTATGAGGTTCAGAGGCAATGTGTATACATATAAAGTAAACACTTCTATTTATAATTTTCCTACTAGGTTCAACTATTCACAAAGGCAGCATCCCATCTCAGACGCCATCTTACACATGTCGCTGCATACTGCACAAATCCTACTACAGCAGGTCGAAGATCATCCAGTGCATAATTATCACAATATGTATTCCACACACTCCATTGTCACGGTGTTTCTTCCACGGACAAACTGACAAGGAAGCACTTTAACCGTATCAATACCGTAAGTCGACCATACCACTGTGTTTACGTATCTACGTAACTGTCTTACGGCCATATTAACAATAGTTGGTACAGCCCACTGGCCGCCACTTACAGAACGCGTTGAAAAGTCTCATGGTAACTACACAAGTACACATGCAAGAATACTGGGTGTATCTTAGACACGTGTTTACAACGACTGCATTGATACAACACTGTTCTATTTTCCACTTGTGAGATTTTCTTCACTGGTAGTCGATCTTCTTTCCCTGCACTGCACGCTAGCAAGCACGTGTTTACGAATCTGGGTCAATTAACACAATAATAATATGCAGATCGTTGTGATAGCATAAAATTCAGCCCTCTTTAATATGAGTTCCGATGATTGAATACGTATGTCCAATTAGTATGGCTCAATTAACTTTTATTATACAGCAATGTGAGGACACTTGTTAATGCATGATTGAGAGCCCGATCTATCACGTGTTAAATTATTGTTTATCATAATAAATTTTTAAAAGTAGCCGTTATGGTGCGGGTGATTACATACCCGATATATAAGCACCGACAATCGTTCAATCTTTCTTTTCGAAGTAAAATATCGTGAGAAAAGCTGGATATTGCCAACACGCAGCAAGCGAGCGACTGTGCCCCGTAGAAGTCTCCTGACATCCATGAGTGACCATATTCGAAAAGAAAGATTACCTTGAATATTTTATGTTAAATCGAAATGACTCGCGAACGGTGGAAGGACTGGCGGCCTTTGCCCAGGAGTGGGACAGCGCAGGCTAACAAAAAAAAAAGGAAATTGGAGAAAAACATTATTCATTACCACTTTCGACTCCACCTTATTTTCAAAGAACTCATACGCCATGCCGCCATACATATTAGAAGTGAACAATATAGGTAATAGGTTTAAAACCATGTTATAAAACAATGTAAAACGAAGTAAAATTGTGTTTTTAGTGGGTCCTGTCGCTATAAGTAGTTTCCAACCTTTTATTTGTGAATATAAGCGTGACCAAAAAAAATGCTTTGATTTTAAAACCAACGCATATACTAATAAATCTTTTTAAAAGATACATCAGATTTTATTTTCACAGTTTATAATGTTGTATTCGCTAAGAAAAACCTACATTTAAAATGAGCCCTCCGCAAAAGCTCCCATCTTCCACGCGACACAAAGACACCGCTCGTCGCGCGACGAGCGGTGCCTTTGTGTCGCGTCGCGTGTCGCGCTGGTCTGCACGAGCCTTTAGTTCCTAATCGTGTCCATATGACCGGTGGCAGGAAAGTACTTTGTCGGTGGGCGGAATATAGCAGTATAATATAAATGATTGTATTTATGTAAATAGGTTTGTACAATCACTTTTACAAGTTAATCATATTTTAAAAAAAACCAGATGAGGTCGACGTTTCCTATCTGACTACTCTGACAAGAGAGGCTATACTGGCTAGATTTTTGAGACGGGGCAGGGAAAACGGACTTTTGAGACTGTCCTTAACTTTTTGAAACATTTTGATCTGTATTCACAGATTTTGAAAAAAAGTACTACAGTCAGCAAGAAAATGGCCAGTTTTCACAAAAACTCTTTTTGATGCCAATCGATCCTGTTTCTTATAAGGAACAAAAAACTATATCGGACTAAAAAGTCAGAAATCACGAAAAAAAAATCCCATACATTTCGAAGGGAATGAGACTCCAAGCAACTTACTTTTAATGATGGACAGATTAGCCGAAAATAAATAAAAAAATAAAATTCGAACGAATACGTGTTATAATTTTAAGTTTGTTGCTTCTGAGTTTCGACATTCTGAAAAAAAAATAACGTACCTTAAATAATTACTTAAGATTTTAAGAACTCTCAGACTTGCATGGGAAACGTTAAAAAATACTGTCCGCTACAATAGTCAGAAATCGCGAAAACTTTTTCAAAAGCAACAAACTATCTAAGTAAATTAAGTTCTCAAAGTAAATAAAATCATATTTTCTCCGAAATGTATGGGTAAAGCTTTTATACGATTTCTGACTTTTCTAGTACTCAAATCTCAGTTGGTCCAGTAGAGTTTTTTGATCATTATAAGAAATAGGATCGATTGGCATCAAAAACAGTTTTTGTGAAAACTGCCCATTTTCTTGCTGTCAGTATATATTTTTTCCAAAATCTGTGACTGCAACATTTCTCATAAAGTTAAGGACAGTCTCCTAAGACCGTTTTCTTGTAGCGACAACGGTGAAGGTACCTGTTCTTACTGCACCATCTCAAAAATACAAAAGTAAATCGTTCAAGTAACAGCATAACCTTTGACAAAGAGTTACGTTCGAAAGGACTTTTTTCTCACTTCGTGGTTCTTTGTCAAGTAACTTGTTGACACCAAGTTATTTCTATACATCAACTCGCAAGTTTATATGCAATTAATAAGATATTTTTTATGATTTTTTTACTTTTTTTATGGTTCCATAATCACAAGAATAAGATCGATAACAAAAGCAACTAATGCCTTGAGCTATGCACAAAAACTCAAATGGAAATGGGCAGGTCACGTAGCCAGACTTACAAACCACAGATGGACCGTAAAAGTAACCCAATGGAGAGGCCCACAAGGCAAAAGAGGCAGAGGGAGACCGCTGACACGATGGGAGGATGAGATTAAAAGAACAGCTGGCCCAAACTGGAGACAAATTGCACAGGACAGACATAAATGGGCATCTTTGGAGGAGGCCTTCACCCTACCAGGGGGTTCTTGCATCCTTCGCGAGCATTACCGCTTCGCAGAAGGAGGTGACGGCCTGCCATTTCCTCTCGCTCCGGACCATGGCCTGAACCAGGGCCGGACGCGAGAGATCACCGCCGCCGATCGCCTCCACGAGGACACGGCGTTGCTCCGCCCAAGCCGGGCAGACCTCCACCGTATGCTCCACCGTGTCCTCAGGCCGATCTACACAATGGTGACACCCGGGTGTTTCCTCCCGCCTTATCCTGAACAGGTACCTCCCGAAGCACCCGTGTCCGGTGAGGACCTGCGTCAGGCGGAAGGTGAGGACGCCGTGGCGTCTCTCAAGCCACTCCTCAAAGAGGGGTCTTATCGCCGCAATTGTGGCGTGCCCAGCACGGGGTTGCGACAATCGCACTCTCCATGACGCCATGAGATCCCGCCGGAGCTCTGTCCGCTGTGCCGCGATTTCTTGCGGCATCGGAGTTAAGCCCCGGCGTTTCGCCTCCTCGCGCCACTCCCAGATGTGCGCGAGGACCTTTGCCTCCAGATCCCATGGCGGTAATCCGGCAAGGAGGCTCGCCGCCTCGCAGGAGACCGTGCGATATCCTCGGGCCAGCCGGATGGCCATGACCCTCTGGGACGCGTTCAACCGGCGGGCTGGCCGCAGCCTCAATGAACGCGCCCACACCGGTGCCCCGTAAAGGGCCATGGACCGCACGATCCCCGCATAGAGCCTCCGGCAGGAGGCGTTTGGACCTCCCAGATTGGGCAGGAGCCGCTTCAAGGCAGCCCCGGCCCGGTCCAGTCTGGGAGCCAAACGTCGGAAATGTTCGACGAAATTCCACCGGCTGTCGAGGACGAGTCCCAGATACTTCATCGTCGACTCGACACCGATGTGAACCCCTCCCGCCATTACCTGGGAACCCGACGGTGGCGCATTCCGAGGACCATGAAAACCCATGGCCTCAGACTTGTGCAGGGCCACCTCGAGTCCCAGCTGCCGGATCCTATTTACGATTGTCGCAACCCCGCGTGTCGCTAAGTCGGCCGCCGCCTGGTACGACCCCCCCTGCGCCAGGACCAGCGTGTCGTCAGCGTAGCAAACGACGCTGACGCCGCTAGGGAGGTCGGCGCGCAGCACCCAGTCGTATCCGATGTCCCACAGATGCGGCCCCAGGACCGAACCCTGTGGGACACCGCACGACATCTCTTGCCGGTGCCGGCCGAGAGGCAAATTTCGCGCCCTCACGCCCCCAACCGCCGCAGGAGGAGACGCCCGGGGCGGGAATCGCGAGCCGATTTCCGGCCACCGTAGGCGCGGGCTTGCGGACGGTGAGCAATGGGTAGCTCGCCGTCCGATAAGGACCAAGCCCGGGTCGACGGCGCGTTGTGTTCCACGCGCGCCTCAAAGAGATGTCAGCAGAATTGACGGGGTCCGTTAGGGCCAATGCCCGCCGGGGGTTCGAAGAAAACCGATAGGGAAATCGTGGCCCCCGGCAACAGGGCAACCGAAGGAACACGGGTGGGTTTTAGTCAGTAAGAGTCTGACACGCCCTCCCGCTCCACCCAGAGCGGGAGAAGTTATTTGATAATTTCCCACCCAAAAAAAAAAAAAAAAAAAAAAAAAAAGGGGGTTCTTGCATAAATTAGAATAATAGATATTATAATAGAAATTAATAAAACTAACAATTAATCTAAGGTAACTAACCAAACAATTTACTTACTAGACATAAGAAAATCCTGTAAAATGCAAGGAATAAAAGGCTTTTTTATTTATAATCAACGAGGAACCCTTATAATTTCGCCATGTCTGTCCGCGGCTTAGCTCAGAGACTCTTAGTACTAGACAGCTGTAATTTAGCGTAGGTATACATATTAATCACGCCTACAAAATGGTACACGAAAATGATGAAACATTTTTTTTACGGTTACCTCCCCTACTCGTAAAGAAAAACATCATCCCCAGTTTTTTTTTCTCATGTATCTCATGGTGTGGGGTGTCGTTGGAAAGGTCGTTCAAAAATGCTGTGAGCTAAGTACAAATTTTTGTTAGAGTCAAGTGTCCCTTGCCAGCTAAATGGTTAGTTTTGTTTATGTGAAAAAAATCACAGCAGTAGTAAATATAACATATAACGATATTAAAAGGAAAACTATCACAGCTAAGTAAGCTCTACAAGTTAACGAGTAATACATTTGCAGTTGCAAAAACATGTTCTCCCATACATTCTGTACGGGAGAAAATGTTTTTCAACTACAACGTTAAGTTTGTTCTTGGAATAAATTCATCCCAACTACGGAAGGGTCATTGTGCGTGGTCCGACACGCACTTGACCGATTTTTTTATTGTTATTCTCAGACATACATTTTTTGTTGTTACAATTTTACTCGCCAAACTTTCCATTTTGATGGCGAGAAGCGCTTTTAGGTGGGTACATACAAATAATCTAGTAAAAACTAATCTTAAAACTACCAATTTCACTCAAGTAGGTATTAGACACACCAGCACGGAATATGGCGGACGAGCCGCGGACACCGGACACTGACCGATTCTAAGTACGTATCCAAGTCAGATACCAAGTACCTAGCGACCCTATGTTTATTTACGTAAGTAAGTATTTTATTTTCCTACATCCACGCGCACGGAGTCGCGGGCATAGCTAGTTGTTATATTACACCTAGTTTAGCACAGCGATGCTAGTACTCTTGGTAGTACATAGTTATCATCAAAATACAAAGTCTTTTCATTGTTGCGCATCCTAGGAAAAACATTAAATAACAGTAAAAAACATAATTGGTTTTTGAAAAAACAAAAAAAAAAACAAAGTTTAAAATGTCAAGATTATCGTTACTCCCTACAACACAGACACCTCGCATGGGATACAGCATTGTCTACAGGGAAATGTACCTATATAAACGAAATTTAGTAAGCAGTAGATAATCTTGACATTTTAAACTTTGTCTTTTTGTGTTTTTTCAAAAACCAATTTTATGTTTTATTTTATTGGATTCTGTAGAATGGTAGTAGACCATGGTCTGAATAAAATTTGTTCTAGCAAAACTGTGATTCAAATTTCACGGTGTATACTTACACTGATTTCATACAACGAAAGAATGAAAGTGGATATGCCCCAAATCCCGGGATTAATTTTAAAGAGCAGAAAAATCCCGTGATCTATTAAATAAAAAGTTATTTACTTTACACAATTTAAATCACTGCACGCGCGACGTTGCCAAATTTACATCAACGACATCTGATGTCCGAAGTTGCAAAATTCCAATGCGCACACGTGTGCATTGTGAATTTAATACTAATAAAGATTGTATGTTAATAATCTTTGTTTTATTTGTCTTATCTATCTCTGAAGTTTTTATTATTATTTATTTGTAATATTGTTGGTCACACGGGATTGTATATTAGAAATCCCGGGAAGATCCATATTAATATCAACATTTCGATGCAAGTACAGACGCCAGCACATCAAGCTACCCGAAACTGTCAAATTTTCCCAATCAACTATGAACCTTAATCTTCAGCGATAAAGTTGAAAATCTATTAAATAAATTTGACAGATTGTAGTAGCTTGTTGGCTGGCGTCTGTACATAAATAACTCTACCTAATTCCGACCTCTGAACTAATCACTTATAAATAAATACATCCGAATTTTGCAAGTCGCTTTTCCGTTATCTATGGTACACACGGCTACACATCAAGCTATACACTCCCAGTATAAGCTGACCTCGCATTATACGGCAATCCTATACAATGCGAGATCAGCTTAAACTGGAAATTATAGATTGATGTGTAGCCGTGTGTACTAGCGATCCGCTCCTGCTTCGCAATATTTTTACGACTTGATGGTGCATGAAAACCGCATCAAAATCTGTTGCGTAGTTTAGAAGACCCAAGCATGTATAGTTATAGAAAAAAAAACAACCGACTTCCAAAAAAAAACACTACAAAGTGAAAAATAACTTTAATTTCGGAAGTCGGTGTCTTGGGTTTTGTGTTTTCGTTTTTTGCCACCGACTTCCGAAATTAAAGTTATTTTTCACTTTGTAGTGTTTTTTTTTGGAAGTCGGTTGTTTTTTTTTGTAAAAAGTTTTTATTTTTCACTTTTTAGTTGTGGTACCTACCCCACACACATTCAAATACCACTACCTGCTACCAGTGACAGGAACTTATCATATCATCTACATACTAAGTGGGAAAAAAATACGTATTTTGTAGCTAACTCAAAAACTACCCAAGCAAAGTTAATAAAATTTATATGGGACCAATTTGGGAGCATACCCTTTCAAACAAAAAAAGAATTTTCAAAATCGGTCCACAAATGACGGAGAAATCGGAGGACATACATAAAAAAAAAAAAAAAAAAAAAAAAAAACAAACATACGCGTCGAACATATAACCTCCTCCTTTTTGGAAGTCGGTTAAAAAAGGAATATCGTATACCTAAAGCCGAATTTACATTCCGAAACTTGTTGTAGTGTAAATATTAATCTATTTACACTTGAAATTATCAATGGATAACTAAGTTTGTGAAACTAGTTTCGTAATGTACTATTTGCGGAAGTCAACAATGTCCAGTTGATGCCAGATGAAGTGCTCAAGCTAATTAAACATTTTTATTTATTTATTTAAACTTAAACACACTATTTTTACAGGATGACCCCAATACAATAATGGTTTGCCAACACACCAAATAAATTAAAAAGCAACTTACAATATACTTAAAATCTAAACATAATTAAAAAATACAAGCAACACTAAACTCTATTAAAAACACAATTACTATAATCTATAAAATCTTAACCTAAAACACAAAATCAGACCTAACACAGAATATTAATATTTAAATGTACCTAACTAACAAAATTCAACAACACCCTTGCGAATTCACTCAGATTGCACGAAAATATGTCCATTCTCTCATGCACTTCGTTGAGTACACATATTGTGCGGGTGAGGGGTGTTTTTGACAGCAGGTTGGTTCTGGCAGCAGGCACGGCCAGCAGTGGCGGTCGCCGCCGCCTCCACACATACCGGTCTGGCACGCACAGCTTCAGGTGACGCAACACACCCGGGTTATGAGCTACTCCACGCAGGAGCTTTAGCGCATACGCCGCAAGTGCAAATTCCCGGCGCACTCTGAGTTCGTTGTACCCCACCATACCCAGTACAAACAGTGTCGGATACATTAGCGGGTAAAATGGGTAAACCCCATAAAGTTTAAAATACAAGTGTCTTGTAAATTTATTCTGTATTCGTTCCACCATGACATTGTATTTCGTTTCATGAGGAGCCCAAATCACCGCACTGTGTTCCAAGTGACTTCTTACCAAAGCGTCATACAGCACCCTAAGCGTGGTAATGTTTGTGAATCCCTGCGACTGTCTCAGCACGAAACCCAGGTTTCTATACGCCTTCTTGCAAATCTTAACTATATGATCCCGAAAAGTTAGATCCGGGGTAAACAGTACTCCTAGATCTCGTACCTGAGACACTCGCTGCATCGGCGCTTCCTCTACCTTGTATTCGTAGGCTAAGGCAGTCTTCGCGCGCGTAAATGTCATCACTAAGCATTTCGCTGTGTTGAAATAGAGTTTATTTTTACGGCTCCACTCTACCACTCTATCTATGTCTTCCTGCAATCTCTCACAGTCCGACTCACCCTTGACCTCGAGTAGCAATTTGAGGTCATCTGCAAACAATAAACATAAACTATGTTTGACTACGTCTGGTAAGTCATTTATCATTAAAATAAATTCGAGAGGACCCAAATTGCTGCCCTGGCTCACGCCCGACCTGGTGTAGTATGGCTCGGATTCGAACCCGTTGTAGTCAACGTACTGCTGTCGGTCTTTCAAGTAGCTGGCGAAGAACTGTAGTATGTGCTGAGTGCAGCCAATTTTTGCCAGCTTCATTAGCAGTACATCATTGTCGACGGTATCAAACGCCTTTTTAAAATCAAAATATGCCGCGTCTACCTGCACACCAGCATCGACGGCCGGCACCACCCTCGCCATGAAATTAAGCAGATTTGTGGCAGTGCTGCGCGCCGGCCGGAACCCGTGCTGCGCGTCCGATAGCTGAGCGCTCACTTGTGCCTGCACGCTGCGTTGGATGGCAGACTCAAACACTTTTGCCGGTGTCGACAACACTGCCACCGGTCTGTAGCCACCGACATCCGGACCTGACTTACCCTTAGGAACCGGAATCACTCGCGTGATTTTCCACCTAGCCGGAAACGTTGCTTGTTTTAAACAAGTATTAAAGATATGATGCAGGGGCTCAGCCAGCACCCTGCCACAGTCTCGGAACAGAAAAGCTGGAATGCCATCGGGGCCAGATGAGCGCTTTGGCTTGAGCTTTCTGAGCGCTTCCCTTACGTCTTGAAGACTGAGGGTCTCGATATGCACTCGCGCACTGTTCGCTTCCGCCTCCGCCCCCGCCGCCCGCGCCTCCAGCCGCGGCCGCTCTTTATTATACACCGACTCAAAAAATGATGCAAACTGTCGAGCACACTCCTCATCCGAAAGATGTTGACCATCCTTTATAATAATTTGCCTGTTTAACCTACTTCGTTTGGACCTAATATACTGCCAGAATGATTTTGGATCTTTAGAAAATTGATTTTGTATTTTAAACTTGTGTTCTTTGTGTGCAATTTCTATTGATTTTTTAATACGAGCTCTGTACTTCGAAAATTCAGAGTAATCGCTATCCAGCTTTGTTTTTTTGAAAGTTTTATGAAATCTAGCTTTATTCTTTATATCTCTTATAATATCTGCGGTGTACCATTCGGGATAAACGTATCGAGAATTTCCACGTTTAAGCTTTTTCCGGGGTACACATCTATCTAAAATATCAGTCAGTTTATCATAAAAAATATTCAACATATCCTTCAAATCATGCATGTCGTAAATCATACTCCACTCAGTGGAAGTCAGCATAGAGTATAACAACTCGTAGTCAGCTCGATAAAAGTTCCACTGCGGTCTAACACTACGCGCTGCGGGACTGCCGCCGGCAGAGGGCGCGGGCGGTGCGGACGCGGCGGGTGCGGGGAGCGCGCGCGCACAGTGCACGCTGACCACGAGCGGCGGGTGATGCGCGTCGACGGGCACGAGCGCGTCGTCGGCCGCCACTACCAACACCTCCCCGCTAAAACCTGTGCTCAGAACCAAATCCAACTGACGACCTAGATAGTTTGGTACTGTGTTACTTTGAGTGAATTCGCAATAGGCCACAAAACATTCGTAATAATTTTTAACATTTACAGGACACGAATACAAATTAAAATCACCCATCACAATTATTTTTCCATATTTATCAGATAATTTCTCTATTAACCTAAATAAAGTCATTTTCTCATCTGCCACCGCTAGGTCAAAATTACTCTGCCCAGTCTAACTCAGGATGTGAACGAACAATGAGATGAACTAGTACATAACACATGGGTGCAATTTCAGTGTCATCAATTTACGTCATAACTTCCTGTCCTAACCGCACCAGGTTATGTTTCAGCATAAAATTAAATGTCCAATTAAGACCCCAATCTATCTGTAATGACAATTAACAGACCTATCGTATTGGCTGTTAACAATGTTACTGTTATATATCATATCTGTGTGTCGTATGTTTGCAAACCACTAATTTGCGTTTTCATCAACGGTTGATCAAGTTTCAATAAATCTGTAAATACTTCAATTAGAGACAAATAATCATGTAAATCTATATTTACGAATATATCTTCTATACTAATAATAAATAAAATAAAATTCATTTAATTCAGATAACAATAGATCCATACATTTTACCAAAATTAAAAATTAAAATAAACATAATAAATACAATTCAATTTAATTCAAATAACTCTCATAATAAAGGATCTCCATAACGGAGACGAGATCCTATCTGCTACAGTTTTCAGAATACAGTTGCAGCTGCCACGCATTCTGCAGATCAGGGATGCAGTTTTCTTGCGGATGACGGCATGAAAGCCATCAGTGCGATACTGAACTAACATCCCCGATGCACTACAGAAGCGAGGCAGCCCCAACGTCATCCTGAAGATGTTATTATACTGGACGCGCAGGGCATCCAGCGATCTTTTGGTGTGGCTGACCCACAGATTTCCCGAATAAAAGCTTTGACAATACGTCTTAATTAACGTAATCTTGACCTGTTTAGAGCAACGAGAGATTATGCGGGCCACATGTTACCTCTGACCGCTAAAGCACTGCGCTCCCTCTCAATATCTTAATCGTCTTCAAGACCTTCGGTAATTAAATGCCCCAGGTATTTAAATTTTGTGATACGATTTACGCATAAGCCATTCAAAGTGATATTATGTAAATACCCGGGGCATCCACCGGCGGCCCTAAAGACCATATATTCTGTTTTCTGGCTATTGAATACAAGGCCATGCGCACCAGCATAGGCCTCACACACTCTTAATAACTCTCCGAGACCTTTCACCGTCGGGCTCAGCAGCACCATGTCGTCCGCGTAGCTAATGTTGTTGACGCAGACTCCATCTATCGAGCAACCGACACGCTTACTACTGAGCTCGACGATGAGGTCATTTATATAAAGGTTGAAAAGCTTGGGTGACGTCAAAGTCAAAGTCAAAGTCAAAGTCAAATCATTTATTTCAAATAGGCCCATGTATGGCACTTTTGAACGTCGAAATTTACAAAATATTAAAAATGATTCTAGTCGCCCCTTCCAAAAGGTAGTTTTCGTATGGAGAAGAATGGGCAAGAAACTCCACCGTTACTCTTTTAAAATGTTTTACAATAGTTTGTATAGGTACGTACATTAGTTAAATAATTATATGTGAAGACGATGCACCTAGAATAAAATTACTATACCACAATAGGTAAAAAGAATTAAAAATGAAGCAACGACAGATAATTTAATATGTGATAGATACATGGTGCTCACATATTTACAAACATTGTAAAAGTAGACGATTTTCCTAAAATTTTGTAATTAATAAGTCAGTGTGTGAGAAAGTAATCACAGAATGTTAAATCAATGTCATAAAACACAAAATAATCAATTTTACAATTAAATTAGCAACCAGTTTGATTTTGTCTTGATTCTAAATTGTCCTATGGAGCAGGACCAGCATGTTTCCAAGCACTCTTATCCTGGATATAATCCTCTAATTTGTAATATGCTTGTTTACAAAGTGCACTTTTGATATGAGTTTTAAATTTTCTTTCATTTAATTGCAATATGTCACAAGGTATTTTGTTGTAACATTTAACACAGTACCCCATAAAAGATGTATGTACTTTAGATAATCTGTAAAATGGTTGATCTAGTTTATCTTTATTTCTAGTATTAAAATTATGTCTATCACTTATTTTATTAAAGAGATGTGGATTTTTCCTCCTGTCAAACCTCCCTGCCTCACCCCGCTTTCGAGCGTATATGCCTCAGAGATTATATTATTCCACCTCACTTTGTTTGGTGAGAATACCAATATTTTAGCATATTCAACACACCCACCGGTACACCCGCGTTCCCCAACTTTCTCCAGAGCACATCGTATGACACAAGATCAAAGGCTTTGGAGAGGTCAAGGAAACACGCATGTACCGGTGTCCTGCGGTCCATATAGTATTGGACCGTATGCTTGAGACCTACGATAGCAGCTTCCGTGTATAGCCCGGACCTAAACCCAAACTGCGCGTCATGTAATTTAATGTATCCATCTAGGCAGGAATCCAGCATACCGTCCAGCACTTTAGCAATTATCGTTGCCAGAGATATGGGCCGGTAATTCCCCCACTCCGAGATATCCCCAGTCCTGTTCTTCACAATAGGCACTACAACTGTTTTCATTAAGTCATGTGGTAAGTAAGAGTGACTCATGCACATCGTGAAAAACATGGCCATCGGTAGGTGAACCCCCGCATGCCGCAGATGCTCCACACTAAGCCCACCGTGACCGGGAGATTTACCGCCTGCCATTCTCTTTAAAACGCATCTTACTTGACTAGCCGTAAAATGTACAGACGACTCCTCCTCCCTCTCATATCCGGGCTCAGACCCAATAAATGACACTGAAGGGCCCAGCGCGGAGCGCACCTTAAAATATTTCCTGAACATATTCGCAATATGGACTGGTTCGCTTTTTCCATTCACACTCACCGGGAGGCCAGGCTTAACTTCATGCTTTCCAGTAGCTTTCCAGAAATTAAAGAAGTCCTTTGCCGATTTATGTTTAGCCAGGATGTCCATCTTTAGTTGCTCTTGATTATTTTGGCACCACTTCAAGTGACTTTTGAATACTTTACGCGACTTAAGCATTTCGTCATAAATAATGCCTGAAGTGGGCCGGTTACATGCTATCCACGTTTCAAACCAAAGCCTGGCCACTCTATGAGCTTCACGGACCTGTTTGTTCCAGCCACATAAGTGCCTATTTTTACTTAATTTTGAGTCACGCTTCCCGCTAGATTCAACAGCGGTATTACTCAGGGTTTCCACAATATTGTTATACAACCTATCCAATATAATTTTTTGGCCATCCAAGCTGCATGACCCACGACTGCATTCCGTAAAATCGGTGGGAAAATCAATAGCTCTAAAAGCGTTACTACATAGATCATGGTAAGTTTTTATCTGTGTTCCATCTCTCCCACCCCATACAACCGAGTCACGCTGCACATCGCTCGTCACCAACCTAGGCCTTACCACAGTTATGTCACAACTAACAAGTAAAGGTAAATGATCCGACAAGTAAACATCTTCTACGAGCGTTCCACGACCACAGTTTTCCAGGACAATAATGATACGACACAGTGGTCCAGCCATCGCCTGCAACCATGAGCCTCACTAACAAACGTGTAAGTTTTAGTCTGTGTGCCTAACTTTTTCAAGTCGACACAGATCCAGGACTGATCCGAACAAAAGCTTATCATTTCATTACAAAACAATTCGTGAGGGTGAGCATTAAAATCACCTAATAAAGCTGAAGAGTTTGTTTTTTGTTTTAATCATTTGCAAAATTTCTTCGTGCATCTGGTAGCCCAATTCTTGAGGAAGGTTATAGGTTACTTAACATCACACTACGACGCTTAGGAGACAAGCAAAAAGAAAAAGTGAGAAAGAACGCTCAGCGAAAACGTGTAATAGCGCGGCGGGCGATGCGATGCGACGTGGCGCGGTTGGTCGGGGGCGAGGGAGTTTTGTAAAGATGTGGCTGTTTTTTATTTAAATTGTGTATCTTACGACTTCCACGCAAACGAAGTCGCGGGCAGAACCTACAATACAAATACATACGCGTATACGTAATATTGAGTTTAGATAAACCTCTACAATCGTACCTATATTATTAAATTAGGGCTGTGCAATCTCGGTTGACATTTGGCACGTTCAAAGAGTTTCGTAATTATTGGAGGCTTAGTTCTTAGTGAGCTAACTGAGAGCGCTGGGTGCGGTGGTTGACTCATCTAGGACTGTATTGTTTACTTCACCATTGGCTACGATAGTTCTGATATTTTATGGGTGAATAATAATGATTGTTTTGATTGTTTTGCAAGGAACTTCCATGTTTTATTTATTTTGTGTTTGATGTGTAACATCTCTCTCCCTTTGCTACAATCAAAATCTAAATCTAAATAAAAGTGGTGACACTCCGGGAGTGCCGACAGAAGTGAACACTTGAACAAGATCGCCTTGGTGGAAGAAAAATACTTGTATAGAACATTGGTCCGTAACCTTATCTAAATAAAGAGCACAATCGCGTTTACAAAAAATAATACTTCCGAAACCTATAAATTAAAAATACTTGCATAGAACATTGATCCGTAAAGTTATATAAAATAAAGAGCACAATTTACAAAAATGAGATGTCGTCATGGTGTCGCGAAATCAATGGTTTAGTCCCATATCAAAATGCACAACGCGCCTTAAGAAGTTTTCACTTCACAAATCTAAATAATCAAATCTGTGGCAGTGAATTCGTGAAAAGGGACGGAAGTGTGTAACAGGAAGCCGGGAAAGCGCGCGCTATTTGATTTGACCAATGACCGCGCGCGGTTCTAGAGTTCGCCGTCAGAAACGACCTTGACGAGGCCGCCCCTTTAATGTTATCTATTACCTTAATGTTGCTTAATACCAAGATGAGATGTTAGATGTTAGCCATCATATGCTACTACTGGAAGGCTCGCTCGTTTTTTATTAGGAGAAATTAGAGTAGGGGAAGACCAAAGAAGCGATGGATGGACTGCGTGAGAGATGATGTGGCTAGAAAGGGGGGACTACCGAGCTGACGACTGATAGAGAAGTACGGAGGAGGGACATGTTGCGCCGACCACTCATTAGTTGGGGTAAGGGCGGCAGAATGATGATGATAATAATGGTAATATACAAACTCGAAACTTGAAAACTCCACGGTTAAGTAGGTATTCACTTTTGCGAAACATAACAACTTTTTAACCGACTTCCATACTTCTGTGGCGGCATCTACATCGCCACATGCGAACCACACATCAAAGATCTGATGTCACACAAAAATGGTGACGTCATACAGATCCTGCATCGCGCAATTAGAGATTATCGCATGATCGACAACAATACGAGATCCCGACTTCAACCGTTGGACAGTTGCCCGTTGGACACGACACCCATCTGGTCGGAGGATCCTCCCTTTTCTACAGTGGATGAGTGAACTTTACAAACTGTTCCTCATACCTCTAAACTTCTGTCGACACCTCACGACTGTCACATGCACGTAGGTATCTAGGTATATGTTTGTACGACTTCCAGAGACCAAACCATTTACTCCGTCTTCTAAAACAAAGTCCACCCATCCATGCAGTAACCGCGGTAAGCCCAGCTCGTTGTTATGTCTGAATACGTTACAGTTTGTGCTGAGAAGCCGTTTATAGCTCTGTGAAGCCGTACCGGCGACAATGGTGCAGTTGTTTAAACAGCTGCCTGCGTCGCCTGCATTCGAGTAAATTCTAAAAATAAAATTCCGCATGTTTATTGATATTGTTAAACCTATTTGATTTGTGGTAAAAGGCTATCCACGAGTGAAGAGAGTTACTGTGTAGCCTTCTGAGTGGCTAATTTTCTGACTGACACAATGTTTCTGAATAATAATAATTACAAAAAAACACAATCGAATTAAAAAATAAGCGGCCAAGTGCGAGTCGGACTCGCCCATGAAGGGTTCCGTAGCAGCAAGTAACATTGAATGAAAGGTAAATTGTGGTTTACGATTTATGACGTATTAAAAAAAAACAACTTGCTAGATCTCGTTCAAACCAATTTTTGGTGGAAGTTTACATGGTAATGTACAGTAAGCGCTCAAAAGTGCATAAGCACGCTAAGAGTCGTATTGCTGTGAACACGCGGTGTAGTCCGTACATTTGTGTGTGTAAACAGTCAGACGTCTGTGGTGTGAGTGCCGTATACACACTACAGAGTCACGGTTCGCGGGCGCCGCACTTATATTTCCATCACTTTTGTTAGCACGCATCATATGCGTGACCTTGGCCAGTGTATTGCATTGCTAAAATTCGAAAGTAAATTATATGTGCAGATAGCAGAAGGCGTTAAGCGTTGGTCTTAGATTCAAGATGGCTAAGGTTCGAATCTCGTAAATCACATCGCTGTTTTTGCAAATATTATTATTTTTGTTTGCAATAATAATATTTTTTAATATATCTGACTATTTATTAATGTAATAACAACATTAATAAATAGGCAGATATATTTAAAAATATTTAGAAAGGGTTTAGAATAAAAAATGCGTGATATGTTATAATAAAAAAATAAATAATATTTATTCGTTATAGGTATTTATTTTACTTAACAAACTGCTACAATTATTTATCATTACTTCACCTGAATAGTATGTGAAATAGATGTCTAGAAACTTAGAAGCAATTTGTATTATTTTGACATATTAAAATTTTGAAATGTTTTAAATTTTAAATGGATTTTTTTCACTATAAATATAAAGCTTTGATCATGGTCGAAGTAATTAAGCAATAAATAAGAATATTACTACTTAAAATGTAAAAAATCTACTGACAAAATTGTTGATTTTAAGGTTCAGTTTGTTCATATTATTTAAAATTTTATTTGGCTTTAGTAAATATTGGTTGGTATTGAGGTTATAGCTTAAGTATTCATTTTCTTTACGAAAAGAAGATTGAAACTAAACCTCAAATTTTAATTCTAAAATAATAATATTACTAAAATAATATTAAACAATTTCGGTATATTTGCAAGAAATACGACAAACACCCTATTGAAACGTGCTTAAAAAATTCGTTACCATAAATTCATGCAATAACGAATCTGTTGTTTATTAATTTGGTACGGTCAATATTTTAAGGTCAAAAACGGTTTTCTAGCTGGTCTTCAGTGATGCAAGCCTTCAGAGTGCACGGCGAACGGTTCATAATGACGTGTTTTTAATAATTCAGCAAAATATCTCGTTGGTATGAAACCATTTGTTTCATTCACCATTTGACGTCGCTGCTACTCGATAATAAGCCCCTTCCTCATATCTCTTAACCCTCACAGTATTTCTCTAGAACAAAGAAAAACATTGTTTTTATTACACATAATACCTAATTATTTATTATTCACTAATCGAATTAAACCTCATAATGAATTTAAAACTTTAAAGGCATCTTCTGTCTCAACAATACCTCTGTTCTATCAACAATACCCTTGATTAAGATTTATGTTTAGTAAAATATGAAATATATAAATGATAACACTCACACTTAGTCCGGTTTCATTAGATATTCACTTCACTTTTACGCAGCGCAATTATATTCTCTGATCTGATCTGATCTCTTCAATATATTTTATGCCTGCTTTTTGATAATAATAACCACAACACTGCGCTAAATACTCGTCACCAATATTATCCACGAACCAACAAAGTTCTATTAATTGAATACTCGTAACAAACTGCATCTACCCCACAGATATCGAAATAATTTACTTAGTTTTTTGTGGTCTACCTGCTAAACTTTAATATTTATGTGAACAAGACGAATGAAACTAAAAACGAATGATGATTATCGAACTAGTCATTGGTTGCAGACAAAGTGAGTGTGTGTGTGTAATGTGCGTGTCTACAGTATTGTAACAACTTATAGAAGAAGGTCGTAAGTCAAACCGAAGCGTCAGTCTATTGCTTTGTGAGATTGCTTATGGACTTTTGGTCGGTACTGTACATCATATATTTTTTTAGTTTTATCATTCTCTTATTTTAGAAGTTACAGGGGGGGGGGGGACACATTTTACCACTTTGGAAGTGTGTCTCGCGCAAACTATTCAGTTTAGTAAAAAATTATATTAGAAACCTCAATATCTTTTTAAAGATGAAAAAAATTTGTTTTAGTTTCAGTTCTAAGTATGGGGAACCCCAAAATTATTTGGTTTTTTTCTATTTTTGCGTGAAAATCTTAATGCGGTTCACAGAATACATCTACTTACCAAGTTTCAACAGCATAGCTCTTATAGTTTCGGAAAAAGTGGCTGTGACATACAGACGGCCAGACAGACAGACATGACGAATCTATAAGGGTTCCGTTTTTTGCCATTTGGCAACGGAACCCTAAAAAAAAAACAACAGCGTAGTGAAAAATAATTTTTGATTCGGATGTTACGTCAAGTCACATTTTTCACTTTTTAGTCGTAGTACACACGGCTACACATCAAGCTATACATTTCCAGTTTATGCTGATCTCGCATTGTGTAGGATTTCGGTACAATACGAGGTCAGCTTATACTGGAAATGTACCTGTAGCTTGATGTGTAGCCGTGTGTACCTACCCCACATCAATTCATGTACCTAACACTGCTTACTATGGAAGATCAGATAACAACGTCATCAACATACGAACAAATCAACAACAGACGAACTGGATATAAAACCTATCTATTATTGGAGCTAACTCGAAAACTACACAAGCAAAGTTGATGAAGTTTCGCGATTTCAGGCTTGGTCCCATAGCAAAAGTGGTTCATAATGATGAGTACAATGGCCGACTCCTTTTCAGGTTTTCAGTTATTTCAATGACTATATAATATACCTTGTATGTTAAATATTGCTAGAAATAATTGAAAAATATTGAATGTGCATCTTTATTTACCGTAGAACAATAATAATTTATACTAATGGATCCACACAGGCTATCCATCAGGGCTGCCATTGCTGTGCATTACAATAACATTACCTTTTATTTTTTCATTACAATTACCGGTACCGTAGTGTTTAGCATCCGCTGTCTTAAAAATGGATGATGGATTTTTAAGACAGCGACAGGATGGATGGATGAAGATGGGATAGGAGACCTTTTTTAAACGACTTCAAAAAAGGAGGTTCTCAGTTCGTCGAAATCTTTTAAGCTATTGCATAGCTTTTATCGCGGGCTTTGAGCGCGGCGACCGGATCAAGAAATTCCGTAACGAAAATAAAACCTAACACCCCCCACTCCGCCTACCATGTAATACCCATGACAACGTGATGTTGTCATGGAAACGTAATTTTTGTTTTATGTCATCATCCATCATCATCCCAAGTGTAGCGTTGACAAATAGGAAGTATGGAGGTTACAAATGCTATGCAATACCTTTACCGCGGCAGTCCCCGAGAGCCACGCGTTTTTTTTTTTGTTTTTATGTATGTTCCCCGATTACTCGAAGACGGCTGGACCGATTTGAAAAATGTTTTTTTTTTTATTTATATGGCGATACTTTCTAGTTGGTCCCATTATCATTTGGTCACGATCTGATGATGAGATCTTGGAAAAATCGAGGAAACTCTTCAAATATTATAGGCACACCTATAGCGATTTGGGTATTTTTTATCGTAACTCGTGCATTTGCTCCCGAAAAGCACCATTTGGTATCTGATGGTCACTAGAACTACTCAATAATATGTATTTCACGGGTCGCGATTCGATTACTTTAATATGGTTGGTAAGCAATTGATGCTCGTCACAATTTATATGGTGCTATGAGCTGATGGTAAGGTACCTAGAGAACTCCTCAACAATTAAAGTCCCTGTATCGGGAAAAGCAATATTTTGTAAAAGATGATGAGCAGTTGACATTAGGCTATTGTAACTTAGATAAATTACAAACCAACCCACAAACAAGTGAAAAAATTAAACTTTTTACAAAAAATACAACCGAAAGTGAAAAATAATTTTAATTTCGGAAGTCATGTTTAACTATCCAAAGTAAGTGTCTTTACCACGGAGTATAGAAAACTCTGTGGTCTTTACTAAGCAGATTAAGTTATATTAAAATTATTTATTAGCTAGGCTACATTCAAATCCCCTAGCTGCCGCAGGAGACGCCCTAGCCGATTCCCGGCCACCGCAGGCGCGGGCTTGCGGACGGTGAGCAATGGGTAGCACGCCGTCCGATAAGGACCAGGCCCGGGTCGACGGCGAGTTGTGTTCCACGCGCGCCTCAAAGAGATGTCAGCGCAACTGACGGGGTCCGCTAAGGCCGATGCCTGCCGGGGTCGCGGGAAAGTCTGTGAAGGGATACCGTGGCCCCTGGCAACTGAAGGAACACGGGTGGGTTTTAGTCAGTAAGAGTCACACGCCCTACCGCTCCGCCCAGAACGGGAGAAGTTATTTGAAAATTTCCGACCTAAAAAAAACCAGCCAAGTGCGTGTCGGACCACGCACAATGAAGGGTTCCGTAGTTGGGATGAATTTATCCCAAAAACAAACTTAACTTTGTAGTTGATAAACATGTTGGGAGAACATGTTTATCAACTACAAAGTTAAGTAATGTATGGGAAAACGTGTTTTTGCAACGTTAAGTTGGTCGATTATTACTCGTTAACTTGTAAAGCCTACTTAGCTGTGATAGTTTTTCTTTTAATTTCGTTATATAAACTACTACTGTGATTTTTTTCACACATCCAAAACCAACCATCTAGTTGGCAGGGGGGGGGAAACTTGACTCTAACAAAAGTTAGCACTTTAAAGCTTAATATTTCGCAAACGGATCCCTGAATCCAAAAATGGTTTACCCAAACTCACAATGTTTTTAAAGGACCTTTCCAATGAAACCCCACATCATGGGATAAAAAAAAACTTCACCACTTTACGGGTATGGAAGGTACCCACCATAGATATAAGAAAGAAGGAGATATGCCCGGTGGTTGAAAATGTATCGAAACCTAATGTCTCCACTTTGTCCCCACTACCTCGCCACTAGTCGCCACAACTACACATGCATATCAGTAAACTAAATAGAAACGAGGCTGCGCTCACTCTTGCAATTCATAAATCAGAACTTACTACACAATCAATTATGAACCTTATCCCATTAAACACAGCGTGCATTTACCATGCACCGTACAACTCACTCACACGAAAACAACATTTCTATCGTTGTGCTGTACAGAAACAATTTATTTTACATATACGCTAGTGATTGACTAAATCGGAAAGGTATCGATTCTTCCATTTAATATTATCGACGGTGAAGTATCAATATCTAATAACTAACATTTTGGCGGTTTTCACTTACTAATGTTTACTTCAAATGGTCAAAAACTATAGAAATTAAACGTTTTTTTCTCCTCCTGTAAAACCATGTTTTTGTAGTTATTAGATATTGATACTTCACCGTCGTTATACTTTAAAAAATTTGGTATCCTGAAAATAAAATAAATAAAAAGTCCAGAAAATATTATAATAAAAATAAATAATAAGCAAAAAATTCAAACAATAAAAATCCAGTTACGTTGGTTTAACCTGTCATAGTTTATTTGAAACAGTAGACATTGTTAAACCCTGCTATGATGTTTACTCACTGACCTGTAAAGTGGAGGTATTTGTGCAGCACTTGACGCTTTGATATTACTGGAGTGGCATTTTTTGTCAAATAGTGTAATCTTAAATTAATATATTTTTCCATGACTGCTTTAATTTGAAATATCATGTGATTATTCATCGGAGACTGCTTAAATTGGTGAAACTTAATATTTTCAAAGAGATCTAATCCTATGAAGTGAGGCAAAGCCTTTGCCATGAGTTCCTGTTTGACATTTTTTGTTTTAACTGTTAATTTATTAGTGGTGAGACAAGCTATTTTTATGATTATTTCCATTATCTTACAAATCATGACGACATCAGGAGATGGGTACATAAGCCCACCTTTGTCCTTATACTTTATAAAATTATGTGTTTCTTCATATTTGTAATTATCTGAACCATGCCGATTACTATGACGCATTCGAAGCTTTTGAAGACTTTAATGGAAGTAAAATACCAAAACCATAAAAAGTAAGGAAATAGCACGAGTATAAGGCATAATAGACCAGCGATAATTCAAACCCAAAACACTCCACCTAAAATTTTATTAACTTTACGACCGTTGGTTACGCATTTCTCTACCACGCTGTAAAATAATCAAAATAAGTAAAACACATTATTTCACATCGATCTTCCACCCGGGTAAAAGAGTTGACTAATTAAAGAATAAAGTATAATAGCAATAAATGCATTCGCCAAACGACATTGTTGTCGATAGCCTACGTTAGTGGATCTGCACAACCACATCACTAGCTCGTCGCCAGACACAGCGGCCGTACTGCGCGATGCATCCGCAGTCCACAGTATCGTTTTGTGATTTTTACATTGCTTGTTGAGTCACTGAGTGACATATTTAGGTAGTGGTTAACGAGCTATGTATGTAGTGCAAAAATAGTACAGTCGCTGTGAAATTTGGAAACAAAAATAACGTAGTAAAAGCAAGAAATATTTTACGATTTGTTGTTTTTCATTATTTTAAAGACAAATATAGTAAAATACTTGTAATTACATATGGTAAGTGATTCCATGATTCACAAAGGTTTTGTTTTGACTTCGGTTTTTACAAGAAACCACTGAACAACACGGCATTCTTATAAATTATCCCGATCACGGCCGAAAGCACACTAGTTCGCGAAGACGGCCATTTTCGTATGCAATGAGCACTTTGATCATTACGCGCGGACACAGACACGCCCCCATGCCACTTCTCCTGTTTTTTATATTTCTATGGTACCCACCCTAAAAAAAAGTTTTTCGTAATTTTGTTTTACCACTTTGTCGGCGTAATTAATATGTATACCTATGCCAAATTACAGCTTTCTAGTACTAAGGGTCTCGGAGCTAGACCGTGGACAGACAGATAGATAGACAGACAGACAGACAGACGGACATGACGAAACTATAAGGGTTCCTTGTTTACTACGGAACCCTAAAAAAAGGCTACATTAAAATGTTAATAAAGAATGAACCAACTGTGATGGGACAAAAGGAAAAAAGTAACCAATATCACTTGCAACAAAGCAAAACTTACGGTTTTCAGGAACTGGAAGTTAATACATTAGCCTGTAGCGCCATCTTCCGTCGATTTTCCGAATGCTATACACTTCGATTATGCAATAATACATCGCGTTTTTATCTACATTCTACAACACAAGACTATAATAGTGAGATTTATTCCGTAAATAAAATTGTCAGTCTCTCATGAATGTGATGTAGAACTTGGGGCAGTTCCCGCATTTTTTTGAATCTTTATGAATCGTCTCAGTATGAATCGTATCAACCATAGATACCTACATAGGTACCTATGGTTGATACCTTAGTTGATACATTGAAATAGAAATAACATGGAGGCGCCGCGATATTCTATACATTACAAATTGAGTGAAATACGAACTAGAATGAGAAATATCGTGTTGTTTCACTCTTTCTAATGTGGTGATCGTATTTGATAAAAGAGACAACAATATTTCAGTTGTTCCTCATAATGGCAACATTTTGTTGAGACGTAGTGACAGTTGTAGGTAAGTGCCATAACCGCCATATTATGTGACAAGTTTCGTGGTAGTTCTGCTGTCAAGTGGTTGTTTACTTTTTGCATTATTGAGATTTGTGAGAAAATTACGAAGAGTTTCCCTTTAAAACTACATGTATACGTTGGAAAACACCAATTCAACATGCCTGTGTGTTGTATTGTGAAGTGTGGTGCAAGAAAGAAGGAAAATCAACCTCAATTGTCTTTGCACAGGTTAGTAGCCGGTTTTCATGCAATAGTACATAAAGTAATAAACTTTCGATGGAAAAATTGCTAAGCGATCATTAAATACGCCTTAAATTTTCATATTTAGGTTTATTTCCGTCCAACAGACCTTTTTATTATTTCATTCGTTTGTTTACAATGATATGTCATGGTGGAATAGTGTTGTACCGTTGCCGTATTAGTTTCTGATACTAGTTCCTTCGCTGTGCTGAAATGATATTGCTAGGTCCGTCCTGTGGTTTATAGCAAATTGTAGTACCCTTTAGTAATAACACCGAGAGACCGTTCCACAGAGCTATTTCCAGTCCATTACTTGATATGTCTATGGGTTGATATGATTCATGACAACCTTTTGACATTAGCTTTTGACAAGCGATTGTCGCCGAGATAAGATTTTGAACGTTCTTAGCTATGGTATTAGAAAGTCCGCGCTATCACTGAAGTCCGGCGGAAAATAGTAAAACGATTTTTTTTAATGCAATGACATACACACTAGAGTGTGTTTCATTAAATAGTTCCTATGCCGTAATGTTGGCTGCACTGTTGTAGGACGAACACGAGTACGCTACGGCGCCACGTACCTAATTGGTCCGTTGTTAAAGTTTAACAGTGGAGCCACCATTAAGGCAAAGGAACTGTTTGATGAAACGCATTCTAGCGCCACCGCGTCTATCGGACTTGAGTGGTGGCGGCATAGATGTATTATTTAAATATATCTATGGGTGGCGCGGACTCTAAACCTTTATATTTAGAGCTAAATATGTCAGGGGACAGCACTACTAAGGAACTACAACTCACTTAATTAAAATATGCACTTAGTAGCTTGGTTGCATTTACACCTTCTTTAAACGAATATTGGGTAACATGACAGCTTTTATAACATCATAGCGATTGACTTTTTAAACGAATTTAAAAAGGGAGATTTTGTTTTACACCCGTCTTGCTAACAACAGCATCAGATTGCTTGAAAAGTGAGCTTGTTTCGAACTTTTTTGTTGCAGTCGGGTTTTTATTCACGGATCATTTTCATTTATTGCATGTTTAGGTTATTAAATCGTCTCATACAGACTTACGCAACCCAATAGAAGGACTATTTAGGTATACAGGTACCTACAGATTTTTGAGATGGGGTTGGAAAAAGTTTTTTGCGATTTCTGTCTTTTTTAGTACTCAAACCTCAGTTGGTCCGATAGAGTTTTTTGTTCCTTATAAGAAACAGGATCGATTGGCATCAAAAACAGTTTTTGTGAAAACTGCCCAGTTTCTTGCTGACTGTATTTTTTTTTCAAAATCTATGAATTCAGATCAACATGTCTCAAAAAGTTAAGGACAGCCTAAGATCGTTTTCCTGTAGCTACAACGGTTAGCGCCCCATCTTAAAAATCCACTCTGTATAAGTACGATAATAATTAGGCACACTCAGATAAACGAGGAAGTCGTGTGGGAAGTTTGCATAAGATACACAGTTCGCGGTCCTCGGGTCGTGGGTTCAAAGCTGGTGCTTGTCTGATACGCATCGATACTTCCGGTGAAAGAAACCAGAAACTTCAAGTCTAATAAATAAACAACTTGCCTTGTTTAATGCGAACTGGGAATCGTTAAGCATTGCCCTGATTTTCCACTCAAGAGACCGCACCATGCTTTTTCATAAATCTAAAGTTATCTTCAAACTACGCTGAGAATCAGCACCTTTTGAACGTCAAAATCACATAAGACAAGTAGGTACTCCAAAATGCCCGGCCTTCACTACTTCCTAGTGCTTTACCTGGGAAGTGGCGCAACTCATTAGTTATCATAATAGGAGAATTCTTTCAAGATTTGCTATCCATTCTGTTTGTTTTCACACACATCTGTATCACGGAGTAAAGTGACGTCAAACGAGGAATTTAATATCCTACAGGCTACAGCTATTGAATTCCTTCATTTCATTAAGGCATCTGTGTCCCGATGGCAGCCTAGCTCAGTGGAGAGGCTGTGGCCTAAAGCTCTGGCCACACTTAACCGAATCGTGCGGGATGCAGGACGAAATTCACTCGCGCCAATTGTGTCAACTCAATTGTTTGGAGGTGTTCAAACTGAAAGAATAGTGGCGTGACTTCCTAATTATTAAAATATTCGAATCGACGCGCAGTCGCGTCCCGTTTCCCGCGCGGGATTCACTTCAGTTTGGCCAGAGCTTAACAGTTTCCTAAGGATCTAGGCCGAAGTATGCTTTCCAGTTCTTTTTACAAGTCTTTATTCTACTTGAGTGAGAGTTTGTTTAGGTCAAACCTTAATTTAACTTTCAACCTATGTTGTAAGTCAAAGTGTGTGTGTGTCGAAATACAGACATAACGTAACGCTTGTACTCCCAGCAGTGATAGGCGTAAGTGTATTGTACAAACATCTTTCGCCAGTTATGTTTTTAAGTCCCATGTATTGGAAGCAAGCATATCAGTCCGGCACAAATCGAGACTTTGGGCTATTACACAAGATATATTTTATTATATTCTGCCCGCGAGGGCAGAATATAATAAAACATCACATATCGCAGACCGGAGAGAGTGCGAACTCTCTCCGGTCTCTTGGATGCTTAACCTGACTGTGATGTGTTCTCGGACGAATGGAAGACAGCCGTGTCGGTATGTCTGGAGTAAAATGAGGTAACAAGGTAAGTGTATGAATTTTGTAAAATACAATAGACGTGGATATATTTAGTAACTTGTTTCGCTTAGCTATTTCTAAAGAGCCATAAAAAACTCTTGCAAGCGCTGAGTGCAGATCTGCACTCAGCGCTCGGTGTGGCAACACGCTGTGTTCGGGTTCGCAACAAGTCCTTCGTCATCCCGAGGATGCCTCGTTGAGAGGTGAAACACGTGTCGATTTCTTTCAGGAGTTTTTTATGGCTCTTTAGAAATAGCTAAGCGGAACAAGTTACTAAATATATCCACGTCTATTGTATTTTATAATGGATTTCCGCAAGGTCACGCCTGAATCAATTAATTATGAATTTTGTGTTTAATTTTATCTTTAGCTAATGTAAATGGCTGATGGCTGTTCTTCGTAAAACAAAAAAAAATGATTTACACGATAGGTAAAATAAAGCAAATCATATCCATCTACTACTTCATGTTCGTTCGTTTCCAGTACAGCTCACCCCGGAAGAGAAGCGTGAGAATACTAACATACGTACGTAATCACTGCACGCTTACGATCCCCTAGCATTAACTTATATAATTGAACCAAACTGGATCTGATGGAGTGGTAGGGATGATCCAGACTCATACCTACCCTACGTCCTAACCGAAAGCGAATGTCGCGCGAATACGCGATTATGCGATCTTTTACCTGAATAATGACGTACAACGTATCACGTATCAAATTTTGCACAAGAATTCCTTTTATAACGAAAGTGAGCACTAAGGAAGAATTTTTTTAAATACATCCCATTAAGCGTCCCTCACTGGAATAGACGAGTCCTCAAGTGGACACCGCAAATCGGCAAGCATGACGCAGGACCCCCCAGATAGATGGAGCGACGGCAGTAAGAAGCTAGCTGGGTAGGAAATTTAACTTGAAGGTGCAGCAAAGTTTGGTTTTAATAAATGATGTGTCCTATTACAATGGCACTTGCAAGGAGCTTTAAAAAATACATGAGAGACGATAGTAGCCAAGCACCGTCTGTCAGTCTCACTACCAACTTTATTGACAAGGTAGCTTACCTTTTTCACGTTTAACTATACATGATTCTGAACACCCCTGCGTCGAAATTTTTCGTAGGTTATAAAAAAAAATCTGCTGTTCCATAGAAAAGTGCAATACCTACGCGGTCAAAATGTATGGAACAGTTTTTCAAGTGAAAACTGCTTTAGGCACGTTGGGCATTTTTGAGATGGGACTAAACCATTGATTTCGCGACACTGTTACCGAGTTTACCAATACCGTGGAGTAAAAGACATCAACGCGTGGATTACCGCGATGCCGATTTTTTTTCAAGTATTCACTTCTGTCGGCACTCCCGGAGTGCTAATGCCTTATTTTAAAAATAAATGACGAAAAATTTCAACGTACTGAATCCATGGTAACAGTTTTCGCGTCGATGTCCCCCCTGTATTGCTTTGAATGCTTTGTATGTGGGATTCCGTAAACCTTCGAAGCATCCTAACGGCTGGACAGATTTGAATGCATGAGGTGTCTATGGACTGGTCTAGGTCGCGCGATGGTTAGGTAAAGACTGGGTTGTTTTTATAAAATCAAGATGGCGGATTTTAGACGTCATTATGAAATGTTTTTTTTTGAGCCGTGATCATGTGGGGTTTCAAAATAAAGGGTTCAAGGATACAATTCTAAGAACATAACAATAACGAAAAAACCACTGTTAAAACAAGCTCACTTTTCAAGGAATCTGGTGGCAGTTATTTTCACTCAAAATCAGATTAGATGCCACCAACAAGGCAGCTTACCTTTCAACCAATTTACCTGTTTTTATTAGTAATCGTAAAGCGCGTGCCTATACGAGGAAATAAATAAAGTAATTGTAAATAAGTCATTGGTTTAGTTCAAAATTGTTCCTATATCTACTAAACTATATACACATTTAGTAATAGAATCCGAATAAAAAATATGATTGCACTGCAAGTAATAATAAAGAAACCATAAAACTTCGATAGAATCGCGAAAATGCAATTTATACTTAGCTTAACTGTCAGTTGTTTACCATTTTCCAAGTTGTTTACCAACACATGCTTATCAATTAAACAAAAGGCATTAAAAGCCGCGTCAACGTGTCTAAGGACAGAGAACAATGCAAGCTACTCTTTATCTAACATCCCAGTGACGCGACGCGACACCTCGCACGTCACGGGAGATAGCATTACAAAGATTTTTAAAAGCAACATTCAACTATAAATAAAAATGTCTGGGGAGTTGCTAGGATACCTATCTACGAGTATCCTAGCAGTGGTTGCTAAGAAACGACGTGAAGCCTCATGGAGTCATGTCTTTATCAATGTGTTGCATAACGCTCGCGGTCATTGACCGGGAGCGCAGTACCCCGCCCCTCCCCCCATCACCGCCTCAGCCCGCATGGTGTCCCCAGTCCCACCATGTCGTCACCACGCTAGGTTAAGGTCGCGTCAGATGAGCCGACTTCTCTCGGCACGCGGCAAATAGATCAAGTTCAGAAAACAGCTGACGGCTTATCATGTCATACATGAAACATCAGCTGCGCATGATTACATAATTTTGTAGGATCACTTAGGTACCTAAGTTGTGTAGGTGGATGATGGGTAAGTTAGTTTTAAGTAAGTCGGAGTGATAAATGGTTAAGAGCTGTTGGTAAGTCATAAATATTTATTAGTTTAAAAGTTTTCTAAGCTTTAAATTCAAAGTTAGTTTTAATTTAATCTCTATAGATCATAATATTTACATAACATATAAGCTAACAGACTTAAAATAATAATAACAATATATACATGTATATAAAAAAGAGGGGAAAGAATCATAGACATCCAAAAATTCGTCCACATCGCTGTCAACAAGTAAAGTGCCCAAAAGGCTGGCAGCATTGCAACGTTGTATGTCTATGCTGTTCTTGGGCCAAAAAATAGGCCAGCCCTCTGGTTACGTGAAAAGTTGACCAACTGCTTGGCGATGTCTCGAAAAACCAAGTGGGCATTCGGACCCCATGGCCCAAGTGTTTCAACCCCAAACCTCTCGAACATAATATATTACTCTTGTATTTGGACTAACTTGGTCAACAAGAACAGTTTCACACAATTCAATATAAAGGAAGGTATGCCGAAATGACCCAATTGCGAAAGTTCGCAGCAAGCGGGAGGATGTGAGTTCGAACCCCATCCGTTGCACTAATGTTGACCTCGCTCTCATCAACATACTATTTAAGTTCACAAAAATAATCAGAACTAGCTATTAATGTGCGAACCGCATTCAATTAATTATCTTGCAAATCCCACAATTAATGATTATTGAATAATGAGCGTGTTGAATTAAAATAATTTACTAAAACCAGATTGCATCAATTAGTACACTAAATACTAATGTTATTTTAATCAGCTATCAAAATACACATGCAAGTTCATAATTACGTTGATTGTTTGCAAAATAAATAAACCTACCTACTAAAAGTCCAAAAAGTTAAATAGATATAATGCTTCACAGTATACAAAATACTTCAGGTAGGTACGGCAGAAGATTTTCTTTCACCCAATACAACCGGTAATGCGAGAATCTGTCTGAAGGAGCCTTTACACATTTGCAATAACTTCCGAGTTAGGAACTAAGTAATGGTTTCTATAAATGCAACTCAACTGAAGATTGTTGTGGCTAGATTGCTGAGTGCTTAAACTACAACACAAGTTATACTACTATTTAATATTACTGAAAATGCGATATATTGTATCCTATGATACAGATTTGGTGCTTTTTTCCACTAAAGTTAAGTACCTAATGTTTTGCATTGCACAGTTTTTGCTTATCTATAACTCATGGCTCAAAACAAACAGTAACACCGTTTTTGAAACAATAAATTGTTATCTATCGATCTATATTTGTCCTGTTTAATAAAACACTGAAAGTATGAAAAAAACATTTGTAAAATTGTCGAATTGTCGCTTGTCGTTGTCTGTATCTTTATTAAATAGGCCCGAAGAAGACACAACAATCTAGATTAAAAAAGATTGCCATTTAGCAAAACATAAGACAAGACAAAAAATATTAAAAAGTTCCCACGCTTATCTGCGCGTGTTGGTCGGCACTGCATGTTTTTCAGACACTACTGACAGTACGCATCGAAACCTTATTTATCCTTTGTACTTAGTTTCAGCATCCATTTCACTTTTAGACTATAGCAGGCTATACCTACAAAAATCTTTTGGCGCGTGGTAAAAATCGGAACTAACGACGCCATCTTCGTTTTTCAATACATTTCCCAAAACAATTTCACAAATGTGTAAGAACAGCGCCCCCCTGTCAACGTCAGTCGAGGGCCAAAAGAACCTTGAAGCGGTGTAACTTGCCTGATAAATATTTCGTCACCCAACACTAGAGAGTTTGACAGTTTTAAGAACAATTATATAGTTTCATCATTACTCTAAGTTTTCATCAAACAAAAAAAAAACAAACGTCGCTTTCGCCATGACTTGTACCGAGTACGATCTTTAAATTCAAATCATCTCCACTGCTCAGCGTTCATATAAATTGGTTGATCGGTTTATTTTATAAAGGAGCGATGTATGGAGAATAAGTTGAGAGTGTATAAAATTTGCATTGTAGTGTAATACCGCGGTCATAAATACCTAACGGTACCCACACGAGCGTTCGGAGCTAATTTTCGCCCACAACTTGCTTCCGCAACTTAGATCTTTGTTTGAACACGCAGTAACTTTGATACGTATTGTGTAATATTTCCAAGACCCAGCTGATAACTTTATGCATTTCTTATGTTAAAAGATCATCAAACTGCTTAATTTATTCATGTTTGCTTTATTTTTTCGGTAGTTACTTGCGAGTGCTATGGTTTCGTTGGTAAATACGAGGTTGTTGTGTTATTTTTATCTATAACTTACAAATAGACTATGTACACAATATTAGTAGCTAAAAGTATAATTCATCAACCTTGCTATGTTGCCTCTTAATTGCATGTCAAAATCAAAATAACAAAAACCGATATCCAAAATTTGATATATAGTAGTCGGTATACCTACCTACATTTCGGTTATAAGCATAAACAAATAGTTGAACCTTAATAGGAAAAAAATGACAAAGATATTCAAAGCAGAGGACGAAAAGCCGATGGTCAGTAATTATTTAATGATGATGTATCATCATCAGCCTACGGACAGCTCTTGACATGCTCCTCATAAACCGTTACAATTTCCGAGCACAGGGGAATATTGCCACAATCATGGCGCTCGCCCACTTACATATACATAGCCGACAATTACCATAATCCCGATAGCTAGCTGAATATCAAAACAGTTTTTAAAACGTCAACACATGATCGAAACACTGAATTATATTACTGGTAGATTTTTTGCACAAATTGACAATATTGGTCTGCTATAAACCAACCAGTTTCCGCTAGCTGCCTGAAAAGATATCTCTTCATAGCCTTTCATCACGTCGCTTACTTACAAGAGCTAAAAGAATTGCATCATACGAAAAGTGATAGTATTTTCCACACACTCACTTAACTTCAACATCTCCTGAAACCTATCGCATAAAACCCAACAGAAGAGACTGTATGGTAACATTCGCATAACAAGTGTGACGTGCTGTCGGCGCGTACGCATGCAGCAGTAATAACATAATCACAACACACCTTGTTTCGGCGGCGGCGGCGGCGCTTGCTCTTTGCTCTCGAAGAACGTAAGCGCAAAATTGTCGCCTGTCTCTATGGCGAGGGGCGGCGATGCGCGCACGCACGTCGCGGGTCGACCGCTCCACACGTCCATATTCCGAACATGTCCGGCGTGCTTCGGCAGTCGTCGGCTCGCGTCCGCCGGCCCTCGATACGACCCGCGCACTGAGCTTTCTCGAGCTTGACTGCTTGTGCCTTTGGAATAAGTGGACGCTGCCGACGGCGCCCGCGCACCGCACCGCTAAACGGAGCAGTGAGAGTTTTTTTGAATTCGATATGGTGTCTTTTTTGTATCCACAACATAAATAAGATGTACTCACACTTGCTACGGACTGTTTTGATCGCGATGGTAAAGCTTCACGCTCGCTGGCACTACTAATAGATTACGAGGAGTTAATGAGCGATTTAATTATAACCTCCGATGACTGATGGCAAGCTGCCTCTTTAAAGGATAGAAGCCTTGCACTTAAGCTTTGAAAGACATGATATTATAACTTCGTGTGGAGGTGCAGATACCGAGCCTAAGTTATTAAATTGTATACAGATTTTCTACGCATTTCATGAAAGACTCAAGTTTTCTTATCGAGACAAACACGACTTTTGCTGGCCAAAAAATTAAGCAAGATTCTATTTATCCTGATGTGATGACACCTCTTCTCTCTTCCACGGTCTTAAAACTCATGTCTAGTTCTCACTATCTTTGACGGAGGAGTTATGCATATACATCAGGTCTGCCGCCCTCTGACAATCTTCTACTAAATAGAAATCAATTAAGCTCAAGAGCTCATTCTAAAACGAAGGAAAGATTTTTGGAAATTCATCCCCTAAATGGGGATATAATAATCTAGGGGATAATCTAGGGGACGAAAGTTTGAAAGGAAGTTCGTCAAACAGTAGTGTTAGTAAAGAAAACTTGAAAGTAATGACTAACATTAGTTTTAATTTTTCTTTCCTTTCATTCAAAAAATTATATCAATTAGTCTTTTCATATTCATTAGTACTTTCACCCCATGAAAGATTGTCAATGAGTTCAAACCCAGCCTGTCTATGGCTATAACCATGTCCTAGGCGTCACTATGTCTATGGCTTGCACTTGACCGATTTCCAAAAACCGTGACTGTCACTTACTAAACATGAGTCTCCGATATATTCAACTGTTTAACTTTTTGTGCCATGAATCTAGTTTGAATGATTTAATTCGGGTTCCGACGGACGTAGCTCGAATGGCATACATAATATGTTCACCTATAATAAGACCTGGACAAAGACTACTATTGGAATAGACAAAAATTACAAAAAAAAAGAGTAGTGTATATTAAAATGGGCTTGTGGCTAAGTATTAACAGCCGTACGGGTCAATTTTATGGATCTTTGACAGTCGTAACCGGTCGTCAGAAGCCTGAAAGTCTGACAACCAGTTAAGACTGGTTGTCAGACATTCAGGCTTCTACCCTGTAACTGGATTGTGAAGAACAGATAGGCAGTCGCTCTATGTAAAATACTGGTATTCAGCTACACCCGGTTAGACTGGAAGCCGACCCCAACATAGTTGGGAGAAGGCTAGGCAGATTGATTGATGGTAGAGTAAATCTGATTGACTAAAAGACTATCATGATATTTTCTATAATCACCGTCCTTTGACCAGTCATACCCACCCTTTATACCAATCAGCACATACAGCAAACGTCTTCGATCCTCGAATTCTCTGGCGACACATAATTTCAAATTCAATTTCAAAATATTGGATTTCACATAAACCTACATGCACTTATGAAACGTCAGAAGCTAGGTGCACGGTTCCAATTGGTCGTTTCCTATGGAGAAGAACCGGCAAGAAACTTCACGGTTACTCTTTTATAAATAATTGGCTTTTACAAAGACGAACAATTTGAAGACGTTCTTATGTGGTTCCTAGTTCACGATCAGCACTCTATGCTGTTTGAGACAGTCGTTAAGACTTTCCTCGACAAGTTGGGTTGACGACATCAAACAAGTTATCCCGGATACGAAAAGGACAAATCTGACTGGGTGGTAGACATTCAAAGGACGAGGAATAATAATACACAGATATGGATAAAGATTGCTGAAAATTTTGCTCAATTCAGCTCAATATTCTGGCAACATTTCCTAATTCCTCGACGACTTGCTGAAGACAGACCATTAATGATGTTCCTTTTGGTAGGTATTATAAGAAAAATACACATAGTATTTGCATAAACTTACGCCTTCTTCCCATGACCCCCATGCAGAAACCACAGAACGCCACCTGCTGCGATCCTTACATACTCCTTTTGCTTCGTTTAAGTTCATGCATCAGTACCCTAATACATGATCAAACACAATCCGAATCGTTTTGTAACAGATTGCTAACCATTGCATCAAAAGTTCGAAAAATTATCTGTTCAACAACGTAAATAAAGCAATGAATTTTGTTGAACTGTCAAAATGAAACAGATTAGTCTTAGTCGTTTACGAAAATGTGTTACGTAATTAGATATCTGGTCATACACGCATACGTTCCTGAACTTTCTGAAGAACATCACCAATAAGGGCCACTATATGTCCTTCTAAGGCGTCGTCCCGGCGAAGATGAAAAATATTGATATCTAAATGAAATTCACTATTAGTGGACAACAAGAAACCATTGCTCTTATCTATAATATCAACCATTGTTTATACGAAATCGAACGGGGAAATTTTTCGTTGCCCCGCACTATGGTTTCACTTGTATCGTGCTTGCATTTACTAATGAAATCAAATGTCAGTAAAGGCTGAGTAAACGTTTCGAACGTCAAAATTACTTATGACAGTCCCCCAAAACGCCACCCTTTTCTTTTGGGTGGGAAATTATCAAATAACTTCTCCCGCTCTGAGCGGAGCGGAAGGGCGTGTCAGACTCTTACTGACTAAAACCCACCCGTGTTCCTTCAGTTGCCATGTTGCCAGGGGCCACGGTATCCCTAACGCCCACCCTTTACCACTTCCTAGAGCTTTAGCTGGGAAGAAGAAGTGGCACAACAAACTCCCTAGCAGCACTGACAGCTGTCTGTTCAGTTAGAAAATCTTGATTCTATACAATAGTACCTTTGCAAAATTATTTACATTACGCAACACAAAACATTAAATTTAAGTAGGTATTTGCTATATGTCAGCTAGCACACGCCAAACAGACACAAATGGAAACCGATGTTAGAAGCTATTTAAATATCACACAACTTAACTAGGTGATGCCCTCAACTTTGCATAAACATTTCGATTTTTTACAGACTGCAAAGTTGCATCAAGGATTTTTCAAAACTTTCTGATTGGATCAAAAACTAATATTTCTATGTCTTTTTAGGTTTTACTAAGGCTCTGTGGCTTTGATTGTCAGGCTTTTAAGCTTGTAGTGGGTTGAACGATGCTAGGTGTCAAGCGGAAAATGAATAAATCAAGTATTTATATAGGTACGTCAAAACAATCGTCAAAAGGAAATCAAATTCACGTCTCCGTAGTATATTTCATAGTAAATCTAAAAACCCCTGCAGCCGTGGCTTCTCTCCACATAACATTACTCATTACACCACTATAAATAAAGTTCACACTGCGCAAGCGCATCCTCGGTAGCCATCGCGTGTTTCAAATCGTGCGTACAATAATTCAGATATAAAGCATCACTAATAAATCAAACACAAGAGGGAGACGGAGTGTCTACAGCTTTTTGCTTAGTTGATCATGAAGTCGCATCTTTCCCTCGGATTAGCTGTCATAACATCTAATAAGAGAATATTGTGGGCCCGTGAAGCGGCGCGTACGCAGCGCAAAAACCACTGGTTGGAATAGTGATGAGCAACTAGAGTATCTTTCGATACCTAGGTATAATCGATTGATGAGTTTTGTTATTCGAAGTGTCGCTGTTTTATTGTTTTTCAACTCTGCTTCTTGCGCCTCTTGATTACGACAGTGTCCACAAGCTATTTGGATTTTTAGGCCAAAGAGACAGGATTGCCATACAACGTGGCAATGCTGCCAGCCTTTTGGGCACTTTTCCCATTGACAACGATGCGGACGAATTTTTTAATGCTCAATGAGCAATAATTATTAAAGGACGCTAAGCCGTTGGTCCCGGCTTTCATTCGTGGATCTTTGACGGTTGTTACGGGCCGTCAGAAACCCGAAAATCTGACAACCAGTCTTATCAAGGGGTATCGTACTTTCCCTGTAACTGGGTGGTGGAGGTCAAATAGGCAGTCGCTCCATGAAAAATTACTGGTATTCAGATGCATCCGGTTAGATTGGAAGCCAACCCCAACATAGTTGGGAAAAGGCTACAAGATGACATTATATTATAAATATTTTAGTGATAACTTGTAATATATTTTATATAAGATGATTGGGAATTGATTTCCTGCTCTCTTAAATGCCGATCGTCCACGACATGTTCGTTCTGCCTACTTTTGCTTACCAACACTTAGTCACAATTTCAGCTATATGCAAGAATATTGATGTCTTAGCTCGAACAGTGCACTTTCGATGTCATTGTACATCGAAAGTGCACTGTCCACAATTTACATTATTTTGCTATTTACCTACACCGCAAACTTGCTGCTGATTTATACCTAAGTGATTTGGACAATGATCGAGTTTCAATCACGCTTGACTGCGGTATGTATACCTATGATTAGTGCTGTGCTGGCGTAATAAACTAATTTTGAATAGAGAACATTAAAAAAAAATCGTAATCGTCTCCAACTTGCGAATGAACGGTTGTTGTAAATAAATTGATAAACAAATTGGCTACCAAAGTAAATAGTCCGCTTATTCAAATCCTAACTGTCATTCTTTGACAGTTGTATGAAATTACTGTAACACGGCAAATTGACGTAGTGTGACAATTTTCTTAACAATTGATTTCCCCGATTGTACATAGAGTGTACCCATTTGTTTAATTCTTTGCTGCTGCCATAAAACAGTAAACAACCCGTGTATTCTGGTATTGACCACATGACTATTTCGTAAATCCCATCAAGAAGTTCCCAAGTTCTCACGGACGGATTCAAATAAAGTTGTAGTTCAAAATTCTTAACTTTAAAATTAAAGTAAAAAAAAAAATTGTTTTTTTTTTTTCTCTGTTTTAAATTCTTAATTTTAAATAACTCTTAACCAGTGACTCCGTCCGTATCAGGAGGCTGAGCTTAAATACGAATCCCCGGCTTACTCTATGGTAGAGCTTGTAACCACTAAACCAAAGATACAGTGTAAAACTGCACCTATAAAAAAAAAACAATTTCGATTATTCGAGTGACAGTATTCCAATATTTCGCAAAACACATCACTATCAGCTGAACGTTGCGACGCAGGAAGCAAACCTTTGCACGGGTCGCTGAACCAGGTATAGCTGTTAGAAATACTTCAACAAACCGATCTGCGCCCTTCTCCAACAACTTATGACCGAATGTCCCATGGCAAGAGAACTTGAGAGTGTTAGCATCTAATCAAACATGTTTGTGTGTAAAGTCGATCGTATTTCTACTAAAATAGTGGGTGGTAAAGTCCATTTTACGTTGCAGAGGGTAGATGGAAGGTTTTGCAAAGTAGTGCCATTAGCAGATAGGCCTGGCTGTCTCACAAGATTTGCTGATAACCGGGATTAACTCCTGAATTAGCACTGGATAGGTGCCTTCACCTCCGCCGGTTATCACAGGTGACGGGAAAGTATGTCGCGGCGACGAGCTTTAGAGGATAGCTCCATACGTGAAAAGAAAAAAATTGCTAATTATCTTAATGTTATTTTAAATCCGATAGTATTTTTTTTTGTTGCTTAATTCTTGACGCCTCACCTTTTGAACCGAAGTAATCGAATTTCGTCAGAACTTAAACTTTATTTTATTTTTGTTTGTCTCCCGGTCGGGTTCAAATGTCCTTTTTTTTTATTTATTTTTTTATTTCAGACCAATTTACAAGATCCATAAGTTGTGAGTAAAGGTCTTAACATAATGTTAGTAAAAACCACACTATATACAAAATTGAAATGAAATGACTGACACCTACGTGTGCAGTCGTATCCAGTGAGCCAGCATGGGGCTGTCCCACTTATCACACAATACACTCAGGATGCTGTGGGAGCTAGCACGTACTCTATCGAGAATACATAGAAGCGCACCGTTTCCGCATAATGGCATGAAAACCATCAACCCTGGCGAACATCCCGGAAGCACTACAAAAGCGTGGTAGACCCAACAGCATCCTGAATACATTGTTATACTGGACACGCAAGACGTTGTATGCCCTCAGCGTATACCTGACCCACAGACTGCTCGTGTAAAAAGACTGGCAGTATGCTCTGAAAAGGGTTATTTTGACTTGCGTCGTGCAATGTGCAAATCTGCGGATCAGCATATTACCTCGGACAGCCATCGCCATGGACTCTCTGTTTATCCTGGAGATTATCGTAGTTTTATAGATAGTCTTCTAGGTTGAATATCGCGTTACGAGTATATAGCAACCTCGTGGAGGCGTTAAAAACGCCAAGTTTCGTGCATATACAAAGTATGAAGTCACAAAAATGTGTTGGAAAGTCCGACTCTTCAATCAATCTGCCTAACCTTTTCCCAACTAAGTTGGGGCCGTCTTCCGGTCTAACCGGATGCAGCTGAATACCAGTATTTTACATGGAGCGACTGCCTATCTGACCTCCACAACCCAGTAACTGGGTAGTATGATACCTCTCGGGCTACTGGACGAGCCGTAACTTGAGAGGTTTAAGTTTTTTTACCGAAGATTTGAAAGACATTCTAACATGAAATTCCGTAATTCCGTATCGTCTCACCTTATATGAATTTGTAACATGAACATGTAAACGTATTTGGAACTAAATAAGTAAAAAAATAGACTTTAGTTCTGCTACTGTATGAGTAGTTTGGCCTGAACAACTGCCTGATATGATTATTTCAACCACGCGCTACGTCAGCCATGTGTCGGAGGCAACTCCCGGTTGGAACCTAACATCGTTTTTCCGGATCTGGCTGTTTTATGAAAAACCCTAGAGAGAGGCTACGTTTAAAAAAGAAACTGGCCATGTGCGTATTTGACCATGCACAGTAAACGATTCTTTAGTTGGGATGAATATTTACGAATACAGGGTTTTGATTTTATCGACCGCACAAATAAGTTATTTCTGCGGTTGTATTGTTGCGGTATATTTTCGGTTACAATACTCTCAAACTTAAACAGCAAAGTCACGAAACATCATAATGTAATTGTGGGATCCGGCAATACCCCACACGCTTCCTATGGTCATTAAACTCTTTTTTTCATCCTTCGTTTACATGTATGTACATGTATGTACCCCTAATTATTTTATTCGTAATTTCATTACACCTACACTTGTTTACCGGTGCACAGAATCCGCTTTCTTACCAATTTTCATCGATATAGTGCAAATAGTCTCCGAGTAAAATGTCTGTGTGACACACGGACGAACAAACAGACAGACGGACATGGCGAAATTATTAGAGTTCCGTTTTGCCATTTGACTACGGAACCCTAAAAATAAACCCTATGTTTACATATTAATTTATAACATTGTCATGTCCATCTTATGCGTTGTGTTTTGTACTGGCGTGTCCTACAGCCCAACCCAGCAGGGTAGCAGTCAACTGATCTCGTTGCTACAGATGCTCGTAGATGATTGCTCGTTTGATGGGTTACCGAATGGCTGTTAACAGGTCAATACCCTTTAATATCGCTCATTATGTATCTATAAATAAAAATGAATCCTTATTTCCCTTGGTCACGGCATCACGAGTGAATGGCTGGACCGATACCGCTAATTCTTTTTTTTTTTTGTTACTGTCAGGAGAAGGTTCTTATGAAAGAAAAGTAAAGAAAGTTGCGCGGAAAGTAGATTGCACCCATGGTCGCCAGTTTGAAATGTTTTTTGTACTTCATGCTTAATAGAGGCAGCCCCTGAAACTGTACCCTTGTAGAATCTACCTAAATATGTAACTATCTTAGTAGTGTCGACTGCCTCATTGGTCTAGTGGTCGCAAGCGCTACTGTTGGGTACGACGTCTCGGATTCATTTACCATGTCGGGGAACGTGTTATTAGATTTTTACATTAGGAATTTCTCAGTAGCAGCTTGGAATCTGGATTTGTGCCCGGTTGATGGCAATAGGCTCGCCCCTTTTACATGGGACTGAAACGTAACTGGTGAAATGTGGGTGTACCATAGGTCCAGCCACGAAGGGTAAGCCCTTCGTGGATTACAGTTGTGATGTTATGTTATCTTAGCAGTAAGGTAGAGCTCTTCGTGGCGGAACCCCCTCCCGGGGAAGTACTATGTACCACCATACCGGATGGCTGCTGCCAAGCAACGATACTGTCTTCCACTTTTACGGATATGGGTGGCAGTGGCACATCTATCTTCTTCTATTTCTTCTTCTTATATATTAAAATCAATGTTTGTTTTTTCGTATTTTGTGCGCTGTCGTTAATCCGATTGCTATAAAACTTTGTGAACTTAATGCTTGCACTTGCGCTAAGGCTTAGGAAAGTTAATTTACAGCGGCAGCAACGCGCCGGGTACCAGCTAGTACATTATAAAGAGTTTGTTATGTAGGGATTAATCTGAAATACTGAGCCGATTCCAAAAATTCTTTCACTTATGGCTAAATTAGCTACAAAATTACAGAGTGTCGTAGGATATATTTGATGTTAAACTCATAATATTACAACTTTATCTTGGGGATATCAACGCACCTGCGCTGTAAAGCCTCCGGTGTTACAATTTCCGATGATCATCAGGTTGTCGATTTAAGACTGTTAAAGAGTGTCATGCATATGACGTAGACTATACGTCGATGCAGTTGAAGGTAGAAGTTCAGGGCAACCGGCAAGTTCCATCATTATTCAAATATTAAAAAAACAACGGTCAATGTGAATAACTTGAATAATGTATACGAGAGCGACGATACTGACCATACCTACCTTAAGCGATATAACGTCTTCACTGAACGGTTCAGTAATATATTGGCATAATATCACATTAACCCTCGCCTCTTTAGGGCCGTTCCAGACGTTTGCAGCTGAAGTGTGATGCAAAAGTGGTAGTGCCACTTTTGCATCATGTTTACACATTATGGCGACCCCATTCACTTTTAAATGATAAATGATTTATTTGTGTAAGTAGGTTTGTACAAACACTTTTACACGTCAATCATATTTTAAAACTAGATGAGGTCGGCGTTTCCTATCTGACTACTCTGAGAAGAAAGGCCGAAACAAACTCAGAGGTCTCAGTCTCTTTTAAAGTCCAGACATAATCTTGGTCAGATCATGTGAAGGCCATGTGGATTGGTGTCTGAAGTGGTCTTTTGAGGAAAGCACCACACAGATTGAGAGGGCCTGTCCAGTCAGTGCACGCATTTGTCAGTTATCGTGCAGCTCAACTCAGAATTTAAGGAGCTCAACGATTCGACGAACAATACCAAAAAAGGACATTTGGGTAGGCCACTTAAATTACTCAATTAAATTAAATTTTAAATTACTTTTTTTAGTTACAATTTACTCACCTCATCAACATAACGTGACGCCTGAAATACCCAAAAGGTTAGGCAGAGGTGTACCTACCTATAATATATTTCGCCAGTTATGTATCTACCATTTGTCTGTGTGGTTAATATTGACATCAACCACTTGCTATGTCGTACGTTAACCACAAAATGTGGTCAATATGATTACGATGGTGAGATCAGTAGTTGCGCGTGCTGTGAACTTATGACTGCAATGTGGTCGGTATCGTTGAATAACTATCGTCAAATAACTTTACTTTTGTGACTGTCGTGTGGTTTGGAAAGAGTCTCTGAAAAATATATCGATAGCTTTCTGGCTTGGTGAAACAAACCCTAATCAAAACAAAGATCAGCTAACAGACTGTCAAACTCATGTCAAATGAGGTGACTGTTATTGTTTTAACCAGCATTTGCTAACCTTTCTGAAATCGGGTGTTAACTGCTTACAAATAATTAAAATTAAATTTTTTAGCTTCCCGTATTATAGATGAAGACAAGGTCATTGTTGTTACTTTTTGTCGCTAATTTAATATTCCTGGAAAACACAAGATTGCTGAATATGTAAATTACGTAGCAAGGTAGAAGTCCTGCCCTTGAATCCGGTTTTAAGGAGAGATACGACCGACAAATAATATTTTGTACCGAAAACGGATTAAGTACTTATAGTTTGACTAATCACTTGTATAGAAACGGGTTTTTGAGAAAAACTTTAACGTCAAGACTTATCATTACCGTAACCTTAGGTATTCAGTATCTTGATTACAGACCATCTCTGCTTCCAATATTATTAATTCAACCTTGATAAATAAAACTAGCTACACTGACGCGGCCGTCAGGGGTAATAAGAAGCTTTGATAGTAGCACCATTGGAACGCAGAAAAGCGAAGAAACCAGTCTATTGAAGAACTTTATTGAAAACGGCGAGTCAAAGGCACAAAGAAACTTATGAGATACAATTTTTAAGCTATTGCATAGCTTTTATCGCGGGTTTTGAGCGCGGCGACCGAATCAAGAAATTCCGTAACGAAAATAAAACCTAACACCCCCACTCCGCCAACCATGTAATGACGGATGATAACATAAAACAAAAATTAAGTTCCCATGACAACATCACGTTAGTAACGTAGTTCCCATGACAACGTGATGTCATGGGAACGTAATTTTTGTTTTACGTCATCATCCGTCATCATCCCAAGTGTAGCGTTGACAAATAGGAAGTATGGAGGTTACAAATGCTATGCAATAGCTTTACCGCGGCAGTCTCCGAGTGCCACACGTTTTTTTTTAATAATATTTTACGCGTACAAACCTTTCAGTGTTTCATCTTGAAAGTCTGCCTATTTCACCGACTGATTGTAATGTGATTGTTGTGTTGTTTCATAATTTTGATTGCTTCCTTCCTTTTTTTAATAATCTGGACTTATAGTTAACACTTTCGACTCCACCCATTTTTCATAGAGTTCATACGCCATGCCGCCATACATATTGCAAGTTGACTACAGGAGGCATTATGTTTGTGCTAAATTTAACCTTCGAGGAGTGTCACCGGCATTAGGTTTGAAATCTTATTAAAATATACAACAGATTTTATTTTCACAGTTTAAAATGCCGAATTCGCATAGAAAAACCTAAATTTAAATTGAGCCCTCTGAGAGGGATCCCGGCATCCTATATGCGACTTGAGTGAACCCTCAAATGGTGATCAATGCTCGAGCCTTCTCTGTATGAGAAGAGGCCTTTTCCCAGCAGAGGGACAATAATAGGCTGGTATTATTATTATTTTATAATGTCACAATGATTTGGTCCATTAATAACATTTTCTGAGTGTTAGTATTTTTTTATGATTTTTTTACTTGTAGTAAGAAGCCCACTGGTTTCAATCATTCATAGCATCAGATTATCAGTACCGCAGTACCAATGATAATTTTCTCGAGCAGAGCTATTAAAACGTGGAAATCCTCGTCTAGGTTGAGACCTAAGTGGGATATCCTAGATGTCTGACCGCTTTCTGACATTGGTACCCATTGTAGAGTATTATTCAGTTGCTGCTATCATTAGTCTCATTATGTGTTGATTAGTCCTGATGGGAGGTCTCACGCTATCGTCTGCTTCTTCTTATCATGTGGTTAGTGACTAACCTGATATCAGTTTTAAAGCCGCCCATGGGCCTCTGACTTGGCTTCACATGCCGTCGAGAAATATCTCTCAGGCATGCCGGTTTCCTCACGATGTTTTTCTTCACTGTTTTTGAAGCAAGTGATAATTATACAATACGCACATTAATCCGAAAAGTCAGAGGTGCGTGCCTTGGGTTCGAACTCCAGACCTATGACTTGGCAGTCCGTTATTTTTTTTTTGTTTGGGGATTTATCAAATAACTTCTCCCGCTCTGGGTGGAGCGGGAGGGCATGTCAGACTCTTACTGACTAAAACCCACCCGTGTTCCTTCGGTTGCCCTGTTGCCGGGGGCCACGATGTCCCTTTCGGCCCTTATTCGCAGCCCCGGCAGGCATTGGCCCTAGCAGACCCCGTCAATTCTGCTGACATCTCTTTGAGGCGCGCATGGAACACAACGCGCCGTCGACCCAGGCCTGGTCCTTATCGGACGGCGAGCTACCCATTTCTCACCGTCCGCGAGCCCGCGCCTACGGTGGCCGGAAATCGGCTCGCGATTCCCGCCCAGGGCGTCTCCTCCTGCGGCGGTTAGGGGCGTGAGGGCGCGAAATTTGCCTCTCCCTCACGCGTTCCGCCTCCTCCTTCGCGAGCATTACCGCTTCGCAAAAGGAGGTGACGGTCTGCCATTTCCTCTCGCTCCGTACCATGGCCTGAACCAGGGCCGGACGCGAGAGATCACCGCCGCCGATCGCCTCTACGAGGACACGGCGATGCTCCGCCCAAGCTGGGCAGACCTCCACCGTATGCTCCACCGTGTCCTCCGGGCGATCCACACAATGGTGACACCCGGGCGTTTCCTCCCGCCTTATCCTGAACAGGAACCTCCCGAAGCAGCCGTGTCCGGTGAGGACATGCGTCAGGCGGAAGGTGACGACGCCGTGGCGCCTCTCCTCAAAGATGACTTGGCAATCCTACGGTCACATCACTAGGCTATCACTGCTCACACCATCTGCTGTAACGCGAGGTGAATAGTCGACCTCGTAATAGCTTAAGGTTCAATTACACTTATAATAATAATACCAGCCTATTATTGTCCCACTGCAGGGGAAACGCCTATTCTCGTACAGAGAAGGCACGAGCATTGACCAACACGCTTTAAACAAGCGTGTTGGTCGGGTTAATAATAATCATAAATCTTTATTCGTCTCAACATCTTAACACTTTCGACGCCACCCATTTTTTATAAAGCCCATACGCCATGCCGCCATACATGTTGCAAGTTGACTCCAGGAGGTTCACCGGCATTACGTTTGCGCTAAAGTTAACCCGCGAGGAGTGTCACCGGCATTAGGTTTGAAATATTGTTAAAATATACAACTGATTTTATTTTTACAGTTTATAATTCCGAATTTGCTAAGAAAAACCTACATTTAAATTGAGCCCTCCGGGAGGGCTCCCAGCATCCCATATGCGACTAGAGTGAACCCTCCAGGAGAGCTCTCGGCACTGAACGTGTATACAGGCACTGGTTAATACAATGCACAATAGTTATTGATTCAGGCGTGACTTTGGTGCGAGCGCCGAGCTTGGTGTGGCAACACGCCATGTTCTAGATCGCGACAAGTCCATCGTCATCCTGAGGATACCTCGTTGAGAGGTGAAACACGTGTCGATTTATTTCAGGGGTATTTTATGACTACTCTTTAGAAATAGCTAAGCGGAACAGGCTACTAAATATATCCACTTCTATTGTATTTTACAATGCATGCAAAAAAAAACAGAAATGCTTTTGGGAGAAACTAGTGTTAATAACGGAAGATTGAACTAACATTTAAAAAAATTGATCGTCTATTTTGTAGGAAATCGTGATCTAAGAAGAGTTCAGAGTGTATTTTTTGGTTGTACTGTCATGAGATTGAACAACGACATTTAGCAGTTGGCAGTGTTCGTAAAGTTGGAAATTTGGATAGAGGATTGGGAAAAGCAATTAACTTTTAATATAGCTCTTTGGACTCTCTAAATATATCAACGCCATGTGGTTACCTACTACTAGCAAAGATTGGCATAGTGCAAAGTAATATGTATGTCTTAATAACTGATGCATCAGATAAATGTCAATTAGTTTTCGGATGCTTTTAACTTAGGGTTCCAAGTTGGAGTTCATAATATTGTTCAAGAACAATGGTTAAAGCTTACAACCCACCTCACAACTCTGTTCAAACAAACTCCTTTCCCTTATAGCGGACGCATGTAACCTTATCGAACTGATATTTTCATTCAAAATGTTGAGAAAGACGTCTGAGAAAAGGTGCTCGTATAAATTAACCTTCTGATGCTGATGATCGATCTTCTAATGCTTATTTATTTCTTTACTGTACCGTGTGGGTCTTTCAAGTCGGTAATATCATAGAAGAATGAAAAATAATCTTAGCCGAAAATGACGCACTGACTAAGGAGCATTCGCTTCTGTAACCGCTCAAACTGTGTGTATTTGTACGTGTAATATCGATTCAGTTGTAATGCTTGGTTGTCCGTACTCACTGTTGCAATGTTACGAAATCACAATCAAGTTGACATTGCAGTTGCGGTTATAGATGTTTTGCAACAAAATGTTTACATTGTTTTGGTAAAATTAAGTGTATATTATCTTTTGTACCTATATGGTGGATACAATGTTGTGAAACAAAGGTTGTTGACAATAAAATGGTTCCATGTCCGTGTATACATCTTGAGGGGGCTGACTGTACCTACTCGACAAGTGAAAACTAGAAAGCGTATGAAGATGTTTGCAAGTGTCATCATGACTACAGTTTGATGTTCTTTTGCTCTTATCATGAATCTTTTACATGAAAATAGGGATCTTATAATGTTTATTTGTTTAATCGGTCGAAACAAGTAGCTGACCGAAGAAAGTTATAAAATCTTATCCTGTTTACCATTTCTTTAGGTATGCACGAAACGATTGTAGAGCTATTAGTGCTCATATACATGAGCTTCACGGTGCCAACGGCAGCAGCAACTGCAGTCGTCGACATTGGTCGGCAGCAGCTGTAGACGCGTCGACGACAGCCGCCGACACGTCTTACTGCAACCGTCGCGACAATCTACCGCTCGCTCGTGTATATAAGCACTAGTTGGTTTAATTCATACTTAACTAGCGAGCCGCCCCTGCTTGACACAGTTTTTACGACTTGACAAAACATCGAGTGTTCTTTATTAAAAGTAGGTTTAATATTAATGTATTATCCATACAAACGTTCCGGAATTACTTCTCTAAATGATGGTGAACACTGCATCAAAATTCGTTGCGCGGTTTTGAAGTACAACGCGGTCACACCAGACAGCCACGAAAAGCGAGTTTAATTTAAAAAGGATGACATTAAATACGCTACGCCATCCCTAAATCCCTACTTAGGTCCCGAAAACAATGAAAATGTAAACACAGGATGAAAATAAAAATAAAACGAGTCTAAAAATAACGCGTCGAAAAAAGGTTTCCTTACCTGAGGAATTATAGCCTGCTACCGGGGAACAAGGCTCCTCCTTGAATCTGCAAATGAAAACATCGAATATAATGAAGGTTTCAAGGTGAAGGAAACGGCGAAAAACGGCGAATACATACGGCATGTTGGAACTGATCGACTGGTGGGATGACGTCGGTAAAAATATTGGTACACCGGATTATGTGTCTATGGCGACACAAGACACTTTTTCTTCTAAAAGTGAAATTAAGTTCTGCCCAAAATATTCCAGCAACAGACTATAATTTTTGTCGCGTCCATACGTGGTTATTAAACAAAACGTGCAGGTGATGTGTCCGTCGCGTCCCGATCCCCGCACAATTCGCCTTGGCTAGCAACGCACTTGTCTCGTAGAAGTAGTTTAGTTACATAAACACGGCCACTAGGTTATTGGGGAGCCTGTAGGTACTCTCAAGGACGATACCAGACTTTTTATTCGTCTTTTTTATCGGACACTAGCAGACGAGGGCCAGTCGCCGAGTTTTACCATTTGAATTGTAAAACAAATTGACAAAAATCGCTTATGCATTGTCCGCCCCGATCGACGACGGCGAGCGGGGTGCTATTATATTTACAAATTCGCCCGAAACTAGGAATAAAGAAGTGAAAATACGAAAACGACTTGATGTATGTACAATAATTATGTTGTGATACGTAGGGTTCTTCTGAACCATGATTGTCTGTCTCGAAAGAATAAGTCTAAACTGATCTAGGAACTTGTAAATGTAATAATCCGGTAAATATGTACTACCCCTAAAAGGGGCTCGTGGCTACGTTATAAAAGCCGTACGGGTCGATCGATCAGGGTTGCCGAGGTCAGTGGCCATCTATTTCATACTGAGACCCCTCTGTGCCTCGGACAGCATGTGCAGTCGTTACGGGTGGCCAACTCCAACATAGTTGGGAAAAGGCAGATGATGACTTGTTCTTCCTGAAGTTCAGGCAAGCCACCTACAGCTTTGACTGTTGCAACTAATTTGCCGTCTTTTTTAAAGGTTTTCTTAAGTACTCATATCATCACTATTTGCCAACCCTTTACCAGCTACTTATATTGAGATCGGCTTCCAGTCTAAGCGGATGCAACTGAATACTAGTATTTTACGTGGAGCGACTGCTTATCTGAACTCCGCAACCCAGTTACTGGGTAATACTGAAAACAATAGGGGTATCGGAATACCCAGTAACTGGGTTGTAGCAGTGAAGGGGCTTCTTAAGTACTACCATTGCACAAAAATAATGATTGTTTTCAGAAGTTTCACTCTTGAATCGGATGCCATTAGGTACCTAATTTCTTCGCAGTAAAGGGTAATTTACTCCAGTTACTGACCGATAGCGCTCATACGTCGAACGGACAATAAATTAATATTATTCGCACTACCTAATAAAGCTCACAGCTACACAAACTTTTTTCAACTACGTAAACGTAAATCCGTCCACCGGTTTCATCGTTTTTCAAGGGCAACATTGATTTTCCGGACATGGATGTTTCATGAACACAGTGCTGAAATTCTTTATCGTTTATAGAGCACAGTGCATAGTTACTAGCATACTATAATAATGTTTGCGGAAGCATAGTTTTCCGCTGTAATAGGTACTTGTGTAGCACAGACAAGGCTGCGGAACTCAAGGACGCGCCCAAGGCCAATGTTACAGTCGCCTAACCACGCTTACAGCTGATTGTATCGATTTTCTATCCGATTCCTCTGCGTATGTACATTCATTTTGTTGTAGAAAAACTAGTTTAAAGTATTTAAATCAATTGTTTATAAAGGTAGTTCTGACGCCATAATATAATAATATTGAAACAAATACTTACGTGTATAAGTCGTCTTCTTCACATGTAGAGGAACTTGTAGCCTCACTTAACACTGATCTGCTCATCATTGTTATTTATTCATAAACTGTCTCATTATTGGTATGCACTACTTAACTGTTTATTTTTGTCAAAACTTGTACACCGGTCTCTGAAATGGCTTTATTTAACCATTCTTGAAGTTCTCACTAGGAATGTTCATGAAACATGCTGATAAATAATGTATTAACTTGGAAACCAAACCAGTCTGTTCCCTCATTTGCGAGTATATACCTATTTTCGTTATCTTTAGGCTTTTTAGGGAGGTCTTAGTAGGCACGATGCAACCTTGCACGCGGGGAAGTCAAGTTCACATTTTCGAAAGTAATTACATTCTTTAATAAACTTTTCCACTGTTTACAATTTCTATACAAAATAAAATAATAGCTACAATTTCCTCACTGCACCATGCTCTGCCTAGTTAGCGACGATACGACGATATTCATAGGGGGAAACAAAACACACTAGAAACGATGTCAAAACGCGTGTCTCGTAGGTAGAACAACAGCTTTAGAATTTGGGAAGTCCACCAATCTCAAATTTTTATGTTTTTTGTTTGAACTACTTCAAAAAAACACTTTTCTATTGTCACACAGTCATGTTCTTTAGTTATCGGACAATACTGCGCCACGTGACAAAGTTGTGTCGATGTTCAGGGGTGTCAACCGCGCATGCCTCACTTTGACCTTGGGCATACTTCCTGGTTCACGGGCAGCCCTCTGCCGCTGTCACCTGGCTGCTAGGTCAATCTACCACACATCATTACACAACACGATGTCTTAATGATTCTTAATGCGTCCGCCCACAGGCCCACTGATTGTACGACGCTGACGTAACGCTGAAGCGGCCTTGCCAGAGGTTTCATGCTTTTCAGTTAGATATGTTTTATGAATGTTTGATATAATGTTGTGTTTATAATCATGTAATATTTTATCTTTATAGTTTTTATCAGGAATACGCCGAACACGAAGTCTGATTCTGAAACATAACACGTTCAGTGCCGGGAGCCCTCCTGGACGGCTCACTCTAGTCACATATGGGATGTCGGGAGCCCTCGGGGAGGGATCATTTTAAATGTAGGTTTTTCTTAGCGAATACAGCATTATAAACTGTGAAAATAAAATCTGTTGTATATTTTAACAAGATTTATTTGTATAGGTATGCATTGGTTGTAAAATCCAAGTTTTTTTTTTTTAACTGTACCATTATTTCAGGGGTGAAAATAGTAGATTGTTATACAAGGGTCGAAAGGAATCTATTCCCATACAAGGTATTTAGACGCCCGAGCGCAGCGAGGGCGGCTATAGTCCAAGTAAGAATTGATTCCTTTCACCCGTGTGAAACACTCTACTTTTGATTTCGAATATAAGGAAAGCAAAAAGTTGTAGTTTTTCTAAAATATGAATTGATAATATTCTAATAAGTCCGAAGGTACCATGTTATGTCTATTTTACAATTTAGTTATGTCTTTGATCATGGATCTGTGATCGTAGATATGATGGTGTAATACCCCCCTTATAGCTAAATACTAATTTAAAAAAAATGCTACAGTCTTGTCATCGTATAAACAACCAGCGTGAATTAAAAAAATACCTAAGCGGGACGAAGCGCGGCGGTGACGCGGTGTGTTCCATATTTAAAATTAAAAAGACTAATAGGTACTAGAATACTCATGTTATTATTATCAATTAATATTTTAGAAAAACTATAACTTTTAACTTTCCTTATATTCGAAATGAAAAGTAAAGTGTTTAACTCGGGTGAAAGTCATCAATTCCTTTCGACCCTTGTCTAACAATCTACTATTTCACGGTTACAAATATTCTTCTTCTAACTTCGTTTTACGGTGTTTTATAACACGGTTTCAAACCTAATGCCGTTGACCGTCCGCAAGGGTTAACTTCCAAAACTTCAAATATGTATAGCAGCATGGCGTATGAGCTCTATGAAAAGTGGGTAGAGTCGAAAGTGTTAAGACACATTCATGTTGTTCATTGTTCATGTACACTTTCATTCATATATTTGCGTGGTAGGCTCTAGTTTCAATATATCCTATCGCACTGAGCAGCAGGTAGGGTCAGGCGGGGTAAATATGAGACGAAAAACAAATCTTTTAATTTTTGACGCTATTAAAGATTATTTAGTGAGCCTCGGAACAGATTATAATATAGTTTCCATTGGTATCTTTCATATGATACCATTAAATTGAAGATAATTGGCCTAGATATATGGTTTTTTGTACAAAGTATGTGTTTCATTTTTTTCCTCAATAATGGGGTAAATATAAGACACAGAAGTCAAAAAATGAAACAGCTTTAAACTTCTATACCTTATTAGAGAATAGGATACGATTGCAGAAAGAAAATACTTATTTGTAGTGCAACAGAAAAATATATTTTAGACTAGAAAATTACTACGGTTGCTAGGACACCATAAACAGTAGACAAGATGCAGTTTATATTAAACTTATAGGTTTACAACCTCTAACACTGCCCCTTAAACTTATCTTGTAAACATACATCGGTAGCCAAACCTAACTCGTTTACAAAATACTTATGTTTCTCTACCGACAAAGGTTTAGTTAAGACATCCGCCGTCATTTTGGACGTTGGCATGTAATTTATTTTACTGCACCATTGCTGACCGCCTCCCGGACGAAATGATGACGTACGTCTATATGTTTTGACCTACCATGAAACATACTGCTTTCAGTTAATTTTAAGGCCGACTGATTATCATTGAAAATAGTTATTTCAATGTTACTACCTATACATTCGTGCAAGAAAGTTTTTATAAACAGTGCTTCTTTACAGGCATCGGAGAGCGACATGTACTCCGCCTCAGTACTCGATAACGCAACGGTACGCTGTTTCCTACTTTCCCAACACGTAATAGAATTCCCAATTTTGAAAACATATCCCGTATAAGAACGTCTATCAATTTCATTAGAAGCCCAGTCTGCATCAGCAAAACCCGTCACAGATAAGCCAGTTTTCTTATAGGTAATGCAGTAATCTACTGTACCTTTAAGATAACGCAACACGCGTTTAGCTGCTTTCCAGTGGACATCGGAAAAACAGTTATTGAATTGGCTTAATACGCTTACAGCGTGACATATATCAGGGCGCGAACAGACCGCTAAATACATAAGACAACCGATCAATTCTCGATACTCCAAACTGTCATCTTTTTCTTCAGTTTTGTTCAATTTTTGGCACTGCATTGGAGTTTCAACAGATTTGCAGTCTTGCATTTTGTATTTCTCTAATATCTTTTTAATATAGGCACTTTGATCTAGAGTAATCTTGCCATTCTCTTTCCTGATTCTTAATCCTAGAACTCTTTCTACAGGACCAAGATCTTTCATCACGAATTCTTTCATCAGCAATGATTTAGTTTTAGTTTTTTTCGCATTACAATTGCTAAAAATTATTAAATCATCAACATACAATGCAATAATCACAAACTTGTCGCCATTTCGCTTTATGTATACACATGGTTCAGAGACCAATCTCTTAAACTTGAGTTTGTTGACAAGAATATGATTTATCTTTTCATTCCATGATTTAGACGCTTGTTTTAGACCATACACAGCTTTGTGTAGTCGATACACCTTATTATTGCCTCTACCTTTTTCAAAACCTTCTGGTATTTCCATAAAAATGGTTTCTTTTAAATCACCGTTTAGAAAGGCTGTTTTTACGTCCATATGGTCAATCTCCATGTCGTACTCCACAGCCAAAGCTAATAACATTCTTATGGTTTCGTATCTCACTACAGGTGAAAAAGTTTCAAAATAATCCACTCCATACTTTTGTGTAAATCCTTTTGCCACTAGACGTGCTTTGTATTGTAATAGTTCACCGTTAAGCCCTCTTTTCCTCTTAAATATCCATTTGGTCTTTATTGGCTTTGCACCTTTCGGCAAATCGGTTAAGGTAAAGCACTTATTGTCCAAAAAGGATTGATACTCGTCTTTCATAGCAGCTCGCCACTGCCTGGCTTCAGCACTATTTAACGCTTCTTCAACTGTTCTTGGATCATCACTGCCACACGCTTCCCCCGTCAAAAAACCACACAGGAAGATGTTCTCATCAGCTTCTACGTATTCTGCTCTAGAGTCATCTGTTTCAAATGAAACATCTGGAACATAAGTAGCATCTGAGTGATTATCTGTGACCGAGCTACTGGTCGAAGCCTCGCTATCATTAGCATCATCAGAAGTCACAGAAGTTTGTTCCGACTCTGTTCTGTGCTCGGATACACAAGGAGTTTTAAGTTCTATAACCATATCTGATTCTACTTTAGTGAAGTTCAGATGCTTGAGGAATTGATTCTCAATGAACTTAACATTTCTCGCTATTGTTAGCTTATAGCTCTCAACATCCAAGAGCCTGTATCCTTTTGTGTTCTCACAATATCCCGCGAATATGTAAGGTTTAGATTTGCGATCCAGTTTATTACGATTATTTTGTACAGCATATGCTAAACAACCAAACACACGTAAGTTATCTAAGTTTACCTTATGTCCAGTGTAAATTTCTTCTGGAGTTGCACCTCTAACTGCCTTTGTAGGTGAGCGATTTTTAATGTACACCGCAGTGTTCGCAGCCTCAGCCCAGAACTGTTGATCCAAACCTGCTTCCAGAAGCATACAGCGCACCGCCTCCATAATCGTGCGGTTCGCGCGTTCGGCAACTGCATTTTGCTGTGGACAGTGAGGAACAGTAGTATGATGCCGGATTCCACACTTACTCAAATACTGCTTAAATCTCGTATTGATGTACTCGCCACCATTGTCGCTTCTCAGGATTTTAATCTTTTTATTAGTCTCGTTCTCTACAAGAGCTTTAAAAATCAAAAAACACTCAAAAACTTTGTCTTTCGATTCTATTGAATAACAAAATGTCTTCCTAGAAAAATCGTCAATAAATGTTAGCAAATATCTTGCACCGCCTATAGATTTCACTGGCATAGGGCCGCACACGTCCGTGTGAACCAGTCCTAACACCTCACTTGCACGTGAAAAAGATTTCTTAGGGAAAGGTAAATTAGTAACCTTACCTTCAATACAAGCGATACATTGCTCGTATGTGGAAACATCATAGTCGATACCAGCTGCCATACCACTCTTGAGTAGGTTCATGCTGCGACTATTCAGATGTCCAAGCCGACGATGCCATAAACCCTGAGATTGAACCTCTACCTGGGTATTCAAGGAGACGCTTACTGGCATACTGTGTTCGCGCGAAACGGAATTTAGAGACGCATCTCCGGTTTCTAATTTATAAAGACCGCATGCATCCCGTTTTGCTACAGCTACTACCTTTCCGTTTTCGTAAATATTACAAAAACTAGATATAAAATTTACTTCAAAACATTTTTGTGTCAAAATACTGACAGATAACAGATTACATGACAAGTTCGGTATAAAAACTACATTACTGACAGTTATCCATTGGTTTTGTAAAAAGAGTTTCACATTACCACGACCCGATGTAAAAAGTTTTTCACCGTTCGCAACGCTTATTTCTTTTGGCGTATCACACACAAATTCATGCAAAATGTCTCTATTATTGGTCATGTGGCAAGTTGCACCACTGTCGACGTACCACACATTTCGATCCAACTTTACCGTCAGAGCCGACAACATAGTCGTCCTACCAGGAGTTTTCTGAACCTTCTCCTCCTCTTGACAACTGGAACTAGATGGCTTATCCTTATGCGAAGCTTTCTGTTTGCAATCTCTAGCGTAATGACCAAATTTTTTGCATCGAAAGCACTTGGGACGCTTTGAGATCGAAGTCGAAGTCGCAAAGGCATTCTGTTCCGTACCTTCTGCATCACCTCGTCTCTGTGCCTCCTGGAGTAGTTTAGTTTTCACCAGTTCACTTGAGAGAGACAGGCTACTATGCTCTAACGTCATAATGAGTGGGTCAAACTGCTTGGGGAGCCCACTGAGCATTATTATAGCAACGAACTCGTCTTCCAGAGAAGCATTTATGTCTTGCAGTTGTTGGGCTGTATCTAGAATTTTTGTAAGATACGCCTCCATACTCTCAAACTGCGCTAATTTTAAGTTAAATAGCATTCTAAGGAGACCTAACCTTCTACACAGACCTTTGTCCTCGAACGAATTCTGTATATTCTTCCAGGCGTCAAACGCAGTATTGCAGTTTCTGACAACGGAGTAAATAGATGGCTGAACACTGAGGCAGATTCGTGCCAGCGCTTTTTCCTGTTTCTTCTTGTCTTCGCATTCTGGTTTGTTTTTCTTATCGACCTCGTTGACACATTCAAACAAGTCTTCATGAATAAGCAACATCTTCATTTGAAATTTCCAGGAGGTGTAATTATTTACTCCGGAGAGTTTTTCAATTGCGATGGATTGGTTACTCATTTTCGCGATTTCGTAATTATTACTTGATACTGTAATTAATTATATCATACGCGTTCTGCTTCCTCACGCTCTGCTACCATATTAGAGAATAGGATACGATTGCAGAAAGAAAATACTTATTTGTAGTGCAACAGAAAAATATATTTTAGACTAGAAAATTACTACGGTTGCTAGGACACCATAAACAGTAGACAAGATGCAGTTTATATTAAACTTATAGGTTTACAACCTCTAACATACCTTACATGTTTTTCAAATACAGGGACAATAAGAAGACAGTGGGGTTAAATATAATACGAAAACTTTTAATAAACTTAACAAAAATTTGTTAAAAAAAATTTAACTTAAAAAAATCAACATACTTTACTCTGCTTACATATAATTTAGTTTTTTGGTTTAAATCATTTGGTAATTTCAACAGCAATCAGCAATTTAATGCAGCAATTAAACTTATCTGCCTACCGATGACAGTATATAAGACGAAAAAATACAAAACCTTATACAGAATTGAGCATGAAATTTTTTTTAACTTAAAGTTTTAATGAAAAGGAGTAAATTTGAGACATTTACTCATATATCATTGACAACAAATTTTAGTAGTCAATATGATACCTATTTTTCGTAGTCAATGTCGAATTGTATCTAGTCTTTACCGGGACGGTTGTTTTTGATGTTATTTTGAATAACGTAAGTATGCACAATTGACTTTATTTCGGTCCTGGTAAGCGCCCATCCCCATTTAGCCATTATTTTAATTTTATCTGCTAGATCTGCTTCTGCTTCTTTGCTCAAAACTGTCTTCCTTCCTTGCTTATTAGTGTTTAAATTGTGAATTTTCCTCCATAACAACGATTTATCAATTTTATACTTCGTTTTAGCTTCTCTGTATGATAAATCACCCTTTCTTACTTTATCTACCGCTTCTTGCAGCTTTGAGTCACTATAACTTTTGTGTTTTGGCAAATATTTGCGAGGCATCTTGATGCACAATTAATAACAACTGTCTTATTATTACACTACACACTGTCTTATATTTTCCCAAATGCGCGTCTCATTTTTTACCCGCCAAACAACGCAAATTCCCTGCTAAATGACTGGACGTATACTAAAACTGGAACCCTCCCGCGCAAGTACGGCTCACAAGGGATGCGGGGGCGTGGGTGGGGGTCGCGCACGTTTGAATGAGAGGCTGCACACGGAAAGTTCGTAGTGCCGAATGTAAAGTATTCGCGCCAATTTTTTTGGTATTTAACAAAATGTCTTTTAAAGTGCTCAACCAAATGAATAACAGGTTTAAAAATTTGTGTCTTAACAGAGTACTTATAAAGCATGTTTTTGAATTCAATAAGGTTCTTTTTAGGTATTTTTCTACGGAATTACAATCGTGTCTTATTTTTATCCGAAATGTTGGGTGTCTTATATTTACCCCGCCTGACCCTAGTACGGTGGTAGTGCGGGCAGTGCATATCCACTATGCTACAATAGCCTGCAAAATAGAATGGAGATCATAACTAAACCAATCTTTATGGGAGTTCCAACTGGACATCCAATAAGTAGACCAGAAATTGAGTCAGATACTCACGTGCCTATCCGATGGGACTCCTCAATCGGTTCTAGTTCCGACCGAGTGTCAAGTTAGGTCATCCTCGGTAAACTTCAACTTTAACCCTACTCACATCTACCACACTATTTTAATAACTTCCTAAAATTTATTTTTTTACATTACTTATGTTCAGTTCATCACCTACACATAACTGAGTCACTTTCTATTACCGACTTCAGAAGCATTGCAATTCAATGCAAGATTGACTGTTAACCGTTTAGTCGACTAGTTTCTCAAGTAACACATTAAGGGACAAGTATCGGTTCAATGACGTTACTGTACTGACAATAATTGAATACTGTGAGAGCTCTCTTGCGCATCTGTCGTCTGCACCATTGTGTGCGCTGATTATGACAGGCGCATGACGATTCGAAATGGCTGATCTTTCTATTGAGGGTTGCTACAAAATGGGGCTAGTGGATTTGACATTATAACTTGTGAGATAGCCACTATTTTCACATCGAAAGAAGTTTCGCGAAAAAACGAAAGTGAGCATCAAGTTATGAGCTGTCAAATCCCTAAAAGTTCGATCAAGGGCCTGATAACCTGTCTCTTCTCTCGTATCAGCATGAACTATTGAGTGCTGAATATATTCGTCGATCAGCAAGAAGGCAGTGCTGCTGACTGCTCCCCGGATCACATTTATTGAAGTTTCACTGCTCATGCTCCTGGTATACTATACAGCGGGTATGCAGCAGTAGGTGCAAGTGCATAGGAATACCGATGAATTGCCTCAATAAATAGGCTACAAAAATAAAATGCTGTAACTTCAAGTTAACAGCAAAACTTTAACACTAAAACCGGCTAAGTGCGTGTCGGACCACGCACAATGAAGGGTTTCGTAGTTGAGATGAATTTATCCCAAAAACAAACTTAACTTTGTAGTTGAAAAATATGTTCTCCTATGCAAATATAAGTTGGTCGATTATTATTATTCGTTAACTTGTATAGCCTACTTAGCTGTGATAGTTTTCCTTTTAATTTCGTTATATAAACTACTGCTGTGATTTTTTTCACACATCCAAAACCATCTATTTAGCTGGCTAGAGGAGGGGGGCACTTGACTCTAACAAAAATTAGCACTTTAAAGCTTAATATTTTGCAAACGGTTCCCTGAATAAAAAAATGGCTTCCATGTACTCACAATGTTTTTAAAGGACCTTTCCAATGATACTCCATACCATGGGAGCATGGGACAGAAAAAAAAACATTAGCATTTTACGTGTAGGGGAGGTACCCTAAAACGATTATTTTTCATAATTTTGTTTTACCACTTTGTCGGCGTAATTGATATGTAGGTATATACGCATGCCAAATTACAGCTTTCTAATACTAAGAGTCTCGGAGCTAGACCGCGGACAGACAGACAGACAGACGGACATGACGAAACTATAAGGGTTCCTTGTTTACTACGGAACCCTAAAAAACGGCTTAGGCTTTTCGCAACTATGTTCGGTTCAGCTTTCTAGTCTAACCGGATGAAGCTGAACATCAGTACTTTACATGGAGCGACTGCCTATCTCACCTCCACAACCCAGTTGGGTAACACGATATCCCTTGGTAAGACTGCTTGTCAGACTTTTGGGCTTCTGCCTACCCGTAACGGCTGTTTAGAGATCTACGGAAGACAGCCGGGACCACCGGCTTGTCGTGCTTTCGTAGGCACGGAGGGTCTCGATATGGAAGGATAGTCACCCATCCACGAACCGACCGCGGCAAGCGTAGCTTAACCTCCGATGGACCCATGGTCGATCGGAGGTTAACCCTTCCGACTCCACCCACTTTTCATAGAGCCATACCGCCATGCCGCATACATAATGGAAGTGAACCCTCCGGGAGGGTCACCGGCATTACGTTTGCGCTAAAGTTAACCATCGCGGACGGTCATCGGCATTAGTTTTGAAACCGTAATATAAAACACTGTAAAACGAAGTAAAATTGTGTTTTCAGGAGGTCTTGTCACTATACATAGTTTCAATTAGTTTCGAACATTTTAATTTTTTTGTGAATATTACTAACGGAGAATATATTTGTCCGGGGAACGGGTGTAAGAGAAACGCAGGTGCTTAAGAATGACACTATAATTACACGAATCACATAAGTTTAAATCTAACAGAACTTTTGGGTTAAAGCGCGCGCACATTCGCTCGCTAATGGGTAGCTTACTTGACTAACTGACGATGACGATTACAATTCGAACTTACTGGAGCTTGCGCGGGCACTCTCAGACGGGCGGGGCGGCCGGGTAACCACCCTGGGTTGCCATCGTAGCATTTACATACTGCCACACGCTATATATTTTAAAACCAACGCATTCTGATAAATCTTGTTAAAATAGACATCAGATTTTATTTACACGGTTTTTAATGCTGTATGCGCCAAGAAAAACCTACATTTAAAATGAGCCCTCCAGGAGGGTTCCCGGCACTAAACGTGTTAAGCTACGCTTGCCGTTATAATGAACAAATAACTATATCTAATTATCTTCAAACTAATTGTATGTACTTTTTTTTATTGATCACTATGTATGGCAAGCCGATCCCTTGGGAGAAACGAGCAAAGTACAGTATAACTATTTTCTGAATGTCCCTCGGCAAACTTTGTGTTTCGTCAGTCGTCGGATTTCTATCAGTTGCGTTTTGCACTTGGTGCAGACCGGACGTTCTCAATCGACTTGGAAGTATATAGAGCTGTTAATACTCTTTTAACTTAATGTAATTTATTTTAAAAATGGGAGGAAAGCTACTAAAGTCCTGGCATGAAAATAGTTATACTGTACTTGTACTTAAATAGTTTTACAGCTCTATATAGTTCACACGGAAATCAAAACAAAACAACAATAAAGTACTTAGTTCTGAATTCAAAATATTATACACAATAAATCTGATAATTGATGGACATGGAAATAGGTCTGTGCCCAAAATTATTACTTGTCCGTCTTGTAGATTTATTACAAAATATATTTTATACTTATTTTTTCTTTTTTGACGTAATCAAAAGATTACGGCGATATATTGAGTAAAAATGTGGCATGACGTCACCACACCTTGCTAGATTTAATACTGCGTTGTGACGTAGCGAGCCCCCACTCCCCAACTTTAATGCGTGTTTTCTAAGTTATTTTTTATTAATATGACAAAGCAAAAATACGTGTCTAATATTTTTTTTTATTATCTGAAAGACGACTTAATAGAATTTCTTTTTTTTTTCACCGAGGCAGTTACCGTATTAGCATTCGTTTGTATTCGGAAATGCGATGATTCCCGAGGAACATTAAGAAAATAGTCAGACTGTACCTAGGTGTAATGCCCTAAGACGAGGTCCGTACCCCACAGGGGGTGCTCTAAGCAAAGTCAAAGTCAAATAATTTATTTCAATTAGGCACAAAAAGGCACTTTTGAACGTCAAAATTTACAAAATAATAGAATTGATTCTAGTCGCCCCTTCCAAAAGGTAGTTTTCGTATGGAGAAGAATGGGCGAGAAACTCCACCGTTACTCTTTTAAAATGTTTTACAACATTTTGTATAGATTACGAGTAAGTAGTTATATTAATTAAATGTGAAGACGATGCACCTGGAATAAGATTACTATACCACAATAGGTAAAATTAATTAAAAATGAAGCAATGACAGATAAATTAATTGATACATGGTATTCACATATTTACAAGCATTGTAAAAGTAGGTACATACACGATATTCCTAAAAAAAAATCAACTAATACTAATAAGTCAGTGTGTAAGTTCAAGTAATCACAGAATGTAAAATAAATGTTATAATAATTAATTACACAATTAAATTAGCAACCAGTTTGATTTTGTCTAGACTCTAAATTGTCCTATGGAGCTAGACCAGCATGCTTCCAAGCATTCTTATCTAGGATATAATCCTCTAATTTGTAATAAGCTTGTTTACAAAGAGTACTTTTAATATGAGTTTTAAATTTTCTTTCAGTTAATTGTAATATATCACAAGGTATTTTGTTGTCACATTTAACACAGTACCCCAGAAAAGATGTCGAAGCACGTGGTCGCTTAGTTTATAAGATACCTATATCTCTGGCTGGAGGCCTTAATTTATTGAGGCACTATTGAGCCGATCTCATCTAGCTTTTATACAGCGGTAACAAAAACCCTGTCCGATCCGTGAGGGTGTTGTTAACAATCATACTGAGAGCTCATTTATGTGAGAATTTCAAAAAAAATTACGCCGCATTTTTTTTCAATGGGGAATTTTACCAGTTTATTAACATGGGCCACAGGCGGCCGTCGCGACGTTTCGCAGTTGTCTACAGGTCATAATCATATGAATCAATGAATGATATATTTATTTGCAAGAATATAGGTAGCTTACAGAATTATGTTTTTAGGTTCTATGGGTTTCACTATATTCGGCATTTCAGCCGTGCAAATATATATATTTACATCTTGGTTATACTTATTGCATGCAGTAGGTACACATTTAGTAATTAGCAATAAAAATAAAAATACTAATAATAATTTCATAATTTAAATTTAGATTACAATGCAATTAATAAAATTAGTACGATTCTATTCATTTAAAATAAAAAAAATATGTTTAAAATAACGATCAATAATAATGATGTCATGTCAATAAAAAATAGCAAGAATAATGAAAATGTTTCAATATTATATAAGCAATGTCAATCTGTTGTAGATGTCATAATAATTATAATAAATAAGTTTTACATTTTACACTCAAAATATTCATTGATGGAATAAAAACATCGCTCACACAACCAGTTAGGTATACAATTTTCTATTAAATTCTGAATTTGTAGCACTTCTAAATTCTTCGGCTAAGTGGTTATATATTTTCATCGCCATGGTATAACAATTTTTGTTGCATACTTTTAGTCTATTACGCGCAGTCTATTACGCTTTTAATCTATTATCATAACTCATAAAGTTATTACCCTGTTAAAAAATTACCCATTTTTATTGGAATTGGCATAATTTTGATACTAAAAACATGAATAGCAATAACTTTTATACTTTCAATTACTATTGATTAATTCAATATTATTATTTTTATATGACGTGTTTATGTGATTCCGATATCCTATTTACAGATAAACAATAAAATTTAATTCCACAGGAAAGCTCGGTTAAGCATCCGATAATCTCCTAGGTAAACCTACAAGAAGCAATTTAAAAAGAATAATAATGTTCGTGGAATCTAATACCTTTAAACGAGCAATTCTTGTATAGGTATAAATATGTACTTATTTATAATCTGAATCTCGAAAACGGCTCCAACGATTTTCATTAAATTTAGTATGCAGGGGGTTTCGGGGGCGATAAATCGATCTAGCTAGGTTTAATTTTTAGAAAACTACCTACCAAAAAAATAATTCATCGTTAAATTCGAACGAAGTTCTATAACGCGGCTGACGGTAGGAGTAAGCAAACTGGCAGAAATCGTCACGCGAAAAAGAGACTCTTCTTCTAATTCAATAGAGAGAGAGAAAGTGTGAATTTCGTAAAATCTAAGAAAACGCCAGAAAAAATTTCACATTTTTCTTCATGAATGTCGTTTTCATAGTTTTCGAGGGTGCTAAAGCCGATAGGGAGGGTAAAATGTAAATCCAAGATGGTGGCTGCGAAAATTTTCAAATTTTTCATCATGGATGTCGTTTTTCGAGGGTGCTAAAGCCGATAGTGACATTAAAATGTAAATTTAAAATGGCGGTTGCGAAAATTTTATTGTTTTAAATCATAGTACGCCGTAGGTACGTGAAAAGGAACTTTGTTCTTGACTGGGCTTCCCCGACCGCACGCGTTTCTTTTTATAAATAATACCATTCATCCTAAGCTTTCACCCCTTTTTCGTAACGGGATTTAAAAAAAAGTTTGAATCCAGTTTTACTTTCTTTAGAAAAAAAAAACCACAGGAGGTTCAGAATTATTTGCTGAATCCATGATAACAGTTTTCGCGTCGATGTCCACCCTGTATATTCGTCAGAGAATTTTTTAATACTGCACACTGCGGTGTAGAATATTGCAGTTTTAGGTCAGCGTCATCTCTTGACCGATAGTGGAACTAATGTGAATTTTGTTGATGATTTTTAAAAAAGTGTGCTATTTCGGGACAAGTTTTTATTTTTCCTGTAATCTTTACATAAACTTCTATCACCTAGAATAATTCCCGATTTTTCTCTATCCAAATTTCGGAGATAAGGGGGGGGACGGTATTTTTTTTTACATTTTTCATCACAAGTCGAAAACTGTGTGGCTTAAAAAAAATGTTTGAGAATGTGCAAATAGCGCTCTTTCATATGATACCCCACATAACCTAATAGTCCTCATTCGAATTTTTTAAACCCCATTCAGTCCCAGTTGCAAAAAAAAGAAAGTTATTTCTTTTTTATTTGCAAAATAGTTGGGCAAACGTCATCTAAAACCATTCCAAATTTCAAGTTGACAGCATTATTAGTTCTTAAGATATCCAGCTGTGACAGACAGATGGACAGACAGACTTGAGTCGCACCATAACGGTTCCTTTTTATCATTTTGGTACGGAATCCTAAAAATGAATGTTTTGTTTGAGTAAAAATTGGTACTTAGTTTCAATAAAGTATGGTTTGTTCCACAAGTACATAACTGATGAAAGTGTAGGTAGACAAACCCTGTTCAGATAAAATTCATACGCAATCACTTACCTACCTAACAAGTACATTCATCTGTAATCAGAAAGGTTATAGACAAAACAAAAGAAGAAAGTAGGAATATTATTGTTTTTGAATTAAAGTACATTATTATATGGTTAAAAATGTACCCCAATTGCTAAATTAAAAACATCTAACAAAGTAATTTAAAATTTGAATTTCTGGAATTCAAATAATCAAATAGGTAAACAAAATAGGTATTCAAATAATGAAATCAAAGCCAATATTGGCATACACAGATACATTTTCATTTGTTAACATTTTATTCAGATACTTTTGAAACAGACCACTTTCCCTTCCGGGCCCCGCTTCAACCTTCCACCCTTTGAAATAATAAAAGTACACAAGGCCATCTGGCCACCACTACAACCAACTAGCTGGATCAGGTTACAGCACTTTTTCAAAGAGGCGTTCGTTCTGTATGGTGCGAAACCGGAAAGCAAAGAAATAAGCCCTGTAATTTAGAATCAATTTTTATATTCCTTATCGAGATGATTTCCTAGAAAAAAATCAGAGAACAATACCTACTTGTAGTAGGAAAAGCTCAGTTGAAAAGAGTGGTGCCACCTTTTGCGAACTCTAAAAACTAGGGTTTTCAGATTGGCATAAGGTGGCAGCACCGTTGCTAAAGTTTCGAAATCCTTCGTCATCGTAAATATTATGACTCAACAAGTAATGGGGATAAAAACTGCCACTTGCTCACTTCAGATGGCGCTGATCTCCAGCGTCTTATAGTTTGACAGCTAGCCATTTAATTAAGGGAGAAGCGTCAGGGTAGCCCGCGAAATTCAAATTTTCTTACGTTTTTTTGCATTTTGCAGGTCAGTGTCAGGTTTTATGTTAATTAAAATATGATTCGCGGTCGTAACAAATATGGTTTTACTCAATTATAATCATTACAATCAGCAATACAACTCCATAAGTTAGTCAAATGTCATGATTTCATGAAATCATGACATTTGCCCCATGAATGGCCCCATGTATTTGCCAAAGATGGTATAAGAAGAAAACTGTGGAAGAATATTTTCAGATTAGATCAGTGCTAGAAGTGCTATCTCTGAGGTTTTTCAGTCAGGAACATCAAGGCCGAGTTGGTTTTCAACTCTGAATAAGTTAGTTCTACCGTACGCCTCCAGTCTTTAACAAAAAACGAACAAAGTCAACAATCACAAAATAGCAGAAATAGCAGATGGCACAGTTGTACGTCTTTATAAACCGCCATTGTTGTTTGTTTACTTTTGTATCGATCACAAATTATACGAAAACTAGATAAATATGTATGAGACTTGGAGTTTAGCACTATTAACCCTTGCTATGCAACTTGATCCCCCAGCGGAACTTTAGAAATAATGCTACAAATGTAAACTGTTCCTAAGCGGGACGCAAGGATCCCGCTTGCCATTGGACGACAATATTTGGCATTTATTTGCACTTGCAACACGATCTGGCTGTATCATTCGACTAATCGATTAATACTTGACCGGTTTTAGTAACAATTTACTGGGAACACCACTAAAATGAACGAAAAAAAAAAAACAAACAAAATGTATCTGTGGTTTATGTGACGCGACGCCGCCATACTGTCAAAACTTGGTGAAGTGTGTGTGTTGTTTACATTTGTTCGCAATGTTTTTATGAAGAAAACGGTGAGTGATCTTATTAGAATCTTATACAGAATTACTGAGAAATAAGTATAGATTTCATATTGAGTGTTAGTTTATCGAAAAGTGATAAATAATTCCATGAAAAGATAACGAAAGTTTTGTAATGCACAAATTTTGAAGCTGTCGCCGCCGCCGCCGTGTTTAGTAAAGTTTTTATGATAAATATTCTTGTATACTGTTTGAAATACACATAAGTACCTAGTTTATTTATCTACGAACGTAATTTGGCCTATAGCTACTGATACTATTGCGTATTCTTATCGTATTCGTATTTCCAAAAGTAAAGTTCGGCGTAGTTCCCGCGTATCATGACACGTCAAATTTTTACCGTTGTGTAAACAAAAACTTTTTATGGTTTAGATAAGGTTTTAAGTGCTATGGGTTTCTGTTATCGTATTTATGGCGTGGCCTACACATTGTTTTGTCGTAATCAAGTGTTTATGTGGTGAATGAGTGTGTGAATTCGATATATTGTGATAAAGTTTCAAGGTTATGTGAGTGAAAATTATCAAAATGAAAAGATATCACATCACTGCAAAATCAGGTGAGTATAAACCTCTGTGAAAATTATTTATTTAGTTAGGTTAACTCATAACGAAGCCAGAAAGGTATAATATGTGCCATGTTAATGACTGTATATTGACGAATTCTTCGTTTTTCCGAAGGCCTACCCAAAAATCAAAGCAAATGACAATTAGGTGGACAAGATGTTTGTTTTTAGGTAAACCTAGGCTAACAGTCTAAAGGTTTAGACGAGGTAAGGACAGGGGAAGCGTCTACTACTGGTAAAAAAGCAGCTTTAGTGGAAAAGTTAATAAATTATTAACGTTTTATAATTTATAGGTTATTTTGTGTTTGTTGACTTTGTTCGTTTTTTGTTAGACTCTAGGCGTACGATAGAACTAACCTGATTGAAAACCTGAGTTGAAAACCAACTTGGGCTTGATCTGCCTGACTGAAAAACCTCAGAGAGCACTTCTAGCACTGATCTAATATGATAATATTATAATATTCTCCCACAGTTTTCTTCTTATAACATCTTTGGCAAATACATGGGGCAAATACATACATACTTTACTATAATTTACATAATATCACATCATAAGTGCCTGTATGTAATGAAAACAGACTTAGTTCTCTTGGGAGCATCACCTATAAACCACTTTCTCCGATAAAAGGCTTAGGATAGCACATTGTCTCGACGAAATATCGGATTCCAATTTTTTTCGGAGAGCTTTCTCCCACAGTTTTCTGCTTATAACATCTTTGGCAAATATATGGGGCTCTGTATTTTTGCAGTAAACAGCTGCGCAACTGGGCTCAATAATTAATTATGCGTAAAAGAAGTCGCTTGTTTACAAAAAATGTATGGCTAGTTGTCAAACTATAAGACGCTGGAGATCAGCGCCATCTGAAGTGAGTAAGTGGCAGTTTTTATCCCCATTGTAATTTTATCCGACGCGGGTCTTGATAATTTAGTAAAATGCTATAACAGTGGTCTTTATCTTGATCTTTTTCTCATCTGTAGCACTGTGAATTGTAAGGAAATCGGTCATTCTTTTCATTCCAGTTTTCGTTCTATCGTTCAACAACTCAATCAAACAGAACGTCAAAAATGTCCACACGTTCAATAAATAATAAAAAAGTGCTATTTGTTTAAATAAACTTTATTTGTGTGTTATTTTGTTTATTATTGTTTTCATATTATGATACGCCGTTAAGCGTTATCAAATGCAAGTGGAACGTCGTCCGAACGTATTGAGCCAGTTAGAGTATGAGGACGGCAAAAACGGAAAAATAAGCTTGATGACCACTAAAATGATGGAGACGCGTTACTACGAGGGTTGTGGACGAGAGGGACCTATCAGGTGCATATTCCTCGGCGAGTTCCATCCAGTGGCAGGCCCCAAAATTTCGTGTCAGGTATGACTCACTATTATTGTAAGGTCAAATAGCGTTTTTTAAGTCTATAACGTGCAATTTTCACTGTAAAGGTCGTATTTGATGACTGCGCATAAGTAGTGCAAGGTATGCACACATAGATGTTACATGCATAGATAGTATATGATGATCTGTGGATTATTGATCTAATGGCTGTGTAACTGCACCTGTACATAGGTAGTGCGTCTAGACAGTGCTATACTACTAGTGTATACGCGTGTCGGACCCCCCGTCTAGACAGCGGCCAGTACAAACGAAGTTGGGGTGAAGCTTGCACACTGGTTGGCTCCTCCCCTGTCTGTTCATACTGCTCTCAGCCAGCAAGCAGTTAACAAGTCCCACTCAATAAAATTGTTCTGTCTGATTTGCTCAATAGTTTCCTGAAGACTACATTTCGAAGGAAGTGTTTGATTCCATCAGTGCATACATCATTCCAAAACCACAAATTCAGAAATGTACAATGACTATGTAAGTATGTTCAGCACATTTCTGTATTATGTTACTTTGTTAATTTTTCAGTTCAATCACTAGTTTAAATTCTGGTAAAGTCTCTAGTGTTATTTGAATGCATTTTAAGATAAAGTCATAGGAGTATTTATATGGTGTGAAATATGAAGTGCTTTATCTATTTATTTTAATAATCACTGACTTTAAAAAAATTAAATAGTTTTGTACAGTTTTATAACAGATTACAACAAATACTAATTCCATATAATTTTTCAGAAATGCCCTCGGTCACAAAATTGTAGGCTACCCAATACGGATTGACAACCCCAGATATGAGAGAAACGTCTACTTATTCAACCTTTGCTTTGTGTGCGACAGCTGGTCTAAGACAGTGCAGTATGAACCTGTTGTCAAGAAACTCGGAGAACATCTGGTAAGCAATTTATTACAAGTCACATTTTAGGTTTCACGTGCCAACGTGCCAAGTAGGCCAGCGTAATCGACAAGTAAGTACTTGGTCTTCACATTCTTTTCAAACAGGTCCCACATCTTCCAAATGATTTATATGTGCCAAGTCAGATGTCTTTTGGAAGACATAGGTTATGTTTGAACAAAACAGCAAGGTGCCAGCGAGATCAACAAGTACTTTGTCTTCAGTATTGTTTTTCAAACATGTTAATGTAAATAATATCAGTCTCAGCAGAACATTAGGGTTGTAGGTGTAAGCAAAGAAGTTATTTTAGTAGTCTCGATATTTTCGTTTTCAAATGGTAAAAATATTCTTATAAACATCAGTCTTGTCACATCATCATAGAAAATTTCCCATAGTTGATAGGCAAACAGACTTATTTAAATATTTATAAATAATGCCTTTCATCCCTTTACTAGGCCTGTATTGCAATACTTACAGATTTTGATAGGGCTATTTGTGGACAGCAGACGTGTTCATAATAATATGAACACCAATATGCCCAAGTGGGTGTGGATTGAGAATCCAAATTTAATTATCATTTTACAAAAGTATTTAAGACATAGTAGGGCGCAAAAAATTGCACTGCACTTGTTAAGATAGATGATACCAGTAGTGTAAAACCAAGTTTGAATTTTATTCGAAATTTTTCGGACTTCTTTCAGTTTTTTACTTATAAACTTTTAAAAGGGGCATCCTACGTATAAATCACCCCATACATTAAAACAAAATACAAAATGTTCTACTATTTGTCGCCATAGCTCTGTAGGTCCAATAAAACCCGAGATACGGCACCTCAAACATTTTTCCAAAAATGTTTTAAATTTAATCGGTAAAAATTTTCATTCTACGAGGAAAGTCATGGAAGATGAAAGGCGCATCACTATAACTGTCAAGTTTGAACTGTCACCCATATCATAGAGATGGTCATGGTAACATCCGCAAACTTTGTTTTACACTATTGAAATCAGTACTGTGAAATTTTTTGCGACCTAACGCGAGTATTTAATTGATTATGGAACAGAGTACAAAAATTATATTATAGACTTATTATCCAACTAAGAAACTGTCTAGAAACTATTTGTTTTAAAAATATTTAGCGTTATATCCAAAGCTTTCTATAACATTTATTTCTAAGAACTCTTTTTAGTGAGAACTCTTATCTCCATTAACAAAGCTATACTTAGGTAAGACCTTGACCCTAAAGTTTATTTCGTCGTTTTTCGCTCACCTCTACGCATCAAAACAATGTCAGACAGTAAATATAATTGACTAGCTTCTGTCCGACTTCGTGCGCGTGATATTTCTTGTTTCAACTTTCAACATAAAAATAAAAACACTGCAATACTGTAGCTTCCCATTGGTGAAAGAATTTTCGGAATCGGATCCGGAGTTCCGAAGACTAACCCCTTTTTTTTTTGGGTTGGAAATGATCAAATAATTTTTCCCGCTCTGGGCGGAGCGGCGTGTTAGACTCTTACTGACTAAAACCCACCCGTGTTCGTCTTCAGTTGCCATGTTGCCGGGGGCCAAGATCTCCCTTTCGGACTTCTTCGCAACCCCGGCAAAATTACCCCAAAACTCACAAATTTTACCTGTTTATAATATTAGTCTATTTTCGGGATGAGGTAGATATTTTCCATTCTCACCGAGGCTCTACTTCATCAAACATATTTATACTGATGAAAATTTCATCTCTCTCATTTTAAGGTCTTTAAAATATTATAATTAATTGAGATTGATTTAGTTATCTTGTCAATTTCCTAAGCAATAATTTAACCAAGTTACTGATTATTTTGTACTGATTGATCTATATTACTTTAAATTCCATTTCATTGGATGATTTAAATTTAGGCTATTTGGTTTTAAATGATTTATTGAAATTTGTAAATCTTCAAAATCATCTGTTTTACGATATCGTGCCAATTATGTAGTTTCTGAGATTGTTAAGACTAAATGGGGTGGTTCATTAAAGTTTTACACGAGTTTATTTAGAAGTTAATTTTACCAGCTTGTTCGTTGATAATAACAAAGTAGTATGTTACTTTAAAGTAAAATATATCTGCTGATTAATGATTATACTAGCCATGGACGTTGGGCGTAAGTTTACGAGCACGTGTGTCGCGGCCAAAATGGCCGGACATGAATTGGAAACCACGTGGTCATTTAGGCGAGTACAAGGTGTAGGTGCAACATGAATGCTGACTTGATTAAATAGTGGTTTATGAATTATGATCTAATAAATTATTTACATAATAATACGGTAGTACCGTAAGTATACATAATCAGCCAACGTTCCCACTGCTGGGACACAGGCGTCCTCTCTGTGAGAGGGAATGGGCCTTAGTCCGCCACACGGGCCCAGTGCGGGTAACTGTACCGTATTATGTATGTAAATTATGTAATTATGGAATATGTAGTTTACTTGATTTAATATATAGAAAGAATGTACTTTAACAGACTATAATGGAAGAAGAGACTCGGTTCGTGTCGAGCGGATCGAGTAAGCTGCCGACCTTACTGGCGCATCTCCTCCACGACCTGAACACCCACCGGAAAGCCACGCTTGTCGGTAAGTTACTACACGTGTCTACCTACGGCCTGCAGCGTGCCGCGCCCTACGTCCGCCATTTGCGAATACAAACATCTATAAATGTTTGCATCAACGTACCTCAAAGTCACCCCAGCCAGACAGACAGGGGGACTGCATAGGGTCGATCGATTTTAATAAGTGCGAGCGAGAGCCCAATAAAGGGGGAACCGAATATACCTAGCTCTGAAATTGGTACTCTTCAAAATAAAACGGGAAGGTAATCATTTTGGGGTGAGGGATGGTTAGGGCGCCGGGCGAGAGGTCTGCAGTTCATCTATAGTTATGCTTATGTTATAAATGCGACAGTGCGGAATATTAGATGCTTTGATATGGTGATGTCTAGACAGATTTGATTGATTTTGCGTATGGGGGGTGGCGCGTACTGTGGAGATAGGTAGGTAGGTTGATGCGAACTGTTGCGGAAGTAGCCGTGCGGGAAGCTGTGCTTTTAATTACGAACGATGTTTTATTCTTTCATTTTGCTATATTTAGGATACGCACAGGTAAGGATAGTCAAGATTTTTAAAATGGGGATTAGTAATTTTGTTCGCCGATGGTAGATCTTTTAATGCAATCGTTTTGCATGTAACTAGGTTGGCTTCTTGTGGTAGCTGTGCTTTTAATTATGAACGATGTTTTATTCGGTAATTTTCTATCTTTAGGATGCGCATAAGAATAGTTAAGATTTTTTTAATGGGGATTTCTAGTTTTGTTTGTTGAGGGACAATCCTTGGATGCAATCGTTTTGCATGTAATGACTTAGGTTGGCTTCTCGCGGACGCAGCAAGTTGGCGCAAAGCGAATTTTAATGCCTAAATATTATGAGTTTGATGAGTTAGCACTTGTAGCTGCATGCAGCTAGGAGCTGTATTGAGGATTTAGATTAATTTACTTGTTGTTTTAATCATATATTTGGGGAAATCCATGGGGAAATAATACCTATTGATTATTAATAGTATATTTTGACCAATTTGTATTCTGGAAAATTTTATTCACGGAAGTATGTTTCGAGACATTTTCCGCAATAGAGTTAAATGGCTTGCTAATAGGTATTGTTTATGTTTGAATGATTGCGAAGCGAAGTTTTATAGGCATTGATTAAGAGCTAGTTGCATCTTGTTATTGTTTGTTTACGCACATCAACGTACTTACGCAACGGAGTTAACAAACATCATTGTTTATTTGATTGATTCTTATTGTTTTGCGTCTGATTTATTGTTTTGATTCAGAAATCAGAATCAACTGGTGTCGTCGACCGCTTTAATTGAAACGAATTGACTTTAATCGTTAGAAATAATTAATTAATTAACTATTTATTACTTCATAAACTCATGTATGTTGTACTGAATTGCGTGACAAACATGTGCCTATTAATTAAATAATAATGTTTACGTTAACGTTAATTAATAATTACGAACATACCTTTTGATTAAATTATACTACGATAAGTTGTAAGGAGGGTGTATCGCAATGTGTATTGGTTTATACCAACTACACGTTGCATACGCTAGTAGTTAATTAATTATTTAATTATCTACCAGCGTATACAACGTGTAGTAAAATAGGAAAGTTAACAATTAAATTAAATGATTATTTACATGCACCTATTATTGAGGTCAGTAAAAAAATAATAATTAGATAATTAATAAATATGAGTAACATAATATTTATAATGATGACTGATTAAACATTGTTAATTAATTCCTAATTTTATTTAAAAAGAATTAATAATTTTTTTTGCTGTGCCCTACAGGGTCCGTAATTGTACCTTAGCTTTAAGCCATTGCATTGTAAGATCTTTCAACATTCATCATCTGCCAAGCCTTTTCCCAACTATGCTGGGGTCGGCTTCCAGTCTAACCGGATGCAGCTGAATACCAGTATTTTACATGGAGCGACTGCCTATCTGACCTTCACAACCTAGTTATACGATACCCCTTGGTAAGACTGGTTGCCAGACTTTTGGGCTTCTAACTACCCGTAACGACTGTTAGAGATCTACAAATGACAGCCGGGACTAACGTGCTTTCCGATGCACGGAGTGGATCGTATGTAAAGATAGTCACCAATCCACGGAGCAACCGCGGCAAGCGTAGCTTAACCTGATCGATCGACCCGTGCGGCTGTCATTACTTAGCCACAAGCCCCTCAAGATCTTTCAACATTATGGAACGCAAATAAAATATTCAGAATATGAATTTAACTTTATTAAAATATTTTGCGAGATTATACTTTTTATTTTTGTTTAGTTGTGTAATGATGACTCATCATTAATAATATTATGTAAATTTTATTAATTATTGTCACAGAATAGTACCTACAGATGGTTCACTCCGCATTTTATTTAAGAAGCTACAAGTACGCGGCGGGCCCGACTTGTCGGGCCAATTCAGTAAGATGTGTGTAACGTAGTCAGAAGATAAGAGTTACGCGATAGAAAGAGAGGCAACTTCTAGGGATATATATAACTGTAGGTAATTAGCGCTGTGTGACCTGAATTGCAATTTATTGTGTCGTAGCAAGAGTCGCTTATTATTTAAATATTTTGCGGAGTGAACCGTCTGTGTTATAGCTTAACCTCAGTTGGGAACTAATATTTTTTTTAGCATTGTTGCTTGTTTTCTCTTACTCGTTGTTATTACAAATATTATAGGTAACAACATCACGCCAGTATTCCTCGAAAGGCTAGGCAGACACACTTTTATCACATAGGTACTTATGGAACAGACATTAGACAGTTGTATGATACACCCTCAATATTCATAGTTGTACAAATGGGCATGCAAACTCAAAACAATAGCTACCGCTGAGCGCGTACATTTTCAACGAGAAAACAACGCAAAATTAACAAGTTCTTAACCCAACAGAGGGGGACACCGTGATGCACCTGAAAGTTCTGGAGGTTCGCAAAGACCCACCACCTGTCTTCGACCACCATGTTCCGGTGCTGATCGCGTCCGTAGGCCTGCCCAGACCTGGGCGTCCAAGGCAGACTGCACCCCCCGAAGGCTCCGAGACCATCCAGAGCCAAGAACACCTGGACATCGATGATGAAGAGCCTTTCGAGATCGACATGGAAGCCGACTGGGATTTAACCACTAGACAGGTTTGTTTCGTCAAGGATGTAGCCGACTCTCAACTTTACCTTGACTTACACAACACAACTTCACGCCTGAATTCCCCGAAGGGTTAGGCAGAGGTGTACTTATTATTGAGGTGTGTTATTTTTTATAAAGGTTTACCAACAACTTTTTTATTGTATACTTATAAGTATAGGAACAATTAGCTTTTGACTTACACAGTTATTTTGTAAGTCAAAGGGTTACACAGATTACTTGTTCATAAACATAATTTCGGTTGACATGGCCGTTTATTTTTGCGATGTCACATCTCTCTGTTGGTCGTCGGATGGAAGGCGATGTGTAGCGATGAAGTGGATAGAAAATGTTGAAGCAACGTGAGCCAATTTTATACTAGCTTAGTTTGCAATGTCATACCATCACGGCTGTAATCCCCGTAGGGTTGAGCGTGGGTAGTGTGGGTCCTATATAGTAGGGTACACCCACATTTCGCCAGTTATGTTTAAGAGTACCATTATATTTTTACGCAAATTAATTATTTTTGACGCTGTAATTTCCAGCAGCAGTAAGATATTTTAATCATTTGATTTCGAATAACGATAGTGCCATTCTCGTATAAGTTGGAGTTACACATTTAATTTTTTCATGTCCAGCACAAATCTCTGAGCTGCTACTGAGAATTTTATACTATCTTAGTGTGTCTCGAGTTTTTCAATATAATCAACGGAATAAACATAAACATTATAGTATAGTCATAAAAATAATAAAATAATTCATTCACAGTCTTGTATTTAGAATTCATCGGTGAAATAATTGCATATTACTTAACTTTTGTCTCATAATTTCTCTATGTCTGTCCTCCCATACCTATTAACAATACATAACATAACATCACGCCTTGTTTCCCCGAAGGGTTGGGCAGAGGTGACCCTGTAGCAGGTACACCCACATTTCGCCAGTTATGTTTAAGTCCCATGTAATAGGGGGCGAGCCTATTGCCATCAACCGGGCACAAATGCAGACTCCGAGCTGCTACTGAGAAATTTCAGATAGAAAAACCCAATAACACTTTGCCCGACCCGGGAATCGAACCCAGGACCTCATGCTCAGCAGTAGCGCTTGCGACCACTAGACCAACGAGGCAGTCAACGTGAGACCTATTAACAATGTAATTTGAAAACATTGTTAAAGTTAATTATAAAAAAAAGTAACCGTGGAGTTTCTTGCCGGCTCTAGTCCATAGGGAACTATCAATTGTAACCGTGCACCTAGCTTCTGATGTTTCATAAGTGCCCATGTATGTGAAATAAAATATTTTTTACCAATAATTCCAGCTTCTCCCATACATCGATGGCTATAACCACGTGTCGAAGATCGCCGCCGACACCAACGTAGAGAAGACCCTTGTTAAGTCCTGCATCCAGAACTTGGTCTACTACGGCGTGGTAGGTTCTACTATCTTCAAATTTAAAACTTTTTAATTAATAACGAAAATTAGGGTAACAAAGAAAAGCAGGGATTTTTTGTTGGTGCGGCTCATACTTACCAGTGACTGCCGTATTAGGTATTCTATTTTTAGCCTACGAAAAAATTGTTTATGAATGAACTCCTGCTTACTGAAAGTGTAATCAAATCAAACTCATACTCAAGTAATAACATATAAATTTACAGGATTGTTTTCTGAAGATGGAAATAAATATAACTCCAATAAATGATAAATTATGGTACCTAAATATCATTTATGAAACCCCCTCCTTTTCAGTTATGATTTTTTTACAAACCACTTAACATATTTTTTACACATTTTCCATGTTTATTTCTTGGGTTGCCAGGTAACTCTTCTCCCAGTGATGAAGTTTAGCAACATGTACCGCGCGACGCCCAACCTCAGCCGCCTGTTCAGTGACCCGGAGCTGCAGAAGTCCTGCCTCACCTTCCTTGGAAAAGGGACCGATACGAAGGAAAAGGTAGGTCATTCATAATACCAGCCTATTATTGTCCCACTGCAGGGGACAGGCCTCTTCTCATACAGAGAAGGCACGAGCATTGATCACCACGCGCGCTCAAGACGGGTTGGTGCTAACAGACTTATATTAACTATCTTCGTTTCTTCGAGTAGCTTTCTTCACGATGTTTTCCTTCACCGATATCCATAATCGAGTTTAGATAATTTAACAAAACATGAATCCTTGTGCTAAAACTATACTAAACAATATTTTACTGGTAAAAAATGTTCTAATATCTGACAGATAACTTATTTCTGCTACAGCCAACGATCTCCGAAGTCCTAGAGATCTTGTGCGCTCTGCAGCAAGGCACAACTCTGCGGACTGTGTGTGAGCGGTTCTCCACCTCGCCGGGACCTACCTTTGATATCCGACGTCTGGTAGTCTATGCCCAGCTGCATGGACTCATCAAATGTCTTAAAAAGTAAGATTTTTAGCACATTGTCCTAAGATGGTTAGTTTTCAAGATGGAAGGGTGCTGATTTCCCACATGATATTCCCGAATGACGCATTGTACACTATCGATCGCAAAAATAATACAGGATCGTTTCCTCCCAACCAACTCGACCTATCACCGTTCACTGCTGGACATAGGTCTCTCCCAAGTTGTAGTACTTTTATAATATAAATTAAATTGAAAGATATTTAATAATTGATTGATTTTTTTTTATTGTATTTTTGCCATGAGGAGGCCTGTATCCAGCAGTAGACGTTTGAATGATGAAGATGAAACGATTTGTAAAATAAACAATAAAATCGGTGGAAACATGGAGAAGTTACACACTTTAGAAGTTGTTCTTCTATCATTGTTAATCAAGATAGTCATGGTTGTGTTGAATGTCGCGACGTAACTGTGTTGTGAAGTCAGTTAGCAGTAGTGCTGTCTCTGTTGAGCATAGACTTTAAAACGCTTACAACTAAGGCAGTTTTTGAGTTTTTTTTATATATTTTTTGCTATTTCTTATCTTTTTCTGCGTTGTATTTATTTTTATTTAATAAAAAGCCTTTCAAATACCCTATTGAAGACCATAGTTTGACATCAATATCATAACTCCTCAGATACCCAGTATTCCTACGCAGCCCACCGCGCTCTAACGGCTTCAACAACCGTGTGGACCCCATCCTGGGGATCCGCCGCCTCTTCACCGGCCGCCACTGCGCTGACGAGATCTGCTGCATCGCACGCATCGACCTCCCGACCCTCGACCAGATCATAGAAGACGACCCTAATGTAGCTTTCATCTGGAGATAGACTGAACTTTATTGTGCTGGTGGTTGGGTGCTGTTTTGATTGCAGTTCGTTTGACAGTTTGGCGTTCACATTACGATTGGTCACCATCATAAGTAACGGCGTGATTGAAAATTAATTTCGATTATTTCGAAATTCTTTTTTTAATGTTTATATAACACAAAAACCGGTTCGAACGATTTTGTGTTTAAAAAGTCCATGTTTTTGGTAAATTAAAACTGTCAATCTAAATTAAAGTAATAGCACACTATTCAAAATAACAGCATTCAAATAATGAAAAAAATATAAAATAATTTAAGGATAATGCAACTTTCTCCAAGTTGGATTATCCTTAAATTATTTTATATAGAAAAAAATCTAATAATTTAATCAGTAGAGAAAAGATATTATTTAACAAAAATCGGCTACTAAACTTGTTTTTTGTTCAGTGTCATTGCTACATTGTTTGACGTTGTTGCTCGCTTTGTGTACTAGACTTCGACGGATTTGTAAAACCCGGACCCTCGCTGTGTTTACCGGACTCCGACCGATTTGTAATAGCCGGACTCTCGCTGTCTATACCGGACTCCGACCGATTTCCAGCGGTTTGTTATAACCTGAACCTTGCTGTGTTTACTGGACCTCTACCGATTTTTATAGCCGGACCCTCGCTGTCTATACCGGACTCCAGCCGATTTCTACTGGTTTGTTATAACCTGAACCTTGCTGTAATTACTGGAATTCCACCGATTTGAAATAGCCGAACCCTTGCAGAATTTACTGGACTCCGACCGATTTCCACCGGTTTGTTATAACCTGAACCTCGCTGTGATTACTGGAATTTCACCGATTTGTAATACCCGGACCCTCGCTGTCTATACCGGACTCCGACCGATTTCTATCGGTTTGAACCTGAACCTCACTGTGATTACTGGAATTCCACCAATTTGAAATAGCCGGACCCTTGCAGTGTTTACAAGACTCTGACTGATTTTTATAGGTTTGTTATAACCTGAACCTTGCTGTGACTACTGGACTTCGACTGGTTTCCGGATTTTAATACCCTGACCCTCGCTTCGTTTACTGGACTTCGACGGATTACCAATATCCTTACCCCTCGCTATGTTTACTGGATTTCGAACGATTTGTAATACCCAAACCCTCCCGTCTCTCGCTCCGTTAACTGACTTCGATTGGTTACTATTACGCCGAGCCTCGTTGTTTACAGGGCTCCGACCGATTTCTCGATTAACAATACCCTGACCCTTGCTATGTGTACTGGACTTTGACCAATTTTAGTGATCATTGCCATACTCCACTGTGGTTTGGCAGACAAAGTGTACCAAAAATCAACCCTGTATATATAGGGTTGATTTTTGAGACGGGGCAGTAAGGGTAGGTACCTTAACCGTTGTAGCTACAGAAAAACGGTCTTAGGAGACTGTCTTTAACTTTTTGAGACTTTTCTGATTTCTAAAAAAAATACACGTGGCCTGAAAATGGGTAAATTTTTGTTTATTTTCGCCCAGTCCATCCATCGTAAAATAGTAGGTTGGAGTCTCATTTCCTATGAAATGTTTGGGAAAGTTGTTTAACGTTTTCTGACTTTTGTGGTACTCAAACCACAGTTGGTTCCACAGAGATGATCCTTATAAAAAACAGGATTGATTGGCATACAAAACAAGTCTTTATGAAAACTTTTTTTTTTTCAAATTCTGTGAATGCAGATCATAATCGTCTCTAAAAATTAAGAACAGTCTCCTAAGACCGTTTCCTTGTAGCGACGGTTAAGGTACGTGGAGCACGGAAGATAGATCTTATAAGACTTGTACTGAAACTTGCTATGTTTACTGGACTTGGACCGATTACTAATACACTGAACCTCGCTTCGTTTACTGACTTCGACCAGTTTCTCATTCGCTGAGCCTCGTGACCATTGCTGAGTTTACTGGACTTCGACTGTTTTCCAATTCGCCAACCCTCGCCCTGATGAACAAGTGGGCAACATATTTTAATTTTTTTTAACCATTTAGTTGCATTGTTTTTTTCAACTTGGTCTAATATTGGAATTAAAATTCCGAAATCTTCGTTAATTCTACACAACGTCAGGAATTAATAAAATATCTTTTTTATTTAAAATATGCCTACTATACTAAGTTCTTTAATATACCAAATTTCAAAGCATCCCTTGGAGATTAAGTTTTACAACTGAACTCCCAAAGGAAACGTCTCGATCCAAGCCGATGCAAGAACGATTGTTTTGTATCGCCAATCTGTCCCCGCAAACTGAGCTGACTACAATGTTGAGATACGATTCAAACACAGACGTACCATCTTGAAATCTTATATACTCTGTGGGCTTATTAAATATCAATATCGAATAGGAATCGACAGTGTGCTCAGCGAGTAGGGAGAATCTCTACCATGCTCCACTGTGGTTTGGCAGACAAAATGTACCATATATGATCCACGTAAGTGTCGGAGAAAAATAGTGGAGTTCGGAAGATAGATTTCAAAAGACTTTCTGCAATAAAACTTCACCTAACCTGTAAATAAATGTAAATATCAGTGTTAGGGCGGGGTGGACCAAACTTGAGTACCTAAATCTTGTACTGCAAATAAAATCACTTTCTACTCTAGACACGAGTAATTCTCGGGTAAAAAGTGATTTTATTCACAGAATAAGACTTCCTCAAGTTGGGTCGAATCCGCCCCTATTAATATTAAGGGTCGATTTTTCAAACGTCAGATAACTTTTAACTGAAGAACAGTAATGACAGTAGACCGCCATATTTATTCATCAGAAAAAAATCTTATGATTGAAAAATCTGGCATAAACCAGTTAGCGTGCTTTAATGTTATTCCATGGAACTTTATGATATGTTATCGGTGGGCGAACAGTTTGCCCGTAGTTTATAATAGATTACGTTTTAGGTATTGAATAGTTTACTTTACGTTTGTATCGTTGGCATTCACGTGCTTTTACACAATGATTAGAGATGTGACCACTGTTTCTCTGTAATATATACGACTGTGGTCGCTGTCTATCGGCTCTCTGGCAGGCTAGGCGTAGGCCATTGACTTTGGCACATAATTATCGACTACATCACGGGTTTGCACTACAGCACTTAAAGTTTAACCTATAAACTGTTAAACATAGTCTTCTCATTAACAAAGGAATTGAGAAAATACTCCAAATATCGAAATAGAATAAATCCTTCATCGTCCTCAGTCTGCCACCATTCAAGGCTGAGTGTAGGGCCTACTCGTGATGGTACCTGTTGGTCCTCTCGCCTAGCCTGGCGCAGGACCATGTAGATATGCGCTATAAGTCGGCAGTCGCCACAATTCTGGTCATTATCCATAATTATTACTTACAATAATTGTGCATAATTTAAGGTAATATCATCACATTCAGTGTTTTTTTATAATTATTATTCACTGCCATTTCAGGCATTTAATGGCTTTTGAAATAAATTAAAAGTTGCAAATACAATAAGGCTCACTTGCACCACAAATTACTTAGCATTTAGCGGTAAACGTGTTTAATACATCGTTCCATTTCTGTCAGCCATTTGAGGATGACAGAGACAGAATGATATTTTTAATACTTTTAGCGCTAAACACATTTAGTGACGTGTACTTAACGCAAACCTAAAGCCGTGCGCACTTTGGACACGAATTTTTATCGTACGTAAACGTATGACCGTGGTCGTACGAATTGAGTCACACTAAATACGTTTTTCTCCTTCAAATAGGTAGTGTTCCGGTGATATCGCATTGAACGCACGAAAAATCCCAACAAGTTCGAATTGATTTCGAACGTCGGAACTATACGTACGTATACGTACGACTAACTCGCACCCAGTCAGCGCGCTCGCTTTGTACTGGAAGGTCGGGATCGTTCGTGCGTGTTCGTATGTGTTCGCACGAGTAAAATTCGTACGAAATCGCGGTCAGAGTGCGCACGGTCTAAGTCTATAAGTTTGAACAATCAAAGGTAGATATTATGGTAGATGTGACTTTTATTTTGTATCAAACTTTTGCGTTAATTTTTTTTATTAAATATAATCAAGGCTAGGCTAGCGAGTAGGGTATGGCGGAAATACTTACTTCTATCGATCACACTCCCGGAAGATTTATTAGATTTTAGCAGAGTATATTAGTTTTACCAGATTTATTAGTTAGGTTTGCATAAATATATTTCGTCAAATATCTAATAAAACCAATATCGTTAATTCATTATTAAACAGGACCTTTTAAGATTAACCAGAGAAAATTCACAAAAAAATATAGGTATCAGTATCTAAAAGCAATAAAAACAAAATATTTTTTTTTACTAAATCATATTCTCAAATAACGACGCGTGGTATGACAGCTTTGGCCCCGTCATCAGCTATCTTCTGCCCACAATAGTCCCATCTTTAATACGGTTCGGAAAAAAATAAACCATTATCCCCTGTTAGCTGTCACGTTAGCTACTCCCTTTTCATTCATAGCGGGTAGCAAAATCCATCCATCTTTTTTTTCTTTTCCTACTTCCCTCCACCAACATTTATATTCAACACTCTCTTGAGCAGTTTAGGTACTTATTAAAAAATTATGATTTGTAACGTCTGTGCAGTTACCAATTAATTCAAAATGTCCTGTAAGCATCAATGATGAATTTAAGGTATTGCTTTTAAATTTATTATGGTTGTGTCGTACAGAGATATATTTGAGTTGGTTACGATTTAGGTGTTATCTAATTTTTACTTGAAGAGTTTATTAGATATTCTATTATGCATACAAGATGTAATTGAAACAATTGAATACCTATTACTCCGCCTTCTATTTATATGCGATTGTCGCACGAATACACGATCGTTCGAACATTTTGTTCGGTGAACCTAAACGCGTGGTCGCGCCGACTGAGGACGCTTTCCGGTTTTCCGAACAAAAGTGACATATGCACGCGACATATCGCGTATTCGTGCGACTATCGCTTTTAAATAGGACGCGGCCTTAAGGGGTCATTGTACTCAAATTGTGAACAGATTTTACTATGGGATCATCGCTGAAATCGCAATAATAAATCTGCTGCATAGATTTATGTTCGTATCTCGACAAAGTGTAGGGAACAGTTGATTTTTTGTCCATACGAATAAGTACTTACAATGACCTTAAAAGTTTTCACTTATTTCAATTATGCCTTGTAAAAATAATTATAGAAATACATCATAATATTCAGACGAGCGCTATTTCTACGTTCGGTACCTATACACGCAGGCGGATTTTCTTTAGAACACAAAATACCACTTTCAATTAATTAATCTAATAACTTAAAAATCCAAAAAAAAGGAAAAAATATATTTAAAAACTTGATATCTCCGTGAATCACCTTGAACACTCACATACGCAGCGAGAAATCTCTACCATGCTCCACTGTGGTTTGGCAGACAAAATGTACCATATATGATCCACGTAAGTGTTGGAGAAAAATAGTGGAGCTTGGAAGAGACTCTGCAATAAACAAAAAAACAAAAAAAAAATTGGGAGAATGTCTGTAGTAAGTTACAATTTTTTTTAAACTTGACACGTCCGTTAAATGTGCACGATAAGAAAAAAAAAAATTATGTCCCGTATTTTTCGAGGTTTTTATATCATATTTCCTATTCCTTAGTTCATCTTTTACCGGTTATGGTCGACTTCTAGTTCACCAGATGCAGCTGAATACCAGTATTTTACATGTCTATCTGACCTCCATAACCCAGTTACTGGGTAACACGATACCCCCCATGTTTGGCATGTGTCACAGCAATAATAAATTATAAAACGACATTAATTTTCGATTACTTCATTTACTTTGCTCTCCATTTTTTCAAACCACTTCTTACCTTGGTTTCAAGTTTTCTGTTAATAAATAGTGGATTTTGTGCATAAATTTAATATTAATTTAATACATCTAAGTAGGATCTTGAATCTTTTTTGTACAAATCCTTAGCAAACACATTGTGCGGAATGGTGTCAATTTGGAAAAAGTTCACATAATTCTACAATAAACATACAGTACATGTATCTATCTCGTGCATTGCTAAAACGCCTTTCAGACCGTCTCCAAAACATATGTAGAGTCTAAAATCGTCACCAACACCGCGAAGGGGCGAACCTCAAATAAGATTTTTTTACAGGAGAGCCAAAAAACGTTTTTTTTCTCCCGATGACGCGCTTATTTTGATGATATTTAAGAAAATATATAGGTATAATTTAGAACAAAAAAAAATCCCTACAACTTTTTTGTTTCTATTAGTCTTAGAGCTTCGCCCTTTTGTGACGACATAGAGCTCGACAAATGGAGCATTTTTGTATAGGTACTAAACTAATTTTTGACCGTTTGTATGAGGTTCGCCCCTTTGCAGTGTTGGCGACGAAATGTCAAACCGTTTTTAATTTCAGTGCGAACCCAAATAGTTTTTTTATTTTTATAAAATTATTTAAATTAATTCTCGTCCTTAGTTACAGTTGGACATAAGTCCCACCTATTTTATCTTTGAACCTAAACTAAAACTCTCACCGTTTTGAATTGCTTGAAGTTGAAATAGACAACTGAGCAACAAAATTACATTTGAACCGCCTGCTTCGAATCATTGCCCTCAGCAATGAAACATGCACCAATTAGTTTAGTTAGATTTAATCTTTATGTATTATTAGAATACATCATAATTTATTAATTAGACTAGGTTTCGTTATGCGTATTTTAAATCAGACTATTCCCATTGTCAATGTCCAACAGTGGACGTCTTTCAGCTTTAATGGTGATGATGATTCCATTGATATATAAAAAACCATAGATTCGAATTCATCAACTCAAAAACGACCATAAAAAGAACTCATTACGCCCTTATTTCTATTTTTTTTACAAAAAAGTACTTTACGTTGGTAGGTTTAAAATTGAAATTTCTATTTATCAAAATCTACGTGTATTTTCGTCGTGTGTTGATTTTTCGTATTGTTCGTTAACAATATTTATACCGGGAGTGGACGCCCTAGAAGGACATACACTGACCTTATTGGTGATGTTATTCAGAAAGATCAAGTGCGTAGTACTCGCAACCGGCGTGCGTGTATGACCAGATGTATGAACGTAAACGGAGCAAAAGGAGTATGTAAAGACAGTGTTCTGTAGTTTATACTATAGAAAAAAACCGTGAGCATATTTATGTATTGTTCAAAAAGCCGCTTAGTGTCTGTTGGTTTAGTTTAAATTTGTGATGTTTGGCTTTTGTTTCCATAATCGAGCACACTTGAATTCCATAACTTGAAGAAATTGCGTATCTTGGGTTTTTATATCAATGGATTATTCCTATAATTTGATTGAAAATACGTGTACTTATTTAATGCTAGGTTCTATTTGTACATTTATCATGAATGCGCGCACCCTTTCTTATGAATTAGATATAAGTAGCAGCCATCTTGGTCTGTTCGGGAGTAGTTTGTATATTAACCCGGAGTCAACTAGCGTAGCATGAGTGTGTCGATATAAGTAAATATATACGGGGTAAAAGGGCCCATCATCCAGCGGAAGTCTACGTATTCTGTACACCCCAAGCAAAAATAATTCCTTATTTTTTAATTTGAAACCTTTTAAATAAAATATAGTTAGACCGCAATAAATATACTTATTTATTGATTTATTTATTTAATACTTCAAGCACACAAATGTACAGAAGTGCACTTTCCAACGAACAGCATTTCGTTTTTATTTGTAAACTCCTTTGCAAAAAAAACGGACACCTTACAGTCATTGGCTTTTCTATGGATAATATTAATATTTTTTGTATGTCATTAGCATAACTTACTAAAAATTTCTTATTGTCTGCTGTGAGACGTAACATTGGCTACACCCCTCTTCCAGCAGCGCTTTAATTTTACTAGCTCTTATTGCTTTTTCTGCCATTACATTCGGCACAAAGTTATCTGTTTTAAGTCACAATAAGGCAGGATTATGCGACAAACATAAATTATTCTACTAAAAATAACGAGAAGTTAGTTTTAGTTGCCTGATAACCTTTTAACTGCAAACCCACGAAAAGTAAGTAAAAAGTCACAAACTGAAAAAGGGATTATTATTTTTTTTAAACAGAGTTTCGAATTTGGAATTAACTTTTTTCATACCTAGGATCTTTATTAAGTGCCAGTAACATAGTTAGGCTATTACAACCTCTTTAGAACTAAATGATTGCCTATAATGTAGAAAAATCAAAACCGCCTGTTTTTTTTTTTGCAAAGGAGTGTAATACTTTTGGTGAGTTTACAGAATAAGCAGACGACGACGCTATAGCATGTGGAATATTACATTCTCGGCTAGGTGGGGGGTGTTATTACACCCGTATGTTAAGTGTATATCCGCCAAATCGTACTTTTAATATAGGTCTCTATGGTACATATAGTGTTACTTTCAACGATATTCTTAAGTTTTTGATTGACTTTGCGGCAAATTCTTATTTGGAAAGTTTATGAAAAACTAATCAAAATCATTTTTGAGAGAATCAATTAGTAATTTGCAGTTTAAATTATAGAGCACAACATAGTTTTTATATAAAGTGTCATATTTTGACACTTTATTGAACATTATGAAAACCCTTTCAAATGATATAAGTAAATTGTTAACTAAAAATTAAAGCTAATATAACAAATTAAGTAAACAAATTGAGTTTAAAGTTTTAAATTGGAATGTGGTTTGCTACTTCATCATATCATTATCAGCTTTTGATTAGTTACCTGCAGTTTTTTGTTTCTAGCCAGTATAGAGTTATAAACTACAGATCATTGAGAAAAATCTGAAAGGAACCATGCACACTAACAAAAAAAGTGAAACAAATTTAAATAAAAAAAAGGTTTATTTTACATTTTGCTTCTCCATCACATTACAAACTAGATCATGTAACAATCATAAGTCTAAATCTAGACATTATCCAAAACTTTCATTTACAGGATTCCTTTCAGCCATTTCTATAGGACAGGAAAATAAAACACCATGTATTACTACAGTTTCGTGTTGCTGATAACTGAAGTAACATGCTGAATGTCTTAAATATTTCACTTACTAAAACAGTATTAACGTCACTGCCAATATTAATTTCCGTTTTATTATTATAATTACTATAAACATTTACTTACATTATTTCATTTTGAATAGTAGTTAATAGTGCTGTATGTGCCATAGAATTTTAATTTTTACTTACCGGTATTAAAAACTTATATATTTTATCTGTACTTAAAACTTTACTTTTACTTTTATTTGTATTATTATGAAGAGTCTTATTTGACTCTTCAGCAAAAATCTCGACAAGTTTTTATTATTTATGGTTACTCATAGTTTTTAAACATTTGTTATGTTCGAGGAAGCTTGTGTATTATTTTAAAGGAATGTTAGATGCTGGATTTAATGTTAGTGTGCACTGACAGACTGTAAAGACGTGGCGTGTGGAATAAGATGCGCGGGCGCCGTCAGTTGCCCTTCATATGTACGTCGCGTAGAAGTTCTACTCGGGCTGTCAGGGGACACAAAGATTCGGAGCGAGAATTTACTTTAAACAGCGCTGTCGCCATCCTCTTCTGTAGAGTGTTCTCTTATCTCAAACGTTGAGGCAGAAGCAGATTGCGATCCTTTGGACACCCCGTGTCCCACAAGCAATCCCTACTTTGGAAAGTCAATAAAACTTCTAATATTGCTAGAAATTAAGTCACTTAAATTAAAATGTTTGTGTGAAAAGTCCGCCTCTTCATAGAATTTGTAGCGTGTTGCTTTACAAGCGGGAAACGACTCTGTAATCGATAGTTGGAAATTAGGTAAAATGCGAGAAAAGTGCAAATACGTTGGTATTGACGGTTCTGCTACTTAATAGTGATTAACGGAGCTCAGTAAGTCGTAGGTTAAATATTGCAGCAATAATGTAATGAGTCGTCAAATATAAAAATGGAACGCGTTACATCTCTCTCTCATCGGTTTACTACTTTAATATCATAAACTTAGGTTAGTGACGAACTCATGGCATCTCATCCGCCCGCGTGGCATCATTTCACTTAGTATTGTAACTCATCTCGATGTATTCTGTCTCCTTCTTAGTTGTACTCAACTTTAGTGTATTTTGAAACGTGAAATTGAGAAGCACGAATTTTTGTATCGTTTGTCCATTAGCACTGTAAGACAATCGAGCTAACTAATCATAGAAATTAATAAGTAAACAATTATAACTCTGAACTTTATGTTCTACTGTGTGTAGTATGTAAACTTGAACTATTTTTGTGTGTAATTCCTCGATGTTTCGCAAATATTAAGTAGTAATAAAATAGAGCTGTGAAAATTTAAGGGTAATAATTAAATCGACTCGAAAATCATATCGATTCAGCTAAATTATAAATTTATTGAATGTCGATTTGTTCGTGATACGTCGAAGGAAAGTAAGACTTTTCGAAAATATTTTAATGATTATTATTAATTATTTGTAACGAACATTTTGTTGATTGTCGTTTTCGCAAATGGTTTTCGAGTGGATCATGGAAAATAGCGTGTGGACATTCAGCAAAAAAAATAAAAAATAATTGTAAAAACTTTTAAGACCGTAGCTTGGCTCGCGCCATATTTCGAAACTGCCTGTACCTACTGGTCGATCGGCATAAGAAACGTGAAAACAGGTCAAAAAACAAATAAAATTCATCTTTACATTAATTATAATATTAAATAGGATATGAAACACATTCAATTTCAAAGATGATTATCATATTTATGTTAAAAAACACTTAACACAAAGAAACTTTATGAACATAAAAAAATATGTTTATAACTTTAGTAAATCGAGCTTAACTCGAAGTATATCCGATGATAGCTCAACAAATATGAAACAAAAATACATATAACATCAAGCAATGATGCTACGGCAGGCAATCCAGTAGCAAGAATTATTTTAATTCAGGGTATTGTATAGCTTAACGTCGCGGGCTGTATTTACACCTAAAATTCAACTAGATACTAAACTTTCAAAATATAACGTTCATCGGAAAAGCTATAAAACCAGTAACTGAGTTCGCCAATATAAGATACCATACAAATACTAGTCGATCTAAAGCTACGGTTTCCTAGTCAAACGGTGGCCGCTACAAGACGGCCGCAGTGACAGCTGTCATGATAATGATGGCAGCGGAATTTGAAATAACGGTATCAAAAACGCTCTCTAGGGAAACACACCAACTTACTTTAATAAATAACGTTTTAGTGACGTCATTCGACGGTACTGTAGCGTTTACATCGCCACATACGAACTACGCATCAAAAAGACATGACGTCACAGAAATCCTGTATCGCGCAATTAGAGTTTACCGCGCGAACGACATATATAAGACTTTCCGACATAGATAGATAGATAGATAGACGGATGTTGTGTCTGGCGGGCAACTGCCCGACGCGTCGGGCAGTTGCCCGCCAGACACAACACCCGTCTGGTCGGAGGATCCTCCCTTTTCTATAGTGGATGAGTGTACTTTACACCCTGTTTCTCTTGCCTCTAAAGTACATTATGTGGCGGTCACCGCAGTCTTAGGAAACCTTAGTTTTACCATTTATTTAAAATGACTGAAACTGTATCGTCAAATGAAATCATAACAGTACTTCAATGTGTTTCTATCGTAATACACTTAAACAGTATTATATACTTAGATGTAAGTCAGTGTCGTACGCAGTGTACTTATATTATATTCTAGTATTTATTACCTAGTACAAACGTGTGACCGTCAGTCGACGCGTGCGCATGCAGGTCTTAGAATTAGTCGTGTATTTAGACATAAACTTGAGGCATACGCTGAAGATGGCATGTTAAAACAATCCCCCACAAGATCTACATTAAGTTTAACTATATCATCGAATATTTTTATAATTCTATTTATTATTATTTTAATTTACCTCAATACACACCACTTTAGACTTTGGCAGAATGGTTGACATCGGCTTTGCTCGCCAATACCTACTACTTAATTCTCTACTGATTATTTCATGTCTCTCTAGGTACAGTCGACCTAGATACCTAATTGCTGTATCACCCTAAGGTTCAATGACACTTGCACGTCATTAAACGACAAGGTCTATGTGACAGTTACATAGTTTAAACCTTAATGTCAAAATTCAAATTCATAATTTTAAATATTTTATTTCACACTAGCTTCTGCCCGCGACTTCGTTCGCGTGGAAGTCGATGAAATACAGCCCATGTTACTCGCTGATAATGTAGCTTTCTATAAGTGAAAGAATTTTTTAAATCGGCTAAATATTTTTTTAGTTATTCATTTCAAACAAACACAATAAAATCAAATATTTTCTCTTTTATAATATTAGTTTATATAAACCTAACCTAACCCAGGTGCACGGTATTTAAAAATAAATGGCTTTTACAATGTTTTCAAATTACACTGTTAATAGGTATAGCATAAACTCTCTATTACTATTAAGAGATAGACTCCCGTTAAGAATACCTCAAAAACCGGACATGAATAACTTATCCAGATGTCTGCCACAGTAACTTGGTTATCATAAAAATAATTATAATGAATTAGTTCTAACTGAGCGTTTGCACTGGCGTTTGGATTCACAACAATATGTTGAAATCTCGATGTTCTGTCAATGTTCCATACAATGGTGGACAGGAACTAGAGATTTCAACATGTTGTGAATGTTTCGCCAGTGCAAACGCACAGTAAGGCTATATTTTTTACAAAAATACAAGTATAAGGTTGTGACGTCTTATGTGTGGTTAGAAATCTCTTAAAAGCGTAGGTAGTTACTTTAAATCCTGGCCCACAATTTACTTTAACCGGTTGAATGCCGTAATTACAGAAACAATTAAAAAGCCATTGTGTCTCGCGTAGATCCCAGTTTCACGTTCGATAAAAAGGGTTAATTTTACATTTAGGCAATAATCAGCCGTTTGTGTCCATTCCATATTAGTGTGAGACACAAATATCAATAAGTTCAAAATTACTCTGTGGTTTCCATAAAAGGGTTGGTGCACACTACATCCTCCTATAAGTCGCGAAGCTAATCAACTAATGGGTCCTTTCTGCGAGTGCGTAATTCGTAAGTTACGTGCCTTAGGGACCACTCACTGTTACACGTATTAATTACATAGATTGCCTGTAAACACTATCCTCTAGGAGTCTAAAGTAATTACTCTCCCGTACGTCTTAGCCCCGAATGGTTCGATTATATTATCAGTACACACATGGATGTTGTTTTAATGTCTTAACTACTATCTTCAGCGTATGCTACGTTTACACACACTCTTACGTAGTACTGTCAAAGTTATTAACTTGGTTTTTTATGATTCTTTAAGTGTTCATAGACGCTACCATGTTAAGTTCCCATAAAACGTGCGTTGACGTGCGTTAGCGCGCGCTACACTATACACTGTTTTTGTTTGACCTATGATAGCTGCATTTTTGTAACATCTAATTAAGCAAGTACGTACGAGTGTGTGAATTACTTAGTAAGCCATTAGTCTAGTGTTTCCACACGTTTACAGTGCGTTCGCAGATGTTCTATGGACTGAATAGCGAATGTTAATATCAAAAGATTAGGGCAATTTTATTTAAGCTTGAGTTTCTTTGGAAAGCGGTGCCGTCATATTATAATGGTCGTCATGAAAATCTGCCAAATTTGATGTGAGGAGTGACGGCCGTTCGCCCAGGCGCAGCGGCCATGCAGCGAGATATATACATTGATATGAAATCGCCATGGAGCACGCGCACCTGGCCTCACCGACTATCTCGCTGGCCGCTGCGACCTGGCAGCGCCTGGGCTTATTGTGTGAATTGTTCACCGTTTCTCTTATGGCGTATGACTGATGATGGAATGTTGTGTCTGTGAACTATCTGTAAAATGTGTGGTGTTTGGCTCTTGTTACATGTGAACTGTATTGGCTTATTTAATTTTTAATATTAATGTGAAAAGTATTTTTTTTTGGACTTTTAATCTTACCATGTATGTTGAATCATTGAAACGAGCTTTGGATAACTAAATATTGTATATTTATGTAGGTACGTTGTATTACAATCATTTTCATTAATAAACCTATTGATTAAACCTTGTGATTCTTAACTGAAATGAGTTTTGTGTTTGTACCTGTCATTATGTTTTAAAAATGTAACAAGATTTTAGGAATAATTATATAATTACCTGGTCAATGCAAGTTCATGTGAAGCAGGAGAGTCAACTTTCCTATAATATTATTTTAGATGCGATAAGATGTGGCTTCGGTAACTATTTATTAGTAATGTAATTGTATTTTTGAAACTTTCAATCCGTAATAAAGTACCTAATGGAAAACCATTTTGTTTAATTTCCCTTTACCTACTCATACATACATTACTCACGACTTCTTCCCATATACCTAGGCAGAAACTGCAGAACGCCACCTGCTGCGATCCGTACATACTCCTTTTGCTTTTTTCACGCCAGTTTGCGAGTACTGCTAGTCACCGTCAGGTATGTGAGCGGTGAGACGGGGGAGGGCGCCATTGACAAAATTGTCAGACTGAGTTAGCTTGGCCTTTATCTACGGCCCCCGTCTGACCGATCACATACCTCCGGCGGTGACTAGCAGTCGCGCGCAGACTATATGTACCTTTATCTATTCAATGTCACATATAAGAAGATACACCGAAATACATAACATCATGCCAGCATTCCCCGAGGGGCAGAGAGAGAAACGCCCATATTTCGGCAGGAAAAAAATAAGGCAGTAATAAAACGAAGAAAAAAATTTAAGACGATTTTTAATCCATACTTTATATCACAGACTACAAGGTAATTAAAAAAATAATATGTTATCACAAACAAACATTTTAAATAAACTATGAAAATAATTATTGTAAATGTTTTTCACAATAAGACATCATATGCCATTCTAAGGTTTAAAATCATTTTAGTGAAAATTAAATGTATTCAACAGTTTAAGTTTTGCTGTAATAAAAAAGTCTGCATCTTATTTGTAGAGTAGTAATAATAGCACATTTATGTACAAAGATCCTAAAAATTGTCCACAATTAAATCTAATCACATAGTTGACAACACATTGAAATTCGTCTTCTGCAAGTCCCTACCAACTTTATTTTTTCAACCACATTGTTTTCCTTCATCAGAATTCAGATACAATAGACGTGGATAGATTCAGTAACCTGTTCCGCTTAGCTATTTCTAAAGAGTCATAAAAAACCCTGAAAGAAATCGACACGTGTTTCACCTCTCAACGAGGCATCCTCAAGATGATGATTGACTTGTCGCGAACCCGAACACGGCGAACGCTGAACGCTGAATGAGCCGCGTTCGGGTTCGATTTCTTTCAGGGTTTTTTATGGCTCTTTAGAAATAGCTAAGTGGAACAGGTTACTAAATATATTCACGTCTATTGTATTTTATAATGGATTTCCGCAAGGTCACGCCTGCATCAATTAACTGCCCTTTAACAGATTAAAATAAGTAGGAAGGTACCTACTAATATGTACTAACCAAAACAATCTGGACACACGTGTACCACCTTACGAAAACTTTGATCTGTTTTGGCCGTTGTCACATTAAACTCGTCCGTTAAGTCACATTTTTGAAGACGCCTTTTGCATCGCATAATTTGACAAGATTCTAAGTAGGTTTCCGTATTGACCGTACAACCACGTAGGTAGGTAATTCTCTATAGGTAAGTATTCCATTTGATAATAAATAATAAATCCAGTAATCCAATAATAATAATATGGTAAATTTTACTTTGTACTACTCGATATGAATTATGTCTAGGTAAGTACTCAAATATTCATAAACATATTTTTTACAAAACTAAGTTTGTGGCAAACTTACCAACTTTGATTATATTATTTATAATGTCTAGATAGAAAGTCGCACGCAAAAGAACTAAAACAAACAAGCAAGTTTTTTATACTGGTGTGCGTGATAGTTACGACTTACACTTGCGCCACGTTATTGTGCTTTTCTAGTGTGCGTGCATTTAGCGGCTAACAGTTGGACGCTATTTTTTCGACGATTTCACAGCTTTGACTTTCTATCTAGACATATTTATATCTTTGCGTACCAACAATTGTTATGTCTCAAACAGTACCTACAAACACATAACTACCTGTGGGTATCTACTAAGTAAGACAAAAGTTTATACCTACGAGTGTGGTCAAAGTCAAGAAAATATACTTCGCTTAGAAAGTATATAGATAGGTATTCGTTTAATAACTACATGGTAACTTCCTATTAAATAGGCATAGAATTTTTCTATTATTATTCGGAATTTCTTACAAGTATCACACATTCTTAGGGACAATAAAATTAAAATTTGTTTGAGGTAACAAACCTTCTTAGAGCTATCACTACATTAAGATCACTCTTAGAGAGTAAGATATTATTATCCTTATTAACAATAAAGTTAGTTAGCTTTTAAATAGGTAGGTATCTAACACATTTCTGCTTATTGCCCATAGGCTTTTTCTAACTAAGGAGTTAACACTTTCAACTTCACCCACTTTTCATAGACCATGCCGCCACACATAATGGAAGTGAACCCTCCGGGAGGGTTATCAGCATTACGTTTGCGCTATAGTTAACCATCGCGGACGGTCAACGATATTATGTTTAAAACCATTTTATAAAACACTAAAACGAAGTAAAATAGTGTTTTCAGGGGGTCTTGTCGCTATAGCTACGTAGTTTCCAACCTTTTAAATTTTTTGTGAATATTTGTAACCGTGGACAAAAAATAAAAACGCTTGGATTTTAAAACCAACAATACTCGTAAATCTTGTTAAAATATAAATCAGATTTTATTTTGTTTGTAATACTACATTCGCTAAGAAAAACCTACATTTAAAATGAGCCCTTCGCGAGGGCTGGAGGAGGGCTCCCGGCACTGAACGTGTTAAAGACTAAATGTGCCTACAGATTTGCTTACACATTTAGGTAACTACCCGATTTTGTTTGATCACACGCAACGGTCGTCAAAAAACGAGCAAATCTGCATCCTGCTTGGCATGTAAACGTTAGTTATAAATGCTAATTATTAAATAAACTACACAATAAATAATTAAATTAATTAAAAGTCCACTAGTGCTGGATACCCTACGCTAATAAAAACAAGAAACGAAGGGTACAACTTCGAAAGGGTCATGTAATGGTCTACAGGACTACTTGCAAAGATTAAGTCATGTTATCTACTTGATAACGGACTATAATGATGACTTTGAATGGTAACTATATTGAATCTAAATATAAGATCTATACTTGAAAAGCTCTGACTATAGACCGAACGCTCTCGTACGTTCCCGTGACGAAGACAAATATTCCCAGAAGGATAATGAAGCAGTCTTTGAGCAGCATGTGCTTGGGGATGCCTCCAGGCTTCTGAGAGGTGGAGACCAGCTCGATGAGAGGGGGGAACATCAAGGCCAGAGCTGTGCTGCTCACCGCTCCCACCAGCGATATGACGAGGCCTAACTCCGGTATTGATTCAGCCAGCACGACTGAAAGAAAAGAAAAACAATTAGAAGTTCGTTTTATTATTGGATGGCAAGTTCTGGTAAGTGGTCACTGTCGCCTACATCAGCAATATCAGAGATATCGAGCCGGCGTTGCAATCTCAGAAACAAAGCTAAAATTTGAATTATCTTGGTTTTTAATAGTACTGTGCTATAAGTACAACCACCTCTGATCTGGCCACAAGTCGCTTCGGTCGCTCGGTTCGCGCGCGGTTGGTTCTAACCTAACCTAACTCATTTGGTCGTGGTGCCCTAGCTTAGTTACTACTACTACCAATTCTATCCGATTCAATAGATCATTAGTCAGTTTTCATTTGACAAGTGCGAGCTATGTGACGATTCATTCTGTATGATGAAATTTAATTTCAGTTTGGAATTAGGCTTCAAATTCTCTGTAGGTTTACTAATATACTTACAAGTAAGCAGAACCAGCAGTGCTCTATACCCAAGTTCCTTGGCGACGGGGTTGGAAGCACCAAACTTCTTCTGAATCGCTGGCCAGGTGATTCCGACCGGCACGTAGAACTGGAGCGGGTAGGTGCACAGAATCGACATCGCGATCAGAGCCTGTACCACGTTACTGAGCCTGGAGTAATAATGATAAATTAGGAATAATTCTAAAGCCTCTCTGATATAATTCAGAAATGGGAGTAATGTATCAGGCCAGCTTTTATTTCACCACCTGAGAGAAGGCCTGTGTCCCAGCAGTGGGAACGTTATAGGCGTTAATAGAAGTCGAAATGTGGCTGATAACTTACACTTTTCCTGGCTGCAGATTCAAGGTCAAGCTGCCGAGCACATTGTCTCCCCACTTGAGGTAGCCCAGGAATCCCACTGTGATGAAGATGCTCCCGACGACCACCATGCCTACGTTTAACACACCCAAAGGTTTCTGGAACTTCTCCGGTCTACTCATCTCGTTTTTCAAAGGGAGAACCTGTTGGCAAGATTACATTTTATACAGAGAAGCTAACCACCGAATGAATTCCCGAGGAAACCAAGCTAATTACGTATAGGTACTTAAATGACTATAGCGCGTGCCAGGCTGCCATAATGATGTCAGTTTACAATAGCGTTAGGGAATGATCCATGAGAGCGGAAAAAAATACTTTCGCATTTATAGCAATATACATCGCATTATCAGTAAACTTGATCGCAAATAGCTCAAAAATTTTTACAGCCAATATTTTTTGCACTTAAGATAATATGGAAAGTGTCCGAAAACCTGGAAAAAAAAATGCTTACCAATCCAATCCCCTCGAAAGCGTAAATAGCAGTCCCGAAGTAGAGAGGCAGCTGTTCCCACGAAGCTATATAATCCCTGGTGTCTACTGCAGGCAGGTCCTGGGTGGCTTCATAGACCACCACGGCGACGCCTACAGCCATCATGATGTTGGCAATTGTGGAGAAGGGTGTCAAGTACTTGAGGTTGCGGACCATACAGGCCAGGAGGACCGGGATCACCACAAATATCATGTGGATAGAGAGGTCGATGTGTATGTTGTACTGGTCGCAAATCTGGGAGACGCAGAAGATGTTTTAATAAAATAATTTTGTAATAGTTAACAGGATTGTTACAGAGAAAGGGAGCTAAAAATTATTGAGAAATCATTTATTGCGCAAGAGTCATTTGGATGGCATAAAATCGTGATCCTTGCCCAAAACTCTCCACAGAATTTTATTATCCAGACACAATTTAACCAATTTCTGCTTATTATTTCACTCACACATATAACTATTAGTCTCTGACTTAAAACTCAATGAACTGCCCCTTTTATACAACTTACCATTTTAACATTATTCGCGATAAACACGATGTAAACGCAGCAGAAGCCTAGCTGCGTAACGCAGAGGAACCCGTTGACCAGGATCTTCATCGTGCCGGCCATACTCCGAGTCCTAGCAGGCCCGTTCTTGAACACCAGGTACACTGTGTCTGCGAACCCTGGAGGCCGGTCTCGTTTTGACGTGAGATGCACTTCTTCTGAACAGTTCAGCTGTAAAGAAATATCATTTAGATGCCAGTGCAAGTGATAGCTTTTAGGTAGGTACAATTTGGCTAAATAGATAGTATGCCTGAGTGAGGTTCATGAGATCGAACCTCCTTCCACTCGTCAGTTTTTCGACTTCTAATGTAACAGAAAAACATTTTTCTTTTTTAGGGTTCCTTAGTAAACAAGGAACCCTTATAGTTTCGTCATGTCCGTCTGTCTGTCTGTCTGTCCGCGTTCTAGCTCCGAGACCCTTAGTACAATATTATATTAATTACGCCGACAAAGTGGTAAAACAAAATTATGAAAAACATTATTTTTTAGGGTACCTCTCCTACACGTAAAGTGGTGATGTTTTTTTTTCTTTTGCCCATGATTTGTGGTATCATTGGAAAGTTCCTTAAAAAATATTGTGAGTTTGTGACAACCATTTTTAGATTCAAGAATCCGTTTGCGAAATATTAAGCTTTAAAGTGCTAATTTTTGTTAGAGTCAAGTGTCCCCCCCCCCTGCCAGCTAAATGGTTGGTTTTGGATGTGTGAGAAAAAAATCACAGCAGTAGATTATATAACGAAATTAAAAGGAAAACTATCACAGTTAAGTAGGCTCTATAAGTTAACGAGTAATAATCGACCAACTTAACTTTGCAGTTGCAAAAACATGTTTTCCCATACATTCCGTACATATTTTTCAGCTACAAAGTTAAGTTTGTTTTTGGGATAAATTCATCCTAACTACGGAACCCTTCATTGTGCGTGGTCCGATATGCACTTGGCCGGTTTTTTTAAAGCCTACTTCTGTATCTCCTGTGAGCCGAGACGATGAAGATACGCAAGTCCCGGAGAAATTAACGAAGTTTAGGAACTCGCTTCATTCGAAACTAATACTGGTAAGAAAGAACTTAAAGAAAATTTAAGGACTACGAAATATCCAGTTCCAACTTCCCTCTACATGGTTAAATTAGCTAGCAAAACTCCGCAGACGTAATGTTTATCGATATATAATTAAGATAAAACAAAAACTCTTAAGTTTAAGTATCTACAGCTGATATGGGGGTCAACGGCCGCTGGTAGTGTATTAACTTGAAATTATGAGTTAAAGAATTTTTTTCTTTTTTTACCGACTTCTAAAAAAGATTCTGAATTCGAATGTTTAAACAACATGTAAAAAAACCATGTCTGATCCGTGAGGGTGTAGTAAGGTTACTGAGAGTTTTCTTTTTTTTTTCTGAAAGTTTCCACATAAATCTATTTATGTGGAAACTTTCAGAAAAAAAAATATCGCCACATTTTTCAATGGGGAGTTTTACCGTGTTACTACATGGGGCGCGGGCGGCCGTCGTTTAGCGGGCGTCTACAAGTCATAACTTAAGACTCTTGTAGAAAATTTGCTAATTTTTTATGGATTTGGGGTTATTTTGGTACTAAAAATGTGAATAATAAAAACATTTTTGTTTTCATTGATAATATTTTTTTTATTACTCATTGGTAATATTATTGCAGTACCTATGTGTCCCTTTCGGATGGGATAAACGTTTTGATGTCGGGCATAACTCCGTCATATATAAAGAGTATGCTCTCGAGGTGGTCCCATACAAATTTTATTAACTTTGCTTGGGTGCTTTTTGAGTTAGCTTCAATAATACGTATTTTTCCACTTTGTCTTTATGGATGATGTTATAATAACTTCCTGTCACTGTTATTAACATAGCAGGTTTTCGAATAGCAGGTACCTAAATTCGTATACCTGCTATGTAAAAAACCACCGACTTCCGAAATATTTTTACCCGACTACAGCGAAGCCAAGAAAGCAGTCAAAGCAGGGTTATGTGTTTGACCTGTATGTATGTACATATGTATGTGTCTGTCTCTATGTTCCCTCATAACTACAAAACGGCTGAACCGATTTCGATGAATGATATGTCGTTAGATTCATCTTTATTGCGAGAGTGTTACTGGGTATATTAAAATTAAAAAAATCAACATTATTTTGGAGCCAAAATGTATGTTTAAAAATTAAAAAATCTTCCAATCCTATCGAGTGGGGAACCAAAATAAAGGGGCTTAAAAGGTGATTCCAAAAATATATGCAAGTTATTTGTTTAAATGTAATTTGGAATGAGAAATGATTAAACAATCCCAAACTTTTGAAGTGAGTAAGAAGTTATCACCCGATTATAAATGGGAATTGTACTGTTACAACAAACTACAAAGCTGAAAATGAAAAAAGCAATTAAAAAACTAAAAAACCCGACTGCAAAAAAACATAACTGAAAAGAGAAAAACAAGCATTATAAAATCTATAGAATTTTGGCATCGCAGGCTTATCGTATTTCAGGTTATTTGTTTGTGGCTTGCGCACCAAAATTCTATAGATTATTATGCTTTTTTTTCTCTTTTCAGTTAAGTATGTATTTTTGCAGTCGGGTTTTTGGTTTTTTTATTCACTGTAGGTAGTCTTTTTTTTTAATTCGTTTTTTTTACTTAGTTAATACGTTTTTAACTACCATCATTAGGTGCACAGATGTCGATATCGATATAGGTTTTTCAAAAGTCTGTTTCATCACGTCTGTGGAATTCCGTTCGCTTATTTAATCTGACCCAGTTTATCGAACAGGAGAATGAAAAGAGTCCCAAAGTACGATTTATATTTTACAACTGGAATTAGTTCACAGTCCGCTCGGTAGGCTTAAAATAAAAAAAAAACCTTGTAACTTTCTAAATTTATAGGATTTAATAATATAATCGTCATATTCTACCAGGGATCAGCACCCTAATTGCGTAACACACGATCAATCACAATCTGTTACATTTTTACAGTTCAACAACATTCATTGCGATATTTACGTTGCATTGGATTGATCTCGAGTGTTACGCAATTAGGAAGCAGGAGCGCAAATCTGAATATACAATTATTATCTGTAAGTTCAACTGACCAGTAAGTGCTGCGCGTGCACGCATATGATGCCCAGCAGCATAGTCATGATCGGCGCGAAGATGATGCCACCGTTCCTGAAGGCGTCGCCCATGGCCAGCAGGCCAGTGCCGATGTTCCCTCGGAACAAGTGCAGCATTGTGTCTGTGTACCTGGTACATGAATATGGATACTTAGAATGGGATGAGGAGGTATTTTTAGTTTCTAGGTTTCTATCTAGTGGAGATATCAAGTAGGTATGGTAAATTATGGCATGAGCGTTTGTTACACATACAGGAACCAACAAGTGAAGGGGGTCATGGGGCAATGCGTTCGCCGTAAGTCATAATGCATTTATTCGTATACGTTGTTACGCCATAGGGTTGTTCAGTTTCCGTACCCAGTTTGCCCTAACTGCCTTTTCAGTCTGCCAGTCCAGTTGGAGATCGTCCCACGTCACATTTTCCAATACTTTTAAAGTTAATATTGTTTGTTCAAAAATTCAAAAGTCATTTATTCAAACTAGGCTGAGAATCAGCACTTTTCGAACGTCAAAATTACATAAGACAGTCCCCCAAAAACGCCCACCCTTCACCACTTCCTAGTGCCTTTAGCTGGGAAGAAGAAGTGGCGCAACAAACTCCCCAGCAGAAAAGTTCAAAATTAAGACGAAGACCGGACGGGCTCCAGACGGAGCAAATTGGTAAATAGCCTAGACAGGCACTTGAGAGTACAATATTTAGGAGTATTTTACGTCAACCGCAGTAATTGATACACTAGAGGTGAAATTTAATTGATAGTAATTAAGAGCGAGGCACTGTACAGTACGACACAACTTAGATGTAGCATGAATTTGAAAATTTGCGTTCATTCATTTCAAATTTACGAATGTATTTGGCTATATGAGTTAACAAGTTATTGCGTTTGCGTAAAGATCATTTTCACCTAAAGTAGTAATAAAGATCGTAGATTTTGAAGACGCGTTCAGTTCGGACGGTGATCGGTTTTGAATTTTGCCGATGCTACATCTAAGTTGTGTCGTATTGTACCGTACTAATCGGTTTGTTGGTGAATCTAGAACCGGTAATTTAATAAAAAAACTAGAACCGAGCTCCTGTGAAGTAGCCGCCGGAAAATAACCTGGTATTGAACTAAGCGGGCCTTAGAGTTATTTAAGAAAACCTGTTTCAGACTTCTCCAGAAGGAGTTTTAATGAATTATGTTAATTTATGTCATAGTATATTACTGTTTCCTCGTCTCTTTTCAAAAGAGTTTTTCAGTGCAGCTGCACAGTGACCTATATTTTAAAAGAATGTATGTACAGTCAGCAGCATGTTACGTTTACATCATCTAAATTGATACAAACTGATGAGATAGGTTGCTTTCAGCATTTCATGTATATATTTAAAGGCCGTAGCAGACTGGCGAAACAAAACAATTAGGTACCAAGAAAAAAATCACGGTGTCGCGTCGCGCCAGTCTGCACGAGGCTTTATACTCTGTTTTTTTCTGTTCACATTTTTTATGAATATTTTACTCAATATTGACACGTGTGCATTTCATCTAAGAAACGGATGTTGATTAGAAAAGTTGAAACATCGCATTTTACTGATAACCAATGAGAGGCACTGATCGAGTGCAAGGCCACTTTTTCATTGAAAAATCTAGCCTCTTCTTGACCTACATAAATAGGATCCTGAGACTGACCTACGCATATAGATTTTGAATTTTCTAGGTCAGTTTAAAATCGTTGGAGTTACGTAGGTACAGTACCGACCAAAAGTCCATGAGCAATCTCACAAAGCAATAGACTGACGCTTCGGTTTGACTTACGACCTTCTTCTATAAGTTGTTACAATACTGTAGACACGCACATTACACACACACACTCACTTTGTCTGCAACCAATGACTAGTTAAATAATCATCATTCGTTTTTAGTTTCATTCGTCTTGTTCACATAAATATTAAAGTTTAGCAGGTAGACCACAAAAAACTAAGTAAATTATTTCGATTTCTGTGGGGTAGATGCAGTTTGTTACGAGTATTTAATTAATAGAACTTTGTTGGTTCGTGGATAATATTGGTGACGAGTATTTAGCGCAGTGTTGTGGTTATTATTATCAAAAAGCAGGCATAAAATATATTGAAGAGATCAGATCAGATCAGAGAATATTATTGCGCTGCGTAAAAGTGAAGTGAATATCTAATGAAACCGGACTAAGTGTGAGTGTTATCATTTATATATTTCATATTTTACTAAACATAAATCTTAATCAAGGGTATTGTTGATAGAACAGAGGTATTGTTGAGACAGAAGATGCCTTTAAAGTTTTAAATTCATTGTGAGGTTTAATTCGATTAGTGAATAATAAATAATAAGGTATTATGTGTAATAAAAACAATGTTTTTCTTTGTTCTAGAGAAATACTGTGAGGGTTAAGAGATATGAGGAAGGGGCTTATTATCGAGTAGCAGCGACGTCAAATGGTGAATGAAACAAATGGTTTCATACCAACGAGATATTTTGCTGAATTATTAAAAACACGTCATTATGAACCGTTCGCCGTGCACTCTGAAGGCTTGCATCACTGAAGACCAGCTAGAAAACCGTTTTTGACCTTAAAATGTTGACCGTACCAACTTAATAAACAACAGATTCGTTATTGCATGAATTTATGGTAACGAATTTTTTAAGCACGTTTCAATAGGGTGTTTGTCGTATTTCTTGCAGATATACCGAAATTGTTTAATATTATTTTAGTAATAGTATTATTTTAGGATTAAAATTTGAGGTTTAGTTTCAATCTTCTTTTCGTAAAGAAAATGAATACTTAAGCTTTAACCTCAATAACAACCAATATTTACTAAAGTCAAATAAAATGTAAAATAATTAATACAAATAAAATATAAACAAACCATATTTAACCTTAATATTACCTATTCTGTAAGTAGTTTTTTACATTTTAAGTAGTCTAATATTCATAATTATTACTTAATTACTTCGACCATGATCAAAGCTTAATATTTATGGTGAAAAAATCCATTAAAAATTTAAAATATTTCATAATTTAAATATGTCAAAATAATACAAACTGCTTCTAGTTTCTTGACATCTATTTCACATCTTATTCAGCTGAAGTAATGATAAATAATTGTAGCAGTGTGTTAACTTATGTAAAATAAATATAACGAATAAACATATTTTTTTAATTTTGTTATCATATATCACGCATTTTTTATTCTAAAACCTTTATTGCAATAACAACATAAAAAAGCAGCAATATTTAAAAAATATTATTATCGAAAACAAAAATAATAATATTTGCAAAAAACCGCACTGTGTTTTACGAGATTAGAACCTGAGGCAGTTTGAATTCCATACCAACGCTTAACGCTTTCTGCTATCTGCACTAGTTAAGTTACTATCGAATTTTAGCAATGCCATTAACTGGTCAAGTTCACGCGCGTAGTGCGTGTGTGCTAGCATGTTTACAGCGACGGAAATATATTGTTGTTTCGTGTAGCTCAAAACTGCGTTATCTGTGGTGTGTGTATCGTGTTGCTTACACATACAAATGTACGAGCTATACCGCGTGTTCACAGCAATACGACTCTTAGCGTGCTCATGCACTTTTGAGCGCTTACTGTACATACCTTAGCAGGTAGCAGGTACCAAGCAGATGATTTGCCATATATTTTTATTTTATTTCTTTATTCAAAGGTTTAATTAGGTTGTCTTTTGTTTTCTTATTTGGAGACCTTCTTGTTTACAGAACTTTATTTCTTAAATAGAAGTAGGGCGACGTCCTAGCCATTGCGTAAGTAAGTAAGTAATCATTTTATTTACCAAAAACTTAGCCTAGGTGCATTACATGTTCGCATTCATTAAAGAGCACTTAATTGGTTGCAGTTGGATAATAGGTACTCTAGCGGTACGTAAAACACGCGCTTGGACGTGAAGTTGTAGACTCCAGCCCGTTAAACTATACGATAACCTAGCACTATTACATCGAACCAAAAAGCAGTGTACTCACGAGGTAGGATGCGTCACATGATGGTGTCCATCGCCATGCGGCCCGTTCAGAGCCTTCCCATTCTCCACCTCCTGTCTCTTGGAGTCTGTGAGAATCTGCTCCTTTGACTGGAACATGCCGTAGCCGTCCGATACACTGCTGGAACAAGGATTAGGGACCACTTTAGAAAAAATCTGGTAAGTAAAATAACAACCATTTCTTTGCCATCGCCTGCGCGATAGCAAAGAAATGCTAAAATACTACAAAAGTTTCAAATAATTTCCCCCCCCCCTTTTATATACTTGTACATATTATTATTTTAATTCTGATAGTTTTTAAATACTAATGTAAATACGTGTGTGTAAATAAAGGAAATAAGTAAAGTAATATAGAATAAACTGATAGACTTTTAGAAGACGGTAAAAAAAAATTGAGTCATTTTTCAAAAAAAAGATGTGCTCTATAAATTCGATAACACTTCAAAACCCACGAGAAAGTACACGGAAAAATATTTTTAATAAGCTTCCCGGCACCGTGTGTAGGAACACTGGTTTAGTTTTGAACGGTTCGCGGCTGTTCGCGGATATGTAGTGACAGTGAGCTAGTGCTTGCCACTGCCGGCATTACAGTAGTGAAGTGATCAAGAGAATACACCCTCACGTTGTAACAGGTGCGCTAACATATCGATTAGGTAGGTACATGTCATTGCATTGCAACTGCCTCGTTGGTCTAGTGGTCGTAAGCGCTACTGCTGAGCATGAGAGGTCCTGGGTTCGATTCCCGGGTCGGGCAAAGTGTTATTGGGTTTTTCTATCTGGAATTTCTCAGTAGCAGCCCGGAGTCTGGATTTGTGCCCGGTTGATGGCAATAGGCTCGCCCCCTATTACATGGGACTTAAACATAACTGGCGAAATGTGGGTGTACCTGCTACAGGTACACCTCTGCCCAACCCTTCGGGGAAACAAGGCGTGATGTTATGTTATGTCATTGCATTAATTGCGATGGTTTTTTTTTTCTTTTTCTAGATTTATGTTTTTTTATTAGATAGGTATTCGGTAAATCATCCAATTTGATTTAGAAAAACCGGCCAAGTGCATGTCGGACCACGCACAATGAAGGGTTCAGTAGTTGGGATGAATTTATCCCAAAAACAAACTTAACTTTGTAGTTGAAAAATATGTTCTCCCATACGGAATGTATGGGAAAACATGTTTTTGCAACTGCAAATATAAGTTGGTCGATTATTACTCGTTAACTTGTAGAGCCTACTTAGCTGTGATAATTTTCTTTTTAATTTCGTTATATAAACTACTGCTGTGATTTTTTTACACTGCCAAAACCAATTTAACCGACGGGGACGGGACGGGACTTGACTCTAACAAAAATTAGCACTTTAAAGCTTAATATTTCGCAAACGGATCCCTGAATCCAAAAATGCCACACCACGGGTTAAAAAAAAAAACATCACCACTTTTCGTGTAGGAGAGGTACCCAAAAAAATGTTTTTTATAATTTTGTTTTACCACTTTGTCGGCGTCACAGATATAGATATACCTAGATAACGCAAGTATATGAAAACCAAGTGTGCCATTTTTTGACTGCCTACTATGACGTCACAAGCACTAGGAAACTTTTTATTTTTTCTCCTCGCATTTGCACAGTTTTTACAATTTATAACAGCGTAATTAACCATTTTCAATTTTTAAACTGACTTCCGACAAGCGTGGCACTGATGCAGACTGAGCGCGAAAGTGGCAGCTTACGATTATTGTACGTAAGCTGGCCACGAAAATGGCACGCGAAGTAGTTGCTCTTGCGTTATCTAGGTATATCTATATCTGTGGTCGGCGTAATTAATATGTATACCTATGCCAAATTACAGCTTTCTGGTACTAAGGGTCTCGGAGTTAGACCGCGGACAGACAGACAGACAGACATACGGACATGATGAAACTATAAGGGTTCCTTGTTTACTACGGAATCCTAAAAACCTAATCATTTAAAATCTATTCTACGTAGGTACATCTGTAACACAACTTGACCTACAGCGCTGGTCCTAAGCCCTTGATCAGGGTAGAGCGAGATTGTCTTTAGGCGCCCTTTGATCGACGGTTTCACTTCACGTACTTAAATTCCAGTTCGGTTTCATGTTAAATAAAATAAATAATAATAACCAAATTTTAAAAAATCCGTTTTTACAAATATCAACACTTATTGAATTTAAATTAAATTAATTATGTAGCCTCGTTGGTCTAGTGGTCGCAAGTGCTACTGCTGAGCATGAGGTCCTGGGTTCGATTCCCGGGTCGGGCAAAGTGTTATTGGGTTTTTCTATCTGAAATTTCTCAGTAGTAGCTCGAAGTCTGGATTTGTGCCCGGTTGATGACACTAGGCTCGCCCCCTATTACATGGGACTTAAACATAACTGGCGAAATGTGGGTGTACCTACCTGCTACAGGCACACCTCTGCCCAACCCTTCGGAAAAACAAGGCGTGATGTTATGTTATGTTTATGTATGTAACTGTAATTAGTAAGTCCTGCTTCTTTAACATTAAGAAAGCTTAATTTTACTGTTGCATAATTAAATAAGTATTTGATGTTAATTTCAATCAGTCTATCGAAATTTTATTTTGTTCTAGAAATTGTTTTCTTCATTTGGTTTTTTGGCGCCTTTTGCCATCTGGCGCCTAGAGCGACCGCTCCTCTCACTCAGCCCCAGGGCCGTCGCTGTAGGCCTACAAGCTCATACTACACAATTTTAGTGTTATCAAAATCATTCGTTAGCCCGCCGCGCGCCGGTGAAAACTTATTGAAATCAAAACTGCAATGCTAACGAGTGCACAGCACACCACAAAACTAAGAACAACTATTCGTATCTGCCAACATAATTATAATATGTAGGTATTATTTTCTTTACGAGAATCAAACCCGCGTGCCGCAAATCCAAACACTCGGTCACGCGTAGAGACCGACAGTGACATTGAAGAAGTCATATCGTTTGATTTTATGCTAACAAAAGGATTGACTATTTAAATATTTACTAGCCTATCCTTCGTCTGCATTAGGGTTGGCTCTTTCTTATATCTATGGGTTGGCTCCTTTATCAGCCAAATACTAATCCAACTGTCAATCAGTTACATCTCATAACAATATGCACCGAACTGCGGTGAGTGCGGTTGATCGGTGCTATCGTGACAAAATAATGTTAAGACAACTAAGAGAATGTAAAAAAATTATATCCTAACCTAACTAAAATTTAAACTATTAAGGCTTGTGCAGACCAGCGCGACTTGTCGCGCGACACAAAGACACCGCTCGTCGCGCGACGAGCGGTGCCTTTGTGTCGCGTCGCATGTCGCGCTGGTCTGCACGAGCCTTTAACAAACTAAAATAAGGCGTCGAAAAATTCATTCGCTTTGCTGTCGCCTGGTAATGCACCCAAGAGACTGGCGACATTGCCATGTTGTATGGCAATGCTTACATAGCTTCTGGCCAAGGTAAAAGCCAGCGCTTGGGTCACGGGAAGTGTCGGCCAGTCGTTTGGAAATTTCATTGAACAGACATCAGCACTCGGACCCCACAACCCTAGGATATTATATTTTTGGTTTTGTTAAATGGAAAATATATTCATAAAAATAAAAAATAACAAAGAAAACATGTTTGTCCCATGTTTTATACCTACATAGTACAGAGGTACAACTACACACGTTATACTTGTACACGTTGTGTTGTACACATTTTTTTTGTCGTCATTATTCATTATCTGCAAAAGTACTAGAAATTCCTACATAAGCTGAGAAGACCGGGAGGGCTCATTTTCACAGGTTTTCTCCTGTCCATTCATATACAAAAATAAGCCTTTTTGTATCGACTTATGCCTCAATAATAATCATAATCATTTATCTTTATTACCTTTATTTCACTATTTACATTTAAATTATATTTAAAAACATAAGAATATAAAAACATTCAAAAATATAAAAAAATCGTAGTCAATCGGTATCGGGAACAAGGTCCAAGCTGCAATGGCTACAGGCGCGCGGTGTCGATGACTCCAGAGAGAGGAACCTCCTAACAATAACCCTGGTCCAAAAGTACCGCGTTTTGAATCAAGCCCTTAAGAGGGAACAGGGCCTGCGAGGAATTCGAAAAATAGGTATTCGAAGAAACTATTGCCGTCGTCTTACCTTAAGTCTGCCCCCGTAGAGTGCGATAGGGACAGCTGCAGTTCAGACCGATTTATATCACAAAAAAAAATTACGAGATCGACGTTTGGTATTCCCCTTTTTTCTCCTCGAAAACTGAGCCGATTCAATTATTGTTTACGTTAAAATTTTAAGAAAGAGTATGTCTAGGTTCCTATCATCTTCTTTTATGTTAAAAACTTTTCGAATTTGTCTGGTAGTCCTCTAATCACGGCGGTAAAAATGGGCCATTTTTGTAATTTTTGGAGGGTCATAAATTTTCTTTACCAATAAGTTGCTGAAAAAAAGGAAATAACAGGGACGTGTCTACAGCTGACCTTGATTTTATGAAAAAAAAATACTCTAGAGGCATTATTTAGGAAGAAAAAGGGGAATACATTTGAATGGAGAATCGCAGGCCCTGTTCCCTCTTAATCCAACTGCCCAACGAGAGCCTCCCTAGGTGTTGGTCGAGGCTCTTGGCAAATAAGCCATTGGCTGATTCGACTATTGGCACAAAGATCGCTGACTCCACATCCCACATGTCGACAACCTCGCAAGCCTCAAGATACTTTATTTGTTTATCTTTCTCGTTTTTGTCGAGGTTCCCGTCATGCGGGACCGTTAAAGGTGTCTGAGGTAGGAGGGTCTAATAGATAAAAAATATATACATATATACAAGTCCCTCGCCGTCGCTATTAGTTCTGTTTTCGCTTAGCATTTTTTTGGCTTTTTTCTTTTTACTCAGTTCCTAAGGGTCGTACCGTGACATAGCCTATGACTGTTAGTTCCAGAGATTAGCACGTTCAATAAACAAACAAACTCTTCAGCTTTAATATTAGTATACACAGATCCATAGATAGAATAGACAAGTCAACAATCGCAATTAGGTAAGAGCAGATTTAATTTTTTTTAAATCATTCAATCGGATTGAAGTAAATTGTAAACTTGTACCCTAATTGCGTAACTTATTTTCGTAAACGATTATGACCAAGTTTCATTTTGACAGTTCAACAACATTCATTGCGTTATTTACGTTGTTGAGCATATTTTTTTTTCAACTTATGAAGCAATGGATTAGCAATCTGTTTCAAATCGAAACAAATTGTGATTGATCGTGTATTACGCAATGAGGATACTGACCTAGCCCACGCATAGAAAAGCTCTCTGTACAATTAAGACTACAATCAACTATGTAAGGTGCAATTACGTAATCTATGCCGCCAGAAATCACAGAAAAAACCACAACGATACTCCGGCTATTACCCGAAAAGCTATGCTTTGCTATACTATAATTATGTACCTAGGTATGTGTAAATAAATATGATGCGCGTAGTCATTATAAAATCAAGAAACCGGTGGCGAACTTTAACAATGGGACATTAATGACAAGGTTGTATCTACATCTGTGCAATGTTTAGAGGCTATGCCCGGTGACATAAGATCACAGAGAATAATGGGAACTTAAAGTAATAAGACAATACTGACACTCGTATTGCTAATTTGATGGTTTTCAATAAAAAATATAACCACAATAACGACGTTTTCTCGCGGCATGGTTCGCAGCTAAGGAATAGAATCCCCTGTGGCCAAGTCTGTTTTCTGGGACTTTGACTTTGAGTCGACAGTGAACCGGTGGCGGTGAACTAGAGGACAAACGGGAGCCTATCACTAATCCATCACAGGGTCAAACTAAAATAGCTAACGCAACTCTGCAGACGTGATGGATATCAATATCTAATCAAGATAAAACTGAAATTCTAAACTCTAGTAGGTAACCCTACCACCCTGTATAAGTGAAGGATATTAATGGTACCTATTATTAAGGTATTTTTGTTATCAATCATTGTCCTCAAGAATTAATGATAAAGCCACGTCTTCAGTTTCCGTGCAACTAATGGTTCCAACAATACCTGATGCGTCCAGGAGTACCTACTCATAACAATCATAATGGCGGCTATTTGCATACGTAAGTACATAGATCATGACGTCTGATTAAGAACAGGAGGTAGGACTTCCGTTAGCAATAATAACCTCAGCTAATACATGTAAACATTTTTTAACAACAATCACGACGTCCTTTGACCATGGGCTGGTTCAAGCGGCAATAAGTAATCTTTTAAGGTTTCTGCCTACCACAATTTTGTTTCGTTTGGGTCACTCGTATGTGCCTTACTATTTCAACATGTTTTTCTTGCATGTAATCCTAACACCAATGCGAAAGTGAGTTTGTTTGTTTAGAAAAGATTTGAAGATTTTTGGCACATAGGCAGACGAAGACCTGAGTTAGGACATAGAGCACTTTTTATCCCAATATTCTCACGGGATCGAGAAGTCTGCGGGTGAAACCGTGGGGCGCAGCTAGTCTCTTTTAATAAGCATAAAATGTCGCATCCCTACACAGGAAATGTGCTCGATAACCGAACGGCACATTGCAGTAGACGCGTCGGCAGTAGCCGTGGACGTGACGCCGACTGCAGCCGACTGTACTACGACTAGGTACCTATTCGTGAAGAGTTCTCTTGTCACATGGTTCTCGCTGCAGCATCATGTCATCTCTACCAAAAATATACAACCAGAAAGGAACACAAAGTTTCAACATAATAGGCAGGTTAGGAATAGGTTTTCCGTTTATGTGGGGAAAACTGTAAAAAATCAGATCCTGGTAAGTACAAATCAAAGCACGTGTCACATTCTATTTAGTGTGATTAAAATCATAATCACTATTACCTACAGCAGTCCACTGATGGACAAAAGCCTCTCCAACTGCACCCCATTCATCTTGATTCTCGGCAACTCTCATCCAGCTGTTACCAGCTATCTTGCAAAGATCAGGGTGCAATCGTTCGCTGCAGGGGGAGTTTATTACAAGGTCGAACCGGATCTGATTAATTTGCATGAGTGTCGGGGTCCGTCACAACAGTTCTAGGAAAATCATAGGGAGTGAGCCGGCTCACTGTAGATACCGATGATACAATACTCCTCTCTGCCACGGTTCACCCATCCATCTAGAGCGCGAGTAGAAATAACTATTCTTACCAAAACATACACAAATAACAGATGTCAGATAGATAAAATATTTTAAAGCAACGCACAGTTCCCGGCCATTGAGAAAAACAATAGAAAAATTAATTAGCCCATAGAGAGCAACCATTAAAAAAACAATGGGCAGGCCGCAGGTGGATACACTTCTAATGCCTTAAGAACATCTTACAAGTTAAGGCTTGTGCAGACCAGCGCGACACAAAGACACCGCTCGTCGCGCGACGAGCGGTGCCTTTGTGTCGCGTCGCGTGTCGCGGTAGTCTGCACGAGCCTTTAAGGTGTGTCCAAACATTGAGCGGCAATTAAGAGCGCGGCAGCAACACGCGGCGTTTGCAGGACACATTTCTGCCGCGCTCTAGTTAGAACCAAACCGACGAATGTTTGCGCGGCAGTACTGCGCGGCACATCCGAGACACGCCGCGCGCTTCATTCTGCTTAACCTCTAATACGTCCGCAAAAACATGTCCAGACACAATTAGTGACGAATGTTTCCAAAAATTGGCGATTGGCGCTCAATGTTTGGCCACACTTTTAGCTACCTACTCTTCTGAAGAAGAAATAATACTACAGCCTACAATAGTTTAACCAGTACCTACCTATAGACGTTGGCAGGTGATAGCTCAGTGTAAAGGCTCGTGCAGACCAGCGCGAGACTTGTCGCGCCCGCGATATCGCGCTGGTCTGCACGAGCTTTAATGCATAAGTTGCACATTCATGGTGACTCCTTTAATTTTCCCCGCAAAATTCAAAATTTATAACAGTTTTTTCAAATTCTGTTTTACGTTGTTTGTTGATCAAAATTGAATTATAATAATAACCTACTAAATTATAATCATTTAAATCAAATCATCATATACAGGATGGCAGGGCTTCGACGCGAAAACTGTTACCATGGATTCAGTCCCTACATGATTCTGAAACCTCCTGTGTTGAAATTTTTCATCGGTTATTTTTTTTAAAACAGCTGTTTGATAGTAAAGTGTATTGGAGTTTAGCAAAAACAAATCGATCCTACTTCAACACTATAATAGTCTTTCTCTTTCTAACTCATAGATATTACTTTTTACTATCGGAGCCCGCCCTTAACCACTTGATGAAATCCTTAGTTTCTCATAGTGACTGTACTATACTTTTAGCCTTGTGCAGGATCACACGTCTCACATAATACTAGTAAAACACACCTTCTTATATATAAAGAAAAGGATAATAAACGTATTATTGAAATCCTTAGAACAGTCTTTCTTTTAGTGTCCAACCTTAAACTCGTAACAGGTTATGGGACCCAGAGCGCAAAGCCAAAGTGAGAATAAATAATATAAAGTGAAATGAAGGACACTAAATAATAAAAAAAACTTTCTGTGCATTTACCAATATAAATAAAAAGTTATTTTAGTGCGAGTTCTTAAAAATGGGTTTAAGATCTAAAAGGAACATTAGACAATTTGATGAAGATAAGTATAGTGTGTGGAAATTCAGAAATCGCAATCTATTAAGTGAGCTGGAAGTAATCGATATCGACGATGAAGCTCCTTGTCACCGAACTTATGGCTGCATGTGTACGGAACGGCTATCGCAGCATCGTCACCGCAATCGAGACATTGACTGAAGACAATGTAACATTAGCTTTTGTGAAAACGGCAAAAGGGTCATTTGAAAAAGCATTGTTTTTCTTACAAAAGAGCTATTGAAAACCTAAAAACCAACAATAAAACGGTTCAATTGGTGAGCACGAAACCACATAGGTAATGGAAATACCTCTGTATTTGCTTTTATGATGGGCAGCGATACAATTGACAGTAATGACGGGCAAGACGATATTACTTTTGTTTTCGATTTTGGAGCATCAGATCATTTGATAAATCGAGAAGATTTGGCTCTAAACTTCACTGAGTTAGAAAAACAAATGATGATATTTCTGTTGCGAAAAATGCCGCATTTATACAAGCGACGAAGAAAGGAAATCTCCAGGTTACTAGTGAGATGGGCGTACCTACTACAGGATGTACTTTTTGTTCCTATATCCTAGGTGATATAGCAATAGGTTGTAGGACCTACTATCGGTAAAGAAAATGCAGCAGACGGGAATGACGGAATGTTGTTGTGTACAATCATGATGGTAAGCCGGTAATAAAGGGTGAGTTTTTGAACAATCTTATTGGCTTAACTTTCTGCTTTAAATAGCGAGTGCTCATTAAATAGAGTCGTAAATAATAGTTATGAATTGTGGCATCAAAGGTGGGGCCATATTGGCAAATCAAAAATTATGGAAATAAAAAGAAAGAAACAATTTTCTGATATTGATAAAATTGATAATATTATGCCAAGCGATAAATTGTGTGAAGCTTGTATTTAGGAAAACAAGCTTGTTTGCTATTTGATATCCTTAAAAAAAAAAAAAAAAACGGTCTATATTTAAAATGCACACAGATGTCATGGTCCTAAGTCCTTCGTCATATAAATTCACTCATCATTGTGCGACCTACTTGTTAGCTCGTAAATCAGATGTTTTTATTACGTTTCGGGATTATGTCGCAAAAAGCGAAGTTTGTTTTGTCTGAGAATTGTTAACTTATGTTGTGATAATGGAGGGGAAATTGTATCCAATGAAATTAAAGAGTTCTGTGCGGGGATAGGTATTAGCTACCATATAACAGTGCAACATACTCCGGCTTGGAATGGTATTGCCGAAGGTATGATATGAACAATAACAGAACGGAGTCGTATAATGGTTAAAGGATCTAAACTATGTAGATCAATCGTTCTGGGATGAGGCTGTGTAAACTGCTACTCATTTAATAAATATCAGTCCCACGAAAGCACTGAGGTTTAATAACACACCTTAAGAGTTATGGCATAATACTAGGCCACAACTGAAGTACCATTTAAAACTTTTTGGTTCTACTGTTTACTTTGTTAATAAAAGTAGTAAAACGAAATTTGACAAAAATCGTCAAAGGGAATTTTCGTTGGTAATGAACCAAATGGTTATAAGGTGTGGGTTGTGGTAGATGGGAGTCAGAGATGTGGTAATGGATGAGATTTATTTCTTATCGTATTGGCCAGTGAATGTGAAACCTGAGCCTGAACGGATTATGGCTAGACGTAGCATAACTCTGTTGACAACTCTGGACTTTGTACACCCTTTTGTAAAGAGGTGTGGATCTGATAAAATTAAATCAGATTATGTAAGTAAACAAATGGAAACAGTTAGTTGGAGTCAGAGATGTGGTAATGGATGAGATTAATTTCCATTAATGGGCCAGTGAAACTTGCGCCCGAACGGATTATGAATGGCTAGAAATAGTAATAATCCTGTTGATAATTCTAACTATGTACACCCTTTTTGAAAAGAGGTGGGAATCTGATAAGAATAAATCAGATTGTATAAGTAAAAAGTAAACTAACGGAAATAATACCTGCTAATAAATCTGTATATGATACAGGGGAGCGCTTGAACTGGTATCATATCACAATGACAATGAGTTAAATTTATCTAAGACAATGAAACATCACACATTTTGAGATGAAGTAGTTAGGGTCCAAAACATGTTTATAGTTACTTATAATGAGAATGATGAAGATAGTATTAATGATAACTACTTGATGTGTGCTGAATCTAATATTTCAAATTCCTCAATCAGATACAGAAATTAAATATTAAGTTGAGAGAGGAGTATCGTCCATCGCGGTGGAGTCCGTGGAAGCGCGTGGTCATCGGGCCGAGCCGCGTCGTCGCTGCGCTGCGCCTCAGCATGTCGATGACGCGTTGATCACACAGCCTTCTCATGCAGACCGCGCACAAGGTGTTGGGTTCGATTCCCAACAAATTTCTTCATTGAAAATGATAGGTACCTGGTGTTTAGTACCAAAACCAGATATAGAAATATTATCGATTGTAACTTTTTAAGTGGGTATTTACAGTTAAGGTTTGGAAAACCCTTGAAGTATATAAAGCGAAATTAGTGGCTCTAGCTTTTAGTCAGAAATATCTGATTGATTATAATGAAAGGTTTGCAAATTAAATAAGTCATAATATGGATTAAAAACAGTCTGCACGCTGTTGGTTCCAAATGTTTGAGCAAGCTTTGATAAAAGGGGGATTTTAATACTCATCGGCGGTCCGGTGCAACTAAGTACATTTTGAACGCTGGTCATATTTTAAAGAATATTTATGTTTTACTTTATGTGGACGATCTTGTGATTTCAACCGTAGATATAAATGCAATGAATAGTTTTAAAACTTACATAATGAACACAAGTGTTTTCTGGAAATCAAACTAACCAAGTCAGAAAACATAGTTACTTACTTTGGATCTTAAAAGGTTTAACATGAGTGACTGTAAATCTGTCACTACACCGCTTAAAAGTAAACTAGATTCCGAAGCATTGAATTCGTGTGAAATAACAAGTGCCTCTTGTAGAAATCATATTGGGTCACTCGACCTGACCTAAGTTTTTCTGTTAACATGTTAAGTCGAAATGCAAGCAAAAACAACCATTCATTATGGTCATACTTAAAAGGGTCTTGCATTATTTTAAGGGAACCATAAATCTGAAGTCAACTTTTACACGAAATGATTACAAAAATATTCTAAGTGGCTTTGTTGATTCTGACTGAGGTAGTAATTAATATATTAGATAGAAAAAGTACTTCGGGTTATTTGTTTAAATTATTTGATCAATGCACAATATGCTGGCAAACAAAGAGGCAGCAAACAGTGGCAACTTCATCCACTGAAGCAGAGTACATGGCTCTATATGAAGCAGTAAAAGAAACTTTGTGGTTAAAGTCATTAGTAACAAGTATTGGCATTGTGATTCCAGATTCTATTTGTATTTATGAGGATATTAATAGATGCATAAGCATCGCGAACAATCCTACTAGTAACAAAAGATCTAAACACATTGATATTTTATATCATTTTTCTAGAGAACAGGTTGAGAAAAATGTGATTAAAATGGTTTTTGTTTCTACAGATAACCAGTTGGCTGAAATCCTGACAAAATCATTACCCGCAGTGCGTTCCACCGAGATGAGAACGAAACTCGGGGTGACGTTGTAATTTTATACAACGTGGATAAAGAAATGATAAGGATATGATAAATATAAGAGCTTGGTTAAATTAAGTAGATGAATAACATTAATAGTATCCAGATATAATGGATGAATTGAATGATGATGGTCTGATTAGGTTTTTCTGTGTTTCCCTAAATCCTGCGCAACGAATGTTGGACCATGATGATTGTATCCCCAGAGAAAGGAAGGTGTGTGTGATTTTGTAATTGTATACAAATGTTTGATATTATTATATCGTAATTAAAAAGAAAGGGATTTATTTTTGAGGGGGCGTGTTGGAGTTTAGCAAAAACAAATCGATCCTACTTCAACACTATAGTCTTTCTCTTTCTAACTCATAGATATTACTTTTTACTATCGGAGCCCGCCCTTAACCACTTGATGAAATCCTTAGTTTCTCATAGTGACTGTACTATACTTTTAGCCTTGTGCAGGATCACACGTCTCACATAATACTAGTAAACACACCTTCCAATATATAAAGAAAAGGATAATAAACGTATTATTGAAATCCTTAGAACGGTCTTTCTTTTAGTGTCCAACCTTAAACTCTAACAAAGTGCAATACCTACGCGGTCAAAATGTATGGAACAGCAGATTTTTTTTTTTATAACCGACGAATAATTTCAACGCAGGGGGTTCAGAATCATGTAGGTAGGTACTGAATACATGGTAGCTTTTGATTATATTTGATGGAAATAAGACTATTCCGTGAATGACGATTTGGGCAGAGTGGACCGATCGTAAGTTACGATTATGTAAAAAACACATTAAACGTATTCGTCCCTGAGAGATCTAAAAATATTACAGAGCTACTTGAATTAGGTATATCTAGATCTACCTAGGTATAAGTATCTTCTTATTCTATTTACTTTACGTTAATTTTCGCAGCAGCTCAGTTTTTGTTTTCCTCTTTTTCCCGAGACTCACAATTTTGCGGCAGTTTATATCTAACGGAAATAATACCGATAGATTATAAACGTAACGAAGTTCATAATTATAATATATGGTGACATCATACACGTTCTTATTACGTTTATGTTATCATATTTTTAATTGTATAGTTTGTTAGCTATAGTACTTATTTATAAGAAGTTTATCCAGTAGCTCAGTTAACAATAAGATAAAATTCTAATGGGTAGGAACCTACTATTACTTTTTTACATAACACTCGCTTGTTCTGACATAGCCAGACTGTTTGGTAATTATTACAATTCGCTTCGCAGTCCCGAGACACAAACATAACAAACAAGTCGCTTAGCAGCAAAACATCGTGTGGAAACGCTTTACAGACATTAATATTAGAACAATAAGGATGACGTCATTTCTAGGGTTCCGTACCCAAAGGGTGCCAGCGGGAGCCTATTACTAAGGGGCCGCTGTCCATCCGTCCGTCTGTCACAAGGCTGTATCTTATGAACCGTAATAGAGAGACGATTGAAATTTTCACAGAGGTATGTACTACTATGGCCGCTTTAGCAACAAATAATAAAAAATAAGGGGGGTATACACACATGTAATAAATATGGCAAAAAGCGGTCAAGTGCGAGTCAAACTCGCACACAAAGAGAAGAGAGAAACTGATCTACCATACCAACCATAACCATAGTGACATTATAGGTACCTACATAGCTCTGAATACGTCCATAGCCAAGGCCAGGTATAATATTTACGCCTACACTGTCCTCCCATAGCTATTAACACTAATTAGTCAAACATTGTCAAAGCCAATTATTTTTAAAGAGTAACCGTGGAGTTTCTTGTCAGCTCTTCTCTATACGAAACGACCAGTTGGAACCGTGCCTATGTAGGGTTATGTGAAATAAAATGTTATGAATTTTAGAGCTCCCTTACAAGTAACCATGAAGAAAACCAACGCCGAAGCTCAGCTACCACATACTTATGGTGACTTTACCTATTATACCGATCACCATAGGCTTTGTTAGTTCATTTAAATTCATTTAAAAACAATAAATTTAATCTGATTTAAAAGTTCACTTACAAATAAAACAATATAGCATCAAACATTAAAACTTATATTCAGGAAACATACTGTATTACATAACATCACCCTCATCCCCAAAGGGTTAGGCAAAGATCCCACCTACAGTAAAACATACATCTATTTACAAAACTTAACTTAGACATGGTTTATAAATAACTAACAATATTGTCTACATAATAATTATGTAATGGATTGATCCATATGAAAACATATTATACCTTTTAAATAGATTGCAGCATTTTCTATATTGGAATTCATTTTATATATAAGAGCAGTGGTGGCCCAGTGGTAACGGCCGCGACTTACGAGTTGTAGGTCGTAGGTTCGAACCCAGACAGGCGCTTTACTTTGTGTAAATTATTTCATCACCACTGCTCTCAAAACGGTGAAGGAAAACATCGTGAGGAAACCGGCATGTCCTAGAACCGAAAATTCGAAGACATGTGACATCTACCAACCCGCACTGGGCCCGCGTGGCCCACTCCCTCTCACAGAGAGGAGGCATGTGTCCCAGCAGTGGGAACATTATAGGCTGATGATGATTTTCTATATTATAAAACATTATAATAGGTATAATAGCATACTTGGACAGTGTTTGTGGCAGTTTTTAAAAAACGGACTCTAACTACTTAGCTGTCGTTGATCAGCAAAAAAGTAAAAGTTTAATTAAAATAAGCTCCTCACACCAGCACACTAGACAAGCTAGTGAATGCTATTATAAACTGCTATAACTACTATATTTTAATATTATAAATGCGAAAATGAGTTTGTTTTTTACGCTTTCACGCTAAAACGGCTGAACTAATTTGGATGAAATTTGACACATGGGCAGACCGTGACCTAGGTTAGATAGAATAAAGTATACTTTTTATACCGGTAAACGCAGATGAAGTTGCGGGCAGAAGCTAATAATTATGCAGTTGCTAAGTTCTAAGCAGACACGATTAGAATTGTATAACACCTTACATTTAAACATCTAACAAGTATGAAGTAATGATCAAATTATGAAAGTTTAATTAGAACTGGTCAGCCATGAAACCATTACAAAATCAACCAGTAGTGGTTAAAAAATACATCCACTGAAATACTATAGCATAGATAATAAATACATTGTTGTACTTTGTAGCTAATATGTTTTAAGTACACACAGAAAATATCTAAGTAACTTAATTTTTGCCCTCAAAACTACTATCAGTTTTAAACATCTAATTGCTACTTATATAAAGTTATAATATCTATAATTTACATTTCGCTCGAAGCAAAAAAGTCGTCACGATTTGTAAATAAATGTAACTTAAATAAGGCCCGCGGCTCATGATGTAAACAATGATAATTTATTATTTTTATATTGTGAGCGTGGGCTTCGTCCTTGCCCCACTAGGGCGACTTGTGTCATAGACCTTATGTTTTCGAAATGAGTCTTATGCCCCAATAAATTTAGTCATACTTTACATATTACTTATATAAAAAATATATTTGTATAATATAATCCTTATAAAAATGTTCAATTTAGCCACCGGCGAACTTACGTCTTGAATGTGGACATGGTCCAGTATGAGTGAGGGTTCATAACTAAGCAAAGTACCAACTCTGTCATAAAAATTCACTGAAACTTGAATCGAACTTAATAATAATAATAGCTTACCGCTCTGAACTGAGTAAGTAGCACTATAATATCACGTCTCTAAAACACAAACTTGACAAGTAATTTAAAACAACTTTCAATGTTGTGTAAAACGCTGTTATTTATCACTGTAGTCCAATCAAAACACTTAAACACTTCAAAACAGTTTATAAATTGGCCTCAACAGCTGATTGATCTGCTTCTGTACCTTTCTTGGTCTTGAGATGTAATCAGCCAGAGCTGACCCTATGCCTGATGCTGCAGCCGAGAAAGCGTTCTGGAAGGGGCGGTTGTACTGCCCGGAGAAGCCTTGATTGAATCCTGGTTGGAATCCTTGCTGGGGGTAGCCTTGACCTCCGTAGAAACCAGGACCTCCGTAATCTCCCTGGCCTCCATAGCCTCCGTGGCCTCCATAGCCTCCATGGCCGCCGCCGTGTCCGCCGCCGTGGCCGCCTCCGTAGCCACCCCCGTGACCTCCATGACCACCCCCGTGACCTCCATGGCCTCCATGGCCGCCCCCATGACCTCCATGGCCACCATGTCCACCATGGCCATGTCCATGCCCATATCCACCTTGCACAGGGTACGACTGCACTGGTGCATAATGAGGCACGTACGGAGCGACCGGCACACCTCCACATCCGAAGAAGTAGTTCATGACTGGAGCTGACACGAATGTGTCATGGGAACCGAAGGTCTTCCCGTACCCCCCACAGGGACCTCCTTGCTGGCCATGTTGGCCATGTTTCTTGCGCTTCTTGCGATGCTTCCTCTCTAGATCCTCGCTGTCTACGTCTTCCGGCAGGTCTATATCCAGATCTCTCGTCTCTCCATCCTCTGCGGTGATAGCAGCGACCGCACAGAACAGCAGGAGTATAATGAGTGATGGTCTCTAGAATACGGATAAGAATTTGTTTATATTGCAGAAGGGCATGGGTGGCGTTTATAACGTCTGCTATCGTAATTTGGTATATTTTAGTTCACAGCCTAGGGCACATTTATGTTGTCACATCATAATAAAAATGTACAAACTTACCATTTTATTTGAATTGTTATTGTTATATGTGACCCGGCTGCCGGAGCTCGTGGTCTGCTAACAACTGACTCTGTCTCCGAACTCCGGCCAAATTGGGGGAATCCGATGTTGAAAGTGAAAGTATGTTACCGATCCATGAGCAACAATTATGATATCGCAATAAGAATAGCCATTTGGTGGAGCATGGTTTGAGCAAGAGCCTCGCCTAGCCGGAACGAGAAACCGAACGATGGAGCTTCGGGTGCGATCTTGGGTACAATCCGTAAATAAGATACATCCAGCTATAGAAGACTGACACAAAGATAATGAAAGGTATATGACTCTTAGGTGCAGTCAAACGCATATCTATGGTAACACTTGCACTACGAAAATTGCCCTTATAGCTACGACATGGCGCTGTCAATGTCAAATTGTTAGCACTAAAGTGCAGTTGACCGTACATAGATGACACTCGAAAAACCAGAAGGTTTTATAAAGCACCATGTGCCTTATAAACGGCCAGATACGGTATTCAGGATACACAGCTGAAGTGATTGCTAAACAAGCGGGTGATGCAACTGAGATACGGAGCCGGTCCTGCGCATGCGCATACATTGTAAGTTGCTACACCCGCCGTGGGAAGGTAGCGCCATACTTATGTAGTGGATAGAAATAAATTTTACATTAGAGACCCTACAGGTTTCTACTTTACCCACAATTTTGCCTGTTACTAACAAAGTTACATAATACCTTACCTACCTTTAAAATTAGATAATCTTTCATAATACATCGGAAATGACCCGAATGACGATATAGATTACTTGTTGTAATAATAGACACAATTTTTTACTGAAATCAATCAAGCTTCTAATAACTGTCGTAACACAACACTAGAGCAAACCTTACAAAGCTGACTCGACCTTGAGGTGAAAAAATTATTACAAACCAATGTTGCCTATCATACCTAATTTTAAAACCGTGCAACATTTTTGGAAAACCCCTCCTTTCGTAAATACTTACTAAGTGGAATATGTTTCACCACTGCGGTGCGCCAGGCACGTGCGCGTGCGCGGATCATAGCAACACGGCGACCTTGAGCCGAGAACAACAGGCTAGTCGCACACAACAAGCGATAAACACAACGATATCGTCAAGCTGTGCCATGCCTGTGCTACATTTGTATCAGATTATAATGGAAGAAGAATATTGCAGATTCGACGCCATAACGTACCTTAACTTAGAACAAATTATATTGTTCGTAAGGTCTTTGGCTCATCGTTCTGGAACATAGAAATATAAATAACAGTTCTGGAAAATTGAATTCATACCAGACTTTACCTTTTACAATACGTATAAATGCGTAAACTAATCTTTTATAAATTAGTACACTAATCTTTTATAAATGCGTAAACTAATGTTTTATAAATGCGTAAACTAATGTTTTATAAATGCGTAAACTAATCTTTTATAAATGCGTAAAGTCTCCTATGTTAGGACATAGGATACTTTTTATCTCGGTATTATTTATATTGGTATTATATTTTGGCACATGGGAAGACCATGACCTGGGTTAGGACCTAGGTCATGGTTTACCCATGTGCCAAATTTCATCCTAATCCGTTCAGCCGTTTTAGCGTGAAAGCGTAACAAACTAACAAACTCACATTCGTATTAAATAATATAAGTTAGGATTAGCTCGCCATTGGTATTGGTGCTGGTTTGTAGAAAAAAAGCCATAGAGAAACACCATAAACACTTTTCTCCACAGATATCTCTACTGGGAGTTAAGTTATACTCACCAGTTAGTAATGGTAAGCTATTTAATTACTGGTGTAACTATAAATCTAAAGATTTGATTTTTTGTATGTTTGTTTGTAATGGATAAACACAAAACCAACTTCCGATAAAAAAAAAATCACCTATATAAAGCTTCAATACCAACCATTGGTTTGTAAACATGGACTGTATTTTATCGACTTCCACGCGAACGAAGTCGCGGGCAGAAGCTAGTAACTTATAACTTTTGTTGACATAATCTACTCATTACAATGTTTTTGTTATGAGTTGTATTGCAATTTGTGGTTAGCTAGCGACCTCGACAATTCCTCGGCAGCAAGTTCGTCATGCTCCCTTAGATGTCATTGCTTGCGGTAGCGTCGGGGGTCGGGTTGCCTCCTTCCCTCAAATATGGCGAGGGGGGTAATGGCTGATCTTTGCGTTATGCTCGTGAACGAGTGCTGCTTGTGGTGACTGGTCGTCTTGCTGATCATGGTTTTGTTATTGTTACTAGTAATTAACTGTTCATTTTTTTTATCTCGATGGTCCTAGTTTATCCTTTATAACTGCCAATTACAGCTTTATGTAAGCGGGCACGCCCTTTATGTCTGGAGGCTTTTATTTAGATATTTAGTTCGGTTTACGTTTAGTTTTATTTTCTTTTTATTTTTTTAAATAATGCTTGAGTATAGTCTTCGATGTTTTTGGTTGGTATATTGGCGTGTGCTAGCTGACATATGGCCTATAATTTATCATTTGAATTATGTTTTGTGTTGCATAATGTAGGTTATTTTGTATACTATTGTATAGAATCATTCTCTAACTAGAACAGACAGCTGTGCTGCTGGGGAGTTTGTTGCGCCACTTCTTCTTCCCAGCTAAAGGCACTAGGAAGTGGTGAACGGTGGGCGTTTTTGGGGGACTGTCTTATGTAATTTTGACGTTCGAAAAGTGCTGATTCTCAGCCTAGTTTGAATAAATGACTTTTGAATTTTGAATTTTGAACTTTATCGTAAAGAAGTCAACGATGTAGAGAGATAAATTGTTCTATCAAATTGAAATATTATATATTCAAATCACAACTGCCATTTTTTTATTTTTTATTCAAATTTAGGGCCCGATCACACGTATCAAAACCACACCACAACGACAACACGTGGACGGGCGCTAATTTGTATAAAATAGTTTATTCACACGCACTACATTTGGCCGTCAAAATCAACCGTGTGGGCAAAACCAACCACGTCACAACCACCAGCGACACCGCACACTAGCGGCCGGCCACATCGCAAACACAACATCAATTATGTCGACTCCGACGCGACGACACTGCGCACCAGTCTCGCCTGCGCACGCCCTCATTCATTCTGTGGTGTGAGTGGTACCCACAACGGAACCACATCGCAACAACTAACGACAACGCAACCACATCGAAATTTTGTAGTTACCACAAGTCACAACGCATCTGCAAGAAGTTGCATATAGTCTGCCAAACTGCATTACAGTTTGTCGGCAGTATTCTTTGACAGTTGTATGCAATGTCTTTATCACAACAAATTGACGTAATGTGTCAGTTTGATAAACAATTAATATCCCAACAAATTCAAATTCATTTATTTAAAAAAGACAACTTATTGGCCCACAGTAGGTGTTTGTAGTAGGTACACGTATTATAAATTCAAAAACTATTCACATAATATAACATTGAAAATACTATAAAATCACACTATATAATTATATCCTACTAATATTATAAAGGCGAAAGTTTGTGAGCGTGTGTGTATGTTTGTCTCTTCTTCACGCTCAAACGGCTGTACCAATTTGGATGAAATTTGGCACACAGATAGTTTATAACCTGGATTAACACATAGGATACTTTTTATCCCGATATTCCCACAGGATCGAGACTTAAGCGGGTGAAACCGCGGGGCGCAGCTAGTCAACAATAAATTAATTAAAATATTCACTGAGATGTCAAATTTCAATAAAATTATAAATAAATTTCATAATTAAATTAAATATTATAAAATCACATTACAGTTTAAAATAAATAAAACACAATAATTATAATTTCCTAACCGGCATTGGAACAGCAACATGCCTGCCACAGCCATGCCGGACATAAGGGCAGTCCAGTCTATCGGCGATCATTACCAGGATGGCATTGGGGCTGGCGCACCCGGCGCACCAGGGACGCACACCGCTTGCGCTTATAAGCGTAGAAACAGTCAGTGCGTGCCTTCGCGAACATCCCTGATGCGCTACAGAAACGGGGCAGCCCCAACACCGCCCGGAACGCGTTGTTGTACTGGACACGGAGGGCACTGTATGCTCTTTCAGTATAGTCAATCCACAAGCTGCTCGTATACAGTGATGTGCAGTACGCTCTAAAAAGCGTGACCTTCACACCAGCAGAACAACGAGAAAACCTGCGGGATATCATGTTGGCTCGCACCGACAGTGCCCTCCGCTCCCGCTCCATGTCAGCATAGTCTTTTAGGTCATAGGTGAGTGGATGCCCTAGATATTTCACTTGGTCCACTCTGTAATCGTCCCCGCCCATCGGACACTATTGACCTGGTGCCCGTACCAGTACCGGAGAATACTAATGAGTTCCCACGGTAAGTCCGTACTCTCCAACTTCCCCCATAGGATGTCGTACGAGACGAGGTCGAAGGCCTTGGATAAATCGAGGAAGCACACGTATACCGGGGTCTTACTCTTCGTGTAATATTTAACGGTGTGCTTTAAACACAGTATTGCACTCTCTGTGGACAGTTTAGGTCGAAAACCAAACTGATTATCATGAAGTGTTACGTGTCTATTTAACTGCGTGTAAAGCACACCGTCCAATACTTTCGCCACTACAGTTGCAAGCGATATAGGCCTGTAATTATTTTTATCCGCCACATCACCAGTTTTATTTTTAATCACCGGCACAACAACTGTCCTCATAAAGTCCGTAGGCAGGTAGGAGTGGCACACACACAGCGAGAAGAACATTGCAAGAACTCTCGCCAGGAGCGGTCCGGCGTGCTGCAGGTGCTCAATGCTGAGTGCGTCGTGCCCAGGGGACTTTCCCCGCGCAATCTGGCTTATGGCTTTCGCGACATCTTTCGCGAGGAAACTTATTCCTACAATTTTATCGTTCAAGTCAGCATTCAGCACCCTACTCGCCGGACCAAGCGGCGACCGGCCTGTAAACTGTTCTCTGAAAACGTTCGCAATGCTCTTATGATCACTTAAGTCATCGAGGCTCACAGGAAGGCCAGATCGAGTTTACTTTTCTCGTTTTTTTCCGAAAGCCACGGAAGTCACCTTTCGAATGTTGTTCAGGGAGGGCGTCCATCTTAATATTATCCTGATTATTCTGGCACCACTTTAACCTGGACTTAAACACTTTTCGACACATCTCCTCATACACACAACCAGACTTAGGTCTGCCACACAGTACCCACTCGTTAAGCCTCAGCCTAGCCACCTTGTGAGCCTCGCCCACAGGCCTATTCCATCCCTCTAAGCGTGCACCACGCCCACAGTTCCGCGCACTTCCCTCACTCACCATTCCCGCGCCCTGAAGGGCAGTCGCAATGTCGGAGTATAATTTGTCAAGGACACGCTCATGGTCATGGTTATTACATAAATAATCCGCACATTGTGTACATTCTGAGGGAAAATCTATCAATTTTAATCTCCTATGACACTCCTCATTATACATTAATACCTGCTTCTCATTTCTTTCTCGCCATAGAATATCCATATTTTCATCCAATCACAAGCCGTACGTGTTACTACTATCTTAGGCGTTAATACATATAGATTGCATTCTACAATGAGAGGATAGTGGTCCGACCATAGAGTGTCATACTCAACAAAAACATTCGCAACAGACTGCTTCGCCGCGTGAGTTACAACACAATAATCGAGCCAGCTGGGCGTTCCGTAGACGTCACTGATGTAGGTGTAGGTACCGGAATTTCTCCCTAACATTTCTATATTAAAAGCAAATAATTAAAATTGTAAAAAAAAAACAGTGGTACTCACAATTTAAAAAATACTTCCAAAAACTTTAATGTAAAAATACTTGCATAGAACATTGACTCGTAAGCTAATATAAATAAAGAGCACAATCGCGTTTACAAAAATGAGGTCTCGGTAACGGTGTCGCGAGTCCAATTGTTTTTCCCATCTCAAAAATGCCCAACTCGCCTAAAGAAGTTTTCACTTCAAAAACTTTTCAAATATATTTTTTTGTATTTTTGTATGTAAATTAAGTACATAAACCAATATTATACTCCGCTATCAGTTACTACAATCTTTAACTCCAGCTACCAGGCAGTGTGCACAATCCTATTTATGTGAATATTTTACGTCATTGCATCAATGCAATTTTACTATCATGATTCATGAATAATCATGATTCATAAATTATATTATTACTGTGATTACAAAGAGTTAAGTACGACCCGTGGGAAAACATAGTCACAGAGGAAGATTTCAGTAGCCATTAGAATTTCCTCCGTGTATACTGTGTAGGTACCTAAAGCGCTACTGTTTAGCTTGATTGAGGAGGTCCTACACCCCAATTGCGTGACACATCTTTTACGATCCTAAGGATTTTGAAAGAAATTTTTGAAAAATTCGTCTACACGACAACGTAAATAACGCAATGAATGTTGTCGAATTGTCAAAATAATTATCCCGCTGGGTACTTATTATTATAATTGGGAAATTTTCAATACCATCTCAGAGATTATTTGTGCCCGATAAACAGAAATGGAGGAGGTTAAGCTACGCTTATCGGGGTTGGTCCGTGGATGGGTGACCATCTTTACATACCGAGACTTCTCCGTGCCTCGGAAAGCACGTTAAGCCGTTGGTCCCGGCTATCATTCGTGGATCTTTGACAGTCGTTACGGGTCGTCAGAAGCCCGAAAGTCTGACAACCAGTCTTACCAAGGGGTATCGTATTACCCAGTTACTGGGTTGTGAAGGTCAGATAGGTAGTTGCTCCATGTAAAATACTGGTATTCAGCTGCATCCGGTTAGACTGGAAGCCGACCCCAACATAGTTGGGAAAAGGCTAGGCAGATTGATTGAAATAGAAATGGAAACTATTTCATGAGAATTTATAACATAGCTGGTGACATTGGGATGTGTTGTACAACTATGCCTACCCCATCGGATACAGACAGGATACTTAACGAAAGCATTTAATATTTAACTATCATCAGCAGTTAGTACGACTGTAGTACTAGATTTATGATAGATTCTAACTCTTTCTAAAGACTATGTAAGGTTCGTAGCAGGTGGCGTAGTTCCTGCTTGGGTCCATGGGAAGAAGGCGTGAGGTTTGGTAAATTATTTTCGCATAATTTATGAGTGAAAATAGAACGTTTGTCATGGTGATAAATACTTATTAAGTATGACTGGAAAAATTGAAGGCTGCACCAGTACCGAGCCGAGTTCAATAAACTCGAATCGGAGGAAGGGCAAACTTGTTTTTGCGACCCTTCTCATACTTAGCTACAGAATTCAGTTTCAAGCTGGTATAACAAAAATACATAGTACGGTTATAACCTGGTATAACCGTACTATGTATTTTTTAAAGAAACATCGTTGAGAACTTAAATTCAGCTTATTGGCTGACTAGCTGCGCCCCGCAGTTTCACCCGCATAAGTGTCGATCCCGTGAGAATATCGGGATCAAAAAGTTTCCTATATGTTAATGCAGGTTATAAACTATATGTGTGCGAAATATCATCCAAATCCGTTCAGTCGTTTTTGCGTGAAAGAGTAACAAACATCCATCCAACCATCCTCACAAACTTTCGCGTTTATAATATTATTAAATATATTATATTATATTATTATAAAGGATTCACACGAATTTACTCGCCCGAAAAGGATGAACCGAAACTTTTTTTTTGATACGTGATACACTCGAAAATAAGTTATTATTGTGCGAATCGACAACTCCTGTTGGCAACTGGCACGTTTTGAATTGTATGCAATAAAGTACAATAGCGCACAGAAGTGATAAGTATTAGATATACAAACTCGTATGTGTATATGAAGTGCGTATAAGTAAATTTTGAATTTAAAATGAATATATATGTACTGATGTACTTTTGTCGAATGTAATCAATTTTAAGAATATATTTTGATACGATCTATTTCTCCCAGCAGTTTCTTTCTCTTCATCTTACATTGGTTATGGGCCCAGAAACCAAGACACCCAAAGTACGAGACCCAGGGTGGATAGGAATAGCGTGGATCCAGTAAGAAGTCTGGAGAGTTAACAAAGGAGTAACATTAATTTTTCAAGCAGTGAAATATGTTTAAGATCGAGCCCCTGAACCAACATAGTTATGTAGCTGGCGAATTCAGGTGCAGGCGATTCTAATAAAAAAATATGGAGGGAAATAGACAAGTGGAAAGTGAAAACGTACTAAAACCATCTGAAATAGGAAAAGCTACGAATTGGTAAGTAGACGATGAAAAAGCCAAAGTGGGTCAAATTTTGTCGATGTGTGCTAGTGAACTTTGACATATTATTATTAGAGGCTGACACATTTCGAAAGAGATTTGGCTGAAAAAAAAGTTAAAGAAATAAACTGATAGTGAGAAAAAAAAATACAAATGTATAGCTCACGACGTCATCCACATCTTAAACATATCAACGATGATTTGCCGTCTATAAAGTTTTCGAAAACTTTAGATGTGCCATAGAGTCGAAGAGACGAGTTACCGAACCCAGACGCATTGAAGAATAAAATGTTAGAAGAGCACGAATCTAGAGAGATAGATCTCAGAATATACAAATTAGAGGATTATATCTAAGCATTCTTAATCCTTGGAAACATGCTGGTCTAGCTTCATAGGACAATTTTGAGTCTAGACAAAGTCATACTGGTTGCTAATTTAATTGTATAATTTATTATTATTATAACATTGATTAACATTCTGTAATTACTTGAACTCACACACTGACTTATTAGTATTACTTGTAATTTTTTTAGGAATATCGTATAGGTACTTTTACAATGCTTGTAAATATGAGCACCATGTATCCATCACATAATTATTATAAATATATAAAATATATAATTGTTTCATTTTTAATTATTTTTATTACCTATTGTGTTATAGCTTAGCTCGTGGCTAAGTAATATCAGCCGCACGGTTCAATCCATCAGGTTAAGCTACTCTTGCCGGGGTTGGTCTGTGGATGGGTGACCATCTCAACGTACCCAGACTCCTCCGTGCCTCGGAAAGTACGTTAAGCAGTTGGTCCCGGCTGTCATTCGTGGATCTTTGACAGTCGTTACGGGTTGTCAGAAACCCAAAAGTCTGACAACCAGTCTTACCAAGGGATATCGTATTACCCAGTTACTGGGTTGTGGAGGTCAGATAGGCAGTCGCTCCATGTAAAATACTCATGTTTAGCTGCATCTGGTTAGACTGGAAGCCGACCCCAAGATAGTTGGGAAAAGGCTAGGCAGATTGATTGTGTTATAGTAATCTTATTCCAGGTGCATAGTCTTCACATATAATTATATATTCAATGGATACAAAACATTGTAAAACATTTAAAAAAAATAACGGTGGAGTTTCTTACCCATTCTTCTCTTTTGGACTCGAATCAATTCTATTTTTTGTAAAATTTGCCGTTCAAAAGTGCCTCTTATGGGCCTAATTGAAATAAATTATTATTTGACTTTGACTTTGAATAAACGCGCAATGCATTCATTTGTGAAAAATGGTTTATAGAAATGGAACAAAAACACTAAAGTTTGAAACAAAACTAACCCAATTACCAGCGGAGAAGAATTTAAATATAAATGCTTTAATTGTTACGAGGAAAGACATAAGGCATCAGAATGGCCGAATATTTAGAAGGTACAAAAAGATAATTGGTAGCACATCATGTTGACGTGGACGGAGCAATAATTACTTTTAATGTTTTAGATATAGAAGTTTGTAATGCTGTAAATGCACAAAAAGACGACAGAATTTTCCTTCCTATAATCTAAAGTTATAGTATAATTTATAAATTTTTCGTAGTTATTAGTTCAAAATAATATTTCACTCTTATCACTTCTGTGCACTAATGTACTTTTCCTTACTTTATTGCACAAAATTCAAAATATGCCAACGGCAGAGATGTCCGCCATTGCTTCCGCGTGGTGGCGCTAGTGTGTTTGGCGGTCATAACAGCTAACAGTGTCTCGAAGGAAATTTGAACATTTCGTGTTTTGATTTAATTTGCGGAAATTTCGAGATTTACTCTTGAAAAAATCAGTTTTATATATTTATGGTGGTTGGAGTGTGAAAGAATTGAAGAATAATTAAACTTCGAAATAGAAATGCACAAGTATTTGGAAAAAAGGAAGACTTATTTAACATTTACCTACAGTTAAGGCTTGTGCGGACCAGCGCGACACGCGACGCGACATAAAGGCACCGCCCGTCGCGCGACGAGCGGTGCCTTTGTGTCGCGTCGCGTGTCGCGCTGGTCTGCACAAGCCTTTACTCACAAAAAGTAAACGCAATAAATAGCCCGATACGTCGATTTCACCTAGGGAATAGGGATTACGTTTGGTACGTACGTAAAAAAAAAACTGCCTGGCCTTTTCTATGTTGGGGTCGGCTTCCAATCTAACCGGATGCAGCTGAATACCAGTATTTTACTACTAGCAGGGGTAAGGGCTATCATGTTACCCAATAACACGATACCCCTTTGTAAGACTGGTTTCAAACTTTCGGGCTTTGACAACCCGTAACGACTTTCAAAGATCCAAAAATGACAGCCGGGAACTTAACATGCTTTCCGAGGCACAGGGTATGTCCGGGACATGCCTCGGTATGTTGAAATGGTCTCGGTAGGTTAATGGTACAGTTAATGTTCTGGAGAAAGGGAATTTATAAAAATAATGTCAATACATAAACATCTATTCACACATACTTAACGTAGGGAAGTAAGCATGTACATCAACAGAGTTACCGCACCTTATGTACGCGGAATCGGCTTGAGCCGATCACGTATCACCACACTTGTCGCAGTCGCGTCGTCCGAACCGAAACGAGGCGAATGACGTCTTTTTCGTTTTTATTACATATCATAACATAACGTAACATCACGCCTGTATTTCCTGAAGGGTTGGGCAGAGGTATACCTATAGTACACCCACATTTCGCCAGTCATGTTTGAGTCCCATGTAATAGGGGCGAGCCTATTGCCATCAGCCGGACACAAATCCAGAGTCCGGGCTGCTACTGAGAAATTCCAGATGCACAAACAGTTTGCCCGACCGGAGAATCGAACCCAGGACTCATGATCAGCAGTACCGCTTGCGACCACTAGACCAACGAGGCAGTAAGTGATTTTATTACATGGACTTTATGCTCTTTCTGACTGGCTCAAGCCGATTTCAGGACCGGCTTAAGACGTATTCCGTTTCGGTAAGTGTGGTCACACCCTAAGTAATACTGCAGTAATGCCGCCACGATCAGAAAAGTTATGACTATGATGGTAAGCAAATTATAGTGAACTCACTTGTTATCATTGTTAAAGGACACGGCGCTGCCACTGATGTGGCTAATGTTCACTTTGTTGTTCTCCATGTTTTCCTGAAACAATAAAACAATTTATTATAATATTTCTGCTTAACGGAGATGGATAGGAAGGCCAAAGAAAAGATGGATGGATTCTGTGAGGAAAGATATGAAAGAAAAGGGAGATAATAAGAGAGTGCAATGTTTGTCAGGGCAGAATGGAAGAGAAAAATGTTAAGTACGCTGAGCCCGAGTAACATGAGACAAGGGCAGGAAGATGATGAATATTTCTGCTTAACTTTCTCATTAGAGGCGTGATTCTGTAAAAGAGTGTTTGTTACCACAATATATAAAAGGAGCGGACTGAATCACACGACATCAAAAAATTCGTCCGCGTCGCTGTCAATAGGAAAAGTGTCTAAAAGACTGACAGCATTCTGATGTTGTAAGGCGTTGGTTCTTTCGCCAAAAAATAGGGCAACCCTCTGGTCACGTGAAGAGTCGATCAACCGCTTGGCGATGTCTCGAAAAACTGAGTGGGTGCTCGGACCCCATGGCCCTAATGTTTCAACCGCAAACGGCTCGAGCATATAACACCCTCAGACCAAATAAAAAACCAAGACATAGCGCTGTCAACAGTGACGTGAGGCCGGTTTCGTAAACATGTGTGCAATTAGTGAGGTGTATTTTGATTATAAATTTTTATTTGGTCTGAAATAACACCCAATATAATTGAAATATTGGCGCCGTTTGAGGTTTTCAGCATGTGCAACAGCCGCCTCAGCACATACATGTACACTCGGCTACACATCAAGTTAGACACCCTATATACCCATACCTACGCTACCGGCAATACGGAACATTGTAGGAAAGGGACTGAGTATCGTGGCATCAGCCAATCACAGCATTTGCTGGTTTGCGCCTACGCACACAGATACACTTTTTTTGCCAAAGATTTTTGCTAGTTTCGCTCGTGTTCAGTGTTTTATGATTTATCTTTGCCAGTCAGTTCCCAAATTGGCCGGGGCTATTGTTCTCACGGACAGTGTTCTTTTTTTAAGATTCCGTGTTGTTTATAAACTTACTTACTTTACGATTGCTTAGCTAAACAGTGGCTAATCAGTGATTAGCGAGATTTTTATAAACGAGACTGTTAGCCTACGTTCGCACGGACGTAATAAAATCGCGGCGACTTTTTTTTGTGCACTGGATTTTCAACACTCTGCTTAGCGCCCAGAGTGGAAAATCCAACAGTATGTTTTTTCAACGCGTTGGGACGAGAGTGCGTCCCAGCGCATTGGATTCTCAATGCTCGGCTTAACACCGAGAGTTGAAAATTCAAAAGTCCGATAAAATTCCGCCGCGATTTTATTACGTCCGTACGAACGTCGGTTTAGTGTTTTACTGTGCTAGTGCGTGGTGCACCAATATTAATGACGCCACAATTAACTCCACAACAGCGGCATCTGATAGTGCTGTTGCGAGAGGATGGTTCATCAACAAATAAATTGAAAGGGGGACGGGGATAACGGTGAGTTATAATAAATTAAATATGATAAAATATTTAAAATAGTATGTATTTGATAGATACAATTTAGTAAATTGTATTTTAGTAATTGCCTGAGGCTCACGGCTGGACACCACTCGAGAAGGGTAGCGCGAGACAGAACGCAATGGAAAACGCTAGAAGAGGCCTATGCCAAGAGAAAACCCTCAACACTGTCATAATATGAAATGTTAACTTCGATATTCAGAATAAGGCGATTATAACACTGCACCGCATCACGCTGCATGTTGCGTGTCAACGAACTAAAATGAACGCGCGTGGATGCGTTTTCAGTGTGTTGGACTGTGCGTGTTTTCTATACAAATGGAGATACTTACAAGCAACGCACTCACGCGCTACGCTGCGTGATGCGGTGCAGTGTGCCAATCGCCTAAAGGGCTGATTTTTAAAACGTTGTTTTATATTTAACCTAACTATGAAAAATAAAGCAAGTAGGTAATGAATGTTGAGCCATTTGGAAACAATCCTATGGATTCAAGTTACCCCTAATCGATTCAGTAGTTTTGCTGTGAAAGTAAATCACACAGTTACAAACTAGTCAAACACAGGCAAACAAACATATTTTTTTTATATTAGTGAGGTTTTTTCCTAAGGAATGAGATATTTTCCGAGCTTCCAACTATGTCAAAATCACGTCGAAGTAGGTATTTATTGCTTTATTGCGTCGTTGAGAAGGGGCAAACAGTTAAAAAAAATTGATTGGTAAATAAATATCAAGTAATTTGTTTTTTGGTTATTAAACTTATTAATGGAGAAATACGTGTTTCAGTGATATTGTAAAATCTAATAATAAATAAAAATAAAAAAGAGGATGGAAGTTTGTATTAAAATCGGACATGATGTAGATTTCCGAATTACATGCGTGTAAACCGCGGCGAAAAGCTGGAAATAATTATAATAATTGATAATAACTAATGGATGAATTGGTGCACATTCACAGGCGCAGCGCAAATCGAAAAAACACCTCATATTATTATAACTGAACGCAACGAGCACAACTTGTCTACAAAATAATATACATGATGCGTATCTATAGGTATAGTATAGATAGTAAGGACAAAGCGCCGCATGGTGGCTGCAGCGGCACGTCCGCACGTGCCACGCGCTCCCGGAGACGATGTGCGTGAGTGAGATGAAATAATTAAAACATATCGCACCCTCTTGCACGATTCGCAGCGTTCGACTTCTAATAGTCTAAAGTCCAAACAGTAAAAGTCATTTATTCATTTGTTTAACACAGATGTACAATAATAATGGTATATAAAAATAATAAAAAGTTCGCTATGTTATACCAGAGGACGTACAAATGTTTGTAATTTAGTAATTTTATTGAATTAAATAAGCCTGAACAATAAAAAGGTCTAGGTTGATGCGTAGCCGTGTGTACATTGTAAGTACATGTATATTATTATTTTAAGACTGTTAGCTATACGTTATTTAAGATTGTATCAAAACCATAGTCTACCAAACATTATGTTGAAATAATATTGACATATATTTCGTTTATCTCCATGTTATGACGACATTTATCTTACACGTGTGCAGTTTATTTTGGCGGTCACTTCGCGTCTTTCCATTATATACAAGGCTAAAACGCAGCCATAGGAAACTGCTCGCGTATAGATTGGAAATCACTTTTTTACTAAGGTCTTCCAATCTATACAAGAGTAGTACGCAAATAGGTACTCGCGTATACTTCGTAGTGACCAAATTAACTACCTACCTCATTCCATAGTATACAATGCCAGTACGCATACGGACTAATCGAATTTAGATTGCGAGAAATTGTGAACAGGTAACCAACTTGTTTGCGAGGTAATGCACCTTGCGCTAATATTAAATAGCCTGCCTGGCTGCGAGCAACTTGGAAGTAGCGCTCGCCGGCCGCTGCCGCGGCACCGCTCGCTTCGCTCGCTCGGCTCGCGCGCAGTTGGTCACAGTTCTAACCTAACCTAACCTAAGCCATTTCACCCAATTCCCACTTTTGTTCTTTTCTTTTTTTTATAGACTATATCTTTAAAACTCTTACCAGGCGTAAGTGATGTAGTATAGTTTGGAACCAGGACGCGCTCGTCCACGTTAAGGCTCATTCAAACAAGCGCGACACGCGGCGCGAACATTGTAATGTATACATTGTAATGCTATTTTTTAATCACAGATTAAAAAATAGCATTACAATGTATACGCGAGCAGTTTTCTAGGGCTGCGTTCTGGCCTTGTATAGATTGGAAATACGCGGTCACTTCACGTAACTACATGTTTCCTACAGATTTTGCCACACAGGATATTTTTTATTCAGTACTATCGAAAATACCTTGTGCGGAAATTACCTGAATAAAAAGTAAACAAAAAAATTTATGAATTAAGGGGTTTACAACATAAGTCTGAAATCCGACCCGTGTTGAGCGCGCGTGGTGATCAATGCTCGTGCCTTCTCTGTATGAGAAGAGGCCTTTGTCCCGCAGTGGGACAGTAATAGGCCGATATTATTAGCCATCTCTGATCAGTCTCGTGAGTCTACGGGACTGGCAGGGAGTGCACCCTTCCCGAATCTGGAAATCCTGTATACTATCCGTCTATTACCTTAGGTCGCATGGTGCAAACATCCTGAACTTATTTATATATTTATTTGTCACATGCTTACTAGGTATATGATAGGTTAGGGCTGTAGGGCTTATAGGGCATAGAGTCTTAGGGACTGTAATGCTTGCACATAGGTCTTAGTAGGTTCCTTTAACTTATCATATAAGTATTTTCGTGTATTGTCACACCCTTAACAGTATTGCGGCCTTACGTAAATTATAGTAAAAAAATTAGACATATTTTTTTAACATTTAGGTATGTATTCGTTGGACCTATTTGTTTAGTGTTATAACTAAGGATGTGATCAACTACATCCGTTTAGACTAGAAGCCGACCGCAACATGGAAAGAGGCTAGGCTGATGATGAACTAAGGATTAAGTAACTCTGAAAGATTTCTTGGGTGCGTGAGTCCAGCCGATGGCAATCCACAGCAACATGTGACCTTTGGCAAGAGCTGCGTAAACCTCCTGATTCATTTATTGGACTATCAGAGAGCCTCTCTGGGCACGAACGGATTAGAAATGCTGAATTTTAGGTCAAACAAATAAAAAGAATATGTATTTTATGTGTTATTTTTGCCATCGACACGCTAAGAAGAATAACTCATTTGTCACAGAAAAAAATGTTCCAGTAATTTCGTGAACAATAAAGATACAGCCTTAACAATAAAGTCTTGCTTCACGAAAAACAAACCTTGAATTTAAAACAATTTTTTTTTTGCTTTTCTCGCAAAAGCTGTGTTAATGTTGTGGTCGTGTTACGATTGTTATTATCACAATAACCCATCACTTCACCACACAATTTTTTGTTCTCTCTCTTTGCGTCCATTTCCACTTCATTGCGGATTTCAAGCACAAAATGTGCTGTTTCTAAAATGAGACGATAATGTGTGTGGTGAAGTGATGTGAGCAAAATGGTTTTATAATTTGAGTAGTCTCCTATACCTTTTTTGCACAGACTTACAGCCTAATTTGGTCTTCAAACATTTGCGAGATAAGTAGCGCAAGATCTAGGGAAATGAATTGAATGAGAAGAGGCCATAGACAAGAAAGGGCTAGGAAAACACTCCGGGAGTGCCGACAGAAGTGAAAACTTGAAAAAAAATCGGCACCGCGGTAATCAACGCGTTGATGTCTTTTTAATGGTCAAAAGCTGGTGTCGTCATAGTGTCGCGAAATCAATGGTTTAGTCACATCTCAAAAATGCCCAACGGGCCTAAAGAAGTTTTCACTTAAAAAAAACTACCAACAACCATCTAGAAATACCATGTTTGCTCACTAAATGCTCGGACAAGATGGCGGGACGAGCGTGACGCTTATACAGACAGGATCGGTCCACACTAGGTCAAGACAGAGAGGACTGGAAAGGAGGAAGAGAGGCCTTCGCCCTGCAGTGGGGTAACAAAGGTTAAAAATAAACAAACAAAAAAATGATGGCGATTTTAAACCATTCAGCTGCCGCACGGTTCTTACCTTCACTAAGTAATTAAATCTTTGGAAATCGTAATTACACGTATACATTAGTGCTTACGATAAGAAACCACAAACTAAATTAAATAAAAATATTCAACTATTGGTGCCGATTCTCTTGTCACAAATGCCTCTAAACTAGACGAAAAATCACCAATTTTTTTTTTATTCCTGTCAAAAGTCCATTTCCCATTCTTAAATAGACTAAAGTGACACAACTTAACTATATTTTAGTTTGACAGCACTAAGATGGCATTGAGATATTAATTTAGTGAAAATGGCAATTTTGCTATTCTGAATTTGACGTTTTTCACCAAAAATTTTGATTGTCTAACTAAATCTGACTATTTCTAATCGTGATTAAAAACGTGTGGAATAAAATTGGTTGTCATGAACTTTAAATTCACATCTCGACTGTTCGAAATGGTGTGTCCTATCAATAAAATAATGAAAATTTCGACCCCCTTTATAAAACCCATAAACCCCCAAAACTCAACACGTAGGTAATAATTTCTCATATTAACCATACAAATAGTGAAAAAGTACTTAAAAAAACATGTCGAAGCTGCCCAACATGGGCGCCTCCGGCTCTAAAAAAATTCACGGGATAGGGCAAATAAGTTCCTACCACGTGGAGTCACGATTGTCAAATTCGATTTAGTTGTGTCAAAATTATTTTTAAATTTAATGAATTAATTTTGCAGAATAGCTTTAAAATTCTCATAGCCAAAAGTAAGGAATTTTATAGTTTAGTTCGGTGTACAAGAGAATTGGCACCATTGTCTCTAATCTCTGCTAGTACGTAAACTCAAACTCAAACTCTTTATTGCATTCATGTGTACATTTAGTTGTTACATTTAAGTAAGTAACTTCCAACATGAAACCCGGTTAGGGCACGGCAACATAATAGGTAATAAATTGGACAAAACAAGCATCCAGTCAGTCAGTAGGTACATGTACTGGATAAAGTAGGAAATACTACATATAGCAGCAGCAGCATAAAGTACTCGCAAGTTTGTATGTAACAAGTATTTTATGTGTGTTTTGCTATTTAACATCTTTTATTAACAACTAGTTCGCACCTATACTAAAATACACGAGCTGTTTTCAATATTCTATTTATATGGTGGACACTGAACTGATCTTTAGGGGCTCGTGGCTAATTAATAACATCCGAATAATAAGGTTAAGCTACGCTTGTCGAGGTCGGTCCGTGGATGGGTGACCATCCATTAAATATAGAGACCCCTCCGTGCTTCGGAAAGCTCGTCAAACCGTTGGTCCCAGCTGTGTCGTTACGGGTAGTCAGACAGAAGCCCGAAAGTCTGACAACCAGTCTTACCAAGGGGTATCGTATTACCCGGCTATAACTAGGTTGTTTAGGACAGATAGGCAGTCGCTCCATGTGAAGTACTGATATTCAGCTCTCAGCTGCCGGCTAAGTCTAGGCAGATGATGACTCTGAACTGATCTTAAATGGATTGGTGTCGGCAAGATAATGTTGTAATTGCCATACAACGAATTTGAAAAATCTTTTAATTAGTAAAGGTCACAGGACTTGATTTTGCTTGCGATTTTGCACTTGACGTCTGCTAAAAAGACCAATTAACAGTCGCTAATGTGGCATTATGGAAAGAGAGAAAAACAGATTTATTTGTCACACAGAACAAGATAATTAACTCGAATATTATAGAAAAATATATAAAAGGGATAATCACGAGTATAGAACCGAAATAGTCGGCAGCTGCACGTCGTGACTGTGACAAAAAGGCTTCCACTCAGCATGATGCTGTGCTATAGGAGCACAGCGCTGATTTTCAGTGGTCACCCGAAAATGACGTAAGGCGTAGGAAACTTTGCGAAACAAAATCTGAAGTAGGTTAGAACTATACTATACTATTAGATTCTTTTTAAAATGCCAAAAATATCGCAGTCCGCGTTACACAATGGCGAGAATCATTTTCTAAAAAACATTTGCCGACTCATGAATAGTCAACATTTACGAATACACATTTTATCATAATAAAACATCCGTATCTACTACATTTCAAGCCAACAACAATTTGACATTGACAGCGCTTGCGCAGGGCCTACGCAGGGCTTTAGCAGCGCCTACGCCGTGTCTAGGTGTCTACGACGCCGCCTTGCTAAACCGTGCCTACGCCTCGCCTACGCATGCCTACGCCATGCCTACGCGTGCCTACGAGCCGTGCCTACACCGCACAGTGGGAAAAAAATTACTTTTTTTGTTCAAAAATCTGTCTACACCACAATTTTTGACGTATCGCTGCAATTTTTTTTTATACACTCCTGATATAACACACTTTGGTGTGTCACTGCCCCTTTTCCTTAAAATTATTTAATTTTATATTTATTATTTACTATAACCTCAAAAAATCGGGAATTGAAGCAAAAAACAATTTCTAAAAAAAATATATTAACAAAAATCAATTTTCAGGGGTTTTTCAGGGGTTTTTCAGGTCCCTGGTCATGAATTTATTGTCTGTTTATAAAAATTCAAAATGGCGGAAACAACAAGGCGGCCAAAAAAAAAAATTTGATTCATTTCCCGATTTTTAAAAGAAAATTAAAAAAAAGAAATTTCGATTTCGGAAAAGTGGCAGTGACACACCAAAGTGTGTTATCTCAGGAGTGTATAAAAAAAATGGCAGCGATACGTCAAAAATTGTGGTGCAGGCAGATTTTTTAACAAAAAAAGTCTTTTTTTTCCCACTGTGCGCCGCCGCGCGCCGCCTTGCAATGCCGTACCTTTGCCGCGCCTTCGCCGTTGTGACGCAACGCTACTCAACGCCGAGCTAGAAACTTTTAAATAGCCGGTACGTAAGTACATTGCAATCTAGGATTTTTTTTTATCGTAAACTGTAGCTCAGCAAGAAAAATAACGTCAGCTGACTACTCTAATATTGACATATTGTACGTTGGAGATAATATTGTTTATTTTGACTGGTTAACGTGTCAAAACGTTGATTAGTCTGACGGAGGCTTTTTCAAGTATTAACTAGAAACCACTTTTGTTTTTTTATCGTTCAGCGAACTGAGTTAGGATGCACATTATGCAGCTGTTCGTAATTACATGTCGAGATAAAACTACGATAAATAATTTATATGGAATGTCTAAAAACAGTTTTTCATCAGGTCTTTAGAAAAAAAAACTGTTATATGCAACGTTAAATGGGCAAAACCTCAGACACCCCAACAGATTTTTAATTCAATTGATCTATTTCAGAGAAAAAAAAACAGTTAAAAAAAAAAAAGGTTTTACGTGTTGTTTTAGTTCGTAAGATTCATATTTGCATTGAAATAAAAGCTATTATTATCCAGCGTATAAGAAAATTTAAATTGGTCGACAACAATTTATTTGTGTTTGTGATGGCTTGACCTATCAATAAATAGACACGGCAACGTTTTTAATGAAGATTTTTTGAAAAATGTGACCTGTATTAATGTGGTTCAATTGATTCTGCTCGAACTATTTTCAGGTTTTGCGCATTTAATAACACCTTGCCTACCTGTTTAACCGACTGCCCCGGAAGGGGCGTTATGATTTTCGGGTGGATGTATGTTTGTCAATGCGTTTTTTTTTTCATAATATTGTTTATGTACCTTTCTTTCTGATATACACAATACTTTTTAATAACTAACTGAATGAAAATGATTGTGATGTTTCCTATCGAATGACCCATTTCTTCAAGGACGTACTGATAAACGTATCAAATTGACTAGATTAGACTCGAACTTGACAGATCATTGTCTAGTTGATCCTTGCGAAGTTCGCGTATCAGCTGATTCTTCTGTTACACGAACACTAATATAATGAGTAAGTAATGTTGATCTGTTTGTTAAAGACCAGCTGGCCTATTCTGTAAAAATCTCTCCGTCAAAACTTAGGTGAAGTCAGCATGAAGGAAGCTGTTATTCCACCTTATGCTTGGGATTGACGCTATCGACATTTTTGATTTTTGCAGAACAGATGTGCTCGCCCCCTATTGAAATAAGGCGTGATGTTATGTAGATCGGCGGACGCAGAATTTTATCACTTCAGCTCTACTATTGATAAAGGCTTATTTCAATCTTTCGTCTCTCGCCTCGAACGGTTCAGACCTCTTTATTTTAGGGTTAAAATAAAGAGGTCTGAACCGTTCGAGGCGAGAGACGAAAGATTGAAACAAGCCTTTAGGGTTCCTTGTTGTCAGAACCCTCTGACAACAAGGAACCCTTATAGTTTCGCCATGTCCGTCTGTCTGTCTGTCCGCGGCTCAGAGACTGTTAGTACTAGAAAGCTGTAATTTGGCATGAGTATACATATAATTGCGTCGACAAAGTGGTAAAACAGAATTATGAAAAACATTTTTTTTAAGGGTACCTCTCCTACACGTAAAGTATTGATGTTTTTTTTTTTACTCCATGGTGTGGAGTATCATTGGAAAGGTCCTTCAAACACATTGTGAGTTTGTGAAAAGCATTTTTGGATTCAGGAATCCGTTTGCGAAATATTAAGCTTTAAAGTGCTAATTTTTGTTACAGTCAAGTGCCCCCCTGTCAGCTAAATGGTTGGTTTTGGATGTGTGAAAAAAATCACAGCAGTAGTTTATATAACGAAATTAAATTAAAAACTATCACAACTAAGTAGGCTATACAAGTTAACGAGTAATAATCGACCAACTTAACTTTGCAGTTGCAAACACATGTTTTCCCATACATTCCGTATGGGAGAACATATTTTTCAACTACAAAGTTAAGTTTGTTTTTGGGATAAATTCATCCCAACTACGGAACCCGTCATTGTGCGTGGTCCGACACGCACTTGGCCGGTCTTTTTAGAGTAGTTTTTCTCCAACCTTTTTTTTATCTCTTCCTCGAACTCGACGCCGAAACTCATATCAAAGCTATCGTCACATGATAAGAGTGTGTGATTACTTTTCACTTCCTAATCGAAATGGCAGCAGACATAATGTTTGTTTTTCTGATTATGTCTCTTTTGTTTTTACGTCGTTCACCATTACCAACGTTTTAGGAATTTTCTTATTAGCAAGTTAGTTAGATTTTCGCTTATTTTCCAAAGGTAGGTCGGATCTTGCCTAGTAGAGAGAGAGAAAGGGATAAACTATGACCTCAACCGGTATGAAAGAGAGTTTCCATGCTAGTTTCAATTTATGAACAATTATCCATTAAGGCTCCTGTTCACAAATCTTCAATAGGTACTTATTCTAGAGTCCGCATGACCATCAAATTGACAATATTTTACCGTTTCTTTTTTCATTTTTTCACTTTTTTGTGACAAAATACTCATTACACTATAAAAAACTTATAATAGTGTGTGTTTACAGAACACTCGCACTAACACAATTTAAGAATGAAATCATTCTTAAATTGTTTTTATTTTCTTAATCCTCTAAGCAAACTCGTGAGATAAAAATGTGCGTTGTCTTTATATTGAAGCCTATAATGGTAAAGTAAACAAGTAAAAAATGTATGGAAACGACAGCGGTTTTCACGTTTCTTGAAATTAAAATTTTCCGGTGAGTATCATACGTCTAAAATCAATATTAGCTACCATAGCATATCCATATGAAACTACGCACCTATTTGTAGAAAAACAATATATTACGTTCACATTAACTTATGTATTTTTTATTCTAAGTATGTTGTTTTTTGCAATTAGGACATGGCTGTGAAGTAGCAGAAAAACCGATATATACCGGCAAATATTTACCGGTAAAATTCAGTTAAGATTAATTGTTTAAGTACACAATAACCTTAACATGTTCAGCAATCATGATACACCGTATTTCATTGTATAAGATTAAATAAAGTTTTGTGAGCGACATGTAATGGTTTAAATTGGGGGGAAAATGATGAAGCACCAGTGTGCACGGACAGACAGACAAAAGGAAATTAAGATGTACGTATTTGTACGTAACGACATTGTGTTGTCAGAGTGCGCGCGCGCTGATTTATAACTCACAGCGCGAGTTACTACTTCGTGTTGTTAAACATAAGTATTGTGTCACAAAGTCACAACACATTAAATATGGAGAGTGTTTTGGAGACAACTCTCGGGCCGTGAAGTCCGAGTGCTCATCTCCCTTAAGGATACCTCCAAACGAGGGTGGACACTTCCCGTGACCCAAGAGCTGTTGTTGACACTGATGCTTTGACCAGAGGTTATACATTGCCATACAACGTGGCAATGCTGCCAGTGCAGAATGTTACCTACACAAACTTTTAAAACTCGATCCATCCAATCAAATAATGGCTTTAAGTGTATGCTCAAGGCGAGGTCTGTGCTAGGTAGTAAAAATTTTAAAAAAATCGACTAATTGAAAAGGATACTTCGTAATCAAAATAGGTACATAGAGTCACGTGGATGCTGGAATTTTCGTAGCTCACTCTGTACTGTACTTACTTGAATTAAATTTCTGAATTATCAACAAAATCTTAATTAAAAACGTTATTGTGTTTCAATACAACAGGTAACAATAAAATTGTGTGAAGTCATAAAAATCTTATTATTATTATGATGCAATTATAAAATGCCAATAGTTAATAGTTGTTATTGTAATCAATGGAATGCTGATTACTTGATAAAGTTACCAGACGTCCATTAAAACAATCATCTGAGAAAATTAATCAATATTGAAATTAATGTAATTTTTTAAAATAAATTTACTTACATGTCATGGGGCCCATAAATCTTGTAATATAATCAAGCTCTCATTATAAGCATGTGGCGTTACAAATTATCACCATTTTAAGTACGTATATGCCTAGCTAACACAGAAACCCCCCGATTCCGATGAAAGACGGATATAGTGATTTCCACACACTTTTTTTTTTGGTTGGGTATTTATCAAATAACTTCTCCCGCTCTGGGTGGAGCGGGCGTGTAAGACTCTTACTGACTAAAACCCACCCGTGTTCCTTCAGGTGCCATGTTGCCGGGGGCCACGATTTCCCTTTCGGCCTTATTCGCAACCCCGGCAGGCATCGGCCCTAGCGGACCCCGTCCATTCTGCTGACATCTCTTTGAAACGCGCGTCTTTGAGGCCTGGTCCTTATCGGGCGGCGAGTTACCCATTGCTCACCGTCCGCAAGCCCGCGCCTACTGTGGCCGGAAATCGGCTCACGATTCGCGACGCCCTGGGCGTCTCCTCCTGCGGCGGTTAGGGGCGTGAGGGCGCAAATTTTGCCTCTTCCTCACACTTTCCGCCGCCTCCTTCGCGAGCATTACTGCTTCGCAGAAGGAGGTAACGGCCTCCCGTTTCCTCTCGCTCCGTATCATGGCCCGAATCAGGGCCGGACGCGAGAAATCACCGTCGCCGATCGCCTCCATGAGGACACGGCGATGCTCCGCCCAAGCCGGGCAGACCTATATGCTCCACCGTGTCCTCCGGGGATTTCCACACCCTAAGATCGTACTGATCATTGTCGTGTGAACGGGGCCGAAGGTCGTGCCGATAGGAGAGAAAATTAAGATAAGGGAAGTATCTATGCCACATAAAATCAAATCGAAATATTTTATTTCACATAAACCTACATGATCAGCACATATGAAACGTCAGAAGCTGGGTGCACGGTTCCAATTGGTCGTTCCCTATGGAGAAGAGCCGGCAAGAAACTCCCACGGTTACTCTTTTAAAAATAATTGGCTTTTACAATATTCCCAAATTACAGTGTTAATAGGTATGGGGGGACAGTGTAGGCTTATCAACAAGTACCACATACGTACTTCTCTCTTCTAAGTTTTGCTATATCACTAACAAGACTGTGTTTACATAGGACTACTTAGTAAAAGTATTCTCGTAATCTATTTAGTCCTAAATCAATGTGTGACATTCCACGTACCGTATTTTTAACCGACTTCAAAAAAAAGGAGGAGGTTCTCAATTCGTCGGGATATTTTTTTTTTATTGCAGCAGTTGACAAAGGCTATTGTAACTTAGATAAATTACAAATTAACCCACTAAAAAGTAAAAAAAAAAACTTTTTTACAAAAAATACAACCGACTTCCAAACTACAAAGTGAAAAATAACTTAATTTCGGAAGTCGGTGTCTATGGATCAGTATTTTAGTTTTTGTTAAAAAGTTTTTTTCAGTAAATATTAATAAACACGGTAAACGGCGATGTGTTTATTCTACTATTTTCGAGTAGACAGGTAGAAAACGTGACGTACTATATACTAGCTTTTACCCGCGGCTTCGCCCGCTTGGATCTCGGAAACTATCCCACGGGAACGTACTTCCGGGACAAAAAGCATACTATGTCGTCATGGTTTACCTGTGCGCCAAATTTCATCGAAATCCGTTCAGCCATTAAACCGTGAAAAGTTAATAGACAGCCAGACAGATAAGAGTTACTTTCGCATTTATAATATTATAAATATAGGTGAGTGTCAACTGGCATTTTATATTCTTGGAATATTTGACGTATTTAATAAATTTATGTTGATAAGATGGAGTTTCCATGAAATATTTTCTTGGTGTATCTACACTCTACATATTTTTTTACACACTTTTTATTCTCTTTATCAGTAGTTTATCTGTGCGTTTCTGCCAGTCATTTAGTCACGCAACCTACTATAGATTATTTTCATGTACGCACCGGAGATTCAAAACAAGTTTCCTTCTGTAATCTTAATCTTCGTACTTGAGATAATCATGCACTTGCGACGTCCCAGACAGCTATCCGGGTCCACGACCGTTTGACAATCCTGATGCAGCAGGTACATGATCTGATACATGTTTTATATTTTGGTATGCTTTGGTGTTTGTTAACGCGCGGCTTAGGTCCACTTGGAAAATCTTATCTCACGCGACATACCCAATTCAATAGGTCCAGGTATGTTTTGAGAAGGTCCCAGTCTCGTTGCACCCAGTCAATCAGAGTCTCTTACAAGACTTGTTGGAAACAAGTATCACAACTTGTATACAGGTGTAAACGCGGGGTTACAAAACATGGTGTCATTTTCGTTTGATAGAGAAAACATGGTGTCATTTTCGTTTGATTTTTAAAAGAGTAACCGTGGAGTTTCTTGCCGGCTCTTCTCCATAGGAAACGACCAATTGGAACCGTGCACCTAGCTTCTGACGTTTCATAAGTGCCCATGTAGGTTTATGTGAAATAAAATATTTTGATTTTGATTTTAGATTTTTTGATTTTGGATATATAGGTTATCGTTTAACTTGTCAGTGGCACTAAAATAACATCCTAGCTCAACTCATTAACAATAAACGTTCATACACCTTGCAAAAGATTTATGGAGCACCTTATTGAATCCCATACCCAAAGGAATAGGTATTATATATTATGACGAATACAGTAGCAGTGAGTTTTACAATTTTCCCTCAACAAGGGGAAATTTTACTCTTTTCCCCTATGGGTTTTATGCGGTGTTTTTTTTTTAGGTATGGAGAAATCGCAATTCATGCAATAAATAAAAAAACTATACGAGTACCTACATCGAGTTAGCAAAAACGAATTCAACAAAACAATCACTGAAAAATCTATTACACCTACCTAATTTACGGCAAATCACACCACTTATCTACAAACTATGTAAATGACTGATTCCTGTATTTTTTTAAGTAAATAGTTCGCTACAAAAGTTTGCAGTACAGAATTATTTTTAAAACCTGTATCGTCCACGAACTTGAAAAGTAAGAACATTTTGTCCTCGAAAGTTTGTTAGTAGTTTATAAAAGTTCTTGAAAATATGTATTATTTAAATACCACTCCAACTAAAGTTAATTCACAAATTGTATCTCTCGCGCTCAATTACTTATGTCGGTGACTGTACAGAGTACACTTTTGGCATTCGGAAGTGGACAATTTTGGTATCTAAACATGCAAACGAGATTTTAATGAAGATGTCATTACGTTTATATTTTGATATTTTTCCACGCACGTAAGCACGTGCGAGGCCATTGTACAATTGAGGACAACGGTCGAAACTCCTCCTGTCCGAGTGTCATTACCCTTTATTACCTTCAATACATAAATACTACGTCTCACTGGTGACGTCAGCAGTACCTTGTAACATAACATCACGCCTGTATTTCCCTGTATGCACCTAAAGTGCAGTATTTTGTCTCATATTTTATTATGACTGAGAGCGTGTGAACTATGCGTCAACTACGCGGATAAGCAATTTAATAATGCCTTTCTTTGATATTTTAACACTGCATTATCTTTGCTTTTAACCGATTTCTCAGTTCGTCGGTTTTTTTTTAATGTATGTTCCCCGGTTACTCGATGACGGCTGGACCGATTTAAAAATTCTTTTTTGTTTGAAAGGGTATACTTTCAAGTTGGTCCCATTGTCATTTGTTCATGATCTGATGATGGGATCTTGGAGAAATCGAGGGAACTCTTCAAATATTATAGGCACATCTATAGCGATTTGCGTATTTTTGATGAGCAGTTGACATTAGGCTATTGTAACTTAGATAAATAAATGTTTAATTTTGGCTATAGGCTCGCCCCCTGTCACATGGGACTTAAACATAACTGGAGAAATGTGGGTGTACTATAGGTACACCTCTGCCTAACCCTTCGGGGATTACAGGCATGATGTTATGTTATGTTATAAATTACAAATCAACCCACTAAAAAGTGAAAACTTTAATTTCGGAAGTCGGTGTTAAAAAACTAAAATACTGATCCAAAGACATCGACTTCCGAAATTAAAGTTATTTTTCACTTTGGAATTTGAAAGTCGGTTGTATTTTTTGTCAAAAGGTTTTTTTAGGTTTCCTAATCTATGCAAGCATTTATTTAAATAAGTTTTTGATATTATTCGTCATCAACTCATCAGTGCAATGTCAATATCTAGTACGCTCCTTAGATACAGAGCCGGTACCTATTGTGCAGGGTGTGCAGCGCACACGGGCGCAGGGCCAGGGGGCACCGAGGGTCGCTCGCGACAACTTTTTAATCAAATCCCAAACAAGACCAAAACATGTTCAGTAAAAAGGTAGTTTTTAGTTGGGGGCCCCCTACGCTAAATATGAACTTAGGGTGCTAAAATGTCGAGCTCGTTACGCTCGCTCTTGCAACCTCAACATTCTCTTTTTTCTTAGAATTCTCTGTGTAAATTGACAATGTAATTCCTATTTACAGTCAAAAGAAAAACTGACCTATCTGGGGCGAGGTGTTAAATTTTCGAGCTCGATTCGCTCGCTCCCGCAACCTACATTTTCAAACTATCTTGTATAGGTCAACAAAGTAATTCCTGTTTCCCTATTTCTGTATCAATGGCCAAAAAAAAACCTAACCTATTTGAGGCAGTGTGCTAAATATTTCAACGAATGATTCCTGGGCGGGGGCCCCATTGAGTTTCGCCGCCCCGGGCCCCCGACAGGCTTAGTCCGCCACTGCTAGAGGGCGCCAAGGTATTGTTTGCACACGGGCGCTACATCGGCTAGAGCCGCCTCTGCTTAGATAACACCATAAGTGTCGCAGAGAAACATTGTGCTTCTCTGCGACAGGTGTGGTTTTAATCTATAACTGAGGAGGTGCTATATCCGGTGCTCTTGTTCGTACGTTTCACATTTTCAGTACTTACACCTGCTAAAAAAGAATATTTCACTACGTAATGGCTCACTTCATCATGTTCAACTCCGCTTAAAATACTTTGCTAAAGCTATGCCTCGCTCTAGTCAGTCGCTGATTCATTTAATTATGAATTGCACTTACACAAGCACATGAACTATTTCACCTTCGAGTAATTAGCGGCGCATGGAGAGTTAATTCACTCGAGGCAGCGAGGATTCATCACATACTTTCAGTTTACCTTCAGCCAGCTACTAAAAGTATGCGAACAGAATACTTTACATCGGTTGAAGGAAAACGTATGTTTGTGAACAAAACAGAAAAAAAGTAAGTAGACAGAAAATTTACATTTTACAGTAGATTTTATACCTTTAGATAACCCATATTTTTTATAATGTGTTTTAGTTATAGTTTTATTTTTGGTATTGTTTTGTTTAGTAAGTCATTAAAAACATTATAATTTTGATTTGCGTCGTTAGTTTCTATAATAATATCTCTCCAATTAACTGACTTTAATGCAGATTTGAAATTTTCAATGTTATTTTTGTTGTTTAGTAAGTGTTGATTCCATAACTTTGATCTGTGATTTTTATTTAATCACCACATAGTATAAAACAAAGTCGCTTTCTCTGTCCCTATATCCCTATGTATGCTTAAATCTTTAAAACTACGCAACGGATTTTGATGCGGTTTTTTTTAATAGATAGAGTGATTGAAGAGGAAGGTTTATATGTATAATAACATCCATTAAATAGTGGAGAAATACTGTTATTTTTGAGGTTTCTAATGTGATGTCGTAAATAATTACATTTTTTCCGCTTACATGCAATGTAAGCGGAAAAAACGCAGGCTGAACCCTACGAGATTTATCAAAATAATGTACTAAGTATTGTACACATTGAAAAGGTCTACAGAAAACTCCGCGATGGTATATGTCTATCTCTTATGGATATCCCATAATAACATATTTTGTCATTTACTTTTTACGACAAATAATGGCTAATTTTCGAAGCGATTTTAACCAATACAGCATTAATCCTTATCCAATTAAATAACTTAAATACATTCTTGATAAAAATGTAGTGTATGAATTTAGATATTCCAAAGATAGCAGGAAATCTTCATGGTATAGGGAAAGGGGAATTGTTTTACTCCAAATTTAACGCGTGCGGGCCACGGGCAGTAATGAATAAATCAAAACTACTGGATCGATTTTAATCATTTTTTCAGTATTTGAAATAGGCTATATATTTTATACCCGTGCGAAGCCGGGGCGGGTCGCTAGTTATCTATAAACCAAAATGTGTAACTAAACATTGAAAAGCTTAAGTAACGTGATTAGATTCCAAATTACACTTTTTAACTCCAGGTGCAGGTTTTTCAATGTTCACTATTGAATCCCAAGACAATATTGAAGTTTTAAGATTTTTTTTTAATGTTTAATAACTTAGAGTGCTGACAGTACTTTTAACTTACCAACAATCGGGGGCGATTTGGGGTATTTAATGTTGAAGGGGGCGAATAGACAATTAGGGGCAAGATCCAAGGGGCGAGCGGAGCCCTAACCAAATAAATCATAAATCATTTATTTGCATAAAACATGGTATACGTTAAATATAATTATAATGACCCAAACATGTTTAGCCAGGATAAAAAATTGCATGCAAAATTAGAGGGTATTTGAAAATGTCACATCAACGTTTTTTAGGGTTCCGTAGTAAACAAGGAACCCTTATGGTTTAGTCATGTTCGTCCGTCTGTCCGCGGTCTAGCTCCGAGAACCTTAGTACTAGAAAGCTGTAATTTGGCATAGGTATACATATTAATTACGCCGACAAAGTGGTAAAACAACATTTTTTTTAGGGTACCTCTCCTACACGTAAAGTGGTGATGTTTTTTTTTTTAACCCTTGTTGTGGGGTATCTTTGGAAAGGTCCTTCAAAAACATTGAGTTTGTGAAAACCATTTTTGGATTCAGGAATCCGTTTGCGAAATATTAAGCTTTAAAGTGCTAATTTTTGTTAGAAACAAGTGTCGGCCCTGCCAGCTAAATGGTTGGTTTTAAATGTGTGAAAAAAATCACAGCAGTAGTTTATATAATAAATAAATAAAATAAAAATAAAAAAGTCTAAGCTAACAAGGTAGTAACTAGGTTGTGGAGGTCAGATAGGCAGTCGCTCCATGTAAAATACTGGTATTCAACTGCATCCGGTTAGACTGGAAGCCGACCCCAACATAGTTGGAAGAAGGCTAGGTAGATTGATTGAAGTCTAAACTAACTATTCTCTTTTTCTTAAAGCAACTGATGTCACCAGACTAAACACCATAAACAATTGAATAGATAATTACGTACACAAGAGGAGTCTTCAAACGATTGTTTTGACGTCAACGGCCACATTATTAACTGTGGTTTTATTGTACGTCATTGCTCAGAACAAATAAAAAACCTAGTCATATCGCACTTAGTGAGGTGTAGTTTGATTGTAGTGTCATTGTAAATGGTTGTAAATATGTGCGTGTGAGCGTGTATGCACAGAGCGGAGGTGTAGTTTTGGCATGCTTCACTGTAGTTCGCAGCGCTCTGTCTTGGTTTTTTATTTGGTCTGAGCGTCATTGTTACCGATTGGGAAACAAAAGCTAAGATTAAAGAAATTATACGTAGAAACGATGGAGCGCAAAAGTGGAGAGAAGCCATTTTTCGAACATGCCAAGGACAAATGTGTGATTTTTTTTCTCTGTCCTCGTACTTTTCTCATTAAATTTTCTGCAGTGAAAAATCGTTCAAGGAAAAGAAGGGCTTAAATTTTATCATATTGGTTAAAATATTATTTGTACAGATTGAGAAAAATTCCATAATGACTGACATCATCAAAGGCTCATGACGATGTTACCTACAGATAAGATTTGATGAAAATTTCACATCTTGTTGTACCTATCTTTCAATTACTTGCTATCTTTTTATTAGGATTGTTATTTATATCATCCAATGATTGACAGATTTCTGATAGTAATCTCTATCACGGTGTTTACTTGCTGCGTAACTCTTGATAGTACCTAATCAACTTGTTGCAAACATGTTTTTGAATAGAACCTCCGAAACGTGCCAAAGAGCTAAGAAACACCACAGATGAAGACGTGGGATTACTTGAATGAAGTACATCATAATTTCAAGAAAAATACAAAATTACTTCAGAAATTCATACAATACAACAAAGGCATTTCCATAATAATAACATCAGCATGTAACTGTCAAGGGCAGGAGCTGACTCTCTGAGTTTTGTTTATTCAAATGTTAAGTTGGTTGGATGGTTCATAAAGCACTGAGTTGTTTCGACAAAAATAGAGCTGAACATAAACATCACGCTTGTAAACCGCGAAAGATTAGGCAGAGGTGTACCTAGAATAGGAACACCTACCTTTCGCTAGTTATGTTTAAGCCTCGTGCAGACTGGCGCGACGCGACTCTAACAAAGCAATTTCTACCAAAACTTCACGGTAGGACAATTACTGGTGTCGCGTCGCGCCAGTCTGCACGAGGCTTTAAGTCCCTTGTAATAAGCGCGAGCCACAACCGGGCAGAAATCCAGACTATATCTATTGTGAAATTCCTTCCTTCCTTTACTTGACCTGGGAATCGAACGCAGGACTTAACAGAGGAAGATAGAGCATATGCTCCGCTATGCGCATAAAGATGAATGAACGAATTCAATCACTAAACTTCAAGTATTCCTATCACACTACACTACTGCCCCCTGCTTGTTTAGTTGGTGCGATACCTGAATACTTGAATTAATGTATTGTATAACGGGCGGGTGTCCGCAAGTCCACATCCAAGCGCGTATTATGCGTACTACGGCCCTGCTTATAAATATAACAATATCGTCCAGACGGTGTGATGGATGATAGCCGTCAGTCCTAAATGGATGCGGGTCGTGGAGCTGCCCACGAGGCGCCGGGACGCCTCCCACCGCGCGCTTATTAGATAATGCAATAAAGCAGGAATACTGGCGGCCCACAGGAGAGACTAGTGCTCCGAAAGTAACTACACTATTGTATTTGGATCTTGGTAAGAAAACCCCAGGTATCCTGTATTAAGTAATATCTTGATATAAGAGAGTGTCTTAGAGTCGCTTACCCGTTCTTCTCCATAGAGTTTTGGAATGGGCAACTAGCTTCAACTTTCTGATTAACTGACCGACTCCTTGACAATTCAAAAGTGCCTGTAAATGATTTAATTGAAATAAATGCTTTGAGTTTGAGTTTGCTGTTTTTTCGGATAAGTACCTACCTATCCGAGATACCCACACCCTCAAACGAACATGTGGGTAAAACTGTGTCGGCACGTGTGGAAACCTTCACACAATCTAAGTTTAAATTACTGAATTTATTAACACGTCATCATCATCATCATCAGCCTATAAATGTTCCCACTGCTGGGACACAGACCTCCTCTCTGTGAGAGGGAGTGGGCCGTAAACGACCACGCGGGCCCAGTGCGGGTTGGTACTTAGATGTCACATGTCTTCGAATTTTCGGTTATAGGACATGCCGGTTTCCTCACGATGTTTTCCTTCACCGTTTTGAGAGCAGTGGTGATGAAATAATTTACACAAAGTAAAGCGCCTGTCTGGGTTCGAACCTACGGCCTACAACTTGTAAGTTTGTCGCGGCCGTTACCACTGGGCCACCACTGCTCACTATTAACACGTGCGCAGGAAGAAAGATGAAGAAAAGAGTTTGGATAGTTGCATCTCCTTCTCTCATATTGACAAGATCACTTCACACCGTGGTAACAATATTAGCCAGTTACTAGGGTGGCTGGTGACAGCTGGGTGAGAGTTGCCGAGAATCGAGTTGAATAGTGCACGATTGGAGTGTTGGAACTATTCTACCTACGCAACCTTTTTGTGATATATGTCATTTGTGAATTCTGACAGACGTTCCGGTCTTTGAAGACTTTGGTGTCAATAATAAATCCCATAGTAATCTCTATAAACCTTTCTTTTTCTGCGCTAATATCCAACATGGAGGGGCCTATTTCCAGCAGTGGGCTGCTGTAGGCTGATGATGATGATAACGAATCTGTAGAAGCAGTACTAGCTGCCCGCAGGGTGCCCCAGGCAGGCTATTTGATTGCACGTCGAAGGTGAACTGAGCTGCGTGATCATTGAGTAACACACTGACAATAGCAATGCAATTAATTTTTCAATTCATTGTATGACTTACGTTGTCGAGCAGTCGAATTTTCCAAACATTGAAGCAATGCATTAGGAATTTGTTTCAAAATCCTCGGATTGAGAATGAAAGTGGGTTACGCAAGTCCACCAGCCATTGAACTTTGTACTACGATTTACGGTACCATATACATTCGAAAATAATCGGGATTTCTAAAGTAATACCATAGGTAAATACTGCTAAACATAAGTGCGCCGATCATAAACGGCAACACTTATTTACTACCCATAACAGATGTCGTGCCTTGTACCTCTGACGTCACTCGTTATTAATAACTTGATAAACGGACAGTAGTGGGTGCATCAACGAAAATAAACCAACGACTTTGTTCACAAGTAGGTAATAACATATTGCTGATCTTACAAGTTATTTGAGAAGATTTAAAAATATTTACCCAAAATATTAATTGAAACTCCGTGCATTTCGTTAATGATGAATATTATCTCTGTTGAGGTCTATGAACTATGCAATTCAGAATAAAGTTTTGGGCCTTTAATGCTGAGTAAGTTATGTGGACGGAAGGTAAGAATGTAATGTACGAAACCTACTATGGTATACTTATATAAGCACTATTGCTAGCATACTATTGTATAAAACTAAGTGTGTGCAGCTATGCTGGGGAGTTTGCTACGCCAGTACTTCTCCCAGCTAAAGCACTAGGAATGAATGACTTTTGGGGGACTGTCTTTTAAGTATGTAATTTTGACTTTCAAAAAGCGCTGAATCTCAGTCTAATTAGAATCAATTACTTTTGATTTGATTCGAATCCGCAATAGCTGAGCGGTTCATGTAAAATACTGATATTGAGCTGCATCTGTTATACTGGAAGCTGGGGGCCTACTCTCTAAGTCCGTCAACGAAGAAAGCAAAAGTGTGTGTTTGTGCCCGTCCGAAAGTAGTTTGAAACTTCGGAGTGAAACCTACACCCAATTAATTAACTTTTTTAGACGGGCACAAACACATACTCGTAGGGAGTAGGGACAACTGTCAAATCGTAGTGTCATTCATTCTTAGGTTGGGCCCCAAACTAATCATACTTAGTATGTCCGTAGGTGATACGTAACAGGCTCGCCCGTAACTTCGGCCGAAACTACGGATTTCTTACTAGGTTAGTAGACCACCTGACCCCAACATAATTATGTAGTTGGGAAAAGGACAGGCAGATTGCTCAGCGGTTAAAGCGCAGACGGACGGTCGTGACTTCGTGAGTTCGAATCCCATCAGCTGTTGCATTGACTATTTAGATTTGTTGTGTGCAACTCAAATAAGTTCAATCACTGGTAACATTTATACCATAATACATGGCTTGTACCAGTATCCACGGCCTGCGAAATGTTTTGGAAAAACATAATTTTAAGTCTGAAATCGCAAATCCGTCTCTGTATGTAAAGAGGCGTTTGCCCAGCAGCGGGACAATAATAGACTGATATTATTATTACTTTCATACTATACTCCATCTAACACATTATAACAAACCTTTTTACAGTCCGTTCAACCGATTTTGACTTCTGAACCGTAGGCATAAGGATGGCATTAAAAGCAAAAAAGTGGTTGCAATACCAACTGTTTACTGCAGCTGCCATTTGTCATGCCACCAACGCAATAGAAGTCAAAATCGGTTAAACGGACTGTAAAAAAGGTTTATTTAAATGTCTAATCTTATTTCAAATGGAGTATAGTAGAGAATAAAAAAACTTTTTACAAAAAAAAAAAACAACCGACTTCAAAAAAAACACTACAAAGTGAAAAATCACTTTAATTTCGGAAGTCGGTGACAAAGAACGAAAATTCAAAACCAAAGACACCGACTTCTTTTTTGAAGTCGGTAAATTTTTTTTTTGTAAAAAGTTTTTATTTTTCACTTTTTAGTTGTAGTACCTACCCCACACAAATTCGAATACCACTACCTGCTATGTAAATAACAGTGACAAGAAGTTATCATATCATCTAGGTACATACTAAGTGGGAAAAAATACGTATAATTGAAGCTAACTCAAAAACTACAAAAGCAAAGTTAATAAAATTTATATGGGACCACCTCTGAAGTATGATCTACCAAACAAAAAAAGAATCATCAAAATCTATTCATAATTGGCGGAGTAATCGCGTAACAAACATACAAAAAAAAAAAAAAAAAAAAACATACAGACGAATTGAGAACCTCCTCCTTTTGGAAGTCGGTTAAAAATAACTTTAATTTCGGAAGTCGGCGTCTTTGGTTTTGAATTTTCGTTCTTTGTCACCGACTTCCGAAATTAAAGTTATTTTTCACTTTGTAGTGTTTTTTTTTTGAAGTTGGTTGTTTTTTTTTTTTGTAAAAAGTTTTTATTTTCACTTTTTAGTTGTGGTACCTACCCCACACAAATTCGAATACCACTACCTGCTATGTAAATAACAGTGACAAGAAGTTATCATATCATCTACATACTAAGTGGGAAAAAATACGTATAATTGATGCTAACTCAAAAACTACCCAAGCAAAGTTAATAAAATTTATATGGGACCACCTCTGAAGTATGATCTACCAAACAAAAAAAGAATCATCAAAATCTATTCATAATTGGCGGAGTAATCGCGAAACAAACATACAAAAAAAAAAAAAAAAAAAAAACATACAGACGAATTGAGAACCTCCTCCTTTTGGAAGTCAGTTAAAAATAAAAAGCATTACACGTGGTAGAAGCAACGGGGCACAGATAGTGAAATTACAAGTGATTAGGGTCGCCTGGGCTATACACAGTTCACCTCGACATGGTTCGTGTTCATAGATCCCATAGAAACAGCCTCGGGCAGCCGCAGGAGTGTCACAACACTCGCAACGCATCTCCATGACACTTAAGGTCGTCACACACTTTGAAGATAATATAAAATATTATCTTCGACATATCACTCACCGCGAAATGAAATGAAATGAAATTGTTTATTCTGTAAATAGGATATTAGAATCACTTTTACACGTCATGTAATTATTTTTTTTTTAAATAATCTAAATGAGTTCGGCGTTTCCTATCTGACTACTCTGAGAAGAAAGGCCGAAACGAACTCAGAGGTCGCAGTCTCTTTTAAAGTCCAGACATAATCTTGGTCAGGCCATATGAGGACCATGTAGATTAGTGTCTGAAAAGGTATTTTAAGGAAAGAACCACACAGATTTGAGTGGACCTGTCCAGTCAATGCAAGCATTTGTCAGTAATCATGGAGCTCAACTCAGAACATAAGGAGCTCAAAACGACGAACAATACCAAAGAAAGGACATTTGGGTAGGCCGCATAAACTAAGTACTCAAACTGCCAGACCATCACTAAAACTAGCAGAGAAATAAAAATAATATCCACATAGTCCTCACATTCACAATAATTAAAATAATATAATAATACTTTACAAAGTAATCATGTCATTTTGAATATAATTTTCAACAATGGACCACCACACACAGTGAAAATAATATATTATATATTTAACCTTTAAGGATTTTTAAGTGCTATGCCTATAATATATATTTTGTTCAATGTGTGTGATGAGCAAAAGTATATCTGGTAATATATCATAGTAGACACTATAATGTTCAATTTATTCCACTTAAGATAATTCCTAGAATACTTAGCTTAATGGATAATGTAATGTAACATAACAGACTAATAGCTTAAATAATGTCACAGTTGTTACGACCTAACAAGGACATTTTGTACCTAATAGGTAGCGGAAAATGTTGTAACCTACTCCTTTATGTAAAATATTTTCAAGCCATCAAAGATTTTCCCCGCGGTTGGGTGAAGTGTTGCGATTGTAGCTAATTACTCATTTTCTTCCTTCCTACTCGTCAAGAGTCAGTCGCGAGACACATTTGTCATGCCAATCCGTCTTATTACGCATTATAATACAAAGCTAAACATTTTGTATCAAATAAAAAACTTTTTACAAAAAAAAAACTACCGACTTCCAAAAAAAACACTACAAAGTGAAAAATAACTTTAATTTCGGAAGTCGGTGTCTTGGGTTTTGTGGTTTCGTTTTTTGCCACCGACTTCCGAAATTAAAGTTATTTTTCACTTTGTAGTGTTTTTTTTTGGAAGTCGGTAGTTTTTTTTTTGTAAAAAGTTTTCATTTTTCACTTTTTAGTTGTGGTACCTACCCCACACATATTCGAATGCCACTACCTACTACCAGTGTCAGGAACTTATCATATCATCTACATACTAAGTGAAGAAAAAAAATTCGTATTTTGTAGCTAACTCAAAAACTACCCAAGCAAAGTTAATAAAATTTATATGGGACCAATTTGGAAGCATACCCTTTCAAACAAAAAAAGAATTTTCAAAATCGGTCCACATAATAATATGACGGAGAAATCGGTGGACAAACATACGCGTCGAACATATAACCTCCTCCTTTTTGGAAGTCGGTTAAAAAATGTGTGTGTGTCAGCTCCGACACACGACTTAGTCAAAGAGGGTAAATAAAGGCATCTCAACTCAATCAAGGCAACTCAATTATAATCATTACAATTAGCAATACAACTCCATAAGTTAGCAAAAGTGTCAAATGTCATGATTTCATGAAATCATGACATTTGACACCTTTATCTTCTTCTTAATCACTATTGCTGATTGTAATGATTCTAATTGAGTAAAGCCATATTTGTTACGACCGCGAATCATATTTTAATCAACATAAAACCTGACACTGACCTGCAAAATGCAAAAAACTTAAGAAAATTTGAATTTCGCGGGCTACCCTGACGCTTCCCCCTTAAACTGGAAATGTTTAGCTTGATGTGTAACCGTGTGTACAAGGGTGCCCGGTAAAGAATGGATATTATGGCCGTTCTAATAAAATACAAAATATAGTATAAGGACCCAAGTAGTACCTTAGATATTTAACTAACTTTTTTTACCGTATTTTATATTCTTCCTCACCACGACCACAAATTAATGAATTCCATTGGTTACCTATTTGTTGTTGTAATAATATTGTACGTTGACTATTCCGACAGAGAGGCAGTAAATAATATGACTAGAAATTGCACAGCATTTTTATCAAAAAAAATCGTCGAGCAGTACGACATAAGATCTATTATATGCTATTTCAAGGTTATCCATACTTTACCGGACACCCTGTATAGTAAGAATCGATGGCTAAACTAGTGATAACCAATAAATAGTACGTAGTCAATGTTTCGCTAGCCTTAAGATAGCCATTCAGTTTATCGCAGTGATAATCTACAAATATAAACACTTGAACAGACAGAATTTCCACGCTTTACATTTACTATTGGTTTTGACACGCATTGCTGGATACTGTTGTTTGATAACCATGGCAGGCTATTGAAGGCCTTACAATAAGTAGGTACAGTCGCAGCCAACACTGCATTCCTACGTTAGGTACCTGTCCTAGCTATCAACGATTTCCTCGCTCAAAAAAAGAGACTTAATAGTTGATCGCTGACTGTTCACAATGCCCCGCCGTTTATTGCAGCGATTAAGTGCTATCAAAGACAGTACTCGCCCATCCACGCTCGCTTCAACTTGTGCTTCAAGCCAGTCACCGAGTTGAATTCGAGTTTTGAACAAAGTTTGCACTTTTGAACGCGAATGTACCATGTACATTCAATCAGGAGATATTACCTGGTAGGTAGTTACGGTCATTCGTTTCTACGTCATTGGTAACACTTGATACACCACAAACCACGCTGCTACCTCATAATCATAAATAAAATTGACGTGTGGTTACAAATACAAGGTCAAAATAAATTAGCTGACAAAACTTCACAGTCGTAATGGGTAGCAATATCTGAACACGATGAAACAAAAGAAAACAGTTTTTCCCAACTCATACTACAGGTAAAAACACTATCTAGAAAAGGTCGTGGACCTCAAAAAAATTTAACATTTTAATTTTATTTTATTGTGTTCAAATATACCCATGACGTCTGTAGAGTTTTGCAAGGTAATTTAATTGGACCCTGTATATTAAGGTAGGTACTTATAATATGTACCTATATTATAAATATCTACGTATGCATAGATAAAGGCAATAACATGTAGGTAACAATTAACACCTGAAAAGTGCGGTACCAGAAGCAAAATTATGATCCCGAAGAACATGCAACAGTTTGAATGAGCATAAATATAAAGAAATAAGTACCTTCAAACTTTTGTTTTAGCTGTGCAACAACAACTTGACTTAAAGATAATAAAAACAGGTCCGGCACGACCGGTATCGCTGCAGCATACCTACACTGCGTCGGCAAGGCAGTGCTGTTGCATTTTCCTCAAACTTTTTTTAAGTTAGAATCAGTAGAATCAGTAGCACCTTCCAAGTTAAATGTGCATAAGGAATGTTTTGTTTCTAAATTCTATAAAAAAATCTCTACTTTCCGTTATAGTCATAGACTAGCTTCTGCCCGCGAGTTCGTCCGCGTGAAATTACGAGTAGGTACTTCGTTTTCGCATTTTTATCTGACTTTTTTTCTTTTTGCTCGGCTCCAAAGGGTCATAGCGTTATGTTAAATATATACGACCTTCCTCAAGAATTCGCTGTCCCCGGCGAATAAAACCGTTATCGTCAAAACCAAATTTTACAGGAAAAATAAAAACAGTTTTTTGTGAATATCTTATTATACATAGCGGAATTGTTCAAATACCAAAAGATAAGTGTTTTTTTTTACATTCATTACAATACATCTTAAAATTTCGAAATGAATGAAAAAAATTGACAGAGTGTAATCGGACCTCTAAATATCGAATATGCAATAAAGTTAAAACTATCGTAATAGCACATTACCGTTTTATTCGCCGGGGACAGCGAATTAGGCTATCAAATGAAAAAATATTTTTTTCAAACCTGAATGGTAGTTCTAGAGATTAGCGCGTTCAAACAAACAAACTCTTCAGTTTTATTATATTAGTATAGATACAGTGGGCCGCACGTCAATGGTAACATAAACAAGCTGCAATGGCCTCTTATTTCCGATTCCTATCAATTACGGACCGTTTTTGGTTAAAATTAAGACTTTGTATCTTTAAGACCTCATAGCTTTGCATATAATTATGTGTATAGAACCTCCCATACGGAAATAGTTATCACAGGTAAAATTAGCTTACTATATTTCTATTTTCTTAATGTCCCTCGGCAAACTTCGTGTTTCGTCAGTTGTCTGATTTCTATCAGTTGCTCTTTGCACTTGGTGCAGCCCGAACGCTCTCAATCGACTTGCGAGTATATAGAGTTGTTAATACTTTTTTATCTTAATGTAATTTATTTAAAAAATGGGACGAAAGCCGCTAAAGTCGCAGGCACGACAGATAGTAAAATTTATTTTTACAGCGCTATATAGTTCACACTGAAATCAAAACAAAACAACAATAGGTACCTAAAGTACTTAGTTCTGAATTCAAATTATTATGCACGATAAATCTAATAAGTAATTGATGGACATGGAAATTAGCATTCATTTGTATTCGGAAATCCGATGATACCCGAGGGACATTAAGAAAATACAAATACTGTACGAATCTATTTATAAGCCCAGTTTGGCAATAAAAAATGTTACCTTTGGTATGCAAAAAGATAGGAATGAGCATTTTTCTATTGAACTCGGTTCTAGACCATTGTGTAACGGATACCCTAGTCATGGCCTGTCAAGATTTTCCTCTGAGTTTCCCCTATAGATTCAGAGCTGCTCCAGGAAGTCATTACTTATGAGTCTGTACTTTCGTTGACTTTGATTTGATATAGCATATTATGATGCATTGTTCATGCTCTGACACTTTTTCAAGGAGATTCATATGCTTCGTAAATTATAGCAGACTAGATGTAGCCCGCGACTTCCTGTGCATGTATTTCATCTTTTTGTTTATAAAAATATCCAGGATGAAAAGTAGCCTGCCTATAGGTATCCTTCGCCAGGTCACAGGCTATGTATCTGTCATATTTTACAATGATCGGTTCAGCGGTTTAGGTGTTAAAAGTAACAAACAGACATCGGCTACATAATGAAAATTTGGGCGCGAACAGAAAAAGTCACGATAATTTTCTAAAATAATAATTAATAATAAAATGAATTTGACGAACAATTACCGGAGATTTATTGTGAAGGATGGCACGGTTGACATCTGTCGGGCATGCCACCGTCCGGGAGAATCAATCCGACACATTATCTCCGGGTGTTCTCGTCTAGCTAACGAAGAGTACTTGCATAGACATAACCTTGTAGCCAGGATTATCCATCAGCAACTTGCTCTGAAATATGGCCTTGTGGAATCGGAAGTGCCGTACTACAGGTATGTGCCCGATCCAGTTCTCCAAAATGGAAATATCACATTGTACTGGGATCGATCCATCATCACTGATAGGACTATTGTTGCCAATAAACCTGATATAGTGGTGGTGGATCGAGTAGAACGGCGCACAATGGTTATCGACATAACAGTCCCGCATGACGGGAACCTCGTGAAAGCCGAGAAAGACAAACAAATCAAGTATCTTGACTTGGCTCGCGAGATTGTCGACATGTGGGATGTGGACTCAGCGATCATTGTGCCGATAGTCGTATCAGCCAATGGCTTAATTGCCAAGAGCCTCGACCAACACCTAAGGAGGCTCTCGTTGGGCAGCTGGATCAAGGGCTTGATTCAGAAGGCGGTACTCCTGGACACGGCTCGCATTGTCAGGAGGTTCCTCTCTCTGGAGCCCTGACCGCCGGTAGCTTGGACCCTGTTCCCGATACCGGTGGGCTACTATTTTTTATATTTTTAAATGTTTTTTTTAATGATTTTTATAAAAATATTTAAAAATGTATTTAATATGTAAAAAAATGAATAAATGAGAATAATAATAATAAATAATTTTTCTAATTTATAATTTTTTTTTTTTTTTGATCGACAGTCCTTTTTATGTGTACTGGGCAGGTTTACACCTGCACAGAAATAGGAAGTAGTCTTTGGTAATTAGTGTGTAACTTATCTTGTTTACTAACAAACTACTAACATCTTTTATTTGTATTTTTGTGTACTACTAACAACCCTTACTAACGCTGTCTTTGTAAAAAATATGGACTGCTTAAAATAAATTATAAATGTAAATTTCGTCACAGACGTCACGGTAGCAATTATGATAAAGGTACCCATCCAATGAATTCAGCTTTTAGGAAGGGTGTTACTTATTTGTGATTAAATATTCAACTAATTGTATTTGAATGCATTGAATGAGTGTAATTTTTTTAACATGAGGGTATTTTGTTGTAATTGTGCTCCTTCAAAAGTTAACATTTTTTGCCAAACTTAGTTCTCATCTTCGGTAAAATCAGAAAACTAGTAAAATACTTCTGTCAGAATGTTCAGTAGCGAATTTGTCGATCAAACAGCAAAGCATCAAAACTATAGTTTGAAGAGCCCAAAAGACCCGCTACAAATTAGTCAAAATGAAAACTGAAGGAATAGGAAATAGTGGTCGTTCCAGTGCATATCAAGGAGAGATAAAATATAAGTGAAAAAACCTTTTTAAGAACAAGCTTTTAATGCACTAGAAAGTACCTACTAAATAAAACTTACCTACGTAAATATAGAACTTTAATATTTTCTTAAATCTCACACCTCAAGCAAGCAACATTGTCAATACTACATTTGACCTAGCATTGACCTTATGGCAATAGTCAATAACTGAAAATTGGGCGATTTCGAATTCATTATCCGTAATATTGTTTTCTGGACGTCATTCAACCCAATTATAAAAATGAAAAAACAATGAAGAAACCTCGGCCCTAATAGGTTAACATACAAAATCCTTATGGCACTCGTGGGTACAAATAAGCAAACAATTTTACATATAAGTTGAGTATAAGTTAAATATAAGTTGAGATGACAAATAAAAATATGAAACTCACGTCATGATCATTACTCTCGCAATTGCTAAATTGTCTATGCTTCTTATACCCTACATTAGAGTTAAAGCGATGCATTGCATTGTAAACAACACGATTATGTCTGTAAACTAAGCACTCGTAGCTACATTATGTTGGCAAAGTTACTAGACACTTATTATTTTTCTAGGGAAGTAAGTAAGCATATCTGATACTAGCAAAAATCTTTTTTTAGTTAAATAGTAGATTATACAACAAGTGAAAAAAGAGGGAATTTAATTCGAGGGATACAAGGACCGAGATCATTTTTTTTCACGAATTTTATGCCTACTCTACTTTTTACCATTGACTGCAAGAAAATAAATAGTAGTTTATATATTATAATTGCTGCTTTAGAACGAAATTATTTTACTTTATAGTTGTGTTATTTACCATACAAATTCGTATACCACTACTTGCTATGTAAATAACAGTGACAAGAAGTAATTATGACATCACCAAAATACACTTAGTGGAAAAAAAAAAACGTATTATTGAAGCTAACTCAAAAACTTCCCAAGCAACGTGGTAATATTCCAATTTATACCCTTCCAAAATAAAAAGAATTTTCAAAACCGGTCCACAGTTACATTAAAAAAAAAACATAGAACCTCCTTCTTATCGATCTCCTCGATTAACAAGTCTGTTATTAATGTAAATATTGCAATTATTTAAGAAGCTGACGTGACGAATGCAATATTTGAATAAGAAAATATATTTTAACACAAGGTAAGATATGTAATGTTAATTTCATTCTTGTTTTATTTTAGAGTTATCGCAATATTTTCCTGTAGTTATTACTTACCTGCAAAATAATAAAAAAGGTAAAATTTGTTCTAGTGGTCGTAAGCGCTACTGCTGAGCATCCCCTCAGGGGTTCAATTCCCGGGTCAAACAAAGTGCTATTGGGTTTTTCCATCTGAAATTTCTCAATAGCAGCCCGGAGTCTGGATGTGTGCCCGGATGATAGCAATAACTGTCGAAATGCGGTTTATTATATAATTTAGTATTTATTATTTGATTTGACAGAAAAAAATATATATTACAGGAAGTTGATATTAAATACTATACAATTTATACAATTATTGTAACGGTCAATCTAGTGGACTGTATTTTTAGCTAATAGTCGTTGACTCAACCCAATTTAATGTAAAAAAAGAAAAGAAAAGGTCTCAACATCATTGTAGTGCAGCTACAATACTACTGGAATCCATCAAGTAAAGCCAACTTTCTGACAGGTATCTTCAGTGTACCGCCTTTGGTGACCACGTCAGTCACACGCACGACCCCAACTCTGTTCGGATAAACTTTTCTCACGCACCCCATAGGTCACACTACTCGGGGTAGATCAGGATCATAGATATAATTTCTATGGTCAGGATCCACGAGAAGGACATCGTCATCCACTGCCAAATTACGGTATCCACTTCCATGCTGCCTCTTTATTTTAAGAATAGGTAAATATTATTTGAGCCACCTACACCAAAAAATCTTCGAGAGACGAAGAGCCTGTTGCCACTCTTTCCTCAATGAGAAAACACTGCCATCCAGTGAGGCAGATAATTGTTGACTTGATGAGCTTCTTATTAGGAAATAGAAATGTGTGAGGCTCTGGTATTCGTCGTTTGCAGTTGTCAATGGCCTCGAGGTGACTATTGCTTCGGCTTCTAAAAGAAGCGTGTGCTGCAGCTCTTCTATTAGAGCTCTTTGCCTCAATGTCACTTGAAGAGCTGTCTTCAAGGCGCGGGCGCGTGTTAGCCGGTCCCAACAGCCTCCCATAAATAGCGATGCAAGCGGAATAAAGCTCCACTCAGCCAAATGTTGGTAGCAAAATCTTGTACAGAGGCGCCAAAAACTTCAGTTAACTGACGGTTTGCCCCAAGAAAAGCGGTCACCTCGACGGGCCATAAACCGATGCTTTCAACAATCTCTTGGTGCACTCAGCCCCGGATTTCTGCCTAGGCCTGCAAGGCCCCAGCCTAGGGACCCCAGCCAGCCTAAAGGCCCTACCCAGCTACCTCGACCAGGTAGCATGCCCCCCTGGCGGGTAATCGAACTCACTGCGCTCGCTACAGCATTATAGTTTCTCCTATTTCTTCTGCTTTTCTGCATAAGTCGACAAAGCAACTCCTATTGTTTCTGTTTTAAGTTATCTAAACCTATTCGAGGCTGCGTACAAAAAAAAAATCGAGCTCGCGTCATTTGCTATTGCTTCTTAGTTAGGTACTATTAATCCTTAAGCTTTCTAGCATAATTCGTCGAGTAATATTCAAAAGAATCGTAATTTATCCGAGGTGCTTAAATTATCGAGAGAATCTCGCGCATCCACAGTTCTCTTAGAAAGATCACCGTTCAGTCACTGCCAGCACCAGCTATGTAAAAAATCAATCATGTAGGTTTTTTCAAAAGTACTATAACTAGGATTGCGTTGGTTCAAATAGGTATCGAGAGGTGTAGTGTAAAGGAATACGAAAAAAAGAACGTCTTTGTTTAAAAACTTCGATTTCTGACGACTGTTGAAGTGTTGACGTAACCGTTCATAACATACGAGTAGACTGCATTATCTGATTAAAGTCTGTAATTTTTTCTATTTTCTGTACTAGTGCATTTCGTTTGCTAAATTACCAAAACGGCTTCGGGATAGGGTGAGGGCTTAAATCTCAAGTGCCTGCTCGCCTGGGTCTCTAAGTCTGGGTCTGGTTGTACTGCTCGCACGTGTATGACAACATACACGTGAACAGTGCAATCCATCCACAATCAATCCATCGCTTTTCTCTGCTACGACCAATTGACACATCCACAGAGCCGACGTAAAACCAACGTTGGTAAAAGGTCGGGTATAGCAGTCAAGTCTTACATGCAAATGACCGGTAGCATTAGGGGTGCTGCTTTACATTTCTTACAAAATACGTAGTTTCTCGATATCTTGCGGACCTCACTACGGCATCTCAAAATCCAATATTGCTGTTTAAGCTCATTCCACATCCTCATTCCACACACCAGTTCATTAAAAGCGTGAGCAGCTTTGACTTGGTAGTACTGCATAAGTAGACGAACAGCTGGGTGACGACCATCAAGAACAATCGGAGAAGTGGTGTTGTAGTCGATATTCTTCATGTGTTTTACACGGCTGGCGGTCCAGCCTAAATAACCCTGTTTGATCTAGCACTGCAGTTTGCTCGATTTAGAAATTTTGCTCGATTTGGGGTCGTGCAACAAAGCTGTTATGAGCTTTTATGATTTCTAACATGACGATATCATCGTGGACGTCCATGGTATCACGATAACACAGGGAAGTTAAATGTATGGAAAGACACGAAGACGCTTTTTTTCCGTCCACGATAACGTTTTAACGTGCACGCATTTCCTTACATTATGTATGTACGTGGATGTCCACGATAATATCGTCATGTTAGAAATGATAAAAGTGCACAATTCTGGGCTAAAGCTATCTATCTGTACCGACATCATCGCAATATTTTATTGTAAAATCGATTGCTTTAAAAATATAAACTAATAAGATATAGTGAACGACATTAACGATTTTGCATAAGTATCTGTATTTTTTTGTAAAAAGACATTACCAAATCCTGTGAATAAAAATAACACACGAATATAATTGTTTTATATACTTTACGTGGAACAAAATATACCTTTCTTACGTGAATAAAATGGTAATCGACGAAAAGTTAACGATTGTATAATCTGTAATAACATGTTATGGTATTATTCGTGGAAAGACAGTTTTTTTTTAATATTTTAAGGGAATATTGTTATGTTTATTACGGTACCAATGAAATTTTTTTTTTTTTTTAAACTCCCTAGACCGAGGTTGGTACCCCGCAGGGGGTGCCCTTAGCGAGCGTTCACCTAGTTTATAAGTTTAGTTTGTACGCCCCTGACTGGAGGCTTTGAGTTTAGCAGCTTAAGGCACCCACAGGATTGACCAGTTAAATAGTCATGACCTCAGAGGTCAGCTATGAGATTCGCTACAGAAAAAAAAAAATGTTGATGTTCTTCAGAAAGGTCAGGTGCGTAGTACTCGCAACCGACATGCGTGACTAGCCAGATAATATGTATGAACGTAAACGAAGCAAAAGGAGTATGTAAGGATCGTAGCAGGTGGCTTTCTGTAGTTTCTGCCTACCCCCATGGGAAGAAAGCGTGAGGTTATGTATGTATGTATTTTCCTGGTTTTAATATTTCACAACACGTTCGCTACGGGATTATAGATTACAGGAAAAACTCGAAGGCTGATCGGAAGGAAGCGAGTTGTAACTCAAACGTGCTCTACATACAGAGTAGCTATATTAAAGGAGCATAGACGATGTTCGCAAACTGATTTTAGTAATTATGATCAATGATTTTATTTCTGTAAGTACGTTTGTACAAACCCTTTTACACGTCAATCATATTTAAAAGAAACTAGATGAGGTCGGCATTTCCTATCTGACTGCTCTGAGAAGAAAGGCCGAAACAAACTCAGAGGTCACATAGTCCCGTTTAAAACCCAGACATAATCTTGGTCAGATCATGTAAGGAGGACCATGTAGTGTCTGAAATGGCCTTTTGGGGAAAGATTCACACAGATAGTCGATATCACTGCTTCTAAATTTATTGATTAGTTAATAACTCGACGGCATATTTAAGCTGTACCATGTCAGAATATTTTGTGGTCGATCTATGTAAGTATCTACGTTAAGCACTATTGAACTTGTCCTCAATTGACTACTTTTATACTTATTAGTTATTTGAAGGGTGTAACATTCCTATTAAATCAATTTAACTTTTTTTTTCAGTAAATAATAGCCACAAACATAACAAAACAAACAACTATCTGCTGACAGGTGGTTCAGTGAATAGTTACAGCTCTAGGAATGGCAGCAAGCGTGGGTTTGATTCCTGTAGGTATCTACGTTTGGCAACAAATAGTTGTAGGCCTAAATTGGGCTGAAAACCAACCATAAATAATATTGTAATAAAAAGATAAGAATCGCAAGTAAGCAAGTTTTCAAAAGATACTAACCGAGAATATTATGATGTTATCTTTGAATGTGAAGCTGCACTGAATAAGTTCTTATTGTATTCATTTTTGAAAAGAGGAAGAATCAGTTCATTGCATCGATTTAAATCTTTAAACGGTTCATGGCTGGGCACTGTCCTCGCGTTCTATTGTCACGAACCTCACAGAAACAACCGATTTTGTCACGAACCTCACAGAAACAACCGATTTCATGTATTTTCAAAGTTTAGCATCAACATAGGTTTCACATGACCACTAACGTTTTAACTAAACAATAATATGTGCCTATGTTGGAACTAAGGTTCACCTAGGTAGTACAACCGGCGGGGTACGACTTCGAACTCCGGACATCTTGCGCACCAGTCGATACTTCTTAACCATTGGACTATTATCAAATCACTGTCACTTATTTAATTCATACGAATATATACAATTTAATATTTTTTGGAACATTCTTTGCTATTCGTTTTATTGTTCAAAAATAAAACAAACTGGACGGGTATTAAAATGTTAAGAGGTCGACTTTGGTTCTTTTTAAGGTAAACGGCTTTCGAAAACATGGGGCTCACTGTAACGATGACGTGCTGTGTCATTAGAATTTATAGGCGTTGGTATTTACTTCGTGTTAAATAACGTTTTAATAATCTAAAATCTTTTTCTTTTAGAAATGTGTGAGTAATATAGGTACGCCTCTGCCGAACCCGTCAGGGACCAGCGTGATGTTATGTTTTTTGTTGTTAAATATTACACTTCCAACACTCTTATTTTATTTCTTTTCATTGTCGATTAGATATCTGTTAGTGGGTGATTTGTTTAGATCGATTAGATTCCGTTAATTTTTAAAAATTAATTCCCAGTTCAGTTTAATTGACTATTAGTGCTAAAGGAAATACTCATTTAGTTTTAATCAGTGTGGCAGGACATAAAGCTTTTTAATTGACTGCGGATATTTTCGCTACAAACTGTGGTAAAACCACTCTAGGTTTGCATAAAACAATGTTACATAAAGCATTTTAATGTTAATTAGTATCCACAAAACACATACCTAGTAAAATTAAGAATTTTAATTTTATTCTTATTAAGTGCCTACTTACTATTTGGTCGTGAATTTTCATAAAACAAAAGCGCATTTTAAAATACACTTTAAAAAATTGCATAAAAACGTAACTACTTATAAAAATAAATAAAAATAATTGTGAGCAATTTGTTTTTTACACGTAAAAAAATCGCACAGCTCAAACAAAAAACAGTCAAGTTCGATAATAATTTGTAAGTAATAAACATAGCCTTGTAATGAAGTGTAACTTACCGTAATGAATATCGACTTAAACTTGTCACGGCGGAGAGCGCAAGCGGGGTGCGCGCGCGTTCACAGGTGACTGCAGGTCTGCAGCCGAGAGCCGGCGCGTACGCAGCTCCTCAGATAAAAAACACTGCCCTATGCGTTACCAATCAGTTTTCCGTCTAATGCACAAACACTATTCGCCACTTCAATCATCCTTGTTTAGTAAATAGATTTTTTACGGGTCTGTTTGCGTGGTGGCCGCGGGCCTGGGGTTGACCAAAGGGCGGACCGCCGACCTATTTTGTGCGGACCTTTAAGTAAACAATAAAAATACTTATAACTAAAATTTAATATTAAAATAAAATAAAACTTAGCAATTTTGTTCAGCCCGCGCGATTTTGTACACTTCAGACAGAAAGTAGGTACAAAATAAAAATAAAACACATTAATATTAATTACTATTACTTAATTGCTTTTTTATTTTTGCATTATATTTGTTTATTACGTAATAAAAAAAAAAACATTATTTTAATCTTGGTTGCTAGTAATCTTCTACCAAACGGATCGCGACAGTATTTTTTTTTAAATGGACCCCCTATTAAACCAATTGGTGATACCAGTACCCTAATTGCGTAACTTATTTTCGTTAACAATTATGCCTAATTTGTTTCATTTTGACAGTTCTACAACATTCATTGCGTTATTTACGTTGTAAAGGAGATTTTTTTTCCAACTTATGAAGCAATGGATTAGCAATCTGTTTCAAAACGAAATAGATCGTGTACTACGCAATTAGGGTACTGGTATACAGGAATGATACTGCCTTATTGTATTGTTGACTACGTCATTTCAAGCAGCTATTCAAATAATAATAACGGCGGCAACCTGAAAAATGTGTGAGAGTTGCGTTGCTTTTGAAACTTTCAATATGTAGAGGTAGGGACTGAAATGTAAAGGAAGTGTGTTTCACTAAATTAAGGACCAATAGAAGATGGCATCTGGGGGTACATTCAAACCATTATTTTGTCCTTGTCTAACGGTATTGGCTACACCCTTAGGTATTTTTTTTTCATATCGTCTAGATTATTAAAAAAACTAATTATCACGTAAAAAATTTAATTAATTAATTATTAAGAACCTGTATCCTAATTGCGTAACATAATTTCGTAAACAATTTTGCCTAATTTGTTTCATTTTCACAGTTCAACAAGATTCATTGCGTTATTTACGTTGTTGAGCAGATTTTTTTTCCAACTTATGAAGCAAGGGATTAGCAATCTGTTTCAAATCGAAACAGATTGTATTGTACGCAATTAGGTTCTTTTTAATCAATCTGCCTAGCCTTTTCCCAACTATGTTGGGGTCGATTTCCAGTCTAACCGGATGCAGCTGAATACCAGTATTTTACAAGGAGCGACTGCCTATATGACCTTCACAACCTAGTAACTAGGCAATACGATACCCCTTGGTAAGACTGGTGACAACCAGACTTTCGGGCTTTTGACGACCCGTAACGACTGTCAAAGATCCACGAATGACAGCCGGGACCAACGTCATTTTCAAGGTACGAACCTAGTTATGTTTTCAAGTTTACGGTCATCATTCCCTAGTCCTAATACCACAATACTCTGTGCTAAATACTTAACAGCATGAATCACCGTCCGTTAGGGACAGCGTTGTTGACACATGTTGCTTCCCAGCGATCTCGAGGATCTCCTATAATTATACAATTTGACTGTTTCCTTCGTGTGAAATGGCCAAATGAACGTGGCAAAAGGGGTACCTACTATAATTTAAGGGTCTTTAGGCATTGTTATAGATTCTGCTTAGCCCCACAGATAGGTACATATAAAGCGTAAATTATTTAGGAGCCTACAGTCAACCACATGTACACATTAACAATTTGACATTGATAGGGCCTTTGTATCGTAGTGTTACCACTGACCTTTTGTTGATTGTACTTACATTTAATTATGTAAAGGCTAGAAATCTTGTGTGCTCGTTTAAGGTGTAATTCCGTAGCCGACCTCAGGCAGCAGCTGCAGGTGACGTGTCGCCGCGACACTACTGGTTTCTAAGTATTGTATTTCTATCAAATTTCTATGAAGTCGCCTGCTGCTGCCGCCTGCGGTCGGCTACGGAATGGCACCTTTAGAATTCCAACACATGATGCGTCGTAATTACGTTAGATTTATTTTAATAAAAAATGCGTGCGACGTGGGAAGTACCTAGATCCTATGTTTTTTATACATTACATCTCTGTGGGAGTTTTCGTCAGCAGTTGAGTATATAAAATTAATAAATACCTTCTCTATTGTACTAGACTGCATTACAATAGAGGAGGTATATATTAATTTTAATAATTTGAAGAACAGACTATAGGTAGTAATACTTACATATAGTCACTCACCGAGGTGACGAATTACGAATGTGTTTCCATTTTAATCGTACCCAATCGATTGTTGTCTCTGTTGTTGTGAACTCAAATAAGCAAAGAGGAGATAAGAATTCTGCAAGCTCTACCAACATTCATATGCAATACAACTGCCTAATATCCGGCAGCATCGAGACTTGCCTTGCATCGCATTCCTACAAGGCGTCGGGAACAGTAGATAGTTGTTATGAAAAATGAAACTAAATAAAACTTAATTTCAGACCAAGGTGAATAAAACCAAAAGGGAAATCGTGGCCCCCGGCAACATGGCAACTAAAGGAACACGGGTGGGCTTTAGTCAGTAAGAGTCTGACACGCCCTCCCGCTCCGCCCAGAACGGGAGAAGTTATATAATAATTTCGCACCCAAAAAAAAAAACGTCCAAAATTTTATTAGTATTTTGGTGTTTAGTAGACTAGTTCTTAGGTATACTCGTATAGGTTATTATTGTTAGTTTTCAAAAATGTATTTATTATTCAGACCTATGACTGTCCCACCCAGTCGGAGGGGGGGCAGGCGAGCTCGTGTCCGCAACATCACGTCAATGCGCGTATCTTGCGTACGGGTAGGAAAATCGATCACTCCATTCACCCCAGCTCCTCAAGGATGATTGCAGACAGACCAGTATCGGCAGATGTGGGAAGGCTCATCAGGCTGCATGTTACCTGATTCTTTGTATTTAATAATTATTATTTCCTTTATTTCATTATTTACATATAAATTAGGTACCTATATTTTTAAATATTAGAATAAAATAATATAAAAACATTTAAAAATGTTAAAAATTGTAGCCCACCGGTATCGGGAACACGGTCCACGCTACCGGCGGTCAGGGCTCCAGAGAGAGGAACCTCCTAACAATGCGAGCCGTGTCCAGGAGTACCGCTTTCTCAATCAAGCTCTTAATCCAGCTGCCCAACGAGAGCCTCCTTAGGTGTTGCTCGAGGCTCTTGGCAATTAAGCCATTGTCTGATACGACTATCGGCACAATGATTGCTGAGTCCACATCCCACATGTCGACAACCTCGCGTGCCAAGTCAAGCTAGAAAAAAATAATTGAAAAAATAGAAAATAGTTTATTGTCCAGGTAATACAGTAAGCAGGTTTACAGGTTAACACCAAGTTGAGACGACATGAGTAGCTTAAAATATTACCTATAGCTAGGTTACAAAATATTATTTACCAATGAGCCCCAAACTAGACAGTTAGTCTGTATCTTGGGGCTCGGGGTACGAATTCCATAGTGGAGACTAGAGAAGTGATTCCAGGTGTTGTATGGTATATCTGGTGTGTTTGTGTACGTGTGATGTGAGTGTGAATGTGGTGTGTGTGTATGTGTGCGTATTTGTTCCCGTATCAGTGTCAGGTCAGGGTATCTAGATTAATTGTTCCGAGTCATCATAACCAGAGTTTTGCAACATTTCCTTTATATTTTTTTTTAACTGAATGTGGTAGTATTTTTGATATCACAGAGTTTGCAGACTTTATTGTATGTATTAATAAGAGAGTAAGCTGGAGAGCGTCTAGCTAGCAATGAGGTGTTGTCAGGTGTAGGGATTCTATAGTTTCTTTTGCTTATGATTGATGTGTAATCGGGTCTGTTTTTAATTGTTTTATGAGTTTTGGTGCAGGCAGAAAGAATAAAAAGCTGGCGGACTCTGAGAACTCTTGTTTCACGGTAGAGTAAGTCAGTAGAGAACCGATAGGGCTTCTTAAAAGTTAATTTAAGAAGCGCTCTCTGTGCTCGTTCTACTTCAATCAAGTAGGTCTTTCCAGTACTACCCCACATGCTGATACAATACAGAATAATGGATTGACATAGACTTGATTTGTTTATCTTTCTCGGCTTTCACGAGGTTCCCGTCATGCGGAACCGTTATGTCAATAATCATTGCGCGCCGCTCTCCTCGATCCACCACCACTATATCAGGCTTATTGCCAACAATAGTCCTGTCAGTGATGATGGATCGATCCCAGTACAATGTGATATTTCCATTTTCGAGAACTGGGTCGGGCTCATACTTGTAGTAAGGCACTTCCGATTCCACAAGGCTGTATTTCAGAGCAAGTTGCTAATGGATAATCCTGGCTACAAGGTTGTGTCTATGCAAGTACTCTTCGTTAGCTAGACGAGAACACCCGGAGATAACATATCGGATTGATTCTCCCGGACGGTGGCATGCCCGACAGGTGTCAACCGTGCCGTCCTTCACAATGAATCTCCGATAATTGTTCGTCATCATAACTTCGTCCATAATTGCACAGACAAAACCTTCGGTTTCCCCAAAGAGGTCACCAAAACGCAGCCAGGCTACGGACGCTAGTAAATCTACATCGAGCCAATGCAGGGCCCGGAAGTAGCGTCCGCGAAGCTCCTTACTCTGCCATATCTCCCTGCGATCGTTAGTGTCAAGCACTACAGGCTTGCGCAAGTTCTCTTTAGCCAAAGAGAGCGGGGTAAGGCCCTTATCCACCGCAACCACATCACGATGCATCCCTACGTCGGTTTCTAGGAAATATTCTCTGAGACTGCATATCTCACGATTGTGGAGTGTCTTAGCGTTTAAAAAGCCTCGACCTCCACATTTTCGCGGGATATACAGTCTCATTACCGATGACCGTGGGTGAGGCATTCGATATGCAGTCAGCAGCGTACGGACCCTCCTATCTAAGGCGTCGAGTTCGGTCTGAGTCCATTTGAGTATGCCGAAAGAGTACATCAAAACCGGCATGACCCAAGCGTTGAAGGCGCGCGACATACCCAAATACTTATAGGTTTCGGATGCGGAGAGGGCTTTAAGGTTTATGGAATCCGAAAGTTGAGTTCCCACAGATTCCACAATCTCCCCTCGCTTTACATGCATGACCGCACATTTGTCCACACCAAATTCCATCCTGATGGCGCTACTGAAAGTTTCAGTTACTTTCAGTAGCTCCATCAGTTGCAAATTGTTGGGAGCAAAGAGTTTTAGGTCATCCATGTAGAGGAGCGGAGATATAACCTGACCACCTCTCCTCAACCGATAGCCAAGATCTGAATCGTCCAGCAGTATGCTTAGAGGATTCAGGGCTAAGCAGAACCAGAGCGGACTCAAACTGTCGCCCTGAAATATTACCTCGCTCAATCCTTATTGGCTCACTATTCATCTGGATATTTCGACATCCTAGATAGCGAAGGACCATCCTCCATTGCCCCATATACGACATTAGGAAGGTGCGCAGAGTTATATCTACTTTATACAACTCCAGCACCCTCATGAGCCATGTATGTGGCACCGAGTCATAGGCCTTCTTATAGTCTATCCAGCATGTCGACAGCTCCTTTCGGCAGCCACGACACGACAGTCATATGAATGAGGAGTGGCTCCTTAGTACCGCGGGACCCATTCCTACATCCATTTTGAGAGGCAGACATGATGGAGTTGGTGTCTATATGTTTGTTCATTTTAGCTCTCAAAATGGATGAAGAACTTTATAGAACGTCGGTAAACATGTGATCGGCCTATAATTTTTGGGTTCCGCGGTGCTACCAGATTTATAGAACTGGGGTAGCGAATCAGACTCGAAGCAGTCTGTTACTGAGCCGCCAAGTGAGCGTGCGATCTCACAAACCATTTGATCCAGAAGTTGTGCAGCCCGTCCGGCCCTGGAGACATCCAGTTAGCTAACGGACGAACTGCTCTGGTATTGGATCGCAGGCTCACTCGAGTTCCCGTGTGATCGACTGGCACCGACCAGATGCTGCGCCAGAAAGAGCACAAGGCATCATCATCCGGCAGATGCGTGTCAGCCACACCTTGGTCCGGTCGTTCCCAAGCTCTATCAACCCACCTTTCATCGCTTTGGAAGTTGCGATTCTGAGTGTATCGCTCTACTCACCGCTTATTAGGTATAAGCGGCGAGTACAGTGAATACGGTTCGCCCATGCATACACTTTCTGCTTCAGGAAGTCGATGCGCTCTGTGACACAGGCAATATATTCCTGAGGGCGGATTTCAGTCCCTAAGAACGCCCGCCTCACAAAGCGCATCACTCTAGGGCGAGTATTGCCCTCCCTGAAGCAGATTAGTTCGCCGATGAGCGCTCTGGCCTCACTAATACGGCACTCAATTCTGCACTGCCAAGCTGGTACGGCTGGTTTCGGTCGTGTAGCTCTAGAACTATTAGCAAATTTGACGTGAGCTACACGACATGCCGCTACAGCCGCGCAGTACAGAATTGAATGAGTATCAGTGAGGTCTTCGCAGTTATCAAACTATTTTGATCCAGAATCCAGAACCGCCACAAGCGCCCTATTTTTGTTATGCATGGGCAAACGAGGTAAACGTGGTCCAAGTTCGGGCGACATGAACCGATATTCCTGAATCGCACCCTCCAAAGCACTCCTCAATTCCTTCTTCATTTTAGACTATTTGCAATTATTTATTTTAATTAAATTTATTTTTTTGCTGTTTCAATTTTTTTATATTTATTTATATTCAATCATTTGTTACGGTTTTTATGTTACTATTAATTGATAGAATAATTTTTTGACACTTAAATATTATGTAACGTCAAGGCCTACAGTCTAGACATAAGACACAAACGATTTTCGTGCTACTATAAAATCCCTTACGTTGCGCCTGCCATGTTTTGTCTCTGCATCACCCTGGTTGACTGGTAGAAAATGCCTCAGGCATTAAGTCCGCCTTTGTACAGTATTATTTTTTACTTGAGCATAAAGTTTTAATAAATAAATTAACAGGCTTAATTATCATTTCTTTTTATTGTTGCAAATTCCAAAAAGTCTATACTCTTTTATTTCGTTTATTCATTTTAATTCCTATTCATTCACATTTTTAAATATTTCTTAAAATAAAAAGGATAAATAAACATTTATAAATATAAAAAATTGAGTTCCGCCGGTGTCGGGAGCAGGGTCCAAGCTACCGGTGGTTAGGGCTGCAGAGACAGGAACCTCCTCACAATGCGAGCCGTATCGAGGAGTACTGCCTTCTGAATCAGGCCCTTGATCCAACCGCCTAACGAGAGCCTCGAGAGATGTTGGTTGAAGCTTTCGGCCATCAGGCCATTGGCCGTAACGACAATCGGCACAATAATAGCTGAGCTCACATTCCACATATCGATAACCTCGTGTGCTAAGTCGAGATATTTAATTTGTTTCTCTTTCTCAGGTTCTCGTCATGCGGAATGGTAACATCGACTATCATTGCGCGGCGCGCTGTTCGGTCTATCACCACTATATCAGGCTTTTTGGCAACAATAGTCCTGTCAGTAATGATAGACCGATCCCAGTATAACGTGACATGGTCATTATCGAGAACTGGGTTGGGCACATACTTATAATACGGTACCTCAGAATCCACAAGTTTATATTTCAAAGCAAGCTGCTGGTGGATAATCCTGGCCAGTTGGTTATGCCTGTGCAAGTACTCGCCGTTAGCCAGACGAGAACAACCACAGATAATATGTCTGATGGACTCACCCGGACGGTGGCATGCCCGACACACGGCAACCGTCCCATCCTTCATAATACTCGTATGTCTTCGGTAGTTATTCGTCAAGATAACTTCTTCCATAATTGCACAGACGAAACCTTCAGTATCCCCGAAAAGGTCACCAAAACGTAGCCAGGATACGGACGCTAGGAAGTCTACACCAGGCTCATGAAGAGCCCGATAGAATCGCCCGTGAAGCTCCTTGCTTTGCCATACCTCCTTGCGGTCCAGATGACCGTCCATAGTAAGTACTATAGGTTTATGCCAGTTCTCTTTAGCCAGGGAGAGCGGGGTAAGCCCCTTTTCCACTGCCACCACATCACGATGCATACCCACTTCGGCTTTTAAAAAATATTCTCTGAGATTGCACACTTCACGGTTGTGGAGGGTCTTTGCATTTAAAAAGCCTCGACCCCCGCACTTCCGGGGATGTACAATCTCATCACCGATGATCGTGGGTGATGCATCCAGTTTGCGGTCAGCAGTGTACGGACCCTCCTAGCCAGGGCGCCGAGTTCAGTCTGAGTCCATTTGAATATGCCGAAAGAGTACATCAAAACCGGCATGACCCAACCGTTGAAGGCGCGCACCTTGTTTCCGCCTGAAAGAAGACTAATTAATACCTTCTTCAGGCGACCAAAGAAGCGCTCCTTCAACAATTGCTTCATGTCAGTAGCGTTGATGCCTAACGCCCTAAAAATGTATTTTTATATTACTAGGGGTGAGATTTCTCTGCAGCTGACTGTACTAAATTGTGGTATTCCTTTGTGAGGATAGTAAAGGTTTAATATTTTGTTGGTCTGAGATCAGATTTTGCAGTTTAAAAAGTGCTTACCTAACATTTTTTATTTAATCACAAAGTAGGTACTTATCCTTATTCTTTATTGAACACATAAAATGTTATTTTTATCATCTCTAATTCCGTACGTTTGTCTATCTTCAATACCCATTATATTATTTATATTTACCTACTTGTTGGTATTGAATTGGGATTAAAATAAATAAAACTATGTATTTATTGTAAAATACTTTTATTGTAGGTACATACTTAAATAAAATGATTTAAAAAAACTGATTACGTGTGTGGTCTTCTAAAGACACCAAATAATTGTCCAAAAATGACGCTGGTGCTAGCAGGTTATCTTGATGCCTTGCCCAGCCAAGATACTATACAAGCGTCATGACATGACAGCAACAACCGGTTGGTTTTAGAGACAGTGGTGGCGGCGGTGTTGATGATCCATGTTCTACGTATATAACAATATCCTCTTGTAAGTCCCTTGATGAGTCATGAATCAGGTGTTGAACCGCTCGAACCCAACAAGCATAACATCCATAAATTGTTGCGATATCCTGAAAATATTAGTTATTAAAATAGATTTTATTACAAATAACATGACGTAACTGGAAAAATGTGCTGCACTATAGGTTCATCTCGCCCTAATCCTTCGGGAATCGCTGGCGTGATGTTATGTTTATGTTAAGTTTTTATATGACGAACACTCCTTCCATCTTTCGTGATCGTAGTTTACCTACATGGCTCTTCTTTCGAGTTTTGAGGGATCTGTCCCATTCATTTTGCCATTTTGTTTCAAAGACTTTACCTACTTATAATAAAAACGTAGCCGGGTTACAAATAATTTACCTGATAATTATTATCTTTGGAAATAAGGGGTACTAAAGGACTGTCCACTGCAACAGTATAGATACGTTTTGGATTTCTGAGCCCGACTGAGATATCACATCCACGGCAGTCCATTGTATGTCCTAGCAATCTCTCATTGACAGCAGCTTCGATATTAAATTAATTGTAACAGTCGTGACAAGCGTATCCATCTAATGAGAGCTGGAACAATAACAAAATATCATTGTATTTTTCAAATTATAACACAACTGCTCAATATATTGCCATTATTGCATGTTTAACGCAACTGCCGTAGGGCGTACCTACCTGATTTGTTAATCATCGAGTAAGTCTCACTTGCAGGGGTAACGCCAGCCTTGACACGATATGTCTCCGAACCAGTGGATTCGGAGACATATCGTGTCAAGGCTGACTGTGCAGTGGCACTACGATACCACTATAAAATTGATGCACCTCATCTTATTATCCAAATCGAAAAGTAAAACAGAATCGTACATTGAGGTTATTGTAGAACCTCATTGGAATCCGTATGAACAGCAATAGAAATCTAGATGATATCAGTCTATAGCAATGGTCGTTATAAGAAAATATCAATATCACAAAATAATCGCACAGTTAGCAATGAATGCATTTAACCAAGTTGGAACTGGTAAAATTGGACCTTCAATTTGGTTACCTAGCAATTGCATACTTATCATAGAGGAAAGTAATATATATCGGGTAATACTTATCGATTGTCAATCTCGTGTCAAGAAGAAAAAACGATAGGTTGTTTTATAAGATTTTATTGTAAAGTATATTGTTCTTGTGTATTTGTGATTAAACGTATTTCTTTTGGATAAACCACGCTCTGCTACCATAATTTCCAAAAAGCAAGCAGAAAATAACTTTTCAATTCAAAATAATATGTCAATGTCATGTCAAAGAAATAATAAATACTACCTTCATTTTAAGAAGTGGGTAAAGCCTCTCCCCACAGGCGCGTTTATATCGCGTGATAATAACGCAAGCGTTACTGTGAAATCTGTTTACAGTATATTTTTTGTATTAGGACGGCCACGAAATTACACACTGCTGCGATAATAACGACGCAATAGAAGTAGAACGCTTGCGTTCCTCTGTCCTGCGATATTCCGATGTGTGTTCTTAGAATATTTTATATTAGGACGCATGCGATAGTGCAGGTGTGCTCACACACACCTGCACTAATAACGCTAGGTGACCGTACTAGCGATATTAACGTCTGACATTATTAGCGTTAACTGCCTCGTTGGTCTAGTGGTCGCAAGCGCTACTGCTGAGCATGAGGTCCTGGGTTCGATTCCCGGGTCGGGCAAAGTGTTATTGGGTTTTTCTATCTGAAATTTCTCAGTAGCAGCTCGGAGTCTGGATTTGTGCCCGGTTGATGGCAATAGGCTCGCCCCCTATTACATGGGACTTAAACATAACTGGCGAAATGTACCCTGTACCTGCTACAGGGACACCTCTGCCCAACCCTTCGGGGAAACAAGGCGTGATGTTATGTTATGTTATTATTAGCGTTATAGACATTAGAAATATCGGACGATAAAAACGCGCCTGTGGGGAGAGGCTTAAGTATTTAAAAAAACATGTTTGAAGTGTACACAAAAATACGTTAGTAATATTGTCGTATTTTATACGCAAATACATTATAAAAATTACAAACATTCCTTTGATCTTAAATAAGCGGGTTATAGTTATTGTTCACACTGTTTAAAGGTAATTACGGGATAAAATGGAACGTCAAAAACATTTTTAGTACTTCCCGTTAAAAATGGCGAAGCGGAAGCTATATACGGGGTGGCAGGGACATCGACGCGAAAACTGAAACCATGGATTCAGTACATGATTCTGAACCCCCTGCGTTGAAATTTTTCGTCGGTTATTTTTACAACACTAACATAGCATGTAAGCACAATCTGTTACTAACCACTAACAACTTATGGACTAATTTCGGTCTGAAATAAAGATATTTTATTTTATTTTGTTTATTTATTTTTAAAAAAATCTGCTGTTCCATACATTTTGACCGCGTAGGTATTGCACTTTTCTATGAAACAGCAGATTTTTTTTTAAATAACCGACGAAAATTTTCAACGCAGGGGGTTCAGAATCATGTACAGAATCCATGGTTTCAGTTTTCGCGTCGATGTCCCTGACCCTTGTATATGAGTACTGTTTTTTTGAGAATTATGTAACGCAACCTCTACTGAATTTATAAATCCACAATAATTTAAATCTAAATTTTTAAATCTTACTGTAAAACCTTAAATCATGAACATTATCATTTCAGACCACGACCAGAGGGCAGAAACTGGACATGTCATTACAAAAGTTATTCAGAACATGTCCAATTCGTAGTCATTTTACTTGACCAGCGCGAAACAGTCCAATTTGCGTCCAGAATTCAAGACCAAATTCGTTGCACTCCGGCGCGGTGCTTAAAGAGGTTAAATCTTGGTTCCTTCTTTTTAGGGTTCCGTAGCCAAATGGCAAAAACAGATCCCTTATAATTTCATCGTGTCCGTCTATTCGGATGTGACAGCCATTTTAGTCGGAGACTATTATAATTAGCACCACTAAATATTTAATGGTGAAGTGAAATTATGAAAAAAATAAAAATCGGTCAAGAGCAAGTCAGACTCGCGCACCGAGGGTTCCGTACCTACCCATTATACCGCCATAATAAAATTGGTATCATTTTTATTGGTAAAAAGATATGGGCAAATTTAAATTTTCGCGAAAACTTGTAAGTACCAAAATTTACCTTAATTTTCAACTTTTTATTTTTCGGAATTTTCCCTGTATTTGTCCTGTAAGACCTTGCTTTTTGCCAAACTTCGTGATTCTAGGTCAACGGGAACTACCATATAGGTTTTCGACCCACAACCTATAGTGTACTTCCGGTTGACCTAGAATTGTCAATTCTAGGCAACCTCATACATATGAAAGAAAGAAAATTGCGTTTATTGGCATTACAGCAGAAAAATACACCTTATAAGTATAAAAAACAGAAAACAATGATTGTAATGCCAAAAGGGCCTCAGCTCAGCATAATGTCTATTGTAAGCAGTTCGCATTCTTCTCCGTTAGGAGTATATCGATACCCTAGTTCACACTCGTACTAATTACATTTTTTTCTTTTTTATTCCTATGTATACTAAATGAAATTCTGCGTCGTTTTATCTTACCAGAGTTATGTAATGCCTCCTTCTATAAAAAAAAAGTGTCACAATGATATTAAGTACATCGGATGCGCGTATTATTGTACTCAAAAGAAATTGAGTACTTAACATAACATAACATCAAGCCTTGTTTCCCCGAAGGGTTTGGGCAGAGGTATATCTGTAGTAGGTACACGCAAAAAAAAAAGCTATTCTATGATATAAAAACTCAATTTTTTATGTTTTTTTAACCACTGCTACGATATTCATATGCAAACATAAGAATTGTTCTCCTGTAAAATTGGTGTAAATGTAATTAGTACGAGTGTGAACCAGGGTATCGATATATGTTCTGTGACAATGTCAGATGACAACACAAAGTGTACCACCTGACGCTGATTTTCAGCTGGCCTGCAACCCACGAGTGTCATACGCTAGAATAATAAACAGGGAAGTGTGTGTCCGTTTTAATAAATTAGGTATCAGAATAAATTAAAGGTAATGTAATAAAAAATAGGATACTATAAAAAGCTCTATATCAAATAAACTGTTGAGATTGACATACACGAGTGTGTGTGTTGTGTTGTGAATAAATATCCAATAGCATAATCAAACCGAGGGATGAAAAAAAATCAATGCACACATAAGCGTGTGGGGTATTATTGGATCCTATAATTAAAAAGATTACTTATGATGTTTCTAAATAACTCTATTGAATTTGCTAATTGAGTTATGGGATATTTTCGGTTACAACCGCAGAAATAACTTTATTTTTCATAGTTTTTTCGAAAAATACTATGAAATAAACTTATTTTTGCAATCAATAAATTCAATCGTGTACATGCGTCCCTAAATATTCGTCTCAACAACGGAACCCTGCACTGTGCGTGGTCCAACACGCACTTGTCCGGTTTTTTTGATTGGAAGTAGTTGTCTAATAAGCGCCTGACTGATTTAGCAGCGTGGACTAAACAGGAAGCCTGGCATTACAGGCACTCGAGTGCTGTGAGGTAATCTCGTGGCTGGACCGGATCCATTGACTCAATGCAGCGACACCCCGACACCCGCGATCGGCTTCTTTGTTAACTAGAGATGCAAACCGCAGTGATGTCTGGAAGAAGTGAAGACCAAAGAAGGGTAGGAGTGAGTAGTCCATTAAAAATAAAAGTCATAAAAGTCATCAAGGAAAAACCGGAACCCTTATAAGATCACTCGTGTGTCTGTCTGTCCGTCTGTCACAGTCAATTTGCTCCGAATCTTTGGTACACATGTATTTTTGTGACCCAAACACGGTAGTGTAACGTAAATAAATGAATTTTGAATATGGGGGTCACTTTCGGGGGGCAAATATGAAAATTAAATAAAAAAGTTTTTCAAACTGTATCGTGTGACATATCAAATGAAAGGGAATAAATACATTTAAAGTTATTTAAGAAAATATATGAAAATTGACCATTCGGGGCCCTTATCTCCGAAACTACTGAGCCTAAAATTTGGAAAAAAATACTGAGAATGGTTCTCATTCACTCATAGATTACAGGAAAACCTATAAGTCTATGATCTTAAAATAACATGGTAAATCTCTCAATATTGTGCTTACAAATTTACATTTACAGTTGGAATGTATGGGAGTACATGTATTTCAACTACAATGTTAAGTTTGTATTTGGGATAAATTCATCCCAACTATGGAACCCTTCATTGTGCGTAGTCCGACACGTAGGTACTTGGCCAGTTTTTTTATTTGTTGGGTGGAATATACCTCTTAAAGCGACGATAACCGACTTTTAATGATTATATACTGAAGATCACGTCTAAACGAGTAGAGTTAATGATTTGGAAAAAATACCTAAGTATGTGTTAAATTAGAGCATTTTCTTAATAACTTAAAATTTGAATATTTTCGATTAAGTTTATATTACATAGTGAAATTAATTTGTAAAGTTGTGCCAATCGCGGATAAAAAACTGAGAATCACGCAAAATCTAACAAGCGTATTTTTTTAAACTTTCACGTATTATTTTAAAGATAATTTAATTATTGATATTTTAGTATACGTGTTTTATTAAAATACCTTTTGTTTTAAGTATAATAAATTAATAATGCGTCTAATTTGGGACAGCGCTCCTTGATGGGCGAGCGAGTCCTATTACTGGCTGGACGTAGGTACGACGTGTTGCATGAGCTCAGTACAGAATACGCAAGCTAACCACTCAAGGTCACTGGCATATATCTGCGTCTGGTATATTTAGAACAAACGTGCACACCAAGAGCAGTGGTAGCCAAGTGACATCGGCCCCGACTTACGAGTTGTAGGTCATGGGTTCGAACCCAAGCAGGCGTTTTACTTTGTGTAATTTAGGTATTTCATCACCACTGCTTTCAAAACGGTGAAGGAAAACATCTTGAGGAAACCGGCGTGTCCTAGAACCAAAAATTCGAAGACATGTGACATCCACCAACCCGCACTGGGCCTGCGTGGTGGATAATGGCCCACTCCCTCTCACAAAGAGGAACCGATTTAAAACGTCTTAAATAAAATGTAACTGTTTTAAACCCCAAATAAATCGTTTTAAACGGTTGAAAACTCGCCTAGAAAAAATTAAGTACGTGCGTGCGCAGCGCGGCGGGCGGCGTGCGCAGCGCGGCGGGCGCGGGCGGCGTCCGCGCGCCTTTTCATGTAGGTGCATGTGTGTGTAGGGTAGGCGAGCTGGCAACATTGCATCGAGTCACAAACAATGAAAAAATAATTATTTGCCAACACAGTTTTTAGGTACTCCGTTATATCTCTACCTCGGTAAAATCAAGAAAATGTAGTTATAATTAAGAAAAACATAGTCATCAACACCAACCGTTTTAAATCGAAAAAAATATATTTATTTCGGTTTTAAACGTTTTTTTTCTTTTTAAATGGATTGGTTTAATTGGTTTTAAACCGGCCTTACATCTATAGTCCCAACAGTGTCAACAATGCACAGCACTAAGAGGTTTCAAATGCCTTCTATTCATGAAAATGAGAATATCGGGAGCGCCAATAACGGCATTTTTCCAGACAGTTTCTACTTTGCAGTCACTGAGGGGCTCGTGCAATGGCTAAATGATAACAGCCGCACAGGTCGATCGAACGTTAAGCTGCGCTGGCCGCAGTCGGCTCGTGGATTGGTGACCATCCATTACATATCGGGACCTCTCCGTGCCTCGTAAAGAAATTTAAAGGATGATTTATGCAAGACCGTGCCAAACTTCACGAACATTTGATATGAAGCAGCACATCATGCTACAGCGTGCAGCGTCCGTGTCCCGAATGAGCAGACACGGACACGGCTGGCGCCCGTGACGGTCTAGCATTGGTCCCGGCTGCCATTCGTAGATCTTTGGCAGTCGCTAAGAGTAGTGAAAAGTCCAAAAGTTTGATAACCATAGTCCAAGGCTGCCTGCCCACTGGAACGGAGAAAAGAGAGGAGCGTAGCTGTGCCAATATTAACCAAGTGGTCCACTGACTTACCAAGGGGTATCGTGTTACCCAGTAGCTGGGTTGTAGATGTCAGACAGGCAGTCGCTTCACGTAAAATACTAATATTCAGCTATATCCGGTGAGACTGGAAGCCAACCCCAACTTGTTGGGAAAAGGCAGGCAGATTGATTGACTTCCCTATCAGTCGTCATCTCGGTAGTCCCCCCTTTCTAGCCACATCATCTCTCACACAGTTCCATCCATCGTGTCTTTGGTCTTCCCCTACTCTTACAGCCATCCACATTCATACTCAAAGCTTACCTCACGAAATTTTCCTTATTCCTGAAAAGCGATTTCCGCACAAAAAAATAAAAATTAAAACTAGCATAATTTATTTTTTCACCTTAGATATAATGCTTCCTTACATAAAAAAATTAACAATACTATGTCCACATTCATGTCATAATTTACTACTAGCCATTTTTAAATCAAAGTGAATGTAGCAGGTAAGTCATTGAAAATTTTGATGTAAAGGAAAAAGTTAAAAATAAAGGCAAGAGCTCATTGGGCGTCTAAAAATTCGTCCGCATCGCTGTCAGCGGGACAAGTGCCCAAAAGGCTGGCAGCATTGCCACGTTGGAAGGCGATGCTGATTCTTTGGCCTAAGAATTGGCCAGCCCTCTGGTCACGTAAAGAGTCGACCAACCACTTGGCGATGTCCCGGAATACTCGGTGAGCACTCGGACCCCATGGCCCTAGTGTTTCAACCCCAAACGGCTCAAAAATATAGCTACCAGTAAGGTTGCTATATTTGCGCCGTTTGAGGCTTTCTGCACCTGCAGCAGCCACCCCGGCACAGCCCGCAGTGCTAGGAAGATGGGATGGCGCAAGGGTGTCGACACAGGTTGCATCCCACACCAAAGGCCTACCCAACTTCCAAGGCATTATGGTCATTCCGTCTGGCCTCTTTCCATCGTCGCGTGCCAAGCCATTGGGTTCTAAAACAGCTGGCACCCCGGCGGTGACAAGAGCCCGACGGAGGATGTCATTACTTGTACATAATACATATAGTAGTTAGTTGTAAATATGTTTGTGTATATTATATGTTAACATGGTAAACAATAAAGTGTAAATTTTGATCAGACATTAAAAAAAGGTTTGGTAAAATTTTTAGGAAAGTAAAACTAGTACCTAAGTCTAAGTCCTGTGAAGTTAAAAAAGAGGTTTGTGTCCCTTGGTCAGAAAAGGTATGGGGAGGATGTGGATATACAAAAGTCATATTAAATTAGCTTGCGAAACTGTATTTTCTCAGTGATAGCACAGATTAGTACAGATGGTTTACTCCGCAAAATCATTTAAATAAAAAGCGACTCTTGCTACGACACAATAAAGTGCAATTCAAGTCGCACAGCGCTAATTACCTACAGTTATATTCACCTAGGAGTTGCCTCTATTTCTATCGCGTAACTCTTATACTTTCTGACTACGTTACGCCTACTGAAATCGACAAGTCGAGCCCGCCGCATACAAACTTGTAGCTTCGTCTCTAAAATGCGGAGTGAACAAGCAGGCCTAACATGACACACGCGACATATATCCACTCTCGCGCGACAAATGTTTGTCTATTTCTGTAGTTTTATCGTTTTCTGACAGCTACGCCATACAAATACTCGACTCGTTCTGTCAAACTTGATGTTTTGTCGACCAACCCTAACATGACACGTTATTATCTCGATTTTGAACACGAGATAATCAGTCATTTTGTCGTATTTACCTAGTCGTCGTCGATTTTGACGACGATAAAGTAGACAAAAAGACAAAATTATGATACCTACATAAAAAAACTCGAAAAAAAGATGGCAGATTCATAGTCGTACTTATCGTAGTATTTTTTTTTTCTTTTTTTTTTTAATGTGGGTATACCAGTCGCTTTGCCAATTATGGTGATTAAATAAATTAACGAAATCTAGGCAAATCAATGGCTGTATGGTAATATCAAACCTTCGCAACATAATTACTAAAATCACCAGTTTATTTCCTAAGGGTGGTGATTAACCATTTTTATGGTTATAATAGCGGAATCAACTCCACCTGCCAATTTATTTGAACGTGTCTTTTTGGTGAGTGTGGTGATTAACAAAATTTGCAATGTCATGGACTTTATGGTGACTGTTACTATAATAAACTTCGATTTGTCAAATTGCGATCGTCGGCCCATTTGTCATTTGTGGTGATTATCTAATGAGTATAGATGCCACTAATTTTAATTTCCGTCATTTTGTATTTTAATTTCAGCATGCCAAAGAAATCATTTAATTTTAATCAAAAAGTCGGTTACATAAAAAACTAATCATAACTAATTAAAAGAGAGAATAATTAAGATAGAGAGACGTTTATTCAATAAAGTACATAATTCCATGCATAAAATTGAATGAATGAAACAGAACTTCAAGCCGATGTTGCAATCATAAAAATAATTTGTTTTTAATAATTTGCAACATCGGTTTATCGTCGCGCGATAAAGAATTGTCAAAGTGCCTTTTTCGAGTTTACTCGTCGTTTGCGGTCATGTTAGGGATTAGAATGACGTCAGAATCGTAGACAAATTACGATAAAACGAGAAAAAGAGCGTTCTCGCGCTTGTCATGTTAGCCCTGAAGGTGTATTCATCTATAGTGATAGTGGCCGCGATTACAACACAAAAACACAAAAAGCAAATCTGTATAATACTTTAATCTTACAAGGAATTAGCACTTTATGTAGTACATTAATTTTATGATCTGTACTGTAATATAAAATAAAACAATTTAAATACACTTAAATATTAATCCAGTAAATCTGCATCATCCGACAGGTCCTGTAACAATAAATATTATTTTAATACAGAGATATACGGAACATACATAGTACAGTCAGCTACAGAGAAATCTTAGCCCCTAACATTGCTAGGGGGTGTAATTTCTCTGCAGCTGACTGTGCATAGTTAATTATGGTCATGCGTGCTAAGGAAATGTTACATTACGGCAGCGCGCGAAAATGTATGCGGTTATAGTGGCTGTTCGCTTATTTATTTTGTGGATGTCGGGAATTAAATTCGTGTGCGAGTCAACCAATAGGCAATTATTGCATCATCAAGATGGCGCTCATAGTACACTACACTATTTTTGTGTACTTCTCACTGTTGAGGTGGGCATACCGCGCGCCGTCGAAATATCGTTTGTTAGTCTAATGCAAACATGTCCTTATGAGCGAGGACGAATGTTTTTTCAATAATAGTGCCAACATCCTAATGTCTGACTGACATTGCATTTAAGACATGCATATTATTCTATAAAAAAAATATCCTAAAAAATGTTTATGACGGAGATCTTATATTTGTCAAATAATAACAACTGACCAGTGCAGTTTTAACTTTGGTTCATTCACATTTAGCATTTAGCTATAATTTCCTAATATACAATGTCAATAATACTTGATGACCTATCGAAGTTATCTGTAATGTCTGTCTTTTGTTTTTATATAAACAGCTAACTACTCATCAAAACTACAAATAAACAGTTTCTCAGCGTGTATATTGAGATTCAATGTATCATATAAATTAGTAACAAAAGCGGTAAAAAAACATATCATTGAGTAAAGTCTGCGGATATTAATATTGCACATCGAAATTTACAAAAGTTCGGCTTTACAAAGCCGAACTTTTGTAAATTTCGCTGACGCTATACATAGTCATCTTTGTCACTCATATCTAAACGTCAATGACGTCTAAACATCTACTTGCTTGGACGTCAGCGAATGAATTAAGTGTTTTATTATGGGGGAAGCGCCAGGGCAGTCCGCGAAATTAAGATGTTCTTGCGTTTTTTGCAATTGTCAGGTCAGTGTCAGGTTGTATGTTGATCAAATTAGGATTTGCGACTGCAACAAAAATAATACCTATACCTTGCAGCAGTGGCTCATCAACGCACAATCTAGCCTGCTTGCTACCATAGACAGGATGCTGTTAGTGCTGCCCCGCACCCTACTAACCAGTGATACGCATCGCTTCCGCATCACAGTGTAGAAGCTGTCAACGCGAGCTTCAGCAAACATCCCTGATGCGCTGCAGTATCGAGGCAAACATCCCTGATGCGCTGCAGTATCGAGGCAAACATCCCTGATGCGCTGCAGTATCGAGGCAAACCCATCAGCACCCTGAATACGTTATTGTATTGAATAGTGCGCCATAATATGATTTCTGAGTATAATGAGTCCACAGACTGCAAGAGTAAAAAGACTTGCAGTAAGCACTAAATATAGTGCGCCTGACCTCCTTAGAGGCACGCCTGAATCTGCGGGCAATCATGTTAGCTCTCACACACAGCGCCTTCCGCTCCTTGTCAATATCCTCATCATCTTTGAGGTCAGTGGGGTCAGTGGTCAATAAATGACCCAGATATTTAAATTGGTCCACCCTCACAAGGGGCATACCGCTTAGCTTCACTGAAGGTAATCATCAATACAACTCCCTAAGTTAGAATTGATCTCAAATGTCACGATTTTACGAAATAGTAATTCAATGGGGTAATTCGGTAATGTTGTATTGATGATTTTCAATACTACACTCTGTTTTTTTTTTATTGATGGTTCATTGAATTTTTTATTTTCAGTGATTACTTGTAACGGTCGCGAATCATATTTTGATCAACATACACATACAACCAATACTGATTGTCAAATTGCCAAAGACGCAAGAAAATTTTAATTTCGCGGTATGGCTGGCGCTTTCGCTAAAAGTAAATCATTGTTGTATCGATGTGCCATACGAGAGCGCTACACCGTCCGGCAGACGATGGAGCTCAGCGAGTGGTCGCTACGTACCACGCTGTCCGCCGTGCCATCGAGGATGATGTCGTCGATCTCTCGCTCCAACTCGTCCATGATGTCCAGCGAGTCGTTGCGCTTCTTGCGTGCTTGCAAGTCCGGGGTCGTGCTGTCCGGGGTCATGTTGTCCGAGGCTACTTGCAGAGGACTGATGGAAAGCAAAAGGAGTATGATGATATTTATTTATGTAAATTGGTTCTTGTTCATATGTACATGTATGTATGCTGATATAGATACTATTCATAAGGAGTTCACTGTTCCCTTAAGGGGGAGGATCAACAAAGTTTGACGATGGAGGGGACGTGGCAAGCTTCCTGACGTCATATCTAGAATGTTAAAACTCTCGAAAAATTTGTTGGGTAGGTAATCTCTACTACGAGCTTCTTTCGGCGCTCGAATAAATTTGACTGGGGGCGCTGTTGGTAAACATTTGTGAAAATGTTTTAAGAAATAAAAACAAGATGGTAGCGTTCGTTCCTATTGTGGCCACGCGCCAAATGAACCTTGTAGCGCTATGCCTCTTTTTACTTAAAATATATTTAAACCTTAACATAAAATTAACAGTTTTTTTACCTATCTTCGCCGGACACGCGTGCTTCTGGAATGGCATCGACAGCCGCTAGCGTCGCTTGCGTAGTTGACGCTACTTGCGCGACCTGCTCAGGTGAAGCTGTTTGCGCAATCGGGAGGGGTTTGAAACCTCGCTGTTCAGCCTCGGCCTTCTCAGCAACCAGATTGCGGTCGAGGTTGCAAGTCTTTGAGTTCTCTGGCAAGTTTTCTAGGATACAACTGTGCTTGTACCCTAACTCGCGTTGAAAGCTCTCTAGGTCCAATGATTGCTGGAATAAGAATGTAGTTATGTCAAGTTGATTGCTCACTTGTATCTGCGCCTACTCAACGTAATCAACGTAAGAGACAACTACGCAACTACTATATTTTACTCTACTACTCTAGGTACAATAAAGCATATTCATATTTACGTATATTAATGGTTGATTACAAACTTGTGTTAGGTATATATTGCAACGTTTGTCGACGGTTCGAGCACATCTTAAAGAAATTCTACAGGATGCAAACGCTTCTGAATAAAGGCGGCTAAAAGTAAGCTTTACAAGGAATCTATTTTAATTTCAGTCACAAACTAGTTACATTGCATTTGACTTACGTTATGCAGGCGTATAATGGTCACCTTGAGTAAAGACAATTCTGCTAATACAAATGGTACTTGACGAATAAAATAATAAGTAAATGCAACTATTTTAGCAAAGTGTATTAGGGTCAAAAACGAGATTAGACGCGGCGAATACGACCAAACAAAAACAGGGTTAACTGCAGTTAATTCAAGATCTATTTTACCACGAACTCCGGGAATAGATTCTCGTACTGTTCAGGATCTGCGAGTGACTGGCCCAGCTTCTTGTTGGTGGCTGAAGTGGACTCGCGCCACAGTTTTACAACTTCTGACATCTTTGATGGAATGTATGATCTGCAACAATACAGTAACATTACAGCCTTATCCACTGGGACGGGTCAGACAATATTCTGAACAAGTTGGACAGGCATGCGCCTTGAAACGCACACCAAGGCTAACCTTTTTTTTTTTCAATTTTCTATCACTTTTTCTCATCTTGAACAAAACAACCAAATCAAGTAAACCTTTCTAAGAGTAAGTACAGTACGCGGAAGTCAATTTGGCACATTTAACTCTAAAAGCAATTGGATTTTGTTAGAGCGTCATCCCTGTGACATACCTGCGTGACTGCAGTACCCTTGTAGGCGAGTACGTATCACGCTTTACTCAACTCTAACTCAAATAAACCAATCACATGTACTTTTCAATTGTCAAGGGGTCATTCAGTCAGAAAGATGAAGCTAGTTGCCCATTCCAAAGCGGTCAACTGGTTGTATAGAATAGAATATTATTTCATCGTTTCCGGCGACAGATGACTGGTGGTAAGAACAGACAGAAGGCTCATCGCGGGGCAAGGCACGGTCCACAGCTTACCTGGCAAAGAAGGCGGCTTCGGGCAGCTTGCCACGCTGTATCAGTAGGGTGAGGCAGGATTCGAGATCGTTCAGCATGAAGTAGGCCACGAACGAGATGTTTTCTGCCCCTTCCTCAGAAGACATCTGCGCCACGTTGAGGAGAAGAGATTTGTCACCTGCAGACAATGTGCATGGGTTAACCTCTAACTATGGTTTTGATTAGCAAATATGATGCAGTCGATTCGGTAATCCAATTCTATGTAGTTTTACATACATAGAATTGGATTACCGAATCCAGTGCATCATCGCTTATCATCAGGGGAGATGGATAAACGCGAGCCTTTCAATTAGCAGGCAGAAAAGGAATTTAGGGCTTTACAATATTTTAATTTAAAAGAGGTGGTCGTTATCTACGCAATATTCCATCTTCAACAGCGGTACACTAACGCACACAAAAATAACATTTAAGAGCGTTTATTCTGAAAGTGGGCAACGTCGCAAATAGAAGTCAAATATTTCGCTATTTTGATTAATTTGCCAATATTACTGTATGTGACTAACTAGCGAATTAGAATATTAATAATGAATTGCAATTATAACACTGAATTTGATGTTGTAACCGTTTTAGATGTAAAAAGGCATTTGGAAAGTTTCCAAACTTTTTTACATCTATAACTAAATATTCGGAGTTTGTGTTAATTATTGCATTAAATAATCAATATTTTAGTTGCCTAGTTAGCCACATTTCATAATTCCATGCAGTAATATTGCCAAATTAATCAAAACAGGTAAATATTTGATAGCTATTTATGACGTTGCCAACTTTTAGGATAAACCCTCTTAATATTCGTAATTATCGGGAGCGAAACAGAGAATCATATTATGTTGCTGACGCTGACGCTGGCGCGACACTGTTTCAAGGTTGCTAACTAACAAGTTATAACGCGCCACTTGCAGAGTGCTTTTAACGTACCTACCTAATTTTACTTAAAATATCATTGAGGCTGTGTTAATAGTTTTAAAAGTATCCTCACCAGTACTAGCAGCAAACAACAGCAGCGCACTATAATCCTTGGCATTCTGATAGCAGGTCTTGGTGAGGTCTGTGTCGGCGGCTGCCGCGGCCGCAGCCCCCAAGCGCGACCACCTGGCTGAGGACGACCTGGATGGAGCACCCTCGGCCACGGCGGCCTCTTCAGCCAGCTGCATGGCTCTCCGGAGCTCACCCAGCGAGAGCGCCAGCTCGAACTGGTGCTCCGGCTCCGTGGATACCGCTAGAGCTTGTTGTTTGAAGCCCTGGGGAAGAGGATTGGTATTGTAAAGTTTATGCGTTAAAGGTTAAATCAAATGAAATCGTTTATTTTCGAGGTATAGATTCAACTTAATAAATACATAATTATAATAACACAGTAAACTAAAACTTTAGATATGTATATAAAGGTACTTAAAGATGCCTATTTTATTCGTGACTAAATCAATTAAATAAGATGGAACAGTACTGTAAAAAGTCGTGCCATTAAAGTTGAGACTGACGCACCACGTAGTTTGACTTGCGCAGTAGACGATTTATAGGTCTCTTTAGCGGTATGAGGTCCCCGCCGGGGTATCACCGGGGCGGCGGGAAGAGCGGCGGGAGGCGCGGTCAAGTCTCAACTTTAATGGCACGACTTGTACAGTATGTGGCAGAGATAATATGCTCACAAAATCAAGAAATACGTTTATTATAGTTATATTAATCTACTTGATCTCGCATCTGTTCCTTCCACATCAAGTTTACGAAAAGCCGAATGACTTCCTCTGCCAGACATTGGCTACCCCCAAGCATCACCACAACGGCCGGTCCTGTGTTTCCCGTATTCAACTGATTCCTGTGATATTCACCAGATCCCACACACGACATTAATCGCTAAATCGCTGATTCGCTTTGTCGTTACCGTATTAAAGACTTGTGATTTCTATCCTTGTAAATATGTCGTTGGTGTGGCTTACTTAATAAATCATTAATAATAAACTTGGTGGTTGTACATACTTGTTTCTCTAGGAAGTGTGCGACCCTGGTACGATGCTCATGAGGAATAGTGGGCAGCACGCGGTCAGCTGTCTCGAAGTCGGCGCGCATCACCGCCGTCTGGTACTCGAGCACCGACAGCAGCAGCGAGTACGACACGATGTTCAGCTCCTTGTCGTTTAGGTACAGTCTGCAAAACAACGTTGAGTCACACGTATGCAGGAAATATAAACACAAAGTCGGGATTAAGTACCTAATTTTATAAAAATGTAGTCTTATCCGCCACTTGTCAGGTTCAATAGAAAACCAGCGCCAAACAGCATCTGTCTGGCTTAATGCTGAATTGGAACTTTTTGGACCAGCCGGAGACACACACTGATGTTTTTAAAACATTTCACGATTTTATTTTGTATTTTGTGCTTCTTCAACTGTTGCCAAATAAATTTTATTTTTTCTTTCATTAAATAGATTTCGCCTCCGGATACTAAATAAGTCCAATACACTCTGGGAACCCCGCTACCCCCTTCCTGGTTGACTATTATTTATACCACAGAATTATCTATTTATGATATTTTGAGGATAAGTTTGACAGATGACAAAACATTCTACACCTTTACTGCCCTAAAGCTTCTCAAAGTTTCAGGGCCGAGGATGTTAGTACCTGTTCTCCTTGGCGACGTATCCTAGGATATACATGGTGTGGTCCAGGTGGGATATCGTGACGATCTCGCCGCCCACGTAGTAGTTTATTCTATTGACGGAATTTGTGTAGATGAAACAGTCGCCCACCCATAGCCCAGTCTTCACGATCTCGTTGACGCCGCCGACGACCTGGAGAATAGAGGAAATATAACTACTAATATAATGAAACAGCTCAGACTACCTGCAGTATAGTCTCTCCTTCTCCATCCAAAGATTGTCTGTAAAAGATCGCTTTTAGCGATAAGACCGCCCATTGTATCTTTATATGTAAAGTTTCTACATATATATGTGTAAATCAATGTGTACATAACACGTAGTAGCTATTGCTCGCGATTTCTTCTGCGTGTATTTTATCATTTTTTTTACAAATATTTTAAATGAAAAGTAACCTAATATGTCCTGGTCCAGCACCCTAATTGCGTAACCCACTTTCAATCACAATCTGAATGATTTTGAAGGATATTGCTAATCCATTGCTTCAAATGTTCGAAAAATTTGTCTGCTCAACAACGTAAATAACGCAATGAATGTTGTTGAACTGTCAAAATGAAAGCCATTGCTACTGTAAGTGTTACGCAATTACGCCGCTGGTCCCCTAACTATTTGTCAAATTTCATAATGATCGGTTTAGTGGTTAACACGTGAAAAGGCAATAACCAGACAGACCGAGTTACTTTCGCATTTATAATATTATGTCTTGTAGTAATGAGCATAAATCCGCACTGGGCCCGCGCCGGACCCACACGGAAAATGCGGGCCGAATTCACCCTTGCGGGTCCAAGGGTGAATTACGGCCCGCATTTTTCAGAGGGAAGGCCTCTGTGCCAGCAGTGAGAAAATGTTCTCACTACCACATAACTTGCCTATAACGACCAAGCATCATTAATGTTCTACACTAATCCTAATTTATTTTTATGGTACAATTAATCTTTCAGAGACGAAACGGTCAACAGTATCCAACGAATAATTCGTACCCTTGCCCTATTATATATTGAGTACTAAATGCACGGTCATTATGAACTGTGAGGTCGGGTATCGATTGCAATCTCCGGAGACTTTCGGCTCAGCGAAAATAAACTTTAACAAGATTTAGGTCGTAATTCGTTCACAAGTTAGTGGTGGACTTGCATTTGGCCGTCAAATGGTTAATATTGTATAATATGTTACCTTCGTTGCACACGTCTTTCACACAGTACATACATCATCGGAGTTATGCAGAACTGTCTGTCTACATGGTGGAACACAAGCATTTGTAACAAGGATGAGGAGGTCTCAGGGTGTATGATAAACATATATTAACCAGTGTGAGTTCAAAAACCCTCAATCTCGAACTTTAGTCTTTTCCCATCTATGTTGGAGTCGGCTTCAAGTCTAACCGGAAGCAGTTGAATACCAGTATTTTACATGGAGCGACTGCTTATCTGACCTCCACAACCCAGTAACTGGGTAATACTATACCCCTTGGTAAGACTGGCTGTCAGATTTTCAGGCTTCTAACGACCCGTAACGACTGTCAAAGATCCACGTGATCCAGCCAGGACCAACGGCTTTCCGAGGCACGAAAGAGTGTCGGTATGTAAAGATGGTCACCCATCCACGGACCAACCGCGGCAAGCGTAGCTTAACCTGATGGATCGATCCGTGCGGCTGTTATTACTTAGCCACATGCTCCTCTTGTGTTAATTAACCAGATGATAAAAACAGACAAAAAATATTGTACAGAAAGAAGTGGTTTAATTTTAAAAACTTTGGGTAGTACGGTAGGAATATTAGGTTAGTTATGATAGAAACCGTTGGGCCATTTCTACATCTATTATGTAGTAATATATTATAGGCAACAGATAAGAGTTTCGCAACGGTTCGTAGCTTATCACAACTACCAGCCGTTATCGCGCCAGTAACAGCGTTGAACATAACTTTTAAATTATTTGACATGATTCTATTTGATTAGAAACATTTTGCTAATGTTTGGATGCAATTAACTTTTAAGAACCTTTACGTAATCTGGTTAGTCATAAATCGCCTGCTGACTTGCCAGTTGGTAGGTATTTAGTAGCTATGAATATATGCTACATGACGAGCGACCTGCTGGGATTCAGGCCTTACAGAAAAAGTGGAGCGTAATCCACCACATGGATCCACTGCGGGTTGGTGGACGTCATATTGTTCGACAGTAGTGAAGTGCACACAAGACTGGGTTTGAACCCACGACGTAACTCAGGGTCGATACTGTGCACTCAACTAATAACATAACATCACGCCTGTAATCTCCGAAAGGTTCAGCAGAGGTGTATTCCCCCATTTCGCCAGTTATGTTAAGTCCCATGTATTAGGGGCGAGCCTATAGCTATCAAATCCAGACTCCGAGCAGCTACTTACAAATTATTAATGAAAAAGCTTTTTTCCCGACCTGGGAATTGAACCCTGGACCCTCATGCTCAGCAGTAGCGCTTGCAACTACTAGCCCAATGAGGCAGTCATCAACTAAAAATACATCATCATTCAGCCGAAAGACGACAGCAGGACATAGGCCGCAAGCTTCGGTACCTCGACCTAAACCAGGTCATTGCTCCACTAACTATAATAATTATATAGAATATTTGTTACCTCAAAGGCGTCCTCAATGCCGTCTTCAGTGATATTCGAGTTGGTTTCGCGAGCGCGCGTCACCACGGCTGCGTTATACTTGAGCACGTAATAAGAGTCGTCTGTGGCCAGGCAGACGAGGTTCCCGCTTTCAGACCAGTATACGTGGCGCGGCTGGATCTCGATCCTGCACAGGACAACTGACTTGTAGGAGGTACGGCACACAGCTATATAAACGCACAGTACACGAGGGAAGATAATAAATATCATGAGAAATTATAAGAAAAGACTCGCTGTGTAAACTTTGTGTGAATGCTTCTTTAGACCAGACAAGCTCGATTCACATCGTGTTGACGTAAGTTTTCATATCTATCGAAAATGCTGGCTGTTCCACTCGCCCACTATGTCACTGTAAGCGTGGCTAGCGGGTAGTGACGTCATAAGTTTCAGAGGAAAACCAATGGAGTACATGAATTCATTAGATTGCTGCCTCATTTCACACAGATGCAGGGCTCACACGCTCGTCGCGAGTAACAAGAAACCTTCGCATTGCGTAGCAGTGTATTTATAATGCTGTGCGCTGTTTTGCAATCGTCTCAAAAGCCACAGACAGTGTACAAATAAAATTAGGGTCTATGCAAGAAGCAGTAGCAAGTACAACGTGAAACAGTTGCAAAAAAAATATATCACTAGGACATATCGTGCAGGGCAACACATCGAATACGATCGTATTGACGCCATCCTTCTGTTAGTAACAATCGGCGCCTCGATTCATTATTTATTGAGTTAGTTTTCTACTTCATTTGATAGTTCTCCATATTATCGCAAACTTACTTTTTCACGGACTTGCAGGAATAACTATGGAGCAGGAAATTAAATAACAGTGTGACCACTTGAAAAATATGACAACATACTGCGATGACCGATCCGTTTTGCAAGCGTGGTAACGATGTCCGCTCCCTCGCGACTGTTCGTTGGGTCTGCGAAAGGCTGCGTGCGACAGAGATGCCTACACCCCCAATTTTCAATCGAAGTAGACTATGCTCCTGTGTCCACTGCACATAACTTCACTAGTAAACAACAGCAGATCGTACGTCCAATTCGTACGGTTGTCATTTTTCAGACGTATTTTAATTTTGTTTTTCCGCGTGCCAATTACCCTAAGTACCTCTATCTTTTTGGTAACATACCAGTGGCGAAGGGTCAACATGACTTTACTTGATTATTTTCGGCCTTTCTAAATTATCTTCGATAAATCCATTGCGTAGGTTCTATCTGCCCTTTTGGAAATAACCCTTCGCCATTGTAACATTGTCGTGTGATCACCAACTCAGTTGTAATTAAATTGACACTTCTTTATAATATTACAGCTATTCTGATTGCGAGCTGATTTTTTAATAACATTACAAATAAAATATTCAATGGCATACAGGTGGGGTTGTTATAAAATAATGTTCAATAAATCTATATTTACAGGATCCCCCGAATACCACGAATATATGGATAAAAGTAATGTGATAGTAAGTGTTTCTTACTGGCCATCATCATACATTTGCCAAACAACTGAAGTTATTACAATTTCATACAAAAGAGCGCGAGGACAACAACTATGACTACTAGTTTTCTTGATATTCGTGATAGAGATAGAGTGCTCGCAACATAATAAAATTACAGCAAGAAAATGAAAATATAATCTTCGCATTTTCATTATTTTGTAAACATGTGCAATTGAGTTATTTCATTCGCTAAGCTTGTTTGTTACGTTACGCTTGAAATTCTTAATACGATAAACACAGAATTATGTACACACACTTCCAATGACATTTACAAACAGTCTCGATGGTACTCCTATCCCAAACAAATGTATCTACTTAACGTTATAGACACGTGAAACTATAAGACAATAACGTGTTTTGTCTCGTGTGCTTCTGCTGTTTACTTTTATTTCGTTATTTATAAGTTATTAATACATAGCGGATTTAGATAGATTACCCTGCTTGGAGCTTTCCAAAATATACTCTGAATTGTGCCAAAATCGAATCCAACACATTTAGTGAAAACTAAGCGCTTAGCCAGAATCTATATATATATATATATAGCACTTAATGTCCCACTGCTGGGGACAGGCCCCGCCCCTTCTCCTTTAGCCAGTATATTATAAAGTAAATAAATGTTCAATGATGCGTGATTGTGCGAAGCGGTTGACATAGTATAATGTCGCATAGCTTATAAAATAGCAATAACATATGTTTCATTTGTTAAGGTACAGCTCCAAACTCGCAATGGCTACGTATTTTAAATGTCTGCTAGATCGTTTTGAAGAGAAAGATATCATAGATCATCAAGCGAACAACTTCTTTACCATTTCATGATACAATTATATTTTCTTACAAAATATGATCAATGGTATATAGTATTGGTTTTATTACAATCGATTTTGAGTGAAAACTTACCGTCTGATCAGTTCCAAGTTCTCCCAGTCATAGAAAGAGAATGCCACTCCGCTGATTGACTTCACACCCAGCATGAATCCCCCGTATATGCCTGGACAATACACCGTCAAGTTTAACACAAATAATAACCATACATCTACTGTTGTATATCGATAACAGAAAAATACAGGAAAAAATGTATACAACTGAAACGGCAGCCGTTTATAGGCGGTTTTTTTTACAAGACTGTTAAGCTGTTGGCTTTCAATCTTCGATCAATAAACATAGAACCTATAACCCACCTTCAGCTCCATATTCAGGCTTGAAACTCTTTCTCTCTTTGAAGTTTTTGAACACTTTTATGGTACTAGAATTTTCAAGCGTCGCGTACTCCGAGCTGTCAAACGCCCAGACGAACTCCTGCGCAGTGCCAAAGGCCTTGTTCCTGAGAGCCATGGCTGTGTAGATAATGTACTCGCCATCGCCGCAGACCACCACAAACCGACCATTGGGGTTATGTGCAATAGTTTGAGGGTAGATCTCACAGGAACCCATGTCCTTGGCCATCACTGGAACGCGTTCGCCATCTTTTATCTCTGTGTCTGGAAATTTAAATGGAAAAGCTGTAGAAAACCTATAGTAGTAAGTTATTTTCTGGGATAGATTGTTGAAATATCAAAGAAACCTAATTGAAAACATATACTACACATGGTTACTTTCAAGTGATCAGAAACCTTACCTATGTTTGGATATCATATTACACAAAGACAGAAAAAGTGATGCAACAGCAATAAGTTACCTTCAGGCAGCGCCTTCAAGTTGACTTGCTGCATCTCGGAATGCTTGGCCCATATGATCTTGCCTCCGTTGACATCCATGGAGATGGCCGGCTCCTCGCGACCTACCTTGATCATGATTGTGCCCTCATCGTAACTGGCGGACACACAAACAAATACTGGATATGGATGTGTAAACAATTCATTATATTTACGAATGTTTTACATTTGACATAGCATAACATCACATATGTAACGCTAGGCAGCTAACCACAACTAACTAGGCCCAAATCCTGGCACCAGATATATTCTATTTTACTTGAAAATAAGGTGATGCTGTTCGTTAAAATAGCAGCTTTATTTTTATATTCAGCAGTCCATGTCTGAAGGTTACTAAGATAATTTTTCAGTCGAAAACTCACCCGACGGCCACATTGTTGGAGCCGTGCATGGAAGATATGGTCCAGACTCTCTCGAAGCCGTAGTTTAGGGAAGACTCTAGTCTGTAGGTGCCAGCGTGCCAAATTCTGATGGTGCCATCTTCTGAACCAGTTAGCAGGATTGGAAGCTCCGGGTGAAATGATACCGCTGACACATTCTGAGTGTGACCTGCACATTATTTATATGTATTAAGAAATGTATTCACCATCATCATTCACCTGAAAGACGTCCACTGTTGCATTACGCGCACGGTGCTAGTAATATATGCATAGCTTTTGTACATAATAGTTGCAATGCATTTATCCCACACTTACGAACTTGCACACGTTATATGCACCGTTTATATTTAGACAAGTAAATGTAATGCAAAGATTGGTTTTATTATGCCAATATTATTTAAATTGAAGATTGCAGCAGCTACTTTGTATTCCAATTTGCATCTAAACCCCTGAATGCCGCAATTGAGAGCATTTGAAATGGCAAGGGTTAACAAATGCAGATTGCCGGTTGAATGATGCAAATTGTTAGTTCATTCCATCGATCACAATCACATTAAAGTTTGAAGTTTAATGTGAATTGATCTCGACTTGTTCAGCCAATTGTAGCATGGAAGTGAAGACTGGAAGGTGACCCCGACATTGTGTGGAAGAGATCTCAAGGGTACAATGAAGGGCAAAAATAATTCTACACTTAACTATGTATATTCATTAAAATTACATTTTTCCCATAAGTTTAGCAGAAAAGGGTGTCATGTGTTTCATGTTTTTCCTTTGACTGTACAATGTTATCAGAAAGTACTGGAAGGAAGCTTATATATGAATATAATTTGAGGCTTAACTCCCATGGCATTGAAAAGTAGCCTTGGCTTTATTCAACATTAATTTCTTTACATCTTCTAATAATTATAGGTGTCCACTTACTTTCTAATGTCTGAACACATGTTTTGTTTTGGTAGTCCCATATTTTAACGAGGCGGTCGTCGGCGCCACTGATGAGGTAGGGTTTGTCTCCGCCGTGGTAGTAGTCCACGCAGTTCACGCCCTTCTCGTGACCTTCTAATGTGAAGTTCGAGATTGACGATCCTAGCTGCCATACCTGCACACATTACATGGTAAGTCAGACAAAAGCTGCCATCAATTTCTTAATTCATAAGCTTTTTACTCAAGTGCCTCACCTAAATTTATGATTAAATAAAGCAACAATTTGTGTTTGGCGATAACCGCAATTATCTCCATAAAACCATGCATAAATAAAGGCAAATTGCATACTCCACGGACATACAACTGTGTTCGTTTTCAAGGAAACTAGAACAATTTCGATATAATTTATTTATAATGATGGGAAGCAACACAAGTTACAAATGCTTACTTTTACGGTGGTGTCGAGACTGGCGCTCGCGAATGTGTTGTTATCTTTGGGGTTGATAACAATCTGCATCACGTAGTGCGTGTGGCCCTCGAACACTTGCTGGCACGCCCAGTTGCGGTCCCAGTTCCATAGCTTTATCAGCAAGTCATCTGGAATAGGGGTCATTTTAAATTCCATGCTGAACTAACATGATGTCCACCCACAGTTGAGTCAACAAAAGTGTTTCATAGAGATTAAAACCTTCAAGTTGAAGAGTATGGTGCATAGAGGGTTTGTTTATAAATATTAGCACTATACTTTGAAACTTTTTTTTTTTTTAATAACTTTTCCCGCTCTGGGTGGAGCAGGAGGGCGTGTCAGACTCTTACTGACTAAAACCCACCCGTGTTCCTTCAGTTGCCATGTTTCCGGGGGCCACGATTTCCCTTTCGACCTTATTCGCAACCCCGGCAGGCATCGGCCCTAGCGGACCCCGTCAATTCTGCTGACATCTCTTTGAGGCGCGCGTGGAACACAACGCGCCGTCGACCCGGGCCTGGTCCTTATCAAACGACGAGGTACCTATTGCTCACTGTCCGCAAGCCCGAGCCCGACGCCCAGGGCGTCTCCTCCTGCGGCGGTTAGGGGCGTGAGGGCGCGAATGTTGCCTCTCTCTCATGCTCGCAAAGGAGGAGGCGTCCTCCTTCGCGAGCATTACTGCTTCCCAGAAGGAGGTGACGGCCTCCCATTTCCTCTCGCTCCGTACCATGGCCCGAATCAGGGCCGGACGCGAGAGATCACCGTCGCCGATCGCCTCCACGAGGACACGGCGATGCTCCGCCCAAGCCGGGCAGACCTCCACCGTATGCTCCACCATGTCCTCCGAGCGATCCTCACAGTGGTGACACCCGGGCGTTTCCTCCCGCCTTATCCTGAACAGGAACCTCCCGAAACAGCCGTGTCCGGTGAGGACCTGCGTTAGGCGGAAGGTGAGGACGCCATGGCGCCTCTCTAGCTACTCCTCAAAGAGGGGTCTTATCGCCGCAATTGTGGCGTGCCTAGCGCTGGGTTGCGACAATCGCACTCTCCACCATGCCGCCATGAGAACACTTTGAAACTTTACGAGAAGTTTGTTTGTTTGGTTTGGGCGACAATGGATTCAAATTCAAAAATTTTATCTAAAATTCAAGCAAGCACCAACATTATAAAAAATATCTACATACAAGATTTAAAATTTTCACTGTCAAGTGTTTATGCACAAAGTTAAACTTGAGTACCTCTTTATAGTGGCAATTAGTTACTGATATTGTAATTATTGCCTATTAATTTAAGTGCAGCCTTCCTTCATGGAATTTATGCATCACAAAGTAACCAAACCATGTTTTATTGCATTAAAGATTATTGTAATGGCGTGATCGTCTTGCGAGTACTATGGAACCATTTTACTCTATTGACTGCAGAATGCTATTTAGGAAATATGCACATAACTATTGAGTGTATTATTATGTGAGCATATTGACCTAGTTTGACCGACAGATAATGTTTCATTTTCTACTCTGAAGTACTACTATGTTATCTGTGTGGAACCATGGTGCTTGCAGAAAACCGTCAAAAGGTAAAATAGTGCAGACAATATCCGAGTTAGTCTATGCTAATATCACTGACCCGACGGCTACCTCGTTCTGGCGCTTATCGAATTTGGGATGGCCTTCATGAGAGGCGATACTGAATGCATGTCTGACACACCTAACTAATATTTTTACCAAGACATTGGCTATTTTTTATAGGTTGTGCTGGTAAGAAAGATGAAGATGATCGTGTTTGGTAGCTACAATAACCTTCTACGGGGCAATCGCGTAACACACATACAATGGCAATCGATGGCAATGCCTCTAATTTTGACAGTTCAGCCACGTTCATTGTTTATTTACATTGTTGATCAGACAAATTTTACAATAAAACAATGTATTAGGAATTTCCTCCAGAACCCTCGAAATGTGATTGAAAATGTTACGCACTTAGGGTGCCGGTCAGTAAAATATCAGTAAAGAACCTGTGAGCGCCACTTACCACTGCTGGTGAGGATGTATGGCTGTGTGGGGTGTATTGCGATGCACCTGACGTAGTCCGAGTGCGCCTCGAAGGCGTGCACTCTCTCCAGCGTGTTGTAGTTGAACACGCGGATCTGCATGTCGTCCGAGCCCGTGATGACCCAGTTCTTGCGCGGCACAAACTTGGCGGCGCGCACCGGCAGGTCGCATACCTACACAAAGACAAACACCAATCATTTATTTCCATTAGAACTGGCACTTGCAAGTTAAAAATTTACATGTTTTACAATGAGATTTTAACAAGGTGATGGTGCCCGCAAAGTTTACGGAGACATCCTTAGATGATTTCTTTGCCATCATAAGGAAAAAACAGCATCGATGATGAGCAGAGTCCGTGGTAGCACCAACACTGTCTTCATAAAGATAGCGTGCAAGATCGACAGTCCTTTTACTGTGTACTGGGCAGGTGTACACCTGCACAGAAATAGGAAATAGGATTATTATGTAACTTGTCTTGTTTACTAACAAATTACTAACACCTTTTATTTGTATTTTTTGTGTACTACTAACAACCCTTAGGCAACCCTTAGGCTAGCTTTGTAGAAAATATGGAATGTATCGTATGTCTGAAATAAAGATATTAAATTAAATAAAGCTGAAGTAACAAAATACAGGATGAAAATACAAGATGATGATTATGCCCTTTTTTTAAAAGGCATTGGTGAAGAGTGTTCGTTTGATTATTTCTTATGATTGGATTATACTATATCTTACTACCACATTACTGTTCAAATTATTTTTAAGCCATTTTATTCTCTTAAGTTACCATGTTGTAATTCTCACATCACCATTCTCATTCTCATTGTAATATCGTGAGGAAACCGGCATGCCTGAGAGATATTTCTCGACGGCATGTAAAGCCAAGTCAGAGACCCTTGGGCGGCTTTAAAAAACCCTGATACCAGGTCAGTAACCACACGAAAAGAAAGATTCTCAAAAATATGAATTCATTTCACCAATAATCTTGTAGCCAATTCAATTCCATTGAGAGCAGAAAGATAACAGTTTGTAAACATTTTCTCCATGTTATGAGACTCTCAGGACCTAGTGTTTATTTGTTGACACCAAAGTTTTTATTATAACAGATGTTCATAATGGAATGATACCTATTATGTTATTTTCTACTTAAAGGTGAGAGAAGACTTAGATATAAGACTTTTTGTCAATTTGTTAGTTAGGTAAACAAATTATGATGCTTTATTCTTACCCCTGGTTTCTGAAAGCATATTAAAGCATATTAAACTCTATACCGAAGTAGGAGTTCTTAGGGTTAGACAACTATATATACTGTTTATTACCCTACGATTTCATAAAACTGCCTTAAGCACTTATATCATTTCAAGTCGAAGGGTAAATTGGGATAAAATTCGATGCAGTAAAACAATCGGCAGAAAGTCTTATGCTTATATGGGACCACACATATACGCGAAACTCAAGTCTACACAAAATACTAAAACTAACACAAAAAAAAATGCAGAGTGACGGTAACAAACTTAAGTAAAAACTCACAGTATACACATTGACAACTCACAAATACATGTGCACTCACTAACATAGGTCCTATAACATACATACTCTTACAACGCCAACAAAACTAACACAAATCACAGCACCATTCATACACTCTTTTTTTATAACTATTTTAAGTTTTAGAAATGTTTTATTTTGTCTTTTTATTTAAAATTGTTAACGGAACGAAGGAGCCTAGATCTCACAACACAGGGAATTCTAGTGTGAGGTCTAGGAATTCAATCCACTTGAATGTAAACTTTGCTAAATAAATGAAATGAAATTGTTTATTCTGTAAATAGGATATCGAAATCACATTTACACGTCATTTAAAAAAAAATATTAAAAATAAGCTAGATGAGTTGGGCGTTTCCTATCTGACTACTCTGAGAAGAAAGGCCGAAACAAACTCAGAGGTTGCAGTCTCTTTTAAAGTCCAGACATAATCTTGGTCAGGCCATATGATGACCATGTAGATTAGTGTCTGAAAAGTTCTTTTAAGGAAAGAACCACACAGATTTGAGTGGAACAATACCAAAGAAAGGACATTTGGGTAGGCCGCATAAACTACTGAAAAACTGCCAGACCATCACTAAAACTAGCAGAAAAATAATATCCACATAGTCCTCACATTCACAATAATTAAAATAATATAATACTTTACAAAGGAATCATGTCCTTTTGAATATAATTGTCAACAATGTCAATGTGTATTTAAAACTGGTATATGTTTATTTTACATAATTTGATTAAAATATCTAGTTTTATGGTTTTATCACAAGGCTTAGCAGAGCAAGCAGTTGAATCCCAAGCTTTTTTATCTTCTAAATAATCTGAAATTGTATAGTACCCTTTTTTACAAAGTTTGGTTTTGATAGAGATTTTAAATCGTTTAATGGGTAAGTTTCGAATGTCAATGGGAAGTTTGTTTGTACGTGTGCGATGTACAGCAAGGTTGTGTTTATTCCTGGTTATGAACCTTGGACATTTTCTTAAAATTTGATCTATTTTTGTGTACATACAATAAGTTTTCCAAAATATATTATGAGGCTACAGTCAGAATAGATATTTCTTTGAATTTTTCTCTAAGGGAATCACTTGGACCTAGGTTGTAAATGGCTCAAACAGCCCTTTTTTGTAGAACAAAGATAGTATTAATGTCCGCACAGGTTCCCCAGAGAAGAATCCCATATGACATAAGACTATGAAAATAACTAAAATAAACAATTATTCTAACTACGAGTATTAAATTTATTCTTATTCTTACATTGAATGTTAACTGGGTGGACTATGTGAGAGATGATATGGCTTGAAAAAGGGTGACTACCGAGATGAAGACTGATAGAGAAAAAGACCCAAATAAATTGGGATAGGGGCACGAGAATGATGATGAATGATGATTCAATTTCAACTAGTGTAAATATCATGACAACATACATTTGGTTGTTATTATTTTTGTCAACTTACCACAACACTAACAAGATTCTTGATCTTGAGGAGAGGATGAGCAATGAAAGAGACTTGCAGGACTAGAGACTTAAAATCATATTATATTATGACCAGTGCTCTCTTAGGTAGGTCAGAATAATGATATTTGATTGTTAAAATGTTTAAGACATACACCTATCTATCTATGCCTTTTTGTCAGATTTTCTGATAATTCTAAGCATTGAAATTGAATTTTCGTGATCAAACAACTCCCCTCTCAAACTCTAAAGAGTATAAAACCACAAAGCCTTATTTTAAAGTATAGAGTTACCATTAAAATCAAATCAAATCATTTATTTGCTAGAATGCAGGTATACAAATAAGGTTGTGAAGGATTTAATGTTGAGTCATACAATCTGCCCAAGATTCGACAAGCAAAATTTAAATGAATTTAATTGCAATAAAAAAAAATTGAGTGAAATTGACTTCTGCTTATTTATAGGATGGGCTGGAATGTTCACATTAATGGGTTTTTGATACCTATATTATTACAGCACATTGTAAGTACCCAAATATAGATTTTAGATTATAAATTAACAAGAAAAATAATATCTTGCCACAAATCTCATTTGTATTGTAATTAAATATAAAAGTAGGTACTTTAACTAATCTAATTATATCAGATAAGTATCTGTATGAAACACAAATATCAATTTATTTACATCATGTTTTGTTAGCAGTGAAGTTAGACATTTCAGGATTGTTAGATGTTAGTAATGGCTTAGAAGTCATACAAAAATTATGAATGGAAAAGTAAATACAAACCCTGCACAGTTAAAGCTCATTAAAAACTGATAGAGTAAGAAAAAGTGTATTAGTTTCATTCAACTGAAAATATTTTCCAGCATAGCTATGCTATGTTTAATGGCTTCAAATCTGAAGTTTTTAACCTAGAATGATTATGAAATTAATTAATTTGCTTAGATGTGGTACCATCAAGGACTAAATTCCTACTGGAAAAGAAAAAGAAAATACAGCATAGTACTCCCTTGAAAATCATTAAAAGGTGCCAAGAACGGCAATTATGTTAGGAACCAGAAATTGTGAGTTCTTAGATTATAAAGATGTCTAATTGAATCTGGGTAGAATTCTGTTTGCCGAAAGAAATTGTTTGTTACCTCGAATCGTTTGATCTGTGAGTGTGTCTCATAGTTCCATATGTTCACGTCACCGTTGTACAGGGAGCATAGCAGCCAGGGCTCTGTCGGGTGCTGGTCCACGCACTTGACGCGGTCCGACCTCGCTGTCAACTTCCTCTTGATATCCAGGCGCAACGGCTTTAGGAACATAGCAACAATACACGTTAGCGATCCCGTATAAAACACAACAAACACCTAATACACGCGAATTACATCAACTGGAAGCCGACATTATACGAATGATGACACACTGCCTTCTAATATACAACTACGTGGCGAAATTATGTCGGCACTGAGAAATATGCGCTAACACTCTGTTATATTAATTATTGTGAATTTAAAGTAGTTCTTACCATTTTTAATAGTTAAAACATGAAAATTTATCATACAGGAACAGAGGAACTGTAGAAGTTTGACAGGGTGGGTGGACGTGTCACTATTTTTTTTTTCATATGCCAACACGCTTTTGGATACGCGTCTAACTAAACTTTTATCGGTAAGTACCGGTTTTTGCTAAGTAACTAGAGAACTCTAGATAAAGAATGATTATCATGCTGTCCATGCATGCTGCGGGTCAACGGAGTAACCATCTTGACATATTACTGTTTGTATGTATGTCGCAGTAAGATGGTTGAAGCCGTGATATAGTTATATCCCTAGGGATATAGCTATATAGCGTAAGTAATATAGTTATGTGCAAGCGGTTCATAACTGTCTTACTAGGAATATAACAGACTATGATACGAACACGATCTAGGAATATAACTATTAGGGCACACCGACCAAATAGGTTAAATTAGGTTAGAACTGTGACCAACTACGTCCGAGCCGAGCGAGGCGAAGCGAGTGGAGCCGCAGCAGTCACCGGCGAGCGCTATGTTGAAATTGGTCGCAGTAACAAAATTAGAGCACTCCGACAGCTTCATAACCGCTTTGATATAACTATATTACGATACGATATATAGCTATACTATGTCCCTAGGGATATAACTACATCACGGCTTCTTCAACCACCTTACTGCATGTACACAAGGATTTCAGCTGTGTAAATATGATAAAATAATTGTTTGTCTATGTATGACTGGCGTGACTGGTCGCCTAGCCTGAGTTCAAAGTTCTACTTCAATCCCTATTCACAGATCGAAGGTTCGCTATGATGCGCGTGTGCGTTCCCACGTCCATTGTCCATATCAAGGTTTGTCTGATCAAAGGTCAGTTTTGATCATGTCAACTCTCAGCTTCAGCTAAATCCGAAACCAAGAGAGACGAAGATGTAATCATAACAAAAAAGCAGTCTAGCGGTTTTTTATATAAAAAAACCAAAACCAATAAAAATACCGGTCGCTTCACAGAGGCTTCATGTTAGACGATCAACAACATGAAAACAACGCAATATTGGCGCACCCCTGTCACTACACTGCACCCCCGTCACTCCAGCGATGCTCCGTTGTCACTATATAGTACTTACTAATTCCATGGTTGCTCCATAGAACTACCCTGCCACTACAGGCAGGGTCGACAGGGAATATTGGCTTATTCTTTGTTATCGGCTAGAGGATCCAGTAATAGTGGTATCGGTAGTCGGTCGGTATCAGTATTGGTATCAGTTGGTCGAGATCGACGATCGGCCGAATGGCATCATAGAAAGTGGTAGTATTCTATGTAGGTATGGCGATAAATTTGTGGTACGGTTTTCGGGTGGTCCACGCCACAGAGTACATTGAATATATTGAGGTCCACGCCTCGCGATCCAAATCGGGCTAACAAATTGCACGATGCAGAATGTCCGTGTCACAGACACAGCCTAAGGGGGTGTTTTAATGGTTCCATTGAATAATAAAAAAATTTGTGTATGAGGATTATTTGTACCTACCTATATGAGATTATTGATGTGTGTCGGGGAAAATTGGTATGAAAGTAGGGGTATATAATTGGTATGCCCACAGAGTACTTTTACTTTAAGGGTATGTCCGTATGCATAAGCATAATCAGCCTTTACTGTTCCCACTGCTGGGAAACAGGCCTCCTCTCTATGAGAGAGTGGGCCGTAATCTACCATGCAGGCCCATGCCCATGTTGTAAACCACAACGCGGGCCCATCATCTGTGGGGCCCATGTCGTAATTTACCACGCGGCATGTCTATAAATACCATCGTAGTGTCAATGAGACAACTTGTGCTAAATAAATATATTTTCTTTTTCGATTTTAATTTCATAAATCGGATTAAAAATGTGGTAACGGCCGCGACTTACGAGTTGTACGTCGTAGGTTCGAACCCAGACAGGCGCTTTACTTTGCGTAAATTATTTCATCACCACTGCTCTCAAACCGGTGAAAGAAAACATCGTGAGGAAACCGGCATGTCCTAGAACCGAAAATTCGAAGACGTGACATCTACCAACCTGCACTGGGCCCGCGTGGTGGATTACGGCCCGGCCTGTGTCCCAGCAGTGGGAACATTATAGGCTGATGATGATGATGACGATGGATTAAAAAAGAGTACATTTAAAGTCTATGAAATGTAAATTCTAAAATACAATAAATATGACCATATTATTTTACCAAGTGACAGTAGCGCCTGTGACGCCTACACAAGTGAATTTATAATTACATTTTAAATAAAACATATTACATTTGTCCTTCTAAACTTTTATTGATAAATGACTGCTCTTATTTTTCTTCCATCTTTATCTGGTTTATTCGCAACTTTATTTCGTTGTCACAAATCCACAACAGTAATAATAACAAGTTAAAGTTTTATTTTGTCGATACGTAACAGAATCGGGGCAATCTTCAAATACTGACATCATTATTTGTTACATTATAAAACGGTGTGAGCTTTAATCGTGCACGACAATTAACTATTTTAATAAATAAGTCTTTAGTTTAATCTAGGATAACATAATTTTTTTTTCAAATACAGTCAGTCTTAAACCAATTAATACACGCATTGTTGTTATAATGACAATCACAGAAGTCTGTCATTTCCGTAATAAATAGTTAACTTTAGTATACTCTTGAAATTGCAATTAAACTATTATTATACTCTTGAAATTGCAAACCAATTTGAGTGTTCAACTCTTATTATCAACTCACTGGAGAAAACTGGCAGAATTGGGACTCAGTGACATTGTAAATGAATGTGGACATAATATTGTAATAGTGATTGTTTAGTTAGCATAATTTGTGGCAATAGGGATCATGTGGAGCAGTGGCGTAAACTATGTACCACCTCCTATCCTGCCCTCTGTGCCCCAAATAGTGCAGCCATAGCGACCTCTGCGCTGCTAATCTACGATGCTGTGGAACTGGCGAAGTTTTGGCCAACAACATTTAATACACTATCGTGCCATCAACACGAAGAAGAGTACAGTGCAATAACTCTACAATACGAGCATATTATTTTACAAAAAAAAACTTTTTTTTCGGTCGGTGTCTTTGGATCAGTATTTTAGTTTTATGACACCGACTACCGAAATTAAAGTTATTTTTCCCTTTGTAATTTGGAAGTCGGTTGTATTTTTAGGAAATTTTTTTTTTTTTTTTTTTCTCTTTTTAGTGGGTTTGTTTGTAATTTATCTAAGTTACAATATATAAACTTATGTATTATGTAAACTGCCTTATGTAAACTGCTCATCAAAAATACCCAAATTGCTATAGATGTGCCTTTAATATTTGAAGAGTTCCCTCGATTTCTCTAAGATCCCATCATCAGATCGTGACCAAATGACAATGGGACCAACTTGAAAGTATACCCTTTCAAACAAAAAAAGATTTTTTCAAATCGGTCCAGCCCTCTTCGAGTAATTGGAGAACATACATACAAAAAAAAACATATCCCGACGAATTGAGAACCTACTTTTTTTTAAGTCGGTTAATAACAGTTTCCACCAGTGAATTACTAATACAACTATAGTAATCATATATTTATAAGGCTGACTGTACCTTTATTCAATAGAACTTGAATAAGACGGGTATTCCGTATTCCTTTATTAAAATACAGGGTCAAATTAGAGAGCAGGCGAAACTTCGCGGACTTGAAGGATATCGGTAGCTAAACATGACAAAAACAAGGGTTTGATGATTTTTTTAACCGATTTAAAAAAAAAGGAGGCGGTTCCCAGTTCGTTGGTTTTTTTTTATGTTTGTTCCCCGATTACTCGAAGACGGCTGGACCCATTTGAAAAATTAAAGTTGGTGTCAAAAAACTAAAATACTGATCCAAAGACACCGACTTCCGAAATTAAAGTTATATTTCACTTTGTAGTTTGGAAGTTGGTTGTATTTTTTTGTAAAAAAGTTTTTTTGGGGTTAACGATCGCTGGCAGTATACGTAACAAGAAGTTTAAGTTGAGAAAATCAGTTTTTGGTTTTATCATGTTTAGATAATTATGGATATCCATCACGTCTGCACAGTTTTGCTAGCAAATTTATTTTGACCCTGTATATTAGCTAGTGATTAAATATATTCTTATTCCTAATAAACATTTAAATATGTGCCAAATATTTCAACTCTGTAATAAAATACATATAGGTAATTATAATGTAAAATAACATAATTTTCAATCTACAGGAATGTGTTAACTTATAAACTAAGGCCCGTTTGTATCACAAATCACTAAATGAGTTTAACGCTGAGCGTATTTAAAACATCGTTCTGTTTCTGTTAATATTTATAGCATCATTCTGTGTCTGTACACAGAAACATGCTATAAGTATCTGTAGTGCTAAAAGCATTTAGTGATTTGTGGTGCAAGTGGGCCTAAACTTTAATGTCCGTGACTACCGCAGGACCACCAACGCCAATCACTTCCATATTTAGTAAATAATTAGTACCCAATTGGTACTAATTAGTGCTCGAACGACAAAATTGGTACCTTAGTAGTTTTCGAGAAACTCGACTTTGAAGGTGGTCCGGCGGTAGTCACGCTCCCTTCAGCAGGACCATCATGAGCGCCGAAAAAGGGGGCATGCTGCAGCTATTCTAAGTATGCAAATAATTAGTACCCTTAAAATGATTCATTGCGTAAAAAAAAAACAGAACTGAAACATTTATATTTCGTATAACATTTATATTTTTTTTTTTCTCGTTCAGCAGGACCACGATTTTAAATGTTGATTCCAAGTTTGAGGAGCTTGTCGCTTTCTTCAAACCTACATAGAAAATTAGTACCCTGCAAGATAAAATTAGTGCCCAAAATTCAAAATTAGTTCTTCAGCAGTTTACGAGATATACCATGCCATTGGGTGGGGTGGCGATAGTCACGGTGTTAAATTTTAATTTCAAGATTTCCCTATTAAAAACTCTGTGATTTCATCCCAAATTTATGCAAAATTAGTGCTCCGAAAGAAGTTATTAGCGACCAAAAATTCAGATTCCTAAGTGTTGTATTTAAAGAGAAATTAACTTTCATTACTTTTCCATACTAAATCTCCGCGTATAACCCGACCAAATTGTGTTGTCAATGGTATTAAGCTGTCTATCTATTCTGTAAAAATCTCACCGTGAAAACTTAGGTGAAGTGAGCTCGAAGTGAGGTGACAATAGTGCCAATCCCTAGCATCAAATGGAATGACAGCTCACTTCACCTAAGTTTTCACGGTAACATTTTTATTATCTATGTAGGTTTGAGGAAAGCGACAACCTCCTCAAACTTGGAATCAACATTCAAAGTCGTGGTCCTGCTGAACGAGCGCATGAAAGTTATCATCGTTGATTTCTTGGTAAATATAAATGTTTCAGTTGTTTTTTTTACGCAATGAATCACATTTAAGGGTACTAATTATTTGTATACTTAGAATAGGTGCAGCATGCCCCCTTTTTCGGCGCTCATGATGGTCCTGCTGAAGGGAGCGTGACTACCGCCGGACCACCTTCAAAGTAGAGTTTCTCGAAAACTACTAAGGTACTAATTTTGTCGTTCGAGCACTAATTAATACCGATTGGGTACTATTTATTTACTACATATGGAAGCGATTGGCGTTGGTGGTCCTGCGGTAGTCACGGACATTAAACTTTAAACTATTAAGGTGGTCTTCCTAAGGCGACCGCAGCCGCAAACGCCAAGCGGCAACGTCACCCAATCGCAATGACAGACCGCAGCGACTCGATCTGCCGCTGCGGTTTTAATTCCGAACGCGGCGTCGCAACATTGACGGCAACGAAATTTCTCTTCTTCAGTTTCGATTATGACTGCTCTGTTAGTGACGGTATTACTGGTTTGCGGTCTGCGGTCGACACTCGACCGCAGCGTCAGGCGCCAACGTCACCATCTACGGAAGCGTTTCTTTAGAGTTACATAGAAACCAGTCGTGTCGCTGTAGTCTGTCATTGCGATTGGGCCGCGTTGCCGCTTACGGTTGCGGTCGTCTTTAGAAGCGCACCTTAAAGCATGTTTTTCAACAAGTGTGCAATAGCATCGATTGGTAACACAAGTCGCGCACAAAGTGCAAGCATTGCGAGCCAGTCTCAGGTTCAAATCTGCTTATATATATTTATATTTGGCTTACCAGCTGGCGTCAGTTTTTCAGATAGAAGTAACCTATTCGGTCGCGAGTTGAAGATTCCTTGGTTATAGTTATACAGACACGTACAAATCTTGCTATAATTGTTGTTGATGTCCGATGTTAAAATGGCATTGTAACCTAATACTACCCTTATATAAACTGGTAAATAGATAAGTATTACAGACAATCTATTAACATTAATAATATGTATGTACGGCCTGACTGGTTAAAAAAGGATCATACTGAATGACACGTAACGAATGACAATACCCGAATTTAAAACCTATTAAGTGGCTAATTTTTCTAGCTGGCCTACAAATTTTTACTCATTATTTTTCTGGTTTTTAAATTCGAGCGTTATCTTGTTTTTTCTATAGAAAAAAAGTAACTCAGTCACCCCACCCCATCGTCAGTGACGCGAGCATCTAGGAAGAGGATCTCTGGACTGTACCCCGAATAGACTCATTTCGATTTGAATTCGATTTTTTTGGTTTTGTTCCCTACTAGCATAAATTCTCACAATTTCTTAATATGTTCTACCCTAAAGTGCTTAGCGTACCGTAGTAGACTGTAGCGTTAGCTTACCAGATAAAATAGGTTCATTCGCGTTAAGAAAATAGTGAGTCATCGTTGTGCGCCGGGCGCCCATCGACCAATCGGGTCGCAACAAATTAGAAAGCCAAGTTCACCATTGACAGCAGATCCTCGTACGATACGCTTGTCTTTTGCGATCTGATTGATCCGAGGGGCGGGGCTAGGCCGATGACTCACTATTTTCTTAACGCGAATGGGATATAGTTTGACCGAGGAGAGTCGAGTCTAGGTTTACAAGCTGATTACGTTGTTTACGTTATTAGCGGTCGCGAAGCGTAGTATATTGTGCAATCAAGTCCAGGTTTCGTAACCCAAATACGCGATTAATTATTCCTTATATAATAACCCTGAAGTTGACCTCGTCATCTCGTTACCACCGCCCTCAACTCAATAACTCGGCGACTCTTACCATTTTTTTAACTATTTCTACCTGCACCTGGGTTATTTTTTGTACCGTGAACTTTATACTTTTTTTTACCATTTCTGTGATTTTTTATTTTGATTGCAATCAATATACGTGTGATATCAGCGACGATCGACTTTTATTTGGCTATACTATGTGTACGAGCAAACCCGTACAAAATCAATTAATTATATCAATTTTATGCTGACATCGACGCGCAGCGAATGAATAAAATATACACGTTTGCGTTAGCAATTAGTAATCGCATAGCATCGGTTGGGCACTGAAGGACTCATTCGCCGCGGGTCGATCATTTTATCAGTTTTGGGCGTTTGTGCTTAATTTATAACTATCAATACACAAGTAGAACTCAAATCAGTTTATTATTTAAATGTACCTTACCGTACATTTTTGGTCCTTCAAGCCGGATGTATAAATAGTAATGAAATTATCGAAACAAGCTTCGTAAAGTGTAGGCACACTTGCACTAGCGACTGCATCGGGCTACTGAGGTAAGGCGGGTAACATCAGTTTTCCCGAGATCAAGTCAGGCTCAAATGCAAACGCTAACAATTTTGTTTTTATTAGAATCAAATATTGATTCTCTGAACCCTATCTAATATGTCCCTGGAGTAACCAGTCCGTCTATCTTCATATAGTAAAAATATAATTAACTAGTTTAACAAGTAACTGTGCCAATTCTGTTGCTCACTAACTGAACTTAAAATGTTTTCCACACAGATAACACTTTAGAAAGAAATTGTCTAGTTGATAAATAATTGTTTTAATAGATACTAGCACCCTGCTAGCGACTTCATCAGCTCGGGTATCGTATTTTCCTTTACAAAGTTGAACTCCCCATCACCATTCATCACATACCTCTTTATAGTATTAGTAAGTATTCAGTCTACTTGTTAGTATTAATTTTTATAGTAAGAAAAATAATGTCATAAAACTTATTTTGTCGGTTTGCAAAGAAATATGGTAAGTTTATTAAAAAAAAGAAGTTCAAAGAGTCCTTCTGCACTTCTTTTCCCGCGCTGTCTTTGAGTAAACTACACTAAAGTTCAGTTGACGAACAAGAAAATGGACAATCTTTTAATTAAGCTATTAACAAATAAACTTAAATTATATTACCATGCTAATAATTCCGCGAACATAATAATAAGGCAACCTATTATGTTCAGTTTCGAACTCCAAATAAACAATCGGGTTTCAATCATGTTTGACTGTTATTTGGTATACATTGTATCTAGGTATATACTGCCATAGCGCGTAGTTATGTATGTCAACATGATGATTCAGTCAGAGGAGTTTGCCCCAAGGGCGAGGCCGGCCGTTACTTGAGATACAATTTGTAGAGCATGTGAGACCGGCAAGTGTCGCGTTCTTGTTCCATCAGGAAGATCATGTCCCGCAAGTTGATACGCTTCAGCCGCGTGCGCAGCGCCATTTGGCTGCGCCCAGTCTGTAACAATCACACGAACATTATGATACATTCTACAACGCTACAAGGCTCTACTGGCGCGCGGCTAAAATCGTAACTTACGCCGCCATCTTGTTTTGTCAATACTGTGACAATTTCACAAATCGTCATTCAGGCGCCAAAAGATCATTGTAGGACTCTAGTTATACAGAGTATCTGCTACAGGTCTTCATGCGAATGTGCTGAAGGCGCGGCGTCCAAAGAGCACCGCATTAACGACGAGGGAGAATGTTTTTGGTAACATCAACATCACAGAAAGACTATTTTATCAGCGGTGTTACGTAAAAAGTTAATTTGTAGTTACAATAATACTGTAAAGTACACAGTTTAGTATGTCAGGCCAACTGTTTCAACAAGACTTGTTCAATAAAACTACTAGCTTGCATACATGAAAAAAAAATACGTACAGATCCTGACGGAGCGGTGTGTCCAGAGCTAGTTGATATCGAGTCTCCAGAGCCACCGGGCATGTCGAGCCGGGCCTTCTTCCGAGGCCCTATGGCCTGCAGCGCCGTCAAGTTGGCCTCGCGCTGCCTCAGCTCCTCCAGCTCGGCTCGCTGCATCTCTTTGGCCTTGGCCTTCAGTTTGGCCTGCTCCGGATCCTCGTTCTTGGACCTGGACTTGGCAGCTCGCAGTAGCATCTCCCTCTCGGAATCCTCGCGCCGCTTCTTGTCTACGCGGTCGAGTTCCTCCAAGAACTTGAGCTGACCTTTCACGTCTTGTGTTACTTCATAGCGGTTGTCAGACTGTGGGAAGTGAAAGAATTTGAGTATTGCGGTAAAGAAAACCAACGCAGCAGCAGGAAATAACTGTTTTAACAAAGGATCATGTTCATTTGGGTACTATTAATAGTTTTTATCTACTCTCATAGCGTTCTAATTATGAAATTTAAATACATAATATGTAACAGGAGACATTATCCACGTGCAACTCTAATAAAATTAAAAAGTTATTTTATGACACTCTTTCCATAACAAAATAATGCTTGATAATAACTTTTTAAAGTTCAGCTCGATCAATGAGTTCTCAATTCATTCGTTTTGGTTGCCGACCACGAACAAAATTATTTTATAAAGGTATAATTCCGTAGCCGACCCCGCAGGCGGCAGCAGCAGCAGGCGACGTGATTGGTTTCTATGAAACCGATGTGTCGCTTGCTACGGTAGGTATTTCATAGAAATACAAAGAAACCAGTCGTGTCGCAGCGACACGTCGCCTGCGGTCGGCTTCGGAATGGTACTTTTAGGCAACTTAATAGTGATAATATATTGGAATAATAGGTAACAATGTAAATGAATTAAATAGATTACGGCGACGTTTATAAGCTCACTAACTACTATTTTACTATAAACTCGCTTAAAAGATGCGTGGCACAAATTATAGGCATTATTAGAATGAACCGTAATGGTTCAATAGTTATAGGAGGAAAATATTATTGTTAGTATGTTCAAATAAATGCCAAGGCCACGTAGAGTTAATGTTGGCTTAGATAAGAGCTAAAACCTAATTTCGGGTGTTCAATTTTGACTCTTATACTAAACATATTTTGTTTTCCAAATTCTGAATTTAAGTGTCAAAGTAATAAAAAATATCAAAGATACAGAAATCGCAAAAAAACAACGCAAGCATCGGCCCGAACCCTGCTCGTTAACCTTATCCCTAAATAATCACGATCCGATCCAGCTTGTCCCTTGCTACGCCCCCAGCGACGCCCTAAGCCGAGATCCGTAACCCACAGCTCTTAGCGTGAAGTCGTTTAGTTTTTAAGTTATATGCCCTGGTTGGAGGCCATCATTTATTAAGGCAACCATAGGATAGCTTGGTTAAGCAGCTGACAACCTCCTAGGTTAACCTGCGAGACGAGAAAAAAAAACAAACAACGCAAACATTTGCAAGGCTACAGTGCACACAGCAAGTCAAGTGTCAAGTCGCAGGGCCGCACAGCATACGAGCCGCGCTCTCATGGTAACTATTATGAGTAAATATTCATTAATATTTCAGCACATGTTGTCACACTGCTGGGAAGGCCTCCATTCTTTACGGGTGTTTGCTGTTATGGTGGCCCAGTCCATCATCATCAGCCTATAGATGTTCCCACTGCTGGGACACAGGCCTCCTCTCTGTGAGAGGGAGGCCCAGTCCACAAAGTGGTCTAATCCATCTCGCCATCTTCTTGTGGACCTTCTTACACCATACACAAATGAGTAAGTATACTTTACGTAGGATGTATTTACCTTTATGATCATATCAATTCTGTGCTGCGCGATGGTAGCCAGTTTCTCCACAAGGGTCTTGAGTCGTTCTTGCACAGCGTGGCTGATGAGGTTAGCCACTTCAGGTGGGGATTCCTCCATGTTGTGCTTGGATGTTATCACTTTGAGGCGCGCTTGCATCAAGCTCGTCGGTACCAGGAATTCCTCCTTACATGACCTGCAAACAGACTAGTATTAGAAGGAATGCGGCAAGAACTAAGAATACATGAGTCAGCTCAAATCACAAACCGACACAAACAACGACTGTAAGAGTCTTACCTGATCTGCGTCCCAATCATTTCCGTGGACCCAAGGATCCTCTGCGATTCTTCGGCCAAGTTGACGCCACCCATAGCAGCCACATCGTTAATGTCGTCATCGCCCGCCATCTTGTCATCAACGAACGGTTGGGAGAACTGTCCCGAAGACTTCTTCTCCTTGTCCTTGAGCAGGGACTTGCCGGGGGTGAGCACGGTGGAGAGCGCGGCGGAGGTGACGGATGAACGCGGGAAGTTGGCCTTGCTGTTCACCGTCATGGCCTTGCCCACCTTGTTCACGTTGATCTTCGTGTGCAGCGGGATGTTCTGCAGCACGGCTATCGTGCCGCCACTCTTCTGAGCCGGCTTCTAGTACAAGCACATGTGATTACACAAACAGTCAAGTTTCAAACAAACTGTTTAGATACGCACACCTCACTCTTCTAATAAACACACCATTTTAAATCGAATAAGTTTACTATTGTGGTATAGATAAGTTGAGCGTGTTCATATCCAAACAGGTGTATACAACGAGAACTGCCTCCGAACTGGCAAGACACATAAAATAAAAGTAGAACAGTGCTTGGGAAGGATTAATATTGAACACAAATATATTTACATAAATCAAGGAACAAGTCGACACGAGAGAACTATCACATGGAGGAGACAGTCTTCACTAGATGTAGCTCGTGAGCTCATGCGGTACAGGCGAAGACCTCATGACTGGCAGCGTTGTCTAGTTCAGACAGAGGTGACGTTCCACGTAGCCAAGCCTTCAATTAGGCAGTTTTATTGCAGGCTTCGCCCGTTTTATGAAAGAGAACTGTACTGAACTGTTCAATTATTTAAAAAGCGCCCAATTTGAGTGCGGTTGGACGTTGCAAAGCTCATGTATCATAGCGGAGACTTCAATTTCTTACATTATTTGCTTGTCACTAAGTTATAAATTAAGGTAATATTCAACGACGTTATTATTATCTCGTGTCATAGTTTCTTGAAACTGTCATGCAAATAGGAATAGTTTAGAATCATGCATTGATTAGTACACAGAAATACACAAAATATTATATTTGATGGCAGTAACTTACTTCGATAGGGTTTATTGCAAGTGCAAAGCGATAAAGAAATGCTAGAGGGCCGTCTACTTAATATTAGTATCTTAATCTCATGTTCGAGAGACATCCGGATCACTAATTTTATTCGTCATAATTTTGAAAATAATACAAACTGGGGTGTCCTTTTAAAACGGAAAACGTGTATAAATAACAAGCTTCAACATTTTTCCATTTCCATACGTAATTAAGGTGGCAGTAGAACCTTGTTGTGGCAGCCTCATTTGGTTCCAATAAACCAATAAACTTTCTTGAAACGTTGCTTACTAGTCCTACAATATTTGTTCGTAGAACAGTTGCTATTGCTTCAGCGAAGTGTCATGAGTTGATTCACTGAACAGAGTCCTGTGTTTGATGCTCTATCATTGTGGTGATGGTATTTCTACCACAAAATCCATATCCAAGAGTTGAAAAGCCACAAAGAACAACAAACCAATGTGATGATAGAAACTCACATTGTCTTTTCAAAAGGGGACGAAGAAGAGGCATATTTTCACCATTATAATAAAATAGTAATTTATGCACTAGGTAGTGATGTTAAAAGGATGTCCTTTCTGTTATTTTTAAGTATTTTCTCAATTGGTGTCTCCTGAATATACTTAATAAATGAATACACATATAATTTAACTAGAAAAATATTCCATCAAGGATTAAGCTGGGAACGACGGATGAAACGGAATGGATCTAGCGCACTATCGGTACGAAGACACGAAGCATGGGACACATACTACTGAGGGCTGCCATCTTACTGGCTACACAAGTCTTATCGTCGGTTACGACGGGAATAGACTTACAAAAGCATCTAAATCATGCTGCACTTGTGGACTGTACTGTTGCTGATTACTCAAAACACCTATGGAATGAATAAGAAATAATTTTGTGACACGTAGAGACGTAGTCGTTGCCAATTAAGAAGCCAAATGTATGAGTCGGTGGGAGATGGCAGCCCTTGTGTTGAGACGAACAAACCTGCGCAGACGTGGAGGTAGACGGCGCAGGTACAACGGTAAGCGACTTAGTGCTGGAGCTGACGAGGGGGCTCGACAGTGCTAGAGGTAACACCGGCGGCAGGAGAGGCGTCAGAGTGGGGCTCGAGCTATCCTCGTCGCGCTGACCCAACACCACCCAAATAACCCATTAGTTACACACAACACGATACATCAACAACTAACCACCGTTGCATCTCTATATCTATTTGATCTGGTGCAGTTGCCAATTATCTGTGCGTCTCCGCTACCTGTCGTCTGAGAAAGACTCAAAGCGTTAAGGTTCCAACACCAATGAGACTTTTATCTCGAGTCGAGCTGCACTAATCACAAGTGCGAGTCTTGTTTCTCTTGCATATTACATAAGAGACTGTCGTGGCAAGTAACGGCCAAATACGTAGTATTTCAAATAAACGAAAAAATCAAATAAAACAAAGTATGAAAACGAACGAAAAATAAAGAAGACTGGACAGAGTCGGCCCAGAAGTGTACCTATAACGTAAGTGTAATATTATGAATTTTAATAACTTTTCATTAATTTTATTAGCGGATGTGTTTGTGATTTTTGTATTGAGACTTGGAGCCCTAATCAATACATTTTATTATTAAAATTAAATTTAAAACACATCATAACTTGTAGATAGTGATGAAAACACAGTTATTTATTATTTGGCTCTTCCGCGCCATTAGAATGGAGTTATGTTGATGTAGTATGTACCATCGGATGAAAAACAAGCATTACAAGGTTTCGATTAGAACCTAATAAATAGTGGATGTGCGCATAATATCATTGTCATCATTCTCAAGCTGTTCTCAGCCAAAGGTAAATATTTCTGAAAGTTATATTGAAGTGCAGAAAATGCTAGATTCTAATAAAAATAAATGTATTTGCAGCAGACTGGAGTGCAGATTTGTGTCCGGTCTACGGCAATAGTGGCAACGGGACTTTAACATAACTGGCGAAATGTGGGTCTACTGATCACCTCAGCCTACTCCCTTTGGGAATATAGGCGTGATGTTACGTTGATGTACCTATATTCACTTATAATTAAATGTATTGACTTTGAACCCATATAACTATTAAGGAGAAAGAAATACAGTGTATTACAATTACGTCGCGCCATCGCAGAATGATTAATTAGTCCTCCAAAGTAATCAAGTAAAAAGAAAAAAAACTTCATCTGATTGTGACTAAACAAAACGAAAAAAATCTATATTCAAAGTTGGTTAAAAGGAAACTGAAAAAAAGTGTTAGTCAACATGAAATTCAGATATAAAAGTAATCTTGAACATAATACGTGAACTGAAACAAGTCTACGTTATAAAATTGTAAAACTAATATAAACAAGTTATACCTTTTCATATGACTTCAACAGGATTGCTTTTAATCTGACCATCACCCTCAAATCACATCACAAGTCACACAACAGCTTCTTCACACATAAGTGCAGCGACACACCTGCCGAAATTACGTCGCCGAAACTCGGTCGCTAAATGTCGGTACTGTTAGGTTCGGGTCCCGGTCAAAAGCTCTACAGTATACTTCGACGTTTTTTGGTTGCTATGACACACCATGTCGAAATTCCTATATAAAATGCAAGTAAGGCGGTTGTAGTCTAACATTCGCCAGACCAATTTTCCGCTTACGCTAAAATGCGACGAAATTTTCCTGTTTTGTTTCTGTTAAAGAGCTGTGTAGGCGTAAGCCGGCCGAACTTCCGTCGCGTATTTTCCGTAAATGAGTCGCTACACTTCAACCCGAAAGCATTAATTTATTTACATTTCTGTTTTAGAAGCTGATTATATATTCCTGAAGACAAGCAAGACGGACTCATATTAAAAATTCCATCTTATCTGTATACCTACATAATAAGCAAATAAATGATTTCTATTGTTTGTTAAACTTTCAAACCAAGTCTCAGTTAAATTATCAATAACTGCGTGTGAAAGCTAACAAAGTATCTAATAAAATAATGTTGGCTTTTCTTGGGAAAAAAGATATTATGTTCCCGAATTAATACAAAATCTCAAACGAAATTGTTAGTGTCAAAATACAATAAAATGATGGTGTGTAACTTACCATTTGGATGTTGGAACTGGTGGCCATGACAGGCTGGACTGGCGCCGGGATGGTGGAGAAAGCGATGTGCGGCGCAGGAGGGTTGATACCTTCGATCACCAGCTCCTTCGTCACGAGCGACTGTCGCAGCAGCGGCAGACTTTTCTATTTCAGAAAAACAAAAACATTACATTCTTTATAAATAGCAGCAGCAGACCCGAGTCTAAATATCCTCCTGGTTGCGGGCAGCATTAGGTCTACCCGCTATTACACATGGGACTTAAACATTAACAATAATTTATATCTGATAAATTAAAAAAAATACATAACACACAAAACAAACACAAATGTGGATGGTCTACACACCTCTGCCTATCCATTCAAGTAATTCATGCCTGATTTTATGTTAATAACTAAAAACGTTTTGATTTGTAATGTTATGTAATAATTTTATTTAATGAGAATGACATAACTAATTTAATGTTCCAACAAGAGTTTAAATTTTAACAATTTTATATAGGTAATGAAAATGTTTGCATGCCGAATGGTGAAATATGGCAGAACTCTGATGAAAACCTAATACTACCTACTTATGTATAACCCATATTTGCAAATAAATGCTATTCTATTCTATTCTATTCTATTCTAAAGAGTATGTAAGGTGAAGGCAGCAGGAATCTGCTGGATGCGAAAAGCACAGAGCCAGTGGAAGTGGCGGTGCTTGGTGTAGACCTATGTCCAGCAGTGACGATCCGATTCACTTGAATCTTGGCACGAATACTAAGCTAAGGAAATAATAAAGTTTGGAATCATACGTTTTCAAAACTACCCCTCCAAGAGATAAAAAAAAGAAGTTATGAGTTGAAGTTTGTATGAAAAATTCTTAATGCACGATTCAATTAACTCGAAACTCGGTAAGTATACAATTGACAAAAAAACATTTTACAAAAAAAAAAAATTTCGGAAGTCGGTGACAAACGAAAATTCAAAACCAAAGACACCGACTTCCGAAATTAAAGTTATTTTTCACTTTGTAGTGTTTTTTTTGAAGTCGGTTGTTTTTTTTTTGTAAAAAGTTTTTATTTTTCACTTTTTAGTTGTGGTACCTATCCCTCACAAATTCGAATACTACTACCTGCTATGTAAATAACAGTGACAAGAAGTTATCATATCATCTACATACTAAGTGGGAAAAAATACGTATAATTGAAGCTAACTCAAGAACTACCCAAGCAAAGTTAATAAAATTTATATGGGACCACCTCTGAAGTATGGTCTACCAAACAAAAAAGAATCATCAAAATCTATTCATAATTGGCGGAGTAATCGCGTAACAAACATACAAAAAGAAAAAAAAAAAACATAACACGAATTGAGAACCTCCTCCTTTTGGAAGTCGGTTAAAAATAGGTGTTCTAGGGTTTTTCGAAGCTCAACCCCTAACAAACAAGGTCAAAAGGATTGGCAAAGTTCTAGAGTAGGATTACCCCAAAAGACGGTTTAAAATGTTATTAGACAAAAATGGACCATGTGTGAAGCATTTTCAAAACTCACCCACTCAACTTTGTCAACCTATAGCTCCCATGCCCCACGAACTTGGAAGTTGTAACCTAGGTAGGATTATCTACTATACATTGTAACAGCATATCAATTTTCACTCCTCCCCCTTGAGACTGAGGTCAAATATTTTTTGATATTCGGATAACTCATGATCATGACCTAAAGAGGTGGCGTAAGGAATATGAATTAAAAATCTCAACTAATTAAAAAGTTATGCAACAACGAAAATCCCCCCGGGCATTCTGGTTTCTTACACTATAAGGAATCTAATGGTATGCAGCTTGACCGCGGCTCCAGCATCATCTAAGTCCACTAGCGGTCCAGCTCACTTTACCTGACTCACTGAAGCGCCTAAAGAGACGCAAAATCTTTAACCTGGATATTTATTTATTTATTTATTAATAAAGGTACACCAACAGCTTCTGTATATAATATATCATAAATACTATAAGCTAACAATAGCCTCGGACTTATACAGTCGCCAATTACAGGATAACCAGCAATCACAGAAATAGGTCACATAACACTTAATAAAACAAAGGCTCAAGAATTAAGAATTACGAAATTATAGCAAAATACTTCTTCAACTTTAGAAAAATAACATAAGGAAAAATAAAATTACAAGACGAACAATAATTTGCCCACTTACTTAAGACTAAAACATAAACAATATAAATTGAAACAAATATGAGATCATTAAGGAAAGTATAGTCTCTAAAATAAAATAAATTACAAAAAGGGTGAAGAGTTACCAAAATATACTAACATGACAAATTATCAGATTGCGTTTTACGGGACTTCAGTATTTTGGCTCTAAAGACTTTTATGGAATCATGGTATAAGTCGACATCTGGTACAAATTTTATTAAAGAATTCATCTCTCTACAGAGTCTGTTAACCGGCGAGTTTACTCCGATATTTGTCTTGGATGCTTGAGTGTGGAATACATTCGTAACGGGATATCTGGGTATATTGTGAGGAACTTTTAGTCCAATACACTCAAGTAAATTGTCACAATCTAATTTATTATTGACCAATTTGTATAGGAACATTAGATCCTGTGTCAATCGACGGTCGCGTAGAGAATCCATATTATAGTATCGAACACGTTGTTCATATGGACACCGGGGAGATACTTTACCGAAGGTATACGCTAGGTGTTTCGTGAAGGCCCTCTGAATGCTTTCGATTCTTTGTGAGTGCACAGCATAGTGCGGGTTCCACACCACGCTAGCAAATTCAAGGTGGCTCCGAACTAAGGCATTATATAATACAATTTTAGTTCTAGCCAGCCTGAAGCCTTTAGTGCTTCTCTTAAGAAATCCCAGTAACCTTGCTGATTTCGTGACGATGCTATCAATTTGACTTCTGAAGTTAACTTTGTCATCTATGATGACACCAAGATCACGAACTTCATTTACAGACTCTAATAATGCTCCTTTTATATTATAAGAGACAGCACTGGATTGTTTTTTCCTACTAAATCGTATGTGGCTACATTTTTGTACGTTAAGCTTCATGCGGTTCAAATGGCACCATTGCTCAATCCTATTTAAATCCTCTTGAACTAGAGTAATATCTATATTTGAATTGATAGTCCTATAAATTTTAAGATCATCGGCAAACATTAAATATTTACAGTGATGTATTTCATTTATAATGTCGTTAATGAAGAGCGAAAAAAGAACTGGTGCAAGATGAGAACCCTGAGGAACTCCTGAGTCAGCGAAGTATGGGTAAGATTCATAACCGTTCACGACAAGAATTTGCGATCTCCGAGATAGATAGGACGAAAACCAGTTTAATAGTGAGCCATGTATACCATTGTATTCCAACTTCGACAGTAATAGAGAATGGTCAACTTTATCAAATGCACTGCTAAAGTCCGTATATACGGCATCTAATTCCAATCTTTTGTCAAGAGCTAGGGTTACGTCCGTTACAAACTCGACAAGATTCGTGTCCACACTGCGACCAGTTTTAAAACCATGTTGATTTGGTGAGATAAGTTTATCAATGTGGCGAGTAATGACCGGACACACAAGAGACTCAAAGATTTTTGCAAAGCACGATAGGATTGAGATGGGGCGGTAGTTTTTAACATTAGCAGGATCACCTTTTTTAAATACCGGAACTATTCTTGCGCTTTTCCATACCTCAGGGAAGATTCCTTCCTTAAGAGAGGAATTGAAAATAAACTGCAATGGTAAAGAGAGAACATGGCTGCAGCGTTTGATGAACAGAGGCGGTATAGAATCCGGCCCAGGACCTTTTGAGGCGTCTATATTTTTGAGTTTATTAAAAATTTGTTTTTCTGTAAACTTAACAGTGCTTATAACACTGTCAGTACCCGAAAATCCATTGGAAGTATTATTAATAGTAGCAGGGTTTCGACTAAACACGGATAAGAATTGATCAGCGAAAAGGTTTGCGATTTCAGGACCATTATTAGCTACCCTATCATTCATAAACATGTCGGCAGGTATGCAAGATTCCCCACGACGTTTATCTTTTATGAACCGCCAGAATGCTTTAGGGTTTTTGGGTATATCACTTTCAATTTTATATTTATATGCAATGTAGCAGTTATTTATCAACGTATGGCAGCGACTACGGAGTAGTTCGAAGGTGAGTTTGTCGCGGGGATTATTATATTTCCGGTATTTTTGTCTGAATTTCTCTTTTTCAGAAAGAACCGTAATAAGCGAGTCCGAATACCAAGAGGGAAATTTTGACTTTTTCTTTATATATTTCGGTACAAATTTATAGATGGCGTCATGTAGTACCCCATAGAAGATGTCGGCCCTTTCATTAACGTCAACACATTTATGAAATGAATCATTCCAATTAATATTTTTAAGATAAATTACGATTTGTTCATAGTCAGCTTTGAAAAAATTGTAACCCGAGCGATATATTGTTTTTAATTGTTTTATGTTTGAGATTGGAATTGAGATAAGTAAGTTTGGGTGATGAGAGTCCAGTTTACTTAGCAGGTCATTTGGTTTAGTAACTGTTACATCTGATATGTTGCTTAAAACTAGGTCTAAAACTCTGTGGTCAGCATTAGGGATAGTGTTGAATTGATGGAGATCATTAATTGACAAAAAGTCTACCAGCGAGTAACCCAGCGAATGTTCATAGTTTGATGGTGAGAGATGTCGATCATCGTCTCTCCTGTTCCAGTCAATAAAACCCAAATTAAAGTCGCCAAGAATCACAACATCATCGACACTGCTTAACACGTTGTTAACATTATTTAAAAAGTATTGTAAAGTGTCTATTTTGACAGGTGGAGGCATATAGATCACACAAAGTGCAAGTTTTTTTGTACAGTTGTTAACAGTTAACTCCACAGATAACCATAAATCTTCCAAATCACTCTCCCAGTTTTTAATTCTTGCCGACTTAACTTTACTACTAACAGCAACCATAACTCCACCCCCATCTTTTTTAGATACCTTAGAACTTAATCTATCTCTACGATATACTACGTACCGAGGATCAATGAATTCTCCATTAGTAATGTTAGGATTTAGCCAAGATTCAGTAAACGCTATTACATCATAACTAGTGAGCATAATATTTTTAAAGATATCTTCAGTCTTAGTTCTCATTCCACGTACATTTTGATAATAAATGTCAAGCATTGCGAATACAATAACGCTAAGAACATTTCTACAAAAATTGAATCTAAATCTAAATGGTGACGTCAGTTGATTTCATCATCAGCTTCAAGCTATCATGATTGCGAATGTAGATAGGCTTCGAATAGACATCTTTTCGAACAAGAATGCGCCCGTTTCGTATCCAGACAAAGTTGTAAGACATCTCCTTAGCCAGTTTTCGTGTTGCCGCATGCAGTTGTTTGCCAGTAGGGCATAAATGCTCGCTTACAAATATAGGCACTCGGTTACCAGCTATTCCTAAGTGATGTGAGTTCAATTTGTCCGAGGGATGCTTCTTGTTGAAGTCTCCTACAGCAGCTAGAAATTCGTCACGTTGCCGAGGACTGTGGAGCTTAGCAATCACAGTACGTGGACGGTTGCTCTCCTTGTTAAATTTGGCTACTCTTGTGATTTGCATAATGTCCCTGTCGCCAATATCGCAGCCAGTTACCTTCGCGATTTTTTGCAGTGTGCTCACCAGATTTTCGGACTTATTCTCAGGCAGACCGCCAATTTCAACGTTGTTTTCGCGCATGTTTTGTTCTATGATACATAAACGGGTAGTAAGCTCATTAACGTTTTGCTGGAGGTTTGCATTATCATTGCGCAGTTGGTTAATTAGGGTGTCCTTTTCATCAAAACGTTTCTTGAACTCTTCAAAATGCTCATTGAAAAATCCGAATGAAACTGCGAACTCTGATATTTCTCCCTGTATATTCTTCAGTTGCTCAGTTACTAACTCTTTAAAAGAAGATTTTAAAGCCGTGGCCAATTCTTCCTTAATGATATCCCTTAGGGTAGTTTCATTCAACCACTGTTCCTGTTTATTCGAAACCGACATGGACTGACTACTCTTCGTTCTATGAGTTACATTCGCATCAGTCGGGGTGTTTTGGGTGGTAAGAGATTTAGGAGTAGTTTTGGGGCTTGATACTTGTTTCCGACCTGGTGAACGACAGAGGTTCGCAGTATTATTAGTCGGGCTTGCCGGTGAACTTGGGCTATCCGTTCTTGTTGATCGTACTGGTGTATCAGTGTTGTTTGTTTTCGGTAACCCGCTCATACAAACTTGACACTTCCAAATCGCCTTGTCCGCCACTTTCATTAATTTGAATCTCTTGGCGGTAGTATTGGAACACAGTAGATCATATCGTAAGTTACAAACCGAACATTGAAGGTAGTCTTCTCTAACTTTGATTGTGTTCATACAACCGGCGCAGTTGTTTTTATTACTTGCCATGTCGTGGAAAGATTTCGATAAGGGAAAGAATAAGTTTTTTGAAATCTATTAAAATACAAAAATTTACACAGCTGGCTAGGATCGAACTCGAGACACTTCGTGCACTCTCCGATATGGGTGGGCGAGCCTCTACGCCACTTTAACCTACCCTACAATGCGCTACCGATTAGAGTCAATTCCATTGCAGAACTGACTCTACATTAAACTGGATCAAATAATTTATTTTTTGCTTTCTTACATGACACTCAAGAACACATATGCTCATAGTCAATAGACTGATTTATAAGAAAAAACAAAAAAATAAACATTTGTAAACCTAAATTGGAAATTCTAAAGTTCAGCTTATCCCTCTTCTGTTGTTTCCAAGAATATCGAATCGCACTTTTCAATGTATCCGAAAATAAAGATCAGAATGATTATTTGATGATCCAAAAATGCTCATTACCGTAGTCACTGGCTCTGTACAATCAAACACCTATGATTTACAATGAGAATGTAACTAACCTTCAAGAATCCGATAAGGCATGGTTGTGGACTTGCATTGAGGAGGCGTTCTAGCCTGTCACAGAACTCCTCGGGTTCCACCTGCGCATCGATCAGCTCCTGGATCAGGTTCCGCACGTTCCTCTCTACAGAAGGTGGCTCCTTGCTTGACAGGTCCAGGAGATTTGCCAAGAAGTTCCGGCATTTTTCTTTGGTATTGTCGGATGGCTTCTATTGAGAAAAATAAAAATATTAATTATTTAGAAGAGATATCATCATTACCATTATAATGTTTTCTTTTTATAGAATAGTATGTTTGCTATGTTCCCACAGCAGAACACCAAAGTGAATTCTACAAGTCTCAATTCATACAAGTGACTTGGGATAAAAATACAATAAAAAACATTACATGTATTGAACTTATGTAGCATAGAGGCCAACAGATACATTTATATGTTAATTGATATATTTGTAGAATATTAAATAAGATTCCAATGCACTATGTCCATTAGCAAGCCACAAACTTCTGGAAGAGTGTTTAGTTAGATACAGCAGCTCCTACAAAAACTCTCACAAGTTGCTGCAACAATGTTAATTGATATATTTGTAGAATATTAAATAAGATTCCAATGCACTATGTCCATTAGCAAGCCACGAACTTCTGGAAAAGTGTTTAGTTAGATACAGCTGCTACTAAAACTCTCACAAGTTGCTGCAACAATCACTGCAAGTTTATGTTATCACTAGCAAAACCTATTATCACAGAGTATTTTTTAATAAAATGTTTAAGTTTCTATTGCAATTTAATATATGCAATTCACTTGATCTCAGCTAAGAATGATTATATGAATGAGCATAGGCATGAATTAAAACCCATATATGAATGAAGCCGAAACAAATGTTTAATATTTACCGGCATCATTGTAGAAATCTACCCTGTTGTTTTTCGACACCTTTGGCACTCTATCTTTCACTTAATTACTTTAATCAATTTAGTAATTTTCCATTATTTTGAGTGATGGCGTTCAAATCGACCAAATTCATTTTGGCGCCTGCGATTTGACCACCTGTCATTTTTTTTTTTTCTTTACCTGACGTATTGATTATGTAGGTTCTATAACTACCATACGCAAAAAAAAAACAATGCAAATACCTAGTAACTTTTTACTAATCATTGTAATGTAAGAAGTTAAATAGCTCAATATAATAGTAAGCGATAACAATATAAAAAACACGATACCGAACGAAAGCAATAAAATTAATGACGCTGATATAAGGCTTTACAATGCAGTGCGCCGAATGCACTTCGGAACGTTATCTATCACGATACAGCCATAGAGCCCGGAGTCTCGTCCGCGGGACGCATGCGCGAAGACGCCGTGAATGAAAGGGGTTTGTTTATTGTGACGGACACGTGCTTGAATTGTGACAAGTGAAATTAGGTGGCGGCGGCGATTCGATAATAATTGGACGAGAAATGACAGTGAAATTTAAGAACGCGTCACGTTTAAGCACATTTCGTTACAATGAGAGATACTCTGTTTTAAGAAGTTTCACTTCCTATCACACTTCACGTGTACAGTGCTGCACGCGTATTTTATTTATTTATTGACTAATACAGTTGGTGATATTTTTTTTCCGTTCTTGGCTATTGAGCCGGTGTCGACTATTCTGCTAATGTCACGTTGAGAATTAGGTAATATCCGCTGAAATTAGAGTAGCGACGGCGGAATCACTTCATAAATATCATTCACTAAAATCGGTTCAGCCGTTTATAAATAATATAGACGGAAATACGTACATACAGGTCAAACACATAACCCTCCTTTTTTGGCTTCGCCGCAGTCGGGTAAAATACCGTAGATGAACAAAAAAAAAAAGATATATAAGGAAATAGACGTAAGTACCTATGTATTTTTGCGGTTCGAGATTGGCAATTTATATGTAAAAATTCGAAAATACAAAAATACGAAGATTTTTTTTTTTTAATGGCCTTTCGCTGTTGTGACCACTAAGGTCATGGCTGCTTAACCAGACTTTTCCTGTGGTGGCCTTAAGCTTCTACACTTAGAGCCTCCAGCCAGGAGTTTTTAAACTATTCTAAATTAAAATTAAGCGAGTGCTCGCTAAGGGCGGGCCCTGTGGGGTACGAACCTCGGCTTAGGGCATCGCTGAGGGGAGGACAGCAAGAAGGGACAGGATGGATCAAACTTAGGTTTTCATCATGATTATTATGCGGGGTATTTAAAGCTACGTGCTCAGCTGCAACAACTGCTGGCACCTCGTTTTCGAGCAAGGGTCGGGGGGAGTTTCATTTACTCGGGGACGCGGTCGCGATCGCAAAGGACCTCGGCGGCGAGGTCGGAAAGACGGGAGACGTCTGTTCTTGTGCACTGTACTGGCCCTATTCTGCTCCTGGAGGAGTGTAATGGGGTCATCTGGGTCGGAAAGAAAACTTCGAAGAATTCAATATGGCAATTTGTAATACCTTCTTGGTATTTAAAAAAATATAATATTGTTATTGAGGCTGGCACAATAAAAGAGAGGCCTAAAGTCGAGCTGTACCTACATAGATAATACGCTTAAGAGCTGTAGATGAATGATGAAAATATTATGACATTATTAGACAAATAATTACTTAGTTTGAAATAATAAATACTTTTGCAGTGATTTAGAAAACCGCAAATGCGAGCGCAATCAAAGGAGAGATGGAAAGTAAACAATAATACACGTGGAATGGATTCACAAACCACGCGCGAGCAAGATCGTGCCTTTGACCCAGTTAATAAAATATAGGGGTGGCGCAAGACTAGAATTCTTTGACCCGAACCATCCGATCGATTGTGGCTCGCGGTCACGGGGCTGTTCGAGTTCACTCTTCGTGCCCTATCTATATCCTATCCTATTAAATGAGAAATATTTGTATTTAAATATATATTTGTAATCACGTTCTCGAAAACGGCTCTAACGATTTCGATGAAAGTTTCAATATATGGGTTTACGGGGGCGCAAAATCGATCTAGCTAGGTCTCATACTATATTTCTCTGAAAATTCATACACGCGGACGAAGTCGCAGGGAAAGTCTAGTACTTTTTATATAACTTTAGAACCTGTTTGATTCAAAACACGATTTAAATTATTAGAATAAACGGTACTACTAAGAGTGTAATTAATTATTTTTACAATAAAGATTCAAGATGATTATGGTATGTACATGTTTGCCAAACCATGTTAAGACAAAGTTAGCGTTTAGACCATAGTCTATGAGTTAGTATTTTTTTTTTTTTCGTTACAGGTCCAATTACATTTTTTTTTATCTTGTTAGCTCGTCGCACCGCTAGAGCGTCGAGCAACCTAGATTTTACAATGCTGTAATGTGCAGTTACAGTGCTGCAATAATGTTTTATAACACCGTATAATACGGTGTTAAAAAATTACAAACTTTAAGCCTCTACCTCTTACGTTCCATACAATGGTCAAGATTGTTGATCAATTGAAAAATTCGAAATTGCGAAAAAATCTAACGTTCCATACTAAAGTTTAATACCTACTATTCTAAACTGTATGGGACAGAAGATTTCTTTTTTTATAAAGTAATTTTTTTAACACTTTCAAACACATTTATAATAAACTAGCGTTCGTCACGCGGTTTCACCCGCGTAGTTCCCGTTCCCGTACGGGGATAAAATATAGCCTATGTTACTTGCTGATAATGTTTAATGTTTTCATAAAACCAAATTAATGACACTTGCTCAAATATATAAATTCCATACCTGCATCCTTATAAGGTAGATACTGACAAAAGATACACATTCTCAAATCATTTTTACAAAAAAAGCGCAAATCAGACCCGGTTACTGAGAAATGCTAACGATATCTGCTTATATAGTAGACCACGAACCAACTACGGTACTAGAAATATTAAGTATGAGGGTGCCAAAATGTATAACGAATTGCCAAAAGATATTAATGAAATACAATCTTTTCCCCTATTTAAAAAGAAATTAAAATTCCACATAATGAAAAGTTTTCAATTATTTTAAGTACATTTCATAACTCGCAATATTTACATAAATTATAATATCAATAATAAAAACTATATACATATACATATATATACACAACAAATGTAAACTAAATGCAAAATTTTACCAAAGTATTAAAAAAAAACATTAAAAAAAGTGCTACTTTGAATAGCAACTATGATAGAAACTGTTTCGATACGTAATAGCTTCAATATTTTTTGCAGATTACCTACACCAACCAAAATAATATTTAAAAAAAAATATAAAATACCTTCTAAACTCGATCTTTTTTAGCATAGATTATTTTACTAACATAATGATAAGTTAGTGACTAACAATATTGTACCTACTTTCAACTTCAAACTAAAATGTTTGAAGTTGAAAGTAGGTACAATATTGTTACCGTTCTGATACTCGTTCCAAAGAACGTTTAAATGTATGTAACCAGTGTTTCTCATTCTAAGTGAATAATGGTATTCTGTTTTTGAGGAATAAATGTCTTAAACCATAATGTAGCTGTCAATTACTGAAAGAGTTTTTCAAATCGGTCCAGTAGTTTATACGTTACATACAAAAATACAAATCTTTCCTCTTTTTAATATTAGTATAGAAAATGGTAAAGAAATCAAAACTGTACACTGAATATTTTTGAAAAAGTAACTGTTACGAGACGGGAACGAGTCTGATGCCGAAAATATCGTAACTTATTAAGTATTATAAATGCGAAAGTAAGCTTGTTTGTTACGCTTTCACGTCTTAACTGTTCAACCGATCATGATGAAAGTTGGCGCACACGTTGTCAGGGGTACAGAAAAGGACATATTTCATCCAGAAAAAAAGTACTGTTCCCGAGGGATTGAAAAATGATTGACAAAATCTACATTAACGCGAGCGAAGCCGCGGGCAAAAGCTTTTAGTTTTTATAATTTTTGTCCGTTCGCCTGTGTTTCCGGAATTCCGGATGTACGTTCCAGATTGGCGCAAAAACGGCTGAACGGATTTGGATGAAATTTGGCACACAGATAGTTTATAACGTGGATAACACATAGGGTTACGAACCGTACTATAATATATAGTATTGTACTATATTTCGAGTTTGCGTACTATATACTGTTGAAGAAATATATAGTACGCAAAAATACTATATTTTCAACACTGAAATCATTGCAAAAGTAAAAGAATGTAGTGAGTTTACTGACAAAACTACAGGCCAAAAATGGCAGCATATTTGAAAAAATACTGAAAATAAGTTATTATGTTTATCCCGCCATTCACAGAAAGGATATTTACGGTTATGAATTCGAAATGGCGAAAAGAAAGAAACAGAAGCGTATCTCATTAATAAAAAATGAGCTTTGGATTTACATTAATTTAAAAATTTAAGGTAATAAAGCATTATGACACTTGAAATTTAGACATTTTTTTTAATGCCAACATTGCATTAAAAAAAATATATAAAAATATTATATTTTTTATATTTTTAAATGTTTTTTTTAATAATTTTATAAGAATATTTAAAAATGTAAATTATATGTTTATAAATGAAATAAAGAAAATATATATAATAATTCTTTATTCACAAAAAACATAAACTTTGACAATAAAAGGTAATCAATCTTAAGTATAATTATACAAAAATGAGGTCGAAAGTCCAAGAAGAAATGTACCCTGCCCCCAAACTAGGAAAATCCTGTATACAATAAGGTCGAGCGATTATTATGAGCATACAAGTTGATTTAGAGTTAGAGAATTGTCAAAGATAAGATTATGTACTAGTAAAATAAATAAGTAACAAATATATGTTTGTCTATTTTCAGGTTTTTCCATAAAATACTATATTTTTTATAGCTTATTTTCAAAAATACTATATTTCGCCGAAGAAATGTTGGCAACCCTAATAATAACACAGGGTACTATTTTAAACCCGGGGTTGTACGTTCCCGTGGGATATTTTCCTACATCCACGCGGTCGAAGCCGCGGGCAAATGCTAGTTGTAATGCTACGGCTACATTGTCCCGATAAAGCGAACTCTACTTCTCGCACTCTCTTTTACAGCGAGAACCCGAGCGGTGTGCGAGAGAGAGAGCGTGAAGTGTAGTTCGCTTTATCGCGACAATGTAGCCGTAGCATTACACCAGCGAGTGTTCTTTATGCTGGCTCCACACGTTTGGCAAACTTCGCCAAGTCATCACAAATTCAAACGTAGATAGAGCGTTTGCCTTGGCTTGTGTATACTTGCAAGCGCTTGCGACCGATCCGAGCGAGTGTCGGTTTTTGATGCCCAAATCAAAGAACTTTGCAGCAAGCGCTTGGGATCCATTTACACGTTTGTGCGTTGTTAGTATCGCTTGCGCACTGGCTACGAGCCTTACGAGAAGACGTGTGCGCGTACTATCTTTAGTGCTAGCTTATCGAAACAAAATGAGTAACTGGTCTATAAGCGAGATTTTACACTTCCTGGAATGTTACCAAAAAGAACCCTGACATGTATCTGGAATCCGAAACATACAGACCACGAAGATAAAAAAGTAGCCGATGCATGGCATTGGTTATGTGACATTTTAAAGAAGCCAGTTGCGGAAAACAAGAAATAGTTATGGTCACATTCCGTAAACATGAAACGTTATAGCCGACAAAAGCTCGACGTCCGTCATGTTTGCTTTCTTCCAACACGGTTTGTAGTTTGTGGGAAGTGGCAAACGTGTGGAGCCAACATTAGATCTTACCTGTTGTTTCGACTGCGAGCGATCTGCGTTATTTACAACTGTAGCGAATCTCAACTTTAATAATAAAACTTGCAGTGGACGTGGTGCACAAAATTAAGTTTAGATTAGCAACAAAAACTTGTAGAAGTTAACTTCCGCAAGCAAATTGTTAAGCGAAGTTTAGATGGGCATCAAAACTTGCAGAAGTTGACTTCGTTCGGCAAACAATTTTTCGTTAGAAAACTTGCGGGAATGAGCTTGCCAATATTTTTTACACGGTAAAGCTTCCACAAGTTCTCTAAGTAAGAATTACTTGCGTGAGTAATAATAAATGATGGAATAAAACATGTACGACTAATAAACTTACAATATGCGTGGTGGAACTGGGTTGTTGTTGTAGTGGCGGGGGCGTCGCCACGGCGACACTGGGAGCGGACGCGACCACGGGCGCCGCTATCGGCGGAGCCGGCATCTGCCCGGGCATGGGCCCCGGCGCCGCCACGCTCGTGGACACCGTCGCCACGCCAGGGTGCTGCGTGAATAGAGGCCGCACACTTAATACGCCACAACGTCACACGACTATGCATGCTAAGCAGTCCATCACGAATGCGCTAAGCGTTCATTCTCAAGCAGTGGCAGGATAGGGATAAATTTAGGATGTTTTAATGTTTGGCGCAAAACATTGTTAGCCAAAGAACTAGAATTAATAGGTACAAGTACAAAATATTCAGACTAAACCCACGTTTGCACGGACGTAAAAATATCGCGGCGGGATTTTATCGCGCACTGGATTTTCAACTCTCGGTGTTGAGCCGAGCGTTGAGAATACAACGCGCTGGGAAGCACGCTCGTCCCAGCGCGTTGTAAAAACACACTGTTGGATTTGCAACTCTCGGCGCTAAGTAGAGCGTTAAAAATCCAGTGCACCAAAAAAAATCGCCGCGGGAAAGAACATAACAAAATAATGAAAAAAAAAAACCGCCCAAGTGCGTGTCGGACCACACACAATGAAGGGTTCCGTAGTCGGGATGAATTTATCCCAAAAACAAACTTAACTTTGTAGTTAAAAAACATGTATTATAATTATAACATGTTTTTGCAACTGCAAAGTTAAGTTGGTCGATTATTACTCGTTAACTTGTAGAGCCTACTTAGCTGTGATAGTTTTCCTTTTAATTTCGTTATATAAACTACTACTGCGATTTTTTCACGCATCCAAAACCAACCATTTAGCTGGCACACACTTGACTAACAAAAATAGCCTACTTAGCTGTGATAGTTTTCCTTTTAATTTCGTTATATAAACTACTACTGTGATTTTTTCACGCATCCAAAACCAACCATTTAGCTGGCACACACTTGACTAACAAAAATTAGCACTTTAAAGCTTAATATTTTGCAAACGGATCCCTGAATCCAAAAATGGTTTTCAAAAACTCCCAATGTTTTTAAAGGACCTTTTCAATGATACCCCACACCATGGGATAAAAAAAATAAAAACATCACCACTTTACGTGCAGGGGAGGTACCCTAAAAAAAAAAAGTTTTTCATAATTTTGTTTTACCACTTTGTCGGCGTAATTGATATGTATACCTATGCCAAATTACAGTTTTGTAGTACTAAGGGTCTCGGAGCTAGACCGCGGACGGACAGACAGACAGACAGACGGACATGACGAAACTATAAGGGTTCCTTGTTGACTACGGAACCCTAAAAACGTAATAAAATGGCGGCGGAATAAAAACGGATTAGGCGCACAATGCCACATTCGCAAAATGACATTTTGAAATTTCGTATAATGTCACATTCTCAAATTGTCATATTCCGAAAACGCCACATCGCAAAATGTCACATTAGCAAAATGCCATTTTCGCAAAATGCCTTATCGCAAAATACCATTTTCGCACAATGTCAAATAATATCACTTGGGACATGGTCAATTTTTTATATTTAGACGTTAAATGTTTTTATGAATAACGCCACCTAGCTATAACTTTAAGAAATACTTGATTAAGCAAATCGAAATGAAATATAGCAATGCTGCAAATCAATTAACCCTAAAGGTACACCGACAATAGATGGCGCATGCGGAAAAATACTTTGAATCATAATTCTAATTATTCTTCTGACATTAATTATATGTGTGAAATATCATTGTATTACATTTGCAAAAAAAAAAAAAAAAATGGGCGAAGGTGGGTACTTCCAATAAAAAAAATATCAGTTTACTCACAAGGAAAATTAAATTAGACAATTAGACTATTTGTTATTCTATTTGTGTTGACTTATGCTGTTTAATAATTAATTACGATTTAAAATAACCGTTTGTCATTTGCAGAATTTCTGCGCAAAGTTATTTTTCTACAATTATATAAATAGCCATTTTATAGGTTAAAACATAATTATGTTACAATTATAATTATCATCAAACAGCGGACCCTGTGCAACTAAATAGTAGATGAATCCTTACAATTTTACAAAAAATTAAGCTTTTTTGAAAAAAGTTAATTTTTTTTGTTAATTATGTTTATGAGTCTCAGCGACATATATTATTTCAGTTTACATTTTTAATTTATTTTATGTTAAAATAAATGAAAATGAATAAATGATGTGATTAAATACGTAATTAAATTAGTTTTATTTTTTATTCATAAATCAGTCACTAAGTGGCTAAAGCCACTTAGTGACTTCTGTCTTCTGACTTTTAAGAATGTGTCATTTTGAGAAATGACATTTTGCGAATGTGTCATTTTGCTAATGTGGCATTTTGCTAATGTGGCATATTGAGAAATGACATTTTGCGAATGTGTCATTTTGCTAATGTGGCATTTTGCTAATGTGGCATATTGAGAAATGACATTTTGCGAATGTGTCATTTTGCGTCAATATGTCATTTTGCGAATGTGGCATTGTGCGCCTAATCCATAAAAACGCCTAGCCCGATTTTTTCCAGCCTTCAACAGAGTGATCGAACGAGCTTTAAAAATCACTTGGAACTGACTCTTGGTGCAGTGCGGACGTAAGACGTGTTCCGCAAAATTGTTAGCGATAACCATTTGTGAGGCCTGTACCCTAATTGCGTAACTTATTTTCAGAAACAAGTAGGCCTTATTTGTTTCATTTTGACAGTTCAACAACGTTCATTGCGTTAATTTACGTTGTTGAGCAGATTTTTTTTCCAACTTAAGAAACAATGGATTAGCAATCTGTTTCAAATCGAAACAGATTGTGTCGTATTACGCAATTAGGGTAGAAGACACCAGAAAAGATGCAAAAAAAAACTTTGGATGCATCCCTTGAATGGCTTTGGCCGTAATAATGATCAGTCACTTAAATATTGTTCATTACAAAATTTAAGTGACTGATCATTATTACGGCCTTGAGCATGCGGCACGTCCGCACTCTACGAGCCGGCGCGCCCAACTGACCAACGCGCGCGATTTTATCGCGTCCGTGGGAACACAGTAAGCCCACGTATACGCACGGACGTAATAAAATAGCGACGATTTTTTTACGTTCACCTAATTTTCAACGCTCTCGTTTAGCGCCGAGAGTTGAAAATCCAACTGTATTTTTTCAACGCTCGGCTTAACACCGAGAGTTGAAAATCCAGTCACAGATTACGAGATAAATCACTCCATACAAAATTTTCAATACCTACTGCTATAATAGCCTACACCTTCGCTAGACGCTGCGAACGAAAATGTACCTAACCTTACAAGCGTAAAGTGAGTTTTGCTTTGTAGCTGCGCGCCACCGCGTGGTTATTGTGAATTGCCAGGGCTGCATCTTTCGATAAAGATGTTAGTAGGTAGGTATTTGGTAAAATTAAATCTTTTATAATGTTTAAGCATGTGCACGTCATGCACGCTTTTCTAACACTTGCACGCCTTTAAATAAACAATAATCATATGAAAATAACATTAACAAGATAGTAACGACACTAAATATTTGTGAAAATTAATTTGCACAAAGTAGATTTTTGCTAAACGTAATTTTCAAATGACAGTTGACAAATGGAGGTCATTGACCTTTCTTTAACTCAGACGCTTAGTAGAAACACAGATTACGTGGTAGAAGTAATTACAAAATACACAACACGAAACATGCAAGTTTAAACAATTTACCTATTTAAATAACGATAGTAAAATAAATTAGATACTCGCATTTCTGTCTCAGCAGGTAAACTAATAAAAGAGAAGATTTTTCTGTTCTCTTGCTGGATCTACATCCATCAACTGCACATAATACACCAGAACCAGCCATATCATAAGAATTTGAAACAAGTACGTCAGGTCGACCGAAATATAATTATACGAATGTACGCGCCTCGCGGCTGTCGGCGACCCACTGAGAAATGGGTCGTGTCCGACCCGGCAGCCGGTAGGTAGTTAGCGCGCGTAAGTACATGGAGTGATTTATCTGGTAAACTGTGATCCAGTGCGCGATAAAATAGCGGCGCTTTTTTTTCGTGCACTTGATTTTCTACGCTCTACTCTCGCCGAGAGTTGAAAATCCAAGTGTTTTTTCAATGCGCTGGGACGAGTGCGTTCCCAGCGCGTTGGATTCTCAACGCTCGGCTTAACACCGAGAGTTGAAAATCCAGTGCGCGATAAAATCCCGCCACGATTTTATTACGTCCGTGCTTTCGTCAGCTTTATATACAGAACTTCGTATGTCGCATTCATTCAACGCTCAACGCCGAACGTTGAAAATCAAACACCACGCCATAAAAAATCGCGGCGGGAATAACCGCGGCCGTGCAAACAGATGTACCGCTTTCTATTTGTTCCATTCCAAGCGCGGCACGCGATTTTGTTACGTCCGTGCGAACGTGGGCTAAAGGTCAATATAGCAAACACTTGAAACAATATCGGAATAAAAGCATTGTAAAATTAATGGCCGCAGCAAAAAACGCAAGCGAGCGAAAGTTGGGCACGAATCGGTCGCGCTAGTCGCCCGGCTGTCATGTTTGCGCCTAACACTAGAACTAAAGAGTTCATAGGTAATTAGTATTAGATTACACACAATCATGACGAGTTTCCGATTAGATTCTTACCTTGTTAAAACCTTAGAGCATGCACCTCCACCATATGTTATATGCATGATTGAGACTGAAATTGGACAAACAAATGCAAACACATCTCCTCTATCAGGAGGTGCTGAAGTGAGTGCTGAACATTGTCCAATTTCTATGAGAGCGCGGGGTGAGTAGCGGAGTGGCTGTGCCTACTTACTGCCGGCACGGTCGACAGCCGGATGGTCTGAGCCTGCGGCGCCGTGAGAGTGCTGGCCGCGGGCGCGGGGCCCACCCTCAGGAGCTGGTATTGACCATTCTCAGTCTTTAACAACAAATGACCCTGCTGCCCTGGTTGTAGACTCTGCAGAGTTTGCAGCGTTATCTAAAAATGATAGCCTAGTTTCAATTTTATTGAACTCATTAAAACCAGTTCAAATTACTTTATTAAAATACAAAAATTAGCTTTTGTTCCAATAAATAAAATCCGAGAATATGATTCTAAAGCAGGTCATTTGTTAGATATAACACATTTAGTGGATTTAGTTATTAACATTTTATGTTTGTGTAACATCAATATTTATAAATTATAAAACCGAGTGTGGGATCACTGGAATTATGGGGTTAGCATGGTGGAAGCTTGTGTTTACCACAGTCATTACTAAATTATAGTTAAAGCCCGTTTAGCACAGATAAATTACATGGCACACTTTGGTACATTTAGATTACTTTTGTACACGATCAAGCATTGCAAGCCAACATTCCACTGCTCAGCATCATTACAGGGTTCATGAAGTAATGTTTCACAGAGCTAATGGAACACTGGGGACTTCGTTTCAATGAGTATCAAACATACTCGCTTGAGTTTATGTACTAACTGTAGGCACTTGAAGCACCTCAACTGATGACATTTTAGGGCCAATGATTGTATTTACACTGAAATTTGGAAGACATTAATTTATTCATCCCAAGCTTAAGAGTTATATTTGCTCATAGTGCAAAAACATTTAATTGATCTCTGCAAATTTACTATTATTTTAATACTATACATACACAAGTTATCAACACTTCAGGGTTTGGATTGTGGTTGCTTTCAACAGACTATGATATTTCTTTGTAATGAATAAACATAGAATAAGCATTTTACTAAAATAAATCAATATGTTTCATAGATATTAATGAATTGTAAATAATTATCAAATTAATTATTTACAATTACATTAATTTACTAAGGGTTTTTTTTAAACTAAAGGTTAGGTTTGCCTTGCCTTTACTATTAAAACTATAGTGGAGTTTAAAACTTAAATGAAATACAAAGAAGTAACACTAAAATTGGAAAAAAACACAAACTGATTAAAACTCTGCATGTTACTGATTTTTATTATGTTATTCTGTAACAAGGAGTCAGGCCAAAGAAATATCATAATTAAAAGATTCCATGATGATTAACATCGTTATGATTATTGCAGAATGTATGTAAAGATGATTACTCTTCAATAATAATACATTTTGCAGAGCACAACAAATACATCGAGATAACTTGTAGAAGAGTCAATGAAATAAGAAACACAAAAAATAGTTTTTAATTATTTATTCATTTTGTGTACATTATCATGGATTTTGGATAGATATTTGAAGTGCAAATTTAAAATAATGTGTTGTTTAAATATAAAATTTAAATATAATATTGTTTACATATAGTTGATATGCTTTAAATATTGTGTGTTCCAATATTTTTATTCAGGTTGTAATTTGTCTAAGTACACTCATCACTCAATTAATTAAGTATTCATGTGGCTTCCAGTAATGTACATTAAGTTATTTCTATCCATTAAGGTTAAATAAAATATATATGAAAAAGACAACTAATAATGCTAGATCTGGAGAAAATTACGATCAATATTTTTGCTGTTCTTAAATGATAATCTTCATTGACTCGACTATTGCAAACATTTGATTGATTGACCATACATGCAACATGAAATGAGTAGAAAAATTTATTATTCTATGGTAGTATATGTGTACTAGCTCAAATTAAGGGTGGGTGTCAATGATAGTGATGATAAAATGATCAGCAAAGCAGTTTTTACAGGCTTAAGAGTTACAGGTCATAAAGGTTGCTGATCATTTAGAATGAATGTCAATTGAAAGTGAAGTATGCAAAGAGCCCAGAGTGACATTAATATTGCTGCTTTATAGGCATTTTGTATACAAAGCATGTGTTTATATAGAACAGTGACAGTTAATAGTGCAAGTTGAGACTGACAGAACATTGCAACAGACATATAAACAAACCTGGTATAGCAGACGTGTCTATACTCTGTGACTCTTGGTACAGAACAACAGTTAACATCTAGTAGTACTTACGGTGTGCGGAGGTTACACTCATCACAAAAATCAGAATAGAGAGGATCCTAGGTGGTGACGTCAGATTCACATCCCACATTCACAAGTGTGTTCCGTCAGCCTCAAAATGTCTGTACAAGAGTTACTGAATGAGCTTGGTTATTAAAATGTGAAGATACTGAGCAAAATGTCTGAACACTTTAGACAGACTCGAACTTACTGGAGCAGTCGCTCTCGTACCAACAACTTGAGGCGTACCAATCACCACTCTGGGCGATACTGTCGCTACTGACTTCTGAGCAGCCACTGCGGGCGCTCCAGGTCTCATGTTTAATATTTGGACATTGGGGATGATAGTGGGCTGCGCGGAGCCTAAATTCTGTGTGGTCACTACAACGTTCTGCCCTCCAGGCTTGTTCAGTGTCATCACATTAGGTATTGAAGCAGGCATGCTAGAGTTCACAGTCATTGGGACAGTCACCATTCCAGGCTGCATACCCACTTGGCCAGTATTTGTGCCCTGCTTAATGACGAGAGGAGGCTGCATGGCGATAGTTTTGTTGCCCTGCTGTGGTAACACGCCGCCGGTGGACACCGCGTGTAATATCTGGCTCTGCGACGGCTGTGCGATGACACCGCTCGCCAACGATTGTACAGGTAGCGTTACGCCGCCGTGGGGGTTACCCAGATGTTGTGCTTGCGTATATATCACCTTCAGTGTCTCATTAGAAAGAGGAGCACCACTACTCAACGACAAAGACGTAAATGTTGGTTGAGTTGATACTTGCACATTATTGAAAGAGGCACTTGAGTTCGACGAAACAATATTTGATTGAATGCTGTTCACTATTCCACCAGAATTGATTTGGTCCGTAATATATTTCTGTCCACTTATAATAGAGCCCGCGTTTGAAGTTAAATTACAATTTTGAGACGGAATAACATTCACGTAATTGTTATGTGAGGATGCCGACGGAACGGACGTGACTAACTGATTTTCTAATGAGCCCACAATCGCGTTAACGGCGTTCTCATCAACGTTTGTGGACAAAGCTTGCTCTAAAAACTCGGCTGACGCCATTTTATACAAATCATCGGATATGGTTAGCGTTGGGAATAAACCGGATTAATCGGTAAAAATCGGTTTATCGATTGTTTACTATGTGTACCAACCGTACCAACATGCAAATTCTAAAATTATGGTAACATTGCATTCCATTCATAAATCATCTCAGTTTACGGGCTTGCTACATGGCTGCCAACCGCGTCCCGACAGAAGTCACCTTGGTGGTTTACAACCAACCATGTAGATGGTAGTTTAAAACCAAATTTCGGTCTCTGTCGGGGACGTGGTTGGCAGCCGTGTAGCAAGCACTTTACAGTCTAGCTGTTATTTTTATTTTATTAGCTTGAAATTAATAGGATGGAAAAGTAGGACCTAGGTAGCTATAAATAAAAAAGCCAGGAATTATTTATGTGCGGTGAGCTGCATCAATTGGGTACCCCAATTGCATTAAAATTGTAATACAACTGTAATACAACACTGTACAGACGCCAGCACATCAAGCCGCCACAATCTGTCAAATTTATTTAATATATTTTCAACTTTATCTTAGTTACGTATAAGGTTCAAAATTGATTGGGAAAATTTGACAGTTTCGGGTAGCTTGATGTGCTGGCGTCTGTACATACATTAGTACTAAAAGGACACTACTACCAACATCACTAGTACTAATAAATAGTTCACATCTCAGCAGATGTCGCACGGAATCCGACTCTGCCTGCCCGCATACGAGTAACAGGGTCGTGCATTTGTGCAGAGGATATACAGTGAACTAGCTTAGCACCTCAACCTACCTTACACATTCAGTAATAAACAGGTCGCACATCATAATCTTTCCGTTTAATTCACTGTTGTCAACAAGCCTGATAACTATATTCGCAAGTTCACGGAATGTATTATCGAGACATTTCAAAAGCAATACGACTTCGTTATTTATTTATTTAAAATGAGGTAGCTTAGTACACAGAAAAATGTGGAATACAGAGAGTGACACAATTATGAATAGTGTGTGCAAGCGTGTTTCTGTGCAAATATTTTGCATACAAAAACTTAGATGTGGCATGTCGGTCGGCAGGTCCGATAGAATATCTATTCGTACCCCGAGCTCCAAGACACAGACTATCTAAGCTAAGCCCTCGTTCGCGGCGACGTAAAAATGACGAGGCGGGATTTTTTGGATTTTCAACTGTCGGTGGTAAACCGAGAGTTGAAAATCCAACAGCGTGTTTTTTCGACGCGCTGGAATGTTCTCTGTTGAATTTTCAACGCTCAACTCAACACCAAGAGTTGAAAATCCAGTGTGCGATAAAATCCCACCGCGATTTTATAACGTCCGGGTCCTTGCGAACGTGGGCATACTATTTAGTTTCGGGCTCACTGGCAAATAAATATATGGTAACCCAGCTGTAGCTAATATTCTACTGCCTACAGTTCGGTTACTACTGCTACTCATGTCGTCTCTAGAACGAACATGCTTACTGTATCTGAACTATAAAATATTTTCTATTTCTATTTGCTATCAGATCTCAGCGATAGTTGACACCGTTACAATCATTGCCGCGCTGCTTCCAAGGCATTTTTTGCATGTAGGTATCTACTACAAAAAAGCGTTCATTCCCATCAAGACATCGGGTAGTCACAGAGTACTTTTACTAGGGAAGTTCTAGCTTCTCTGCATCGATGTCATATTGACTGGCCAAGAAGAAGAACTGACTGGAGAAGTATTGAGGGCAGGTTGAGAAAGGCATTATTTTTCACTGCTTTGAATGCATTTTCTGTAATGGTATTGTTCACTTACCGATGGATCAGACGGGCCCGGCGGACTTGGCCCAAAGTCATTCAGACTCGACCCTACCCCAGGCAGAGTTGGTTCCAGATCAAGTAAACTTGACGCCAAATCTAACAGACCTGACTCTAGATGAGGCAGGCCAGACCCCAGATGGGGTATGCTTGGCTTATCGTAGGGCGGCTCCGATGTCAGATATGGTAGTAGATGATGGGAATATTTTTGAACGGAGCTTAATGAATCCCAGCGTGTCTGTGACGAGTCCCAAAGAACCTGCGGTGACTCTTTTGTCCGGGATGGTTCCCCAGTGTGCCGTACATGTGCTTTAGCTGCTGAATCCCTCTTCTTGCACTTTTGTTGAAGAAACATAATCTGCAATTGAATTAGCTTTTCACTCATGTTACTCGTGCTGATTATTATATTGGCAAAACATGTTTTGTTCTAAAATTGTTCTATTACCATCTATTCATACCGTGTTTTTTGCAAATAAATATATTCTTATTCAAATTCGGTTTGATCAAAAAATCAGGGTTGTAACGGATGTCGTATAAAGGATGAGGATGCAGATGAAGTTATCGAGATAATCAGGTTCGAGGATGCGGATGAGGATACGGATATTGGAAAATTCCTTATTGAAGATGCGGATGAGGGTGCGGTTGCAGATAACGTATGAAAAATAGCCCTTGTTTACCTGACACCACAATCATGTCACCACTGCCACGTGTGGTCGATCGTCTGTCATAGGACAGGGATATTTCAAATCCAGGCAATAGGCATAGAAACGCATCACTCACACTCCGGCCCGCACATTCACGGACAAGGCTCGGAGCGAGCTTAACAAAATTCTCTATTTAAGCAACAATGTGGGATTTAAAACCAATTAAACCAATACTTTTAAAATGAAAAAAAAAAAAAAACGTTTAAAACCAAAATAAACAATTTTTTTTCATTTTAATGGTTGGTGTTGATGACTATGTTTTTCTTAATTATAACTACATTTTCTTGATTGTACCGAGGTAGAGATATAACGGAGTACCTAAAAACTCTGTGTTGGTAAATAATTTTTTTTTTCATTCAACGATATAAATAATCAGTTTGATTCGGTTTAAAACCAAACTCACACTTTCGCACTCTCGTTGACGTCGTCACTCGTGACTCGACGCAACGTTGCCAACTCGCCTTCCCTACACACACATGCACCTACATAAACAGCCGCGCACGGCCGCTGCGCCGCGCACGAACGTAACTTTTTGTAGGCGAGTTTTCAACCGCTTAAAACGATTTATTTGGGGTTTAAAACGGCAACATTTTATTTAAAACGTTTTAAATCGGTTGTTTTACATCTATAATGTGGGGTCACATCCCCATAGAAATTATGAGGATGCGGATAGCAGCTTTTAATATCAAAAGTTGAGGAAGCGGATGTTTTGCGGATATCAAAATTTATGCGGATGCTCCGCAGTTGCGCATGCGGATACAGGTATCCGTTACATCCCTGCTAAGAATGATGACTGTCTTGGCCTTGCTTGTAATACAAAATACAAATGATTAATAATCAAGTTGTTTTCTTGTATGGCTAAAAATAACTCTGTCTTTGCTGTCACTTAATCGGATAATATGTCGGAAGTCGGAGTCGGAGTGTCGTTTATTTATCAAAAACCATTTTTCTATAGCAGTTCAAGATCTCGAGCTGCGAACGATTGTAATGTATTTGAGTGGGTTTAAGAAACCATTAAAATCGTAAGCGCTATCCACAGATGGACGACGGTAAAATACCAATAGAAGTAAAAAAGATGTTTAGAATGTTTGTGTTTTCGGTTTTCGCCAAAGACCATCCATTGGTTTTCAGGGTTTTCGCCTCAGTTTTTGCGGATTACTTTGACGCGTGACACGTCATGAGGTGTCATTTATTTATTTATTTATCTCTGACCTGACAGTAACCCAACCTTAGAATAATAATAGTTATTATTCTAAGAACCCAACAGCAACCGAAACAAACTTATTGTAGACATCATTGAATCTGTGCAAGTGAATACGTTGTGAAAGAACTGTTATTGCCATGAAGAAAAATAGATTTTTAACTGTCACTAGCTTAAGTGTCATCTCCTGTCACAGCAGGTTTTATGACATTTAGTAGTTGTGCTGGTTGGGCTTGTTTTTCGTACTTAGTCATAAAATAGTTGTCGTACGCGTAATAAAATGCATTTTCTGTATCGGTTGTATTGAAAAGGAAAACTTGTTTAGCACGCTGAATTCCATTTTCGTGTCTATTTAATGTCTTTAAAGTGTAATTTGAATGGATAATTGATACCTAACTTAACTTGCTGCCCCAGGATCTTACAATGTTTTTGTGTTAGGTTAGTTTATGCCCTTTCATTTTATAACTGGACTATTACTAACATGCGGTGGTGTTTGCACGATTCATTCCAAGATTTTGATAGGTATACTAATATACTTTCCGGTAACACATAATACATTTGACGCTGTACACGTAGTATTGTTTACATAATACTTTAACAAGTGGTTACTGTAGTACCTTGGTGCTCAGTGAGTGCTGGCACGGTATTTTATTTTAACTAGGGGGCGTTTGCTACTAACATTCGATGTTTACGTTTCTGTATTATGATAAGAAATCAATAATAAAATCCACTTATTCCAAGGGAGTAAATATTTTTTGAGGATTTGGATCTTTTAACTTTTCTTATTAATGTCTAAAAAGTCTAGTTAGTTAATGAATCTTTTGAAACTCCAATGGATGTTCCAACATGTTCATCATGGCTTTATTTACTGGTCTTTAACTTTTCCTCTTAATAATCACTGTTATGAAAAACATTTTATTTCTATGGTGGGTTGCTTCAGCATGTTATTGACAAGCAGTTTTTAGAGGCCTAACACACTACTATAGTGCATAATTATTTTCTGGTCTAAGGCAAAAGCATGAATAAAAACAAAAATTACAACAACCAAAATTCCTTTTAAAGTTACTGATGCAAATGCTTTTTTTAAAGAATTCTCCCTGAGACCTTCAGTCTCAGTGTGCAGTGTAGCAATATGTTTGAGAGACCAGTGAATGTTAACATGAACATAATTATGAGGTTCTCTTCTTCAGACATGTCTCATCACTAGGTCACTAAGGTGACTATATCTATCACGCTTAACCTGACTGTTTGTGAAAGAACCCAAATAATTTGTTTGACATGATATCCATAGATTCTAAAGTGGAAAATATACAAATCTTTATATGACTACTTTACACAATTCATTACTTATGGTTGTATGTTTTAAACAGGTATAACAAAAATATCAAAGAAAGAATTTAGGGTTCTTGCAGTAGTGAACAAAGCATCATTAAGGATACATTAACAAGGTACTTAATTGCAAACTGCTTTAAATCAGAGAAATTACATGACATGTATCTTTTGGTGGATTATACAGTCACAAGCACTAATATGTATACAAATATCAATGTTTTGAGTCATTTTCTCCTACTGTATTGATTGTAATTGTATGTTGTTAGGAATATAGTATTTTGGAACCCACACTCCCACACTACATCGGGCTTATGTCAAGTTGCAATAGTTATTCCACAAGAAAATCAGTTTTAATTTTTCTAAGTGTATGCACATTTTTGCTCGTGACTGTACTGAAGATTGTACTAGTAGAACAAGTGAGATAGAAGGGAAACAAGTGTGCAACGCGTACCTATGTCCTTGGGACAGATGCTTGAAGCTCCAGAGTTGTATACCACGCCTGCACTGCACAGAGAATGCCACTATATTCAGTATTGTCAATACAAACAGATGTAGATGCCTTGAGTTAGTCGATCAAGCAGGATGTGCATACTTATTCCGATTCACTCCTGAGATCTGGGGTGGGGTGCTAAATCAAATTTAAGTGGGAAATGCTTTATTGCAATAACCTTTACAAGGTTAAGTTAGTGAGCTAATACCCAGTTCCTAAAGTCTCAATTGGGTCGAAAAACTTGACAATAGCAACTCTTTGAAGAGTTTACTTTCAAAACTTTTACAATGTAGTACACTATAAAAATTACGAAGTGTAAGTTTGAAATCATGGTAAGGTTTGACTTTTAGCCCAGCCCTTCCGGCGTGAAACCTTTATAATGGAACTCTTATTTTCGCAAACATTTTTTCATGTAATTTAGGCTCTTCTGGAAATCTTCAATCCACTGTAACGGAAAGTACTAACGGCCGTATTTGCATAAAAACTGTTTTTGTATTCTATGACAATTTTTCCCGAGTATCTGTAGTTGTATGCGACTTCCGCTGGTCGTGCCGCACGGAGTAATCAACTGCGGGCTTGGGCCACCCCTCCCATAAAGCTAGCACTCAGCATCACACCGAAACGAGTGCGGGTCATTGTGTATGTTCCGAATTAGCGAACATTGCGGCAAACTATCGCAGACTGTGAAAAGAAAATTCCAACCAGACGTACACGCCTGCTGTTAAGTCTGGGCGCGGGGTCAGGTCGTCGAAAACCAGCATTGTAAAACGATGTCTGGGGAACCATGAACCGCGGTCCAATGTACGGTTGTATCATTGTGTTGTGGCTGATAGAATGACCCCGTCGCCGTCGTCCCGTCAGATTTTGGTCATGTCTGCACCGCAGCGGGCAATCCGCGCGACGCATCCGTAGCACTTGGCTGAAGAGCAAATCACTTCGGATCATTCCCCGTTAAGTTTTCACGTCACTTAAAGGAGAAGTCGTGCAGCTATTCTACAGAATCGCATTGATATCACCTGTAGGTACACGCCTACCTAAAGGCTACTAATAGAGCTCGCGTAACAACCGAGGTCAGGTCACGCGGTTATGTCGACTCTACCCCTACAACTTTATTTCTTCGATACACAGATCTCATCTCTTGTCAGAATATCGACAATAGCTAATGTCGTGGAATTATTCCGGTAGTTTCCAGACAGCATGCTTGTTAGCACGCCTTGAGCAAGTGTGGTGATCACTGCTGCCTTCTCTGTATGAGAAGAGGCTTTTGCCCTGCAGAGGAACAATAATAGGCTGGTACATTATTTTTATAATGCTTGTTAGCTGGACGGTATGTCCAGGGTGCGCCGGACGTATTACCGGAAATACGTCACCCGTGGAAGGTCGCAAATAGATAAAACAATTAAAAAATTGCCGCTTGTCTGTTCAGTGGGGCGGAGTCTATCCATCATTTGAACGTCTCGTGTCTAAACTACTAAAGATGTCTTTGGAATCTGTACTTTAAGACTGCTTCCTCAGGTTTTTTTACCGAATGTTTTATTAGTAGGCACAATATACTCACACTCTCATATTATTATCTAGATTAAATCAATCTGCCTAGCCTTTTTCCCAACTATGTTGGGGTCGGCTTCCAGTCTAACCGGTTGCAGGTTGTAGCTGAATACCAGTATTTTACATGGAGCGACTGCTTATCTGACCTCCACAACCCAGTTACTGGAAAATTATCATATAGATTCAATTAATATTTAAATCAAAGCTTAGTTTACATAAATATTCTTTAATGTAGAAACACTTAAAGGAAGATAACACAATAAAAAAACGAGCGAGCCTTACAGAGTAGTCGTATATAATGTGTAACATCTGACATCTTGGCTGACGTTAAGCTAAACAATATTCATCATCATCATCTCGCTCATTGGTCAAATCAAATAGCATGCGCTTCCCCCGGCCTCCTGTTACACACTTCCGTTCCTTTTTAAGAAATCACTCGCATAGATTGCAGGAAAGCGAGAGGAAAGATGATACACATAAAAAAACACAAAAAATGCACCTTAAAAAAGTACAAAACACAATACACGTCCTGCTTCAAACTTGTTTAAAACTATAATATTCTGAACGCTATGTTATCTGCAGTTACACTTTCGTTTACAAATGAAACAACTTTCAGTGGGTACTTATAAGGCCCATTAATCATTTCAGAGTAGGAAAAACTCGCAAGAACACACGTTCCCAGCTACTAACGCACCGTTCAGCTTATCAAAAATGAATTTCAGTCTGGGTTCTCGAAAATATTGCGAGTCTATAGCGCATGCCATTTATTGATGTAATAGTGACTTGGTCCCGAGCGCGGCGTACCGTGTACATACATATTGTATCGAGTCATCCGCTTCACACAATAGTGCCAATTTAGTGCGGGATGGGGCTTTAACTGTCGTTAAATTAAATGCAACTATCAATAGGGATATGTGCGAGTGCGATGCTTCTGATCAGTCGACCATGTTCCATCTAAGTGCCCGTTCACTTGCACCAAAGAAGACCTAACGAACGGCACTAATGTCGTAATCAACGTGGGCTCAAACAATATAAAAACAAAGTTCGAAAAGATGAAGAAGATTCTTTTGTAAAAAGTACCTACTCTGCTAGATGCTGCAGTTCCGTACTTTATAACAGGGTTACAATACACCTCAAAGGTCAATTGAATGGTCGTTCAACCAAGTCACATGCAATTTACTGGGCGCAAACCTTGCCCAGTTCAGAACTAGTTTCATTTCCATATTTCCACGGGTGTTTACAAAAGTTTCTGTTTGCAGATGCTGTCATGGAACGTTTTCCTCTAAAGTCCACCGGCCCTAAAATGGGTACGACGTACCAGTCCGTCTACAAAAAGGTACGTACATACATACATGATTTATTTTTCCTTGCCCAGGTGTAGATATTTTCCCGAAAAAGCATGCAGACAACGTGGAACAAATATTTTTTACTGCGCGCTCCGATTAAAATGTATGATTTATGGAATGAAATGAAATACATCGGTCCATGTGTAAGAAACCTGACACTCCTCGACATTTGTATACATTAAAGTGTCGTAGGAACATGCCAAGTGTTCCACTAACACTCGGAATAGGCGTCGTTTTCTTGCTTCATTGTAATTTATGTAAAATTCCACATCATTTCCATTATCAGTTACCCAAACAGCCAGTTATTTATTGATGTTTCAACAGTTAAACACTTTTCATTTTTCGTATATCATTTTGATTTCCCCACTACTTGAAATGTATTTCTGACGGGAAATTAATAAGTCGAGCGTACCAAAGATCCTATGCTTAACTCAAATATACAATTCTTAATTTAACGACTGATTTTTTTCATCTTAAGGATGCCCTCCTACGCGGTTATGTCGGTCTTTTGCTGACCAAACCAACACGCCACAGTCTCAGACGTTTCAGCAAATACTTCACAAACTCCATTAAACGCTATGTCTTAATCTGTGTTTACAGTGTGGTACACTTATCGCATGTCTCGGGAAAACGACATCCTAGCGGTTTATAACACCCTGTTATCAGTACCTCAAATGTGTGTCCTAAATGTCATTTCACTTGCACTTTTGACGATCTGAACAACGCCTCTAACGCCACCGCTACAAATGTGGCTACCTACTTGGCCCAAACAGTATGAGTAACGTAGATGTACCGTCGAACGAAAAGAATAACCAGAACCTGCGTGCCTCCCATCCTCCCGAAGATCATTCTCAACGGTTTTACAGATTGCTGCTGATTTCGGAGTTCTATAAATTCTTGACAGATATGACGCTTGCTTTCAGCGATTATTTATCATTCTCCATCTATGTGCTTGTGTTACAATTGTTAGGAGAAAGAGAAGTAAGGGACCTAAATACCAAGGGGTATTTAAGTCCCTAAGTTCTCTAAGCGCATTTCGCAGGTCACAACTAACTTACAGGCTACTACACCGTTGAGGAATTTAAAGTTGACAAATTGTGAATCGATTGACCTCATAATAATAAGCTTGATGTAAATGTGAAAATAATAATAAATTACTTTACTATATAACTATAATGTTATGCTTACTAATAATGACTAAAATGAATGAACGAAGTAATAAAAATTATTTATTTGAAATAAAATGTAATAATGAATTAATTAATGTTTATTAAAATGTAATGAATTGTTAAATTAGAATAAATATTATGTTATGTAATCATTTGATATGTAAACATTTGCAGTGCCCTTACAGGGTGCATGTCTTAATACTGTGTCATGAAATTTTAATGCATGCCCACTAACCAGTGTTTTACATGTTAGCAAAAAATTAATAATAATAAAACTTTGGGCATACATGTATAAACATCGCATTCTTATAATTTTCGTAATCTCTTTTACCCACGAAGTTTAAAATTATAAATGAATAGACAAATTATCTCTGATAATAATTTTTCCTACGTACCTACCTATGTAAGTTCCAGTAAAAAATTGGCTGTCTAAGGTTTCAGCGTTTGAACAAACCATTAAATCTAAAGATGAGAAAACAGAAAAAATTTGATTGAAAAAAAAATTGGGGTCAACGACCGTGTACGTACTGTACTGTACTTGATAACAGTTTTAAAAAAAACTTCTTTTTTTTTGGTAAACTTCACAGACGTGACTCTGATATCGATCGATATCTAAACGCAATTATAAAACAAAAAAGAAACTTTTTTCTCAATTCATACTTCAAGTAACTTTACTAAACTACCAGCTGTAGTAAACCCAATAAAAAAAAAAAACATCGAATCTATTTTCGTGTTGAGATATCGATAGGATACCCATCATCAGATCTACGTTTTGGAATGGGCAACTAGCTTCAACTTTCTGACTAACTGACCGATTCTTTGACAATTCAAAAATGCCTGTAAATGGTTTAATTGAAATAAATGCTTTGAGTTTGAGTTCATGTCTACACAGTTTCGCTAGGTAATTTATTTTGACCCTGTATCAATGTGTAACCGAATTATTAATGCACATTATGAAAGTAGTTTGTTTCGTTTACCGAATCGATTTCCGGCATTTTTATTATAGGATTTTTGTTATCTCAAAAATTATGAAAACTAGGCAAAATTACAGACATACTGCCACTTTACATAAATAGTCAAAACAAACCCAAATTAACGAAATACCTACTACGCTAAACCCTTATACGTGTGCGACAGGTGACCGTGTGCGTGCGTTAATTTATAATATGACCACGATTTTCTCCAAATAAACAATGTTTTATACATAATAGTAAAAATTCAGTGTATGTATTATGATTATAACTCAATGTATATTAGAATTTGCAAATAACAAACCTAGTTGTCCTCTGGTATTGGATATTGGCTTTAGTATAAAACTAGCTTTTGCCCGCGGCTTCGCCCGCGTGAATGTCCCACGGGAACGTACTACCGAGATTTCATAATAACAGAGGAAAAAGTCTCCTATACCGCTGCGCCCGCGTTGCTACGCGTAATTTTGAAACTGTGATATCTTTTAAACTATTCATTTAAATGATATGATTGAAGGCATATTTTAATGCCCAATTTAAATAACATATTTTTTTGGATAAGGATTAATACTATACCGGTCAAAAAAGCTTCGGAAATAACAATTACATTTTTATCAAATTCTGAAAGATAAAAATGGTTATTGTGGGTCATCCTTAGAAGATAGACATAATGCCATCGCGGAATTTTTTGTTGAACTTTTTAAGATGAACAATACCGTAGAACATAAATTTGACGTATCCTTTTCGGTTAATGCAGCGCACGCCAGTAAAGCTCCCAGTCGGCATGATTTTTTCCGACTTCTTTAACAATAATCGTCAAATTTCAGCCAATTTACACAAAACCTTAATGAATTGTATAATTCATTAAAGGTTTTGTGTAAATTGGCTGAACTAAAACCTTCCGCATGAGTCACTCCGTCCATTGGTGAAAAACGTTTGAAAATCCGTTCGGCAGTTTTTGAGTTATTGCGTTCAGACAGATAAACAGACAGACGCGGCGGGGGACTTTGTTTTATAATATGTAAGGATTATTGATGAAATAACTTGACCCGGGCCGTAGTCTGGGATGCGCACGCTGCAGGTGTGTCGCTGAAGCGCTGCCAGTGATCTGTGTGCTCTATTGCCTGCACTGTTAGGTGCATTATTCCTGTATTCACTTGCTGGATGACTCGGCTATAATGCGACTGCGTGCAGGCGAGAGGCCGCGCTCGGTGCGGGTGGCGCTCTGAACTCCGCCGCGTTCTCTATGGTAGCTCCGTAGCTCGTCGTGGTCGGCGCCCTTAGCCGCTTTATATCGATTTTCACCCCCGCGTATTTCAGTGGGGTTCGACTGTGCTGTGTGTGACATCGCGAACATTTTAAGTGCCGCTCCTATTTTTCTAGATATTATATTGTTAAACACTGTTCTTTGATTCTTTATTGACACCGCGTAATTAGTGCTTAATCATTGATCGGATTATTCTCAGTACACCATATGTAAGTATGCCATTTTTTCCTCGTGCAATGTAAAGAAATAGGTGGGACAAACTTAAGCAGCAAGGATTATAGCCATTAAATAACTAATTAAATGGAGTTTATTTCACTGTTACAAAAGATAAACCATAACTAATATTTAGTTGGTATTTATAACAATAAAATAAAATAAAAATGCTCACTCATTATGTTCCCACTGCTCCAGGGAAAAGGTTTTCTCCAAAATAATAAAACGTTAATTTTGTACACCTTTATTGAGGTTTACAATATCTGTAACATGAATTACGAAATGATCCTATTTAATTATTTGTGTATTTAACGCGCTTCACATGATTCTTTAGTTAGGTACTACTTAGGTACAAATCTTAGTTCCTAGATTATATTGGTTGGATATTGTATTGGTTCAATAAACAGTACATGATATTGATAATTTTATGCAGGTAACAGCTACTCACTTTAAATGAAAAGAGTAAAATAATATTTTTAACAGCCTTGTGGAAATATCTATGTTAGACGACATCTCAAAATTATCAAGTCATGGGTAAAATATATTTTCCTAATAAAGACAGGGCATGAAAGGCGACATAAAAACAGTTACAGTAAGAAAAACATAATATTTCTGATTGTGTCTATTTTTAGAAAATAAGCGATCACCGAGTGTTATCTCGTCAACTAATGAGACAAATAACACACAGACACAAATAATTAGCTTTTACTCCAGTAGAATACAAACGTAATGATAATAATGTACAATAAGGTAAAAATAAACATAGTCGTAGTTTTTAGTTAGGCCCATTAAGGCTGCCTGTCCACTGAAGCGGAGTGAGGCAGCGGAGCTGAGAAATGTGCCAATATTAACCAATAGGAGCGGAGCTCTGAAGAGGAGTTTAGATTCTATTGGTTAATATTGGCACATTTCTCCGCTCCGCTGCCTCGCTCCGCTTCAGTGGACAGGCAGCCTAAATGGGTGGTAAACGTGGCAGTAGGTCACTTGTGCTGTCGTGCTGCACCATAGATATAAGTAAGAAGTGCTGCACCAATCGATATCCTCGGGGCCGGTCGGGCTTGCGTTTGAATATCCACAGGTAATCGCGGTCGCAGCGCTCACATTTTACGATACTACATTTAAAATAAAATAGTTTCAGAAGTGAGTCTATGTAAAATCACCATTTCCCCTGGATAGTGTAGCTTGCACTAGGGAAACTTGTATCTTTAGTAGTATGTAAGGATCGTAGCAGGTGGCGTTCTGTAGTTTCTGTCTACCCCCATGGGAAGAAGGCGTGAGTTTATGTACATATGTTGTATCTGTACGTGTCTGTTCCCACAAGTAACGTTCCTGGCCCGGTCGTACGACGCTTGATGCGGAAGTTCAGCTCTGTTCGTGTCAGTCGCACATTGTAGTCACACAATGTCCAGAGATGTTCCAATCAGTTCAAATTGCCACCATTGCAATAACCGTATGCATCGCGCAGTACGCTGGCCACATCGCGCCGAGGGGTCGCTTCTCGTTCACTATCAGCCAACAAAATAGGTGGGAAAAACAAGTATAGGCTGCTTCGGGCAGCCTCCAGCCGAACGGGACACGTTAGTACTTATCAACAACATTTTATTTTAAAATTAACTTGCATGATTTTCAAATCCTTGTGATTCGGTGCATGCCATCTTACAGGAATAAAATAGTATTGTTCTCAGAAATTCTGCGATAAAAATATAAAACCATAGTAAACTTGACCATATTCTTTGAGCTCAATGTGAACATCCGCTGCCGCGATGGCAAATGTATCTGATGTTCAAACAATAGCGATATTGTAATTGGCGAGTTTTACCCCTAGAACGAAATGAAGGCTCACGTTGGGTGCTGGTTCTTACTCTCTTCCTCAATCTTGCTATTAACCAAATGAGGTGACATTCGCTCGGATAATGAATACGTACCTACTTGAGAAGTCAGATCCAACGAGACGATAATGTCGAGGCTCGCTGCCCGCCTCCACACTTCCCGAGTTGCTGTTTCGTTGAGAATATTGATGCTTTCTATTCCTTCCGTTCGCACTCCTGGTGTAACTTTACAGATACTGTAAATAATGCTAGATGAAGGTGCATTCATGCATTCTATGTAGGTCCTGCATTCTGTTTTGGTTGACTTGTTCAAGATGCTGATATAGTATTTATTTAAAAAGTATTCGCGAGTTTTTGTATAACGCAGAAAAACTAAAGTTTATAGCTGTTGTGTGCAACATTTCTAAGTCTATTGCGAAGGCGGCAGAGGACTCCAGTCGCCTGTCGCCCTAGCGTTTGCCATGCGTGTGTCCATCGCACATTTTCATCAAAAGTCTTGATGCCAGGGGCACCCCATCAGAGGCGGTCCGCGGCGCCTGCGCTGTCAGCGGGGGATGCGCTTGGCATGCTGCTGTGCACGCGACTTTCTTGGATGTCATCAGTTTATTCAGCAATTCTGCGAAATTAGATACTTTATATTATATGATATCCCAGAAATAATCATCATTGCGGGCAGGAATTGTGACTACAGGGATTCAATCATTTGTGTACCATTGTGTACGGTTTTACGTGCTGCTCGGTCCACTGATGCACTGCTCTGCGGTGGGCCGGTAGCCACTAGCCACCGCGAATTCCCATTCATTTACAAACATTTTGTGTATATGTTGTGTTCAAATGCTGGCTGTTTAGGTTGTTTCTTATAAACACACCCAAGATACAGAAGTCTTCTTTATAAAGAAGTAAGAGAAATGTTTGTGGTAGCATTTATTTATTGGAACGAGGTTCCTTATCGCACGTTATATGCTGCACACTTGGCGAATGAGAGCTAGACCGAAACAAACTAACATTTTGACCGTCACGACACTTTTACTTTTATATTCATGTTTTTCATTTAGGTAGTTACTCTCAAAACGTTATTAATTTAGTTGGTTCATTGTGTCTGTTATTTAATACATAATATATAGCGAAAGGAACTTCGTTACAACCGGGTGCGGCACCTCTCGGCCTTTTTAACCGACTTCAAAAAAAGGAGGTTTCTCAATTCGACCGTATATATATTTTTTAACCGACTTCCAAAAGGAGGAGGTTCTCAATTCGTCTGTATGTTTTTTTTTTTTTTTTTGTATGTTTGTTACGCGATTACTCCGCCAATTATGAATAGATTTTGATGATTCTTTTTTTGTTTGGTAGATCATACTTCAGAGGTGGTCCCATATAAATTTTATTAACTTTGATTGGGTAGTTTTTGAGTTAGCTTCAATTATACGTATTTTTTCCCACTTAGTAGATATGATAACTTCTTGTCACTGTTATTTACATAGCAGGTAGTGGTATTCGAATTTGTGTGGGGTAGGTACCACAACTAAAAAGTGAAAAATAAAAACTTTTTACAAAAAAAAAAACAACCGACTTCAAAAAAAAATACACTACAAAGTGAAAAATAACTTTAATTTCGGAAGTCGGTGACAAAGAACGAAAATTCAAAACCAAAGACACCGACTTCCGAAATTAAAGTTATTTTTCACTTTGTAGTGTTTTTTTTTTTGAAGTCGGTTGTTTTTTTTTTTGAATTTTCGTTCTTTGTCAAAAGATTTTTTAAGTTAACATTTTATTTGAACAGTGGAAAACGATCCTGTTTTTTTTAAAAAAAAATTTAATTACGAAAATTATCAATTAACCAATTTAAAAAAAAAAAAAACAGATTTATAAAATATCCCACTGCAGGGCAAAGGCCTCTTCTCATACAAAGAAGGCACGAGCATAGATCACCAGGGTCAGTGACAGCTCGGCCCGAGTCAACTCAATCCGAATAATAATACCAGATATTACACTCCCGATTACGGTGATTTGTACGGTCAGATAGACAAACGCTTACTCAAGATACTTGTACCTACCAAATTTATGTAAATAAAGGGTGGATATTCGAGACGTGGCAGTAAGGGCAAATAAAGGAAAACGTTTGTAGGCGACAGTCGGATCTTTGAGTATTTTGATAGCTTCATTCAAAGATTTAAAAAAAATGGTACAGTCGACTAGAAATTCGTCAATTTTCACATTTTATTTTTATAATGCATACTGATGCAGTTTCGTATAAGGATTGAAATACTCTTCTGGACGTAATATAAAATCTTGTTTATTATTATAGGTAATCGTTCCTATTTTTTCTTTAAAACATAGATTGATTATTCTGGTATGATATACAACTGGTTTGTTAGGTATTCCTACAGTAATTTTGTACACATACAACATGTCCCGGAATTAACGCACGCCACCAACACCCCAATTAGAATATTATGTTATAATCATAATACCTACACTGAATTTTTACTATTACATAACATAACATCACGCCTTGTTTCTCCCCCAAAAGGGTTGGGCAGAGGTGTACCTGTATAGTCCGTGCAACCCACGAAGACGCGCCCCACTCCGCTCCGCGCCGTACTAGAGTTCCGCTTACAGTACAGTAATCGCGGAGTAGGGCGCGTCGTCGTGGATTGCACGAACTATAGTAGGTACAATTAATTGTAATTTTTACTATTATGTAGGTATAAAACTCTGTTTATTTATTAAATTAGATAAAGGTAAGTACTGATTGCGGGAGAAAATTGTGGTCAAATCTACGCACACACACAGTCGCACACGTATAGATAAGATTCTAGCGTAGTAGGTATTTCGTCGATTTTGGTTTGTTTTGACTATACAGCGGAAGTGTGAATCACACTGTGTGACTGTTATTTAAGTATATAAAAAAAGAGAAAATTAAGTAAGTACCTACCTATTTTAAAAATGACAGAAAATACCAACAATTCTAAAACTACTTTCATAATGTGCTTAATTCAGTTACACATTGACATTGTATACGAGTATTAGTACTTATTGAATATGTTGCTATTTTTCTTCGAATTTGGTACAAATGACCCCTCAAGTTTTAAAATATTATAAGTACCTACTGCTTTACCATTGAATTAAATACGACTATTTGCTGTGGCGTAGCGTGCCTTGGCGGGGCCCCGTATAAAAATTTGTTTGGGGGCCCTTATGACGGGTTAAATTTCTCACAAAAGAAAAAAAAATGTTTGCATAAAATTAAAAGAAATATTTATTCATCATAATTATCTATCTGTCACTTTTTCCAAAATTTTTACATACAATTCAAATTAAATATACATTCTCCTTGCCTTTTTTTCGGCAAACTGATTTATTAAATCGTTTATAGCTGATGATGAATTTGGGAAGTTTTACTTACGCACGTCGGGGGCCTCCGTGGCCCGGGGGCCCCGTATAATTGATACGGCAGATACGGCGGTAGCTACGCCCCTGACTATTTGGCATTATTGTAAATAATCCTTATATTTCTGAAAGAAAACGTTTAGATTATGTAAAACGTTTTATAATGCATAATTTTTTAAACATGGCGTCTCTTTTCTAAAGTCCTGGTTTGTTCGTTCAGGGTGCGAACGCCAGCAATGGGCGCGGCGTGCAGTCTGCGAGCGAGGATGACATGGTAGACATCACGGCCGGCTTGCAGCAGGCGGCCGCCGGCAGCGTCAGCACCACGCCCACCAGCCACGGTACTTTCCAGCTCTACGAGCACGGCGGGAGGAACTCCAACGCAAGCGCCAGCTGTAAATATCCCTTTAATCTTCTATTTTATGCACCGGTTAATAATACCAGTACTAAGTCGGACTTTTTCTACCAATACATTGTAGGATTTTGTACAATTAATGAAAAGTATACAATTATTCAAACTAGGCTGAGAGTCAGCACTTTTGAACGTCGAAATTACAAAAGACATTCCCCCAAAACGCCCGCGCTTCACCACTTCCTAGTGCTTTATATGGGAAGAAGTGGTGCAACAAACTCCCCAGCAGCACAGCTGTCTGTTAGTATGTAAATACATTAACATTACAAAACAAAAAAACACATTAAATTAAATTATTTGTCAAATGTCAGCTAGCACACGCCAATGTAGGTCATTGGTTGGATCTACTATTATTGGCCATGATATACGGCTATAGAGTTTTTTTTTATCGATAGTCATAAATACGCGGAGTACTGTAGGCTCTATCTATGATCTGTTAGGCCTGACAATATTGCGTCCACCTTTCACGATGTAGATAGTCTGGTGCAACTGAAAATTAAATTTATAATTTTATTGTCGCCCTGTATCTCAGTTATCTAGGTAGGGCCCTTAGTCCGGGAAATTTTCGCCGAATTTTAGGCTGACTGCATTAAGTAGTTAAACAGCATTTTTTTTCATTTAACGTGTAGGGTATGGACAAGGGAGTATATTAAATTATATACCGCGAAAAGTTCACCCCCGTGTGTACGTTTTTTTTTTAAGAAAACATTTAATTTCGTTTTTGAATGTTAAATGTTTGTATGGAGTTTTTGTCGAAGAGATAAGGTATTAAAAGTAGGTCAAAAATTTTAACATTTTCGTCCACAGAAATTTCCATCAAAATAAAATTACGAAATGTTTAAATTGTACTTAAAGCAAAAATATAAACAGCAGTTTTTTTGCATTACTTAATTACATATTTTAATATGCTAATCAACAAAATTAAACATATTGTACTAGCGCAAGATATTAATCAAAGTTTTTTTGCAATACCTGTTCAGGCAAAAATGTAACAGAATTAAATTTAGTTTAACTTTTATTTATATATATTTAATTAGTGATAGATAGCATATTAAAATATTTAATTAATTCAAAAACCCCGCTGTTACCATTTTTGCTTGAAGTACAATTAAGAAATTTCGTAACTATATTTATATTTAGTAAATTTCCGTGGACGAAAATGTTTAATTCTGAAAGAGTTTTACCAATTTTTTACATAATCTAACCAACATTTTCTGTTAACTATTTCGCCTCAATTTTTATTCACAAAATCGCGTTTTTTCTTACCTTGATGCAGTCCTGGCAATTGTTTAATTGTATTATATTATTTGAAGAGCTAAGTTCAGAAACACGATTCAAGAAATAAATCGCTGTTAGAATTTAGTGCTGGGTTCAAACCTAATTTCCCTGGGCTACCTATAAATATTTATTTCTTGGTGGGATAGTGGTTCAACGGAGCCGTTAATGACTAAGATCTCGCAAAAGGCAAGTCTGGGTAAACTAACAATGTTTAGTTTTATTGACCGAATCGATAAACGCAGAGCAATAAATACGATTTCTGATTCAAGAACCTTGGTTTTAATTGGAAAAATATCAATCTAATTGCGTATTTCCATCAAACCGTTCTATGCGATTTGTTTAATACATTAAAGGGGTTAGTTTCACAGTTTAGTCAGGTATTTTCTTAATAAGTTTATCATTATTGTAGGCCGTTAACTGTTCAAATTATTAAAATGTAATTAATAATATTTTTTATTTTCAAGACTACATCGCTCAATACTTCAGTTCCTCTGCGGGTAAGCTAATAAAATAGTCTTTGCCTGTCTTAGTTAGTCGTAAGCTAGTTTATATGTCGAGTACATCATGGGAGTAACCAGGGGAGGGATTAAACCCTTTTTAATCAAAATTTTACCTTTTTTTTATAAATCTATATTTTTATTGAACGTCAGAGCTATACAATCCTGCTCCCTCTTGAATTCGCAGCCCTCCCGCCGAAACAATGTTTACTACCCCCATGTGGTACATGCTTGATCATATAGAACTTAGTAGAATCAGTAAAATACTGAAGTCTTAACAAACTAAAGACCTTGGTAAATTAATCTATGTTTAATGTATGAAATGCTCATCAACATTCCATACCTAGGTATTTTTTTTGGTTTTATAGTAACTTCCTTAAAAATTGCATGAGTAGGTATACGGGATGTTCTGCACCATGCGCCCTCGGATAGCAGACGGAAGTCGTAGTCAGCCTACTAGACTAAGAAAGTAAAATTTTGTAAGCCAGAATTCCAGATGGCTTAACAGCAGTGGAAGGAACCTCATTGTCCATTTGAATTGATATTTCAAACTCCTTCCGAGTCCGACCAAACGGATGCGGTGCTACTTAATAAAAATTTATTAATTCACTGACAGACAACACACAGCTTAAACCGCTGGGTATAGAAGTTTGAAATTTTGCACAAGATTTCTTTAGTGAAAGCTTTAGGGGACTTTTCACAATTTTGACAAATCCCTTAAAGGGGTTACATAGGGGATGGAAGTTCGTCCTTTTTGCCGATGGGAAAACGGCACACGGCTTGGCTACCTATAAAGGCGCTATTGGCTTCGCCAGGATCTCTTTGCGACTCCCACATTAAGTGTCCGCATTTCCGCAACCCAAAAGTCCCTGATACTCCTTTTTTTTTTGGTAGGGAATTATCAAATAACTTCTTAGCTCTGGGCGGAGCGAGAGGGAGTGTTAGACTCTTACTGACTAAAATCCACCCGTATTCCTTCGGTTTTCTTCGCAACCCCGGTAGGCATCGGCCCTAGCGGACCCCGTCAATTCTGCTGACATCTCTTTGAGGCGCTCGTGAAACAAAACGCGCCGTCGACCCAGGCCTGGTCCTTATCGGACGTTGCTCACCGTCTGCAAGCCCACGCCTACGTTGGCCGGAAATCGGCCTGCGATTCCCGACGCCCAGGGCGTCTCCTCCTGCGGCGGTTAGGGGCGTGAGGGCGCGAAATTTGCCTCTCCCTCACGCGTTCCGCCTCCTCCTTCGCGAGCATTACCGCTTCGCAGAAGGAGGTGACGGCCTCCCATTTCCTCTCGGTCCGTACCAGGGTCTGAACCAGGGCCGGACGCGAGAGATCACAGCCGCCGATTGCCTCCACGAGGACACGGCGATGCCCCCTGACACTCCTGACAGCCACCACTAGATTGCCCGCTGCATGATCATTTCGTAGAAGGAAACTCCCACCCTTCAGACAATCTACTCTTCTAGGACGATGCTATTGCTGGAGTTAGCGGGTCGTATCGCTTGGTGCGTGCGTCGGCGTCGTTAGTTCCCCATAAGTTTATTTTTGGAAGTATTTGTTGTGGTCTGTTTGCGAATACGAAACTATTTTTTTTAACGGTACTATGTTATGAGTATGACTCTTAAGACATAACCATAAAAAAAATACTGTCTGCTATGTAGTTTGTAGAATTGTAGCTTTTCCTTATTCCATGCGAATTCGCCAAATGTTTCGCGAAACTCGAAATTCAAGGAAAAACAGTTTATGAAATGCTTTCGCGCTTCAACGCTTTTAATAAATCAATGAAGGTAGTTAATCAAAAGTTTTCGCGAGCCCTCAGAACGATTTCGGCTTTCGTGTTCCGAGCTTCCGACACGTCTTATTTATTTTCATGATGTAGAGAAACTACCCGTATATGAAACACAATCGCAATAAAATAACAATGATAAATGAATCATAATAATTAGGTATTATTATCGATAAGGGGTTTATCGAATGCTGTACCATATAAAGTGAGATTAGATAATAAATGTTAGTTATGTCCAGTGCTGTGTCAGAGCTCAGTGCAAACAGTGATTTTAGTGACGAGGACATGAAGCCAGTGGAACTAGAACCAGGGGATACGGAACCCCTCGTCCCCGTAGATTATGTAGGTAAAATAATTGTTGTTTTTACGATTTATTCGTTTAAAATGCTGCAGTAAAATGATTTTCTGCAGTTATCCCGAGCTGAAAAGCGATTATTATCAATCTCTATAAAGAGCCACGCGCATTTTGTATAGGTAATCATTCAATTACATTGGTAACTTGGGTACACCACGTATTAATGAGATTTGCTGCTTCGTACTAGGTGAAAGGGGGCGGGGCCGCAGGGGTAAAATTAGAATAATATCAAACTGTGTTATTTTTCATTAGACTTCAAAAACTTTGCACCGCATATTTGATCCAAGTCCCAATACATCGTTTCCAATATTGAAACCTTGCCCTGAATATGAGAATATTGCATTTCGTAACAGTTGCCTAAGTAAAAATGGTAGGCTAGGAGACACGTGACCGACGGCGACGCGGCGACGACGTCGCCGTGTCGTCATCAGCCGTCTCATTAACATCTCAAGGCTATGTTGTATTTTTATTTTAAATATTTTCTACGTACAACCTTAAAAAATCATTCAGGTTTTAGTATCTTTACTGTTCGATAATATACCAGCGTATTCAGACAAAAATGTCAAACTAACTTATTTATAATACGATAAAAGTTGTCTGACGATTCAAAAATCGGTTATAAGTTTTATTTATTTATGCTAAATAAAAACGTCGTACAAACAAAACTTTACTTTTGGTAGTTTCGTTAGACCACCACTGGCAACACTTTGACGTTGACATTTTGATTTTGACGCTTCAAGCTGCGTCTGCGTCACCTGATTGTCGCATTATTGTTTTTTTTTTTGTTTTCTCTAATTCTTTTCTACTTTTAATGTATATCTCTTCTGTATCGTAAATTAAGAATAAGCAATACACACTGTGATAGTAGTATTAATATAGTTGTAGCTTGTACGTTATTTATGTGTTTGTTAGGCGTAGAATCTGATGTATAATTCAGTACGAAATTGTTGAAATTGGTGCGCTATTGTTGCAGGGGACGCAGTGCTATTTTCCGGAATGTCAAGTGAGTTAACCATTCTTTAACTACATTACAAAGCTCTTTGGTAATTACTATAATTTGCTTCTTTGTTGAGCTATTCTTTGTGTAGATACATGGCTTACATGCACGGCCAGGGGGCAGCCAGCTACAATTATTTTTTTGTCACTCAACCTGTATAAATAATTCAAATGGTCAAAGACTTCAATATAATCTCTATGATAAGTTAATATAATGTGATTCCACATCTTGGTTGGTGGGTTTTCTTAGGCGTTTTAATGATAATAGTTTAATAAATCTAAAAAAAAACAGCCACCTGTGCAAATTTCAAACATAAGTATGGCAGTCACACATACACACAATGTAATTTACTTCTCAGACTAATACGCAAAACGTCATCTATAGTTTGTGATGACTTAGTTAATTAAATTATTGTACTTATAGTTTATTTTGAACTTAATATTTTTATTACAAAATTGCAAACAATGTATAGCTTTATTTATTTGATCATTTACACAGGTAGTTGCGGCTGAAATATGGCACTGATTGAATTATGTTTTATCTTGGTTGTAAAAGTAATATTTCAAAGCAAGGTAAAATACAGTGTGTGTTATTGAATGTTGAGTAAATATTAGATCGGTAGGTATGGTTTTCACCATACATATTGCAGTCATAACTATTGGTTGCTTACCATGCACACATGATACCATATTATTATGTTGATTGCTACTAAACTTGTTGCTTTTAAAATAATTATACTACACATACATAACCACACGCCTTCTTCCCAAGGGGGTAGGCAGAACTACAGAAAGCCACCTGCTACAATCCTTACATACTCCTTTTGCTTCATTTAAGTTCATGTATAATAATTACACTGTGATGCTATTAATATTGGCTAATATAACAATATCACTATCTAATTGTTTCATTGTCTACAAAGGAATAACAGTAATAGTGTCTGTCAATACAACAGATTGATTTCATCATATTTTGTCTAGTACACTGGAGTTGTATCCCAATAACTTTAATTACTTCTTTAGACAATATTGGCAAAGAAAAGCAAAAGAAATTAAAAAGAAGTCAATAGTCTAGTCCTGAATTCATGATGATAATACTCCTTATCTACCATTGTTTGGTACACACATAGAAATATAAAAAACAGGAGAAGTGGCATGGGGGCGTGTCTGTGTCCACGCGTAATGATCAAAGTGCTCATTGCATACGAAAATGGCCGTCTCCGCGAACTAGTGTGCTTTCGGCCGTGATCGGGACAATTTATAAGAATGCCGTGTTGTTCAGTGGTTTCTTGTAAAAACCGAAGTCAAAACAAAAACTTTGTGAATCATGGAATCACTTACCATATGTAATTACAAGTATTTTACTATATTTGTCTTTAAAATAATGAAAAACAACAAATCGTAAAATATTTCTTGCTTTTACTACGTTATTTTTGTTTCCAAATATCACAGTGACTGTACTATTTTTGCACTACATACATTGCTCGTTAACCACTACCTAAATATGTCGCTCAGTGACTCAACAAGCAATGTAAAAATCACAAAACGATACTGTGAACTGCGGATGCATCGCGCAGTACGGCCGCTGTGTCTGGCGACGAGCTAGTGATGTGGTTGTGCAGATCCACTAACGTAGGCTATCGACAACAATGTCGTTTGGCGAATGAATTTATTGCTATTATACTTTATTCTTCAATTTGTCAACTCTTTTACCCGGGTGGAAGATCGATGTGAAATAATGTGTTTTACTTATTTTGATTATTTTACAGCGTAGCAGAGAAATGCGTAACCAACGGTCGTGAAGTTAATAAAATTTTAGGTAGAGTGTTTTGGGTTTGAATTATCGCTGGTCTATTATGCCTTATACTCGTGCTATTTCCTTACTTTTTTATGGTTTTGGTATTTTACTTCCGTTAAAGTCTTCAAAAGCTTCGAATGCATTATAGTAATCGGCATGGTTCAGATAATTACAAATATGAAGAAACACATCATTTTATAAAGTATAAGGACAAATGTGGGCTTATGTACCCATCTCCTGATGTCGTCATGATTTGTAAGATAGTGGAAATAATCATAAAAACAGCTTGTCTCACCAATAATAAATTAACAGTTAAAACTAAAAATGTCAAACAGGAACTCATGGCAAAGGCTTTGCCTCACTTCATAGGATTAGATCTCTTTGAAAATATTAAGTTTCACCAATTTGAGCAGTCTCCGATAAATAATCACATAATATTTCAAATTAAAGCAGTCATGGAAAAATATATTAATTTAAGATTACACTATTTGACAAAAAATGCCACTCCAGTAATTTCTATAGTTTTGGAGAAAAAAACGTTTAATTTCTATAGTTTTTGACCATTTGAAGTAAACATTAGTAAGTGAAAACCGCCAAAATGTTAGTTATTAGATATTGATACTTCACCGTCGATAATATTAAATGGAAGAATCGATACCTTTCCGATTTAGTCAATCACTAGCGTATATGTAAAATAAATTGTTTCTGTACAGCACAACGATAGAAATGATGTTTTCGTGTGAGTGAGTTGTACGGTGCATGGTAAATGCACGCTGTGTTTGATGGGATAAGGTTTATAATTAAATGTGTAGTACGTTCTGATTTATGAATTGCAAGAGTGAGCGCAGCCTCGTATCTATTTAGTTTACTGATATGCATGTGTAGTTGTGACGACTAGTGGCGAGGTAGTGGGGACAAAGTGGAGACATTGGGTTTCGATACATTTTCAACTACCGGGCATATCTCCTTCTTTCTTATATCTATGGGTACACATTATATTTGTTCAGCTGTCTGTAAACCGTCATTATTACTTTGATGATGGGAACACTTTCGCATCCAAAAGTAAAAGGAAAATCAATCAAGAAATAATCATAACATTAACTTAAAAACAAAAAACAGGAAAAACAAGATTTGGTAGGTATAGTCAAATTGCTGCTGACTATTTTAACAGGACAAACAGTATAGTATTTATTTTATTTTTTATTTGTTACATAACATAACATCACGCCTTGTTTCCCCGAAGGGTTGGGCAGAGGTGTCCCTGTAGCAGGTACACCCACATTTCGCCAGTTATGTTTAAGTCCCATGTAATAGGGGGCGAGCCTATTGCCATCAACCGGGCACAAATCCAGACTCCGAGCTGCTACTGAGAAATTTCAGATAGAAAAACCCAATAACACTTTGCCCGACCCGGGAATCGAACCCAGGACCTCATGCTCAGCAGTAGCGCTTGCGACCACTAGACCAACGAGGCAGTCGAGGCAGTTTTTTATTTGTTATTCCACTATAATATGCTGCACCGGTTGACGTCATCACTTCAGCGCCGGCTGTCCGTACTGTCTCGCACGGGGTCGCAGCATTATGCTGAGCGATGGCCGTTTTGCGTGGATGTGACGAATATTTTCCTCCAATTTGTTATTTACGTGTTTTTTTATCTTTCTTTGCGTCATGTTTACCCCAAATAAACGAATTTTCTTTTTTCCTTTTTAATAGTTAGGACATAAATAAATTTGATTCCAAACATATTAATATGATTCAACATGCTATTGAATGAAGATTAAGGAATCTTCACCAGAAGTAAACACACATTTTCCCAGTTAGGTATGTCATAAGTTCCATGAACTATAGGGTGAACCTATTGATTATTAGCTTATTGCGTTTGCCTGTAATGAAATTTGATTATAACAGTTACTTTTACATAACTGCTACTAAATTGTCACAAAGTTTTTTGATGTAACTGTTTCAGTATTATATTTAACAGTCAAGAGTTTCATTGAGACGTTTGTTCTGTTTCTTTTAATATCTATTTATTTATTTGGGACAAAAATCAGTTACATGCTACAAAGTACAGAGAAATAATTAAACTAAGATTTAACAGACATGTAACCCACACTATTTTCCACGTTTAAACTAAAGGTTAAAAGAAGTGCTGAAGACAAGTGATAACAAAATAAAAAATATAATAAAACAATAGTCGCTGCCACAATATTGCTGTTCTACTTAGCTTAATTTAACTTAAATTACTCGCTAAACAAAATATCCAGAGCCATTTTCTTAAATAATTGCTTTTATAGACAAAATATATCTAGTTGTATAAAAAGCGTGTATTAATGTAATATCATACCATACAGAATATAATTTTACAAACATGTTAACCAACTAATTTCTGATTACACTTATATTGCAAATCAAGCAATATGTACTAATATAAATGTCAATATACAAAGGCGACGATGACATCCCGGGGATCGGCCAATACGATGACTTCCACACGATTGACTGGCAACGCGACATCGCTCGCGACCGCATGCGACATAGGTACATCGTCAAGAAGAGACAAGACTCCATATGGGATCTCATAAAGGTGAGTCTTCTTAGGTAACTTGTAGATCACAAAATACAGTTTATTTACCCACTGATATTTTCTGTCACTTCATATATCTCACTGTTTGTAAACACTGATGACTGTTGGTACACAGGGTGCTCACGACGCGTGGTCGGGATGGGTGTGCGTGCTGTTGGTGGGCGTGTGCACGGGCATAGTCGCCGGGGTCATCGACATCGGCGCCTCGTGGATGACCGACCTCAAGTTCGGTATCTGCCCGCAAGCCTTCTGGCTCAACAGGGAGCAATGCTGCTGGTCCGACACTGACACTACCTTCGATACTGGAAACTGTTCTCAGGTGAGTACTGCATTGTTATTAAATTGAGGAAGACACCAATATAGATTCAGAAAAAATTGTACGAACTCTAAATAATAACGTGCAGAGCGTTTTGAGTTGAATGCAGTGATTTGCTTTTTGGCTCATTTGGGACCTTCTATAATGCAGTATTACTAATACTTTACTTTATCAGGGTTAAAATATCAATTAATACAGAATTCGTTAAAGTAGGGTTATTCATATTTGACACAAATACTCTTCTGTTAAACAATAACTTCTTCTTGGATCGAAAATGTTGTATGTTTAGATGCATTTATTTGCGCCATGTATGTGTAACTTGTGGGTGTGTGTCAGTGGCTGACGTGGCCGCAAGTGCTGGGTGGGCAGCGCGAGGGCCCGGGCGCCTACATCATCAGCTACCTGTTCTACATTGTATGGGCGCTCATCTTCGCTGCGCTCTCCGCCTCGCTGGTCAGAATGTTTGCGCCGTACGCCTGTGGATCGGGTGAGCATAAGATCAGTTAACACAAATGTGGTGTCGGTCAGCAGTTAACAGCAATTTTACTGAATTTGGGCTTGATCTGACTTTCAGAAACCGAAGTTGTACTATATGTTAATACCACTTGTTTGACAATATTGACCGTGGCAATCAAATGATACCCATTGGTACTGTTTAATAGCATGTGTAGCTTATTTTGGGCAAAAATTAAGATTACTTGTTGATAAACTTGGTCACAATCAATTGTGACACCATTTAGAATTAACTCGATAGTATAGCGACTGCCTCGTTGGTCTCATGGTCGATTCTGGGTTCGTTTCCCAAATTGGGCAAATTGTTGTTGGGATTTTCCATCAGGAATTTCCCAGTATTAGCCTGGAGTCTGGATTTGAGCCTGGTTATGGCAATAGGCGCGCCCCCTATTACATGGGACTTAAATATAACTGTCAAAATGTGGGTTTAGTATACAGAATGTCTATACCTCTGCCTAACCCTTCGGATGTTACACGCGTGATATTATGTCAATAGCATAGAAAGGATTACTAATGAGGCCCTTTGCAGGTATCCCTGAGATCAAGACGATACTGAGCGGGTTCATTATCCGCGGGTACCTGGGGAAGTGGACGCTGATTATCAAGGTGGTGGGCCTGATCCTCTCCGTGTCGTCAGGCCTGTCGCTTGGCAAGGAGGGGCCCATGGTGCACATCGCTAGCTGCCTTGGTAAGTTCTTCATTATCTGCTGTTGCTAATTAGTTGGGACATTCCAGTTTGTGCGGAATGTAGTTTTTTCTTTTCGTTCTTCTCCACAGGAGCATACTACGCTTTGGAATGGGCAAATAGCTTCATCTTTCTGAACGACCGACTCCTTTGACGATGCAAAAGTGCCTGTAAATGATTTAATTGAAATAGATGCTTTGAGTTTGGATACTCTTTAAATAATAATTTTCAAATCTTTTACTCAACGCCTGCTTTTTTATCGTCCATTGTCTGTCAGTCAGTCAATGTATGTGTATATAATGAAGACCTTGTTCGAACAGGACGTTTTAAATTAACATGGTAACATTCCTACAGGTAATATTCTGTCATACCTGTTCCCGAAGTACGGTCGCAACGAGGCGAAGAAGCGTGAGATCCTGTCGGCGGCGGCGGCCGCTGGCGTGTCCGTCGCCTTCGGAGCGCCCATCGGTGGAGTACTCTTCAGTTTGGAGGAGGTACGTACTATGCTCCTCAGTACTTCACATCATCATTACCTGTCCTATCTGTTTGATTGGCTCAGCTTTCTTCAATACTTCATAGTAAAAGGCAATAAGGTATGGTTGGGTTGTCTTTAAAAAATTACTTTTAGCGATAACACCGGCCAATGTGACACTAAAATTTCTACATTTATATTTGTTTATACAATCTCATTAATCTGTTTACATAGTGTACATAATACAGAGTATTCTATTATAATATTGACGTGGAATGGGAATATAAAAAACAGGAGTCTGAAAACAGTTTTATTATAAACTTTTACAATTGGATACGATGGTCACCAGTACCCTAATTGCGTAACTTATTTTTGTAAATGATTATGACTAATTTGTTTCATTTTGACAGTTCAACAACATTTTTTGCTTTATTTAAGTTGTTGAGCAGATTTTTTTTTTAACTTATGAAGCAATGGATTAGCAATCTGTTTCAAATCGTAACAAATTGTGATTGATAGTGCGTAATAGCAATTAGGGTACAGATGCATGTTGCACAACATAACACCAAACTAACGTGACGTCAACGTAATAAAGAACCTAGAAAATTCATAGATAACAGAATAGAAGAAAGACGTGAATGTTTTTGATGCGTTCGTAGTTAGTGCACTAAATGTTACTAATAAGATTAACATATAACATAACATCACGCCTTGTTTCCCCGAAGGGTTGGGCAGAGGTGTCCCTGTAGCAGGTACACCCACATTTCGCCGTTCATTATTAATAAGATTAATAATTGAATTATTTATGATTTATGAATGTTATTTGACATAATGTACGAAATTATCTCAGAGGATTTTTTCCTTCATGGCTATGATAATGTCAGGATATTGATTTCTGAATGACAAGTTTTTGTGAATAGGTACAGGGGATTCATATTTTGAAGATTCGACTGCTATATTTACTTAATATTATGCTCATAATAAACTTGATTTGATTTTAAGATTTGTGTCTAAACATTGCACGCATGTTTAGAAACACATATAAGAAGGAATCACTTACACATTTACTGTACATAAGTAAATTGCAGATTATAGGTAATATGAGTAGGTAACTCGTGTTCCAACCACGTCCAATCCGCAATGTGACACGCATTCTAACTTAAATAATAAAATAATGTAGTTTCTTACTATTCAGGTGATACAAGGAACTAATATTGTAAATTGTTTTCCTGACATTTTTTGTTCTTTTACCTTCAAGTGTTCGACCTTACTACACTTGAGTCTGGTTAATTGTTAGCATGCACCTTGGACCTTGAATTTTGTTGAAAACAAATTATATGGTGCAATGTGAAGTTTTATTTTGGAACAAAAGTACAACAAATTGGCATAAATTACAATAGAAACGATGATAACTACAAAAGATAATAACTGTGTCGCAGTTCAGAATGTGAGAAAATACTTTCTATTACACGGAAGTCTTGTAATGTAATAGATTTCCTTCATTTCGTTTTTAGGGTTTCGTAACCAAAAGGCAAAAACGGAACACTTAAAATTTCGTCATGTCCATCTGTCCGGAAGTCACACAGTTATTTTTCTGTTTAAGCCTATCAACTGTTTCACTACCCAAATATCCACATATAATCACAGTAATTAAACAGGGTTTACGGCTATAATAAAAAAAATACACTATAACTTAAGAAGCAAATGTAATGATTACGAGAGAGCAGATATCTCTCCCTAACTATGGCCTGCAACATCTACAAACGTTGTGTCCTGGCAGGTGTCCTACTACTTCCCGCTGAAGACGCTGTGGCGCTCATTCTTCTGTGCGCTGATCGCGGCCTTCATCCTGCGCTCCATCAATCCCTTCGGCAACGAGCACTCGGTGCTGTTCTTCGTGGAGTACAACAAGCCCTGGATCTTCTTCGAACTCATTCCCTTCGTCGGCCTCGGCATTATAGGGGTAAGTACAGAATCCTGGCGTAATCAACCTCCTGCCGTCATGTTACGGGCGGGCGGTAAGTGGGCATGGTTGCCGGCGTGGTTACAGCCACACTAGACAGTTTAGTGTTGTAACTGCGATGCCTCTGGTATTGTAGATGCCCATAGAGGGCGATAACCTCTTCACATCAGAAGGTCAATTCTTATATTTAAAAAACGTTCAAATTCAAGTCGAAATTTCAGTGACAATCAATGTTTAAAACTTGCGCGACATGTCTTCTAAGTAACCTTATCATAATACACGATGCGAATGGCGTCGAACAAAATGTAGGACAGCAAATTTTCACAAAGTTATAAAGACAGCTAGGTACGTCAATTGACGAAAGTGACGAGTTAATACTCTAAAATGATCAACGTAATCGTAAGGCGATTCTACCTTACTTGCTGGAATTATTTTCTAATTTAAATCTTTGCTTACCTCTGTTCATACCTTAAAAAGGGGTCTTCAAACAAGCCTACTTATCAAAAGGGGCTAAACATAATTATGTTGGTGGCAACAAAGGTGCGCCGTGCATCAGTTTTTATCGTAACAGCAGTGATTACATTATGACTCGGAGATTATATTACTAAAGTGTCATTCCTAGGTTAAATATAAATGAGTTTGCGAATATTTTTGCAAAACAAATCGTGTACCTATGTAATACTAATAACTTTAACAAAACTCAAGAATGCAGTTATCAACCTTTTGGGCATTTATCTAATTTTATGAACAACTAGCTGACCCAGCAAACTTCGTTCCGCCTTACAGTCAATGAATGTGCATGTTTAGGATTTTAAAATTTCTACCTTACCCCTACCTACCCTACCTACCCTACCTACCCTACCTACCCTACCTACCCTACCTACCCTACCTACCCTACCTACCCTACCTACCCTACCTACCCTACCTACCCTACCTACCCTACCTACCCTACCTACCCTACCTACCCTACCTACCCTACCTACCCTACCTACCCTACCTACCCTACCTACCCTACCTACCCTACCTACCCTACCTACCCTACCTACCCTACCTACCCTACCTACCCTACCCTACCTACCTACCCTACCCTACCTACCTACCTACCCAACCTACCCTACCTACCTACCCAACCTACCCTACCTACCTACCCAACCTACCCTACCTACCTACCCAACCTACCCTACCTACCTACCCAACCTACCCTACCTACCTACCCAACCTACCCTACCTACCTACCCAACCTACCCTACCTACCTACCCAACCTACCCTACCTACCTACCGAGATGTCCAAAAAACCGATCCACACAAAATGTATGAGAACGTGAATTTTCTTCATATTTTTTTTTTTCGTGAGTTTTTCCATATTTTCTCACCGTTTAAACCTTCCCTGGACTACGACAAATATTTCAAAACCAAAATCAGCTAAATCGGCCCAGCCGTTCTCGAGTTTTAGTGAGACTAACGAACAGTAATTGATTTTTATATATATAGATAATAACATTTTTGATTAAATCTGAAAGCCGCGAAAACAGGCAATAGTTAACCTTATCACTAAACGAAAATGCAGTTTTTTCATTAAATTGTATGCTTATCATAACCTTTAATCGAGACAATTGTTACGTAAGCACTGCATTTACTGAAGACCATTAATAAGAGTAATAAGCGACTGCATTGTTACAACGACAGAACTACCCCATATTATAATTATTATATTTACCTTTCCATTCGTGTCTCTAAACATTGTAAAAGCGTAACCGTGCAGTTTCTTGCCGACTCTTCTCCATAGGAAACGACCTATTGGAACCGTGCACATAGCTTCTTACGTTTCATAAGTGCCCTTGTAGTTTTATGTGAAATAGGTAGGCAGTAGGTTACCATGTAATGATCGACCATCATCTGCCTGTAGCCTTTTCCCAACTATGTTGGGGTCGGTTGAATACCAGTATTTTACATAGAGCGACTACCTATCTGACCTCCACTTTCCAGTAACTGGGTAATCTTGGTAAGACTGGTTGTCAGACTTTCGGGCTTCTGACGACCCGTCACGACTGTTAAAACTCCACGAATGACATTCGGGATCAACGGCTTAACGTGCTTCCTGAGGAACGGTGAGGTCTTGGTATGTAAAGATGACCGATCCACAGACCAACCGCGGTAAGCGTAGCTTAACCTGATCGATCGAACCGTGCGGCTGTTATTATTTAGCCACAAGCCCCTGTAATGATACATGTAAGAGGGAAAATAAATAAATAAACAATAAAATATTTTGAATTTGTTGACAGGGCTGCATAGCAACGATCTTCATAAAGGCGAACATCTTCTGGTGCCGCTACCGTAAGTTCTCGAAGCTGGGCCAGTACCCGGTGACCGAGGTGCTGGTGGTGACGCTGGTCACGGCCGTCATCGCCTACCCCAATCCCTACACGCGCATGAACACCAGCGAGCTCATCTATCTGCTGTTCAACCAGTGCGGCATCTCCAACTCTGATCCTCTGTGGTGAGTATCATTATACTTATATTACAAACTCGTCCAGCACAACACGATCATTCGCACGAAATAGTGAGAATTCGAGTTTAGAGAGACATCTAAGTTGTGTCGTACTTTACTAGTTAAACTGATTTCTATTTCACAAAGGTCGCTAATATTTGGGTTTCGTAAAAAATAATCGGTTATATAGCGGCCGCAGAATGACCGCCGTCCTAAAAAGGGCCAGTGTGTGTTTGATGTGTCCGCGTCAGAAATGTTGTTGTGGCATTATAATGCCACAACAACATTTCTTAGGAAACCACAGCTTAAGAATGAAATCACAATAACGTTGTCCAGTGACTACAACCGCAACTTTACGGACGTGAACTCCGCGATCGAGAAGGCGGCGGCAGGCCCGGGCGTGTATCGCGCCGTCTGGCTGCTAGTGCTGGCGCTGGTGCTCAAACTAGTCATGACCATCTTCACCTTCGGCATCAAGGTGCCCTGCGGACTCTTCATACCCAGTCTCGCACTGGGTGCCATTGCGGGCAGGATCGTGGGCATTGGTCAGTATAAATAAACTTTATAGAATGTTTCATCACCACCCAAATGTGGTGAAATAAAGAACTACACAGCGCTACAAGGTTATTGTGGTGCGTGGCCAAAATTGGAAATAACGCCGTCGTAATGTTTTATGAATACTTTTCAAGTGACATTTCACAAAACAATTGCACAAAATAAATGTTTACCATCAGCGCCCCTGTTGTCTATATCATTCGAGAGTCAAGATGAAAATTATGTTGTGCTGTAAATTTGTCCGTTCATGTCGCCCCCTACTACATGGGGCTTAATCTTTTTGAATGGGATGGATGACAGGCGTGATGTAATGTTATGGTGCGCAATAAGAAGTTTTGTTTGTTTGACAGGCGTGGAACAGCTGGCGCTGAACTATCCGAAGGTGTGGCTGTTCTCGGGCGAGTGCTCCACCGGCGACGACTGCATCACGCCCGGGCTGTACGCCATGGTGGGCGCCGCGGCCGTGCTAGGCGGGGTCACGCGCATGACAGGTACGGGGGAAACATGGCTTCAAAAACACTTTTACACGTCAAAAATTTATAATTATAGATGAGTTCGATGTTTCCTATCCGACTAGTCTGAGAAGAAAGATCAAAGCAAACTCAGAGGTCACAGTCTCTTTCATAATCTTGGTCAGGCCATAGGAGGAGATTAGTGTCTGAGATGGTCCTTTGAGGAAAGAACCATACAGATTTGAGCGGACCTGTCCTGTCCAAATCAATGCACGCATTTGTCAGATATGTGTAGCTCAGCTCAAAACTAAAGGAGCTCAACGAATTGACGAACAATACCAGAGAAAGAACATTAGGGTAGGCCGCATAAAGTACTCAAACCACTAAGCCATCGTTAAAAAATCGTCATCATCATAGGCCTCTCCTCTCGCACGTCATTCAACTCAAGCCTCGCCTCCTCTTAGCTGCTCGGCAAAGATCGTCACTTCACTTAATTCAAGGGTACCTTAAGTTTGTCGATTCTTGTATCCGATCAAGAACACGTCTACCCATCAGCACATCTATAAATCAATATTGTTTTTCGTAACCTTCTTCTTAGCAAATCGATGGCAATCTAAATACAGTGTGTCCAGAATTCGACTACGAGTTTGATGTCATCAGTAGCATCCAACAGTTCCTGTAATGTACAGACATAGGACACACAGGACACGATATTAAGTGTCCCATCGTTTGCCCCATATTTACACTCCAGGGCGGAGTCATCTCTGAATCTCCACGTGAACGTAGCCATTGTGACCACTGTTTAACAAGGTACCGCGGAGAGGCCTTGTTATATGTTTTCTTTTCAAAGCTCTACTTGTTGTCGGTTCTCTCTCTCGATAATGACTATGAATAAAACCCTTCGAACAAATGCACGACATAATGGGAACAGTATTCGTAACCGAATTCTGGGCCGACTCCATTTAGTTAGCCAATGGTGCCGATTCCCTTGTTCACAAACTAAACAAAATTTAAGTTCAGTGCATCTTTCTTTCTATTTCATTAAAAAAAGGACAGAAGATAAATTTTAGTTTAGTCCTGTCAAATTAATCAGCGCTTGACGTAAATTGACGTAATTTTTGTTGGCAAGTTTTTAATCACGTCTGAACTTGTATGGAGTAGTGACAGGCGCTGATTAATTTGACAGGACTAAACTAAAATTTATCTTCTGTCCTTTTCTCAATTAAATAGAAAGAAAAAGATGCACTGAACTTAAATTTAGTTTAGTTTGTGAACAAGGGAATTGGCACCATTGACACGCTACGAAGATGGAACAATGACTTACCATAGTTGCATGGTTGCAGTGTCGCTGGTGGTGATAATGTTCGAGCTGACGGGCGGCGTGCGCTACATCGTGCCGCTGATGGCGGCCGCCATGGCCAGCAAGTGGGTGGGCGATGCGTTGGGAAGGCAGGGCATCTACGACGCGCACATCGCGCTCAACGGGTACCCCTTCCTCGATAGCAAGGACGAATTCCAGCACACCTCGCTCGCGGCAGACGTCATGCAGCCCAAGTGAGTACTACACTAATGTCTGTTCCAAAAGTATCTTATCAAAATGTAAACAAATGGATCAGAAAATGTACCATTACGGATCCCAATTTGTAGTACTACTTACAAGTTGAGTGCTCTGATTTAATTTTTAAATACTTAACACAAATTTACACAAAATTCTAATTTTAAATCACCTCAAAGATGTTCACTTCGAGGTTAATTTTATAAACTCTGTTGTCATCGATGATTTTTCAATTACAATTTAATAACGTTATTCAAACAATAATTGTTGGAAAAGTGGTGAGACATAAAGTTGAAACCTGTATGTTTCTAATTCTGAACTTGTTCTGAACAGGTTTTGTTTTCACTTTCATCAGATACTTTCGGACCGAACAGACCACGCATCGCAATGTTGCGCTTACACTGGCAACAAAAATTGTGCCATTCTTGACAATTTCTATACAATTTAGAAATTGCTTTAAATTCGACGTCATATTGACCTGTACCCTAATTGCGTAACTCATTTTCGTCAACAATTTTGCCTAATTTGTTTCATTTTGACAGTTCAACAATATTCATTGCGTTATTTACGTTGTTGAGCAGATTTTTTTTTCCAACTTCTGAAGCAATGGATTAGCAATCTGTTTCAAATCGAAACAGATTGTGATTGTGTTGTATTACGCAATTAGGGTACTGAATTGCCAAGGATTGTGCAATAAATTGCCCGTATGAGTACATCTTAAGTTTGCATTTCAAGAATATCTGATATCGATAGGACCAATTTGTATCACTCTTTTTTTCAAGTATATATTTTTTTATTTCATTTTTAAACATATTATTTACATTTTTTAATATTCTCATAAAAAATAAAAACTATATTATTACCTTTATTACATTTCAAAACATACCATTTACATTTTTTAATATTCTTATAAAAAAATTAAAAAAACATTTAAGAATATAAAAAATTTATATATTATTATAATGTTTTTCCATTCTGTGCGCAATAAAAGTATTCTATCTGTCTCTATTAACATGTATTGATATTATTAAATTGTCACGAAGACAGTCAGGTAGTCAAAACGATGTTAGTTGAAATAATATTTTTTAAATGTGTTTTGTTAGAAAGGTGCTAGCGTATCATTTCAAAGCGAAGATTCGTATGGAACCGACGGTTCTGGGCTTACAGGCTACGCGATCGGTGCATTGCTGCTAAGCCAAGGTTGCTGACGATACTTTCATTCATGATAAATTATGAACGTCAAGTTTTACTAATGCTGTGCGAAATAGTTATTAAATACAAACTTTATATAAAAAAAAGCATACAGCGGCTTATTATAATATAAAAAAATACTGCAAATAATATACACAGGCAACGCAAAAAACGAATAAACTGATTGGGTGCGTAGGAAATCTTTCAAAATGTCACTTCGGTCCGAAACGCATACTTATCTTTCGCGATTGTGTGTAAATATTTTCATCTTCTAGCCTCTTCAAACATTCACTTTCTCATAAAAAGTTATTTTTAGAAATAAAGCAAACAAAATACGAAAAAAAAAAATACAAAATAAAAAATATCCAAGAGGTTTTATTGCTTCGCGTGGGTAGACTTTAGTGATAGTTTGTTGGTAGCAAACAGGAAAATAACAGTGCTACTCAGCTTTTGACATGATCTGTGATCACTTGGTCACATACTGATATATTTTTACTGAAACTTACGACGAACCTAGGTAATAGCTAAACATTCTACCATAGCGCATAGATATACTTTTACTTAGGGTACAATACAGAGACGAAACTTAACGTTAACTTACTTTTTGATCTGTCGAAATCACGCCAAAATGCACAGAAATTCAATTTTCGACAGAATTTCGTCTGCATCTTAATCTGTATCCTATACGTAGCTGCTCGCAGTCGCCTATGTACTAAACATCAATTTTAGCAATTTGCCATTTTATGCACTTGTTTTATTATAATTAATTTATTATCGTAGTAATTTTTTCTACTTAAGTTTATGTTTCTACTTTCTTAACTAACAAGCCGTGTGCCCGATGAGATTTCCTATTGGCAAAAATTACAAACTTCCATACTAATTATTAACTCCTTTAGGGGGTCAATTTTCAAAAATCCTTCGTTAGTTTTCACTTTCGATAAGGAACTCTCAAAATTTCTGCTTCTAGACCCAACGCGCGGTTTTGGCTTTGCGTTTTCTGTCAGTGAATGAATTTAAGATTTTTATTAAGTAGATGGAAATCCTAAAAACAACAGATTATGAGTAAAAGCGAACATGTTTGATTTGCTTCGCATTTTATTATTTGAACTGTTTTTCCCACACGCCCCGCTGACACTGCACCGCATTGCGATTTGCGATATATCTTACATGCTTGCTTATATACATTGCTAATATTAAAGTAGGTTTGTTCTATAAAAAAGTATGAGTATTTGTCAAAAGGCTATTGGAAGTAATTTTGGAATATCTGAGTGTTATGTCACTGTGGCCATTTTATTGCGCTGTGCTTTCTGCTATTTTACGACCGTATATAATTTGTGAAGATTTTTAATTGGCACAGGACTGCTTATTATTTAAGTTACTGTTTTTATTTGTCTGTAAATCTTTCATGTAATTAATAAATATAATGACCAAAAAATCCTACACTCGAAACAACTGTCTCTAGACATTTAAATCTGATGTGGAACCCAGTGCGCTAACTGAACACTCTAAATATGAGAGAGGGAGATATGAGAAAGTGGTAAACAATCCTTGGGTCCCAAGAGAGCCACGAACAATAGCTGTTTAATTGTGGCATTAGTGCTTAGCGTGTTGATGGAAACGTGTCGTTAGAAGGCTGAAGGCTGTAGCGGCAGATACTTCAGGCAATTTGTGCGGTGACTGTTCACCTAGATTGCTGTTTGTGTATCTAGTTGTTGGATGGAAGTTTCATTCCATTTCGTCTTTAGTTTAAGTTACTAACAATAGTATTTTAAGTACAAGCCTGTTAATAACAAAGTATGGCTAATTTAGCTGTCCGTAATAAAATGATTAAACATTTTTGACGTGTCATTGTCGTTTGAATCAGACGCAACGAGACGCTGTCGGTGATCACGCAGGACTCGATGACCGTGGACGACGTAGAGACCCTGCTAAAGGAGACAGAGCATAACGGCTACCCCGTGGTGGTGTCCAAGGAGTCGCAGTACCTGGTCGGCTTCGTACTGCGCCGGGACCTTAACCTGGCCATAGGTAAGACCTCATCATATATAGCTTACCAAACAAAAGTTTGCGCTTCGGGAATCATCATCTGATACTAACTTATTCTAACTCTTCGGAAATACGAACGCACGATGATGAGATCTAGCTGTTACAACCATGGAACTATTTGCCTATATTGTATTGGAATGTTTACAAAATTTTAGATTAACAACTCTAATGCAATTTAAAAAATACTTTTCAAAACTTGACTGACAAATGACGATCTGAGACCGAACTAGGTAACCCGACAGAGAAAAAAATATAAACGCGTAATGATACTTGCATTACTTCAAAGCGCGGTACCGTGGATTGGGGTTACTTTGACAATTTTTGAAATGTTAAACAATGTATCATACGAATAAAAGTGACCGGTAGTATAAAACTTAGAAGTGCTTCTAAGTTTTGTACTACCGGTCATTTTCTCAGCACACTGAAGCACACTGCCTCTGAGGGGGTTACTTTGTGGCGCGATGTTTATGTTAATTCGGAAACACGAAGATAACCGAAGCGCAAACCTTTTCTGTTTACCTGTACATAACATCATCCCCATCCTTCATCTCAATTTATTTGTGGTAAGCGGAGCATTTTTGAATTTTACTTCCATTCCAAAATAAGAGAGTATATTTTGTTAAACAAATTAAGAAATTGAATTACGATTTTGACTGCTTACTTTCGAATCAGTCGATACGTAACTGCTATTATTGATCGTCAACATCATCCACAGGGTCAAATTGGCCCACCACAGGTGGGTTCAAGTTCACATTGTGGAATGCAATACATACAGGGTGTAAAAAGACACATTACAAAGCCGTCAACTACGCAGTACAGTACCAACGTACTTGGAGGTGGATCCACTGTGGTGGTACTACAGTACCAACGTACTTGGAGGTGGATCCACTGTGGTGGTACTACAGTACCAACGTACTTGGAGGTGGATCCACTGTGGTGGTACTGCAGTACCAACGTACTTGGAGGTGGATCCACTGTGGTGGTACTGCAGTACCAACGTACTTGGAGGTGGATCCACTGTGGTGGTACTGCAGTACCAACGTACTTGGAGGTGGATCCACTGTGGTGGTACTACAGTACCAACGTACTTGGAGGTGGATCCACTGTGGTGGTACTGCAGTACCAACGTACTTGGCGGTGGATCCACTGTGGTGGTACTACAGTACCAACGTACTTGGAGGTAGATCCACTGTGGTGGTACTACAGTACCAACGTACTTGGAGGTGGATCCACTGTGGTGGTACTACAGTACCAACGTACTTGGAGGTGGATCCACTGTGGTGGTACTGCAGTACCAACGTACTTGGAGGTGGATCCACTGTGGTGGTACTACAGTACCAACGTACTTGGAGGTGGATCCACTGTGGTGGTACTACAGTACCAACGTACTTGGAAGTGGATCCACTGTGGTGGTACTACAGTACCAACGTACTTGGAGGTGGATCCACTGTGGTGGTACTACAGTACCAACGTACTTGGAGGTGGATCCACTGTGGTGGTACTACAGTACCAACGTACTTGGAGGTGGATCCACTGTGATGGTACTGCAGTACCAACGTACAGTAAGATTCACGAAAGATGACCACGGCGCAGAAGGCATATTTTAGGTCCCTTTGGAGGTGCGAGGTGAGGCGCGGGCGGAATGCGTCAAGACCGGAGCGACGCCATTGGTGCGCGCGCGTCTCGTGATAGGCTGCTCAGTCGCTATTCGTCTATCGCGGCGTCGACGCGCTCACACTGCTCTCGAGTACAGTCGAAAAGAAGTGTTTCTTTGTTTTAAATTGTTTTTTATTTGTTAAGTTTTCGTTGTTTGTTAAGTTTTTTGTTGAGATTTGTTATTGTGTTGAACTTATTTGCTATTTTAAGCCATCATAATGCCGCGAGGAAAAGGCAATACTTTGAATAGACAGTCGAGAAGTTTGGTGTACAACGTGTTTCAATATTTTTCACAAGATTTTAAAATACTCGAAGCTTACAAAAAACGGCCGCGGCAACATAGACGTCTGTATCGACAGTACAAAGAATTATAAAAGAAAGTAAATCTTCACCGTTTTTTGTGGTTTTTAGACCCCCTGGTAAAAAGAGACCGCGCCGTAACCCTGCCTCCGACGTTGACGACTTTGACAAAGGGGTAATTAAGAGATGTATCCATAACTTTCATTTAACTGAAAAAGAATTGCCAACTTTAGAGAAGTTACGAGCAAAATTACATCAAGATATTAACTTTAAACTTTTCTCCTCCTAATGGCTAACTTAATTAACGTCAATAATGACCTTGATCAAATAACCCAGGGAAAATCCTTTGTCTGTAGTCCAGAAGAATGTCTAAACTATATAGACTCATCTAGAAATAATATAAATCAATTGCATATAAACATCCGAAGTGTAAACAAAAATTTTCCACACCTACAGGTACTGTTGAATCGGTTAAATGTGGATATTGATATTATTGTCCTAACCGAGTGCTGGCTCAGTAAAATCAACAATGTTCCAGTTTTGGATGGTTATGAGTCACATTTCACAAATAAAAACTGTAACCAAAATGACGGAATAATTATTTATACAAAATCAACCTTGCAAACTACAGTATCAGAGCCAGACTTTGCGGGTGGAAACTGTTTAGTGTGTCACCTAGACAAAAAAATATCGATGGTAGCGATCTATCGCTCGCCCTCGTTAAACTCGAGGGAGAATTTTGACAATTTCTCAACTAGTCTGATAAATGTTTACGATAATATTAAATCCATATGCCCTAACATCGCGCTTGTAGGTGACCTAAACATAGACATAAAACAAAATAACATGAATGAAAGAACCCTGGACTATCTCACGCTAAATGCATCTCATGGTCTTATGCCAACACACTTATTCCCCACTCGAGATGAGAACTGTCTGGATCATATATTTTTGAAATCTTATCTGGCTTCTTCTACACTAGTGTTAGAGGCACACGTAACGGACCACAAACCACTACTCTTAAGTTTGAAAAATGCCAATCCCGCCCACAAATTATATACAACCACCACCCTTAACCACAAAGCTATTGTGGAGGAGTTAGGAAGTGTGGACTTTACGGTAATATATGGGGTCGAGAACATAAATGAGGCAATTAATAAATTCATCAGTATTATTAAAGTAGTAATATCAAATCACTCCAAAGAAGTCAAAATCCCAAGACAAAAGAGAATCATTAAACCCTGGATAACCCCGGGTCTTTTAAAATGTATAAAACATAGAGATAAAATGCACATAAAATCTAAAAAATCACCAGATAATATTATTCTAAAAACTACATATTCTCGATATCGAAATTTTTGCAATAACTTACTCAGGAAACTAAAAAAGTCTTATGAAAACGGCCAGCTGGAAAGAGCCAAAAATAATCCCAAAGTCCTATGGAAAACAATAAAACGAATAACCAATACCCATAAATCAAAACTTAGCCCAGTGGAGCTACTCACAATACGAGACAGCCCAAAATCGGCGATTAATGAAGTAGGCGAATTTTTCGCCAACATTGGCAAAAAGTTGGCTTCAAAAATAATTAATAATACTGCATCGCCACAGGCCTGTGGCCATCCCCCACCCTCACCTTCGGACACCCGAAACTCACCTGTGAACTCTCTTACCATCCTGGAAGTAGACGAAGCTGAGATCGAGTCCCTAATCCTACAACTACGTTCTGACTGTGCAGTCGGCTGGGACGGCATATCATCGCTTATATTGAAAAGCTGTCGACATGTACTGGTCCCACCAATTACTTATCTTTTTAATCGTTGCCTTCAGGAGGGTGTCTTTCCGGAGGCCTTTAAAAAAGCTGTGGTCCATCCAATATACAAGGGAGGGAACAGAGACTGTGTTAATAACTACAGACCGATATCGGTCCTACCTGCACTCTCTAAACTTCTCGAAAAATTCCTCAATAACTCGCTACGAAATTTTCTCGACAAACACCAACTCATTGCTAATAATCAATACGGATTTCGGACAAGTCGTATCTACAGATGATGCAGTACTGGATTTCACGTAACAGGTTGCCTCAAACCTAGATAAAAAATCGAAATGTCTAGGTATATTCCTGGACCTTTCGAAGGCTTTTGACACAGTCTCTGTTCCTAAGCTCATCACGAAGTTGGAAACTATCGGTGTGCGTGGAATGCCGCTAGAAATATTTAAGGATTACCTTAAAAACCGTAAGCAATGCATTAAAATTGATACTCACCTAAGTGATGAGTTTCCCGTGTCCTATGGTGTTCCCCAGGGACGGATCCTCTCCCCCACCCTATTTCAGATCTACGTAAATGACCTCTGTAGACTGAGTCTCCCAAATGGTAGAATTTACGCTTACGCAGATGACACTGCAATTCTTGTAGACGGAATCACTTGGGACATTGTGAAAGCAAATGCAGAGGTGGCCATGGCTAAGGTTATGATGTGGTTAAACTCGAACCTTCTTACATTGAACCTACAAAAGACTACTTATATTCCCTTTGCTATACGTCGTAACGCTAAACCATCCCCTTCTTTTAGTATAACTCCCCATTCCTGCACAAACTCGTCCACCCCTTGCACTTGTCCTCCGCTTGCAAGATCCGAAAGCGTTAAATACCTCGGAGTATACATAGACGACGGACTGAGATGGGACCGACAAATTGACGCTATCACCACCAGAACTTTACGTCTTATACATATATTTAAGTCTCTTAGAGAATCCGCCGACCTAAAAACTCTTAAGATGGTGTACCTCGCACTATGCCAATCAGTGATTGGTTATTGCATAGCTACGTGGGGCGGTGCGGCTAAGACTAGATTTCTGAGGGTGGAAAGAGCACAGCGAGCTATTCTTAAAGTCATGACGAAAAAGCCCTACCGGTATCCAACAACTGAACTCTTTTCTGACTGTAAAGTACTTACGGTCCGTCAGCTTTATGTGCTTAAATCCACCCTTAGAAAACACGCGGGACTTCCTCCCCATATGACAAACAAACGCACGTACGTTCCACCAAATATACAACATAAGACCACGTTCGCCAAACATCAATATTATATATTAAGTACTCATATCTATAAAAACATTAACAAACATCTCAATATTATAAATCTAAACTCAAATCTAAAGTAACAGAGTGGCTGCTCCTTAAGGATTACTCTTACACGGAGTCTTTACTCACCTTTCTTGTATAATCCACACACACCTACACCCACCCCTACACACTCACACACATACAATCACACCTACACACACACACCACTCACATACACTAACACACAACATACGATTTTACTCTATTCTTACCATACAGTAGAATGACACAGTCCACTTGAGATATGTTTTTGTTGATTATTGACCGTAAACTACCTCTTATAATACAGGTATACCCTAGCTTAAGAGGTAGTGAATATTATTCTTGTACAGATTTTGCAACAAACTATAAATGTATTTTCTAAACCAAATATCACACTGTATTTTCAAACTCTGTATGTTTTTGGATAAATAAAGTTTTTTTTTTTTTTTTTTTTAAGGATCCAAAACATGTTTGGGTCGATTAATAAAAAGAATTGGATTTAAGTGGAAAAAAACAGAAAATAACCGAAATATTTTAATAGAAACATCAGCTATTCGGTTGTTACGAATCAATTACCTAAAACAACTCCAAGATTATCGAAGACAAAATAGACCAATCATTTATACTGACGAATCGTACGTCCATGCTACACATGCAAAACCCATGGGCTGGGCTGACGGTTCTACATCAGGTCTGAAAAAGCCTATCTCAAAAGGCCAACGAGTCATAATCGTTCATGGCCGGGTCAGAGGCTGGATTTGTGCCCAATGCATTATTAACTTTCAAGTCGGGCACGAAATCAGGAGATTATCATGACGACATGAATTTTGAAAATTACCAGAAATGGATTCGAACTCAATTGGTACCCAATCTCCCACCGAACTCCGTTGTCGTGGTAGACAACGCCCCATACCACAATAAAGAATATGATATGGCTCCCACATCTAATTCCCGAAAATCCGACATGCAAGAGTGGCTTACCAAAAATGGAATCAGCTTTGATTCCAATATGTTGAAACCTCAATTGTACGATATAATAAAAAATAACAAACCTCGTTTAAAGAAATACTCCGTTGACAAAATTTTGATGGAAAATGGTCACGATGTTCTCCGTCTCCCACCGTACCATCCGGATTTAAATCCCATAGAAATGGCTTGGGCCTCTATAAAGCGTTACGTGAGTAGTAAAAACGTAAAGTGGAATATTGGCTGCGTTATAGATTTAATTAAAGAAAAAGTGAATCTGTTGGGACCAGAGGAATGGAAAAAACTATGTGACAAAGTAAAATCTAAAGAAAAAAGCTATATAAAAAGTGACCACATCGTGGATGTGCTTACGGAGGAATTAATTATACGTGTGGGAGAATCTGACGAGAGCGAAGATTCGACAGATGTGGATTTTCCTGAATCATCGGAAGATGAAGACTTTAATATGGAACCCGGCCCCAGTTCCTCAAGTTCCACGATTCCCTCAAGTTCCATGATAGAGGGAATCATGGAACTTGAGAATAGCGATAGCGACTAAATGTGTTTCACATATTTATAATATTTTTGGTTCAATTTATTTTAATAAACATTTAAAATTACTTACGTTTGATTTATTTGCATAACCAGCGTTTACAACATTACACAAATTATTTAACCAACATTAAATATTATTTTGTCTTAAGTCTTTTCTTCATGAGTGTACGTGCGCAGACGGCCGCCATTTGTGGTCCACAGTGGATCCACCTCCAAGTACCAACGTACTTGGAGGTGGATCCACTGTGGTGGTACTGCAGTACCAACGTACTTGGAGGTGGATCCACTGTGGTGGTACTGCAGTACCAACGTACTTGGAGGTGGATCCACTGTGGTGGTACTACAGTACCAACGTACTTGGAGGTGGATCCACTGTGGTGGTACTACAGTACCAACGTACTTGGAGGTGGATCCACTGTGGTGGTACACCCTACACTGCATTCAGTGCCATATGAGTGACAACCAATAAAACTGGTATTATTCCTAATTCGAACCAAGTAGTGACATCTATGATTATGAAAGCAAAGTGACAATAGTCAATGGCAACCAATAGTGCATTAATTGGATTTAGATGGTAGCATTACCGCGCTAAGCTAGTCATTCAATCGAAAATTTTGATCAATTGCCGCGAGCCGTGCGAATGAAAGGAGAAACCCGTTTCTGGGCCTAACTGTTACACGAATCAGATATGTACCAAAAAAATCGTCTATTTTGCTTAATTAACCCATTTTAATCTTAGCCTCAATAGCAATGGCCAAGTGTAGAAAATAAGTAGTTTTCTATTTTTTGTTTTAAACAACTTTTGTAAACCATTAAAACACTTATTTCGTTAAACATCACTAACTTCACAAACGCTGGCATTATATCAATAGAGCGTGCCATAAGAATATGATCGATTTAGTGGAAATCGATACTGTTACAAATAATTAAATAATACTCCATTGTTTTATTGTAATTGTTTTTTTTTATATTAAAATCAAAGTAAAATAAAAAAAATCTGGAATCTAATTGATTTTTAACGTAACCACCATAAAAAAATCATTAAAAGAAATAAATAATCGATAAAAGCGATTGCACCACGGATTACACTAGTAAACGGCAAATGTCAATGTCAACGTCTGTCAAATGTCAATTGTCATATCATTGTTGTCATTCGCTTTTTATTGTGTTTTTTCGTATTTCTCGGGATTTATTATTTCTTAGAACCTCTGCTCGAATACTGAATTCCGAAATTGATTGCTTTCCGACTGCTCTCGCTTGAACATAGGACGCCGTACCCTACCACCACTGTAGACCTTTGCTGGAAAACCAGATCTGTATAATGATCTTTTGAAGACTGGTTAAATAACGACATCATGAGCCTGTACATTAATTGCGGAATAGCAACAGACCGCTGCAATACAATAGGAAGGCAAAAATTGGAAGATGAAAATGATTCTTTCAATTTACAGGAATGGGTCGCGCCTCAAACGGTTAGTATCCGATATTTTTATATCGTAACATTTTTGTACCATGTAATTATTTAATGTAATCAAACTAAATAGTATTATCGTTTGTGTCCAGTTGTCTGTTGATAGTTGTATTTTATAAAATGATACCAGAATGTGCAACAAATTCATATTCGAAGACATATGTGACATCACCAATCCGGACTGAACCTGCATAGTTAATTATAGCCTATTCCATCTTCAGAGAGGAGGTGTGTGTCCCTGCAGTGGGAATGTAATCAGGCCGCTTATGTTTATAGATTGTGCAATCCACGAAGACGCGCCCCACTCTGCGATTATTGTACTGTAAGTTATACTTTAGTACGGAGCGGAGCGGAGTGGGGCGCGTCTTCGTGGATTGCACTATCTATACCCAAATGTGCCACTCAGAAGTTTCTTGCTAAATGCTAGTGCTATACCTAATAGTCAAATGATAAATGTTTGTTTCAGGTACTTAAATGAAAATGAGTTTATCTGCCAAGCTTGCTGAAATCATGCCAATGCTGTATCTCTTGATTGAAATAAGTAGACCAGAAGAGAGTGAACATACACCTATAGGACACTGATGAATGGAAGTGTGTAGAGAGGTGGACAGTGGCCTACAGCAAGAGCTGTCAACATCGGACTCAAACTGGATGTTGAGAGGAAGAATAAAATCCAAGCATATTAGTAATAGGATGTATTTCGTTTATATATTAGTCGACAGCTCTCTAAGTGGGAGGGATCCTATACTTCAATATTATTGCACCTGTATTGTTGGCAAAAGAATGGTTGGTAGCCGTGCCCACACGATGAGGAGAATTATGATAATTATCTTGGTTAGGCACGGCACCAGGGTAGCCAAATGCCTGCTGCACAATTTCTGGATACTGTATTATTATATTATGATAATCCTAATAAAGAAGGTGATTAATAAAACCATTTATCACAATTATGTGTTTTTACTCTATTTTACTTAATATTTTATTGCAATCTCAGATTACTGTAGGTAATATGAGGTTGCATTAAATCCCCTAGTAGATACAATATTAACAAATGCAAGCCAGTAATGTAAGTGAGCCTTGTCTGATAAATATAGTTTTCAGCTGACGTTTTCAGTAAGATCAATCAGATAAGATAAGATTCAGTAAGATAAATCTAAAGGTCACTTTAGATTCCCCCCCAAGCGCTTTTTGTGTACCTACCTAAAACCTCATCATGATAGACTGCAGGCGCTGCAGCACAAGCCTCAAACATATTTTTTTTATTGAAATAACTCAAATAATAAAAATAACCTAAAATGTAAACATTGTCTGATTTGACCAATTTGGCCATTGCTGGGAGACGTGAAAATTGGGGTCATGAATCCTTCCTAAATACTCTAATTTATGTCCAAATTCCAGTCCTGGAACGCCAGGCCCAAGTTTCTATGGAGTTTGGGTTTCTCCTTTGAAAATATAGTAAATAATAGTTATTGACGGATTACAACAGTGAAAAAATGGTTTTTATATCGAAAAATCTGTGTACTAAGCAAATGTAAGTATATTTTTTTGATTTGACAGTGTTTTGATACTAAAATTTTACAATTACTGTACGTGCCAGATGTGTCACTTCATGCAGTGATGGTCCAATTTTAGGTATTTTTACTAATAATAGTATGTTGTTTTTATTTTAGATAATGCCGAAGAAAAGTTTATCCAGCGCTCAAATCCAAAATTATTTGACAATACCATTAGGCAGTGGACACGAACAAGACTCCTCAGGCGTTGAAAGTGATGATGATATTGCTGCAATTCGAACTACCGTCAACCAACTTTATGAAACGCTTAGCGATGCAGATGGTGAAGGGCAATGTGTTTCACCGAACAGGTATGAACCAGCTGCACCATTATCAGGGTCCTATGATGATATGACTGGAAATTCTAGCGTATTTGGTGCTGATATGCAGCAGCATATATCAAACCATAGTGGTTCAATTCCTGCAATTCCAAGTACATCTAGACCAACTGCTTTACGAACCCGTCAGGTTATATCTTCCGCCTCTACTTCACCACGGGAAGCTACCCTTAGACCTACTGCATCCGCCGTCAGAAGAAAGCGAAATATTATTTGGAAAAAAAACACCTTTCCAACCAACTAACCGTGAGTTTTGTGGGCAAACCCATCTAAAGCCACCTATACCTAGGGCAAATCTGTACAAATACCATCATTGAAAGATCTGAAAAGTAGAAAGAGGATATTCAGAGGAATGTGTAGGTAATGTGGATGGTACTGTGGTATGACAATAAACCAGTGGTGTTGTCTTCATCTTTTGTTGGAAAGGAGCCTACTCAAAAAGTAAGGTGGTTTTGTAAAAACAATAGAAATATTTAGATGTCGACTGCCCTCAAATTGTACGCAACTACAATCAGCACATGGGTGGAGTTGACTTGCTCGACTCATTCCTGGGAAAGTACAAGATAAAGATGAGGACAAAGAAGTGGTACTTGAGGTTATTTTACCATTTCCTCGACATAGCCACTATAAATAATTGGTTGCTAAATAAAAGAGTTGGGGAGATGCAACAAAGAGCAACGCCGCTGAAGTTGAAACACTTCAAGTTAGAAGTGGCAAGGAGCCTCTACATGTGTGGTCCATCAATGAATAAGAACAAAGGCCGGCCGTCTTCTGTAAGTGAGCATTTTCCTATGTCGGGACAGAAGCGCCAGCGATGCAAGTATCCAGGCTGCAAAGGAAAGTCGTTTGTTGTGTGCGAAAAATGCAGGGTCGAACTTTGATTCAACAAGGACAACAACTGTACTGCAGTACTAACGTACTTGGAGGTGGATCCACTGTGGTGGTACTACAGTACCAACGTACTTGGAGGTAGATCCACTGTGGTGGTACTACAGTACCAACGTACTTGGAGGTGGATCCACTGTGGTGGTACTGCAGTACCAACGTACTTGGAGGTGGATCCACTGTGGTGGTACTACAGTACCAACGTACTTGGAGGTGGATCCACTGTGGTGGTACTGCAGTACCAACGTACTTGGAGGTGGATCCACTGTGGTGGTACTACAGTACCAACGTACTTGGAGGTAGATCCACTGTGGTGGTACTACAGTACCAACGTACTTGGAGGTGGATCCACTGTGGTGGTACTACAGTACCAACGTACTTGGAGGTGGATCCACTGTGGTGGTACTGCAGTACCAACGTACTTGGAGGTGGATCCACTGTGGTGGTACTACAGTACCAACGTACTTGGAGGTGGATCCACTGTGGTGGTACTACAGTACCAACGTACTTGGAAGTGGATCCACTGTGGTGGTACTACAGTACCAACGTACTTGGAGGTGGATCCACTGTGGTGGTACTACAGTACCAACGTACTTGGAGGTGGATCCACTGTGGTGGTACTACAGTACCAACGTACTTGGAGGTGGATCCACTGTGGTGGTACTACAGTACCAACGTACTTGGAGGTGGATCCACTGTGGTGGTACTACAGTACCAACGTACTTGGAGGTGGATCCACTGTGGTGGTACTACAGTACCAATGTACATGGTAATTCATAATTATTGACTATGTTGTTAGTATAACTAGACAACACAGACTCGTCACTAATACTACACTTTGTTATATTAGCTGTAACCTCATTAATATTATATGCCATCAACATAGCAATCAGATGTCTACATTCCCCAGACAGAGATAAAGTTCTCTGAGTTAACTTAAAACCGCTAACAAACTTGTTAGTGTCAAAATACAATAATTTGACACTATGACAACATGCTAGCATGGCCCCCATTCAACATCATCATTCTGCCGCCCTTACCCCAACTAAGTAGTGGTCGGCGCAACATGTCCCTCCTCCGTACTTCTCTATCAGTCGTCAGCTCGGTAGTCCCCCCTTTCTAGCCACATCATCTCTCACACAGTCCATCCATCGCTTCTTTGGTCTTCCCCTACTCTTATAGCCGTCCACATTCATACTTAAAAAATACTTTGAATTTGAAATTAAATTTGACTGAAAGTCTGTTCAGACGGTTCAAATCGCTTTCGACTTAGCAATTGATCAACTAAAATTGAACTGTGTGAACTGTGAGCCCGGTATAACTAATTAATTTGATCTTGTACATGCGCCACTCTTCAATAAAGTGTCGTTCTCCGCAGCGAACGCGCGCCGCACAATGGAGGGCATCACAGGGCAGACGGTGGTGATCTTCGCGGGCGCCGGCCACCAGCCGCTGTCGCCGCCGCCCTGCCTCATGCTGAACCGCATCCTGGACATGGCGCCCATCACCGTCACCGACCAGACCCCCATGGAGACCGTGGTGGACATGTTCCGCAAGCTCGGACTGAGGCAGACGCTCGTCACGCACAACGGGTAACTGTTCTACTAATCAAAGAGATTTAACATACTATAGAGAGGCTATCAGAAAAAAGGTCATAGAAAACTGTGATCCCATGTCTCAGTGACGCTGTGTAGGATAATATACCAAAATAACATAATTAGCCAAGTTTGACATGCTACACTCTTAGTGCCTTTTCACACGTCGTTTGCCGGCTAGTCGGTGCCTGTTAGCCGGCGGCTAATTGTGTGAGCATTGACGTTATCCTTCGCCGGTATGTGTGAAAGATAACAAACATGACCATATACTAAGCCGCCGGCTACCCGATACGTGGACGTGTGAAAAGGGTAGATAGTTTGACGTACTTATTTAATAAAATTATTTAATTTATCTAAATACTCGGTAAATTCTAAAATACTAACGAAAATAAACCGTAGGTAAATCCAGTAATTTTATCAATACGAGTTTTGTAAAACTACAATGTATAATTCGGCACATTTTCTACGAAAACAATTTTCTTTCGCACACTATGCGACCTGTTATGATTGTGTGGCTTATGACACCGAGACGTAGATTTAGACCGAGCGAGGTGCGCCCTGTAGATGATACCTAGTAGATTTTGGTGTTGGTAGCTTTGTCCTGATTATCGTAAATATATTTATATTTAAAATATATACTTACGATACTCAGACATTTCAATTTTAAATGTGTTTGAGTGTAGGTTTGATCTCGGCACGTATTGTACAAGCTATCCACAATGGCAGACGTGATTTGAAAACTTCGATCTTGTTCGAGACAGTGCAATTCAATTATTTGTCTTTGGCAGACGTCTCCTGGGGGTGATCACCAAGAAGGACGTGCTACGCCACGTGAAGCAGATGGACAATGAGGACCCGAGCTCTGTGTTGTTCAACTGAGCCCACGCCATAGCCTGCACACACTCCGCGTGATACGTCTTACACACCTGCCGGTCTATTTAAATAATCTCAACGGGAAAACTTGGGTGAAGTGAACTTAGAGTGAGTTGTCATTCCACCTGATGCTACAGATCGAGACTATTGACAGGTCACTTCACCGAATTTTTCATGTTGAGATTTTACAGAATAGATCGGCTGTTTCTAACATTGAACGCGTTTACGTCATGCAAGAATACGCCCGCCGCACATTCTCACACTCGCACTCTTTCACAATACTGCGCTAATGTGCCACTGACATTGGCCGACACGTGTGCATATGCATTTTCATATATCAGTGGCATTGGTGATGCGATCCAATAAGATGGACTCCATAGATTTAAGTTAAGAATCCGCCACTGCCACTCGAAAATCGTGTCATGTACGTGGCTGCGTCGACACGTGGAAGAAATGCGGAGTTCTGTACTACGCCATTGGCCTTAAACGCTGCTACTCTCACGCGGTTCGTGATGACTAATGCGAGTGTGAGCACGTGCGGCGGGGGAACATTAACGATTATAATATCGTGTGATGTGCACCTACTCGTGTGTTATCTTAAAACTACTGCAATGTACGATCTTACGATAGGAATTAATTAAATGTGTGTGGTCAGTAGTCATAGTTAATATAGTTATAACTTCCACAAGGAGGCTGTGTATCTTGCATCACTAACGCGTCACTTTATTAATGTAACAGACTTTTGTGTATAGAATATAAGAAAGATGTATTGTGTAGTGTACAGTAAGTATGTAGGTGTCGCGCTGGCAATTAGTTTGTATATTTTGCTGAAACTCTGCGTAATATTCACACAAGTATATCGTAAGTAGTCGAATTAACAATTTTGCATAAAAATAATGTTCATTGTAATTATGTTTCTCCGCTATTTAAGTACACAAGAAAATTATGTACCATAAATGTTTTTTTTTTTAATACAGAGTATTAAATGAATAGATCACTATTTTGTAATATTCATGTCAATAGTTCGACTTGAGCGCTGTGCTGCGTCGCGCAGATGCGCATCGCAATCTACGCTCAAGTGAAGTGGATGACATTCAGTATTTTTATTTTAAGTGTATTAGCAAACATTTTAATATAATAGATTAATCAATTCAAATGTAACATATTATTATAATATTTTTTTAAATCATTATTATCAAGGATTTTATAACCGTGTGTTCGGTGTATGAATAATGAACAAAGAGGTTAGATATTAATATATGAACTAATTTATTTCTTCTTGTTTTCAAACAATCTGATATTTTACACGAGGTTTTTATGTAAATAATGTATCGCATATAAAGCATAATGTTTTACCAACATCTCATTTTAAGTAGTTATAGAATCGAATATATTGTTTTTATAGCATGCTAACTGTGTTTGTACGAGCACATTATATAATCGAGATGAGTCGTGTGGAGGCGCGTCGCTCGCACCGCGTCGCTCGCACCGCGTCCACACCCCACACATCACTCGTCCAGTACAAAGGGTGAGCGGTTACTGTGAGGCGCTCTGTTGTCTTGTCCACGTAAGGGTAGCTCTGTTTGTGAGCCAACTTGTTGTGTATATATTGTACATAATATATTATGAACCTGTCTGAAAATATTAAAGTAACAGCCTAAAATTCGCCCGTCCCTGTATCAGTTGTGTTGTACTATTCATTATACAGTGACCGTATTAGTGACGCTAGCACGGTGGCGGGTCCACGTGCTGCTCACGTACTCTGTGCACTCACCGCGCCGCGACTATGACGAGTATTTATTTACATGCACGTCGGTGCGCGCCGCGATCTTTGACTTTACTCTTATACTTGACTTAAGCATCGATACAGGGATGTGATTAATCTTAGAATACCAACTAGAATGCAGCTGATGTTATTTATTACAATTATTAAATAAAGTATGATAACATTATAACACAATACGTTAATAAATCATGTTTTTAATGGATTCTTTTAACAAAGTCTTCTGGAGCCTTTTACAACTACGAACTGAATGATGTGGCGCTAGAGAGCGGAGAGCAACTATCTCGAAGTCCTTCAATGTTTAAATATTGTAATGTTTATATGTATTTTTATATAAAAGAACTGAGAATTTAAAATAATAAATTTCTAAGTATTAGTAAATATTGTATAACTAAGTTTACACGAGTGCGTGTCGCCATTCGGCGCGCGCTACTTTTTTATAATAGATTTTATAAATATTATGTATTACAGTTGCAATATTGAAATCACAAGTAATTTGCACGTTGGTTCTAGCTTTTAAGCTAAGATTTATTTATTTTAAAGTTTCAATGCTATAAAATGAGATTTTAAAATGTTATCCTCTCGCATGCCACCAATATAATGACGCACGGGTCAGGGTGGTGTCATCAAACTATATTTAAAATATATAATTATAGAATTTGTTGTAATCCGTATTTTATTATTAGAAGGTCGTTATAAATTAATCTCTGTTCCTTCAGTGCTAGCGCGCACTTCGGTGCGGCGGTATGCGGTGCGTTATTTCTGCCGTACGTATTAAGGTCCACTTTTTCGTAAGATATGAAATATTTATGGGCGTATCCAAAAAACAAATTCGGATTATACTGCTTGGTTAGTGTCTCGGTGCGTTCTTTTCACTGCTTTGCGCGGTACTTCATACATCTCTTTGGCATTCAAAATACGTGCAGTGGACTCACCGCAGATTTGCAGCGGGAGGCCCATTGTGAATTAACCATCGATGGAATTAACCACATGCGTATATCATCGCAATGAACGCACTTCTATGACGTGTGGAAGCGCGCGCACTGTGGGAAAAAATCGCATACGAAAACAAAGCAGGATTTTATTCGTTGTGGCGAAAAAACGCATCGCAAGTCACCGCACCGCAGTGCGCGCCGTCGACGTCGCGGTGTGCGTTGGTCTATCGGGGCCACCGCGATGACCCAGTTACAAGTGCGGAAATCATTGTAATATCTTGATTTAAACTTTTCACCGCCACGGACATGTATAGAAGTTCCAGATTTTCATGCCCTCGGCGCCACGAATTTATTAGAAGCTCTTCATTTCTAACTATCTTATGAAAATAAATTTACAGGCTTTGTTGCCTGTTATTAGGGTTCCGTACCTCAAAAGGAAAAAACGGAACCCTTATTACTCGTGTGTCTGTCTGTCGGTCTGTCTGTCTGTCACAGCCAATTTGCTCCGATTCTAATGGACTGATTAAGTTGAAATTTGGTACACATATGTTTTTCTGTGACCCAAACACGGATGTGTAACGCAAATAAATTAATTTTGAATATCACTGGTCACTTTTGGGGGCAAATAAGAAAATTTAAAAAAAAAAGTTTTTCGAACTGTATCGTGTGACATATCAAATGAAAGGGCTTGTTACGACGACCTCAAATATTTATTTTTATAATTTTAAAATAAATACATTTAGAGATATTTAGTAAAATTGACCATTCCCTCCCTCCTCCTTATCTCCGAAACTACTGAGCCTAAAATTTTGAAAAAAATACAGAGAATGGTTCTTCACTCAAAGATTACAGGAAAACCTATAAGAAGTCTATGGCCTTAAAATAACATCGTAAATCTATCAATATTGTGCGTACAAACTTATATTTGCAGTTGGAATGTATGGGAGAGCATGTATTTCAACTACAATGTTAAGTTTGTATTTGGGATAAATTTATCCCAACTACGGAACCCTTCATTGTGCGTAGTCCGACACGAACTTGGCCAATTAAAAACAAAAAACACTGTCTAACGCCCTGTTTTTTAGTTTGCCACACAAAAGAACCCCTTAATTGTCTTAAAATCGAAAAAAATGGAAACTCCTCATGTTTTACTGTTTCCAGAACGTCAAGGGCTTTATATAAAGTCGGTCAGTGATGTGACGCGAAAGTTATTACTGATTGAATTCGCCCGTAGAAATATTTATAAATACTACTATCGAAAACAATTTGAGGCAGTAAAATATTTAATGAACTTAGTTTAACTACTTTACAACAAAGGGAAAATTTTCAAATTTCGACCTTCAGATGGGTGCCGATCCGGAATTAAAATAGTTACTGTTATTGTTTACCAATACTTGTCGATAATTATATTCCCTTCTCTACAAAAAAAAAGAGCTAGTTGTCACACTGCCCCGAACGCCACTGATTAATATAGAAATCGTTCTGTGACGGCATAAGTGTACGGATGTCAAGGTCACTGGCATAGTGCAGCAATGTAAACGGGAAAGCGCACACGCATCCTTCTTTCCCGCCACAGACTACAATTATATAATTATCAGTTCAGCTTTGCTCGTGATATGAAAAAAAAAAAATTTTCATTGTATTCTATAAATAGTGAAGATAAAGAATTGGACTCTGATGAGTTATTAAAAATTTTGCAAGGTGTGGAATCGGACTCGGAAGTGGAGGTCATTGACACAGAAGAAGATGATTCTGATGTAACTCCAACTAAACTCCATTTGAAATAAGATAAGACATTCAAATAAACCTTTTTAACAGTACGTGTAACCGATTTTGACTTCTATTGCGTTGGTGGCATGACAAATGGCAGCTACAGTAAACAGTATTGTAAACACTTTTTTGCTTTTAATGTCCTCTTTATGTCTACGGTATAGAAGTCAAAATCGGTTGAACGGACTGTAAAAAAGGTTTATTTATATGTCTAATCTTATTCCAAATGGAGTATATAATAAATTACATACTTATTCCAAATGGATAATAATCATAGTCTTTCCATAGTTCTAGATAACTAGTTCACTTTAATACGTCGTACCGGTTATTACGACGAAATTTTGAGGTCCCAACATGTTTGTTTACGTACAACATAGTTTTTGGTTATAACGAAGTTATAAATGGTTTTCACTATATCTTTATTTCCATATCCTGCAATAGTCCAACACCAACCGAAGTTTGTCCTTGGGTGCTCTTGCATAGTGGGAATGGGAACAGGGATAATCGTCGGTTGGTGCCTTAAAAACGTTTTACGGCCTCTACGTGTTGGCTTCGGCCCCTCGCACGCCTTCCAAAGGCCCCCAGGAACCCCAGGATCCCGAGAATTGTCAAGAGACATAAACATAATAATAACGGTTATTCATCAAAACGTAAGATAAAACACGGGTTAGACAAAAATTAAAGAAATACCATATACATCCCTAATAATAATTGAATATAACGTGCTCTGAGCGCCAAGGACTTGAAATTAAGACAACGGATGATGTCATGAAACAAATAGAGATGTACTTACCACATTTGTAGCTCTAATTGAGTTAGGCATTTTTTTTTCTTAATTACTTATTATTATACTGGTTTTTTTCTTACTAACAATACTGTGTAATAAAACAAATAGGTATGGAAATATTGAATCGGTTTTTATTTATAATATCTGGATGACCGAGCTCGGTTTATATTTTTCACGACATTTTCTAATAATGAAACCTAGCTAGATCGATTTATCGCCCCCCCCCCCCCCCCCCCCGAAACCCCCCTGCATACAAAATTTCATGAAAATCATTGGAGCCGTTTCAGAGATTCAGATTATATATATACAAAAATTGCTCGTTTAAAGGTATTATATTCGTAAATTTATAAATAAAACTTAACGTATAAATCTAATTTATCGATAGGACGATACCCTCATCACTACTTTTTACTGTAAATTCAGTTAGACATTTATAGCTTGGCGCTGGGCGAGGCATCGCGTCCTGTGTACGTTGGCGGTGAAAAGGTTAAAAGAGTATTTGGAGTTTGTTACCCGTTCAGAACCGTTCCAAAACTATTTTTTGGAATTGAAACCAAGTCGATACTCCCAGTCGTTTGCTTGCATTGAGGCATACTGAGGTGAGGATTGTGGGGCGAACGTCTCCACACTATCCTCACCAACTTGTAGCTATAACTTCGGAATCATAATGCGACTATTTTTTTAACCTTTGTGACTATTTATTATTTATGACAATTTTTTGGCGTTCTCAAAATTGATATTCATGAAGTTTTCAAAGGTGAGGATTGTGTGTGTGACGGACATTCTAACTGATGAAATCTTAGACAATTCAAAAGTGTTTGTAATGGTTTAATTGAAATAAATGTTTCGAGTTTCGTGTAAATTCGTTTTGTTCCTGTTATTACTAATATTCACAACAGTACCGTGATGAGAAGGAAACGTTACAAAACATGAACAGACCGTCGACGCTGATCTGTGTATTAATTTGACTAACGTCAGTTTGTGATCGCGTTAGCAGTGTGGTTAGTATTCGGTTAACCCGTTATTAGACGCTTCGACTGAAGGTTCATTTTTGTTTCATTCCACGTTATGACGACTGATAAAAAATGATGATTAACATTTCAGTGGTTAAATCCGCAACTAATTAAACGCATCTGCAATATTGTAACATTTTATCTCTACCTACTCCAATCTCGCGCTAACCTGTAGAAGAAAACAGACATGTATTGCAACATTGTTCATCCGCTATAGCATATGAAATATACAGGGTTATTGGTTATACGTCGGCAATCTATTAAGGGGATGTCATCACCATCATCATCAATCAGCCTATAATGTTCCCACTGCTGGGACACAGGCCTCCTCTCTGTGAGAAGGAGTGGGCCGTAATCCACCACGCAGGCCCAGCGCGGGTTGGTAGATGTCACATGTCTTTGAATTTTCGGTTCTAGAACATGCCGGTTTCCCCACGATGTTTTCCTTCAACGTTTTGAGAGCACAACTCGTAAGTCGCGGTCGTTACCACTGCGCCACCACTGCTCTCTCTAACGGGATGTAGAAGAGGTAATTTGCAACCAAATTACCCTTGATGACCCCTATAGATGCCAATCTCAACCATTTTCGAGTAATTTGATATTTAAAAAAAAAATTACTTATGATGTAAAAATATAAAATGTGCCCAATAACCCTGATATACAGGGTTAATGGTTATACGTAACCATTTTCAAGTAATTTAACATTTTGTATTTTAAAATGCCTGAAATAAAATTGTAAAATTTAATCAATACCTATATACAGGGCTATTGGTTATACGTCAGCAATACATTAAGGTGATGTAGGAGAGAGAGGTCATTTACAACCAAAAGACGCCTTTTGACTCCTATGCAAATGTCAACGATTTTCGAGTCATTTGAAATTTTATATTTTTATTTCATACATTTTAAAATAAATAAAATGCACTTTTCGAACGTCAAAATTACATAAGACATTCCTCCAAAACGCCCGCCTTTCACCACTTCGTAGTGCTTTAGCTGGGAAGAAGTGGCGCAACAAACTCCAGCAACACAGCTGTCTGTTCGATTAGAAATAAAATAATAAATATAAAAAACAATTACATTACCACAACACAAAACACAATTTAAATTATTAGCCCATATGTCAGTTAACACATGCCAATATACCACCTACCAACCACAAACATCGAGAACTATACTCAAGCAGAAATAAAAAAATAAACGTAAACAGAACTTAATATCTAAATAAAAGCCTGCAGGAATAAAGAGCGTGCCCGCTTACATACAGCTATATAAAGCTGTAACTGGAAGTTATAAATGATAAACTAGGTTTCGAACCATCGAGGTTAAACAGTTAATTACTAGTAACAATAACAAAACCATGATCAGTAAGACGATCAGTCACCACAAGCAGCACCCGTTCGCGATCATAACGCAAAGATCAGCTATTACCCCCCTCGCCATATTTGAGGGAAGGACGCAACCCGACCCCCGACGCTACCTACCGCAAGCAGTGACATCTAAGCGAGCATGACGAATTTGCTGCACCGGCAGCAACTTCGTCATGCTCGCTTAGCAACCGTGCTCGGGCAAACAAATAATAATATGATCAATTGTCGAGGTCGTTAGCATAAAAAAACATTGTAATGAGTAGATTATGTCAACAATAAAATAAAAAACGTGTGCGGTCGGGGGACTCCGGTCAGGAACGAAGTTCTTTCTCACGTATGATCTAAAACAAAAAAAAAATTTTTGCAGCCGTCATCTTGGATCTATATTCTGACCTCACTATCGGCTTGAACACCCTCGAAAACTGTGAAAACGACACCCATGACGAAAAATTTGAAATTTTTTGCAGTCGCCATCTTGGATTTACATTTCGACCCCACTATCGGCTTTGACACCCTCGAAAACCATGAAAACGATACCCATGATGAAAAATTTGAAATTTTCCAGAGCCGCCATCTTGGATTTACATTTCGACCCTACTACCGGCTTATCGACTGTTACATCGGCACCTCCAAATATTTTTTGAACCTTTGTACCTCGTTAGATAGCTGATTAAATGAAGATGTCTTCCCCGGAATTTGTACGCTTCATGCCTCAGTAAAATTTTGAGATAACTGGTGTCAAAGTTCATGTACAGTAAGCGCTCAAAAGTGCATGAGCACGCTAAGAGTCGTATTGCTGTGAACACGCGGTATAGCTCGTACATTTGTATGTGTAAGCAACACGATACACACACCACAGATAACGCAGTTACACGAAACAACAATATATTTCCGTCGCTTTAAACATGCTAGCACACACGCACTATGCGCGTGAACTTGACCAGTTAATGGCATTGCTAAAATTCGATAGTAACTTAACTAGTGCAGATAGCAGAAAGCGTTAAGCGTTGGTATGGATTTCAAACTGCCTCAGGTTCTAATCTCGTGAAACACAGTGCGGTTTTTTGCAAATATTATTATTTTTGATTTCGATAATAATATTTTTTAAATATTACTGCTTTTTTATGTTGTTATTGCAATAAAGGTTTTAGAATAAAAAATGCGTGATATATGATAACAAAATTAAAAAAAATATGTTTATTCGTTATATTTATTTTACATAAGTTAATAAACTGCTACAATTATTTATCATTACTTCAGCTGAATAAGATGTGAAATAGATGTCAAGAAACTTAGAAGCAGTTTGTATTATTTAGACATATTTAAATTATGAAATATTTTAAATTTTTAATGGATTTTTTCACCATATATATTAAGCTTTGATCATGGTCGAAGTAATTAAGTAATAAATAAGAATATTAGACTACTTAAAATGTAAAAAACTACTTACAGAATAGGTAATTTTAAGGTTAAATATGGGCAGTTTGTTTATATTTTATTTGTATTAATTATTTTACATTTTATTTGACTTTAGTAAATATTGGTTGTTATTGAGGTTAAAGCTTAAGTATTCATTTTCTTTACGAAAAGAAGATTGAAACTAAACCTCAAATTTTTATCCTAAAATAATACTATTACTAAAATAATATTAAACAATTTCGGTATATCTGCAAGAAATACGACAAACACCCTATTGAAACGTGCTTAAAAAATTCGTTACCATAAATTCATGCAATAACGAATCTGTTGTTTATTAAGTTGGTACGGTCAATATTTTAAGGTCAAAAACGGTTTTCTAGCTGGTCTTCAGTGATGCAAGCCTTCAGAGTGCACGGCGAACGGTTCATAATGACGTGTTTTTAATAATTCAGCAAAATGTCTCGTTGGTATGAAACCATTTGTTTCATTCACCATTTGACGTCGCTGCTACTCGATAATAAGCCCCTTCCTCATATCTCTTAACCCTCACAGTATTTCTCTAGAACAAAGAAAAACATTGTTTTTATTACACATAATACCTTATTATTTATTATTCACTAATCGAATTAAACCTCACAATGAATTTAAAACTTTAAAGGCATCTTCTGTCTCAACAATACCTCTGTTCTATCAACAATACCCTTGATTAAGATTTATGTTTAGTAAAATATGAAATATATTAATGATAACACTCACACTTAGTCCGGTTTCATTAGATATTCACTTCACTTTTACGCAGCGCAATAATATTCTCTGATCTGATCTGATCTCTTCAATATATTTTATGCCTGCTTTTTGATAATAATAACCACAACACTGCGCTAAATACTCGTCACCAATATTATCCACGAACCAAAAAAGTTCTATTAATTAAATACTCGTAACAAACTGCATCTACCCCACAGAAATCGAAATAATTTACTTAGTTTTTTGTGGTCTACCTGCTAAACTTTAATATTTATGTGAACAAGACGAATGAAACTAAAAACGAATGATGATTATTGAACTAGTCATTGGTTGCAGACAAAGTGAGTGTGTGTGTGTAATGTGCGTGTCTACAGTATTGTAACAACTTATAGAAGAAGGTCGTAAGTCAAACCGAAGCGTCAGTCTATTGCTTTGTGAGATTGCTCATGGACTTTTGGTCGGTACTGTACAGACGCCAGCACATCAAGCTACTACAATCTGTCAAATTTATTTTATAGATTTTCAACTTTATCGCTGAAGCATAAGGTTCAAAGTTGATTGGGAAAATTTGACAGTTTCGGGTAGCTTGATGTGCTGGCGTCTGTACGTTGAATTTTTTTGAAAATGTTTTGTAAACTTCTGTCTCTAACTTTTAAGTATTTGATGTTTTGGGAAATTTGGTTACATCGAAAGGTTTGTTAAAGTATTAGGTATCCAATCAAATAGCAATGAAGGCCATTCAATTTAAGAGTTTGCAGAAAAGTGATATTTAGTGACAAATTCTGGGAAATTTTAAAAATTACTAAAAATTGGGATTTCTCGAATCCCATGAATTTTCGCCTAGGCTTTATGGGGTGCTTAATTGTTACAAATGGGTCACACTATCACGTCCTGGAAGGAATACGTCAAATTACCAGTCACCCTGTATATATAGATTAGTTGCCCAGCTTCTGTAATTGTTGTTCACATTTTTTTTGTGCACTTATAATTTTTTAGTTATTTTTATAAAAACATTTCCTGCTGGGGTAACGTTACCGCAGCCAGACATTATTTTTTTGGGAATATTGAAATAAATATTAGCTATATAATTAGTTGTCTAGACGAGGTAAATGTTACACCTTATTTTGTATTTGTTCTTTCTTCGGCTGCGAAGTTATTCGAGATCCTGCTGGAGTAACGTTTGTGGTTTTGCTGGATCTCTGAAATGAATGACTTCTTAGGAATTAGTATTAATTCGTTGTGCAAAAAAAAATGTACTACGCGGTCGCTTTTTTGTAACTTGGTCGGGTTACCACGGTTTTGCAAATCCTAATGAGATTTATTTTATTATCTCGTTAATTATTGATGTACTACGCTGTAATTTTACAGGTATATAACTGAACTAAGCAATTAATTATTGATATAACATTCAGTTTATATATCCACATACAGGTTTATCGGTGGCCAAATAACTCCGCGCGCTATTGTGAACGTGAACGTGGAAAACAGAATATCATCATAATTTTTTAATTACTTATAGGCTACTCATACATTTGAAAGCAGTAACAAGCTACAAAATAACGTTTCAAGTAAGTCTTTTATCTACACCCATGCTATAAATCCTCGTTTCTGAAACAGTTAGCTTATTGCCAACATCCAAATTAGTGTTATAATGTTGTACTAAATTTCATTATGCAACTCGTTTCAACGTTTAAGCGGGGGGCAGCAGCACCCGCTGCACGCATGTGCGGTGAATGAAGTGCTGCTGCAGCGACATATACGTGCAGGTGTACTGAACTTCGCGGGAATTTATTTATTCTTGATCTTGAATTAAAAATACCCAATGGTTTCGGAACCTTTTATAGAGGACTAGTTTCTGCCCGCGACTTCGTTCGCGTGGAATAGTTACTTTGGTGCTCCGCTCCTATTGGTCTTTGCGTGATGATATATAGCCTATAGCCTTCCTCGATAAATGGGCTATCTAACACTAAAATATTTTTTCAAATCGGACCAGTAGTTCCTGAGATTAGCGCGTTCAAGTAAACAAACTCTTCAGCTTTATATATTAGTATAGAAAGAAAGAAAGTAAAGTCTTGTATGCAACTGTATATAATTAGGTATTAAAACACTCATGTGATACTATTATCATCGTGTTTTAATACCCCTTATTATACAACAGTTGCATAAATAACTATTAGAGCTCTTATTCAGTGTTAGGACCGATTGAAGTGTTTTTATATTTAAATAACCTTAAAACGGTGCATTATTTTGTTTTTTAAATTTAATAACGAATTAAAACTAATTCCTAAGAAGTCATGTACAAAAGATTATAAGAATCCGCTTAACCGTTTCAGAGATCCAGCAAAACCACAAACGTTACTCCAGCAGGATCTCGAATAACTTCGCAGCCGAAGAAAGAACAAATAAAAAATAAGGGGGTGACGCACACGGGTCATCAGGTGTAATTTGGTTGCAAATGACCTCTCCTACATTCCCGTAACGGATTGCCGATATAATATAACCAATAATCCTGTATAGCGTGATAAATATAGGTACAAGGTGGATTTTTGAGACGCGCAGTCAGAGCAGGTACCTTGACCGTTGTAGCTATAGAAAAGAAATGATTTGCAGATTCTGAAAAAAACGTACAGTCACAAGAAAATGGGAATTTTTTATAAAAACTTTGATGCCAATCAATCCTGTTTCTTATAAGGATCAAAAACCTTCTCCCATGGCATTTCGTGGGAAAGGAGCTTGGAGTACCTATTAACAATGGAGAAGCCTTACGAACACTTGCCCCTCTGTACCTAATAGTACAAGAACAAATGTTCTAGCACGGTCATAAAAACTACTTTCAAATCGATTCTAACGCACATCGTTAATCGTTTTCGAGATGCGCGGTTCTCATTCAGTGCTCCGTGAAAAGGCCTGGTTGTGCTGTTAAAACTTGTAAAGAGCGTTCAAATACATCAAACTTAAATAACGGAATAAGTAAGTATTAAAAAAAATATTTAGTCATGTTTTCATTGAAATTTAAAATCCCCTCGTAATACATTTTGACTTTTCATTCGATTCAACCATGATTGAAGCATGAATCGAGTATTTTTCTTCACAATGCGTTTGTGACGTCATCATGTTTCGCTAAACCTCGCATAAGGTTCAAAATATATTTTTTTGCATTACGAAAATGTACGTCAAACCAGCAAAATTGACATGCACTTGACATGCGATTATGTATTCTAGCAAAAATGATAGCGAGATTACCGTAGAGTTGGGGTCATGTATGAAACCAAAATTGACATGTCGATAATTTCTTAAGACGAATTATTGAATGAATGAATTTAGTATTTTTTGTTGTTTAAAAAAATGGTTTTTGGAACGAATTTCTATTACGCGGCATGCGGTAGGAGTAAACTGACAGAAATCGTCTCGCTAAAAAGCGTTCATATTTGGGACTGTCTTCTAATTCGATAAGAGAGAAAGTGTGAATTTGGTTAAAATAAAAATCCAAGATGGCGACTGCGAAAACGTTCACAATTTTAGTCATGGGTGTCATTTTCATAGTTTTCAAGGGTACTAAAGCCGATGGTGAGGTAAAATGTAAATCCACGATGGCGACCGCGAATATTTTAAAATTTTTCTTCATGGGTGATGTTTCCATAGTTTTCGAAGGTGCTAAAGCCGATATGAGGTCACAATGTAAATCCAAGATGGCGATTTTGTTCTTGTTTTAAATCATACGTGAGAAAGAACTTGGTTCCTGACCGGGGTCCTCAGACCGCACACGTTTTTTTTTTGTGGTAGCTACTGCGACCCCCGCCAAAAACGACAGAATTTTTTGTTCGGAATATTGGCTTCTCCAGTGAGAAGGAAACTCTCTACTGGAAAGGAGCCTCCATCTTACTTTTTGTATGATGAAATACTGGCCTACAGGAATACAGTTGCCTGCAAAAACAGAAAAAACCAAAAAAAAAAAATTCGGCGCCTCTATCGCTCCTGCACCTCGTTATACATAGACAGACCGTTCACTATAACTTGTCTCTTGCTGTCATGTTGGCACTATTGCTTGTGAAGCTTAGTAATGCCAATAGAGTTCAAAATAGCGACAGAGATGTGCTACCAATCGCGTCACGGGTCAAGTTATAATAAACGCATTGTATAATTATTATCTCCTGCAGGGCTAACATGACAAGTGCGAAAACGCTCTTTTTCTCGTTTTATCGTAATTTGTCTACGATTCTGACGTCATTCTAACGTGACCGTAAACGACGAGTAATCTCGAAAAAGGCACTTTGACACTTCTTTATCGCGCGACGAAAGACCGATGTTGCAAATTATTAAAAACAAATTATTTTTATGATAGCAACATCGGCTTGAAGTTCTGTTTCATTCATTAAATTTTATGCATGATGGAATTATGTACTTTATTGAATAAACGTCTCTCTCTCTTAATTATTCTCTCTTTTAATTATTTATTATTATTTTTTTGTGTAATCGACTTTTTGATTAAAATTAAATTATTTATTTGGCATGCTGAAATTAAAATACAAAATTACGAAAATTAAAATTAGTGGCACCTATACTCATTAGATAATCACCACAAATGACAAATGGGCCGACGATCGCAATTTGACAAATCAAAGTTTATTATTGTAACATTCACCATAAACTCCATGACATTGCAAATTTAGTTAATCACCACACTCACCAAAAAGACACGTTCAAATAAATTAGCAGGTGGAGTTGATTCCGCTATTATAACCATAAAAATTGTTAATCACCACCCTTAGGAAATAAACTGGTGATTTTAGTAATTATGTTGCGAAGGTTTGAAGGTGATGGTTTTAATTATTTATGATTAGTTTTTTGTGTAACCGACTTTTTGATTAAATTTTAATGATTTATTTGTCATGCTGAAATTAAAATACAAAATGACGGAAATTAAAATTAGTGGCACCTATACTCATTAGATAATCACCACAAATGACAAATGTGCCGACGATCGCAATTTGACAAATCATCATTACCATAATATTACCATACAGCCATAATCCCTAGATTTCGTTAATTAATTAATTTATTTATTTAATCACCATAATTGGCAAAGTGACTGGATCATTTACATGATAGCCAGTCACTTCCAACAAAAAAAAAACCTATAATAAGTACGACTATGAATCTGCCATCTTATTTTCGAGTTTTTTTATGTATCATAATTTTGTCGTTTTGTCTACTCTTTTCGTCGTCAAAATCGAGGACGACAAAATGACTGATTATCTCGTGTTGAACTGTCAAAAATCGAGATAAATAACGTGTCATGTTAGTGTTTGTCGACAAAACATCAAGTTTGACAGAACGAGTCAAGTATTTTGTATGGCGTAGCTGTCAGAAAACGATAAAACTACAGAAATAGACAAAAATTTGTCGCGCGAGAGTGGATAATTGTCGCGTGTGTCATGTTAGACGTGGTGATGACAAACACTATTGTTTCATTGTTAAATATCGCGACTATTATAGCTTGCTCTGTTCTACTGTGGGCTGCAAGCTACATGACATTCAAATCATGATCACTTCAAAGAAAATCGCCGATACTCTGTTTCTGCACTTTTCCATGAAATGCGTAATCTTACGGATCTCGCGCACTGGAGGGCCATGACCATGATCAGTGGTCGCAGCGACCAGGTGAACTATATAGAAACCGATACAAATCGCGCACTTGGTCGCGGCCAACTAGGTTTCTATAGTTTTCCTGGACGCATAAAGTCCTTTACATTATAAAAACGAGAACTTAGTTGGTATTCATTTATTTCATTAAATACATTTTACAATTGATTACGGATATTAGTACATAATATTATTACAATTTATAAAGACCCTGTTTATGTTAGATAGACCTATTGGACTGTCTGAATGAATTTCTTCTTAGTAAATTGGTTAAGATTTATCAAATTCATTTAAAATTAAAACATTTTGTCAATAAAAAACATGCAGTCCTTTTTCTCTAAGATCTAACACAAACAAAGTCCATCGCAGCTAAAATATAAAAACTAAGAAATAAATATTGTCATTAATATTATTACAAAAGCAAACATATCACAAAACAACAATTAAAGAAAAAATATAAATATGCAGTTGTTAAGGAACAATAATGAACTACAGGGAAACGCTATGAGTGTGGGGGCAACGCGGACAGGCGCGGCGGCACGAGGATATTGTGCTTACATGCAATACAGGCTTAGTTTTTACATCGTACTAATTAATTAAAGTTAAATATGAGTAGCGGAAATGTGCGCAATGCCGTTTGTAGCCCAGCCCGCAGCTCACAATGACACTGGCGTGCGGTCGCCTGCCCGCTGCGCGCTCCTGCGAGCGGCTGCCACCTATTTTCTTCTAGAGCACATATTTTATTAATCTATCTGAGATCAGTTATCTTGAAAACTTAGTACGTTAACTATTAGTATACCGATTTTCATAAAAAATATTAGTGTGGTTTTATTACATAAATCCGCTGCGCCGCCGGAAAATTTACAATATTAATTTAACGTGATATGGAAAACTATTTCTAAATATAGACTAAACAGCAAAATATTATATGCGTTACAATAAGCTCATAATAGTCCTTCCTGGGTACAAGTTGACCTGTATTATATTAGTCAAAGTGTCGGCTTGGCCTCACCTTGTTTAATGCTTAAATTCGTATCTAATTTACACTACGTTGGTTACATGTTCTTTATACTACGTCGGATACATGTTCGTAACATTACACGTATGGGTATCATTGCCATTATTTCATAAAAGAAAGCTATTCCTAAACCTCGTTATTTCTTATTTATTATTCATGGTCTGTCAATAACGTATATTATAAATTCCATGGACACATAATAGTTATTTTGGGTTTATATAGATTTAGTCGTATGACATCTTTATTATTTCATTCGACCTGGATATGAAATACACTGAACATTAGAACATTGATACCTACTGTTTATCTGGTAGTGGTAACATGAGAATGTTGAACACAAATGGCTACATTAGAATGAATATTGTTGGTACTTATGAGCTCGGTAGTGTGGGGGTGGCGGCGGCGGTGCGGAGGTGGGGGTGGCGGTGGGGGGCTTGTTCAGCCGTACTCCTGCCGTTGCAGCGCCACCGACACCTTGTAGAGGCTCTCCATCATGAAGGACAGGTTCTGGGACAGCTCATGCACCGGCCGCGTGATAGCCACCATGTCTGTCGAAGACACAAAATGTATCACTTGTCTTTTTAGATGCGACCGCAGGTTGAAAACAGAACTTCACTAGGTACGATCAAACGCTCGTCTAAGTAACACTAACAACGAAGACCGCCCCTTACTGCTACTAAATACAGGAGCTGACAATACAATGTAGTTACTATAGACGTGTGATTGACTGTACTATACGAAAAACAGAGGTGGTCAAAGAAGCCACGAGCTCGCGTTTGGTGTCAGTTTAGGACTGTTGCCAATCGCATAGGCAGCACCGCCAGTCTACATGATATTGTATTTTTTTTCAATAAAAACATAATTAAAAAAGTTGTATAAATTACCTGGTTGTGCCTGAGCAAGTCCCTTGCAGTACACGTGCAAGAGGGTCGTGACGTCATCTTCGGGCAGTTCGCCTCTCTCGAGGATACGTTCGGCGTTGCGCTCGCGCACCAGCGCTAGCGCCGTGCTCCATCTGTGACGAACGATACGTAGTCAGACGAGTGTTGAGCGATGATACAGAACGATACGTAGTCAGACAAGTGTTGACCGATAGTACAGAACGATACGCAGTCAGACAAGTGTTGACCGATAGTACTAGGCACGTTGAGTTTAACAAAATGTTCGGCAAGTTGTAAAGCTACTTTTTTTTATTTGTTTCCACCAGACTCAATTGCAAATAAAACCCGAAAGGGTCAGTCATAAGATTTGAATATCTTGAACATTGCATCTAATCTCTAGCGTCAGTTCGATGTTTGCACTCTGTATATGCGACAGCTACTAGTATAGATAGAATGCTCAAAGGTACTGCGAATAAAATGTCGGTCTGGTCGGGGGAGTGACGGATTTAGTACATTAACTCGAAAAGGCCAAGGTAGCCCGTGAAATTCAAATTTTCTTAAGTTGTTTTGGAATTTTGCTGTATGTGGACCAAAATTTGATTCGCCACCGTAAAAAAATTTGTATTTACAGAATTATAATCATTTAAACCATCAATACCACTATCTAAGTTACCGATAGTCGAGGGATCCAACCTTCGAGTCAGGGGGGTCACATAGTCGAGGTCCAGTTGGACAGGCTCCAATCAATGCCGGACGAAGCCTGTCGGGGCACGGAGCGACAAAACAAAATGAGGTCCCCGGGTGTTCTCAGTTTATGTAGGTATTTCTAGTAACATTTTGCGAAAATGAAATCATGGCAAAAAAAACAGTGTAGCGTGCGAAATTATACTCTACCAACAACATGGGCCCTACGCCCGGCGGATTTTTTTGTTCAGGGAGTTTCATTTTCTCCTCGACATGCTATGAATGTAGGATGTAAGAGCGAGTGCGGCGAGCTTGAATTATTTTGCACCCCGTCTCGGAATTTGCGGTTAGGTTCCCAACTAACATTTAGGCGTCAATTAAAGCTTTTAGAACTTAACGAGATATAAAGGCGCTACAACGGCAGCACTTACAACTTTTGGTTACAAAAGAGCGTAGATAAGCAAAACATTTCACTTAAAGCTATACCACAGAGGAGTTACAAGGGCGATAACAGGGTGAGTTTAAAGGTAAAAGACATACAGCAGCAATTTTTAACACTACAATACGGGCAAAGCATCTTGTGTTATAGGTTTAAGTGAATCTTACAACTATAAGATCTAAATGAGAAGTAAGCATTGACTACAACCCTCCAAAGTGCTATGCAAGCGATAATAAACTCTCGTCAAGAACCAAAAGTTGCACAAAAGCAATAATTACCACTACCAGTTCTACAGTGGTACTCAGAAACTCTTTTGTACCACCAATTGCCTGAGGAGGTACAAAACTCTCTTATGTCACTTAAAGTCGAACAGTAGGAACATTTTTCGCTATCATAGAACTTCTAGTGCTTAATGTGACTTCTGTATAACTTTAGGTAGAGTAATAGAGTTTAATACCACTTCGGTACCCCTTATGTTTGGGCACCATGTTTAGGTTACGAATTGATTTGACTAAGACTAGAAAAACAAAACAAAATATGGTTTAATTGAAGTATTTTGCTTTATTGTGTTTTGATACTACTAGCACGATACCTTAAACGAGAATAGGCAACGTTTTATTAGATAATTACAAAAGTTTTATGTTCCTCCACATCTAATAAAATATTTCTTTTCAGTAAATAGACCACATACATCGGGCGCTTGAATAATTCATTAATAATATATACACTTATTCACAGTGTAGTTACATTCGCAGTAAAAAGTCAACTTCTGTGTCTATGTCTACTAAGTTGAAACTAAAAGATTACTTTTAATTTCACTTAAACAAACAAATGGCGGCGTTTTGAATCCGACAAATATTAACATACATACTGCTCGCATAAAAAAAACCTAAGATTTAAAAAAATAGCCTTTTTGGCCGCTTAAGGAGGTGGTATTCACCTATTTGTAGCCCTCTTAGCACCCAAAGAGTTAATAAACGATATTTTACTCTATTGTACCACTAAAGGAGTTAATTTTCGCCTATTTATCACGTTTTTATCCCTTGTAGTTTCAGTTATCCCTATTATAGCTCTCTTATTGCTTTGTTATACCTCTTAACCCATTCTGTAACTCTGTTTTACCGCCATTAAACAACCTAAGGTGATAAAAAAGTGTGCCCAATTCGAGGGTATAGTAGAGTTATAGCGCGCTCTAACTCCGAATGCGTAACACTTATTTATAACTTTAGGATCTGGTTAGCGCTCTAATAGATTTACTATAACTCTTATCTTAGCGCCTAAATGTTAGTTGGGTTTCTATTGAACATTTTCACGGAAATAGGAGTCGCTTTGTTGGGTAGCAGGTCATTCAATTTGGTATGTATCCTAACCCTAACAACTTCCCAAAAAATCTGTAGTTCGGTTTTTTGCGACCTAATGCTATTTTTGTATCTACGGTGACTGGCGTAAGGATGGAATCTTTTCTCAGTCCTTTTTCTCAGCAACGCGTAAAGGTTGAAATTAATATCAAATACGTAGGTCTACGGCCCCTAGAACTCTAAACAAAAATCAAACTTAGAAGCTTGATTTTTTCAAGTCATCACAATAAAAAAGTAAGGCAAATGCGACACATTTTGATACTTCCCTTTAATTTAGAATTATGAAATTTGGCACGACGCAAGGGCTCACAGCACAAGTAAAGGAAAAAGGCCGAAAATTGTTAATTTGTAGTTTTATCACATTTTATTATTCTGCAATTACAAACTTACATTTGCAGATGGAAAATTGACTGTAACGTTTATCGATGTAGGGGAAAACATTTTTTCAACTACAAAATTAACTTTGTTCTTGGGATAAATTCATTCCAACTACGGAACCCTTTCTTGTGCGTGGTCCGACACGCACTTGGCCGGTTTTTGTTTTATTGACTCACTTCTGCCTCTGTATGAGCTGCAGCAGGCGCGCGTCGTCATGTGGCGCGGGCGCATGCTCCGACCACGCGTCGACCGCGCTCGCCGCTAGCTGGTTGCGCACGGCGCACACTGCGCCGCTCATCTCCACTCCCTGGGAAACATTACACTTCACTCACTACTAGGCCGAGAGAAACAAGAGAAACTCACGATTTATTATGTAAAAATCTCACCGTGAAAACATGTGAAGAGAGTGAGTTGAGTGACAGTAGTTATCAATAGCACAGATTAATACAGATGGAACACTCCGCAAAATCATTTAAATAAAAAGCGACTCTCGCTCCGACAAAATAAAGTGCAATTCAGGTCGCACAGCGCTAATGACCTACAGTTATTTATCTCTCTTTCTATCGCGTAACTCTTATCTTCTGACTACGTTACACTCACTGAATTGGCCCGACAAGACGGGTCCGCCGCGTACTTGTAGCTTCTTACCTAAACTGCAGAGTGTCGCATCTGTATTCATCTGTATCAATAGTGTCAATCCCTAGCATTAGTTGGAATGACAGCTCACTTCATTAACGTTGAAGCACAGTGAGATTTGTACAGAATAGACCGGTTGATCTTGAATTTGGTCTTTGAAACACACAGTCACAGACATTGACATAGGTTTTTTTTAAACGTGTCAGTAATGCTTGCTTTTCTTTCAATCTTTTCTTCTAAATAGCAATACAATCGAATTGATATTCTTTTGATAAAATAACGATCCATGGTTTGGTAATTAAAACAATATTTAGGCTTGCTTGCACCAAAAATCACTAAATGTGTTTAGCGCTAAACATAATTATTTAAAACATCATTCTGTCTCTGTCATCTTCAAACGATTAACAGAAACAGATACGTATTCAGTGATTTGTGGTGTAAGCGAGCCTCAGGGGTGGAAGGCCACTTCATAAGAACAGATATATACAAATAATAATGAAGATCCTACTGTTGTGGCAAGTTACCTTCAGATAGATATCACTTTATACGTTGGAAGTGAACTATTTGGATTAATTTCTAAGTAATAGGGGCCATCCCTATTGTCATCAACCGGACACTGTCCGACCTGGGAATCGAACCAAGAAGACGTTACGCTCAGCAGTTGTGCTTGCGACCACTACACCAAAGTGGCAGTTCCTTTTTAACTCCTTTATTTATCGGAAAAAACGTTCCTTTGCACTACTGATTTTAATAGCTGCCGAGCTTTTTCTGTAAAAATTGCAAAAGGTATTGAAAATAGAGACTATTTTATGTTTTGTAAGGCGTTAAAAATGAACTATGGCTGATACTATCGAAAGCGTTTGAATAGTCTACAAATGCTATAAAAACTATGAGCTGGAATTCTACATGCTTTTCGATAACCTGGTTGATAAAACGAAGGCGGTCAGTAGTAGGGGCCGCGACCGGCTTGTTTGGGAGGCTAGTGTTTGTCGAGTGATCCTGATATTCTGTCCTCGAAGACTTTAGTCAAAGTGTATAGGCGCGAAACCAGACTGATGCGGCCGTAAATGTCAACTGTGTTCTCACGCGTTTTATGGAGAAGAATTATCAGTGAATGCTAAAATGCGTGTGATACATTTCTAGTTTTTAAGATTGCTGTTGAAAATTGTAACATGTAACAGTTGTAACATGTGAAAGAAAGACCGGCTCTCCTGTTTTTAGAACTATGAATTATAGGAAAAATATAATAATAACTCATCAAGTCCTGGGCTCTATTCCCAGGTTGGGCAAAGTTTTATTGGGTTTATCTATATTATTATGGAAGTTTCTCGGTAGTAGCTCGGAGTTTGGATTTGTGCCCGTTTGAAGGCAATAGGCTCGCCACATGGGTCTTAAACATAACTGGCGAAATGTGGAAAAAAATAATCTCCAATACAATGATGTAGGCGGAGCATGATAATGGCTGCCGTCCCCCCTTATGCCTCCTCCCTCCCCCCCGGCATCCGCACTCCTCGGCGCGGTGCGGGGCGCATGTGAGCGAACATTGATCGTTAGCTTTGCGTGAACAAATGCGACTGTTGTGATTCCGCGCGGCCGCGGTCCGGCATAACAGTGACGACACGCGAGTTGGTGCGGTCGATGCCGGGGGCTGCAGCAGAAAACAAGAGGAAGCAGTCTTACCTTGTTCTCCAACGCCGCAGTGTAGACGGCCACTATCATCTTGTTGTTCGTCTCCAATAGCAAGAGCAGCTGGAAGATTAGCCGATACAAGGAGCGTGCTAGCTCCTCGGTCGAAACGCGCGCTAGTTCCAGGACCTGTCAAGTGCACAAGTGAATTTAGTGATTTGAACGAACAAGTCGGCAAGTGTGTTTCAAAAGAAAGTCGATAATATGTTCGATCTGCCGATCGTTGTGCAACTAATTAGTTTTCTAGCCGGATTTCTTTTTGTTTATTTTCTGTTCGTAGCTATGAAAGCATTGAAATTCAGTGACGAAAATATTTTTTATGTGAGAGTTATTATCTTAAACTATTATCTAATTACTTATTTCGCTTGTTATAACATTGGAATATAAAGGGGCTCATACAATATAAAATAATTTGAAAAATCAACGAAGAAGAGTACCATACCATACGAAAAGTATAAGAAGTAAAATGTTATTTTTTTTTGTCGTTACTTTGATTTTGAATATAGTGATCGAACCTCTAGTGTATGCTCTCGACGATCGAAAAACGTCATCAGATGTTCATGGAGCTCTAGCGAAGCGTAGCGTACAGCGTCACGAACGCGCGGGTGGTCGGCTACCAAGGGTCCAGCCCACAGAAGCGGCGGCTCCTCCGCCGCCGCACGCTCCAGCACTGCTCCCAGCTCTCCCGCCAGCGCTGGCGCAGCTGGCACAGCTGCCGCCCCCGCCGCCGCGCCCCCGCCAATGCTGCCCGCTCTGTCTGCCCCCGATGCCGCCAATGCCCCCGCAGCCGCTGCCCCTTCCGCGCATAAGGATAATGTCTTCATTATGACCTCCTAGAAGGGCACCAATATACAATTACATAAATGTGCTCCGGCAGGGTTATTACGCAGTTCGCAATTATATTCATGATATTATTGTTCGTTTGTGGCCCCGTAATATACTACGTTTTCTTTATAACATTTACACGCGTTAATTATCACATAACAAAGTTTGAATTTTTCGAAATGTTTGCAATAGTCGTTACTAAATTTATTATTGTACCTGTAATTATGTTTTATATATTTTTAAATACTTAACTTACAATAATGTTTTTTAACTTCTATAATATGAATAATCTATAATGTCTAAGTTAAGAAATAGCGGTCTTTCTTTGTAATAAAACCACCAATCATGTCTAGACATGATTTAAACCATTGAGCCAGTTGTTATTTAGAGGTTGAGTCAAATTAACCTATTTCATATGAAGATAATGTTCACATTCATATGAATTGCTTGATTACAGTCGCTTATAAGAATATGCACATTAACTTCATACAAATAAAGTAAATTTTCGTATAAAACGTTACTGGAAATAGCTCGAGTAAAGTCTACGTTCACTCTAGATGTCAGCCCAAGAACTTTACCATAATCAACATAAATTCGACAAATAACAACTGGCTTAAAAGTTGTAGCAAAACAATATATGTTTAATAGGTGTTATATTGCTGGAAAAATGTATTGTCGCTCATTCTTTTTCTCTAGTGCTAGCGCATAAGAACGAACGGAGGTAGGGCGTTATGGGCAGTTTTAAGATCATTTTAATTGTCTATGCGATAAGCACACAGTAAATTCAAATTTATCGATAGTATGACAGCTCTGTTTCTGTTTACAACGCAATGCGTAGTAGTTATAGGCCATTTGATTAAATTGTATCAGCTTCTCGTTAGTATACAAGTGAAAGAAAAAATAAAAATAAATATGTGTATGTGTTGTTATATTTTAATTAAAATACATGTTAAAATCTATGTATGTTTAGAAATACAATAAATATAGTATTATTGTGAATGTTGTCTTATTTCCAATGGTCCTTTTAAAAAACGGAACTTCACACTTTGTCGCTCTATTCTCAAATCGCTTAACATAATTGAGGGCATTTGATTTTTATTTGATAGCAATCCATTGCTGGCAGTGGATTGCTAAAGGAGATGAGTGGTGCTTATGCTCAGCGGTGAACTACCATAGTCTTATAGTAGTCCACCACTGGATTGGTTAATACGATCACCTTACGAAAACGGTATTCAGTTTTGGGTTTCTATACATTAAACTCGTAAGACCGATGACGATGTTGATAGGGATTTACCTTGAGCACGGTGTGCAGGCGGTGTACGAGCGCAAGCGGCGGCATGAGGGCGGCGTGCCGCAGCAGCGCCGTGACGGACGCGCGCCATGCGTCGTGGAGCGCGGGCGCCGCGCCTGGCACCGGCGTCACGTCGCCGCGGTCGCCTGCACGCAAGCACACAACACCTTATAACACATTACTTTTTATTTTATATGAATCCGAAAAAGGGTCATTGTACTCAACTTTTACTGTGGGTCGAACAGCGCCAACCACTAGACACTGATGGCCTCAAACATATTCGACACTATGTTCAATCAGCACAACATGAAGTATAGTTAAAAAAATCAGATGCCTCCCACTTTTTGGATGTAACATCGGTAATATTGATTTATTTGTATAAAATATAGCCCTTGTCACCCAGACGATAATAACGAATCGATTGGCACTTCAGTCATCAAAATCAGATAAGTACTATAGGCGCTACGTGGGAACATAAGTAAATACAAACATACATAAACTGCTAAAAACATTGCTTCCTTTTAGCTTTGCCGTAATCGGGTAAATGTCATCTCACTTACCGTCGGGCTCTCCGCTAGAGGCGCTGGAGAAGGAGTGCGTGCGAGGACGCAGCGCCAGCTCGTGCGCAGCGCCCGCATCGCCCTCCCCCCGCGACCCGCTGGCGCCGTCGTCCCACCCACCCTCCTCGTCCGACGAGTCCTCGTGGGCACTCTGTGACAAAAACTATATATAAAAAGAAAATGTCAAAATAACCAGAATACAAGCTTGCCTAGTTTGGAACCAATGTAAAACCCCCTGTAATCTATTTGGCAATAAAATTTTATTTTAACTATAAGGGCGTTTTCCCACAAGCATTTGTTTCTGATGGGCCACGTGGGCCAGACAGACAAGAAATGTTTCCCTTATCTTGTATTGCACTATGCTATTATTGTGATTCATTCTTTTTCAATAAAATATATGAATAACTACAAAAAATAATTCAATTTTAACACTCCGCCTCGGGTAGAATAAATTTTCTTTTGACCATAGATAATTAAGAGTTGCTTTATCGATATCTGTAGTAAAGTTTAAAGGATTAAGAGAACTTTAGCTGCAAGAGCAAGCGAAGCGAGCTCAATAATTTTAGCACCCACCTAGAATTGGTTTTGTTAGTTATTCTTTTGAATATTCATAGTATTAACTACATATTTTCATGAGTTGAGGAAAGCTGTATAAACTTTGGATCGACATGCTATCTTTTTAGCACTATATGTTATGCTGAAATCCTCTTGCCACGAGGCTCTATGCCGTCCACTTAACCTTGACCTGAATGAATGAATACGGAGCAAGTTGCGGGTGCGTCCTGGTTCCCTACACTTGGCCCTGACATATATCGAGTGCGCCTGTCCTACTTTCAGCCTTGTATGACCTAATATATAATATATATGTATGACCTACTTAATATACCTAATTCCGTTTCAATGAGTAGTGCCAATATGAACGTTGTGGAATACTAATACGTTCGATGTAATGACGATGATTTTGAATAATGATAATCGTTTGTTGGTTTTCAAAATTTCTTAATAATGAGCACCAATGCCCGTTGAGCAAGCGTGTAGGCTGATGAGGAGCATGAAGTTTCGTCTGCTTCCGAATTGCTAATCAATAGTTTCAATTCATTTATTCAGAGAAAATCTATAGTTACAACAACTAAAACCACAATAACTGAGAAAATACTGCTTTTTTCTCATATAACATCTTTTTTTTTTATTATAACTATTTGTATATTTGAGAAAAGTGTAGTTTCTTGCGATTTTAGTTTAAACGGTTTGGGTTGGATTCTAGCAGTGAGGGTAAGTTGTTGAAGGCTGGTAGTGACGCGGTACTGACCGGCTTGCCTGCGACGTGCGCGTCGGGCGCGCGTGGCTGCAGCGGCGGCGGGCTGCGCTCCACGCACGCGCCCTCGTCACGCTCCTCGCTGGGCAGGCGCCGGCGCACGCCCCAGTTGAAGTTGTCCGAGCTCTCACCCTAGACACGTTACATCAAAACATATAACTTGAGGACTAAGTGGGTATGACTCTGAAAGAAATTCATATACATATTTATTTTTATACTTGAAATGAGATTATCGAGACTAGACAAAATCAAAGTGGTTACTAATATAACAGTACTGTGTTTTAAAAAAAAAAATACATATCACGTGTGTGGAAAAGGCTAGGCAGATCATGAATAAAAAAATAAAAAAAAATTGAAAAGAGTATGCATGGATGGTTTGGTCTTGTTGAGAGAATGAATGAAAGGAAACTAACAAAAGGTGGAAACGCCGGGGAGGACATTTAGTACATTTAGTGACCTTATTGGTGAAGTTCTTCAGAAAGGTCAGGTGGGTAGTACTCGCAACAGACGACGTACTCGCGTGTATGACCAGATGTAAACGTAATTGAGGCAAAAGGAGTATATAAGGATCGTAGCAGATGGCTTTCCGTGGTTTCTGCCTACCCCCATGGGAAGAAGGCGTGATTTTATTATTTGTTACACAGACTTATTATTTGTTAATATTTTAGGAAAATCGTCTAGTTTAACAATATTTGTAATTATGTGAGCACCATGTACAGATAGTGCAATCCACGAAGCCGCGCCCCCTCCGCGATTACTGTACTGTAAGCTGTACTTTAGTACGGAGCGGAGCGGAGTGGGGCGCGTCTTCGTGGATTGCACTATCTATATCCATCACATAATTAATTTATCCGTCATTGCTTATTTTTTTTTATTGTTTTTACCTTTTGTGGTATAGTAATTTTATTCTAGGTACATCGTTCACATTTAATCAAATTGTAAAACACATTATATTTGAAATAAATGCTTTGAATTTGATTTTAAAGAGGAAGCACAAAAGTAGCCCTGGAATTTTTTTTTTTTTTTTTTTCAATTCTTGCAATTTAGTAGATCAGTGTCAAGTTGTATTTTGATCAAAATATGATTCGCGACAACAACAAATATTATATATTTATAGAGTTATAACAATCAATACAACTCTCTCAGTTAGATTTGACCTCAAATATCATGATTATTATGAAATAATGTTTCTATAGCGGAATTTTAACTTAGGAGAGGTTTAAAAGTAGAAGGGTAAGAGTTTAGCACAGCAATGACACACAATTTTGGCTGACAATAAATAAATAGGCGGATGACTGATGAGCTTACCTCGATACTCTCGCTCTCGTACTCCAAGAAGTCAAAGTCTTTGAAGACCCCGAAGTGGTCGGTTGGGGGTGCGCCCCCGGATGGTTCATTGCCCGGCGTGCCCGACACCTCCTCCAGTGAGGACGCCATCGACGACTCGCGCTCCAGCAGCTCCGAACTTTGGCTGAATATTACCTGGAAGCGCCGTGTCGGATGTGTTACGTACATTCACACTATCAGCCGAAAGGGGATTGCTAAGCTGAACATGAGCTTAAGTTTTAGTAGCAATGTTAAAAAATATACAAATAATGTTGCTAGATTGAATAATAATAAAAAAAAACTCTCGTTTTCATTTGCGATTGGCTGGCGTTTGGAGAAAACGCTTAAAGCGCCTTTTCTAAGCACGGCGTTTGAAGAAATTCGTAAAAATGTTATTAATAATCATGGGTACTTTATACCTTATCAGCTTAGTAATCCCTTTCCAAGTAGCAAATTGTTGTGTTGTTACAATTTACACAATTAATCAAGAGACGAATATAAATTCTCATCTCATCGGTTACAACATTATGTAAATTTTCTTTCTATAAAGTGTCTCACGTAGATTTTGAATGCTTGCTTACTTGCGAAAATTCCTAGCTTGAATATAAAGTAGCTATGTGCTGCATATAATGACGCTTTGAATACATGCTTGTACAAATACAACATGAGCATTGTTTACGAAAGTATAGCATCGTCAATCTTCTGAAAGATAACTAAATTATCTCAGTGTTGTAAATGTGGTAAGACTACTCGAATACTCGTAGATCACTCAACGTCAATAATAAACTCATATAGAAGCGACTGATTACAGAAAATACTAAAACTGTTAATATGAAAGTATATTTTTAGATTGTGTTTCTCTTTTACGGACAGCTAAATGAATGCAGTTTCACTTCTATATGAATTTACTAGTGTTAGTTAAACTCTGTAGTTACACACTTCCGACACATTAATGTTTTACATAAATAGTGCTTATAAAGTGCTGACTTACAATATATTTTGTTAGTGTATGAACAATTAAACTGTGTATATTAATATAACTGTGACGGTTTGCAGTGTTCAACTGTTTACTGAAATATAGTATTGATGGTGATCACATATTATGTACAAAATAATAATTCAGATTCAGATGTCGAAGCCGCGTAGACACAGCGCTAGCGTCGCGTTGTCTTGGCTATATCCAAAGTATAGTCGTGTCGACGCGGCGTTAGCGTCGCGTTTACGTAGTGTATAAGTTCGACAAAGCCTGCTCTCGATGCGCCAAGTACGGTCTGAATACAGTGCACTTAGTCACCAGATCTTTCATCCTTCCAGATTTAATTCATGCAATTATACTTCACCGATCTTTGGTGAATACGGGTAATGAGACATACCTATCATACGAAATGGTTATGGAAGGATAGCTTGCTAGGCTTTAGTGAATGAGTATTGAAGACAGACAGAGCGCGTCATGTAGGGTGGTCAAGCGAAGCGTATTGTTCGGGTAAAATCACATTACAAAAACGTTGATCACTTTTGTACTTTGTCACATTAAACTCGTAACCTGAACGTTGATGTAGCTGTCTGTAACGACGCCGATATTTGCATGGTATAATGTGACAAGGTTCTAAATATGGTCAATGTTTTCATAGGCCAACTGTACGAGGTGGTGTATCCGTAAACCGCCGGTACTCGAACACCTGTAGCGTGCGGTGCAAGCGTTGCGACATAATATACATGTATGCGAGTTACCTTAGAACATAAAGTGGTAATTAAATCGTCCTAAACGCAGCGATGGATAGAAATCATATATTCATTAGTTGTGTGGCTGCTATACCCAGCTCGCCGACGGCCATAAACATATGTGTATGCGTCGGTCGGCCAGCACCCGCTTTACAAGTTTGCAAACAATAATTTTGAAAAATATAAGTGATTATTGTAATAATAAAGTAATTAGCCAGCCAATGAGTTTCCAGGTGCTTCGCCGACTACCACCAATACTAATCACTGATGTGTATATCGTATGGTCATATACGGTACAGTGTGTCAATAGAATGTGTACCTTATGACGCCGCTTATAGAGTGCAGTTTACTTACAGATGGGCTCTTGGGGAGGCCAACGCGTTGCCCGCACGTCGTCAGCAAGTTCACCAGGCATTCTCGGACGCGGCTCTGTTCATTGATAAATGATTAAATACACGATAATTAATTTGGACAAGAGTGTAATGAATTCTAGGTGAATCCTCACATCGCGTTAAAAACATTTAAGAGTGTTAAGTAAAAAGAGGCCTCGAACCTTGATTCCTTAAGCTTGGGTTTCCAGATGACAGCATTGCTTATGACGGTTGAATCTTGACGTCCGTCGTTGAGTTTGAGTTTCGTATACCTAACGTCACTATAATTTTTGTCGAAATGCTTAACAGTCGAGTTGTAATCTATTTTCTTTGATTCAGGACCTTTCATAATGAGGTCAGGTCAGGCTTGCTGGTCAGGTCAGGCTTGTTGCGGCTGAACCGATTTTGATGAATGATATTATGTCGTTAGATTCGTTTTCCTTGCCCGAGTGTAATTTTAAGGTAATTTTTGCATTTATGCAAAATAAAGATATTGTAATAATAATACATCCTATGCCTAATGTAACGTATCTTGGTAGTGAAGGTACGTGCACAGTGCGGACACGTTAGAGAGATACGGCACGGTATCGTACCTGCGACATCCAGGGCCTCTTCCAGCCCGAGGCCAGCGCGTCGGCGGGCGAGAGCGACAGCGAGCGGCGCGGCGACGTGGCGCTCTGCGGCTGCGCGGCACTGTTGCCGCCACCCTCGGGGCCCACCACCGTCGACGCTGAACCCGACTGGGACGTTGACGAACCTGACAAACAATGTGTTTACAAGACTCAGACTTACGGCACACTATGTTGACTATATACATCGTCTAACAAAAGCCCTGTCCGATCTGAAAATAAAAGATATTGTCATTTAAAATTCACGGTTTAGTACCAGTATTACCCTAATTTCATGAGGAAATTTTCAATAGAAATCATAAGTTATGACTTGAAGACACCCGCTACAAGACGGCCGCCCGCGCCACATATATAACCAGATAAAATAACCCATAAAAAAACTGCACTGTATTTTTGGTCAAATACTGTATTAATCTTAGAAATAATGTAGGTAACACAGGTATTATTGAACCTTTATTGCTACTGAACTCGTATCTATTAATTTGTTATAAGAATGTATGGTATACAGTAGCCGCCCTGATCTTGATGACTTCATAAAAAGTCCATTAATTGTGTTAAATTTCTGCGTAATATAATTCAACTCGAGGCACAATCGATGAGTTAGTTAAGCATGAAACAGGTCAGTCCGTGACCCATTTGATGCAGCATAAACGGCTTGTAGCGCCTCCGGTGAACTAACTACTATTACACCGGATAATATTCACTGAACTATAAATTTTACAACAACCATTTATTTTATTTTTGACTAGCTTCTGGCCGCAACTTCGTTATCGTGGAAGTCGTAAGACACCACAATCTACTAAACTAAAAGTCACATTTTATAAAACTTCCCTATATACTACGTTTGTAGTTTTGGTCTCAGCAACCAAAATATAATAGAGTCAAGACTGATGTGACGGGAGCACGACGTACAGTTGTCCGCCTGAGAAGCAGATCGTCCTGAAGTCGACCTTCTGTAGAAATTGCTACTCCCATTGCTTGCGAAGTTTTTCGTGTTTAGTGAATTAATGAACGCCTCCGTTCCTGCATATACTACCTAATGACACAACACTGGTACGTTGACTGATGATACGTAGTATCTCTTAGTCTGTGGACTGGGGCATTCTAACACATTATTCCTGACGAACGGCTGTCGCTAAAATAATTAGTAGATTGTAAGCACACGGGATTTCTTATTTGCAATCTCCTGATCAGAGATATGAATTTTTATTATAACCATAGATTATAGAAGCGATCTAAACTTCATGTTTTTCAGTGTATGTTCTACGAACTATCATAACAAATCTAATCTAGTATATCAAAATGTGAAAAAAAAGAAGCACATAAAATCATAATTGTTGGGAATCGAACTTAGGTTTGCAAAGCAGTCGTCGAACCGCTAAGATATTTACTTTATTGAAAGTTGACTTTTATTTTTTTATTTAGTTCATAATATTACAGTTTTCGTTTTACATAATATCTGCCAAACTGCAAAGCAATTTGTCGGCAGTAGATTCTCGTGGATTTAGCACGAATCTTTGCTTGACTAGACATAAAAACTAAATCTAAGTTAAAACAAAAAACTAAAATAGCCGTTCTTGTACTTGGTCATGATTGACAGCTTAGCTCCATAAAGGTATAGCGGGATCTAAAGGTTAAATCTGTAACTATCTGATATATCCGTTACCTATTCCGCCCAGTGAAGTAATGGAATAATTCGAGCTACAAAGTAGGCACTAGTCGATTTAATATAATGACGAACAAACGAAGGCTTTCAATGTTACATGATTGTGTGTGAAAATTGTCTTATATGAGTTGCTTGCTCTAATAGCCTCTACAGAATGCCACTTACAATGTAACAAAATCGTGGGCACGTATTTACATTTTATTTCTTTAGAACAAAATAATATGAATACAACGGAATTCTCGATCTGTCGTTCTTTGTGTATTCTGAATGTTTTGAGAGCCACGGTGTCGTATGTGTGTCTACAGATAACATCGTAACGTTATCCTTAATATTATTTTTTAATATTTCTTGCCTGAAAATGTTATTGCGTAATATTTTATGTAACTGCGTATTTAAAATCGCTACTGCGTCATACTGCGCAATAACACCCCCGCACTAGTTCCCGCCGTCCCCGCGCAGCACACCCTCGCCTCACCCCGCGCGTGCGCCTGTGAACACCAGCACACCGCACCCTTTTCCTACCCCGCACATACACACTCACACAGTGCCTGTTAATGCATCACTCCGCGTCCTTTTCATACTCCTCTCACACACACTAACGACGGTGAAGGCTATGTACTCTTTGTAATACGTTGTACTCACCCTTGTCGGGGGTAGTGGTCGATGCGTTGGAAAGAGAGCTCGGCCCCGTGGCGGGCTGGCTGCCCGCTTTAGGGAGATACTTCCGACCAATCACAGGCGTTTGCGAAAGGTCGAAGGTGAAGTCCATTGTGCGGCCCGGCAGCTCCTGCGAATGTAGAATGTTACGTAAGTATTTATGATATTGAAAGCTACAGGTTTCAAGCAACAGTATTCATTGTAATCATGTGGCATAAAAATTATTGATAAAGCAAGCGTAACAGTCAATACATATCAATAAGCGACGTGGTTTTGTCAAAAATGATCTATAAAATCGCCTGTCCAGTAACGAGGTTCTAAACTTGTTGTATTGACTGTCACGTAATAGGGTGCGAGCCTATTGCCATGAACCGGGCACAAATCCACAATCCGAACTGTCACTGAGAAATTCCTGATGGAAAAATGCACTAACACTGCCCGACCTGGGAATCGAACCCAGGACCTCATGCGCTTGCGAACACCAGGAGACCAGACAAACGAGGGAGTCGTAACGTTGTGAATTTGTCAATATTCTACAACATATGTTAGTTATTATTCTTATTGCAAGCCTTACCTTCTTGCCGTGCAGCTCTGTGTCGAGGATGGAGGAGGCGTGGCTGTCCCAGTACGGCGGCACCACCAGCGTCGAGCATCGCGTCACCACCAGCTTCAGGATCTTCATGGCTTCCTTGTAGTTGTTGCTTTCTTGAATCTACGCAAGACAAATTGATACATTGGTATATGTATTATATTTATAGTTTGTAATACGAGTAGGTACCTATATATTTAAATAAATAGTTTTTCACCCAAAGGTGATGCAAAGACACCAAGACATACATACACTCGAAAAACATTACCCTCCTTCTGGGGCAGTCGGGTAACAAATTTGAGTATCAACACGGTGTACGTCAATTATTGTCATATTTTTTTAAAATAATTATAACCAACGAAGACAAAGTTAAATTTCTTTTAGTTGTTCTGATGATTTTGTTTTTGACCAATGTGTTCGTACGTACCGTGACATCGATGAACTTGGCGACGGCGCGCAGCAGGTCGGCGTTGACGGGCTGTGCGGCGGGCGCGTTGAGGTCCACGTAGTATAGCATGCAGTGCAGGATCGACAGCACCGGCAGCTGCAGGTTTGCAGAACCCTGCACACAACATCACTACTTTTAGCATGGAAAATAAAGAAGAAAAAGAAGATCTTTTTCACATTATGGAACGCAAATAAAGATATGAAAAACAAGTTTCATTATATATTAGATTTAAAAGATGACCTTGTTTTCTGCAACAGCACCCTCACAAACCATCACCTCCATCCAAATGATCCCCATGATGGAGAGGAACTGAATAGGTGACAATAAAACGTTACATCCATTTCATACTCAGAATAATTTGAACGTCACCGTCGTTACGTTTACAGATCATTGAAAGCCATACAATTTCCAGTTTAATTTATAGGCTGACGCTAAAAATATTCAGTGTCGAGCTGAAAACACGGGCGGAATAAATAACGCGCCGTCCGATGAGCTTGAGTTCCTAGAAAAGCGCTCACATTGTCAACAATAGTTTAATTCCACAACTCGTTCGCTACTGCAGTAACCGATTTAGTTCCCAGAAGTATATACCGAATCAATGCGAGCCTGTATCTCTGTGTGTTTGGATGAAAAGTAATTTTAGTGCAGTTTGTTTATTTAATCGTTGGTATCGGTTTTATAAACTGCGTATCACAAACAAACCGACATACGAGTATGTAGTGAATGTTTAACATAAAAGGTGAAACGTGGGTAGAAAGGTAAATAGCCTATACTTTATAGTACACCAAATTGTAACACAGCCCTTATGTGATATCGATAATCGTGGGTGTACCGTGTGGTCTGTACCGCCCTCGGTATAATGAAGGCGTGATGTATGTTAGGCGCGCGACGTGTTATGTAGCATAAAGGCTGAGGCTGAACGAAAAATGTATTTTTCCAAGAGAGTTATTATAAAGAAAATAAAATTGCAGTTTTTTAAGCGGAATGCTAGCTAATTGTATTGAAGTTACGGCGGAGCATTTACTTTTAATATGAACTGAAAGCTTTTGCAGTGGCTTTAAACACTTTCGACTCCACCCATTTTCGTAGAGATCATGCTGCGATTGCGAGTTTACATTGTTATGAAAAAAGTATAATTAAAAAAATAAAAATAAAAGAAATTATACTTTTTATTGGAAAAAGCGGAAACTATTGTGTTTTTGGTAATAAACCTTTAAACAAAATTTGCATTCAATATGGATATGGATTCTCTTTGAGGATTTACATGGCTAACATCAAAAATCCGCTGTACGGACTGAATTTTTCTTTTGAAACATTTATATTTTGACGTGCATTTGTTAGTTTCTGGGTCGCCCGCCCACCGCCGCCGCGTTCACGTGTGTATTGAAATATGTACGTATATTTACATCATTCGTGTGGGAATCGAAAGTGTTCTGTGGTGCTGGGTTTTATCAGATAGTGGAAGTTTTTTTTTTTGTGAAATTATATTTATAAACTTTTGTTCTACCTTATTGTAAATATGTCTGTTTTAATTGAAACTTAACTGTGCAATAATTTTGATTTATATTCTATGATGTTATTTACGGATGGACTGTGTGAGAGATGATGTGGCTAGAAAGGGGGGACTACCGAGATGACGACTGATAGAGAAGTATAGAAGAAAAATACATGTTGCGTAGACCCCAAATAGATTGGAATAAGGGCGAAAGAATGACGAATGTTGTTCATGTCTTTCCCAAATTAAAATAAAATAAATATTAGTCCACAAGTGGGATATTTTCAGTAAGTGTTACCTTCTCCAAGACCTCGACGAGGAAGGCCAACATCTGCTGCGACAGGTGCGAGTAGGTGTCCCACAGGTATTTGACGACGCACTTGGTCCACTGAAAGCTCTCCTTGCTGAACGTCCTCCGCGAGTACAGCGTCATCACCGTGCCCAAGTTTTCCAGCTTCTTGCTCTTCTCGGCTGTGAACTGATTACGTCACTGGTTTAGTAAATTTTTTATTAATAATTGGGCTCCTGGTTAAGGTTCGCTTCTGAAGCACGAGGTTGTGGGTTCAAATCCGGGCCAGTACCAATGTTACATTTAAATTCTTATAAATGTACTTTCTGAGTTTATCTTGGACATTACTAAAATCGGTGAAGGAAAAACATCGTGAGGAAACCTGAACTTACAGTTAATATAAGTCTGAAATCGCCAACCCGTCTTGAGTAAGCGTGGTGGTCAATGTTCGGGCTTTCTCTGTATAAGAAGAGACCTTTGTCCCGCAGTGGGAGAATAATAGGTTGGTATTAATATTTTAAATGGGGTCTTGACCTCGATCTCGTTTAGTGGAAAGCCTCCAAGTAGAAAGTGAGCGATCAGAGCAGAGTTGAAGAAAAGTTTAGTTTAAATATAGATATGGTTATATTATAATTAAGTATATACAATTATTCAGTAAGCAGTTAAGAGATGGCGGCCGTGCTGTGATAAAAATAATTTGTTACCTGTGCGATGTGACAGGCTGCACGCACGCAGAGCTCGTTGGCGTCCTCGTAGTGCAGCAGCATGTAGGGCAGTAGGGCTACCACGGTCATGGGGAAGGCGAGGGATTGCGTGGGGTCGATGACCGGCAGCTCGAGCAGTGGGATCATGTCAACTAGGACACCCACCACCGGTTCGTATGTGTTGGGGTGCGTGCAGCCCTGAAAAGATAACAGATAGTTGAGAAGATCATTGGCAACAATTAATTTAAATATTTTAAATGTTATATGTTTCACAGACTAAAAAAGAGGTTGTTTATCTATATACGTTGAAAGTAGGACATTCACGATGGACATACAACCATAAGTTAGTTATTCCAATGTAACTCTTATTTCGGTAAGGTAACGTATTACAATGTTACTTACATTGCAATGACTTACTAATGGTTTTACGTAATTCAAATTGGATCGTGAATGCGCTGCCTAAGGCTAGGCGCACGATGATGATGATGGTGTTACCTTGAGCAGCAGCGCGTGCAGCGAGGGCGAGGTGTGCGGCTGCGTACGGTCGAGGCGCTCGCGCGCGTCGGGCCGGTCTAGCGGCAGGCGCAGCATGACGCGCGCGAGCAGGCGCACGCCCAGCAGGAACTCGTGCTCGTAGTCCGACTCCAGCAGCGCCGCGCCCACCCAGAACAGCGTCGCCAGGATCGTCAGCTTGTCGTCCTGCAACAACGCACTCGGGAGCTTGCACAGAAACAATGCGGACGTTAGTGCTTTAGAAATTACATGTTACAGTTCTATCTACGGGAGGACATTTATGATTATTTCATTTGGTTATAAACAAAAGGGTATTTGCCTGTTTTCTTTTTATTTTTCGAAACCTAGAATAAAATTGTTTAATAATCTCAACAAATTGCGTTGTTGTAAGCGTTTTAATGTCTATGCTAGGCAGATAGAGCACTGCTAGCATCTGACGTCTACAAGACAGAAGCGCCGCGGTAACCTCGCACCATCCAGTACAGTAATCGTTTTGCGTGACAATAATACAAAAGTAATTTCTAGTTTACAAATTTTCTTTTTTTAGTATCATCTTTAAAATAAGTATTAATTCATGTTTGTCTTTTATAGTAGTCAAATACCCTATTGTTGAGCATTTATTCATCAAAACGTTCGGAATAAGCTGGTTAGCAAATGTTACAAGCAGAGCAATCAATAACAAAGGGATACTGGAAGGAATGTTCTGTTCAAATACTGTATTTCGCTAATTGAGTATAAGTACCTGTGTAGCGCTATCACCGAGCAGCTTGAGGGACTGCGCCGAGCGTGACCGGCACAGGTTTGAACACACGCCCTTCGCGGCTTCGCTGCACGGACGAGCGCGCTCCACTGGATTAACAAATTTTAATAACAACATAATCACCACAAATGCAGAGCAAAAGAAACGAATAAGTACTTAATATGGTTAAGTCATTTGACATTTTTACGGGATATTCATTATTTTTGAACTCTAGAACAAAAGAACATACTGAAAAAATATTGATTGTGTTGCGGTGAATAATATTATAATACGCCTATTAGTGAGGGGTTCCAGGCTGATTGAAAATGCGCAGCAAACCACATTGGGTTTTAGATCGGTTAATGATAATAAGTTCGCATCCTGTTACCAGCCCCGGATCTAGGGGGGCAAGCCGGGGCCCGTGCCCCGGGCGCCAACTTCAGGGGCCGACAAATTCAAGCGTAGCTAGGGTTACCTACCATTTCGAAATTTGAAGAGTCTTGACAAAAAGCCTGACATTTGCAAAAAGTCTGGACATTTAACTTTTTAATCTTATTTTTTCAGTAACCATTTATCTTTTTCAAAGAAAATCCCCTTAAATTGAAAAGTCAGGGCAAATGAGAAGGCCGGACATAGTCCGGACGGGGTCCAAAAAGCCGGACATGTCCGGACAAATCCAAACGGATGGTAACCCTAAGCGTAGCAGACAAGTGCACCACCCAGCACACAGCAACTTTGCAATAAATGAGACGCGCAGCACATTTATAATCTTCCTATTTTTTTCTTTTTACAACAGTTTTGACTTCCCTGTTGAATTGGCGCGTTATCGATCGATACAATTTGATTAATATGTTGCTGCCAAAATTTACATTTTGAGAAAATTTGTATTTCGTGGGCTAACTTAGCGCATCCCCATAAAAGATGTGCGGGGGGCGGCAGACGGCAGTTTTTGCCCCGTCTCAAAAAAATGCTAGATCCGGGCCTGCCTGTTACACGTGTGTATCAAACAAACTATCTCCGCCTGCCCTCTCAGGAAATAGAGGCGTGACGTTATGTTATGTACATATATATATGTCGAATACAGTTGCGATGTAATATCAATTCAAACTAATAAATTCGTGCGTATTTCATATACTGAGAATTTTGTTGAGCAGACAAATGTGAATAATTTTAATGAAAATTTCATGAAACTATCCTGTGACGTATTTGCTCAAATAATTAGTTCGTGGGAATACAAGCTCGTTTCGTTTAGCTCAAGTCGAAGGATAGGGTGCTCCAATTCCAGACGCGCAATAATCGCGGATTGCTTGTTGAATTTCCGTATTTGGCGATGTGGTTTGTATTGTATCCGAGTCTCGGGCACACCTCTACTTTTTCACTCCGCCCAATTATCGATCCCAGAGTAATGTAATTACTGCTCTCTCTCTCTCGCTCGTTGCACAATTTATGCTTCTGTTTAGTTTTTCATCAGTTGTAGTGTGGAATCATAAATGAAGTACAAAGTTGACTTGGACAGCGTCTTTATCTCTTAGCAATAAGGGCGGTGTTCGTAGTTCATGAACACATTTAGTTTCGCGCACCTCTGTACAATGAAGATCTTGTCGGGATGTTAAGGTCTTCAAGTGTACACAACGTTACTTGAAGCAAATCGTATATGTCACGCGGGTGTGTCGGTACAGATTGACCTCTCCATCTTTGGCTTTATTACGTAATAATTACTACTACTGCCTCGTCGGTCTACTGACTGTTGAGTGTGGGGCGTCCAAACTTCGACTCCCAGATCAGGTAGTGTTATTGAATTTTTATTAGAGATTTCTCAGTAGCTGCACTAAGTCTGAATAAGAGCCGAGCCAATAGAATTTGCCCTCGGTTACATGAGGGCTTATGGTTACAATTATAAAGTAAAAAGAACTAGAAATGGGGAAAATATAGGTAGACTACCTTCAGTTTAAACTTGTACGGAACGAAAACTATTCAGTTTGAGGAGCTCAGCTTTATAATAAGTTATCGAAAGATAAAGAGGTTCTTCATCAGTAACACTCAAAAAAATAGGTTAATGTTGTATTTGGCTAATCATCACTTAATATATTTATTCGATAGATCGAACGAACATTTTGTTTATTACATAAGAATATTATTATGTTTTGTTAAGTGAACTATGTATGTTCTTTTTCGAAATAAATTATTTAAACCGAAAATATGGATGTAAGTACACCCTTGAGGAATAAACGGCGAGAAATTAAGTTTATGTTATATTGCATCATGGACCTGTGCTTGACCTCAATCTCGCCTGACGGAAAGCGATGGATGAGGTCTACGATGCACAGCTAGTGTGGGATAGTTACCGTGCGGCTGCTTGTCGGCGTTGGGCGGCGGAGCGTTGTTCTTGCGCAGGCAGTAGGACACGGAGTAGCTGGTGCTGCGCGTGTGGTTGCTCACGCAGCCTACGCACACGCCCGGCGACCGCTTGCCTAAGGACAAACATCACCACGGGGTTACCGAGCAACTTTATGGCAGGCCAATACTTGACAACAAACTATCTAGTGAACTTGATTTGTATATACTCGTATTTAATACCAGTGTTATTTGTTGCTGAAAAGCTTCTTCGCGGAACGGTAACAGTTTGCGTCATACAATTATAAGTTTGGATTATTTATTTACTTTTAAATTTATGTTATTATGTTTTTGTTTAGTGTTTATCAGCGGAAACTTGTTAATGGCTTTCAATTTATTTATTTTTTAAACCAAAGAAGGTAGTAGGAATGTAATAAAGAAAATGTCTATAAGTTGAGTGGACCTGGACTACTACCTGGACCTGCGCTGCGCTTAACGCATGGTTTTGATTCAGGTCCAATACTTCCAAATATTGGAGTTTCCGCACCACAATAGAGTGAGAGCGTATGTGGAATCATATATTATACATTTACTCAGAATTTGCTAAGTTGGTGACCATTCGGTATGATCAGGACAAGGTGATTGTTTTGTAAAAACATGTTTTCTTCCTTTATGGGATTTAAATGAATAAAATAATGTGTTTTTATTCTGATCTATTAAATTATTAGTCTAATAATTGATTTCAATTCTAACAAGTAAATAAGGAAATTCGTCGCTTGAATCGGTCAGCCGGTTTTATTCAAGTTCTTCAACTATCAAGTAAGCCCTCGTATGATACGCGCAAACAAAAACAAAGTGGTAACTTAGCAAGCTTCTAGATGGCGTTAGTCACATGTATACGGGTGAATATAATATTGTAATTTGTATAGTTATTGAGATGATAGTAAAATGACATAAAATATTTTCTTTAATGTAACTTACCGGCAGTGTACGGGCTTCCATTGGTGGGCTGGCCACCATCTTTGTTGTTCAGATTCGGTGTAGACTTGAAGATGTCCCTCATATAGTCGAGGGGTCTGAAGTTGGACTCGAGCGAGTCCACCGCGGCCTCCAGGGTCAACAGTAGCTCGGTGACGTAGCCCTGCATGTCCTCGCCCTGTTCGGCCACAGTCTCCACCAGCCGGGACAGGATGTCTGACACCATGCGGCCTGTCATGGCCACGCCTATGAAGCGGAACACCTGCAAATCAGAATTGTATGGTGGCGTTAGAAAAGGTAACTTGTTGAATGTTTCTGTCGTATTAAAACGAGATAGTATTTCACGTGAAGGACATTGAGCGTATTCAATGTACTGTTCATATTCTAAGGTCACAATATTCGAATTTATCTTCACGTCGAACCACAAAATGTACTCTTGTAGTTCTTAATTATTATTGAAATCTAAAGTTCGATTTTCAGCGAAGAATATTTTTTTGGTTCTATTTCATCATTGTGGTGGGATTTGTGTCCTCATAATAATAAACACACAAAAACGTGATTGTTGGTTCGTCACTGTTTCCCGGTTGAATGGTTCCTCACGACCACCTTGGTACTAGCGACCTGTCCCTGCGCCGCACGGTTTTTACGACTTCTGTTTTTGTTTTATAATTAATACATGTAAGTTTAATATTAAGTAGGTCTAGGTATACTAACGTTGTATCACATTCCTGAGGCTGTGAAAATAGAGAAAACTAATTTTCCCAGATATGAGACCTAGCTAGATCGATTTTTCGCCTCCGTAAACCCCTATATTGTAACTTTCATCGAAATCGTTAGAGCCGTTTTCGAGAACGTGAGTACAAATATATATATACAAATATTGTTCGTTTAATAGTCCGAATAGGATGTATTATACACATAAACCATTAGTAGAGTAGTTTAGAAAAACAGCACAGTCACACAGACAGACACGAAAAGCGACTTTAATTTATAATATGTTTAAATATAGAAGATATAGATTTCTTACTCTGGTTCCTGTAAGATGAGAACAGAAGTGAAGAATATATCACTTACCTGCAGTGACCTGCCCGCGTAGTGTCGCGAAGGGCAAGACAGGCCCAGCTGCAGAGCGGTCTGTGCCCACCGCTCCGAGATGAGCGCGTGCGGCAGCGACTCGCGGAACACACGCAGCACGTGCCGCAGCAGCGTCGCCATTTGCTGGCAGCTGCGTAGGGTCCATACTGGGCAAGATAAAATTATGTGGTGTATTGTAACAAAGGTTGAGTATTATTACAGAACAATCAGAGCTTTCGAAAATTATGTGAATAGTGATGAATTACTTATTTTGAATACAGGTCATTTTTACCTAGAATAAGGTTGGATGACTGTTGAGTAAACCTTTTTTCCAGCAATGACTCGCGATAAAAACTGCTATAAATTACATATCCCTTAAATAGTTGAAATGTGTTGTATCGGTGATATCTCATACCTTTAGCAGTGATGTCTTCGTACTGCCACAGCGGCATGAGCATGGGCCGGTTGGCAAGGAAGTGCACGAGCGACTTGATGACGTCAGCAACCGGGAGCTCGGCTGCCTCGACCTCGGCCGGGACCGCCTCTGGTGCCGGCGCCTCGCTCTCTACCTCGCCTGTTACTATCACCGGCAGCGACGGGTAGTTGTCACATTCACCTACAAACAGTGCTTCAAAAATTATAATAGATGATCCCGGTATCAATTAATTTGATTTTGACTTTTCCCATTTTCATGACTTTTAAGATTTTTCCGACTTTTTTGACTAAGTGATAACGATAACAGATGATCCCAGTACCAGATAACCAGATTTTGACTTTTTTGACTATCATGACTATTACGACTAAGGGGTATTAAACTGTTAATTATAAGATATAGACTTACCCTCGGGCGTTACTTGTGGGTCTGAGCTTAGGGAGCGTGCGTGAGATCGTGGGGAGTGCCCACATTGTGGGTATTTGTCAAACGCTGCATCTGGCTCTGCGGATGAATAAAATTGAATAATTAATTTCTAACTGCACTGTTGCACATAAATTAATCAGGACATATTGTGAATTAGCAGTGTTTACGTTAACAAATATGTTTTTACATAATATTATCATCATTAAAATCATCAATACAATTACTCTCTAAGTTCAAGTTCCACTATTGAATGACTATTTCATTAAATGATAACATTTGAAGCCTTTCAAATGATTATAATTCTGAATACTTTGACAAGGTTGTGAATAATATTTAGAAGAAATAAGAAAATTTGTATTTCGGGCTACCCTAGCGCTATTGTCTTAAACAAAGGGTTTACCAGTAAAGTTGTGTGGCACGAGCGGCAGCGTGGGCTGCGGCACGCCCAGGCCGAGCTGCTGGCTGCGGCTGGCCAGCAGCACGCGCGCCACCGTCAGGTGGTCGTGGTGCGCCGCCACTGCTACCAGCAGGTTCAGCAGCAGCTGCCGGCAGTGCTGGTGCACTATCCATCTGCACACGACAACTGGCTCATTAGAGGCCATCCATCAATTATGTCACACATTAAGGGGATTAACTAACTAAGTGTGACATCCTGTGACAAGGTCGTTCGTGACGTCACATGTATAAATCTGAAGTATTAAAACTCTAAACTACTACTTTAAAGTACGAAAAACTTAAAAATATTAGCAACTCTATCAATAATATTATTATGACTTTTTTTTAAATTGCAAAATATATGACGTCACCCAGGGGTGTCACACCAATATCTCAATATCATATTGGGTCACGTCGTCACGTGTGACAAGCACGGAGCTTAAAAAATCATAAAATTCGTGTGACATAATATATGGGGAGGTCCATCATCACGTTTTGGAACGACACTCAATATCATACACGAAAATGTTTATTCCTTTGAAACAAAATATTTAGGATCTTTTGCTTACAAATAGTAACTCAACAATCAACTTACAAGACATAACGCTATAATAAATAAACAATATCGGCAATGCAATGTGTTATATTTCTCCGGTGAAAAGACCAGGCAGGCGATAATGTCTGTCGGGGCAATTCCTGATGCACAAAATGCGCAATTAGTGTAAACAACTTCTCTGCCCAATTTATAGGATTGTCAGAAATCGGACATTACTGACATCTAACCTCGTAGTTCTTAAGTGACCGTTATAGCTGTCGTTGTACAACGCATTGTTGTTTGTGCCAAGCATTCCCTGTACTTACTCCAGTTAACTGATATATTTACAGGATTCTCAGATCATTATCAGGATCAGCACTCATCAAGGCGCGGAGCACACTCATTTAAAAAGAAAAAATTACATAGTTTATTCCTAACATAATAGAGTGCATCAACGATAATATGTGCTCCGCTTAGCGTAGTGTGCAACATAGCTACACCACTGATCAACGCTGTGTCACAACCCATGTCTCGCTACTAACAATATTTACAACCTGCGGATTTATATTTAACTACATACCTACACTAATTCAATTAGCCATACGTTACCTGGTGTGGTCCATCCCCAAGAAGACGATGTGCAGCATGAGCGGCACGTGGATGGACCAGTCCAGCTCCACGCCGTCCAGCACCACGTCACACAGCAGCATCACCGCCACGTTACATCTACACATGACACGCATTAGAACCACTGGAACTATCTACACTATCACCTGGACGTCTGTCATAACTATTTTATTTTGACAGCGCCTTTATTGGACGGTTAAGTGTTACTACAGACATCATATCACTCGCAATATAATACAAAAAAGTATAAACAGCATAAAAATCAGAACCGAATATTTTCGTTTTGATAATTTATATTCAAATTTTTTTTCATCATCTTTTTTGTTGAAAACAAAACAAAGCAAAAATAATAATGAGTGCATATTCATATCTTTATTTCCATTCCATAATGTTACAAGCTGTGCTGTGTGTGAGCTGTGTTGCGGCTTTCTCTAAAATATACAACGTAATTTGGTATTCAGACTCCGGCATTATAATAAGGTATTGTTCACTTCCCTTTTTATGAGTAAAGGAGAAACAACTGTGGAAACGCCGCGGCCGGGAGGATATTCTTCAGAAAGGTCAGGTGCGAAGTGCTCGCATCTGGCGTGCGTGTATGAACGTGACCAGATGTATGAACGTAAACGAAGCAAAAGGAATATGTAAGGATCGTAGCAGGTGGCGTTCTGTAGTTTCTGCCTAATCCCATGGGAAGAAGGCGCGAGGTTATGTATGTGTAAGAAACTGTTCAAGGTGATACGTACCGATGGAAGCCTGAGATAGGCTGGCTGGTGTCGGGCAGGTACTCGGTCAGCAGCGCGAAGAAGCCGCCGTACTCAGGCATGGGCAGCGGGCGCGGCTGAGGCATGTCCATGCGCGCCTCCTGCGGCGTTGCTGGAGCACTGCCCGCCAGCGGCAGCAGGCCGGGCTCGGGGCACAGCCCGGTCTAGGGAACACGTCATTCATGATGACACGAATGTTAAATAGGCCCCATATCGCACACTGAATAACAGCCCTTGAGCATCTTTTTAAGATCTGGAGCCTTCGAGCCGAATTTCTGTCACGACTGCTGATCTCAATGGAGATAAGCCAGGTATGTAGGAGATATTATAGTGCACAAGTGCACTCATAGTCCGATGAGACGGCAATCCGACACGACGGGGAGGGATCAAGCGCAGAACCAACGGCGCCACGTGCGCACTGAGGCACCGGGCGTATCACACCACCAACTTCCAAACTCTGGGCTGCTACTGAGATTTTCCTTATGGAAAAAACCCAATAACACTTTGCCCGACCTAAGAAAGGAATCGAACTCAAGAACTAATGTTTAGCAGTTGCGCTTGCGACCATGATATCAACGGGGATTAAACGTTATCCGTGACATCTGGTAACCGTTAACTTCCCACAGTATTTGATACTGTTCTGTGATCGTTTCGAATAGACTAGATGTTGGCAGCCAGCTTGGCGCGGCGTACGGCAAGACGCTGTATGGAGCTGATGAAGTTAAGGGAGACTCCACCCTAACTGTACATGAACAGAATTTGAACAAGAAACAGTGGGTATGTTTATGATATTAATACGTTACCGGTGTAGCGTCTCCGTCTGAGGGCGGAGGAGGTTCCTCGTCAGCTGGCGGCGTGGAACATGGTGGTGCGGACGCGCGCTTGTCTTGCGCGCGCGCACTCGGCGTCTCCGGCGCTTTGGCACCGCTGACAAACAAACATGTCACCATGAATTACTTAACAACGGATTTTACTTAAACGACGTAAGTTTAACACTTATTGTCATATTACAGTTTTGACAGTTATCGGTTTCGTCTATAAAACCAACATCCATTCAGTGTGCTTAAATTCGTACAAAGTCCACACAAATGTGCCCAATTGCAAACTACGTCCCACTCTCGCCAGTGGTGTCCACTATATGACAACAAATTAGCTGGAAACATCAGACAAAAAGATAAAATAAGTCAACCATTGTTACACGAAAGTAAACAAAACAAATATTGATACAGCCACCAGACTACTAGGAATCCTTCAGAGGGAAATCATTTGCAAATGACACTCATCACGGAATGAAACAATGCATGTTGCGGCACCGAGCGCGCCTGCACAAAGCGCTAAGTAGCAGACTAATTGAGTTGCCGAATACCTTTACCCAAGGAACTGTCATTTGCAGGAATTGCGGTTTATTAGAAACGTTACAACGTTACAAAGGTTGAGGTGGATGGTGCTGATCCACGCGTCACGTTCGTGAACGGTTACCGTCGGTTCAAAATTCAAAATATTGTATTTCACATAAACCTACATTGGCACTTATGAAACGTCAGAAGCTAGGTGCACGGTTCCAATTGGTCGTTTCTCTTTGATTTTGGTTGAGACTGGTCACCTCTTAACTGCCAGGGTTTATTTTTAATCTTATGTTTTGTTTTTTTTTTATTACATTGTTCTCACAAATGTGAAAATAGAAGCAACAACAATAATGTACCCAGGATTTTGTAATATCTTGATTTAAAAGAGTGTCCTTGTAGTTTCTTGCCCGTTCTTCTCCATAGAGATCTGTTTTGGAATGGGTAACTAGACTCAAATGTATGAAAAAAAATTTTTTTTTTCACGAGGCTACCTCTTGGAAATGCGGTTGCTCTGAAATTTATATTCTACTCAAACAATTTAAAAAAATTGCTTCCCTCAACATCGTTATAATTGAAATAATGTCTTACGCTGTATTTAATTCTTGAAACTCCTTACCGATGATTTTTCACCGAAAATGTGCGTGAATTTTATCATAATAGTGCAAGGAATTCTGTGTATCAATGCCATCCGCATTGATACACAGAATTCCTTGCACTATTAGAGCTTAAATTTCGAATGAAAGGTAAAAAAAGAAATTGCCCACCATATCTCCGCCCCCGTCCATTTGGGGTCCATTCGGACGGTACGCCAACGTCGCGTCTCTGTGCCCATCGCGTCTGTTTGAAATTTGCAAGTCAATATATATTGTGAAAATAAAATCAGTTGTATAATTATTATAACAAGATTTCAAACCTAATGCCGGTGACACTTACTCCTCGCGGGTTAACTTTAGCGAAGACGTAATGCCGGTAACCCTCCCGGAGTCAACTTGCAATATGTATGGCGGCATGGCGTATGAGCTCTATTAAAAATGGGTGGAGTCGAAAGTGTTTGATAGGAAGATGATTATTTTATGTCTGAAAGAATATTCCATAACAGTAAAAAATCCTAAAAATTGTGAAAAAGTCGTGTAAAAATAAAGATAAGTATAATTTTTTAAAGCGTTACCAAATTTCAAGAAAATTTAATAAATAATTATAACTCAAAACTATCAAGAATCGCGGAACATACATGAGGTATTTTCCCATATAATTATTATTTTAATTAACTTGGTAATTACTTATTATGACGTCGCTGTTAGGATCAACCTGTATAATAAGTTTATATCAACAATTGTTTACAATGTAAACACTACATGTCTCAACGTTACATGTCTTATAGGCTATATGTACTTGTTAAAAATGAATTAGACATCTGTAGCCGAACTAAGCGAAAGCCTGTAAGACTATCAGCGCCAAACACCTCAAATAATAAACACATAAAAATAGCCATCAAGTAGAGATGTAAACGTTTTGTAGATTAAATTAAAATTGATTTGAATATTAAATTACGAATATCCGTTTCGAACTCAGTCTGTGAAGGTATAAGGGAGAATTTCATGGTGCAGTTAATTGGTAGCGTTTGGTGCGTTTTAAGGGTTGCATACATCAGCGTCAGCGTGGGGAGGTGCGAGCCGAGCCTCAGTTCCCGGGCAGCCGTCGGTCCGTGACGTCACCGCGTGCGTGCACCGACGCGCCGGGAAATTGCATCGGTAAAGACTTCTCGTACGAAAATCATAATAATGATGCGTTAATTGAGACTTTTAGAGCAATCGCTGTGGCTCAGAAATCTTGTGTGTAAATACGCGTTAAGCGGTTATCTCAGTCATCAAAAAGGCACGATGCCTCGGTTCGAGTGAACAAAGATCAAGCAGTCGCGTTTGCGGCGGCTGGTTGATCTGCCGATGAAACATTTTGTTCTTGCATGTCTGCTGCTTCAATATAGATAGATCAGCATGGCCGGAAGCACACATCAGCGTCATCACTTTAAGGTATTGTACAATTATTAAAATAATTATTATGTACACACGGCTACACATCAAGCTATACATTTCCAGTTTATGCTGATCTCGCATTGCATAGGATTTCTGTACAATGCAAGGTCAGCGTATACTGGAAATGTATAGCTTGATGTGTAGCCATGTGTACCTAATTTAATCGGCCACGAGATGCATTTTTCCATAATACGGGATGAGTATTATTATGAGTTGTTTTGTTGGTGAATATGGTCCGGAGATTTAGAGCAAATTAGAGAAATGGCAACAGAAGCTGGCTTGAAAATCAGCAGAACCAAAACAGAATATTTTATGTTCTGCGATTTCGGCGGTCTCTTCAGTTCTGGAGCCATAGCGCAAGATAGCGCGCTTCTTCAGCTCTGCTCCGGCTTTCGGTATCTCGGTTCTGAGGTTCGGCGGCCGTGAGGGTCAGTCTAAGATGTCGATGATTTCCCGGCCACAATTTTTTTTGAGTGTGTTTTAATGTGGGCGAGTAACGATTTGAGATCGGCTTGAACTAACCGTCTTCTGATAGTATCTTGAGACATACAAGGACCCTTTTTCTAGCCATTACGAATAGATAGTCGTATTTCCTTTTTTAAAGTTGTTTTTTTCTTCGGCGGGACACATCGTGCTCAATTTACTGCAGTGTGGTCGGTTGGCGACATTTTAAGTTTATATTTATCGCTTTATCTATTTCGTTATGAATGGTCTTTCACTTCACGGTGTACAAACATATAGCGCGCACGCTCGCTTCCTATAACTTGGGACTTAAACGTAACTGGCGAAATGGGAGATATTGTTATGAGATGTTTTAAACATCACGTAATTGCATACTTATAACGTAACCTACCAATTTAAATAAATTTAACTAAGTAGGTGGCTAGTATGTACTACTAAGCTTAAGCCGTCAGTCTGTTCGAGCCAAACTCCCGTGACAAAGGCTGTATCTTTTTAACCGTAAGAGGTAAACACTTGAAATAGTCACAGATTACCGAATCCGACTCGCACTTGGCCCGTCTTGAGATTCCAGGAATCTAGATGCTACAAAAAGAACGTAATCGCTTCTTATCCGTCCTAACACAGTCCATTGTGCGAGCGTGTGACGACATGAGACGCAAATCTCGAGCCGCTGCGACGAAAACATCTTCAAAGGACTTGTACCTCATTTTTCTTGGTTCAAGTCTAGATACGACTAATATATTTGTACCATTACATTTGGGTATAAGGTATCCCTATGCGAAATCGTGAAAAAGCATTTTATCTTATTCATATTCTTTCAATTAAGGCTAGTAGTTATAGTTTAATCAGATACGATCCTCGCTTGCGTTACCAGATTTCCGCAATAAAGTGTATTTTCAGTAGCAAGGAAAATACAGCGTAAGTGACTCTATGAACATGGAAATGTTGAATATAAATGTTTGGAAAACGACCCTTATGTTCACTCGATCTCTGCATGGGAGTGGGTGCTGTATCGTGTGGGGGCGCATCTAGAGAGTGGGAGGCGACGTGCACGTAGATTACCTAATGTGTTTGGACTCGACCTTTCACATTTTCGTGTTTGCATTTTCCTGTTTCTTTTCTATTCCTTCTATGCAATAATAGTCTCTGCTAGCTTCTATCATAGAATTGTTGATATCCAAAAGGAAGTAGGTATTTTTAGGAAAACCGGCTGGGGATCATACGTTCGTATAGAATGTCCGTCTGTTTTGAGCAACGGCTGAATGGATGTAAATGAAAGTTTTATTGTTGACGGACTGTTGGGTCTAAAGAGCAGAAACGCAAAATTGAGAAAAAAATTATTACAAACCACAACTGCCCTGCCAAAAAAAGAACTAAAAAGTAAAAAACAATTTGTAGGTTTTAGTTAATCTGTATATACAAAGCGAAAGGTCACTCATTTACTCGCTGACTAAAAACATAAATAAAATTGTCATTGCTGTCGAGGGACCGTGCTGCGTCGTTGTGTGGAACACTTTTTACATGACTGCCCAAAAAGGAGTGTAATGTTTTCGAAGCGAGGGGTGGAATGTCGTCAGGATGAAATGTTTGTTTTGCATGTACACTCTACCTATGTAAAATTTATGCCATTATATATTATAGTTTTGGAATGTGCTCATCAAGGCCTGCAACTGGATACCCATATTGTAATTTTTTTTACACATTTGAATATGGAGCCATATTACCGCAGTTTTGATATTTTTCAAGATTATAGTCTATATCACTTGAGATGATGTAAAGATTCTAAAGGTAGGTACCCCATACATTCAAATCTGTTCAGGCATTTAAAAGTTATGGTGGAACAAATAAACTCCCATACATACATACATACATGAACCCTGAAAACATTACACTCCTTTTTTGGGCAGTCGTGTAAAAAGATTAAGGGCAACGGTGAAGAATGATGATGAGTGCGGATGTTTGACGCAGACACTGGCGGGCAGTTTGTCGATGTAGTACCTATTTATGTTCGTCAAAGCGTGAGTTTACAATGCGCAGTTTTAATTGGTAATTTGCCATGGCACGCAATAAAGCAGAAAATGTTACTGAAGCTAGGGAATTTGTTTGTTGTTAAACGTTTATCACGGAGGATTTCAGTTGTTAGTTTTTGCGGACCATGTAGGTACTACAATTACAACTACAGTGATATCAAATGGCCTTCTGTGCATGTAATCCGATATTATTATCACAAATTACGTTACACGACAGGTTTCAACTTCAAGCGTTCAATTATAAGTACATACATACATACATAACATCACGCCTGTAATCCCCGAAGGGTTAGGCAGAGGTACACCCACATTTCGCCAGTTATGTTTAAGTCCCATGTAATAGGGGGCGAGCATATTGTCATCAACCGGGCACAAATCCAGACTCCGGGTTACTACTGAGAAATTCCAGATGGATAACCCAATTTCACTTTGCCCGACCCGGGAATCGAACCCACGACCTCATGCTCAGCAGTAGCGCTAGCTACCACTAGACCAACGAGGCGACAACGAGGCACTTATGAGTACTAATGTGAATAAATCTGTTGGTTCAAATTAAATGTAATGAAATTGTTTATTCTGTAAATAGGAAATCCGAATTACTATAACGCGTCATAGAAAAAATAAAAAAACGGGCAAGTGCATGTCAGACCACGCACAATGAAGGATTCCGTAGTTGAGATGAATTTATCCCAAGCATAAACATATTTTGAGTGCTTTGTTTTGAACGACCTGGAGTTTTTTGTAATTAGTGTCACTAATACTACTCCAGACAGGGGATGTGTATGTCATACAAGGACGAACCAGTGTGGAATAAATGCGTAATTTGGATTGAGGGCTCAAATTAGATTTACGATTAAGGATTGGTTTTAAGCTGTTAAGGGACTTGACTCCTTTTAAACGAAGTTCTTCCATATTTTTCAACCAGTTTACTTTATCGTCTAAAGTTGTTCCTAAATACTTGACTGATTTCTTCCACGGAACGTCATAGCCTTCAATTTTAATAAAGCGAGTGAGTGGAAAGTGATCGCTTTCTTGAGAACATAATAATCTCCGTTTTAGTGGAATTTACTTTAATCTTCCATTTAGTGAAGTAGTCTAGGAGAAGATCAAGGGAAAGTTGCAGTCGTTGAATGACTAGGTCTAGGTTGTCAGATGAGGTGTATGTTACAGTGTCATCGGCGTACACAGCGAGATGCGTTAGCCTTTGCTTCGGAATATCATTGAGATACAAAATAAAGAGGTACGGTCCTAATATTGATCCTTGTGGTACTCCAGCGGAGAGTTGTCTCTGTATAGATGTTTGATTACCAATAGCCACAAGAAAGGATCGTTCACGAAAATATGACTGGAGAAGCTTAACAAGGGATAAAGGGATGTGGTTGATAATTAATTTGTGGATTAAGAACGCGGCGACGCATGAATTGTCCATACAAACGTAACACCTAAATCATTTGCAATTTGGGCATTTTTCCACCATATCATGTTGTTATTTATATTATCAATTATCGAAAAAAAAAAAAGTAAAATATTAAGTTTTCATTCATCATTTTTGGTATTACGGAACATATCCTAATTTATCATAAATTTTCGAAAGCTAGTAGTGCTATCGCGTCAAGCAATAATTGTCAATGTGTGCGTGGTAGTATTGCTCATTGTAGGTGTATATCGCTCCGACAGGCACTCATACTTGCGCAACGTGCTTGGAATTTAATTTTGCAAACATCTCGATTTGTAGTTGCGAGCCGTGTTTGCAAACCTCTTAAGCCCGCGTGCCAAACAAACTGTATCGAAAGCCTTTTCGACGTCTAACAGCACCATACCTGTGGATTTTTTATGGTTGAGGTTGTCAACAATATGCTCAGTAACCCTAGCTAGCTGTTGGACTGTGGAGTGAGATTTGCGGAATCCGAATTGTTCTGGAATAAGGAGACGCTCAGTAAGTTTGTAGAGGCGGCTAAAAATCAGGGACTCAAAAAGTTTAGCCAAACTTGGCAGGAGGCTTATAGGCCGATAGCTAGTAGGAATTGTTTCATCTTTGCCAGGTTTCTTAATAGCCATAACTTTAGCTAGTTTCCAGGAGGAAGGAAAGTAGCCCAGTTGAAAACAGCCATTGAACAGTTTGGTGAGGAGGACTACACAATTTTGTGATAATTTTTTAAGCAAAGAGTTGTCTATCCCGTCCATACCTGGAGCCTTGCGAGTTTTCAAGGCATTTAAGAATTTGTGAATTTCTTTGGGTCTCACTGAATCTTATATCATTTATTTTGTACCTGTTCAGTATATCGGTTGAGTCTCTAACAGCAGGATCAGTTTCTGGGTTACTATTCCAGTATTTAGTTAACAAAGCGTTTCTAGAAAAGCATTTGCTAATGTTTCACACTGCTCCTGAACCGCTGACTGTTACTGTACTGTAGGTTTAAAGTTAAGTGATTTGACTATACGCCATAAACCCGAGGCGGGGTTATCCACTTTGGAAAGCTTCTTATTCCAGATCTCATTGTTGTGATTAAGCAATAAATCTTTGATGTTTTTATTAAGTGAATTGACTTTCCCAGAGATAATCTTTTTCTCCATAGGGTGTTTTTCTTTAAGAGCAAGCCTACGCCTCATGTTCTTTGTTTTTATCATGATTTTAATGCGTCTGAGAAGTTTAGTTTTATTTCACTCTTTAATGTGGGGACACTTATTTTGCGAGCATCAACGATAGTCTTAGTTAGATTTTGAATATCGTTATCTATTTCAGATATTTCCTTAAAAGTGGCTGAGCTTAAGGCAATATGTTGATCTATAAAAGATCTATACTTTGCCCAGTCCGCATCTTTATAGTTAAAAAAGATTTCGCTCACACGCAAAAATTCACCACCAATGGTGAATATTGCAGGGAGATGATTAGAAGACAAACAGGTTAGTGCCTCGAGTTCACTAGATACTTTGACATTGTTGACTAAGACTACATCAGGTGTTGAAGGTATGTGGGAGGTGTCGTAATGAACTAATGTAGGAGTAGTAGGGGCAAGGATTTCATAGTCATTAGTGACCATGTGATCGAAAAGTAATCGTCCATGAGGGTTTCCAACAGAACAGTTCCAATAGGGGTGTTTAGTGTTAAGATCACCCATTAACAGTAGTTGCGGGTTCAAGTGCAACAATATCCAGGTCACTGAGAAGTAAAGGTAAATTAAGAGATTGGTATGCTGAAACAATAACAGATTTTTTACCTGCAATCGTTAATTCTATACCAATACACTCTAAATTTTGCATGTTAGGATGTTTAACAAGGGAATGGGGTATATCAGACCGAACCTTCACTACAAATATCCTGGCGATAGCACTTAAAACCAGGAGTAGCGAGAGATGTTTGAGTGGAGATTCTGGTCTCACACAGGGCTATAATGTCAATTGAGAGCTCACTTACCAAATCCAAGAGTTAATGTATTTTTGCACGAATGCCATCAGCATTCCAATAAATAACACGCAAGAGGTTTGCATTACATATATTTTCCGAGATGAGTAAGAATTAAAATCACTTTATTCATCATATTATCGCAAGCTATAAATTTACTTTTTATCGAGACACAATATTGGTGAGATCATGTGAGGATCATGTAGATAAGTGTCTGAAGTGGTCTTTTGAGGAAAGAACCACACAGATTTGAGTGGACCTGTCCAGTCAGTGCACGCATTTGTCAGTAATCGTGTAGCTCAACTCACGTATACGGGCGTATTATTGCACTCTATCAACTCAATACTCGTACATTTTTAGCAAATAGCTGTTCTAATAGAAAGAAGTAAACAATATAGGTACTTTGATCCCTTGTTTAGTAATTCAATAGACTTCTATCGCTCTAGGCCTTAAAACACAGATATTAATTTATCTTTTTGTTCAAGAAGTGAAAGAGCAATGGACTAAGAACATGCTGACTCGGCTTATACACAAGTCGTTTCTGAAAGGATAACTATGTAAATTAGAGATAGGTACAAATCCTATTTTTTTAATCATCCTTAGTTAAAAAGCTGCAATACAAATTAAAAGGGTGCAGAGGCGGTCTTCCAGATAACTTTTACGTGTGGACTTACCTACCTACTTGGTGAGGGTTTACGAGGGACATTCACATTATGAAGCGTATAAAACACAGCCAAGCGTATAACTACGACCCGTGTCTCTCTTTTCTGTAAATTACGTGAAACTGCGAAGGAATTGGCAAAGGCTTAAGACCGTGCACGAAATCGACTGATTTTGATCAATTTTTTTCATTAGTTGTGAGAAAGGGAAACAGAATTTAAACAAAATTATTTGTGATTTGAAAAGTCGAATTCTTTGTCTTGTACATAGAGGAAAGGGATTTTTCAAATAAATTAAGAATTCGTGGAATATCAGCAAAATTTGCAACAAGTTTTCCAAAAATTTATGCGAGATAGGTTTGATCGTTTCGTTAAAAGAAACTACTTTTGATTTAAATTTAAAAAAATCATCAACATCATTATATGGTGTACATAGGGGAACCACTTTTTTCAAGTTCCATACAAAATATAGCAGATTTTTTTTTTAAATAACCATTTTTTTTTTAAACCCTGTCAGTAATGTATAACTTTTCCATGGAAATGAGTCTATAACCTTTCCATGGATTGACTTTGCCATCTTTAATTTTTGAGACGGCGGATCACAGAAAGATTCACCAACTTTTAAAGATGTAAATCGTCAGATGTGTCCCAAGTCGCGCAAAAAGTGGTAAATACTGAGAAAAGTGAGCTCACACAACAATATTGGCGTTTCCATGGCAATCAAGTCAAGTCTCTCCGATATTGTGTGTGTCTGAGGTGTCAAAACGAAACAGACGATTACGATGTCTGCCCGCCTTATAATTAGTCACATCACTGGAACCGCACACGGCGTATTAATGACATTATGTTTGATACTCACGACGCGCCGCCTAGTAGTGTGAGCATTTCGCTATGGACGAGCGTTTGTGCTTTTATGAACCCACTCATGTGAGCAGTTAAGTAGAGTTTGGTTAAAACTTGTTGATACCTCACCAATCGCTCCAAACATTATATTATAATTATGTGGCCTATCGTGTTTATATGTTAATAGAAAATAAAAGATATCATTATGTATTTGAAAGAAGAAAAATAAAGGGTAGTGAGAACAATAAAGCCTCGTGCAGACTGTCGCGACTCGACATCGGTAATGGTTCTCCCGTTAAGTTTTCATAGAAATTGTTTAGTTAAGAGTTGCGTCGCACTGTAGCGGTGTGCTGTCGCATCGTGCTGTCGCGTCGCGCCTGTCTGCACGAGGCTTAAAACCTAAGCATGACATTGATATGTTATTTCTTTCTATTCATTTTCTGTAAAAAAATTCACCGAGTACAATACCTACCAGCAGATATATAAACCCAGTACCTATATATTACGAAAAAGTCAAAGAGGAAGTTATTTTTTTCTTTTTCTGCATGCCACAAGGTAAAGTTTGCCGATACATGCATCATAGAAACTACACTCAAATATGATTGAACTCTGAAATACCTGGCTTTGGCCGGATCTTCGCCGCTGTGCCTCTTTGTGTGTATGGTGCCTTTTTCGACCGGTGCGAGCTCCCCAGTCCGGCCGGTAGCGTCCTGTCGAACATATGTAGTTACAAATAGAATAGAAAACAAAAAAAAAACGAAAAATAAAATTAGAATACTGCACGTTGTCTTGATTAAACTCGAATGTAAAGGGAGCGGCAACAAACAGATACCGAAATACTCCGAATACTGCCATCGGCATTGGTTTGAGTAATTACTTTGTACGAAGCTAGGCTAGTAAACAAAAGCAATGTTAGAACAAAGGTAATACTTTTGCCTTTTTGACTCTCTAGTTCAAATAAAAAAAAACTATTTTTCACACACACGTGATACGTTCATTTGTTAACATGAAAAGTTTAAATATTTTTATGAATAAAATCTCATAACAAAAGTTAGAGCACAATGTTTCAAATTGTTCAGTGTACTACTGAACAATTTGAAACATTGTGCTCTAGCTTAGTTGTTTCAAAATATTTGGTATTATGGCGGAATTAAAAGGTTCGAAAATTAAGTAGCTTATTGTAGTTCTGAGAAAGATTTCTAATTAGGATTATGAAAAATATAACGAGAATTAATTTCGCTTTCCTGTTGAGGTTCTAATTGAACAGATTAGAGGTTAACAGTGGGAGATTATCAAGACTGCTAGACCTAATTAGGTGGAAGCATTCCACGTTGCCCCACTAAGCCGCCCCCACTGGTGGGGTAAAGTGAAATATAATATATTTATTCAGACAACATTGATCCATTACATTTATATTGTAAGTATGAACTTAAAACTATGTTGGTACCTAATAACTAAGAGAGACTTGGTCCTCTGGGTGAGGCTCCACACCAGTGGGCTGTCTAGCTTATTGCCTATTACATTCAGGATGCTGTAATTGCTCCCACGTAATCTACTTAGCAGTGAGGCTGTCTTTTTGCGCCAGGTGGCATCAAAGCCGTCTGTGCGCGACTCGGCGAACATTGTTGACGCACTGCAAAAGCGCGGCAGACGTAACAGCGCCCTGAAGGCATTGTTAAACTGGATGCGCAGAGAATTGTAAGCCCTTTGAAATGCCCCACCAGTGGCAAAATGTTAGTCCTAAAATTTTTCAGTGGAATTTACCGTTCGTGATGTGTGAAGAGGAAGTACAAGAATGGATCTGAAATATGGGAATGCTGTATTTTGCAATGCCAAATGATTAATCTGTGATTTTAGTAGGTAGAATAAGTAATATCATTTCGTTTTCTATTTATAGGGACAAATCATGCTCAGTTTTTGATTTTGAACTTTGTATGAAAAACATTAATGAACCAGTAAGAACAAATTATTGTATATCTGTGATTTTAAAGGTTTACTTTAGTTATATTTACTCACACTTTATTTCATTTGTCACAAATCGTGTAATTAACCTGTGATTTACAACCCGATTCCTTCCAGATATAAATAGTAAATAAAAATTACCAAACAATTATTTTTTGACATTTATTTAAAAACACTACTTGTACTTCTACGTACTTCTACATTCAATTTAGATATACATTTCTTTTTTTTCCGAACATATATAAAATACGAGCATACCTACCTACACAAATTCTAAGGTGCCAGCCCTAGTGGGGCAGAATCCATCAAGATTTTAGACTAGTGGAATCTGCCCCACCAAGTCGATCTAGTGGGGAAGATCTCACTGAAATTTTTTAAGCATTTGCGGCGGTATGGTGGGGCAAAGTGGAATGATTAATTAGGTGACGCGATATAAATGAGTCATTGATAAGCCTCATTATAACTGCAGCGACTTGCTGTGGTCGTTTAGTACAGTCACGTGTGCGGTCGGGGACCCCCGCCAGGAACGAAGTTCCGCACGCACACACGCATTCGTATATACTATGAAGCGACAGAGAGACAGCCGCATAGAGGGAGCATAATACTTTTTCCTTACGTGACGATTTCTACCAGTCATCTTCTAACGCAAGCCGCGTTAAGGTACTTCGTTCCAAAAACCTTTATCCAACCTTTATGAAGTCAAGATACATAATACTTTTTGAAACTAGGGCACTGAGCAGATTATTGTATAGGAAACTATATTTTAATTACTTGCTAACAAAGATCTCGAAATAGTATATACCTTTGACCAATGCCAAGCTGACATCAATCTTAAACCTGGACATTTTATGAAATATAAAACTATTTTTTTTAATGTAATTATTGTCATCATCTGAAATTCGGTCTGACATGTTCTGCGGTATTGACATTACGTCCAGTATACACACCCGGACACCTGAATCGAGCCGCCCTGCATATTTTTGTTAAAAGGTCTTTAAAAAAAATGGTAACACAAAGAAAAAAAAAGTGACGAACACATTGTGGCAGTAACTGTACCTGTGAGCCGGTGCAGGGTCCGTCGCTGTGGCCCGAGGTGGCCTTGCGCATGGACGTGAGCCGGTAGAAGGGCGGCGTCTCGGTGCGCTCGATGAGGCAGTTGAGCGTCTCCACAGTCTGCAGTTCCGTCATCATCTCGTCCAGCAGCCGCTCCGGCCGCGACCGCGCGAGGTACAGCACCACGCGCTTTGCCTACGACATTATTAATCATCTTTTATTAATACAATTTATTTGGGGCTAGTGCAGCAAGTCTTCTACCATACATCTCTATTAGCTTGTCATCTTAGTAGACATCCCCTTTTCAGCCATAAGAACAAAATAGTATAGTCTCTTTACTATGTACCTACATCATACGAATACATGTAGAAATTAATGTACCCATAGTTGGGATTCTTCTTAAAAACAAGTTATTTTATTAAATGCTAGATTGTGAATACATGCTAGTAACGGTTGAAGAGTTCCATCGTACGGAGTCGACCCTTATTGCAGTATCAACCTGCAGATAACAATTCCCAGTAAATGGGGAAGGCAACAGTCAAAACGGCGCTGTCGTATCTAGATCCCAAAACAAGCTAACAATGCAAGGCGTGAGTGAGGTGGTTTTTATTTATTTTTGTGAAAAAGACTCGTTTTTGTGTTACTAAATGCTCGGAAATTGGAGTCTACCTTTTTCCGAAAAATTCTAAACTTAGAATATTGTGGCTTAAAGCTATTCGTAGAGAATTATTTTACCTAAACATAGTTCGAGGTTATGTTGGAATCATCTTGAAGAAAGTGATTACGACGAATTAAGCAATATTTAAGGTTTTTAATTCTGACACATTTCATGTCGAATAAATACTGATTTAGAATATTGAAATTACCGAAAATAATGTAAGTGCAATTTACTAAAAGTTTGTTATTCTTAGGTATTCAGTTTTCAAAACTTAATTGTTACGATCAACCCGAGGTTGTTGTCTTTATAGATTTGAGGTTCAATGTAAACTAGAGCAGACACCGCAACAAAAGATGTGTCTAGTGGATGTCAAGTGTGACAATTGCGGTGAATGCGTGGTGCGAAGAGGTTCTCATAGAGTAATCCGTACCCGCAGATGCCACAGACACAGTCTGATTCTTCTGCCTACGTGATACCTAACACAGTTTTAACTGTAGAACATTATTTTAATTACCATTGTATTAATGATGAATATTATGTGGGATTGTACACTTGGCAACCCTGAATCGTGGTTGCCAAGTGTACGCCTGTATGCCTGGAGGCTTTTATTTAGATATTAAGTTCTGTTTACGTTTAGTTTTTATTTTTTTAAATTCTGCTTGAGTATAGTTCTCGATGTTTTTGGCTGGTATATTGGCGTGTGCTAGCTGACATATGGCCAGTAATTTATAATTAAAATAATGTTTTGTGTTGCATAATAATATAGAATCATTATTTTTCTAACTTGAACAGACAGCTGTACTGCTGGGGAGTTTGTTGCGCCACTTCTTCTTCCCAGCTAAAGGCACTAGGAAGTGGTGAAGGGTGAGCGTTTTTGGGGGACTGTCTTATGTAATTTTGATGTTCGAAAAGTGCTGATTCTCAGCCTAGTTTAAATAAATGACTTTTGATTTTATAATCCCACATTTTGAATCCCACATATTTTTTTTTTGCACAAATCCAGCGTTCCCGGTTTGAACGATTAAAACGTGAAGCCTCCAAATTAAGTGTATTTTATTAAATAACCTCCTCGTTTTTGAAATCGGTTTAAAAGTATAACAAACCAAAGAAAAGTCTTATTTAGGTCGCATTTCCGAGGCCCATTTTTTATAAAATGACGATCATTATCGTTATGTAACGTTATCCATAATTTGTAAAAAAGAGAATCTATAATTTGGAAAGAATAAAATAGATATAAGTATCTAATCATATTTTGAATTCATCTGCTAACAGATATAAAAGGTAAGTAAATTGGTAGGTAAGATAATATATGTCGTGTCTGTTTCAATAATTTTTATAATCTCTGATTTTAAGAAAATGGCTAGTGTAAATATTATTCATTTTTAAATGAGTTTAAAACGAGTGATTTTTCCGATGAAATGTTACACTTAAGCTTTATTTGATTTTCTCGGGTGATGGAAACAATTTTTCATCACACAAGAAGGCATTTTCAAAAGTTATTATAAAAGAACGTCAGGTAGTATCTGAGACGTTTGTGGTCCAGGGACCACAAACAAAATGTTTGCGCTACATTTTGTTTGTGGTCCCTGGACCACAACGTGTAGCGCAAACATTTTGTTTGTGGTCCCTGGACCACAACGTGTAGCGCAAACATTTTGTTTGTGGTCCCTGGACCACAACGTGTAGCGCAAACATTTTGTTCGCGCTGTCTGCTCTAGTTTACACCTCCAGTTGTTAAGTTTGAACCTCAATGTCTTTACCGACACAATGAGTTTTTTGAACAACGAGAGAATTGGAAATAAGACAAGAATACCACCAAAACCTATTCTGCACGCGCTCGGCTGAACGCTGACTATTAAAAAAGTGCATAGTGCTTATTGTACCTTATATATGTATAACATGTATACTTAATCTTTTTTATCGTGCTTGTTAGTGATCCTAAGATCTCTACTACTTTTTCTGCTTTTACCCGTGATAACCTGTTAGCTGTTGGTTCTCCCATAAATAAATAAATAATTGTATAAAATAAAACCAACTCAACAAACATATTCTATTCTATTCAAACATGGAAATTTCAAAGCTCACTTGCAGGTATTTTTTTACAAACGCAGATCGTTTGTAGGTGGAGCTTTTAAGAACCTCAAAGGATCGGAGAATATTATGCTCGTAGAAATGGGTTATGTTCGTATTGTTCGTGAAGCCCCTACATGCCTCAAGCGTTTTAACTCGATTCTAGGAATACTTTATCTGAATACTACAATAGCTTCAACTGTTGTAAGGATACTTACTATTTCAATTATTAAAGTTTTCGTCGTCATTATTAACCGACTTCTTTCACGTTTCGACTCGTGCAAGGCGCACGGGTCGCTCTACAGATCTAGAAGTCGTAAGAAGTCGTATGTAAGGCGCATCTCATTCAGTTACAATTTATTAATTTAACGATGAAAACGAAGCCCCCATGAAATATTTATTATCAGGTTTCTGATCATTTCTATAGAAATTCTATCTTCTGACCTATTTTTAACAGAGCTTGAATAAGTAAAGTTCTAGAACACAAGCAATTATTAATTTTAACGTATTACGTAGGTTTAAAAGCGTTGCGCGCTTCGTCGCTAAATCAAATCGTAATCTCTCATGTAAAAATAGACGGTAAAATGCCCACTTTCCTTAACCTTCACACTTTTTCATGAGAATATGTTATTGTTCACTGCTATAATGATAACTAATAACCCTAAGAAGACGAAGTCATTTAATTATGTCATTAGTTCTCGAAAGGTGTAGAATCTGACGGCAATTTACGTTTACATACATACTTTTTGTTTAATTCACGGAATTATATAAATAGATTTTTACTTTAAAACGGTATTCTGCATGAAAGTACAAGTAAGCTGCTTATATAATGTAAAGAACAACTTGTACAGTATCAAAAGACTTTTCTCGAACTGATGTCTATCGGTAGACTTAAGACCACGGGGGCGTAGAGGATACCTGCGACTCCTTGTTCGTATATAAATCGGTGTCGACATTGTTGTCGAGACAAGAGGGATTCGATCCGTTCTAAGCTTATACTTCGATAGGTGTGGAGATCCGATCGGGTTGCCTAGAAACCATATAATCCTGTGCTTTGAGTATGAAGCAATTCCTAGCAAGAGGGATCACGTACGTGTACTTTCATGGAAAATGTTGTTTATCGTTTGAAACATATTTTTCACCTTCGCACCACAAACAAGCAGGTTTTGCTGTGTATAGACAGTCAGTAAAATTCAATTTTGCTGCGAGCGTGAGACAAAGTAACTTTTAATATATTTTTTTTAATGGCGAGAACTGTGCTGGGTCTACTCACAAAATTTGAAAGATATTAACTTCACTTAGTTCTGTCACTTTCACTTCGATACGAAAAGAGTGAGACATACAAGTCGAATCGAAGTTCGAATTTAATAATTCCTTAGCTAGTAGACCCAAAAAAGAAACAAACAATAAAACGTTCGGATACACAAACCGTAAAATGCAAATCATTTCAGATTTTATTTAAATGCTGTTTCATTATAAAGGGTGACTGGTAATTTTACGTATTCCTTCCAGGACGTGATAGTGTGGCCCAATTACAAGAATTAAGCACCCCATAGAGCCTAGGCGAAAATTCATGGGATTCGAGAAAACCCAATCCTTACGTTATTTTGAAAAATTTCCAGAATTCGTCACTAAATATCACTTTTCTCTAAGCCAGTGGTTCCTAACCTTTTCAATATTGTTATTTATCCCGACCTTTAAATGATAGAACACTGTAACGACTGTTACCTATTAATGATCATTGGATCAATGTATTGCAAGCATGTATTTTGTTTTGTTCCGAAATGTTATGTTTCTTGTCCATGGTAAATTTTGTTTTTCTTTATTTTGTGTAATCACATTAATATTTGTATGTCATCAATGACAAAACATAGCGCAACATATAATTATTATATAAGACCTTGACCTTTTACCTATATTTTACAAATAAATCATTCTATTCTATTCTATTCTACTTAATTTATATTTAAATATAAACAATGAATTAAGTAAAAATAGTTAGTGAGATGGTTGGTATTGTTTTGCATTCAAAAGTTTTTATGTTAGGTTTAGTTTCGCTTAAAGCGTATCTTAAGTCATGTTCCACATTGAAACGGTGCTGGCCTTTGTTTTCAGTGTAACCAAAGTTGAAAAACCACTCTGTCATCTATAGGTGGTGGCAAAGGGTATTCATAAGCATTTTTATTAAAGCTCTGTTAATCGTTAACAGTATATTCGGCACCAGCTTTGGTGCCACCAGATTAGGTTTTAATTATTAGGTTCTTTGTCACCCCCACAGAATAGCAGATTTACCCCCAGGTTTGGAACCCAGGCTCTTAACTCTCCAATTGAATGGCCTTCATTTGCTTTTCCATGGGATACCTAATACTTTAATAAACCTTTCGATGTAACCAAATTTTCTAAAACATCAAACAGGTAAAAGTTAAAGGAAGAAGTTTACTAACCATTTTCAAAAATCATCTTAGTACATGAATTTTGACACCAGTTATCTCGAAATTTTACTATGGCATTATGCGTACAAATTACAGAGAAGACATCTTCATTTAATCAGCTATGTAACGAGGTACAAATGTAAAAAAAATATTTTGAGGTGCCGATGAAACAGTCAATGGTGCTGGCAAAGGTCGAATTTGCAAATTGTTTAAATATTTAATAAATGTGAGATAATCGAAGTAATTAACTGGTTTACGCCATCCCAGTACTTCCTAACCTCCCAGCAATCCAACAGATGGCAGGCAATCAGGTTGTCATAACCAGATTACAAGTCGCGGAACGGCTTTTCAGTTTTTAACATAACTCACGGTCTACTCGCTGGTCACGGTTCACTTTTCACTTAGTTCGCGTGTGTTTAAACATAATGCTGGTGTACCTTCAGTAGAGGTACTAAGGCAAAGAGTTTTTGTTTACCTATGAAGCGTCTTCTTCTAATTCAAAGTGAGAGTGAGAGAGAGAGAGAGAGAGAGAAATAATGATCAAATGTCGAGGTCGCTAGCTAACCACAAATTGCAATACAACTCATAACAAACATTGTAATGAGTAGATTAAATCAACAATAAAATAAAATAAATTGACTCATTAAAAATAAAAAATTACTTATAAATTCAAATAAAATAAACAATTATATAACTGTCAGTAGGTAAACTAATTCTGGAGAAAGAACATAAGTATTGTCTTGAGTTAATCACAGCGACCAACTATTCTTATCATTTATGTAATTGTTGATACAATAGTATGCCTTTGAACAAAGGTTGGATTTTACTTTAGTTTTAAACGCATTAAAAGGCAAATCTAGCAAAGAAGAGGGTAGCTTGTTATAAAAGTCAATACCAAGCCCAACAAATGAATTATGAATCTTATGAAGCCGGTGAAATCGAGCTCGAAGTTTGTCTTTATTTCTAGTGTTAACATTGTGGGCGCAAGGCGCTTGCGACTGTCTTCGTCTTATTCAAAGAGAAAGAAAGAAAGAAAGAGAGAGATAGATTGTGTGACTTTGGTCAAAATGTAAATCCAAAATGGCGGCTGCGAAAAATTTCTAATTTTTCTTAATGGTGTCGTTTTCAAAATTTTAGAGGGTGCTAAATCTGATAGTGATATCGAAATATAAATCCAAGATGGCGGCTGCGGAAATTTTTCGTCATGGATGTCGTTTTCATAGTTTTCGAGTGCTAAAGCCGATAATGACATTAAAATGGCTTCTGCGAAAATTTTGTTTCTGTTTTATATACCTGAGAAGGAACTTTGTTCCTGACGGTTTATCTTGTATTTTTTTTACCTTTAGGTTACAACTATGTAAAAAAAACCTGTGCGATCCGAAAGGGGCAATAACATTACCAAAAAGTTAAAAAAAAAATATTATTGAAAATAAAAAAGTTATTGCTATTTAAAATTCATATTTTTTGTACCAAAATTACCCCGAATCCATTAAAACTTAGCAAATTTTCAACAGGGGTTATAAGTTATGACTTGTAGATACCCGCTAAAGGACGGGCGCCCGCGCCCATTGTAATAAACCGATAAAATTCCTAATTGAAAAAAAGTAGCAAATTTTTTTCTTCTTCTTTCCTTATAATTTCCACATAAATATACTCTCAGTGCGATACTTAACAACACCTTCACGGATCGGACAGGCTTTTTTACATGTTGTATGTTCTTGCTGCTGTGAGGTGAAAAGTTGTATGTTTTACACGAGACCAAAGTTATTTGCATCTCGTGTCTTTGAATCTGTTATAAAATCCTTCGCTTACTCGGGATTCAAAATCAACACTCGCAGCAAAAATCAACTTTGTTCTCTTGCTGCACAAATAACTATTTCAAATCAAAGTGCAATAATTCATATTAGAACGCGAACCTATTTCAAACCGCTCCCGTCACAATTCACTCGTCCAATAAGGGCGCAGCTTCTAGAATGTTCTAGAAGCCGTGTGAGAAAGAGGCGACGCGCACCCTTCTTTTGACATTAGCCGTCTGACGTCCGTCAACTAGGCTGCGCAAAGAAAAAGGGCTTCTTTGTGATACAATTTACGAAACCTCTATCTTCGCCCCGAACCCTATTGTTTTGATATATCTAAATAAACTACAGGTTAGTATTTATATTTGTCCTTAGTCAAATTAGGAACCATAGTTATATAAGTCACGTTATATATATAGCTATATTGAATAGCCTTTATTCCGCCTTTCATAGATCATTAGCGATATTGTTCCCATAGTGGTCACAGGTAAGACATTGTACATTGCATGTGATCACTGAACACATAAATATATAATATCGACGGTAACCAGTCCAGGAATATTATTCACTGTGACGCTTCCTCGCTACAATTATGTTTGTGCATTTCATAGTGGTTAGCACGCAAAGGACATCGGACAAAAGACTACCGTGTCGGCACAATAAAGCCTGTCTATTTAGTATTATGTAGTATTCCCTTTATCTTTAGGAACAATGACTAAATTATGCCGAAATGTCGGCAAACTGTGCAGCTTCAGCATAGTTACTAAACAGTGTGAGTCTTTATCATGTGTACATTTAGAAAGTTTATGCTTAATTATATCGACGGAAAAATATATAAAAAATCTAAGCTAATCTTTTATATTTTTTTATAACATGGTTTTTTTTAGCAAAAATCTGTTTTTTTTTTCATAATTTTTACAATAATTGTAAAATTTCTCAATAAGACGCTATTAAGTAAAAAAAACAAACTTTTTATTTTTTTCCCTCATTTCGATATGGGCACATTATAAAGACTCGCACTGTATACAATATACAGCAATGTAACAAATTTTCGGGGAATTAATAAATTACATTTTATTATACTTGGCGTAAATGTTCACATTTAGTTGTTTGATTTAGTCATTTAATTATCTTACTTTTTTGAAAAAAACTAAATGAATTGGGCGGAAATAAAACGAGGCGTTTTGACTGCCTCGTTGGTCTAGCGGTCGCAAGTGCTACTGCTGAGCATGAGGTCCGGGGTTCGATTCCGTGATGTTATGTTATGTAAAATGAGGCGTTAGCTTTGCTAGTGTATTCTATTGAATACATAATTCAATAATTGTGTGTATTGAATATACACTCGATCATTAAAAATCGGACGTGCAAGGGTACTAGCTAATCGATGGCCAAGCCTGTTGGGAAGTGAGACAATAAATCAATAATTGCTACAGATGAAATGTTTGATATTTAAAACGTGTACAGTTGAACTCTAATTCGGACCAATCAAATGTGGAATAGGCTTTTACGCAGAAGCGCATGGATCAATGAACTATGTGAGAGTGGTTTATGCAGTGCGTCTGTTGTCTGGATTGCACGGCTGCGCTACGGATTTTTATTTGTAAATTAATCTCAAATCACCATGCCAAAACATGAAAAAACATTTTATCAAATTGTTTTTGAACATGAATGAGTTTCGTATCGATGTCATTTTATTATTTTTCACGGAGCATCCTTGATAGTAAGTAATGCTTGAGTTAATATATCTACACTGGCTCCACACATGTTAAACAATAATAATTGAAGCATACGAGCTTGCATAGGTGCAGTCAGCGATAAAAGTAGATTAAAACTTCAGTCTTTGAACTTAGTTATTGAGCTAAATATTTAATTAAAATAGGAACAGAACTTAATTAAAAGAATATCTAATAATTTTGTGTCAATTTAGATTATGTGTAAAAATAGTAGTTTCGATTTTTGTCGCAGTCCGTACTTACCTAAATTTCATATTCATATCTTTATTTGCATTCCATAATGTTAATAATGTTACAAGGTTGATAAGGTACAATTATTTAACTAAGTACATAAAGCGTGTAAGTTTTTAATAGTCGCAGTAAAAGTCCTTGTACCTTATAGATCTAGGTATCTATCTATTTAAATATATATAAAATTCTCGTGTCACAGTGTTAGTTGCCATACTCCTCCGAAACGGCTTGATCGATTTTATGAAATTTTATATGTATATTCGGTAGGTCTGAGAATCGGTCGTAATCTATTTTTCATACCCCTAAGTGATAAGGGTGGTTTACCCCAAACATTTATATGGCAAAACAACGTTTGCCGGGTCAGCTAGTATACCTAACTTAACTAACTTTAATTTATAATAATTACATGAAATTAATTTACATCCAAACCAACATGTCTGGTCAGCAATCAGACAACAAAGATTATATAGCGAGCGTCTAATAGAATAATCAAATTAGCTTCACTCAACCTCGGGACGTCGCGAGCTCGGGCACCTAGAAGGGATTTCGCTCGAGTGAGGGTGTTATTACGCCCACGCGATCCAAGTCGATCGCGTAAGTGCTCACGATGATCGATGATTACGGCTTGTAAAATCCGTCGAACGACAGTCGAACAATTTTATGCTAGTTTATTAATAAATCCAAAACGAAAAGTTTTCATCGATCAATCGGATAATTAGGCATGACCAGTACTAACGACTGATGTCGGCCGTTTGAGTGTTATGTTATGTCACCTTTAATGCTCAGCAAATACAGAGTCAAGTTGAAATGAAATGAAATTGTTTATTCTGTAAATAGGATATCGAAATCACTTTTACACGTCATATAAAAAAAATATTAGAAATAAGCTAGATGAGTTCGGCGTTTCCTATCTGACTACTCTGAGAAGAAAGGCCGAAACAAACTCAGAGGTCGCAGTCTCTTTTACAGTCCAGACATAATCTTGGTCAGGCCATATGAGGACCATGTAGATAAGTGTCTGAAAAGGTCTTTTGAGGAAAGAACCACACAGATTTGAGTGGACCTGTCCAGTCAGTGCAAGCATTTGTCAGTAATCGTGGAGCTCAACTCAGAACTTAAGGAGGTCAACTCGACGAACAATACCAAAGAAAGGACATTTGGGTAGGCCGCATAAACTACTCAAACTGCCAGACCATCACTAAAACTAAATTCAAAATTCATTTATTTAGCTTACACAAAGTTCTTAAATATACAACCTAAATAGCATGGTATGAAATTCTTACTAACAGAAGACTTAGATTTGACAGCGGGTCCCAAACTAGGCACAGCCTGTATCTTGGTGACAACAGCTAACAGAGAAATAAAAACAATATTCACATAGTCCTCACATTCACAATAGTTAAAATAATATAATACTTTACAAAGTAATCATGTCATTTTGAATATAATTTTCAACAATGTCAATGTGTTTATAAAACTGGTATATGTTGATTTTACATAATAATTAAAATGTCTAGTTTTATGGTTTTATCACAAGGCTTAGCAGAGCGAGCAGTTCAATCCCAAGCATTTTTATCTTATAAATAATCTGAAATTGTATAGTACCCTTTTTTACAAAGTTTGGTTTTAATACAGATTTTAAATCGTTTAATGGGTAAGTTTCGAATGTCAATGGGAAGTTTGTTGTAAAAGCGTATACATTGACCCATGAATGAGTTGCCTACTTTGTGGAGACGTGTGCGATATACAGCAAGATTCCTGGTATTTATACTATGAATATCGGACACTTTCTTAAAATTTGATAAATTTTTGTGCACATACAATAGGTTTTCAAAAATATATTGTGAGCCTACAGTCAGAATATCTTGGACCTAGGTTGTAAATGGCTCGAACAGCCCTTTTCTGTAGAGCAAAGATAGTATTAATATCCGCACAGGTTCCCCAGAGAAGAATTCTATATGACATAAGACTATGAAAATAACTAAAATAAACAATTCTGGCTGTATCTACGTCAGTTATCTGTCTAATTTTTTTAACAGCATAGGCGGCCGAACTTAGCCTTCCTGACAATTTTTCTATGTGTGGGCCCCATTGTAATTTACCGTCAATAGTGATTCCAAGATAAACTGTCGACTCAGCAGGGTCCAACTCTGTTCCATTAATCTGAACATTGGTAGATAGCTGCCTGACATTTGGCATTAAAAATTTAATGAGTTTAGTCTTTTTTCGTTCAGGAGAAGATTATTTACATTAAACCAATGCACAACTTTAGAGAGTGCATCATTAACTTGTTCACAGTTGACTAACTGACGTTTGATTTTAAAAATGAGGGAACTATCATCTGCGAATAATACGATCTTGTGATTATCCCTTATGTGATAAGGTAAGTCGTTTATATAAATTAAAAACAAGAAAGGACCAAGAATTGAACCCTGCGGAACGCCCATGGTGACCACAGATCCTGCAGATCTCTTGCCATTAACATCGACCCTCTGAATTCTGTTGTTCAGATAAGAGGTCAGAAGGTCAAGAGCCTTGTCCCTCATACCATAGTGGTACAGTTTCCTGATGAGTGTATCATGATGTACGCAATCGAAAGCCTTGGACAAGTCGCAGAAAATGCCAAGAGCATCTTGCGACTTCTCCCAGGCCTCGAATATGTTCTTCAGTAATTCCACGCCCGCATCCGTAGTTGAACGAAAAGTAAAACCAAACTGTTTCGGATGAAGTCAATTATGTGCATTGAAATGTCCTAACATTTGTTTTAAAATTATTTTTTCAAAGATTTTGCTCAATGTAGGTAATATCGAAATAGGCCGAAAATTTGTGGGATCAGTTGTGCTGCCAGATTTGAACAGTGGAATCACTTTGCTAAGTTTCATCAGATCAGGAAATACACCAGATGCAATACAAGAGTTAAAAACGATTGCTAAAAAGGGTGAAATAACATCAATTATTGAGGACACGGTATGTACTGATAATCCCCAAAGGTCAGCAGTTTTTTTTACATCAAGATTTTTAAAAGATTCTATAATGTCTTTAGCAGTAATAATTGCGAATTCAAAAAGTTTGTCACATTCTGGTACACATTCTTTAAGTATTGAGTAAGCAGAAGTGGAGGACGACGATGACAGAGTTTTGGTTGTTAAAATGGGAATATTAGTGAAGAAATTTTCAAACTCAGTTGCCACCTCCACGTCTGCCTTAATATCTACATCATTGATTTTTAGATGGAAGTTACGATTCCGTACTGTCGTTCTTCCAATGCAAGCTATTTCAATAACTCGCTTCCAATGCAAGCTATTTCAATAAGCTCAATGCAAGCTATTTCAATAACTCGTTCAACAGAGAGGCTCACAATATCCTTACGTTCTTTAAATTTCATATTGTTACGAACAATTATTAGAGAGCCACCACGTATCATATTAACTCTGCTGAATAAGCTGGCAACCCGGTGGTTGTTAAACCTGAACATGAACTGGTGGACTTTCAACCAGTGTTCAGTTACACATAGGATATCAATATTACTACAGTTCATGAACAGCTCCAATTCTAATTCCTTACCTATCACACCCTGTATATTTTGATGAACAATTTTTAGAGTATTATTATTACATTTATTTAGATTACTACAATTTGCTGGGTGAGATATCAAAGAAGTACTTTTTTTAACATTTTGATTATTTAAACCAGTATTTAAAATTTCTTTATTTACTAAGCAAGAGGTTTCCTCTATTGTCCTAATTTCTAATTTAAATGATAATTAATGTCATTAGTTGTTGCCAAATTATTGGCAGAATTATTCAAAATGTCGTTATTATTGAATGTCCAATTATACAATGTCATATTTAATTTGAATCTTAAGCTATTTTCTTCCTGTGGTAAACTGTTACTATATGGGAATGTAAACAACACAATTTTTCTTAAACTTAGATTACACAATGTTCTATAATATTGGAGCAATTCTCCTTTGTTCACATTTCCCCTATTACCCATAAAAATTAATAATGTAGTGCCCTGGTTAAAGTCAAATTCAATAATTTCTTTCATGATGTCAAATAAAGAACAACCAGGCATACAGTAATTTATTATGGAATGTCCTGGATATTCATCTGTCAACAAGTGGCCTAAGTCCTTTCCAATCTCATCACAAAATAATACTACATCATTTTTTACAATTTGTTTGAACTATTGATAGCAGGAAATGTCAAAACAACACAGGGCTGCGGTAAGGTGGTATTGCATGTTGTCAATGAATGGTCCGGCATAAGTACTTTGGATGGTGTGCTCACAGTTGTTTGTTTGTGAGTTTACCAGCTCATTCATTGCCAGCACATATTCCCTCACTAGATGTTCAGAGGTATTATATTTGTTAGTCATTGAACTAAGTTTCTCCTGTAAATGGTGAAGTTCAGATTGCAAGTACTCTGTGTCAATGTTGTATTTCCTAGTATTTTGTTCCAAATTAAAAGAATACATATCTAATTGTTTTAGTAAATTTAGCCTTTCTCTATTAAGTTTAACATTTTTAATAAAGAACTTTTGTCTTTTTCTCATTTTTTGTGTTTTAACAATGTATTTATTAATTAAAATGTATTTTTTAAGTTTGTTTTTACTGGTGACTACCCTCACTGAATGACATGACTTTGAATCCTCATCACCTGTTAAATCTATAGTGTAAGAGGGGTTTATGGCAGAAACCATTGACGGGGCGACAGGCATCAACTCATTGAACAGACTTTGATTCAGCGAGGTGGTGATGTTGTGATTTGTAGTCTGAAGTTCTGTTATTTGACTTTGAGCCTCATGTAGCTGTTGTTTTAATAAATGTTTGTGACTAAGAGCTTGTTCATACTCTATGCTACACTGGCTGAACCCGTCCACAACAAGTTGAAGTCTGTCCCGTTCTTCTATGGCATCAGTGTATTGAGTATATATCTGAGCCATTTCAATTTTCAACTTCCTATTCTTTCATGGGCACCAAAGAGCACCCTTTCAATGTCATCTATTTCCTTATTTAGTTGGTCACAGGACTCTTTTGAAGCCTTTAATTCGCTCAAAGCCTGATTGAGTTTAGACTCTTCGAGGCAAGCACGGGCGCTGCGAGTCATAATCATGATTATAACTTTAATAAGGAAGCGACAAGAAATTGGAAGAGAGAAGATAGTTGTGGCAGTAGGTAGTTTAAGAGATGACTAGTTTATAAGGAAAAAATGAAATTTAGATGTAAATAAAGAAGTTCTGTCACCAAACCAAACCAAGGTTACGTTTACGTTTAAAGGTCATTGGCATCAATAAGCAGCCTTACTAAAAGTGAACTATATAACTGCTGGTGAAATTATAGTACGTAAACAAACGAATAGCAAGTAAAACATAAAGAATTGTACCTGATAACAAGATGACAATGCAAAATTCACTTGTGCCGGTAACTGTCACCGATTCAGATTGAAATATTTACACTTATTTTGCACACATTATGTAAAACTAATACAAAATACACACTATTAACCTATTTACTTGATGAGTAATTGGAAATAGGCCTTAAAAACAAAATAATTTAATAATTAAGATTAAAATTACAAGAGCAAATTCAAATCAGCTGTTAGCTGTAGAGTTGCCACAGGAAAAAAAAAAGTTGAGAAGTGCGACCGAAAACAGACAAAATAAGAGCAGAGCCGGCGTCGTCCAGCATCACCACAAAGCCTGTATGCGCCCGTTTTACCCGGTACTTAACTATAATATTATAAATGCGAAAGTGCGTTTGTTTGTTACGCTTTCACGCTAAAACGGCTGAACGGATTTGGATGAAATTTGGCACATGGGTAAACCATGATCTGGGTTAGGACATGGGATATTTTTAATCGTGGTAGTATGTTCCCGTGGGATAATTGTCGACGTCCGCGCGGGCAAAAGCTAGTAAATTATAAAGTTTACCATTTTACCCCTAACGGGGTGAAAAGGGGTATGCATTTTTCCAGGAGAGGATTTTACTGTGTGGCTAGATTAACTTGAAAATTGGTATAAATGATCTATAAGTCATATAATGGAAACGTTACAATACACTTTTCAAAAATTATTATCTCGCTATTTGCTATGGGGGATGAGCAATATTGCATTATGTTCGTATTCTTCTACCAAAAGGTTAGATATTGCAAATAATTACGGATTTTTATTTTAAAATATTATCATCACGCTATACCTTTATGGAGCTAAGCAGTCAATCATAACATATACAGGGTGGATTTTGAGATGGTGAAATAAGGGCAGGTACCTTAACTATTGGCGCTTGAAACATTTTGATGTGCATTCACAGATTTTGAAAAAAAAAATACTTATAGCCAGCAAGAAAATGGGAAATTTTCACAAAACTTTTTTGATGCCAGTCGATCCTATTTCTTATTACTAGGGTCAAAAAACTATATCGGGCCAGCTGAGGTTTGAGTACGAGAAAAGTCAGAAATTATAAAAAAACTTCCCATACATTTCGTAGGAAATGGGCCTGTAAGGAGATAGAACACAATATACCTTTGTATGATGAAATAATTTTTTAATGAGGTACTTGTTGAATTATTCCAATACTTCACTGGGCTGAATAGGGAACGAATGTAGCAGATAGTTACAGATTTAACCTTTTAAATGATAATAATCCCGCTATACTTTTATGGAGCTAAGCAGTCATTCATGAAATATGTAAAAACGGGTATTTTAAATCAACTTTCAACAAATCAAATATTTTAGCGGTTCGACGATTGCTTTAAAAACAATTCCAACAATTGATATTTTATATTGTGCTTCTTTTTTACATTTTGATATACTATCCATAGTACCCATACTTACACCTGGGACACTCAAAAAGTTTTAATTATTTTAGTATTAGTTTTCAAAGAAATCTCCACTGGCGTCTATACACAGTTTCATACGTCTAAACCAATTTTCATAACACATTTTCCAGTCCGGATCAGACACCTCTTCAATCCCCTTCTCAAATGCAGCCAGTGCATCTTCCGGTGATGAAAACTGTTTTCCCTTGAGTTGATTTTTTAGTTTGGGGAACAAAAATGATAAATCCATGCGTAATGATATCATAAACGCGCCGAAACGAGCCTGCTTCAAATTTTGTTATCATGTCTCGGCACCATTCTACCCGAACCTCCTGAGCCTGCGTTAGATTGTGCGGTACCCAGCGTGAAACTATCTTCCTTACCCGAAGATAGACCCGTGTAGAATTTCATGCACACTTCCCGATCCAATCTGCAGTATATGCTGAATCTCTTCATATCGACGCTTGAAAGGCAAAATTGACTAAGCGACATGGGATTCCCATGTCACTTAGTCAATTTTGCCTTTCAAGCGTCGATATGTAATTCGCCTATTTTCTTGAATTAAAATTTTCACAGCCAGTACGTTTTCATCTGTAACAGCCGTCATAGGGCGGCCACTTCTTTCTTCGTCCGCCAAAGTTACTCGACCACGCTTAAATTCGCTGAACCAGCTGTCTATGAACGCCATTCGAAGTCTTTCAAACAATTCTTCTGGTTTTAGTCGATATTTGAAATCGTACAAAATCATCGCGCGAAAATGTTCTCGTTGTAAATCCATTTTTCAGTGAGACAGAGTACCTACATTGATTTTGCTCGCAAAAAAATGTGGAGGGAATTTCAAATTTGGAATATTGTGTTTTTTTTTAGGAAATAGTCATAGTTTTAATTGACATCAAAACCAGCCAGTGTCCCATAGACAAAAACTGTTAGTCGCAAAACTTTCTGAGTGACCTGTGTATACTTATATTTACATATCGATACTATAATATTATATATATCTATTTTATATAATTGTATATATAAAATATGCATACTAATATTATAAATTCGAAAGTAACTCTGTCTGTGTCTGTATGTTACCTTTTCACGGCTAAACCACTGAACGTATTTCAATAAAATTTGGCAAGGAGATAGATGGCGTCCTGGAGAAGGACATAGGGAATTTTTTGTCTCAAAAATAATCTTAAAGGGAGTAGGTATAGGGGATGAAAGTTTGTATGGGAAACCCAGCATTTCTTAACTTAGGGATATGAAAATTCAAAATTTTGCTTTTGGTCAGAAATAAAGTACCTACTACGCGTTTCAGCGTTTTTGTAAATTCATCCCCCAAAGGGGTAAAATACGGAATGATTTTAAAATTTACATGTAATATTTTGTGTTTTAATATAGTCTTATTTCGTATCTTGAATTAACATTTAGTCTTTATTTCATTACATCAGCCCACTCTGTCAAAAGTTAAACTAACCTATCTAACGTATAGGTTGTAGGTAATACTAGGTTAATAGCGGCACTAGAGTAGGTATTACAAATTAATGGTGATAATAATAGTAAAATGAATAATTATTATTTTAAGTAAGGCATTTAGAATCATATAGACCAGTTTTAGAATCACATAGTTCGAAGAAAATCGTCGAGTCACGTTGCCATACATATGTGCTTCATTTTACCGCAAGAGCACTGATGGTCAGGTACTAGGAAATGGTGAATTTGATTTTTTTACAAAAAGGCGATTTAGTGAAGCCATTAACTTTGATAACCACTTACGTTTTTCCTTGGTTAATTTATTTCTTTATTTTTTACTCGTTGTCGTACATTTCTAAGAACAAAGGCGTGTGGATGTAGCAAACCATTTCATAAGGCTTTTATTTAGTTTCACTTGTAAATTCTAAAGTTGAAACATTTTGTACTCGTTGCGTTCTTGGATGAGCACATCTATTTAGAAGAGATGAGCTATGCTGTACCCGGGATTGACCCCGCACGAAGGAACTTATAAACAAATACAGATGGTGTCCTCTTAAAATGAAGCATAGGTAGTTGGGTAGGTACACGCGGAGCTTGGATGCATAGCTAAATGTAATCATAAAGCACTTTACTGATAGCTTGCTTACGCATTACAAAAAAAAATTCTTTTTACATCTAGTAGTTTATAAAAGAGCAAAGAGAGGAAGAAGAGGGGCAAGGGGGGGAGCACAGGTATTTCTTATATTTAAAAGTAGATTCTACAGGGTGTCCCGTAAATAATGGATCAAACGTAACGGGTAGGTAGCTTACCTCATTTCCAACAACTAATTTGAACAGTAAAAAAACCGATAAGGTAACCAAGAATTTTTTTTTTTTCGATTTTTCTATTTTCTGTACCAGCATTCAGTGTTTTTAATGCTGTTGCTGCAAATGGTATCATATTTAGGTGTGATTTTTGTCAAACATTTCTGAATAGTTTACTAATGTTATAAGATACCATTTTTTTAAATAACATTTTATTTGCCTTAGAAAAAAAATCTTGAATTGAAAAGTTTTGTTTTTACGATGAAAAGACCAGAATTGGAAAAATTCTCCTGTAAAAAAAATGTATGACACCAAAGTGTACCATTATTTTAAAAACTTGTAAAATTACTAAGGTTTGCAAATTGGTATAAAACTTACGCCTAGTCTTTGTCGTTACAAAGATATTGCTATGAATGTGATGAAGAAGACAGAACAGAAATTAAAATGGTACAATCTAACTTTTCTTTCTCGTAATGGCTTGCGAGTGTGTTAGTTTGCGTGGTGTTGGTACTCACATAAGGCAGCAGCTCGTTGGGCGCCATGCCCGACACGATGATGAGGTAGCGGATGATGACCTTCAGGTTGTTGGGCCAGCAGGCGCACAGCGTCGACCACAGCTCCTCGATCTCTTTGGGGTGCTTGTCAGAGAACTGTCCAAATAACATGTTAGTTTGTACAGGTTTTCACATCAAATATTGTTGAACATTATGTTGGGCTGCAAGCGGCCGAGGTTTTTACTTATATGAAACTTCTGTGTGACCTTCGTGATTATGATCATCTTATTAGGTACAAAACTTCTACTTTGCCCTAAAAACGATTAAGAACAATGGAGCCAAAGTAATATACCAACAAAGTGTCCCAACCTTGAAGGATAACAATAAGAGAGTAATATTGGAAAGGCATGGTGACTGAGCCATACCTTAGCTGGAGCAACGCGCTCAACACATAGCTGTCACCGGTTATGTGATGTTACGGGTGCTGTACGAATTAGTTTCGTCATTGCGCCGGCCGCGGCAGGAAGTATGTAGTGTGTTTGTCGAGCAGTTTGCGTAGGCGCGCAAGGTTGCCGCGTGAGTGATGGCGCAAACACGGGCGCGGCGCCGCAATCTCGCGCCGATACACCCTTTGCTCTAAATCGCGACAGCCTTGCGCTACTAACTCACGTCAACATTGCTACTTCAACCCTTATGATAAGAACACTAAGCAACTAGGTGCTTGCATCTGATTTAAAGCTACGTTGATTATTTTGTTTATCAACACTATCGGTTTTTGTTCTATGATCAGATACGTAATATATGTCGACTTTTATTTTGTTGATTGATTCATTATGTTCATGAAATAAAAGATGTTTTATTAAATCGCTACATAAAAGTTGGAGAAATTACTTCTTAAACTTTTAGAAATGACATATGATCTCATCCAATAAGCTCTGGCCGTACTGAGTCTCGCGCGCCTCGATGTTTGGGAAGCCACGCGACGGTATAAGTTTCTAGATGCAATCAGCGCGAGCGATTACGTAGAGCATCCCGCGCGGGATTTGCATCAGTTTATCCAAAGCTTTATGGGGTTATTTCCACCCTGAATAACATATTTAACAATAACTGGAATGGTTACAAAAACATAAGTCGCGAATACAAAATAAATAAAAATAACAATCGAAAAACGGAACAATGGCTACGCAACAACGTTTGCGTAGCCATTGTTTTTTATAGGTAGCGGTTTTAGATAGATCGCCATGGCAATGATGTTAAATAAAAGTAACGCGATTTTTCCCGAAACAACTAGTTGCCCAGTGTAGGTATACGTTTCATGGTTTTCCCCACGTTATTGCGCACAGTTTCAATTGCCTATACCTCGATTAACAAATATTTACGCTCGATATTTGTGTTAGGGTTTTTGCGAATTCCTTTGAAAGTGCAAAACGTACTAAAAGGTTCAAATTGCGCAGTGCTGATATAAAACACGCTTTTCAAAAAGTTTTAACACGGTTGTCTGGGTGCGGAATGTCCTCGCAGCGATTGCATGCAGTTATTATGAATTCTTTGTAAAATCCGGATGTAGCTGTTTATATTTTTTTTTATTAACGCGGCCTTTGTAGAAGGTTGTGACTTTATTATCTTTGTGATAGATCGCTGCAATATTAAAGTAGGTAATATCGATGGACTTTAGATTCAGAGAATGTTTCCCTACCTAGTGCATGTTCTACGGTACCTTGTAATCTGTGTGAGTAGGTCATTAGCCTCACCTTGGCAGTGATATAGAAGAGGTTATTGAGCACCATCTCGGTGGCTTCAGCCGAGCCCAGTCCCTCTCGCCGGCCGCTGCGCCCCGCTTCTGCGGCGTAGTACTGCGAATAAAACATACAGATAAGTACACACGTAACCAAGTTGACTGCTCGGTACGGTGGATAATGTGTCAACTGAGGCGGGAGCACCGTCAGGTCGTGTCGTATCGACTAATGTGCCGAGATCCGCGCGGTTATGAACACTTGACCTGCTTGCCAGTTGCAACGCTTGACATAGTTCTCACTTCGCCTGCAGTGATGTGTCAATCATTTAATTGAAATGATCTATACTCTGATGAATTCTGCGAAGATTTAGTTACAGCTTGTGTTAGGGGAGCTAGAAATTCTTCGTTTTTTAAAGCGGGCTAGCCTTTTGTGTCATGAGATTCATGCCTAATATGTTGCTTTTTGTGCCATCGACGGATGTCGTGTCGTGGTTATACTTATCGCTTTATACGTATCGACGACACGACATCCGTCGATGTCAGTAAATGGTAAAAAAATTGACATACAGTTAAATCAAGACCCTTTGTATCCCTGTTTTTATATTAATAAACATCATATCGTAACTTTCATTTGAACATACTTTCCTTTACCTTCTGCGGTGTCTCCACTCTCAAGAAATGGAGCCCGACCTTGTGTTGAACACTCTTCGGAAGCAAACCATAGAACGTAAGTTCAGAGGCTTTAGTTCTTCCGTCTATTTTATCGATATCCATCACGTCTGCCGAGTCTCGTCAGTTAATTCATCTGACCCTGTATACTAGATGATAGTTTTTATTTGGGACTATGTTACGATTTTTAATATGATTCATAGTATTATCCTATTATGATCCTGCCGAAGCGGCTTTTTCGGACCCCCTGTTACACACGTATTTCCAGTATAAGCTGACCTCACATTGTACGGAAATCCTATACAATGCGAGATCAGCATAAACTGGAAATGTATAGCTTCATGTGTAGCCATGTGCACAAGAATTTAATATTTTAAAGGAATTTCAATAAAGTTTCTATTATGAAGGAGTGGCACGCGGAACGGAACGGGACTTTTAGGGAGGAATTCCCCGTGCTTGTCGCACGGAAGACTATTCATTTACCTAAGTTGGTAGTCTATTGGTTTACTGCACGGTCGAGTTTATTATCATAAAGTGAGTGTTGAATGAATGGTGCTGCTCCACAAACGTTGGGGCAAACTTCATGTCCTGCTCGCCCTGAGACCCAGTTTAAAGAAATTTACGGCCGCTAAACTCACTATATGCTATGTGAATAGCTCAGTTCTTGGTTTACAAAATTTAGATTGCCATTGACACGCTAAAAGGAATAGTCTATTAAATTATGTAATTAGAGACCGTTAGTACGTCATGTTGAGTCCGACCGAATATCGTTATCGGCTATTTTGGGACGGAACTTTCCGATTTCAGCCCTTTTCGATTTCACCAACAAATAATTTCATTCGAAAATTATGAATTGAGTTCCGGGAAAACAATAGGACTAATGATTATTTTATTCAGAACAATTCCATCGTTACGACAAATAAAAGCAGAATAACTGAGGTAATGCAGAAAAAAATGCTTTTTCTCGCGTATATATAGTATCGGATCGTTTATAATATCCATCGGGAAAAGAACTTCATTGTATTAGTGCTCACTTTTGGTTTATAAGGAACTCTTGTACAAAACTTCATGCTTCTAGTCTAGAGCATAGGTTTAGGCGGTGCATTGTCTGTCAGTGAAGGAACGAATTTAAGTTATTAAGCTTTATAAAATCTGGACTTTACATTTTTCTCAAAGGTATAAATTGCCTTTGAGAAAAATATTAAGTTAATTTCCATGCGATTTAAGTTTCAACGGTTAATCGTTAAAAGATTGACCCTGACATTTACAAAACGAAAACTTTTCGTTTTCAATTATCGGCCAAAAATGCAAATCAGGCAGAATATCGTTTTCAGCCCAAAGGAAAAAAACAATTTTCGGTCGGAGTCTAGTTGATGGCACATAGAATAACGTGTGTTGAGATGAGCAGTGGAGTATACCTCTTACCTGTATGTAGGAGAGCGGGTTGGCGGGCGGCACGTTGGGGTCAACGAGCTCGATGTTGACCAGCCACGGCAGCAGGTACTGCAGCAGCAGCTGCCGCACCTCCGTGCGTGCCGTCTGGAACCGCGCCGTGATCTCTGCACAATAAATACAATGCTCTTTATTGTTCACCAAACAGAGTTAACAAATGAGTCAAACAAAAAGGGTGGGAGGTCTTATCGCAATTAGCGACACCAATACCAAAACCATCAATGGGTATTTATCATCACCATGTCAACGGCTTAAGACAATCAGGACTAAAACCATTGTGAAAGAGCTTCTCCGGAAAAGTATCACCACCATCCCTACGAACTGCAGTCAAGCAGCATTTCTATAATGTCATAAAGTTGAAGCTCATTGTAAATTAACAATTCCTGTATCCTAAACAACGTTACCTCTGTAAAAAGTATACGTGTAAAGGCAGCAGAAGTTTTCACCCGAAGATTTCCCGGCTTTACGGCTGTACACAAATATTTGGCAGGCGCTCTATTAAATTGAAGCTGGCCGCCCGACGGCCTCGCGTGTTACCTTTCAGTAGCAATATACATACACACATGCGTACATATGCACGCCACGCACAGGGGAGCGGGAAATCAATAATGTTCGGGCATACAAGTACCTATCAACAATAGATATATTGCTACGGTTGGCGGAGAGCGGAAATTGTTTTCATTGCAGGATTTTTTTTAATTGAAATGGTTTTATATAATGATCTTTTATAACAGTTTCGGCACAGACGGGCGGTATCATCGAATGTATATTTTGCCGCCAGGTTGTGCCGAATCATTGAACAAGTGTGTGCTACTCACTTGTAACCTAACCTAACACAAACAAAAGCTACTGTTGTGGCTACTCGTGATGCAAATAAATCGGTAAAAAGTATTATTGCAAGTTCACGTGCGAGTTTAATAATAAATATAGCAGCTCTACGTCAATAAGTTATTTCATTTGGCACATATTACTGCTCAACCGTAAGTTGCTTGCTTAGAGACAATTTTTTCAAAGTTCCTTATTGCACGTTATACTCTGCACATGTGGCGAATGAGAGCTAGACCGAACAAAGTGTAATTGGTTTATAACCGTGTTAATTAAAGTTAATAAATAAATAGCGGTTTGCGACAGTAGTAAAACTTGCTGAAAAAATAACAAAAATAGGTGCTTACTTACAGAGTCCTTTTGACCTATAAGTATAGTTAATCTTTAACAAATAAAAATTGTTAGCTAGTTGAATCATATCGTGCGGATCATTTTTTCATTGACACTATGCCTTTTAGATGTACGCGCAGTACAGTAATTACGGCAGGCCAGCGACAGTTCCACAGCCTGCTCAGTGTAGTTGGGTTCAAAAACTTAACTGTGTGAGCACAACTCGCTCTTGGCCAGTTTATTGTACCTGGTTACATGAGGACTAGTTCAGTGTAGTCACTGTACTGAAACCAGTTGCTTACCTGAGAACATGGGCATGGTGAGCTCGGGGTGCAGCTGCGACAGCTGGCGCGATAGGTACAGCTGCGAGCGGCAGTACGTGGTGCACAGCAGCGCGTCCAGTGTGCCGCGACCTTTATCCGAACCTACGACAAACAAATTACACTACGTTAGAACAAATTATACGTACATACAATATTTATTTATGCTAGTTTCATAAAGGGTAAGGATCATAAAAGTAAGGAGTGTTGTGCAATTAACGTTATATTTTCCAACATAACGGCTAATTTTGTTTGCATTCGCCCAGGTCGGTTACTCCGTTTGTCCACTCTAAAACAGCCAGGGTGGATACTCGGAAACGGGTGTTCATCAGTCCACCCTAGACGGGGAGCATAATTGGAAATCACTTTTGATTGTTCTTCCGACTTTTTACCCCAAGTACCTACAGTCATTATCACATTGAATGACAGGTAATTAACGATTTCTGCTTCAAAGAAGAAGTATGTATGTTTTTTTAGAGGAATGCTAACTGTGCGTTTGCACTGGCGAAACGTTCAAAACAAAACATGTTGAAATCTCTTTGTTCCGTCAATGTTCCCAACAATCTTTGACAGGAACTAGAAATTTCAACATGTCTTGTTGTGAATGTTTCGCCAGTGCAAACGCACAGTAACGTCTATTAAGTATCTTGGGCCAGTTTGTCTATCATGCTTCTCTAAATGACTGTACACAGTCGAGGTAGAAAATCGAAGAAAAATAATATACGAATTCCGATATCCACCCCATCTGTGGTGGATTCTCGGACATACATTTGACATACAGTGTCCCATACACAAAAACTGTTAGTCGCAAAACTTTGTGAGTGACCTGTTTATATCTATTACATCTTTTTTAAATAAGCATGTTTGACACGTTTTAATCAGTCGTTATAAATAAAAAAAATGCAATTCTTAAAACAAGATATCCTCAAACGAAAAATAATACTTTTAAAATTACATAGAATCATTAAACTGCCCTAGAATAGGAGGAAACACTCAATAAACGCTAAAACAACGATGAAAGCACCGCTGGCAAAACAGTTAGAGTCAATTGAATTGTTTCTGAAGACCAAAGGTATGCCTACTTGTTTTTAACCAAAAAACTTTTTTCCTCACTTTTGTCGTAATACCTTACATAAATTCATGAACACACCATCAACTAAGTAACCCAGCAATAGAAACGCAATTTCAAATCCGACAAAGCTGCATAACAGCTTTTTAAAACATTTTGTGATAAGTATCGACAAGCAACGATAGAAGAATATTTAAGTGCTGTTATATCTGTCTAATTAGATCAGAGGTTTTAAGATCGCTACAAGCGGATATGATTAGAGGTTCAATTCCCGAGACATAGTTTTCTTTATAAATTAAAAATTTAATGTTTTCCAATGTATTGGTTCGTGTTCTTTCCTACTTTATTTTGTAATATTTATGATATAAAACACAATTAGTAAATAAAGTAAAAAAACTGTTAAAACTAGAAGTATTTTTGTTATTGCTAAATAATATCACAATTATTAGCATTTTGCTGACTTTGATTTTGTTGAAATAACTTCAAATAAATGATTTGATGAGAATCGTAGTATCACCGGAAGATATAGTAAAACCACACAATAGTTAATGGATTACAAATTCATCGCAGTCGCAACAAACTCGTTGGCTAGTTGATCAAAACTGTGTTGAATGGCGACGTTGGGCGATGCGTTGATTTGAACCCACGTCAAGCCGAGCTCTTTTTGAAAGTATTTTTTAGGTTACTCGAAAATTTTCACAGCCACCATCCTGGATTTACGTTTTGGCCTCACTATCGACTTTAACACCCTCGAAAATCATGGAAACGACACCCATGTTGAAAAATTTTAAAATTTTCGCAGCGCCGCTATCATAGATTTACATTTAAAACTCACACCTCACTATGCTTAGCACCCTCGAAAACTATGAAAACGACACCTATGACGAAAACCCCTTTAGGGGTAATATTTACAAAAATCCTCCCTTATTACTCACTTTCGGTATTCTTAAAAAAAAACTCTTCCGCAGTATTTTATGCTTTTAGACCCAGCGGTTTAGGCTGTGCGTTGTCTGTCAGTGAATTCATATATGCATGAATTTAAGATTTTTATTAAGCAAACAAGCCGTGCGCACGCCCGATCGATTTTCCCATCGCCAATATTACAAAATTCCATACATACTTTCATCCCCTATTGAACCCCATTAGTTGAATGCGTGAATTTTCAATAATCCTTCCTAAGTGCTCACTTTCGTTATAATTTAAGGAACTCTTGTGCTAAACTTTATGCTTCTAAAGCTAGTAGTTTAGGCTGAGCGTTGTCTGTCAGTGATTTTAATAATTTTACTATGTACATAGATGTAGTCTTAGGAGTCGGAAATATATTCGGTGGGTAAAGGTATATTTAATGTCAACTAACTAAACTTCAGCTTCATTGCACGGCAAGGCGAACGCAATCAAAGTTCAAGAGAATTAACTTGAAAACAGTACCAACGTAGGTACATACATACTCTAATGGTTGAGCTGAATGGTGCTAATCCATGCGTTATGTTCGTGAACGGGCGCCGTCAGTTGGGACTGGTCATCGCTTAGTTGCCACGGCTTATTATTAATTTATTTTAATTTTTGAATTGTTCTTTGTTTTATCTTTTTATTACGGACGCTTCTAACGTGACGTGCACGTTTCTACATTGTTCTCACATGTATAATTTCAACATGAATGATGTAACCAATATTTTGTAACAATTTTTTATTTAAAAGAGTGTCCGTGGAGTTTCTTGCCCGTTCTTCTCCATAGGTACCTACTATGCTTTGGAATGGACAAGCTTCACATTTCTGACTGACCGATTCCTTGACAATTCAAAAGTGCCTGTAAATGGTTTAATTGAAATAAATGGTTTGAGTTCGTACTTACATACAGCGACAAACACAACCATTCCATGCAATCGAGTGAAATGCACGCAGTAAAATTATTAGCAAATATCTTAATTGTTGTACAGTAGCAATGTTCTTTGGTCCAAAAGAACTCTATAGCGAAGTAACTGCTTCTGCGTAAGTAAAACTTGGAACGCGCGCGTATTTGAGAAAAGTTTTTTAGGCGCGTTGGGCATTTTTGAGATGGGAAAAAACAATTGAACTCGCGACACTGTTACCAACACCTCATTTTTGTAAATGCGATTGTGTTCTTTATTTATATAACATTACGGATCAATGTTCTATGCAAGCATTTTTACTTTAAAGGTTTTGGAAGTATTTTTTTTGTAAATGCGATTGTGCTCGTTATTTAGATAAGGTTACGGACCAGTGCTCTATCCTACAAGTATTTTTCTTCCACCAAGCCGATCTTGTTCAAGTTTTCACTTCTGTCGGCACTTCCGGAGTGCCACTGTTATTTTTTTTTCCGTTTTGTATTCGTGAAACGTTGCTTGCTTTATTTTATGATAACTAGTGAGACGTGTTCTATAGCTACAGTATTTATTCGAGAGGAAATAAAAAAAGTCACTACGATAAGCTTAGAAGAAAAATCTCAATAAAAAAAAACCACACGAAAATCTGGCTACACGATAATTATCCAACGTCTACGTCGTAGCAAGCCTACGGCGTAGCACTCGTAGCCCATCTACGCCGTAGCAACAAGTATTTTATGGACGCGGTGTTTGCAGGTAAGGTCATACTTCACTCACTGCTGTAGATCGTGACTCCATTGTAACCTGTCGTCACTTTTTTCCAAGGCTTTAAAAGACAGACACTTAGGGTTGTCGATTTAGGTAGATACGTTTGTATAAGAAAAAAAAAAAATCGTTCATCTTTTTATAACATATCGTCACGCTTGTTTTCACCGAAGGGTTAGGAAATATTGAAATCAAGATTGGATTGGTATTTGGATGGAACACATTTATTGACACCACAATTAATATAATACACAACGACTTTTTCTCCTTGACGGAACAGTTTGTAGTGACAGATTCTTAACAGTTTTACTCGAATCTTAAAACAAATTATTTGATAAAAGTACTATACAAGCCTTAGCCGTAACCATCGTTCATCCATCATGCCCTATTTGCAGGCCGCGGTAGTAATGTACTATTGAGTCCGTATGTTTGTGAGTTTTTTGATGTTTGTTAACCGGCTGAATGGGTTTGGATGGGCACCCGGATAGACCATGACAAGCCGGTCTACTAAGCTAACTCCTAATTTTACACGGTGATAGTTTTACAGAATAACTCGGCTGGATTACACAAAACATTTGTATCCCGGTATCGGTAGTACGTTTCCGTGGGATACTTTTTCGAAATTATGTCGCTTCTAGCCTCTATTCAGGCGAAGTTAAAATTTTATGTCAGTAAGTTTGATCAACTGTTTAGTCATAGACCTTTAGATAATTCTAATTTAGTATTTAGATTCTATGATGGTACAGACGCCAGCACATCAAGCTACCCGAAACTGTCAAATTTTCCCAATTAACTTTAAACCTTATTAGTTAGCAAATGGCATTGTTTGTAATAGAGGGTGGCACCACCACGGTATTAGGTCGACAATGGCTTACAGAACTAGGCATTGAAATACCTTTGTACCAAAATATGATCACGTTGAGCACAGACAAAATAAATAGCAATGATTGATGTAATGATCAATTAACATTATTACTTCACAGATATAAGGATTTGTTTTCGGAGGGACTGGGCCGGTTCACGGGAGGCAAGGCTCGGTTACGACTACGTGAGGGAGCAACGCCGGTGTTCTGCCGCGCACGGCCTGTGCCATACGCACTCCGCGGGCGCGTCGAGGCTGAGCTAGAAGGCATGCTACGCGCCGGTGTCATCGAGCCAGTGGAGTGCGCGGATTGGGCTACTCCACTTGTACCGGTTCGTAAGGCGGATGGTGGACTCCGTATCTGTGCTGATTACAAAATAACGTTAAATCCAGTACTATTGGTGGACAAATATCCCTTACCACTTATAAACGACTTGCTGGTTAAATTAAATGGTTCTAAGATATTTACAAAAATTTATTTAACGCAAGCATATAATCAGATTGATTTGGATGACCCTGATAATTGTACGGTTATTAATACTCACAAGGGCCTTTTTAAGTACATAAGATTAGTTTTCGGTTTATCGTCAAGCCCTGGTATATTCCAACGAATAATGGCGAATCTTCTAAACGATATTCCAAATGTTGAAGTATTTCTCGATGATATTATTATAGGATCACCCAACATTAGGCTGTATTTAGTTATTTTAGAGAGAGTTTTAGAGCGGTTATATCATAACGGAATGAAACTTAATCAAAAGAAGTGTTTGTTCTTGACTAATGAGGATTCATTTAGGTTTCATTATTTCTGCCCAGGGAATTAAGGTGGACCCTGAAAAGGTGGAAGTTATATTAAACATACCCCACCCAGACAATATTACCGACTTGAAGGCCTTTTTAGGAACAATCATGTACTATGCAAAATTTGTTAAAAACTTGAGCAATATATTGGCACCTTTGTACAGGTTACTAAAGAAGGGAGTTACTTGGACGTGGGACAATGAGTGTGAGTCAGGTTTTAAAAGAATCAAAAATATTTTGATTAGTGCTGACGTCCTTGCTCACTACGAACCAAACAAACCCTTGTTTTTAACTTGTGATGCGAACGCGAGAGGAATAGGTGTGAGCACAATGATAGTGGTGCAGACGGACAGCAGGAGCGACCTGTCGTGTACGTGTCGCGCGCGCTTACCGCTGCTGAGAAGCATTCTTCACAAATCGAGCGTGAAGCTTTGGCTATTGTATTCTGATTTTAAAAATTGCACGTGACGTTTTACACTACGCACAGACCACAAGCCATTGGTCACTATTTTTTGGCCTAAACAGGGTATACCATCAATAGCTGCGAGCCGATTACAAAGGTGGGGTATTAGGTTGTCAGCCTATACATATATGTTATCGAGTATGTTACTTCAAAGCAGAATGGGGTAGATGAGTTGTCGCGGTTGCCAGCTCTTTCTACTAACAACCTATTAAAATTCCGGAACAATCATATTTACATTTCGCCCAAAATGACATGTTATTGGATTATAATGAGATTAAAAGACAGACGAGCCGAGACCAGTTGCTAGGCCGAGTTTTAACATATCTTCGCGACGAATGGCCGTCTGATAACGAAATTAAATCGCTCCAACCTTATTTTAATCGTAAAAAAGAACTATATGAGGAGTTGGATTGTGTGATGTGGGGCCATAGGGTGGTCATAACGGGTGAGTGTAGGAATAAGGTTTTAATGGATTTACATGAGGCTCGTATGGGTATAGTTAAAACTAAAGCTTTTGCTAGGAGCTATGTTTGGTGGCCGGGTATGGACGAAGAAATTGATTAAACGTGCCATGGTTGCAGTGTCTGTGCTGCTGAAAGTGAGGCACTGCCTGGACATACGCCCTGCCCTTGGGCTTGGCCAGATAGACCATGGGCCCGTGTTGATTTTTTAGGCCCTATCACGGGGCGGAAATTTTTAGTAATGGTTGATGCCAGGACCAAATGGCTAGAAGTTAGTCAAGTACCTAGTACAGCAGCTAATCACACGATCAGCGTTTTAAGTGACATGTTTGCACGTTTTGGATTACCGAGACAAATAGTCTCTGATAACGGGTCACCGTTTACAAGTCATGAGTTTTCACAATTTCTCAGTCCAAACGGGATCGAACATACATATTCAGCACCATATCACCCCGCTTCAAACGGGGCAGCTGAAAACGCAGTACATACAGTTAAAAGAGCTATTAAAAAGGCAATTAGAGTTTTTAAATAATTATCTTCTATATTATAGGAACACAGAACACTGTACTACAGGTGAAACACCGGCGTCGCTCATGTTTGGCCACAGGTTGCGTACAAAATTCGACGCCCTAAGACCAAGTAGGGACAGTAGAGTTAGGGATGCTCAGGAGCGTCAACAAAAATACGGCGCAAGTGGGTCGCGTCAACTGCACCCGGGGATGAGGTCTGGCTGCGTCAATATCGTGCATAGGATAAATAGGTATCTGAAAAGGTTACAGAAAAGATGGGAACCACTGATTATAAGGTAGTAGATGCTTTGGGTAGAGAATCCCACAAACATGTAGATCAACTGAAATAACGCATACGGAGTTCACTAATCTGTCTTTCTCCCTCTAGCCCAATCAGTGGGAGTTCCGAGACGGTTGAGATAACTCAGGAAAAGGGAGCGCCCAGTCCGGGTGGTCCGCTGAGCGAAGGCTGCAGGATGATGAGGAAGGAGAGCTTTTTGAAGACTGCGTAGAACAGCAGGTTCAGAGCACAACACAGCCTACTTTGCCTTCTCCTGAGCAGCCCCAGTCTCGTCCCGTTCGTCAATGTCGAATTAAGCCAGTTAGGTATAATTTATGGTGAAGGTGTAGAAGTCATATTAAGTTTGTTTTGTTTCGAGTTATATAGTTAAAGTCTGAAAGCCTTTTATGGAATGTGGATTGAGTGTGTGTGGTGGGTACTAGATTAAGGGTGAAGGTGTAATGTATGGTAACCTTCTTATTGTCTATGATCTGTCTTGTTAATGGTCTGTCATGGCCGTTCGAAATTAAACCGTATTACAAGCAGAACAATTTTTTTACTCATAATTTCAGCTAGCTAACCACATATTGCAATACAACTGAAACATTGTCATGAGTATATTATGTCAATAATAAATGAAATTATATTGACAAAAACAGTCAAATAATATAAACAATTTTAAGAACTCATTTATAACCTTTCAGTAGGTAAGCTAATTCTGGAGAAAGAACATAAATATTGTCTTGAGTTAATCATTCTGTTCGTTTAAGTAGTTGTTAATAGAATAGTATGCCTTTCAACAAAGGTTGGATTTTACTTTAGCTATAACTGCATTATAAGGCAAATCAAGCAAAGAAGAGCGGGTAGCTTGTTATAAAAGGATATAACAATCCCAACAAATGAGTTATGTACTTTATGAAGCAGGTGAAATGCAATTATGTGGTAACTTTGATCTGATGCTGCAGCCAGAAAAGTCTGCCGAATACAAACTCCTCAAAAACTTACAGCAGACATATCGTGTTTAGGTTAATTTAATTATTCTTGATGCGTAGTTGAGACGGAGATCAAGAACGAGGCCTTATAAATCGTAGACCAACAGAGTTTGGACCCGTAAGATTGGTCTAGAAGATGAGTAGTTGGTAGACATACAGTGGGCGGGGTGTTTGGTCAGAGGATGACAGGGTTAGGCTTTGTCTTTAACTTAGCTCACCCAAGCGCCTAAACCACTTATTTGGACGGCAGCGCGGATTCACTTGACTGTGTGTGGACTCGGGATTCTTTAAAAGTTTACTGCCTTGAGATAAAAGTGCCGTGAAGACATATTTAGTAGTAAAGCACTTGCACATCTTAACTTGTTGAGCACGATGGGTGGGACGTGACAGTTGGGCGGCAACAGGCGGTGCAAGTGGGAGGCGCACGACAAGGCGCACGACGCACGATGCACCCTGGCAGGAGCGGGCGCGTGTCGGAGAGCGAAGGGCTGGGCTTGCGCCGGGCCCAGCCCATCGGCGGGGAGGCGCGGGGAGGCGCGGGCTGACGCGGGGAGACGAGGGGGTGGCGCGGGGCGGGCACGGGGCGAGTCCTCGGCGTCAGTTCCTTCGCCGCTATCGGGCTCGCCGGCCGTCTCTTAACACGCGATGGCCTACGACAACTTTACGGCGTCGCCGACGCCCGTGCTTCCACTCTTAAGTTTTGATTATGCCATAGAAGCGCTGGTTTACGCGCTCCACAGTTATTACACACCGTTGCTAGTCCTTCTAGGCTGCATTGGCAATATCATAAGTGTATATGTGTTTTATGCAAGCAAGTTACGGATGCAATCCACAAGCTTGTACTTGTCTGTTTTGGCAATATCAGACACAATTTTTCTCCTACAACTGCTACCACCATGGTTTAAGTCGATGCAAATTACGAACCTTTTCCACCGAGCCGGCTTTTGTCAGATCTTCGTCTACAGCACGTACTCGTCATGTTGTTTAAGCGCATGGCTTGTAGTAGCCTTTACAATTGAGCGGTTCGTAGCGGTATTATACCCGCTGCGACGGAATAGTATGTGCACAGTCGCAAGGGCAAAGACCGTCATTGGCTTGCTGGTGCTGGTTTCGATGATAACCAATCTGCCGGTCATTAAATATGCGTCGCCGTCGCGGAACGACTGCAACATAGCGCTGGAGTACATGGAATCTGCGGCGCGGTTCAACATGGCGGACACCGTGGTGTCGTTCTCGCTGCCGCTGGGCCTCATCGTGCTGCTGAACATCCGCATAACGTGCCGCGTGTGGCGGCGCGAGTGCGAGCGGCGTGCGCTGCAGGCGGCGCAGGCGGTGAGCCCCGAGCTGGGCGAGCGCCCGCCGGCACGGGCACTGCCGCCCCTGCGCTCACAGCAGCGTGTCACCAGGATGCTGCTCATCGTGTCCACAGTCTTTGTCGTCTTAAACCTTCCGGCGTACACAATGCGGCTGCTAGCTTATGCTTATGATATGGTGAGTATTTTAATTATAAAAGCATGTTGCTGTTTAGGTTTCTTTTACTTATACACAGGCCACTCAGAAAGTTTTGCGACTAACAGTTTTTGTCTATGGGACACTGGCTGGTTTTGATGTCAATTATAACTATGACTATTTATTACAAAAAACAATATTCCAAATTCGAAATTCCCTCCACATTTTTTTACGAACAAACTCAAAGTACTCTGTCTCACTGAAAAATGGATTTACAACGAGAACATTTTCGCGCGATGATTGTGTACGATTTCAAATGTCGACTTAAACCAGAAGAATCGTTTAAAAGACTTCGAATGGCGTTCATAGACAAAAGCCCTTCTAAAGCTACTACTGTTTTTCGCTCGTTCAGCGAATTTAAGCGTGGTCGAGTAACTTTGGCGGACGAAGAAAGAAGTGGCCACCCTATGACGGCTGTTACAGATGAAAACGTACTGCTGTGAAAATTTTAATTCAAGAAAATAGGTGAATTACATATGAAGAGAGCATATACAGCAGATTGGATCGGGAAGTGTGCATGAAATTCTACACGGGCATCTTCGGGTAAGGAAGATAGTTTCACGCTGGGTACCGCACAATCTAACGCAGGCTCAGAAGGAGGTTCGGCTAGAATGGTGCCGAGACATGATAGCAAAATTTGAAGCAGGCTCATCTCGGCGCGTTTATGATAACATTACGGGTGATGATTTGATGAATCTTGGATTTATCAGTATGATCCAGAAACCAAGCGGCAGTCGACCGTGTGGCTGTTTCAAAATGAACCAACGCCAACCAAAGTGAAGCAAGTCAGAAGTGCAGGCAAAATTTTGATCGCAAGTTGTTTTTCTTTGACGGGTTATCTGATGTCAGGACCCTTACGAGATCAAAGGAGCATCAATGCTGAATGCTATGTTATTAAATGTTTGCCAGAAGTTTTTACTGCAGCAAGCGACCAAACACTGGCCTCCGTGGGCTACTGCTTCACGACAACGCGCCGGCTCACTCGGCGCTCAAAACAAGGGACTTTCTGGACAGCACACCGGTCAAATTTACAGGTCATCCTCCTTACATTCCCGATTTGTCTCCGTGTGACTTTTTCTTGTTCCCCAAAATAAAAAATCAATTCAAAGGAAAACAGTTTTCATCACCAGAAGATGCACTGGCTGCATTTGAGAACGAGATTGAAGAGGTTTCTGATGCGGACTGGAAAATGTGTTATGAAAATTGGTTTAGACGTATGAAACTGTGTATAGACGCCATTGGAGAGTGCTTTGAAAAGATACAATTAAAAAAATATAACCTGTAGTATATTTTTTTCTAGTATTGCATAACTTTCTGAGTGCCCCATAGTATATAGTTTGTACCAGCAAACAAGCATTATTTTGATTAATTAGCATACACCTACAGGTCTCATCTGTAGTTACGTTCTAGGACCAAAAGTGCTTATTCTGTAAAAATCTCACCTTCAAAACTTTTGGGAAGTGAGCTTGAAGTGAGCTTTCAATCCGAAGCATCAGATAGGATGACGATATTTGCAGAATAAACCGGTTGGTGTTATCAATGAATATCTAGAACGTTTTGGATAGTGATTTATTGGATGGTTTATCCACAACTTTTTACAAGGTGATTGGTAATTCGGTCCTTGATGTAGTTTATGCTAGAGGTAATTTGCAACATTATTGGCTCCACTTGGGGTCCAAATTGGGTTATATGCGAGTTATCGAACTTTTTATGTTTTTTTTGGAAAATATCCACCTTCGTCGTAGGGGCTTTGAGCAAGAGTAGGACCTGCATGGCGGCCGAGGTATCCACTAGCTTGGGCTACGCACTGCTCTCCCTGACTTGCACTAGCAGTAAACGGATTCTGCAATAAACCTTTTTTTTTTTTGTATCGGTAACAGTCTGTAGTTATTTTCTGCTGGAACTACAGGAAAGAGCCTACTCATTGACCTTGCAGGCTCATTACACCTGATATTCACTAATTTAAGCGTTGTTTAAAGTACATATTTAAAGCTTTAATAATGTTTTGAATCGCGTAGGTACCCATTACGTAAACTAACAATCTAAATAAAACAATGTTGTTTTCAATATAAAATTGTCAATTAAAAAAATCCTAAACCTAACCCATTTCACCCAGTTCACAATTTTTTGACGGTTCATAATCTAACAGAAATGCCTTTTACCAAACCTTTTAGACCTTTTTATTAAACGATTATTTAAGAACTTTATCACAGGTTTATTATAAGTTTTCGAAAATTTTAGTGAGAATGGTTGCTAACCAATTTTAAATCATTATAGTTCCTAAACAGTCATTCAATAGTATTGCTCGTTTTAGCTATAAGAGGAGCTCTTCAGCAAAATGTTATGATTGTAGACAGCGGTTTAGGCTGTGCGTTGTCTCACTTTAGTTAAATATGAAATTATGGAACTCTTGTGCCAAATTTCATGCTTCTAAACCCAGCGGTCTGGTTAAGGCTGTTTGTGGTCTGTCAGTGAATGAATTTAAGATTTTTAATGAAAAAAAAATAAGTGTAAAGATTTGAAGAGATAAACTAATGTAGTGTAATAAATGCCCTCCACCGCTTTGATTCGTACTCATAATACTCGTAATGCAGTGTATAAAGATTGCCCTGCAGTGGGACAGTACAGGTTAGCTAGATTAGAAACTGATTCGGCACGTCCAATCTTGGCAAAATCAGTTTCGTGGCATTTTGACCCATGTATTTACCTACTTTGTTTAACGACAAGTTTAGGCATAAGTATTTTGTTGGGATTTATTTTTGATCCTTGGAATATCTCTTTCTTTAACCTATTCTTTGAAAATGCGAACTCGATTTTATCCCTAGAAATAGAAAGGGTTTGCCAACATGTTTTTAGATTTCAACCCAAACGTACTGTTTATTATCTGATGCGAATGTTGTAATTATTGTATGCTGCAGCTTGGTGCACAATGCCAAAAGTATTACCTGTTGATAACATTTGAGATAAAATTGATCGTTTTTAAGGTGACTAGAGTATGCAGCCCATCGAATAGACGTTATTTTGCTACAGCGCACTGCGACCGTGTCCTTTGTCCACACGTCGCGGTTTCAATCACATCATGCAAGCTACTCGTATCAAGTGTTGTACACGGTTTAATCAAAACAAGTATCACTAACTAACATGCTCATTACGAGTATCATGTTACTATCACACTCCTTTTCTTCTTCTTCTTACCGTGACAGTGGCAAATATCGTTCGAAGTTAACTTTCTTAGTTGGCACAGAACTCCCTTTACTGAAGTAGGTAAATGATTAACTTGCCTACCCGGGCTAAGCTAGGCGGACCAGAGTCAGTATATTAAATTGTCTGGGCGATTTGACCACTCTAAAAGATTAGGAATTTTCTCTTTCAAAGAAAAACGAAGATTTATAAAACAATGTTTATCACACAACATAAAGAGCCAAGCGACTTACTAGAGCAGTGCGACTTTTAAGATTCCTACATATTTGTCGAATAAATTATAATAATAGATATCTACATGTATGATGGACATGCAAATGTGACTAATTGGTATTGCCTGCTTTCAAATAATAGGTATGATATCAATTCATGGAAAACACTTCCTTTTGAAAACTATTAAAATACCTTTCACTTAGCTTTTAAGAACTTATGGTAATACCTACTTTGAAAATTTTAAAGTACCTAATTCATTTCAAAGCCGGCTGTATTTTGCTCTTATTACCGACTTAAAAAAAGAGGCGGTTTTTTTGTATATGTACATATTTTCCCCGATTACTCGAAGACGGCTGGACCGATTTGAAAAAATATTTTTTTGTTTGAAAGGGTATACTTTCTAGTTAGTCCCATTGTAATTTGGTTATAATCTGATGATGGAATCTTGGAGAAATCGAAGAACTCCGACTCGGAGGGAACTCTTCAAATATTATAGGCACACCTATAGCGATTTGAGTATTTTTTATAGTAACTCGTGCATTTGCTCTCGGAAAGCATCATTTGGTAGAGCGGAACTGATGATGAAGGACACAGATGGCCACCGGAACTACTCAATAATATGTGTTTCACGGGTTGCGATTCGATTACTTTAATATGGTTGGTAAGCGATTGATGCTCGTCACAATTCATATGGTGCAGCAGTGAAGCTGATGGTGAAGTACCTGGAGAACTCCTCAACAATTAAAGTTCCTGCATCGGGAAAAGCAATATTTTGTAAAAGGTGATGAACAGTTGACATTAGGCTATTGTAACTTAGATAAATTACAAACCAACCCACTAAAAAGTGAAATAAAAAAAAAACTGCTCGCCAACGTAAATAACGCAATGAATGTTGTTGAACTGTCAAAATGAAATAGATTAGTCGTAATCGTTTATGAAAATGTGTTACGTAATTAGATAGCAGGAGAGTTGGGGGACTAATCAACATCTAGGTATACTGCGCTGTGTTGTGCTATATTTAACTTATTCGATGCTCGTAGATTAAGGATATGTAAAAAGACAGCAAACAAAGCATTCTGCGCTGTGCTATGTGCGTATATAATTACATTGTGTAGTGGCTACTGTGCCTTGTTTAAAACCGCTCACGCGATCCGTCTTGCCCGCGCCTAGCAACTTGTCAAATATACGAGATACGTGCAGTAATCAACACCGAGCCACTGCCTTGTGCTGTGCTGCGCTGAGCTCTGTTGATCTAATTTCCACACCGAGCTACTGCCTTGTGCTATGCTACGCTGAGCTTAAAACTTTTTTTATTTTTTATATGCCGAGTACAGTACTGGGTCTACTCTAAAAATTCGAAAGATTTAAACTTCAATTTGTTCTGTCACTTTCACTTCAATACGAAAAAACGAGAGATAAATACAAGTCGATTCGAAGTTCGATTTTCAAATTCCATACATAATAGGCCCAAAAAGGAAACAAACAAAGCGTTCGGATACACATTGTCACTGGAAAGGCAAAATTACTTAACCGCCATACTATTTATATGGCGGTTAAGTAATTTTGCCTTTCCAGTGACGACATATAACCGTAAAATTGCAAATCATCTGTTAAGGTTTTAAATGTAAATTATTATACATTTTTCTAAATAATAGAATTACATTTTTTTATAATCAAATAAAGAGAATGTTGAAGAAACAAATACGAAGTTTATCCTGTATCTACATAATTATTTATTGTTTGAACAATATTTAATATTGTGGCAGAATACCGCGGGTGCAGTTTCAGAACGCATCTTTATAAAATAGCGGGTTTTTTTTATTTTGAGCTACAAAGTTCGATACACGTTGGTTGTTATAAAAAAAATACCTAAATAAATAAGAGTGAGTCCGGTGACGAAGTCTGCTATATAACACCGGAAGAATTAAAGCAACATGTAAAAAATGCAGAACTGAGTTTGCTGCCTGAAAGTTCTCGCGAAAAATATCTAAAATTTTACGCGAAAAATACAAAGAGTGCTAACACTTTTTCAGAGACTGTACTGTTATCGTACTTCATAGAATTATCACAAACGAGGCAACCATCTACTATGTGGAGTATTTACTCAATGTGGAAAGCCACAATAAAGACAAAAGATGACGTGTACTTTGGAACCTATCCCAAACTTATTGCATTTTTGAAAAGAATGTCAGTGCAATAGTTTTACTTTTAACTTAAATTTTTTCCCTATACTTTGTTTTACAATAATATACATGTGGCTAAATGTTTACCATGTTGTATATTTTTACCTTTAGATAATATTAATAAATGTTCTCACTGCTGAGGTAAAACGTTGTATGTGTTACACGAGACCAAAGATATTTGCATCTCGTGTCTTTGAATCCCTCGTTACGCTCAGGATTCTAACTTTCTAATTCTATTTTAATTCTATAATTGAATCACTCGCTACGCTCGTGATTCAATTATAGAATCCTTTGATTACTCGGGATTCAAAATCAACACTCGCAGCAAAAACCAACTTTGCTCTCTTGTTGCACAAATAACTATTTTTTCTATGGGCTAGTGTCTTTGAATCCCTGGTTACGCTCAGGATTCTAACTTAGAATCACTCGCTACGCTCGTGATTCAATTATAGAATCTTTTGATTACTCGGGATTCAAAATCAACACTCGCAGCAAAAACCAACTTTGCTCTCTTGTTGCACAAATAACTATTTTTTCTATGGGCTATCTACCGGTATAAGTTTTACAAGGTTTTCCAAAAGTCAGACCAGTAATCGGCCGTGAAATGCTGTTTCACGGCCAATTACTGGTCTGACTTTTGGGTCTGCAAATCCAATATTCGGCCGTATGTGGTGTGACAGTAAATTGAAATCTAATGCGCGAGACTTAAAACTCACATCATCTTCACAAAGTTTTAAGTTACCATTTTTCTTTATTTTAGAAAAACATCATGACCGATGATAAAATTATCGCTTTAGGGCTGACAACTGGGTGTTTTACCCTACTTCTTTAGGACATCAGTTTGTGATCACCTCTCTCTCTTATTATAAAACATAATAAGTTTGAGTTAGGAATAGAATGCAATAGAGAATTAAGTATCGAGTCACAATTAATATTTTTTCTTTCTTTCTTAAGTTTATTTTTTCGGGTTGGACAAACAAAATTTGAATTTAAACTCGCGCCATTTCAGAAATACAAAATTCCAAGTATGGTTTACCACGTGCACAATAACGAACTGTGACTAGTACAGGATAGTACAGATACATAGATACGAACACCTGCATTTGTACTGAATTCGATTCTTGGTAAGTACCATCGCGGAAGCCCATAACTAACCACTTTGCAAACAAAATCCCGTGCACACGATAACCACACCTGTTACCGCCTCGGTTCTATAGCGGGAGAGTGCTGCAAGCAAGAGTAGTCCTTACGGTGGTTAGTTAAGGTTTTCTGCGATGGTACATAGTTCGGAAACTTGCCAAAATAAATGAGCTCGGTTGCAAAGGGTGCTCCACCTGTTGCCACCATCTTTTCGTCTTATGGAGGGTGGCTTTTAAGTTGCCCCGTTCCGCACTGTCGTACCCGTATCGTAACAAACAATGTTGTTTCCGTCGCGAACAACAATTAAGTTAAATTATGTTTGTTATTGAATCAATATCCAATATTTTCACTTTTAGCGAAGTTTTAGGGTTCCGTACCAAAATGGTTAAATGAAACGCTTATGGTACGACTTTGTTTGTCTGTTCAGCCGTCTGTCACACCTGCTATTTCAGGAACTGGTAATTTATGCTCTCAACTTGAGGAACAGTCTATAACCTACATATAGACTATTCCTCAAGTTGAATTAATGGAGAAATCTACGAGACCAAACACGATGCGGTTTTCTTGTTTAGTTGAGGAGTTCCTATGGCCACCTCCCGGCTGAATCATCAGACCAGCTTCATGGTACTATATTTTTGCATTGTCACCAAAGTTAATAAATTACTTATAAATTGTATTTATTGCATTTTATACCGGTTTATTTCCGAGTTCTAACAAAAAAATATGGAGTCTATAAATAAAATATGACGTGTGTGAAGGACAAACATACGGACGAGCTAGAGAAAACTAACGACCAGTGGTCCACATTAGCATTGGAAGTCATGGGGAGAGGCCTTTGCCCAGCTGTGGGATAATATAGGCTAATAGTAACTGTAATGTTAAGCTGTGTTGCCCGCGGCTCCGTTCGCAGACAAGGTCAGGCGAAATATCAAATGCTCATTGCTCATTCGTCAAGTATCTGTGGTCGGTTGTAGACTAGTTCCCGACTGTCTTTTTTCTAGCTTCTTCGATACTACATTCTAATAAGTTTGCTATTTCTTGCCAAGCATCTTGCTTCTGCCTTGTGCTTTAATAATTTTCATACGTAGAAACACACATCTCACACAGACATCTTAAATTATGGTGGTGGGCTTCCATCATAAGTAGACATTTTTCTCGATTTATCGCTCAAGTTGCTAGAACACATACTACGCATTGAAGAGACCACATCGAGGATCGAGCACATCCGAACACGAAGGAACGCTCTGTTCGCATGCTCGTGCGCCGTTTACATCAAGTGAGCGAGCATTTTTAGAGCATTCTTTGAGCATTCTATAGAATCTCCGCAAACAAGATAGAACAACGAAAGAATGCTGACTCTGTTTATACCAAAATAATTAGATGGAATGGGGATAGAATGAGCATTCGCTAGTTTGGTCTAAACCCACTACATGATTCGACGCACAGAAACACGGAATTACGGACTGACGTCATTTCAACTGTTGAAATGGCAGATTCATTAACACCAGACCCAGAAATATGGAGCTTTATTATAAAATACGTAGAAAAAGATCCCCATTGAACGCACGGCACGGCTTGCGAATGAGTTATCATTTATTGCGCGGTACTGTTCCGCGCAATAAATGCTGTTATAATTATAATATATTATAATGCTGTTTTAAATATATTATTATGTTACGCCGGAACATACAACATAATATTATGAAATGTCGAAGTATGTCAATATATCTATGAAAACATCATTTACATGAGGAAAATCCAAGTCGTTACTTTATGTCCTCTAGAGGGCGCCATATTGCATTTAATGTGACGTCACATAGCCTATAACCAGCGGACAATCAAAACGCTTCCAATGATACCTCATTTGTCAAATTATGATCGGCAGTTTAGAAGTTATGAGGTAACAGATGAACATACATACAACAATACATACATACATACCGGTCAAAATCATAACCCTCCTTTTTACTTCGCCGTAGTCGGGTAAAAAACAAAATACATACACAGACAAAAATGTTAAACGATGATAGCTGCAATAGTTAAAAGTGTGGCGCAGCTACCAACGCCCGACTCCTAGTGAGAGGGTAGGTTGTTCCAAGACGAATATATAACAAATGTATTTAATTGTATAATTTATTATTTTTTGATATATGACATTGATTTTACATTCTGTGATTACTTCCTCACACACTGACTTATTAATTGTAAAATTTTAGGAAAATCGTCTATTTTTACAATGTTTGTAAATATGTGAGCATCATGTAGGTATCTATCACATAATTAATTTATCTGTAGTTGCTTCATTTTTAATTCTTTTTACCTATTGTGGTATAGTAATTTTATTTTAGGTGCATTGTATTCACATATCATTTTGACACAATAAACTTGCGGCCTGCTTTACAGACGTACGATCTGGATTGGTCAGGACTGCTTTCATGTGTCTATCTGAAATCCATTCCTTACTTTCCGAATCGTGCGTCTGTCGCTTGCATCGCTGCACATCGGCATCGGCGGAGGACATCGTGCATCTGCATCAAAACAAATGGACTTTCGAGGGTCGACTTGGATTAAAAGTACCTTATGTGTTAATCCAGGTTATAAACTATCTGTAGGCCAAATTTCATAAAAATCCGTTCAGCCGTTTTTGCGCCAATCCGGAACATCCAGACAAACTGACAAAAATTCTAAAAATGCTACTTTTGACATTAGACTCGTTCCCACAATTCGTAACAATTACTTTTTTTTTATTTCGATGTTTCGTTTCGACTTGGTTAAAATCGCATCCGCAACGAATCGGTTACTTATCCAAAATCAGGAAGGAATCTTCCTTCAATTCCAGAATCTTCTAAACTAAAGGGTTACGCTCTTTTCTGCGGTTCCATAATTTCAACTTCCAGAATACACAAGTTTTTGAAATGAAAACTTCTTTAGGCGCGTTGGGCATTTTTGAGATGGGACTAAACCATTGATTTCGCGACACCACCATGACGACACCTCATTTTTGTAAACGCGATTGTGCTCTTTATTAATATTACCTTACGGATCAATATTATATGCAATTATTTTTATTTTAAAGGTTTTGTAAACGAGATTGTGTTCTTTATTTAGATAAGGTTACGATAATGTTCTATACAAGTATTTTTATTCACCAAGGCGATCTTGTACAAGTTTTCACTTTAGTCGGCACTCCCGGAGTGCCACCACTTTTTTATCCCTTATTGGTACTGATCACGTTTTGTGTTGACGCAGAGTTCCGGTGAGTACAGCGGCCGATGGGCAGCGCTGCAGCAGCTGGCCCTCATGTTCTTCAACACCAACTTCGGGATCAACTTCATCCTGTACTGCCTGACAGGGCAGAACTTCCGGCGCGAGCTGTGCCAGTCCGTGCCCTGCTTGCGCCAGCGAGCGCGTCGCGCTGATGACATGCAACTCGGCTGCCGCAACGCTGGCAGAGCTGGCAGTGTCACCAGTAAGCGTCTCACTAAATCTGTTTATTTTTTTACATAAGTACACAAATACCTATATTCTCAACACTCACACTCATTCACCCAGCGCCGCTTTTAACCCTTTAGTTTTTCGATATTCGAACACTTCATGCGCTCGCTGCTATTCTAACAAGTGATACAGTCACGAGCATAAATATTTATTACTATGAACAGCTCGGCGGATGCGGAAAGCACAGAATCGGTCGAAGTGGAGGTGCTTGGGGGAGGCCTATATCCAGCAGTGGACGTCTTTCGGCTGAAAAATGATGAACAGCTCGGCAATAATATCTGATTTCGTGATTCATCATTCATTTATTTTCATGATTTTATTTTACCACTTTGTCGGCGTGATTAATATGTATGCCCATGCCAACAATTACAGCGTTCTAGTATGTACTATCAGTCTCTGAGCTAAGCCGCGGACAGACAGACGGACATGGCGAAACTATAAGGGTTCCTTGTTTACTACGAGACCCTAGAAATGAGAGCATCTTACAAAGAGGTGATAACATATGCGCCACCTAGTAGAAGGCATGGCTCGTCTTTTATATACAGGACCCGCATTATACTCTTCAAACTTTTTTTGTGCAAAGTAGTTATTATCTTGAACAATCTCACAAACTTTCATGTCTAGGAAATAAACACTTAAATAAAAAATATCTAACAATGATAAAATAACCTCAACTTTTGTACTATTTTGTTGCTTTTGAGTTTTTGACGTAATTTTGACAGGTGTTGCTATTTTAGGGAGGTTTAACAATGCGTTTTGATTTTGGAAATAATCAGTTGACAAGCACTTTTTTTTTTTGTTGAAAATTCATATTATATTTCGTAATTTAATTTGAGTATCAACTGATTTTACTGTGATTTGAGCATTTTTTGGGTGAACAACTACGAAAATTTTATTTTTGTGACAATCTACATGTTATTATTTTTATTTTATCTGAAAGAAAGAAAACAAGAAAATTGCGTTTATTGGCATTAAGATAGAAATTATTTTTCCTTAAAAATATAAAAGCAGAAGGCTCCAGAAGGAATATTTGTGCGCTTTTTTGGGTTGGACCTGGGCTTGGCTCTATGAGTTCTGAGGACAGACTGCAAGATGAACAGCTGTCTAACTGTTAATACCTTACATTCATCATAGAGTTGTTTAGTTGGGTATAAGTACGGTTTCTTAGACATTACTTTAAGTACGGCTCATTGAGCTCGCTCTGCCCTCAGGAAATTTGTTTTAATAGCACCACCCCATGCAGTGTTTTTTTTCTTTTGCATATCTCGAAAATGGTGTGTCCAATCGCAAAAGTAATGAAAATTTTGACCTTTTATAATGCCCTTAAACCCCTGACACTCAACATGTTCGTAATATTTTTTCTTATTTTGCATACAGATAGTGAAAAATTCCATATAAAACACGTCGAGGCTGCACACATGCGCGCCTCCAGCTCTAAAAAAAAATCACGGGGTAGGGCAAACAAGTACCACGTGGACTCGCGATTGTGAAATACGATTTTAGTTGTGTCAAAATATATTTAAATTTAGAGAATTTTTGTTGCAGAATAAGTTTTAAGATTTTCATAGCCAAAAGTAAGGAATTTTAGTAATAGTTTAGTTCGGTGTACAAGAGAATCGGCACCATATTGCCATCTTAGTGATGTCAAAATAAAATATATTCTATAATAATTTCAGAATAAAAACCAGTCTCAGTTATGGTATTAAAGTGCGTCAACAGTAATATTCGAAAGCATACACGTCTTAGTAGCTCTGACTCTAAACTCATACCACTACTTTTTACCTACTAAAGGTAATGTACTCAATTAATACAAAAACGAATTGAAGCGCAGTATAAAACATTACAATAGTATAATATATTAGCTGACCCGGCAAACGTTGTTTTGCCATATAAATGTTTGGGGTGGACCACCTATCACTTAGGGGTATGTAAAATAGATTACGACCGATTCTCAGACCTACCGAAAATACATATAAATTTCATAAAAACTTTCGCCGAGTATGTACTGCGACCGGGTGAGAGAAGAAAGTTATTTCAATGCTTGCTGATCGAGCTTGGACCACCGCAGCGCAGTTTTCCGTAGATCACCGAGTATTGACATTATATACCTTATTTTAATTGGATAAGTATTAAATTCGATTAATAAATTTAAAATACTCTGCCGTCCAGTCCGCCAGTGTGCGCGGCCCCTAAGCTATCCTTCCTGTGTACCTACTTTTATATTTAGTTTTTCCATTATTGTTTTACGTAAACAATTAAGAGGTTCTGCAGGGCTAACATGACAAGCGCGAGAACGCTCTTTTTCTCGTTTTATCGTAATTTGTCTACGATTCTGACGTCATTCTAATGCCTAACATGACCGTAAAGGACGAGTAAACTCGAAAAAGGCACTTTGACACTTCTTTATATCGCGACGAGTGACCGATGTTGCTAATTATAAAAAACAAATTATTTTAACCGACGTCAAAAAGGAGGAGGTTCTCAATTCAACTGTATGTTTCTTTTTTGTATGTTTGTTACGCGATAACTTGGCCAATTATGAATTGATTTTAATGATTCTTTTTTTGTTTGGTAGGTAATACTTCAGAGGTGGTCCCATATAAATTTTAATAACTGTGTGTAACACCACAGTTTCTCTCGCGGCCGCCGAAAGGAACTTCCATACAAATAGGTGTGTACACCCACATTTCATCGACAGAATAAGGGCCACGAAAAAAAAGAATGCCTACAATATGTACGACTATTTTCGAGTTTTTTTATGTATCATAATTTTGTTTACTCTTCTCGTCGTCAAAATCAAGGACGACTAACTGATACAAAATGCGACAAAATGATAGAAAAACAGCTGATTAAGTATCTCCTGTTGAATTGTCAAAAATCGAGATAACTAACGTGCCATGTTAGGGTTTGTCGACAAAACATCAAGTTTGATAGAACGAGTCGAGTATTTTGTATGGCATAGCTGTCAGAAAACGAGAAAAGTACAGAAATAGACAAAAATTACTCGCGCGAGAGTGGATAATTGTCGTGTGTGTGGTGAGTTAACACTCCCTCTGCCGCTTTTGCTCTCGATACATACTACAGAGCACCTCCCCATATATTATTTAATACCCGTTCGATTCCGGCCTTAAATAGGCATTTTATTGTATCGTGTGAAGCGAATTTATGACCTGAGTATCAGGCCCGTGAGCGGCCCTTATTCGACATCAACTAATAAGTTAATCAGTTTTAAATAGCCTTGTAAAACAATGCTCTAAGTGGATTTTGTTTGCCAACCGTTTAGCAATAAGGGTCGCTTCCTTTGTGCCTATGGTCAGCCAATTAAAGGTTGCACGCTTTATAAATTAAACTCTTTAAACAAGTGCACCCTACGATAAAAAACGTACGTATAAAATGATGTGTGTACGATGTATTAAAAAGGTGGCGCGGAGTACGGCGTACACCAGCCGGGCCGGCGGCGCTTAAGGGACGCCACGTTCGCAGGTATTTACCGACGCATTTCAATAACACTGGGATGCTTTAGCAAAAGGCTAGTGCAGTGTTGATTGCCATTGCACCGTCACTCCCGAGTAGCTTTACGCTCAGTTCGCTGCTGCAAACTTCCACTTTCTATGCAAGACCACGCTGCAGGTAGTCCGCTATTTTGTATTAATGTTTGAACAAGTAAAGGGACAGTGTAGACCAGACGCCCGCCGCGCCGACCATGGTTTGCACATCCCTGTTAGCTACGGACAAGTGCCTCATTTAGGTAATAATTGGAAACATTGGCAATTTTGTCAGTGAATGGAATTTGCAAAATTACTAGCAAGGTTGCCAGTTTTCTGTCTGTGTTATATATGTAGGGTGTCCGGACACGAAAAATAGCGTTAAACACGACTACTGGAAATCGGGAGATCCCCAATTCACACAAGTCTGCTTGGCCATTATAGGCGTTCAGTACCTTCCCGATATCGTGATCAAAGATTGATCAGGGTAATGCGAAGCACCATGAGGGTCTGCCAGGATACAAACAGTGGTTTACGGTCTTTCGCTGCATGCCAACCTTTGCTGATCGTACTGGTCTACCAGTCCGGACATAAGAGAGTGGATTTGTACCTGAGCAACTGTTTGTCCACTATAATCCAATTCACGCGCAGATACGGTTACCATCTATGTAAGGGAGGATGCCTGTCTAGGATGTACAAAATGCCTGATTTTCTTCACAATGTTAGTTGCCATACTCTTCCGAAACGGCTTGATCGATTTTTATGAAATTTTATATGTATATTCGGAAGGTCTGAGAATTAGTTGTAATCTATTTTTCATACCCCAAAGTGATACAGGTGATCCACTCCATACATTTATATAGCAAAATAACGTTTGCCGGGTCAGCTAGTAATCTGTGAAATTTTTAACTGTTTACCTATTACGGTTCCTGAGATACAGCTCACTGACAGACAGACGGACAGCGGAGGCTTAGTAATAGGGTTCCGTTTGGCACCCTTCGGGTACGGAACTCTAAAAACGAACTTACTACACTACTACATGTTTTTCCGAAGACACATTTATTTTCTAGTCCTCTTTTTCTAAAATATTGGTAAATATAAAAATCATCACACGAAAACTGCCGGTAATCTTACGCACAGATGACCGTAGCTATTTACTACCGGATCTGAGCGTATTAAAAGCCCTGTGGCGATGGAGTTTTGGCGGTAGGGCTGAAATATCGATGTACCGAGACTTTGGTCAGCACCCTGCCATAGGCGGCCAGGGGAGAGTGGTCCCTCCCGGAGTCGATTGAGTCGGGACTCTGGGTCCGGCAGTACTACTAGTGACAAAGCAGGAGCTGAAAATCTGAATGCTTCATCTAGTTATAATAAGCGCACTAACGGAGACGTCGCGTTTTCTGATATAACAGTATCCCTGGAATGTTTTTCTAGATGCAGCTTCAAAATTGTCTGCTTAATTCAAAAAATTCAAAATTCAAAAGTCATTTATTCAAATTAGGCTGAGAATCAGCACTTTTCGAACGTCAAAATTAAATAAGACAGTCCCTCAAAAACGCCCACCCTTCACCACTTCCTAGTGCCTTTCGCTGGGAAGAAGAACTGGCGCAACAAACTCCCCAGCAGCACAGCTGTCTGTTCAAGTTAGAAAAAAATAATTCTATTTGCCATTGATTGAGATTTCTTTTGATAAGATAAGATAATTGATTTGCGTAAAACATGGTATACATAGGTGTTTTTAAAGCATATGATATCATACATGTTTTGCTTAAAAATTAAAGCATGCAAACTTCAACGAATTAACAAATTTGAATTTACAAACATTATAATTTATGTTCAAATAAATCCTTAATATTATAGAAATTATAATGATAGTACATGTTAGTGAAGCGAATGAACTTTACATTACATGATGAGCGAATGCGTGTTCTGATGAAGGTCTGAGCATATTATTCGAAACGTATGTTAGTATGATGGCGTGTTAACAGTTGTTTTTGTCGGCAGCATCTTATATGAGCGCCGGCGAAGCCAGCACCGCGTGTGCAGACTGCGCGGAGGCAACGAACCGCGTGCGCCGCCAATGCTCCGAGCCCTTCATCGGGCGCTGGACCTTCGACAACAGCCGCGCGATGCGGACGTTGTCGCACCCGACGCCCGCGCAGATACACGTCCCACCGTACTTGCGTTCCGCCCCGGAACAAATCAATGTGCAGAAGCTTGCGTCTGCGGTACCCGCCTTTGCCCCCGCCATCTAAAGGTTACGCGACGCGCGGCCCAACGAGGAGGACATTGAGAAGCCGTTTACACACGTCCTTTTTCCATTGGGACGCCTAATAGCTCCGCTGAGCAGGATGCCGAGCTCTGTGACCGACGGCGGCGGCGGTCCGTCTAATTAGTCATATCACCTGGGAAGGGCCGGTCGTTCGGCAGGCCGCGCTCTGGCGAGTTTGTTGGCAGACAAAATGTTGTGCCAAAGAACTAAGAAGTCAAATGTGTATTGATATGCCGTCATATTATTTACCTACAATATGTTAACCCTTCATATATTACGCATCTGTGGCGCGACCCCCAATCGGTCGCTCGCATCTGTGTCAATACGCCTGCTTTCACGCTGCGAATACGGCGCGTGAGATAAGAAAAACGATATCTCTAAAGCTATGATAGGTAGCTCTCTACAAGTCATGTTTTTGGAATCTTTAAATAAGCTAACACATTTTAAATAGATTAGTCCAGTTTTATCTTATAATATGCTATCTGTGAAGAGGCCATGTCAAGGCTTCTACACAGATGAGCCATTAAGTTAGCAGTTAAGCACTTCCAAATAGTGCGCATCAACTTTATCGTTTATTACTTTAACTCCTGAATAAGGGTAAGAGCATTTTTATTCAAGTACCTACGTTGTAACATCAATGTCTATAGAAAAAAAAACCATATTAATAAGAATTAGTTAAACTTACAGAGCCTACTTACTTGTAGGTACTATATGTATATCCTATACTATTAAATGAGTAATATTTGTAGGTATATATATTTGTAATCACGTTCTCGAAATCGGCTCTAACGATTTCGATGAAAGTTGCAATATAGGGGTTTACGGGGGCGAAAATCGATCTAGCTAGGTCTCATATCCGGGAAAATTCATTTTCTCTATTTTCAGTCTCGGGAATGTGATACAACGTTGCTATACCTGGACGATATGTTTATCTATTTTCAACCGAGCAGAGCTCGGTCGACCAGGTACTTTAAATAGACATGTCTGAAAATAATTGTAAATAATTATAATTATTACAGTAAACAAATTATTATAGTAGTTACTACTATAATAATTTGGCAATTCATACAAAGTAATTCAGAATGGGCCTTCTCGCTGGTTTGAGGATACAAGTTTAAGCAGAAGTTATGTTAAATTAGCACTAAGGCTGCGTTCTGGGCACTATCCATCGGCAAAATTTGCTTTCCTAATGCGAAAGGTCGCATCACCTAATTGTGAAATATGTTACAAAATTGCAGATGTGCAATATTTTTTGATGGAGTGTGTCAAGAGCAAGAATGAAAGGTAATCGTTGATCAAAAAATTTAAATTGAACATTTTGGACGTGGGGCTAATTCAAAACATTTTAGCAAACCCTCAGAATCAGCGATTGCAAAGAGGTTACGTGGTCTGGTGAAAATAGTGCCTAGTCATTGAATGATTATTCTGTTGCAGTTTATAGTTGTTGTGTTATATTTTAATTAAAGTTAAAGAGTTGATAAGGTACAATGGGCTTGGCATATCCGTATGGACAAAAACCCCCTGTTGTTAATAAAGAATAAAAAAATAAAAAAAAACTACTATAATAATGTAAATATATTTAAGATTAACTATATTTTTGTTAATTTGGAAGTTGGTGCTCAAAATGTTTTTGGTTCGATAATGTTCAACTACAAAACTGAACCACAGACGAGTGTATGTTAGTTCAGCTGCCCCCACTTCATTACAATTAAAAGAAAAATTCGCAGGTTTCCAACAACGAGAAATAAATAAACCGAAAATAAATACAATATTTATTTGACGATAGGTAGATTTGTGAAAAATTAAGACTAGGTTATTTTATAGATTTATGCAAGTACTAACTTATGTACACACGGCTACACATCAAGCTATACATTTAGCCGTGTGTACCATATTTAGAATAATAAGTACACACTCACTCGTACAACCTTATCGATGATCGAAGCTCATGTAAACAACATACACACGCACATCACTAGTTTAACCTCCGAATGTAGGAAACTACATAGGGTAGTACTGTTGCTTTAAAAAATAATAATAATGAGAAAACGAAAAAAAACAATAGAAAAAAAAATATAATTTGTAAATTAAATAGTTACAATAGGTAAATTTGTTATTCGGAAAATATGATGTTTTTATATCTCTAAATATTATAAAACAAAGTCACTTTTCGCGTTTGTCTGTATGTCCGCGTTGTTCTTCTAAAATACGCAACGGATTTTGATGAGGTTTTCAACATCATTTAGATAATGTATTCCGGAAGGTTTATATATATGTAATTCTTTTATATTAAACGTTAACGTAGGACTGAAACTTGACGTTTTGTCAAGTTGTAAAAAAGGCACTTTCTTGAGCGCTTACATGGCCATGCGCTGACTAAACAGTAACAAATAGATACAATTTATTTTCTTGGGATTGTATATCTTAACAAAATCAACAGAAAAGTCCGATAGCATATGTCTATATTCTAAGGATGATTCACAGTAACCATTTTTATCTTTCAGAATTTCATTAAAAAAAATATTGTTATTTCCGAAGCTATTTTGACCAGTACATTATTAATCCTTATCCGGTAAAATATGTTTTTAAAATTGGCCATTTAATTGAAGTTTAAAATATGCCTGGACATCACATAATTTAAATGAACACTATTAATAATATCACAGATTTAAAATTACGCGTGGCAAAATAATTATGGCTGATGGCTTGGCGCCATGACTGACAGGGGTAAATGAGGTTAAGCTATAAGGTTTTCACCATCATTTAGAGAATTTATTCCGGAAGGTATCTCTGTATAATACATTAACATTTAACTTTAGATATAGAACAGAAATCTCGATGTTTTGACATGTCGCCACATCAGTACATTGCACTCGTGCGAAGCAGGGGCGGGTGTCGCTAGTAAAAAATAAAACACAAAAATAAATAGTTACTAGATAATATTTTGATAGGTACCTACACAATATAAGTAGATCAGGAAAAAAGGAGTAAATAAACCATTTGCAAAAAAAAATAAAAAGAAAACAGCATTCCCAAAAACAATAAAAAGAAATAAAAATCAATTTAGTAGATGTATTTCTGTAAATATATTTAAAGAATAGATTTATATAATTAACATAAATTCAGAACAATACAATAAAAAAATAAAGGAGTTATTTTGGCACTAAATAAAATATTGCGTTGCAGTATAAGGTGTACATATTAACCTCCAGGTAGCTTATTAAAAAAAAAAATACTAAGAACTAAAATCAAATATTATTTTTCCTAGTATAAAGGTGTTCTGTCATTCACCATGTACAGGGGTCGGCAACTTTTCTTTCTTAGTTGCCAACATTTTCCTAGCTAAGCAAAATTCACTTTAGTCTCAGCTCCACATTAGTAGAAGTGTGTATTTTACAATCTGGGGCTACCTAGTGTTGGCTCATTGGGCATCGGTGCAGGGTACCAGCTCAGGACGGCGGCGGAAGAATGTCCTGCATATTTTATCAACGGCGGTATCTAGAGATCGAGTTAGTGGCCCAACTGCACACTCACTACACCCACAACCTTCCAGCGTGGGTGGTGAGCTCACCTGCTGTCTGTCCCACTTCACTCATATTATTTATCAGAAGAGCAACTGATTTTAAATTTTATATTGATTAACTACGCGCGGCCATGTTACTTATCGGTTCCCAGTACCTACTGCGGACTATTTATTGTGATTTATTTATATAGATCCTTTTGTATTGCATTTCATCCAGTTTAGGTATGGGGATAATTCTGCGAGAGCTCCGCAGCGCCAGTGGAATGAGATACAATGAATTTGTTTCGATTAAGTCGCGCGCTCCGAAGCTAATAATACATAAAAACTATAATTAAGTTATTTTTTAAACAATCTCGTATAGATAGGCTAAACCGTTTATCATGGAGCTAAATACATTCAAAGTTAAGGAGCTGTACTTTAAGACGCAGATATATGCCAGTAGCTTGCGTGTTCTGTACTGAGCTCACGCAACGCGTCGTACGTCCAGCCAGTAAAGGCTCGTGTAAACCAGCGCGACACGCGACGCGACACAAAGGCACCGCTAGTCGCGCGACGAGCGGTGTCTTTGCGTCGTGTCGCGTGTCGCGCCTGTTTGAATGAGCCCTAATAGGACTCGCGCATCAAGGAGCTCTATCCCAAATTAGACGCATTATTAATTTACTATACATAAAAGGTATTTTAATAAAACACGTATAAAAGATCAATAATTAAATTCTCTTTAAAATGGTGAAGTTTTCAGAAAAATACGCTTGATAGATTTTGCGTGATTCTGAGTTTTTTATCCGCGCTAGACATAACTTTACAAATTAATTTCACTATGTAATATAAACATAATCTAAAATTCATATATTAAGTTTTTAAGAAAATGTTCTAATTTAACTTTTTTTTTTCAAATCATTAACTCTACTCGTTTAGATGTGATCTTCAGTACAAAATCATTAAAAGTCAGTTTTCGTCGCTTTAAGAATTCGCCCTCATCAAGCTTAAATCGGCTGTGATAATTAAGAAGTTCAGGCGCTCGTCGCTTGATAGTTGTTTATACTAGCATTACATTTATCAGTAAGATATCCGAAGCATAAAGCACAAATACGCAGAACAGAAGCCATAACTAGACAAGTAGACACGTAAATTGACTGGGGAGCTTATGAAACTGGAGCGGCTCAAGTACGGCTTACAGCGCTGCAGCGGGGAAATATTCAGGGGTTGCGCAATTCGACACGGGTAATAACACGTTGCCCGCGGCTTACCGCCGTCTCACCAGTGCAGTTAGCGACCCATTGTCCAAGTTCAGTGTTCATGCGGACATCAGATAGCTTACGTTTATCGAAATAAAAATTAATGTTAAGAGAAGTGCAGTAACATAGTTTTAAGGACAAGCTGGCCCTCATTTTTCCAGACTCTTTTTTGCCAAGCTGTAGTTAATTTTAGCTGTCTCTTGACATTTAGTTATTATTGTACCGCTATCTATATTAATGCCAAATATTGTTCTGCATTCGTTCGAGAACTGATTGCAAGTGGCAGGCGGACACTTAGGCTGGTTTCACAGCTGCATATACTCATTCTTCCGTATCACTATAACACTTACCATGACATCTGCTTTCCACACAATTTCTCGGTCACCGACGCAATTTTCAAACGGTATCTGTAAAAACTAATTTCAAAGGCCCTTTATACACAGCACGGTTTATTTACGGTACGATGTATAAACCACGCCGTAGAAAAATCGTGTCCGTCAGAAAGCTTCTCTAGTGATCCATTAAACACTGCCGACCGTGCTTACACTCGGCGTATAAGCCGCGCCGTAAAAAAAAACGTGCCTGTCAATACGCTTCCATAGTGATCTATACAACACTTAGGCCTCTGCCTCGAATTTTGCGGGCAGCGGAGCGGCGGCGGCGGCGACGCGGTAGCGGTGCGGGCAACGCAGACCTGTTCTCGAAACCAGCGGGTAGATCGCGCGGCACCATAGCGGCGTAGTGTTGTATTCGTGGTTGTGTCGTCGAGATATTTGTTTTTATTCGCGAACGAAATGTCTGAAAAACGGCGACAACATCTTTTTGATTCAAATTTATTCCTAACGCTCGATTTATTGTGGGCAAAAGAAGAAGTGAATCCTTACTTTAGGGCAAGGAAAAAAAAAGGCGAGTTTTATAAAAATTATGAAGAACAGAGACAATGTTCTGACAAATTCTACGACTACACCAGAATGAGTGTAGAAACTTTTGACTATATTCTTGAAGCTATCAAGGGCGATTTAGAGTCTGAAATGAATCCAAAACAATATAGAGGTACTTATACTATATTTAATTTCTTCCGATATTTATTTTCTTCCCATAACTGGTTAATTACTCTTCCATTTTTATGGTTCACATCTTTGCTGTTCCATATCGGTCACCGCTTGACTGGAAAGCACCGCTCGTTGCCCACCGCCGCGCCACTCCCGCGCCGCTGTTTTCGAGGGCCGGTCCATTTGATTTTACGCATTAGATCCTGCCGCTCCCGCGCCGCCGCCGCCGCCGCCTCGCTGCCCGCAAGATTCGAGGCAGAGGCCTTACGACCGTGCCTACACTTGGCGAATAAACCATAGGCAAGAAAAACGTGTGTGTACAAAGGGCCTAGTTCTATCTATTCGCCTAACACATTCTCATCACAGCTGTATTGCTGTTATCCAACTACCATAGAATGTTTTATAGGTAACATATATTTGAAGATTAAATATGTACCTAACTAGCTATTGCCTGCGGCTTCGCCCGCGTTTTTGTCGGAAAATATACCACGGGAACGTACTACCGGGACTTCATATCTAATAGCCGAGGTCACTGACTCCTACCGCTGCGCCCGCGTTGCCGTCAACCATAATTACTTTGTTACGCGTAATTTTGAATCTGTGATATCTTTTAAACTATTCACTCAAATGATATAACGTCGATATTTTAATCTAAATTAAATAACATATTTTATTGGATAAGGATTAATATGACACTGGTCAAAATTTATCTTGGTCTGGGTGTACCACATCCATCGTAAGGTTGGGTCAGACAGACGCGGCGGGGGACTTTGTTTTATAATATGTAGTGATTGGACCGTTATCTATATGAGTTTCAAATATTGTTCTGCATTAGTTCAAGAACCGATTGCAAGTGGCAGGCGGACACTTAGAAATGTTGATTTTGTAACACATTACGTGAAACAAGTTTAAAAAAATAAAGAATAAAATATATTAATATCAAAATTCGAAAACAATTAAAAAAAAAAAAATATAACATAATCGTTTTAAATTCATTAAATTTACATTAAATTAGGTCAAATATTTAAATAGGTTAGAAAAAAAAAAGATTTTAAGCCTACACGGCGTAGTGCCGGAAAATGTCTAATGAACAGAACAGGAAGATTTGCATGATTACTATACCACGTATGTGTAGGTAATGGCTTGTACTTCTTGGAACTCAGTGGCAGTTCGCCGCCGCGCGTCATCCAGCGTCCGTCAGTAATGCCAATACAATGCTCGCAGGGTTAAAAACTGCGTACCCAAATAAAAGAGAGATGGGATACGGTTTCAATTCCACGAATTTCAATATTCGGATATCTGTAGTGTATAGGTGCATGTACTCGTATGATACGGACCGGTATGTAGTATGTCAACGTTACGTTGTCGCTAATAAAGAGCGCATCTGAATAAAATTATGTGAAGGTTAAATAATTCACGGCAATTTAATAAATAAATAGTTTATTACGATCTCATCGCCGTACATTTTTCTGCTTACTCTGTAACCTACTTTAGGCCCGTCATAATTTAGCGTAATAAAATGACATGACTAACGAATTTAAATATAGTGAACTTATAACTGTGTAAAATCGGTGTACATAGTTAACTACTACAACCCGTACATTTTAAATTACTTGTATTTTAAAATTGTTAAATAAGTACAGGACGTATCGATTTCGCACGCTACGCAAGTACTTAGTGATGCGCTCATCGTACGCTCCACAAGCACGTCAAAGTACAAATAATGATTAGTTCACACATGTGAAATGTTTGTTATAATCATTTAAATATTATAAGCTTTTAGATCTATTAGTAATATTTGATTAAGTACCTATCTGACTTCTCTACAATTTTAGCAACGTCGATCAGGATATTAATACATTTCCGCGGTTTGCATGTACCGTAACCACTAATAATATCTACATAATACTGTATGTTACTGTATAAGCTGTTTTACCTATTGATATATTCCTTAGTTATCTGAAGTGTACATGTGCTATGAAGAGTTCTCTAGTCTAACAAGTGTAGCAGTCTTCACAACACAGGTTACTTGGTGCCCGCGCCGGGCGGGCACATACCATATGAAGTCTCTTCCATACTTCAGACTAATAATTGAGTTCAACATTGAACTTTTCAATCATCAATAATGGTATTCGGCGTTACTGAGTTGTGAGGTATTGCATTTCTTGCTTCGTACAAAAGAACCAACCTACGAAGTAGGTATGGGTACAAACACAAAAATAAATTACCACACTGAGCACGGAAACTATGTAGTCATAATATTAATCAAATATATTCTATGTATAGTCATAATTTTAATCAATCTTTTTAAAATCTTGATGTTGTGAAATAAAACCAGAAAAAGCACAAAACAGTATTTAATTTAGAGTCGGTGCATACGACGTTTTTATTGTTCCTGAATACGCATCTTTGTGCTTGTACTTACAATGTTGTGTGAATACGTCCTCGTTTCACGGGCCACCCAGTATAAATAACTATTGGTATAACTGCCTACAGCACTACTTTTATTCTGCATAGCCGCTGTTCCAGTGCAAAAGGTTTGTACAAAGTAAAGATAAGTAAGTATTTAGGTATCTGTGATAAAATTGGAAGCTTAACACCCTACCAACTTGCCAAAACTATTAATAGCCTCTGTCTTATGATACAAAGGTCGCTTGTAATACATTACTACTTATTTCATGGATGGATCAATTTGTTAATGGAATTTCTGTTACAGGCAATCTCGAGTAATAGAACAATGACGGAAATATCTGTAGTATGTAGAGGCCGAGTATCAGTAACACAGATGTGCATAGCTCAGGCACTGTGTTACTTGCTTAGATTGTTCTATTCAATACGTCTGTTTCAATTAATCAAAGCCAAGCAAATATCAAGCAAAACGTCAAGCAAATATTTTATGACAGCTACACGCACAGATTGTAATAAGTCTGCGGCGCGTGAGTCGCCGACGGCACGGAATGTTGAAACATTTAGGACTAGTATTGTATTTATTTTATTTTTTGTTTTGTTATTTCATTATATGCTGCACCGGTCGACGTCATCACGTCAGCGCCGGCTATCGCTGAAAACCAGCGCTGGGGCCCTGTCTTGCATGGGGTCGCAGCTTTATGCTGAGCGATGGCCGTTTTGCGTGGATGTGACGCATATTTTCCCCTGATTTGTTATTTACGTGCTTTTTTTTTATCTTTCTTTGCGTCATGTTTACCGCAAATAAACGAATTTTCTTTCTTTTCTTCTTTCTGTCACTAGTAACGCTGTCGGCGATGTTTGAGCAAATGGTAATGCCTGAAAGTCTGACGACCAGTCTTACCAAGGAGTACCGTGTTACCCGTTAACTGGGTTGTGAAGGTCAGATAGGCAGTGGCTCAAAGTCAAAGTGGTATTCAGCTGCATTCGGTTGGACTGGGAGCCGAGCCAAGCTCAATGTAGTTGGGAAAATGTAAGGTAGATGATATCTCGCTGGCCACTCATAATATCAAGCTGCAAGAAAACATTCGGAGTAGATTCTGTTTATAATTTGATAAACCTAGCGAGGACAGTTTTAGTACTTTTCCGGCACTTGTAGTGACATTCGGCGCTCAGATCAGTAACGTAATATACATAGCTAGCTATTAACCAGACAGATATTATGTAGGTACAAATCTGTTGTGCGGAAACCGATTAGTGTTCCCGTTTCCTCTTAGCTTTAGAGCCAATCTATTCAAGGGGAAACAATGTACTGCTATAGCTATGTTGTGAGGAAGAAGTTTAGCAGCGGCGGTGTTACAAGATTGAACGAATGAAAAAGTGGCTACGGAAACTCCAGTCTCGCAACAATTTAAGTTACAGTGTACCACTGAATTTCAGTACCTAAACAAAAACGAGATCAAAAATGGATAGATATTTAAAATTGTATTTACTCTGTCGTACAAAACGGGGCCAAAGAATTGATGACGTTTCACCAACACAACCTTGGCCGGCTCAGTCTGGCACTCTGTCCGCCCTTCGTTTTCTTGGTCTATGATTGGGGTCAAAAGTAAGTTCTGATTATTTCTCTTTCTGATTCATGAGCTCGCCTCTGTTAAGGCTCGTGCAGACCAGCGCGATATCGCGGGCGCGGGCGCGGCACGGGTTGCGCCCGCGATATCGCGCTGGTCTGCACGAGCCTTTAAGCTAAAACAAGCGACTCGAAAATCTGTGCGCGGGACGCACGTGGCGTTGCGAACTCCTCCAAGTTTTCTTTCTTCAATACCTTTCTTCAATAGATGAAACCACCACACTTTATAGCTAGACTAACCGGTTTATATTAAACTCGAGAAACGTCTGTCGGATAAATCTGTGCGTTATCCTATAAACGAGCAATATTTGTATGTATATATAATGCATCGACACGTTTGCCGCATGTCGGATGCATTGTGGGCTAAGACCACTACAACATGGGTTCCTGAAAACGTCCAGCGGCATCGTGGAAGACCCAGGCGTAGATGGCGGGACGAACTTGATGCTTATAGGAGGGATTGGTCTATTTATTATTATATATATATTTGTACCTACTCACGCTCTCGAAATCGGTTCTAACGATTTCGATGAAGTTGCAATATAGCGGTTTAATTGGGCGAAAAATCGATCTAGCTAGGTCTCATATCTGAGAAAATTTGCTATCTCCGTATTTTCACCCGAGCAGAGCTCGGTCGCCCAAAGTTTAGAACCAGTTAATGAATAATGACATGACATTATTGACTTTAGAATAATGATCATGGCAGCATGGAATTAGTACCTAAGTACCTACTATCATGGCAGTATGGAATTAGTAGGTACTATCCTATACTATTAAATGAGCATTCTCTATTTTCACCCGAGCAGAGCTCGGTCGCCCAGGTACTGGCTAGCTACAATAGCTATTGTGTGGAATTGACGGTAGGTGCCAGTTCGCCGCGCCTGCAATTCGACAACGACTATTATACAGGATGTCCCTGGAAGTATGGATCAAATCGAATAGGGGCGTGGGCAAGGTCATTTCCAAACTTTTTAACCCCGAGAACGTCGGTGCAATTTTTTACGTTTCAAAAGCTATGACCAATTATTGTTTTTTTTTTCCAGGACGTTCTAGAAGAGTGAGCTTTTCCTGTGGTAAAAAAACATTTACTTTAAAGGCTTCGGTCTGGCAAAAAATTTACTCAATTTTCGAGCGATTTTCATGGAAAAAAGTTACACTTGCGAAAGTTTACCACGTGCTAGAAAAACTTGGCCAAGTCATAGAGATTCTTTGGAGGTATGAATCACTGGGACATTCTTATTAGTTTAAAAGTTAGAGAATTTTATTAACAAGGAGGTCGTATTTTTACAATTTGTCAAGTTTCAAATTTTCATTTCTTTCAACTTAATTAACCATTTTGATAATGTTTACCACCCGTTCCAACTGGTTCCGTTCCGTTCCCTCGCCCTGCACATTCCTAGCTAGGGCAAATAACATGACTCATGAGATAGCAAAATGTTCAAAGATTTTTTTTTTGTTTAAACCTAAACCACACCATACTTGGGTTCAGATAGGAAAACAATGCCTAGGCATTGGTTTCAGTCCCTAGGGACTGAAAAGAATCGTAGTACCACGTAGATTCGTCTTAGGAATCGTAAGACGTCCACTGCTGGTCCAGGCATATATATTGCACAATATTGTATGGTCCTTCAAAAACAGCGTAATACATCATTCATCACTTTGTTAATTTTAATACTAAGTACCTTGTGGTACATGTCTACGTTTGTTATGACAAAAAACTATAAATTAATTTATTTTTTTAAAACTGTAACCCGACTACGAAAAAATAAAAGTGATCAAAAAAGTACGAAAACAGAAAAATTTTCAGACAAGAATCAAGACATAGGTACAAAAATGGTCAATGTAAAGCCGTCGTCGCACCATAGAAAAGGGAGGATCCCTTTTCTATGGTGGATGAGTGAACTTTACACCCTGTTCCTCATACCACTAAACCATCATCAGGTCCTGGTTTCCTTATCATAGTACCACCTTTGGGATATCTCCTTTCCAACAAAAAAATAATCATCAAAATCGGTTCATAAACGACGAAGTTATCCGCGAACACACATAAAAAAATATATATATACGGTCGAATTGAGAAACCTCCTTTTTTGAAGTCGGTTAAAAACAGGGCGAGCTTAAACAACATCAAAAATTAAAAATAGGTGTTAGTTGAGTATTTTATTGTTCTCAAAAGACAAAGTGTGTCTTAAACTACCATTATCTTAATTTAAATATATATATTTCATTTATTGCGGATCACACATAAAGGTACGAGTACATACAATCCATATAGTATTAGTAACAAAGACTTAGTAACTATGTTAGTAAAACTAACCAAACAACAACTAATAACTACGTGGCTCAACACATGTTGGCACGTGTCTCCGCATCCAGTGCCTAATAAAGGGGTTGTCCACCTTGTCGACCAATGTTTTTAGGATGCTGTTGGAGCTGCCGCGCAACCTACTCATTATTGACGCCGCCCGCTTTCTCATTAAGGCATGAAAATCATCAACATCTGCGAAGCACTGCAGAAGCGTGGAAGCCCCATCAACATCCTAAACCCATTATTATATTGAACGCGTAGGACGTTGTAGGCCCTCAGCGTATACTTCACCCACAAGCTGCACGTGTAGAAGGTTTGGTAGTAGGCCTTAAAAAGATACACCTTCACATCCCTATTACAACGTGCAAACCGGCGGGCTAACATATTGCACCGAACCGCCAACGCCCTACGCTCCCTGTCCAAATCTGCATCATCAGATAAGTCCTCCGTAACCAAATGTCCTAGGTACTTAACCTGAGCAACACGCTGCAAAGGTGTTCCGCTTATAGTCACTGGAGGAACGTTACTTAACGATGCATGTTTGCACTTAAAAATCACCATCTGCGATTTCTTGACGTTGTATGTAAGCCCATGCGTCGCCGCATAAGACTCACATACAACAAGAAATTTGCGGAGTGCAAATTGCGGAGTGTGAATATATCTATCGTTATTTTAGTTAGGAACTAACTTAAGGCTCACGAAGTACCTTAGTGTTCATACATGCTAGCTTAAGAATACCATATGATGTAAGCTTAGCCTTATCGTGGCACCGATATGTCAACATAGCGGCGATAGTAAGGGCAATTGACACGCTGTAAACACACTGTAAACAATGCATACACATCGCTTAGACTTATGGATTTTTGTATGGCAGGTTAACACGTTCAGTGCCGGGAGCCCTCCTGGAGGGTTCACCTAGTCGCATATGGGATGCCGGGAGCCCTCGCGGAGTGCTCATTTTAAATGTAGAATAGAATAGAATAATATTTATTTGCTTATTTATTTCTTTGCAAATACAACATTATAAACCGTGAAAATAAAATCTGCAAACCAACGTTTAGACTAATCAGTCTAAGCGTTGGTTTTAGAATGCAAGCATTTTGTTTTTTTATTCACTTTTACAAAAATTCACAAAACAAATATTAATGGTTGGAAACTACGTACAACGACAAGACCCCTGAAAACACAATTTTACTGCGTTTTACAGTGTTTTATAACACGGATTTAAACCTAATGCCGTAGACTAACCGCGATGGTTAACTTTAGCGCAAACGTAATGCCGGCCACCCTCCCGGAGGCCGGAGGGTTCACTTCTAATATGTATGGTGGCGTGGCGTATGAGTTCTATGGAAAGTGAGTGGAGTCGGAAAGTGTTAACTCGGACAAAGATGCTTCGAACAAGGATGTTTACCGACACATTCTACGAGTATTACCGCTTTTTGTTAAGGATAGGGAAGTAACTACATTTTTTTTAAATCCTTTATTAAAAAGATGTAGCTTATAAGACTAATTAGCAATTTTAAACTAACTTAATGTTTTACGTATAAATATCATAAAATACAAGTGTCAATCCGTTAGTTCGCTTTACTCTAGAACTATTCTTATTCCATATACATTGTTTTTTTTTTATTCATAGGAATCACTCTTTAGGTGGGTTTTAGACAAGTCCACAGCGGAGCCGGGGGCACAGTTATTATTCAAATAATTGGTTTAAGTTAGACATGTTGCACAGAGCTATTTTAGTTTGGTGGTCAACCACAATGCTGAATGTTTTGTGCCCCGTGAAATTATGATTTAGAGAGTTTATCCTCGATTTTGTAAATAAGTTCGCACCTTCCTACCTAATTTATTTACGTAGGTATATATCACTGTTGGTTGTACACTGACATTATGCGTATAACACGTATTAAACTCACATTTTTAGGGTCGTCGTATAACTTCCTCACTTACCTTGATATAACTTACCTTTGACAGCTTGAAGAACACTGCTCACCGCCGTATTCGATGTGTCGTTTTTATACAATCAAATCGATTAGATCGACATTTATACGGATGCTAAGGACGGCACAGTACAGACGAAAATAAATATCTGTCTGAACGGAAAAACAAGAATTGAAAGTACGATATAACTGTCAATGTACGTAGACTCAGTAGTCATTCTCGTAATATTTAAATAGTAAAAAACAAATTGCTAGTTTATAAAATTGTGTAAACATTTGCTATCACGTTGTTCCATGTGCAAACTCTATAAACTATGTATCCTTTGTCGATATCGAATGGGGCGACAGAGCAGTTTACAAAGCAGCTTAGAGAAAAATAATCTTGTTTTGTTCGGCACCCCAGGTGCGTGGTACACTTTTTGTCACAATCCGAAGGGTTTTGAAGGAAATCCATAACCTTTTACATCAGTATGTTTGAAAAACTCGTCGGCTTGAAAACGTAATTTTATACCCTGCTTGCTGATCATCAATATCTCACGGCACTTTTTCCTTGCTCATATAGGACAATGTAGCCATAATTGATGCACTCAGGTACATTTATCTTACAAGTTTACCCGTTTATGTGTCTCAATCTTCCAAATGGAATCCTAGGTAGATACTAGCTGTACAAGATTAACCAAGGAGTTCCTTGCCGGAATGGGGCAATTATAATAGCTTTATTAGACTCGACGTTTCGCCTATTATTTATTGTCTTGTTTGGTGTTTGTTTATTGTCTCATATTGTAAGGAAATGGACTTACCGTCATCATCAGTGGACAGCGGCCCAACGGTACCGAAGAACCTCTTGTCCAGGAGCTGCAGCAGCTGCAGCGCGCTCTCGTGCACGGGCGCACGAGGGCAGCCGGTGCACATCAGCGTCACGTTGATGATGGCCGTGTAGTGGTCGCACGGGTACTCCCTGACATGAGAAAAGATCTTGTTTAAAACATTTTTTTTACTTTGTGTGCCCTATTTCAGGATGGCTCATTGAGTATGACAGGTTGTGAATAAAAGTTGAAGGAGCTGTGACGAAAGTTTAGATAACAATCTAAACTATCGATCAACTCTATTAGCTCTAACAAGAAATACTTCAACCTTGTCAAAACAATAAGTATAAAAGAACCACAAGTACAAAAATAGCTCAAATAATCGCTTCACAACATTCATAATCAGCTTATAATGTTCCCATCCCTCTGCTGGGACTCAAGCGTTCTCTCTGTGAGAGGCAGTGGGCCGTAATCCACCACGCGTGCTCAGTGAGCGGTGGCCGCTAAATACACGTCAATAACAAGTATAAACATCATTTTGCCTATAACATAATAAGCATACAAAATTTCCATCGAAAATCATATTTTATTTCAACTATTCTTTGTAGTTTCCTCAGTTATTGACTAGTTTAATAAGAAATCCATTTAAATAATAATACGCTTAAATTATCTCCTCCTTTGGTTTATCGTCAGTTTTCCAGCAATCACTTTGTCGAGGTGACTTTTGTTAAGTATGATACACGAAAATGTGAAAGCTCATCTGTTATCAATCAAACAAATAAATCAAGCGATCCAGAAATATGTTTAATCACATCGTATTTTACCACAAGGAACTATTTCGGATGACTTATGAACCTACTTATTTTTAGATTACAGTAAAATGATACTGAAATCAAATTAAAAACAACATTAAATCAGCATTGGAGTAACATGAAACATTAAGATAAACAAATAAATACAACATCAACTGTTGGAATATCCAGACAAACATGGCAACCCGGCAGCGGAAGAGCAACACAACTATTACAGACACATACACAATATCGATCAGACCAGATGACAGGTGCCTTTGTGCTGTGCCACGTCGAAGCTTCAATATCATTGTTTGAACGTCAAAGGTTTTGTTGGTAATATCTCGCACGCACATTCCGTTTGCATTTCCCGCTTAGTGACGTAGGTCCGCTTTCCCGCTAAGCCGCACAAACCCGGTTATTAATTTGTGATTTTGGTGAACTCACAAGTTAATGATCATATTTAAAATTCAGGAAATTTTAACATATTAAATGTGGCTGTACTTACATTTCTGCCTACCCTTTTCGGAGAACACAGGCTTGCTGTTATGTTATGTTTAATTGCAGTTTCTGTGTGACTAAATAAAATCAAATTTATTAATGCGGGTCTAAATAAAATGGTCAACAAAACAGTGTCTCTGGAAGCTGTAACAGTTGACAGTCATTCTAATGATAATTCTATGTTTTCATTTAATACTGCTATTTTGTGTTGCACTAAATAAAGATCCCATCAATAAAATTACATGTAAAAAATGCAAGTCTCGCAACGCAGGTCTTCTACCGCAAAAAGATGTAAGATCTAATGTAAAACCAAAATTTACTATTTTAAATAAAATTAATTAATTAATTAAATAAAGCGCTAATATTATGTAGATTTTGTTGTATGTAGATTCTATTGCCGTGTGCGATTGCCAAACCATTCTACTTATTAAAGAAATAAAGATGACAAATACATAGGTACTGAGTATTTGGTGATGCATTGGTTATTGAGTTCGGCTGTAAAGGGACATCGACATTGCAATGCAGAGCCTACGGCGTAGGCCTCCCGTAGCACCGGAGCACTGCATGTTGATATGAAAATAGGATTTAGCTATCTCAATTAGGCACAATACGCACAAAGACACAGCATCAAATGATGATAAATAATATTTATTTCTGTAAATTGGTATGGCAGCCGCCATTTTGGATTTAAATTTCGACCCCACAATTGGCTTTAACACCCTCGAAAATAATGAAAACGACACCCCTGACGAATATTTTAAAATTTTCGCAGCCGCCATCTTGGATATTCATTTTGACTTCACTATCAGTTTTAGCACCCTTGAAAACCATGAAAACGATACCCATGATGAAAATTTTTAAAATTTTCAGAGCCGTCGCAAGTAAAGTCGCAAGTAGGTACCTACTACGCTTTGGAATGGGCAACTAGCTCCATTTTTCTGACTGACCGACCCCTTGACAATTCAAAAGTACCTGTAATTGGTTTATTTGAAATAAATGCTTTGAGTTTGAGTTTTTGAGCAAGCATTAACACTTTTTAGCGTGACGATTTCTGAAAGTTTATAAGCCGCGTTAAAGTACTTCGTTCCAAGTAGATGATTTCGGTGTTTTCTAATTGACTACTCTGAGAAGAAAGAAAGAAACAAACTCAGAACTCAGTCTCTTTTAAAGTTGACATAATCTTGGTCAGGCCATATGAGGACCATGCAGGTTAATGTCTGAGATGGTCTTTTGAGGAAAGAACCACACAGATTTGAGTGGACCTGTCTAGTCAGAGAGTTTTTTTTTTGGCCCCCTAATTTTGTCAGCTATTTTTATAAACAGACAGTAAATTCATGACCAGGGACCTGAAAAACCCCTGGAAACTATTTTTTTCTTTATTTTCCGATTTTTTGAGGTTATAGTATTGACTTTTCAGGAAAAATGGCAGTGACGAACCAAAGTGTGTTATCTCAGGAGTGTACAAAAAAAAAAATGGCAGCGATACGTCAAAAATTGTGGTGTAGACAGATTTGAACAAAAAAGTCATTTTTTTTCCACTGTGCGGCGTGCGTGTATGACCAGATGTATGAACGTAAACGAGGTAAAAGGAGTATGTAAGGATTGTAGCAGAAGCCGTTCTGTAGTTTCTGCCTACCCCCATGGGAAGAAAGCGTAAGATTATGTATGTATGAATATGGGGGTCACTTTAAGGGGACAAATAAGAAAAATATAATGTTTTGCACTCTATACCGTGTGAAATGAAAGGGTTTCTTACTGTGATGGTTTAAAGTATACTTTTTCTAATTTTAAAATAAATAGTTTTAAAGTTATTTAAGAAAATATATGAAAATTTACCATTCCTCCATGCCTTATCTCCGAAACTATTGAGCCTAAATTTTTGAAAAAAATTCAGAAAATAGTTCTACACTTACAAATTATAGGAAAACCTATAAGAAGTCTGGTAAATCTCCCAATTGCGTACAAACTTACATTTGCAGTTGAAATGTATGGGAGAACATGTTTTTCGTAGGTAGGCCTTTGGTGTGGGATGCAACGTGTGTCGACACCCTTGCGCCATCCCATCTTCCTAGCACGGCGGGCTGTGCTGGGGCTGCTGCTGCAGGTGCGGAAAACCTCAAACGGCGCAAATACTCCAATCTTATTGGGACTTATATGTTTGAGCCGTTTGGGGTTGAAACACTAGGGCCATGGGGTCCGAGTGCTCACCTTGTTTTTCAAGACATCGCCCAAGCGGTTGCCTTTTGGGCACTTTTCCTATTGACAGCGATACGGACGAATTTTTTGATGCCCTATGATCATTCCCCCCCCCCCCTTTTATATACTTGTACATATTATTATTTTAAATCTGATAGTTTTTAAATAATGTTACACATATTATTATTTTAAACCTTTGTAATTGAATTTTGGGTAGTCATTAAAACTACAATGTTAAGTTTGTTCTTGGGATAAATTCATCCCAACTACGGAACTCTTCATAGTGCGTGGTCCGACACGCACTTGGCCGTTTTTTTTTATAGCCACTTCCAATTTCAAATTGCTTAAAATAATCGCTACGGAAATCCATTAACCACGTACAAAGTACCTATCCATGTAGCGTAAAACATGAAAAGCTCGTCAAAATTCTCGTTATTGCGAGTAGCGAAATGTATAGGGTCGCTATCAACACACACACGCACGGTTGGCTTGCACGGTTTACCTACGTCCATCCGGTGCAAATAAATCTTTCCGTTACTTCGCTTTGTGGCTACTGTGGCTAGCAAAACTAGATTTTGTAAAGCAAATTAACTAGGTACCAACTTAAATCTTTTGCAACTTACGGGTCTGTATCAGGTTGTAAGCTGATCAAAATATGAAATATGTATTTACAGAATTATAATCATTAAAATCATCAATATAGCTCATATTGCCTCTCATAGTGCCTTTTTTCTCTTGGCTGTCCATAACTTCGAACGTTGAGAAAATAAAAACCGTTTTTTGTTTTGTGAAAAAAATCTGTCTTTGTATTTTCTACCTAACTGTTTATGTAAATTAAATTATCCATTTCGGACATATTACAAATGAAAAACATTTGATTTGTAAAATTTTATTTGTTTGTGACTATTGGCTCTGTAGAGTCACGAGCGTCCCTCTCACCACCCGCGCCCTGAAGCTTGGCAGATTGATTGAGCACAGACACTTTGCCGATTTGAGCTATAGTATCTGTATCCTATATAAAGATACTTGAGCTCAAATCGGCAAAGTGTCTCTAATTCTGTTGTCTGATTCTTTTTCTTTTCTCTTCATCTTTTCTTCTTTCCTTTCTTCTCCTAAGCTCAAACTCAAAGCATTTATTTCAATTAAACCATTTACAGGCGCTTTTGAATTGTCAAAGAGTCGGTCAGTTGTTCAGTAGTTAAAGCTAGTTGCCCATTCCAACGTAGATCTCTATGGAGAAGAAACAACGGACAAGAAACTCCTAGGACACTTCTTTAAATCGAATATTACAATATCCTGGGTACATTATTCTCGTTATTTCTATATGTGAGAACAAAGTAGCAAAAAAAAAAAACAATTTAAAATATAAGATTAAAAATAAGCCTTAGCAGATAAGAGATGACCAGCCTCAACTGATGGCGCCCGTTCACGAACATGAGCTGGTTTCTGTCTCAGCTTTTTCCAAATTGGTTTTATGAGGTGAAATCCTAGTGGTTAATTTTTGGACTTGTGTTTTTGGGTTTTGTCATGATATCTATAGGCGCGTACGTCTGTTTCCATCTCTCCCAAGCTCTAATTAGTAATTTACGTAATAACTAAGAATTTTACACAACCACGAATTAGCAACGATTCACGAGTTAAAAACGTTAAAAAAATCAAATACGTCAACTTACGTTTTTTCTATCTTTCCACGAGGTACGTGCAGTTACGCACATAAACCTACATGGCTCGCAAGTGCGAGGTCGACTGAAACGTGATCCGACTAGTTCTGACTGTCTCGGTTTAGTATTCTACGAAGGAAAGGGGGTGTCCGTCTTACCCAGGGGGTACTGACTTATGATATTACATGTCCTAACTATACCTACATATTTTTCAACATTTGCTTTGCGTCTAATGTAAAACCGAGTTATCGAATCAAATCATGAAGGTCCGGAATGTAGAAAGACTACTAAAGAAAAGATCCAATTTTACAACTGTCTTGGTAAATCTAATGCTTTACTGGAACAAAAGGAAATAAAGCTGCGACGTTCGTGGTAAAGAAAATATTGCATAAGCCGTACAGCAGAGCAAATATTTATTTAATGTGGTATTTAAATTTGAATAGGTTGTCCTCGCTCCGACAACGAGCGATCCATCCAATTTTCCATGATCTAATGACCTTAGATATCTGATTGCCAGTCAGAAATACTTATCCAATTGATAATATAGATTTGATTATGATTGAAATGAATACCTTTTGTCGAAATATAAATTCCAGCGCGGGCTGCGTCAAACGGATTCCCGAATGTGATAGTAGATTATTGACTAGGGGGATAAAGCAGGGTCTTAGGGTCACGGGCGCTAGTTTGAATCCCAAGCGTAACGAAGGATTCTAGGGCTCTCGAGTTAACTCCTGAGCGAAGCGAGAGTTAAGACTAGAATCCTAAGTGCAGCGAGGGATTCAAGCTCGCCCAAGACAAAGACACCTTCGATCATAATCACAGAAAAATAAACTATGAGTAATCTTCCTCTATTTACCAATATCACTGTGTTATGAACGAAAGTTTATTTTACTATAATGATTAACATTTCAAAATTATTGAAAGCACTAACAAATATTCTTACATTTTTTAAGCTATATCCAACCTCGTGGAGGCGGTCGGCGGCGGTGATCTCTCTCGTCCGGCCCTGGTTCAGGCCATGGTACAGAGCGAAAGGCCATGGGAGGCCGTCACCTCCTTCTGCGGAGCAGTAATGCTCGTGAAGAAGGAGGCGGAACGCGTGAGGGAGAGGCAAATTTCGCGCCCTCACGCCCCTAACCACCGCAGGAGACGCCCTAGGCATCGGGAATCGCAAGCCGATTCCCGGCCACCGTTGGCTCGGGCTTGCGGACGGTGAGCAATGGGTAGCTCGCCGTCCGATAAGGACCAGGCCTGGGTCGACGGCGCGTTGTGTTCCACGCGCGCCTCAAAGTGATGTTAGCACAACTGAAGGGGTCCGCTAGGGCCGATACCGGGTTGCGGGTTTCTCCGAAAGGGTTACCGGGCAACATACAGGCAACTGAAGGAACACGGGTGGGTTTTAGTCAGTCAGCCCTTTCGGAGAAGTTATTTGATAATTCCCACCAAAAAAAAAAGAAAAGACGTAATTAAGTACTACTGTCGGTGATCGTTCACTCTCAAAGTTCCTGTAATGCTTTACGCTATCAAATTAATTACAACAATAAGTGAATAGGATCAACAAACACTATATTCACATACTACACACACTCAATTATAAAATGTGATTCGGTAGATTATGGACATAACATTACCGAGAAAAATCAAAGTTTCGTGATTAAAATTCACCAACCATCAAAAATTGAAAACGTTTCTTGTTGCTTCAATTTCAGCATACAGTAAATAAACTAGCTATCGAACGTGATGACCTGGGCGTTTGTAGGCTTGCGGAGAGGGTTTGCGATGAATGAGATTAGTTTTTTTATCAATGTGCTTCTTTGAAGAGAATTTTTGTAGACACTGTGCACGCGGTGCGGTTGTGGAATGCACTTCCGCCAGACATTAGGGACTGCCAAACTGTTGCAGTATTTAAAAGAAGAGTGAAAGAACACTACCTTTCCACTTCGTCATAGTTGCGTAGGTATTTATTTTGTATTTTATGTATATATATTTTTGTTACATTATATTAGTGTTATTTATTTTAGAAGTATGTATGTTTGTATGAATGTAAGTAAGTATATTTTCATATTATTAGTTTTATTTCATTAAGTGAATTGTTTTGATTTTATGTATTTTACTTTCTCTTTACTCTTACACACGGTGTCTACATCTCTTTTTATCCTCTGTCCTATCGCAGGTATGCTGGAAGAGATTTCATTAGAAATAAGCATCACCTTTGTACGTATTTTTCTGTTTCTTTTGTCTTGTGTGTCTATTATTTGTGTGTACATAAATGGTTAAATAAATAAAATATAAACCTTTATTTTGGCACCCTAAAACTTGTCTCAAAACCTACTTATCGTAGGGTGTCCGCGACTACAGAATTCCAAGGTCAAAGGTCAAAATATCTATTTTTTACACATTTATTGCAAATATCTCGTTTCCTATGGGTTTTCTGCTATTTGTATGTTTGGAAATATTGTAGAGGATTAAATTTTCTTCAACTTTTGCTTAAACATTTTTTTTTTATATCTTGAACCATTTTCGAGATAGAAGGCAGAGCGCGCGCAGTGTTTAACTATTTAGAGGTCATTCGAGGTCATATAGTTCCTTCACGCAATAAGTGGCTGAGACACGACTTCTGCGCTCTTTAGAAAAGGAAAAAACTTTTGTAAAAACACTCGAGAAACTTCCGAATTTGGATCAAATTGCTGCAGTATTTGAAGAAGAAAACTGCCCGGTTCAATCATTATTTTAGAATGGAGTGCGAACCTTGTTGGCAATCTATAATGCTCCAAAATCTGAGGACTGTATCGATCGTCTTCGCTATGCACAGTTCATCAAGTTAACAAAACTGAATAAACCTGTGCAGTTATCAAATCTTCCACCAACGAGTGCAGCAGCTCACCAACATTTCAACCGTGTTTATTATCAAGTTGACTTGGTTAGGGCATGATTTAGAACCCCAGAATTGGAGTTGGATAATGTGTAATGAATTCCTGGAACCTGTTATGACAATGAATCCACCAGCTCCGGAGGAATTGCTTAAGACAATATTCTGCAACTGCAAAAATGGTTGTGGTTCGCGATGTGGATGCAGGAAAGCAGGGTTGCAGTGCACTTTAGCTTGCCGCCAGTGTAATGGGCAAGCTTGCCTTAGTGCTTCATCATATCAGAGTGATCTCAATGAAGACGGTACTTTTGACCCCGAAATCCTGGAAGAACTGGAGACAAATGTCGTTGAAGACGAGAACACAGAGGAATTTGAATTTTACAGCGACTGGAAGACGATGATGAAGGAGAAGCAGAAAATTGAAATTAGAACTTGTAGTTCTTATTATTATTAAATTTTTTAAATTTCAACGTTCATAAATGTATGAAATGATATTTTTCAATAAAAACATTAATTAAAATTTAATTATTTTATTTTCATTTAGATAGGAAGTAATTAGTATGAATAAGAATAGAATTTAAAAAAAAATTAAGAATTCCCCTTGATAACTTTATAATTACACGAGTAGGTAAGTGTTACTAAATGAATAGATACTGAATTATTGAAAAAAAAATATAACGTAATAGTTAGTAAAAATGCAAATTATCTAGAATATTGATAAATATATATATTTATCAATAATTTATAAACATTATACGGCGTGTTTTTAATCGGGATTACAGGTTGACCTCGAATGATACTCTAAATATTTAAACACTGCGCGCGCTCTGCCCTCTATCTCGAAAATGGTTCAAGATATAAAAAAATGTTGAAACAAAAGTTGAAGAGAATTTAATCCTCTGCAATATTTACACACATGCAAATAGCATAAAACCCATAGGAAACGAGATATTTGCAATAAATGTGTAAGAAATCGATTTTTTGACCTTTGACCTTGGAATATCTGTAGTCGAAAAACCCTACGATAAGTAGGTTTTGAGACAAGTTTTAGGGTGTCAAAATAAAGGTTTATACAAGTTTATAGCTGAGTATCTCTCATTCCGAGGTGAAACCCAGAATATTCCTGGACTATAATTGTACACCAGACTAGATATTACATAAAAATAAATTATAAACAACAAAACATACAATTGATCAACTGTGATCAACTTTGAACATTTTAATATCTCGGAAACGTGACGCTTTACGGGGCTTGGTCCTTTTATGTTTTCTGTTTACATTGATGTCAGCTATCGATTTATATGGGTTTCATGACTTCATGAGTGGCCGCCATTTTCAAAATAATCAAAATGGCGGACAGTAGGTATTACAGGCTCCATATAAAAAGGTTCAATCCCCTTTGGGAGCAGTTAATACTCTTACATAATTATGCCGTTAATGAGTTACCAGGGAAGCCACATGTGCAGAAGGAATTATTGCCTAACTTCCATGTCTTCAACGTTGTCTTTAATTTTTAACCGACTTCAAAAAAGAGGAGGTTCTCATTTCGACTGTGTTTTTTTTGTATGTTTGTTACGCGATTACTCTGCCAATTATGAAGATTCTTTTTTTGTTTGGTAGGTAATACTTCAGAGGTGGTCCCATAATTTTTTTATTAACTTTGCTTGGGTAGTTTTTGAGTTACCTTCAATAATTAGTACATTACTGTCACGGCCTGCATAGTTGCCGTGACAGGCCGCGGCCTAGTGGCCATTGATCGTGAGTCCATCAATGCCTGGTTGCGGCCAAGGCTTGTATAGTCGTACTTAGCCACGAGCTCCTCCGAGGCCAAGGCTTGTGTAGTATTTTTCTCAAATAATGCGCGGAAATTCAAACTAAGTAAGTAAATTTATTATAAATTCCAGAATCAATGACGAATGACAATGTTCATTTGTCTTCTTTACTTTAAACAGCTCTATTTGCTAGCCAAAACAAAATTAAAAAAAAAACGTGTGCGGTCGGGGGACCCCCGTCGGGAACGAAGTTCTTTTTCATTTAAGATATATATTAACAAAATTTTTGCAGCCGCCATCTTGTATCTGGAAAAATCTTTGATAAGTTACCTCCATTTTTAAATAACACGACAGATATGAGTTTTCCTCGGAGGGCTGCCCTGTCTTGATGTCAAAAGTAATTCTATATAATATTTTATGCTGTTTAACTACGCCTTTTACTTATAACCGGCACCGCAGGAGCGTTGAGTTCCTAACAGTACTTAGAAAATCAGAAGACAAAAGGACTGCAAAACAATTATATTTTTGTAGAAATGCAAAGAAAGTACCAATATTCAGAGGAAAGAGATTATTGAACGCGAAACCTTTAGAGATCTAAAAACATATTATTCAGTTGGAGTGTGGACAAAATAATCGCAAACCTATGAAGCAATCTGTTCAAAATATAATAATTATATGAATTATTTTGAAAAGGCTTTGCGGAAATAATCCTATACTCTTTACAGGGCAAGCCTACGCCAGAATCTAAGGTTGCTCATTATTCTAATGGGAAAAATCATTAAGATGCGATTTTCCTTAAATATTTGACCTTCGAGATAAAAAACTAACTGTTTTCATGCGATGCCGATTTGCCTTTATTTGATTATCTGAAGTTTTGTAGAGCTAGTCACACAGTATACTGATTAACGAGTAGACAACATGTGTTCATCGAAAGTTTCGAAGTCGAAGCAACCGAGTTTTGTGTATGAAAACTGTACGAAGTTGGGTTACTAACAGGTATCTTTCAGAAACTCTTCGCTCCAAAGGTAAACCCTTCACACGGAATTCCCAGCGCCATCTATGAATGGCCGAAAGTAAACACAATAAATTCGAACACAAAAACACTAAGCCGAATCTGGACGCTGCGTTGATCCTTACACACTGGAAAAAGGATATAAAGCAATGAGATTGATTTGGTCTACGTACTGAAAAGCTCCTTCTATATTTGGAGTACAGTCCACCTTAGACAGCGCCAGGTAACGCCATCAATGTTCTGCAATGTGCGGTAAAATACGGCAGCATCTTTAAACGACGCGACGCCGTCTATTCCGCCTACAGTGTGAAACAACAGGTTTAACCAACAGCCGGTAGATGGCGTGAAGCGCCACCTTCAGACCGGCGGCGGCAAGATTGCGAACTAATCCGAATTGTACTGAATTCGACGTTTGCGTGCCGTCATGACTTGTTGACCTACTACATGCATGCGGGTAGGTTTGAGGTTTTCAAATCTATTACAAAATTAGGTTATGGTCTCTCTGCAACAGCCATTACCATGCAGTGTGATACCTCTTACATCAGGTGTGGTACGTATTGCTTAGAATGCTGGTGCAAACTATCGCTTTAAATTTCTATTTTTGTATTCTGTGTACGGTCAATAACGAATGCACGTGCGTGAGGGTAGCTCTCCGAAAATCTAAACACTTCCGTCGATTAGGATGATTAAACCGGTCATTCATTGGTTCATTTTCTTAATGCTTGACTGAATCATAGCTTTTGCACTGGAACTGCAGTTTATCTGATCAGATAATTGAACAAACAGCTTAACGTGCTAAACTTACCGTGCACTGAATATAGTGGCGAGTGCCATGTAGCAGCCGTCGGCGACGCGCGAGGAGCCCGTGAAGCACGTGTCCACCGTCCAGTCCAGCAGCGGACCGATGTCGGGGTTGCAGTCCAGGAGGAGGACTATAGTCTCTCGGGCCAGCTCAAATATCTGTTGGGAACGGTGTTTGTTAGTAAACTTATCGGTTATGTAAAGGTGATTTTTTTGACATACCCAAAATTAAAGTTTATGGCGTAAGCGCTCTCTCTAGAGAGAGATACTTATTTAATTTTTTATAATTTCACTACACCCACCACATTGTTTAGCGGTGCACAGAATACACCTTTTCAATTTTCATAGTTTAGTGTCAATAGTATCCGAGTAAAATGGCTATGTAACATCCGGACGGACGAACAGACGGACATGACGAAAATAAGGGTATTAGTACCTGGGCGACCGAGCTCTACTCTGGTGAAAATAAAGAATTTTCATTTAATAGTATAGGAAAGTTCGTATAGTACATACTAATTCCATGCTGCCATGTCATAAGAAGTGTATTATCTATGATTCTAAGGTAGCCATCTTGTTCTACACATTGGGCAAACGAGCTCTGCTCGGGTGAAAATACGGAGAAAACGAATTTTCGCAGATATGAGACCTAGCTAGATTTATTTTTCGCCTCCGTAAACCCCTATATTGTAACTTTCATCAAAATCGTTAGAGCCGTTTTCCAGAACGTGATTACAAATATATATATAAGTCGCAAAACATATTTTGATGAACATACAACCTGACCCTGTTCTACAAATTACAAAAAAACATAAGAAAATTTAAATTTCGCGGACTACCTTAGCGCAGCCACCTTATCCTATAAGCTTAAAATGTTATAAAAAATAAATGTAATAAAATTTCGCTATACTGTAACAGAATAAATCAAAATATAATAAAATGTCAATGCAATTAAAATAAACGAATGAATAGATACAAAATATAAAGGTCACAGAATTAAAATAAACGAATGACTAAAATAAAATGTCAAATTATAAGGGTCACAACTCACAATAATTAAAATTAAATAAAGAATAAAAAACAATGCATTGCTATGCTCGCAAGCTGTTCAACGTTGAAGATATGAGTTTGATTTAAACTTGAACATTAGATTTTGAAAAAAAAAACTTTTTTACAAAAAATACTACCGAAATAACTTTAATTTCGGAAATCGGTGTCTAAAAACTAAAATACTGATCCAAAGACACCGACTTCCGAAATTAAAGTTATTTTTCACTTTGTAGTTTGGAAGTCGGTTGTATTTTTTGTAAAATAGTTTTTTTTTTCACTTTTTAGTGGGTTGATTTGTAATTTATCTAAGTTACGAGTACAATAGCCTTATGTCAACTGCTCATCAAAAATACCCAAATCGCTATAGATGTGCCTTTAATATTTCAAGAGTTCCCTCGATTTCTCCAAGATCCCAGCATCAAATCGTGACCAAATGACAATGGGACCAACTTGAAAGTAACCATATCAAACAAAAAAAAAAATTTTCAAATCGGTCCAGCCGTCTTCGAGTAATCGGGGAACATACAAAAAATATATATATATCCCGACGAATTGACGACCTCCTCCTTTTTTGAAGTCGGTTAAAATATATTTCTGTTCTGGTTGAACATTTTCTGAATAAACAAAACTGTAATTATTTTAAGCTTTTAATCAATGGGAAATATTAAGAAAAAACTGTATTATATTCGTTTTAATAGTGTTCGTTGAGATACTTAACAACATACCTTATCATTGGTGGAGGAGAGCATCTCGCTTAGCCACGGATAGAGCGAGCCATCCTCAGCCAGCGCCGAGGGGGCGAAGCAGGGGCCACAGCACACCACGGCACTCATTGCCTATAGACAACAACATAAGCACTTTATTGAAAAGTTCGCTCATTGTTACACGAGACTGAACGCCGGATAATGTTGAAGCGCACGACCTATTCAATTACAGGGTTGTGAGTGCAAGCTACCACACACCCTTCTCATTAACGATGCGCCCTCTAACCAGTACAGTGTCCCCCTACACCCCGTCTCGTATTGGCCGGATCACCCTCAACTCCCCCTCCCGAACTCACACGAGCGCCTGCCGCAATGAAGCTGCAGGAGCAACAAGTAGCCGGGTATGTCGCGTGATGGCGTCATACTTATAAACAACACTTCCAAGACTGCTTCATGATTGTTCCGGAGTTGTCGGTCACGCGGACAGTGGGCCGCACGTCAGTGGTAACACTTTGATCATGAGCTAACCCAGCGTAGTACGGAGTTTCAATACAATCAGACGCTAGCTTACAATGATTTTGTTACCGCTGACGTGCGGCCTACGCCCTTGTCAAAACAAATTTGCTTTTTTTTGCCGCTCGACGCATTCATTTGAAGCGCAGAGCAAAAAACGCAATGAGCGTTATTTTCGTGATCCTCGGGTATATTTCACGGAGCGATTTTGCCGACATATACTACTCCTCTATACCAACACATCGTCAATCTAAGGGGGTCGCGCTCCCACCCAAATAGTTGTCTGCAGCTCCATTAAATCACCTGTATTCAAGCACAATACTTACCTATATAATGAAATAACGTTATGATAAGTCAGATGTTTTTTAGTGCGTTTGTCATTCATTTCATAAACAATACTCAAAAGGACTTTTTGCTGTGCTTATACATGCCACTGAATGTGGCGCTGTGATTGGTCAACGTTGTGATGCGACAACCACTCGGGTTGACTGATAGATGTCAGGTAAACAAACGTCAAGATTATCTATACCCATAGACATATACCCGATATTATTATGACCACCTTGTTGCCATGGTGAGCATGTGTTGATTTTAATGTCGTGCTATGATCTTTTGACGCTCGCTGTTGGTAAACATTTGTGCAATTGTTTTGTGAAATTTCTAGAAAAAGCAATGTAGCGACATTAATTCTGATTTTGGTAACGCATCAAAAGAACCTTGTAACTCTATATGCGTAGCGTCGCCAGCTAGCGACTCTGCGTTCGTGAACGCATAGTGTCGTTTGTCCCTATGTGTTGTTTATGAATAGGCTTTTAGTCCCCTCTCAGACTTCTCAGTTATGTTCGTGAATACGGGTATTAGCCTAAAGCCTCATTTACCCGATACAAGTTTCTTGCCTGTGCTATATAATAAAATTGAAGCAACGAATACCTTGCATCGTTTAAACGCCGTTAAGACGGAGCAATTTTCATTGTTGCTTGAAGTTATGGTATGCCACAAGCAATTAAACTGCACCGGGTAAATCAGGCTTAACTGTTTTTAACCCACGTGTGACAAATTAAGTTGGAAGAAGCTGCTGTCACACATACCCTGAGCGCAGAGAGGTTGAGTCTCTCATCGTTCTCGTGCTGCGGTGGCTGCGGCACCAGCGACCCTAGGTGTCTGACCAGCGGACCGCACCAGCCCGAGAACAGCGAGAACAGGCTGCGCAGGAGTTCCTTCTTCATCAGCGACCCGTACTTTTCCACTGAAGAGTAAACGGAACGTTTTAATGCACAATTTTTTTTTTCATAGAATAATTTAGAAAGTATAATATACCTTTTAAATGACATCCATTTTTAATTTTAGTCAGTTGACATTTAATAATTTTATTGCTTTTATTGTTTCAATGAATGTGAGTTATACAGTTGTTAATTTTTAAATGATCAACGTTACTTCTTCTTATGAGTGTGTTTTTAGGGTTCCGTAGTCAACAAAGAACTTATAGTTTCGCCATGTCCATGTGTCTGTCTGTCTGTCTGTCCGCGGCTTAGCTCAGAGACTCTTAGTACTAGAAAGCTGTAATTTGGTATGGGTTTAAATATAAACTACGCCGACAAAGTGGTAAAATAAAATCACGTTTTTTTTTGTATCTTCCTTACACTTAAAGTAGCTTTTTTTTCCTCGTTTCTCCTTTGGTTTGGGGTGTCGTTGGAAAGGTCGTTCCAAAATATTGTGGGTGTGCAAAAACCATTTTTGGATTCAGGGATCCGTTTGTGAAATATTAACCTGTAAAGTGCTTGTTTTTGTTAGAGTCAAGTGTGTGTAGGGACACACACTTGACCAGCTGCCAGCTAAATGGTTGTTTTTGGAGATGTGAAAAATTCACAGTAGTAGTATATATAACGAATGCACATGCCGGTTACTACCGGCGGGTTGCCGGTTACATGACTGAAACTTTAACGGTGTAATTTACTAGTAAAGACAGGTTCGATCGTAGTGTTAAGATGTTTTTATGACACTGCCACGATGACTGTCCAGATCCAGGATCAGAAAACCAGCCCCATCCAACTGTTCAAAGGGGTGAGACAGGGGATGTGATATCCCCGAAACTGCTTACCAATGCGTTGGAGGACGTCTTCAAGACGCTGGACTGGATTGGACAGGGTATCAACGTGAACGGCAAGTAAATCTCACACCATCGTTTTGCCGATGACATCGTCATAAAGGCAGACACGCTGGAACATTTAGACCAGATGCTGCGCAGCCTAAATGGAGCCGCTCGGCGGGTTGGCCTCGGCATGAATTTGACCAAGATGAAAATCATGTACAATTCACACGTCTTGCCGAGTCCTATCTACATCGAAGGGTCGCTTCTCGAAGTTGTGAAGGAGTATGTCTACCTTGGGCAAGTCATCCAGCGCGGTAATACAACTTTTAGAAAGAAGCCGACAGAAGGATCCACTTGGGTTGGGCAGCGTTTGGGAAACTTCGTCAAGTCTTGTCGTCGCCTATCCCGCAATGTTTGAAGACTAAAGTCTCCAACCAGTGTTTCCTGCCCGTTACGACATACGGTACCAAAACGAGGACACTGACAGTCAGGCTGGTTCACAAATTCAAGGTCGTTCAGCGCGCTATAGAGCGGGCTATGCACTGAGTTTCTTTGAAGAATAAAATCAGAAATTAAATTATCCGGAAAAGAACCGGAGTTGCCGACATATCTTGCAGAGTAAGCAAATTGAAGTGGCAGTGGGCTGGTCATGTTTGTCGAAGGACCGATGGCCGGCGGAGCAGGCGAGTCCTGGAGTGGAGACCGCGTATTGGCAAGCGTAGTGTGGGACGCCCCCCAGCTAGATGGACCGACGACCTGAAGAAAGTGGCTGGGACAGACTGGATGTGGAAGGCGGAGGACAGGCCGTTGTGGGCTGGCAGACCCTTATGTCCAGCAATGTACTGCGATATGCTGCGTTGATTGAAACACAGGATGTTATACGATATCATAAACTCTTTTAGCGCCAAATACTCTTTGTACTTGTAATATTTTACGTAGTTTTTTATTTACATCTGGACAGATATGTCTGAGTCTGTCTTTACCACTTGTAAATTACACCGTTAAAGCTTCAGTTTCAACTAAAAAATTCAGATTAATGTGACAAAAGTCATCATCTCCCTGCCCTTGTCCCATGTTACGTGGGGTCGAGACGCAACACGTTTTATTCTTCCACTCTCCCCTGTCCACCGTCACGCTATCATTGACTCTCTTTTCTTTCATATCATTCCTCACACAATCCATCCATCTATCTGCACAGTGCTAAAGTGATGATTGTTTTTGTAAGTTAACTATACTAACATGGGAAGCTCTTGATGAGCTCGGTGACGAAGTCGGCGAAGGTGATGCGTTGTTCGCGGGCGGCGGGCGCGTCCTTCTCCGCCTCCACCTCCAGGCACTGCCGCACTCCGTCCAAGTACTCCGTCAGCGTCGAGTGTAGGCTCCCACCCTCCAATGCAAACGCACTGTGCAAATAAGGAAAAGATGATTTTCTGGAGATTATTTCTTCCACCATCAGATGGGAATTAAAAACGTTAAAAATCCAATCGCAATCTCATCTCAGCGACAATCAATGTCAAAAAAACACTACAAAGTGAAAAATAACTTTAATTTCGGAAGTCGGTGGCAAAAAACGAAAATTCAAAACTCAACACTAAATTTTTTGACAGATTGAGACTGCTTAAACACATGAGTTATTGTGAGAGAAATTGTCTTCATGTTAAAATTATAAACCTTACATCTAGCTTACGATGTTTACCGTACCCACCTGTTTGCGAAAGTTTTTTTCTGAGCGATGAGCAGCAGCATCTTGTTGAGATGCAACCGCAGCGCGTCGCGGCGCCGGCGCCGGCGCATGTTCTCTTGCTTGCGGTCCACCGCTTCACGGAGCAGCGGAAGTAACTCCTCCATTAAATCTCTGAGCAGAATAATGTTAAGCTAAGAATATGCCATTCTGTAAAATTTTATTTTACTATCTATGATCAATATATTATGAATGTAATATAAGTACGCACGGACGATTTTTTAAAGTAACAATTTTTTATCGTTCACTAAATTTTCAACTTTCGGTGTTGAGCCGAACATTGTGAATCCAACTGAGTTCATCCCAGGGCGTCAAAAAATCATCCAGTGCGCAATAAAAAAATGCTGTGAGTATGAGGGCTAACAGTTCGTAAAAGAGACATGCGTTTCCCTTTCGAAAATGAGAATTTGTATTCACGAAAAGCTTTATTTTTGTTCCGCAAGTGTACAGATGCCTCCATTAATTGTTTATTGATACAACATCAATGATGGCGTCAGTACAGGAGCTGCGTAAAGATAGCAATGTGCGTTACTTGAGTGCGTCCGGGTTGATGTTCCCGCAAGCAGCAACGGCGGCGTCGCGCACCTCGGGCACCTCGCAGCGCGCCAGCGGCACGGCTAGCTTGTGCAGCGAGCCCGGCGCCGCCGCCGCGCCGCGCGCCTCTCCGCCGCTGCGCTCGCTTAGCGAGTCCGGTGATGAGCTACATCCACACACACGCGTTACCAACATATTCACACAGAAATATACCTTGAATTTAACCACGATCAATAAATACTTGAATAAGGGACTTATTTTCGACAATTACTTTAGTAAATTTACGTTCAGATCAAAATTAAATGGTTTGAATTAGACAACAAGTAATTTAATCAACTATTGGAAGTAAAAGGTACAAAATGGAATGTTGTTTCGTACGACAAATTGCAGATCTGTATACAATCAAAGAACACATAATATTTTCTTACAACAAAACAGTTAAGCTTACCTAACTACTTCTATAACTAATAAAAGCAAGTATAAATAATATTGAGTCGACAATATAAGGAAGCGTTATCAACATAAAATAATAAGGACGTCACCAACAAAGCGCTGCAAATGGCAACGAAATAATGAGACACACGCGTCTGTACATTATTCTAACGTATTTTGTTAACACGTACGAGCAGCCGCCCTCTGTCACATTTGCTTGCAAGTGCGCGCTCGAGAACGACGCGGGAACTAACATTCTACCATTCAATGAAGAGTCCAGTATGTCACAATATAAAGCTAAGAATACCAGTGACTACAACAGATGATGCATTCAAGGGGTTCACAGAACAAAACAGAGTTCACAGATAGAGAAATTGATTAAAAAGTTAACGCGCACGTTACAAGCAAATGTTACATACTTGATGATTTTATGAATTAGTTACTTGTACCAATGATTGATTATGTTAAAAACTCGCACAATTGTGACGTTGTCTATTCGTGCATACCGTGGATTTCTCAAATGAAATAATGATTTTAACTATAACTTCAGTGAACTTATTTAAACTATTTAACAACTGCTAGTTCTACACTTACTTGACCTGATAGTTTAATTCTATTCTTTCTCTATCTTTCACAATTGGGAACCAGGGTTTAACATTCGAATTTATACTAATTATGGGTAATCATGCCAACGATGGTACTAGAACACCTAACAATACATCAAACTTGTTGAGTGGCCGCAGCACTACGTGATGTGTCGTACGTGTGTCGATGTGTACTTGTAGTACCGCACAACGAGTAGAGCGCTGACGGGTGTACTTGTTTGTAATGATCATGTCGTGTAACAGTAGCACATTCGTGATGAAGAGTATTTGTGCTGTGTGGCAACGGACAAAATGCATACGTTATTAATAATTGTTGATTCGTTATTTTAATATGTGATTTATTGTGTGAAGTGTTCGCGATGGATACTCTTCATCATAAATGGCAACTGCCGTCACGTCTCGTAATATAGCAATAAATAGAAGAATAATACGTCAGAACATGTACAGCTATGGCAAAGTAATATTACCCCCACAGTGTCTCCGGACACGCCGAGAGGAAGAGCGCACTGTCGGGGCAGAAAGAAAACTTTATACAAATCAAAATAAAGAAAACCACGCGATAGCCGCGTGGTCCTAGCTCAGTCATTCAGCCGGCCGCGTGGACTGCTGCACACATCCGCACATACTAGCGGGAAGGAGCAGCACAAGAAGTTCTAACTGTTACCAAACTCGATGCTGATGCGGACCTAACAGTAGAGAACCGAAAACATGTAAGAAACAATTTAATGTTTGCACGAAGAAGAGATAGAGCAAAATAATTGTGATGAACATTCATGTTGACATCTCAGAAGGTGTAAACAACGAGCAGTAATAACATTTATAAATTAATTGAAAAATCCCACCATTATCATTATCTTTCAATCGTTTTGAAGAATTCGGCAAATTGGAAATTATCTACGTCATTAACGAACCCCCCGGCTAAATACACAATTCCCAAGAAAGTCTTAGTATAGCTGCCAATGACAAGAACAATATTACGTCAGGCATACAGGTTATCGACTCTCGGAAATATCTTTGGGCTGCGGCTTACCCTCCTGGCTGCTTGAGTGCTTGAAGAAGTAACAGGTCAACAAATATCTCCGACGTGAAGCAATTTACTTTTTTTCTAATATTTGCTGCCTAAGTCGTGAAATATAAATTATACCATTTAGAACAAGGCAGTTCAACCCCAGGCTCGCGGGCCCGCCAACAGCGGTCAGCTGGTCAGCGATTGTCTTTTTTTAGAACAGATTTCGGTATATCAAAGCAGATCGAAAAATATTTTGCAGTTTATGAACCCATTCTGAATTCAATATCCAGCAAAAACAAAAGAAATACAAAATCAAACTTCTCTGAAACAGTTTTCTCCTAACTATTTGAAAATAGTACCAATAGAAGACTTTCCTGCATTACTGAATTTAAACAGATTTTGTTCTACATTTTATTCTGTAAAAAATTGTTTTCAACTTTCAGCTTTGTGAAAAACAAATACTTGCCGTACTTCAATGAAAAACATATTTCTGGCTTCATTTTACCATCGACTTGAGATTTGACGCTAAATATTGATATATTGTAAGCACTACAAAAACCTCTTCACAAGTCTCATTGAAGTTTTTGATTAGATTATTAATAAACTGAGTAACTAAAAGTTTTGTTTCATTTGAATAGTTAGGTCGTGTCTACCACAACTGTAGGCAAATTTTATTTACAAACGGTTGCCCGCCGTATATCACGAAATAAAAATTTTGGCCCATCTTCAAAATTGCTTGAGCAGCCTTGATTTAGAACAATAATAAATAGCAAAACACGCTTTTGGTTTTACAAAAAATATAGTGCAAACTAACGGGGCGACCCTGTGGGCTGTTATCACATACTAAGTGCACGATACACACTGTGATGTATTGGGATGTTTGGTTTATTAGGTATTTATAGTTCAAATATCTTCTTATCATATGCATAGCTGTATATTGCGCACTTTTAGGGGCGATCTATCCTAAACTATGTATTTCTGTCTTTGATTCACTGAAATCTATGTTTTATATGCAGAGTTGGTTTTCAGTTGGGTTCTCTGTGGCAGCTGCGCTGACCGCCACAGTTAAGAAGATTGTTTTTTAGAAATCCACCTCGAGTTTTCGAGTAAATTGTTCATTGTCAAACATAATTCAGATTGATCCATTGGAAATATTAGCATACAACGTTGTATAAAAGGATTTAACCAAAAGTTGCAACAACATTGCCTATAGTATAGGCAATGTTGACATAGAGGTTCCTGTTTAAAAACACACCCTACATACAAGCTGAAATTTTAATGGTTGTTTTTCCGCAGCAAAATGATTTTGTCTTGGTAGTACAATAGATTTATAAAAAGATTTTTTTTAAATATGCAAAAATGGCGGATTTAGAATTGTGAAAAACAAAACTTGAAAGCAACCTAGAACCCATAGTATCTCTACAGCGCGATCGACTGACTGTACCTACGAGACCGGCACGCGTGGGCGACGCGCGGTCCTTGACCCTCCCGCTACAGCTGATAACTCCTTTACCTAAGTTATTAAAATTTTCCTTCCATACTTTTATGGGCTTAGAACCGCCATAAATACTTTTTTACCTACAACTTACTGAACACGAAACTAAAAAAAACAAGTTTATTTTCTTACATAAAATTATTTTCTGAATTTAATCAATAAAATGGATCGAAATAACAGTTATTCCAATTTGGAGTACGTCGCTATGGTACAATAAAAATTAAGTATTCAAGGCGTATTAAAAAATTGTAATCAACTTATTTACAATGATTTTAATAACTAACCTACTTTTCACTGTTCGATATTTACAAAGGTACGAGTAAGTACTTACATTTCCCGGTAACGATTTTCTATCAATCACTGACAAAAAGCAAATGTGGCCGGTGCGGCTTGGTCTGAACATTTACGAACCGCTCTTCGCTTTGTCGGAAGCGCCGACACTCATGCGGTTCGAGAAGTACCTACGTTATGTCTAGTGATACTATTGTTTCTCACGCTTTCAAGTTTATGCATATTTTTTTGAATTATTTGATAACAACATTTTAATTTTTTTAATTTAACTCTATGATTCAATAGTACTACTAAGGGCAAACCGTTCTACCGCGGGAAAACAACCATTAAAATTTCAGCTTGTATAGATATCTACTACAAACGCATCTACAGACTTGTTAACATGCGCCGCAGAAAGTCCTAGCATAGTATCCAACTATTGCCTAATTTATAAATAAATAACTTATTTGTATAGTTTCTCTATATCTTAGCGCTATATTAACACAATTTGTTCCGACTCTCTCGCAAGCAGTCTTAAATTGGCATCTAAATCATTCATTCATTATGAGACAGTATTAACACGTTGTCAATTACAAACATAAAACAGAAGGCTACATGTTATATACGCATGTATGGTGGTGACTGTGTGAGGTGTACGTGACCACCGAGTTACCGCACAAACACCTCGCCGGCGCGGGCGACGAGGGACACATCGTATGGAATGCGCTAGCTGTGCTTTGACCTAGGCGTGATTGATGAGCGATGAGATCTACAGTGACCTTCCAATTATGGTACACACCCGGCAAGGCCACTGCACTGAGTTACCCACCATGAGGAAATGGCGTGTGTCGATTCCACCCTAAATATTGTAAAGCGCTCGAGTGAAATAAGTATGCAACTTAAAAATAATACCCGCGGTGTCGTCGAAATACTTTTAAAACTAAAAGAAAACAAACTGCGGAAGTCGCACAGAGCAGTGTGCTTGAACAATGTGTGAGAGGATATTGGGCCCAGCCGGCAGGGATATACAGTGAACTGAGAGATGGAACCGACACAACTAAGTAATGATCAAAATCGAATGCGACGTGCACTTAGCGAGCGTCAATGGCCACCTCGTTCGTTTGTGTTGTCTGTGCGCGCGCGCATAGCTCAAGGGCAGCGTGAAGAAGCCGCCGGGCGCGTTGAGGCTCTCGCTGGACGAGCTCAGCGCGGCCAGGCCGGCCCAGCCCTCCGCCTCAGTGCTACGACAGACACACGCCGATACTTCTCTGCACTAGTGCACGAGTGGCCGAGCAGTGCCACTGGCGCACGGTACGTCCATAACGCTCTCGCGCTCGCTCACCTCTCCCACCTCTCTCTAAACTCGCCCCACTAGCTTACATGTGTACGAACACTTCTATTGTTTCATATCTCTTCAACCAATCGAGTGAAGCTTATTATATGGTTGATCAACAGATAAAAACAATTAATATTACAACTATGTAATGAGATATTTTTATTTGAGCTTTCATCCCGGTTTCTAAATAAACATTCAAGTTAGAAACCAGGTAAACTTGTGATTGTGAAACACTAGATCATAAAGTAAGTTAACACAAGGTGTGGTAGAGAAGGTAAATCGTGTACATAATGGATAGTGTGGGTACATAATACGTACTGTCGGGTTTTTTAAATCAAAATCTGCGTACGAATATGTCTCGCCCTTAGACCCTCATTAATAAACCAGACTCATAAGAGGTCAGTCTCCAGTGTTTAACATTTGATTGAGACGTCGAGTCGTATGACAGCAACACTGGTCTATTAATACAGGTCGCGAAAAAACATCAACTTTAAAGTCGGCTGGCATAATGTCAATAAAGTATTGTACACAATAGAGAACTGTTGTTCGTTAATATAGTAAGTGTTAGGTCTGGTTGTTTTCACATGCGGATACTGTGGTTGCCGCGGTTGGTTGGCGCGTCATACACGCGGGCAACGTGTTCGAGAGTGTCGCACGTTCATGTGACGTGCGAACGTCGTTTAGTAAGCTGCTGACATCGCCGAGTAACAGCGCGAGCTAACATTTACTGTTACCATACATAACATTTAACAAAACCAACAAATACTTGATGACTATAGTTACTAATGCGGATTTACATTACTTGATCGTTTAAATTTTATACAATACAACTAACGTAACTAAAAGAAAGATAATGTTTTATGTAATTTTATCAAATTACGTAATATACGAGTGAAGTTAATAATTTGCTCTACATGCATCAGCAGGCCGATTTAGAAGCTTACGATAACTGAGTTGTCGACTTATTAATAATAAATTGGAGTATCGTACTTGATACTACTATAATTATTATAGTAAGTAGTATCAAGAGACAAGTTGTCGAGTAACCTTCGTCAACTTTCACTCCACTTTGAATGCCGCTCTTGTGTTCATTGACAGTTGGGCAGTTGTTTAAAAAGATCTTGATTTCAAATCCCTCTATTTTTTTATTAAAATCTTATTGTTACTTTTCGGTCGTTGCATTGTAAAACACCAGAATACCCGCGAAATTTCGCGGATTTATATAGTTTATTTTTATTTATACTCTTTATGGCACCTGTTTAGGTCATAAACTATCCGAATATCAAAAAATATTTGGCCTAGGATTTAAGGGGGAGGCGTGAAAATTGATTCGCTGTTACAATGTATAATAGCTGACTGGTAGAAATAAATAACATTGTAAAGGTTTCTGGTTTTTTTTTACAGAATAAACTAAATACAACCCAATATGAATCTATAAATATAATCGACCGTATCAAGAGTATTCAAGAGTGACCTAAATACTTTGAAAAGTAACTGCCAATATATACGTATCCGATCGCATCGACACAGTTCGTGATAGAAGACTTGTGAATCGGCCTGCAGAACCGAAAACAAATCAGTGAGCAACACATCGGCGATGCCAGCTACGACACTAAACAACATTAATAAAAAATTCAGACAGTCAAAATCTAATATATTTGCACATATACATAAATCGTACGTTACATATTACTTACTTATATAGAATTTAATGCCAATCAATAATTATATTTGGAAAATAAATTTGAACATATCAAGCCAATTTGCTAATTAATGATAACGGCAATGTGTTTTTTTACGACAATTGTCTATAGTGGTTCCGAGACTCACTGGTATACGATTATTACTTTATATAGAAAGTTTTGAGCATATGGTTCGAAGATAGAAATAAACAGAGGTAGGTATTTCGTATGCGCAGTGGCCTCGGCACCAATGAAACGTATACCACGTTTAGAACTAGGTGACGGTAGTGTCTCATACGTACCTCAGACTGAGGTCGGGGCTGGCGCACCGGATCACCGGGCTGGGCACAGCCGGCACTACTAGGTAGGCCATTGTCATGTAGTACTTCCAAACCTGCCACAAACAACACCGACATTGTAATCAAGAACGTGAATGAGCAATCGTATAGTGTTTGAAATCGACACTGACTTGCATATAGCCATCTCGCTCTTTTTCTGGCTTCCTGGGCAGGGCTGGCCCACGGGATAGCAGTGAAGCGCGGTTGTCGTTGACGGGCCTGAAATGTGAAAAGTTTATTTAATATTACTTACAATATAAATGCGGATGTCAGTTTGTTTGCCCTTTTTATTTTTTCAAATTCAAACCATTTATTTCAAACCAATTACCGGTACTTTGAATTGTCAAGGGGTCGGTCAGTCAGAAAGATGAAGCTAGTTGCCCATTCCAAAGCGTAGTAGGTACCTACGGAGAAGAACGGGCAAGAAACTCCACGGACACTCTTTTAAATCATAATATTGTTACAAAATATTGGTTACATCATTCATGTTGAAATTATACATGTGAGAACAATGTAGAAAGACGTGCACGTTAAAAGCGTCCGTAATAAAAATAAAAACAATTCAAAAATTAAAATAAACCGTGGCAGCTAAGAGATGACGCATGGATCAGCTCCATTTAGCTCAACTATTTTGATGGGAACTTAATAATCCAACACACACACCACCATCAGTGAGACATTTGAGTGAGCATGACGATACTCTCAGCCGCCAGGGCACATTCAAATCAATGAAAGACGTACCCAATAAATGGTAGCTTTATGGAATGTACATGGTCACAGTGCTCACACATGGGATATGCAATTATACTATTATAATATCGACACGATCTTGCATAGAGATAGTTTATAGGCCGGAGAGTAACACAGGCACGATTCCTGTGAGATAGAGTACTGTTAGTCAGTAATGTGTTGTATACTGACGCTGGTTCGATGATGGTGAAGAGCGCGTGTATCCTGGCGTGCAGCACGGGCCACGCTTGCAGGATGGTGGACGGGCACCGCGCGGGCACGCGGATTCGCTCCAGCAGCCCGAATAACACAACCTGGAAGAAATTACCACACTTTCATACATTGAACTCAAACTTGAAGCATTTATTTCAATTATTAAAGGCAATTTTGAACATCCCAATTTAAATCAAGTCTTTTTTTCAAATTAGGCTGAGAATCAGCACTTTATGAACGTCAAAATTACATATAAGACAATCCTCCAAAACGCCCGCCCTTCACCACTTCCTAGCGCTTTAGCTAGGAAGAAGTGGCGCAAAAAACTCTCCAGTAGCACAGCTGTCTGTTCAGTTAGAAGAACTTGATTCTATACAGTAGTACGCAAAGTAATTAACATTACAAAACAAAGAAACACAAAACATTAAATTAAATTATTTGCCACATTGCAATACAAACAATTAATTTAAAAAAAATGAATAGATTATGTCAATTTCAGAAAATAAAACAAATTTACATAAACAAACAAATAAATGAACATTATATGAACTCATATAACATATCAGTAGGTAATCTACTTCTGGAGAAAGAACATAAACATTGTCTTAAGTTACTCACAGCAACCAACTATTCTTATTGTTTAAGTAGTCGTTGATATAGTATGCCTTTGAACAAAGATTATATTTTACTTTAGCTTTAAACGCATTAAAATGAATGTCTAGCAAAGAAGAGAGTAACTTGTTATAAAAGGTTAGGTGTACCAATTGCAAGAAATGTTATGATGGTTATGAACGGCACGTAGTTTGTCCTTGTTTCTAGTGTTAATCTTGTGAATATCACTGTTTTTTGTGTATAGCTATACATTTTGCCTAAAATATAAGATGTTGGGGAAGGTGAATTGTGATGCCTCTGTGAGAATAACATCTTTATAAAAATCTCAGAAAAACTGGCACCTCACTAATAATTTCCTCGAACAGCTCGTTTTTGAAGAACAAATATATTTTTCTCAAACATACTTGAAAATTAGAACATTATTTGGTCAAAAACAAGCGAATAGGCGGCCGGTTATGTTAAGCGGTCCCTAGACGATCATGCGGCATGACATGCAATCGCCGCGAATTATCATGCTGCATGAAGTAATTGCATGTCATGCATTACTGGTATCACAGAATCTGTACCTTTTGCATGACATGCTGATCTGATCATGCGTCATGCATTTTACATTGCATGGTGAAAAATTGTGTAGAAGAAACAAATGAACATATTGGTGCGTGAAATTTTCTTTGTCCGTCATTGATTCTGGAATTTATTATTAATTTAATTAGTTTGAATTTCCGCACATTGTTTGAGAAAAGTATTACAACAATACTAGCCTTGGCCGCAACCAGGCGTTGACGGACTCGCGTATTGTGCCTCGGCCCAGATTTTTAAGATCGTCTATCAATGCCCTGCGGCAGTAATGTACTATTGAACCTACTATTGAATATCAGCGTCTTTGCCCCACAGCAGAATGCCGTAGGACATAACGCTGTGAAAATAACTAGAATAGACTATAGCTTGTCCACTCTGAAATGACGCGTCTAATTACCGCATTTTACGCACACGGCGATGCTGTAATGCGGTGGCAGTGCATCGTCTTACTTTCGTAACCGCGTAGGCAGCCGAACTGAGCCTTCCCAATAGGCTTGATATATGTGTTTCCCATTGAAGTTGGCATTTACTGTTATAACCAGAAAAACTGCTGAGTCTACAGTTACAAGTACCTCTTTAGCTAAGACTGGTTGATGATGTTGGGTCCTAGATTTTTAACATTCGTTAATGCGAACTTTATAATTATTTTTTTTTGTATACCAAAGCGTAGTAGGTTCCTTTGGAACAGAACGAGCATGAAACTCCATGGACACTCTTTTGAATAATTTGACATTCTGGTGTTTGACTGTGGCAATCAAAATGTAAATTAAAGACGAACCTGATTATTTAAGCCACGGAAAGGCTTTTTTTTGGGTGGGAAATTATCAAATAACTTCTCCCGCTGTGGGTGGACCGGGGGGGCGTGTCAGACTTTTACTGACTAAAACCCACCTGTGTTTCTTCAGTTGCCTGTATTGCCAGGGGTCACGGTAACCCTTTCGGACAAAATCGCAACCCGGTAGACAAAAGCCTAACAACAATATGAAGATCGACATTATGTGCTCAGATTGTTAATTTTAGTCGGCAGTCTAAAATTCAGACATTCAGTCACACTAGGTGATACAGAAAGTATTGATGAATAAAATAGCAGAATATTAGTTAGAGTTGACTAAATTACCTCCCAAGGATCAGCGCCGTTGGAAGAGCTGCCACTCCAACTGTTTCTGCTCGAAGTTTCATCGTGTTGAATACCTGGAATCATGTTAATAAATCATTACATTCGATATTATCACAACTCGAGGGTAGTACGCAGTGTTAGCGATTATTCATCAACGATGCACTGGTGGTAAGAAGATGAAATACTTATTTGCTAAGTTTTTAAATGCTCATACTTGGAAAGAAGTCAGAATACAGAAAAGACATCGACAAAGACAATATTTTTAAACGCTATGGTGAAATACGATTTGAAGGTCACGATATTCCGCTGGATGCTGGCAGCACAAATCCAGTCGTTGTGTTGAAACTTGGCATAGGCCTCAAAGACATCTTATGATTGAATAAGGCTTGTTTTTATTTTATTTTTTACTTTAATATAAAACAGCAATCTACCAAATTATTAGGTAATGATAAAATTATACAATAATTCATACACTCATCTCACAGAACTCCAGACATACCGACATGATCGTCTTCCATTCGTCCGCGAACACATCACAGTCAGGTTTAGCGTCCAAGAGTGAATTGAGCGTTGAGAGAGTGCGAGGGAGATGATGATGATACTGACCGGCAGTCCATACCGCGTGGCTCCTCTCTGCGAGCCACACGAGGTCGATCTGGCCGGCCGTGAGGATGGCGGCCTTCTCTGCGGGCGGCAGCAGCGGCAGGCAGCGCTCGGCGAACAGCGCGGTGTGCGCGTCCGCCGCGTCGATGAGCGCCGGCTCGTCGCGGGTTAGTTGCAGCCTCTCCAGCAGGTATTTAGCCTCCCTGGACAATTAATACACATGAAGCATATCAGGAACTGAAAACAGCATTCAGCATTTCAGGAGAAGGAAATGATTATATAAGAGGAAGTTTGACAGTGGCTTGACATCTTTATATTTACACTTAAACGTTCCGGAATAAATTATGGTAAAAACCGCATCAAATCCGTTACGTGGTTAAGAAGAACAACGCAGTCACACAGACAAACACGGACAGCGACTTTTATCCGAATTAATATTATAAATACGAAAATGAATTTGTTTGTTACGCTTTCACGTTAAAATGGCTGAACAGATTTGGGTGAAATTTGGCATATGGGTAGACCATGACCTGGGTTAGGACATAGGATACTTTTTATCTCGGTGATCCCACGGGATCGAGATTTACGCGAGTGAAACTACGGGGCACAGCTAGTTGATAATAACTATGTATGTAGAAGCTTACAATGACATAAGATTTATGTAATTTATATCATTAGTCGAAGATAAATGAAAACGTCACAGCTAGTGGTAGAAGTTGGTAGAGAAATAATTTTGAATGTTTGCAATACAAAATCAATCAGACATCAATTTTATTTCACGGATAAATAATATCCATCATTGATGGAATCAGTCGTCAAGTACCTAAGCACATGCACGGCGAGGCGGCGCGGGTAGGCCTTGCACTGGCACAGCATGACCAGGCCGAGCGCCTCTGCCCCGCGAATCACCGACGCCAGCGGCTCCTGCTTAGTCGGCACGCTGACGGCTGTCGGCTCGCCGTTCTTCCAGCTTGTTAGAAGCTGCAGTAGCATACGGAGGCCATTCTCCACTAGTTGCGGTGATGTGTCCTGTAACAACAAAATAAACCATTATTTAAACATGATCTTATTATTATTATTTTACAAAACAACAGCTAGCACCTGTCAGTTTACAGAATGTTAATTCAAAGACAAAAAATTTGAGTCCACTGCCAATCCACTACAAATAATTCAATCGATATTGTTTTATACCTATTGATAAGTTACATTTTCTTAAGCTGAATTACTATTACCTGCACTTCCTTCGCTAGGAACTGCGTGAAGCCTGCGAGCACATCCTGGCGCCACTCGGGGAAGTCCACGATGAGGGTCTGCAGGCTCTGAAAGGACAAGCCGCGCAGCTCCTCGTCCATGTGCACAGTCAGTCGGCTCAGCAGGTCCACCAGCTCGCTGGAGCTCATGCCTTCGGGAATTAGTCTGCAATACGAAAAATAAAACGGAAAACAATTAGATTTTTTAAGAAGTTAAAAGACCTGTATTGTATTAAAGAAATAACAACGTTACCTTGGTATAGCAGCAACACAAGTCCTGAACAGGTCAATCCTGGGCTTCCTCTCTCCCGTGTTTATCTCCTGTTCCTTGGTGACGTTCTGTGTGTTAGTAAGCATCAGCGGCCGGCCGTAGTGCGCATCCAGCGCGCGCAGTATGTCGACCAGCACGCGGCGCACGTACGGGAAGTATGGGCTCATGCCGATGGAGCGCGCCGTCTCGTCCGTCAGCATCTTGTTCAGGAAAGTCTTTTTCACCCGCAGCGTGTTTCCCGAGGGCAGGGTCCCGGACGTGCGCGGCATCGGAGGCTCTCCTTCCTTCTGCTGCAAACTGTCAGCAACAACCAAGAAGGCCCGAAGACCGATAGACATCCTCTCCGGTGTCAGGATTATCTTGATCGGCCTTCCCACCATGAGGAGGTCGAACACAATTTCTCGCATGGCGAAGTCAAGTCGTTCCTGTGCAATGAACTGTATGATTTTAACGAAGATGTTGAGCGGCATGTCACGCGGCACCACTCCCTTCGAGCCCTTGGGGAACAGTGAGTTAACGATGCTCTGCAGTCGCGATTGTGTTGCGGAGTTACTCTCGCATTTGATTCTGATCATATATACCCACAGAAGCCGATACAGAGATTCTGTGAACAAAAAAATCATGTCATGTACTCGGAAAAAGAGGAATTTAAATCAAGGTTTTTCTTAGCTTTTAACTACTCTTAACCTAATTAACTGTAGTCATTGCACATTGCAATGATTACAATTAATTAGAATATTATACGTGGTACCTAAAGCCACCCTGCACATCTTAGGGTCTCTGTTCTTGAGATGCGACAGGCACATGGCAAGGAAGCAGTGCCAGTTGGCGAGGAAGAACTGCTTCTGCGAGACGCACAGCAGGCATGTGACGAGAGGGAACAGCGCCAGGCGGTGCTTCGACTTGGTGCTGGCGTCCAGCGTGTGGCTGTACAGCATCTCCACGAAATTCTTCAGGCAGGGGACGTTTACCTCATTCTTGACGGTCTGTAGGATAAAATTGGGAAAATTGCTTGATTTTTAGGATAAGCTTTATGTAAGACCAATAATTAAAATTAACAAGAAAGCAATAACTAAATTATAAATGTGAAAATGTGTGTGTTGGTTTGTTCTTCTTTCACACAGCAACGGAGCTTACGTATGGACATAATTTTTTACATAGAGAAAGTTTATCAGCTAGAAGTGACATACGATACGTTTTATGTTGGAAAAATGCACGGTTCCTAAGGGATGAAAAGCAAGGAAACTACGGGAGGGGACAAAACCTAATGACAAATAAATAATGAAGAATTTACCGCTGCGACCGGCACGAGAATCTCAACGAAGAGTCCAGCGAGGGCATGTCTGATATCCTTGTCTTTGACCTCCAAGAAATACTGCGCGCACTCCTGCAGGAACTGGAACGACGCTTCGAACTCCTCGATAGGCACCATCTTCACGCGGAAGAACTTCATGCCCATCAGCAGGGAGATGATGCTTTGCGTTGTATGGGGGGACGGCTCACGGCTCTTCAGCTCCTGTTGGTAAGAAAACACGTATAGGAATCTAGTTTGTTGTAATGCCTAGATTGAATCATTTTAATTAATGATTTGAAAGTGAAAAGTAAAAAAAATATATTATGATCTTCTAAATTGGGCAAAATTTCCATCCACACCCAGTTTCACGTTAATGCGTGTACCCTAAAAAAACATCGCTGTTTTATTCATATTACGAGTAGAACTTGGCTACATCAAATTGCTGGAAACATAACTTTGCTCAAAGGAGCATACAAATGATTGTAAGACCAGTATTTTTATCCATTTCTTTTCCAAAAAGACAATGAAGTTCCAAACATTGGGCCTTACCTTCAGTTCAGCTGTAAAGCGTTTTCTAACCGAGGCGAACCGTGACTGCGCGAGCACGGCCACCACTTCAGCGTACAGGTCCGCTATCAGGTGCACGTTGGCGGCGTTCGGGTTCGACTGTAACCTGGCGATGACAGGAAGATATCATTGTACTGTCGATAATGAAGAAGTAGACTATATGATATAACTACAGTCATTATTAGGTGGAAGAACCAAGAGTAATCGAAAAACATCTCAGACGTTCGACATTTTGCAAGAATTCCAAAACCGTCCTAGATTTTCGTTATTATTGATGAATGGTTTTCTGATGATCCACAGGATGAAAAAGTGAATGTGCGTGATTTTAATCAGCGATGCGCAAATATCGCGATCTATTCCCCGGCAAGTTGAATGTTATTGCTTCTGATGCCTCAGGTATACAACTGACCCGTCCTTATAATTGAACCTCTTAAACGCGACGTTCTCGATGTACTGCACGAGGTCTTCGTGGCCCGGGTGGAAGGGCAGCTGCTTCAGCACCTCGATGAGCGCCAGGCAGAACAAGAACTCCACCGCCAGGTCGCGCCGCTCCAGCTGCAGCTCCTCGCAGCTGCGCTCCACGGTCTCCGCGCCCGCGCCGCTGCCTGACACGATGTAGATTATACTGCTGGATAAACAAATACTATTAGCATGGATACCTTGGATACCTACAATATGCTATATTGTACACCATATTGTATGACAGATCATAATCAGGCACATCTGCACTTTGTTTCTGTAAAATAAATTACTTTGACTTTTCGACTTTGACATTTTTTATTTTACAATGACGGTCTTTTCGCCGAAGGCTTTGACTACCAGACGAACTTTGGATTGAAAAGACGACACTAAATTATATACTGTATTGGCAGCAGCAGCTCCATCTTAAGATCTCACTATCATCATTCACAGCTTGATTCCCGATCTGTTGGGCATAAGCGTTTGTTGTATTATGCCAATCTCCACGCTGCTGCGCAACTTGCTGATGGCAACAGTTCTGGAAGCCTTACCCACGATTTGGCTCGTGAACAAAGAACATGTTTTGGGCATTTTATATCTAGTTCCACATTTTCTTTTAAAAATAAAATAAACACTCGTTTTAGTTTTACATAAATCCCTCACCTCTTGTTTCTTAGGTCCTGGTGTGGTTTCTTAGCCTGTTCGCTGAGTTGTGGCGAGTCTGCCATCTGCCTCTCCAGCCATCCGAAGAGTGCGCGCAGTAAGGATGGCAGACAATGTTCAGCGACTGTGCCGAATGCCTGGAGTATCTGATCTAGTTGAGGGTCTTCACCGCGCTGCAAGGTTTTGGCTAGTGGCTTTTCCTGTAGGTTGTATTAAGTTTTTTCATATTGACAGTATAATAATAATAATTCCAGTCTATTGTTGTCCCACTGCAGGGTAAATGCCTTTTCTCATACATAGAAGCAAGGTCGTCTTAGGGCAAGGCGGGGCTCATGGACACACAAGAATTTAGGCCCCCCTTGGAAAGATAAAAAAAGTGAATGACAAAAAACATTTTTCTGTTATGATTTTATATTTACTATGGGTATACCCAATTGGTGTAAATCAAATATTAAGAAATAGAACTTAGGTAGGTACATTGTTAAGTAAAATGCTGCAGGATTGAATTGGTTACGATAATGGCTTTTTTCGGAATTTCTGTTCTGGAAATCTCAATCTCAATCTTCTATTATCATCAGTCAATTTTTTTAAGGATATTATCACTATGCACATAATTGACAAATTTGTTAGTCGTTCTTGTAACAATGTCGTTCGTAATTCATTTTTTATTCCTTTAGTTGTGAAAATGTCTAAATCAGCGCTCTCCACAACAATTGGTAATCCCGTCATCAAGTAAAGGAATATTCTTGTAGCGACTTCAACATTTGGAAAAGTTTCTTCTAATAAATCGGACTTTGTAAGGTTGAGACACCTACTCAAATCCGTTGATTCCTTTGATGTAAACGAATGTTTTCATCAAAGGAATCAGCGGAAGATATTAATGCTTATGACTTCAAATCAGAATTGATTTGAAGTCATAAGCATTAATATCTTCATGATAGAATTCTGCTAATTCTTTGCATTGTTTTGTCAACTGGTCAGAATCGATAGTTATTAAATGAAAAAGAAAAGTAAAACGTTTGTCAGAAAAATAAAACAAAAAGTTTAAATTTAATACTTATATTTCACTTTAGAAATGTTGAAGAAAATAAAAGAAAAATAAAGCGCTTTTGAGTGTAAGCGTTATATCAACTTTCCGGGGCCCCCATGAGGTCGGGGGCCCTGGGCACGGGCCGCGTGTGCCCTTATGGTAAAGACGGCACTGTATAGAAGGCACGAGCATTGATCATCACGCTTGCTCAAGACGGGTTGACGATTTTAGACTTATATTAACTATGATTCACTTTCCTTTACCAAAAACAGTAATGTCCAAGATAAACTCAGAAAGTTCATAAGAATTCAAAAGTTACATTGGTTGCCCGAATTCAAACCCACTACCTCTGTACTACCAAGCAACCTTATGGCACCATAATGAAGGATGTTATTTTTTAATTTGATTTTCAGAAGATTCCGTTATATTTTGAAATTTAGACTATAATAGTCGATTCAATGTTGACATACCAGTGGCTCAGCCATAACGGCCTCCATCTTCCTTTCGGCCTGTACGGTGAACTCGGTGAAAAGCAGCCTCATCACGAACTCGCCCGGGCGCAGGTCGGAGTCGGCCGGGGCGACCGGGCCTTTGTGTCCGCCCCATGGCAGCATTGAGCCTGCATCAACGAGCGAACAGTATGTCACTATACTAGTTCAAGATTGCATCTCAATTCTATAGACTATATTTTTCCTGTACAGTCAGCGTCGAAAATATAGGGGAAGACTATTCAAAACGATCAGAAGGACCATTCTCGTATTTATAAAACGTTCAAATTTAAGTCGCAGTCTCATCGTCATCTCAGCGACAATCAATGTCAAACCTTGTCAAAAATGTAAGCAAATTAGGTTTTTTTTTTACAGAAACTGAGATTAGAATGAAAATGTTCTTAAAAATACGGGAAAGGCCCAAACAACTTGCAACATTATACTTTATTTAATTAGATAACTTTCTTGCCATAACGACAGTTGTTGTTTACTGTGTGCATTCTGAGACACCACGGGGAGTTTAATTTTTACAAGCTTTTATTGAACTTGCCTTGTTAGTTAGTTAGTACGTATTGGTCAAATCTTGCAAGCTGAATTAAAACCACTTCCTCATATCCTATGGAGTTGAAATTTTACATGTTGGTTCAGTTTAATTTTTTTATGATCTTTGACCTGATTCTGTTGGGGAGAGTTGTCTGGAGTTTCATTTTCCCTATTTAAGTCCTATATTTTTGACGTTGACAATTCACTTAACAGTCCCTCTAGACAATAATTATATCTCCTTTACTTAAGCACCATGGCGAGCAAATAGGTGGGTTTTGTTACCATGTGTTACCATCTACATATTAAGTTATTTATTACATGAGATATAAGACTGACTAGAACAAAATGTAATTAACCGACCTCTAGATGCGACGTAGGCAGCGACGCCGACGCCGACAGTGGTGCCAACGGACCGCCAGTCGGTGATGACCGGCACCGGCTTCTCGTGCAGCGCACCAGCCAGCTCTGTGGCGGGGTCGCTGACCAGCGCGCTGGCTTCGACATCGTGGCGCGCGTCCGACAGCACGCTTCCTTCAGATTCCGCCTCGCTCGACACCATCGACGATGGAGCCTCTTCCGTGCCCGAAGCTGCCATTATGTAACCACATTTTACGAGTACTATTTTCATGACAGTTTTAGCTACTTAAATTGGGTCATTTTAGAACATTTTGGCTGGAAGAATGAGTCAAATAAATAACACTATCTTTTCCTCATATTATTGCATGTGTTAAAATTGATTAAGTATGTACTTATATTTTTTAATTCAATGGCGTCATATATAACCTAAATATAGTGTGTAAGCTTACAAATATTCAACAAAGGAACAGAAGTTCTCTATTTATTGATTGGTGACCTGAATGTGACCTAGTGTGAGAAAGTGGAGGCTAAAGCCAGGTTGCTCTGTGTTCTGGTCAAGGGCAACTTTCAATAATGAACAAAGCAAACATGCTTCTCATGCTCGGGCCACACCGACGGGAAACGCCATTAATTTTTACGATGATGGACCTTAAACCGTCGGAATAAAGTCTATCATCGCGATAATTAACGGCGTTTCCCGTTGGTGTGGCCCCAGCATTACGTTTCTATATTCTATTCAATTACAAAAACTCATGCTTTTTTCCCATGGGGGTAGGTAGATGAAACTACAGAAATTCAGCCGCTACGATCCTTAGATACATTTTGCTTCATTTGCTTTGCTCTCAACATGACTGACCGTAAGCATAGATAGGTACTCTTTTCAATTTTAGTCACAACTTCTTTTAAACCGAAATTTTGCTTTATCACATCATTCCTCAGTCTATCATTCATAGTAGCCACAGCATTTATTCCACTTTCATGCCTCTTTTGCCACACCTAAGATTCAATTCCATACATAAGCGTAGGTATCAACACACCATTGTGAACAGCCAGTCGAGCCATTTTGGACATTGACTGGTTGGTCACAATCGTATGTATAGCACCATCCACTACATTTCCTACATTAACTCTCCCTTTCATATCTTCATCAATCTTTCCATCAGACTAGAATAAAAAAAAGAGACTAAATACTTATACAAACTCTTTCACTTGCTCCATACTCTTATCATTTATTTTCACATTACACGCCGACACATCCTCTTCTTTTTCAAATGTGAATTAGATGAAGGTGACCTCGTCTTTGTCCCTTTGATTTTATAACATTATGCTTCATCCATCACGGTCACCATGTCATGCAACTGCTCTGCTGGCGATGCAAGTAGAACTTGATCATCTACGTGGAGAAGGCATTTGACAGGCAACTCATTCATTCAGAAGGCATTTGATCGATTTGAAAGAGGGTGAGTATGGATTTAGGCCGTACTCACCCTCTTTCAAATCCGTCAGACAACTATCCATGTAAAAGTTGAACAGCCATGGTGATGCTACATAGCCAAACGACCCTTGAGATGTAGAACCAGTCCATGTGTGCCACATTTATCCTAATACAAGCATTGGCATTTATTTGTTAAGTACTGTAAATACAAGCAAAACCTATCCTTTATGAGTTTAACAACATATTATGGTATCATATAACAACACTTCTGTATTCTACGAAGGGTTAGGCAGAGGTGCACCTATAGAACACCCACATTTCGCCAGTTATGTTTAAGTCCCATGTAATGGGGCGAGCCTATTGCCATCAACCGGGCACAAATCCAGACTCTGGGCTGCTACTAAGAAGAAAAACAATAACACCCTGCCCGATCCGGCAACCAACCCAGGACCTCATGCTCAGCAGTAGTGCCTGCGACGACTAGACCAGCGAGGCAGCAAAATATTTGAATTCTGTTTTGATTAGGTACTTTTAGAAATACATGAATGTTTCCTTGGAGTTAAAAACTAGCATGAATATTTATATTTAAAAATTATAATGTTCTTCACTAATACCTTCACCAATTTTCTTTACCTTTTAACTGACATAAAGAAAATTCGGTATTATTAACATACTTATTTCATTTATCTTACGGAACTGGAAATAATGACTAAACTACGTGAGTCATAAGGTGACCAATCATTTATCTTTAACAAAGATATTGGTGCCGATTCCCTTGTTCACAAACTAAATTTAAGTTCAGTGCATCTTTTTCTTTCTATTTCATTAAGAAAAGGACAGAAGATAAATTTTAGTTTAGTCCTGTCAATTTAATCAGCGCCTGTCACTACTCCATACAAGTTTAGACGTGATTAAAAACTTGCCTACTAAAATTACGTCAATTTACGTCAAGCGCTGACAAATTTGACAGGACTAAACTAAAATTCATCTTCTGTCCTTTTCTTAATGAAATAGAAAGAAAAAGATGCACTGAACTTAAATTTAGTTTAGTTTGTGAACAAGGGAATCGGCACCATTAACTTTTATTTTACTTTATTCAATAATCAAATACTTTATTCAGTTCTGATGGTTGATTTTCATCATTCATTTATTGATTTAATAAAAATAATGAATATGAATATACTTACATCGTATTCTGAGTAGAAATTAAATATAATGGGTCAAAACATCCTTGAATGTCAATCATATTGACAGAGACTTACTGATGGTTCTTTATATATATGTTGAACATGTCACACAAATTTTACAAGAGAACATAATTCTTTACATTTCTTTGAATTTATGAAGGTTAACACAAAATTGAGCTGCCTACCTGCAAAACTTTAGGCAATAGATATCCTTTTGGTTTATCCATAGTTGGGTTACTAAGGAGCTGTTTTATTGCACTGTTGACGTTACCATTGGTAAGTCATGGAACCCACCTGACACATCCTCGGCATGTCCTTCTGATGGGACGGTGCTCAGGGAGTCTGATTCCTCTGTCATCATATTGATTGTTTTCTTGTACTGCTATCCTGTATCACTACAAACAAAGGATGTTGTGTTATCAAACATTCACATCTACATGTTAAGTGTGTCATACACAGTGTTATGAATAAAACAGAATTTGTTTATTACCTTCGTGTTCTTCTGTGTTGAATCAATCATCTTCTCTCATCATTCCTAAAACAAAACACTAATATGTTGTATCTTTGATGACAATTTGCTAATAAAAAAGGCGAACGAGAAAATTGTAAATATTATATTCCACACTTTAATTTTACTTATCTAAATTGATGTTGAGCTTTAGAAATGATTATTTTATAATCAACAGAAGTACTACAAAGCCTGATGTTGAAATTTTACTTAAAAGAATAATGCAATGCATGAAAATGTGTCAGTCGCACAAGCAGGCAAAAGCACATAATTATAGTACACCTACATCTACTACATGAATCAGTCAATTTAAGGATAAATATATATAAATAATGAAGGAAAAATAATCATTTTCTGGGTTTTACATTGATTCTAGCGACACAATAAGCTATCTGATAAGTAAAAAATGGCAAACAAACTAATATTTACTTCATTCAAATTATAACCCCGTTCGTCTTGGTCATCAAACTTTCCGGCAATTTTAAGGAACGGTGGATAAAAAATGACCACAGTGGAAATATAAAAGAACCCAAAATAACAAAATTAATGATTGAAATGAAATTATTTTATTTTCTGTAAATAGGTTTTACACATCAATAATATTTTAAAAAAAATCTAGGTGAGGTCGGCTTGACAGATTGAATTCCAATGAATGTATTGTTGGTCCCAAATAAGCAAAGACAACTAATTAATGTATAGGAATAATAATAATGTATGTTCATTTAAATTTTTATTGATCTGTTTACATTTATATGCTCCCAACATACAACATTGTCATGTGAATACAATTACTTTATTACTTTAAATGAGACAATCGCTTTGCAATGAATACTATTGAGCTTGAGCAGTGTACAATTGTAATATTATACTAACTATGTGCTCTAGTTATAATGAGGGCTAAAGCTACCGAGATAAACTATGTGCAATGACACACACTTTCATAGCTGTACACAGTTCACACATGCAGATAAGGATGCCTATAATGGTACACAATGATTGTACACACAAAGCAAAGCTGCATGTTACCGATTAAGCAAATAGCAAACTTCATGCATTTACTGATGTAAATAAATGCTTCATGTAATATGTTCCCTAATTCATAACAGTGGATTATTACTTTATTGTTTTATACTTTTCCCAGTTGTTTAATAATTAAGTTGGCACTAAGAATAGCTTACTTCAGCAGTGAATGTCAAAACTTGTATTACAACTAGTAGAAATATTGCTTAAACTGCAATGTAGGTGGTGGCCAGCTCTGCTAGATATCTGGACATTGCTCCTCAGTATTAATCACTAGCTTTTGCCAGCGGCTTCGCCCGCGTGGAGAACAGTAATTACCCACGGGAACAAACTACCAGGATAAAAAGTCTTATCCTATGTGTTAATCCAGGTTATAAACTATATGTGTGCCAAATTTCATGCAAATCTGATCAGTAGGTTTTGCATGAAAGTGTAACAAACATCCATCCATCCTCACAAAGTTTTGCATTTATAATATTATTATTTATATTATAATATATATAGTAGTATAGGACAGAATTAATATGTTTACTCTAGTTAAACACTGACTACTGAGTGTGTGAATATTACTACTCTGTACAAGTAGGTACTGCAAAAGCTTTCATAATTGTTGCTGCATGAAAACATGAGTTATTTCTGAAATAAACAAACACAGGAGACATACTAGCAGTCTATCCCACCCACTTAAAATATGCTTTCTTGATTACAAACAATATCATTGCCTATTTGACATACAATGTCAAATAGGCAGCTAGCTTACTGAATAAATGTGTTCAAATTAACAGTTAAAACTAGCTTATGATATACTTACATATATGACTTCAATCAAATAAAGAGCAATGCAGAAAATGTGTGAAGAAAAGTCACATCACTTTCATAAAGACTACCTTTAGTGCATATTATAATTTTCTGCCCTACAGAAGCCACACAAATATGGGTATAAAAAATCTGTCCTATTAACCTTTAGCGGTTCATATGAACCAATCGATATAAAACAGAAAATTACCTGCTAAACAATGAGTAACACTGTTTGTGATGACACAACATGCAAAGTTGCCTTCAACAGTATTCACTAAATCATGAAAAGATTGGATTAAGGTCCGTTCAAATGGTATACAAACCAGTGCAGATTTTTGTACAATTCATCTATTTTGAATTATATCGAGTCTACTATCACAAACAAGGCAAATTAAGAGTAAAAATTACCTTTTAGCCGCAATGAGTCTAAAAATTAAAGCTACGACGCTTGTGCGAAAACCACCAGTGTTATCTGCTGTCACTAAAATAGATTGTCTTTATTACCAAGTATATTGAAAACAGTAATTCGATAAAAATCTATCCTCATTCCTCAATCACGCAGAAATCGTCAGAAATACACACAGAAATACAGCAAGCAAATTATCCAAACGTCAATTGATATTGCCATTTCTCAAATTAAATAAAACACCATTCATCTATCAGAGTTGCCATTGTTGTCGCTTTGTTCCTAAAGTGCCTGCTACACGGTCGCCAACCGCGTCCCGACGGAGGTGACCTTGGTGGTTTACAACCGTGTAGATGGTGGCTTACGACCAAATTTCAAACATCTCTGCCGGTCGACAACCCGAGGGCCTAGACAAAGTAACATTCGATTAGCGAAAACGCTAGTAGAAAAGTAAAAAATGTATGGGGTTGACAAAATCTACCGAAATGTGACGTGATCATGGGTCAACGAATATAAATTAGCTAGACAATAGTGCCGATTCTCTTGTCACAAATACCTCTAAACTAGACTAAAAATCACCAAAATTTTGTTTATTCCTGTCAAACGACGATTTCCCAATTGGTTAAATATTTTGACATTTTTGAAAATGCGCTTAGCCCACTTTGGATACGCAAAATGTCTGAAAACTAACTTTTTCGTAATAAAATTACGTAACCTATGTACAGTAAGCGCTCAAAAGTGCATGAGCACGCTAAGAGTCATATTGCTGTGAACACGCGGTATAGCTCGTACATTTGTATGTGTAAGCAACACGATACACACACCACAGATAACGCAGTTTTGTTCTACACGAAACAACAATATATTTCCGTCGCTTTAAACATGCTAGCACACACGCACTATGCGCGTGAACTTGACCAGTTAATGGCATTGCTAAAATTCGATAGTAACTTAACAAGTGCAGATAGCAGAAAGCGTTAAGCGTTGGTATGGAATTCAAACTGCCTCAGGTTCTAATCTCGTAAAACACAGTGCGGTTTTTTGCAAATATTATTATTTTTGTTTTCGATAATAATATTTTTTAAATATTGCTGCTTTTTTATGTTGTTATTGCAATAAAGGTTTTAGAATAAAAAATGCGTGATATATGATAACAAAATTAAAAAAATATATTTATTCGTTATATTTATTTTACATAAGTTAACACACTGCTACAATTATTTATCATTACTTCAGCTGAATAAGATGTGAAATAGATGTCAAGAAACTAGAAGCAGTTTGTATTATTTTGACATATTTAAATTATGAAATATTTTAAATTTTTAATGGATTTTTTCACCATAAACATTAAGCTTTGATCATGGTCGAAGTAATTAAGTAATAAATAAGAATATTAGACTACTTAAAATGTAAAAAACTACTTACAGAATAGGTAATTTTAAGGTTAAATATGGGCAGTTTGTTTATATTTTATTTGTATTAATTATTTTACATTTTATTTGACTTTAGTAAATATTGGTTGTTATTGAGGTTAAAGCTTAAGTATTCATTTTCTTTACGAAAAGAAGATTGAAACTAAACCTCAAATTTTAATCCTAAAATAATACTATTACTAAAATAATATTAAACAATTTCGGTATATCTGCAAGAAATACGACAAACACCCTATTGAAACGTGCTTAAAAAATTCGTTACCATAAATTCATGCAATAACGAATCTGTTGTTTATTAAGTTGGTACGGTCAATATTTTAAGGTCAAAAACGGTTTTCTAGCTGGTCTTCAGTGATGCAAGCCTTCAGAGTGCACGGCGAACGGTTCATAATGACGTGTTTTTAATAATTCAGCAAAATATCTCGTTGGTATGAAACCATTTGTTTCATTCACCATTTGACGTCGCTGCTACTCGATAATAAGCCCCTTCCTCATATCTCTTAACCCTCACAGTATTTCTCTAGAACAAAGAAAAACATTGTTTTTATTACACATAATACCTTATTATTTATTATTCACTAATCGAATTAAACCTCACAATGAATTTAAAACTTTAAAGGCATCTTCTGTCTCAACAATACCTCTGTTCTATCAACAATACCCTTGATTAAGATTTATGTTTAGTAAAATATGAAATATATAAATGATAACACTCACACTTAGTCCGGTTTCATTAGATATTCACTTCACTTTTACGCAGCGCAATAATATTCTCTGATCTGATCTGATCTCTTCAATATATTTTATGCCTGCTTTTTGATAATAATAACCACAACACTGCGCTAAATACTCGTCACCAATATTATCCACGAACCAAAAAAGTTCTATTAATTAAATACTCGTAACAAACTGCATCTACCCCACAGAAATCGAAATAATTTACTTAGTTTTTTGTGGTCTACCTGCTAAACTTTAATATTTATGTGAACAAGACGAATGAAACTAAAAACGAATGATGATTATTGAACTAGTCATTGGTTGCAGAGAAAGTGAGTGTGTGTGTGTAATGTGCGTGTCTACAGTATTGTAACAACTTATAGAAGAAGGTCGTAAGTCAAACCGAAGCGTCAGTCTATTGCTTTGTGAGATTGCTCATGGACTTTTGGTCGGTACTGTACAGACGCCAGCACATCAAGCTACCCAAAACTGTCAAATTTTCCCAATCAACTTTGAACCTCACTTTTTAGCGATAAAGTTGAAAATCTATAAATATGACAGATTGTAGTAGCTTGATGTGCTGGCGTCTGTACATTTATAATATCAGACATGTGTTGTGATGAAACCATTTGCCTATTATTTTGACAAAGTAGAAAAGGGCTTCTATAAAACTGTGACGTTTCTGACCGGTACTACCCACCAAGTCGGATTCAGAATCATCTAAACTAAAAAATTTATACAAATACAGTTTTGGCTGTAAAACGATGCGACATGGGTTTGGTCGTGCTTTGCTGACGAAAGACCACAGACAAAACATTTTTTTTTCGAACATGTGCATCGATCAGACGATAGCGAAACGTATTGTATTATGTCTGCCAATCGAACTTCGTTATCGTTGAAGCGATAGCGATTGTAGAAATAGAATCGCTCCGAAGCGAATGTCATTTGTCTAGGCCCTCATGCTCGGGCTACACCAACGGGAAACGCCGTTAATTATTACGATGATGGACCTTAACCCGTCGGAATGAAGTCTATCATCGCGATAATTAACGGCGTTTCCCGTTGGTGTGGCCCCGGCATCAGGGTCACCTCTGTCGGGGACGCAGTTGGCATCCGTGTAGCAGGCACTTTAGAGTATATTTTGTTCAATCATCCGAGGTTTTTTTTGTTCAGTCAACAACGAGTAATATTTAATTATAGAAGTGGAAGAAAAATGAGTACAATATTACGAGGTTCTTTTGGCGCGTGGCCAAAATCGGAACTAACGCCTAAACTTTTTAAATCTTGTTTTATCAACTGTGACAATTTATTATTATAATTATAGTTGACAACATTCCTACAACAACTCTCCTACCCGCAAATTGAGAATGAGCTGTAGATTGGCTAGTAGCCTGCGAAATTCAAATTTTCATATTTTTTTTTGCAATTTTTGGGTTCCCGGGAGAATCGTCCTCCATCGTTGCACAATTCCATTATTCAGCAACAACACGGCTTCGTTAATTTTAGCGATCTACTACCACAAACCTTTTGTCCTTTTCAAGTTTTTTGTTTGATAGCCTAAATAATGACTTGCAAGTAGTAGAGTAGAGACAGTTTACATAGATTTTTTCAAGGCCTTTGACAAGGTGGACCATGAACCGTTGCTGGATAAAATAACCTTCAACGAAATTCGAGGTACCTAACTTGCTGCGGTGGTTTGCATCATTTATTTCAAACCGCTGCCAAAGGATGATCGCCGGATACAGATCAAACACTATTGAAGTTACATCCGGTATCCAACAAGGCTCTATCCTTGGGCCGCTTTTTATTAACTTAAATGTTAATGACATAGGTTATTAATGTTTTTACAACACAAAGTTCTTATTGTATGCAGGTGATCTGAAGGCCTAATAATCCATCAAAACCGTTAACTATTGCATTCTAATCCTGCAAGACCTGGACAGACTAATAGATTACTGTCATAGGAACAAACTAAAGCTAAGTATACCTAAACGCAATTACCTTACTTTCACCAAAAAAAAATCACAGTTTTAAATCATTTATTATTATAGTTATAAATAATACTAAAATTTACAAAAGAAAAAAAAGATAAATATTAGGCGAATGGAACTTTGCGAGCTTTTTTTGACGAAAAATCATTGATAATTTCTTGGTGAAATCCAGTTCTCGGAGTAGGTAAGTCGACGTTCGCATGGACGTAATAAAATCGCGGCGATTTTTTTTCGTGCACTGGATTTTCAACGCTCTGTTTAGCGCCGAGAGTTGAAAGTTCAACAGCGTGTTTTTTCAACGCGCTGAGACGAGAGTGGAGTGCGTCCCAGCGCGTTGGATTCTCAACGCTCGGCTTAATACAGAGGGTTGAAAATCCAGTGCGCCATAAAATCCCGCCGCGATTTTATTACGTCCGTGCGAACATCGCCTAAATCACTTTCAATACCTACTCATCTAAACTAATATTAAGGAAAAAAGAGAAAAGATTTGACTTGTTGTATATTTGTATGTTTGTTTGTTTGTAATGGATAAACTCAAAAAATTCTAAACCGATTTAAAAAATTCTTTCACTTATAGAAAGCTACATTATCAGCGAGTAACATGGGCGAATTATTAATATTTTTTTAATTCAAAATCCCAACGAAAATTACAATAATGAAACCCAAGGTATCAATTTGCACATAAAAGTCATTACTTGGCGTGCGCTGCGAATACTATTGATGATACATAAAATAAGGTACCTACTACATGTTTATAGTAGGTAGGTACTACATGTTTATAGTAGGTAGGCTCTGTCTAGGTTGATACCAGCCTCGCTAACAGGGGCATAGCCCTTGCAAGGTGTGTCTAGTTGACACAATTGGTTCAACTTAAGACGGAGGTCTCACAGTTTAGTCAGAGGTAACTGACATTCGATAAAGATTGAATCTTGTGAGGATAGATTGAGGTTTTGAAATTTTCTCTCTGGAGTATGGTTGTGAATTATTAATGTTGTGGAATGCTTACTTCTTGATCCTTCGTTCCCTCTGGCTCAATTATGTCCGATGGAGTTAAGGCTTTGGATGTGGAGTTCTTTATTTTCATAAACCCCCTCTGGGTAGATGTGAACTGTCACATCAGTTTGTTTGTTTTCGGAAGCTTGCCGCACCTTTTTCGATGGTTTTGATGTGGTAAGGTTTAAGCAGGACGACGTTAATTTTGTGGGTGCATGTTAGCACATATTATTGTCATTTAACTTTGCTGATACCTACATAGTCTGGTATCAAGACTTTGCAATTCGTACGTCCTGACTTAATCCTTCTCTTGCAAGAGAAAGGCCTCACTATGTAATGCTTCTTTTAGGTATAGGTAGGAAGGGTTAGATTATTCGGATGCGTTGAATAAAAGTATCTGCCGGATCCATTTATTCAAGTGGGGCGTAGCTCATGTGAGGTTTTATTATGAGATATAACCTCATATTGCACAGGCTGGCATGAATGCTATGGCGTCCGAACAATCTATCAAGATATTATATTAAATTAGGATTTGTAACAGTTTTCACTTGTCGATAAAAAAGAAACGAGTCTGCCCCCGGTAGCCGCTCGCGTATGTCTTTGTATTAATGGTTTAAAAATATAGTCTTGCTCTCCCTTAAAAGTTCTTTAATTTAAATACTATCCCGGGTACCGCTGCCAAGTTGGTGCTCACAGTACTCATCATTACCCACAAAAAAGTCCGTGAGGCTATCGTTTTGAAGTCAATCAAAACACGTGTAGAATCGAAAGATAATGATGATATTCGTATCATGATATTAATTCTTATCTAATTAAATAGTTTCATACTCAAGGTTGATTATTATCATCACCCTTAGGAGACGAGCAGAAGTAAAAAAGTTTGAAAGATCGCTAAGCGAAAACTAGGTAACAGTGCAGGCGCGCGATGCGAAGGAACAAGAAATTTCACGCGGACGAAATCGCGGGCAGAAGCTAGTCGCACTAATATTATAAAGGCGAAAGTTTGTGAGTGTGTGTGTATGTTTGTCTCTTCTTCACGCTCAAACGGCTGAACGGATTTGGATGAAATTTGGTACACAGATAGTTTATAACCTGGATTAACACATAGGATACTTTTTATCCCGATATTCCCACGGGATCGAGACTTTTGCGGGTGAAACCGTGGGACGCAGCTAGTTAGGGATAAATTTGATAAGTGGTTCTGTGTCGTTGTAGTCTTTGTAGTCTTTGTGTCGTTGTAGTCAATCATTTAATATTTTCATATTCGAAAATGAGCGATCTCCAGTGTAATTCGACACCATCAACACTTAGTACCTACTCGTACGTTCTCAAAGTAATTTCAACATTTGGAAATGTAGCTCTGAAATTTTGGTTTTCGAGTATTTGGTAGAAGAAGAGCTCCTTAGATTGATCTTTTTGATAATCGTTTTTAAACAAAACGATCAATTTTGTGAATTTGGCTAACTCATTACCAAGACTTGGTTCCAAGTCGTTTTTGTATGTTTTGACCAGTTCCTCCGCTACAGCGTATAAATTCGGAGCGTCCATTTCTTCTAAATTATTGAGAAATAATAATCGAGAACGGTTCGTGTCATATGCATGTAGTTTTTCAACTTACTTACTTCAAGTACTTACTACAGGAGCGCACACACTGCATGCGAATTAATCGTACGTAGGTATACGAGCGTTTACCTACTGTCGACGACATTCGAAGTCGATCCCAACTTGTTGGGAAATTTGGTTGCAGTCCGCGTCGCCGTCGTGTTTTTAACCGGTTCACAGTCCCATGACCCATATGTGGTTTGTTCAATTGTTTTAACTATTGTGTCTGCATATGGAACAGTGAACCTGTATTATAAAATGGTCATCGAAAAATTGATTTAATTCGGTTTTCAGTATCAAAGTAATGCAATGTATAATTTTTAAGACCGTCAACCCAGGACATAAATATAAAATGAATTAAAAAGTTCCTTCTGAATGTGAACTTTTTCAAATCCAAAAACAGTCATTTTGTGGAGGCCCGGGGCCATGGCCCCTGTTGCCCCGCCTTAAATCCGGCCCTGTGCGGATGACATGGTGCTGCTGGGCCCGTCGCCGGTGTCGATCGCGGAGATGCTCAAAGTATGTGAGACCTACGCTGCTGCACATGGACTGGTCTATAATGACAAAAAATGTGAATACATGGTCCTTGGGGTCGCTGGTAAATACCGGGAAGATGCCGTCGAACTTGCCATAAACGGTACGCCAATTCGTAAAGTCACAAAGTTTAAATATCTTGGGCATTTTCTTACCAGCGTCCTCAGCGACCATAGTGATATTGAGAGGGAGCGTAGGGCTCTGGCGGTCAGGGGTAATAATATGTTGGCACGAAGATTTACTGGGTGTAGGTACTGATCAAGTTAAGATGCTTAAAGCTTATTTTTAGTTTTGACACCGGTAATCTTTGGGTCAACTACTCGAAAAGGTCGCTGGATGTTCTACGCATCCAATACAATAATGTTTTTAGGATGCTATTGCGACTGCCTCGTTTTTGCAGTGCATCAGAAATGTTCGCGGTAACCCTTACCAATGGATTTCATGCGATCATCCGCAAAAAAAAACGGCCTCACTTCTGAACAGAATAAGAGACAGTCACAATGGTATCCTGAAGGCTGTGGTGGCAGATACTTCCTCCGCCATAATAAGGCAATTTGTGCGAAGACTTATACCCAATGTACTCTGTGCTTATACCATAGTTAGACCATTACCGGTACCATAATTGCGTAACTTATTTTCGTAAACAATTTTGCCTAATTTGTTTCATTTTGACAGTTCAACAACATTCATTGCGTTATTTACGTTGCTGAGCAGATTTTTTTTTCCAACTTAAAAGCAATGGATTAGCAATCTGTTTCAAATCGAAACAGATTGTTATTGTGTTGTCTTACGCAATTAGGGTACGGGTACGTATTCAAATCCCGAAATTTCATAATAACTATGACTGAAATACCGACGTCCAAAACAACGAAATTCAAAATACCGAAAGTTTTAAATACCGATAGCCGTTATATCGAAACATAAAATACCGATGTCCAAATGTCCGGAAGGATGAAACTCCGAATGGACAAAATAAATTCATAAAAATTCTATGATATGGCGACAACATAATTATACACCGGCTTGTAATTAATAGGTTGAATCTGTTCCAAAACCGAATCGGGACTTTACGTAGTCTTTTGGCTCCTACCCTAGTGTATATAAAAACCGGAGCATGGGTGCCTATCCTTTGTTACGTAAGGGTGAAGGGGTTGTACTTCCCGCAGCGCCGGAGACGATGCAGAATTGCAGAAGCAACTTAAATGTAATATGGGAAATGGATCTTCGGGATTTTAAGCTTTCGGGCAAATGAACTTTCGGGATTTAAAACTTTCGACCAAACAATCATTAGACGTTTAATTTTTCGGGATTTCACCCACAGGTATTTTAAAATAAGGTCTTTTAAATTTCGGTATTGTAATACATATGTAATCTGTGGTAATACGTACCCCCATTACCATTTCTTGTCGTGTCTAGATGTTGGGTGGTCTTCTCACAACTTCGTCTTTAGTTTTAAGTTACTAAAAATAGTAGTTTATGTGCAAACATGTTTCTAACAATTTATGGATCTTTTTTTTATCCGAAATAAAATGATTTAATTTAATTATTTAAGCTACGGTTAAGCTACGGTTTCCTAGCAAAGCGGCTCTAGCTATTCTCTGTCAACGCTCACCTCAGACACTTTTCTCTATTTATGATTGTGCATTTTATTAACCAGTGCCTGTAATAGGATGTTGATATAAATAAATAAATAAAAATGTATGATTCTATCGCATGCCTGCAGCGCCGCCGCGTAGCAAGATTTCTTTCGTACATAATCAGCCTATTATATTCCCATTGCTGGGACACAGGCATCCTCTCGGTGAGGGGGAGTGGGCCGGTAATCCACCACGCGGGCCCAGTGCGTGTTGGTAGATGTCTGATGTCTTCGAATTTTTGTTCGAGGACACGGTTTCCTCACAATGTTTTCCTTCACCATTTTGAGAGCAGTGGTGATGAAATCATTTACTTAAAGTAAAGCGCCTGTCTGAGTTCGAACCTACGACCTACAGCTCATAAGTCGCGGCCTACCATTGGGCTACCACTGCCCTCTTCTTTCGTGAGACGGACTGTATTTATGTCAATCATTCTGCCTAGCCTTTCCCAACTAAGTATGTTGGGGTAGGCTACCAGTCTAATCGGATGCGGCTGAATACTAGTATTTTACATGGAGCGACTGCCTATCTGACCTCCACAACCCATTAACTAGGTAATACGATACCTCTTGGTAAGACTGGTTGTCAGACTTTCGGGCTTCTGATGACTCATAACGACTGTCAAAGATCCACGAATGACAGCCGGGACCAACGGTTTAACGTGCTTTCCGAAGCACGGAGGAGTTTCAATATGTAAAGATGGTCACCCATCCACGGACCAACCCCGATAAGCGTAGCGTAACGTGGTGGATCGACCCGTGCGGTTGCTATTGCGTAGCTACGAGTTCTGTTTATGTATTGGGCGAGCGGACTCTATTTATGTGTTGAAATGAAACTACTAAAAATTTCCTAAAGCATCCATGCAGCAAAATGCATAGTATTTTATACTCCAACAGGAAATTAAATAAAAATCTGAGTTTAAAAAGCACCACGTGCTAGTTTGGCGGTATAATGTGATTCCTAAACACTTGCGTTTCTCTTACACCCGTTGACCGGCTATGAGTAGCGCCCAACTGGTTTTGAGAAAGAAACAAAATTAGATCAAACATTAAAGGAAAAGGCCTATAGAGGCATACCAGAACAATCATGTCCGAAACCTAAACATGGTGTATTTTACAGCGTATTAATTATGTCATAGATTCTGAATTTATTCCTCTTTTTTTTTAGGAACCAGTAGATTTTTTTAAACTCCGTTTTTTTTACACCCTTGTACCTATATAAAAATCGGATGCTGTGTGCTGGTAAAAATACCCTTTAACGAAATCGACACCCTGAGTGTCACTTGTTCTTCCCGTTAATAATGTTCACTTTTAGTACACAATCTGTCAATTTTCGTCTATTCTTCCGTCGACAAAACCCGTTTCTATGGTTTTCATGCTACGCGGGACCATACCTGGGAACTTTCCAAAGTTCCAATTTTTTCCAATTTTACAGTTTCTTTTTTTTTACGTTTTTACGCAAGCAATATGATTTAAATGTTTTACGAGTATGTTAACTTTAAATACGTTCCCTGTACCATGCACAATGTTTTGCGTTACACTTCGCATTAATTATTTACCGTAAACGCAACGTAAACGACGAATTTTCACATAAAATAAAAAGTAAGTTAAAAAACTAAAACCCGACTACTGAAAAATCACGCTCTCTCGGGTTTTAGTTTTTGAACTTACTTTTTATTTAAATTATTTTGGGGTTATAGTTTCGTGATAAAGAATTTGCAGAGCAGCTTAAATTTTGTTTTGTGTTATATGGTATAATAATACCAGCCTATTATTGTCCCACTGCAGGGGACAGGCCTCTTCTCATACAGAGAAGACACGAGCATTGATCACCACGCTTGCTCAAGACGGCTTGACGATTTCAGACTTATATAATTATATATCCTTATCCTTACATATATATATTTATTATTATAAAACAAAGTCCCCCGCTGCGTCTGTCTATCTGAACGCGATAAACTCAAAAACTACAGAACGAATTTTCAAACGGTTTTCACCAATGGACGGTGTGATTAATGCGGAAGGTTTTGAGTAAATTGGTTGAAATTTGACGATTATTGTTGAAGATGTCAGAAAAAATCATGCCGACTGGAAACTTTATTGGCGTGAGCCGCGGATATCGTTAAAGTTACATAAAATTTATGTTCTACAGTATTGTTCATCTTAAAAAGTTCAACAAAAAAATCCACGATGGCATAATATGTCTATCTTCTAAGGATGACCCACAATAATCATTTTTATCTTTCAGAATTTGATAAAAATTTAATTGTTACTTCAGAAGCTATTTTGACCGGCACTATATTAATCCTTATCCAATACACTATGTTGCTTAAATTGAGTATTTAATTTACATTAAAATTTGCCTTGACATCATTTCATTTAAATGAATGGTTTAAAGATATCACAGATACAAAATTACACGTAACAAAATAATTATGCTTGACGGCAACGTGGGCGCAGCGGTAGGACAATGACCTTTTCCTCGGCTATTAGGTATGTAATCCCGGTATCGGTAGTATGTTCCCATGGGATATTTTCCGACATCCACGCGGGCGAAGCCACGGGCAAAAGCTAGTTAATTATAAGTCCAGGTTTCCTCACGATGTTTTTCCATCACCGATATTAGTAATGTCCAAGATAAACTCTGAAAGTACATATGAATTGAAAAAGTCACAATGGTACTTGCCCGGATTTGAACCCACAACCTCGTGCATGAGAGGCGAGACTTTAACCACTGGGCCATCATGGCATTTATGGTAAAAAAATAGGGATTAATTTTACAGCCGCGCCGTACGTAGCAGTCTCACTTTTGCTTGTTTTTAACAATTTAAACATATTTATTTACTTAGACAATATGATATATTTACATATTTGTAATGTGCTTATCAAGCCCTTTCATTTCATACCCAACATGGCACAATTCAATTATTTTTATTTTTTATTTCGTTACTTTATGTCCTCTAGAGGGCGCCATATTGTATTTAATGTGACGTCACATAGCCTATAACTAGCGGACAATCAAAACACTTCCAATGATACTCATTTGTCAAATTATGATCGGCAGTTTGGAAGTTATGAGGTAACAGATGAACTTACATGCATACATACCGGTCAAATTATACATGCATATATACCGGTCATATGGCCTGACCAAGATTATGTCTGGACTTTAAAAGAGACTGTGACCTCTGAGTTTGTTTCGGCCTTTCTTCTCAGAGTAGTCAGATAGGAAACGCCGAACTCATCTAGCTTATTTTTTATATTTTTTTTTTATATGACGTGTAAAAGTGATTTCGATATCCTATTTACAGAATAAACAATTTCATTTCATTTCATTTCATTTCAAAATCATAACCCTCCTTTTTGGTTCGCCGTAGTCGGGTAAAAATAAAAGTCATTTTCTAGCAATTATTTTGGAACAAAGTCACACAATTTGATGTATAAAATGCGTAGATGACGGCTTGGTGATGGCTCTTCTTACATCCTGTAATAATATAATCGTTACAAAAAATCTACCTTTCCTAGAATATAATTCATTACACGTCAAAAAGCGATTTATTAATCGTTACTGTCAAGCGTTTAGACTGTGTCAGTCTTATTTATAAAAATCTCGCTAATCACTGATTAGCGACTGTTTAGCTAAGCAATTACCTACTAATGAATTTCAATATACCTAAATGACAATTTGCGTAACCTAGAGCTTCGAGTAGATTAGTAAATTAAATACATAGGGTGACTTGTAATTTGACGTATTACTTCCAGGACGTGATAATGTGACCCATTTTCAACAAAAGCACCCCATAAAGCCTAGGCGAAAATTCATGGTATTCGAGAAAACCCATTTTTTTGTATTTTTTCCCAGAATTCGTCACTAAATATTTATTACTTTCCTCTAAACTCTCAAATTGAATGGACTTCATTGAGATTCTATTGGGTCCTAATACTTTATCAAACTATCTGCTGTACCTAACCAAATATTGTAAGATATGAAACAGCTAAAAGTTAAATGAAGAAGGTTTATTAATCATTTTCAAGTTCATGTACCTACCTACGTCGATGATTAAAAAAAATGGTTAATTAACTTCTTAGGATAGCCATTGGAAAGTCGAAAAGTGACTAAATATCTTCATCAGTCACAGATGTGGAAGACTTCATCTGTACAGTATCTAATCAGAAAAGTTTTTATGGAATTGTTTGTCTTGGTACGGGCACGTGATGGGGAGGGATGTAACGCATGTACCTAAAAGAGTGATGATCATAAATGTTGATGGGTGAACGGGGAGAGGAAGACCAAAAGAAAAGATGGAAGGATTGTATGAGGGATGATATGAAATAAAAATCCGGCCAAGTGCGTGTCGGACCACGCACAATGAAGGGTTCCGTACTTGGGATGAATTTAACCCAAGAACAAACTTAACATTGTAGTTGAAAAACATGTTCTCCCATACATTCCCACTGCAAATGTAAAGTTGTTCGACTATTACGTTAACTTGTACAGCATACTTAGCTGTGTGATACTACTACCGTGATATTTTATACACATGGGTATCCAAAACAACCATTTAGCTGGTACGGGCACACTTGACTCTAACCAAAATTAGGACTTTAAAGCTTAAAATATTAAGCTTACTTAACAAACGGACGTTACGCAAATTAATTTTATTATTTATATTTTTGAACAGCTGATCCAACGATATCTCACACCATGGGACAGACGAGAAAAAAAACTTCTCCACTTTACATACCGCATTACAAAAAACCAAAAAACAAGATTTTATTTTACTACATTTTCGGCGTGATTAATAATGTATAACCATGCCAAATTACAGCTTTCTAGTAAAAGTGTTGCACCGATCCCAAGTAACATGGGAGAAGAACATCAGGAAGACGATGATGCACCTAAGTGGGTCTTTCTAAGTGTAACTTGGACATGTAGGTACTCGTCGACGACCGTGCCGTGCTGGCGAATGTTGCTAATGTTGTAATGTTTGCTCGACCGTCGAAATAGTCTAAAAACTCACAGAGCAGCGTCATGCACACAGTTTGACAAAAGCTAATTGGTAGGTACGAGTACCTAACTATCTAAACTTCCTAGAAGCTTGCCAGGGGGCCTACCACCAGTTCAAAAGCAGTATTATTTTAATATTACTTCAGTGGGTAATATTAAAATAATACTGTTTTATAAGCTTGTGGTAGGCCCCCAGGTCTCAGCAAGAATAGATCGGTATGGGGCGGAGTAGAGACTCTGTTTTTGATAGATATTTTAGGGGAGAGAAATATCTTCTTCTAGAATTATAGCTAATTGCGTTGTCTAAAATCATCGTTTTTCTACAAGGTACCAAGGTATGTGTTTAATCCCTATCACATCAAATGATAGGAACTTGAATATCCACTAGGTATTAGGTATAGCAATTACTACAATAATAAGATTATTTAATATTTCAATAATCGTTAAAGCAACATTTAATGGTCTTCCATGTCGTTCCCGCCACTCAGGCATCAACTAATTACTCCACACTAGCATAATCACCTTAACATTCTAGCGACAGGAACTAGCCACAAGATATCTACGCACATAATGACCTCTAATCTAAAAACAATAAAGTTCATGTTTAGGTAGAGTACATTTTGATACAGAAATATTCGAAGTTACCTGACTAGTCCATAGTTAGCAACAGTTGAGTGGACATCGTCGTGCCGACCGGTCGTGCGAGCACACTCTGTGAGTAGAAGCCGTACGATCTCACCAGCCCATTTACACACCGGAAATATTGACCCACACCTAATTGAACAAATCGACCCTTTTAGACTATTGAACACAAAAGTTGTAATGTCGTCCAGAACTATTTTGGTGTAACCGGTTTCTGCATGTACTCGCCAGAGACCATGAAGTAGATTCGTGTAGGTGGAGCAGTTGACGCAGTGATTTTATGTTTATGTAATTTTGTTTTAGAAAATGTCCAAGAAAGTACTGGAATCGAAGGCGAGCGCGAGCGCCAGCACCGACAATGTGTCGGAGACCACGCCGCTCGTGGGCAAGAAGGTAAGCAGTTGTTCAACATTATCATGTACCTAGTTTACGTTTCTCTGAAGGCACTTGAACGACAGTGGTTAGATTCCCTGCAGTGGAATTTTAAGGGCACACTTTTATATCTGTATTTAATTTTACAACAAATTTTTGTGGGTATCAATTTTAAACGCTCTCTTTTCGACATTAAACTCTAAACCATATCTTAAGATAGGATAGAGAGTGTCATTTACTGGATTAGTTCCTCGTTTCCCGTGGAAAATTCATTCGTAATATATCTTGCCAAGTTCAAATACACAGCAGCATCTGAGAGACAGGTGAAACTGGAGCTGGCACTAAGTTCACAAGCACTATCTTAAGTCTATAGACATTAGTCTATTCAACAGATATGCGTATTCTTAAAGTGTGCTTATTTATTTAGATAATGTTTTTTATACGAATTCGTTTGTTTTCTATAATAAAGACGAAAAGAGCACTGAATTTCATAGCCCCAGTATTACATGTCGCTTACTACTTTACCTTCTGCTTACAGAATAAGAATATCTTAAATTTACTGAAAACAAAGAGCGTTCATTGATCTCCCTCAAAGATCATCTGCAATCATTTGATTGAACCTACATAAATAAGCTTCAATTTGTTCGTCCACATACCTAAGCATCAGAATGTTCTCGGGTGATTTGCTTGTGCATTATCTAAGTCGAGCTGTGCGTCTGTGCGTCGAAGGTAGGTACGTTCTCAACTCATTTGATTGCTCAATGCAGCCGTGAGATGTTTCGAAATATGTTAATCAGATAAACTTGTTTGTTAACTTAACTAACTGCATTAAACAATATAATTTTTTCGAGACATAAATTAGAGCAAAAGGCTGTAACAATAGGAAAACAGGTATGGCGAGTGTACAGACAGACGAGAATCTAGGTATTTTTTTAGCTTTCCACATATTATTATTTGACATTTACACCCGTCCAAGGATGATCCCACGTATATTAAATAACAGATTACTATTAAATAATATTATGTATTGCTTTATTATAGAGGCCCTCAAAATGTTCCCAAATTTAGACATTTTTTATTCGATTGGGCGACCGGTCTTCATGGGCCGGTAGAGCCACGAACCGTTACGACTCGCGCCGAAAACAGCGCTATAATAAAGAATATACCTATTTGATACGTAAACAAGCCGGTCTTTCTGCCCACCATTCAACATTCATTAGTGTAATATAAAGTAGGTATTGCGCAATATTAGACAAACTTTTTTGGTCAGAATTATTAAGTATAAAGACTGGTTGTTCACGCTGTTTAGTAGGTAGGTACATAATTACTTGTTGGTATCTTGTCTTGGAATAGAGGAACCTTATAATGTAGGTTTGTAGTAACAATAAGCGGCTACCTCGTGGTTCAGCTCAGCAACTGTCGTGCTAACATGATGATGATTCATGGCACTATGGTGTTTTAAAGTGCCTAGTGGTAATAGGCACTTGTATTGTAGCGCTCCTCTCGAAGGTGATAAAGAAATGTAGGATGGCTTTGTATAAACTTAATAAAAGCTCTCTGTTCTTCTTCTTCGTGTCACTGGCAAGACAGTATTTCAAATTTTGTTGGCTCACAACTCCTCAGCGTCGTCGGTGGCACCGGAGAGATAACTCTGACTGCATGTTTTGGGGCATAGAGGGCAGGATAGGAGGAGGTTAATAAACATAGAAAATAGTCAAAAAGAAAGAAAAGTACCTACCTAATTGTGAACCAATTTGGCTCCTGTAGTATATTCATAATCCACCAATTTATCAACGAATTCTTTATTGGCATAATATAAAAAATGTGTACAAAGAAAGTGAAGGCGCTAGGTATGTTCTGGAAACCTTTTCTCCTTTGTTACAGAAGCCAGTGTCTTCTCCCAATCAGTATGTTCTGGATTTTATGCAATATACATAGTTAGAATATACTTTACGATAAACAAAAAAAATATAATTTATGAACTCTAACTACATAAGACTTTTGAACGCCAGGGTGATGGTGACGGGGACCGTCAGGGTTTGTCGATGGAGCAGACGGCCATCCTGATCGCCGGCGAGATGGCTGGCAGCGGGGTGCTGGCCCTGCCTCGAGCGCTGGCTAAGACCGGTAAGTGCCTGATGTTCATATCTTTAGTTTGAAGAGGTAAGATCTCTCGTTTGCTAAGCGTTAACCGTTTGCTGGCGTTCTAACCTGTCCTACTGAATTCTTAGCCCCACAGTGGAAGCCTAGGTAGTCAATTTACCATGATTGATTTTTTATTTAGGGCGACTGGTCACTTGTATAGTTTACTGCTAATTTACTGAACGGAAATTATCGGGCTTTTAGTGCACCTACATTTATTTATTTATAGTTAATTAAAACGGTACTACACCAATTACATTAATTAACATACAAACTTAAAAGATTAATATTGACAATTTTGTTGGGTATAATTTAATTATAACTAGCATAGAACAGTAGACATAATTTTATATATATAGGCAGCTAAGTACCTACTACAACTATCGATCAAAAGAAGTGCCGGCGTAGCACTGATACTACTATACGGATCTACTTACAAAACATGCCATCATTTTTAGAACCTAACATTAATTAAGTTTTTAAATGGAATATTACAATTTTATTTTAACTCTAAGTTGCTTTGCTGTGCGTAATGTTGGGAACTCTACCTTAGGTCTTACCCAATGAAGATAATTTGAAATATAAAGCATTTATAACTACATAATGTGCTATTAATATACCTAACTATTATTTATTTATATTTATATATACTTTATTTTACTAATGAGTAATGATGCTAAGCGAATTTAAGTAGGTACATTAAAAATAACCTTTTGCAATATACTCGTTTCTGTTTTTGAGCATTTTGATGAAAAACTGGTGTCGATGGGAAAAATAAGACATTATTTTTTAAATTTATTTGGCCCGAAGTTCAGCAACGCGAATACTATTTGCTGACACAGGTATTTGGTCCTCACGTGTGCAGGTCTGTGGAGAGTCGCCGCATACCCACCGGAATAAATACAAATAGATAAATAAGTATATAAATAGGTAAAAGTTTTGCATTAACTCGTAAGCTTAGGGAACTGCTTCTTGTAAGAAGCTACTAAGATAAAAAGTACCCTTTGTGTTAACTCAAGACATAGAAAGAAAGAAAAACATTTATTTGGACACAGTTCGTGAAACACAAAACACAAATAACACAGTGAAAAATGATGATGATGGTCAATCTGTTTGCTGAATTTCATCGAGCTGTAGCCGTTACAGCTCATCTGAGTTACTAACATCTAAACTCGCAAACATCTTTAGTACGAACAACAAAGCTATGAAGATTTTTCAACTGTGGTTTCTGTGCTTTTTAGAAACTAAGTAATTGACTATGTAGGTACCTATAGGTCCAGTTTGTAAACGGAGATGTTCATTTTAGTCACCATCCACGACCTTGCATGCCTCGATGTCTCCTCCCTTTTACGCCGTCCTTCCTCTTTTTACCCGACTACGGCGAAGCAAAAAGGAATGTTATTACTTTGACCTATGTATGTTCATCTATTACCTCATAACTTCTAAACTACCGATCATAATTTGACAAATGAGGTATCATTGGAAGCGTCTTTATCGTTCGCTGGTTTATAGGTTGTCTGTACACCTACAAAATTATAATGGCATGCGACCACGGCTTTACCTTGACCATTTTTAGGGTTCCGCACAGTGGAACGAATGTATGGGAGCGGTTGGACGTAGACATTTCCGAAAAAAAAGAGTAAAATTATGCCAAACTAATGATGCCATCTTATTCGATTACTTAATGCCTTCATAACTTGTGGTGATGAATTTCTTCATAACTCCCATATTTCGGGAGTAATTTGAGAAAATGTGAAATTTTACTATGAAAATGAGTGTATCGAGCTCTCTCCCTCCTGATTCCGGGCTTGTTTCAAGTAGCGGTCTCTAATATCATAATGCTAATACTAAGAGCTATATTTAATACTAAGACACATAGTGCGCCAAATGTGCACTTTCTGGGATAAAAGGAAATGAAAATTTAAAAAAAAAAACGTTTTTTCCCCATTTGTATTTACTTTAAACCGCAGACAGACTTATTAAGAGGTCTATAAATATATTATATATATACAGAAATATATATTAACAAAAATATTCACAAGAACTGATGAGAGTATGACTTTTAAGTAAGTTGATAATAAATTACCTAGTTTCATTAAAAGTACAATAAATAATTAAGATGTAAGCTCTAATTTACTAAGTTACACATTTTAAAACAATAACATCATTTAATTATCTTCGTCATCATCATCATCATCAATTAATTCAAATTCAGAATCGATGTCCGCTAAATCATTTATGTTAACAAATTCGATATCACTTTTCTCAGAATCCGTAAGCTCATAAAATTCCTTAAAAGAAGATTTTTTTACAAACTTATTTCCTTTTGGACGGATACTTGTAACAAGTGGATCAGAAGACAGTAAAAGATTGTGCATAATATCTTCATTGCATGAGATACTGCTATGCTTTCGAGAATGCCCCTCTCTATATTTTCTAAAATCTTTATTTCTAGCCTCAGATGCCTCTTCGGATAGAAAACCAATGGGCACAATTGACATGTTCTGAACTATGTCTGGCCCATGCATTAAAATTTTATGAAGTGAAGAAGGCATATAATACCATGGGTATAACTCCACGTAAAGCTTAGCAGTATCAAAGCAGAACTCTCGGAATTTAGTTACGTTGATCTTCTCTCCTGATGAAATACACTGCAAGATCACACAGATTTTTCTTAAAAGCATAGCATCTATTCCGGTCAGTTCAGCAGATTTAGTGTAGTTTTCAAAAAATCTCCTTGCCGAGTTGCCATTGTTGGTGGATCCACTGCCTTGTTTCACAACATCGAGAAGTAAGCCCGTTTCTCTTCTTACAGCCTCTTGAACTCTTTTCTTCCTGTCATCAACTTGCCTTTTTGCTATATCACCCCTTACTTGCCATGATTTTATGTCTAATTTGTAGGAAATGTGTAATAAGCATTCCATTGAGCGAATCCAAGCGTGAAGGGTGCTTAAGCTATATTTATACATGTCCTCGTTTGCGTGTTTATCTTTGATTAACTCTAAATTATTCATTTCTTTAGGACAAGCCTTGCATATGTCACACACTGAAGCTGCTGTATTGGATATAATGGAATGAATTTTACCATCAATCATTGTCAACAGCAGTTGGTGTTTGACACTAATTCCATCAGTGATGGTGGATGGAGTTAAGGCTTCAATCTCTGCTTCGATTTCAGCCATCTCTCTCTGCACATTTTCTTTGGTTTCCTTTATAAACTTAAACAATATTGGCCGGCAAAATGAAGTGGAAGATGGTCGCTCGTTTTCCCAAATTGTTACACCTTTTGAGACGAGCCGCAGTGGTACAAGACTAATCATAAAATTACTAGCAAGATCGATTTGCTCATCTTCACTCGTCCTTTGATGATAAATGCTTTGGCTAGATGATCCGTCAAAACCCCATTTGCTGGTCAATACGAGCTGTTGATTGGGATCAACAGGGGTTTCTAACGACCTAATAAGTCTTCTTGAGGTTAAATCCATCAAGGCTTGTAATTTGATTTTTGCAGAGCTCTCTGTAACTGTGAGATCTTCTTTGGCCGGATAGCACTTAATTTTTTCTTTAACCAACATGTAGTAACTCGGGTATTGAAGAGCTCCTTCTTGAGTGTTGAAATCCCGAAGAGTGTTATAGCGCCATTTCGATAAGTTCATCGATACATAAAGAGCCAATGCCTTCAAAGGGGATATTTCCCGTACCTGAATTGATTTACCTTCAATGAAGGCTTTGATTTTTGAGGCCTCTTCTGGATTCTCCGTCAAGTATTTCATAACATAAGCTGTATCGCTTTGTCCTGCCTTTTGAAGCGCCCTTTCGGCCGAAAACATAATTTCAGCGCTGCTACTGCTGCATGAAAGACTATCTTCAGTGCGTCTTCTTTTTTGCCGGTTACTAAGGTCCTCAAAAGATTTACGAGGACTAGGATGTGTACAAGTTGAAGCATCAGATTTAGCAGGAGAAATTATGGGCTCGATGACGTCACTTATATTTTCTGTAGAAGGTTCCATATTTTCATTCTGTAATTCCGGCCATTGAATTGCAGCCTGTAGCCAAATCTCATGTTTCTTCCGAAACTTATCTGTGCTTCTTCCAGACTGTGTCCATTTTGCATAAATGCGGTAGCAAAATCGACGACACCAGTCTTTTAAACTTGTTTCAGCACTTTCACATAACTGAACACAACTGTTATCTTTTAAAACACTGAACAAATAGTTAAAGTCGCGTAAATCTTTATGTGCGCGTGCGCATAAAGCAACGTGAATATCAAGATTTGTATTAAAATTTGGAAAATACATTGCGAGATTAGCTTGGATACAACGAGGTGTAAATCAACACTGATTTTAAAGTTACTAATAGTGACCTATTTATATAAAATCCAGGTATCCCAGGTATCCTTTGTTAAATATTGCAAGGTAATTAGTTATTGTGATAATTAGTAAATGATGCATGCTAAATTAGTGTATTAAGAGCCATTTAGTAATTAAATAATAGCAATGTTCTTATCAGTAATCATTAGTGCATCAGTTTTATATGTAAACCTTAAGTCCCTAATTATATATCCTAATTAGCTTATATCTTCTCTAATTGGCTGCTCAGAAATGTTATTGTAATAAGGTAAACCTTTAGAAAAACGGTTTTAATCAACAAAATAAACAAAAAATAAAAAAATTGTGTTATAAAATAAACATCACTCTTTATCCCAGAAAGTGCACATTTGGCGCACTATGTGTCTTAGTATTAAATATAGCTCTTAGTATTAGCATTATGATATTAGAGACCGCTACTTGAAACAAGCCCGGAATCAGGAGGGAGAGAGCTCGATACACTCATTTTCATAGTAAAATTTCACATTTTCTCAAATTACTCCCGAAATATGAGAGTTATGAAGAAATTCATCACCACAAGTTATGAAGGTATTAAGTAATCGAATAAGATGGCATCATTAGTTTGGCATAATTTTACTCTTTTTTTTCGGAAATGTCTACGTCCAACCGCTCCCATACATTCGTTCCACTGTGTTCCGTAGTCAACAAGAAACCCTTATAGTTTCGCCATGTCAGTCTGTCTGTCCGCGGTCTAGCTCCAAGACTGTTAGTACTAGAAAGTTGTAATTTGACATGGGTATACATATTAATCATGCCGACAAAGTTTTAAAATAAAATTATGAAATATATTTTTTAGGGTACCTCCCCTACACGTAAAGTGGGGATGTATTTTTTTTTCTATCCCTTGTTGTGGGGTATCGTTGGAAAGGTCTTTCAAAAACATTGTGAGTGTGTTAGAATAATTTTTGAATTTAGAGATACGTTTGCGAAATATTAAGCTATAATGTGAAAATTTTTGTTAGAGTCAAGTGTCCCCCCCCCTGCCAGCTAAATGGTTTATTTTAGATATGTGAAAAAATTGATGGCAGTAGCTTATATAACGAATTTAAAAGGAAAACTATCGCAGCTGAGTAGGCTTTACAAGTTAACGAGTAGTAATCGACCAACTTAGATTTGCGGTTGTAAAAACGTGTTTTTCCATACATTCCGTATGAAAGATTCTTTTTTCATCTACAAAGTCAAGTTTGTTCTTGGGATAAAATTCATCCCAACTACGGAACCCTACATTGTGCGTGGTCCGATATGCACTTAGCCGGTTTTAGGACCTATGTTTTGATTTCTGTCTGAAATATTTTCTTGTTTCATACTTTTTAGAGCGTGATTTTTCAGTAGTCGGGTTTTAGTTTTTGAACTTACTTTTTAATCTTTCGCTTTTTCAAGTAATTCTGCTAAGTTTAATCAAATTCAAATTAAAAATATTTTATTTCACAATACATAAACCTACAATGAAACGTCAGAAGCTAGGTGCACGGTTCTAATTGGTCGTTTCCTATGGAGAAGAGCCGGCCAGAGTTACTCTTTTCAAAATAAAATAATCACTAAGCATTATTAGTGCAATATAAAAAACTCAAATGAAAGCAGCTGGACGAGAGTGGTCGAGAACCGAGCCAAATGGCGTACGATTGAGGAGGTAGTCTACTGCTGGACGTAACTGTAGGTAAACTGATCCAAATCGTAGTTCCGTTCTAAGTATGTGACGAACTATCAAATTAATAAATGATCTTATTCTATTCTTATTCTTTTAGAGTCATTATGATTTTGTCATTCTCAGAATAACCTTGCATTCCATTCAAGTTTATATCACCATGTGGTTTGAGAGGCGAACTCAGAATACACGAGGCAGTTAATTATTTTTTAACGATTTGTCTAACGAAACTTGTTTAAGGTGAAACCGTGTTGTCAGATTTTCCATGGATCAATGGAATATTACATAAATATGGTAGGTAACTATATTATACATGCCTATGTATTTTATCTGCCTCTGTCCTTACAAATATGAACGATGGATGTACTTACTAGGTACATTACTTAAAAATAGGTAATAATCGATAATAATGAGGTATAATTTGTGAGTTTGTATGTAGGGGGTAAACGTCGGAACTACTGATTTGATTCTTTTACAAATGTGAAGCTACGTTATTCAGGGATAACGTTAAATGAAAACATTAAATTATCATAAAATTATTAACATTAAATATAGCCACTGACCCTCATGAGGGTCAGTGGCTATATTTAATAGTATAGTTAGTTTCCACGTGGACGGAGTCGTGGGCAGAATCTAGAAAATAATATCGTTTTAGCTGTTTATCTGCTCTCTCTTTACAACTATGGACAATGGATGGTACTTACTACATTACTTAAGAATAGATAATAAAAATTAAATTTGATATTTGCCTGTATTATGACGAGGGCATTTATTTAAAGAAACGAAGTCTACTCACACATACACCCAGACCCGGAACATATCAGTCGTACAAGTATCTATCTTAGCTGTACCTATTTAGCATAATTATTAAAAATAACATCCAACTTATGACGTTGTGGCCAAATGGTTTTGTAGAATTATGTATTAAGTGAAATATCAAAAATAGAAAATAATGGGTAGTTAATATATTTACATAGAGAATGCCAAATTTATAGCTGAACACGGATCTTGCGACTGGTAAGTATATCAATGCTCGGTAGGAAATCTTTACATATTGTGGCATTTGACAAACAATCAGCACTACATGTAGTCGTTATTAAGGCACACCCTTAATCCCCTGTGCCCTTATTTCAATATCCCCATCGGGCTGCCTCATGCTAATAATCCTTTAGTTACCTTTGTTTTACGACATCATTTGAACAAAAAAGCTACTCGCAGCAGTCGCAGCTTAGGCTGCTTAAGCTAGAACTTGCTGAAAAAAGGGTTACCAACGCCGCGTACTGTCATATCATAAACTTACATTAGTTTATGAATAATTAGGTGCTAAACTCCTATAGTCCAAGAAAATAAGATATTTTCTGCGAAAAATTCCCTAGTAAAGAATTTTCACCGGGATTATCTTTATTTAGGCATGAAAAATACCTATACAAACAATATGTAACAAAGAAAACAAAATCTCCAAAATACAATTTTTGTTTTCACACAGTATTTTTAAGGGTGTGCCTCCGCTGCCGGCGCCGGCTCCCAAAAATAACGCCTTTGGGAACCGGCATGACATTACTGCCGGCAGCCAAGATTAAAAACATCGGCTGCCGGCACATTACATACTCTGTAGCCGGCACCGCCGGCTTCGTGCCGGCTTCAATAATGGACGCCGGCGCGGCAGCGCGGCGTTTATGGAAACCCTTTCAGTATTCAGAACTTCAACTAACTAACCCTAACTAAAGTATTTTTTCTACATATTCTAGGCGTTTTTGGCACTCGCCGGCCGCTCCCGCGGCACCGCTCATGCGTAGGGGGTCACAGTTCTAACCTAACCTAACCTTACGTTTTTTGCGAGTAAAAAATATTTAACCTAATCTAACTAGTTCGATTCCGGGTACCTTCTTAGTACTTGATTACTGGAATATGGAAATATAATACTGGAAAAAGTAATACTTTATAACATGTTTTTTTAAATTATGCCTACCCCGCCTATCTACTCCAATATGCCAAATTGACAACCCCGTTTTCTGCTTATTTTTTCCAAACTCAGCGCCGGCAGTCAATTCAGCAACCGGCGCCGGCAGCCAATTCGGAAGCCGGCGCCGACAGCGGAGGCACTCCCTATTTATAATGCTTGAATAAAGATTTCAGTGTATCACTGGAATCTTTCCTAGGATTAATTTCGCAGATTTGCCTTAAATTTAATGATACTTGGCCTTACAAAGAAACTTTAGTTGACGTATGGAGGTACATCTGTTTTAACTGAACTGGGCCTATTTGGCGCAGCCGTGAGCACACAATACTGTGTTAAACTTTTCTGTTTTTTGTTTTTGTGTGAATGTTGTGTGCCTTAACCTGGGTCAAATAAATTTATTTTCTTTCTTTCTTGTACACAGGTTTTTATTGCTAATGCACAGCATGTATCAAGATTGGTATTATTAAATAGTTATTTATGCAACTGTTGTATAATAAGGGGTATTAAAACACGAATGTATAGTATCACATGAGTGTTTTAATACCTAATTATGTAGGTACAGTTGCATACAAGACTCTATCTACACCCATGATGATTATGAATCCTCTATAAAAGGTTCTGAAACCATAGGATTGTACAATATTGTTTTCTCGACTTTTCTGGTAATCAAATAAAAAATAATAACACATAACATCACGCCTTGTTTCCCCGAAGGGTTGGGCAGAGGTGTGCCTGTAACAGGTACACCCACATTTCGCCAGTTATGTTAAAGTCCCATGTAATAGGGGGCGAGCCTATTGCCATCAACCGGGCACAAATCCAGACTCCGAGCTGCTACTGAGAAATTCCAGATAGAAAAAACAAATTATTACAAAAAAACAAAAAACCCGACTGCAAAAACTCAACAGAAAAGAGAAAAACAAGCATTATAATCTATAGGATTTTGGTATTGCAGGCGGGGGACAAACAAAAGTTTCACCAAAATTTCAGGTTATTGGTTTGTCCCCGCCTGCAATACCAAAATCCTATAGATTATAATGCTTGTTTTTCTCTTTTCTGTTGAGTTTTTGCAGTCGGGTTTTTTGTTTTTTTGTAATAATTTGTTTTATTTCAAACTTTTTAGTTTTATTAATATATAAATAACTAGGTTTTGCCCGCGGCTTCGCCCGCGTGGATGTCGGAAAATATCCCACAGGAACGTGCTACCGGGATTCAGAGTATCCTATGCCCTAACCTATCTAGGCCATGGCCTATCCTATGCCTAGAAATCCGTTCAACCCTTACGGCATGAATAGGTAACAGGCAGATAATAAATCTATTTTAGGGTTCCGTATCTCAAAATGAAAAATTTAAACCTTAATGATGACTTATTTTATTTTTATTTTTTCTACTTCGTTGTCTGTCAAGACCCTTTTTCTCAGGAACGAAGAGGCATCAAGTTGAAATAGATATCAAAAACTTAGATCTACGGTCTCTTGGATCTGTAACGAAATCAAACTTCCAAGTCAACGCAATAAAAAAATACGGCCATTTATGCCGCATATTTTGACACTCGCAAATAAACCAGTCTATTTGGTAATTTCCGTTGGCCCAGCAGCATGAAGTTTGGCGAGAAGCAAGGTCAAGAGGAGAATCCGAAAATTGGTAATTTATGAACTGCAAAGTTAAGTTTGTTCTTCAATCCGGGATCAAAAATGTATAGACCGTGTCTTGAAGTTACATTTAGTATGTAGGTATTTCATTCAAATCGTTACTCTCCACTCTATTAAAAGTTCTTTTTCTATTGAAAAGTTAAGTTTGTACTTCAATCCTGATTTGGAAATTCAGGCAGCCGATCAAGCACAGCTTTGAGATGGAACCTTTAGGGCGTAAATCCTACTCATATTTGTCCGGCTTTTTAACATAAATAAAACAGGTTTATATGATTCTAAATGCCTTTCTTAAAATACTAATGATTCATTTTACTATTATCACCACCATTAAATTGTAATATCTACTCTAGTGCCGCCATTGAACCGAAGTAAAACTCACATCATGTTAGAAAGGTTACCTAGTTTACGTCTTTAAATTGTGAAAACTTTGACAGAGTGGGCCGATTTTAATGAAATATAGACTAAGGGCCTATTTCACGATGTCCGAATAGCCACTACTTACCGAAAAAGGTATAGCGTGATGATAATCTTTTAAAAGGTTAAATCCGTAACTATCTGCAATATTCTAACCTTTTGGCTAGTCTTTTTACAATTTGCGGTCTATAGAAGAATACGAACATAATGCTACATTGCTCATCCCCCATAGCAAATAGCGTGATAATAATTTTTGAAAAATCTATTGTGATGTTTCCATTATTTGACTTATAGATTATTTATACCAATTTTCAAGTTAATTAAACCGCACAGTAAAATCCTCCACTGTAAAAATGACGTTTCACCCCGTAAGGGGTTGATTTTCAAAAAACCCTGATATACGTTTTTATTTATTTTCAGTTTTAATTATAAATACTGAGTTTCGAGTTAATCAGACCGCTCGTTAAAATTCTTCCATACAAACTTTGACATCCCCCAATCCTCCTTTAGAGGGTACTTTAGAAAAACTAAAAATGGCAAACTTTATAATTTACAAAGATAAATATTCGTGCCAAGTTTCAAGTTTATTAACTCAAGGAAAAACATTTTTCATACAAACTAAATCCCCCCTTTTCACCCCCTTAAAGGTCGAATTTCCAAAAATCCGTTCTTACCGAACGTCTACTAAGTATAAACTACCTCCCTACCAAATTTCATCTTTTACGTCAAGTGGTTTTCGATACTTCGTGATGAATGAGTAAGTGAGTGAGTGACCTTTCGCTTTTATATATTTAGATTATGTATATATATTTGGAATTGACTCATTTCTAACTTTTATTTGATACCAATAATGTATTTTTTTTAAACCTACCCCTCCTTTTTTCTATTTGCAGATGCAATTTATAAATATTATATAGCCTATGTCACTCCCACTATTAAGACGAACCTAACGACACCTCATATGTTAAAATCCATCAAGCCGTTTAGGCTACAGAGCGTGCCAAAGAAATAGACATACATACATACATACATACAAACATACATACATACATACATACATACATACATACATACATACATACAAACATACATACATACAAACATACATACTCTCGAAAAACATTACCCTCCTTCTGGGGCAGTCGGGTAAAAATCCAATAACACTTTGCCCGACCCGGGAATCGAACCCAGGACCTCATGCTCAGCAGTAGCGCTTGCAACCACTGGACCAACGAGGCAGTAATAAATAATAATAATTAGTAATTGGTTAGAAATGTCTTTTGCTGCATTCGAAATATCTGGTGGTGTGTTATCAAAGCTTGTATCACTCATACTCGTAGTAATAAAATTTTGCAATACTATTATCTAACAAAAATGGCGGGATACGACGTGAATTCGAATAACCTATAAGTTTTTTTTTTAAATTACGGCGCTGTGGTAGTGAAACGCGCGTGCGTGACAATGTTCTGTTTTTAAATTCGAGTTGCATAATTAAATTTAGTACAACATTATAACACTCATTTGGATGATATTATCATGGACTTTATGGTTACTATGACACTGGCTGTTTTAATGTTGGCGTTAAGCTAATTGTTTCAGAAACTTTTATAGAGGTTTTATAGCATGGGTAAAGCAATATTATGCGATTCGAATCGTCTAGTATTTAACAGACAGGCATATAGGTATTGCTTGTTATGCGGAGTGTGAGAAGCTAACGGCTAACGATCGACACCACTCTGTTATCAACACCACTCAGATCATCTGATAAGATTGACATAATTTCAGCATATTTAATACGCGAACAGATGATAATTTGCAAAGGAAATTTGATACCGATCTCTTGTCTCGAAAATGTTTAAATGGACTGATCTCCAATATCAGATATCTTTTGGCAATTATTTTGATATGAAAGATAACGTTAATGTAATCAAATAATTAAATTAATTGCCTAAAACAAGTCTCGCGACGGTGAGAAGTTTCAGATTGACCACAGATTAGCTAAGGGTGTTTTACATGTTCGAGCTTTTAAAAGTTGAAACCCTACAATAGACCGACTGTTTAAAAAAAAACCAATCTTTATGTATTAAATAGCGTATAAAGTGACACACACGTCAGTACCACATGGACATAGACCGTTTCAAGCCTCGTGCAGACTGGCGCGACGCGTCTCTAACAAAACAATTTCTAAGAAAATTTCACGGTAGAACAATAAATTACCGGTGTCGCGTTGCGCGACAAATCGCGCTAGTCTGCACGAGCCTTTAGATGATCAACACAAAAAAGACAATCTCCTGGTTGGATAAATGACTTTGGCCTTGGCAACTTACCTTATGATATTTACATTTAAATATATTTGAGGCAGATAACTAGAATGTGATACTTTATGACTGCATATATTATATCAATGCAAATGTAAGATCATCAAAATACTAGATAAGTGATCAGTTCAAGGCCCTGTTGATATTTTCCTGATATTTGTAAGTCATGTGATCTAGTACGAGTAGTAGGTAATCACACAACTGTTAATCTTTCACTTATGCGCTTTGTTTGTCGATATGAAAACTTTATAAAGACTTTTATAAAACCTTTATGCCTGAAAATGGTCTGAAACTACAAAATACCACATAATACTATAAATAAGCTTTTATATTTCCATAATTAAATTATTATTTTATTACTAGTTATTTCATATAACATAGTAGTATATTATAGTTGGGCAAAGAGATTTTGGGTTTTTCCATTAAGAAGGACTTTCCCCAGTGCCAGCCCGGAGTCTGGATTTGTACCCGGTTGATGGCAATAGGATCGCCCCATTACATGGGACTTAAACATAACTGGCGAAATGTGGGTGTACAACAATGAGTACACCTCTGCCTAACCCTTCGGGGAAACAAGTCGTGATGCTATGTGTAGTTATTTCATAATTTGCTGTCGTATCTTCTCGCATACCTACTACCTACTCAATCACGACTATTATGCTAACGAGAGTAACAAAATTATTCACTCATTAATATTTGGAGACATTCACTGGACTGTGAAGAATATATCAAATCACAGCAATTTCGTACAGCTAGCTGTCAGCCTTCAAGCCTCGAGTATAGTGTTTCAACTTGGCACCACAGTTTGTGTTGGCTGTAAGTACATCAGGTATCACCTTGTGGTCGCTTTGCCCACAGACGTTGCCCAGCGAGCCCACTGTCCGCTGATAAACTAGCCCAATTAACAAACCGGCTCTACAACTTTTTGTGCATTTGTCCGTCGTTCAACTAATAGGTTCGTTGATATTGTCAGACATTTTGTTACCATCTGGCCTTGTATTACTAACAACACTTCCTATAGCGTTAGGTCAATGTGCTATGAATTATAAAACTATGTAGCAGTCTAGAACTTCTATATATACCTAAGTGATAAGTATGTTACTGTTTTACCTATACCTTTGCAATGTTGCATTTTTATTTATATTTTTTCGTCGTCTGATTACTGCGATAAACTTTATGTACCCTATTCATAATACTTGTACCTATATGCAAATGATGTATGATAACATAATCTAGAATCTTGGCCTTAGCCACCCACCTACCCAGCCTCAGCTACCCTAACTTAGCCACCCACCTACCCAGCCTCAGCTACCCTAACTTAGCCACCCCACCTACCCAGCCGCAGCTACCTTAACTTAGCCACCCACCTACCCAGCCTCAGCTACCCTAACTTAGCCACCCACCTACCCAGCCGCAGCTACCCTAACTTAGCCACCCACCTACCCAGCCTCAGCTACCCTAACTTAGCCACCCACCTACCCAGCCTCAGCTACCCTAACTTAGCTGCCCACCTACACATCCTCAGTCACCTTAACTTAGCCACCCACCTACCCAGCCTCAGCTACCTTAACTTAGCCACCCACCTACCCAGCCGCAGCTACCCTAACTTAGCCACCCACCTACCCAGCCTCAGCTACCCTAACTTAGCCACCCACCTACCCAGCCTCAGCTACCCTAACTTAGCCACCCACCTACCCAGCCTCAGCTACCCTAACTTAGCTGCCCACCTACACATCCTCAGTCACCTTAACTTAGCCACCCACCTACCCAGCCTCAGCTACCCTAACTTAGCCACCCACCTACCCAGCCGCAGCTATCCTAACTTAGCTACCCACCTACCCAGCCTCAGCTACCCTAACTTAGCCACCCACCTACCCAGCCTCAGCTACCCTAACTTAGCCACCCACCTACCCAGCCGCAGCTACCCTAACTTAGCCACCCACCTACCCAGCCTCAGCTACCCTAACTTAGCCACCCACCTACCCAGCCTCAGCTACCCTAACTTAGCCACCCACCTACCCAGCCTCAGCTACCCTAACTTAGCTGCCCACCTACACATCCTCAGTCACCTTAACTTAGCCACCCACCTACCCAGCCTCAGCTACCCTAACTTAGCCACCCACCTACCCAGCCGCAGCTACCCTAACTTAGCCACCCACCTACCCAGCCTCAGCTACCCTAACTTAGCCACCCACCTACCCAGCCGCAGCTACCCTAACTTAGCCACCCACCTACCCAGCCTCAGCTACCCTAACTTAGCCACCCACCTACCCAGCCGCAGCTACCCTAACTTAGCCACCCACCTACCCAGCCTCAGCTACCCTAACTTAGCCACCCACCTACCCAGCCGCAGCTACCCTAACTTAGCCACCCACCTACCCAGCCTCAGTTACCCTAACTTAGCCACCCACCTACCCAGCCGCAGCTACCCTAACTTAGCCACCCACCTACCCAGCCTCAGCTACCCTAACTTAGGTACCCACCTACCCAGCCTCAGCTACCCTAACTTAGCTGCCCACCTACACATCCTCAGTCACCTTAACTTAGGTACCCACCTACCCAGCCTCAGCTACCCTAACTTAGGTACCCACCTACCCAGCCTCACTTTTGGTCCCGCCTTTTGGTCGATAAACTGGTAGTAGAAAGAATAATAATATGGCCAAAGAACGTGTTATGCCAAAAAGTTCACTAGGGTTGACTAATAGTCTAAGATATTTGCCCTAACAACTAACATTTTTATGCGATTTCAGGATGGTTTGGCATCCCACTGATCATCCTGATATGCTTGGTGGCTGCGTTCAGCGGCAAGCGACTGGGCGACTGCTGGTCCATCCTGGAGGCACGGGACCCCGAGATGAGGACCCGCAAGAGGAACCCCTACGCCATCATAGTGGAGCAGGCGCTTGGCAAAGGATGGAGGTACGGGAACCTATTTGATTTATAGTTAGCACGATGGACATGGCGCTGGTTAGGGCATCTACGTTAAACATGAGACGGATAATTTGACATTGTACAGTTACCTAGATACTTCCAGTAGATAGGCTGTGTTTAAACACCACGTACCTATTTGACACTAATAAAGAAAGAGATTCAAATCCTGTGTATGCCATGGAAATTGCAGAAGTACCTGGCATTAATAATGTTACAGACAACTAGCTTCAATTTGCTGACTAACTGATCGACTTCTCTTCAATTCAAAAGTGTTACAATTAAATAAAAATGCTGGAATTAGAGTTAAATAATAAAATAAATTCTTTATTGGCATAAAAAATGTGTACAAACAAAGTGTAGCCCTGACTCCTGCGCTAGGTAAAAGAACACCTGTGTTTCAAGATGCCAGTGTCTTTTCCCAATCAGTAGGCTTTTATGCAATATACATACATCGTTTGAATTTACATTACGACAAACAAAAAATAATTATTAAAATAGTTATTAAATCCATGATATAAAAGAGAAGTAAAAATTATGATAACAATTGATTTATTATATTGTCGCTCTACATTTGTGTGAGTGTCAGTGTGAAGTGTTAAGAGTGTGTGTTTAATGTGTTGATGTGTGGAGTGTGGTGGTGTGTGCGTGGAGGTTAATGAGAGGGTGAGTGATGTCTGATCTTGTGGAACTTAAATAGATACTCAATCCTGTTTGACTGTACTCTTGTGTCAGCAGCCATGACTTAGTTTTAGTTTCTCTAATTGTAAGAGAATTAATATTTAGCGTGAGTACTGTTTGTTTTATTATAAACTAGCTTTTGCCCGCAGCTTCGCCCGCGTGGATGTCGGAAAATATCCCACGGGAACGTACTACCGAGATTTCATACCTAATAACAGGAAAAGGTCATTGATTCCTATCGCTGCGCCCGCGTTGCTACGCGTGATTTTGAAACAGTGATATCTTTCAAACTAAATTAAATGCCCAATTTAAATAACATATTTTTTTGGATAAGTGTTAATACTATACCGGTTAAAAAGCTTCGGAAATAACAATTAATTTTTTATAAAAATTCTGAAAGATAAAAATGGTTAACTTTTTAAGATGAACAATACCGTAGAACGTAAATTTGATGTATCTTTTTCGGTTAACGCAGCGCACGCCAGTAAAGCTCCCAGTCGGCATGATTTTTACTGACTTCTTCAACAATAATCGTCATATTTCAGCCAATTTACACAAAACCGTAATGAATTATACACTAAAACCTTCCGCATGAATTACTCCGTCCATTGGTGAAAACCGTTTGAAAATCCATTCGGTACCTAGTTTTTGAGTTTATCGCGTTCAGACAGACAAACAGACGCGGCGGGGGACTTTGTTTTATAATATGTAAGGATGTGACTTGACAAATACATGCATTGCCTTCTAGCAGCTGCGGTGTCTAATTTAACAGATAGGCAAACGTTCCTTACAGTAAGCTTACTTAAAACTTGCTTATTTAATGGTGTCACACTTGTCATAATAAAGTTGGGGTGGGGAATCTAAAAGGTCTACTTAAACTCCATTACTTTAAACACAGACCTTTGGGCCCTTTCAAGTTGAATCATGTGCGTTTTGCATGCCCCACCTCAGACACCAATTCTTTTCCCGATCACTGACTGAACCAGTGCGAAATATAGCGTGCGTAGTAGCTCATAATCAGCGACATGTTGGACTGTCTTATTCAGCCATAAGACTTTTCTAATTCGTGCACTGGTTATCTCTATGTACTAGCGCCAAGTAAACTTATCGTCGAGTAGCATTCCTAAATATTTTACTATTTTTGATTGAGGAATAGATAGATATGACCATGACGCGTAGTTCTGGGTGGCATCATATGCGTGTAACTTGATGCATATATTAGCAGCCTTAAGTTTAGAGAAACTAAATCGGATTAGGGTCGATTTTGCCAGGTTTAAGGCTAGTAGGTTAGCTCTTAGCCAGTGGCTCAGGTTAAGCAGGTCTGACACGCCTTTTTATTGAACCTAATCCCATGGTCTCTCCATGAAATACGATTGCCGTGTCATCAACATATGTAAAAATCTTACCATTTGCAAGAGCTGGCTGACACACAGATCGTTTATGTAGATAAGGAAGAGTCTAGGACCAATAATACTACCCTGTGGTACGCCGTATGTGACCAGGGCATGTGAACTAACATGTTCTCGCATTTTCACTCTCTGTGTACGATCACAGAGAAAGTCATGAAAGAGTTTTAGAGCCGTTTCCCGAACATCAATCCGTTCCAGTTTGTCCACAGGAATAGGGATTGAAACTTTGCCAAAAGCCTTGGCTAGGCCAAGGAAAATCCCGATGCACTTATTTCGGGCATTTAATTGAGATGTAACATGATCCACAAGTTGTCCGACAGCGTCCACAGTGCTTCTTCCTGACCTAATCCTCAGTGCTTCTTCCTGACCTAAAATCAAACTGGGTCGATCCGACAATATCAAGTTATGTTCTAAAAAGCTAATTAGCCTAGCCCAGCCTGATTAATTCAGAACGTTTTCTTTATTTTAGACATTGTCGAAAGAACCGAAATAGGTCGATAGTTTTTGACATTGTTCTTCAACCCGTTCTTGTGGTCAGGTGTTATCAAAGATTTTTTGAAAGTTCGTGGAACCACTCCTTGAAATATGCACAATTCTACGAGTTTCGTTAAATGGGGGACAATGATATGTCTCGCTAAGGAACTTGGGAAGAATGGCGTCCCTACCGACGACTCATTGTTTAGATTGAGTATCAATGCTTCAATTTCAGACTCATCCGGAGGAAGTAGGACTATCGAGTTGAAGTTCGTGCATAAGCCCTGCTTATGAGATAATAGGTTAGTAAAGGAAGTTGTGGTGTTAGTAATATTATCAGCTAGGTGTTTGCCTATATTAGAAAAGTACTTATTTATATCCTCTGTCGAGTTGGAATTACTACTCGTATTTCGAATAAGGGCGTTGGCTACAGATTTTTGTTTTTTCTATTGTATTAAAGTTTTAACAGCTTTCCACTTGTCTTTATTGTTTCTGGAGTTTTGTAGGAGTCTCTTAATAGTTTCTTTCTAATTTTCTTAACAACTTGTTGCAAAAATTGCGAGATCTTTTATAAGATGTTTCGACGACATTATTTTGTGGGATTAACGAAATCTTTTTGAGGAGCTTATCCCTGTGATGTATGCAACGGAGAAGACCTGGAGTTAACCAGGGTTTGAGTTATCTTTTTCTGCTAGGTCTACTATGTACTGTTGAATGGGAATTTAAAGTCGAAGCAATCGTATCAATAAAAAGAGCGGCAGTGGTTTTTACTTCAGACACTTTATTAATAAGTGAGAAATGGACCGACTCCAGATGTTTTACGGCCGCGCCGTAATTGATCCTTGTCAGCGTGGTTACTTTATCTCTTCCATGATAAGATTGATAGACACTTAAAACTACTGAGGCATGATCGGTCACCGTCGAGTTAATCACAAATACAATAGCTTGATGAGTTGTGTTAAGCATTGCATGATCGAGGCGATTTTGCATCTTGTTAAGATGTGTATGGCCCGGTAATAGCCCTAATTCTGCAGTGAGATTTAATACGATTCCCTGTTCCGATCGACACTGGTTGACTTAATGTCAATGTTGAAGTCTCCAGTCAGGATAATAGTTTTCGCTTTGATTGTCCGAATTATTTTGTCTGTAGAGTCCAGAAAACTACTAACATTGTAATTATATAGAGATCTATAGACCGCCAAAATGCAAGTATCTGGATGAATTTTAGTTACTTAAAGTTAGCGCCAATAGGTTCCGGTTCTTCGATTATACATTTGAGTTGTTTGGCGTATTATATCACAGTACCGTCCTTTTGATTAATCCAGGTTTTTAAGGAATATGTGACGTAGCCGACTACGGCGGTTTAGTTCTATTTGGATTCAACCAACATTCAGTGAGAATAATTATGTCAAATTCAAAAGAAACTAACTGGGATTGAAAACTGTCGAAATTCTTTTCTATGCTGCGGATATTTTGGGTAACGGTAAACGACGATGAGGAGTCATTATTTACCGTATTACAAATCTCCGTATCACAGCCATAGAAAGTTTGTCCACATCTGTTAAGGGGTCCAGTCCAGACACTATCAGTAATAATTACATTCATTCCTGTTATTATGTAATTACTGTCATTCTTTCCAATAATGACGTAAAACTATTAAAATATTTAGATCACATCATAATTCAAACTGTCAGTAATAATGACATTAATTGAATGTAATGTCATTATTACTGATAGTGTCTGATCCCCTTTAAAATATTATTGTCCCCATTAGCCATTTCAGTGAGTATGGTTCCTAATGATGCCACTAGTATACAATATTTTAGAATTAGGTAGGATAATATCGCTGCGTGATCTGTTTGTTTTGACCGTAAGGTATAATTTATTTTCAATAATTAGTTTCAGTATGCTTTAGTGAGGAACGTGTATGTTATTGTATGATGTTATAATACACACTTGTATTAGTAGTATGAATTCGCTGTATACATAAGGCAATATTAAAATAATAGAAACAAATGTACATGCATTAAAGTTTTGAACACAGGACAAGCGTAAGCGTAGTTAACTATTCACATGTCGAGACGTAAATGACTGAGAACTGCTTCATTCTTAATTAATATTTGCTTTTCACCTTCAGCTCTCTTCATATGAAGAGAGCTGAAGGTGAAAAGCAAATATTACTATAAGACGTCCAACAAAATTAACCTTGGCAAAGGTTCCGGCTAAATAGTACAAGCACTGAGTTTTATGCTATTAAACCCTTTTCCTATCATTCTCAGCGTGGTGGTATCGATGGCGATGATCGTGACTCTGTTCGGTGCCTCTGTGGTGTACCTCCTGCTGGCGGCGCAGATCATCGAGGCAGTGCTCCTGTCCCTGGTTCCCGCGCTCACCATCTGCACCTGGTACCTCATCGTCGTCGGCGCCATGACACCGCTTATGTTCTTCGGAACGCCTAAAGATTTCCAGTAAGTAGTGTTTAACCAGGCTAAGTTTAGATGAGAGTAAAGAGAGAAAGATACGCTAGTCAACCTGACTTTTGCCACACCTTTGACGGTTATAGATGGCCTTACTAAGCGGCTAATGGGTGAACTTACTAGAACTAGAAAAATCTTGCTAATTCGCAGGAATACATTATTTAAAAGGTTACCATAATTAAACATGCCGTTCCATGAACCTTGTACTCATCCTGAATACTCAGTTAATGTTTTGGCACCTGTTTTTAACTTATATTAAAACTTTTAGTCTGATGGGTCTCCTTGCGTTCGGCTCATCGCTCGTCGCCTGCATCCTGTACTTCATCGAGATGATGAACGAGGCGTCGCCGTTCACCTACCGCTACGGCATCCACGGCTTCATGGACTTCTTCCTGGCCACCGGCACCATTATGTTCGCCTTTGGAGGAGCCTCCACCTTCCCCACCATCCAGAACGATATGGCGGACAAGTCCAAATTCGGAAAGAGTCTGCAATACGGATTTTTCGGTAAGTTTTCATTGTCAACTAAACTTTTTAACCAGTGTCTAGTTCGGCATCGTTAGTGCAATATAACTGTTTATTATGGCAAGGTAATTATTTTTCATTTCTCCTATTCGGAAAGTAGTGTTTGTTTGATCCGAGTAGCGGGTGGAAGACGCTGCTCCCCACCCTTGGGCGGGAAAGACTCATAGTAATTGCTTCCCTCTTTAGGGCGAGAATGAATTTTAAAAATAGAGCTAGGTTAGATGGTCGGCTACGAAAAATTTTACTAAGGGGGTATTACACTATCATAGATAGATCTATGATCAAAGATTTAATGAAATTGTAAAATACATTTTTATTATATAAGATGAAGATGATATATTACACTATCATATCGATCGTCTAGAAGACAAACGTACTAATTAGAGATGTCACTTAATACAAATGTACACTCACAATTTAGGCTGAAAAAGATGAAATTTAAAAAACTCAAAATTGTGCACTTAGCACGTTTGTCTTCTAGACCATCGATATTATATGATATACCTATATACAAAGCTCACATATAACCCATAATAATTATGTCTATTTTACAATTTAATTATATCTTTGATCATAGATATGATAGTGTAATACCCACAAAAAAAAATGCCGATTAAAAAAAAAATGCTGCGGTCTTTTGCATGTATAAACAGTCAGTGTGAATTAAAAAAGAAATACCTATAAGCGGGACGACCCGCTGCGGTGACGCGATATGTTCCTTATTTAAAATTTTAAAAAGTGATATAGATACTCGAATAGTCATGTTATTATTATCAGTATGTCGGAGACGGGTATCTGACTCTTCGTTATTATCAGCGATATTTTAACTATTGTGGGCGTAATGTGGGTAGTGTTGATTAATGCGCAATAGAAAAACAGTTTGCAGTTTAGATCACATTATAATTTACTATCAAATTAATCACACTAGCGAAATTATACACACACTGGGTGCGACGGCGTTTATTAAAATCACAAAATAACACAATGTTTACAAATTACAACTAACACAATAACTGAGCACCACGAATCGAGAACAGTTCCGCGACATCTTAACTCCGATGCGATCCGAGGCTGAATCCCTCCTCGCCGTAGCCTTAAAACATAACGACTCTGTAGAAGCGCGCCTTTGGTGTGGGTAGATCACTTGATGTCGCTAGTGGCGCGCTTGCGATTCGTTTCGTGTCCGTACTAATGACCGCATCCGACAAGTAAATATTTTAGAAAAACTATTTCTTTTTACTTTCCTTAAATTGGAAATGAAAAGTAGAGTATTTACGTGGGTGAAAGTCATCAATTCCTACTCGGCTGCGCTCGGGCGTCTAAATACTTCGTATGGGAATTGATTCCTTTTGACCCTTGTATAACTATTCCTAACCTTGAAAAACAAGGATAAGAATACAATGAATTATCTTCTGCTTCTATAGAAATATAAATCCGTTACAATTAACTATTAACGAATCCGTAACTTGAGCTGATTCGAGCTGAGCTCAAATTTGCAAGAAAAGCTTGAATAAGGGTAACTTGATTTAATGTATGTTTCTGCTACCTCTAGCTGTCCTGATTCTGTACCTGTTGGTGGGTATCGGCGGCTACGCGGTGTTCGGCGAGCGCGTGCTGCCCAACGTGGCGCTGTCCATGGCTGCCACCCCTCTGACCATGGCGGCCAACGTGCTCATGGCCATCCACCTGCTTTCCGCCTTCATCATCATCATCAACCCCGTCTGCCAAGAGGTCGAGGAGCTCTACAGTGTGCCTAGAGGTAAGTTGACACAAAAACATTCATGAATTGAATTCGAAAAGTTTTCCTATTTTTTATATAGACGAAGGTTGGTAAAATACCACCTGATCTTTAGCGGGAAACTTTGTTAATTTACTGAACCTAGCGAAGCATGTTTTCTGTGACTTATTCTCCTAAGATTAATTGGGTAAAGTAATCGGCATACACACCCTTCAAATGGCTTAAAGCTATTCTGCTTAGCTGTAGATTTAGAAGGTACTTTCCAGGTATTTATCTCTCGTTCTTCACAGATTCCACGGGCTGGCGCATGACGGTGCGCGTGTCCATCATGCTGGGGATCCTGTTCATCGGCGAGAGCATCCCGCGGTTCTACACGCTGCTGGCGCTCCTCGGCGCCACTACCATCGCCCTGCTCACCTACATTCTGCCCTCCGTCTGCTACTTGAAACTCATCAACCAGCCCATGCCGGAAGGAGAGGCGCCCATGTGAGTATTCACGGAAAGTATAAGTAGCGGCTGTTATTTGCAATTTGCGTATAATTAGGGATGATCATTTTTGTTTGATTGATCTTTCGTTTTTTTAAGCTTTGCTGTGAATAAAATAGGTACTATATAGGCCTAATGAAAAATCTTCCAAGATATTTAGATAGAAGAGATGTTTTGTTGCCAATTTTTCCGTTCTTTATGTGGTTTACATAAAGAGCAGAAAAATGTTGAAGTGTAAGGTAGTCTAAAAAAACAACAAGTGACTGTAATATTTCGATGAGTGACGCTGTTAGCTATTACTTAATAGACCCAATTTATTGATCATCGTTTAGTCTTTATCACATTTCTAGTTGACGAACAAAGCTATTTGATTTGTAACTCGTAATGTAATTCGTATACTAATGAGAAAGCGTCATCTTTTAATGTTATACCTAACGTAATTGGAACCTATCGTGTTCATTTAAGTTAATAGTCGAACTCACTTTACATAATTACTTAAAATGCAGGTCTTTTCATGGATCACGTTTCATAAAAAATTGGGCCCAAAACCCAATGTTTTCCAAGGCCAGCAAAAAAAAAATGTATTACCCTGGTCGGGGAAGTCTTCCTAATATTTTTTTCTATGGCGCCGAATCTGTACGACCATTGCATCAGCTGTTTTTCAATTGTAAAATCTAGTTACCTTGAAGGCATCTAACGAATCTGGGAGGAACATTTTAGTGACGGAGCCTGTTTCGCCGTTATTGTACCTTTGGTTCCACTTGTCGAGCGACCCCATACGGATCTGCCACTTGACAAATGAAACTAGGCAGCGGTCATAGTCGGGCTTCTTTTTCAACTTGAGTGTAGCCTCTTGTGCTAGGTGATCTGCGCGTTCATTATCCTCCAGCCCTGCTATCCAGAACAAGGAAACATCTTTGCTCTGGGATAGGGCCGCGTCCACGTTAGCTCTCACCTCCACGCGTGGAATCCGGCGAACCAAGTTTCCCACCTTGGTTCGCCAGATGTGGAGTTTTCGCAAACGCTACCACACGCTCAACCTCCCTACCCGCAAGGGCTGGCTGGGGTACCCCTCTCTTTGCCTCATACAGAGCAGGTACTTCTTGTATAAGGAGGTCGAGTGGGAGTATCCTAGCCAGCATCAGGCATGCGTTCATCGACACGGTGTTGTAGGATTTGCAGAGCTTTTGGGCAAATACTCATTGGACCATGTTTAGCATTTTCTGCACTCCAATCTTTTTGTTGCCGCCCAGGCGCTTGCCGCGTCCATCACCACCGGCTCCACCGCTACCGTGTAAATGCTTCGTATGACCTCCGAGGGTAGACCCCAGCTCACTTTAGCCGCTCTAGATAGCTAATTGTAGATTTTGGCAGCATTACTATAACACTCGTTAGCGGCGTGGATGTTGAATGTGAGGTGGTGGTCAATTGCTCACAATTGACTCTGTATTTTTATACCCTTAGACATGCCAATTGCGACCCCACCTCTGCTCAGGAGTCAAGGACATCGTACTTTAGCTTCCTGGTGACTACCATTGCACAGGTTTTATGTGATGCAAACTTCAGCTTATTTCGGAAGCCCTATTTCCGAACATACTCGAGAGTGGCATTGGCTTGACTTTGAACCTCCAATGCTGTGTTACCGTCGAAGATCATGACCACGTCATCGGCGAAAGCCTGGCAGCGATCTCCCCGCTCTTCCAGCCCCTTTAGCAGAGGGTCCAGAAGTAAATTCCAGAGGTTTTGATTCCCCTTATACCTGCACCATTCTATCACCCCGCCCCGCCCACCGCGTCGGTTTGTTTTTCAAGTCGTTTGTTTTTAATTTCATAAATATGTTTTTACAATTTTTTTTTGTTTAGTTGACATTTGCAGTGATTTGTTGTCATAGTAATACTTTTCGAGGTCACCTTTACAACAAGTTTATTTCATTTCTTTTTCAATGCATGGCCGTTAGTTTTATATTTTATTAAAATGTAGTACGTAAATAGACTTAAAGAAAACAGCTGAAGGAACGGTCGTAGAGATTAGGCCCCTTAGCACAGATAATATAATACTACGTCCCTTAGTAAAAAACTTTTAGGAGGACTTCCCCGACCAGGGTAATTTTTTTACGCTGGCCGGGTTTAGTTTGGGTACGTAGTGTGCTTTGGGTTTTGAGTCCAATATGGAAGGTAATTTGAATTTTAAACCCATCCTAAACCTTTTTGCTGAATTACAAAATGCAGACGTCCGGCCCTTGAACACAACTTAAATTCTGACTTTATAAAAATGCTATGAGTTATCGTAGTTTGAAGTGGTTCCTTTTATCAGCTATTTGGCTGCGTTCTTTATGACACCAACAGATGGCTTCACTCTGGCTTACTTTTGCCGGGTGCTACACCGATCAACTAATAATACTAATTCAAGAAAACCGTTCTTACATCTGTTACCAATATGTTTGTTGTTCCCAGTGAGGCGCCTGGCTGGAGGAAGATGGTGTGCTACGAGGTGGTAGCGCTGGGCATCGTGGGCTGCATCGCGGCCTCCATCAGTGCCATCGGAGCCATTTTCAGTACCTCCATGGCCGTGCCTTGCTACTTGTGATACAACACAACACTCACTCAGCTCTGAGGCCCGCATTAACAAACTATTCTCTACTTCAATATCAAGAGTTGTCTCATGTGGCTTTATTAAAACGTCTTCTATTTAATATCAACATCTTTAAGGACTTCTTGAAGACATTAGAAACTAGAGTGGTTTTAAATTAATGCTGACCCACGAGTTGCGTACTCACCTTGTGGGATTGAGCCAACTCACAACGCCCTTTAGCCATATTTTAGAGCATGAGATGGTCACCAACGAACTTGTTTGATCCAACTATAAATGTTACGTAACACCTCATACATTTTAGTTAAAACTCATTGGAATCTGCTAACTCGATTATGAGCATCAAGTAAATAGAAATCAAACATAGAGATAATAAATAACCATGTTGATAGATATATAGGCTCTCATCATAGTGATTGTCAGTTAGTTTAAATGTGTTTAATATTGATAGCCATACGTATGCCATAGATAATAAGGAATTTGTTTAAATGCATTTGGTCAAAAATGCATTACTTTTTTGTACGCGAATTAACGTTTTCGCTTAAGTCAAGATTTTATTTTATGTAGTCTATTTCATTCACTGTTTTGCTTATAATAATATTTCTGATTAATTCGCAAATTACTGAGTCATTTCATAGAATCACATTCCCGTGCGTACCTAGAGCCGCACGCATTCGTACCGATACGCATTTATTGACACTGCGCACCATTCATTGAGCAAAATAGTAGTTATGTTACAATTATGCTCGTAAGTGTTCTACATAAACCTTAGAAGAAACCATAGTTTACTATTGTTGTTGTAATAATTTAGTTAACTGTACCTCTCAGAGTTCTGGATCACCTTGTTACGCTTCAGAATACAACAAATCGTCATAGTTCAAATAAACGGTTTAAGTTAAGTTTAACGAGTGGTTTTATTTGTTAGTTAATGTCCCAAGTTCAGAGAGCGATGTTAGTGATCACATACTGTATCAGTAGTTATCTCAGTTTTTAAGCTACACGTAATTGTTTACGTCCGAGCGAGATTATTACGCATTTATTATGATTTTCTTTCAGCATGTAATAAAAACAACAGTTTTCGTGGCTACACTTCAAAGAAAATTTAATAATTAGGTACAGTTCGTTATTATTTCTTAGAATAGCTGTATTTTTTTGAATAAAAGTGCTCACTCATCGGGATTATTCGCCTGTAATGTAACGTTCAGAGTCGAGCATTACATCTGTGAGGGAGGAGAAACGAGCATTACAGTGCACAACCTGAATAATAAATACTATTCAAGCATTACCTACATCAGTGAGGGAGGAGAATCGAGAATTACAGTGCGCAATGTCTGTAATATTAATCTGAAATGTTACATTACAGGTGACTGCTCGTCAGTCAGGGAGGTAGGTAGTACTGTAACGTAATGCTCCAAATCGAATCTGAAATTTTACATTACAAGCGAATGCTTCCAGTGAGGGAGCACCTTAAAGGAAATGTTTGTTACGACTTACCTGGGTATTCAGAATAAACCTGAATGGAAATACATGTGTTACATGAATTAACACCATGCTGGGTAGGTAGGTACCTACTGCAAGATGATACAGTTCAAGATTTCTATTTTCAGGTTTATATAAACATTAATGTTATAGAGAAAAGACAAACATGCAGTGGCGCAGCTATCGGAGGGCGCTGCCGTACACCGGGACCCTCAAGCTCTGGCGGGCCCTCGGACCCTGACCAGCAAACTTCAAACTGAACTTTCGAAAATTTCTCCCACCTTCAGAATAGATGGAAATACCAGCCTGCCGATTATATCGGCCGATATATACTATTACTCATACTATTTAGACATAATTATCACGGTTATATAATTTACATTAAATATGTCAAAAATAATTTTAGTCAATAATTCGGTCATTTAGAAATTCGTTGATTGAATAATACGTTTTACAGAAGAGAAATTCTTTTAGCTTTAATTTAAAAATATTTGATGATGATGATATTCTTAATACAGTTTGAGAGTTTGTTATTTTAGATTTTAACTCCAATACCAAATACACTTGATTTTAATTTTACTGTTTAGTCCAGTTTTGTGTCTCGCACTTCTCAACGTTTCATTCTTATCTATATCGCGTTTTATATAATGTATAATGAAGGTAGAGTTAAGATTTTCAACCTTTTGAAAATCTTAACTTCTGTCTAAGTCCGCATATGCTTCTAATGCACTTTTTTGTGCTATTATAGCACACTCTCTGTTCGTTGAATTACCCCAGAATAGGATGCCATATTTTAGTATGGAGCCTAAATATGCATGGTAAACAGTAAAGTACTCTCATTTGTAAATTAACATGTAGAGGGCATATGAAACTGATTTAGTTTTTTGCAAACATGGTCAACCTGTATTTTTCAGTTAAGCCTAGAGTTTGTATTTTATGTTTAGGTTCTTTGGTTTTTTACTTATATTAGCAAATGGAATATAGCATGGTTTTTCTAAGTTAATTTTAAGATTGTTGACATTTAATCAATTTATGATGCATTCTAGGGAATTATTTACATTAAATTTGTATTTATCTTGATCCTCGTCAGTGAAAATAGCTGTACTGTCATCTGCAAATAATATAATGTCATGGTTTATGGCTTTTGGGAGGTCATTAATTATGAACAAAAGTGGACTAACAATACTTCCTTGAGGCACCCCGTTCTTAAACGTTTCAGGCTAAGACTGAAACGTTTGTTCATATTTTGTTTCATTTGATATTCTTGTTATTTGAACCCTATTTTTGAGGTATGATTTTATAATATTTAATGCATTACCTCTAACTCCGTATTGTTCTAGTTTATTTAAGAAGATATTATAGTCTACGTAATCAAATGGTTTTGACATGTCCATAAATATTGCAGTTATATATGTTGTTTATGGTCTAGTCCTGTCATTACTTTCTTTAAAAAATTATAAAAGGCTTTCAAATCATGAGGCAAGAAGCAAGGTCTCACAGCACAAGTAAAGGAAAAAGTCCAAAAATCGTTAATTTGTAGCTTACTTATCACATTTTTTTTGCCATTACAAACTTGTATAAATTTGCAGTTGGAAAATTGAACGTGACGTATATCGATGTATGTGAGAACATGTTTTTCAACTAATATGTTATGTTTATTTTTGGGAAAAATTCATCTCAACTGCGGAACCCTTCATTCTGCGTGATCCGACACTCACTTGGCCGATATTTATAATACAAGTATGTAGTAGTTAACGATCTTCCCACATAATAAATATGTAAAACACTCCACAGTCTTAATAAATATAAGTAAACATTATTTGCAAAGATTGCAGCAGCCCACTGTACCTACAGTCAATAAGATGTGAAAGGTAAAATATGGGTGATCCTTGTACAATCTACCTTATATTAGGCATGCAACATGTATGCTGATGATGTCAAAATTGCTCTTCCAGTAGCTAACTCTATTGGTAAGGTCACACTTCAGCTCGACATCGAAAACATTCCCACTTGGAGCACTATAAACAACCTCAACCTGAAAATTTGTAAATACGCGGTCATGCCCTACTCAAAAGCCAAACAATCTATACACAATAGCTACACTATGAAAATTGAGCCCCTCAAACGCGTTTTGACCGTACGCGATCTGGGTGCTCACTTTGCTCTACACCTTAGATTTAACCAGCACATAATACAGATCGGTAACAAGTCCCGCAAAAACGTATGTTTTGTCTTGCGTCAGGCCATCACTAATCGTCAAACAAATCCATGTACAACTCCTTCATCTGCACTTTGCTAGAGACAACCGCAATCTGGAACCCCCATGAAAAAGTGTACCTGTACACTGGTCATTGAAAAGGTACAGAAGTCTTTTGTCTGCTACCTCTACTTTAAATTGTATGGATATTACCCGTACATGTACCCAACACCATTTGTGGTAGGTATGGTGGGGTACCAAAGTTTAGAAGTAAGGATAAATCTTAGTCTCGTCAAATATTTCATTCGCCTAATTCGTGGTACCTATTCTAATTCCTCGTTGCTACAGTACATCTCCTTTAATATCCCATTACCCATTAGACACACACTTCGTCCTAGCCAGCGTCCTCTATTCTCAATACCTCAAACCAGTACCATCATAACCCTCAAGACCAGTCCATTGTGCCTAGTCCTCACCCATATTAACAACATTTTGTTATATGACGAGTCCTCAGATGTCTTCGCGAGTAGGTACTGAACTGAGATTCCTGAACGCTCGATACCTAGAGTTCATTGCCATTTCAGTAAATAAATTAAATTGTATTTTGTTATTAATCATTTTATTAAAATTTTATAAAAAAATCTAATTGTATAAAATTTTATCAAACTGTGTTTTTTTTATTTTTATTAAGTGTAAATGTAATTGTTTTTTGTTGTCCGTTGGTAGGTCCGACCTTTTGGCTGATATTTTTAAATTGTGTACCGTGGCACAACTTATTGTTTTTTATGTATGGTTGAATTCTGCAAACGCTGGTGCTAACGCAACAGTGTAACACCTTCTGCAAATTGTGTAAAAAAAACGTCTAGCGATTTAGGACCAGATGAAAAAATCGCTTTCGGCCTTTCCCATTGGGGTATCAGAATATTCACCAAGCTGGTGCCTCTGGTTCCTTTTACCAGCCGCATAGCTTGGATTACCACAGCGACGAGTTCGTCGCCTGTGATGCTATCCAGACGGGCTAAGCCTGAGAGTCCAGATTAGCTGATCGTCGTGTCGCCTGTGGTGCTGTCGAAGCGTTTTTGTGCTTTGACGAATCGGTTCATCAGGATCGCCCTTTTTTAAACTAACACACTCAATTATTATATTTATCGGTTCCCTTCTGTCGATATTTTTAACAAAATTCGTTTTTATACTACTTATAATAAATATGATAACTTTGGTTCGTCTTTATTAGATAATATTCACGTGCTGTTTACGTAATAAGTGGACGTGAAACTAAAAACGATTGCTATCCATTCCACTGGGTCCGAAACCAAATGCGTAACTTAACTTTACCATCTGATATTCCTTAAGTTTTCTCGTAATTCCTTTCATTTGGATCAAATCACTCGTTCCGTAACTATTCTAATCTTATTTTTATTTCTGAGTTTTATATTTTTTTGATGTGATGACTTTTCTAATAACAATAAATTATTACGTGTTAAAGTGGTGAATCTGCACTTTTATTTCGCTACAATACCTACTATGTGATATCTCGTATACAGAGATACATACACCGCGACCCCCAGCAGGGTGTCGTCATACTGATAACACTTATCGCCCGTGGACGACACATTGTCAAAGACATCTGTGTCTCTCTCCACCGGGATGTGCATAATTTATACGACGCTACTTAAGATACTAGGTTGAAGTAATTGTGCCATATCAATCGGTGGATTTACTTGGTCAGAATAAATAAAAAAATACAACAAATAAGCTGTCTTAACTTCGAAATGCAATCGCCAGAAGATGTACCAACCTATCAACCTAATCTAAGATACAATCCGATCGAGATACCCTTCAGCAGAGATACCCTTCGTTCAGCGTAATTTGATGAGTTCAGAAGTTCGGTCCGAAAACTAACCGTATCCTCATATTTAGTTATTTAAACTAAAAATCTCGGTACTTGCGCGTGGTCTCCCAGTTTAGTTCCCCTTAGGGTAACCACGAGCAAATATTTTTGCCCGTGGAACCCCTGAATAACAATCTTTTTATCAAAATATATATTTTTATTGCCCTCAATGTAAAATTACAGTAAGTAATAATTATATTATGCATAATTAAGAGCAAGCCCCAGAAGTGTCGTCAACATCCCCAAATGTTCAGAATAATGAAGATATTTAGGTAAGACAGTTTGTGATAATGGTACCATACCTACCTAGTGCAGTTGCACTGATAACTCAAGTTAAAGCGTACAGAAGGTTCACTATAACCACTTCATAAATAAACACGTTTCAGCAACACGCATCTTGCGACAGCGATATAGGAGAAAACAAATTAAAGAAGTTGTTTAGAGCATGCCACGCTTCATAAGTTGGAAAAAAAAATCTGCTTAACAACGTAAATAACGCAGTGAATGTAGTTGAACTATAAAAATGAAATAAATTTGTCATATTCGTTTACGAAAATAAATTACGCAATTAGGGTACAGGGCCTGACGCGCGCCTGTCGCTTAGCGCATGTCGCATCGCTCGAGGCCGTAAACGGGGCCGCTTATACTTTTGTACAGGCGGCCAAATGTTGTGACAATTTTTAATCTTTGCGTTTATCGTCCTTGTTTGACGCCACAAATGTTCAGAGTGGTTAGTGAGACTTCTGTCGTGTCTGTTGTGTGGTGAAGTCGATGATATTAGTGAGACGCGCGCGCGTCGCCCCTCACTCCCGCACCACGCGCCGGCCTGCGCGTACGCTTCAGACTCCCCTCCACGCCGTCTTAGGTAAGCTTATTATTACTTAACTTTACAGGAAATATTTAACGTCTTTTTCATTTAAGAAAGGATAGAATCAACGTTTCCATTAAAAAAAAAACAAAGTCTAATATAACCCATTTCATCAGGCCTAGATTGCTCTTCTTTTTCAACCGCCACCGGGGAGGCTATGGGGACTTTGCCAAAGTCTACTTATAATTAATACTTTTTCTTTCTTATTTGCCCAATTTCCTCCACTTTGCCCGATCTTTAGAATCCTCCGTACCATGCATTCGTGCTAGCTATCTAAGCTTAATAATTACCTTCTACCTATAGCGATTCTATCTAGAGCGACAGCGAGAACCTATCTGATTCACGCATAAAATGTATGACATTCGCAGACTATGAGGTTCAGTTTGTACCCCAGGCTGATGATGATGATGTTTTTGATTCCAGGAAACTAGTAAAAGAATGGTGGTATGCAGCGTGTTCCGAGTGACGTCACGAGTGACTTGCAGCGGCCTGGCCGCGCACCGCTGCGGCCGCGCACTCTACAGCACACAACAGAAAGGTGACTACCCTCCTAATTACATGTAATACCTGTGGTTCAGCAGGCTACCAGATAGCTTTCAAAGAACCACTATTCATACTAATCCGCTGAGCTGTTTAACGTTTTGTAAAACGTTTATTTTGTCTAAAATTAAGCACTTCACATATTCTGGATCCTCTATCAAGAGTTCATTTAGTTTAGAAGTGTAGGTATCTGCTGATAAGGATGCTGTTAGTTTAGAAGTGTAGGTATCTGCTGATAAGGCTGCTGTTCATTTATCAAGAAATTGTTTGAAGTCTTGCTTAATGATATTGACCTTCACTTAGTGTCAATGGGCCAAGGGCCCCATGAGACAATGCTCTCAGGATAAATTACATAGATATCTTTAAAAAGTATGTCCAGGGTCATTTTCATTACTGATGCTATCTAGTACAGAAACCTTTTTGTTTGACTTATCAATACACGTTTAATTTCCGAGGGATTTAAGACCACGACCTCAATTTACTGATTGTCCGCTCATTCAAAAGTTCCAATAAATAGTTAATAATCATCTGTTATCAGCTGAGTCGAGAAGATTACGCAACGTCGCCTTGGCACTATCTCACCCTGTTCTGTCTCTTGTAAATACGCGGCACGTTAAGAAACTATTACTGAAAAGAGCTCAGTCGTTATATTACAACTACTCACTACATTATAGCTTGTCCACTCGGAAATGACGCGCGTGGTACGTAATACGCTAAACACAATGGTTAAAAGTACCTATGATCGATATTTATTTGATAATTAGTTATAATATAGATAAAAGCTTCAAGCGCCCTGGCGAATGTACATTCTTTGTTATAATTAATGGTTTCAAATGATGAGCGAATGTCCGTTTGGTGTTTTACAACTAAGTGATTAGTGAAAGCTGTGCTGATGAAAACGTAGTGATACAGATGTCAAGTAACTTAATCAGACGTTAATTGACGACATTACTAAAATGTTGGGATAGGTTGAAAAGGCCTCCGAATTCTATTATTGAAACCTAGCATTGAGATTCTAACTGATCGCCCATGACGCGTATTGAAAGTTACTAAATGAGCTTAGGCTGGGATAATGATTCCTCTTAAAACACCTATCAAAGTTTATTAAAAGGGATCTAAATTATTTGAAATACTTTTCTATTTTCTTGGATTGTTTAGTTTTAAACCACCCTATTTCCAAACATTAGTAAAAAGTTTGTTGTAACTGGAGTACAGTCACGAGCACTAATATGTTTACTGTATACATACAGTTAGCAACTTTTGAAAGTGATTTTTCCAACTGTGTTGATTGTAATTTTATGTCATTACGATCATAATATTTTGGTATTTTTTATTATGAAATAGGTCTTATCTCAAAGTTGCAGTCAATATTACACGAGAAAATCGCTTTTGAATTTTGGTAAGTGGATACATATTAGCGCTCGTGACTACGTATTATCAAGTAGGTTTGACATTAGGTACCTACCATGTCAAACCAAGTAGGTATCTATAGCTACACGGTGTTAATCACGCGGTTTTATGTTTACATTGTGTTTAATAAAAAAATATCTACCTGAGAATAAATAACATTTAGGAATGTATAGCACACAAGACACAAGTAACTCTTGGTATTTAGTTACTTGATGGATTCAGATGTATCGTTAAGTTCATACAGCACTTGGCATGTATCTATGAACAGTCGACCGCACGTCAGTGGTAACAATTTGACCTTGAGCTGGCATAGCGTAGTATGGAGTTTTAAATTAATAGAATACGAGGTCAATTATACTGGTTTTATTACCATTGACGTGCGGTCGACTGTACCTTCGTCTATGCCCAATATCTTAAACAAGTTTTAATTGAAATAACTGAAAACCCGAAAAGGGGTAAATGTTATTATTAATTTTGTTATACGCAGGTACCTAATTAAACAAATCAATCAATTGGATTTGTTTTGCTTCCAGGGCGATTTTACACAAAGAAGCACGAGTGGGTATCTGTGAGCGACAACGTGGGCACCGTGGGCATCTCCAGCTATGCACAGGTTCGTACCGCATCACCAGCATCACCTGATCAAGCTTCCAACCAAAACGATGTTTAGGATTTTAAGTTCTCCTAAGAGGAGTGCTATGTATGGGGCCAGCTCGCTTAGAAAGTTCGTTGCTGCTGAGGATCGGAACACAATATCTTTGCATGAAGTCGCTTTTCGTATCAGGCTAGTAATAAAATACAATTTAAACTAGGCAGAACACCACGCGCTACGTTCCTCCTATTGCGTCGTCAGGAGATTTTAACTAAAAGAGTGATTTATTAATTAAAGTGTGTGAAATAAATGAGGATAAATTCTTATCAACTTACCAAACTTTTAAATGAAGGCTCCACTTGTGAGCACGAAGTTGCGGAACAAAACGGATGCAGCCAATAATTTTATCATCATTTATTAATAATGAACCTGCAAGCAAGCATTATTGTGACACAGGAACTCCTAGTTAGTACAAGAGCCAGGGCTACACAGATGTTTGTGACTTTGAAGTGTAAATAAAGAAAATTAAAGAAATAAAGAAGAAAATATTAATAATATTAAGGTATTTTTGGTATCAATCATTGTAGACTGCAGAGTGTGAGCAGTGATAAAACCAGGTCATCAGTGTTGTGTAAATAATGGTTCCAACCTGATGCGTCTCATAAGAATTATAATGGCGAATATTTGCAAAATTACACAGTTCATCGCCGATTAGGACGAAGGCTAGGACTTCGGGGAGCTCAAGAATTTATTTAATGCAAAAAGAATTATTCAAATCCAACTGGTATTTCCGGAGATTACCTATTCCCTACATACAAACTTACAAACAAACAACCAAACAAAGAAATTTTACGTTTATTATTATTATTGAAGTGAATGTTGGGTGTGGTAAAACAAGCATGAAAGTAGAATAAATGCTGTGGAAATGCGTTCCTTGCGAAGCATGTGTGGTCTGACTATGAATGATGATGGGCTGATGAATGATGTGATAAGATAGCGGTGTGATTTAAAAGAAGATGTAGTGACAAAAATTTAGAAGGGTATGCTGATATGGTTTGGGCATGTTGAGAGGATGAATGAAAGGCGACTAACAAAATGTTTTTACAAGGCTCATGTAAAGGGAAAGGCCGGTCGGGGACGCCCTGGGAGGACATATACTGACCTTATTGGTGATGTTCTTCAGAAAGGCCAGGTGCGTAGTACTCGCAACCGGCGTGCGTGTATGACCAGATGTATGAACGTGTAAATGAGGCAAAAGGAGTATGTAAGGATCGTAGCAGGTGGCGTTTTGTAGTTTCTGCCTACCCCCATGGGAAGAAGGCGTGAGTTTATGTTTGTATGTAATTAGTATATTAGTATGTTACTATTAGTACCTATAGATAAAAATCCATTCCTAGTAGTTGTTTAATACTAAATAATCAAGAATGTGAGAGTCATTCGCCGCACCCAAGGGGGAAACCAAAGTTGAGCTCATCTTCAACCTCAAAAAATTGTCAGCTGCATGGAAGTGAGAGGAATGTATCATTATGTATATTGGACATAACATTATTTTTTTTTAACATTTTAATTATATTTTCTGACATTGCAATTAATCTTAATATCACTGTATTACTTTGACTTTAGAACTTGTATTTTGGACATAAAAAAATAATTTTTATTTTACTTTTTGACATTTTAATTAATTTAGTGATGAATTGAATGTGCTTAACTTTTTTTTATATATTTCTACGCCAGCAATGGTAGTATATGTGGAACATTATTAGTGTAAGATCTTAAAATACCATATACTTGGAAATAAATAAATTATTATTATGATTTTTTACATTTTAACAAATCTCGGGACCATGGGTCCCGGTCCTTTGGAAGGCGTACGAGGGGCCGAAGCCAACTCGCAGAGGCCCCTTAGACATTTTTAAGTATTGAGGCACCAACCGACGACTATCCCTGTTCGATATTATTATTATTATTATCTATTATATGTCAGCCGCGTAAATGAACATGTTTTTGGAACGAAGTTCTTTAACGCGGCTTGTAAACTTTCAGAAATCGTCACATTAATATTTGCGACTGTCTTCTTCTAATTCAAAGAGAAAGAGAGAGAGAACGCCGGCAGAAAAAACAAAAGTAAAGAGTAAAGTGATTACAGTCTCGTGGGATAAAATTGTACACATCAGCCCGAGTACACTGCATGCCGGAGAGAGAAAGTTTAATGTGAATTTGGTCAAAATGAAAATCCAAGATTCAAATTCAAATTCAAATTCTTTATTGCGAACTAAGTGTACAACATTTTGAAGATGTTAACAATAGGTAGGTTCTCTGATTCAAATTTTTCATCATGGGTATCGTTTTCATGATTTTCAAGGGAGGAAAAGCCGATAGTGAGGTCAAAATGAAAATCCAAGATGGCGGCTGCGAACATTTAAAAAAATCATCGTGGGTATCGTTTTCATGGTTTTCGAGGGTGTTAAAGCCGATAGTAGAGTCGAAATGTAAATCTAAAATGGCGGCTGCGAAAACTTTCAAAATTTTCGTCATGGGTGTCGTTTTCATAGTTTTCGAGGGTGCTAAAGCCGATATGAGGTCAAAATGTAAATGCAAGATGGCGGGTGCATAAATTTTGTTTTTGTTTGAAATCATACGTGAGAAAGAACTTCGTTCCTGACGGGGGTCCCCCGACAGCACACGTTTTTTTTTAAATAGTCTTTTTTTTAAATAATAACTTATTATTTATTATTGGAACGAAGTTCCGAAGATTTTTTTTTCAAAATATAGCCTATATCACTCGGGATGATGTAAGGATTCTAAAGATACCCCATAAATAAGTACACATTATGGTAAAGCAATAAGGATATTGAGTATTGAGTAAATCCAAATCTGTTTAGGCATTTAAAAGTTATGGTGGAACAAAGAAACTCTCTCTGTCGTCTCGTCTATCTCTGTGACCGGGTTGTTCTTCTAAACTCGGTGCGGAGTTTTGATGCGTTTTTCATCATCATTTAGTTTATTCCTGAAGGTTTATCTGTATAGGTATTATACATAATAATCACATACATGTGGGGGAGTAAATCCTCTATGTAGGATACTAATTTGCTTTTCACTGCATATTTGATTTTGGAGAAGAGGTGATTTTTGTTTTTTGTGGGTTGTCAGTCGAGTCAATTGCGAAGACAGATGTTTTTTTTTGCTTAAAATTTTTATCTTTATATATTTTAAATAATATACCTAAGTTACTTCTATTGAGAAATGGTTTTATTTGCCCTAACATTCCTACAATTTTTGGGGGTCGTCCGGGATAGTAGCGGTTTAGTACAGCTAAATGGTGGTGTTTTGTCGTACGTGGAGGCGATGAAAATTTTACCATAAAAAGTGTCTTTGTGGTGTTTGTGGCGGTGAAAGCAGTAAGGAGTTGGAGTAATAAAGGTGTGAAGGTGTGACAGAAAAATAAGAAAAATAAAGATTGGTCCAAATTTCGGAAAGATGTCTAGATCAACTGAAACAGCGGCGGTTCCAGCTGCTGCGTCGTTGTGGTACGACGGTCTAGTGCCAAAGTTTGACGGGACGGACAAAACGTACACGTCGAGTAAATGGACTCAAGACGTAGAAGACCATGCGGACATTATGCAGTGGACACCGGCGCAAACACTGATTGTGGCCAGGCGCTCACTTGCTGGTGTCGCAGCTATGTGGCTCAGAACCAAAAAGCAGTATAATTATATACTAACTGTAGTGGATGGGTTCACAAAGTTTGTGTGGTTGTTCCCAACTAAAACCACAAACACCAAGAAGGCAATAGAGAAGCTAAAGGTGCATCAGCAGACCTGGGGAAATCCACGGAGGATAATATCAGACAGAGGTGCAGCTTTTATAAGCAATGATTTTGCTGAGCATTGTACAACAGAAAACATTCAGCACATCAAAATAACAACAGGAGTGTCTCGTGGCAATGGTCAAGTGGAGCGAATCCATGGAATTGTGGTGTCAGTATTAACCAAGTTATGTTTGCAAGATGATAAGCTGTGGTATCGCCAAGTAAGCAGAGTGCAGAGAGCAATAAACAGTACATATCAACCAGGCGCGGTCGCAGCCCAAGATTTTGGGGGGGGTCACCATGGGTACCGAGGAATATTTTTAGAGAAATATTTAATTGATACTATAAAAACTTTTTGAACTTCTAATTATGCACACTTTTTTAAATAACTAATCCTCTTTTTAACTTTCTGATCTTTTCTCACAGTTGGTCGCAATGACTAAGCTAGGGTACTCCGACCAAACGGGTCGTCAGTGACAAATCGCGCATGAGCTGAGCGAGCGAAACGAGCGGTACCGCGGTACGGTAGTACGCGAGCGCTATAGCTTGTCTACCTACTCTGAAATGACGCTTCACGCGCCCCACTACCGCTACTGCATTACCATGTGCGTAAAATTAGGAAGTGGGGCGCGTCATTTCAGAGCGGACAAGCTTTACATCCAAATTGGTCGCAATCAGTTGGCTATTAGCTATGACTATTCTATGGACCCCAAAATAGGAATTATTTGGGGTTGCATTAAATACATGTCATGTTTTTAGAGAGGTACAGACGCCAGCACATCAAGCTACTACAATCTGTTAAATTTATTTAATAGATTTTCAACTTTATCACTGAGTAGTAAGGTTCAAAGTTGATTGGGAAAATTTGACAGTTTCGGGTAGCTTGATGTGCTGGCGTCTGTACATCTCCAGTTTGTCATTACTTATGCTGTACAGGGACGCGGCTATAGTTTTTAAATGGGGGGTGGGGGGTATTTTATAATGCTGCCAAATTAATCGCCAGCTTTTTTACATATAATTGGTATTAGGACAGTAGATTATGTAGGGTGAGAAGAGCGAGCGAAGCTAACTAGATAATTTTAATGCCCCGTCTCGGATAGGTTAGGAATGAACATTTTCAAACAAAAATAGGAGTTACATTGTCGAGTTATGCAGGAAAGGCCACTATGAAAATGCAGAATACAAGAGCGAGCGAAATGAGCTCAAAAATTTTGCACACTCGGATACTTTCGATTTTCTTTTGATGATTTCAAAAGAACTAAGAATTACTTGCTTTGTCGACTTATGAAGAAAAGCTCTGAATCAAGAGAAGCGAGCAGAGAGAGCCTCAAAATTATAGTACCCCACCTTGAATAGGTTCTGTTTTCTTAGGAGTTGATTTACATTTTCAAACAGATTGTCGACTTATGCAGGAAAGGCCAAGCAACTATGAAAATGTAGAATACAAGAGCGAGCGAAACGAGCTCAAAAATTTTGCACACTTCAGAATACGTTCGATTTTCTTTTGATCATTCCAAAAGAATTAGTTCTTTTGGAATGATCAAATTCTTAGGAATTAATTACTTATCTTAGGATTTGATTTACATTTTCAAACAGAAATAGGAGTTTGTCGACTTACATATGCAGGAAAGTCCAAGCAAGTATGAAAATGTAGAATACAAAAGCGAGCGAAACGAGTGCAAACATTTTGCACACTCGCGGATACGTTCGTTTTTCTTTTGATCATTTCAAAAAAACTAAGAAATACTTGCTTTGTCGACTTATGAAGAAAAGCTCAAGAATCTAGACAAGCAAGCGAAGTGAGTCTCAAAATTTTAGCACCCCGCCTTGAATAGGTTCTGTTTACTTTTGACCTACAGAAAGAGAACTTAATTTGTCGAGAAGAAAAGTTTAAATTTGATTTACAGCAGTTTAAGTTTTTGAAATCTGGCCTTAACCCGAGCGTAGTGGTGCCCAAATTCCCAAGTTTATCTCTATTTTTATAATAGGCTTTTTTTTTTTTTTTTTTGTAAGTATATTGGGACACTCACTGTGGCTCAAGTACCTACAGTTTTAGTTAGTAAGACACGTAAATTATTCAATGCTTCAACAGCTTGAAAGATTTTGGGGCGGGTCATGACCCCCAGGACCCCCCCCCTCGGACCGCGCCTGATATCAACGAAGTATTGGAATGTCACCATTTGAACTACTTACAGGATGCAAAATGAATCAAAAGGAGGACATAGAATTGATTTCTATGTTGAAAGCAGAATATAGAGAAGGTTTTGTGCAAGAAAGAGAAGATTTGAGAGAAAAGGCTAAAATCCAAATATACAAAATTCAAGAAGAAAATAGGAGAAATTTCAACAAGAAAAGGAAAGTCAGTACAAAGTATTCAGTTGGGGATTATGTGGCTATTAAAAGGACTCAATTTGGTACTCACATGAAGTTAAGACCGAAGTTCCTCGGGCCATATAAAATAATCAAAATATTGGGGCGGGATCGCTATGAAGTTGTGAAGTCAGACAGTTCAGCAGGACCTACAAAGACTACTACTGCTGCTGACCATATGAAAAGCTGGCCGGACTAACGCTAAGGTAGCATTTTATTTCATTTAAACTGCTCAGTCAAATTATGATTGCTATGATTGCAAATTAAGTTAGTTGTTTATTATTGAGTTATCATTTTATGTGATGTTGTTTCTCTGGCAGTTTGTGATTGTTTTATATTTCATGTTAATTAGATATAAGGTAGGTTGTTGTAAGTTGTTTTTAAAACTGAAATGTGTTTGTTTAATTTAAATTTAATAAGTGTGATGATTTTTATTTCATTTAACTAGAAGTCTGAGGACAGACTTTTAATAGGATGGCCGAGCTGTGGGGGAGTAAATCCTCTATGTAGGATACTAATTTGCTTTTCACTGCATATTTGATTTTGGAGAAGAGGTGATTTTTGTTTTTTGTGGGTTGTCAGTCGAGTCAATTGCGAAGACAGATGTTTTTTTTTGCTTAAAATTTTTATCTTTATATATTTTAAATAATATACCTAAGTTACTTCTATCGAGAAATGGTTTTATTTGCCCTACCATTCCTACATACATACATGAACCCTGAAAACATTACACTCCTTTTTGGGCAGTCGTGTAATAACAAAGACATCTAGGTTTTTGGTCAAGTCGTACACCATGCGAAGCAGGATAGGGTCGCTTAAGAATAATAATAGAAGATGAATAGCTTTGTAAATATTCTCATTCTACAACCTTATTTTTTTAGTTATTCCGGATATCCACCCCACTGTGGATTCGCGGAAACGTATGTCCGAGAATCCACCCTAACACCGCGACCTAATAGAAAGTGATCGCGGTCGTAAAACCGGAAGGCGCCCTCTGCCGTATGACGGCGCGACCGCGCGTTCCGGTTCACTGAACAAAAAGTGACATCTACAGTAACTCTGGTCACGCGATCGATCGCGCGAGTACGCGATCATCGCGTTCATATGTCACACTCATTGGTTCCGCAAGGCGCCCTAAGCCTGGCCGAAGACGCGTTCGGGTTCCCCAAAAAAAAATAAACGCGACGGTCGCGTGCTCGCGCGGCTGTCCTTTGCTAAGGACACGGCTTTGAGCTTATCTGCCAATCGGAAAAATTAGCATTTAGAAAATGAGCATTTTCGTTTAATTGAAGACCTATTTCATTGCCTAACATTTTTTATTAAACAGGCCAGGGATTAACATTTATGATTGGGTACAAAAGTAAGAATTAATAAAACAGAAATACATAGGTTTTGATACGCACCACTCTACACCGGTTATATCTGTCCTCAAAGGTCAGTCCACTCATCAGCTGCGCAAGATTCGCAGTGACTTGTCGCCGCGGTCTGTCACTACGTTACAATTCAGCAGTTTAGGTACTCATCTGTTATCAAAACCATCCGTTAAATTATACTCGTGTGCCTCTTATTTATCTATGGTGTGTAATAATTGAGAAATTGTTAGTAGTCTTTACGTTTTTAAAACGCACTAGCGCAACGAGTTATTAATAGTAATTTTGTCATACCTATGTGTTTTTCTACAGCACAATACCTAATTAGCTGACCACTTGTAGAATGCGGAAGTTAACGCGGCCGCTCTAGATGTTGCTATGCTCCTCAACCACAGAGGAACTGACTATGTTACCTCTAACCCGAAACACAACAATGCAGTAACAACATTATGATGATAGACTTAGTTATGATGGAGGTAGCTAGCCAGGCGGCCAAGCCCTACCACCAACCAAACCGAACAGAAAACTTTGCGCCCACTGGGAATCGAGCCTGTGGGTCTGAGACAGGTGGTATAACCACTAGACCAAAGAGGCGGCGGTCCCTTCGATGAATATTCTACTATTACTCTATATTAATATGAAACCATGATTTGATCTCCAGGACGCGCTGGGCGAGGTGGTGTACGTGCAGCTGCCGGAGGTGGGCAAGGACATCGCGGCCGGGGACGAGTGCGGGGCACTCGAGAGCGTGAAGGCAGCGAGTGAAGTCTACAGCCCGGTCTCCGGCACGGTAAGTACCTTTCAATGATGATTTTATCATTATCATCATTTAGCCGAAAGGCTAAAACATCGTCACGGCAGGTTATCTATGGGCCCTGTGCTTGTTCAAGCATCGTCACGACAGGTTATCTATGGGCCCTCTGCTTTCCGCGTCCAGTGGTTTTTCGCAGATTATTTTCATATCTTGGTTTATTTATTTCTTTATTATCTGGCAATTCGCTCATTGTTATGATCCGACTCGTTATTGATTGTCCATAGTCAACGGTGAAAATCTGTATATGTACGAGTCCATACTGCATTCAGCATACGTGCGGCAAATAACTTTGCCATGAACAATGCACATTATATGAAAAGATTTGTGAAAACCATGTTTGCCCAACAAAGCATAACAGCTACCATGAGACTATAACAGATTTGTTTGAACAGTGTTTGGGACACTAGGCTACTGATATGCGTTGCTGAGTCCGTTAATTATTATTGATGAATGTGTACAGCTCAGTGATTTTGATATCTTTAGTTTGGGTCACTATACCAAGTTTTGTTAAATGTTCACTAGAATCTGTGCTACATTTAATGCAGAAAAGATCAAAATATTTTTTTTTGTCATTATACAATTTCCAGGTGACAGATACGAACAAAGAGGTAGAATCTAAGCCAGCATTGATCAACAAGTCATGTTACGAGCAGGGCTGGCTGTTCCGGGTAAAGCTGGCGAAGCCCGAGGAGCTGCAGCAGCTGATGGACCAGGCCGCCTACGACAAGTTCCTGGAGGAGCACTGACCCTCGTGCTTAGATTAGGACCGTATTTATATTGTTGTTGTATTCCGTTGTTATCGATGAGCTTCGTATTCATAAGAAACAAAAGTTGATAAAAAGTTACTAAGCATTGTTTCACGCAACGTTACATCAATGTTGCCCAACATTTGTTTACCATGACTACGGAGCTGAAGCAGATCTGATCCTTTACTCTACTAGATGTAAGGTAATTATGTTCTTATACAAACATACTTTGTCCAGGAGTCGACCAAATCCAATTCAGGTTATTTTGGTTGTTTCTGACATGAAAAGCTCTCTACCCCTGGTGATTATTGTTCTCAATAGTTTTAACAAATGCTGTGAAAATCCTACTGAAGCGCTCTTATTGCTGTACTAAGTGTGATGTGCATGTGGGTAATCGTTATCTTTACAAGTTTTGTGATAATTAAAGATTTCCTTTTGCTCGTTTTTCGTTTTGTTTACTGAGAACATCTAATACATAATTATTATGTGGCAGAAAGTATTAGAGATGTTTGTTATTGTGGTATGTAACTTTGAGGTGGCCCGGCAATTATCCCCTAAGGGCCAACTTTGGAAAACTGCTTGCAACCCAAATTTCTGAAACGGGGTATTAGACGTTTTCACTGTGCCGTTATTAAGATAACGTCTCGATACAGGCATCATACGAGCCCCTTTAACAGACGATTAAAACCAAGCTCCTCAGCATACATATAACAATGAGAATACTAAGAGGGTTGTGGATGGATAGAATAAGAAATGAGTCATGAGAGGAAGTGGAAAATGAGAAGGGAAGCGGCACCGGTGACTGAATTTTTTTGTGGAAGTTGATTGTCATGGTATGGGCATGTGATGAGGAGGAATGAGGAAAATGCCGTTAAAACAGTTTTGAGTATGAATGTGGATGGCTATAAGAGTAGGTAAAGACCAAAGAACTGAGTGAAAGATGATATTTACGGCTAGAAAGGGAGTGAGTATTGAGGTGACGACTAATAAGAGAAGTATGCAAGAAAGAGACATGCTGCGCCGACCCCAAATTAATTGTGATGAGGAAGAAAGAATGATGACTTAAACAAACATTTCAGTTTACGTGATGTAATGTAAAGTTGGCTAATAGCCTCCACCGAAAAAAAACGATAGTATGTTAAAAGTTATTATTAAAACATATAGTTACGAGCACAGACATCTGACCACCGTGAAAACAAAATCCCGTGTACACGATGACCGCACCTTTTTGCGTCAACCAATAAAACAAAAAAATACATAGTATTATTTTGATTAAATTTTCTCAAGCTCTCTTGTTAACAATGATCGCAGATGTCTGACCACCCTTTTTCGACCAATAAGAATAGAACAAAAAACCGGCCAAGTGCGTGTAGGACCACGCACAATGAAGGGTTCAGTAGTTGGGATGAATTAATACCAAGAACAAACTTAACATTGTAGTTGAAAAACATGTTCTCCCATATATTACAACTGAAAAGGTAAGTTTGTCCTCGAAAAGTGATTGTGTCCCCCATATTCAAAATTTATTTATTTTGCGTTACACGTCCGTGTTTGGGTCATAGAATTTCATAATTAGGTATTACCCAAATTTCAACTAAATTGGTCCAGTAGATTCGGAGAAAATTGACTGTGACAGACGGACAGACATCCAGCCAGCCAGCCAGCCAGACAGACACACGAGTGATCCTATAAGAGTTCCGTTTTTCCTTTTGAGGTACGGAACCCTAAAAAGAACCAAGGAAGAGAAAGCTTTTAATTATTTTGTAATACTTTACATTTTCTTAATAAAGTATATAATATTAAAACCGCACAACCTCAGCTGGCTTTTAACAGACTTTTTTTTTTCATTTACACATACAAGAGGCTCAGCAAAAATCTGATGCTGTGATGCTATTGGTTGATGAGCGTAGGTAAGCGTTACTATAGCGGCCGAGCGCTGCAAGCAGGAATAGTCCTTACGGTAGGTAGATGTACCTACGTGCCCGTAACATTACACATACAGGTAGGTATTACTATTTTCCTAACTGGGTGTAGATTCACTTAAGCGCCGCTGCTCCGGATATGATTTCAATGAGTTCCCTGGTGATGACGGCCTGCCGCGTCCGATTGAACAGCAGCGTAAGCTTGCGGATCATATCGGCGGCGTTCTTGGTAGCGTTTTCCATAGCCGCCATGCGCGCCGACTGCTCCGACGCCGCGCACTCCTTCAGCGCGTAGTACAGCAGCGCCGCCAGCGTCCACTCCGTGTAGCTCTCCAGCATATCCTCGTCTATATCATCGAATGCTGTCATGTTTGGCGCGTTCTGCGGATTATATTTTTATATAACATTACACTACTACAAGAATGTTTTGGCGGTCGAATGACGTTGACGGGGGCGCTGTTGGAACATTAACTTAGTGCTATTGTTTTGGGAAGTGTATTGAAAAACCGGCTAAGTGCATGTCGAACCATGCTTAATTAAGGGTTCCGTTGTTGGGATGAATTTATCCCAAGAACAAAATAATTACATTGTACTTGAAAATCATGTTCTCCTATACGGAATGTATAGGAATGGATGAATTAATGAATCAAATGCACCGATCCCAGCGTGCCCTTAGGATACAGAAGGATTTGCGAGCCATACCGGTTATGCATCCTTGAGTAGGCAATTGGCTAGTGGAGAGAAGGGTGATATTTTAAGAACATGTTTTTCAACTGCAAATTTAAGTCTGTACGCACAATATGAAGTGATTTACCATGTTATTTTAAGACTACTTATAGTTTTCCTCCACCAGTTTTCCTGGAATCATTTAGACCAAAGTTCAGTATTTTTTTCAAAATTTTGGGCTCAGCAGTTTCTGAGAAAAAATGGGGGAATAGTAAATTTAAATCTATTTTCTTTAATAATAATTTTTACAAAACAACTTAATCGGCTGTGATAGACAGACAGACAGACACACGAGTGATCCTATAAGGGCTCCGTTTTTTCATTAGGACATACGGAACCCTAAAAACAAGATGGCGATGTTAGTTACGATTTCAGTCACGCTCAGTCTAACCGGATGCAGCTGAATACCAGTACCTATTGGACATGGAGCGACTGCCTACCTGACCTCCACAACCCAGTCACTGGGGTAATATTATGCCCCATGGAAAGACTGGATATCAGACCGTCGGGGTTCCGACGTAACGACTGTCAAAGATCTACAAATGACAGCCGGGACCAACGGCATAATGTGTTTCCCAGTCACGGAGGTGTCTCGATATGTAATGGATGGTCACCATCCACGGGCCGACCTGGGCAAGTGTAGCTTAACCTTCGATCGACCCGCGCATAAAAATATAATAATAATAAAAGCTTTTATTCAACAATCTTATAAAACATGAATGAAAGTAAACTAAACTACAGTAAGTATATAACTAATTTAAACTTAAATAATAATTATTTGACACCGGTATCGCGATTGTCTTGCGTTTCCGCAACGGTCTCCCCTACAGCTTGCCACCCTTTCCGATTATGGGTCATCCTCCTCCGAACAACACCAGCTATTTCCTTAATATCGTCCTCCCATCTAAGACGTTGCCTCCCTTTCTTTCTTTTATTTTGTCTTGGACACCATTCGGTTACGTCCTTAGCCCATTTATCCCTGTTACTCCTCATCATATGATCTGCCCACCTCCATTTTAGTTTTGTTATGCAGTACTCGTATATTAACATCTTTAATATTCGTTTGTTTTCGCAATGTTTCTATTTTTGTTCTGTCTTTTAACTTGACATTGAGCATGCTACGCTCCATACTGTGTTGACAGGTCTCAAGTTTGCGCTTATTTTTCTTCGTCAGACTCCATGTTTGACATCCATATGTCATGATGGGTAAAATACATGAGTTGAATATTTTTTCCTTAGCTTTGAGTGGTACTTGAGGGTTTTTGACGATTTCCTTAAGGGACCAATATCTTTTCCATGCTAGCTGTAGGTACTCTATTGTTTATTTCTTTTGTAGTGAGGTCGTTTGGTGATATTATCTGTCCAAAGTATGTATATTCTTCGACATATTCTATTTTGATGCCGTTGACTGTGATGGGGGTTTTATTAAGGTTTGTCATTAATTTGGTTTTTGCAGCGTTTATTGAGAATCCGACTCCATCACTTTTGTTCACAAGTTATTCAAGCATCTTTTGCAGGCTTCTCGGATCTTCAGAGATTAAAATAAGATCGTCTGCAAATGTTAGATGGTTTAGTTGCATTCCGTTGATATTTAGTCCATATTTGCTCCACTCGAGACGTCTAACTATGTATTCAAGCACTGCCGAGAATAGTTTGGGATCTCCCTGTCTGACTCCTCTTTTTCGTCGATTACTGTCAATAGCCACGAGCCACACAACATGATGATCGCGGAGGTTTCAAACAAAAAATAGGCAGTCATGGGGATGGTATTAGCGCCATCTGTATTCTATAGTAGAGCACTACGGCGTGGGAGGATGATGAGGGCGGGCGAATGAAAATTGCAATGCTTGTAAAAGGCTGCTAAGTCATAAGTACTAACATACCATAACACCAACATTGTACACTTAGTTCGCAATAAACGTTTTTGACTTTGACTGTGACTTTGGGTGATGCTAATCCTTAAGTTTCAAATCAAGTAAAATATTTTATTGTCGTCGTCGTATATATACGATTTGATTTTACCATTTTGGTAAGAAACCCTAAAAAACAAGATTTGGATTTCTACATAACGTATTGTTACAACTTCAGAAAGTCTATGCACATTAATTTTTCTTTTTTGTACTTATAGTGCGCTCACCTCGACCTTGGTCTTGTTGAAGATAGGTATGACCGTGAGCTCGTACTTGACGGGCGAGAAGTACTTGTTGAAGTAGATCTCGCCGATGTCGTACTGGTACCCCGCCTCCGTGATGACGGCCGCCATCAGCGACGCGTCCACGAACGCCGGCGCCAGCCGCCCGATCTACATCAACACATACACACAGTACAAATACTTTTAGGCCATAACGCATGACTAATAAAAATAATGTACATTCGAAATAGTATTTGGTATATCGGAAGAAATATTAATTTCCACCACACAATATTCCTTTTTTTTATCTGACCGTATAGCTTTTGCCCGCGGTTTCGCCCGCGTAAAGGTCGGACATTATTCCACAGGAACGGGATTCAAAGTATCCTATGTCCTAATCCAGGTCACGATTTATCCGTATGCCTTTCATTTAAAATTAAACTGGAAATGTATAGCTTCATGTGTAGCCGGCTATGCAGGCAGATAAAAATTCAAATAATCTTTTTTAGGGCTCCGTAACTCAAAATGAAAAATTGTAACCCCTTATAAAATGACTTCGTTGTCTGTCAAGACCCATTTTCTCAGGAACGCATGAAGGTATCAAGTTGTAACAGACAGCGAAAACTTAGATCTACAGTCCCTGAAGCTGTAAAGAAAATCAAATTTCCAAGTCAACGCAATAAAAAATACGGCCATTTATGCCGCATATTTTGACACTCGCAAATAAACCAAAGCCTATTATTATTTTATTTTATTTTATTATATTCGGGAAACTTACAGCTAACTTACACAGTGTTCTTAAATTATATAAAATTATATAAAATTGAAGGCCATTTACAAGTTTCCACTGATAAACACGTGACATAAAAAAGTGATAAAAAAGGTCGGTACAAAATACCCATTAAACATAAATTAGGAAAAAAAAATAGCACACGATAAATTACAAACTAAAAATCAGTTTTGCTAACAATTACTTTTCCGTAAAGAAGCTTTTTACCAACAAATGCTTAAGCCGAGAAACACTGGTGTTGAATATATCCAAATCATGTTCACCAGACAGTTTATTGAAACGTCTGCACGCACGGATTAGAAATGAATTCTGCCTGTACGCGGATTTGGAATGAGGGACATGCAACAAACTAGGTTTGCGAAACAGGTGGTATGGTGGTATGGTGGGTCACCACCCACCATACCACCATACCACCCACCACCGTGGGTGGTATGGTAGGTACAAGTCGTGCCATTAAATTTGAGACATGACGCACCACGTGGTGTGGCTTGCGCAGTACACGATTTATGGGTCTCTTTAGCTCCTGGGTTCCGAACAGCTATTCTGTGGGGGTAACAAAAAATCTAATCTGGTGGGACCAAAGCTGGTGCCGAATATCCTGTTAATAGCTAACAGAGCTTTAATAAAAATGCTTATGAGTACCCTTTGCCACCACCTATAGATGTGAGAGTGGTTTTTCAACTTTGGTTACACTGAAAACAAAGGCCGGCACCGTTTCAATGTGGAACATGACTTAAGATGCGCTTTAAGCGAAACTAAACCTAACATAAAAACTTTTGAATGCAAAACAATACTAACCATCACACCAACTATGTATTTTTAATTAATTCATTGTTTATATTTAAATATAAATTACGTAAGAATTATAAGCTCGTATTGTTTAAAATCAGTTTTCCTGTCACAGGGGTAACAATATTGAAAAGGTTAGGAACCACTGCTTTAGCGGTATGAGGTCCCCGCCGCCGGGGCGTCACCGGGGCGGCGGAAAGAGTGGCGGGAGGCGCGGTCAAGTCTCAACTTTAATGGCACGACTTGTACTTCCCGTTGACCTATCAGCATGGAGTTTGGCGATAACCAAGGTCTTACAGTTCAACTAAAGAGAAAACTGCTTCTTTTTTAAAATTTTGTTAAACTAATAACAATAAGTGATAGTTCGAAGAACGTACACAGAAAAATCATTAAGTTAGGCCTCTTCTGTCATCTCTGGTTTATAATGAAAATTTATTTTTGGTTAGGTGACTGTTGAGAAATCCCGTGTATTTCTATTATATTATTTTAATGATAGCTGTTCCCGAGTTTGTTTAACTCGTTTGTAAACCAGCTGATCGACGGGCTCAGCGGAGCCATGGTCGGCTGCTCAATACACATAGATGGAAAAATTGATTAATGGAATTATTAGTTATGTAGACGACATGGTTCTGTTGAGCCCGTCAGTTACTGGGCTCAGGAGACTTCTGGGTTTTTGTGAAGATTATGCCCTGTCACATGGACTCAAATATAATGCTAGTAAAGCCGCTTTCACATTAGGACCTTAGCACCGCGACAGTAGCGTGGCAGAAGCACATGCCTTCACATTATAAAAAACAGCCGCGCGTTAGCAGCACGGCTGCCGCACCGCAGTTTAGATCAGTGTGGTACATGTCAAAATGGACGATACCTAATTACGTGCGCTTGCTGTTGGGACAGGTAATAATAATAACTTGGTTTACTTGTATAGCTATAATTGTATGATTCAACATTCATATTTTTTTTCTTCAATTAATAGTAATAATCTTTATTTCTCTGTTCACAAAGGTTCATATAGTTATAAACATAGAGACAAGAAATACCTATAGCGTTTTGACAAAAAAGGAGTAAAATATGATCCTTTGCGAGAGGCTGGCGTCCATACTAGGAAACCCTGTGTCACGGGTCACCAGGCTCTCTCCACGAATTTAATCTAATTAACATTACAATGGTCAATTATCAAACTCTAAACAAGTTATTTATTGACGAAGGAAAAAAAACAGAAATGTTTAAATTAATTAACCAAAAATGACAAATATCAATAAAAAGAACATCGACAATGTCAATAGACAATAGTCGCATATCAAATTGAGTTTGTATTCCGACACTTGCAACACTGGCTCATCGCCGATTAAGTGAAAGCGGTGGCCGCGCCGACCGCGCGCTTTCGCCGCGCTTCTGTTTATGATACGAAATTCTGACTGCGCGACGGTCACGCGTCTGTCGCGCGACTGTTACGCTGCTAAAGTCACCTTAATGTGAAAGCTGTCTAAGAGTGTTCTCATGCTATACAAAGCAGGAAACAAGGCTCCCTCTAACGTGCCGCCAATTAAGATGGGTGGGTTGGCACTCGTGAGGGTGTCTAAAGTTAAATATTTGGGACACATGCTGATAGATCGGCCACACAATGATGAAGACCTACAGAGGGAAAGGAGGCTGGCAGTTCGCTGAAATATGTTAGCCTGCAGATTCGCACGATGTACCACGACTGTTACTTTTCACGTGCAGTCTGTGGATCAGATATACGTGGTGGGCTTACAATGCCCTGCGTGTTCAGTACAACGACGCTCTGAGGGCAGTGTTGAGAAAACCCCGGTACTGCAGTGCTTTCACAATGTTTGCGGCGGCATCCATCGATGACTTCTTTGCCATCATAAGGAAAAGAACAGCATCGATGGTGAGCAGGGTCCGTGGTAGCTCAACACTGTCCTCAAAACGTGAGCGTGCAAGATCAACAGCCCTTTTACTGTGTACTGGGCAGGTGTACACCTGCACAGAAATAGGAAATGGGATTATTGTGTAACTTGTCTTGTTTACTAACAAATTACTAACACCTTTTATTTGTATTTTTGTGTACTAACAACCCTCACTAACGCTTGCTATGTAGAAAATATGGACTGTATTGTGCGTCTGAAATGAATTTATTAAATTAAATTAAAAGTTCGTGCTACTAAACCCAGCGGTTTAGGTTGTGCGTTGTCTGGCAGTCACTGAATGAATGAATTTAAGATTTTTATTATGTAGATTCCCAAATTACGTAGGTGTATTCAAATTGCTTGCTTTTGCCATTACCAACATTAATAATCAAATCATCGGTCCATAAAACAGTCGGGCAATGGAGACGGCGTTCATCACAATTGCATAATTCTACAAAACGCCTCTAGATAGCACTTTGCATTTAAAACCCATTTCTGAACGATTTTCCGCGATTTCCTCCTCGCGAACTAACCCCCCTCGCAAACTAACGAACCCAACTCTAGTAGTAGTTTCTCGGCCTAGATCAAAGTGTAGTATTTGTTCTTTTCAGCTTATCTGAAAGTTCCCTCACTTAGGGACCAGAATATTAAACTAATTATGTAAGCTGTCGGGATATTTGGAGCTCGCTCCACTCCCGTCACGGGTCGCCCGGCATTGCAGTGCCGGGATTGGCCCCATAGCATTTAGTTAAAGTAACCTATTACTTTGGTTAAGTACTTGCAGTTTTGTTTATTGCATTATATGTAGAAATAACAAGGTATAAACAAACGTTTTTACAAGATAGCTAATTAGCTAATTGGGTTTGACGGGCGATAAGGCTCAGTCTGCGTTCAGCGCTCGGTGTGGCAACACACCGTGTTCGGGTTCACGACAAGTCAATCGTTATCCTGAGGATGCCTCGTTGAGAGGTGAAACACGTGTCGATTTCTTTCGGGAGTTTTTTTATGGCTCTTTAGAAATAGCTAAGCGGAACAGGCTGGTTACTAAATATATCCACGACTATTGTATTTTAAGATAGCTTTAATATTTTTTTGCAATATTCCACACCAATATGTTTGTTAGGAAATCAACCCAACTGTTTTGGGTTAGGTTTTACCATAATAGGTAGTCACTTTTATTAAATTGCATGTAGACGAAAGTTTGGTTACAAGCTAACTTTTTTGCAGTGTTTGACGCAAATACCCACGAGGCCCTTATTTATAATGTAAACTTGCGTAACAGTCGTCTCTATATAGTCCAGGGTCGATAATTTTTAAAACCAAAAAAAATCATAATAGGTTGAAACCCATTAGAGAAGGAGGGAAATATGATAAAAATGAAAGGAAAAATAATTTACGGGCGATCTGAGGTTGGGAAGGGGATGGGGGTGAGTTTTTAAGGGTAAAAAACGGTTTTTCTCGATTTCCGGCAAAACTAAAAGTCCTATCGAAAAAAGTCAAATGGTTGTAGATAATAAAAAGATCTAAAACTTTTGTATTTACACTTTTTTCACATAACCTCAAAATTTATGTGAAAAATTCAAAAAACCAAGTTTTTGGTTTTTATTTTTATCTTTTACAAAAATTTTTTTTTTTTAACGAAATTTTGTGAAAACTTACCTTTTTATGTCCCAAATACGCTGTAATTTATTTAATTAAAAATATTTATTTTTTCACCTTATTTTGAATTAATATCGAAAAAACACCCTAATTTTCAATCGAAAATTCACCCGTCAAAATATCAGCTTTTTTCAAAAAGTTGGTGTGGTTTCTGTTCGTTGAAATCTCTACTTTCCGATGGTGAAAAAAAAAATATATGTTACTATGGTAAATCTTCTCAGAAAATGCAAAAATTCAAAAAAAACTTGAATTCGAAAAAATTTTTTTAATTATTATAAATAATTTTGAGCTATTTATTAAAATTTAGACTTTAATTACTCGAAAAACGTTAGATTACATGTGACGTTGATAACAAAAAAAATGCAAATAAAAATATACTACTATAATTAACAAACAAATAAGTTAATTAAATTAATATTTAATAAGACATCTACAATATTTGGAGAAAGTTGTCTAATTTTCTTTAAATTATATGCGTAGATGCTTATTTATAACTATTTTGAGATAAATTATATATATACCTGAGTAGATATACCTGAGTGACCTACGAAAAATTGTAGCCCATCAAAAGGTATTTCGTGGAGAACTGGGGAAGGGGCTAGGCGGGTCTGGGTCTTACTACATACATACCTACTATTATATACTATATATTTCGTAGCAGCTGTTACAACCGCTAGCCTAACCAGTATTCGAAATACAGTACAGTATACAACATCGTTTATAAAAATACACGTGCACGCTGAGTTTCTTGAAGATAATTGTGACAAGTTTACTTAAACAAACAATAAAACTTTTCGAATCTGCATAGGAAGGTAAATACTATCTCTATTTTTACCCGACTGCCCCAGAAGGAGGGTAATGTTTTTCGAGAGTATGTATGTTTGTATGTATGTATGTTTGTATGTATGTATGTATGTATGTATGTATGTATGTATGTATGTATGTTTGTATGTATGTATGTATGTATGTCTATTTCTTTGGCACGCTCTGTAGCCTAAACGGCTTGATGGATTTTAACATATGAGGTGTCGTTAGGTTCGTCTTAATAGTGGGAGTGACATAGGCTATATAATATTTATAAATTGCATCTGCAAATAGAAAAAAGGAGGGGTAGGTTTAAAAAAAATACATTATTGGTATCAAATAAAAGTTAGAAATGAGTCAATTCCAAATATATATACATAATCTAAATATATAAAAGCGAAAGGTCACTCACTCACTTACTCATTCATCACGAAGTATCGAAAACCACTTGACGTAAAAGATGAAATTTGGTAGGGAGGTAGTTTATACTTAGTAGACGTTCGGTAAGAACGGATTTTTGGAAATTCGACCTTTAAGGGGGTGAAAAGGGGGGATTTAGTTTGTATGAAAAATGTTTTTCCTTGAGTTAATAAACTTGAAACTTGGCACGAATATTTATCTTTGTAAATTATAAAGTTTGCCATTTTTAGTTTTTCTAAAGTACCCTCTAAAGGAGGATTGGGGGATGTCAAAGTTTGTATGGAAGAATTTTAACGAGCGGTCTGATTAACTCGAAACTCAGTATTTATAATTAAAACTGAAAATAAATAAAAACGTATATCAGGGTTTTTTGAAAATCAACCCCTTACGGGGTGAAACGTCATTTTTACAGTGGAGGATTTTACTGTGCGGTTTAATTAACTTGAAAATTGGTATAAATAATCTATAAGTCAAATAATGGAAACATCACAATAGATTTTTCAAAAATTATTATCACGCTATTTGCTATGGGGGATGAGCAATGTAGCATTATGTTCGTATTCTTCTATAGACCGCAAATTGTAAAAAGACTAGCCAAAAGGTTAGAATATTGCAGATAGTTACGGATTTAACCTTTTAAAAGATTATCATCACGCTATACCTTTTTCGGTAAGTAGTGGCTATTCGGACATCGTGAAATAGGCCCTTAGTCTATATTTCATTAAAATCGGCCCACTCTGTCAAAGTTTTCACAATTTAAAGACGTAAACTAGGTAACCTTTCTAACATGATGTGAGTTTTACTTCGGTTCAATGGCGGCACTAGAGTAGATATTACAATTTAATGGTGGTGATAATAGTAAAATGAATCATTAGTATTTTAAGAAAGGCATTTAGAATCATATAAACCTGTTTTATTTATGTTAAAAAGCCGGACAAATATGAGTAGGATTTACGCCCTAAAGGTTCCATCTCAAAGCTGTGCTTGATCGGCTGCCTGAATTTCCAAATCAGGATTGAAGTACAAACTTAACTTTTCAATAGAAAAAGAACTTTTAATAGAGTGGAGAGTAACGATTTGAATGAAATACCTACATACTAAATGTAACTTCAAGACACGGTCTATACATTTTTGATCCCGGATTGAAGAACAAACTTAACTTTGCAGTTCATAAATTACCAATTTTCGGATTCTCCTCTTGACCTTGCTTCTCGCCAAACTTCATGCTGCTGGGCCAACGGAAATTACCAAATAGACTGGTTTATTTGCGAGTGTCAAAATATGCGGCATAAATGGCCGTATTTTTTTATTGCGTTGACTTGGAAGTTTGATTTCGTTACAGATCCAAGAGACCGTAGATCTAAGTTTTTGATATCTATTTCAACTTGATGCCTCTTCGTTCCTGAGAAAAAGGGTCTTGACAGACAACGAAGTAGAAAAAATAAAAATAAAATAAGTCATCATTAAGGTTTAAATTTTTCATTTTGAGATACGGAACCCTAAAATAGATTTATTATCTGCCTGTTACCTATTCATGCCGTAAGGGTTGAACGGATTTCTAGGCATAGGATAGGCCATGGCCTAGATAGGTTAGGGCATAGGATACTCTGAATCCCGGTAGCACGTTCCTGTGGGATATTTTCCGACATCCACGCGGGCGAAGCCGCGGGCAAAACCTAGTTATTTATATATTAATAAAACTAAAAAGTTTGAAATAAAACAAATTATTACAAAAAAACAAAAAACCCGACTGCAAAAACTCAACAGAAAAGAGAAAAACAAGCATTATAATCTATAGGATTTTGGTATTGCAGGCGGGGACAAACCAATAACCTGAAATTTTGGTGAAACTTTTGTTTGTCCCCCGCCTGCAATACCAAAATCCTATAGATTATAATGCTTGTTTTTCTCTTTTCTGTTGAGTTTTTGCAGTCGGGTTTTTTGTTTTTTTGTAATAATTTGTTTTATTATCTGTATCAATCAACTCAACCATAAAAATCGTAATATTTTCTTTAAAAATAGTATGCTTAACTTAACATAACCTAAAGATTGAAATTAAATGATATTTTAGTACAAGATAAAAAAATAATTATCTCCTTAATTTTGCACAAACAAATTTAGTTAACCCCATGAAAAAAAATATATTTCAAAATCTATAAAAAATATATTTAAAATCTATAAAAAATATATAAAATATATATCGTAAATATATTTCTAATAAAACAAACTTTTGGCCGATTTTCATATATATTTTATACTTTTTTATAGATTTATAATATATTATTTATACATTTTGACATTGATTTCTTTAATATTTTTTTTTTTTCATGGGAGTTTATTCACGATTAAATAGTGAAGACATTATTAATTCGATTTTGTCTTTTCAGATTATCAGTATGGATGAATCTGTTTGTATCATTTGCAATAAGGCAGATGATAAGCAAGTGTATGGAATAAAAAAAGCAGCTTTGAATCGTTTAGTGGTATCCAGCAAAAAAAGAATTTTGAATTTTTGCATTTTCTGAGAAGATTTACCATAGTAACATATATTTTTTTTTTACCATCGGAAAGTAGAGATTCCAACGAACAGAAACCACACCAACTTTTTGAAAAAAGCTGATATTTTGACGGGTGAATTTTCGATTGAAAATTAGGGTGTTTTTTCGATATTAATTCAAAATAAGGTGAAAAAATAAATATTTTTAATTAAATAAATTACAGCGTATTTGGGACATAAAAAGGTAAGTTTTCACAAAATTTCGTTAAAAAAAAAAAATTTTTGTAAAAGATAAAAATAAAAAACCAAAAACTTGGTTTTTTGAATTTTTCACATAAATTTTGAGGTTATGTGAAAAAAGTGTAAATACAAAAGTTTTAGATCTTTTTATTATCTACAACTTTTCCATTTGACTTTTTTCGATAGGACTTTTAGTTTTGCCGGAAATCGAGAAAAACCGTTTTTACCCTTAAAAACTCACCCCCATCCCCTTCCCAACCTCAGATCGCCCGTAAATTATTTTTCCTTTCGTTTTTATCATATTTCCCTCCTTTTCTAATGGGTCTCATTCTATTATAATTTTTTTTCACTTTTCATTATTTTTAAAGGCTTCTACCCTGGTCTAATAGGATATTTGCTGAACTAACGTATGCGCAGCATAGACACCGCGTAAGAGTGGCTTAGTGGTTGCGTAGACCCATGTAGTCGGAGAGCAGACGACGCGAAGATATACATATATACCTTAGGCCTCTGCCTCGAATCTTGCGGGCAGTGGAGCGGGGCGGCGGCGGCGGCGCGGCAACGCGTCGTTTTATAGGGAACCGCTCGCACCCCGCGCTTTCGAGGCCAGTTACATATAAATCTATGCATTTGAACGCGCCGCTCCCGCGCCGCCGCCGCCGCCGCCCCGCTGCCGGCAAGATTCGAGGCAGAGGCCTTAAAAACGTCGGATTCTTACTAATCGTTTCTAAATAAAATGGATACCGACAAAATGGGACTAAGTGTGCCTCTCGGTCAGGGGCATAACATCGCGTACCACTGGCGTCTCTGCACTGCGCGTACGCCGTCTAACGTGCAGGTGGGAAAAGAGCATGAATTATATGAATGTAATGAATTTGTCACAATATTTTCTAACGTGCTTTGCAAGCACCGCAGCGCTTTCAAGAATCGCAAAGATATCATTGTGTGTCAAGTCACTCGTTACTTTTAAAGTGTAAGGGGTGCTGCACATGTTTGGGTTCGGCATGATTTGGCACAGCCTGGCGATTAAATTGAATAATATATGTAGTATGTATGTATGTATATATGTATGCATATTCAGGAAAAAACCGCGCAGCTTAGCTCAAATTGCACCGAGCTGACCCGAACATTATTCAGCGACGGTAAATGTCGATCGGCACGAGCCGAACGAAAGCTGATAATTATGTGTAGAAGGTAATTGGTTGGTTGGTTTTGTTATTCAACAAATACTACTGAATCAAATGTGAAGACCCGAACATGTGTGTAGCACCACTTACTAGATAGTAAAGACTAGGTGAGTAGGTGCAGCATGTTACGCACATCTTTGACGCTCACGAGCATGCTGGACGCGTAGATGCGGCGCAGGATGAGCCGCGACTTGTCCCCGATGCAGACCAGCTTGTGGTTGTTGGCTTCGGCTACGCGTGTGGTGAAATCCCTCCTGATGCGCCGCGCCACGCCGCTGTGCACGCCGCCGCATAGACCTGGGGCAAGCTCTTTTGTTTCAGAATAGGATAGGAATATGACATGTTTCACACGATAGGTGAAGCTGCGTTGCTTCCCGTTCTGTTAAGTATAGGCCCTAGCGAAGACGCGCCTTCGGTATTATTTTTTATGTTAGTGGACTAGTATAGTAATTAGTTATTTATTCTCCAAAACGATGTCTAGTTATATTACAAATAAGCTAAACCTCTTGAAGCAGACTGCATCATTTCTCATATTTTAGAGTTATTGTGTAGTAACATCTCACCTTTTGTTATATCTGTGACCCATTTACCTTATCTGGAGTGGGTATAAGTATAGCGTGTATTGCAGTACAATTTTTCAGCACGTGTAGTGCACATGAGTGGCGGCCGTGCACCGCCAAGCGGGCGCCGGGCGGCTGCACGTGCTCGCGGCGCTCAACGGCTATCACTCGCAGGGGCCAAAGATGACGCGAGCAAGAGTTTACAGATATACTGTACAGTTAGTGCTCAATCACTCCATATTGACTGGCTATTATTTTACGGCAATAAGTTCTGCCCATTGGAATTTCTAGTTGAGGTTTTATTGGTATCATATTGGTACTTATTTATTTATTATTAGGCTCTTCAACAATGAGTACACTATTACTTTACAAATTCTACATTGGAAACTTAAGTCTAAGCGCCTCATTACTTAGAAAACCACAGCTTATACTACATTATAGGCGCAGATAATAACATAATTAATTAATTAAATCAAGTACTAGGTACATAGTTTAGATTAAAATATAAAATAAATTATTAAAAGCTAAATTGATTACAATAAATTACATAGATTAAATTAAATTTGATTAGACTTAATTTTTAGGGTTCCGTACCCAAAGGGTAAAACGGGAGCCTATTACTAAGACTCCGCTGTCCGTCCCTCTGTCTGTCTGTCAGTCTGTCACCAGACTGTATCTCTTGAACCGTGATAGTTAGACAGTTGAAATTTTCACAGATGATGTATTTCTATTGCCGCTATAACAACAATGACTAAAAAACAGAATAAAATAAATATTTAAGGGGGCTCTCAAAAATCATGTTGTAGCAGACATGACTTTTTTGCCGTTTTTATAGATAATGGTATGGAACCCTTCGTGCGCGAGTCCGACTCGAAGTTGGCCGGTTTTTATTTATGATTAGGTTAAAATTTTATATTAGACCAGAGACACCCATTAATGGCAAATGAGGCTTTTTTTTAGACCAGGTACTGATGAGTGAAAGAGGTCAATGTACACTTCGTGCTCTTTGTATGCAGCATACATTCTAGATGCCACGGTGAACCGTGTTGCCTCAAGTTGGTATGACATCTTGGCATGCAGAAAAGCCTCCTATTGGAACTTCTTGGCAGATTACGGGGCACATGGAATAACACCCTACTGAGCAAATCGGGACAGTTCAGAGAGCCTGTTACTAACTTCTTAAGGAAAACCAAATCAAGCATTCGATTATGATTGAGCGTTTCTCCAGCGACACCATGTTAAAATACTTCAGTCTTTTTTGGTACGAGTAGAGCTTTTTGCACTTATTACTATTCTAGGTGGGATGCCACAAAAACCGTTTTTGCAGCCGTTCGTTGCGCTTGATGTAGACCATAAGGTCTACAGTGCAGTTCCCGAGATTGCTTTTAACCAGCGAGTTGTAAATACTAAATTTTTTTAATGTTTTGTTTTTTGAAGTTTTTATACTCTCTCATACATAACATAGTTGTAAGTACATGATTTTTTTAATGTTTTGTTTTTTAAATTTTTGTACTCTCTCATACATACATAACGAAGCCTGCATACATAGCGATCTGTGATGTTTTTAATATAATTTTGTCAATATGTTCGACAAAACTTAGATTTCGTCTCGTCTCGTGAAGTTTCGACTTCCTCAAGCCGCTCACCATTCAATTTCTTTGATTTGATGGCATTTTTACACATTCAAAGTCATTTTGTTGTGCTCACACTACTTAGTCAGCCGGTCTAAGTCGCTTTAGAACAGTACCGAGTCCGCAGGATTTTTTATAATCCTTATGGCTTTGAGGTCATCAGCAAATAAAAATATATTCGGGTTCGAGAAGCATTTATGAATATCATATAGATTTATGAAGAATGAATACATGCGGACCCAAATGAGATCCCTGAGGGATTTCTGACGTTACCATGTACGAATCTGAAAGGCAGCCATTTACTACATCTTTGAGCATCCGTCCAGACAGATATGATTGAGCATCTGTCCAGACAGATATGATTGAGCATCCGTCCAGACAGATATGATTGAGTATCCGTCCAGACAGATATGATTCAGCATCCGTCCAGACAGATATGATTAAGCATCCGTCCAGACAGATATGATGGAGCATCCGTCCAGAAAGATATGATTGAGCATCCGTTCAGACATATGATTCAGCATCCGTCCAGACAGATATGATTGAGCATCCGTCCAGAAAGATATGATTGAGCATCCGTCCAGACAGATATGATTGAGCATCCGTCCAGACAGATATGATTGAGCATCCGTCCAGACAGATATGATTGAGTATCCGTCCAGACAAATATGATTCAGCATCCGTCCAGACAGATATGATTGAGCATCCGTCCAGACAGATATGATTAAGCATCCGTCCAGACAGATATTATTGAGCATCCGTCCAGACAGATATGATTCAGCATCCGTCCAGTAAGATATGATTGAGCATCCGTTCAGACATTTGATTCAGCATCCGTCCAGACAGATATAATTGAGCATCCGTCCAGATAGATATGATTTAGCATCCGTCCAGACAGATATGATTGAGCATCTGTCCAGGCAGATATGATTGAGCATCCGTCCAGACTAGGGCTTCCAATACCGGGATCCCGGACATTTTTTTACCTTTTCCAATACCGGTATTGAAATGTCCAATACCGGGATACCGGTATAAGTGATTTTATTTTATTATCAGTAGACGCTACAGTGAAATTTTTATTTTATTTTAATTTTTTAATTGTTCTTTGTTTTATCTTTTTATTACGGACGCTTCTAACGTGCACGTCTTTCTACATTGTTCTCACATGTATAATTTCAACATGAATTATGTAACCAATATTCTGTAACAATTTTTTATTTAAAAGAGTGTCCGTGGAGTTTCTTGCCCGTTGCTCTCCATAGGTACCTACTACGCTTTGGAATGGGCAACTAGCTTCATACCTATTTCTGACTGACCGATTCCTTGACAATTCAAAAGTGCCTGTAAATGGTTTAATTGAAATAAATGCTTTGAGTTTGAGTTTGAAACAATTTCTTTTTATTATCTGTTTATATAAAATGGTAAACTGACTGTAGACTGACTGGGTGATATATCAACACACAGCCCAAACCGCTGGTCCTAGAGACATGAAACTTGGAGGGTGTGTTCTTTGTAAAGAGTAAGTATCCACTAAGAAAGGGTTTTTGGGAATTCCACCCCTAAAGGGGCAAAACAGGGGATGGAAGTTTATATGAAAGTCCGTCAGTTTTGAAGTTAGGATCTTCAAATTTTGTGTTTAGACTGACGATTAAAAATTTATTTATACGTATCTCAGCGTTTTTGATAATTCCACCCCGAAGGTTTAAAATTCAAAATTCAAAAGTCATTTATTCAAATTAGGCTGAGAATCACCACTTTTCGAACGTCAAAATTACATAACACAGTCCCCCAAAACGCCCACCCTTCACAGGGGGTTAAAAAAGGGGTTGAAGTTAAAAGACCATAATTTTCGAAGAAAAATCACTAAATTTACTATCTAGGCTTATGATTGGAAGCTAACGCAACGGTGTTGTTAGAATTTCAAAGCTTAAGGGAGTGAAAAGGGGGATGAAATTTTGTTTTTAATTATAGTTCTTTATTTTTTAAGTTTTAAAAATCCATACTAATATTATAAATTCGAAAGTAACTCTGTCTGTCTGTCTGTATGTTACCTTTTCACGCCTAAACCACTGAACAGATTTCGATAAAATTTTGCAAAGTGATAGATGGCATCCCGGAGAAGGACATAGGCTTCTTTTTGTTTTAAAAAATAACCTTAAGGTTATAGGTTCCCATACAAACTTTCATCCCCTATATCCCCTTAAGGTTATTTTTTAAAACAAAAAGAAGCCTATGTCCTTCTCCGGGATGCCATCTATCACTTTGCAAAATTTTATCGAAATCTGTTCAGTGGTTTAGGCGTGAAAAGGTAACATACAGACAGACAGACAGAGTTACTTTCGAATTTATAATATTAGTATGGATTTTAACTTAAAAAATAAAGAACTTTAATTAAAAACAAAATTTCATCCCCCTTTTCACTCCCTTAAGCTTTGAAATTCTAACAACACCGTTGCGTTAGCTTCCAATCATAAGCCTAGATAGTAAATTTAGTGATTTTTCTTCGAAAATTAAGGACTTTTTAACTTCAACCCCTTTTTTAATCCTTCGGGGTGGAATTATCAAAAACGCTGATACGTATAAATAAATTTTTATCGTCAGTCTAAACACAAAATTTGAAGATCCTAACTTCAAAACTGACGGACTTTCATATAAACTTCCATCCCCTGTTTTACCCCTTTAGGGGTGGAATTCCCAAAAACCCTTTCTTAGTGGATACTTACTCTTTACAAAGAACACACCCTCCAAGTTTCATGTCTCTAGGACCAGCGGTTTGTGCTGTGTGTTGATATATCACCCAGTCAGTCAGTCAGTTTACCATTTTATATATACAGAGAAGAAGAAGATGTAATCCCCCAACTTATAATACGCTTGGCAGCATAGTGTGCGTTTTATACATGATTTAAATTTCGTTTCGTTCAGTTGGAGTATGTGGGGAGGTATTTTATTATAACATTTTAAACAGCACCCACTACTTTAGCCAGTCTGAAACCCGGTTGAACTAATTGGTCCCTATTTCTAGTCCTATAATTGTGTCTGTCACCTCTTTTACTGAAAAGACTTAGATTTTTCCTTACGTATATGATGTTTTCATAGAAATATTGACAAGATAGATACCGTCATGATGTTAATATCTTTAAACAGCTCCTTTAGAGAATCGCGTCTGCGGAGGCCATATATTGCTCTGATGGCTCTCTTCTGCAGAATAAAAATAGACTCGATATCTGCAGCCCGTCCCCATAATAAAATACCATAAAACATGATACTATGAAAGTAACTGAAATAGACTAGCCTCGTGGTATCTACATCAGTAAATTGACGGATTTTTCTCACAGCAGATGCTGCTGAACTTAGTCGTCCTGCAAGAGATGTTAAATGAGGACCCCATTGCAGTCTTGAATCGAGCGTGATCCCCAAGAAAACAGTTTTATCGACAATTTCTAGTTTCTCCTTATTCAATACTATGTCACAACATTTGGTAAAGCAAATCTTATGCATTTAGTTTTTTTCCCATTTAATACTAAATTATTAGCAGTGAACCAATTTTGGACCTGCAGTAGGGCGTTATTTACGTCGTCAGGATTTGATGCACGTCTATTAATCTTAAGGAAGTGTCGTCAGCAAATAACACCATTTGTGGTTGGTTTTTCAATAAATGAGGTAGTATCATTAATATATACTAAAAAGAGGAAAGAATCCAATATCGAGCCTTGTGGAACACCCATTTTTACTTTTAAACCAATTGAATGGACACCATTTACTTGAACCTGCTGCTGTCTATCATTTAAATAGGATTTTACTAAACTGAGCGCAAGTTTACCTAGTCTAAAGCTCAAGTTTCAAGAGCAAGGTTTCATGACTCACGCAGTCAAATGGCTTAGAGAGGTTACAAAAGATTCCTATGGCATCTTGGGCTTCCTCCCACGCTGTAAATATTGTGTTATTGTCAGTTGTACTGACACCGGCGTCAGTTGTACAACGTCTTTTGGTGAAACCATATTGCTGATCGTGTTAGATTTGGCTGGCGTTAAAATGATTAAGCATTTGATTGAGCATTACCTTTTCGAACACCTTGCTGAATACCGGCAGCACAGATACTGGTCTATAATTGTTAGTGTCTTTACTGTCCCCAGATTTAAAAAGTGGTATAACTTTACTGTATTTCATTAAATCCGGGAAGACTCCTTGATCCACACACAAATTAAATATTAAAGCTAAGTGCGGTGCTACAGTCTCGATTATGGATGCACAAACTTTGATAGATAATCCCCATAGATCTTCGGTCAATTTGATTTTGAAAAGCTTTTATAACTATTATAGGGTTTATATGCGGGTAGTCTGGAACGTTCGCTCTTAATAAATCAATTGAGACATCGGGTGAAGAATTTAAAGCTTCCGTCGTTTAAGATGGTTTGTTTGTAAATAAATGTACAAATTCTTGTGCTACCTCTAAGTTAGAGCTTATGGCACCACGTAAAGTCTCCAATGTGTACTCAGTGTTTCGTATTTTTTTCCTAGTTTCATTATTTATAACTTTCCAAACAGTTTTTATTTAATTTTCTGCTGATTTAATCTTGTTGCTAATAAACAGAGCTTTGGCTATCTTGCAAGTATTTCTAAAAATTTTGGAACATGTAGCAACATACTTGTTGAAAGTTTCAGTATTAATGTAAAGCTTCAGGCCATACAGCTAGTTAATACCTCTAGTTGCCCAGTCACTAAAAATAAAAATTAGGGCAAATATTTTTTGTTTTCTTTTCAAAAGTTTTATTGAATTCAGTTTGCACTACTGAAAAGAAATCCTCATACAATTTATTTGCATCGTCCATATTATGGCCCAGAGCATTTAACTTATTATTTAGGGTACTATTGAATCTATTTAATTTGCCAGTTGTTATTGGTCTAATTTGTATTTTCACTTTTTAATTATGTAACAGGGTGTCCCTTATATGGCAAAAAAAAAATTTTTTTAGAATTTCGAAACGCATACCTTCCAATTTTTTTATAAATGCTAAAACGTACTTAAATATGAAATTTCATATCTGTAGCATGATTGCAACCCGTGCCGACCGAGCTCTAAAGTTTAATAAAAAATGGTGTTTTGGTCTGACATTTTGGTTTGATCCAAAACTAATTAAAATGCAACAAATAAAGTAAATATGAGTAAAACTAAAAAAATATCAAAACAAACTTTTATTTAAATACAAATTATAATAATAATGAATTAGGGTAACTTCTCTTTAGTGTAGTTTTTTTACAGTCTGGATACAGATTTCTATGTTCCTGAACACAACGCAACAAAAACTGGTTTTGCTCTTCTTCAGCCGTGATAAGACCATTAAAATCTTGCATTAATTTAACAGCTCTTTCAGCAGTGTCATTTACGACCTGCAAACGACTTAATCGTCTTCTAGCTTCCAAAAAAGCAGGATTGTCACCCCACGAAGATACGTCTTCCCGAAGAAAACTGTCGTCGATCTGTAGTCGAGATAGAAATCGTTTGCTTCTTTGAGTCACAAAATCATCCAGCGTCATATCTGAAATAAAGAAAAAACCATCAAAATAAGCAAAAACTAAACCACAAAACTTTGAAAAAGAAACAAGAAAATATTAAGTACTTACCAAACAAATTTTGCGTAATTTCTTCCTTCGATGGGACATAGCGTTTAGAGGAATCTGAACTTTCGTCTCTGTTTAAATTATTAATCATTTTTGTCTTGGTTTTGGTATCAACTTCTTCATCAAAGAGTGATAACATGACTGTTTCTTCACACAAATACCATAAATGATGAATAAACGTGCTTATGGATGCCTTGGAACTTGTCGCGTCTACTTTTTCATATTCTTTTAGAGCTTTCAAAAAGGACAAGTCTTGGTTAGGTTCTTTAACTGCCATTGTACATTCGAGCCAAGGTTTGGTATACAAGGTGACGATAAATAAACAAACATCTTGTAGAGCATTTTTGTCCTTTGCAGTAATTTTAAGTTGCGATTGAAGCAAACATATTTTTATTTATTTATTTTATTTTATTTTATTATATTCGGGAAACTTACAGCTAACTTACACAGTGTTCTTAAATTATATAAAATTGAAGGCCATTTACAAGTTTCCACTGATAAACACGTGACATAAAAAAGTGAAAAAAAAGGTCGGTACAAAATACCCATTAAACATAAATTAGGAAAAAAAAATAGCACACGATAAAATACAAACTAAAAATCAGTTTTGCTAACAATTACTTTTCCGTAAAGAAGCTTTTTACCAACAAATGCTTAAGCCGAGAAACACTGGTGTTGAATATATCCAAATCATGTTCACCAGACAGTTTATTGAAACGTCTGCACGCACGGATTAGAAATGAATTCTGCCTGTACGCGGACTTGGAATGAGGGACATGCAACAAACTAGGTTTGCGAAACATTTTGCAGTGTGTTACTAACCCTAAACTACCTAACAGCTCAGGGCAATCTATGGTACCATTTGCGATTTTAAGTAAATACGTCATATCTGCAATGCGTCTGCGCTCATGAAGTGGTAAGATGTGAAACCTTTTACATCGCGCTGTATAATTGGGAGTATATTTCCTAGTTTTGTACTGCAAAAAACGTAGGAACCGCTTTTGAATTCCCTCAATTCTGTCTATATAAATATTATAATTAGGGTTCCACACTTGCGAGGCGTACTCCAAATGGCTGCGGACAAAAGCACAATAAAGAATTTTAAACGTTTTTACGTAGAATAGATGATGATGATGATGATGTTTAGAATAGATTGCTCTCGCCATCCATCGCGCTTGATGCAAAGCTCCGGGGGGCCTGAGTTTTAGTTTATTCTCTGTGTCTCCTCCTAAGAACACAACGCATAGTTCAACCAATTCGCGGTAATCGTCTCTAACAAAAGATTTTTCCAGTTCAGTCTTATAAAAAGTTAACAAAGATGTAATGTTTGTCTTAGCAATATGTGCTTTAACGAAATTTAGAGGTGACTCAATGTTATCAGCGTTAATATTTTTCCAATTATCTCTTAACTTTTTGAAAATTGGAATATCTGGGCTACTTGTAATATGTTTTACCTTGGTTTCAAAAACAGCTTTAAGGACAAACTCATAAACATGATGACGACAAGCAAAAAGCAGCAATTCCCTTTCTAAAGTCTGCTCCAAAATAGCACAAGCTCCACTGAAACGGCCAGTATTGGAAGCTGTTGTATCGCAGCACATTATCTGTACTTTGTCATGGAGGGTCCAGTCAAAGAGAGCAGTTGAAATGGCTTTAGCTTGATGTTTTCCAGAAGAACTCTCTAATTTCGGTACTGCAAGAAGCTGTTCTCTATCGTCAAATGAAGCAATAATTGGCAAGCGTTCTTCTTTTGAACTTCGTACATCCAATCCAGGTAATAGTTTTCCATCCCAATGAACTGTGACTACGTCAGGCAAATTATTCTGGAAGTCAGTTTTTATTGCTTCTGCCCTGGATTTTCTCGCTTGAGTACGAACTCGCTGAATCGAGGATTTGTTTATAGGGAAATCATCGCTGTTCAGACCAAGCGCTTCTACAACCGCATGGAGAATGTAAACTGAGTCCCTTATGCTTAATTGGCATTGATCTAAAGCTGCTACCAGTTTAGGAGTTATTAAACTTTTCGTGCCTCTTTTAAAACTTTTTTCAGGGCAGGGAATCAGAGTTCGAAATCTGTTCCTCATCCGAATTCTCAAGACATTCCAAGTTATCTATCGAAGAAGTAGATGCAACAGCCAATAACTCTCTTTGTTTTACCTTTCTTTCCTCTTCTTCCAATCGTCTTTGCCTAACTCGTTCTTCTTTCTCCGCCAATTTTTTGTCGATTCCACCTAAGCATCCCGATCGACCTGGCTCTCTCTGTTTCCTTAAGAAATCTTTGTCTTCCTCTATCTTCATTCTGTCAAAGGCATCTGCATGTGCAATATCAAATAAGTTATCAAGGTCTTTTACAAAATTATTTTCACGATTCTTGAAAGTCAACTGAGTTTTCTTACAGTTTTTTTGCAGCTCCCTCCAAACATGATATAAATCAACAAGTTTCTTCACGCAGTTAGGGATTGCCTTCGTAGGAATTCTGGCTTTTTCCCAAAATATAATGCACTCTCTTATAACAAGATTCGCACTTTCACTAACAGTCAGCTTGACTTCACGAATATTGTAAAATAAAACGGTGAGAACTTGTCGATTAGATGGTAATTTTGCACCATTTATCTGGTGGCTTGGCAGTCCGATAAGGAAAATATTTTGTTTATCACTTCGTAATTCCACAGACATTTTCACAAAATAAACAACAACGCACTAAAAATGTTAGAAATCACTTATGAAATGACAATTGAAACTCGCAGTAACAGGTCGCCGCGCTGCTCCCGCGCAACTTGTATGGACAAGTTAAAAACTCAAGTCGGCACGGGTTATCGTTTATAAATCGGGCTAATATTTATTTCTAGACATTAGGTCCATACGAAACTTTTTAGAAGGTATGCGTAAAAATATATTGAAGTTGAATTTTAAGGGACACCCTTTTGTAGGTGTTCTAAATTTTAAAGTTACCGTTTGTCCACTATGAGACGGTAAATAATTTACGATGGCTTTATCTAAATAATCACAACCGCAGAAGACATTATCGATACAAGTAGCAGAAGTTGGAGTTACTCTAGTTGGTTCTGTAAAAACATTTGATAAATTGAACGATTTAAAAAGGCGTAATATTCTACTGCTATTTGAATTATTTTCCAGAATAAAATATTAAAATCACCACAAATAATTGCGGCTTTGCTACTAGATGCAAGTTTCGCTAGGACATCTTCCATTATTGACTCAAATAGAGAACAGTTCTGATAATTAGGGGGTCTGTATACGCACACTACAACATGCTTATCCAGCTCAACACAGGACAGTTCGATGCAGTGTTCAACTGATAAACCAACTATGTCAATACGTTGCTTAGATTTTAAACAATTTTTTATCAAGATTAGATATGATTGAGCAGCCGTCCAGACAGATATGGTTCAGCGTCCGTCCAGACAGATATGATTAGAACCAAACTACTTAAAAGAAAGCTGCCGTTTGGATAAACAATATAAACATTCAACGCATCTCGCGTACATCGTACTTGTACACACACGAGACAGTGCAGTGTGCGGAGAACAGCTACGAGCGGGGCCTACGCTTGCGATTACTCGTTAAATTTTAACGCAAATCAAACCAATAAAGTTTTTGCTCCACTAAGTAGCAACTGCGCAAGAACATCAATTCAAAAAGTACGTTTGTTTTGGTCGCGTGTTGGTACCCGTGCGTGGAATAACTAGCCCGCTATTGCGTTTTAACTCTCCTAACTTCGATGACATGACGGCTTGACGGCAGACCATTGATGAAAACTTGAAATTTATTGCAACATACCACTTGATGAATTGGTCCAATCACTTATTATAAACAATTAATCAACGCGCCATTTTAATGACTAGCATTTAAAATACGCTCCGGTTTCCGGCCGAACAGCGTGGCAGACATGCCTAATGGGTATAGGTACAGTAACAACATTGAGAGCGGAAAAATTTATATTTCGTTGTTAACTGGATTTCAAAGACATTAATCCTAAAGGATCTGGATGGATTCGCAGAGACAATGAAGCGATAGTTGTTTTTCTAAAAATAAAGCGTACATAAGCACATGCATCTTCATGCATCATGCATCTGAAATCTGAACTAACACCGTCATTTTGTTTTTCCAATACAACTCACAAAACAATTTAACAGATGTTTACCAATAGCGGCCCCTGTCAGTGTCGTTCAAGCACCCTGCTCCTGGAGATCCCAGTAGCCTGTAGTAAGTACGCAAATAACGTTGCAAAGGTGTTTGGGCATCGTCGGTCGATGCGCCGTGATCTGTCGATAACCCGGAGTATTATCTCGGAGTTGCGCGGGCGCACGTCGTGCGCCTCGCGTCTCGCCTTATCACTCCCCTTGTTTTTTCTTATGTTTCAATTTGGGTGGTATTGACATTTTTAAGAAAATGACGCTGTTACATTCTGTTATCATTTAACAATCTGGGAGGGGATAGTCAATAGCCATCACATTGAACTTCTGTTAGCTACTAGTTTTGCCATAACGTATCATATTAGTACAAGGAACAGCTATTTACTGATGCGATTCAAGTTGCATGTTTGAAACAAAGCAAATAAAACGCAGGGGAACATTGATTTATAAGATTTTATAATTAAAAAGGTTATCTTAAGATCCTTGACCGAGTTTTTAGGCTAATAATGTACATATGTAGGTCGGTCCAGATGCAGCTTTTTCGGAAGCAACGCATTAACAAAATGCGACGCGACCTTTGAGTACAACAACAGATAGCGTCACCACTGACGCAATAACTTCGCAGCTCCCGAAAAAGAAAAATAAATCTTTTTGCAATGCCAAACTTGAAACTATACCCAGGAGTCTTCTAACAACGTGGCGATGACCTTTTGCAATCCAGATAATCTTTCCATCATATTCGAAAAAATAAACTTGAAAATACCAACAATACTGGTTATTGTATTTATGATATTATGACTTATCCTGTGTAACAACTGCTCATACCTCTATCAGAAGTCATCGCGATGTAGATCCTCTTGAGTTTTTTTTCCTTCTCTACGTCCTCGGGCTTCAACTCAGGCACGGGCTCTGCTACGGCTGCCTTGACCGCCTTGTCATCGGCCGGCTTATCGTCCACCGCTCCTTTCACGAGGTGGGACATCTCGTAGAACTTGCGTGGACCGTACCCGAACGGCCGGGCCGCTTTTAATTCGCGCTCCGCTCTCGTGAACCTGATTATTGAGTACTCTAAGTTTGTATGTTCATTAGCGGGCTATGTCTACTGCTAAGAGGGTCTAACTCTCTCTTTACGAAATCAACAACAGCGGACAACACAACAACGACGAGCTATCATATTTAGAGTCAATTAACGCCGTGGTCACGTATGTTGACTGCTGTATGTTGTTGCTAGCGTGCTCGAAGTTGGCTTCGCTTGGTAGTTGCATTAGTGATCATAATTTAGGAAGTGCTTCTCCACGACTTGGCATTAGATATTACATTGTCACAAGTCGATTCAAGGTTTTCTAGTTTATTTCAAAGAGAACCTACTTGCTGGCTGAGACCATCTTCATGGTTTTGGTGATCTTCTGAATGTTCTTGATCGACTTGAGTCTTATCTGTACCTGCTTTAATATCACCATTGTGAGGATTCAATCGATACAAAAAGGGTTAGTAAGTGTAACTTATTTATAATATTTATTCATTAGCGTCATGCTCTTATAATAATGACAATCATAAATGTCAATTTCGCCACGGATTCAGTAAATATAAATAATTGTGCCAAGAATTTTCATTCAGCCAGACTCCTTGGACGATTTATAGGTATATTGATTCAAAAATACATTATTTTATTATTCGTCGTTAGTTAAAAGTTACTTAGTTGTTGTGTGCAACCGGTAAAGCGAGGGTGCCTTATTATTCCACAAAAATATCTTGAGCACTATAAATAGTTTTAAGGTAAGAAGAGGTTTAATAAGAAGCGATATTTATTTTATTTGGTTAACAATGTCGAAGTATTTCTGTAGCCTCGCGGAAACGGAAATACAGTGCACTTCCTTTCGCAATATTCTGCATGCCTTGGAGTGAGCAAAACGAAGGCATTTTATATATAACTCGTTCGTAGTATTAACTTTAGTTAATAACAATCAAACCTGTGCTGAGAGAGCTGGTCCTGTGTTCAGGCTGTCCAGTAATATAAAAGGTAAGATCTTTGTCTGACTGAGTTTAATAATTATATTACGTTAGTCACGTTTGTGTCAGCAAAGACCATCGTGTGCTGGTAATGATTATTTCATTGGCATTCAATGTATTGCAGCAGCATGGAGAACGGATCGAAAAATGAGTGTTCATATTATAAAACGATATACCTAATAGTACTATGCGGGCAGTGTTTAACTGGACTTCCTGTGCAAAGCACGGGCTTGTCTTATATACATTCAGTGTTCCTGCTGATTTATTATGACATCATTTATGCAGTGATTGCCTCACACTCAGTTTTTGAAAGGCTGATCATTACAAAAAATACTTGACTTAAGTTTATGCGTTTTATGAAATGGTACAATATCGTACAAATTAAATTCGTGGTACCCATTCCATGGTTTTCGGAAACCGGGGATTAACTTTCAGCCGGAAGGGGGTGGGGTTTCAGTGAAACGTTTCAATCATAAATCACCGTTGTATCAGCTACACTGTTATCTTGCTAGCTCCTTATCACTTGGATTGACTCAAGTTAAACTTCTAGATGAGGGTCATAACCTTTCGAAAACTTAAGACGTTATCATCCTTATCTACGTAGGGAATTTACGTTAAAAATATGAACAGTTATAAAGTAGCAAGTCATTCCTATTTTTTCCTCGTTCATTATTTTTCTTATTTGATTGTGGATCCTTAACCAGTTAACTCTACTTATTAATCAGGTCGTAGGTTCAAACCCAGACAGGCGCTTTACTTTGTGTAAATTATTTCATCACCACTGCTCTCAAAACGGTGAAGGAAAACATCGTGAGGAAACCGGCATGTCCTAGAAACGAAAATTCGAAGACATGTGACATCTGCCAACCCGCACTGGGCCCGCGTGGTGGATTACGGCCCACTCCCTCTCACAGAGAGGAGGCCTGTGTCCCAGCAGTGGGAACATTTATAGGCTGATGATGATGATGATTGATCAGGAGTTATATATATTTAAAAATAAAATAAATAAAACGTTTACCTACCGATGTATGTTTAATAGGTATAAAGATAACTTATCTAGAGCGAGCGCCACTGGCTTCACGAGGGGCGCTTATTTCGCTAGCATTGCACCTTATCAATGAACCTTCCACGCTAGGTGACTGTCGCATAAACAAAATCAATCGTTCAGTGCACACCTTTTCCACAAGACTGCAAGTTCTCCTAATACGATTATGCGCATGGGCGTACCCGGGGGGGGGCAGGGGAGGGCAGCTGCCCCCCCCGGATTTTGTATGCCTAAGTACCGACTGTTGTCGATAAAAGTTATGTTAGACTCGCGTTAAGTAAGACTTACTTTACAATTAAAATATATTTTGCATTAATTTTTAAAAAACCGCGCTGCGCGGCCCTTATGTATTCTGCAAAATACGCAAACGTAGCAAGCAAGGACACAGTTTACTTATTTGACTACCTACCTATAAAGCAGGATTTACTGTACCTACACACTATATACACCTACCTCAAGTTCCGTGTAGTGTGTAGGGTAAAACATGAGCAGGGAAGCCGGCTTAAGTAATTTCTGATTTGCCCCCTCCCCCAAAAGCTGGGTACGCCCATGACTTTGCGTCTTTACACAATAACATAATATTAAAAAAAACCGGCCAAGAGCGAGTCGGACCCGCTCACCGAGTTTTCCGTACCATTTTAAATTTTCATCGGCGAGGCCTTTATTCGTCAGAGGATTTTAACACTGCACACTGCTGTGTAGAATATTGCAGTTTTAGGTCAGCGCCATCTCTTAACCGATAGTGGAACTAATCTAATTTAAGTTGATGATTTCTGAAATAGTGGGCTATTTAGAGACATCGACATTTATTTTTCCTGTATCTTTACATAAACTTCCATCACAAATAATTTAAGATTTTTATCTATGCAAACTTCGAAGATAATATAATCGCTTTCATATGATACCCCACATGCCCTAGTAGCCCCACTTCGATTTTGTCAGAACCCCGTTCAGTAGGTACCAGTTACAAAAAAATATATATTTCTTAATTGCAAAATAGTTGGGCAAACGTCACCTAAAACTCTTCCAAATTTCAAGTTGATAGCAAGTTCTTGAGATATCCCGGACAGGTAGACTGAGTCGCACCATAAGGGTTCTTTTTTACCATTTTGGTACGGAACCCTAAAAACATATAGTCAGTATATCCCTACACTTAATTTATAAAATATCTACCTCAAGATTGATGTCTTGTTGCCGTTTTTTCCTTAAGCAATAATGTTTTTGCTCGCATAATTTGTACGGCAACATGGTATAAACTACCGGCAAAACAAAAACAACATGTTTGTCATTAAACTAACCGGGTAGATGATCCAATAAATAATATCGCGAGCAATGGCGACGTAGTGCGAAGTACTGGGAACTTGTGTGAGACAAGGTCGACCTTCATGTGACGGGTGTAGAGCAATACATTTTAAAGGTTGTAAATAATAATAAAAAAGTCCCAAACGCAACACCGCGGCCGTATTGCATAGACACAAAGTTTTTATCTAACACAAGGAGCTGGCAAGTAGACTGTGCTCTGGTGGGTTGGATGTGGTATGCAATACTATGAACACGCCTCGCGCCTTCAATTTCGTATCGGACATTAATATTTCCTGTCCCCGAAGCAAATCATAGAGATACAATCCGTGTTCCCGATGAGGTTTCCCATCGGCCAAAATTACGAACTTTTATCCCCTATATAACCCCTTTAGAGGATGAATTTTCGAAAATCCTTCCTTAATGGTAATTTTTGCTAGATTATAAGGAACTCTTGTGCAAAATTTCATGTTTCTAGAAACAGAGGTTTAGGCGGTGCGTTGTCTGTCAGTGAATGAATTTATTTTTTTATTTTTATTAATTAGATAAGGTATTAGATAGGTAGTAGGTAGAATATTCTTTCTCTTTCTTGTTTTGGACCATGAAACTTTATCTAGTTCTAATTTTCCATGTGGACAGTTTGTTATTGCCCTGCTGAACTTTCTCTGCGGGCTATTCTATTTCCCATGTGTCGTCAAAGTCTGAAACCTAAAAGCAATAATACCTACATGAGTGATGAGTTTGTTTTATTCCATATTAGAATATTTTTGTTTAGTTCAGAGTTTACATGCCTCAACAACATGTGTTGTGACACCAAGCAATGCATACGCATTTCGCTTAATATCGATGTCTTGACCAAGTATCAATGCGTAATTTTTTATTAGTTATCATTAAAATACCACATCCACTGCGCTGGCGAAGGGTCGGTGGTGCGTATCGTGACGTCACGCGCGCCGCATAAAAGCTGCGCGCGCGCCACTCGCGTTTGTTTACACGCACAGCGTTAGCGCCGCCTCCAGTGCTGCCCCGGTCCCTCCAAGCAACATGATGAGCATACGGTCAGACAACACCGAGGAGGTGAAGCTCTCCTCATCACCCCCCGACAAGGTTAGTGCGGAACGGTTACAAGATTTTGAAAACAACTAAATATATTTTATAGGTTTTCGAAAGCATGTAATTTAATATTTTATTAAAAATATAGTTTTTGTGTTTTTCTCCGAGAAGCACAAATGTGATTCATACATTTTACTCAACTGAATGCAAGCTTGCGAAATGGAACTGTCATTAATTAATTAACTTGTTGTTGTTTATGTGAGGTAATCAGTCGACTGTTAACGGAACAGAAGCTTTGGCTCCGCGAAACAATAAATTTATGTAAATGTTCGTCCGGTTGGCAATGTTCAAGTACAAGCATTTGGTCTCTGCCTAAGGCCCCTAAATGGCGAATTTTTGTTACTTTAAATATAGACAGTATTTATGTTTTTGCAACTTGTTTATTTTACACGATGACTTCATTTTTTTATTTATGCAGCACCATAATTAAGAAGTAGATTGAATAATATTAATGTTATTGCAATTAGTATCTACAGATGAATGAATCAGTACAGAAATAATGTTGCTTACCTATAAATAAACATAAATGACACAGAATGGGTCGGATTTCTACCTGCAGGGTTAGGTCCTACCAATAAATTTAAACACCTATGTTTCGTAAATCTTTCAAAAGTAATACATGCTTCACGTAAAGTTCAAAACTCAATCGTCATGGGTTGTCTCCTGTCGGCCACATCAAGAACGTTACAGTCTGTTCTGAAACTACTGATGCAAGTGTAAACAAACTCTGTTCAGGTTAAATTCTTTCGCAATCACTCACTAAAGTGAATTAGTAACACATTAATTTGTATTTAGAAGGTTTCAACTTTATATCGCACCTCTTCAAAAATATAAAAAAAACAAATCAAAGCACGTGGCACTAGAAATTGACATCCACAGGTACATTTTAATTTTATACTTTCGGAACAGAGACTCTTCTCGTTTGACTGCGTTGTCCTATTTACTTTTGCTTTGTTTAAGCTTGCCATACCTACTTAAATATTACATACATGATCACCTGTTCATTCACCACCCCTCGATTCGATAACGCTTCTTCTTCTTCTTTTCGTGTGGTTAATGACTAACCTGGTGCCAGAGTTATAAAGCCGCCCATGGGCCTCTGATTAGGCTTCACATGCCATCGGGAAATATCTCTCAGGCATGCCGGTTTCCTCACAATGTTTTCCTTCACCGTTTTTTAACCAAGTGATACTATTACGCAAATGAATCCGAAAAGTCAGAGGTGCACGCTAGTTTGTGGATACTTACAAGATAAACTCCGAGTCTTCTCTGTCTCATATTTCTAATGAATACCACAGTAGACTATAAATTGATCGACTACGATACCCGATAAAGTATAATTCTTCCAATATCCACAAACAGCTATGATGAAACTAGCAAAAAAATTATTGAATTTCAAAAACATAACAATTAATTATCATACAAGAGTTAATTAATGAATTGCGTTTTATCACTTGATTTAAATGAGTCATAATAAACATGAACGCAGAACGTAGATACTTGATTTACAAGATTTACGGGTTTAGACACTATGCGAAGTTAGCAAAAGCTACAAAATTATTTAGCTTGTATTTTATATCAATCAATATCCGAACAGCGTCGTCTCCTATGACGTAGGAAAAAAACTTATTTCAAACGAATCACGTCAAATAAAAATTGTAACAGTTGTAAATAAGAATAAAGTGTAGGTAGGCACTATATCAGGGGTTCCCAACCTTTTACCATACGCGTCCCCTAACTTTCTTTACGCCCTTTCATCTTTACGTCTTTACTACGCCCCTGAGTTACTTTGTCGACATAAGCAGAAAAGCATAAGAATGTAACGCAATCGAAAGTGAGGTCGAAAATGTTTTCACCGCCTCGGATAGGTTAGATTTTCTTTTGATAATTCAAACAGAAATAGAAGTTACTTTGTCGATTTTTGCAGAAAAACTCAAAAATTATGAGAATGCATAAAGTAAGAGCGAGCAAAGCGAGCTCGAAACATGTTGTATAATTTCGTATTCGTAGCATTTTTCTTTGGACCATTCTTACAGAAAAAGCTTTTCTCTGTCGACTTATGCTGAAAATTTGAAGAATCAAGAGAATGTAGTATGGAAGAGCGAGCAAAGTGAGCTCGAAAATTGTAGCACGCCGCCTCGGATAGGTTCGGTTTTCTTTGGTCCGTCCATTCATACAGAATGAAAACTTATTTTATCATCTTATGCAGAAACGCTGAAGCTCATTTTACAGTACCTACCAACAATATTATGAAACGTTCGTGTTTTGAAAACTAACCTTAACCTTTTATAAATCAAGAACATTTAAAATTTTAATAAATATATAGTTTATTATTAGAGCTGCCGCGCCCCCCCATTGGTTACTCTACGCCCCCCGAGGGGGGCATGGCCAACCTGTTGGGAATCCCTGTTTAATCCATTATTTTACTAACGTAAAAGTAAACATGTTTGCTACTCTGAAATATATATGCCAAGCCCCTGGGTCGGAAAGGGGGAAAATAGCTTTAACCATATTTTTCAAGTAAAGTAGCATCTTTCGAGGCACCTTTATTCCATGCATGGAAAATAAGGGTGAAAATAAAACAAACGATTTGATTGCCATTCAACTGCTGCTTTCCCCTCCTGGAAATAGTCTTGTCCTAAGTTACACCCATTTGACTTATTCTAGCTGCTTTTTACATAACGTTGATTTAATATGATCTAATGAAGCCAAGGCAAGGTTCAGAAACGCGTTCCGACGACTGGTTTCAAACAATTTGAAGTAGTTTGACCACCGGATAATTATCTAATGTATAGGCTAACAATTACCCGCTTTAAATTGCTCAGTAATTTATATACTGTCGATTAACTGATCCATAATGTAGCATAATTATTTAACCACATGATATCATAACACCGCTTATGTTTAGTATTTATGCAACAGTTTTGTTGCAGTTACATCATTGTAATTTAAAACAACACATTAACATAACATAAGATTGATCTATTAGGGTCGATATCTGTTGATCACATTTGTGACATCTACGACGGTAACAACAACAACTCGATTATGTTGTTTGTTTATGGCTGGAGAGAATCACGGTGTTATTGGTCTGATAACTTTATTGTCATCATGATAACAGCCTATTATTGTCCCACTGCAGGGCAAAGGCCTCTTTTCATACAGAGAAGGCACGAGCATTGGTCACCATGCTTGCTCAAGACGGGTCGGCGATTTCAGACTTACATATATTAACTATAAGTCCAGGTTTCCTCACGATGTTTTTCCTTCACCGATGTCAGTAATGTCCAAGATAAACTCAGAAAGTAGTACATATGAATTAAAAAAGTCACATTGGTACTTGCTCAGATTTGAACCCACAACCTCGTGCATGAGAGGCCAGTACCCTAATTTCGTAATATAGCACAATCACAATCTGTTTCGATTTGAAACAGATTGCTAATTCATTGCTTCATAAGTTGGAAAAGAAAATCTGCTCTACAACGTAAATAACGCAATGAATGTTGGTGAACTGTCAAAATGAAATAAATTAGGCATAAATGTTTACAAAAATAAGTTACGCAATTAGGGTACTGGCCTTAACCACTTAACATGATTGTCATCATAACTTTTGCTATAAGTTACCACACTTGAGCTATAATTCTACATCGTCAGTGCCTTCGGTTCCTTCCTGAAATGTCTAGTCAGCTCAGAGTTCCAAATCATTAAAACCAAATTATTGAATTTCGTCCAAGTATGAATCAATCAGCTCTGTTGTTAGGCATCTACCTTGATGTGGTCCTGTTTAGGGTTGCCAATTCGGAAATATATCACTTTAAATTAAGTTCATTTTTTAAATTATCAGATATATTCGCATAATTATTTATTAAAGGCTTGGCAATTTTGTATGAAAAAAAATACCCACCAAACCTCCTACTTCATTTTTGCTGGTATTAATGTGATCGTTTTTCATTGTGTTTTTCACAAAATTTTCGCATAGGTACTTTATTCACTACCAGAGTTACAAAAATTCTGCTTTTAGTATTCAGAATTGACCACAAGTCCCTTTAGATAACCCTACAGAAAAAGTCAGGACCTGTCTAATCTGGTGAATTCGGGGGTCAATTAATGTCAACATTTCTTGGAATTAATTGTTTTGAAAACATTCCTCTCAAAGTTTCGATGCTTCGTATTGCATGTTTTCTGGCACCAGTTATTGGAACCACGTATTTTCTAGGTCTAACTGTTTAATGAAATGAAATAAAAAAATCTGAACATTGTTGCGATTGCCAGTTGCAATCACGGCAGCACCTGTTCTGTCTCTTCAACGAAGAATGGTGTAACTACTCCACCTTACCAGTCAGACAAAGAGAATTTAGGGGTCGTTTTTCAATCCTTTTAGGAACTTTATGATAAAATTATTGGAGTTAATGCGGTGGCCATGTTCTTATAATTGGTGCATTTCGAATTTGCCACATTTAAACTCATCATCTTCGTGCCCTTGTCCCACGGTGCGGTCAACGCAGCACGTTGTCACTTTTTGCCACATTTTAGCTAAACAGTGGATATCAAACAATCGTAAAATTTGGCGCCTAGTCAAAATGGTTGCCAAAACAGTTGTGTAACACGTTCGAGTTGGTCACCCAGTATTTTCCCACCGTATTAGTCTATCTAGTTGGTTTTGTACAAATTACTTTTATGCATGGTTCTATGTAATTATCTCTACAGCTCAATAAAATTACACGATAGTTTTTCCTTATAATAATTTTGAAGTACTCCTATAGGTACCTATTTTCCTGCAAGCACAAGGTTACGCTTACTGGTGGAGTAGCGCAGCATTTGTCAAGTGTTCTGGCACAATTAACCTGGAGGAATCAATGGCGAAGAACCGAGTAGATGCAATAGTTAAAGATATAGTTACGTAACGTATACATGTCGTGAAACTACGTTAATCTGTGTACCTAAGTTAATCTGTGTACCTAAGTTAATCTGTGTACCTAAGTTTATCGCACTATTGCACGTTAATCGAATTTATCGTGATCCGTAAATAATTACCTATCTCCTGAGGGTTTACGAAAACACATATTGAAACACAATCTGTGTTTTCGTAATTATATCGTAAATGACCTACCACGCAAAATTGATTCAGCTACTATGTATTGTAGCTACTCGTAAATATTACATAAGCATTTTAGTTACGAAGTGATCTCACAGTTCGCGATAATTTTATCAATTTTCTACATTTTGGCAAAACACTGTCGTCATAAGTCGTCCATTAAACGTCGGGTTATCTCCTATAGCTATTAATTTATTAAACTTATTATTTATTAATAAGAATCTGAAACTTGATAAGACATCTTGTTATTATTTTTTTATATTCGCAATTAAATTATAATTAAAACAAAGATAATTTCGTTTTCATTTAACAATTTTACTGCGCATTTTATTATTTGCTTTACTGGATAATTAAACCAAGCAATTAAAAATAAGAATATTAATAAGGTGGTACAAAACGTGGCTCGAGTTAATGTAGTAAGATGGAATGACTTGCATTTTATGTGCATAAAAAAACTTCAAAGTTCAAAACAAACTGTTAAAGCCTCTGACGTGGTAATCGTAAACAGTGGGTGTTTGCACACATCTAGGATTATCGATATGATGATTATGCGCGATGCACACATGCAGCCTCCGAAATGTTGTTTGTCCCCCGAGCGTATGGTACCGAGTACGGCGCGGACGTGACGCGCGTCGCCCGGCGCCGCGCCCCGGGGTTATCGCGCTAATTCCACGCAGCCTGGATGTGGCTAAATGGGCCGCCGGTTATCGAGCCCTGTGGACCTCACTGTGACGCAAGCGTGATAGTTCCATTGTTAATGCTTTAGTGTTTGTCCGCCGACAGTTGTTTCCAGCTACGGAATTTCTCAGATAGACAAACACTGAACTTCTTATTGGGATCTGCCTGTTTATTGAACTGGATTTAGAACATGACATAGGTACTCATATATAATAGAAGCATTGTTCCGCGGAGACACTTTCCCAGTATCTAGTAGGTACATATCCGTCCGAGAATAATAAATAATTGGTATTCGTATTAGATTTTGAACGTTTATCTTACCTACTAGAAATTACTTATGAAAGAAAGAAAAATAGGTTTATTTGTCACAGAAACACGTGCATACATAAAAAACATGAGTAAACAAAGAATAACACAAAGTACATAATAAATCACGAGCATAAAACAGAATTTACTAAGGCGGCAGCTGCACGACATTACTGCGACAAGAAGGCTTCCACTCAGCATGATGCTGTGCTATGGGGGACCCACAGCACAGCGCTGATTTTCAGTGGTCACCCGAAAAAAAAGAAGATGTACGGAAATCAAGTCAGGTTCAGTGATTTTTCCATTAAATATGTAACAAAATAAAATAAACAGTGCTTAGAATATAAGACAACTGTACAACGAATTATAATAATAGGTAAATATGATTAAAAACATAAAAAATAAATAAAAAAATAATAATCCGCAGGCATCACCATACGTGCATAAATAATGCAGATTCCTAACTAACTAACCTAACTAAACTTATGAATTTGACAGCATTTCAATCTAGAATATTCGTGCATTCAGCTGCTCAATCTATTCCAATACTGCAACATTATCTTTCCATTTTCCAGCCAAAACTGATGGAGGGTGGCAACTACATCCGCGAGGGTCGCGACTCCAGCAAGTCCACTTGGCTGCTGTTTTCCCCGGCCACTCCCGACGGGGCTGGTGCCCTCGCCAAGTTCTTGAGCGTTTTCTCTTCACACGGAGTTAACCTCATGCACATTGAGTCCCGCTCCTCAGCCAGAAGACCTGGCTATGAGTTCATGGTGGAATGTGAACATGGAGCTGGCGACTTCGGAGCGGCCCTAGATGAGCTGAAGAATAATGTCGGCTACTTGAATATAATTTCTAGAAATTATAAGGATAACAGATGTAAGTTGTAAATATAAATGTGGCCTTGATATTTTTTCTAGGAGTCATACTATATGAACTCACGCCCTCTTTACATGGGGTTGGCAGAAACTAGACAACGGCACCTGCTACGAACCTTACATACTCCTTTTGTTTTGTTAAGGCTCATAAATACATCTAGGAATCAGTCTGAACAAATCTTAATCGGGTTGAATTATAATAAAAGATACTAATATTTATTTACAAATTCCTCTTAACCAGATGCGGTGCCCTGGTTCCCTCGTCGTATACGCGACTTGGACAGGTTTGCGAACCAGATACTGTCATACGGTGCGGAGCTAGACTCGGACCACCCCGGGTTCACTGACCCCGAGTACCGAGCTCGGCGCAAGTACTTTGCAGACATTGCCTACAACTACAAGTACGGCCAGCCGCTGCCTCATGTGGACTACACCAAGGAGGAGGTCGCTACCTGGGGAGCCGTCTTCAAGAAGCTAACCAATCTGTACCCCACGCACGCCTGCAAAGAACACAACCACGTCTTCCCGCTACTCATTGAGAATTGTGCCTACAGGGAAGATAATATTCCGCAGTTGGAGGATGTGTCTAACTTCCTTAAAGGTGAGCTGACTGATCTTATAATGCTTATGATCAAAGAAATGGACACCAAATAAAGAATTTCTAAGAAATCGTTAAAACCATAAAGTACTCCTACAAAACAACAACTCTTGCATTCCAGACTGCACGGGCTTCACCCTCCGGCCAGTAGCTGGTCTCCTCTCGTCGCGCGACTTCTTGGCCGGACTGGCGTTCCGCGTGTTCCACAGCACGCAGTACATCCGGCACCACTCGCGGCCGCTGTACACGCCGGAGCCTGACGTGTGCCACGAGCTGCTGGGCCACGCTCCGCTGTTCGCTGACCCCGCCTTCGCGCAGTTCTCGCAGGAGATCGGACTCGCCTCCCTCGGAGCGCCTGATGATTATATTGAGAAACTTGCTACTGTGAGTACGATTAAATTAACATTTAACGAAGTTGGTGCGCACAATTTGGGGCTTTCTAATCTCTGACACCTTTCTTCGCTGGCAAAAAGGACAAAAAAATATGTTTATGTGCTATTTTAAATACTTAGCACATAAACTAAGAAACTATTAATTGGGACTTGCTTGCCTTGACTTGGATTTGTATTTCTGTCCTTTTTATCACAATGGCATAAGTATCCTCATCTCTGTTCCAGTGCTTCTGGTTTACGGTAGAGTTCGGTCTCTGCCGGCAAGAAGGCAACCTGAAAGCGTTCGGTGCTGGTCTCCTATCCTCATTCGGAGAGCTGCAGTACTGCCTCTCAGATAAGCCCGAGCTGCGCGAGTTCGATCCTGACACCACCGGCGACACCAAGTACCCTATCACGGAGTACCAGCCCGTCTATTTTGTTGCCACCAGCTTTGAGGATGCCAAGGACAAGATGATGTGAGTTACCGTCTTAACTTAACACTTTCGGATATATGTTTTTAACACGGAATTCGTTTCTATCTGGGTTTAAAAATCAAAGTCATCGGAGTGCGAGTCATTCCGCTCGGCAGTCCTGACAGTAATACTATTTTACCAGCGGATATGCAGTAGTGCTTACTGACTAACACCGGGTAAGTTAACGTCTACCAACCTGATTGTAAAAAATCATGGCAGTTTAAAGCTTAAATTTAGATCTTAAAACCTTTTCTCATGCGATTGTATAAATATTCTCTGTTGATAAATTACAGAAAATTCGCGCAAAAGATCCCCCGTGACTTCGGCGTACGGTACAACCCATACACGCAGAGCGTCGACATCCTGGACTCGCCGCGCCAAATGAAGGACTTGCTGCGTGAAGTGCACCAGGAGATGAACCTGCTCCTCAACGCCATGGACAAGTTATAGACAGGACTAGGATTGGGGAGCCCCACTTCAACAACAAGTGTAGGATACTGCAGTCTGCGGCCCGTGCGACTGGCGACGCGACTTGCGTCAAGCGACGCGTTCCGTCCGTCGCTCCGCAAGTCGCGTCGTGATGACTCATGGCATGCTCAAAACTATTTCTTTCCTTTGTTTTCTTCGCAGTTAATGTTGCAAGATGCGTGTCGCTTGAGCGTGTAGCTCGTGGCCACGGGGTAACTGTGCTTTTCTAGCTTTTGTGTGTTCTAATGTTATCAGAAGTGGAGCTCCGTGCCTTCTACTTGTGCTAAACACCTCACATACCTCCAAGTATAGTGGTCCTGATGGCCACTCAAGATTCTACAAGATTATACGGTATTGTGGCCTGGCTGGACCAACACCCACATTCTAAACGATTCTGATATTACTATAAGTAGACATATAAATGATATTATAGATTTTAATGCTTCCGGTCAGAAGTTTTTACTCATTGACACGTAAACAATAAAGTGTTTTTAAAAATTCAAATCAAACTGAGTTTTAAAAAGTATTTGCTAAAGTTAGTTGACATTTTTTAATTTATAATTTAAGCGAAGTTTATGTAAGTAAACAATTTATTTGTAATGTTATAAATCTGGTTTATTGTGTTTGTTTTCATATATATAAACTCATAAATACTCGTTTGATGTTTAATTCTCAATGTGAAAATATTATCATCATCATCATCATCATTTCAGCCGAAAGACGTCCACTGCTGGACATAGGCCTCCCCCAAGCTCCGCCACTTCGACCGATTCTGTGACAGACAATTCTGTGTCACATTATTTTTAAGATTGCTCCTAAAGATGTATTTTTTATAAGATAATTGAAGACATAATAATCATAATATACAAGTTGTGTATTTTCAATATAGTCAATGTTTTGTAAATAACTACAATTTAATCCTGCTTATGTGTTGTTTTCACTGATAAGTTTATTGTAAGTTAGGTTAATTTAATATTAGTTTAAATAAATAAAAATAATGAATTATGACTCTTTTGAACTTCCTATTAATTTCCAAAACGGCTGTTGATTTCATTCGCGTTCATGATTTCGTGTTTATGACGCAGTGAACAGCTCCAGGTAATACTCATCGTATAAGTGCTTCCTACGGCTCTTAAAGAACTTAAAAAAATTAAAACAACAAATAACCAACATAATATATTTAAAAATTTGTACAGAATAAACTTAAGTACCTAGTACTTATAGCAACTACTTAATTACAATAAAATGACAAGATGACGCACTACAGGTCACTTAACATCTACATCATAAGTTAATATATCCTATAGTGAGTGGAAACACACGGGCGAGTGGTCGGCGCGGGCTCGCTGCGGCTCCATATCGCAAACCGCAAGTCCCATGTGTTTTCACGCCTTATTTACAATAATTAAGTACACAAGCTTTTTTATTTACAATACTGAACAAAATGTAATAATATCCTCGGTAGACGCTACAACAATGTAATTGACAGACAATACAAGAACTAGAATTGCTGAGATATCTTACTTGTAATTTTTACAATACATGTAGAAATAAAATTATAATCTTGATTATCAAAACGGATGACATTACATTGTAGTACCTTCAGTTGTCAGCTGTGGCTGCTGTAGGTAACAGGTTAGACTTGAAACATGTTTGTGAAGACTCAGTGCACACGTACTGTGTCCTGTTACTTACAGTTGTTGATCCTAATACAAGTACTTGCACAAATAAAACAGATGCATCATTCATGTTTAACATGTTAATGATTCTACTGTAATATCATAATGGTGCCGATTCCCTTGTTCACAAACTAAACTAAATTTAAGTTCTGTGCATCTTTTTCTTTCTATTTCATTAAGAAAGGGACAGAAGATAAATTTTAGTTTAGTCCTGTCAAATTAATCAGCGTTTGACGTAAATTTACGTAATTTTAGTAGGCAAGTTTTTAATCACGTCTAAACTTGTATGGAGTAGTGACAGGCACTAATGTCTTCCAGTTTAATATATTTTTTATATATTAGTTAGCATGCGGTACAATATTTTTGCTGAAAGTTATCCTGGGTTTGACTTACACTCAGCGCCACTTAATAGCCTAGAGAAACGTTCACACGACAGTGGGGACGCTTCTCTCGTCTACGTTTAGACCTACAAACGAAATGCCTACTAATTAATGAATAAACATGCCTACACGTACACTCCTAAGTTCTATTGCTTTTCTCAGATTTAAGTATCTACCGCTTATAATTACGATTTGGCACTAAACTATAGTATTCTAAAGATGTATAAAATTGCATACATAATATAAAGTATATATTTCTAGTCCAATAATAAGAAATGTAAACAAACCGAGAACAGTTACGAAAGAGAACGTATCACAGTTATTAGAAATAAATAAATAAATAAAACTTTTTACAATAAATATCAAATGTCCGGAGAGATTCATAAGTTATGGTTTTGTTAAAATTACAATATGCGTCGTACTATCAGCTATTTCAAATAGATGATGTCTCACGTGAGAGATTTCAGGTTTCACGAGAATTTACAAGTCTCGATACTTTTTTACAATTCATAATTTTACTCTAAGCGAATTTACAAAGACAATCGTTCAGCGGAAGGACCCAAAATTTCTACAACTGAACGTTACAGCAGTTAACTAACATTTTTGATAAGATAAGAAGACCATGTTGTATGGCAAACGGGCCAAGTAACGTAAATTCACGAATGTTGTAGTACATGGCAAAAACTAGCAATATATTAGATTTCTAAGATCGCTAACGATGTAATAAGATATGGCGAGTCTGTACAGGGCGCGCGAAAGCGCGCGGGTGCTCTTAAACCGTGGCGGCGGGTGTTTCCAGCGCTCACACTTCGCTCTGCATGCAATGGATCGACGAGTCTTCAGACAGCTCATCCATTGAGGAATCCGTGAAAGATGTTCCATCTGGAAAATACCAATAAACAACATTACTATCCGGAGTCATTTGATGGATTGGTTGGATTGGATTTGATGCGGAAGACGGAGTCTTCAGCAATAGCCAGCGATAAATAACTTTAAGAAAATCATCATCAGCTGCCTTCATCCGTAGAGTTTATCTTTATTTGCTTGTACTTTTTACTAGTATTTATGTGCAATTTTATAGGGTTGCTCATCGAAGGTTGAACCTCACGAAGGACCAGTCAAAGTTGTCTATTGAGTCACGTCTACTCACGACATAATATATTCTGTTATCAACTGACACGTTTATTATTGTTGCTATTTATTATATGAACGAGACGCCACACCGTGAAGGCGTAGCAATAATAGCTTTTACATTAATGGGCAGCAAAAAACAAGTGTTGGTTGGTTTATTGTATTGTAAGAACCCGATAAACAGATAATAACCTATTGTAACATTACATTTTGCAGAATGAGCTTCACACCCGACGTGAAGTGCTTGTTTAATTATTGACATGCTTTTACAATATCATGAACAAAAATGGTACTGTATCTAGAAATCATAACAGAAGCACGAAGAGCACAATGCAGGTTAATCTGTTCGAAAAATGTTTCATGAAAGTGTAAACAAACCCGGTTTAGGTTACGTTCTTACGCGATTACTCACTAAAGGGAATTAGTTAAACATTCGTCTGTATTTAGAAGGTTCAAATATCTCAGTAGGCCATGAAATTAACCTCAACCGTCAAATTGTTACATCATTAGGGTGACTTAAAATTAGTATTTTGGTAATAAGTATTCTAACAATCAAATCAAAGCACTCAATTTGTAAGTGACACTAACAATTGGCATCCAAAGGTACGTTTTTTGATCCATTTGATTACATTTTCATCAGATATTTTTGGAACCGACCATAGTGTTGTCCTTACCTATCGGTACAAAAGGTGGTTTGTTCTGGAAGGAGTAGGTGAGGTGCAGGTTGATTGGGCGGCCAAACCCCGCCGGGTCTGCGTCACGGGACACCACTGTGTAACACAAGACATGGTAAGCAGGTGGAGACAACAGCAGCTAAATGTTCGCAGAGCACATTTCGCTAAGCAATACGAGTACAATTTGAGAACTTCGCCAATAGTGCTTGTACAAGCAGTGCTGATAATTTTGTATTCCTGTAGGATATATGCTATGCTTCTAATTAGATCAACCGACTCATTGCTGACATTAATCAAGACCTTTTGGGGCGGACCTCAAGACCAAGAACTGCTCTACTCTACAACAATTAATCTCGGAAGAAATCAGAGTAGAAACACACATCTTCCCTACCACATAACCTCGCCTTGGTATACTAACATTGGCTCTGCTTGCCCTTGCCGGTGTGCTGGTGCTTCTTCTGCCTGGCACGGCTGTTCTGGAACCACACCTGCGTCACTCGCTTGCTGAGGCCGGTGACCTGCGCGATGCGCTCCAGGTCCTGGCCGTCGGGGTTAGAGTCCAGTTGGAAGTTCGCCTGCAGCACCTGCAGCTGCTCCTCCGTGAAGGTCGTGCGCACTCGCTTCGCCTTGCTCTTGTGGTAACCTTCTGAGTCGCACCCGTCTGTGGTTCACATCGTTTTTGCACATATTGGATTTGTTAGTCTACTTACTAAAAGAGGGCTGTTTAAGGAGTTTGAAATGAAGAATGTTTAAATTGAAGTGTTGTTATCATTATCAACGGTTTACTCAAATGATTGTTTGGGATTACACAAGACTAACTGTATTGACTCAAAATCAACTCACCATCAGACGAAATGGAACCTCCATCAAGCGTTTCGAGATAATGTGGCTTGCAGAGCACCCGGTCCTCGTGGAGCGCGAACTGCTCGCCTGTGGACAGCTGGCGGCCGCAGGCGTCGCAGGCGAAGCAGGCCAGGTGGTAGACCTGCTCGCGCGCCTTGCGCACCCAGTCCGATGATGAGATGCCACGGCAGCACTTCGAGCACTTGGCGCCGAAACTCCTGCGCAAACAGACTCGTCACGCTGGCGGAAAACACACACGTAACGCTGGCGGACATATAGACACGTAACACAGGTGGACAAAGACGATGATCGCTGGCCAACACGATACAAGTGAGTGGATGACACCCACAATGGGCACCACTGTCGTGCACCTATGATATATGACGACAGAACAATTACTACACAAAATAAGATACAAGATTACAAGCTGTTACTTCCCAATGGGGACCTAACATGCATGAGGACCAAAGGACCGTAATTTATCGTTCGACAGCTATTATCTTCGCGAATATATAAAAGATAACAACATTAATTGCTCAAATATTTTTGTGACTTTTTAGATGGAGATTTTTAATTAATATCTCCAATTAAAATTGTAAAGGATCAAAGATGTACCCGGTGCTGTGGAAAATGTGATTTTAAAAAGTTTTGTTGATTTGGCAAGAAGATGAAAGTTTCTAAACTTTACAGACAATAAAATAATGTTAAATGCTCTGAGATAGAAAGAAAGCTTTCCAGTCCATGAGTTTAGTATAAATTAGTGTAGCAGAGCGTGCAGCGCTTGCAGCTATGCGAGTTGTGTTTAGGTTTTTGCCAAGTTTATCATAAGATGGTGTCTTTTCGATTCCTAAAAACAGCGATTAACTCTGCAAAATGTTATTTTAATTGTCGCTCATGCATCAAAGGTGATCCTAAACGGTATATTTTTATATATGCCAATTGGTACACGTGAGCGGGACCTTGTCGGTGTCATTGAAGAATCAACAATTATAATAATTTCGCAAAGCACACACACAGCTTTTAACACAAAAACCGTTCGCGTAGCAAATGTAATGTTCTCGCTCGTCGGCGAACGCCACGAGCAGCGCCTGCCTGCGCCGGCGCCGCGCGTGCATGCTATTCAAAAATAAATGAATGAGAGATTACGTGAGCGCGGCTAAAGGCCACCGCGCATGCGCACTGCCCCACTACTATTATAATATTAAATTGCTGCATTTTTTTTGCTAACGGTCATGTCGACGGTATAGTGGCGAGTCTACACCTCGGCAAGAGTTCGCGCCAGTAGAAACGGTGCGTGAGCTAGCAAGCAGCCGGCCCTATGTGCGGTCGTAGCACTGCCCTGGCGAGGTTCAACTGAGGTCTTATTTATGCCCAATATAGTTTATGGGTTATTATAGTTTGTACTGTAATAATTGTTTGTGTAGTAATCTCGTTGGTATGTTTTACGACCGACCTGACATTAAAGCGCTGTGTCGGGGACCGGGGAGGCGCTCGTCGTGTTGTTCTAGCGTGCAAGGTGCGCACCACCTTGCTTTATTTGTAAGTGACATTTATTATCAATTTCAATTAAAGTTTAAATAACTATTAACGTAGCCACTAGCTACCGTTGTTTACTAGAGAAACTAGTGGAAATGTAGGTTTCATTCACTCTCAACTTATTATAGCATTTTTGGGAAAAAGTCTATTCTTGTCGAATTTATTTCAGAAATATGAATTCCGAGCCAAGATTATATTTTATTCTTGATAGAAACATATTCGCGTTTTGTATGCTTGCTGATACCTGATTGAGCAACAGCAAACATTACAAATCAGATCCGCCTTCACCGAGTTAGTTACACACATAACTTACTCCCATAACCATCAAAATGTGGGAATTTGTAGTAAAGAGGCATAAAGTAAGGTTTATTACTAGTAAGACTAGTAGGTACAACTACTAGTTGTGAAAGTTAGTCTAGGTAAATACTACCTAAATACCATTCAAAAGTTTCATGGCTTGTGAGAAGTGTTTACCGTACCACTATGAAAGTGACTGGAAGTTGGATTGGTCTAGCCCCGTCAGAGGACTGCCATAGCTTACATTAGTGATTTGAAACGTGCTCTTAATATTCCAATAATCTAAGGTTTCGTATAAGATGGAATTAGAGAAGTGATGCAAATGGTAGATTATTACAGTGCAGCGCAGAATCGAAAGCTGTTTGAGCAGGAAGGTTTTGCGATGATGACCACACAAACTGTATAGCAGAGAATTATAGCTAAGTCTAGAATAGCGCTCTGCAAAAATGAGTGTTCTTTGGCTAGCGACGGTCAAGTCCAAGTTGATATAATACACACTGCATAATATCGTGTCTAATAGCTCTATAAGATGTGACTCGCAGAACAGAAAACAAACAAGCAAAACGTCCTCTTTATGGAAGTCGCAACTGTTATCAGAGAGAGTGGCGAGCGTCAGCCGCGGCTCCCGGCTCCCGAACCCCTCATTACGATTCGCGAGCCCTTCATATTTAATTAATTAAATAAACGCATGCAACACACCATTAACACGCTATCATATCACTTAACGCGAACATTAAAACAGTCCTGTTTGTTTTTTATACATTTGGTGCTTGGAGCCCGCGCCCGCGCCGCCTCAGCCGGCTCCGGCGGCAGGTCCCGACGAATGCATTACTCCTAATGTGGTAATGAAGCTATCATTTATCAGACTTGCATTTAAAACGCTTTATTTCATATCAAACCTTGTTTGCAAGGATACAGTACATTTTATATTACAGTTTATATAATAAGAATTAGAAGTCGTTTTAATATCGACATGTTATGATCTAGACAATCATAACATGAGAATCTATTGATCCGATTTTGTTATGGTCAACTTTTATTGTAATGCATAGCCATCAGAAAATCATTTAAAACCATTTAAGACTGGCTTTGAGACAGAACACCTCTCTTGCTAATATTAATATTTTAATTGTCAAGATCTCTGATAGCAGATTAAATGCAAGTATAGTAATTAAAACGTTTTGATTATTTTTAATTACAACAATTAGAATTGAGTATTTTAATTATTTTCATAACAAGGTTTTTCAATTATTTTTTATTGTCTAGGTATTAAAATATGTAAAGGTTTCATCATGACTTGGTCCTTAGAGCTGGGATTAGTCAGAGGAGTCATTTGTACCAACAACCATTTGGTCTTCTTTTTTACGGATTGCTCATAACTGTACATTTTCGACAATCTTTAGTTTGTTTAAATACAAAATATTTATGTAAGTAGGTAGGTATATTCATTTTAAGCCGCAGTGTTTATCGATATGAACGTCACACTATAGAGTTCGTAAACTTATACGAAAAGCTACTTTTATTACGTTTATTATTTGTGAATTTATTGAAGCTCCTCAGCGACTTCAATCTAATTACTTTATAATAGACGTTTACAGGTGAGTAATCAGATTAACTCGAAACTTGAATGCCGCACTTCGCAGCCATATTATTAGGTAATAACTGAAGGCATAAAACGAACTCCATTACCATATAAAAATATATTAGTTGCATTAAGGACGGGTACACACAGGCGCGGCCCGTTGTCGCGACGGTGAGCACACGGCCGCGCGGACGCTCTCGATAACACAGCTGTACACAAAGTGCAAAATCGCGTGTTACACGAATATTAATTCAGTCAGTCCCGTCTCTTATCGGCGCTATCCACACCAATATTCCAAAAGCACGATTTGCATTTCAAAACGTAGCGTCTCCGGACAGAAGCACCGTCCACCAGCGCTATCACCACTTATTAACATTTTGTCGTCGGCTGAATCAATTAACTGCGGCCCTCGCATAATAATTAACTAAGTGACAGATTAACAAGTTTTAACACTCGGCGATAATGAAGATGTCGCGTACCTGGGCCAGATAAGCGCGTTCACTATTCATGTGGATCGGGGGTCTAAACCATGCGCCGCTATCTGATTTACAGTGTAAACCGTTCGGTATTTCTGTTTATTAAACGGATGACCAAATCCGTGTGTCCCGAGGGCGTTTGACAAAATCAGGTGCGTGAGGCGCGCGGTGCGCCTGCGGTCCGCCCGCGGCTCGCTCATAAATCCTCGCTCGTTGATTGCTTTCCGCGCGCGCGCCGCTCCCCTGCCACCCTCGCATTTTAATATCCATTCAGCATCGCGTCCCTCCGTCCTCCTCTGTCCTCCTCCGTGTCCGACGCATGATTTAACTTATTTGTTTTAGAAACAACACCACGCGAGATATATCGCGGCATTATTCCACAGTTTGTTTTAACAATTTGGAGTCACTGTTACCGCCACGGGCGACACGGTGAGCGATGGCCGCACCGCGATACAATGCGCCACTAATAACGAAACCTTCATGGGTATCGACGACTGATTTGTTACTATAACATTTTTAATTACTTTGCTTTTATAAGAGTTAATGACACATAAATTTTTCTGTGATCACAAATACGATCCGTACTACCTACCTACCTACGTAGGAGGCGTATCGATTACTTTTCTATGAGTAGCCGACGGGTAGGATCGCGACTCTCTTTTAAGAAATATGTCGAATGATTTTAATTTGTGAAAAAGTTCAAGAACATTAGTGTCGTAAGTTAACTTAATGTAAATAGGAAACAAGTGAGAGAGAATAATAATTGTAAATCGAGTAACAACAGCGATTGCCTTCGGTGTTAAGGTCTGATCGCATTAGCGCGCCTCGCCTGCGCCCGCGCTGCTCTAGTGTTGCCGCGATTGATGATAATTACGGGCATATTTCACGTCTAGTGTGCTAAGCCCGTCATAAAGTTGAATGAGTCGTGGTAATAAGAATGCAGTTGACAGGATGATTTAGAGTCGAAACCCGTTATTATCGAATTAATTCGACGGTCGATCGCTATCGCAACTTTTTGCATTTCGTAACTGATTATACATTATTCTCACAGAAGAATATTCTTTTATTAAACAATAACAATGTGAATGCAAGGTTAAATAAATAACGAAAATGTCTACTAGGTAGATACTTCATATGTTTGCCTCTTTAAAGGCCCGATTAAAAAAATTGGAAAATCTATAATTTTCCAAGCTACTAATGTGGACAGTCCTTAAAATTCAAATGAAGGAAAACTAAACATGTTATAATTACGTATGCAAAACATTCAATCAGCCAGGCAATCGTGTTTACGAGCGAAACTCGACATCGATATATTCGAATTATGATAACGACAAGCCGAATCGAGCTGGCATTGTTTATTCTCAATGGATCGATCTAAGGCAGGGCTTATTTATGCGGCTAGAGATTAATTAAAGCCAGGAGTGGACATGGTGCATTTACATAAGACACGGCGCGCGCATTTGCGGCGGCGCGGCGTGGGCGGGACATCGCGTGCGCCCGCGCCGCGCCGCTGATGTGTGACTCGCGGATATGAAATTGAGATCATTATGGTGTGCCCAATACTATGGTGACTTTTTTCAGTTGCTGCTGATAACATCGACGCTGAGTTCAAAAAGCTGAGCTGGTCCTTCCTTCAGAGGTATTAAAAATAATAGTATCAACTTTAACGACATTAATTATAGTTTTCCGGTTCAAACAAAAATATTTTGGTATTTAAATCAACAGCGATCTTATGCTCTCAGGTATCCACAAATATCGTTCAGAAAGGAAATGAAAATGGCAAAGTCACAACAGGGTCTCAAAGTACAAAGAGAATCAAATAATTGATCTTTGTTTCTAAATGTTATCAGCTGTGCGAGTGCAGCTCTACGACACTCAAACATCCTGGTCCAAACAAAAGCTGTGTCGAAAGCGCGAGTGTGTGAGTGGGCCGCGTCGCCTGCGCCTGCACCGCTACCAGACAAAAAGACGCGCTAAATAAACAATAAACAGATGATACATCAAGGAAAGCAATCACCGCGCTTGCCGCCGGCGAGCGCCGATTTACGCTGGCAACACCGCTCGTTATGCGTGCCACAACACACAAATATTATTTAAACTGTGACACGGCTCACATTTTAACGAGCACCCGAATGTGTCGTCTTTTTTATTTTTGCAACATTATTCGCTCGGCTGCGGGCTAATGGGAAACTTAAATTGGTTATTTGCTCTATGTTATTTTGACATACCTACTCGTATAGGCATCATTGTTGTCCGGCGGTGATATTACCTACTATATTTACATTAAATAACAAGAACTATGATCACAGCTGCACAAGTTATCTCACCTGCAGGTATTTATCTCTATTCTCTATTTATTTAGCACACGACACAACCTCAGTTTCAGTCCGGTTTGGCACACAGATAGCTATCAATCAAACAAACAAAGAATCCAATCATACCAGAACGTGTGCTGATGATTACACAATATCATTGACTCGCGGCGTCTCTGCTCGGTACCTAATGTCAAGGCTCTGTGATACTGCACGGTCTCCGGCGCAGGCCCACGCCACTTCACAGGTACTAACAGAATGTCCAGTGCAAATATGAACGCGGCACTGAATAGTTCCTTAAATCCCAGTTATCGTTACCAATTTTTGTATCATTATAATTTCCGTAGCCTTTCTCAACTCTGTTGGGGTCGGCTTCCAGTCTAACCGGATGCAATTGAATACCAGTATTTTACAAGGAGCTACTTACTGTCTACCTACCCTCCACAACCCAGTTACTGGTTACAATTTTTTTATACGAACTCATAATATAGTAGTAGAACGATTAACTACCTAAGCAAGTTTTGTAAATACATAGGCTACTTAATCCTTCGTGGAAGTGGTGCTTGTGACATGTTTGTGGCATGATGGATTTCTAAGAACAAGGAATCATTTTATCATTAAATTATATTTTTTACTTTTATTTCAACACAAAGTCAAATCATCTACACAATTCTACGTCCCTGGGTGCTATACACTCTACGACGGCGTAGAACCGCGCGTAGCACGCGCTACGAAACGTGCTTTCTAACTTTCTTTTCAGGGAGAATTTTGATTTACTTCTTTGATTAAGTAGTACCTATTTAATATACATTTTTTTTAGGTTCAGTCGTAGTTTTTCTCCGACTCATTATCAAGTTTTAAAAGAGAACTTCCCAACCACAAAAATGAAATTAAACTAAAAAAAATGTGGTTTAGGTTTCTTAAAAATATTTCCAGTCACACAGACGCGGATTTATGACCGCTCTTGTTAGAAGACTCTATTCTTAGACGATTCATAGATTGACATTATTTGAATCTTGTTAGAATGGTACTTCTGTTTGTCGCCATCTGGTGTGACTGTGTGACCTCATGTCACAGTGTGATAATGGCCAAGTATCGCTTCGAGCGGCTACACAACGCTACATCATACCATATTGCAACTTTCAGTGTGGCTTTTGTGTCAACCTTAGATATACAGAGTGTTCAGTAAAAAGTGCACCAATAGAGCACCATACATTAAAATGTTCCGCAAAAAGTAACGGTTTTCAAGCTATACAATATTTTAAAAAATCCCTGTCCGATCCGAAAGAGACACATAGGTACTGCATAAAATTACCTAAAAGTAATAAAAATTCTTTTTATTATTGAAAATAAAAAAGTTATTACTTAAAAATCTAATTTTTGTACCTTAATTACCCCAAATCCGTTAAAAATTAGCAAATTTTCAACAGGGGTTAAGACCCCTGTTGAAAATTTGCTAATTTTTAATTTAGCGTTTAGCGGGTGTCTACAAGTCATAACTTAAGAGTTATGACTTGTAGACACCCGCTAAACGACAGCCGCCCGCGCCCCGTGTAATCACCCGGTAAAATTCCCCGTTGAAAAAATGAGACGATTAAAAAAAAAATCTTATATTCACCACATATTATAGACTCTCAGTACGATACCTAGCCACACCCTCACGGATCGGACAGGTTTTTTTTTACATGTTGTAATCGAAAATGCTCTTTCTTGCAGTAAAATTATCACCAAAAAAGTTATCGTGAATGCTGTCCCCGTATTCGAAGAACAACTGCATATAACCTCAGTAGGCAACAAGATTTAATTTGCTTTACCAAATGTTAAAGTGTAGTGATTGTGACATAGTATTGAATAAGGAGAAACTAGAATTTGTCGATAAAACTGTTTTCTTGGGGATCACGCTCGATTCAAGGCTGCAATGGGGTCCTCATTTAACATCTCTTGCAGGACGGCTAAGTTCAGCAGCATATGCTGTGAGAAAAATCCGTCAATTTACCGATGTAGATACCGCGAGGCTAGTCTATTTCAGTTACTTTCATAGTATCATGTCTTACGGTATTTTACTATGGGGACGGGCTGCAGATATCGAGTCTATTTTTATTCTGCAGAAGAGAGCCATCAGAGCAATATATGGCCTCCGCAGACGCGATTCTCTAAGGGAACTGTTTAAAGATATTAACATCATGACGGTACCTTGTCAATATATCTATGAAAACATCATGTACGTAAGGAAAAATCTAAGTCTTTTCAGTAAAAGAGGTGATAAACACAATTATGGGACTAGAAATAGGGACCAATTAGTTCAACCGGGTTTCAGACTGGCTAAAGTAGACTCATCCTTCATGGGGTGCTGTTTAAAATGTTATAATAAAATACCTTCCCACATACTCCAACTGAACGAAACCTAATTTAAATCATGTATAAAACGCACACTATGCTGCCAAGCATATTATAAGTTGGGGGATTACATCGCTGATAAAAATGCTTGGCTCAGCGCTGGTCCAGCTCCACAAGGGCGCATAAACTAATTGATTAGCATTCAAAAGTATTGTTGCAGCTGCTGAAGATTGTAAAACTATATTTCCTTTGTATAAATTCAATCTCTTTGTATTGTATAATTGCATATCACATGTGTGAGCACTGTGACCATGTTGTACATTCCATAAAGCTACCATTTACTGGGTACGTCTTTCATTGACTTGAATGTGCCCTGGCGGCTGAGAGTATGTCATGCTCACTCAAATGTCTCGCTGATGGTGGCGTGTGTGTTGGATCATTAAGTTCCCTTCAAAATGGTTGAGCTAAATGGTGCTGATCCATGCGTCATGTTCGTGAACGGGCGCCGTCAGTAGGGACTGGTCATCTCTTAGCTGCCATCTTAGCTGCCATGGTTTATTTTAATTTATTTAAATTTTTGAATTGATATTATATTTTTATTACGGACGCTTTTAACGTGCACGTCTTTCTACATTGTTCTCACATGTATAAGTTCAACACGAATGATGTAACCAATATTTTGTAACAATATTTTGATTTAAAAGAGTGTCCGTGGAGTTTCTTGCCCGTTCTTCTCCATAGGTACCTACTACGCTTTGGAATGGGCAACTAGCTTCATTTTTCTGACTGACCGACCCCTTGACCATTCAAAAGTACCTGTAATTGGTTTATTTGAAATAAATGCTTTGAGTTTGAGTTTTGAGTTTGATTAATCCGTTTTATTCCAGTCGGCAATAAGGAAATTTTCTCGTGGTTGTCGAAAAACAGACTTGAGGATGACCTCAAGAAAATGGATCTTGGTCCTTCTGTCCAAATGAAACTAACCATGACAGATTTATGTAACTATCAATGTAACAATATACCAAACGCAGCACGTATATTATGAGAAAACCGAAACAAAACTTAAGGTGGAACAAACAAACTCACATACATACCTACAGTCGTGTGAAAAATGGAACAAAGTCAAATCAAAACGTTTAGGTATTGCTAACTAAGTGTACAAATATTGTTTTTATGTTATGTTGTTTGACAACTGAAGGAAAAGACAAATGTAGAAACGAGAGAGTAGAAATACATGGCTACTACGACCACTGCCATCACAAATTTTGAATAGCACAGTGAAATCAAAGAAACGAATTGTATCTATGCAACGACTACCATATAGTCGGGTAGGAAGGTATCTAGGGCAAGGGTCGTTCGTAAGTGTCACAATTCCGTCGCAGCGCTGTCGCCTCATCCCCATACATACTCATCGCTCGTTCGACAATATATAATCATTACTATAAAAAGCTACCATATTTAACTCCCACTATTTGTTTAAACATAATTTAAACTCATTTGACCTTTTTTCAGTTAGAAAGACGTGGTGATAGTCCAGTCTAGTTTGCATTAATTTACGAATTCAAACCATTTGGAACTCTACTGTGAAGAGGTAGGGTCCAACACGTCGAGGGGATGTTAGATGGCAGTCCACAACAACAGAGAGGGCTCTTTTTATTTGGGTCGGTTGTCCTGAATCGCGCACTTATGCTCCTGAGCGTCAGTGAAAGTGTGACTTCAAATTTTTGTAAAGTCGTTCAAGAGAACGACTTGAAAATACATTAGACTCTTCTAGTTGGATGTATTTTCAAAAATCTTTCGTCAGTGCGCTCTCTCTCAACTCATGCGGCTTCGGCTGTACGTTGTCAGTCAGTGAACGAGTGAATTTAAGATTTTTATTAAGTAGATAGTACTGATTATAATTATGAAAAATATTTATTTGTTTAACAACAAACTATCATGACGGGGGCTTGTGGCTAAGTAATAACAGCCGCACGGGTCGATCGATCAGGTTAAGCTACGCTTGCCGAGGTTGGTCCGTAGGTGGGTGACCATCTTAATATACCAAGACCCCTCCGTGCCTCGGATAGCACGTTAAGCCATTGGTCCCAGCTGTCATTCATAGATCTTTGACAGTCGTTACGGGTCGTCAGAAGCCCGAAAGTCTGACAACCAGTCTTACCAAGGGGTATCGTATTACCGAGTGACTGGGTTGTGGAGGTCGGGTAGGCAGTCGCTCCATGTAAACTACTGGTATTCAGCTGCATCCGGTTAGACTGGAAGCCGACCCCAACATAAATGGGAAAAGGCAGGCCGAAGATGAACAAATTATCATTACAGGATATATGTGTATTATTTCAGATCATGGTTTTGAAAGATTGTACCCAAACTTCGGGATTCATTTAAAGTTCTTCAAACCCACAAGGAGCATTTTCGAAAATGCAGGAGACGAAAGATACCATATTTTTTTTAATGTTAAACTTTTAATGAAGGCCATATACAGAGACCATAGGCTGTATGGGAAAAGATACTAAGTCCTTTTCTTAGGGTCGTTTACAGAAAATCACTGTTCATAAACTCTATAGAAAAAATCAAATGAGGTAAAAAGGCAACAGACAGACACCTTTTTATAGTTAAAGGCTATGTCTTTTTGGGGTAGTGTCAGGTCAAGCAAATAGTTATTGGGGTTTTCCATTATGTTTTTAACTAGAGGCTGTTGGATGGCTTGCTCACAACTTCATGGGAATTAAACATAATCGTGTGAAATATGAGTTTATTACATTCGTACAGGGTGGACAGTTTGTTGGGAAAGTAGCTACCTACCCCGCATATCTTTTAGTAAAATAATTATTGGTTTTCTTCTAGCCCAGGAAAATATGATGAATCAAATATGAAATATGGTAAAACTGCGAAAAAAGTCCTAGTGAAGGTTTTCACTGGAATTATATTGACTACGAAGGTTTGCTATCATCGTATTTAAAATAATTTCAGTGCTGTGAAGAAATAAAGTGCGAAAAAAATGATTGGCCGTCAAAGGTCCCGGAAACCAATTTTTACAAAAATCTCGTAGTCTCGGGTTCACGTCAATATACGTTACCACAATTTTATTCCTTATTAAATTCTGCATAAAAAAGCCCTAGTTAAGATTCATTTAGGATCAATAGTTCTCGAGACATAAGGCTAAGAAAATTTAGACAAAAGCGCGTACTCCTGTACCTACTTATTATGCGTATAGTAGGTACCAGTGTATGCTAATAAAGTTATGTTTTTATGCTCAAGAGAACCGTTTAGTATGAACAGTCATAGCTTTTGGTACGTCAGTCATGTTTTAAATGCCCTACAACTTATGTTGAAATCTAGCAATACATAGGAACCGGATATAAACGATACTGAAATATACCCAATAATAGCGTTTTCTACTGACATTACTATGGAGATGAAACATTTTAAAAGATAAAAGTAATAAGATAAGCAGAACTCCAGTACGTGGAAAATGAATAGGAAAACGATCTACAAGTCTTAAAATGCTGTTATATTCAAAATCTATGCGTTACGCGTACGATATCAAGCAATGACAACCACACCCTATCATAGAGGTGGTGGGCAAATAACAGCATCGTTAGATACTGCCAATTTTTCCCTGCAGTATATCTCAAGAAATATTGGACATACGTACATCTTGTTAAGGAACATTTGGTGCGAAATAAAGGAAGGAAATAACCTTGTAGTTAACATACACTCACGTAAAGCGAATACTTTACGAAATAGGTAATAACAAAAAAATTGATTTTCGAGACTGCATGGTATACGTTTGCCTAAAGCTTCAGTGAATTCAGTCATGTTTTAAAGGTTCGTCTTGGAATTGTATGTTGTCTTATCCCAAACCTTTAACAAGTAATATGGGGAATTGTTGAAAAGCTACATTCGTAAGTTCTTTCGAGTATTCTTGGGTGGTTGATGGCTAACCGCAGACCACCCCAACTCCTGAGCGTGATGAGACCTATAGTTGACAACAAACGCGGAACCGCCTGCGCCCGCGTCGCCATGCGCGGCCCAAACGTCCCGATTAAGATATATGGTTCCACGTCGCACCCAGTTATCACAATCAAAATAAATGACAAATGAAAACCACAGTGTTGCAAGTCACGACCCGCTCGCTGTATTTTTTCATCGATGGCAACATTCCCCGTCGCCGCTTTGTTGTTCCACACTCGTCCGACGGATTTTCAATAAAACCACTCTTAGGGACATTGGCCTCTTTTTTCTATTTTGACTTGTGAGAATATGTTCTCACGCACCTGTTACCCTTTGCATTTCCAACTTATGAGTATATTACTTATTATTGTTCTGTGACTGACAGGCTGTCTTGTAAAATCGATTAAAACTGTCTTATTCCGGAGATCGCTTTATATTCTAATAATTTTAAAAAGACTTTCAGGTGCGTGTCGGTCAGCGAGTCTTTTCAATAGACACGAATTGTTTTGCCGATAACAATAATTATGTATTTTCGTCGTTTCATTTGTGTTCATATTTGCCGCAAACAATTACAATAAAAAATAAATGAAAGAGAGGTATCGATTCCGTGTGCCGATAGCTGTTGTGTGTGCCGGATGATGGCGGTGAGGGCGCATGCATGGTGATGCGAGGTGGTGCGTCATCGTGCGCCCGCGCCGCACAGCGCGGGTCACAGGTCGCCTGCACACCGGACCGCCTACCCTGCGCGCATTCTTCCATGCGTGCCGACGGCAACCCGTCCGACTGCGGGACACCTCACCGCACCACCACGCCGCCCAGCCGCACGGCACCACCGCACTCGGCCGCGCAGGCCTCTCCACGAATGACTCGGATAATGATGACTTCGTATATTTCTAATACGTCGAAGGTTAATTGGACGTAGGCAGAGTATTGTAAAAGAATTAACTCGCGGCCCGACTAAACGATTCTTGGTGTGTATACACGAGGTTTTTTCCTCTCTTTCATAAACAATTTTGTGGAAATAATTTTATCAATTTTCATTTCATGGCGAAATCAATTCAGCTCTGAACGACACAAAAAATAAAATGTTAAATGGCTCAATTATAAATCAGATGAGAGCATGGCCGCGACCAGCGGCGTTGAGTCTGTGCAGACTTGATGACTGATGAACTGATGATTGTCTTGAGCGACCCATTGGCGGAATGTATGTATACGTCAGAACTAATGGGAAGGACCGCGCCGAACATTGGCAATATCAAGAACAGTGTAATTTTAATCGTCTGTGCATGAGATGGATGATCAAACACAATACCCAGGTTATGGTGGATTACGATTCAACTAGGTAGGTACTACTCTTGCCATTAGTAGTTTCAGGAAATAAATCTGGTCAATTAATAGAAGAGCTTTGCCAAGTAGAAGTTTTCACTTAATAGTTATCTATGTAAGAAGCTTACACTGAACGACAGCTGGGCAATTACGTAAAAAAAAATTCTGTGAAAACTTAGGTGAACTAAGATTAAAGTCAACACTATTTACATATAGTGTCAATCCCTAGCACTGGGTGGAATCTGATCTAGATCGGCTGGACTTGTAATGGTCAGAAGGGGATTTTCGCTATATATCTATTTTTTTCTCAAAAAAATTACAGCGACTTTTTTATAAAGTACAAACATAATGACATGTTATGTCTCAAATAAACAATGCGTACAAAATGAAACTACCTCAAAGTGAGCACTACAAGCACGGCACGACGAAGCCAGTTTCTCTTCACATACATAAACAGAGACAGCTTTATACTCTGTTTAATTTAAACCAAATGAAATTGTATAAAAAGCAGCAAACGGGTTAATTAAAACCAATATCATTAACATGTAGGTCGGCCCGGGCGGCACTATAAACGTCGGCCGAACCTGGGACCTTTATTGAAATGAGGAGAAGAGACATGTGTCCCTAGACCACACACTACGCGGGTTATGGTCTCCTCTCCAGCATTGAGGAGGAACTCCCGCTGGGAGGATACTAATTGAGTCAAGGTGTGTCATGCAACAGGCGGTCTATTCTGTAAAAGTTTCATTATGACAATTTTCGTGAAGTGAGCTTTGACTGAGAGAGTTTTCACTGTGAGATGTAGAATAGGTTGACAGAATTGTTCTTGATGTCTGTCAAGGTAAAAATGAGTTGCACTAGTTTGAGTTTTGTTTCTGCAGCGAGATGCCAGAACATTATTGTAATTGAAGTCAGAGCTTAGCCGATATGTTCATACATTTTTGTTATAAAACTCTTTACCCTCCTTACCTAAATCATGGCTGCATGAAAGTGGTTGCAAAGCTTAGTTCTATTAATTGTGGATGATGACATGATTAATTTGCTACATTAATTTGTCAGAATAGAATGGTAATATTTAGTGTCTTGACTTACTACACTACTTCAGTGACAGTAAATGTCATTATTAAACGTTGTTTCATTTATTAGCACTAGTCTACGAAATAGCCAGTCATTACCGCTTGCAGCGTTCTTATAGTTACACGTTTTTATAACGCCAAGGCTATTGCTTCACCAAGAGAACTAACTGAATATAATTTAGATAAATACTAATTAATTGATCTTTAGGTACACTGACCGATAGCATCGGAGGGCCGCAGAGTTAGAATTTCGATTTTGTACTTGAAAAAATCAATCCTTGGTTTAGTTAAAAATCATCGGATTTACACAAATGTTTTATCCTTTTTCTCTTTTCCATGATTAAACAATTAAGACTGAGAGCTGTCTTCTTTATTTGAAGACACTAATTGAAATACATTTCATTGCGAATCTTTCTCAGTTTGACTTGGTCCACATAAAATACTGGTAGGTATGGCTGGTATTCAGCTGTATCCGGTTAGACTGGAACCCTAGGACAGGTTAGGCAGATGTTAATGATGAACACATCAGATTCAGCTGAACTTCAGTATTACACACGATGCGACTATTTCTCGTCCTTGGCGAACCACAGCTTTTGGATGCGGTATCTTACAAATTCTTTAAGAAATAATTCAAGCGCACTTCACATGTTCAAACTGTAACAGTATTGGGTGCGGCCGGGAGCGGCGCGCGCCACGACATCAAATGTCGAATCTACTTCCCATTTGTCGTCTATGATACAATGTCCAATCGTTTCTCGTTTATTAAGACTTTTATTAACATATTTATTGGCTGATAATAAAAACGTTGATTAATAGTTTCTTGCCTTTATAAAGATTTCGTTGAACTGGTGGAAAGCATATTCAATTCAAATACAAAGTATTTATGTGCGGATTGATTTTTATATCATTTAATAAATAATAATACATAAATCTTTGATTTATATTTAATATGAAACTGTAAATGTCTGATTTTATGAAGAGAGAGAACATTGACAGATTTTGCGCTAGGTTCCGACGAGCGCCTCACGGGATTGACACTACTTGAAGGAATTCAGTGTTAGGCAGCTGTAATACAAAGATCTCGTCACCTCGTAGTCAACATTGAGTATGCACTCATTGTCATCTAATTAACTCATAGATAGAACGAACTATGACTTCTTACCAAATATAGCGGAATAAGATTCGCCAAGCCACCAGCACCGTGTGACACTCACTTGGCATAGTCCTGCTTGCAGTAGACCTGGCGGTCGCGCAGGAAGCACGACGGGTGGCGGTCCAGCTGCACGGCGCACACGCAGCAGCGCAGGCAGGCCGTGTGCCACGCGCCGCCGCCCACTTCCAGCAGGAAGCGGTCCGCGATCGCCTCGCCGCACGCGCAGCAGGTGCGGTGCTCCGTCTGAAACACACAAGTAGTACTTGAAACAGTGTAAACGAGAGAATAAGGTTATAAGCTTACCCTTGGATTGAAACAGTGTAAACGAGAGAATAAGGTTATAAGCTTACCCTTGGATTGAAACAGTGTAAACGAGAGAATAAGGTTATAAGCTTACCCTTGGATTGAAACAGTGTAAACGAGAGAATAAGGTTATAAGCTTACCCTTGGATTGAAACAGTGTAAACGAGAGAATAAGGTTATAAGCTTACCCTTGGATTGAAACAGTGTAAACGAGAGAATAAGGTTATAAGCTTACCCTTGGATTGAAACAGTGTAAACGAGAGAATAAGGTTATAAGCTTACCCTTGGATTGAAACAGTGTAAACGAGAGAATAAGGTTATAAGCTTACCCTTGGATTGAAACAGTGTAAACGAGAGAATAAGGCTATAAGCTTACCCTTGGATTGAAACAGTGTAAACGAGAGAATAAGGTTATAAGCTTACCCTTGGATTGAAACAGTGTAAACGAGAGAATAAGGTTATAAGCTTACCCTTGGATTGAAACAGTGTAAACGAGAGAATAAGGTTATAAGCTTACCCTTGGATTGCAACAGTGTAAACGAGAGAATAAGGTTATAAGCTTACCCTTGGATTGCAACCAAATTTAAGGAAAGCATACTCTTATCCATATCCATATTCCATACTAATAGTATACAGGGTGTCCCTGGAAGTATGGATCAAATCGAATAGGGGCGTGAGCAAGGTCATTTCAAAACTTTTTAACCCTAAGAATGTTAGTGCAATTTTTTACGGTTCAAAAGTTATGACCAATTTTAAAAACTAACAAAAAGAAAAACTTTCTAGAAAAAACTTGTCCAAGTCATAGAGATTCTGGATTTGGAGGTATAAATCACTGCGATATTTTTATTTTTTTTAAAGATAGAGAATTTTAACAAGGAGATCGTATTTTTACAATGTTCTAAGTTTCAAATTTTCATTTGTTTCAGCTTAATTAACCATTTCGTTATTGTTTACGACCTGTAGTGCTATTCTGTAACCATCTCACCGTGTTAACTTAGGTGAAGTGAGCGTGGAGTGAGCTGTCAGTTGCTAAGGATTGACACTATTGGCAGCTCACTTCACCTAAGTTATCACGATGAGATTTTTACAGAATAGCACTACAGTTCCAACTGGTTCTTTTGTTTCCCTCCCTCTGCACATTCCTAGCTAGGGCAAATAACGTGACTCATGAGATTTCTAAAAGTTCTACGAAAATATTTTTTTTACATATAAACCAAAATCACATCACAGTTGTGTTCAGATAGGCAACCAATGCCTAGGCATTGGTTTCAGTCTCTAGGGATTGAAATGAAATTCTCTAACTTCTATGAAAAAGCGGATTTCTATTAAAAAATGTGGGTAGGTAGGGGAGAGTGGGGTAAGACGGGGTCCTTAAGGTTTGATGGTAAATAAAATTGACCATAATGAGTTTTATTAATTTGTTTTATTCTTATAATCTTCTTTGATAATCAGTCTTCATTGTTCACGTGTATTTGGCAGTCTAATCAATATAATAAAATTAAAAAAAATAAAAAAGTAGAAATACACCCTAATCCCCATCATGCCCCACCCCTAGGGTAAGATGGGGTACCCCGTGGGTAAGATGGGGTACCAATAAGGGGGCCAGATGGGGCACGCAGCAAACGACCATTTACTGTTCACAAAGTTCACAAGGGAACACGGTATCTGCATCTTCGTCGTCCAAACCTGCACAACTGTAGTGAGCCCATTTACCGCATGCTGAACAAGCAGCCCAGCCTTCATTTGAGTCCAAATATAGGCCTTTACAATACAAACAAGGTGTATTTTCAGTATCGCTGTCACTATTCTCGTTTAATGAACTATTCTTAGTCCCTCTTTTCTTCTTTGTTACTCTTTTCTTCTCAGTTGCCGGTTTTTTTTGAGATTTTTTAAGTTCCTTCAACTCTTGTAGCTCAATTTTGCTGCTAACTTGTAGCCCATTTTTCCTTCAACCACATTTTTCACAGCATCTTTCATACTTTCTTCTGACCAATCCCCTCTACTTGTTTTTTTTTTATAATTTCTCACCATTCTAGAACAAAATAAACAGTAAAATTAGACATTTGTACGCCGCTTGCCTTCCTACCCCATCTTACCCCATAACACCTACCCCATCTTGCCCCCGCATGCCGAATCAAATTTAAAAAATAACTGAATAAAACCAATACGCAGCACAGAGAAAAACAAGTTCTTACCTGTTAGTGTAGTTATTGTCACATTTGATAACATTTAAATCAATTCCGAGGTGTTATTATTTACGGAAAATACACGACCTATATAGTATAGAAAAATCACTAGCTATTTGTCAAAAAAATGTTTTTTCCAGAAAACAAATAAAACGCGTGGTGTCACTGTCCACTCACTTCAACGCGACGTCAGGAGCTAAAACGATCCTGATTGGCCCCCGTCTTGCCCCCCACCCCGTCTTGCCCCACTCTCCCCTACACTGGTAGACCATGACCTGGGTTAGGACATAGGATATGTTTTATGCCGGTAGTACGTTCCCATGAGATTTCCGACCCCCACGCGGTAAAATCCGCGTGCAAAAGTTAGTGTCAATTAAACTAGTTTCATTACCATCATTCAAATAAAAGACTTCCTTCCACTGCAGGACATAAGGCCTACCCCAAGCATCGCCATTATGACTACTGCAAAAGTTTCAAAACAAAGATGCCTGTGGAGAAATGTTTTCAAGAAACTCCATGGTTACTGCTTTATCTCATCGTCCTGCAGAAACAAACTTTTTCTGCCTTTAACAGTCTGTAACAGCTATTGCTCACGCGTGGGTGTCACCGAGGAGAAGATTGACATCTATCCAAGAACTATGCTTTGTGACGTAAAGTGTAGTGGCAATTCATCGACCCTATCCATCTCCGCAATAACCCTAATAAGCACGTGTTGTGACAACACCAGCATGTTTACATATTGCTTGCAAACAACAACACACAATCAATATAATTACATTGCCCAACACTCTTAAACGTCCCTCCGCGGATTTAACAAGTAGACAATGTAGTCGTGACAGTCGTAACAATGCTAAACTTACTGCCACCCCGCATCGCCACAGAAATAATTTAATGTTTTAGAATCGAGTTAGGTGGTGGCGACATGTGCGCTGGCGGGGGCGTGGCGCCGCGTAATCTAATGCTGCTCAAACACTGCGCCCCTGTGCCACTGCGCTGCCGTGCCACTGTGGCACTATGTCTGTTCCTGATGAAAATGTAAGCAAATGGACCAGAATACGTAGCTGTGGATGCTAATTTGTGGTGCCACTTACAAATTGAGTGATTTGATTAGTTAAGCCCGAATTTTTTAAATCACCATTAAAGATGTTTTTCATTTGACAATAGGAATTAATTTTTTATCCGCAATTTTCGTCGATGGTTTTCAATGTAAATGTTATTCAAACAATAAATGTCAGAAAAAGTGGTGAGATATAAAGGAAATCATTCACCGTCCATACATTTTTGAGCTAAATGTACAGTCTGTCGAAAAAAAACTTTATTTTGCATACTGTAGTTATGTGGAGAATAACCCTAGCTAGAGCCTTAGTTTCACAGTAAAACATGATAACTGTAATGTTTACTGACATAAAAAGCTATCACTATGATCAGATTACTGTTCTTCTTATAACTAAAACATACTGAAGAGAATAACATGTTCTAACGGAATATAATATGTAACTTTATTTTTGTTTGGCCAAACAACTTATAAAGGCCATTTGACTTTTATAATTTAGGCCAAAATGAATGATCTCCTTTGAAACCTTACAACAACCTTACCTTAAAATTTAAATACAGATGAATGTAATACTAATTCCTTGTAGTGAGTGATTGCGTAAGAACTGAACCTGTACAGGGTCTGGTAGTTTACACTGTCATCTGATACTTTTAGAACAGACTATACCTACTCGGCACTGTCATCTGATACTATAAGCACGGCGAGCTCTAATCACAACGTAACTTAGTTTAGTTCGCGCATTGCAACGTTGCGTCACGAATATGTGTATGAGTTGTTTACTAAATAGAGTAGTTGAGTACGATGTGTGTGGGAGATAACACAGACTGCGCAAAAGTTTCGATCTGTTCTGGAAACCTCAAGTAGTATTATAAAATAACCTGTTGCACCTGAATCTATGCTACTCAGCTTATTTACATCTGCTGAAATCTCTACGTAAGCATGAGATGACAGCTTTAACGTTTGATTTGTTTTTGGGGAGTAACCACCACATATTGTAATTTTAAATAAATTAAGGGAGAGGTAAGAATGCTGAGCATAGCCCGTGGGTTTATTCCCATTTCAGGCCGAGGGTAGTTGCAAGAAACCCGGTTTTGAAACGTGATACGTATGTAAATAACATAATTTTCGGCAAACAATTTATCCAAAATTAAAACCAGAGTGATGGTCTACTTCAGTCATATCATCAGTTATCATGATATCATCATAGACCTTTGCAGTCCGTCGCTCTAAAATAGTACTTCTGTCAATAATGCAATCTGATGCAATGGTAGGAACAATAATTATAATCAATGTTCAATACTAAGCTAGTCAATTAGTATACAAATTAAAACGTTTCTGACTGTTAACCGAAATAAAAATACTATTAGAGGAGCATTTTAAGTTATGTTGGCACCCAGTGTGTACTTGGTACATAGGTAGTAAGTAGGTACCTTAATAATCAATTTGATAGCGATACGGAACTGTGAAACTCTACGAACAGTGAGTGCTACGAAACGTAGTAATCTTTTGTACATTTCCCGTTGTTCAGGAAACATAGAATGATAACCATGATTGCCATTAAGTTTCTCATAAGAACTACTAAATATTCGTATCTTATAATTTGGTCTCCGTTTAAGAAAACGGAGACAAAAAGTATTAAAAAAAAAAGATTAAAAAGTATTTGTTTAAAAGATTAGACAAATACTTTTTCTCAGTTGTAGGTAGTCTACTACAACACCTTGTTCACCTTAAGCATCCTCGGATGCAAAACAGAATATCTTTGATTGACGTAACATTATACACAGGTCACTCAGAAAGTTTTGCGACTAACAGTTTTTGTCTATGGGAGAAAATTCTAAATTCAAAAGTCATTTATTCAAACTAGGCTGAGAATCAGTACTTTTCGAACGTCAAAATAACATAAGACAGTCCCCCAAAAACGCCCACCCTTCACCACTTCCTAGTGCCTTTAGCTGGGAAGAAGAAGTGGCGCAACAAACTCCCCAGCAGCACAGCTGTCTGTTCAAGTTAGAAAAATAAAATGATTCTATACAATAGTATGTAAAATTTATAATTAAAACATTATTTTAATTATAAATTACTGGCCATATGTCAGCTAGCACACGCCAATATACCAACCAAAAACATCGAGGACTATACTCAAGCAGAACTAAAAAAAATAAAAACTAAACGTAAACGGAACTAAATATCTAAATAAAAACCTCCAGGCATAAAGGGCGTGCCTGCTTACATAAAGTTGTGATTGGAAGTTATAAATGATAAACTAGGACCATCGAGCTAAAATAAATTAACAGTTAATTACTAGTAACAATAACAAAACCATGATCAGCAAGACGACCAGTCACAACAAGCAGCACCCGTTCACGAGCATAACGCAAAGATCAGCCATTACCCCCCTCGCCATATTTGAGGTACACTGGCTGGTTTTGATGTCAATTAAAACTATGACTATTTATTACAAAAAAACACAACATTCCAAATTCGAAATTCCCTCCACATTTTTTTGCGAGCAAAATCAAAGTAGGTACCTACTCTGTCTCACTGAAAAATGGATTTACAACGAGAACATTTTTGCGCGATGATTTTGTATGATTTCAAATGACGACTAAAACCAGAAGAATTGTTTGAAAGACTTCGAATGGCGTTCATAGACAAAAGCCCTTCTAAAGCGACTGTTTTTGGCTGGTTCAGCGAATTTAAGCGTAGTCGAGTAACTTTGGTGTGGCCGCCCTATGACGGCTGTTATAGATGAAAACGTGCTGGCTGTGAAAAAAAAAAATTCAAGGAAATTGTCGAATTACATATGAAGAGATTCAGTATATACTGCAGATTGGATCGGGAAGTGTGCATGAAATTCTACACGGGCATCTTCGGGTAAGGAAGATAGTTTCACGCTGGGTACCGCACAATCTAACGCAGGCTCAGAAAGAGGTTCGGGTAGAATGGTGCCGAGACATGAAAACAAAATTTGAAGCAGGCTCGTCTCGGCGCGTTTATGATATCATTACGGGTGGTGAATCTTGGATTAATCAGTATGATCTAGAAACCAAGCGTCAGTCGACCGTGAGGCTGTTTCAAAATGAACCAACGCCTACCAAAGTGAAGCGAGCCAGAAGTGCAGGCACAATTTTGATCGAAGTTTTTCTTCTTTGACGGGTTATCTGGTGTCAGTACCCTTACGAGATCAAAGGAGCATCAATGCTGAATGGTATGTTACCAAATGTTTAGCAGAAGTTTTACTGCTGCAAGCAGTAAGCGACCGAACACTGGCCTCCGTGGGCTACTGCTTCACCACGACAACGCGCCGGCTCACTCGGCGCTCAAAACAAGGGACTTTCTGGACAGCACACCGGTCAAATTTATAGGTCATCCTCCTTACAGTCCCGATTTGGCTCCGTGCTTTTTCTTGTTCCCCAAAATAAAAAATCAACTCAAAAGAAAACAGTTTTCATCACCGGAAGATGCACTGGCTGCATTTGAGAAGGATATTGAAGAGGATGCGAACTGGAAAATGGGTTATGAAAATTGGTTTAGAAATATGAAACTGTGACACCAATGGAGACTTTTTTGTAAACGCATAATAAAAAAAAATAACCTGTACTATATTTTTTTCTGGTATCGCATAACTAAGTGCCCTACGTATGGTAACTACTCCGCAAAAACAATGCAAATGTTAAAGTTGTCAAGTTAAGGAAGATTTTCACCAAACGGCTCGTATCGCATCGAATCGGAACAGATTTTACAATTTTTAAACGATATTAAATCGTGTACACAGTATTTAAGTCTATATTACCAAGCCGCGCACATAGCAGCTTGACCGCGGGCGTCTTCCGCGACACGCGATCGTAACCGAAAGTATGCTGCGACGTGCGATCGGCTCCGTTCGCCTGTAGCCAACAATACTACGTCTACTTCAACCATTTAAAAAAATTAAAACACGTCAACGCGGTTGCAATGAAACTATTTGATTAGGCGCAGAAACGGATACGTTTGCAAGCGAGCGACATCCTGCCGGACGCGATCGGCTGTCGCAGCATCCGTTCGTATCCTTTCCGATCCGATGCGATGCGAACCTTTTGTAGAAATGATCATCCTTTATACTCACGTCCGGATTTCAGCAGATGTGATAAGCTGAGCAGCATAGATTGTGCTGCAACGGGATATTATACTGAAAGTTCTGATTTTGATTAATTTGTTTTCCGAAAAGGATGCTACTTACGTAACACGTTTTGCGACCGGGTTTCTGACTTTTACCCCAGGCTTGACGTAGGAATTAAACCATAGGCCTCCCCAACTAACACTTAGACGCTAAGACAAGAGTTATAGTAAATCTATTAAAGCGCTAACCAGATCCTAAACTCATAAATAAGTGTGCGCGCGCTACTATGCCCCTGAAATGTTCACACTTTTTTATCACCTTAGGTTGTTTAATGGTGGTAAAGCAGAGTTACAGAATGGGTTAACAGGTATAATAAAGCAATAAGAGAGCTATAATAGCGATAACTGAAACTACAAGTAATAAAAACGTGGTAAATAGGCGATAATTAACTACTTTAGTGGTACACAACATAACATCACGCCTGTAATCCCCGAAGGGTTAGGTAGAGGTATACTCATAGGAGACCCATATTTCGCCAGTTATGTTTAAGTCCCATGTTAGGGGCGAGTCGGGCACAAATCCAGGCTCCGAGCTGCTACTGAGAAATTTCAGATGGAAAAACCCAATAACACTTTGCCCGACTCGGGAATTGAACCCAGGACCTCATATTCAGCAGTAGCGCTTGCGACCACTAGACCAACGAGGCAGTCAATGCGGGCGGGTTGTGTTTAGTGGTACAATAGAGTAAAATATCGTTTATTAACTCCTTGGGTGCAAAGAGAGCTGCAAATAGGTGAATACTAACTCCTTAAGCGGTACAGTAGAAATACAATGTCGCCCACTATATTTTTAAGTCATAAGAGAGTGGCAAATAGGTGATTATTAACGCTTTGAGCTCTAGTATAGATCCACAAAGGCTATAAAAACGGCCTCAGGTGCTAACATTTTTAACATATATTATAAGGTTTTTTTTTATGCGAACAGAGCGTATGTTAATATTTGTCGGATCCAAAACCCATTGTTCCATTTGTTTGTGAAAGTGAAATTTAAATCTTTTAGTTTCAACTTAGTGGACACAGAAGTTGACTTATTACTGCGAAGGTAAGTACACTGTGAATAAAGTATATGTATTATTAACAAATTATTCAAGCACCCGATGTTTGTTGTCTATTTACTGAAAAGAAATATTTTATTAGATATGGAGTAACATTATACTTTTGTAATAATCTAATAAAACGTTGCCTATTCTAGTTAGTAGTATTAGAACACAATGAAGCAAAATACTTCAATTAAACCGTGTTTTCTTATGTTTTCTAACCCTCATCATCATCATCATCATCAGTCTATAAACGTTCCCACTGCTGGAACACAGGCCTCTTCTCTGTGAGAGGGAGTGGGCCGGAATCCACCACGCGGGCCCAGTGCGGGTTGGTAGATGTCACATGTCTTCGAATTTTCGGTTCTAGGACATGCCGGTTTCCTCACGATGTTTTCTTTCACCGTTTTGAGAGCAATGGTGATGAAATAATTTACACAAAGTAAAGTGCTTGTCTGGGTTCGAACCTATGACCTGCAACTCGTAAGTCGCGGCCGTTACCACTGGGCCACCACTGCTCTCACCTTAATCAAATCAATTCGTAACCTAAACATGGTGGGCAAACATAAAGGGTACAGAAGTAGTATTAAACTCTATTACTCCACCTAAAGTTATACAGAAGTCACATTAAGCATTAGAAGTTCTATGATAGTGAAAAATGTTCCTACTGTTCGAGTTTGAGGAACATAAGAGAGTTTTGTACCTCTTTAAACATTTGGTGGTACAAAAGAGTTTATGAGCACCATTGTTTTTTAGATAGAACTTTATTCATATAAAAAGGTAAAACACTAAATACAAATATGCTTAAATCTACGAAAAATTCAATATGTTTTGTGCCTGAACTAGGTCATCCTGTGTTTCAGGCGAGGCAAGGTATAATACTATTTCTAAATAATCACATTAAATTTTAAAAAATCTAGACATCTAATAGGTATGTAAAAAGGTGTAAATAGTACAATAAATCCTACTTGCTAAAATCTTAGTAACTATCATTACTTAGCTAAACTTAATTAGTACAATTTTTTATTTATTTAAGTACAACTAATAGTTTCTCTGTATCTTCATAGGACATACTTTGAAGAGCTTCCTTGAGAGTTCTTTTACAATTATTATAATTTAGAGAATAAAATTCTGCTCTCGCATTTAGTCTGTTATAAAGTAATGGTCCTAGGTAGACAAAAAATTTGGCTGCGAAGGCATGTTTTGTACTTTTTGTAGGGCAAACTATGTCTTTCCGTCTCTTTTTAGTAAATTCAGTGTTATATGGGAGGGCTGCGTGTTGTTTTAATACGGTGCTCATTATGAATAACTGTCGAGCTGTTAGTACTTCACAGGATTTATAGAGTAGGTTAGTGGGAAAAAGGAAAGGGCGGCAAGTAGAAACCTTAAGAATTGCTCTTTGAGCTCTTTCAATAGGTAGTAGCAAACTTTTACCTGCTCCACCCCAAGAGGTAATGCAGTAAGTCAAAATTGACTGACAGAGGGCAAAGTAAACGCGCCTAATTAATGTTGGGTCTGCAATATAACGTAGCTTTTTGAAAACGAATATTAGCTTACGCATTCTATTATTTAAAGCTTCTATGTGTTGTTTAAAAGATAGGGTTTCATCTATTACAATTCCTAGATATTTTATTTTATTAGTTATATTAATATTAGGACACGTAAGCAGACAATCTGCAGGGACCATACAACAGTGAGCATACATCTTTGAGGGCAAAACAGATGTTTGTTTGCACATTGAAAACTTAATATAATTTGTCTTAGCCGCATTTAGGGTTAGTGAGTTATGTTGAAGCCACTTATTTACAATATTAAAACCGTGTTGCGCAAACTTGTAGACTTCATGTTCCGATTCAGCAGAAAAAAGGAGGGCAGTGTCGTCAGCGTAGGATATTATAGTGCCGTGCTCTAGGTTTAGATTACAAAGGTCATTTATGTATATCAAAAACAGAGTAGGCCCTAAAATACTTCCTTGGGGCACACCAAAGGACGTGTTTTTTTCGTCTGCGCTGAGAACATTGCCAATCTTAACGCACTGGCTTCGGTCTTCTAAGTAACTTTTGAGAAGTTTCAGTTGAATGCCTCTTATGCCCACTGTCTCAAGCTTGTGCAATAGGATAGGAATGGAGACTGTGTCAAAAGCTTTGGCAAGGTCCAGGAAAACTCCTACTGTATGGTTACCCTTGTCAAGTTCTTGGGCTAGATAGTCAGTCAGATTATGTACGGCATCGGCAGTTGAAACTTTTGGTCTAAATCCATATTGACGCTCCGACAAAATCGATTTATCCTCCAGATATTTAAACAATCTTTTATTTATAATTTTTTCCAAAATTTTTGACATAGAAGGCAGTAAAGAAATTGGTCTATAATTTGTTACTTGCTGTTTACTGCCTGTTTTATATACAGGGACAATAACTGCTTTTTTGAGACACTCGGGAAAAAGACCCAAGGACAGGCACATTCGGAAAATATAAGTCAGTGGTGGAACTAAAATATTCTTGAATTTTTTTGTAGAACTGGTAGTGGTAATTATTGCTTTTGTGCAACTTTTGGTTCTTCGTGAGAGTTTATTATTGCTTGCATAGCACTTCTAGTCAATGCTTACTTTTATTTAGATCTCATAGTTTTAAGATTCACTTAAACCTATAACACAAGATGCTTTGCCCGTATTGTAGTGAAAATTGCTGCTGTATGTCTTTAACCTTTAAACTCACCCTGATAACGCCCTTGTAACTCTGTGGTATAGCTCTAAGTGAAATATTTTGCTTGTCTACCCTCTTTTGTCGCCAAAAGTTATACGTGCTGCTGCTATAGTGCCTTTATATCTCGTTAAATTCTAAAACCAGCTCTAATTGACGCCTAAATGTGTATTGGGTCATGCTCGCCATTCTGACCTTTCTCAAACTTACGCATTGTATTTAAAAAAAAACATAATATGTATGTAATTACTTATTTTCTGTTTATGAATTTCGTAGCAAAGTGAGACAAAATCAATAAATCTCAAGTAATTATGAGAAGCACCTCTGATGCTACAATGCACTGCTTATGCACTCTAATTTACTCTGCGAATACAATACATTCATATCATATTGAGTTGTATGGACACTAACACAACTGTTTATTCTATAAAGATACTTCTCACATGACTTGGCTAGGCCTAAAAATAAAACCCAGGACATATGTTCGGTAGGCATAAACCTCTCAATTTTACTCAATACATTAACTGAGTATCAACACGCCAATATACCAAATATATTTTTTTCGGATTACTTTGCTACGTGAGCTACGAAATCGATAATTTTGCAATCGAAGTATTTTGCTCATATCTGCTGTATGCAATTAAGTCATTTTAATAATGACTTGAGCTCAAGTGATTATAAAAGGACGTCCAGTGTCATTTATAGCTGACGCAGCGTGTTGGCGCTGCAGAACATCATTAAATGCATAATATGATGCACTATAATTACTTTTTCAAGATAATGTTAACATAATTTAAAATTTACAGACTTTGAATAATGATAATATGTACAATTAAATAAAAAAGAAAGGGAAATAATCATTGGGCATCAAAAAATTGGTCCGCATCGCTGTCAACAGGAAAAGAGCAAAAGGCTAGCAGCAATGCCACGTTGTATGGCTATGCTGATTCTTTGGCTAAAAAAATAGGCCAGCCCTCTGATCACGTGAAGAGTCGACCAACCGCTTGGTGATGTCTCGAAAAACTAGTTTTTACTGCACTGCACTTAGTTTTATTTAATGTGATAATTTATAAATGTATATGTTTGGTTTATTATTCCAATTACAGGCCAGACTATGTACTGCAGTAGTAGCCATGCAACGAGGACCGACAGTGCTGACATCGACATGTCGCGACGTTGTCCCGTTCCCGTCGGCTTTTACGACGCTACTTGTTCTCTGCCTGAATGTTCCTGTATATTTTCTGATCTTGCTTAGATTTAAGGGTTTTAGCCGTTTAATGGGCTAATACGATTGTTTGTAACTTCCCCGATACCAAGTGATCACCTGCGCTCATTAACAACTGAGGACTAGATACGTTGCCGACGCGGTCAACGGAGAGAGGTTCAAACGTTTCTTTAAATATCTGTTTCCCATTGTTACAAAATGTTTTCCGCTTTTTATGTTCAAACATTTTATACTGCTGTGTGTAAGTTAATCGGCAATTAGGAATGATTGACAAAATATCTACTGGTGGTTGAATTCTCGTTCAGTGAATAATCAGGAAAAGGTAAGTGCAGTTGTTATTTCTTTTCGTCTAAATCTAGAAGACAAACAGTCTAGACTCTATACTAGACTGTTAGAAGTGCCAGAAAAATTACATGAGCATTAGCAGAATGTAATTTACATGAGCATTAGCAGAATTTAATTTACATGAGCATTAGCAGAATGTAATTTCAAGAGACATTCCCACATTCCCGTCATAAACCTAATAAAAAAGAGACTATGATATGATGTGTAAAGATATCGGACATAAATGATATCTTTAAGGTTAAATCTTCAACAAACCTAAAGGCACTTCCATGTAACGGAGCACAAATCTCAAACAAAGCTTAAACCGAAAGGTTCAAACACTTATGCAATAGCTTTCATATCAAAATGAACAGCCCATTAAAATTTGTAACATAAATCTGTCCCCGCGTTAATGGCACTCGACTTTACAACAGTGTGGTATATTGACACCCCTGCGGTTATGATAGACATGAAACTATCGCTATTGAGCGCGCACCCGGCCCGGCTCCCGGCCCCGGCTCCCGGCGTGGTCGTTCACAGCAAACAATTCGTCAACTACATCGACGTTTAGCGACGCTCCGGCTCCCCGATACCAGCATGCGTCCCGCGACAACCGCACATATGTACGCGCCCCGGACTCCCTCGGGCCTTCGCGGTTCCCGCCGCTAACAATAGCTGCCACCTATCAAAATCTTTGTAACAAATTTCTTGAGGGTCCCATTGACGCCGCGTATAAAAGATCCCCGGTGGCCGCATTGTCGCCGCACTGACTTCAGCTGACTGATATCCACTTTTTATGTCAGTTTTTGTGAAGGACCCAAAGCGAGCGAGCTACTCGTGTATAATGACGTTGTTTGATTGCATTTAACGCGTCATTTACGAGGGTTTGTTTATTCTGCCTTTTGCTTGAAATTATGTAAATGAGATGTTCCGTTTGGTCGCCCGGAGTCGGAGATGTGGACGTGGCCCGGTGGAGGATTAGTAGCTTGAATAAATTGTTTCTGATGATATAAAATGGCGCACATTTATAACCGTCATTGATACTCCAGAAAGGTTGACAAAGGGTCAACAACGGTTGTGGCAAACAAAGCGACTCATACGAACTTCATGAATTGAATAGCGTTTGACAGCATGAGAAGCGTCCCAAACGCGCTTTGTGCGATGATTTGGCGGGCGCGGAGCGGGCGTGACGCGTGATATTAGTGCGCAGTCAACTTGCAGCACTCACAGAAACATAGTAACGTAACAGAGATATGATTGGCCTATACGTAAAATTCGTTCTACTTTTCACAGCTCACGAAATGAAGGCTGCATGATAGTCTAAAATCATTTTCTTTCTCAGTTTTAATATGGCTTACGTAAACGACATTCCAAGCAAATCCAGATTCTTAAAGCGCGAAAGCCTGAAATCGGTTCTTGCAGGTGCAACAGGAGTAAACGTCTAAATATATAAACTTTTGTAAATTTTGGCATACATTAGTAGCATCTAAATACCTTAGATATAGTTTCCATTCGAAACGGTATTGTTAAAGTAATGTTGATAGTAAAAATCGAATTGGTTCAAGTATCACTTACAATAAATTACATGAATATGAGACGATCATCTCTATTCATGCGAGTTCAACCAATACAACAATAATGCGAAACATATGAACAGCAGAACATAATAGTTTACCACAATAGTGACTTTATAATCCACAAATAAAACATAATGCGATGTTCTCGGGTGACGGGCGTGACAGCGAGCAGCGTGACAGCGCTGTGGACACCCGCCTTGTCCCAAACTGTCCCGCTATTGTCCCGCTTCCGACTATTATCCAGGAATGAGAGGCCTAAAGGTGGCATCACGGCGCGCGGCGCCTGCCTACGCCATTGTTACAGGCTTACGTTTGCAAATCCGATTTATATTTGAATATAATTGACTTTCGGCCTCGTATCAGGTACCGAGAGCGTGTATCTTATTGTGTTCGGCTGATCTCAATGGTATTTTTATCAGCTGAACATGATAAATGTATTTGGGAGATTAAGTGTTATGGGTGGGTGCGTTCGCCACTCGGCGCACGGGCGCGCTCAGCTATTCAAACATTTTAAGATGTGTTCCGTGAGGTATCTGCTGGCTTATGATCTGGACCCAAGCCGACTTAGGCTAAGCTTTTGATGCTGAATTCAAAACTATTCGATTAATGTCATTTTAGTTGCTAGAGCAGATAAAAGAAAACAGACATGAGATGTAAGAATTCGAAATTGTATTTACAAATCCCTTCACAATACGCGACAAACGAGATACAAACCCGTTTGTAATATTTTACATAACAGAGCTAAATCCTGACGCTTGCTACATTGAAATTCTCCCTCGTTTTATATTCAAAGAGGAAACCATTTCCGCCGAGCGGGACAAATCACGCGGAAATTGAAGGCGATTTATTCAAAATATTTGTAGCAACAACTCTTTGAAGGAGCCTGAACGTTTGACGTCTTCGATACTTTTGTTATTTGTGTTCGGTTCACGCATCGCGACGGATCCCGATTTCCTAAACTTTTTTCATCGATCATCGAAAGTCAAAGCTCAAAAGTGTGTTTAAAAACCAACTGGCTAACAAAAAATCATTGAAAATAAATTATGTGTGCACGTCAGCGATGCGAGAGGTATCTCCGAGATATCTGGTGGGCGCACAAAGCGGCGGCAAGAATAGCGCAGCGGGGGCCGCCGGCCCATAATGGAGAGAGTTTCACACCATTCACGTATCGCCCTCGAGTTTTTTCTCTGTGACGGGGGTCACATGGACCATCCGTCTTGCCAGACAGCCACCAGGGATATACGTATGCAAATGTAAATGTGTCGTTATCCGTGCGACTATCTCGACGATAGCGCTGCTTCCGTGAAACGAGCCTTCCACCATGTACTAACATTGATCCGTTTTGCGAAGACTTGAGTTTGTGAACCATGTATGTAGCTGAACATAGAGCCGGCGGGTGTTGCTCTGTCGCACGACGATGGCGGGTCATCGTAGACCGTACTGCATTATTTTAAGGCCTGTAGTCGCTCCGTGCGGCGATGGAGGCGCCGACAGCGGGGCGGAGCTGGGCGGGGCGACGCGCGCCGTTACACGCCGCCTGACGTCATCATACTTCGCCGCCAAGCGCGTGCATCCGCATGCAGCGTGCACGAGTGTGCGTGCTGCGGTGTGTGCACTGTGACGTCAGCAGTGCAAGCACCAACAACAAAGTCAAGCACCACTCACAAAGTGTGACAAAAGCTGCTGCTTAATCGAATCTCACACTGCTTTGGTGAATGAATTTTATGCTGTTGGTATTTTAAAATATTTGACGACCGCTAACAAACAAAATGTCCCTCTTAAAATAGGACGGCCTATAATAGTATAGTAGATAATAACAAAGTTCGGCAAATATGCCTGAACCAATCAGTCAATCTAAACTCTAAAAAAATGCAGTTGCGAATACTAAAGTATATTATTTTTTACCCAGAAACTTGACATTGACTTAACTTCTGCTAATTCTGCTTACCTACTCAGGCTTTAATCCATCTTAATATTATAACTTCGAAAGTAACTCAGTCTATCTGAATGTTACCTTTTCACGCCTAAACCACTGAACGGATTATTTCGATAAGATTTGGCAAGGAGATAGATGGCATCCTGAGAAAGGACATAGACGATTATTTTTCAAACAAAAAGCAGCTTGTTTGAAAAATAATTGTCGAGGGGGTGGTATAGGGGATGAAAGTTTGTATGGGAAAACCAGCATTTCTTAGGTTAGGAATATGAAAATTCAAATGTATGTTTTTGATAAGAAATAAAGAATTACGTATTTCAGCGTTTTTGTAAAATCATTCCCTAAGGGGGTAATAAATAGGGGATTTAAAATTCACATTTATAATTGAAATTTTTATTTACCTCTTTTTAAGAGTTTTCAGGAATTGTAAATATAGTCCATATCCTGAGGTAAAATTAAGTATTTTTCTCTTTAAAATCGGTCCACTCTATCAAACGTTATTAAAATTTAAAGTAAAAAAGGAAAATTTAAAAAAAAAAATCTTTTGTTGGACATTATATGTCCACCAAATAACCAGATTCAACAATGTTTTGTCAGGTGAAGGGGTAAGTTATTAGAAATATACTATAAAACTATGTAATTTTAATAAACCATATACCTATTTGTATATAAACACGTGTCTCATATTCCATACCATTGTGTGATTCCTTCTTGTAACTTTGATATTTTATAATACTTAATAGAAGTTAATTCTAAATTTTGTATGGGAAACCTATGCGTCAAAATAGTTACGAGAGGGTGCTAGTTTCTTTCGGCTGCGCCATTTTGTTTAGTAACTGTGGGTGTCGATTCGTGCGCGTAGTAAAAAGGACTTTAAGAAATTGTGTTAAAAGTGCCAAATTAAGTGAATTCGGTAAGTACTGTACTTTACAGTGCGCATTTCAGTGTAGTTAATGGCATAATAAAGTCATATGCATGTTTCATGAGTAACTCGAGGGTGAAAACACAAAAATATTATTTTTTGAAGACTAGGGAAACGTTAATTTTGTTCAATTGTGTGACCATTGTGTTATTATTTTTGTGTCACGTGACACTTAAGGCTTGTCACAGTATATTCACTTAAATGTGACTAGTAATTCCATTTCCGTTTTAGGAAAGATGCCGTTAACGCTGAACGGCAAAGACGTTTTAGGCCCCGAGGTAGTGTGTAATTTTTACTTTCGATTATGATTTCGAAAAATGGTTGGTAGCATAAATTATGGTAGCAAGTAGAGACTCTTTGCCTAAAGTGTATCGTGACAGCATAGTTTGTTGATACAATAGGTTTTCAAAAAAGCACTTCTCCCGCGAGTGTCGCGTACATAGCGCTCCACGTGCAGATGTTCCTGTACTCGCATCTATAAGGACCTTTTAAATATCGCATGATCAAACTGCAAACTATTTGGAGAAGTGAAAGTCATTCATAACGTAGTAGGAAAAAAGATTTGAAAACTAAAAATGTCGATAACCGACCATACCGCGGTAAATTGAGTAGGATGTGTTCCGCCGAAGTAAAAAGCAAAAAGCAACATACAACTTCAAAACAGATACCACGGTTTTCTATTCGTTGTGGTCAAGAAAAATTATCCCAATGTCCTAATGATCCTATGATGAAAAAGGGTCCTAATATACTATCAGGAAACGGTAAGTGGAAGTCGATCTCAAATATAGAACTAGGTATCATCAAGAAACCGTTCCTTTCCGAGACACTTTAAAAACACGAAAAAGAAACAGGCCGGGAAATCATCGAGGTTCTTAGACTGGCCCTCACAGTCGCCTGATGCTAACCTTTTAATCAGGCTAGAATATGAGAGCCAGTCTAAGAACCTCGATAAATTCCAGTTTTTTTTTAATTTACTTAAAAAAAGAAGATTATTAAAAAATACTAAACCTTGCCATGTAAGCAAAGCGGAGAGTTTGAGTTTACCAGTGGCTTTTACATGGCGTTGTGGAAATGATGCGATTTTCTCCCCGCGGCGTTGTTGTTCCTGTTTTCCGCTGGAGAGTGACTTACATAAGTGTGCGAAATGTTATTATAATATATTCAGACCACTAAATCTTCATGTTCAAGCAAAGATGGCAAAATTCAAAACGTTTTTAACAAAACATTTGCATTTCAATACCATTTAGTTCCATACGTATCCATGCTTCCATCCAACTCTGTCCCACGTCTTAAGGACTGAACGGATTTGGATGAAAGGCATACGGATAGACCATGACCTGGGTTAAGACATATGATACTTTTCGTGTCTTAACCCAGGTCGTACGTTCCCGTGGGATACCTAATTTTCGACATACATGCGGGCGAAGCCACGGGGAAAACCTAGTCACTTATAAAGGTGTAAACTAAACCTACTTTTGGATAAAGTTCACCTAATTTCAGCGCTCTTTGCACAAACTTAGCAATAGAAAATATTGTCAAGAAATTTTCCACTTTTCAGTATTTTGCAATTGTGGGAATACCTAATTTGGTAAATAAATAATAGTTGAGTTGAACTGTGATATTCGTGAGTCGTGAGTGAAGTGCTGGCGCGATGGATGGCGTGTCGTGCTAACAGCCGTCGCGGAGACGTCATAACGCGTTAATGACTCGTGGAAGGCGCATAAAATCAACAGGCGCCAACCAGCCCGCCTGCGCCCGCGCCGGCTCACAGCCACCACCGATATATCTATTACAGCGGCCGACGTTCCCACATACCTCAATCAGTGTTACGAAACGTCGCGGCCACGAGCCTCGCCAATGGCGGCCTATCTCAACATATTAAGTAATAAACAGTCCATAAAGGCAGCGCACACTGCGCACGGCGCGGGCGCACCGCGTACGGTGCTAATTACAAACAATTAGACGCCATGTTGCCGCCCCGCCGTGGCCCGCACCCCCCACACCGCGCCCGCTGCGCCGCGCGCGCTCCTCGTTATTACCCTATTTATTGCATATTGGAAACAAAAAACAGATCTTACAAACGGCGCTCATAGTTTTTGGATGTCCGACTTAATTTCCTGCGCTCGTTTGTGCGGCGCTCGGCTGATCGGCTCCACGAGACTGTTCCCTCCAGTCGATGTGAGCTTCACGTCAAACGTTCCACTTTATTATGATCTCATCAAATTTTATTTATGCGCCGAAGTGATCGAATCGATTCGTCTTTTCTCTCAGTTGTATTAATTAGTTTTGTGTTATTATGAAAACGTCCAACTGCCCGTTTAGTGTAGTCGGATGGCACAGGACTGGTTTTATGTCCTTACGGTCGGATCGATCTAAATAAATTTTTCATCGATCAGTAATTTATGAGACTTATTATAATATTATTACAAGCTAGAATTAGGCATGAACATTGTAAAGAAACAGATGTCCGAACAAACCTGTTTGTCTGTATGTTATTAAGTTAATAATTTAGTTAGTTTATTCGAGTAGGCAAATATCAATGAAATGTTCTCACTGGCAAGTGTTTTGTAAGTACTATGCTTAGCTAGAGGTTATTTTAATTCGCCGGCTCACTAGAGTAGGTACAATTACCTACTGTGCTTCTTAGATTAAAAAAAACATATCAATTAAAAACTGTTGTAGATAAGAAAATCGGTAAACAAGACACTCTTACAGTGGTGACTTGAGGATTCCCCATATTACCACACTACTTAGCCAGCGGTGCTCACGGATTCAACGAAAAAGATTCAACGCAGAAACATGTTTAAATGAGCAATCCTCCTACTAACAGTTCCTAGGAGCCCATCAATATTACAATGTTGGGGCGTCGAACACAATCGTTAGTTCGCGTGTCATGACTAAATCAACAATGTTTGCTCACGAGTGGATGCAATCCTGTCACGCACCACCATGCATGTCGGCTCAAGAGCATCCTCTCACTTCACCTTGAACTAACAGATCCAGCATCCTCCCATACCTCAGTAACTCACAAAACCATTAAATTCGTTTAGCGTTTTCCTCTTATGACGTCACTTAACCACTAAAATGGATTACTCGATTATGAGTTACTGCAATACAAGTTGATGTAGTAACGCCATGGTACTAAAAAAAACAACCGACCTCCAAAAAAAAAACACTACAAAGTGAAAAATAACTTTAATTTCGGAAGTCGGTGTCTTGGGTTTTGTGTTTTCGTTTTTTGCCACCGACTTCCGAAATTAAAGTTATTTTTCACTTTGTAGTGTTTTTTTTTTGGAGGTCGGTTGTTTTTTTTTGCAAAAAGTTTTTATTTTTCACTTTTTAGTTGTGATACTTACCCCACACACATTCAAATACCACTACCTGCTACCAGTGACAGGAACTTATCATATCATCTACATACTAAGTGCGAAAAAACTAAGTATTTTGTAGCTAACTCAAAAACTACCCAAGCAAAGTTAATAAAATTTATATGGGACCAATTTGGGAGCATACCCTTTCAAACAAAAAAAGAATTTTCAAAATCGGTCCACAAATGACGGAGAAATCGGTGGACATACATAAAAAAAAAAAAAAAAAAAAAAAAAAAAAAAAAAAAAAAACAAACATACGCGTCGAACATATAACCTCCTCCTTTTTGGAAGTCGGTTAAAAACGTAGTGTTTACAAATAGACGACGCAATGTTCTTGCTACGTCACGCGTAGAGCCGCTACGACTCTCTATAAATGCTACGAGTCGCCCGTTAGGCGGTTTATGAATATTTTGTTCGACAGATTGCAATCATTTGCAAACATTAGCAAGCTTTGTGTAAACTTTCGCAATCTCTCCTGGTACAGTTGCAGAGAGTTGATGGTGGTCAGAAGCAGCGTTGCGTGGCAGCGGCGGTGACTGGGCTGACGGGCGCGCCGGCGCAGCGATCCGCTCGGTGCCGGCACATTATAACTGTCATATAACTCACGAGGTAATAGGAGCGGCGAGCCTTTTGCCAACTATTAAATACTATTCACATTTTACGATAATGCCCAACAAACTCTTATTGACGTATAAATTCCGAGCTTTTTTTTCTCTGCTCGGAACGACCGAAGGCGCCAGTTGTTTCTCGATATTAATAATGCTATGCTAGTTCTGTTTTTCGGGTTTAATTACGCCCAGGCCGGTGATAGTCGGCGATTCGACGCCGGCTCGAATGGGTGGAAAGTAGTAAATTAAACGGTCGGCGAGCCCCTTTTAATATTCATAGCGTTATCAAACAAAATTTTAAACTAATTAAAAGTTGTTTTAACAATTCCGTGGTTATGAATAAGAGTGCCCGAGGCGACGGGTTCGATTTGTTTGCATTCTGGTGTGCGACAGGAAATTGCTTACGTGATACAAGCGCCCGCGCAGCCGCCGCACTACATTACTTGTTTGTATGTCTTTACTTATGTCAGGTCGACGAACTACATCTGTTTTTCGAATTCACTCAAAATGTTTCCGTGTTCCAAAGCGGCGCGAACGAGGTTGATCGCCAAGCATTGAGACGAATGGCTGACTTTTTTGCTCAAAGATAATAATATACCTACTAAAGATACCGTTTTGAGCGTGAACTGCAAGGAATCGATCGATATGGAGTTAGTGATTCCCATGTGAAGTTTATGACAAGAATTACAGTCTTGTGCGACGCACGGCAGGTGTTACTGCTCGTGTCATCTTGAAAGCGCCGGCCGCGTGCGCCCGGCCATCGCATCGGCCACACCGACAAACACCCACGATCCAAACACTGACAACAGTACCATGAGCTGCGACACTGCCGCACCTCACTAGCTCTGAAAGATACTGCATAACTCCTGTGAATTATGTTAATGACAGTGTTGTGCCGCTAATTTGCGCTTTCCTGATCGTGTTTGTTTTATAAAGGTATCATTCGCGTGAAACACATTTCTTTTATCATACCGTCATTGGCACTTATGATACTATAAAGTGCTTGCGTTATCTTAATGAATATGAGTTTAAGTAAGAAAAACAATGTTAGTGCTAAAATGCCGCTGGTAGTGTGGTTTGTGGAATATTGGTGAATTGGAGTAATGGCGCGATGATTAGCCCCGGTATGGTCAGGAGTCAGTAGGTCTGTTGTGTCGTGTAGATGCGATCGCGGCGGGGAGTCCCGCGCCAGGCCTGCACCTGCCATCGCTTGAGTTCTGCACTGACATCACTGTTTGTAACAATAACTGTAGCCACCTTTATTACTTTCATTAACACGATTGAAGCCTCATGTACATATTTTATTATACCAGCTGCGCAAGCTTGTGTTCCTTTCGAGTTAACCCAAGACAACTTCATTTAGGTTTTACTTTGAAAGGATTGGTGAAACCCCGAAGAAGTTGGTTAAATGGCATTTTAGTTCGCTTCTGATGTCAGTATAAGTACCTACCTGTAATCCTGTATTTAATTTTCTCGAAACTTTAAAGCATAAAGTTGTCTTGTGCCGTAAGGTCTTTCTGCCATACAATCAATCAATTTTACCTTTACCATTAAACGAGCAGTATTTGTATATATAAAATATTTGTAATCACGTTCTTAAAATCGGTTCTAACGATTTCGATGAAAGATGCAATAGGGGTTTACGGAAGCAAAAAATCGATCTAGCTAGGTCTCATATCTGGGAAAATTCATTTTCTCCGTATTTTCACCCGAGCAGAGCTCGGTCGCCCAAATTTTAGAACAAGATGGCTTAGAATAATGATATGGCAGCATGGAATTAATATGTATGTACTAACACGGCAACATGGAATTAGTATGTACTATACATGAAATTAGTATGAACTATCCTATACTATTAAATGAGCATTCTCTATTTTCAACACAGTAGAGCTCAGTCGCCCAGGTACTCAATTTTAATGCAGCTATTACCGACGTTACCATTTTTTTTTTCATAGTAGCTCTTATTAATAAGTAAGTTAGCTTATTTTTCTAATTCTTTGTCTTATGCATGTTACTTATAAGCAACTATTGCACTGTAATTTTACTTAAAAATTTATGTTATGTGTTTGTATCAGTGTTATCAATTGTTGGTGTACCTAATAAAATAAAATAAACCGGCCAAGTGCGTGTCGGACCACGCACAATGAAGGGTTCCGTAGTTGGGATGAATTTATCTCAAAAACAAACTTAACATTGTAGTTGAAAAACATGTTCTTCCATACATCGATAGACGCCACGGTCAATTCTCCAACTGTAAATGTAAGTTTTTAATCGGAAATCAATATTTTTTTATGTGATAAAACTACAAATTAACGATTTCCGGACTTTTTTCTTCACTTACTTCTTGCTAAATTTCATGATTGTAGGACAACGGAAAGTAGGTGCCCTATAGGTTTTGATTTATTTGCGAGTATCAACAAATAGCACATAAATGGCCGTATCTTTTAATTACGTCGACATAGAAGCTTGATTTTTTTAGATCTTCAAGAAACCGTAGACTTACGTATTTGATATTAATTTCAACTTGATACCTCTACGCGTTTCTGAGAAAAAGGGTCTTGACAGACTGACAGACCGGATTCCGAAGTTTAAAAGTGTTCCAGTTTTCCCTTTCGAGGTACGGAATCTTAAAAATACAACAAGTCATACAGCACTTTAAAGACCATATACTCATTCCTTTAATGCAACATTGAAAATGGTCCTTCGACTCGTAATTGAACCATGTGATCTTTGTATCTGCTCACTGAAATCCAGATGACTTAAAAATACATACCTATTTAATTAATTTTCAATAAACGATTAGTTGCCCTGTTTACGAAACACAGATGAGTAGTCGCAGGCTTTAAATAGAAATAAATAACTCTACGTTCGATCACAAATCTCCTTGTAGTCGATATTCATTTTTTTGACTGTTTTTACGGCGGTTTCACACGGCTCGTATACGTCGATAACACATTTTGTTAACACTTTGTAACCATTTAGTATTTTTTCTTAAGCAGAACGTTGTACAATGTACCGAACGCCTATTGAGCTGATGTTACCACGACACGCGAGGTCACTCCTCTACACATCGTTGTGTGAACGAATTTTGATGACTGGCGCCATTTTTGGCGTGAAGTACAAAAGTTATATTTATTACCATAATAGTACCTTGATAGTTTGAGAATTAAGATTCAATCCATTGTTTCACTACGTATAAACATCATAAAATTATTATTTTGTCGAACAGCACTACAACCGAATGACGGATTATACGAATGTCGTCGGTAAAGGAATTTTATACGCTACTTACTTCACAAAAGATCTCCGTTGTCTTCAGTAAACATAAAATCTCAGTCAAGTCATTCATTTTCGCGAAAGGTGTGAGCACTAATCCAGCTCGCAACAGTCACATTGTAATGTGAGTGTACAGCGCTCGCATCGAGTTCTCATCGTGGAAACAAGCGAAACTCTTTAAAAAACGAATAAAGCCTTCCATAAAAGTGTAGTTATTCAAAAGATTAACATAATTATTACAAAGCGTGAAGATGCCCACAGTACCGATGGTATCGTGCGCGGACGCAAAGAGCAAGCGTCGCCGACGACACTGCGCGTAACTTATTAATTGTGTTAGTTCCCATAATTAAGTCATCATCGGGACCGAACTCCGGACTTTTTTCTTTATTATCAACTTTATAAACTCTCTCGTTCTCTACAAATTTGAATCGAATAAATTGGTGAAGATATTCCTTTTTTAATTGCTCATACGGGCTTTTATTTAGTGTGTGTACAATAAAATGCAGTGTTTATTGTAGGCGATCGGTTTGTTTAGCGGCTCCGCGGCCCCGTCTCGCTGGCCGCAGTCACCGGCACGCAATAGTGCTATTGTACTCATGTCTGAACAGCGCCGAATAAGGAGACCAGGTCCTCAAGATTTCCAGGAATAGGGAAAGAATGATGCAGGTGCTTCAACAACAATACAGTCGAGATGTAGTTATAGGTGCGAGGTGCAGTTTGAGTTGTATTGTAACGCACTGAAAATCACACAAGACTTGCTTTTTTAATCCTTTTTGTCTTTATAACATTAAGTAATTCTATTTAAATGGAACGTATAGGTATGTATTTGTCCCAGCGAAAGGTCGACCTCGCGCGTTCGATACTCAAAGGCGAAACAATGTCACACACATTTATGTAAAGCCTTATCGATACAACACAATTACATAACCGCGGCGTTGCCTTTGTGAGGATAAGCTGAAGTAGAACAATGCGTGACGTCTCAAATAGAGAAATAACGCGAATTAATACGAGTGACATGTTTGCGCAGCGCTGTTTGAGCGCCGTCATTATGCGCGCTTCACTACGCTGAAAGTAATTTACACAAGTGACTTGCGCGCACTACAAACAGTCGCGCGCGCACTCACTGGTACTCCTAATTTAAATCTTATCCGCCAACACATAGGGTCCTCAGTTGATTGACGGCGGCGTGACGTGTCTTCTCGTAATATAGATGTTAGGGGACGTTCAGGCATTAGTTTGCGTTTCACACGTGTTCTCTCACAATAACCTACATTCCTTCACCTTATCTACTTTACTTTATGAGTAATTCAGAAATAATGACATTCTATACCTACATTGATTTAATGCCACAAAACCCCGCGGTAACTAATAATCAATTCGTTTACCTAATCGATCTCGGTTGACGACCTAAATGTTTTTATTAATTCCAACATGTTGATAGGAACATAGGCGCTCTTAGTGGCATGAAGCATTCTTTATCTTTGGCTTGGTACCCAGGACAACATTGTGATAGGTAGTTGTATTCTTTATCTTTGGCTTGATACCCAGGACAACATTGTGATAGGTAGTTGTAAATTACGCAGTTCTTAATGTTTTAACTGAAATTAGCTTAAGTGACGAAACAGTATTACGTTGTACTTCTAATAATACTGTAGTAAATTCTTTAAACTTTTAGAATCGACAAAAGAGAAGCATAATAATAATATTTTACTATATCACCAAAATATTAATCGCTTTTCTGGCCAAATTCCTGATGTAGAAATGTTAATAAACAAATATCATATGGATATCTTATGTTTTTGTGAAACCTAGTTAAACCAGATAGGATGCTGTTTATTGTAAATAATTTTTCAGTTGCCAGTGCGTACAATCGGTCTTCATTAGGGGGTGGTACCTTGGTATTATGTAATAGTTGTTTCAGACATAAGCAGGAAGGATATCATTGCTTGCTCTGTTGATCGCATATGTGAGGTAGCATGTTCAGAGGTTGAAGGCCATACTTTCATACATAAATCTAAATTTATTATTTTTATTTATACATATAGTTTGTTAGTCTTTTAATTTAGTACCTAATGTAAATAATTAGCTGAATAATTAATAAAATTAGTATTTCTAACAATAAAATAATAGCTGTGTGGCAGGTAATTAACAAAGAAACTAGAAACACAAAACAGCGAGGTCAAAATGAATTGTCTTAAAAAAATTATAATGAAACCATTTCAGATAACTTAAAACGCTAGAAAATTTATTTACCTTCATCCCTATATAATAGAGGTTACGAAATCTTTCCCCTCATCATCTGAATCTGTAGTAAGTAGCTGAATCTCTTCTAAAAGAAAACTTCAGTAAGGACATTCCAAGTTTTGAATTCAAGCCCATTTTTATTGTCACAATTAGAAAAGCATTCAAAAGTCTTGACATAAAAAACACTGAAGACTATGGGGGATTTCCCGTTTCCGTTTAGGTTCTTGGAGATATCATTGACACAATTGCCCCTGTCCTGATAGACATATTTAATCAATGTTTAGATAGCGGTACGTTTCCTGATTTAATGAAACATAGTAAAGTAGTACAAATTTTCAAATCGGGTAGTAAGAGTGATCCCACTACTTATATACTTATATCTCTACTACCAGCATTGAGTAAAATATATGAAAAAATCATGCTAGACCAGATCTTGTCACATTTTAATTCAAATGGGATTTTACATAGTCACTAGTTTGGTTTGTGGTTTGGTCTGACGCAGGAGTAAAAGTCATCAGTCACATTTTGGAATCCTGCGAGAAGTCCCAGGATGCAATTGTCATTTTCTGTTACCTCTCAAAAGCGTTTGTCTGCGTTGACCACAATATACTGATCTGTAAATTACACCACTACAGAATTCGTGAACAAGCTGCTGATCTTGTTCTTTCCTATCTATCAAACAGGCAGCAAAAAGTAAGCGTTAACGGGGCGACGTCCTCGGTTCAATTATCGGCCCTTTCTTATTTCTAGTTTATATAAATGACCTTCCTTACATGATGGCTAACTGAACTTGACTGAACTTGAATTCTATTTGCTGACGACACTTCTCTTATTAATAAATAGACAGAAAAGATACAGATGTCTTACAAGTCAACGATAGTCTGGCTATTCTTTCGAAATAATTCGCAGCTAATAATCTTTTACTTACTCTCATTACCAAATGTACCTCAAGTGGATCTAGATCTAAAACTTGATGGCATCAAACTAGATGCAATAACGGAAACTATATTTTTAGGAATTACTTTAGATTCAAAATTGCAATGGGGCGCCCACATTAGAACTCTTTCAGGTAAATTAAGTTCAGCTACATATGCGGTAAGAAAAATAAAGCAGTTGACTGATATAGCCACAGCTAGGTTAGTATACTTTGCTTATTTCCACAGTATTATGTATTATGGTGTTCTGCTGTGGGGATCGGCAGCTGACGTAGATGCAATTTTAATTTTACAAAGGAGGGCAATCCGCGCGTTCTATAAAATGGGTCCTCGCCAGTCCTTCAGAAACAAATTTAAAGAAATTGATATACTGGCTCTGCCTTCTCTTTATATCTTAGCAATTATTTTGTATGTTCGCAAAAATTTAGGACTTTTCAAAATAAGAAGCGATTTCCAAAATATGTAGATACACGTAGACATGAATTGTGAAACCCAAATTTAAATTAACTAAAACAAGCAAGTCATTTCTTATAAACAGTATCCGCTTTTATAAAAAATTGTCAAAGTCGGTTACAGAACTTAGCGATGGGAAGTTCAAAGCCCATATCAAACGTGCCCTTATCAAGAAAGCATATTATAAAATTAAAGACTACGTTGCAGACAAGGAAGTTTGGCAATAATTCCTTCTGCATTTGTCGCTTCCCTGGTACCTCATTAACGGCATAATTATGTAAGAGTCTATTAACTGCTCCCAAATTACCGTGTTTATTTTTTTACGTTCGTCCTTGACATAATCATTATATTATTTGACATTGGTGTCGATTCTCTTGTCACAAATGCCTCTAAACTAGACTAAAAATCACCAAAATTTAATTTAATCCTGTCAAACGACGATTTCCCATTCTGAAATAGACTAAAATGACACAACTAAGAGCCATTTCACGTTTTCGCGCGAATATCTAAGATTTTAGTCGCCTAATTTACCATCTTAGTTAATTCTCTGGTATTGGTGAATATATGTAAATAATAGATCATTCTTTCGTATTGACACTTCATGTAACACATTTACAAAAACTTATTTGTGTACTTTGTAGTGATTAATCTCCCAGAACTAGTTTACTGAAAAATCATCGCGGAGGCAATTTCAGACTCCTATTTCTATAATTAATATTTATAAATTTGACTGAAAAAAATACACAAAGCATCAGACATATAGTTTTTGCCGACACATTACGTACTAGAATTTCGATAATGAATAACATTAATAGGTAAAAAAAATAAAGACTTCGGACAATTTTTACGATTTATTCGCAATTATATTGCGATTTTTTTTTGTTTGAATAAAGCATAATTACATTTTAAAAATCATCTCAAAATAAACTATGTTCTTTAACAAATAGAATTCTCAAATTTGATTAAAATCCCTTCATTTAATTAGCCACAATATCCTTTTTTAAAACACTCTAAAAAAGAATAAATTGCGATGCACAAGTGGGCACCGTTTAGTTCAGGTCCACCGTATTGTCGAGCTGGTCAGCGGTGCTCTCACCCAAGGCCGACGGACAGGTGCGGTCTTCTTCGATATTGCGAAAGCGTTTGACAAAGTCTGGCACAACGGCTTAATATATAAGCTTTACAAACTCGGTGTGCCAGATCGTCTCGTGCTCATCATTCGAGACTACTTGTCGAACCGCACCTTCCGCTTCCGTATCGAAGGAGCCCTATCCTCTCCCCGCCCCATAAGGGCAGGAGTCCCTCAGGGCTCCGTGATAGCTCCCCTCGCATTCACCCTATTCACTAGCGATATTCCCAAACACAGATGGACGCACTTGGCTCTGTTCGCAGACGATACTGCGATCATCTGTAAAGGCAATACCGAAACGATGCTCCTAAACCTGCAAAGGGCTGTCAATAACCTTGGCGCCTGGTTCAGGAAATGGAGAATCGAGGTCAATCCCGACAAAAGTCAAGCGGTTTTATTCACAAAACCGAGATCCAGAGCCCTCCCCCTCCCCCGACCTATCACCTTGTTCGGCAAGCCGATCCCTTGGGAGAAGCGAGCCAAGTACCTCGGTGTCATACTCGACCATCACCTCTCCTTTTCAGAGCACATAAAGTCGGTTCGCTCGCGAGCCGCTTTCGCTCTCGGTAGACTTCATTTCATTCTCAATGCACGCAGCAAATTGTCACTAAAGTGCAAATTGCGAACCTACACAGCGTGCATCCGCCCCATCATGACCTATGCGGGATCAGTCTTTGCTCACGCCAAACCCCATTCCATCCATAGGATGCAGACCCTACAGAACCGTTTCCTTCGTAAGGCCACGGGAGCCCCCTTTTATGTCAGAAACGAGATCCTCCATCTCGACTGTAAGATCCCAACGATCCGCCAATTCCTAAAACGCATGTCCAAGAGTTACTTTGACTCCGCTCCCAAACATCGCAATCCTCTGATTGTCGAGTCAGCCGACTACATCCCTTCCCGTATCAGTCAGATTCGCCGACCGAGGCATACTCTTTCCGACCCAGATGACCCCATTACACTCCTCCAGGAGCAGAATAGGGCCACCAGTACAGTATACAAAAACAGACGCCTCCCGTCATTCCGACCTCGCCGCCGAGGTCCTTTGCGATCGCGACCGCGTCCCCGAGTCAATGAAACTCCTCCCCGACCCTTGCTCGAAAACGAGGTGCCAGCAGTTGTTGCAGCTGAGCACGTAGCTTTAAATACCCCGCATAATAATCATGATGAAAATATAAATTTGATCCAGCCTGTCCCTTCTTGCTGTCCTCCCCTCAGCGATGCCCTAAGCCGAGGTTCGTACCCCACAGGGGGTGCCCTTAGCGAGCATTCGCTTAGTTTTAATTTAGAATAGTTAAAAGCTCCTGGCTGGAGGCTCTAAGTGTAGAAGCTTAAGGCCACCACAGGAAAAGTTCGGTTAAGCAGCCATGACCTTAGTGGTCAAAACTGCGAGAGGCCATTTCAAAAAAAAAAAAAAAAAAAAAATGGGCACCGTTTAGTACTGCGCGAGCGCCCATCGAGGAAGGACCTGTGCTACTTTTTCCCGCGTCTCAATTGTCGAGTGCTCATATTGTAACCGTAATATTATACTACGACCACAACATTTTGATTCTCTTCGTATTTTTTTTTTTGCATAAGGTAAGAGTTACGTTTATTATCAAGTTAAGTGTGATTTTAGTAGACTGTAGAATAAATTAATACCTATTTTTGTTTTGATTGTTTTAGCAATGGGGCGTAAGGATAGTGTTTACCATTGTGTCAAAAAAAGGAAAAATATAAATATTGCAGCCATAAAGAAAGCAACAAGCAATACGTACATATCTACGTGGACTATAGAATAGTAATTACAATTTTAAGGATTTATATACAGTTACACTTCTATAAAAATATTTATGATTTTATTTTATCAAGTTTCGATGCCTACAATAAAATAAAATTGTGGGCATCGAAGCTTAACAGTTATATTTTCATTTTAGAATGAGAAATCGCGTGAATCGAATAGAGGAGGATAGTAACTTCAGGAGAGACACCACGCTGGGTACAAGTGACGTATCGGGTTCAAGTGACGTACCGGGTACAAGTGAAGTACCGGGTACAAGACACACGCCAGGTACAAGTGACGCGCCGGGTACAAGTGACGCACCGGGTACAAGTGAAGCGCCAGGTACAACTAACGTGCTGGGTACAAGTGACGCGGTGGGTACAAGTGAAAAGTCATATTTGATAACAGAAATTGTATGTTTTAGTAACAACTTTATGTTCAAAACAGAAAGTTATTTGGTAATAGTTACTATAATTAGTATTTCTTTAATTTTACAGGAAAAAGAACCGGTTGTATTGGACACTAGACTTGACGAATTAATGGATGTTTCAGACTCGATCGTAAATATTATAAGTACTTATATTATATTTCTTTAAATTTCAATTTCAATAAGATCTTTAATGGTGCTTTTGTTTTTAGAATGATTACATCGTTGATGGCAGGCGTATAATTGATTTTCAATACTTTTGGAGTCAATTAGTAAATATAAGCGAACACAGCGAGAAGTTCGGCTGCAAATTGAACTATTTGAAAATAGAAAAAGAGAAACAGGTGGGTCTCGTATCTAAATTTGACATGAAGTGTACGATGTGTGGATCTAACTTTGTTCTAAGAACTTCGGACAGTGCCACAACTGAACAATCAAGACTCGATCTTAATGCAGGAGCGGTATCAGGTGCAATAATTACGGGGATTGGTCTCTTAAACCTAAATGAGATCACTGCATCGATGGATTTACCAACAATGCCATTTCGATTATATAGTAAAAAACATGATGCTATTTCCGACATGTGGAAGACTGCTGCCGAAGTGACAATGTTAAATGCTGCTAAACAGGAAATTGAAGCGGCGAAATTACGTGGCGATGTTAGCAATTCGGGTATAGCAATGATACCAGTCGAAGCAGATGCTTGGGGCAAACGCTCTTACAAAAATAATTATTCTGCACTCTCTGGTGTCGCGGCCATAATCGGTGAGCATACTGGTAAAGTGCTACACATTGGCGTTCGCAACAAATATTGTGTCATATGCATCCGCGCTAACAAAAAAGGCCAGCCAGCAAAAGCCCACAAATGCTCAAAGAATCATTCGGGATCGTCTACCAGCATGGAGCAAACCATATTAGTTGAAGGTTTTAAAAATTCAATTAGAGAAAGGAATTTAATTTATAAAACACTAATCGCAGATGGCGATTCTAGTACTTACAAAAGTATATTGGAGAGTCGACCCTATCCGGATATCCCCATACAAAAAATTGAATGCACAAACCATTTGTTGAGGAATTACAATGGAAAGAATTTGTTACTTCAAAAAGATACATCTATACCGTTAAACGAACGTAAACTTTTAAATATGGACCGACTGAAAAGGTTACGTACTGCTATTCGTGCTGCTATTCGATACAGACAACAGGACGATGATTCGGATTCAAATAAAATAGAAAATCTGCAAAAAGATATCATTAATAGCCCACGTCACATCTTTGGGGATCATTTAGAATGTGACAGTTATTACTGTACTGATGAGAGAAAAAAAGAGCCTAATATAGTCCCACTGATACCAACACTACTTTTAAAATTAAAAAAGAACGCATCTCAACTTGCTTACAATTCCCGAAGTCTTTTACATTGCTACACTAATAATCGCGCAGAGCAATTCAATAGCATTGTGGCCAAGATGGTAGGTGGGAAACGGGTCAACTTTTCGTTGAAAGACTCCTACACTACACGATGCTATGCAGCAGTGGTATCATTTAATACCGGCAAGCCACAATATACTTTTTATAAGTCTATTTGTCACGTTAGTCCAGGAAAGTCATTAAAATCGTTGGAAGCCCGGAGATATGCAAAAAATACTCGAGAAGTAATGGCTCGTAGAGGTAGTGCCCGCAAAAAAATCAATTATAATCCTGTAGATGCTCATTACGGAAAGGAATGTCAAAGACCGGATATGGACGCTGCAGATTATGAACAAGGCAAACAATTATTTTTGAAAAATTTACGAGAACAGGCGTCCAATCGCCATGAAATTGAAAGGGCTACTGTATTACAAGCCGAAAGCTCTTTGTGGCTTGAACTTAGAAGGTGCATACTGACCGCGTCCTCTTTTGGGAAGGTTTGCAAAAGGCGAGTGAACCAAAACTCTGCTCCTCTGGTAAAGTCCGTTCTTTATTCCTATAACTTGGACCATATCACTGCAATAAAACATGGTAGGGATAACGAACCAAAGGCTTTAGCACAACTCAGTGTGCAAGAAAAGACAAGTATAGGAAAATGTGGTCTTTTTATAGACGAGGAGCATTGTTATTTAGGTGCGACACCAGATGGATTGTGCAGTGAAGGTTTAGTGGAAATTAAATGTCCTAGCTCACTTTTCGGAATCGATCCTGATACCGCTGTACAAGCAAAAAAACTTAAATGTTTTAAATTGAACAATCAATCTCAATTGGAAATGAACCAAAATCATGACTGGTACTACCAGGTACAGGGTCAGTTACACATTGCGAAAAAAAACGTATGTTTATTTGCTGTGTGGACTGGTCCTGATTTTCCATTGAAAGTAGTAAGGGTAGTAAAAGATGACGTTTTTTGGCAGGAAAAAATGCTTCCCAAATTGACTCGTTTTTACGAAGATTGCGTATTGCCGGAAATTATAGACCCTAGAAAAGCAAGATCAATGCCTTTACGACAAATATTTATTTAACGTAAGTGATAGTCATTATTACTTGACATTATTGTCAAGTAATAATGACCAACACTTATATTTTGTATGATGTGATTGTTTTCCTGTTCATTTTTATTATATACTTTCAAAACATATATTTGTGTTTTTTTTATTAGTCTAGAAAGCTTTAGTAGACTGAATAAATAAAATAACTTTTTTAATAAATCTCTAAATACCGCATTATTATTATAATGGCTCAAGATTATTTAGTCCGTCTCGACACTCGCGTTACACTGCTTATATTGTGTATGTGTGGATAGCTATGCTCACATACACAGCGCTGCCGTCTTTTACCTAAACTCGAGCGTTAAAATTTTGTGAAATGGCTCTTAACTATATTTTAGTTTGGCAGCACTAAAATGGTACTGAGATATTAGGTTAGTGAAAATGGCAATTTTGATATTCTGTTTTTCCCCTAAAATTTAGATTTTCTAACTAAATCCGACTATTTTTAATCGCGACTAAAAACGTGTGGAATAAAATTGGTTGTGATGAACTTTAAATTCACACCAACACCTCGACTTCAGATGCAAAAACAGTACTTGAATATTTTTTTTTCTTTTGCTCATGTCTTGAAAACGGTGTCCAATCGCAAAAATAATGAAAATTTCGACACCCTTTATAAAACCCTTAAACCCCTAACACTCTACATGTAGGTAATATTGTTTCTTATTTTCCAAACAAAAAGTGAAAAAATCCATATAAAATACATCGAGGCCCTAAAAAGCGCGCCTACGGCTCTAAAAAGATTCACGTGGTTAAGTATCACGTGTGGAGTACCGATTGTCAAATTCGATTTAGATGTGTGAAAATTATTTTTAAATTTAGAGAATTTATTTTGCAGAATAGATTTGAGATTCTCATAGTCAAAAGTAAGGAATTTTAGTGATAGTTTAGTTAGTTTAGTTCGGTGTACAAGAGAATCGGCACGATTATATACCTACAATTTAATTTCAACTCTTTATCAGTGGCTTTTGTGGACATGATAATTATTCAGATTTGTTACAGTTGTAATAGCAATCAATAATTGCGTTATATTAAAATAGGTTTTTAATTTTATTAATTTATTTATCTTTTGTATAGATGCATTTCTATTTTTGTGAATATGAGTACGCTATAGGCTTAGTGGACCGTAGATTTGTTGACCATTTCCTATTTTTATAAGTACCTGGTACTTGTTGAAAGACCTACACTGTCCTCCCATATCTATTAACACTGTTATTTGAAAATATAGTAAAAGCCAATTATTTCTAAAAGATTAACCGTGGAGTTTCTTGCCGGTTCTTCTCCATAAGAAACGACCAATTGGAACCGTGCACCTAGCTTCTGACGTTTCATAAGTGCCCATGTAGGTTTATTTGAAGTACAATATTTTTAATAGGTGTACAAAATAATAAAACATAAACACATTTTCAAAAAATGCCGTACTAAGCAATTTAAGTGCTGCTTTCCCTATGGTAGAGGTACTTATTGATATATATAAGAGGCTTTGACCATAATTATGGTCTAAGATCGTAGGGCTTAGCGCAGGGATCCAAAAGGTAGGTTCTATATTCCTATTTAGAAAAACGGACTTTTCCCATCTTCGGAGACAAGAAATTCCATTATGTATAATAATTATGGCGAAACATCCAAAAATAAAAACAAAATAAATGTGACACATCATGTGTTGAGATGTCATCGGAGTCTATTAATGTTAATAGCCTCAATTTGTATAATAGAGAAAAAAAATCTCAAAACTGGAATAGAGACGTCCGACTCGGCGCTCATTTGAAAAACTAATCTGATCGCAGATGCCAATAAATATAACATTTTGTATTTATTTATTAGTAAATGTTCGCTGAATATTTTAATAAATCAAACTAGGACAAACGGCGTTATAACTGTATAATTATAAATAGTTACAAGTCATTACGTTCGCAAAACAAGCATAAAGTTACGCTGTTAACACTTATAGTAATAATGAGCGGTACGAGTGCTGCGATGTAGAGCAAGTCCGATACTGATCTGGTTTGACTCAAACGATGTGCAATTATGCATATCCATAGTATTTATCACATGACTTAAATTTAAGCAATAAACATATCCCTCATGGTTCCTCTAAATGTAACAATAATTTACATTTTAGGCAGGTGAAACGTAGCTGCAAAGCAACTCGCGTTGAAATCTATTAACTAACTCAAAGAGATCGGTGACTGTGCCCCGAAATCAGTTTTCCTTTTTACTAGTATACTAAGTTAGTAATGATAATAAATTATAAAAAGCAAACACAAGAATAAGAGGCAATATAAATACATGTGGACGTTAATATAAGGTGTGCGAGCCGGCTTCGGACGGACACAAATTGATAAATTACACTAAGTTGAACATGGTTAATCCCAACGAAATGAGCACTTACGGCGGGATTACACCACGGAGCACCCCAGCGATGACACTAACCGGCGCGAGCGGAGCGAAGCGGGCGCGGCGCGGCGCGGGCGCACGTGATGCATGGCGCGCATTGTGCGCCGCGCCGAACGCATTTGTAACCACCGCAGTGATATACAACGCCTTTATGTAACTCCAATAATAAGTTTATAATGAAAAATGTTATTCTGTAACTGTTAATGCCGCCGTTATAACTCCTCTATTGGGAATGCTCTTGATAAAGTAACGCGTCCCTTTCATTTCTCGAATACGACTAATCTTTTTAAGATTCATTTCAGTGAAATACAATATGAATATAACCTCTGTTAGGAATAATTCGAGCTTTGATCCGCGCCGTGGCTTCGTAGGTGCTTACCGTAGAATACTGATATTCGAACCTTACAATAAGTGTGGCACTTAGGAATTAATAAACGGATTTCTATGAGATGTTTTAAGTTATAACCAGAACTAAGATCTCTTATCACAGTTATCATTATATATAATCATTGGTAAACTCTTTACGGAATATCATCGAAACATCAATCACGTCAATATCTGACGACATGCATTAAGAGCGTGTAGATACACTTTTAGAAACAAAGGTAAAAATACCATGCAAGTATTATTCATTTGATCATAAAGAGTATTTTATTAACTTGACGGCTGTTATAAAATTAATTCAATGAAAGTTAAGGTGGTATTTTAATTTTTCAGATTTCTGTTTTGGTCCCATTGGTCTATTGGTCAGTTGGTACTTCTATAGTTTCCTTGATATTTTTCATCCTGGTTGTTCCAAATCTGTGTCATTTAAGTAACTGCATAGTTTTATCTTCTATAAGTGAACACTGTAACTATCCATCACTGTAACTCTCATAATTTTCATTGCTGCTTTTTGTTAATCCTGTAGTAATCTGAATTTGAAAGTTTTTTCTGTGGATTGCGTGTGGAGCGTGTCCTCGTAAGCATAACATAATCATAAGGATTGAGTGTATTGTAGTAAAGTTTTCACCGTGTAGAGCCGTCGCGTGATGGCGGCGCGCGACGGCGGTACTTACCAACGTATCAAAACGCTTGTTATTGCGACTACCGCACCCCCTGCACTATTAATATATTACAACGATTATTTTATTTTCTCATTTCCTGCCAGACGACATATTTTTTATAAAAAAATTAAAGCTATTACTTTTACAAGAAGGATCACAATGTTTTATAGAAGATAATGTGTTTTAGAATAGTGGAGTTAAAAATATTACTATAGAAAAACAATACGACTAGAAAATTGCGTTGCAGCCACTAGACTTGATATTATATATAATAAAACATAAAGCGGCTAGGAAATTATGTTTCTTGTTAAATAATTTTTTGGTTTCGACCAAACCGGCCTTAAATAAAGCGATGCAAAGCAAGGAACGTTTTATGGCTTATCAAACGTTTCCAAATAAATGAACGTTGTTCTTCGCTTTCGCCGTGTCGATGATTCCATGTATCTGTTTTAAATAAGCTTCGACCCAAATTCGGCCACTTCGACAGCGCTAGCGTTGGCCTCGCAAAAGTCTTTCATAGTGCAGGTGTTATTATAAAGAGACCACGAAAAGAAATGAGGCATCGTTTGCGTTGCGGCTCCACAGACGCTGTTATTCTCTTTGTTAAAATACCTATTTGAAGCTAATTTAAACTAGAATAATTACAGGGGTTAAGGAAAAAAATGAGCAAACTAATGGCAATCGATCGCTGAGCGCGTGCGCAAGGCGGCTGTTCACCACCAGTCGCTCGGCACTACGTCATGCGAACAAAAGGCTGGCGGTATTGTTGCTTAGATACCGAGAACCTGGCACCTCGCGCCCGCGGACCCGGACCCGCGGACCCGGACCCGAGGACCCGAGCCCGCACTTTTATTGCCACTACTAACGATAACCACTCGATTATTTCCACGTTTGTATCGGCATTGTGCAACTCAATGATGTTTTAAATATTTGAACATTGTTCAATTTCGTTTTAAACCGACATTAGTTTTTAGTTAACAAGCGTGTCGGTCAATAAATCTATATCCAATTAGTTCATAAGTACGTTTTTGTAAGGAATAGTTCTTTAATTTTATAATATTTAGGGTGGTATAATTTTTACTCCTTCTACCCAAGTGTAGGTCCTTTCAAAGTGATGAGCCCGCAGGTGAAATATTTGATGTTTTCACTCAATAAACGTGGACAATCCAAACATTTTTTGTATCGGAATCGTTGTGGGTCGAATGTTGTGAGTCGTATGTTGTGGGTCGAATGGAGAGCAACTATTAACACAACAAGAGACATCATCTTGCGTCTGTTTGATGAAATATTAATAGGGTTGAATTCCTGGCGGCCGCACCATACCGCACCGCGCCGTCGATATTAATCATCGCAACTCATATTGTTGTATTGATAGATCAGCCACGTGCAGGCACTAACTAATGCGCCCGCGCCGCGCCCGCAGAGCGGCCGAGGTGTTAAATGTTTACAGGGTGAGAGGTGCCGCCATCTGTCACTGTCCAAACAAACCACTTCGCGGACAAACAATAACATCGCTGCGCTCTTTTGTTTGTGCCCCCGCAGCCCGAGCATCCTCCTCTACGGTCGCAATGGCTCTAAACATTACACATCATTAAACATTATAGCTATTGACATAAAGCTAGCTAGACGTCCTACAGAGCCCGACATGAAGCTCGCTGACACTATCGCCAGGAAAGGCGATAACGTATTAGCTCTAAAGATGCAGCTCTCGTGCATAACTGGCGATAGGCTGCTAACTTATGATAAGATACTTGTATTACCTATAATATCTCCACATTTATTACAGCCGCACATTGCAGGCTCTAAGCCGTGTGCACTTATCTTAAATCTCAGCCTGCCAGATCGATATGAATACATTAGCTGTTGTAATCCCACCAAAGTAAAGAGTGACACACCTCGGGGGCGGTCCTCCTGTCCTTCAGGTGTAAACAAAGGCCGTTTGATCTATATATCTGTTAGTTTTTGTTTAGACAAATAATTTAAACAAATGCCTTGCGCGGGCGCAGGCGACGCGCCGGTGTGGGCGTGCTTTAACTATTGCTTTGTTCTCTATCCACTTCTCAGACTATTATTAGTGCAATTAATTTTAAAATAAAAACTGTCGACGAAGATTAGTAAACTTAACTCTAATAGGATTTGCCCAGCGGCTGTTTAGATCGTGGAAACGAATGACAAAGAGAAACGGTTCGATTAATCGTTACACTGCACACTTACTACGAGTACAGGTACTGGTCCCAAATGAATGACATTAATGACTTCGATATTAGATTTTATAAGCTTGGGAACATCTCGTATCGGTAAGCATGAAGTTATGTATATTACCTTTTACTAGTAGTAATAATACCTTCGATGGAAGTACCTTAGACGGATAGCTAAACAAAGTATGAATTAATTCGTACGAGTATGTACAGTTATGTTAGGCAGTACCTCTGCACCTCTGTTCAGTTTATACTTTGTTATTCATAGGTTAACGTCTGACTTTGCACTAAGTTAGAAAAGCACAAAATTAAAAGGTCATTCAAATGTGAGCCTGATCGATTTAAAGTAAATAAAAATAATCCACTTCGCTTCGAACAAAAAATCAAAGAGTGTCGAATGTGTCGAGTCATCATTTCTACATACCACGGAGCAGCTGTTATTTTATTTATTAGTCAGGATTTACCTGTTTTATTACTTGGTGGGATCATTGCTGTTGTTGTCTTGCGTTTTATTACTTGTTGGGATCATTGCTGTCGTTGTCATACGTTTTCTTGTTTCTCCAAATTGTTCTTATTAAAGAAATAATCATTTCCTTATTTCATTATTATCCGACGGTTCGATGACTTGATTGGTGTAATGATTGACAAAGGATGCATTCCTTTCTTGAGGGAAAGTTTTTATAAATAGTTAGAATAAGATTCTGTTATTGTTTAACTAGCTGTGCTCGCGGCTTCGTTCACGTGACGGAGTGTTCTATTGCCATTACAAGTTAAAGGGGACGTGCAGTAATATCGTCTCCACTTTCCTCACATTTTCAAATACATACAGTCACATGAACCGGTATCATCAACGATCATCACAAAATGGAACTACTTAACCACATTATGTTTTGTAGCAGCTCGAACTCGCCACAAACCAGTCATTGAATCCTCCAATCGTTCCATTCAACAATAACCCGTGAATGTTATCTGTGTACATCTGCAAACATCATTCACGTGGAAACAATTACGTAACCGCTATCTATTGCAGATAAGCGATCGCTCATCTTGATAGACGAAAGGCTTTGTTATAGATGTTGTGCGGCGATGCAGGGCGTGACGCGACCCACGCGCCACGCTGCGATCAGCAGATAACGAAATTAGTTTAATTACTGCGACCATGCACTGTGCACTCTACAACATACACACCTATCATTGTGCAATTCACCTCAAGCTTATACAAGTGAGCCAATACTCTTAAGTTAAACTGTTTAGCTGATGGGGCTGTTCCAAAACTATTAACGGTAGGTACAGACTAGAATGCATTAACTTACTAATTATAAGAAAATTTACATCTTAATTGATATTTAGAAGCTTATTTCCTCTAATTTGTCATTAGGTATAAACAGACTACTCGAATATCGAACCAGCGGCAGGTGGCAGCAAACGACAATATTAGCAGTGTGCGTTATTAAATTATAAAATTTAAGAGATCAGCACACAATGCTTTGAACACCACAACCTCCAATCGGCGCATCATAATAATACAAACGCTTAAAAGTATTCCAATAAAAGATGGGCGACTAAAAATAATATTAATATTTTACGAATCAAAGTGAGGAGTTTTTGCTTTTCTTTCGAGACGGTATATTTTTTACGGCGAGGTGTTTGTGACCTCTGAGAGGACAATTGATTAGTGAGGTCTGACGTGCCCGAGTATCAACGCCTCGAGAGCCTCCTTATTAAAATATACGCGCGCTTTGAGGTATGCGCTCCAGTTAGCAAGGGTTCCGTATTGTGAAACAGACATTCCTTCATAAAATTGAGACAACTGTTTTTACATGAGCAAAGCAGTAGCATTTATTGGTCTTTGTTTAATTGCACCTTGTGTCTTCTGCTTAGCAGGCTACGAGTAGGTCTATCACTGCTGCCTATCGCGGTTTCTTATACTACAGGTATAAACAATCCAATCTTAGATTAGATAGGTATTTAATTTAGATGTTTGTTTTGTACTATAGAATGGCTGCTGCCGTCGCCGGATGCTGCACAATCTACATTAATATTCGAAGAGAAACTTCTAGAAGCTATATAATTCTACTTTCTACAATCGATGCAGTTTCTGGTTAATGGCGAGTGCGGCGGCGCATAAAATATGTCGTTTATTTGCCGGCGCGAGCGCAGGAGGGCTGCTCTAGACAGAGTAACGTTCCCAACGCCCGAGTATTTCTCACTGCCAATGAAGTATGCGATTGTCCAAGTTAAGAACGACGGAGGTATTTATATGAAGTAGACAGACTTTGTTGCTTATAATTGCCTCGGTTTGATGACTATTTTAATTAAGTTGCAAAAGGACCAAATCACTTTTTTGGTCTTTTGATACGCTTCGCTGAGTTTATTATTATGACCAGTGTGGTCGGTCACGATGTTACGAACCGAGGTGATGTATTGTATAAATATAAATAGTTTCAAACTGCATGGTTTCTCCGCACGTTCACGGACCCCACGTGTCAGTGGAGCAAGAATCCTTCATGTCATAGCGACACAAAGCGGCAGGCCCTTGCTCCAGCGCCTTGTTTGTTGAACAAACAGCCCCGCCTGGCCCCGCCTCACCTCGCCTCGCCTCGCCTCGCCTCGCCCTGTCACTTACGTCTAGCGTCTCCACACATAATGCGCTTCACGGTAGCACATCCCCGCGATACCATCAGCGCCGTTCTCTGTTCATAGTCTGTATCAGGAACGATCTCCGCAACCGTTTTTTGTTTACACCAATTTGAATGTCACTTTCTTTTTCAGTAATTTGTGTGAATGTTAGTTTGCAACACTTTTGTACTGATGAAGGCGGCGCGTTTGTGTCGGTTTTTTTGATAAAGTTGATCGATTGTCTTTATGGCTCACTTAAAAATTTAATTGGATGTGTTTTTGAAGTTCGTGATGGCGCTAGAATTTTAGACAGTGTCGATGATTAGCATGTCGCATTCCTCGTGGATGGATGGCACTGTGAATGTGAGGGATGCCCGGGTGAGCTCAGTGAGCTGCCCGCGGAGCGCGACTCGCGAACAAGACATTGGCGGTTGTGTTGAGCGCTGATACATTCGGATCATTAATATCCGCATTGAGCCGGTGGCAGCGCCGCGGGGCTCCACGCCCGCCTTAAATAACATATTAGTCTCCAAAGCGGCCGCCATCATATTTCTCTATACAACGAATAAGGTTTTCGGTAAATCGGATCGTAACGAATCGCCGACGACAGTGGAGGCCGCACGATTTATCGCGTGCACCCGATTCTACAGTAATCGGATTTGATGGTCGCGGCGGGATTACCGGCCCTTGTCTCTGCATGATGCATGGCTCCCGGACACCTAACGCTTCACAACTGTACGCAGCACACGAACAACATATTATAACGAGTTCCATTTATTTTCTATAGCTTTTAACCTTTTGTTGGCGCTCGTTTACACGGTAAGTCCGATACTTATGAGATCAACGTTTGTACGATATCAATCACTATTGGAATCCACAGAGATTAACTCGTTCCGGAATTACGGAACATTCTGTGTGTTAACAGGGTATTTGAGATTTTACTATGTGGCGAAAACTGCTCAGATCGAAATTTGAATCTCCATAAATCAGCAAGATCAGCTACTTATTAACCGATGGTAAAAAATACAACACATCACGTAAAGATTACAGTTCGGAATCAATCGCTCATATCACTAGGTAATCAAAGCCAATAGATAAGTAATTTAAACAGTTTTCTTCATGAGATACATGTTCGGATACTGAATAACTGATCAAACCTCTTCACAGTTATTTTGAGTGCAATTTTGCCATTTTGAGTCAAGAAGTATCATGGTTTTTCATTCAGATACTTATGGAAATAAAAATAAAGTTAGATCCGTTCCAGATGACAGACGTCAACGTTTGTAGCAAATGGAATTAAGGACTGGTAGAAGTAAGCATTATTTTGACACAAACGTATAAAACGAGTAATAAAAATATTTGTTTAAACAAAATTATGTTCTTATTGTGTAGTTCCGTCAAAACTGGAAGGAGGACGCGCCGCCGGCTCGCGAAAGGTGGAGGAGTGGACGCTGCGCTGTCCCACTTCCTTTGCCCAGAAGTGGGACAGCGCAGGCTAGTAAAAAAAAATGTGTATTTTCTCAAATCTAGCTCATGAGTGTAGCCGCCATTAATTTCTCTCTCCATTATTATCAAATCTAAAAATTTATAAACATGATTTTATAGTATAATTAAAATCAATTATATGCCTCTGATCTATTTACGACACCCTGGCAGAGTAAAGAAATTTTATAAATAGAATATCCAAGTTAATCTCTATGTGAACATTGTGCCTATATTGGGATAGGTACACGACATTTATAAAATGCAAGAAATTACCAACAAAATACTTTGCTATATAAACATGATCAATAAACAGTAGGTATATTTAGGTAGGTATACAATACTTTCTTATATACAACGTGTAACGTTAAATGCGCAAAACCTCAGACACCCAACTGATTTTTAATTCAATTGAAAAAAATATATTAAAGGTTTTATGTGCTCTTTCAGTTCGTAAGATTCGTATTTGCATTGAAATAAAAGCTATTATTATCCCGCGTATGAGAAAACTTTAAATTGGTCGACAACAATTTGTGTTTGTTTACCTATTTTGGCAGGTTTGCGCATGTGATGGCTTGACCTATTAATAAATAGACACGGCAACGTTTTTAATGAAGATTTTTTGAAAAATGTGACGTAGGTATATTAAAAAGTGGTTCAATTGATTCTGCTCGTTATTCTGATCAAACTATTTTCAAGTTTCGCGCATTTAACGTTACACGTTGTATAATACGAAAAACAGCTCAAATTGTATGCGAAAAAAACAGAATATGCTGTGCTGTATAAACTAAAACATATTGAACCACTTTATCGTATCAAATTATTATCTACGTATTAGACAAATGCGTTCATAATTAGCAAAACGACTTACTATGCATGGTTAGTCGCTTACATGTAATAAGTATCAAATAAAATTAATCCGCATTTTTATGAAAAAGTCCGTTATAGCGCGTTATGGTAATGTGAAATTATGATGGACAGGCCTGGGCGGCAGTCAACTAACACAGGACACCTCTATGAGGTTATTTATTAAGAGTAATTATAGCTGAACCTCGCAAATGTGAAGCTAAAAATAAGTGCCTCGTTGATGTCTTTTGTACGCGCGACGGCAACGTAGTGAGCGAGCGTTGGAAAATGAAAAAAAACATTATATTTTACTTTATTATTTTCTCAACGACGACGTCTAAAATAATCTATTATGACATCTATTATATTATTTCTATTTTTATACACTTTAATAAATATGTTTTTTTGTTGTTGTTGTAATTCCCTTGACCTGCTAATACTTAAATTGAAAAAGTACAATTTAACACAAAATCTTGCGGTACAAGATGCAAAAATCAAGGAAAACCAATTACTTGTATTGTTCGTGGGTTTGGAAACCTTGCGATGTACAAATAAAACGTTTCTAATCAATTACTTTAACAAATAACTTTATTTTAAAAGCAAAGTTTTATTCTTTCTATTAACTGAGGTATATTTTGAGAAAAAACTCAAAGGGTTCGATTTATCCATTACCTATCAAAAGTCATAAACTTTGGATTACAGTAGGTACCGCAAAAAATATTCCTAAAAAGTGCCTATAACTACAATTTAAACTATTAGGAGAAGTGTTTATTTTTATTTATTAATTTGCCACTACAAGGAAAACTAATCATCCGGCGTCCGCCGCCGCGCGTTTCATGTCCTATACTAATAAAATAATTATACATTGTAAATATTTTTCCATTAGTTATAGCCAATGACTATAAAATTGATTCTAATGAAATGTTAATTGTAGATAACCTGCTATAAATTAAAATACTGGTTGATAGATGTTCCAGTAAGAATTAGCAGTCCCTTTTAGATGACGCTAGGTGGAGAAGATGATATCCAGGGTAAACAATATGTTCTCGATTGTGTAAAATTGTAAAGTTTCATTTCTTAGATGTGTATAATCTATTATTATCTGTAAGTTAGTACATTGGTTTTCTATTTTCTCTAATACTATTATGTTTAAGTTATAACATTAATAGATCCTGCATCTTCATACGGCGTCAGACTGTACAAAATTGATGAATTAATGAAAAATATCACTACTACCCACCGGGTTAAGCAATTCGTATAACATAGGTAGGTAATATAATTACTAATATTCAATTAAGGTTATACCAAATAAGTAATATACTTTGAAAATTCTTATTAAGTATTTTTTAAAAATCGTGTTGAAAAATGTTTCCGTAACATATTTCTTCCGTAATTAATAAGTACCTAAGTAAACTATTAACTGCGCGCTCGACGGCGGGTTCTGCGGCGATTTGCTACAGCCTTTGGGCCTACGGCTACGAGCTGTAGTGCAATGTTAAAAGGTATTCCTGCGAAATTAACTGCAAATTCAATAGACACCTACTGAAAATTGTACTATAATACTAATTAAGGTATTTAGGGGAATAATAGTGTATATGATGCAGGACAATTAAATTAGTGAAACAAAGTTAAAACTAATAAAATATATGGAATTGTTACTTAGGTAGGGGTCTTATTGGTAAATAGAATAAGTGAATTTTTACAATTGTATGAATTAATTTAATGTCAGTCAGTTTTATGCGATCTAATTTTTTATCTAGGTAGGTATCTATTTTATTTTGTGAATTCTATTTCCTTTATGGATCATTAGTATTCATTGTTATCTGTTTTCGTGGGCGAAGTAATTTGATCCTAGTGTTATGATAGGTAGAATATGCACATTAAACAAAACATAGATATTTATCTGATTATTGATACGAAATGTGTTTTGATAATCATTTCACGATTGGACGATTATGTAAGTAATTGTTTTGATTCATTTATTGTAGGTGTTGCTAAAGAGTAGGTAGCAGGTAGATAGCTAGGTATCACAGAGAGTTATCTAGAAGATGAGGTCACCGTTATTATTGTTGTAAAAAGTCCTTTGCAGAGAAAATAGAGATTCAAGTAGATCCAACAATCTAATAAAGTCCGCTTAATAAGACATACATAATGTAGTTGCTGGTGTTTAGACCAGTGATGAGATCAAGGCGGCTTACCTTCATCTCCAGCTTGACAGCCAACACTTTGATCGTTATTATTTGCTGCAGGTCACAAAACAACACATCAGCATGTGCACACCGTCATTGAACTGTCAGCACATGTCGCACAGCGCACGACAGCGGGTGCGCGCGCGCCCGGCCTCCGCGAGACTGGCGCACGACGAGCGCGGCGCCGGGAGGCGGGCCTTCTCACCTTGCGCCCGCTCCCATTGGCCGCGCCGCGCCCAGCGTGCCGCAGCACCCACGCCCTACACTACCATGCCGCCCCCCCTTGCCCCCCATCACCTCACTATGTAAAGGTGTTCGATGGCTCTGTGAAAAAATGCTCCCCACAGAATTAATAATAGGTACGCGTACGCTCAGTATAATATCGCGAACCGGCTCTTTGCGTGACGTATCGGATTTCAATTACGAGTTCCTGATTGAAAACTACGGCCATCAATATTTCCGACTTTTTATTATTTTTTAAGTGAACTTAATACTTACGGGGAATGTTGCAAATTGAACTTAATCGCTGATATACATAGGTGAGGACCTGCGAGCCATGTGTGCGCCTGTGAGCGGCGCCGTCAGACTAGAGACGACGACGTTGTTAACGTTTATGGCCATTTTATGGCGGCTCGACACAAAGCACCGTCTACCTATCGAGGAAATTGTAAATTATACATGATTTATATTTTATTGAAAGAATGTTTAAACCAGTTAATCAAAGCTGAACGAGTAATATTTGGATACATTCAGGAATAATAAAAGTAGCTCTATCAAATATTTGAGGGTTCGAAATCACCAGAGTGAAAAATGCGCGCAATCAGACAGTTTTGCCTACGGAATGCAGACTTTATTATCTATGTTCAAAAAAATTTCATGTAGGTATTCTGAATCTTACAAAATTTAAAAGTTTAGGTACCTTTCGACTGAACGTCGCTTACACTATGTTTTTTTTTTAACTTTTAATCGTATCAGTAACTTGACAGTTGGAGAGATACCAGTTACTGACAAAAACACACATGCATACCTAGTTTTAATTGAATTTAATTACATAAGTTTAAAAAAACTATTCATTTATAAAATTATAACATAACTTAGACAATGACTACACCCCAAAACTACAGTTTTGGTTAAACATATTTTTTTTCAAATCAAATCATTTATTTGCATAACACAGGTTCAGAGGATGTTACAGAATGGTTCTTAAGGCTTACTGTATTATAACCATGTCAGGTGTGCAAATACATTAGGAACATTATGATATAATAAAATTATTCTTGATCAGTTTTCGTATTAAATTACATTGTCATTAAAAATATACATAGAAAGTCAATTTCATTTCACATTATATTATATCTGAACTAATAAATTATAACAGTAATGTCAAGCAAATTAATGTCGTAGTATTGTAATTAGTATTATAAAATTGAACAAATATTTGCTATAGGTAATCAAAATACAATATCTTTATCTTCTAAGTAGTCTTTTACATTATAATAACACTTTTTAATTAGGAATGTGTATAACTTTTTCTTAAATAGATGAGTAGGTAACTTCTTAATGTCATCGGGTAATTTATTATAAATCAGTGATGCCATACAAATAATACTTTTATTGAGTAATGCCGTTTTCCCATGCGGAGTTTCGAGTTGTCAAGTTACTGAATACGATTAAAAGTCCAAGTAAGTATACAAGGTTTAGGTGCAAATCTCTACTAAAACAGTCTAAGCAAACACAGATTTACTTTAATGTTTAGTAACGTTTACAAAAAATACAATTTATTATGGCTGTGATTAACTGGAATGACAGCTAAGATACAATCAAATGGTCCAATAAAAAAATCTGAAAACGATGTTTTGTTTCTAAAACCCTTGCAAACTGGTATTATCTTTGTCAATGTATTACTTAAATTAAAAGCAAAATATATCTACTTATTACTGATATGTTTTGCTTTTAATTTTTATCTATCTACTCGATAGATACTTGAACGCCACAATTTGCCAACATGTTGAGTCGTCGCCGCGTCGGTGATTGACGCTTAACTGTCGATAGGACTCTCTGTTTCAAATGCAAGCACGCAACTGCTGACACGCCAACACGCAAGGGCTATAATACCACAAAAATCGTTGTACAAAATATCCTTACAATCTGGGAAAAAATTCACAATATTTTAATATAAAACTGTTTTGAACTGATGTATCAATTATTAACAATGCTTAGTATTTTTTTTTAATAATTATGAGTGTAGAGGATGTAAAAAACAAATAAACTGTTCCTTTAAAGCAACCAGCCTTTGAATAATTAACTACATTTTGTGATTAATCACAATTAAAACAACTCGGCAAAGCTTCGATGGATAAAAATCGACGTTGTAAGCACTCTGTATCATTTCTATTGAATTGAGACAATCAACTCACAATGATAGTTGATAGAGAAATCAAACCAAAGCTATCTAGATTTACTCCGATTTCTCTACTTCTATTAAGTCAGCTCAAATTAAAGCCTGTTATTAAAATTCAAATCCAATCACCAGGCCCAATTTGTATAATTAGTAAATTATTTATCACTATGTAGTTAGTAAATTAATGCAAGTTTTGTTGCGCAAACCTTTCAAAGCAATACCTGAATCAAAATCAATCTGCCTAGCCTTTTCACAACTATGTTGGGGTCGGCTTCCAATCTAACCGGATGCAGATACCAGTAGGTATTTTACATGGCGAGCGACTGCCTATCTGACCTCCACAACCCAAATACTGGGTAATACGATAACCCTTTGTAAGGCTGGTTGTCAGACTTTCGGGCTTCTGACTTCCCGTAATTTCTGTCAAAGATTACAAATGACAGCCAGGATCAACGGCTTACAAAAGTGCTTTACGAGGCACGAAGGAGTTTCGATATGTTATGGATGGTCACCCAGCCGCGGACTGACTCAGGCAAACGTAGCTTAACCTTCGATCGACCTGTGCCGCTGATATTATTTAGCCGCGAGCAAAGCAATACCACATTATTATTTAATTTTCATTAAACTGGAACATGGCACAGAGGTCCTCGGCATTTTTGATACATGCAGAGATAATGACAAGGCATATAATTATTGCTCCAAATTCATATAGTTTAATAGCCTCTTTCTACTGGCGTCTCATGGAGTGTGCGCTAAGTAGATAATGTGTGGGATTAGTGCATGTCACGCTGCCGCCGCGCAATCAGCGCTCTTGTGCACCCAGGGACACGCCGCGCAGTTTGTGGGCCTCGCCCGAATGTGCAGAAGGACCAGTGCTAAAGAAACCCGCAAAAAACTGTTACGTAAGCAATCATCATCATTGGCAGCCTTGCCTTGTTACTACTGAGTATAGGCCTCCTTCCTCTTGTACCATGCGTCCTTGGAATGTCTAAGTCTTATCCGCGATCTTCTGTATGTCATCCTCCTATCTGGCTGTTGGTCTGCCAACACTCAGCGTAAGTAATAGCCGCCAATAAAGGTAGAAGAAGCAAGGGATATACCTTTCTTATAATGCTTACCTAACCGTTAGCCTAGGAGCAGCGACGATCTTTGCACAGAGGCTGGGAACAGCTGGACGTGACGTAGAATCGAGTCATGGGTCCAGCATAAAAATTATCGGTGATTGGCTGCAGAATTACAAATATATATACAACAAACTATTTATTTATTTATTTAACTTTAAATCAGGCACATTACCCATAATTTGTTAGTATTACTTACAACTATGTTAGTATAATTAATAAAGACAAACTTATACAACTAGAAACAATAACAGTAATACAACACAACTTATGGAACACTATATCTATTAAGCCATCTTCTGGAGACACCTGGCAACAATACATGTACTGCGCACAGGTGCCCCATCAGGTGGCCTTCAGTCTTACTAGCAACAATGCTCGGGAGACTGCTGTCGCTGTGTCGCATCCGACGCAGTAGGGACGCGGATCTTTTACGCATGATCGCAAAGAAGTCATCTGTATGCGCTGCTGCGAACATCCCTGACGCGCTACAGAAATGTGGCAGCGATAGCAGTATCCTAAAAGCATTGTTGTATTGCACACGCAGGGCATTAAACGTTTTTTGCGTGTATCTGGTCCACAGACTGCAGGTATAAAAAGCCTGGCAATATGCCAAACAGTGTTATCTTTACGTTATTGCAACACTTTGCAAATCTGCGGACCAGCATGTTGCATCGAACGGCCAATGCCCTGCGCTCTCTCTCCATACCACAGTTATCCGTGCCATCCTCTGTAACCCAGTGACCAAGGTATTTTAACTATAAATGTATTTTCTAAACCAAATATCACACTGTATTTTCAAACTCTGTATGTTTTTGGATAAATAAAAATTTTTATTAAAAAAAAAAAAAAATCGCGTCACCTAAAAGTTAGTTTTCCAACATGGTGGTTAAGTGGAAGTGCAATTTCTTGACAACAAGATTTTGTTTTTAAAACATGACAGTTTAGTACGAGAAATATGATAGAAGGATTTTGTACCGAAGACTAGCAAGAAAGCCACAGCCAATAATAAGTCAATATAGTACGCCTTCTGCAGCCATCTCCCTTACGTGTTTATGTCGCCTGCTCTGAGTCCGTCATTAAACGATTACCGACTCGGTGACGAGTGCCGACTGTTGAGTGTGACGAATGTGACGAGTGTCCTCCGGATGCGAGTCATGTCCCCCAACGACAGATTTAATGCGAAAATTACTAAACTGAGCTCTCTTGTATCACTCACTCTGTTTAAAGTGCTTGTCAACTTATAACCATGCAATCCTATTGAAGATACGTAATTATATTTTAAATTCAATACTATCATGGAATTATTTTCCTATAAGTCTCAAATTGGAAAATTAGAAAAGAACTTCCTCCAACATTAATTTATGATATACGTAAACGCCATGAGCCCTTTGCCCAGCTGTGGGATGATACAGGCCGATACTTCAAAAAACTTTTTTCACTAAAAAACAAATGTAATATTTTAAATATTTTCATTCGTAGTTTTCAGGACCAGCTTAGTTGACACTTAATTATTTGGACAGATGGATATTAAAAAGCTGATAATGACGTATTGTTTAACAGAGAGTCTCATATAATTTTATTGTCTTTTCTTCATACCTCAATAAGAAAACGAATAAAGAAATATTCCCCCACCTCATGTACCTACAAAGTATTTTTGTTTAAATAATCTGACCGAAAAAATAATGTAATTTTCAACCAATTACACCTTACCATAATTATTATTTATAATTATTATTACTCATAAACCCAAACATATAATTATTATTACTCATAAACCCAAACTTACAAAACATAGGGGAGTAGATTTCTACAATATTCAATACCCGACAAGTGCCTTCGTGCGTGCTACACGTTACGTTCTACGTACGTACCTACTACGCACTACGTGACTACGTTACTACGATGCTACGCTACCACATAATTATTAGTCATTGATATTTCACAAATTATGTAGTGGAGTACTACAGGGGTTCATAGTTAGTTGTAACCTTGGGAAATCTAACCCTAGACTCAAATTATCTTGAGTTGTCTCCTAACGCCTTCGCGAAACTAGTGCTATGGAAATGTAGCACTGCTGGTAGAACTCATTATCTGTAGTTATTCCTCTAGTTACGATCTATTTTGTAAACTTAATGTATTAGAAATTAGTTACCGCCGGCATTCCAGCTGTATTAGAACCCAATGTCTTGGCATGCGACGATGGCAAGAGACCGGACGGCATGTCTTTATTTCCATGGAAGGTGGGGTAGGCCTGTAGTGTGGAACGCAGCCTGTGTCGACACTCTTGCGCCATCCCATCTTCCTGGCTCAGCGTGCTGTGCTGGTGCTGCTGCTGCGGCTGCAGAAAACCTCAAGCGGCGTAAGTATAATAACCTCATCGGTAACTGTATTTTCGAGCCGTTTGGGGTTGAAGCCCTCGGGCCGTGGGGTCCGAGTGCCCATGGCCTCTTCTGTGACATCACAAAACGGCTATTTGACACTTCCTGTGACCCAAGGGCTAGCTTTTACCTTGGCCAGAGGCTAAGCATTGCCATACAATGTGGCAATGCGGCAAGTCTCTTGGGTACATTAACAGTCGACAGCGATGCGGATGAATTTTTCGACGCTATATTTTAGTTTGTAAATAGTTTTAGTTAAGTCTCTCTAAGTTAGATTTGTTCCATTGAATGACTGTTCAATGACATAATGACATTGAGAGCAAATCTAAGTTAGAGAGATGTATTAATGATTCTAATGATTAAGAAGTATAATGCTTTATATTGTTTAAATAGAAATAGAAAAAAAAATATGAAATAGAATTAATCAAAAATTGGCTAATTTGTCTAATAATTGCGCTGTCCATCAAAGCTCCTGCTGGGTGCATGCTACTCAACATATATTCGATAAACAAGCAAGTGCGACCATGTTTGTACTTTACTTTAAATAATGAATTGTTTTCGTTTCTTTAATGTCCGCTAGTTTTAGAATAGGTATTTTCACCATAACTAACCATTTGGAAACATCCGCTCCCACACAATGGATGCTCAGAGGCAAATATTGTAACATTGATACATAAATTATACGCCTATAATTTGGCAATATCTGTATCAAAATATCTATAAATCTCATTAAAGCTTCATCGAAATACTTTACATATTTTTTACATCGAAACTCATGGATTTGATTTGAAATGATCTTGTTATTAACTACTCTTAGTGATGCAAGCTGTATTATTTACCAAACCCAGTGAACATTGCTGTTCAGTTAACAGAATCGTAGAAGTAGCGCACTGAATACTAAGCAGAAATTATCAAAATAAAATATTCTGTGAACTTGTTACGATTCGTGTTCTGCCCGGGGCCGGACCGGCAATTATCCGGCTTTCAGCGCGATATCCGGGGGCCGCTTCCGGCGACCGGCGTACTTTTAATTTGACACTTGCGTTTTATCGCGTCAACGGAAGGATCCGTTCCGATGTTACTCGAATGAGGATCACTGAATATCAATATGATTGGAGCTATTATGAAGCTGAAATCTGATGACTTTTTTATAAGAGGGAGAAGTTTTCAAAAGTTTGGGAAACGTTAAGACTTATTATATTCAATGATTTCTATCTGGCAAGACACATTTGTTTGAGGGGTGAGCCGTGCATGAAGTTGCTTGCTCTTTTGTTGAATATGACTATCCTGAAATGGCTGGAATTGAATACAATATCAACCGATCTACATATTAGCTAGAAAAAAAAAAAGGTTCTTTAGCATACCATTAAGCAATTATCAAAGCTTTCTATTTGAAATAACAACTAACCACTGCAAACAAAGTATCAATCAAATCAGTTTCCATTATAAAAACATCCACTGTTGTTATTACGTCAGAACTCCGGGACGTCGGCACCACCTGCACATAAATGTTTAGTACGGTCACCCGACGACAGTGGTAACACTTGAGCTACATAAACCGCCCTTACTGCGACGATATAAGGGCGCTGTCAATGATACATTGTTACCATTGTCGTGCGGTTGACTGTACGAGATCCTAATCTACCACCTACCCTCGGAGACCATGACCAACACAATGATAATCACGCCAATCACTTTTTATATTGTCACTGAACTCGCAGGTGGATGCAAATAATACGTTGTAATAGGATTCTGCATTGTTCTTACGGTTGAGCAGTTTTTTTAAATTGTTTTGCGTTAGTTATACGTCTTAAAATTAACGCGAAATTATCTTTGTTAATTTGAAAGCATATCTTTCTTTCTTGTTAACATAAAGTGTTGCACTGGTTTTGAGTTTCGATTCTTATACTCCGCGCAACGGGAATATACCCTACGTTTCAATACAAATAAACAAATCCTTTGCTTTTTAATTCGATGTTAAATTCAAAAGAAAGGGTCGGTTGCACTGTTTGCCGACAAGTGTTACATGCCGCGCAAACAGACCGATAGTTTGCGTCCGAGATTACTCCCCCGTTCGAACAGTCTCGTGACGTACACCAAAACAAAGACGGATTCAATTATAACTGTGGGCGTCAATATTTGCGCTTTATTGAATGTTTCGGGAGCTCTCCTCTCCCATGGGATAGACGTGACAATCAGATCGGCTACTGTGTTTTCCTGGCATTGCATTGCTGAGTTTGCAATTTACTTATGAGAAAGTGTGCTAATCAACTACGCAATAGTATTCGTCCCTAGGATATTTCCAAATTAAACTTTTGCTGGATTCATGTATTAAAGAGGATAGAAATATATACACTGCATAAACTTTGAATACTAAATTAACACACAAACTATTAAAACAAAAATATAATATCTTAACCTAGCTAAAACTATTAACAAATTAAAACATGACGTCGAAAAATTCATCCGCATCGCTGTCGACTGGTAATTTATCGAAGAGGCCGCCGCGAGCGACATTGCCGCGTTGTATGGCAATACTTAGCATGTGGCCAAGGTAAAGGCAGCCCTTGGGTCACGGGAAGTATCAACAAGCCGTTTGGAGATTTCGCGGAACAAATGAGTACCTACTCTAGCCGTTTGGCTTAACCCCAAACGGCTCAAAAATATAATTACCGATAAGGTTGATATACTTTCGCCGTTTGAGGTTTTCCGCAGCCGCAGCAGCAGCGCCAGCGCAGCACGCCGACCCTGGAAGATCGGCGGACGCAAGAGTATCGACACGAATTGCGTCCCACAGTAAAGGCCTACCCACCTTCCATGGAAATAAAGACATGCAGTCCGGTCTCTTGCCATCGACGCGTACCAAGCCATTGAGTTCTTATACAACTGGAACCCTTCTGGTGACAAGAGCTCGACGGATGATGTCATAAAATTTCGCGTGCCGCGCTAAGCGACCCGCACTTTAGCTGCAAGACAGGCCGTGGTGTCCGAGGGTGATGACAACTTTACCACAGTGACAGCCATGAGGAGAAAAACAAGGAGCTCCATAGTTGCAGGGAAGCAGCGAGGCGGAAAGTAGTATCAGGTATAGAATTAGAACAAATGCTCCTCGCGAAACATGTCCATTTCTATCTCTACTCCACATAATATGTGTTTCTATACAAAGTGACATTTATTTTCTTCATTTTCGACTTTGCGCCCTAGAAATATTTATAGAATCTGTAATTTTGTATTATATTGTTTTTACCATAAGATGTAGTATTTAAAAGTTTCTACGGTACCTGATATAATGTGATAAAAAAATACCTGATATAAAAATAATAAATAAGGTCAAAAGGATTGGGTGAATTGATTGCCATTAAAAGTGGTACTTGGGAGACAAAGCCGAGCTTGCTCACTTGAAGCGGTGCAGAATGTCGGCGCTCCGAGCCGATATTAACGACGTTTAGCAACACAGCGGGGGTCAGCAGTCAGCTGCACATCGCCCCATTTTATTTTATTACACTTTTGGATATCGGCTTTTTCTTGCTGAGGTTTCGGAAACGGAGATCTGTTAGAATTTGTATTCCAAACCCGATGACAGCTGATTATACTTCTAAAACGTTCCTAAAAATATTTAGGTATGAGTTTGAAAGATACCTACTTATGAGATTGATTTGTCAAGTATTAAAGAGAATGCTTATGAACTCCACACTAGGACGTGCCTGTCTCGTGGAGTCCTTGGATGGTATTGCCATATGAAAATGTGTATTACATATTTAATTATTGCTACAAATCCAGAAGCACACAAAAAAGTGTTATTAATAAATAGCAATGATAGAATGCAGAAGCAAAACGAGGTGGAAAATAAACGTGGATGGCCTCTCTTATGATTTTTGTCTATCTATAATACTAATAAAGCAAGCCCTGAGTTCTGCATCGGTTTCCTTGTGACGGTGACATTTGGCGCATCAAATTGCACCGTTTGATCAGCCCTTTGTGCGCCTTAAGACTATTAGGACAACGAGATTACACGGGAGGCGCGCGCGCAGCCGACTGGAGCAATGCGATTACACCGACACCCCCTCCCGCCCCTCGACCGTCACCCTCGCAAACCCCGCCAGCCCCGAGACCCGCCAACCCCTATTTTTTGGATCTGTAACTGGATTTGGTCCACAGAACGATTGAGGAGCGCTAAAATGTGTGTTCGCAGTCACCCAGATGGTATTTATTTAAAAAAGTGTCCGTGGAGTTTCTTGCCCGTTCTTCTCCATAGGTACCTACCTACTACGCTTTGGAACGGGAAACTAGCTTCATATGTCTGACTGACCGATTCCTTGACAATTCTTTATTATTATAATTATTTATTATGCCTAGGCTACGTGCTATTCACGCAGGTGCTATTCGGACGGGTGCTCTAAGTGGACTACTTGCTATAATGGCCCCTTTACATTCTACCATTACTTATGGTGTGCAAATATTTAATTTTGTTCTACACAATGCTAATTAAATAAAAAATACAGCAACAACAAATAAGATGCATGCATTAGGTTAGGACTTTCATGGAAAAAATGATGATTAGTTATGAAGTCAAAGCTGTACCTATGTCAGTTCAAGAGATAAAGTATAATGTCAGATAAGATTAAATAAATATTAATGTAAATGGTAATTGATAATGTCATAACTAATAAAATGTCAATGTATTGACATTCACAAAAATTTTAACATTAATTACTAAAAATAAGGTATATACCCATATTTATTTCAGTTTCCTTCTCCGCAATCTGACATGTATTCATTGAGATCGTAAAAGCACTTTTCTTTTAACCATTGCGTTACCTTTTTTTTAAATATGGTCAAAGGTAAATCTTTAAAGGTGTCCGGTAATTTGTTATATACCTTAACAGCATTTATGTACGAGTTCCTATTATACAATTCGAGCCTGCATTGCGGTAAACAGAGCTCATGCTTAAATTTATTTTTATTTCGAGGAGCTACATTTCGTTTAGTTACATCTTTATGTTTAGTAAAATATTCCGGATGTTGTTTTACAAATAGGCATAATTCTCTAATGTACATACACGGTAATGGCAGAACATTATACTTTTTAAACAAGTGCTTACAACTATCCGTATACCAGGCTCCACAGATTGCACGTACGCATTTTTTTTTGTACTCTGAACGCTTTTTTAATATCCACCGAATTACCCCACAGCAAGAGTCCGTAAGCGAGTACGGACGAAACGTATCCGTGATATGCACAAAGAGCAGCTTCTGTTGATACCGTGACTCTTAATCTTTTTATTGCATAGACAAATCTGTCAAGTTTATCGCAAACATAATCGATGTGCGTTTTCCAGTCGCAATTTTGATCCAAATTTATACCCAGAAATTTAGTACTTGCAACTTGTTCGATGATAGTATCATTATATTTAACATTTAACGTCAATGGCGTTCTTTGATGTGTTTGGAATTGGATCATTTTAGTTTTCTCCATATTAATTTGCAAGTTGTTAGAATTTAACCAGTGTATTATGTTGTTTATTGCTTTATTTATGTATAGTTCATAGGTGTCTGCATTTTCACATTTCACAACGAGGGTTGTGTCATCAGCAAACAAGATTGTGTTATGGCGAGTGATATTTGGGAGATCATTAATGTGTGTTTTGTCAAATATTTTACCCCAGCAGTCTGTGGGCTAATCATACCCAAAAAGCAGATAGCGCACTGCGCATTCAATATAATAACGCCTTCAGGGCGCTGTTGAGGCTTCCACCTTACTGTAGTGCGTCAGGGATGTTCGCGGATGCGCACACTGACGATTATTTCGCAATCATGCGCAAAAAAGTGGCATCAGTGATACACAGATTGAGGGGAAGCAGCAATAGCATTCTGAAGGTGTTTGCAGAAAGGCTAGAAGGGCCTACAATGGACACATTTATCAAACTGCATGTCAGACATGGGACTTGATAAATCTTCCTCCTCTAATCTTGGCTGTATTTTTGTTGTGTATTTTTGTACTCATGTGTGTCTAAGTGTTACTACTAACATAATTTTTAAGTTTGTACTGATTACTAACACGCTATGGGCCGTCGACGCCTGAAAATAAATGATTTTTATTTTTATTAATATAAATGCGGAATAAGAAAGGTCCCAATACGCTGCCCTGTGGCACTCCGAAGTTATTTTTTCGATAGTCACTTCTATGTAACATCTTTTTGTTATTATGTATTTTAAAGATGTCCACACGTTGTTTTCTATCATTTAGATAGTCTCTCAACCAGTCGTTCACTTTGCCTCTTATTCCATATTTTTATAGTTTATGTAAGAGAAATTTGTGGTCTACAAAATCGAACGCCTTACTCATGTCTAGGAAAATCGCAGCAATTGGTAAGCCATCATTTATAGCCTGGGTGACAATTTTGATCAAATTGAAACATGCCAATGAAGTGGTACTATTCTGTCTGAACCCAAATTGCTCATCTTTAAGTATACGATGACTTGTTGTAAAATCTTGAAGCCTTTTCAGCATAATTTTCTCAAATATTTTCGACATGATTGGTATAAGCGCCACTGGCCTATAGTTATTCATGTCACTTTTTTCTCCTTTTTTAAAAAAGGACTACTGATTTTTTCAATATTTGTGGAAAGGTACCTTCTCCAAATGATAAGATTATTATATAACATAATTGAATTAGATTGGTTGTTATATCATCTACTCCTACTGCGTTTGTGTTTTTTTAGATTTTTAAATGTTCAAAATATTTCCATAGCATCATCATAAAGAATATTGTATGTTCGTTATTAGTATCGATAGTTTTGTTTATCTCGTCTGTATTATATTTAAAATTCTTGCTATTTGTCAATTGTAAATAAAACTCATTAAATTTGTCATTATCTCCTTAGAGTCTTCATATGTCCGATTATTGTTGATTATTCTATCAATTTGTGTTATCGTACTAATAATGTCACTAATGTTTTCATTAATTACTGCCCATGTGGCTACATTTATTTTTATTAGTGTCAATATATTTCTTACTTTGTAGTTGTCTAGATTTATATATGCACTTTTTGAGAAAGTAGCTGTATGATTTATATTGTTTATTTGACTTTGTTCTGTTTGTTTTATTATGTTGTTGGTTAAGACAGAGATATCGTTTTCTTATACAGGATCTTCTTATGCCCTTCGTCAACCATTTATGGTTCCCTTTTTTAGTTGACTTCTTTATTGTGATTATTGGAAACAAAGATTGAAAAATAATGTAAATGCTTCTTGCAAGTTATTTTTTTCGTATACTGCTGCGAATGTGAGAGATGACATACAACTATAGAACTTGTTCATGTTTTCTCTACTATAATCTCTAACATTCTCATACCAGCTGCATGTTTCGGATGATTTAGTGGTTTTCAGCGATAGCATTTGTCCAATTACGTGGTCAGACAAAGCAAGGTGATGCACCTCCGCTTTAACTTGCTTCATGTTGCTTGCTAACTGATCAAGACATGACAATTGTATCGTTGGGGTTTTGATATGCAAATCTATTTTTTTTTTTAACATACTGTTCAACTCTTCACTACTCATGTTTGGCTTTAAGATGTCCAACTTCCAGTCACCACATAGAATAATTTTTCTGTTTCCTCGTAAGTCTTATTAGTAGCTGTTCAAGTTTTCCAAGAAATATTTGTGGGTTGATATTAGGAGTTTTATATAAACAAGTAATCATAATTTTATTTATTTCTACGCCACAACATTCAAAATTAAATTTACATGTCAAATCATTAATATTAGTCAAAGTTTTATATTTTATATTAGTATTTATCATTATGCATACCCCTCCTCGTTTAGTGTCACGTGAATATGATGCAACCAATTTGTAACCTGAAATTTTCAAAATCATTTCTTTACCCTTTTTCATGAAAGTTTCAGTCAAACACACCACATTTATTCTTGTATCATTTTTCGACAACTCGTGAATTGCAAATGTTAATTCCTCAGTTTTGCTTGTGGCGCCGGCAATGTTCTGGTTAAATATTCTAAAATTTAATTCCGGATTAGGGGCGAAAACACTTATTCGCTTGAGAAGGCAACAATGTATTCATTTTAAAAAGAATAACCCAACAAAGAAAGTGCAACATTTTAGCGCCCAACAGTCGTCTTTTAATTGTTCTTAAAAGGCAAGCTGTATTCTTTATCGTGTCAACAATAGGGTCTGTTTTCGCGTGCCACCCTTGCCCCTGGGGTGTGAATGTGATAGTCCCGCGGGACTTGTTAGTGTGTTACAGCAGTTTGCAACAATCGTCGTGTTATTGTTTCTAATATGATATCCCACTGGACTGGTGGCTGCTCCTCCAGGGAGTTCTATCAATCTCTTGTCTGCTATTTTCCCTAAAAGGTATAGTAGGTACTTAAAACTAACAATAAAATATCGCGATTTCTTGCCTTCTAACTGACGAAAAAAAATAAAAAATATACCGAATAAAAAAGGTACCTAGAAGGGGTTCAGGTCGACGCGTTGGTATTTTTTTTACTTTTGAACTTAAAGCGTTTTAAATCTGGGACAACAATTCTAGTTCAATTCAAACCGATGTTCATCACTTTACTAAAATCTGATGATTAAGACCTGGGGGCCTACCACCAGCTCAAAAGCAGTATTATTTTAATATTACTTCAGTGGGAGAAAGAGATGGAGCTATACGTCCTGTAGAGCTTCATCTCTTTCCCACACTGAAGTAATATTAAAATAATACTGCTTTATGAGCTTGTAGTAGACCCCCTGACTCATTAGATGTCAAGAACTTTGTTTTTTAGCTTGTCAGCCAAATTAAATTGGTTTCCAAAATTCACTGTAGGAACAAGTTTTGCAAATATGTTGCCCTTTCCTCATAAACTTCTCTAATCAGTCAATCAGATACGATTATTTTTCTAATCCTACCGCTATTAAAACATCAAAAGGCAATAGCAAACCAAGGCAATGTCCCCTCATCAAAGAGTGACAAAATAGTTACGTTTCCGAGCCAACAAACCGTCACACATTAGCAGCACACGCCGCGCAATTTGCACATTAGGTCACAGGGCTGCGCCCGTGCTGTTGACTCGCGTGAGACCGCTCGCGATAGCCCTGCACACTTCAGTGACCACGAATAGATACCACACAATCCTATAATACCACCATGCTGTTCGACATTCAACCTTATTACAAGTTACATAGTGTATCTACAAGTGAAAGACAACCACTGGTTTTCACTTAAATCTAGGTGTTAAAGAGAAATGTACCTCAATAGTACATTGTTTCATTGCATTCATGATGCTGCGTGAGAATTCTAAGTCAAAGTCAAATCATTTATTTCAAATGGACCCTTTTATGGCACTTTTGTGTCGTCAAAATGTCCAAAAAATATTAATTGATTCTAGTTTCGCCTCTTCCAAAAGGTAGTTTTCGTATGGATAAGAATGGGCAAGAAACTCCACCGTTATTTAACTTCAGGACCATACATTAGGTGGATATTTTAAATGCAAAATCGGTGAAGTCCCTTGTTCTAGATATTTGGAGACAGGAGATTGGAGATACTTGCTGCATGGTGGAAAATATCCGATATTGGCAAGATCAGAATATCCAACTTATTTAAAGCACTTCCCAACTAAAGACTACATTGACTTTAGTTGGGAAACTGGTACAAAGGGTTTTGAAGATCATGAAAGAATTATGTGTTACGTATATGGAATGTAGCATTTTAATGGAGTGGTTCAGTCAAATCTCTAGAGTTGACTAAAATACTCTAGGTATATTAGTTATTTAACCATTTCATGCTGTATCAATCTCATCTCAAACTCTAAATTGAATTTGCAACATCCAAACCAAAGTCTTCCACGTAATTCCATTTCGTGTATCGATCATCCAAACTTATTCGCGTCACGTCTCCGCCGTCTGTGATACTGGCATAAACATTGGGAAAAACGCTACAGTTTCAGCGACCAGTGCGGGAGGTGGGGGTAGGGGGGGAGGGAGGGAGGCTCGAGATTAGATTACCTGCCCCCGTGGGCTGCAAACACTTCGTTACCGGCGCGGCGTAACGAACTCGCTACCAAGCAACTTGCACACCCGGCCGGAATTTATTATAGACTAGTTTTGATTCTGGTTTGGTATTCAGCGGACTGGCGACTGTCCACTGCCAGAAGTTTGTGGCCACGTCGGGAATTGTGGCATCCTGCCACTTAGTGTGCCTCTGCCAAGACAAGTTTGTAACTGACGATGGCACTTCTCTAACTCGATTAAGCACAACTGAGCATAACCTGCTAACGATTTTGGAAGCAGCGACTGCTTTAGTATTGTCCATCAAAATTACCACATTTTAATCATATGCTAGTCATATGCTAGGCCGTAACTATCAACCACCACCTACTCTTGTGAGATCGTCGTATGGGTACATAAATATGTCTCGAATTTATAAGTGCTAAAACTCAAAGGTGTAATCATGCGTCTGGCAGAAGAGTTATAAAAAGAAGAAGTCACATCGTAAAAATGGAAGATATTAAAAGAAAAATTATAAAATACGTTTAGTTCTCTCTACAGATCATGATTCGGCAGCACAGTGTGGCTGGTTCTTAAAAATTGTCGCGTATTTCGGAGTAGATATAGCTTTGTAGACGAAATGCAAGTAACTCAGGCAAGCATTGCTTTAAGGAAATTATGTTTTAACCTTTCGAAATTTTAGGTTCACATTCCTGAAAAATAGAGAAAGCTTCTCTTATACAGCTTGTGCTGCTCAAGTCAACAAACTCAGAATTAGTATAAGTACTCCAGAGAATGTTTGTCATTTACTAAATAACAGGATCAAAATATGAGGGTTCATTGAGATGAGTAGCTGATATTATCCATCGACTTGGGCTCTATTTCATATCGTAGATAGCTCCTTGATTGAGCCCATTAATTTACTACTGAGAGATTCAATAAAGTGTGAGGCTACACGCTGTAATGATGACAAATAAACGGACGTCGCCAGGAGCCAGAGTATGTACGTTTATGAGCTGCTCCAATAAATATATTGTAACGGTGCGGAGCGAGCAGAGCGCCCTCCCCTCCGCGCCCCTGGCCGCGGCTAAACTGAATACATTTGAATAACACAGCGCGTAATGAGGCGCCACCGCGCCACCGAGCGCTGATGAGCGGGAATCGAACCCCGGACCTAACTAAACAATTGTCATTCATTCAGCCGAGAGCCAATTCTGTAATCCTTTTGAATAATAATTCCTTTTGGTATTCCGTGCGCGCCAATCATGGCAGCGAGCTCTGTGCGGTGCGCACCAGTAGCTACTAAATATTAACATAAATCCTTTAGCTTTCATTACGCGAATCATTATTTTTCGCTGATTGCGACTTGTGTTGGACTATCAGTGATAATATAGCTGCATAGAGGAGACCTATATTTGGCTGAGCTGAGATATTGCCCTTTGATTGACATAAGAAATACTTCTTCCCATATGTACTTAGCAAAGTCATTACTAATACCATTCGAGTAGATTCTGCTGACTAGTAAGCCATTCCAAAGATTTAGTACTTTCTTCGAGCTATCGATTATATTCTGCTAAGGTGAGTCGTCCAGCCTCCTATTGGCCGTGATCAGCCGTCACCAGGGCGAGGGGGACGCGCGGGAGGGGTGCTGGTGTTTACACACGGCGCGATTTATTCGGCCGGCGTCGTAAATAACGCGGCCAGCGCCGACAGATATATGGAGCCTCGTATTTATTGCTATTTGTTCGCGGGTACGGTCTGCGTCAGCAGGATGTGTGGACGACGACGAATAAATCTGAGCAATGAAACCGTTACTGAGCAGTGGTAGGTGCACGTGCTATTATTTCTACAAAGGTAACTGAAACAAGTTTAGTACAATGAGTTCTTAAAGCTCTAATCAATCAAAATCAATTCTTACTAAAACAATTTTGGAACTTGTAGACAGATAGACAATAGAACAGACAAAGACAATGTCATTGAAATAAACATTCATAGACAATACCGATAATCTCCTCCCAATACCTACGAATATTCCTAAGTTTTGAAGAGTCGATCATGTTTACTGGTAGGTACATAGGATAAAATAATGATCTCGCCCTTCACGGTTCTATTTGATTTTAATTTAATTTGCATAAATTAATAATAGATATTAATTGTACTATAATGATAATATGTGAAGCTTTTTATTAATATTAAGATCTTAATGTACTGAGAAATAAATTATATCTTATCTGGTCTAAATTCCTTCCAGTTACTCAAAAGGCTCTGTTTCCCCGACGGTACTGCGCAGCCTACACACATCGTTTCTGAATGAGGAGGTTTTTCCGCGCGGCAGCCCCGGCCGGCCGCATTAAACCACTTCATTGTAATACTTAGATATTTAGTAGTTGTACAGCGAATAAATTACCCTCATAATGAAACCCAGTTTTTTCAACAACATCCGACAACATTTTAAGCTGTTATCAACGCCCGGCCGGCTGAGTTATGGCCGCAAAACGGAACGCAGCGCGCCGTCGCGCTTTTTGCAGTATTCTCGTAATCAAATTTTGATTTACTGCGGCCTGAGTTATTAAAATCCTTTTAGTTCTGCCTGGGGTCGGGCAGGCGGGCAGGCGAGGGCTCAGCATTCGGAACTCTATATGCGGTGTCACAATGTAACGTAATTGAAAAACAGTCCGGGATACGCAACGCTATCGGGGATGTAAATCAAGGTGGGCTTACGTTCCTAAAATCGGTATGCGGTTGTAAATCGTGTGCGGGAGTGGCGCAGTGGAGTGGCGAGCTGCAGGAGGGGGGAGCGGGGGAGCGCGGGCGGCGTGTCAGATCGCGATCAGCTAAATCATGCTTATTGGTAACGAAGCGTAGCGGGCGCGTGCGCGTGCGCTCGACCACGTCAGACCACGCTGCACCACGCCGGGCTAGCCGACACCATACCGCACATACTAAATTGTCACATGTCATCCATAAGCGAGCGCAATACCACGTGGCTACCTACATACATATCACGCATTCAGCTTTAAATAATCTTTTTATAACATTCGCATTGCTCATGACTAATCTTTTACTTTATCAACTCTTTGACACTACTAAAGAATTCTATATCATTCTACTGAAAGCAATAATCAGCTGTAAGCGGCCGTCAGACGAGGTGTCATTATGCGCAGATCGTCAGCCGCCATCGCGGAGACGTAGTGTTGCAATAGCGATAGACTGACAATGAGCTCTGCGAGGACACGGTAACGTTCCGGTAAAAGTCCCGGTAATATCGCCGGTAATGCGATAATAACAATAAATACTTTACCGTGGACTCGGGTTTGAGATCGGTGTATGATTCTAAAAGAAATATTTTAAAGCCCATTTCAACATTGACGTTGTTGAATGTAAAATCGAGCAATGAAAAATATTATAATATTCAAGTTACGAAATGTGTAAAAGGCTTAGTGTATCGTGGATTCGTGGACAATTATGAGAAGTCTTTTAAAAAAATGTCGTTATGGGAGTAGCATCATAAGACATGAAACATGATAATAAACCTGCACCTACAATTTAGTTATATTGAAAGTTTTAAACTGTCATACTTACACTGGATTTGCAGGCATTCATTCAGCGTAGGCGTTGGTCCACTGCACAGACGCAGCATAGTCGCCGTATAGCCGCCCTGCAAAAATCTCTTCGGTACAGCCTAGCAGCCGCGTAGCCATTGCATAAACTTCGCGTAGACCGCCTAGCCGTCGATCGTAGACGTGTCGTAGCTGTCCCGTAGATGTATAGTAGCAGTATCGTAGACGCGTCGTAGCAATCAAGTAGATATGTCGTAGATGTGTCGTAGCAGTCCCGTAGACGTGTCGTAGCAGTGAAGTAGACGTGTCATAGCAGTCTCGTAGGTGTGTCCTAGCAGTCTCGTAGACGCATCGTAGCTGTCCCGTAGACGTATCGTAGCAGTATCGTAGACGTGTCGTAGCAGTTTGTTAGTTGCTGCAGTCGCGTAGACGTGTCTAAGAAATCTCGTAGAGGCCTCGTGAGATGTCTCGTAGATCTCTTAGGGGTCTTGTGAGATTTCTCGTAGACGTGTCGTAAGAGTCCCGAAGACATTTCTTAGCAGTTTTGTATTCATGTCGTAGTCGTGACGTAGGGGTCTCATAAACATATCATGGGATGTTTTAATTTTAAAACTATCGACCCGCCCCTGCTTCGCATGGTTTTTATGACTGAACAAAACATAGAGATTTTGTTATTATGTCATGTAACATTAATGTATTATGCAAATAAATCTTCGGGAATAAATTCTATAAATAATGGCCAACACTGCAGCACCATTCGTTGTGAAGTTTAGAAGAACAAGGCAGTCACACAGACAGACACGAAAAGTGACTTTAATTTATAAAATATTAGACTTATAAATGATAAAAGATGATAATTATGAATTATAAATATTTCGGTAAATTGATTTAAAAAAACACTTACACATTAAAAATAATTTATGTTTTAAAACTAGATGAGTTCGGTGTTTCTTAGCTGACTACTCTGAGAAAGACAACTATAGATGATTGTTGGCGAAACTTTCACAGAAACTATTTAAAATATCAAGATAAAAGCAAACTGTAAGTCATTTATTTTTAGAAAAAGTTGCCGAACCTCTTATAATTTAGATGTTCGCACAATAACAACGTGCATTTGAAAACAAACGTCGCAATCAAGTAATAAATTGCGTTAGTAGTTACCGGCTGAAACGCGGAGAGCCGAGGCCGAAAGCCGAGCGCGAGGGGGCCAAGGAGTCCTATTTATCGAATTAGGACTGTGTAATCACCGCTCATAGTACTACGCAGCAATTGTGATGAACTGCGCAAAAACTACTTGATACTTGTTTTTTTTTTCAGTAGGTATGTTTATGCAAACACATTACACGTCGACAATAATAATTAAAATACTATCGACGTGTATGTCGTAGTATTTTAAAAACTATGTGAGGGGGTGTGGTGTTTCCTATCTGATTACTCTGAGAAGAAACATCGAATCAAACTCAAAGGGCAGTAGTCGTATCTCGAAACGAATAAGGATTTGTGTGAAATAGAAGATTATTTTATGCCCTTTTGATCACAACCACAAGAACAGTGATAATTCGTGTATCTTTTAGTTGGACCGACGATTAAAAGTTTTCAAAATTTATGTTATTTTTGGGTTATTTTTGTATTATCGTAAGTAACACAAAAGTAAACACAATTGAACAATAAGGGCAGAGTCACAACGAAGTCGACGAATCCAATCATTTTTTTTTCTTGTACCGCCTTCCATTTTTGTGGATGTTTTGATTTTAAAGGCTCTCGGTAACGTCTTTGTCGTTCAGCGGGAGTTAACGGTATCTTTAAACACATACTGTGATTTTTAATAGTTACTTTACCTACATGTCAAATATTCAAGTACCTACCCAATAAACGCAAAACTATCAAAATTGCCTCCCCCGCGTGTGTAATCGCAAGGGGTGAACATAATAGAGAGAAGTGACGCGTGCCACATGTAATAACAAGTGAACGGAGACGGAAAGAGGCACCGACACAATCCCGAGGAGCCCTGACTGGCGGTAATGATCCCCCGCCGACATGGACCGACCGCTGAGTCCACCACACACCACCATATAGGTACTACAACTAAGAAAATAACTACAATAAAAGAAAATAGTTGAAAATATTAGCAGTTTAATTAACTAGCCGTAGTTGACGATACAACTCAACAAAATGAACTTTATTGGCATGCTATAAAGGGAAAGGATGGGAGGTATTGGAGTTATTAGCTTCTCGGTGCTTCAAACCGTTCAGTGACGGATGACAGGTACCAGCATGTAGATATAGATACCTAAACATTACACCACAGCAACGATGATGATCACACGAGCTTATCAAGCCCAGCTACAAGAGTTAATAGGAATATTACCGCTCTCTATTATATATACACTTTTACAATAAAATATAATATAATCTAACCATAAACCTCGGTTACAGGTCAATCAACGCGCATCCAACGCGCCGAACATCATAAAAACATATAAACCACTGATTAACATATTGATTGTTACAAAACGTACCATCAAAATAGAAAATAAAACATTTGAAAACTATAAATGAACCGAGAACAGGTAAACATACCTTTTAGGGAGAACATATTTTAAACAAGGAAATGTTAATATAGTGTGTTACAAATGTGTTGTGATGTCTGTTTCCCGTGAGGACAATAGCGGATAATCCGCAGCCCCACAACATTTGTAACTGCAAACATTGACATGCGGGCTCGGCGCGGCAGACGCGAATAAAACACTGAACCCCGCCGCCCTCCGGGTTGAACCACGCTTTGAACTCAGCGCATATTTTATGCTAATCTCATGTTTTGTGAACGGCGAAGATGTTTGCTTACTTAAATAAAGTTTTGATCTCAGTTCACACTTCTGCTAGCTTGTCAATTTCCGTATGTGGGTTTCGTAATACGTAGCAAAAAAAGTTTTCCATAAACATAGACATCTTCTATTAGTGGATAACATGCTTGTTCATGGACGTAGAGTAGTGATTAGAGAAATAGTAATTGTGTAATTTTTTCACCAAATTAAGCACATTGAAGTTTAAACACGGACAGGATGAGCTTGCAACTTATATAAAACGGTGCTACGAGGGATGTACTGCGACTCTCCGAAGTCGAAAGCTTCGTAAATGTAAAATCATTAATTGACTTACTAACACACGGGAACAAATTAACATCTGTCTGAAAATAGTAAAAAGTGCACACATAAAAAGGATAAAAAGAACCCCACAGAAGTCATAAGCTCATTATCAATCGCTGATCAAGTGCACAATAAAATTGTAACAGCTCCCTTTGACTATAGCCCCAATGATTGTCACAACATTGATCTTCAAAGTACTGTCGGGCGTCGCAATCATTGTGTTAAAACGGTAGGCGTATGTTGAGGAAGGAAGCGATCGACGCTCGTGCGCGTGCCGCCTATTGTCTTGTAGCGCGACACGCGGCACGCGTCGCGCGTGCGTCCGGCCCTAATCGCGCTCACTCAATGCGGCCCCCGCGCCCTAATAGATAACTAATCAGCTTATGCTCACTGTGGCCGCTACTTCTTGTCAATGGAAGTCAAGTCGTCTTGGGTTGTCAATAACCAGAGTTGAGAACAACATCTTCTAAATATAAAAAACTAGCCGCAACCCAATGGGATTTCCCAGTGGTCAAAATTTAGAACTTCCATAAACATCATAGAATTAAAAAAAAAAACCTTATTGCTCACCTTCGTTATATTATATGAAACTCGTGCAAAATTTTATGGGCTGAGCGTTGTCTGTCAGTGAATGAATGAATTTATAATTTAAAATATATTAAGTAAGTACATACATTACATTACTAGTCTCCTCTATATTCTCCATTACAGTATCATAACATAGTGCTATTTAACATAATTACATGCAAGATTATTCTGTGTATCTGAATAATGAAGCGACTGAGCAGCTGTAAAACTAGATTGCAACTGCAACCGATGGAGTTTAGGAACTTCAATATTAACTTTTCTTAACATTGAATGATTTTCACACATATCGAATTAAGTAGGTATTTATTAGATAAAAACGAAATATTTTGAACAGGTGTCACTTTAGCGGAATGTTAGTTATTTTGCATGGGTTGCTGTAAAGCAAAAGGAGTATAGGTATAAAGGTCGTAGCAGGTGGCATTCTGTAGTTTCTGCTTACCCCCATGGTAAAAACGCGTGAGTTTATGTACCTATGTATGTATGTTCTGTATATCAAAGCCAAAATCTTGATTTGGACATATAAATCTTGACAATGGCTGCATTGTGTCCTTAACGTCAATAATTGGTGAAGAGGCAGATTTCCGAGGTGAAGCCTCCCAGCAGAGGAATGCCGACCTCTGGCCCGACCAGCGACCAGCGGTGCCGGCGACCACCACCACCTCGCCACCAAGAAACCAGCCACGGCTTTGGATGAGGCATCTCAACTAGTTAACATTTGGGTTATATGTATTACCTAGTACCCACTTATTTCATCATTTCCACACACTGGTATAGTGACTGAAAGATAATTCAAAATAATTATTATAGGTATGTTTATCAAGAAGTTTCACAGTTTACGCTAAGTTACACTGTATCAGATGACCTACATAAGCCTAAAAAAAACTACACATACATTGGTACATTGATTTAAATCATCTAGATAAGTATAGTTTCTTCTCCTGCAAAACATACTTACCATATCTATGATCAAACATGACAGTCCGTCAAATTAGAAGGCAGTTTGCCTTATCCAAACAGTACGGTTGGTCTGGGCCGTGGGTCTCGGCGGCGAGTGCTGAGCCGGTGTCCACTCGACCCACTAACAGATATTGACGGGCATCAAAGCAGCGCGTCACAGCCTCTCCATATATCATTCTCGGTTGCGGCGATACCAACCTTTTCATGTCGCCAGACACAACGATACGGCACAGGGTAGTCAACGACAGAGGTAGCGCTCTGACGTCATTTCTTCTTTACCTACCTTTTAGGTGTGCTGATAAGAATAAACAATTTAGGTACAAAAATAATCTCATTATGTAATGAAAACGGGAACCACTGTAATGATGGAGAAAAACAATGCTATTGTATACACGGTTAACATTTCCAGTATAAGCTGACCTCGCATTGTACGGAAATCCTATACAATGCGAAATCAGCATAAACCGGAAATGTATAGCTTGATGTGTAGCCGTGTGTACATCTAACGTAGTATGTAGATAAACTACTGCAACATTGACATTCTGTACAAGATTAAAAAAACAATCTATTTTGTGTAGTACTAAATTACTGGATCGATCGGTTTACGTGCTTGAAATTCTGTTAGGAAAAAGAAACTAATCCAAAAGTCCGTAGGTAATATTTATTAAACTTAATGTCTGCGTACGGTCCCTATAGCAATATTTGCCTAAAAAGGCAAAGTTACTGTTGCCTCTAAATCAATCACTAATCTACACATTTGATCGAAGCTAGTGGTCGCCGATTGTTATGAGGACCACCGCGCCTCTGCAAGTCACTCCGCCTCGAGCCGTCAAACTCACACTATTGCCGCACTTACAACTTACGTGTTAAAGACTAGATTGCTGTGTATTGTGTACAACGCAGGTTTCAACAAAACAACAAGTCAGTATCGATATCTGTCGATTTTGATTTCGGTAATCGAGCAGCGTAGAGGTGAGCGATGTGAGCATGCCTCACTCGTATTGTGTGGACTTATAAACGTTATAATACTATCTACGTATCTACTGATAAATTGATTTTGTAAATAATATGGATTCATCTGTTTCGTCTACTTACACATGCGTCAATAACGGTCAATAGGTACCTACTTCCACTAAACTGAAATGTCTTCTTCTTTTCGTCAGCAAATTTATTTCAAGCAAATACTTAGAAGGCACTTTTAAACGTCAAAATTTACAAAACCTAGAATTAACTCTAGTCGCCCCTTCAAAAGGTAGTTTTTGTATGGAGAAGAATGGGCAAGAAACTCCACCGTTACTCTTTTGAAATGTTTTACAATATTTTGTATACATTAATTGCGAGGGCCTCTGACTTGGCTTTACATGCCGTCGAGAAATATCTCTCAAGCATGCGGGTTACCTCACGACGTTTTCCATCAACTGTTTTTGAATCAACTGATAATTACACAATATTACGCACATAAATCCGAAAAGTCCTAAACCTAAACTGAGAAATGACTGGAGGTAACTGAAATATGTCAAAAATATACGTCAGCCTCACTAGATCACATTAATACTTAGGTTTCAAGCTTTAGCTATTTAATAGTTTAATAACACAATGAGAGGCCAGTATGTAGTACGTAATAGGCAATTAAGCATTGACTACTAAGTAAACCCACAGAAAAACAAAACCTTTGGACTTAAATTATTATTATTAAACTTAAAAAAGAGTGACATAATGCAAATAACTTAAGTAGGTACCTAATGAGAGCCAAATCCTTAAAATATCTTCAACTCACCACCGCATAATAAGATTAGAGATTTGTGGGAAATAGGTAGGTATCTTAGAAAGGACCGAAATCAAAGCAAACAAAATAATACAGACATTTGTAAATTAATTAATTTATTGATTAGAGTGGTTCTGATGTGATTAGTTACATATGCAGAAAGTTAATGGCTCTTGTGATACTTTAGCATATAATTTATGACGAATTTCATCATCTTGAGCGCAATTTTTCTCTACGGTCATCTACGTCACCACATAAATTCTTCTTCATTGTATTGATGGATCCAATCATTTTAAATAAGCTTCGACCTACTAGATTATTTGATTAAGAACAGAGTAGCTTTTTGTAACAGCTTGTAAATTGGTATAACAATGGTGCCGATTCCCTTGTTCACAAACTAAACTAAATTTAAGTTCAGTGCATCTTTTTCTTTCTATTTCATTAAGAAAAGGACAGAAGATAAATTTTAGTTTGGACCGCGGACGCACCGGTGCGTCCAAGTACCCACGCGGCTTACAACTCTATTTGTATTCGCTGTAATGGCTATTATTGTCTGTGAATTTTTGTGTCTATGGTCGGATAGATATTCTCGTCAAATAAATCGACTAAAAGCAAAAATATTAATAGGCAACATTTTAAAAAAATGTTGAAAATCACGTTCCCGCGCGGTAAAATGTCAGTCAAATGTCACTCCCGTTCGCTGTAATAATTCGTTTTTTAATGGTTTTTGTGTGTAAATCGTCGGAAAGTGGTGATATTTTCATTTTGAAGTAAATATTACATCGTTTTAGATAATATTCGCACTAAATAACATCATGTTATACCTATTTTGACCCAAACAAAAAGTGTAAACAAACATTTGAATGAAAACGTGACCGTGCTGTGATTTTGTGGTATTTTGGTGTGTGATCGTCGATATTTTATGTGTAAGTCCCATTTTTTATACATAATATTAGATTTCTAATAATTTTAGCATGTTTTTTCACCTAAATACGGCAAAAAAATATTTTTTTGAAACGGAGAAAATTACGTAAGCACAAGAAATTCTAGATATTAAAAATTCTAGATTTTTAGCATTTTTTATTTTCAATGTTTGTCTCTAAAAACGCTTTTGTTAGATAACATAACTATCCATAATGTACCCTGCAAAATTTCGTGTGAATTGGTACGCTAGTTTTATCAGAAATCGTTATCACAAAGAACAAAAGAAATGATAACAAAAGCGGGTAATAAAGATAAGTGAACGTTGTTTACAAAGACTGCAACCATTTGAAACGTATTCCTAATCTATTCGAGTAGCAAAAAACATAAACAATACTACTTGAGACGTTATAATGAAACCCGAGTAATTGTTTATTTAAGTGCGGTCGTAAATCTGTCACGGCGCGGACCGCCCGCGGTCCTTGAGCGGTTAATCCTGTCAAATTAATCAGCGCCTGTCACTCTCCATACAAGTTTAGACGTGATTAAAAAACTTGCCTACTAAAATTACGTCAATTTACGTCAAGCGCTGATTAATTTGACAGGACTAAACTAAAATGTATCTTCTGTCCTTTTCTTAATGAAATAGAAAAAAAAAGATGCACTGAACTTAAATTTAGTTTAGTTTGTGAACAAGGGAATCGGCACCAGTGTAAGACAAAGTTTAAATCGACGTGTTGATGGAATATCAACACGTCGATTTAAACTTTACATATACATATATGTTCTGACGATAATACGACGATATTTATAACTGGTAGTGGCACAGGTGCTGGAATCTTCTCGGAGGACTTTAACATACTCATAGCCTCACTATTAGGCGCTCATCACAGTGCTCCTGGCTCAATGCATAGGTATTTCGCTAGCCGCTTCAGCCATCATAGACAAAGGACCACTCAATCCGCATATTCTCAGACAGCATGGCTGTCCTGCAAGCGCTAAACAGCTACACAGTTAACTTTGGCTAACATACGAGTGCCACCAGCGCGTCAACCAGGTGGGTAACCTCAATATCATAACCATTCAATGAATCAAAGGCGTTGTGACTCGTTAGGCAACGATGCAGCAGACGAATACCTACGCCAGAAGGGGTCGAGTATCCAGTGGGACCTGAACCCATCGCTCCACTCCTCCTCGGGTACTTACGCACTCTAGTAAGGAAACGTTCGCGTTGGTGATGCGTTGCCTGGTTCACTCACCTCGGGTGAGTGCAGGCAGGCCTAGGAATCACTTCCCATGATTGACGGCCTCCTCACGAAACAGGCTCTCCGACTAACAAAACAACAGCTGCGTACAATTACAACAGTGGTTTAATAACCACCTCTTTGTCATAGTTGTCACAGACAGTCCGCTATGGAAGGCCTGCATGGGGCTCGTGTGCTTCTAAACTGCCCGTGGTTGCCACATACAGGGCAAAGTACTTCGGTACCCTCCGTGAGATTGTCAGTAACACCAAGGCGTTGCTGGCCTTCTTTGAGGAACTGGGCAGATCGAACGAAATCAATTTTCTCGACGAATATTATAACTTAAGTATAACATAGGTAAGATATTATCTGTTTCTGTAGCTACACCTAGATTGCCTCTTTCGTTGATTTCATTGATCAATGACAAAGGCACAAAGGATTAAAAAAACACAAAAATCAAGCCGCTATGCGCAATCTGCAAGCCTGTGTTGCCAAATAAGATAATTATGGGATACTAGCAATTCCCTAATTTAAAACAAAACAGAGTACGTAGGTAATCGTGTTTTATAACAGTTACCCCTCGTCACTGTCCTGTGCTAGGAAAGAAAGTGCGCATATTTACAGTATTGATGCTCCAAAATATGCGATTAATTTACAAGCCATCGCATATATGTGACGGTGAACAGACAGACGCGTCTATTTGCATCCGATATCCCTCCGCCCCGCCCCCGCATTGTTAGGACTACTCTACTCAAAGACTATGAAAATAGACGAATAAACCTGTCTAACGAATCCGGCCCGCGAGGAACTTTTTAACTACCGTTAGCCCTTGATTCCCAACAAAAAATTACTCGCAGCGTATAGTATTTTGGATGTTGCCAAAGAGCCAAAACCCTATCTACCTACTTATTGCAAAACATTGAATTTCAGAGGGATGGTGGATTCATTTTAAGATGTTCAAATCTTTGAAAAAAATAACTGAGTCTCATACACTTGTCAAACCTAAATAAATACTGTCGTAATACCTATGATGAATAATAAATAGGTATCTCCATACTTGCAGGGGATGCGAATATTGAGTCCAAATGAACACCCTTTCAGTAAGCCTCAGTGAGGCTTCAGGATTCAAGAGCTTCTGTTCCATCAAGTGTAACGGTAATCATTGTCAGGGGGCGTGGTCGCCGATCAGATTGCGAGCCCCCCCCCCCGCCCCCGCGCCTGCTATTTGCATAGTTAACGAGCACCCCCTCCCACAGACCCAGCGAGCCCTCGCCGCGCGCCGGCCCGAGCTGCTAGCCTCGGGTGCTCGAGGTGCCTAGCTATCTACCTCCATGTACATTGAAATACTTGGATGGTTCAGGAACAAAATAAAAATAAAATAAAACGCATAATTTGCGTTACGTACCTAAATAAATAAAAATAGCGAAAAGGTAGATAAATAGTATTTTCTGAGAGCCTTTCAAATTCATCGGCCCCATGCAAATCAAACAAGAAACTTTAAAAAGTAGCAACAAGCAAGTAACCTAAATAGTATAAATAGTAGAAATCATTCAGTTTGCACTTAGCAGGCAGGGCTTAACCGCACGAATTACCTCTATCCCACAAGGAGTTAGGATTACTTTTATTGAATGATGTAAAAATTCTTACTCGTACCTATGTCTTGTAATCCCCGAAGGGTTAGGTGGAGGTGTACCTATGTACGCCACATTTCGCCAGTTATGTATAACGCCTTACCTATAGTGACAGCTAAATTGGGATATGGGCAGAAGGCTGAAGATGACTAAGATGAGGACGTTGAGTTAGTCGATAAACTTCCACTGCTGAAGTCTCATCTCATCGCGCAATGGCAAGTAAATCAGAATCAGATCAAGATAATCAACGTAAAATGCGACATCCACTACTTCATGTATGCGCATGTCGCATTTTACGTTGCATCATACGTTGCATGCATTTCATGAAATGATCGATCATTTCATGAAATGGTTGCATTTCATGAAATAAAACATCGACCGCTGGCCACATCATGATGGGTCTGGCCAGATCATTGAATACTCAACGTTTGACGATATGCACAGTGAAATGCACGACTACTTCATGATGTGGCCAAACATTAGTGATCATTTCGTAAAATAGATTATCCACCGGTAGAGACGTTGATGTCGCTTTGTTTTTATTGTGCATATGGCGGCGGACGATAATTCGATTAGAAAAACAATTATAAATATGCAAATGGAAGATGAAAGTGCAGTGAAGTATCGTTAGGTATTATACCAAGCTAGGTACGTGACTTTTATGAAAGTCACTCGAAAAACGACCGCAACGTTAAAAAACCTTGGAGTTTGGAACGTATTTCACAGGTTAGTATTTAACTATTCAATCTTATCAATTATTATTTTTCTTCTGGAATGAAAGCTATAAAATGTTTTATTTATCCATTGACCCAGATTAATAAAAGTTAATGAAAGCCACTAATATTTGCATGGTTAAGGGTTACTTAATGATATGGCCAAACGTCGACTGACATATCATTTAACGTTGACATTTAAACGATATGGTTAATTTTAGCTGGCCATTTCAAGAAGCACAACCATATCATGAAATGGTCAATCATTTCATGATATGATCAATTCTAAGATCTGGCCACGACATGGTAGGTATACCTACAACTAGGTATCTAACTAAATATTTTATTCTAAGACATGCTTGTGCTTATTCCACCAACCCGCATGGGAAACATTAAAGCTGATTAGACTGGGCATAACAATATAATTTGTTATTACATTCTTGGAAGATGATTCCACTAGAGAGACGAATTCTGCACTAATCAGCAACGAGGAGACCATACAGTGATTGAAATGAAATTATGGCACCCCTACAGCCAAACCATATGGGGAATTGCTGGCTCTACACATAGGTATCTCTCTATAATACTGATGCTTGGCGCAATGACTGAGCGGAGCGCTGCTTTTGATGTCGCGGATTTCATTTCTTCACGCAACAACCTACTACTACCTTACTTCTAGATCTACCGGAGTGTTATTGAGTTTTTCAACTAGGCATTTCTTGCAGCAGCCCATAGTCCCGATTTATTTGTAGGTGCACTCAAAATTCAAAATTCAAAATATTTTATTTCACATAAACCTACTAGGGCACTTAAGAAACGTCACTCATTGGTGCCGATTCCCTTGTTCACAAACAAAACTAAATTTAAGTTCAGTGCATCTTTTTCTTTCTATTTCATTAAGAAAAGGACAGAAGATAAATTTTAGTTTAGTCCTGTCAAATTAATCAGCGCCTGTCACTCTCCATACAAGTTTAGACGTGATTAAAAACTTGCCTACTAAAATTACGTCAATTTACGTCAAGCGCTAATTAATTTGACAGGACTAAACTAAAATTTATCTTCTGTCCTTTTCTTAATGAAATAGAAAGAAAAAAATAAAAAATTTAGTTTAGTTTGTGAACAAGGGAATCGGCACCATTAGGTAGATACATCGAACTTCAAAATAAGTGGTCAAACTCAAACTCACAGCATTTATTTCAATTAAACCATTTACAGGCACTTTTGGGTCGGTCAGTCAGAAAGATGAAGCTGCCTATTCCAAAGTAGTGGTAGGTAAGTAAAGAACCATTCAAGTACCTACCTACCTACTTCTTCTTAGCGTGTCAATAGCAAAAATAGTTAGTTTTGATCAATTACTGACACCACTGCTTATACCTACACGGTGGCAAGGACATCCTCAGGTATACCCTTTCGGTATACCACATACTTCGTGCCCTGATGGGTGTAGCTATGATGTAACGCTACAAGGTTCTTCGCTGCACGACGCGTGCCACGCGCGGCCAAAATCGGAACTAATTTAACCATTTTGTTCTGTCAATACAGTAGTTTAAATGTCACCGTATAATTAAGAACTTTGTTAGTTTACAATCGATCGGTATTATTTCCGTTAGATTATAAACTGTCGACAAATTGTGAAATGGGTCAAATGGGTTAGGTTAGGTTAGAACTGTGACCAACCGCGCGCGAGCCGAGCGCGCGTAGCGAGCGGTAGGTGCCGCGGTAGCGGCCGGCGAGCGCTACTTCCAAGTTGCTCGCAACTAGGCAGGCTATTTAGTATTAGCTCAAGCTGAGTTAAACCGCCAGTACACGTTGGCCGTACTGGGGCTTAACGTCGCAAGCAAGTTTGATAAAAGTTCACAATGATTTGTCAAGGTTTCCCTTATACAGTGTGAGTCTGCGTTCTGGGCTGCATACGATAAAAATTGTGCCACAAATAAAATCTTACAGAATACACTCCAGACGATTACACTTTGGCTACAAGATCACAATTTAGAAATCAACTGTAATAAAAACAAATTGATACAATTTAGATCGTACGAAGCCCCCCCCCCCCCCGTAAGTACAAATGTAATTTTTACTGACACCCCTATAGAGTTAGTAACTACATTCAACTTACTCGGTATAAACATAGAGACACATCTCAATTGGAAAAAGCACATAGAAACAGTGCAATCTAAATTGTCTAAATTTACCTACGCCTTGTTTCAACTTAAGCACAGCAGAAACAGCACTATCGGCATACCACGCCTACGCAAACTCGTGGCTAAGATATGGAGTGATGTTATGGGGGAACAGCGTCGAAGCAAGCGAGGTATTTATAATCCAAAAAAAATGTGTTAGAATACTGGCCCATATTGACAATACCAAAAGCTGTAGGTAAGCCATATTTTGTTAGTTTAAAACTACTAACTTTACCATCTATGTATATACATGACCTTTGCATATATGTATTTAAAAATATCAACATTTTTCCTAAAGTTAAAGAGCTTCATAACTTAAACACACGCCATAAAAATAGATTATATCTTCCACCCTCTCGGATCAAAATGCTTTACCATAGCCCATATTAAATGGCAGTAAAAATCTTCAACAAGCTACCAGAAGAAATTAAAAATGAAACAGAATTCAACAAATTTAACAGAAAATTAAAAGAATATTTAACACAAAAATGCTTTTACTCGGTCGCAGAATACTTAGAATAAAATAATTCATAAATATGATACATAAAAGTCATTGAAGTTTCAGTCAGTCGTTTAATTGGAAAAAAGCACACACACAACAAAAAGAAATTAATAAAATGTTGCTGTAATAATAAAAATATAAATAACGCTTCTATCGGGCTCTTCATGAGCCCGGTGTAGATTTTCTAGCGTCCGTATCCTGGCTACGTTTTGGTGACCTTTTGAGGAAACTGAAGGTTTCGTCTGTGCAATTATGGACGAAGTTATCTTGACAAATAACTACCGGAGACATATTATGAAGGACGGGACGGTTGACGTGTGTCGGGCATGCCACCGGCCGGGTGAGTCCATCAGACATATCATCTCGGGTTGTTCTCGTCTGGCTAACGGCGAGTACCTACTTGCACAGACATAACCAAGTGGCCAGGATTATCCACCAACAGCTTGCTTTGAAATATAAACTTGTAGATTCTGAGGTACCGTATTACAAGTAGGTATGTGCCCGACCCAGTTCTCGAAAATGACCATGTCACGTTGTACTGGGATCGGTCTATCATTACTGACAGGACTATTGTTGCCAATAAGCCCGATATAGTGGTGATAGATCGATTAGCGCGCCACGCAATGATAGTCGATGTTACCATTCCACATGACGAGAACCTCGTGAAAGCTGAGAAAGAGAAACAAATAAAATATCTCGACTTAGCACACGAGGTTGTCAACATGTGGAGTTAGAGCTCGGCTACCATTGTGCCGATTGTCGTAACGGCCAACGGCCCGATGGCCAAAAGCCTCGACCAACATCTCTTGAGGCTCTCGTTAGGCGGTTGGATCAAAGGCCTGATCCAGAAAGCAGTACTCCTCGATACGGCTCGCATTGTGAGGAGGTTCCTGTCTCTGCAGCCCTAACCACCGGTAGCTTGGACCCTGCTCCCGACACCGGCGGACATCTATTTTTTATATTTTTTAATGTTTTTTTTATCCTGTTTACTTTAAGAAATATTTAAAAATGTAAATTAATAAGAAACTAGATGAATAAACGAAATATAAATAAATAAAATATAGATAACAATTAATACAGATTAAACATAAAAATTAATAGAATATAATAATTAATACAAATTAATAAAATATAATAATTAATATACAAAAATAAATAATTTAATAACCTCATGACATTAATTAAAATAACTACAAATAAAATAAATACTAATAAATACTAGTAATATCATCGAAAATTTATATTTGTACAATAAACTTGCAATCCAGTACATGTACCCCACTGACTGGATGCTTGTTTTGTTCCAATTTATTTATATAAATGTTGCCGTGCCCTAACCGGGTTTCGTGTTGAAACTTACTAACTTAAATGTAACAACTAAATGTACACATGAATGCAGTAAAAAGTTTGAGTTTGAGTCTTTATAATGTGCACATACCGAAATGGGAATCTATGCTTTGATAACGACGGATTTTATTTTTGTTGTTTTTGGCATCTTAATGACAAATGTTACGATTAAAAATTGATGAAAAAAAACATGTTTACTTTCATTGAGGGTAGTTTTTTTCGGCAGTTTTCATTTTATGAGGACGCCTAATTACTTCCAATCATTATGGAGTTTGTGTCATCGCGATAGATCGTTAATTTATTAAAAGTTACACCGCTTTGTTACAAAATTTTAAAGTATATAAAATTTTAGATATTTTTTAATATTTTTTCCGTCGATAACATTAGCATAGATTCCCTCATTTCGATATGTGCACAATAAAAGACTCATACTCTATACAGTGTGAGTCTTTTTCAATAGTTTATGATCATAAATTATTGATAAATAATGCGTTCACAATTTTTGTTCAGTTTTTAACCGACTTCCAAAAGGAGGAGGTTCTCAATTCGTCTGTATGTTTTTTTTTTTTAAATTTTACGGAAATAAGACCGATAGTTATCGAAACATCAGAATCTATGGTCAATAAAATTTCTTTGACAATTTTTAAAAAATGTTGACAGTGATGTGATGACCGACAACCCTGTCATTGTCATTCAGGAGCCAAAGATCCTGGTAGCACTAACTATTCTAAACTTAGATTCTAAAAGATTTTTTTTCTATTTTTTTATGAAAACGTGAATCTAATCAAAACAATTTATCTATTACAACATTGACAACCTACAACTCACACACACATCCATTTTCCAACACAATTCTACCCTATGGTAGTTTTTTTTTTACAATGGCTATATTGCTATATTTCAATCCTTGCCACTACATGAGTGGAATATCTTGAAGTGTTTTTCGTTATTTTGCTCTCTGTGATTTTGCTGTTTTATTTATCGTAATTTTTTTTTCCCAGACAACCAAGGTGAAATAGTAAAAAAAATTAATGAATTCAGTCAGTTTTTCGTTCGATGCATTCAATACGTTCTTCTTATTCATTCTTTAAAAAATAAAGCTGATCCATAGAGGCACATAGTGAATGAACCCAGTCCAAATCTATTCCATAGATGAAAGTAATATTACTCTATGATTGTTTATGATCCATGCCGTTCTACTTGTTCAACAACGACTGTTCACGCCCAGCGAAGTTAGAATAACAAAGCAAATAAAAAACAATAACTATGAGAATATTCTGATAGTGTATTGACATTTTTATTTAGCTTTATCTTTTCGTTGTTAATTAAAAGCGGAGGATGTCTGTGAGTGCTAGCGCCGAGAACCTTTCAACTGACGCACAAGTAAGTTTAGCGTATTGTGATATTTGCACTAGCTTATTTATATTAGGTATTTTACTATTTATATTGAAGAATAGTCAATGAATAACGTTGTGACTGGATACCGCGTTTAAAAACGGCTAGTTTTCCCGTTAATATAATTTAGCAGTGAGTCATTATGAAGGGGAACCTAATACGGAAACTGTGACCTATAAGTGTGGACATCCGTATGCGACACATTATTGCCGCTCGGGGCCCGTGCGATGAGCGCGCACTAATGCACACCACTCGCCACTATTATAAAGGCAGCTCAGTGACACTAGTTAAAAACTTATGTTTCACACAAAGGAAAACTTTATGCAAGTTATAAACTTTTTGTAATTTCGTAACCACTCTGTTAAAACTTTTGCGCTTCTAATGTAACTTTAAATTGTTATTTATGCCATATTAACGTTTCTGGACGTAGATTACCATAATCCATAACCATAATTTTTAACTACTAATTGTTTACTCATTTAGATGTATACTTCTTAATCATGGACATGTTTACTCATTTTGTGCCAGGCCAAAAATTATCAGTATCAAACATTCTTTTATTTTTAAATTATAAACTAATGTACTAAAGTGTGTTGCTACTTTGATCATAATACTATACACTATTTAAAGCAAACCATTTTTCTTGGGCTAGCCAACATAAACTACTCAATTCCTATCAGTTATTATGCCATGAATGCGGTCAATTATTTTAAAAGACAGAACATAATGAAATCCAACTGTTCCTTACTTCTACTATACCAAATCAGGGCAATCAAAAAAATCAATATGTGCTCCTTATTCTAGTTGAACCACAGTATCATTATCTAGGTACCCTTTGTCACACAAATTGCGGGTGCATCATTTGTGATGTTCTGTTCTAATGCATTATTTAAATACTGATTTTATTTATCTTATAAATATGCCACATTTGTAACAGAACTCTGTGTTGCACACATAATGTTTACTCAAATACCTAGTTATTTTCTGCAGGAAATAGACTAACAATGTTTACAATTAACATAGCCCACTCATACAATAATACTAACAACAGCCTTGTGCATTGTATGCAACAATGAAGTAAATACAAATAATGGCTCCTAAAAATGTATTCTCCTTTGACTAAACTTCATTCCATTGTAAATATTGATACATTATGCAAACAATAGAAGTATATGCAATTAGCATATTGCAATAAAAAACATCTCACTCCAATAGCCAATGACCCCGATCATAGAGCAGACTTGTTAATTAGCTGAAGTGAACGAGTCATACTGGATTCAATTATATTTCCATGTCAAATCGAGCATTCATCATAATGTTTAATGAGTCACAGAACCAAGTAAATCTGAATTGTTTACATGGTGTTATTCAGATAGTTGTATTCAATGAAAGTGACACATACTTTATATAATAATTGTGAATATATTTTTCTTAGATTAGCTCCAATGTTGTGTGTGTAGATTTATAAGGTAACAGTCAGGAACCGTACATACCACAAAGTAATAAACTTTAAAATAGAGAACCCATGATAACGATGCCAATAAGTAAGGTAAGGATATAATTAAAAGATTAAAGTCAACAGTACACGCCATACCACCACACCCTCAATGACCTATAATTAATTGTTATTTCATACTTGTACCCAGAGTTGCGATGGGGGCTCCATGTGCCTGGAACTGGCACTGGAGGGCGAGCGCCTGTGCAAGGCAGGGGACTGCCGCGCCGGCGTGGCCTTCTTCCAGGCCGCCATCCAGGCCGGGACCGACGACCTCCGGACACTCAGCGCCATATACAGCCAGCTAGGCAACGCATACTTTTATCTCGGAGACTACAATATGGCTATGCAGTATCATAAGCATGATTTAACTTTAGCTAGGTAAGCAGAATGTAGCATTATATTCAAGTCACTATTAACGAATCCAATAAAGGCTGATATAATAAAATAACTCCAGCTAACTGTAAATATCTATCCAGAATAAACTAAGTTTTACATCTTTGCTACTGATTTCGCGATAACATTTTATCTAAGATAAAGTCACAGATGGTTATTGGGAATGGCTATAAATCAACCAAAACTTACCACAGTACGTAGATAATCTTTCTTCTATTATATTTTCTATCTGTTTCCAGGACAATGAATGACAAATTAGGTGAAGCAAAAGCTTCAGGAAACTTAGGGAACACATTAAAAGTGATGGGCAAGTTTGCGGAGGCGATACAGTGCTGCAAGCGTCACCTGGAGATCTCCCGAGCGCTAGGGGACAAGCTGAGCGAGGGGCGCGCGCTCTACAACCTGGGAAACGTGTACCACGCGCAGGGCAAGCAGCTGGGCCGCGTGGGGCAGAACGACCCGGGACACTTCCCGCAGGAAGTACGAGAGTGTCTCATGCAAGCGGTCGCCTATTATGAGTAAGCACATATTTTGTACACCCTAATTCAAACTTAAGGACGGTCGGAACAGTGAGGCGAGTCACTGCGCAGTAACGAATTCATGGGTCAGCGGGGGTGTGGGGTGGGGTACTGCGCAGCGAGTTGCGCTCTTCCGAGCCGCCATTAAGTTTGAATCGAACTGTACCTTTGCTTCTAAATTTCATTATGATACATTTTTATTATTTTCTACTGGAATTTAGAAAAAGGTGTACTACTAACGTGTATATAACATGACTTTCATAAGATATTCGACATTATTGTGCCACACTTCAACTGATGAACACAACGCAGATATTGTGACCTTCTATGACCGCTGAATTAAGCAGGTACATATAGCAGACATGAACCACTTAAATTGCTTTTAAGTAAGAGGTCATAATCATAATGTGTCTAAGCCACAGTAGCTATTATTGGGCTATTGATCATCTCATTTGCACGACCATCTCATAATACAGTTCAGTGTAGAGTGGGTGTAATTTAAAACGTATTGGCACTGTAGCAAGCATTATATTTATATGCCTTTCCAATAATAATAAAAGATACATAAAGCGTAATTACTTGTTATATTAAAATAACCATCTTTTATCTTCGCCAACATCGCCACGCTTTCATCGCCTGCCATGGAGTGCCCTTTATTTATTTATTTGGTACACCAACAGCAATACATACAATAGTACGTTATTGCAAAGGCCGTGAAATAGGCAATTGCAGGTCGAGTATGAGTTTGAATGCCGAGCCGTAGGCGAGGACTTCACTAATACGAGACAGGCAATTGCCATTTCCGCCGAGGCATATATAGTGCTTTTCTCAAAAGAATGCATGGAAATAAAAATAGTTAAATTTCCATAATTTTTCAAGTTAATGCCGTTTTTAACATGAACTGTACATTTCAGCATGGAATAAATTGCCCTGTAGATGACTTTTTAGTTTTAGCCATCTAATTAAAATGTTCACTTTTTCTCGTTTTTCCAAGATATAAAATTTTCATATAGTTTCATGTATTTTTCTTTTGACTTCGCTGGAAGCAAGTTTTCCATTGTCAATTTGGCTTCTGATCTTAAATCTAGTGGAGTACAATCAATCTCCATTTCACTCTCTGAAACGTTGGAACTAATTTTAATTATTAAATTTAAATTTATTATGTATATAAATAACAAATCAAGACGAATTTTCAGCTTTGCCGCCAATTTTATATTTATCATCTGTGCCGAAAGGCAAACGCATTTATGGCTATACAGCCACGTGAACGCAATTTGTACTAACCAAAGAGACTTACTTACAAGAGATCTAATCAAAGAGTATTTAATAACCCCAGCACGCCATTTCATACAACATTGCTGGAGCTGGAGCGTTGAAATGATCCAAATTCAAAAAACGCTCCTGCAATGGATTTAATTTTCTTTGACCGTAAATTCGATACGTCGCGTGTTCTTTTTTCGAAAATAATGACAATATTTCCATGCATGTTTGAGAAAATAGTACATTACTGCCGCGGTCTCTAATGACTACTTTGCTGGTCGCGCTGATGATGGCCGACAGCGCAGCTCCAGGCCGACACAGCGCGGTCAGCAAGGGCTGCAATGATGGCCAAGCTGGAAGGCCTAGAGCGTAGCTAGGCTAGCTCGAGGCAATCATAGCGTGACCAGCGAAGCAGTTATAGTGGGCCAAGGCTTGTATAGTGCTTTACTCAAAAATGCAAGTACCTAATGTAAATAAAACCAGCAATTTCAATAAAATATATATTAATTAACTAGAAATGTAATTAAAATTGGAAGAATTTTCGCTTTGAGAGCTCATTTTTAGCAAAAAAGTCACTAAATAAAAATAAAATTTTCGCTGAACCGCGCTTTTGTTACTTCTTTGTTTTATATTTTTTTTAACAATGGTAGTTGGAACTATACAGCTAAATAATGGAATAAAATCTTTTTGTACCTATCTCTATAAATACAAACAGCTGTGTTTTAAATAAAATCTTTTTGCATTTGATTTTTTAAAACGTTGAAACGTCAAAATAGCGGCCGGCAATGTTTTGCCGGCCTGGGTGTATCTCCAGAAAATATTATTTTTGATACAATTTTGTGGATCCTTGAAAACCTGCGTGCATCGCTCATTTTTTTTTAACAGTATTAATAGGCATGTTCTTATTACAAGTTTTTTATTAGATTTACTCCAAATAAACAAGAATTTAAAGAGATATTCATATATATTGTTTAACTGTTGTTGAGGATAATGATGTAATGTGAGAAAAATGATTTTCAAGCTTAGGAAAATGACGATAAGTTGAGGACAATGATAATGCTCATGAATTTAGTTTTGTACTTCTGTAAACGACGAAGGTAAATAAAAAGAAATAAGTATCTTAATGATATTTTTATTTTGTTTAAAGTATCACAATCAACTAATATAAATGAACGTCAAAATAAGTCCAACAAAAACCAACTTTTAAGACTTTTATAAACTTGATTGCTTTATTCAGATAGATTATGTAAATTATAAGTACCTATCAAAATATTAAAAGTTAATCGCCGTAGGATTGTAAAAACCGTTAGTTCATAACCCGACTATAACGAACTCTTAACTCGCGGTTTTCACAATCATACGGTGACTGAATTATACAAGTCATACAAAAATAAATTAAACATGGTCATTGATTAATCTTTTATTTTCACAATATTAATACTTATTAACAATTTTTTTCTAACAATTAACAGTCTCATTTATGTTTAATATACTAAGAACAAAATGAAAAGGTATCAATTCTAATTCAAATCCTGGAAAAGAATCACTTTGAATATGATCAAAATAATGCAAAAAGATGTTTCTGTTGAAAAACAAAATAAAATTAAGTACCTACCTATCTAAAAAAAGAATGATAATTTACTACGGAGCAGTAATATGTAAAAAAAAAACAAGAATTTCGTGGGCTGGTTCAACGGATCCACCTTATTAGATTTTATTATAAAGGTACCTTTTTAAATTTGAGTTGTGAGGAAAGATGGTACAGGGGAATTAAATTTATTAAAGGTTATATCACAGAGAACCACTATACGATTTTTCTTTGCTTTATCAGTCTCAAAGGAAGGTGCATTTTCATCTTGTAAGCCAATCACTTTCTCTATAAAACCAATATGTTTTCCATGAATGTAAATTTCTGAAGCTTCACAAACAAAACAACTCATATTGCGTAGTTGTTCTCGTTTTAGATTTGTCCCAAAGAACGTGGTACACAAAAATGGTTTTAATTTTTTGGGAATTAAGCTGTCTTAATATATCTTATTTAGAGACAGCTAAATTCCCAAAAAATTAAAACCACTTAGGGGCACCTTTTTGTGTACCAAGTTCTTTTTTTCACAATTATATTAAATTTGTCATTTTCTATGTAAATTTTAATCAAATCGTAAAATTGTTCAAAGTCCCTATATCTTTACCAAAAGTTACCATACGATCCGCAGTCCTTTTTAGAGTTGCTCCAACTCCATCAGGAGCCCCTTTACCGTGTCTGGATTCTCAATAATTCCACGTTACTCTTTTTAGCTGTGAGAAGTCTTTACAAAGTTGAGTAATTAAATAAAATATATACTCGTTTCTGTATTGTGAAGATGGTGAGTCTGACAAAAAGAAAGTCATGCACTTCATTAAAGATTTCACCGAGCTTAAATAGTACCTTTATATACTTTATAACATTTTGAAAAGGATCACAGGGACCATTTGTGCCTGTTATCCGTAAGGATGTTTCCATCATCATTTATTAACTCCTCAAATAAACTGAACAAGAGGCCTACCACAAGCTCATAAAGCAGTATTATTTTAATATTACTTCAGTGTGGGAAAGAGATGAATGAAGCTCTACAGGACGTATAGCTCCATCTCTTTCATATACTTCATCGTATTGCTCGTAAGGCTGTTGTTTGTGTCATATATATTAAAGCTCTTAAAGTCTACACTATCTTCACATAGGGCCTTGTATTGGGGACCTTCATATGTAGCGTATATAACATTAAAATCTTCCAATATATAAAAAAATCGTCTATCATCAACAATATGACGATTTGTATAAATGATTAAAATGTAATCCTTGAGCTTCATGATATTATTAATGATTCAATTCCAAAAACTCGACCTTAAACAAATGCATAATTACGAACTCCCATCATTATCCTCAACATTTGTCATTTGTCATTTGTTATCAGTGGGTCGTGTCTTGTGTAGGTGTGGCGAGTCATGGCAAATAAAAATAAAAATAAATGTACTTGTTAGGTTAAGGTTACTATGGGTCTATGCCACCCGAAATAAAGTTTTATATTATTATTATTATTATAATGTCATTCTTCTCAACGTGCGTCATTATCCTGGCAGTACAAATTCAGGACAATGACGTTGAGAAAAATGATGAATCGGAAAAAAACTTTTTTAAACATGTTTTGCGCACGTGGTATTTCAAAAAACGTTTTATAATTGGGTATGTACACAAAAGTTTTATACTTTTTTGTTAAATGAATAGAGTAACAATAGAATTTGACGGATATATAAATGAAAATGTAAATGACGTTTGCAGTGAAAATTTTTGGAGAAAGAATTTCAAAGCCTTACCTGCAAAAAACGAGCGCGTGTATTTTTACTAAAACGCGTCGCCCGCCTGTGGTGCGGGGGCCTCTGTTCGCTCAGCCACGAGTTTCCCCCCCTTCCGTCTCTTATTCGATATAATATTGAAAACAAACATAGCGCAGGATAATGACGCACATTTTTTGAACATGTGTTTTTTATTTACTAACTTAGCGGGTATTAGTAATTTTATCAAGAATATGAAGATTGATTATGTATTATTACAGCACTCAACAACAAATAGCTCCATGAAGTCACAATTTTTTATATCATCAAAATATAGACCGCGTGTGCCGAGGCGACACGTGAAAAAATGGGAATTTTATGGGATTTTGTAAAATATGTTTTTTACTATAATTTTTTTACAATCGTGGTTTAGAGCAACATTTTCTTTAATTATTTTACTATTAAAATAAACACTTCAAAAAATAATACATACAGACGTTCTCGAGAAATTTTCAAAGACATGAATTTGGAGCCTCTAAAATATTCACCCGCCTGTTAGAGCGACCAGCAAAACTTTGCCAGCCGCTCCTTGAAACAGAACTGCAAGGTCGACTTTGCGCAAACAAGGTTGTCAAAATAATGACCACATTACATGCATTTTTGAGTAAAAAAATTAACAGAACAATAGCATAATAAAAATATGGTAGGTATTTATGCCTATTATAGGTTTTATTGTTTTCAAGCATTTACTCGCCTTCAGATTTCCAAGCACGAGTTACGCAATTTATAAACATTGGCTAGGAAACAGACTGATATTTTTATTAGTTTTGCTGAATGCATGCACGGGCGAGTTTTATTATTTATTTACTTCTGCATATAACAAGAAATATATAGGCAATGTCTCGAACTTCAATGAATTATTTAATTTACCTAACATGTAGATTGCAAGAAACAATTAACATGCACGATGCCAATCAGTTTGATTTGTAGACCATATAGCTCAATTAACACGAGAAATTCGACGCCCACGCACTTCCCACGCCTACACAACCACTGTACATTCTCAACTATTTGCTTATTCATGTAATCAACATTCCGTTAATATGCATTTCTAAACATAGGACTCTCAATGAAACTGGTATAAGTTAAAGCTAATTTCAGTTATCACCGTTACTCTTCAGAGAAAATCTGGAGCTGATGCGTGGCCTGGGCGACCGGCAGGCGATGGGTCGCGCTTGTGGCAACCTGGGCAACACGTGCTACTTGCTGGGTGACTTCGCGCGCGCCATCCGTTACCACACGGAGAGGCTGCAGATCGCCAGGGAATTCGGCGACAAGGCGGCTGAGCGGCGCGCCAACAGCAATCTCGGCAACTCACACATATTCCTCGGGCAGTTCGAAAATGCTGCTGAACATTACAAGTACGTACCTATGGTGATTATGTCGGTACAAGTCCTATGAGTAGGTATGCGTTTAGGAGTGACCATAAAATTTCTTAACTTTCTATTTTAAAACATAGCTTCAGAAGTATTGTAGTCGTAAAATATACATCGGCAAAACAGCGAATTTACGAAGTTTATTATGTCTGACATAAGTAGCGTTAGAGTTCTTGCAATGCCTGCATGTATGTATCGTATTAACAAACTGCTCAAATACTGCGCGTTCCTTGCCAAATGCGACTATAATTAGAGAGTTGTAAACAAGCTCGGAATGCAATTAGCATGCTGTTTTTCGCAATTTAGTGTAGACTGTAGAGAAACTGTATTTAATGTGGTTCTTAGAAACGAATATGTTTAAAATCAAATCATTTATTTGCTTATTCCAATAATACGTAAGAGAGCTGTGCGCTAAATTTGAATACGATGTTTCCGCAGTAGTGGGTTACTATGTAATACGTTCGTTTTTATGCACATTATGCATGAGCTGCCCGGTGAGGTCGCTAGCTCTGCACGGCACTCATACCCACAGTGAACTGAATTCATAAAATCCTTACTAATATTATAAATGCGATAGTATCTCTGTCTCCTTCCGTCTACGAGTATATGTTTGTTAGTTGTGCACGACTAAATTGCTGAACCGATTTCGATAAACAGAGACTTACCTTAAGCCCTGGAAAACGCCTTGGGCAAAAGGGCGTACTAAATAAGTGAAGTGGGTGTTTGAGTTTGTATAGGAGAATTCGGAATCCACGCCAACAAAGTCGCGGGCAAAGATCAGATAAATCGGAAAATTCTACATCGTTGTTTGGATTGGCTGTTATTGTTATGCATTGCGATTTAAATTACAAATGCTGCTCGCTCAACAATAAATAGATCAACAAGTCAGATTTTTAAAGTTAATGTAGTATTAGGTATTTACGTGGTTATATTTTTACCATTTAAAAACTGGTTTAGAAAATAGCAACAACGTTGCCATTTCCGGAGCTCCTAAGTACAACGCTAACTTAATATTAAAAATGAATAATATATTCGTAACATGTAAGCCAGACCCTGGCCCGGAAATTCAATTAAGGAATATAATTGGTTTGTCCGTTCAATCATTTATCCGGGATTCGTCGAGCTTCATTGTTTCGGCACTTTTCTGGTGGTCGCCACTGTTGATTCTGGCTTTCTGGAGTTGCGGTGTTTGGGAATAGCTTAACTTTGGGATTCTGGGTAGACTTCTGAATAATTGTACCAGGATGTATTGTGTAGAAGCAGATAATGCGGATGCGTTCTCGGGTCATACTGCGTGGGTATGACGTTCCTTAAGATGCCACGTCACACGCGCCGCTGTGCACGTCTTTATTTTCTCTAACCATAATATTTTTATATTTCTTTAACATCAGAAATAACAGCTTAAATCCAATATTTGAAATGGGTAGGTACTACTTGATACAATAATGTAATTACCGTAAGCACGTCTTGTATATGTAAGCATACTGCTTTTGCAATTGTCTTGAGTTGTACTGCCTTGTTAGTTGTTGTTCTTTCATTTAAACAAGCTAGAGCGCAAGACGGGTGTGTAATTTCACATAAGTTTTTGTTCGTGAGTTGTAAACTTAGTAATGCACGAAATTAAGTATATTCTCAACGTATTTATTTACAGAATAAGCTTTTCAGTATGTGTGACTTCACGCTATTAATTCTCAGAAAACATTTAAACGTTTTTAACATGTGTGTTGCTGTAATCACTAAACTTGTAACATTTAAAATTGAATTAAAGTACATAATCCGGTTCGAAGGACCAAATGTTGGGGTTGTAATGCCCAATAGTGAAATGTTATGTAAACTTTTTAGGTATGTTATGTAAATGAGTAGATCCCTTGATGAATTTATTGCTACTGAACATAATTAGACAATTGTTCCACTTAAATGCTATGTAAGAGAAATGCACAGCTAAAAAATATCGATGTGCATTATTGAGTATGACGTACAAACTACCACAAAGGTCAATGTACAGCGTAACTCGTACAATTGGTCTGAAAGAATGTCAGTACGCGTAGTATGTACAGTACGCTTAGTATGTATAGTACGCGCAGTATGTACAGTACGCGCAATAAGTACAGTACGCGCACCATGTACAGTATGCGCAGCATGTACAGACGCTACCATTAATGTGACACGTCGACAGTTAGAAACAGTTCGACAATGGTTGTCATCTCTGTCGCTCAAACTGACATACTCTTTCAGCTGAGTCATTTTAACGGCCGAGTACTATAGTTGCGCGATGTGGCTATTTCCAGACGAACCTTATCCTTGGCGGAGGAGCTGGGCGATGCCGCGGTGGAGGCGCAAGCATGCTATTCGCTCGGCAACACGTACACACTGCTGCGCGAGTACCGCGCGGCCGAGCAGTACCACGCGCGCCACCTGGCGGCGGCGCGGCGGCTGCACGACCGCGTGGGCGAGGGCCGAGCGGCCTGGTCGCTAGGCAACGCGCACGCCGCGCTCGGTAACCATGAGAAAGCACTATACTTCGCCAACGAACACTATAACATATCCAAAGAAGTAAGTTTTGAACAAGGTAACAAGGTTGCGCGAACACGCGACCGTCGTCGTAATCATTTTGGTCGACGAACACCAACGCGTAGTCGTTGTTCTGAACAAAAAATGACAAATCTGACGATCGCGTATTCGTGTGACCGTTATTTTTGGTTAGGACGCAAGGTAATTGTGCATGAAATACTCAATACTTTATAAATGTTAGTTTGTTAGTGGTAAATATGAAGTTACTAATGCAGTTTTAACAAAGTTAAACAAAAAAAAGTAAAAAAGACATATACTCCCCAGTATTCATATTGATTACCAAAATAAATCGAGATCTTATCAGCATTTGTCGTAGAGTATTTTACTGGAGAAGCCATAAGAGCAATATTCCGAACAAAAAAGTCTGTCACTTTTTGCGGGGGACGCGGTAGTTCCTACGAAAAAGAACAATAGCTATTGTTTTTTTCGAGCCCGGAAAGAGAAGTACGTACCATCGTTTTTTTTTTTTATTGATATCGTTAAATCATTCGGAATTTTGCTTGAACCCAAAAATAAAACAGCTGACGCATATCAAAATTAAATTTCAATAATAACAACTATTCAATTAAAGTAAAAATAAAATTATGTTAAAGTAACAACAATTAATATAGGTATTCAAAAAATCAGTACACCTACTGATTTTTTTAGTGAATAAATTTTGCGTAAACATGGCGTATACATTTTTGAGGGTTCTTTTTTTGTTATGTACTCAGCCGCCATCTTGGATTTACATTTTGACCTCATTATCGGCTTGAGCATCCTTGAAAACTATGAAAATGACACCCATGACGAAAAATGTACATTTTCGCAGCCGCCATCTTGGATTTTTATTTTGACCAAATTCACACTTTCTCTCTCTATCGAATACAGAAGAAGAAGAAGACAGTCGCAAATATGAACGCTTTTTCGCGTGAAGATTTCTGCCAGTTTATTCCTACCGTAAGCCGCGTTAAGAAACTTCGTTCCAAAAACCATTATTTTTAAACAAAAAAAAGTGTGTGTGTCAGCTCCGACGCACGACTAGAGTTTACTCCTAAGAATTTTTATGTCTAATTAGATTTCAGTAAGAAATTATTATTGTGTTGTGATCTCAGGTAGATTCATATTAGATTCTTATTACGTTCGTGTTAAAATGCTTATTTCGAAAAATTAACAGTGTTAAAAGTTAATTTAGAAGAAAATTTCAGCAAATTGAAATTGTCATAATTACGTAACTTGAAAACTCACTTTTTGTTTGTAAATATATTTCTTTAATTTTGGTCTTAAATGAAAGTTCTAAACATAAAACCATTTGTCACGTTTAGTTCATGAAAATCGGCCCTCCGAACAAAAAGATACGGTAATTTTTATGTATTTAAATTTTGTTTAGTTGAATCATTTGTAATGTTTGTTCCAAAAAAGTGTAATTACATAAGTAAATAACTTATATTTGTGTTTTATATGCATATTAGTAAGCTGAGTATACTTTCTATATACATATATACTTAATCTCTTAGTGAAAGGTGCTCAAAGTATGTTGCGCAAAGGAACGTAACGCCTCACGTTTACGCTCGATTTTACTCCTCATAAAATTTTCATACCGCGGGCTAAATATGAAAATCGTTTCTTAAGGAGTAAATTCCAAAAAAAAAACAAATTCGTCTTAAGATATTATCGACATATCAATTTTGGTTCCATACATGACCCCAACTCTACGGTAGTCTCGCTATCATTTTTGCTAGAAGACATAATCGCATGTCAAGTGCATGTCTTTTTTTGCTGATTTGACGTACACTACAAATATTTTGAACCTTAAGAACATAAAAACGAGGTGTAGCGAGACATGGTGACGTCACAAAAGCAATGCGAGAAAAATACTCGATTCATGTGTTTTATGTTGAATGATGGTTGAATCGAATGAAAAGTCAAAATGTTTTATGAGGTTAGGATTTTGAATTTCAATGAAAACATGACTATTTTTTTTTTAAATACTCACTTATGGAAGGTTATTCAGTCTTCATTTAAGTTTTAATGTATTTGAACGCTTTTTACAAGTTTTAACAGCACAACTAGGCATTTTCATGGAACACTGAATGAGAACCGCGCGTCTCGAAAACGATTAACGATGTGCGTTAGAATCGATTTGAAAGTAGTTTTTATGACCGTGCTTGAACATTTGTTCTTGAAATTTTACAGAGGGGGAAGTGTTGGTAAGGCTGCTCCAGTGTTATATGCTCTAAGGCATTTGTCAAGAATAGGACTACATACATAAGGGTATTTTGCCAATCTAGCCAGTCAAAATTATTTATTTCGATTCGATTTATTCATAACTTAAATAATTTACATGTTGCAGTAAGGAGGTTAAAACTATCACGGATATAACTACACCGTGAAATTTGAATCACAGTTTTGCTAGAACAAACGTTGTTCAGACCATGGTCTACTACCATACTACAGCATCCAATAAAAAAAAGAACATAATTGGTTTTGAAAAAATACAAACAAAACTAAGTTTAAAATGTAAAGATTATCGTTACTCCCTACAACACAGACACCACGCATGGGACACAGCATTGTTTACAGGGAAATGTACCTCCATAAACGAAATTTAGTAAGCAGTAAATAATCTTGACATTTTAAACTTTGTCTTTTTGTGTTTTTTCAAAAAACCAATTTATGTTTTTTTTTTTTATTGGATGCTGTAGAATGGTAGTGGACCATGGTCTGAATAACGTTTGTTCTAGCATAACTGTGATTCAAATTTCACGGTGTACATTACGGTATATAGCTACATACTTAGGGATATAACTATATCACGGCTATAACATCTTACTGCGGCATATACATTATATTTAAGATGATGATGTGTGCCAAGGCTCTCCATCGTTATGCTGACTCTCTATGTCTTCAGGAACCTCGTCTAAATTTGAATGGGAGTCATCTTCAGATGGTTCAGTGGAATCATTAATTCAATTTTTTACTCTTGTATGTTTTACAATATTTATAATATACACAAACATATTTACAACTAACTACTATATATATTATGTACAAGTATGTAAAGGAAAAAGTTAAAAATAAAGATAAGAGCTCATTGGGCGTCAAAAAATTCATCCGCATCGCTGTCAGCGGGGAAAGTGCCCAAAAGGCTGGCAGCATTGCCACGTTGGATGGCGATGCTGATTCTTTGGCCTAAGAATTGGCCAGCCCTCTGGTCACGTAAAGAGTCGACCAACCGCTTGGCGATGTCCCGGAATACTCGGTGAGCACTCGGACCCCATGGCCCTAGTGTTTCAACCCCAAACGGCTCAAAGATATAGCTACCAGTAAGGTTGCTATATTTGCGCCGTTTGAGGTTTTCTGCACCTGCAGCAGCCACCCCGGCACAGCCCGCAGTGCTAGGAAGATGGGATGGCGCAAGGGTGTCGACACAGGTTGCATCCCACACCAAAGGCCTACCCAACTTCCAAGGCATTATATTATGGTCATTCCGTCTGGCCTCTTTCCATCGTCGCGTATATTAATTCAATTGTTTCCTTCAAGAACGGCATTGATTTCTTTTTGGGAGTTGGTCTCGTAGTAATCAGCGGGTCAGAGTTTAGTAAAAGCCTATTTAAAACATCAAGGTTACACTCCACCCTGGAAACCTCGTGAAGTTCTGCCTGTACAGCCAATGTTTGTTTCTTGCTGAGCGGCTTCTTCCAATCCAATTAGCCACAACATTTGTCATGACAGTTGCCCCGTCCACTAAGATCTTGTGCATGGCATCATAGGATCCCATGGATATAAATTTATGGAAAGTTTTGCAGTTTCAGTGCAATTTTCTGCAAACGTATGCAAAATGGACATTGTAACCACTTGAAATTACTTCGAGGATGACTTAAAGCCGGTAAATCTAAATTGAAATCAACTCCAGTGAGTTCTGCAGCTAATTCAAAATGAGTGAAATCTTCTACTCGTGTTTCCATCACTCGTGTTACCATCTTGACCCTTCTTTTCCATTCATTTAGCCTTATCACCCACCGTATCGCTATCATGTCTCTTCAACCAAAAATTTAAAAGTACAACTTCTTCATCATTTCTACATAATTTTTTCAATATTTCTTAAGAAATTTAGAAGCATATGGAGACCAGTCAAAACGCATCGCATAGTATCTTAGAAGGCTTCGTAGAACATAATAGCCCAAAAAAACCGGACAACTACGAGTTGAACTCGCGTGGGTTCCGTATGAAGAAAATGTTATGTACCATGTTTTCCCAAGATAATAAAAGTCATCCCAACTACGAAACCGTTCATTGTGCGTGGTCCGACACGCACTTGGCCGGATTTTTGGGTCAAGATTTTATGGATTATAATAAGATTACTAGCGACCCGCCCCTGTTTTGCAAGGTTTTTACGACTTGACAAAACATCAAGATTTCTTAATTATCTATATGTTAAACATTAAAGTATTATACATATAAACCTTCCGAAATACATTCTCTAAATTACGTTGAAACCTCATCAAAATCCGTTGCGAATTTTAGAAGAACAATGTGGACATACAGACAAACGCGAAAAGCGACTTTGTTTTATAATATGTACAGATAATATGTCGAAAAGTATAGTAATAAAAATACAAAGAATATAAAAACAAAAGGATTGTGCACATTTATATCACGGGAGAGGGCGCATAGAGCAGCGGTATAGGGATGTAAAACGGTAAAATTACCCCTGATATAACACGGTAAAAAAAATATTTTACGTATTTTACGGTAAAATATGGTAATTTTCGGTAAAAACGTATTAAACGTACTTATACATTCATACCTACTAAAACACTACAAACACGGAAGTGAGTATGTTTGTGTGTATCATGTGTATGTCACTACTGCACTAATAACGGATAAATTGATTTGAATTAAATTTGCCAGAGATATAAGCAGTATTGGAACTTAAAAAAACAGAATACTGGGCTCGTGCGACTCATGCGAACTAAAAATCCCTAAAACTTAATTCTCAAGTCAAGAATTCAAGATATGAATCACACCATGTCATGGATTATAATAATATCATCTATGTGCACAAATTAAAATTTAAAACTTCATCAGCCGCCGGTAATTTTACCGTAATTTATATAAATGACCGTAAAATACCTGTATTTTACCAGCGATTTCCGTAAAATTACGTAATTTTTCAACCCTAGCAGCGGATCGATAGTTAAACTAGATTATAATTATGCTATTACATAATGACTGCTCACTGGAATCACTGCTCGCTATTACTACGACGGGTTAAATTCATTGTAGTCGATTTTGATTTATTGATTGATTTTTTTAAATAGTAATTGTGTTCTGCGTGTTGTTTTGCTGTGGTTAATTAATTGGCCACTATCGGCGCATGGCATCGCCGCTGGTCAGCGGCTCGCGCGATTGCGGTTAACCAGCAGCTCATTATCGGCAAGCCGACACCTCGGCTCAAACTCGCCGTCGACAACGAACCACAATAAAATTAATCTTGAGATTGATTTTTAATGACGTACGTATACATGTTAAATTAGCTACTCCGCAGACGTCTTCCAGGACAAAATAAAAAAATAATGTTTTTTTTTTTTGGGTGGTGGTATTGTTTCTTGAAGTCGTTGAGTTAAGAAAATCTGTTAACATTTTCGTTTTTTTTTATCCTGTTTAGATATCGATACACATCACGTCACAGTTTACACAAAGAAAACTGTTTTTTTACTGATATTTCTACCTGCGATTGAGGACCCCCAAAAAAAAACTCATCAAATTAATTTATTATTTATTTATTTAATACTTCAAGCACAGAAATGTACAGAGGCGGACTTAATTCCATAGACATTTTCTACATACCAGTCAACCTTTGCGGGATGCAGAGACAAACAGTGATGGGTGCAATTACAAAATTTTTTAGGAAAAAAAAAACGTGTTTTGTTGATCATGTTTAGATACGAGGGCGACACTGAAAGTTTTTAGAACTGGCCACTTGTACACGATATAATAAAAAAACTGTTCAAATTTAGAAAATGGAAGTCTTTGCCAATATTATTGTATATGTATTTTATTCATTTGTCATTTTGTTTACGATTTGGCGGCTAATTGAAATTGTCTGTGTCACGTCAGCATGAATTTAACGCGAGAAAATTTTCGTACAATGATCTTTTATGACTTTCGATGTCATTTAAGTCAACATGAAAGTTATGATAGACTTCGATTCATAGAGAAAAATAATATATACTTATGATAGACTTCGATTCATAGAGGAAAATAATATATATGCTTCGATTGGCATTTCACGATGAAGCCTCGTCTCGTGCCAGTTTACAACTAGTTTAATGAGTTTAAACGTGGTCGCACTAATCTCACCGATGATCTGCGTGAGGGACGGCCTTCTACGGCGACGACTGAAGATAACATCAGTGTTGTGCGGCGTATGATAGAGACTGACAAAAGAGTGACTTATCAGCAGATTCGGACAAGCTTAGGCATCGGTATGAGTCAAGTGCACAAAATCCTCCATGAACATTTAGCGATCAGGAAGCTTTGTGCCCGGTGGATACCTCATGATTTGACAGAGGCCCAAAAACTCCGTCGTGTTGATTGGTGTCGTGAAATGGTTCAAAGATTTAACGGAGGTGACTCAAATGCTGTGTTCGACATACTTACTGGTGACGAAAGCTGGATTTAATGTTATGATCCTGAAACTAAGAGACAGTCTGCTGTCTGGGTGTTTCCTTCCGAGGAGTTGCCAACTAAAGTGAAGAGCGGTCGAAGCGTGGGAAAAAAGATGGTGGCCTCGTTCTTCGGAAGGACAGGTCATTACGCAAAAATTGTTTTAGAGGATCGAAAAACAGTTACTGCAGAGTAGTACACTCAATTGTTTGCCACTTGTCTTGGAAAAGTTCGGGAGAAACGACCTCGCAGTAGGATCCTCCTTCACCACGACAACGCCTCGTCACACACCGCCAAGCAAACAATCGACTACTTGGTGACGTCAGACGTGGAATTACTGGGTCCTCGACCTCGCACCTTGCGATTTTTATTTATTTCCGAAAATAAAAGAAAAACTTCGAGGAAAACGTTTTATGGACGCCGAGGAAGTAGTAGCTGCGTTTCAAAATGCTGTCGAAGAGACCCCTAAGGGCGAGTGGGTAAAGTGATTTTCTCAGTGGTTCCATCGGATGCAGCGATATATTGATGTAAATGGACACTATTTTGAAAAGATATAATAAAACTAATAACTTGCTAGTTTGTTCAGTTTTTGATTTTCTAAGAACTTTCAGTGTCACCCTCGTATCGATACCCTGTGTGTGCGATGTCTAATTTGACGTAAGACGGTGTGTAGACTCAGCCATCGGGGGCATCGTAGACCGCCTCCGCTCCGGTGCCGTGACCACTAGTTCGCGATGTAGTTCTTTGTGAAGCAGTATTTTTGAAGTCTAGTGACTGCACATCTGTGACGTTTGATTACCACGTCGCGTTTTTTTATTTACATAAATTATATTGTTTTAATCTATTTTCATTCCAACTAATCGAATTAAAATCGACTCAGCCTAAATTCCCAAGACTCGGAATCGCTGGATCGGTTGACTCGGTGTCGATATGTGCGTGTTCTACACGTGCAGCCTGTGGACCAACTATACTCAGCGGGCTATCAGCGCCCTACGGGTCCAATATAACAACGGGTTCAGGATGTTGATGGGACTGCCCCGTTTCTGCACTGCATCAGGTATGTTCGCCCAAGCATACGTCGATGGCTTCCACGCCATCGTCAGACGGAAATCTGCCTCTTTGCTATGCAGAGTGCGGGAAAGCTCCAACTCCATCCTGAAGACCATAGCGTTGAGCATAGCACCTAACGATTCTCCTTTGTTAGGTGCTATTGTTTGAAGATGCATATCGAGCAACAGCCTTGTATCGAAATAGATAATAAGTTTACTAACATAGATATAAGTTATCTTTTTGTTTACTAACCCATATATGTCCCTTATCCGAAATAAAGTTTTTTTTTTTTTTTACATCTGGTTTTCAGTAATGTTCTTTCGAAGTTATCATTACGTAAGTTTACTACCAACAGTTAGATTAAATACTTTTATATAAGTTTCTATGACGCTTCGTAACGAATATACACGTCAAAACACAAGTATCTACATAATATATAATATTTCTAGCTTCACATACACTCGGCGTCACAAAAATCGCACCTCTCCGAAAATAAGTTTCAAGCATGCCCCGCCATCGACGAATACATTAAACCTAATTCATATTAGTATCAATTGAAAGTATGTTTAACGACCTTTAAATTAACATTGGTTAGAATTCCTAATCACAACAGATCTCATTAGCAAGTAACGATAAAAAAAATGTTGTCAAAATACGCATTATAACGGCCACTCAGTGCACCTCCCTACAAGGGTATAAATAGGGCGACCCGGGTTAAATGTGGGTCATTCGCTATCTAACCTTTGAAGTGAACACACGTGAACAGCTACTGCAAGAAAATACCCCAGAAAATGGATACCACTGCAGATGAAGCCGCTCAAGTCATTGCACTACTGCAATCAGGGATGCGGCAATGTGATGTTGCTCGGCAACTGAACTTTTTACCGTTCGACGAGTGTTCCAACGCTTTCCAGAGACTGGTGGCTATATCCGAAGACGTGGATCTGGAATACAACGGTGCACATCCGAAAGAGACGATCGCTTCATTCTTTCGACGTCTTTACGTAATCGGTTCTCCAATGCTGTTGAGTTGCAACAACAACTGCGATCAGCTCGCAGAACTTCTGTAAGCGTCTCCACGATTAGAAGAAGAATGCCGGAGAAGAAAATTGCAGCTCACAGGGCTGCTACAGGGCCAAAATTGACTGCACAGCATAGGAGAGACCGGTTGCAATTTGCCCGTGACCATGTGGATTGGACAATAGGCCAATGGAGAGCTGTGCTCTTCTCGGATGAGACGAGGGTGTGTCTTTTCTGCAACGACAGGCGTAGAAGAGTGTACAGGAGGCAAGGGGAACGATTCGCACAAGCCTGTATTCAAGAGACAGTGGAATATGGGGGTGGCTCGTGCATGTTCTGGGGCGGCATATCAATCGACGGCAAAACGAACCTTGTGTTTCTCGGACTGGAAGTGCTCGCGGGCAAGGATCGCTGACTGCTCATCGGTACATAACAGAGATCTTAGATGAGCAGGTTGTCCCTTGTGCGGGTTTTGTTGGCAGTGGGTTCACGTTAATGCACGATAACGCCCGCTGTCACACCGCATTAATTGTAAGTGACTACCTGCAAGAAGTTGGGATCCCTGTTATGCGCTGGCCGGCGCGTAGTCCAGACCTGAATCCTATTGAGCACCTTTGAGATGAACTGAAATGGCGAGTACGGGCACATGATCCTGCCCCTACCACTCTCCAAGACCTCCAAGATGCCGTCGTTGCAGAATGGGACAACATTCCTCAAGAGACTGTTGTCACATTAATTAGGTCCATGAGAGAACGCATGGAAGCAGTCATCAGTGCTAGGGGGGGTAACACTAGGTTTTAAGTTGTTTTTATGGAATTTGTTGAAATTTTTGCTAATAAAATTAAATTTAACTTTTTAATCATTTGCATTAGCTTGCTTTTTTATTCCCTGGTAAACAAAAAACCAAATTTATTGATTTATTCTGAAATTTAAATAAATTGCCGTTCCAATGATACCTTATAGTCATATGTCTACCATTGATTAATAGGGTTAAAATGACTTTGAAGGGAATTCTTAAAGAGGTGCGATTTTTGTGACGCCGAGTGTAGTAGCATGGTCCGGAACAGTTTAATGGGTGATTGATATTATAAGAAAAATTTAAATCATGAAACCCGACTGCAACTAAAAAGTTCAAGACAAGCTCACATTTCAAGCAGTCTGATGCACTTGGTGGCTGTTATTTTAGCTCAACCTCAGATTGGATGCCACCAACAGACAACAGACTGCTTGAAAAGTGAGCATTTTTTTTTTGTGAACTTTTAGTTGCAGTCGGGTTTTTAGACGTTTTTTTTTTTCAATCTTTTCGTGTTATATTTTTGTAGCCTACAGGCTACGGTTTATTTTTTTAAAACGAGACATATACAAGTCGATAGATACCTCATGTATAAAAATTTATCCAGCCGTTAGAATGCTTCGAGGAAAAAACCCCAGATACGTCTCGTGGAACACATAACCGTGTTTGCTGTCGCACAGTCAGCTAAAACTAGGGGGGTTAGTGTTACTCACATCACAGCCTTTCCAGCACGATTATATGTATTGGCAACTCCCATACTCAAATGATACAAACCTAAATTACCTTAATCACACGTTCCGAAAACAGTTTGGTGATTGCATTACATTGTAGTTAAAGTCAGGAGAACTTGAATATTATCTTTTAGTCTCTTTTTATGAAACCCCCTGACATTTCATAAGTTCTACTTGAATAAATAGAAATCTAACAATATAATTATTTATTTGAAAAAAATACAAATTTAAAACAAAAAATTACTATATCTTAAGGTGCATGCGCTAGGGTGGATAGCGCGCGAAATTACAACTATAAGTTTAAATTGGTCGATTGAATTACTATTTCATGAAAAATTCCATTGCAGCCAATTCCGACAGATGTAAAATACATCTGTCGGAATTGGCCGCAATTGTAAAGAAAATAACACTGATTAAAAAAAAAATTACAAGAAAAAAAAAACAACCGACTTCCAAAAAATACTACAAAGTGAAAAATAACATAAATTTCGGAAGTCGGTGTCTTTGGTTTAGTATTTTCGTTATTTGCCACCGACTTCCGAAATTTATATTATTTTTCACTTTGTAGTGATTTTTTGGAAGACGAACCGTCTTTTTTAGTAAAAAAAAAAATATTTCTCGCTTTTTAGTGGGTCAGTTTGTAATTTATCTAAGTTAGAATAGCCTAATGTCAACAACTCATCACCTTTCACAAAATATTGCTTTTCCCGATGTCCCCTGCATCTTTGAGGAATCGTTAATCTGAGGAGTTCTCCTGGTACTTTACCATCAGCTCCACTTCTCCATATGCATTGTAACGAGCATAAATTACTTGGCAACCATATTAAAATAATCGAATCGCAATCCGTGGAATACTTAGTATTGACTATTGAGAAGTTACGGTGGCCATCTGTGGTCTTCATCATCAGTTCCACTTCACCAAATGATGCTTTTCGAAAGCAACTGCACGAATTACTATAAAAAATACCCAAATTGCTATAAGTGTGCTTATAATATTTGAAGAGTTCCCTCGATTTCTCTAGGATGCCATCATCCTGGATCCTGGTTTCCTTATCATGGTACCATTCTTGGGATATCTCCTTTCCAACAAAAAAAGAATCATCAAAATCGGTTCATAAACGACGAAGTTATCCGCGAAGACATAAAAAGAATATATAAACATTCGAATTGAGTAACCTTCTTTTTTGAAGTCGGTTAAAAAATATATATTTTTTACGACTTTTTTTATTAATATATAACCCGAGAATGACCATAATGACTTGCAAAGGGGCTACAGCGGGCCTCTTCGCCTTAACAAAAACATTTGTGTAACGACTGTATCAAATACTTAGTCTAAGATTGTAACAGGCTTGAGTATGTAATGTAATAACGTAGCTTTTATGTTTATCTGCAGCTCGGTGACGTGCTGGGCATGGCGACTGCGCAGATGAACATCAGCGACCTGCGGAAGGTTCTGGGGCTCCCAGTAGAGGCCGAATCTCCCCCTGCGCCACCTTCCGACGACGACTCCACTCCCCGGACGCCCTTCAACGCACTGAGGGTACGCAGGCAGAGCATGGAACAGCTCTCGTTGATACAGGTGTTAAATTCATACATATCAGTAATCTGCTTTTATTATTATCATGAATATGCTCTGCTTCTAGTCTGATCAAATTCCGCGTTTTGTGGAGAGTATAAAAGAAAGTACATAGATATGTTTTCATCATACAAACTATCTATAGATGAACAGAAAATTGTCAAATTCAAAATTCAAATTCAAATATTTTTATTTGTAGAACATAGGTAAACAAAAAAGTACAGATGTTAATAATAATAATATAAATGAACGCTATGTCTTGCCGTCAACGGCGTACAAATATTCTGATTATAAATTAATTAGTAATAAATGAAACAAAACATTTACATTAACAAATAAAACAAAATTTGAACAATTAAAAATTAATAGATAGGTACTTAAAAACATTATTCATTGTTATTTAATTCAATTATCATACAATGCCTTAAATCACATAAAAACATCAACATTAATCTTTCAACAAACATTAAATTTACTAACAAATTAAAAATATCTAACAAAAAAATAAAAAAGAATTAAATGTCAATAAATTATAACTTGTCGTCCAGATACTCATTGATTGTGTAATAAGCTTTCATATTTAATAAATTAAGAACAGCCTTTTTAAAATGGCGTATATCGAGATCTATTATTGGATTGGGTATTTTGTTATATATTTTGGGTGCCATTCCTAAAAAGCTTTTTGAATATAGCGCAGTCTTGTGTGGAATAGCACATATCTCTTTGTTGCGTCGTTTTGATCTCAATGTTTGAAATAAATGCAAGTTTGATTTTACAAATACTGCTGTCTCGTAGATGTATAAACAGGGCAGAGTAAGTAGTTTATGTTTCTTAAAAAACGGAACACAACTTTCCGTTTTTTTTAGCTTAAACACAGCACGTACACACTTCTTTTGAGCTTTGAAAGAAATTTCTTTGTCAGTGGAATTTCCCCAATACATTATTCCAAAACGTAACGTTGAAGTGACGTACGCTTTGTATGCTATCACAACTACGGACTCATTTGCTATTTTTGCAAGATTGTAGAGCGCATAAGTAATAGTGTGCTGTAAACTCAATATACACCACTCATTATACGTACACTTCCCTGCCTACATATTAATTATACACCGTGAAATTTGAATCACAGTTTTGTTAGAACAAACTTTATTCAGACCATGGTCTACTACCATTCTACAGAATAAAAAATAAAAAAACAAATTGGTTTTTGAAAAAACACAAAAAGACAAAGTTTAAAATGTCAAGATTATCTACTGCTTACTAAAGTTCGTTTATGGAGGTGCATTTCCCTGTAGACAATGCTGTGTCCCATGCGTGGTGTCTGTATTGTAGGGAGTAACGATAATCTTGACATTTTAAACTTTGTTTTTTTTTGTTTTTTTCAAAAACCAATTATGTTTTTTTTTTTATTTGATGCTGTAGAATGGTAGTAGACCATGGTCTGAACAACGTTTGTTCTAGCAAAACTGTGATTCAAATTTCACGGTGTATACAGGCATGGTGTTATTTGAGGTGTAACATAAAATACTTGGCAACATTTCAATGATTGTCTTTTACAATACTTCTACCATATTTGTAAGACACCGCTCCACAGCGGCCTACGACTAAGACCCTTTCCTCATTGGTCGGTACGGTATCGTTTCGGTACTGCTTATAGCTTAGCTATAGCTTTAAGCACTCTGTGCCGAAACGGTACCGCACGCGCACAGCTTTCATTTAGAATTCCAAATTCAAATTAATTCTATTGGTACATATGAGAAGCCCATGAACAAAATTTTTGCCTTATCGTTTTACGAACAAAATCGTATAAATTCGATAGATTATTCTCAAATTCAAAAATCCTAATTTTAGAAAATTTCCGCGTCACGTATGACCTGACCGCATTTTTAAATATGTCAAAAAAATATTATCGAACTGTTTTATAGGGGTTTTATATTATTTTCAGAATGTAGTTGAACGATAGATTTTAGATAACGAGAACACAATTTTCAAAAACTAGTAGCGTCACACGTACCCAGAAGACCATAATTTAAGAGTTAAAAATGAGGCAAAAAATAAAACCCATAGCAACCCGTCTAAAAACGTGTAGTACGAACGTCTAGCAAGGATGTCATTATAATAAGCTCCGCGCGGTTCCCGCCATGTTTGAACTGGCGCTTACTCCTTAAGAATCGATTTTCATATAAGTCCCGAGTATAGAAATTTTATGAGGAGTGAAATTTAAAGAAACGTTTACTGTGTGTTTTTTCGTAACTAGCTGCGCCCCGCGGTTTCACCCGCATAGGTCTCGATCCCATGGGAATATTAGGATAAGAATTATCTTATGTCCTAATCCAGGTCATGGTATACGCATGTGCCAAATTTCAGGCCAATCTGTTTAGCCGTTTTAGCGTGAAAGCGTAACAAACAAACTCACTTTGGCATTTATAATATAATATCTGGATGACCGATGATGTTTTTGTTTTTGAACGACGTCTAGAAATTAAATCTAGCTAGATCGATTTATCGCCCCCGAAATGCCCTTTTTTAATTTTTTTTGGTTGGGATATTATCAAATAACTTTTCCCGCTCTGGAGCGGGAGGGCGTGTTAGACTCTTACTGACTAAAACTCACCCATGTTCCTTCAGTTGCCATCTTGCCGGGGCCACGATCTCCCTTTCGGATTTCTTCGCAACCGGCAGGCATCGGCCCTAGCGGACCCCGTCAGTTCTGCTGATATCTCTTTGAGGCGCGCGTGGAACCCATTGCTCACTATCCGCAAGCCCGCGCCTACGGTGGCCGAAAATCGGCCTGCGATTCCCGACGCCCAGGGCGTCTCCTCCTGCGGCAGTTAGGGGCGTGAGGGCGCGAAATTTGCCTCTCCCTCACGCGTTTCGCCTCCTCCTTCGCGAGCATTACTGCTTCGCAGAAGGAGGTGACGTCCTCGACGTCCGACGCGAGAGATCACCGCTGTCGATCGCCTCCACGAGGATACGGCGATGCTGCCGGGCAGCCCTCCACCGTGTCCTCCGGGCGATCGACACAATGGTGACACCCGGGCGTTGCCTTATCCGGAACAGGAACCTCCCGAAACAACCGTGTCCGGTGAGGACCTGCGTCAGGCGGAAGGTGAGGACGCCGTGGCGCCTCTCTAGGTCCCCCCGAAACCGGTTAAGAGATGCGTTTCGTTACTCTCTATGCCTATTGCTTATTCAAAGACAATCGTATTAAGTAAACTCCAGCCGTGCGTCAGAGCACATACTTTTTATTTTTGAAGTGAAAACTTCTTTAGGCGCGTTGGGCATTTTTGAGATGGGAAAAAACAATTGAATTCGTGACACTGTTACCGACACCAGCTTTTGACCATTAAAAAGACATCAATGCGCGAAACATTTTCTTTGGGATTAATGACATTCCAAACATTGAGACATGACAACGACTTGATTGATATTTCCCTTTTTTACCGGCTTCGAAAAATAAAAGTATTCCTGCACAATAAAATTGTTCAAGTTTTCACTTCTGTCGGCACTCCCGAAGCGCCACTGTTTTTTTTATTGCCTTAGATACACACACACATCGTTTAGTTAGGTTCCTACATAGTTTGTGTGGGTTTAATTCATTTGTATGGTCCGTCAGCCATGCACACTTTTAGCACTCGATCAGTTGGCACACTCACTTGTCTCTTCTTATTGAATAGATTTGGGCTAATGAAAACGCTGAACAACGTCGCACAGTCTTTACGCGACTCGTTGTGTAACAACCAACCCTTTCTCGACAATTGCTTCTTCAAAACACATCGCGATTGGGTCATGAAATTGCGTGTAGGTTATCTGTTAACAATGGGTTCATAATAACAAACAATCTCTATGCACATTTACTTAGTTAGTAACTTAACCGTGTTTGTTTTATTTGATTTGTTGCTCGCGCGCCGCAGGCTACGTGGACTAGTCTAGAAAAATAATTAAAAAAACGTGATTGAGTTTCAGACTGAATTTATGTTATGCTATTTTATAAAAAAATCCTTTTTTTTTTATTATTGGTCGTCTACCTATCAGACCGTGACAGTCATATAATTTTTTTAAACGGACCTCCTATGAGTCTAATTGGTGATCCCTAAACTGTACTATAGGCTTTAGGTGAACGCACATCTAATGTATAAACGAAAAGTTTCACCGAATTAAAGACGCCACTCCACAGCGTTCCAAGCTACGCACGTATACTTAGCTTCGCTTTGTATAAAAAACTACCCAAGCAAAGTTAATTAAATTTATATGGAACCTGCTCGCAAGCTTCGTCTACAAAATGAAAAAATAATTTTCAAAATCGGTCTATAAATGCCGAAAACATCGAGAAAAAAATATAATAATAATACGTACAGACGAACGTAGAACCTCCTGCTTTTTTGAAGTCGATTAAAAATAAAGGCAACGACTTCTCTGTGGTGTAGTGGTTAGACCAGCTGTCTCAGACCCAGAGGTCCTGGGTTCGGTACCCAGTGGGTGCAAAATTTTCTGCTCGGTTTGGTTGGTGGCTAGAACTTGTTCTAAGACCGCCTGGCTAGCTACCACCATCTTTTCTAAACCTGTCGCCATAACAACAATGTTAACAGCATTGTTGTGTTTCGGCAGTTAGAGGTAAGATAGCCAGTTCCTCTGTGGTTCCTCAACCACAAGGGAACTGGCTGACCTACGTTCCGAAAAATATATTACAACTAGCTTCAGCCCGCGATTTCGTCCGCAAGCCTATAACCTTCCTCAAAAATTGGGCTTCCACAAAGAATTCTAATGTGGGCGCCCCTTTGCAATTTTGAATCTTAAGTAATTCCTAAGAATATAGTTTCCGTTATTGCATCTAGTTTTTTGCCATCAAGTTTTAGATTTAGACCTACTTGAGGTACATTTGGCAATGAGAACCTAATACATTTAGTTTTGTTCGCATTAAGTTAAAGATTATTAGCTGCGAACCATTTTGAAAGTACAGCCAGACTATCGTTGACATGTAAGACATCTGTATCTTTTCTGTTTATCTTAAAAATAGAAGATAATAGATTCAATACATCCGGGAACGCCAATGGAGGTAGTCGTCTGAACTCGTGCCCGAATATAAACTAACTATAAAAGTTACTAATTGTTATATAACAAGAGCCCTCTTCAATCATGGGCTGCGTCTGCACGGAGGTGTCACAAATGGTAATTGACGCAAAATGTGTCACAAGTTACCGCGCTTTGGCCTGTGATGTTATAATTTAATAACATTTCTGTCCACAGATTACCCCGGACCCTAAGAGAGCCGAGGATGAGGTGGAAACTGAGAATAAAAAGAAGATCGAGCGAGCTGAGTCGGAGGACAACCCCGAGTCGTTCTTCGACCTGGTGCTGCGCTGCCAGTCGGAAAGAATGAACGAACAACGCGCAACGCTCAACAGTAATAAGGAGAATCGACCCAAACCAAAGCCACCAACCACCAACAAGGCATTCGTCTCCGTCAACGTGCCCGCCAAAGGGTAAGTTGACTCGCCCGACCTGGTAACACTGGTGTTTAAGTTGTGCATGTAATTACTATCAAATTGGATTTTATGATCTGAAAAATAAATGATTATTATTATTGTAATAAGTATAAACATAACCATCTCTTAAGCAGTGCGCGCATATTTTCCTGTAAAGTTCTCAAAATAGTTGCAAGTTCAGCTGTAATTCCAAGTTCTAGGTTCTGCAAACAATATAGGTCAGAACAGATACCGTGATATCGATGGGGTCGAGCTGTTCGCGGAAACACTCCGTCTGCACCTTCATTGAACTTAGCAATTCCATGAGTATACTATATGTATATATTCATTCACAACAACCAACAGTATCTTCTATGTTATGGGGTTTGGTTTACGCACTTAGTCCCTCAGGTGGACCATTGTGCGTGACCAACTATAGTACTTGGGTTTCTGCTTATAACCCGAGGCGCACTACTGCAAATTTATATTTTAGTCAAAAAAAGCAAGGTAATAAAAGAGCATCTGCTCTTTTATTACCTTTAGGTATGACTCTGCTGGCTCTTTTACGTGCTACACTACAACAGCTTACCATTGTATAAGTAACTAGCCCTTCGCCCGCGACTTCGCGTAGATTACGTACTTTCTCGTTCGAACTTCAACACCCCTTCCACCACAAGTAAAGGGTAATTTACAATTATAAATTAGTTACTACGATCTTTATTATTTACCTAGTTATATATTTGTGCCTAGCTTCCAAACTGAAGGATTTGAAGAATCGTTCGATACATTCCCTTTTACCGACTTCATTTGACTCTTAAGATTATTTTTAACAAATTTAATCGAAGCAAGCAGTTAAATCCTCCCCTAAAAACTTGATTAACCTATTTTACCCAGCTGGGGGATGATTATCGAAAACTCTAAAAACAAAAGTTTTGTGAGAAGGACAATCACTAAACATTAATTTGGGGATGTCCTTTTCACAATACTAATGATTTTAACTTCCTCTCTATTGTATTGTAACTACTAACAGTAGTAATAAGTTATACTATTGTTTACTAACACGCTGGATCATTGTTGTCCGATAAATAAAGAATATAATATAATAATAATCGGATCGCACGTTAAGATTCTTCCATACCAACTTTAACACCCCCTAAGGTTTGGTAAGCTTTGAGAGGTAGTTTTGAAAAAAAAACAAGTTTATAAACCGATACTCATTTATAAACCAAATGCCATTGTGACACACAGGGTTATTGGTTATACGTCGGCAATACGTTTAGGGGATCTACGAGAGGTTATTTGCAACCAAATTACCCCTGATGACCCCTATGCCAATGTCAACCATTCAGACCATTCCATGTCAGACATTTTACATTTTTTATTTCATACATTTTAAAATATAAAACGTCAAACTACTCGAAAATGGTTACATATAATCATTAACCTTGTATATCAGGGTTATTGGGTACATTTTATATTTTTATTTTATACATTTTAAAATATAAAATGTCAAATTACTCGAAAATGGTTTACATTGGCATAGGGGTCATCAGGGGTAATTTAGTTGCAAAACCTCTCCTACATCCTCATAACAGATTGCCGACGTATAACCAATAACCCTGTATACAAGCACCACACCTCTTGTTTGAAAAGGCGGGCGAGGCGGTAGCTACGCCTACAATAGCAGTTCCGCGAATTGATCAGCTGCACAACCATATCCCATTTTACAATCGCAGGTCTCAAAAGCAGTGCCTGCGTCGTGCTGGCTGCTCGCGCCGTCGCGCCGTCGGCGTCGTTCTCTTGACCGACTTCATTATCTAGCTGACGCGAACGGACTCTCGTCTCTTATCTCATTACGATCTCCATATCTACTCAAAACACCACTCAGTTATCTATTTCCAACTACGCGTGCCTCTCGTTGCCTCCGCCGCGAATGATGACACAGTGTTTATGCGTGTTACTCATTTAGATACAATATCTGTGGACATAAAGCCTATTTTCAAACTCTTTGTCTCATCTTTATATCGCCCGGGTTGGAGTGTCCGCGGCAAGTATTTTAGGTTTTGTGCGTTTCTTAAACTTATAATGAAGGCTTACGACGGAGATTTCAGCGGGTGTGTATTTAACTTATTGCGAAATTCGGATAATTTTAATTTAATTATTTTACGGATCTTAATTTAATTTCGCTATTCTCAAGAAATTCCTCATTTTCGGTAAAATATTGCAGTGATTTCGGCTGAAAAGTAACTTGAAGAAAAGAAAAAAAATGCGATGAAGGAAAATCGATTGTTTAGCAAGGTATGTGTAAGGTCGCGAGATCTGAACACTGACGAATGGTATCATAAGCGGCGCTAATTATACCGACGCGTATCTACATAATATAGCGTATGATATATAATGTGACATTGGTGCCAGTTCGGTGTGGTCTGTCGAGTGCGGTGCTTAATTTATGAAAGAAAAATATTCAATATTGAGTGGAATCTATATTTCCAAAGTTAGTGTCGAATTATTATCTTTATTTGTTGTTCTCTTTATTATAAACAAAGTTCTCGGGGGATATACATAGAGCTGCGCCATGGCAGAATTTTAGACAGAAAATTAGGGTGACGAATTTGTGCGAGTCGACCAACAGTCTAGCTGATACCCGCACACTTAGCCCTTAGCCAGTTAGCCTCATATCAGCCTTATTTTAGTTGTCATTTGGCGTCTGTATTTAAATAGCACTGTCTGTCCTTATATTGGTGAGCATTCGTTACACGGCTCAGCGTTCCCTCCGTGTCGCCGAAGACTGTTCGTTTGTCCTACGAATTACTCAGTGTGACGGTCGCGAGTAGTCGAAACCTAGATAGAAGCCTGACGTTATAATGCCTTCGTTTCCCAATTACCTAAAATTTGTGCATTTTCGGATATCCAAAAAAACAGCCCACGAGGGCTGCGCCATTTCCATTCGATAATCAGTGACTAATAACAGCACTTGCATTTTCCTGTTTTCAAGTTCCTGTCTATCTGAACTGTTTTTATCTTTTATATTATGCTGTCAATAGTTAGATAAAGTGAGTGACGAGCAATTTTTTATTGTCAGATCTAGCGACTCTATGCTCGACATGATAAACAGCCTGCAATCAGAGAGAATAGATTCGCAGCGCGCGGAGCTCCGCCCCGTGCAGAAGGCGCCGGGCAAGGAGCCCGCTCCGGGGACCTCGCTGCCCGGGCTGCGTCCCCAGCACACCACGCGCACCAAGCCCGAAGACGACTTCCTCGAAATGATTGCCCGCGTCCAGGTACCTGCCATAATGCGCCATAAAAATATTTCTATTTCGACTTTGATTTATAGGTACCTTAAATCTCAATGCAAAATGCTCATTTGTAATATTTGTGTATATAGACACAATTATAAAATTCAACGTTTTACAGGGCTCGCGCCTGGAAGATCAACGCACCGAACTGCCCCGCGCTTACCTAGAGCAGCCCAAGCCGCGCCCTCAGGACCAGCAGCCGCCGCGCAACGACCAACAACTACAAGCGCGCCCGCGCAACGAAGTACAACATCCCCGCAACGATCAGTTGCAGCAGGCGCGCCCGCGCAACGACCAGCAGCCACGAGACCGCGGAACGGTCCCAGACGAAGAATTCTTTATGTTTCTGATGCGCGCCCAAGGCGGCAGAATGGAAGATCAACGGGCTGCGGTAAATACAACATTCTGTTTCAACTACATTTTTAATAAAAATCTGGCCATCATGAAAGTATTGAATTGTTCCCGTTGTTTCAGATCCCGACTAAGGAAAGTCGCCCTTTCAAGCATGATCCCAGCGCCAGGAAGTGAATCCTCCAATTCTGCCGGTTGTTAACGAGTTGTCTCGCTCGCCTCCTGTAACGATACGATGTAGTTGTATTATATTATCAACTTATCGCTAATTGTACATAATATATCTATATTAAGTGCTAGTTTTGTTATGTTCTGTTTGCGGCCTCATGCTAGCCGGACCTCGAGTTAATAACATTACTTATAAATTACATACTTACTTATTTAACTATTTAAGAAAGCTAATAAATACGGTCTAATATCTTTCTGAAAATATTACGGCCTCTTTTATTGAATACATAACTACTTGTAAAATTGTTATCAATCTAAATGATGTATGAGTACTATCGTGGTGCTGTACGTCGTTTGACAGTCAGTGCTGCATATACTGAGGCTACATTTAAGATATTCGTCCGTTGCTACAAGTGCCTGACATATATTTGTCTTTTGTTATTTTTAATCTAGGCTTACTTTCTATTATAATCAAATTTACTCATGAATTTAATTAATTATTTGAATATAAGTGAATCTATGTTGGCTTCGATTTCTAATTTATTTTACTATTTACACTGGAAATCTATATGCTTTAAGTATTTACCGCTTTGCTCTACTTTTGGCAATAATTTGATTTTAAAATTAACTAAAAGTGTAGTTTTAGTTGTAATTTTAGGTGACGAATTATATTAGTGAATATTAAAGTATCCGTTCTTATGTGTCTCGTCAGTATAAATCGCTGTACATCGTGTCGCGCTCCCCTCCTGCTTTGCTCTTCATTGTGGGAACACCACACTCCAGACTTCGTTACCTGATTATTTTGATTGTGATTCTATAATTTTCATCTTTGTCTATAAATTATTTCAAGTGAAGGATCTTATTATTAAACGTGACAAGTTGATTCAGTAATGTATTTCAATTACAATCATATTAAAAAATCAACCAAAAATCATATTTTTTTTTAGTTTTATGTTATTTTATATTCATTCCAAATGCATTTATTGTGTTCAATTGTGTAAAGTATTCTTTTTTCGACGAATGAATGTGGACTTGAATAGTGATCTTGTTCTATTGATCGATAGTGGTACTAACGGTTTATCGATACAGAACAAGACATCCTATTGACTGGCCGTTACCTTTTAGTTATCACATGTTCCGTAGTACTGCTTAAAAATCCAAGTGAATCCCCAAACCCAGCAATCGTTGTATTGTTCAGACAAGCTCTCGATGTTACATAAAGGGTTCATTGTGTACGCCCATAACAAATGTTTCGGAATATTATGAATTTTTGCTCCTAATTATAAAATTTTATAAGTCGACTTTTAGCTAGAATTTCGAATATCAGGATCTCCAAATTTTTTTTATTATAATAGACGGTTTGGAATATAATCAAATTTTAGATAAGTAAAACGATTGTGATTGATATGGCCAATAAACGCCAAACTACACATTGAACTGACATTCTTGTTTTATTTTTCCCTATGTGATGGTAAAGAAGAAGTAGTCCACTTAGAGCACCCGTCCAAATAGCACCTGCGACTCGGCAGCCTACTGCTGGGATGTATTTGTTTTACAGGACGTTATTAAATGAAAAATATCGATAAAACTAAATTTCGTATGTACGTAATAGTAAGTAATAGTGTATGCGTAACCCCAGCAAAATGTTGTGGCTTAGAGAAATGAGAGTATTACAGATAATAGAAACGTTTTACCTACCAATAAAACGCTCATTAATTTACTTACCTTATTCGAAGCTTTTGTTTTGTTTAAAGAACATTTTTTGTTAGGTTATACTTAAGAAGATTTAGTTTTTATTTTTGTATTCTTTATCTTTTCTTTCTTTTTAATTAGGTACATAGTTTTTAATTTGTGGAAGCTTTTAAATGGCAATCGTAAGCGCTATTGTACATAGTAAATAGATATTAGACTGTAAGCTTTCTGAAGAATAAATAAATAAATAAAATGTAGATAGGTATCTACTAAGATACTTATTTAATAAATAAAAGAATCTGAAATTCATTTATAACACTGATTTATTGAACTAAGCAAATACACATCTTGGGTTTACAATAAGATACAATTTTTAATCAACTGGATTTAAATAAAGAGGGTACCGAGAGTCGGTTAACTGTGGCATTACCTCACGTTTATAAAATTTGCAAAAGGTATTTTGCGAACGCCAGTTACCCCTAGCAAGAATCTCACCAAGAGGGTAATTATCGAGCCAATTTTTTGAGGCAACAGCTGACCTGATACTCCCAGGAGATGCCTTTTTACCAGTTTCTACAAATATGGACTTAATCCAGCCCGCAATTAGGGTTTTCGATGCAGGTTTAGGTTCCCCTCTGATATTAATAAACAAATTACTGGATCTTGCAGCAATTCTACGACTCTCAAGAAGCGAAATTGTATGCTTAACCCAGTAGACTGGATCTAAGTTTTTGTTATTTTGATTAGAAATTAACTTCCAGCCGGATTGTCTGTAATTCACAGAATCAGTTCTCGATCCGAACACAGGCCAAAAAATTACAAAATTATTTTGAGTGGAATAATAATTATTTGAATCAACTCTGAGCAAAGTTAAATCATGGATTCGTCTTCTGGAGCATAGGAGAAGTAGAGTAGCAGTATGTCTTTGCACTTGAAAAATATTATTTCCATCAACGCGTTTTCCCTCTAGAAAGACAGCGAGTTCGTCAATATTCCAAACTGGAGGCTTGGCATGGGTGATCGGTTTTTGTAATGCTATAGATTTTAGAACATATTTTACTAGAACATTTGAACTTAACTGGCCGGATATTTCTGGGTTGCTAAGGGTGGAAACCACAGACTTGTGTAACAAAATAGAATTGTACGATAATTTATGAATTAAATGGAATCTAGCCAAATCGCTTGCTTTTGGAGTCGAAGAATTAACCTGGTGAGATTCGCACCAAGCTAGCCATATCTTCCAAGCAACGCCATAAACTTTACGTGTCGATGGCCGCCATGACTTCCCAAGAAGTTCTAATTGACTGCTATTCCAAGATGTTAGCATCTCAGACCACCCCCACATTTCCACACTTCCAGAGTCATGTCGTGGACGTTCGATGGAGGTAGTCCTGTTGTCATGTCGATCAGGACTTTGTCTAGGTGATGTAGAGTGAATGGAGCTGCTAGGGCACACAATTTGATGTCGGGTCGTCAAAAAACCAGTTCCCATCGTGGAACTACTAGTAAGTACGTTCCTTGTGCTTGGTTGAGATAACTCAGGACCTTGGGGATCAGAAAGGGTGGAGGAAACACCCACGCTAGGTTGTAATTCCACATCCGAGAGAACGCGTCGTAGAACAGGGCTTGGTCGTCGTTTTGATCCAAGGACACGTAATTCGTCACTACATGCGCTCGGCCGGACGCAAACAGGTTGATCAGAGGAACTCCCCATTTGGAGAATATTTTGTTCATGCATTCTGGAGTTAGGTGCCACTCTGGAGTCACCCGAAACCTCGACAAGTGATCGGCATGGCCGTTGTATATACCGGGTATGTGAAAAACGTTCATATGAATGTTGCAGTTCTCTGTGATTTGGAAAACTTTGTAGGTTAAGTCCATGAGAGGAGCCGACTTGGTGCCCCCCTCGTGACGGAGATAAGCGACTACCGAGTTGTTGTCGCTCTGAATCAAAACCGTCTTGTGTCTCGGGAGCTGACAGTGATCTTGTAAAACTTTTAGGATTGCCAACATTTCTTTTTGGTTGCAATGGAGATCTTTCTCGGCCTCTGACCAAAGACCCGAGAGTGAGAGATTGTCCAGGCGAGCTCCCCATACGATGTCCGACGCATCCGTCGTGAGGAAATAAGAAGGCGGCGGCATATGTATGATCGAGGGATATTGACAATTCTGGCGCCACCATGTTAGATTGTCTATAGCAGCACGAGGTAAGGTATGTAATGTCCTCTGATCTGATTTCAAGATTTGGTTCAGTAGGTTCAAAAGCGCTCGAAAGTTGAGTCTTCCTTTCGGAACTGCAAAGCTAGCAAAATTTTGTAGACCCACGAGGCTCTGAAGTTCTTTGAGTGTTGTGCGTTGCTTTTGCAGCATCTGACCTAATTTGTCCAAAAGTAGGTACAGGAATCTTCTCGTCGGGAAGTCGTTTGCGATTCGACCATGGATCCCAATGAATTCCTAGAAACACAAGTCTTTTCGACGGTGTCACAATCGACTTTTCGTGATTGATTGATTACCCAGCCCAACGTTTTCAAAGTTTCGAGCACAATGCTCACATGACTTCGAAGCTTGTTTTCGTCCTGATGAGCTACCAGAAAATCGTCGAGAAAAACTATTATTCTTACACCTCGTTGCCTGAGAGTGTGAGCTATCCAATTTGTGAGCGTAGCAAAAGTCTTGGGCGCTGTGCTTAGGCCAAAAGGCAGGCAAGTCATTTCTAGCAACTCGTTGCGATAAATTAGGCGCAGAAACCTTCTGTGGCTGCGAGCCACAGGCAAATGAAAATATGCTTGCGAGAGGTCGATTTTGCATAGCCAATCCTGCGGTTGTAGAAAGTCGGGGATGCGATTCACATTTATTAGCTTGAATCGATCTGTTGATGTAAGAATTCAGTGCTTTCAAGTTGAATATTGGTCGACTCGAGCCGTCGCCTTTGGGAACAAGAAACATCGATGAAAGGAAGCTTGGCGAAACTACAGACCGTTCTAGAACTCCCTGTTCTATCATTTTGTTTATTACAGATGTTATTGCGGCCGATTCTGGGACATTTAGATTTGTTTCGACAGCACTTGGATGAACAAGTGGTGGCTTCTGATAAAAAGGTATGCGATACCCGGTTATCATTTTTAGAATGATATCTGGAGCATTCATTTGTTCCCATTGGTCTCGAAACTGTAGGAGGCGGCCCGCTCTGAACGAGTCAATACTTACGTCGTTTGCTGTCATTACTCCGCTGGGGAGGCGATGACACGCGCTTTCGTCCGTACTTTTGATTATTATGTCTAGCATTCGAGCGGCCTCGAAAACAATTGCGATTATTCGGCGCGACCGAATTATACGGAGCAGCACGGCCATGAGCAATACCGTCACCTTGCGGAGGTGGGGGACCGCTGCTGCATCCACCTTGTGGAGGTGCGTTACTGCTAGCGCAATGTGCGTGCACATTATTGTGTTGACACGCCGGAGCTGCACGAGCATAACCCTGCGAGGGCTTATTATAAGGCTTTGACCCCGCGAGACTTTTTTGCATCCACCTGCGAGGTAGACGACGTATTAGCCCTTGACGTAATGGCCAAAAACATTTTCTTACGCCACCAGCTTTCTCGATAGCAGCAGTAAACTTCTCTGCGTTGAACAGGTTTGTACATGTCGGTGGAATTTTCTTTAAACTGGCCTTTATCAGAGGGTCCTTTGTCTGTTTAGTGACACAGTCTCTCCGCATTTGGAGAATCTCAGCACGATGTCCACACACAATCTGTAATAAATCTGAGGAATACGTATTATAGTCCCCTGTGGAAAAAAGGTCATTAACCTTTTTAAGTAGGGTGTCATAATCTAGCGAGTTACTATTCCTCGTCCATAACAACAGATCTTGAAGGCTTCCTTGCAGCGCCTCTCTTTGTTTGAGCACGCACATGGTCAGGGCTGCAAACGTCTTATCAGCATATATGAGATGGCGAGGAGAATCATACGCTTTAACTTCTTCATTCATTTCAATATTTGTATATCCCGGTGAATAATTGTACAATTTTTGAGTGTCAGTATACCTGATTCCATCCCATTCGATTTTATTTAAATGTTGTAAATCACCTAGCAACTTCAAATATTTTTCAGAAGTCTTAGGCACCGAAGGTTCCTTCAGCTTAGTTTCAAATGTAAGCGTAAAATCTTTATCGCCATGTGCACTAATATTCGTAAAATTTTCATCGCCACGTGCACTAACATTATCAGGTTCAACATCAAGCATTTGTTCGTAATGATTTTCATTAACGCCGGACATAAGTGAGATGACATCGTTATCATAATTATTATTACTACTCACGCGATAATCGCTGTCCTTGCGAATCATTTGCTGCCGAAGAACACGTAATTTCTTTAGTTAATTTTCGAATCTTACGATTGGAACGATGTTTGCGATTACCCCCTTTTATCTTCTTATGGCGATTTCTCTTCGGTTTACCTCCGCTAGATGACGAGGAGCTGCTACTGGAATTCGAGCTACTAGAACTCGAGCTGCTGGAACTGCTTGACCGAACTCGTCGTTTGTTCGGCGAAGGAGGGCCTGGAAGCACATCAATAACCGCATTCTCGGCATTATTACACGATTCTGCCATATTAAAAATCGAAAATATTAGCTTTGTTCAACTTTTATCATGTAAAACAAACGATTTAAAAGTTTTTTTTTTTTTGAAATTATGTTAGGTAGGTCTAGCAAAGTGTCGGTCGGCACGACAGTTGGACCGACCCGGCGGGAAAACAAGACGCCAATGAAATAAAATGGCAAGGCTCGCTTCACAGCCAAGCCTACCACTGCCAAGTGGAAGTGACGTATTAGAAAGAGATAGAATCATCGGAAAAAGAGAGAAATAGCAAAGGCGGGAACCATACAGCCTATCTCATTAAATAAGCTTCGAATAACGGTCAAGTCAAATTAATTAGTTCATAGTTAGTTGCAATTTGTTCAAGTATAGCAAAATTTGTTCAAGTTGTATTTTCGACGATATTCGAGAAAAGCTGATTTTGCTGGACTAACGTTACCCCAGCAAAATGTTTTTCAAAAAAGGCATTTAGCCTGGAACTAAGTTCATGAAAAGATAGCTTTTGTTGGTTTGTAAATGTATACCAATAACAAAATTTGTTCATCTTATAGTTTTTGAGGCATTCAAGATTTTGCTGGGGTAACGTTTTGGGATTTTCAAAATCTCGAAAACTGTTTATCGCAGAAGTTTAAATAAAGCCTTAATTTGTTCAAACATAAGTATTTCGATTCATCAACAAATATCGATGTAATTAATTGTTTTTAAGAATCAGAAAAAATCGATTTACTCGAAAACTGTACATTTACAAACAAATAAAAGGCAGTTACATATACCTATCATATACCCTTTTAAGGTGTAGGTACAAATCTGGATTAAAAAACTCTATCTTCAATTTCATAACGTCCTGTAAAACAAATACATCCCAGCAGTAGGCTGCTGAGTCGCAGGTGCTATTCGGACTGGTCCTTTAATGTGCTACTTCAAGAAGAAGACATGATAATAACAATAGCGGTACTTCTGGACACGGCTCGCATTGTGAGGAGGTTCCTCTCTGGACCACCGCGCGTCGGTAGCTTGGACCCTGTTTCCGATACCGGTGGGCTACTCTATTTTTTATATTTTTAAATGTTTTTAAGTATATTTAAAAATGTAACTAATAAGTATTTAAATGAGATAATAATAGAAGATAATACAACGGTTGTTAGCGCCGGCTCACGTGATTGACGATCAAATACGTGGAGTGCTGTCATTAGTAACTCGCGTGTTATTAACGGTTACAGTAAATATCTTCATTTTTTGTATGGCATCTTGCAGGTCAACCTAGAAGGTTGTCGGCTGCTTTAACCGGACTTTACTGTGGCTGCCTCAATAAATTAAGGCCTCTAGCCAGGGCATGAAATACCTACTTAGAGTTTTATGTATTTACAGGGTGACTTGTAATTTGACGTATTCCTTCCAGGACGTGATAGTGTGACCCATTTGCAACAATTAATTGAAATAAATGCTTTGAGTTTGAGTTTGAGTCGCATCAGCGGGGCCCCTTTTCTTTCGTTCTCAAGATCTACCCAATAGATCTATCCTACCAAAAATGCTTTCACACGACATACCTACTCATGATAGTAAAAAAATTATAAATGCGCGATGGGGGAATATTGAAAAGCATATTCCGTCAAACTAACGGTTGCGGTCTTTGAAGGTAGTTACAACGGCCTCGCAGTCGCGCTTATGAGGGTTTTCTTGTGAGGCCCCAAACAAACACGCTTTTACATTTGTGACTTTCTTTTTCGAGCGTGTAAGTGATCAAATTAATCATCTGTGGTAAAGTCTGGGGGCATCGCATTTAAAGGAGCCTCGCGAGGCCCCTTTAAGTGCGAGGCCGTGGGCCGGCCCACTGCGCCCACGCCTAGTTATGCCACTGAGGATGGACTTTATTCAAATAAGGGGAATCCCCAGAATAATTGCGGGGAATTACTTCATTGCGGCGACGAAGTATATAAAACTATTTAACCTTTTTAATTTCTTTTCGAGCTATTTCAAGTCAAAAAACATTGTTTTATTTCAAACTGTTTTAAACACTGTTTAAAATACGTGTTTTAAAACAACTTGCTTATTTTATGCCAACCCTGATCCCCCATAAGCGACGATATTGCTAAACATAAAATAAAAAACAAACTAAACATAAAATTTTAAATATGGGGAAGTCCCCAAAATTATTGCGGGGAATTACCTCTCTTCGACGAGTGACGAAGTATAGAATACATAGGTAGGATGGACAGAGGCGTAGCGTGGACTATATAGACGTGGACGAAGTCGTGGGCAAGCTTCATTTTTCTGACTGACCGACCCCTTGACAGTCCAAAAGTACCTGTAATTGGTTTATTTGAAATAAATGCTTTGAGTTTACATACAGACACTAATAAATAATAAACGCGAAAACACACACACAAACGCACACGTAAACGCACCCTTACACACACACGCAAACGCACCCCAACACTCCCACACACACCCTTGTTTGTACAGACACACCCACACACACATTCACGTATTTCCTTGCATGCTTTAAAATAAAAGTAAATACCTATAGTAGATTGTTATACAAGGGTTGAAAGGAATCAATTCCCAAACAAGGTATTTAGACGCCCGAGCGCAGCGAGAGCGGCTATAGTCCGAGTAGGAATTGATGACTTTCACCCGAGTTAAACATTCTACTTTTCATTTCGAATATAAGGAAAGTAAAAAACTGCCTCGTTGGTCTAGTGGTCGCAAGCGCTACTGCTGAGCATGAGGTCCTGGGTTCGATTCCCGGGTCGGGCAAAGTGTTATTGGGTTTTTCTATCTGGAATTTCTCAGTAGCAGCCCGGAGTCTGGATTTGTGCCCGGTTGATGGCAATAGGCTCGCCCCCTATTACATGGGACTTAAACATAACTGGCGAAATGTGGGTGTACCTACTACAGGTACACCTCTGCCCAACCCTTCGGGGAAAACAAGGCGTAATGTTATGTTTATGTTTATGTGAAAGTAAAAAGTTGTAGTTTTTCTAAAACATTAATTGATAATAATAACATGAGTATTCTAGTACCTTAGTCTTTTTAATTTTAAATATGGAACTCAACGCGTCACCGCTGCGCGTCGTCCCGCTTAGGTATTTTTTTAAATTTACACTGGCTGTTTATACAATGATAAGACAGCAGCATTTTTTAAATCAGTATTTTTCTTTAAAGGAGGGGAGGGGATTACACCATCATAATATCTACGATCACAGATCCATGATCAAAGACATAACTAAATTGTAAAATAGATATAACATGGGTAATTTGTGAGCTTAGTAGATAGGTATATGATATAATATGATAGTATAAAATCCCCATAACAATTAATGTCTGTTTTACAATTCCATTATATCTTCGATCACAGATCCATGACCACAGACTCGACAGTGTAATACCCCCTTAGTAAAACTTTTCGTAAGCCGACTACCCTTCGATCAAATTGTTGATCGAAGCGACTACCCAACCAATATAGTTCTATTTTTAAAATTCATTCCCGCCCTAGAGAGGGAAGCAATTACTATGAGTCCTTCCCGCCCAAGGGTGGGGATCAGCGTCTTCCACCCGCTACTTGGATCAAACAAACACGGTACTACTTTCCGAGTATGAGAAATTAAAAATTATTTTTCAATCTATACATTCAATTCAATTTTATTGTTATTTTAATACTTAAAATGAGCGTAACTTAATTTATACAAGGACCATTTTTGTATCATTAATATCATTATGTTGAAACGAATAGCAAACCATGATTGTAGGAGGAAGGCGCCGATGTCTGTCACACAGTCAGAGGCCCCTTAGACATTTTTAAGTGTTGAGGCATCAACCGACGATTATCCCTGTTCGCACTATGCAAGGGCACCCAAGGATAACCCCCGGTTTGTGTAGGACTATTGCAGGATATGGAAACAAAGATATCGGACTGTAGGTTTGGGTGGCTAAAATGGACTGGTTACCTGGAACTATGGAAGGACTATGGCCCCTGTCTGATCAAATGCACACGGATAAAATGGCAGGGGGTGACTTGCACACTCAATAATGGGCCCCCGAAAACGGTCGCTAGCACAAAGTGTCGTAGCGACAAGGGGGCAACCTGTCCTGAGGTGCTTGTGAGGAGTGGAGAGGTATTCCACGGCTATCAGGACAATCCCGGAAGTACGGTCAAGATCCCTACCAGCATCTTACTGGAATACTTCCTTCCTCCGAGCCAGTTTGCTCTTGCGAATCTCCACTCAAGCCGGCCAATTAAGGCAAGAATGAGGTGAGGAACAAGACTTCCCGGGAGATAGGGTCCGTGTGGTCGCTACTGCCCAGCAGCTCGCCACATGCTGCCCTGCGGGTTTTTGTATCTCTCTTGGTCTGGCTCCTCATCCCAGACCTGGTCCAGCAAAGTAAACTCTACCGGCACAGGCCTCCTTCTGATCTTAAATCTGGTGGAGTACAATCAATTTCCATTTCACTCTCTGAACCGTTGGAACATATTAACTATTATATAAGTAAACTAGCTTTTGCCCGCGGCTTCGCCCGCGTGGATGTCGGAAAATATCCCACGGGAATGTACTACCGGGATTCAGAGTATCCTGTGTCCTAACCCAGGTCATGGCCTATCCATATGCCTTTCATCTAAATCCGTTCAGCCGTTACGGCATGAAAAGGTAACAGGCAGATAATAAATCTGTTTTAGAGTTCCTTACCTCAAAATTAAAAATTGAAACTCGTAAAGAACGACTTCGTGGTCTGTCAAGACCCTTTCTCAGGAACGCGTGGAGGCATCAAGTTGAAATAGACATCAAAAACTTAGATCACGGTCTCTTGGAGCTGTAACGAAAATCAAACTTGCAAGTCAACGCAATAAAAAATATGGCCATTTATATTTTACTATTATTATCACCATTGATTTGTAATACCTACTCTTGCCGCCATTGAACACATAATACCTACATGTTACAAAGGTTAGTTTATGAATTTAAATTGTAATAACTTTTGACCGAGTGGGCGATTTTAATGAAATAAAGACTGAATGTTGATTCAAGATACGGACTATGACTATATTTCTAACCCCTTAAAGAAGACGCATAAAAAAAAACAATATTACATAATGAGAATTTTAAAATCATCCCCTATTTACCCTCTTGAGGGATGATTTTTGAAAAACACAGAAATACGTAATTCTTAATTTGTTACCAAAAGCATAATTTCATTTTCATAGCCCTATCTTAAGAAATGGTAGGTTTCCCATACAAATTTTCATCCCCTTAGGGTTTTGAGACAAAAAGTACCCTATATCTTTCTCCGAGATGCTATCTATTTCCTTGCTAAATTTTATCGAAATCTGTCGAGTGGTTTAGGCGTGAAATGCTAACATACAGAGAACTACTTTCGAGACTTCCGAATTTATAATATTAGGATGGATAGTATAATAGTAAGGATCAAGTATTAAGTACCAACATCCCAATAGAGGTTACGAAATCTCTCCCCTCATCATCAATCAATTTCTTTACCAACATCCCAATAGAGGTTACGAAATCTCTCCCCTCATCATCTATACTAGCTGAATCTCTTTTAAAAGAACACTTCAGTAAAAACATTCCAAGTTTCGAATTCAAGCCCATTTCTATTGTCACAATTAAAAAAGCATTTAAAAGTCTTAACATAAAACACACAGAAGAGTTATGGGGGATTTCCGTTATGGTTCTTGAAGATATCATTGACACAATTGCCCCTGTCATAACAGGCATATTTAATCAATGTTTAGATAGCGGTACGTTTCCTGATTTAATGAAACATAGTAAAGTAGTACCAATTTTCAAATCGGGTAGTAAGAGTGATCCCTCTAATTATAGACCAATATCTGTGCTACCAGCATTGAGTAAAATATATGAAAAAATCATGCTAGACCAGATGTTGTCACATTTTCATTCTAATGGGATTTTACATAGTCACCAGTTTCTGACGCAGGAGTAAAACTCATCAGTCACATCTTGGAATCCTGGGAGAAGTCCCAGGATGCAATTGTCATTTTCTGTTACCTCTCAAAAGCGTTTGACTGCGTTGACCACAATACACTGATCTGTAAATTACACCACTACGGAATTCGTGGACAAGCTGCTGATCTTGTTCTTTCCTATCTATCAAACAGGCAGCAAAAAGTAAATGTTAATGGGGCGACGTCTTCGGGGTCTCTAGTTAAAATGGGCGTGCCTCAAGGTTCAATTCTCGGCCCTTCCTTATTTCTAGTTTATATAAATGATCTTCCTTACATGATGGCTAACTTATCGGATATAATTCTATTTGCTGACGACACTTCTCTTATTTTTAAAATAGACAATTGTAATAGCAATCCATCGATCACTAATGTTCTTTATTAGTGATCGATGTAGCAATCATATAATTGTGTCTTATTAAAATAGGTTTTTACTTTTATTAATTTATTTATTTTTTGTATAGATTCTTTTCTATTTTGGGAATGTGAGAACGCTGTAGGTTTAGTGAATTGTAGACCTGTTGACCATTTTCTATTTTGTTAATACTTAGTACTTATTGAAAGACCTACACTGTCCTCCCATACCTAGTAACACTGTTATTTGAAAGTATTGTAAAAGCCAATTATTTTTAAAAGAGTAACCGTGGAGTTTCTTGCCGGCTCTTTTCCATAGGAAACGACCAATTGGAACCGTGCACCTAGCTTCTGACGTTTCATAAGTGCCCATGTGGGTTTATGTGAAATAAAATATTTTGAATTGAATTGAATGAATGAATTCATTATTGACTACTTAGCTCCATAAAAGTATAGCGGGATGATACTCATTTAATAGTTTAAATCTGTAACTATCTGCTACATTCGTTCCTTATTCAGCCCAGTGAAGTATTGGAGTAATTCAACTTTCTGACTTTTCTCGTACTCAAACCTCAGTTGGCCCGATATAGTTTTTTGATCCTAGTAATAAGAAATAAGATCGACTGGCATCAAAAAAGTCTGTGTGAAAATTGGCCATTTTCTTGCTGACTGTACAAAATCAGTGAATGCAGATCAAAATGTTTCAAAAACTTAGGGACAGTCTCCTAAGATCGTTTTCTTGTAGCGACAGCGGTTAAGGTACCTGCCCTTATTGCCCCGTCTCAAAATCCACCCTGTATATGTTATGACTAACTGCTTAGCTCCATAAAGGTATAGCGTGATGATAATCTTTTAAAAGGTTAAATCCGTAACTATTTGCAATATTCTAACCTTTTGGCTAGTCTTTTTACAATTTGCGGTAAACTATAGAAAAATACTAACATTATGCAATATTGCTCATCCCCATAGCAAACAGCGTGATAATAATTTTTGAAAAATCTATTGTGACGTTTCCATTATTTGACTTTTAGATTATTTATACCAATTTTCAAGTAAATCAAGCCACACAGTAAAGTCCTCCACTGTAAAAATGAATACCCCGTTTCACCCCGTTAGGGGTAGATTTTCAAAAAACCCTGATAAAAGTTTTTATTTATTTTCAGTTTTAATTATAAATACTGAGTTTCGAGTTATTCAGACCGCTCGTTAAAATCCTTCCATACAAACTTTGACACACCCCAATCCTCCTCTAGGGAGTAATTTAGAAAAATTAAAACTGGCAAACTTTATAATTTATATAGATAAGTATTCGTGCCAAGTTTCAAGTTTATTAACTCAAGGAATAAGATTTTTCATACAAACAAAATCCCCCCTTTTTACCCCCTTAAAGATCGAATTTCCAAAAATCCGTTCTTAGCGGACGTCTACTAACTATAAACTACCTCCCTGCCAAATTTCATTTTTAAACGTCAAGCGGTTTTCGATATTTCGTGATGAGTGAGTGAGCTTTTATACAGGGCGTCCCAAAATTATGGGACATGAAGGGAAAGTACCTTAAATATCGTAGATAGGGTATTTTGATGAAAGAAGACTTTATGTTATTTTTAAAAGTTAGTAATTCTGCATTCAAAGATTTTCTAAAAATTACTTGTCTCGTCTGGGAATCGAACCGACTTAAATGTAAAAAAAAAAAACCCCTACTTTTATGATGCCAATCGAAAGAATGGCCAGAAAATAATAACTCTTCTAAAGTAACATAGTATTTTAAAAGAAAGGAACAGCGTAAAATGTTTGGCGGCAAAGACGAATTTTCAGCTTTGCCGCCAATTTTTTATTTATCATCTGTGCCGAAAGGCAAACGTATCTAAGGCTATACAGCCAACCGGCAAGAGATGTCGTGCGGTGTCCCACAGGGTTCGGTCCTGGGGCCGCATCTGTGGGACATCGGATACGACTGGGTGCTGCGCGCCGACCTCCCTAGCGGCGTCAGCGTCGTTTGCTACGCTGACGACACGCTGGTCCTGGCGCAGGGGGGGTCGTACCAGGCGGCGGCCGACTTAGCGACACGCGGGGTTGCGACAATCGTAAATAGGATCCGGCAGCTGGGACTCGAGGTGGCCCTGCACAAGTCTGAGGCCATGGGTTTTCATGGTCCTCGGAATGCGCCACCGTCGGGTTCCCAGGTAATGGCGGGAGGGGTTCACATCGGTGTCGAGTCGACGATGAAGTATCTGGGACTCGTCCTCGACAGCCGGTGGAATTTCGTCGAACATTTCCGACGTTTGGCTCCCAGACTGGACCGGGCCGGGGCTGCCTTGAAGCGGCTCCTGCCCAATCTGGGAGGTCCAAACGCCTCCTGCCGGAGGCTCTATGCGGGGATCGTGCGGTCTATGGCCCTTTACGGGGCACCGGTGTGGGCGCGTTCATTGAGGCTGCGGCCAGCCCGCCGGTTGAACGCGTCCCAGAGGGTCATGGCCATCCGGCTGGCCCGAGGATACCGCACGGTCTCCTGTGAGGCGGCGAGCCTCCTTGCCGGATTACCGCCATGGGATCTGGAGGCAAAGGTCCTCGCGCACATCTGGGAGTGGCGCGAGGAGGCGAAACGCCGGGGCTTAACTCCGATGCCGCAAGAAATCGCGGCACAGCGGACAGAGCTCCGGCGGGATCTCATGGCGTCATGGAGGGTGCGATTGTCGCAACCCCGCGCTGGGCACGCCACAATTGCGGCGATAAGACCCCTCTTTGAGGAGTGGCTTGAGAGGCGTCACGGCGTCCTCACCTTCCGCCTGACGCAGGTCCTCACCGGACACGGGTGCTTCGGGAGGTACCTGTTCAGGATAAGGCGGGAGGAAACACCCGGGTGTCACCATTGTGTGGATCGGCCTGAGGACACGGTGGAGCATACGGTGGAGGTCTGCCCGGCTTGGGCGGAGCAACGCCGTGTCCTCGTGGAGGCGATCGGCGGCGGTGCTCCCTCGCGTCCGGCCCTGGTTCAGGCCATGGTACGGAGCGAGAGGAAATGGCAGGCCGTCACCTCCTTCTGCGAAGCGGTAATGCTCGCGAAGGAGGAGGCGGAACGCGTGAGGGAGAGGCAAATTTCGCGCCCTCACGCCCCTAACCGCCGCAGGAGGAGACGCCCGGGGCGGGAATCGCGAGCCGATTTCCGGCCACCGTAGGCGCGGGCTTGCGGACGGTGAGCAATGGGTAGCTCGCCGTCCGGTAAGGACCAAGCCCGGGTCGACGGCGCGTTGTGTTCCACGCGCGCCTCAAAGAGATGTCAGCAGAATTGACGGGGTCCGTGAGGGCCAATGCCTGCCGGGGGTTCGAAGAAAACCGATGGGGACATCGTGGCCCCCGGCAACAGGGCAACCGAAGGAACACGGGTGGGTTTTAGTCAGTAAGAGTCTGACACGCCCTCCCGCTCCACCCAGAGCGGGAGAAGTTATTTGATAATTTCCCACCCAAAAAAAAAAAAAAAAAGGCTATACAGCCATATGTACTAAGCAAAGAGAACTTTGGTATGCCAAGAATGATAAATAAAAGAGATCCAATCAAAGAGTATTAACCCCAGCACGCCATTTCATACAACATTGCTGGAGCGTTGTAATGTTCCAAATTAAAAAAATGCGCCTACAATGTATTTGATTTTCTTTGACTGTAAAGTCGATACTTCGCGTGTTCTTTGTTCGAAAATAATGACTCAGTATATTGAATGTACTCTGTAATAATGACAATATTTCCATGCATGTTTGAGAAAAAGATATTACCTACCACGTCAAAAAAAAATGTTTCACTTCTATGCTTACGTTGTTTATTGTTGTAAACTAGTCATTATGAAACGGAACGCGCTCCGTTTGACGTTTGAAGTAAACTTCATAAACTTTTTTGCTTGTGTGCGTGCGTCATTGCATGTGTGTGCAATGGGTACGACTGCAACAAGTGTATTTTCCATCATTTCGTGTGTTAATTATATAAAATTTTGATTCGTGCTTTTGTATTGGTGGTATAAAATCCAGCATATTAAAACTCTAATTAAAACTTTTTTAAAGTTATTGGTGCTACTTTTTCGAAGTTTTAGCCAGTTGTGTAATAATAATTCGACGAACTATTAAGTTCTTGAAGTTTCCATGCTTTTTATCAAGGAATGGCAGATTCTCCCAACGAGCCTAAAACTTCACAGTGTAACCAGTGAGTACTTAATTATAATTCTAATGTTTACTTGCCAGCACACTAGACACCACACATACTTGACTATCATGCCAGTTTATATACTTACACACGATGTCAGGAAGTGTTTTTAATTCAGGGATGTTTATATATTTGTGATGAACTCCTTGGAACGAACTTCACGTTAAATAATCTAACTACTATCAGTCTGCTCATTAGAACAGATGCAATGTTAACTTTTAATTGATAGTTGTCAACTATTTTGACATCAGTTTACACAGTTAATCTAAATGGTAAGTGTGTTTATCAGCAGTCAATGCTTGTATCTATTTATTAAAATTATAGCCTCTGTGTTGATAGAAATACATGCAGCTGCAGACTTGTGGCATGGCTAGGGTTCGCTTAGGTTCATGGTATTTTCGAACAAATAGTTGATTGTCAAATTGAAATATTATCTCTGTACTTTTAACTGATATTTGCCATACAGGCAAAACTCTTTCCTGGTCAAAACAATTTAAAAAGAAACCAAACATAAAAAGTCCAGACATTTTACTTTCAACCTTTCTATTTTCAATAAATAGTTTATATTTGAAAAGTTTGTACTAAGTTAAAAGTTCAAAAGCTGAATACATCTGAATGGTAGGTAGCCCTACATATTTTATACAGGGAGTGGTGGCTTTCAACCCGAGCCTTCCAACCTTGTTACATGTACTGTCAAAGGTCTTACTAACAATAAGAATGTTTCTTTGGTTGCCATTTTACTATTTGCCCAAATGTACCCTTTCTGGTGTCGAACCATAAAAATTAAAAAAAATACAATAAGTACTTAATTTTGAAAAGAAAAATTAAAAGAAGGCCAGCAGCGCCTTGGTATTACTGACAATCTCACAGAGGGTACAAGGGTTACAGAAGTACTTTGGCCTGTATGTGGCAACCACCCCATAACTGTGTTAACATACAAACTTTTTCAAAACGTATGAAGAACATTCTTGTTGGTGTCAAACTGCCGACCAAACACTCCAAACATTGGCCATGCTGAACTGATCAAAGTGTTTGACTTCTTTGAACACAATGACCTAATATCTGGATGACCGTTTTTTTTTTAACGACTTTTTCTAAAAATCAAACCTAGCTAGATCGATTTATTGCCCCCGAAACCCCCTGCATAATAATTTTCATGAAAATCGTTGGAGTCGTTTCGGAGATTCAGATTATATATTTATACAAGAATTGCTTGTAATATTAGATACATATAAGTTTGTTTGTTTAGGTATTTGTTTCTAATAGTTACCTACATAAGTTTATAACTGTAATAAAATAACTTCCTTATCGCATTCCATAAATTTAATTGTAGAATTATTTGCTGCAATGTGCAGTATTTCTGTGTGCCGATACCCTATAAGCTGCATTTTCGTGCCTCTAAAAACATTCAAAACGAGAGTCCAAGTCGACTAACGACTATCTGCAATCTGGATGTTAATTGCTGTTATTATAAAATACAGTGTTAGATAGTGGAAAAAAAATGTAATTTATTAATAATTCAATTCATTTAGGTAATTTAAAGTTGTATCTAAAGTTGAATATTTTCTTTAAATGTTTCAAAGAAAACAAGTCATAAATATGTAGAGTCAATAATAAGCAGCATAGTCACGTCACTCAGTTATACTTGACATGCTAATTGGGTGCCAGCTGAGCTGTAGGATCATATGAATAAAAGCAGGTTATTGTCTTTAATGTTTTCATGTTCTTATCAAATGTCTCTAATATGGCGATGTATCGATAAGGCGATTGCGTATCACATTGTGGGTGCAAAGTCAATTCAATGAGCACTACAATGATGAGCTGTCTCTCACTAGTTATTAGCTTACTCCCAACAAGCAGTTATTTGATTAGCTCAATTGCCTCAGGGAGCAGTGATTCTGTTTTGAATATTCATTCATTAGGTACCTACTGCTAGCGCCGGTAAATGGGCCACTCATTAGTGGCCGCGATCAGTCTTGGCCTGAGCTGATCGGCACTTTATGATTAGGTCATCATTGTTGGTAGCCTTGTTCCACCCCAGCTAAGCATAGGCCTCCTCCCAATTGTGTCATGCTTCCTTGATCTGTGCGAACGTCAACCAGATGTCCAGGTACTACCCATGATCAGCCTGTTATGTTCCAACTGCTAGGACACACACGGGCTTCCTCTCTGTGAGAGAGAGTGGGTAGCTAGTAAACCACCACGCGGGCCACCAGTGCGAATTGGTGAATGTCACATACCTTCGTAGTTTTGGTTCTAGTCTAGGACATGCCGCTTTCCTCACGATGTTTTTCTTTACCGCTTTGAGACTAGTGGCACAGATTACAGTGGTGATGAAATAATTTACACAAAGTAAAGTGCCAGCCTGGGTACGAACCTACTACTCGTATGTCGCTGCCGTTTCCATTGGGCCACCACTGCTCTCTAGGTCTTACCCGTTGACCCTCAGTTAAAAGTGGCTGGCAACTGTTGTCAGGTGTTCGCGTGTCGCTAGCAACCACATAAACGCGGCCACTTGGTCAATGGTCACCAGCCTGGCGAACTCATACCGCTTACAAATGCTAGGCGGTTACTGGTGGTCGATGGAGTGGCTGGCCTGGCAGTAGTCACGTCATAGAAAACACTATTATACCTACTTCATGTTTGGCAATAGGTTGAAATGTTTGAATGAAATTGAATTGCAGGTACAAGCACTAGGTTGTTTAGTTAAATGTTTTCCAAGGTGACGAGTTTTGCAACGGTTCCTAAAGGTCAGTAGTAAGTCTTGTTTGGAAGCTATGTGTACATTTTTAAATAGTTGTTGCTGATACTACCTATTTATAAGCAAAAATATAATAACATCGATGACCGTTAGAATTTAGATACAACCAATTTAATTAATTTTATTAGTACTTACTTATCTTTAATCAATCAAGCTTTTCGATTCTAAGAATCATAATGTTGATTTCGATTCAGCAAGGACACTCGCGGTCCCTATTCACTCCGCCGTTATTAATGTTATTATGATTTAGATTATCATAAGGACCGACAATACTCGTAGACTAATATCTGGATAAATGGCAGGAAGTATTGATTAGGCCCGCCTTGTCCGCTTGTCGCTCGCTACTTCAGCGTAAACCATTCGTCTGATTACTTTTTATGATTGACCAATCCAATACCAATGCGTTTGAACATTCCCCGGTTTCCATACAACAATTTGCTTGTACAGATTGTTAAACTCATGCAAGACGTTCACACAGTTTGGCAGTATGTTTGCTAATGTTTGTGTCGATTTCTATAAAAACGGATGTTTAGCTGGCTAAGACAAAGCGTTCTTCTAGACCAGTGGTCGGCAAACTCATTAATCAATAGAGGCAAATATCAATACTATAACGACTAAGATTTCTTATGAGAGCCAATGCTTACAGTGTGTCCAAACTATCTCAAATTGTCAATACACTTATCTTAATCCTTAAAACTCATTCACTTTCACTCCACAATGCTTCCTACAATTAACTTGCTAAGAAGTAGGAGGTCTTTATTTCATCAGCATCGTAGGGGTCGTCCATTAATCACGTAATGTTTTTAGCAACGTTTTAACCCCCCTTCCCCCCTGATGATACGTGATGAGGTTTAAGACTAACAAAAAGTCACGTGAATATTTTTGGTGCAAAGTATCCTAAAAAAAATTACAGAATATTTTATCTTTATTATAGAAAGAAAGAAAGTAAAACATTTTATTTGGGGGGCCGCATTTCGGTTTAGAAATGCACATAAATACACGTTATATCTGATTACACCCCTTGTGATATTTAGTGATTTTCTCCGAACCTCCTCCCCCCTTTCGAGCCTCACATGATTTATGGGCGACCCCATAAAGGTGTAAATGATTAATTTTCGATGTCCTGTTAATTTTTGTTGAATATACTTCGGAAATAAACATTTGAAACATATGAATTTTGAATAAAACTTTATATCTTGCTTAATGACCGAAACCCCGACCCCCCGCGTATCTGCGCTTGCATTCATCGACATTTGTACAGAGCCGCACTCCATAGGCCCCGCATGCAGCTCGCGAGCCGCGGTTTGCCGACCACTGTTCTAGACCGACCGAACTAGTGAGTCCTATTCCGAGCACGCTCATCCGTGTGAGATGACAAGACTGATGTCATCACTCTCAATTTATTTGGGGACGAAGCAACATGTTCTCTTCCATACTTCTCTATACCTGCTCATCTCAGTAGTCACACCTTTCTAGCCATATCATATTTCACTCAGTTTAACCATCGTTTGTTTGGTCTTCCCCTTATACTCTATAAGATTGATATCTTATCGATGCCCCTGATCCCTTGATGGCCTGATCCTACAGACAGGTAACTACGGGGCGAGGCTACATTTGCCATTGAGCAAGTGGCGTACTTAGCTGCTTCCATTATTTACAAGACCGCCCCGGACACCTGTCACGTTGTAGATTGCGGGTGAGGAGTGTGAGGACCGACACCGACGTGCAGTTTCATTGCGACCATGAAAAGATTCGGGGTTTAGTTTAGTACAGTACTTACCTGCTTTTCAAGATTATCTGAAAGCCAATAATTACTTATGGATCATAAATTGAACGATTATGGTTTAATTCGACTGGTCTTTTGAGCGGTACGGTTTGGTACACTGCTCCCTCCACTCAGTAGCGGGGCTGATATCGGCCGTCTATCCTTTTAGTATTTTGGTGAAGCTTACTTTACCGACTCAAATAGTCGACTTCTCATACTTTTACGGTTCAGAGAACAAACATCGTCTTTGAATTTAATCTTTATATCCTTTGAATGCATAATCTAACCCTATTCGTGCTGTTGTTTCCAGATAAACTGTGATTTTATTATGTCGCCAACCGCTTCTGCCTGGCAACGTACCGCGACGTCAGTGATTAGATAATGAACGGATCTTAATTTCTCCAGTCGCTGTTGCCATCTGTGCGCGTCTGGACGTCTGCACACGTCCTGTTATCGCCTAGTGGGTATCTTGCTGCATACGACACTTACTAGTTACGTCACTCGCAAGTCCTTAGTACATAGCAAGTGTTTGTCAGTGTCTGCGTAACTATCACCATGCAAATAGATACTGATGACGATGCCAATTTATACTTTTTGTTGTATCATATTTTTTATAGCCTAGTGTTTTATTTTTTTACGAAAACAATTTTGTTTTTGTCTGCTTCTATTTCTGAATACCTACCTACTTGAGTGCGTCTTTCTTTACATTTAAAAAGATATTACACACGGTCATACACGTGTAAGTAGGTACTTCACCGTGGTGCAAATTTCTTTATGTTCCTCCCAGTATACACAACTCTCTTGTTACAGTCCAAATGAATATCGTTTTCGACTCAAAAAAAAATCTTTTTCCGTCAGACTCTAAACCCGAGGTGGTGGCCAGGGACCAAAAGCAATAACATTGAACTTGCCTGGGAATAGAACACGATACCTATCTGCGCGTCGCTGATTAAATACGCGCCTACTAGGGTAGGTACACATATTATCACAATCACTTTTTATCCTGTTAATCACCACAAAACTATTAATTGGGAAGACTCTACTTATATTGATCAATAATATTTTTGTCATTGACTGATGTAACTTATTAAATTAAAATGTCACATCACATATTATCAATGACGAGTACCTACCTATGAATAGATAATTATTATTAATAATTATCGATATTCAAGGAGTATTTAATAAGTACACATTTATTTAAAAAAAATTATTATGTAGTAAGTAGATGTTTACGGGAAGATTTTATTCTGAAAAAAAAAATTGGTACAATAGAAGAACGGAGAAGCAGCCCTTGGCGTGGGAATTTAGTCATTTTATTTTTTCTAGGTATATCCAGTGATCTATCAATTAAACTACTAATTTGAAGTAAACTTTGCATAATAAAAAACTTTTTACAAAAAATAAAAACAACCGGCTTAAAAAACACCACTACAAAGTGAAAAATAACTTTAATTTCGGAAGTCGGTGTCTTTGGTTTTGAATTTTTGTTTTTTGCAAAAGTTTTTATTTTCCCTTTTTCGTTATGGTACCTACCCCGCACAAATTCGAATACCACTACCTGCTATGTAAATAACAGTGACAGGAACTTATCATCCACACACTAAGTGGGAAAAATACATATTATTGAAGCTAACTCAAAAACTATACAAGCAAAGTTAATCAGCAAAATTTATATGGGACCACCTCGAGAGCATACCCTTTCAAACAAAAAAAGAATTTTCAAAATTGGTCCACAATTGACAGAGAAATCGGTGGACAAACAAAAACAAAACAAACACGCTACGAACATAGAACCTCTTCCTTCCCTCAAAAGTCGGTTAAAATAATACAATAAAAACAAACGGAACATCAAAATTCAACAAATTTAATATAGGTACCTACTCACCTACGCTACGCGCGTTTATAATGTTTACAATTTATGAAAAAACAAATGACACTAAGTAGGTACTTGTACAGAGCGTTCAATATTTTCCAGTAACACACACTTATTTTGTTGAAGCCTTCCGTTACTTTCCGTCGCATATTGAAACACTCGACCGGCCAACCGGCTAGAATATTGGAAAACTTGTAGCTTTATTTATATAGGATAGGCATATCATAGTCCATTGAAAGTTTACATCGGTCCCCTTGCAGCCAGTTGATCTGTTGATAGTGCGGGGCCCATCCCCTGCATCATCCATCGATTGCAATGGTGGAGGTTCAAATATATCCAGATGTAAGAATATTTGGAGGCGTGGGTGTAGCCGTAAAGGTCAAAATTAACTTGGAATCAATACAGGCAAAAGCGAATCCACGCCTACAGATTTCCACACACGAAAAATCTGTACCATTTCTGTTTGTGTGTGTGGAAATTTGTCCTATGTATAAATATTCATACTTTCGCCGGTGAACTCTGATTGAAGTCAATAATAATTTTAGATCTAAAGCCTTGTATTGTAGGTAATATTAAGGAACAGGGTTTACAGGAATTAAATGGTGTTCTTTTGCGAGGAATATGTAAACGCCCCATCTTGGCTAATAAGGGGTAGAAACCTAAAAGTAAAAAACCCGTTCACTTCATTCATGAAAAAATACAATTATGTAATGAATAGAGAAATATTTTCACAAGCACAAGCAGACCAAGCAGTATATAATAAGTCTTCAAGAAGAATATTTATGCAAAATTTAAATAAAACGTAACGATAAGCGATACGTATTACGTACGACAAACACAGACATGATGAATATTGTTCATTTGTTCGTTCCGCTCAAGGACTTCGCTAAACATTTTTCACTTAAAACATTTTTTTAACACAACTTCAGTCGCCATGTAGATATAAATGGAACAATCTGAATTATTGTAAGCGCGTCCCAGGAATCTAGAAGGTTTACCAATTCCGTATATTTCCAGGTCGGCGTCGGTCCAGTTGTTGGCGGCTGCCGTATGTTTGAATAACTCTATCATTTACAGGGAGCAACGTATTCGTCATAGCGTCGCTGTCGACCAGTGCTCTGTGGAATGCAGGTCAATTTATTCATTTATACGCGGTTTTAGATTTTAGGCACCCATTTATAGGTTCACTGCTCCACCCAACGCTCTATGTAGACATATCTATAGGAAAAGTATTTCCGTTTGGAAACCAAATAATTGGGTGATAATCTAATTAAAACAGTAACCGAAGATTGTACCGACTCACCAATCTAGAATCAGAATCATTTATTTTGCAATGAATGTGGTTACAAAATAAGATGTTAACATTGTAAAAGCAGTTCCAACACACTCTACCTTATGGCATGCTAAAGTTAAAAAAATATTTATATCTACACAATTATACAACCAAATAAACAAAAATAAAAAAGTACAGTTATGTGGATCGGCAGCCTTCCTATATAAACTAAAAAAATACAATCTTAATTCTATATTTTACAAATGATTATAATATTGGTTATTTTACTTAAATAAACTAAAAAAAAAACAAAAATAACAAAATATGTAATGAAATTTGAAATAAAAATAGTAAATTAAAATAACATTATAAACTCTTATCATTCAAAAAATCTTGTACAGAATAGTAACATTTATCTATTAGTAATAATGTTAGTCTATTTTTAAATATACTTAATGATTCTTCTTTGTAGACATGAGGTATTTTACTATAGATGACGGGCCCCATTGATAGTAAGCTCTTTCTTAATAATGCTGTTTTGTGCCTACCTGTAAACATTAGATTTGTATATTAAGATCTAACAGATCCCGGACGTGTTCTAATATCGTCCATTAGGGTAAAAAGTGTATGTTTGTTCTAACAAATATTACAACTTCAAGTATATACAAAGACGGAAAGGTGAGTAGTTTAAGAGATTTGAAAATAGGTGCACAACTGTCGGTATTTTTAAGACCAGTCCTTGATCTCATCCAACGTTTTTGGGTTTTGAATATCCTCTCCCTCTCAGTACAGTTACCCCAGAATATAACTCCGAATCTCAAAACTGACGCAACTAGACCATGATAGGCTTCCAGCACGGTGCGAATGCTTACTTTTTTTGCCAGGTTATATAGTACATACGCTGACTTGCTTAACTTCTTACATACATCCTCTGAATGCGGTTTCCAGGTCAGTTTGTTATCAATTAGAATACCAAGGAATTTAGTAACATTTGTGGAGTTTACTTTTTGTCCATTAAAATTAACATCATAATTTTCAGCTGCTAGACGCTGATGAAAATGCATAACTTTTGTTTTTTGAATATTTATAATTAGATTATTTGCATTAAGCCAATTTATTATGCTTTTCAATGTACTATTAATATTATTTTCGTAATTATTTTTATTGCCGCATTTTACTATAGCCGTACTGTCGACTAGATTATTGAAAGTGTCCAGTTATCAATATCTGTAAGTATCTTGAAAACTAAAAACGCAGGGTTAATATGTCCCGGGCCGGAGTCACGCACGATAAAGTTAAGAGGGACGGGTAAATCTGAGCGGAAAAATGCGGGGAATTTCGTGCGCTTATTTTCGCCCGTCAAGCAAGCAAGTAACGTCGAAAGTTCTCGAAAAATGCAAAACGAGCCAGCCTCGCGAGCTGTTCTGTTTGCACTTGCACGCAGGGGATCGGTAGAGACCTGTTGTTCCTATTTCAAACGCTCTCATTAAAGTTGGCGGGGCAAGTTAACGAGTTTAATCGCCCGTTAACGAGCGACGCGGATGCCGGCTGCAGGATTAACCTCATTCATAGCAAGGACATCACTCGCGGATACAATCAGGGAACAAAACAACATAACCGAGTTCTGATTTCATTAGTCTTTATTGTCATGTTTCTGGGTTTCGTAACTATCAGTAGATACTTCATACATTTCTAGGTCCTATCACATCAGTTTCAGAAAAACGTTATCTTTTGTCGGTGGTGGACGTTTCATGCTATTCCGCTGGTATTTTTGTCGTAATACTCTTAGCTGCAACCTGTACTTCCGTCCGTCCCATCCTCCATGTCGCACGACCCCTACTATCTTGCACACTGTTGGAATCCTGTGTGTATATTGTATAGGTACCGAAATGTTTGCTTATTGCATTCTGTTATTGCCCATTGGTGTCTAGTAAGAATATATTGATTGTTGGCTTATCGATGCAGATAGGTACAGAATATTATACTCCCCCGCATAAACATTGTGGTGACTCACAGAATCACTTAAGTTACCTTATATCGTAAGTTATTGTAATGTAACCACGAATTATGGATATTCTGGAACATAGCATGCCTGCTTACCATGGCACATTCATAAAAGATTCCTGTATGCATACTTAGTAGGTATTGTTGTGAACGATAGTCTGTGGGACGCAGACGGCTCCCGCTTGACCAACTGGACCACAACTGGACATTTAGTTTTGGTCATTTATGAGAACAATAAAGAAGAAGGCTTGTAAGTGTATTTATTGTAATATTAAAAGAAATTAACCAGAACTTTTACTTAACTCCTACTTTGTTTATCACTAGACTTAAAAAGAAAAAAGTTATAAAAGAATTACTTAAAAGACACTAGCTCTTGGCATATACTTAGCAATAATTTTATAAATTATACGTTTTTCGACATATGATTTCATGAGTTTTACTTTGCAGTTGAGGCTTTTTAAAACAAGAGAAGCTTTAACTTACAAATCATAAAAAATTGTCGATCGATTTATCTTGCAGAACTAACTAAAGCTAGCGGAAGAAACAGTTCTCACAATTATTTTAAACGTGATCACTGACATTTTAGACTTGTGTAATTAAAATACCTAACTCAAAATCTCAGCTACCCTCACTAATTTCTATTATAATAAACTGATATTATGGCAAGTAATTGTTTAAGTATTTAATCAATTATTGTAAGTAAATGATAGTAGTAGTAATTTTTGGTGCCCTTCGTATTCTAGTCAATATTATTATTCTATTTATTTCTGTTAAAAAATAAACTTCGATTCCGGAGAAATTTGGTTCAGTTTTCCAGTTATTTGATTAACACTTTGTTTTTTTACGCCATAGCTCTCTGCCTTACATGGCACACTAATCCTATTACACTCAGTCACTCTGTCAGTATGCAGCTCCTCTTCTCTCCCACGACGGCCAGGTCGCGCCTGTTCCACGCTCCCAACACAATGCTCTGCTATGTCGCAGTCCCGATGACGGTTACTGATCCCGAATATCTGTTCATCAAAGTGTGTCAAGTATATACTAATAATATGCAGTTTGGTTCCTTGTTTATTGTGGAATCTGATAGAACTCTGAACGTCCGAATTATTTGATGTTATGAGGGTATTTCATTCTGTTTGGTCCTTTAAAAATTTATTCCGGTTGCCCGTTTGTGAAAAACCGCGGTTTTTTTTTCTCAATCACGAATAGATTTCTAGACTACTTATCTTTGCAGTTTTCAGACGTCTGATACGGTTCTGTCTAGTTTTTACAAACGATTGGTATCGTTTGGTCATCTGTTTCTAGTGAACTAGAAAACCCAAATTACCTAATTGATTTCCTTTTAAGCTCGTTACAAATACATACTTTTTAGACGTTCAATTATAGCAACAGTGGGGTGGAACGCGCAACTGAAACATTAATAAGTACGTAATCGGATCAACAAATCGCGAAGGTGCCACACACATTACACATATATATATAAACCCCCAATATTTATATGGTTTCAATGGTTTATATGTTTTTAATATTTCATCTATTTATACTGTAGGCGTAATAAATATCCATACACTGACACATTTCAGATTTAAGTATAACATCTAATTATAGGCAGCGGGTCACAAAACTGTGACATGCAGACGCACATACGGATAGCGAAGCTATAAGGTTTCTTTGTTTGACCACAGAAACCAAAAAAGTGCTCAAGTCTATGTCAACTTCAACCCTAAAAAATATTTGCTAGAAAGAGACGGGAGTAGGACACGCTGCAACTGAACTGACGTAACTCCGCAATTAAGTCACAGTAAGGAGCCGGTCAGTACAATATTTGTTCCGCACGTACTGGACGGAGATTTTTCTCCTCACAAACTTTGAAAGTTGCTCCAAGTTTTAGTCAATTTTATAAATCTTCACTAATCGGATTATTTTGGTCCCTTCTGTTACGGTATTACTTTGAGTAATTAAATATGTTTTGTTATTGTCCAACGTGTGTCCATCGTTGGACGGCGAGGTCGCCAGCTACTGAGTGGGGGGTCTGTTGCAGGTGACAGCGGCGCCAGCAGCCGCGGGGGCGGCGCGTGCTCATGACGCGCTACCGACACATCAGGTACATCTGCCCAGTGCCGTCCTTCCTCTAAGGCTGCGTCATAGACCACCGCTTAGAGAATCGACGAGCTGCCATTCACACTTTTTCTGTTATGTGTTCGTGTCAAAATGTAGACGTTTGTTCTTTACGTTACTTATTTCCATTAATTAGTCGTAGATAACTTTGTTTTGAATGCGGATTAGAAAATAAAAACATAGAAATATTAAAATTCAAGACTCAATTTAGGTCAAAAATCGAATAAAAACCGCCGGCAGATATTTATACTAGTAGTTCTGCGAACAGTAGACCTCGCGAGCATATTATTGCATTTACCATGTTTTTTAAAACAGGTAAATATCCCGTTTCATATAACTTTAGTCAAAAAAGTTAATTTTTGCGAGGTCCACAGACATAATTATAATAATATAGAGTAGCGAGGTTTACTATTCGCAGAATTACTAGTTATTTTAATAGCAAAGGTCACGCGGGAGGTTCTCAAATTTACATACTCGCTAGTACCTACTGCCTAACTAAATAGTTTAGACGAATACTTTAATACTTCATTGTCATTAATACCTCTTACTAAGTCAAATATCCAAGCAGTCTTTCATTGACAGATGTTGTTCTATCACCGTATTTTCGTTATTTCTACGTAAAAACTGTCCAAATATGTGTAGCTATGCGGTGTATGACCTCTGATGGCGGCTAATCAGTAATCCGCTTAAAAACGAACGTGTGTTTGTGAGTGAGGCTTGCACGTTGTTTGTTTTGTACGAACTCTCACCAATGTTGACGTCGAGTTATTTAGTTATCATCGATTCTTGCATAGTTTAGGTATAGTTGTTGGTGTTGTTGTTGTTGTATAACTATGCGTATGCGCTATATACGAATATAGCGCCTATATTTCCGGTGTAGGCAGATACTTATAGCTAATAAACTTTTCGACACCAACTTTATAAGTCCCTTGTAAAAAAAGAGTAATGAATCCTGACTCCAGCCTGTTACTGAGAATTTCCTACTTGAAAAACTTCATGAAAACTAGCTCAACCAATCCAGGACGGCTTAGCAGACGTGACCATTATATTTTAACGAGGCGGTCAAGACAATCCAATGCAAGAGTACGGATTTAAACAAAACGATTCCGTAACGGGCGAACTGATTACATGTAATGGTAATAAATATTACCAAGAGTCCGTTTAGTCATGGTAAGGTCTAGCGAAATAACTAATTGATTTAAAATATTATTTAGTCTCGTGGCACCGGGGGGGGGTACAAAGGAAGCGTAAAACTCCGCCACTCCTGATTAAGTAGTTATGTAACATTAAGATACAAATAGATACTAGAATAAAGATAAAAATAGTGTAAAGGAGTTCACACGTATGGGAGAGATACGTGTGTGCCAGTTGTGTAAGTATTGCTCATAAAATTACCAGGTTGTATCTATTTATCTTACATAACTCAATGGACAAATTTTAAACCAAACGACTGATCAGTGCAAAGCCCACCTCTATTTAAAATCCTTTGGCGCCTCTTACAAAGTCCACAAGGATCAAGGATCACGAGGTATATAAACAGTGGGTGCAGGCGAACACCCATGAGCATACATATCAGAACTGATCAGTCAATCGGCTTTGACTGATCACTCGGCGTGAGGCAGGACGTCTATAACTACTTTCGTTATTACTTTAGTTGCATTATAACCTTTTAAAGGAGGTGCTCAAATTTTCGAGCTGTCTTTCGGTCGATATTAGTGCCGATTCTCTTGTACACCGAACTAAACTATCACTAAAATTCCTTACTTTTGGCTATGAGAATCTTAAACCTATTCTGCAAATAAAGTTCTCTAAAGGAGACGGAAACAATTACTTACACTCTTGGGCTCGCTTGAATTTATAGATTCAAACATAAATTAGTGTATTGCAGTGACTAGTTGCTATCCCACAATTCACACAGCGATCCATAGTTTCAACTAAATCCAATCCACAAAGCGGCGGTAAAATCCAAAATAACAATTCCATGTCAATCTTGTGAGCGATCTTCGGTGTCCAGTGTGAAAGCAAGGGTCGTACAAGGTAGGCAGGGTCACAATCCGTAAAAATCAAAGCAGTGGTCGTTGAAAAAGAAAAATAATTGGGAAAGCACTCAAAACACATCGGAAAACACGAAATAAGTGACACCTGTCTAGTAGGGGTGGGCGTTGCGACAATGAACCGTTTACAAACCCGTTTTGTGTTTTGTGAAACCGTTTTACGTCCTGGGTTCAACTTCAAACGGTCTTCATTGCACAAATCAGTCTTCGAATTACTTGGTGCGATTTTTTATTTTACATCTAAGAATATACAGTCGGGTACAATGATTCAACTATCTATCAAACTCTTAAAACAGGCGAAAACGGTTTCGGCTGTCAAAAATTCGAGAACGACCCACCACTAATGTCTAGTGTCAAATTGTCAATGTCAGTCAGCTCATGTCAGTGCAGAATATGCACTTCCAGTGACATAGACAAAAAAATAAAACTGATTTTAATCGATATGAAATTGATAATCATTGTTTTGGTTTTTCAGTAATTAAGATGTTTTATTTAAATTAAATGCACTATATTGTATAAAAGTATATATAGTGCAATTATATTACCTAGTGCTACCTAGTGGGTAGGTTTTCTTTTTGTAGTTGTGTAATCGATTGCTTTAATCGATAATCTCACGAAAACTATCTTTATCATATTTCTCCGCTTATAGACTAAGAATTGAGCTGATTTTTGATAGATATTCAAGGATAAAAAAAATACGACTAATTTTTAGATCATATCTCAACTTATTACATTTGGGCCCAATATTTTCCATCTCGTTTAATAATAATTTTGACAACTAAAATCGAATTTGACAATTGCGACTCCACGTGGTATTTGTTTGCCCTAACCCGTGAATTTTTTTAGAGCCGGTTGCGCGCTGCCTCGACGTGTTTTATATGGAATTTATCACTTTTTGGAAGGAAAATATGAAAAATTATTACCTGCATGTTGAGTTTTAGGGGTTTATGGATTTTATAAAGGGGTCGAAATTTTCATTATTTTTGCGATAGGACCTGTTTTTTATATTTCTATGGATAGGACACACCATTCTCGAGATGTAAACAAAAGAAAAGAAAAAAGATACGATAGATGATGCACTTAAAAACAATGCACACACGGCTACACATCAAGCTATTGTTTAAGGATATTTTAGGTACTTAGTGCGACTAGATTTTTTTCATTATAAACTATAAGTAAACTTAATTAATGCCCAATGGGCATGAGTATGAGTATCCACGAGGTTTTCTAGTTATCACGAGGGATCTAGGTCTTGCAGAACAAAGGACTCTTCCGGACCTGTACTGATAATTCTGTGCTACATGATTCTGCGAATTTCTTGCAAATATTGTTTCCATGACATAGAATCTAGGTCATGTGCCATGCCAGCCCAATTTCGTTCCGTCATTTCACTACTTTATTACTAGAATCATCTTCCACGTCATTTATAAAAAGTTAAAATTACGTTAATGTTTCCATTGTTCTAAAATCTGTTCACATTCAATAACGGTGTCTTTCCAAATAAAGATAATTTCCTTAGAAACGCAATGAACTTGAAAGAGTCAAGTTCTCTCAAGTTCAACGAAGGCTCTCTAATTGTAACCGCTCTCATTAAAGAAGGCTTTTTGAAAGTTAATAAATACCACTTAACCGGTTGAATGCCGTAATTACAGAAACAATTAAAAAGCATCTGTGTCTCGCGTGGATCCACGTTCCATACGAAGGGTTTGAGGGATATTTATGCATAAGGCATGACAGGCATCTCGATACTTGAGTGACTATTATTTGGGGGATCATAGACATATATTTCAATGTGGGGGATCCATACATTATGACAGCCGTAATCTCAGTGTTCACTGCCTTCCTTTGTCACATTAGCACCTACAACAATTCCACCTCGTTTCTTGAAGCCTCTTTATATTCTTAAAACACAGACAAACTTTTCAAGCACTTTAACAAGACCGATAGTGTGTAGTCTGATATCGAGTACGATGTTACCTAACCTACAGTATAAAATAAGTGAATTTAATTAAATGTTTTAGCGTGAGCTGAAGATGTTTGTAGCTATTTATTAAGCTTAACAGAAGCGAAACAGAATTAAGCCTTTTACGTTCTAAGAGACCTAATACATCACAACGTAATAAATCCATAATATCTTGATGTCCGGTAGTTAACTGTATTAAAAGCCGTCTAGAAAAAACCGGTCAAGTGCGTGTCAGACCACGCACAATGAAGGGTTCCGTAGTTGCGATGAATTTATCCCCAGAACAAACTTATCATTGTGCTTGAAAAACATGTTCTCCCATACGGAAGGTATGGGAGAACATGTTTTTGCAACTGCAAAAGTTGGTCGATTGTCACTCGTTAACTTGTAGAGCCTACTTAACTGTGATAGTTTTCCTTAAAACAACCATTTAGCTGGCAGTACACACACACACTTGACTCTAGCAAAAATGTTTACTTTAAAACTTAAAGTTTCGCAAACGGATCTCTGAATCCAAAAATGGTTTGACAATACTCACAATGTTTTTAAAGGACCTTTCCAACGATACCGCACACCAAGGGATAGAAAATAACGTTAACGATAGAAATTACGTGTAGCTTTCTAGCACTAAGAGTCTCACAGCTAGACCGCGGACAGACAGACAGATGAACGTAGCGATACTATCCTCCTTCCTTGTTGACTACGGAACCCTAAGAAACAGTAACCTTGTAACATTTTATAAATAAATTTGTATCGCTTTGATTTGGTTCGAAACTGAAAAACGTTCTCCAAAGTTCTTTTATTGGTAAAACTAGCTGTTCGTGCCCGGCGTCGTCGCCCGGGTGTATTTCCGACTTTTACGGTGGATTTTCCAAAATTTTCTTTCATGCAAACCCTGTCTAGACAATAACGAATTCATAAAAAAAAATATATATATATATATATTAGAATTAAAAATAGCTAACGTCTGGTGAATCGGTCGAGCCATTCTTTAGTGATGATCTTTCATACATGCGGCAATAGATTTTATTTTTATCTTTATTACAATAAGGATTGTAATAATTAAAAAAATTAATTAATATTAAACGTGAATTCATGTAAGCCTAGTACTTTTTGTTAAAATTTAAAATTGTGCACAACGTGTCGTGAACAGAATACCTACCGTCTTGTATGACGATAACTTTTTGTCTTGTATGACGATAACTTTTTTTGCAAACACATCTGATTTAAATGAAACATTTTTTTTATTTTTCATTTATTGAATAGCTGCTTTGACTTTCTCGGGTGTAATTAGTCCTACGGCGCATGGCGGTGGTGTTAGCAGTTCCTGTGGAAACTCCTCGTTGAGAAATGTTTGGTAGTATTCCTGCCACCTCTTATTAATTTCTTTATTTCTGGTTAACAATTTGCTGCATTTATTTAATTTAATACTATTAGGTCCTTACCTATGAAATTTATTAATTTTAAGGCGCAGACTGACTTGCAACGTTTGTTTGTAATGTATCGAGTTTTTGTAACTCGTTACAGTAGGAGGCAGTGCAGCTAGCCGAGCTGCACGATGCGAGCGCCGGATCGTCCACTCGACTGTCGGGCTTTTTCGTGAATTCCTTTGAAATTTGGAATTTTGTTAAGATTACCAGCTCATTCTAATGGGATTCTGTTGTAACGTTAAAGCTAGCGATTTCTTAAATCATTGTATGCCGCCATGGAGAGACATAGCATAACTAGTTTTAAAATAATACTCGTCGATACATCAAAGAACAATTAAAAAAAGAATACTTTGTCAAGTACACTCTACAGACCAGTTCTTACAAGTTTTGAACTTAATTTGTACGCAATGCTAGAGTGACGTAGAATTGAGATTCGAGATGTTCTGGAGAAGTTACTTTGTATGGCGCTGGCAGGTAATATTACATTTGAACCTTGATGGCGAGTGGTTCAGTTGTTGTCACCTTTTATTACATCACTGCTCTAAATTCAGTTTCTTCGATCTGAGTTAATAAAACATTTTTTGTTTGGTTTCTGATATACAAGGCTTTCAATTTTCTTTGTTACGTAGGTATGGTAAAATATGGACGTTAAAATTGAGAATGTATATAATTTTAAGCTGCGATTTGTTTTGCGTTGTGGGAGACAATGATAGAGTAGTCGTAGTCGGCGGGGGGCGGCCTGCGGGTGACAGGACGATAATATGTGAAATCTGTATCAAGTGCGTACGCTACTTGTTCACTGCTGCCTACTACGAGTCTCATGGCGATAAAGTGAGAGTATAACTAGATTTCAGCCTTCAACAGCTGACTGTCAACATTCAGCCTGGGCCTACTACATTTCATAAAATAATTTAGCTAGTATGAACTTTGCTGCTGTCCAGCCGAGCGAGCGATTACTTACCGAAATCATAATTCCAAATTCGTTTATCTTTGAAATAGTAAAACTTTTTTTTCATGTATTTTTTTTAATGTCTAATTTTCAAATCTTTAGGTCGGTGCTTCCTATCCGACTACTCTGGGAAGAAATACGGAAATAAACTCAGGGAATAGAATACTACATATAGTTTTAATTCAATTGAATAAATTACAAACTTTAAAAAATATAAACAACTATAAAAGTTCTCGCCCCCGGACCCTAATTAATGCAAATAACACGTCGCATCCTCACCTATTACGGTACAAAATGCCAAATCTTAATGCAGCAGAGGACACCCACACCTATACAACGACTCGAAAATAAGTCGCACGTAATACATTTCTAAAGCCCGTGGTAGGAATTTAGGAAACTATCGACAGTGGGGGTCCTAGCTGCGTGCGGGCGAGCCAGCAGTCCTCACAGGGTGACGGGGGCCCTCCCCCGGGCGGTGTCACCCGCACGCTCAACAGGTATTTTGTTTTTGTTGTCTGCCGGCGAGAGTTCCACTAAATTGTAAGCATTCTGTGTCATTTTGTGTTTACTTATTGGAACGTGATCCATACTTATTTGCTTCTGTCCTAAAATTGTTATCAAATGGATCGTCAAATCCTTTGTGCTAAGTTAGTAGGTTAATATGTAACCGTGTGTGTGTTTGAAACAGACGATGAAAGAAAAAATAGAGTAGATACTCGCAGAAAAGACCTTCCTACTATTCTGCAGGCAAAGCTCAATGTTGTCAAACACTCGTCGCGCGTGCAGTCTGTCAGTCTGTTTAACAAATTACCAGCAGAATTAAAGAATATTCAGAATGTGAATATGTTTAAAAATAAACTCAGGAGTTTGTTAGTAAATAAAGCCTATTACAGCATTGACGAATTTTGTAATGACAAAAATCTTAAAACTAGTATTAAATTAAACTAAAATTAATATGTGTACCCAATGTTTTTTTGACTTTGTTATACATACATGCGATGATGTTAATAATTCGATAGACGTTCTAACTTCTATGATGGGTGAGGGACGAGGATACTTGTTTTGTAAATAATTGTAATGTTTATGTTGTTTCTTTTGTGTACTTACTGTGCAGATATTTCGACACAAATGTATTTTTGTTATGAAATAAATAACTTGAACTTGAACTATGCTCTATCTTTAGGTAAGAATTTGTACCTAGTGCTGTGGTAGACAGTCAACGTTCACATTTCTCTGAATATAAGGACAGTCAGCATCACCTGCCTAGATTCTCTTCTATCGGCTTCCAATACCAGCTCATGTTAGTTAAGAAAAGTTATCACTGTTTTTATAATGAAAATTAGTTAAATTATGAGATGTTTGCTTAGGATTTGCCGAGTTATTTGCTCGACTGTTGCTCAAACATTGACTAGCACCGGATGTTCAACTATGTAGGATCGCTCGGCGCGGCGCTGCGGACGCTGCGGTCTACCTCTTGCTAAGTTGTTTCAACTTCTGTAACAAGTAATTAGGCCGCTATTATACGTAAACATCGGAGATATTGCGTTAATAGTTGTGCTTTTGTTTAAGAACCTTGACTTCAAGGAGTCAATATATTTGACCGAGATTTACGTTTTATGTTATTACTTTGACTATATAGGAGTATGTATAAATATTCATTATAAACTTTTGCAAGCTTTCAATTAAATGATTTTGAACTTCAAAGAATACCTACTGTTTGTTTACTAACAAAAATACAAGTTAAGTTCCCACAGTCAACGATGTTCGCGCTTCGTAGCAGCCGCGTAGGCTCGCGTAGCAGAAGCGTAGGCTAGCGTTGAAGCGACGTAGACGCTTCGTAGCAGCTACGTTAAAGCGGCGTAGACCCCTGGGGCTGCAGTCTCGAGATAGATAGCGATCGCGCGGCAGATGCCGAGCGAACGCTAAAGGTTCTATAGAAAATTTTTATAACAAAATGGATTTCCGTCTTTCCGCAGAATAACGTATGATAAATTAAAAATGATTTACATACTAGTGAGTAGTGATCATTTTCGGTATGTAATTCATTTTTCGTCACACGAGTAAATGGATAATGATGTTTGTGTGTGTAAATATTCAATTCAAAACGATTCAATTTATATTTAAATATCAAATTGTGTATCGGATCCTCACAGCGTGCAGCGATGAAAAATGTTTCGAAGGGAAATCTGTCGATGAAAACAAACGTTTTAATAATACAATTCTGTCGGAAACAGACGACGACGCAATGCTCCGGGAGCCGGTGTCGAGTGTCGGTGTTGAGTGTCCGCCGAGATTGCGTCGGGGTCGGACACTCGGTGTCGCGGTGATTAGTACCGGTGTCTAGTGACACTGACCGTACGCGCCGATAATGAGATATTTGGCGCGATTTGGGTTGCTAACCTAATTTTCTATTTTCCTGTTGTGAGCCGTTTCTTACGGTACGTCAGTATTTTATTAACAGGTTCTGTAAACAGTGCAGTTTTCTACAAATATCTGTACAATGTTGTGGGTAATGTGTACAAAAAGTATTGAAAGTAAAATGTATTGTCGTATGCATAATATCGTGATAGTATGGAGTGCGGCGCCTGCGCACGCACGTGCTGCCACTCGTGAGTCGTGACATTGTTGTCATGCTGTTGAATATTTCATCACAACATAATTTCGGGTATAAATATCGCAAATGTTCATACATGTGTATCGACCAACAATAATACCGTGGCAATAGTTCAGGTGTATTAGCAGTTAATATCCTTGTGAGTTCGTCGAGTCGATTTGTGGTTGAGGTCAAGAATTGAGTAGTGCTTAGAGTCTAAGCTAACATCCTAAAATATGCTTAGTTCTAAGCCTTAGACCTAAGCATATTTTAGGATGTTAAATAATCGGAAAAAATACAATACTGACAGGGTTTAGAAAAAAAAAGGTTATTTCAAATGTTTTTTTCTCCTATATTTTGTATGGAAGTCTAAAGTGGTTCCGCTATTTACAAGTAGACCATAATTATAATGATGTTGATGATATTTATTAATTTTCAAAATCAAAAGTAGTTTCTTCTAACAAAACGATCAAACGTCAGTCTCGCGTCATTTTTTAGAAAACTTGTTGCGAATTTTAGTGATTTTCCACGAATCCTTAATTTATTTGAAAAATCCCCTTCAGCTTTGTACAAGACAAAGAATTCGACTTTTCAAATCACAAATAATTTTGTTTAAATTCTGTTTCCCTTTCTCACAACTAACCAACAAAATTAATCAAAATCCGTCAATTTCGTGCACGGACCCTTAAGAAGGAGCTCGGAAGATGTGGTATATTACATTATATGAATCAATTTGAAGGTCGATGACTTACATGAAGTGTATTAAGGAATCTGTGGTTTTACATACTTACGACTTTACATTTTGTGTATTTCACCGTTATTTCACAATATTATGCAGATAAAATAATACACTGTCACTTAGTAAACTCTTAAGATTGCGCAGTACAGAGTCGTAAATCCACTGCTGAACACCACTGAGCTTCACTGGTTTAATAATAGTATGGGTTGTAGTCAGGAGGACGATGCTACGTACGAGTGGGTCACTCGAGACGTAGCGTGAGTCCCAGTGGAGACCGCGATCATAGAAGCTTGGCTTATTTGCTGCATACGTTACAGTAATCGATTCAGATTAGGGCACTAAATGAGACGGAAGCCATGTTATTCATGCAGTGATCAGGGTATTAAGTCGCCAGCGACCTCGCCACGTGTGCAGGGAAACGTGAGGGTCTGAAGATCACGCGACTGAACTCCTGTATAAAATTAGCCACTTACATACTTCTTTTGCTTTGTTTACGTTCACACGCCGGTTGCGAGTACTACGCACCTGACCTTTCTGAAGAACATCACCAATAAGAAAATACACTATTTTATTAATTTGTTGCTAGATAACAAGACCAAAATTATGCTGTTATTCCGCGTCAGGTATCGGATGCCTGCTTCTGTTTTCCAGATGCTATCCATTTTTAAGTTGCCTTCAATCGTAGGATACTTGTCAATTGTAACTTCTCCTGGGACATATTTATCGCGGGAAAGTAAAATAAATTATCGAAATAAACTCAACTTTGCACGAAACATACTTTACAATATAAAAATATGATTTAGAAACGTAATAAAATAATTGACCACCTTTTATTTTGAGGGTTGTCTCTCGCTACACGTGTCAGACAATGTCAACAAAATTATCATTATCTTCTGGCTTCGTATCACTTCCACCTTTGATTGGAATTGATTAATGACCACTTACGTGTGCTGATAAGGAACCTGTTATTAGCTATTGATCGAGTAATCAGGCGCATACTGCATGCTTAGGTGCGTCCGCTGCATGAGTGTGGGTGGGTGGCATGGCGATACCCACTTAGCAGGGATATTTAAACTATATAACGAAATTTCGATTACCTACTTCATTATTGAATTTTTGGCAGATCGTTGCTCTGTAGTTGTATTCTTAATAAACTTCAATTACTGTAATATTTTTGAGCGGACTCCCCGCGGGGTTTCTCGCCCGGTTTGAGCCCGATTCCAATTAGCGCGAACACACACATTGTAGCCGAGGCAAAGGGTGAAACTATTTCGAAGGGAAGCCGCTGCGAGTCTGCGACTTGTTACCTATGGAAACATATCGACGAAATTATAGATTCTAGTAATTGCCTTGTTTAGGGAGAGGGAAGCCGACTCTTTGCCACTTCATAGAACTTACGCCGAGATCTATAAACGTTACTTAGCTCGCACTTGTAATTTAACAGTTATGCCACACTAACAGTAATAACGCTTAAGTACTTGGTAACGTTTTTAGATCTATGTGTATGTGTAGTTTTAGATTATCCCGCATTACTTATATTCATATTGGCACTTTTTTTTTATTACTAGCCAACCAGTCAAAATTTTAATAATTCATATAAAAATCCCATAGAAAAAGCATTTACAGTTTATCCCAAATTTTCCAAATTTCTGGGCAAGTTTTCTAATTTTTCTTTCCCAAAAAACCTTATTCGGAATGAAGAACATAAAATAAACTGTCTAGTAAGTGATGCGCTTACCAACGAACAGCATTTCATTTTTATTATTTATAAAGTAGATGAACAAAATACTAGTTGGGAATGAAACACAAATGCTTGCTTTCTTTTTGCGAATCATCTGATCAGCCTGTCCAATGCTGAACAACAGCCTTATCTCCAAACATTATGCTTTTTACTAGTTACAGGGTATAAACAAAATACTTGATATTTTACACATGGTACTAAAACCATGGTTACCAAAAATGAATTTATAATAGGTATTTACTTTATATTACATATTATAAGTCTTTAATATTATACTACATGTTATAAAATTAAAGACTACGTTGAAGACAATAATTCCTTCTGCACATGTGTCTTCCCTGGTACTTCATTAACGGAAAATTATGTAAGAGTCTATCTATTAACTACTCCCAAATAACCATGTTTTTTTTTTACATTCTTCCTTGATATAACATTCTATTATTTGACATTATATACCTACAATTTAATTTCAACTCTTTATGAGTGGGTTTTGTGGACATAGTAATTATTCAGATTTGTTACAGTTGTAATAGCAATCATGTCACTTCGTTTAAAATAGGTTTTTATTTTTATTAATTTATTTATAAAAAAATGGCAATAGGCTCGCCCCCTATTACATGGGACTTACCTAAACATAACTGGCGAATTATGGGTGTACCTGCTACAGGTACATCTCTGCCCAACCCTTCGGGGAAACAAGGCGTGATGTTATGTTAGAACGTTGTAGGCTTAGTGGACTGTAGATTTGTTGACCATTTTCTATTTTGTTAAGTACCTGGTACTTGTAGAAAGACCTACACTGTCCTCCCATACCTATTAACACTGTTATTTGAAAATATTGTAAAAGCCAATTATTTTTAAAAGGCTAACTGTGGAGTTTCTTGCCGGCTCTTCTCCGAACCGTGCACCTAGCTTCTGACGTTTCCTAAGTGTCCATGTAGGTATGTGAAATAAAATATTTTGAATTTGAAATTGAACTACATCATAATGAAAAATAAAAAAAACATATTAATAGAATATTTAAAAATGTCAATTATATGTTTATAAATGAATAAAAAATAAAAAAACATAAATTATTTAAAAAACTTCGTTTTACTAAGGTATTATCAAAATCAAATTTCCTAGATTTGTCTAAATGTATAAAAACGCTCACTAATAAATAAAGTTTTACTTATTCTGTAATTTTTAAAAGTGTATTTCCGAGCCATTCGAATGATGCAAACATTCACATGTATGTTATGTAGTACACAAACTTGTAGACAAAAATTAAAATCGATTACTTTCAGCAAGTATTTATTAAAATAAAGGGAAGGTTAGGTGACGCACAAATGCGAGCCGGATGAGAGAACGCTAGCTAGCGACCTGGCACCCCTCAGAAACACGCTGACAGTTACGTGAAGATAAGCTGGTTCGATAAGTTGTTGGAGTAACATGCACCACAACAGTCGGCACGGTTGACTCTATAACGTCGGATAACAATGTCATCACGCGATCTGAGTAATTTCTCCATACCTTCGTACATAACATACAAGACTCAGTGCATTTTGTTCAGTTGCATAATATTACGCTATGTTTACTAGCTGCAGCGGCGGCACGTGTAAGCGAGCTATTTGAAGTCTCGAGATCGCGAAGTCTCCGTATTACCTATCCATTACTTGTCGATGCTAGACTAGCGGTAACGGTTCTGTTGCGGCCGAGCGGTGTATAAGCTGCACTCGTAGTGTGTCGGCGTTGGCGGGTATCAGCGGCCGCGCTGGTGACGGGCAGGTTCAGGGGCACGCTGCGTCATCGCGATGCACTTTTAGCCGTTCGTGATTGCGCTCGAGTGCAGCATATTGCCCGCCAGTTTATAGGAAGTGGAATCGCGCGCGCCTCTCATTCTAACGACGACTCAATTGAATGTAATTTTGAGTAACAATTGAGTTGAACCAATGTGTTTTGTGCGTGTTAGTGCCAGAGGATTATAGCATTTGGGTTTCCTCTCCACCTTTGATTGTAATTCTTAGGTATGCATATTATGCATACTCGTTTCACTTGAAAACGCCATAACACTTAGTTCCTACCAATTAGTAGAAGTCAATTTCTATTCGGAATATTATGAAGATTTTATTAGCTGTGGTGAAGCAAATAGTGATAACAAATTAAAGAGGGGGCTTATAGCGAGTGCCGTAGCTGTGAGTAAGAAGCTCGGCTGGACTGATGTAATTGGATCAGCGCAACCCTGCAGCCGAAGGCCGGGCGCGACCCGCGCACACGACACAGTACATCGTATACTTCAGTACAGCACGCCGCGGTCTATTGTTTTCCATCGACTACATCGGTGTACAGACGCGACCCGGTCGCTCCCGCTGATCTGTCGAGGAGGTCACAGGCGACCGATTGAGCGTCCGATCAAAAGCATCATCATTGATTATTGTAAAGTAGTGGTCGGCAGGGTATCGATGATTATCGAACTAAATTATAGCGATACTTTTTTCATAAGTTTTATATAAATTTGGAAGTATTAGGGCGGGGAGGGGCGTAACGCTATGCTTAGAAGTGGGCGGCGCCAGTTTGTTCCTACAGAATCTTCATAAAAATTTTGGAGTGTTATTTTATTTGTGCTGGAGTGATTTTGTTCAGTCATTACTTTTAATGGTAATAATTTATCGGCGAGTTATTTCCTCAATCAAATCTGGGCCTGATTGATTTTGTTAGTTTGAAACTCGGTCCCTATGTGTAGCTGTAGACAGTGATGGTTGTGTGCGTGGGACCCAAAATGTGTAGGCTAAGGGTAGTTGTTGATCGCCGCGTCGCGGAGTATTCGCACAGCCTCTGGCTCCGGTGGTGTTGATCTATGCGTGCTGTGCGCGTGTAGTGTGGTGTTAGCGTCGCCAGTCGTGTGAGACGTCGTCGCGGTGCGGTCGCGTGTGACGCGTCACCGCGGCATGGCGCGCGAGTTCGCGCGAGTGCACGAGTTCTACCTGCCGCTGCACGAGCTGCAGCCGCCTGCGCAGCACTACCACCACTATGAGCTGCACCAGTGAGTACTAACCCTTACACGTCTCCCAGCGCCTACACGAGGTGCTATGGAATTACGCGGAAAACGGTCACTATTTTGAACTAGAATATACATAGTAACATTTTCATAGTGTAAAGTGTTGTAAACTACAAGTTACATCGTTTTTTGCGGTTATGGAACGTTAAATAAATAAGCAACTACTCTTCGAATGATCCTAAGTTTTCAAACTTTTATTCAACGTTTTAAAGAATCAAAATAAGTTAGTTTATTTTGGTGCAGAGATTCAAAGAAAACATTATTAACCTGCGCTTATGTATAATATCTTAATTGATATTACATCACAGTAGGTAATTACTGGTATGAGCATTAACAAATTAATGATATGTAGTGGTATAATATAATAGTGCAAAAGTGGGTGAGCTGTACGTAATGTAGCAGGATGTCTTTCTATGTACTGTATGTGCATGTGAATTTGAATTAATTTAATTTATTTGGGTTTAGCCTTTTAATTTATTATTATGTGTTCGATGGCCAAGCAATTCCTATTCCGCCAACCTAACCTCTAATATTTTGTTTTTATTTTAATGTGTTTGATATTATCCATATAAAAGGTAATGCATTATACAATGTGTAAACTTAATTACTTAATCCACATTATGAAACTAGTTTTTTCAGAATCGTTTACTGAATCGATTTCTGTCATTTTTTATATGGTAATTTTTTTATCCCAAAAATAAAGTTATAAATACGTAGATAACAGTCACACATCCGCTTTTTTTTTAACTATGGCCTCTCGCAGTTTTGACCACTAAGGTCTTGGCTGCTTAACCGAACTTTAACACATCCGCTGCACTAGCTAGACCCTTATACTCGTACGTTTGCGACTGTGTGCGTGCGTAGACTTGTAATCTGACCACCTAATCTCCCAGTCAGTAAGCGTCATACGCACTAGCGCGGTTAACCGCGCGGCTAGCCGGTTTTTCATTTTTATATGCAACCGCTTATGATTGCTCGCACTTAACCGCCACAAAGTTTCAACCGCGGCGGTTAACCGCTAGTGCGTTTGAGCGTTTAGTAAGTATAACTAAGTCTAAGTCAAATAATATATTTCAATTAGGCATGTATAAGGCACTCTTGACGTCAAAATTTACAAAAAATAGAATTATTGATTCTAGTCGCCCCTTCCCTATATACAGGGCGTCCCAAAATTATGGGACATGAAGGGAAAGTACCTTAAACATCGTAGATAGGGTATTTTGCTGAAAGAAGACTTTATGTTATTTTTAAAAGTTAGTAATTCTGCATTCAAAGATTTTCTAAAAATTACTTGCCTCGTCTGGGAATCGAACCGACTTAAATGTAAAAAAAAACCCCTACTTTTATGATGCCAATCGAAAGAATTACCAAAAACCAATAACTCTTCTTAAGTAACATAGTATTTTAAAAGAAAGTAACAGCGTGAAATTAATCATTTTACATTTAAGTCGGTTCGATTCCCAGACGAGGCAAGTAATTTTTAGAAAATCTTTGAATGCAGAATTACTAACTTTTAAAAATAACATAAAGTCTTCTTTCAGCAAAATACCCTATCTACGATATTTAAGGTACTTTCCCTTCATGTCCCATAATTTTGGGACGCCCTGTATATTAGTATTGTTGTTCGAAGCCCCTTCCAAAACTTAGTTTTCGTATGGAGAAGAATGGGCAAAAAGCTCCACCGTTACTCTTTTAAAATGTTTTACATTATTTTGTAAAGGGATATTAGTTTAATAATTATTTCTGTTAAGATGATGCACCTAGAATAAAATTACTACACCACAATGGATAAAAATAATTAAAAATATAATATATTTAACATACATACCTACTTGTCGAATTGATGACCTCCTTTTTTTGAAGTCGGTTATATGTAGTACACAAATAGCAACAGTGGAGGGGTTGCACTTGGGAACAGAGGAACAGAGCGCCTAATTCTTAGAGATATTATTTGTTATCTTATCTTTTGTCAGACCTTACAAGGACCTCACAGCCTTATTTTATGGCTGTATTCTAGGCTAGAACGATGCTCATTCTTAGAATTGGCAACTTCATCATCATTTCAACCGAAAGACGTCCACTGCTGGACATAGGCCTCCCCCAAGCACCGCCACTTCGACCGATTCTGTGCTTTCCGCATCCAGCGGATTCCTGCGGCCTTCACAAGGTCATCGGTCCATCGGGAGGCCTTCCAACGCTACGTCTTCCGGTACGTGGTCGCCACTCTAGAACCTTTCGACCCCATCGGCCATCCGTTCTGCGAGCAATGTGCCCTGCCCATTGCCACTTAAGTTTGGCAATTCTTCGGGCTATGTCGGTTTCCTTGGTTCTCCTGCGGATCTCTTCATTTCTGATTCGATCACGCAGGGAAACTCCAACCATAGCCCTCTCCATTGCCCTTTGGGTGACTTTTAGACTTCTGATAAGGCCCATTGTGAGCGACCACGTTTCAGTACCATAAGTCATCACTGGCAACACGCACTGGTCAAAGACTTTCGTCTTGAGACACTGTGGTATTAGCAACTTGGTATCACAATATTTGTTCTAAATTAACTGTTTCCCGCGATTTTGCCTGCGTTTATTTTGTAATTCATTTTTAGGGTTCCGTAGTAAACAAGGAAACCTTATAGTTTCGCCATGTCCGTCCGTCTGTCTGTCTGACGGCGGTCTAGCTCCACGACTCTTATTACTAGAAAGGATTATAATTTGGCATAGGTATACATATTAATTACGCCGACAAAGTGGTAAAATAAAATTTAAAAGAAAAATTTAGGATACTTCCCCTACATCTAAAGCAGGGACATTTTTTTTTCTAGCTAAGTAGGCTCTACAAGTTAACGAGTAATAATCAGCCAACTTATATTTGCAGTTGCAAAAACATTATTTTCCCATACATTCCGTATGGGAGAACATGTTCAACTACAAAGTTAAGTTTGTTTTTGGGATAAATTCATCCCAACTACGGAACCCTTCATTGTGCGTGGTCCGAAACGCACTTGGCCGGTTTTTTTTTAATACATACAAAAAGCCGTGTCCGATCCGAAAGGGGCACATAGGTACTGCAATAACATTATCAAACAGTTTTATTTTATTTTCTTATAATCGAAAATAAAAAGTGAATGCTATTTAAAATTCACATTTTTGGTACCAAAATTAACCATCCATTAAAAATTAGCAAAATTTTCACCAGGCGTTATAAATTATGTCTTGTAGACACCCGCTAAACGACGGCCGCTCCTGCCCCATGTAATAACACGGTAAAATTTCCCATTGGAAAAAAAGTGGCGGCTTTATTTTTTTCTGAAAATTACCACATAAATAGACTCTCAGCACGATACCCAACAACACCTTTACGATCGGACAGGGTTTTTTTACATGTTGTATATCCAGGATAAAAAGTAGCTTATGTCCTTCTCCAGTACCCATAGGTTATCTATCTGCCAGTTTATACAGGGTGGCTGGAACATCGACGCGAAAACTGTTACCATGGGTTTAGTACATGATTCTGAAAAAAAATCTGCTGTTCCATACATTTTGACCGCGTAGGTATTGCACTTTTCTATGAAACAGTTGACTTTTTAAAATTTATTATTTATCGACCACGAAGTAAATTACATAACATTAACTTCGTGTATCCAACCACGATTCGTCATCTCATGAAGATTGTTATATGTGTGAAGTGCACTGAAAATGGTTCGAAAATAATACAACATGTCCAAATATAGTTACTAAGAGGTGGGAGATTATTTGCAGCATATAAAAATCCATACTTATTAGGTATAATTAAGGGACGGTTACTGGGAATAATATAGAAAACTTAAAGCAGTAGCCACGAAGAAAAAAACGTCTGGCTAGTTGAAGAGTTTCACCGGTCAGTGAAAAAATCGGATTGGGGATAAACCTTGTAGATGATTGTAAAAAAAAATTAAATATCACAAAAAAACCTGCAAAAAGCACTGCCGTATTTTGATAACTTTAAGAAGTCACCAAAACTTAAATAAAGACAACAAAGAACGGTGAACTTACTGATATTTAGCAAATAAGTAAATGAAAATACTAAACAAAGAATATTTTCATCTTAAATCGCAAAGATAAATTTGTGTTTCACAATGATACCGTGAAATTACAAAGTTATTTTTTGCAGTTGCAGTATCGCGCATATTTAAATAAACTTAGGAATCGGTGATTTTAATATTTTTTAAATTATCTAAAAGTCCAGGTTTCCTCACGAGTTTTTTGTTCGCTGATGTCAGTAATATCTAAGATAAACTCAGTTTGTTTCGGAATTAATCGATCAATTAAATAACGATCCAGAAAATGACTAACCGTGTGAATGCGCTGTATCATTTAGCTGCTATGTTAGCATGCGGTATTCCCGGCATTGTAATACTTCCCAAGAACGACGAAACCCTTCAAGCTGGTGGCCGGTCGTGTAAAGGTTAGTTGTTATCTGCCCGGAGATAGATTAGCTGTGATTAATGTTACGTAGGTATCGCACACGGCACACCCCGCGTCACACTGCATCATCGTCATTTACACAGTATAGGCACGTAACGAGCTCAGGTTGTGTTCAGAAAAATTATAATAGTTGCAATAAATATAACTCATTTTTGGAATAGTTAAAGTGCAACTATCTCAGACAAGTTGTCACTTTGGCCAAAAGCCCTTATGCGGCTTAGGTAGGGTTCATGGGTCGTAATCACAGCCAAGCAAGCGTTCATTGTGGTTCTAAACATGTTTTAGACAACTAACACAGTCGATTGTAGGTACAGTGGAAACATTTAAAATATAACAACGTGCTTCATTCTGTATATTTATTAATTGAAATAATGACACATCATGTAAATCTCGTAACATAATTAACACTAGATACCAAGTAGGTAGAGTTATTATATTAATACAAAAATAAAATAATAACTCATTATTGCCTACCTTTCAGACTATTCTGGAGAATTCCATGAAAATAGGTACGTACCTACCAAGTAAAGTATTTCTATAATTAGGTCGTCATTACTGTCTCGTATAATTGAGTACTGAGTCTCGTACGGCGCGGTGACGCACGGGGCTCCGCGATACGAATCTCCTAGGTACTCTAGGTAGGTACCTACATACGAGTACGTACTCTATGCTACTGGTTACCTACCGCCACACGTCAATCGCTAATGAGATATAAACTGCTTACCGATGGGTACTTTGGCTTTAGTTTTTACGCCACTACGGCGAAGCAAAAAGGAGGGTTATGATTTTGACCGGTATGTATGTAGGTATGTTCATCTGTTACCTAATATAACTGCTAAACTAACGATCATAATTTGACAAATGAGGTATCATTGGAAGCGTCTTGATTGTCCGCTAGTTAAAAGCTATGTGACGTCACATTGAATGCAGTATGGGTAGGGTTGCCAACATTTCTTCGGCAAAATATAGTATTTTTCAAAATAAGGTATAAAAAATATAGTACACTTCAAAAAAATGTAGTATTTTAAGGAAACACCTAAAAATAGACAAAGATATATTAGTGACGTATTAAAAAAAAAAATTCAAGTGTCATAAGGCTTTATTACATTAAATGTTTAAATTAATGTAAATCAAAAGCCCATTTTTTTTTTTAAATGCTATACGCTTCATAACCAAAAATATCCTTTCTGTGAATGGCGAAGTGGCGGGAAACATAATAACTTATTTTCTGTATTTTTTTTAAATATGCTGCCATTTTTGGCCTGTAGTTTTGTCAGTAAACTCAATACATTCTTTTACTTTTGCAAAGATTTAATTAAATATTGTTATTTCAGAGTAGTAGCGTTCACTTTTTTTTAATGACGGTTTTGTTTGTTACCTTTTCAGTGTTGACAATATAGTATTTTTGCGTACTATATATTTCTTCAACAGTATATAGTACGCAGACTTGAAATATAGTACAATACTATATATTATAGTACAGTTGGCAACCCTCAATATGGGGCCCTTTATAGGATATAAAGAAAAAACTTTAAAAAAATTGTGGGCTTGACAAACTCATTACAAATATGTATATATTTCATATTGTCTAAGTAAATATATGTTCAAATAGTTAAAAACAAGCAAAAGTGAGAGTGTGCTACGTACGGCGCGGCTGTAAAATTTATACCTATTATACTCGTACAATAAAACCATAGAATTCTTTCTTATATCTGTGAATAAAACACAAACAAATAAAAATTGAAGCTGCTCTGTAAATACGTTATCACGAAATTATAACCCCAAAATAATATAAATAAAAAGTAAGTTCGAAAACTAAAACCCGACTACTGAAAAATCATGCTCTAAAAGTATGAAACAAGAAAACAGAAATCACGACACAGGTACAAAAGAGCGTGATTTTTCAGTAGTCGGGTTTTATTTATTGAACTTACTTTTTAGAAGTTATGCTGGGTATGTCTATGTAGGTAATGAGAAGCATTTTTTCAATTGCAGTTACTCTTTTTGAAAAACAATTTACCATTAGGTACTCAATATTAATTATGACGTATATTTTTTTAAAGTTCTTGAAAACAACATAGTTTTAATTGATGTGTTACTATGCTAATTGAAATAATTATGTGAGTTATCACATAATTATTTCACAAATATTAGAGGTTTGATCTCACTACAAAGATAGTTTAATTACTACCTTATAACTTAATTTAATGGTACTTACTCTACTTGAAATATAATAAATATGATTTTAGTATTTCATTGCTACATTTAATAGTAGATTGTTATACGAGGGGCTAAAATAACCCATTGTAACGAGGTAGTTTTACTCCCGAGCTTTAGCGAGGGAGTAAATAGAAACCGAGTTATAATGGGTTTTAGCGCCGTGTGTTACACTCTACTTTTCACTACGATTGCGAGAAAATAAAATAATCCAATACAATATTAATTTACCTTTATAAAATTCAAATCTGTAAATGCGATTATCGCCATTTTGATGACAGTCGAGGTCGAGGCTAAAAACATAAAAATTGGGGATTTCGAACATCCAAACTCCACCACAGGGGCAGTGAATACTACATCATTGAATTATTTGACGAGTTCATCCATTGTTCAAGTTAAATAAGTAGTGGTAATTAAGTTTTTGATATCCAAAGTCGAAGTTTCGCGCCAATCGTGCGAGTTTACATTTTAAATTTTCACAAATATCACACATACACATGTAGATACGATTTAAAATGTGACAAAATATTATACACAACTAGAAAATGCCCAGATCTTAACGTAATATACGAACACAGGTCCAATAACACGTAATATTCATTACCACTACTCAATTTGTGTTAAAAATCGCCGACGATTTTTTTTTTTATTGTAATGATGTGCGAAAACGATTATGCCAAACCATTTTTTTTTTCAATTTTGATCGACTCGATTAATTAATATGTCGAATATCAGAAATCGAAAAATTAAATAAAATTGTTTTAAGCATTAAATTAGAGATTTTTTTTAAAGATTTCGCGCTAATTCCTTTTTTATTTCTTCTGTAGCCGCAACGCAATGCTCGCATTCTACCGAAGAGATAGCCGCATTTAGTTCCATTTTCAAAACTAAAATGTTCTTCTTTTTTTTGTGAACAAGTAATAAGTCGAGTCCATACTCATGATTATTCTACAAAAGAATAAAGACTTTTCATTTTTCAAGGCTCGTTGGAAAAGACAAAAATTTAAAAAAAATACTTTTTCCCCTAGAGCAAGAAATGCAACTTTTTCCCCGCTCTGGTACTCTACAATGACGGCCTTTTTGAGCAAGAGAAGTGAAAAATTTCATATTAAACGTATTAATATAAAAGATTCGTTCAAGATCCGCCAAAAAGTAACGGATACAGATACAGATCTTTTTCTCCCTCGGATATCCGCGGATACGGATACGGATATCCGGCACATCACTAGTACCTACTATTCGCGTCGCAACTCAAGCGAGCGTCCTCCCGCGGAAATAACTCGGCATTTTTCTATTTTGACCATTGATAGTAAGTACACCGCACAGTGGTCTGAAAATCGAGCTCCTTAAGTACTCATAGAAACTTAAAGCCAGGAATAAAAAAAAATGGTAATGTCTCTGATATACCTCCATTTACGTGATATTAACGTATGGATAGTATTAGTAGCTCCACGCGCGAGAAATAAAGCTTTGTGTTTTTTTTTTTGCATGGGTAAAAACACATGAACTATTTTTTTTTTTAAATTTAATGGATCTGAAGGGCTGGTGTTCACACAAGTTATTGTACCTACCATACACAGCGATCAAATGTCCAATTTATACACCTTTGGGTGCAGCTTTGCGCGTAGCAAATTAATTAAATTTTGATGTTTTGATATGGGATTTTTCGGTTAAATGAAGTTACCGATCGATTTACTTATACTAGGTATCGTTAGTTTATAGCCTGCTAATGACTTATATGATGAGAATAATTAAAAACGATATTGATTAAATACTTTTTTTGCATTACGAGAACCACTCGTTCAGTTGCAATCAATCAAAAAAAAATTATTAAGTGTTTTGTTACAAAAAATAAAACAACTTTTTTAACTCACGCGGAGCTACTAATAAATACCATCCATACGTTATTATCACGTAAAGGGAGGTATTATATTAGATATAACTTTTAATATGTTGTGAAAAATGTCGTAGGTTACATTTGTAACTCTCGTATATTTATAACTTAGTATAAGATTTGAATGTATAACTGTTTATTTTCCCGAACAAATAAAATAAAATACCAGAGACATTACATTTTTTTAGTTTTTTATTCCTGCCTCTACGTTTCGATTTTCAGATCACTGTGCGCCGAGAGCACTCTATTACCCATCTTTACAATTTAAGAAACCTGACCTACTACGCATTCGAGCTCAATGAAAATTGAAACATCTCAAACTCAAACCATTTATTTCAAATAAACCAGTTACAGGCACTTTTGAATTGTCAAGGGGTCGGTCAGTCAGAAAGATGAAGCTAGTTGCTCATTCCAAAGCGTAGTAGGTACCTATGGAGAAGAACGGGCAAGAAACTCCACGGACACTCTTTTAAATCAAAATATAGTTACAAAATATTGGTTATATCATTCAGGTTGAAATTATACATGTGAGAACGATGCAGAACGTTAAGAGTCCGTAATAAAAATAAAAAACAATTAAAAAAATAAATTAAAAGTCCCTACTGACGGCGCCGGTTCACGAACATGACGCATGGATTAGCACCATTCAGCTCAACCATTTTGAAGGGAGCTAAATGATCCAACACACACGCCACCGTCAGCGAGACATTTGAGTGAGCATGACATACTCTCAGCCGTCAGGGCACATTCAAGTCAATGCAAGACGTACCTAGACGTACTTAGTAAATGGTAGCTTTATAGTAGGTACATAGTACCTACTCACGCATGTGTTATGCAAATATACAATGCTAAGGGATTGAATTTATACAATCCAAAGATAGTTTTTAAAATCTTAAGCAGCTTTAATAGTATTTTCAAATGCTAATCAATTAAGTAGTTTATGCGCCCTTGTGGAGCAGGACCAGCGTTTGGCAAAGCATTTATATCAGCGATGTAATCCCCCAACTTATAGTATGCTTGGCTGCATAGTGTGCGTTTTATATAAGATTTAAATTTCGTTTCGTTCAGTTGAAGTATGTGGGGAGGTATTTTAAAGTAACATTTTAAACAGTACCCCATGAAAAATGAGTCCACTTTAGCCAGTCTGAAACCCGGTTGAACTAATTGGTCCCTATTTATAGCGCCCCAAAATAATTTAAATAAAAATAAAAGTTATAAAAACCTAAACCGTTGCTACGACAAAAATCAACTAAAAAGGTATAAACACGACATCACAGACAGACAAATTAAAAATCCGGAGTCACACGTGTCATCATAATAGCCTAGTCTAGGCCCAGGATGAAAGGGGATGCCACCCCTCGCCTAGATAATCTAGAATCAAAGTCTTCACGGTTCGCGGACATTTCTTATTAATACGGTTATCGTTGCTACGATGGTGCTACGAAACCGGTTTTTCGTTTTTTGGTCCCTGTACACTGTGCGTCATTGATATCGCTTGTCTTTGTGAGCTGAAATCAGTTTATAATAAAAAGACATTATTTTCATTGAGAATAATGTAATTTGCAGAGACACATCTGTTTTCGTAAAAGCCCCTACGTAGATGTCACGTAGACGCCGCTGCGAAAGAAATAAAAAAAACCGGTCGGTTCCGTACCATTTTAAATTTTCGTCAATGAGGCCTATATTCGGCAGAGAATTTTTACACTGCACACTGCGGTGTAGAATATTGCTGTTTCAGGTCAGCGCCATCTCTTGACCGATAGTGGAACTAATGTAATTTTGTTGATGATTTCTGAAAATGTGCTATTTAGAGACAATGTGCTATTTTACATTTCCTATAATGTTTACATAAACTTCTATCACATAGAATAATTTCAGATTTTCTCTATGCAAACTTCGGAGATAAGGGGGTGGGGGGACGGTATTTTTTTAAAATTTTTGTCAATAGTCGAAAGCTACGGGGCCTAAAAAAATAAGAAAAATGTTTGAGAATGTGTAAATAGCGCTCTTTCATATGATACCTCACATGCCCTACTAACCCCACTTCGATTTTTTAAGAACCCCGTTCAGCAGCTGTAGCAAAAAAAAAAAAACTTATTTGCAAAATAGTTAGGCAAACGTCATCTAAAACTATTCCAAATTTCAAGTTAGCATTAGTAGTTCTTGAGATATCCCGCTGCTGTGATAGACAGAAAGACGGACAGACAGACTGACTCGCACCATATGGGTTCCTTTTTACCATTTTGGTACAAAATCCTAAAAAGACTGATATATACGAAGATTTGCAAAAAAAAATTGTGAGGAAAATGAAAGGAGAAATAAATAGCCTAAGATTTTTTTTTTAGTTTTTCGATCAACTGTTTGAGATCAAACGAATTAACAGAACAGGAAGACGAATATCCCGCTCTACCTTTCTTTCGACGACTAAGTACCTACTCCAAAGTTCCAAAGCGTCGACAGCATATCAAATTCAACACGGCCGCGACCGGTGCCGCCACCCCAGCCTGCCAGCCTCCCCACACCCACCTCGTCGTTTTTAATCGCGAATCAATAGAAGCACCGAAAACAGGAAACTCTGAACTAATAAAGAATCTACCGAAATCTTACTAACAGTTAATCAAGAAAGAATTCAAACTTTTAATTGGATTTCCCACTAACGATGCTAATTAATTTCAGTTCGGAGGTGTTTTGTCACTTTGAAAAATACAACGGAGACTCTAGGTACTTGTTAAATATGTCAATTAACCATGTCTAATAACTGGCTTATATTGAACTACTGCATGAATTTCTAACTTGTATGATCTTTAATTGTATGCAGCCTCTTGGCTTCTGCTGCAACGGTTTGGGCCACATACAACCGTAATAACTAAATGTTCTGACTTCTGACGTTATTATTACGAAAGGGAGTGTGAGGGCCGCCGCTACGAACGTATTTGCGTTATACCTATCATATGCAGTATGCACACTAGGTATTATTTACACGATCTCACATAGTTATATCTCACTAAGTATCTCCGCGTGCGTCATTAGGTATTTGCTAGTATTTGTTTATTTACCACATACGTAGTAGTTTATGTTACTAGATCCAGTCGATATGATCAAGTGGACAGCCCGTATTAAACACAATTGTACGTACAATTACACTTAATTTCCAGAAGGTACAGAATTCAAATCACTCACCATAGGTCCTAAACATACAGCTTTGAAATTAACACAAGGTTCTGAAAATGTATCCAAATATTACACGAAAACGAATTATGAATTTGGCACAAATGAAACTGGATTGCGTCTCACATACTAATTAGTACAAAATAAAAGCCAATCGATCAATTATTACCTACTTTTAATGAGCAATTAAAGCCTCGTGCAGACAACTAATGCGACGCGACGGGCGGCGTGACGCGACACCGGTAATTGTTCTACCGTGAAGTTTCCTTAGAAATGGTTTTGTTAGTGTCGCGTCGTGCCAGTCTGCACGAGGCTTAACTCGGCGTTATTGACATTGATGAAATTCGCGAGGAATGAGAAATACAGTCAAAGTAGAAAGGAATGTTGTAACGATACCAAGGCTATCATTACACATTCCTTTGACGGATTCCTCTAATCTAGGGTTGCCATTCGTCCCGATATATCGGGACTGTCACCGTCATTAGGCCCTCTGTCCCGACGTCCCAACAAAGCACTATTACGTCCTGTTTTATCGCGCGGTCACGGCAATTCAAATACGCGCGCTAACGCAAAACATTTTTGGAGGTCAAAGTTGACACGGAGGAGTGGAAGACCAAAAATTCTGTAGAATAGAAGTTGGAAATTAAACGGGAAATCCTGAAAGAAAATGCCAAATGCTCAAGTTATGGCAATATTTTGTTTGCGAGGTCACAACGCCACTGTGGAAAGAGTATTTTCATTAATGTCGAGCTAATGGACCGATGAAAGAAATCGCCTGCTGCCGGAGACTGGAGTCGATATTACAAAGTCAGGTTAACTTCAATATGACTTACACGGAGTTTTATAAATACCAATGTAAAAGGACAGAACGAATTACTTTCAAAAGTAGTCTCCAGCAAAATATGATCAAGCAACGTCTCTGGCACTGCTTCCATACATAAGATTTTTTAAAATAAATGTATTATTCATACTTATTTTATTTCTCTTTGCGTCCCGACACAAGCCTTGCCAAATATGGCAACCCTACTCTAATCCCTAAATAAAAACCACTGCATCCTAAGTTCTATCTATAGCTTGCACTTATTAGGTGTTCACAGTGTGATGCAGTCTGAATACTACTTTATTTGGGTTATGCAAATTGCGCTGGGACGAAGATTATTGTGTAATCAAGTGATCATAGCGCGATGACCGTAGGAACGTAGAGCACGCGACTGCGAGCCGCTGCGCGCCGGCCACGCTTCCGGCGACTTGCATCGCCCCCAGCGAAACACTTCGCGACAGCTGCACTATAATAGGTTGCCATTCTATCCCGATTTGCAAATAGGTCGGTCCGACACTAGCAAATTGCATTGTTAGAAAATTAGGCCGATGACGACGACCGCGTCTTTCAGGCCTACATGATAGACTCGAGAATGAGAATAGCCAATTGAACTTGCGTTTCAAGATATTTAAATTTTGTAATGCGTGTAAAAACTGTTTTCAATTTCACACTTTTTTTATTGACCTAAAAATGAATAGGAATTGTGTAAACTATTTAACTGAACTAGTAACTATACTCCATAGGTTTAGGTAGTTAAATAAATGTAAACAAAAAAAACCACGTGACGAGACAGCTGTCAAGTAACCAACTAAACGTAATACCAGTCACTTCAGTGGTCATCCTACGTCACAGTTGTACTTTTCAATTTAGCAACGTTATAATTCGTTGACGTTTAGAATTTGGGCTCTTTACAATAGACAGATTACAAAATTATTATAAATTTAACAAAAAAAATTTACAAACAGTTACATCTACGAAGAATAGTTTAAGAATAAATCATAAAGTTTAACATACATTAATAAAAGAGGAAACTATTGTAAAAATCTAAAATAAATTTAATTTGATTTTTCGTATTTTGAAACAAGCAAGTGTCATTTTTAAAAACCCTTTTTACGATTTGTTTGCCTTTATTTAACTACCTGAACCTATGGAGTATAGTAAGTGGGCCACGTGTTGTTCTACATACACGTGGCCCACTTACACACGTGTAAGAAGGAGAGAGAAGCCTGATAAACTGCTTTGAACTTGAACACAAGTTTACATGAGGTGTGAACTCGATCACGGTCTATAATTGCTCTCTTTTCTCCCTTTACATGCACTACCATTATACTAAAATAACCACTAATTGGTTAGAAAGTGATTTTCCAGGGCTTGCTTTGTCTTTTAAAAAGTTTCTGTAGGTACACACGGCTACACATCAAGCTATACATTTCCAGTATAAGCTGACCTCGCATTATATGGAAATCCTTATACAATGCAAGATCAGCATAAACTGGAAATGTATAGCTTGATGTGTAGCCGTGTGTCCTATATTATGTACTGTAGGAATGTTTATAGATATAATAACTACTTATCGTGTTTTATATGTGCCTTGTAAGTTGCGTGTCGCCCTGAGTCCCTGACGCCTCCGCATTTTCTCAGATACTTAGATTGCGTGCAGTTTTTTAGTGATTGTCATAGATAGATAGTTACGCTATTGAATTGAGTTTTCGGGTTCCTTTGCACAAAGTGTGAAAAAAATGCTTAAGCATCGATTCGATTCTCTGTTCATGGACTGCATAGCTCTAATTATAAAGTGTCGGTAAGTGTAGATCTAAACGGATTCAAATCGGGACACGCGAGCTGCCAATCTCAGTTACTTCGTTAGGTCGTCGACGTGTGCACTAATACTGTGCAAATTCTGAATCTAATCTGTCAAATTTCATAACGATCGCCTAGACGTGGAATGGTAACAGAGAGACAGAATTACTCGTATTTATAGTATTAATATGGAAGTACGGAATCGTACTTGCATAGTTTATGACCACATCATTACTTAATCAGGGGTCGAGAATTCAAGATTTAAAAAAATTATACAAAATCTTGTGTCGTGATTTTGTAGGTTTCTTGTAAACGGTGCCAGTTGGCGCGGGCACTCCGTCTCGAGAATCAGTCTTTGTTTGCACGGGCGACCTGTACTCTCAGTTAAGGGTACGTTCGCTAAAACTTCAAGAAGTTCAACGTAACAAAATAATTACGGCTTGCAACAACATCTTAAAATAAACAAACAAGTTATTTTCAACTTCACACAAATGGTCTGTTGTTCCATCCATCACTTATGTAATAAGTACTGGGTATCTGATGAGGACCATTCATCTGTTTGCTACACGTATCAGAGGTAGCACTTATCTACTTATCTGTAAGATAATGGACGTACCTACGGCAAAAACAACCAAATTCATATTGTTTTTTTTTGTAATGAGTTTCATAAAATCTTAATTGACGGTCGCAGGGAAGACGACACGTGTAAGTTTTTTGTATTTGTAAACAACTGGTTGGAGTAAGGATATTATTTTATTTTGCTATCAGTATTATGTATCTGTTTTTTGGGGTCCACCCTTTATAGCAGAACTTTTTATGTCATAATATTATTTTGCATAACAGCGGATAGCATAAACTTCATTTCGCAGGAAATCTTTTGGCAGACACTCATTTATCATACATTCAAAACTCATAATTTTGTAAGTCAGAATCATCTGTAGGCATAAATTTCATATCCATAATAATTAAAAGTAGAACCATCATATCGCAGAAAGTTCACAGTCAGAATCGTCGTTTGGCATACATTTCATATGGATAATCATTAAAAGGTAGAACTATCAAATCTCAGAGAGTTTACAGATAGAATCATCTTTTGGCATACATTCCATATCCATAATAATTGAAAACTCATCTATCACATTACACCACATCTATGACATTGATTGTGAACATATGTGGTTTTTATTTCCCTGTAAGAAGCATACAAACATGCAAACAAGCATACACCATGCATGCAGCATGCAAACAAGCATACACCATGCATGCAGCAAGCATGCAGCATGCAAACAAGCATACACCATGCGGGAAGCAAACATGCAGCATGCAAACAAGCATACACCATGCGGGAAGCAAGCATGCAGCATGCAAGCATGCAACATGCAGCATTGCATGGTTTCTGTCACTAAATTTTATAACACTGCATTGACTTTTACGACACTATTTTAATTTTTTATTTAAGGTTAAAAATGTTATTTTATAGAAATGGCAATAAGCCTAATAAAATGATTTCAAATGAAATTCTGCCATCTTCATAGTATGCCAAGTGAAATTGTACCAAATAATTGTCGCTCTAAATAAACGTTATGCTAAACGAAATTATGCGGAATTTTAACTTTGCCAAAGGTAATTATGCCAAATAAAATTCTACCATTCTAAAAGTATGCCATTGTAAATTCGGATATATAAAAATTCGGTCAAACCATAATTATATTAAATCATTTTTATGCCTTTAAAATCTTCATTTAAAGAAGATTATGCCAAGTGTGTTATGCCAAATGAATTTCGGAGCATTAAGATTCTGCCAGATAGAGGGAACCCCTGTTTTTTGTTTTAATCTGCGATCGGTTAATACAATCATAATCAGACGGTAGGTCTTGCACACATCATTAGGTGATTCATCCCACTTGTATTCCCGGATCAGAATCTCTGTCCGAGTTCAAGTATAAGCTATCTCTTGAGGCGTTTGATGTCTGTATTTACCTGGAACAATCTACACAAAAATATTACAATCCCGATTTTCCCGCTTAGCATAAATCATTTTTTTTATCACATCTATTCAAAAAGAGCTAGTTTATTATTTGTAAACAGGGACCAAAATTGCACTTTAATCCCTGGGGACTAAAAGTGATTGACTAAATATTATTGTTCTTCATCTTGTAAAAGTTTCTGATAAATAATACCTCGCCTGGAAACTAACTTTAACAAAGCAGTTTGCGTCTCGTAGCCTTGCCTACGCGCGTAGCAACGCGACCCGAAATGATGCTACGAGACTGGCCGAAAAAGCAGATGTTTCGTAGCGGACGGTATTGTCGCTACGGCTAACAATATGCAACTGCTCACACAATGAGCATATTTTTAGTGAATCATGCTTAGCGATACTAGGTGAAAATGTCACACTAAAGCCATTTTCCCTCTCCTACTTCGCTGTGCCAGCAGGGTCTACAACGATCATGTCTTTGTAAACCTAAGTTCTCATTGTAGAAATTGGCTCATTACAATAAATATATTACTTAACTAGCTTTTTCTTAGCCTGATTCTGGCTGAGAAATATGAGAAAGATAGTTTTCGTGAGATTATCGATTAAGTTGATTGTTGATTGATGGATCCAATCTCATTATGCATCTGATTGAGATTACTCTTCATCGGTATGATCTTGTACCTACCAATCAACCCTTCATTGATACGAAACAAATGAGGCCAATTATTACGTGACCTTTCCAATGCCCATATTGTTATGTTGATAACCTTCATCCGAAAATTCCAAATGAATTTGATTATTTCATTTGCGTTCGCTTTAACTAATGGGAGTGGGGCGAGTGGGCGGGTCGCCGCCCACCGCGCGCCCCGCCCCCTGCTGCACCTCGGAGAAAGAAACCGAGCTAAGAGCGACTAATCCTCAACTCCTCAAGTTGGTTGAGCAAGCTTTCCCGATCTTTAACTCAACCACTCAACTTTACAAGGTCCCGCTCCACAAAGCATTGTCATGTTCGCAGCAATCAGAACTTCATTTGAAACTTGAACAATACTATGAAGTTTACTTTATAAAATACCGTAAAATGCTCTAATTTGGCCTACCTAGCCTTACTTTTCCTAAACAGATTATTTGAATTTCATTACTAAACTATTCTAGCCAGAGAATTGTCTAAGATACGATTTTTTGGTTTATGGCAAGAAAGTTGTGAAATGTCAGTGAACGTCAGAATTTTTCAATTTGTGGTCGGTGATTTTTTACCTGCACTTCAAAATTTCAATGTTTGAGTATTTTAAGCTATTTACGGATTTTACAGACCATATTGAATGAAAAATACTCCTGTGTTCCTATCTATGTTTTGCGCGAGTTTAAGTTGGTAAAATCAAGAAGAACAATCGTGTGTTTCTTTTTATGAATAATCGACAAAACTTTGCCTGGGAGTGGGGTTGTCACTTTTTACTTTGAAAACAAGATAGACTGATAGACTGCTGAAATTTTGTTTATTTTTAATAGAATTGTTTTATTTCCTATGGTGATACCCTGAAAAATTCCCCTTGAACGCAAGTTCTATAACATTGATTAATTCTGTTACGTCAAGAATTTCACTACGACGGGACTAACTTGTTAAAAAGTCACATACTAAGTATATTATCACACGATGTCAGTAACCCTAGACAGACGCATAATACACAGCACCCACATTCACTATGTTAAAAGTCACAACGTGTCGAACGTGTGCCGATGCCGTTAACCGGGCACAAATCCTTATGGAATAAAACCAATAACGGTTTGTCCGACGCGTGGATCGAACCCAGTACCCCACATACGATACACGTGTGCTGTAAGAAAATTCTCGCCTTTGTATGTAAATACAATATTCTCGTCAACAAATACGCAAGGCTTATTATCTATACTTAAAATATTATAAATAGGTAAAAGCTTTTTGTCTGAAGTTTGTATGCTCTATGTCTCCGGAACTAAAAATGCGCGCTTCAAGTTCAACAAAAAGAGAAAAAAAAGTTTTGTATCAATATCAATAATACGACATTGAATTAAACTGTCATTTTCAATGCGAAATTAGGGGAAGCAAGACTAAAGTGAATTAAAAGATCTCGATATGTGGAGTATTTCAGACGTTATCGTGACCACACAGGTTCCACACGTACCGTACACACGGACGTCCATATTTTTTTATTTTCAATCAGTTTTTACTTTATATAATACGCAATAAATGTTAATTTGTTATTATAATTGTGTTAAAAGGATAGTTTTTACATGTTCATATTAAAGTATAACTGCAATATGCATATTTAAGAGGCAATCAAAATTCAAGATAGCACTTATTTCTGGCATTTTGAGAGTAATGCCTACCTCAAACGTTTCGTGTTATGAGGCGTGCAATTCTTTTTGCAATATGTAATATAATAATATATAATATCACGCTATAGCCCTTAGGAGCTGAGGAAAAAGAAAAAAGTTGAAAAAAAGCTAAGCAAAAATGAAGAAGTAATAGCGCGGCCGAAATTTCACGCGGACAAAGTCGCAGGAGAAGCTAGTGTAGACTAAGAATATTTACAAAAAAGTAAACCATCACATTGTAATCTAATAAGAAATCTTTACAAATACCAGCTTTCACTTCTCAGAAGCATAGGTACGCGCTTGCGATAAGTTATCGTCATCCTCCTTATTCACTAGGGGTCGGCGCAGCACGGCATCCACACTCTCATACCTACACCTCTATAGCACTCATCTCAGAATTCCTTTCCGCCATGACATGGCTGGCTAAGTAGGTGATCAAATATTGGAAAAATTCATCCTATCCATTCTTCGATATAAACGGTTTACAGCTCCTTTTATCAACAGATACTACCTAACATTTAAATCCGGCAGCGAAACATTTGGTATTGCCATCTTAGTACCTACAATACTCGTAGATGTTATTCACAGACGTACTCGTATAATTAACTGCCGCCGTCATTATTCATGGCAGAACGCTCAAATCGCTGTCTCGCACGGGGTCGCAGCATTATGCTGGGCGATGGCCGTTTTGCGTGGATGTGACGCATATTTTCCCCCAACTTGTTCTTTTTGTGTTCTTTCTTTCGTCATGGTTACCGCAAATAAACGTATTTTCTTTATTTCTTTCTTTCAAGTAAAACTACAAAGTCGTAACTAAAAGTAAAATCATTTTCCTCGTCAACAGCCAAAAAGAAAACAATGCTAATACAATTATTACATCTGTTATGCAATTTTCCACTCGCCACTAGTGCTTGCAGAATTCGTTGAATTAAACTGCCGAATAATTCTTGCTTTTTTTTTGTTTCGTCCCGAAATTCGTGAATTTCATTAAAATACGTCCAATGTTACTTTTAACACGTGACTAGACTAGAGAAATGTGCAAACTAATAACTTTCAGTTTGTATAAACTAAAGGAATGCTCAGCGTGGTGTTGCGCGCGGATAACGTAACTTTCCGGATCGGGTAAGGTGCTTCGTAGCACACAGCCCTAACTACGAGTGCTACGTCTCCAGTCGGGAAGACCTTAGGGTCGTAGCACTCGTAGCGGGGGGCTACGTACGCTACGAACCCACAAACAAGATCCATCTCGAATAATGGATTATGCGAGACTGGTCTGGTCTGTATGTTATTGCGTAACACACTCGGAATACATAGATCCATTCATGTATAAAAAAATTGCCTTATCGACGCAATAAATATTTTTGGATTGTCAAAATGAAAGGGACTGATATTACTGGGGTGTTTGGTACACACGCACACGGCTGCACATCAAGCTATACAAAACGTATACGATTTCCGTACAATGCGAGGTCAGTTTATACTGGAAATGTATAGCTTGATATGTAGCCGTGTGTACAAGGCTAATCGCGCATGTGGAACTTATAGACTCAGCAAGGAAGCGTCTTCAGCCGTCCCTGCTATCCTCTTGATTGAACCAACTCGTACCAACTCGTCTTTCCAGATTAAGTATTTCGTTTACCGAAAATAGGTGGATATTAGAATAAATGGTTGTATTTTCCAATCCTTAGTAGGGATTTTTTTTTTACAAAATTCTTGTTTTTAGCAGTGAGATTGTGATGCCGTTTTCCGAATTTAGACTATCACTAATCCTGGCTATATTTATATTAACACAACATAATATCACATCATGCTTGTTTCCCCGAAGGGTTGGGCAGAGGTGTGTGAAATTATAGAAACTCGTACATTTCTATTTGATGTAATTAAGTCCGGATTTAAAGTTGATCACATAAATAGGGTTAATCCTCCCGCCTAGACTGACCACCTGCCTGAGAAGCCTCGGGGAGCGCGTTGTCAGACGGCTCGCAGATAGAAGCTGATTACTTTTGTTATGATTAAACAACCAACCAATACTACGGCGGCACAATATAATATAGGTAAGTATACTTACATTAAACTAGCACCTTCCCTGTGCTCTTTCAGAATTTAAATCTATCGTATCATTCAGCTTAAATCTGTTGACCAACCTAGTCTCACGGAATAACACTTGGATTATACAATCGAATGTGTCCGCATTGAGTTGCACATTTGAAGAGTGTTTGTGCGCCGCATTTAGGCCTTGTTTCATAATGAATTGTAATCTGCGTACCTTTGCATTCACCCACGCAACTCGCTACTGTTTCACTTCAGCGAGGTACTGTAAACTGCAGTATCAAATATATGACTGATCTGATAATACCTATCAGCCTGTAAAGGAGATGTGTGTTGGGCACGGTCGGCACGGTAGAATACACTGAAAAACTGAAACGACCCAGATAAAGATACCATAGTTTGATCCGTGCCTCGCAAAGCTCGTTAAACCGTTGGTAACGCACGTTGTGGAGGTCAGATAGGCAGTGTAATACTGGTACTCAGCTGTATGCGGTTAGCCTGTGAGCCGCAATAAGATACTTAGTTACGGAAAGGCATGCAGATGAGTTAGCTTCGTTAGATCTGCAGCACATCTGCGAAAACAAATGACGAGGAGCGCGTCTCATAACGTTTACAGTAAGCGGCTAGTTACACGTACCTACGTGCAATGATGTCGTCTGACTGACACGGACCGCGTTTGGAGTGACGGCTAAAGTGCATGAAAACCTTAATGGTAATCTGCCAATTAACTGGACTGAACTGGGAGTTTCGTCCAGACTGAATGAAAAATCGCGACGTACGGTCGGTTGTCAAGGACTCTTTATAAACCGAGGTGGTGGCCAGGGACCAAAAGCAATAACATTGCCCTTGCCTGGGAATAGAACACGATATCTGCGCGTCGCTGATTAAATACGCGCTTAATAGCGTACACACATGTAAGTACTATCACAATCACTTTTTCATCCCAATGGATCACCACAAAACTAGACATATACCTAGATATACTACTTATTCATCAATAATAGCGAAACTCTGGGACCATTTTTGAATTCATACAAATACAAATCTTCCCATGGGGGTAGGCAGAAACTATAGAACGTTACCTGGAACGTTACTTACTCCTTTTGAGTTCATGCATGGTCTGGTCACACACGTACGCCGGTTGCGAATAGCTACTGCGCACCTGACCTTATAATAATCTATGACATTATGTACAAGTGAGTGTGATGAACAGTGTAAAAAGAAATTATACTTAGTAGGTGAGGTGTATACCGTAGCCCTTGCCGTAGAAAATGTCGAAAGAACTTTTAAGGAAACCAGGTACTAATGAAACTACTTACTATTAAAAGTAAACTTTTCACAATCAAATAAATAATAATAATAATAACCCCACCGACGTATCTCTATGTTGACGTCGTGGTGGGGCTTGCGCGCTCCGAACTCTAGGTCTATACCGGTAGACCTTACTTTGCCGGAACAGGTCTGGGATGAGGAGCCAGACCAAGAGAGATACAAAAACCCGCAGGGCAGCATGTGACGAGCTGTTGGGCAGTAGAGACCCCACGGACCCCTTCTCCCGGGAGAAGTCTTGTTCCTCACCTCTGGCTTGTCTTTATTGGCAGGCTGGAGTGAACACTGACGAGGAACAGAGCCTCATTCTTGCCCTAATTGGTCGGCTTGAGTGGAGATTCGCAAGAGCAAACGTGCTCCGAGGAAGGAAGTATTCCAGTAAGCTGGAAGGGATCTTGACCGTACTTCCGGGATTGTCCTGATAGCCATGGAATACCTCTCCACTCCTCATAGGCACCTCAGGACATGTTGCCCCCTTGTCGCTACGACACTTTGTGCTAGCGACCGTTTTCGGGGGCCCATTATTGAGTGTGCAAGTCACCCCCTGCCATTTTCCTTTTTATATAAAACATTGGTCTGGCAGGGGCCATAGTCTTTCCATAGTTCCAGGTAACCAATCCATTATAGCCTCCCAAATTCATAGCCCAATATGTTTTGTTTCCATGTTCTGCAATAGTCCTACACCAACCGGGGGTTGTCCTTGGGTGCACTTGTATAGTGCATACTGGGATAATCGACGGTTGATGCCTCAACACTTAAAAATGTCTAAGGGGCCTCTGCGAGTTGGCTTCGGCCCCTCGTACGCCTTCCAAATGACCGGGACCCATGATCCCGAGATTTGTCAAAATATTAAAAAAAAAAAAAAAAATATTATTCAAAACATACAAGGTATAACAATTAGTACAGGTTTGCTTAAATGTAAATTATATTCCTAAGACTTACGTGCCTGAACTAGGTAATCCTGTGTTTCAGGCAAGAAGAGCTAAAATAGACTGAATGAATGTCTGTAATTTTTTTGGTGTACATAATAAAGAATATTCTATCTTTCTATCTAAATAAATAATCTGCAGGTTGACAATAGATCACTAATTATATGTTGAGTACCTTAACTCAAAATTTGATAAATACTTAACGGAGGTGAAATTTGTACATATATTTACTTTAATACAGTTAGTAAATTTTCTGTATCTTCGTAAGACATACTTTGGAGAGCATCCTTGAGAATTCTCTTACAATTTGTTTAGTTCAGGGAATAAATGTTTGCTTTCGAGTTTAGTCTATTATAGAGAAGAGGACCCGAGGTAGGTACAGGTAAAATTTAGATACAAAAGCATGTTTTGATGTATTTTGTGGACAAACTATATCTTTACGTCTTTTATTAGTATATGCAGTGCTGTAAGGTAGAGCTGTGTGTTGTTTTAATAAAAACCAACGTGAAACTATCAAAATTCATAAGTAACATAAACACTGACCATGCGACATAGTCCACTGTGTTGCGGGCGGTGGAAGAGGGAGCGGTGACTTGACGATATTTTGAGAGACGTTGCTTGATGATATTTTGCTGGAGGCTACTTTTGAAAGTAATTCTTTCTGTCCTTTTAAATTGGTATTTATAAAACTCCGTGTAAGTCATATTGAAGTTAACCTGACTTTGTAATATCGACTCCAGTCTCCGGCAGCAGGCGATTTCTTTCATCGGTCCATTAGCTCGACATTAATGAAAATACTCTTTCCACAGTGGCGTTGTGACCAGGTCTCGCAAACAAAATATTGGCATAATTTGAGCATTTGGCATTTTCTTTCAGGATTTTCCGTTTCATTTCCAACTTCTATTCTACATCATTTTTGGCCTTCCACTCTTCCGTGTCAACTTTGACCTCCAAAAAGTTTTTGCGTCAGCGCGCGTATTTGAATTACCGTGACCGCGCGATAAAACGGGACGTAATAGTGCTTTGTCGGGACGTCGGGACAGAGGGCCTAATGACGTTGACAGTCCCGATATATCGGGACGAATGGCAACCCTAAAAGATATATTTTAATAAAGTTTGTGAAGTTTCCTCCTTTTCTGTCGACATGTGATATAAACTTGAGAATAGCTTACGCTTCTGTTAATAAGCCGATCAGCATCTGTGCGTTCTGACGCAAATTGTTAGGTACTCGCTGCGACATTCAATAAACTTTGACGAAAGCCGCCGACATATTTTTTCAAATAAAGCCTTCCTCGTTCCAGGACAATTTGACTTTAGGACCTATCAGTTGAGGCTGTTGAGCATAACGGGTGTAAAAATACCCTTAACGAAGCCAAGAGTCACTTGTGGTTCCCGTTTTACATTTTTTAGGGTTCCGTACCACAAAAGGAAAAACAGAACCCTTATAGGACTCATTTCGTTGTCCGTCAGTCTGTCAAGCAAGACCCATCATCTCAGGAACGTATAGAGGTATCGAGTTGAAATTTTTATCAAATACGTAGATCTATGTTCCCGTGGAGCTCTACAAAAATCAAGCTTCTAAGTCAACGCAATAAAAAAATATAGTCATTTATATGACATTTTGATACTCGCAAATAAATCAAAACCTACAGGGTTTTTCTCGTTGACCTAGAATCATGAAATTTGGCAGGAAGCAAGGTCAACAACAAAGGTCACAAACAAGGCCACATCATAAATAAAGGAAAATGTTCGAAAATTGAAAATTTTTTGTGTCATCACATAAAAAAATATTTTTTGCGAATTACAAACTTACATTTGCAGTTGGAAGATTGACCGTGACGTATGTTGATATATGAGAGAACATATTTCTCAACTACTAAGTTATTTTGTTCTTGGGATAAATTCATCCCGACTAGGGGACCCTTCATTGTGCGTGGTCCGACACGCATTTGGCCGGTTTTTTGTACTGACCATAATAGATAATGCTAGCCACGGACGCGCCCCACTCTTCTTCCTAATCGCTTGCAGTACACTAATCGCGTTTAGGAAGAAGAGGGGGCTCGTCTTCGTGGTTGGCACTATCTATACCTGCAGGTCTAACATGACACACGCGACAATTATCCACTCTCACGCGAGTAATTTTTGTCTATTTCTGTACTTTTATCGTTTTCTGACAGCTGCGCCTATAGATGTAAAACAACCGATTTAAAACGTTTTAAATAAAATGTTGCCGTTTTAAACCCCAAATTAATCGTTTTAAACGGTTGAAAACTTGCCTACAAAAATAAAAGTAAGTGCGTGCGCGGCGCGGCAGCCGCGCGTGGCAATTCATGTATGTGCATGTGTGTGTAGAGTAGGCGAGCTGACAACGATGCGTCAAATCACGAGTGACGACGTCAACGAGAGTTCGAGAGTGTGAGTTAGGTTTAAACCGCATCAAATTGATTATCTAAATCGTATTAAATTTTTGTTTACCAACATAAAGTTTTTAACTTTTCAATAGAGTTTTTATGACTTAGGTAGGTACTCGTAATACCTACGCTTGGTCGGACGGACCAACTAGAACTAAACCCGCTAAGTATATCAATATCAGTAAATCACACATTTAAAAAATCTTTACACAGTTTATAGGTACTTCGTTATATCCCTACCTCGGTAAAATCAAGAAAATCAAACCCACACGATTGAAATAAAAAAAAAATTGGTTTACTTCGGGTTTAAACGGTTTATTTCGGTTTCAAACGTTTTCTTTTTCGTTTGAAACGAATTGGTTTTAAACCGGCCTTAATACAAAATACTCAACTCGTTCTGTCAAACTTGATGTTTTGTCGACTAACCCTAATATGAAACGTTAGTTATCTTGATTTTTGACAATTCAGCACGACATAATCAGCGTTTTTTCTATCATTTTGTCGTATTTGTGTCCTCGATTTTGACGACGACAAGAGTAGACAAAATTATGATACATATAAAAACTCGAAAATAAGATGGCAGATTCATAGTCGTACTTATTGTATGCATTTTTTTATTTTTTTTGGCTTGACCCTTACATTATTATTATATTTTTTTTTTTCTTAGCCATTATTGTCCCACTGCTGGGCAAAACTCTCTTTCCACCTCTCTCTGTCCAGAGCTTACAAGGACCAATCTTTCTTAAAGGAGTCCAGCTCATCCCGCCATCTCCGGCTGGGCCTGCCGCGATGTCGTTTGCCATTAAGCGGGACCCACTGGGTCGTAAGTTTGGTCCATTGATCGTTTGACATGCGGCAGATGTGTCCAGCCCAATTCCATTTAAGCGTGGCAGCTTTCCGAGTGCCATCAGTTATTTTAGTGATGGAACGGATTGTTGTATTCTTAATACCAAGAATACTCCGTTCCATAGCTCTCTGGCAAACCCCGAGCGTGGACCTCTGCTGAATTGTCAAAGACCATGTTTGAGAACCATACGTGAGGATGGGAAGAATACACACGTCGATGAGTCTTCTCTTGAGGGATAGAGGAAGATCACCTTTCATTAGATCTTTCATGGCTCAATAGCTCTTCCAGGCATTTTCGGGCGTCTTGCAACTTCTTTGTTTTGTCTTGCCTGGAAAGAGACTATTTGACCAAGATAGAGATACTCATCGACATATTCAACTTCCCCACCCGCCACGGTGATCCTGCGATACGCGCTGTTCGTCATCAACTTGGTCTTTGACATATTCATTTGTAGCCCGACCTCTAGGCTTGCCGTGCTAAGATTTTCTAGCATCTGAGTCAGCTCGAAGGCTGAAGACGAAAAAGGACAATATCGTCGGCAAAACGGAGATTGGATAATCTCCTATGTCCAACCATAATGCCCCTTTCTGCCCAGCCTGCTGCCAGCTTTCTAAAGACTTCTTCCAGTACGGCAGTGAATAATTTCGGAGACAGCGGGTCTCCTTGTTTAATACCTTTATTGATTTGGAAAGAGGGTCCTGTCTTAGAACTGATTTTAATAGCTGCGGTACTGCTTCTATAAATATTTTGCAAAAGGTTTATATACGTGGTGTCTATTTCTTGATTCTGTAAGGCGTTGAAAATTGAGCTATGGCTGATGCTATCAAAAGCTTTTGTGTAATCTACGAATGCAATATAAAGTGGGAGCTGGAACTCTGTATGTTTCTCAATACCCTGGTTGATGGAGTGGAGGTGGTCAGTGGTAGAGAGGTCGCGACGAAATCCCGCCTGTTCAGGAGGTTGATGTTTGCCAAGGGCTCCGGCTATTCTATGCTCGATTACTTTAATGAAGGCTTTGTACTGGTGCGAAACCAGACTGATAGGATGGTAATTGTTTATGTCTGTTTTGTCACCCTTTTTGTGGAGACGAATGACAAAATGTGCGTGGCAGATTTCTGGATTTTAAAATACTATTGAAAAAATTTCTAACATGTGTAACAAAGAAAGGCTCTCCTATTTTTAGGGCTTCAGTGGTTACGCCATCGTCACCTGGGCTCTTACTATATTTGCGGAGCATTCCGCAGTGCCTTATGAACTTCCCAGCCTGTGAAAGGTGGAATATTATCGGAGCATGAATATACAGATGCGTTAGGTTGTACAGTCGGTTCTTCGCTGTACAGATTCATATAAAATTCAGTACAAATGTTTAAAATTTTATCTCTGACATTTTGTCTTACACCTGCACAATCCTTTAAACACGCAATTGTAGGTCGTCCTTTGCTTGATATTCCTTGCTTGGCTGATTTTAGTGAGGTGTTTTGTTCTAAAGCACTCTTTATGAGGTGTGTATTACGGTTTCTTAAGTCTTTACGAATACTGCGTTTAACAAGCCGGTCTACCGCTTTGTGTTCTGGTGTGTATATGGCAAGTTGTTGTCTCTCTTCAATTAACTGCTTTGTTTGGTAACTAAGTTTGCTCTCTTTGTATTTAATCGTTTTTATTTTATTACTAACCTTTTTAATGCTGTTATTTATATTAGTGTATTGAGTTTCAACATCATCTTCATCTGTTCTGTCTAATAAACGAAAATTATTTTTTAAATCTAAATTGAATTGCTCTTGGTTTGCCATATATTACATAGTGAAAATAATTTTGTAATTTTTTGTCTAACGCGGATAATAACTGAGAATCACGCAAAATCTATCAAGCATATTTATCTGAAACCTTCAGCATTTTAAAGATAATTTAATTATTGATTTTAGTATACGTGTTTTATTAAAATGTCTTTTGTTTTATGTATAATAAATTAATAATGCGTCTAATTTGGGACAGCGCTCCTTGATGCGCGAGCCCTATTACTGGCTGGACGTACGACGCGTTGCGTGAGCTCAGTACAGAACACGCAAGCTAACCACTCAAGGTCACTGGCATATATCTGCGTTTTAAAGGTCAAAGTACCAACATTTTATAATGTTATAACTTAACTTTAAACCCAGCAATTATTTTTGCACAGAGTTACTTAATTTGATGTACAGAATGCGTAGATGACGGCTTCGTGATGGTTCTTTTAACAACCTGACCAACCTGTTTTTTTTTTATTAAATAATACTATTATGAGAACTACTTAATAATTATTACAATACATAGTTCCCCTCGTACCGTGATTGTGCGTGGCGGATCAAAGCAGTCATCCGAGGACCTGGAGGACCATCATACCGGTAATAAGATGCCTCTGTGACACCGTCACACGGTCTCGACCGACACAATTGCGTGCTATTAGTTGTTTTCTGCCAAACCCTCAAGGATATTATGTGAGTTAAGGCGAGGTTATCCGGCCCTGTAGGCCTTTGAAATGCTACCTCCGCCTGCCCAAAATGCAGTAAGACGTATTTATTTACGATGCGCCGCATTGTATGATATGTGTGATTAATGGAGGATATGATAGTAGCGAAGACAGTTCGATGGAGACTGAATACTTTTAGTAATATAGATGAATGTTTTTTTTTTTTTGTAAAATCTGTTTAATTAAAAGTTTTCCATAAACGACGATAAAAAGTTGTAAACGACTCGTACTTGACTATAATTTTATCCGAACTAATATTATAAATGCGAAAGTGAGTTTGTTTGTTTGTTACGCTTTCACGCTAAAACGGCTGAATGGACTCGGATGAAATTTAGTACATGGGTAGACCACGACCTAGGTTAGGACATAGGATAGTTTTTATTCCGATATTCCGACGGGATCGAGACTTATGAATATTATGAATTAAAACTATAATATAATTACAAGATATTTTTTCTGAGCTGTCGCAATTTCATATCTAATGTGTTCAAAAAAGGAGGGTTACTTATATTTGAATTTTCTTGAACAACGGCAGGGCGAGCGAATTTTTTTTTAAATTTGACACGGCCACCTTCGACGACGTCTCGCAGGACTACAGCGTGAGCCCATTTTGCCCGATTTACAATTTTTGTGTTACAAAAAAAAAAACGTAAATTCCATTAGCAATACGGTGACCTCATTGTACATGCAATTTTCATATTATTTTGTACTGTAATTAGGAAATGAAACGAAAACTGGTTTTGAAATCGACCGTTTCGGTTTTAATTTCATCGAGAAAATTACAATTTAAGGCTCTTTCAAATAGGCGCGACACGCGACGCGACACAGAGGCATCGCTCGTCACGCGACGAGCGGTGTCTTTGTGTCGCGTCGCGTGTCGCGCTGGTCTGCACAAGCTTTTATAGTTTTTCGAACCGCTAATTTCCCTAAAACAAGAATGTATGAGATGTATCTATGACGTAGATATATATTTTTCAAGACCCAAATACAATATATGAGTTAACCTCTCGCTGGATGTTGTGTACCTACAAATGTGTACCTACTAATCTGTTTCAAGCTAAACGTGACACGTGTCGAGGTAATATCTTAGTCGCCCCTTGTAAACGAATGAATCATTTAACATTGCAGTGCAGCAATTCCATTGTGTTGTCATCCGCTTTCTCATCCTCTTTGTATCTTAATTAGCAGCAGTAAATTAGTTTGATAATCATCGAATGTGTAATCAAAATGTTGTCAAAGCCTCCCCGGGCTGTTTCTCTAATTAACAATGGGCGCGGCAGATTAGTGCCGATTGCTGGACCTATATAACCGCAGTCTAGATACGACTGTTCCATAGCTGTACTTACATGGCAGTGCCACACATACGGTGGTAGTATTCCAAACATTGTTGATAGTGCAGCTGTCGACGGCTGTAGTTACTGGTTACTTACCTACGTTTGTGAGTCAGAGGTAACATAGCTTTACGTTTTCGATTTTAATCGATTCAATGGTTTAATAGCTTCAGTCATGGCTCGCTAGTCCAAACTAGTCGAGCGTTCTTGTAGTTTATATTACTTACTAGCTGCGCCCCGCGGTTTCACGCGTAGAAGTCTCGATCCCGTGGGAATATCGGGATAAAAAGTATCCTATGTGTTAATCCAGGTTATAAACTATCTGTGTACCAAATTTCATCCAAATCCGTTCTGCCGTTTGAGCGTGAAGAAGAGACAAACATACACACACACTCACAAACTTTCGCCTTTATAATATTAGAGTGATAGTGTGACTAGCTTTTGCTAGCGGCGTCGCCCGTATCGATGTCGGAAATTATACCACGGGAACCTAATACCGGGATAAAAAGCCTATGTGTTAATACAGGTTATGAACTAAGATCTGTGTACTCATCCATCATGAACATGATCGATGCATTTACTCTTCGCAACATGGCCCGACGCCCGGCTCTTCAGAACAGACTTCAAGTGATAGGTACTAATGTATTCACTGATGGATGCCGCTACGAAATTACTTCGCGCTAATTATGCGCCCTTGGCATCATCATGTGTGGACTGTGACATCTAAGTTTTTTGATCTTTCTTCTCAAAGTAGTCGTGTAAGAACCACATTTTCGACGTGTAAAGTGTTTTTTTAAACCAATTTATAGAAATAAATATCATCACATTAAGCAGCTGTGCTGTGAATATTCAAAACTCTAGCCTACGACAAAACTCATTTGTTTCAAAGTACAGTTGGAAGCTGTAAAAACAAACCACTTTGTTTGACAACAATAATTACGCAGCCTTTTGTAAAGTTTACACTTGTAGAGCTACTTGAAATGTTACGTGATCAGATACTTTGACAGAGCCTAGATGCCTTTGCACAGTACCTTCTCCAAAATAATTTTTAAAACTAAAACCTATCTATGGCAATAAAGCCAACTAAAAAGGTATGTACACACGGCTACACATCAAGCTGTAAATTTCCAGTATAAGCTGACCTCGCATTGAACGGAAATACTATACAATGCGAGATCAGCACAAACTGGAAATGTACAGCTTAATATGTAACCCTGGTGGTTAAGAAATTAAGGCTATAATCGTACAGATTACCTACGTGTCACTGTTGTTGGATTTTAGTTTTTAACTTTCTTTTTTATTTCAATTATTTTGGGTTTGGGGGCCGTAGTCTGGTAAAAGCAACCTGTTGATGTTACAATTCCAAGCCATCAAAATTTTCCTCGAACAAACTTTTTCTGACGAATAGAGAACTGTGTCACCGGTCAGCATTATACCAAGTAACATGACGTGCACCCATGAGGAGCCAAAGGCACCGCTGTAGAACACACTTGTCCCGGGTGACAACCATGTTGGTGATCCTACCATGGCCCCAAGAGACCTTCACGCAGCTACGAGTATTATAGCACTGTTTGATCGCCAACCACAGCGTGATTTAGTTAATGAAGAAAACTTTGAGCGCGTAACACACCTACACAAAACCACCTTGTTTAATTTAATTAGACTTTATCCCCTTATTTATAAACGTTGCTTATAGTTAAAAGTCGTTTAAACGTAAAAAATTCATGGCCAAACAGTCGCTAATCCCATAGGACCTTTTTTTTAATTTGGGGTGGGAAATTATCAAATAACCTTTCTCGCTCTGGGTGGAGCAGGAGGGCGCGTCAGACTCTTACTGACTAAAACCCACCCGTGTTCCTTCAGTTGCCATGTTGCCGGGGGCCACGATTTCCCTTTCGGCCTTATTGGCAACCCTGGCAGGCATCGGCCCTAGCGGACCCCGTCAATTCTGCTGACATCTCTTTGAGGCGCGCGTGGAACACAACGCGCCGTCGACCCGGGCCTGGTCCTTATCGGGCGGCGAGCTACCCATTGCTCACCGTCTGCAAGCCCGCGCCTACGGTGGCCGGAAATCGGCTCGTCGTTGCGATTCCCGACGTCCAGGGCGTCTCCTCCTGCGACGGTTAGGGGCGTGAGGGCGCGAATTTTGCCTCTCCCTTACGCGTTCCGCCTCCTCCTTCGCGAGCATTACTGCTTCGCATAAGGAGGTGACGGCCTGCCATTTCCTCTCGCTCCGTACCATGGCCCGAATCAGGGCCGGACGCGAGAGATCACCGCCGCTGATCGCCTCCACGAGGACACGGCGATGCTCCGCCCAAGCCGGGCAAACCTCCACCGAATGTTCCACCGTGTCCTCCGGGCGATCCACACAGTGGTGACACCCGGGCGTTTCCTCCCGCCTTATCCTGAACAGGAACCTCCCGAAAGAGCCGTGTCCGGTAAGGACCTGCGTCAGGCGGAAGGTGAGGACGCCGTGGCGCCTCTAGCCACTCCTCAAAGAGGGGTCTTATCGCCGCAATTGTGGCGTGCCCAGCGCTGGGTTGCGACAAATGCACTCTCCATGCTGCCATGAGATCCCGCCGGAGCTCTGTCCGCTGTGCGCGAAACGCCGGGGCTTAACTCCGATGCCGCAAGAAATCGTTCTTGCGGCATCGGAGTTAAGCCCCGGCGTTTCGCCTCCTCGCGCCACTCCCAAATGTGCGTGAGGACTTTTGCCTCCAGATCCCACAATGGTAGTGGTAATCCGGCAAGGAGGCGCGCCGCCTCGCAGGAGACCATGCTGTATCCTCGGGCCAGCCGGATGGCCATGACCCTCTGGGACGCGTTCAACCGGCGGGCTGGCCGTAGCTTCAATGAACGCGCCCACACCTCCTGTAAAGGGCCATGGACCGCACGACCCCCGCGTAGAGCCAGTTTGGACCCCCTTGATTGGGCAGGACAGCAAACAATCGACTGCGGACGCAAGTAGGCCGCTGCAAGCGCAATCTAGCAAAAATAGATCCCACCGATACCCAGTGCGAATGCGGTGCTCCTGCCCAAACCATGTCCCATATGTTGGAGTGTTCAGTGTCCACACTCCTGCACTTCTGAGGACCTAAAAATGCCACTGATGCCGCGATTGGCGTGGCCACTTACTGGGCCCAACTCGTTTAACATAATACATGTGTTACCATTGCTCCGTCGGATGCGTCGAAAAGCTGAAAAAAAAAAGGGTATGATAGATGAGTCTTTCAATTATTATGGACATGAGCAATTATTGCTACATAACTTTTAATAATTACTTTCAAGTGTTTGATATTTTAAAATTTCTGAATACCGACAAATCTTCACTTAAGGGTCAACTTTAAATTGAAATAGCATCAAAACTATTCGATTCGTTAATTTAGAGATAAATGTAAAATTATGACCACTTTTAACTTTCCTAAATCAAGGAAATAACGTTATATTTGCGAAAAGGCTCCACCAATCCGTCAGATCACTTTGTTTTGGCCCAATTTCGCAATTTTTTTTATATTTTTTAATTGGGCAAAAACCACGGGGCTCCTATCTGAAACTTTTCAAATATATTTTCGGTGTTCTCTCGTCATACCGCACCTACTCAGCTATCAACGTTTCGCCCTGCATATGCTTGCTCAAAAACCCTCTGGGCTCCTCCCCCCTACCATTTAAATGCTATGATGTCAAGGCATATTTTAATCTAAATTAAATGCCCAATTTAAATAACATATAAAAAAAATATTTTACAAGCATGTAAAGAAAAAAAAATCTATAGCACATAACATAATGTAATAACATCAGATCTGTATTTAGTTTTAGTGTTAGATTGTATATTATATGGTGTACCTATAGGTACGTACACCTCTGCCCAGCCCTTCGGGGAAACAAGGCGTGATGTTATGTTATATGTAAATTATATTAAAGATTTCTCAAGTGTACATAAATCATTATAATTGAAATGTACATTTATAAAAATAAAAAGACTTATTTTATTGGAAAAGGATTAATAGGTACATTTATAATACCTGCTGGTCAAAATAGCTTCGAAATTAACAATGAAATTATAAAATTCTGAAAAAGTAACCATTTATACTTTTTTGTTGAACTTTTAAGATGTACAATCCTGTAGAACAGTAATTTTACGCGGCGCACGCCAGTAAAGTTCCCAGTTGGCATGATTTTTTCCGAAATTCAACAATAATCGTCATAATATTTCAGAAATGATTCATGAGAACGGAGCGATTCATGAGTGATTCACTCCGATAAATCACTCCGTCCATTGGTGAAAACCGTTTGAAAATCCGTTCAGTACTTTTTGAGTTTATTGCGTTCAGACAGACTTTGCTTTATAATATGTAGGTAAGGATTATTCTAATGATGTACTACTCCTGATGTGTGCTCCAATAACTGACATAATTTAAAGTATATAATGACTTAGTAGGTAAAATGTTTGGCGAGGACGACTGCGTGGTTCGTGTAATCCAAGCAGGTTCGGTGGCCTAACGCGCAGTTGCGCAACCAAGGTAACCGTGAACTTGAACTGCGCCGGCGCAGGCCCTCCTCCTCGCCGATACAGAACTGCAGGCAGAAGATCTACTTCAAGAAACTTGCGATAAGCTGCATGATGCATTCGCGATACAAAACTACCACACGCTGTGTGACGGCTGGTTGTGCATTCCTTATTGCTAGTTGGTAGGCGCGACACTTCTGCTCTTACTGTGCAGTGGCGGCCTACCGACGACATCGGTGTTTCTCCGCGACCTCGGGAAAATGCCGCACACTGCACTCCTTATTTCATACCTCGCGCCTCGTAGCAACACACGTCGAAGTGCGTGCCTACGTCGAGTAGATGGTGTCTAGCTACCTGTTCGCGTCACACCTCACCGTTATATCTGTTTTGTTTATGTATGTCAAACAAATTGATGGGTTAGGTACATGTTTCATCTAATAACCATTTATGTCTGGTCAAATACGTCTAAAGTAGATCATTTGTTACAAATCTTTAAACATTTATTAAGTACTAGCTGCGCCCCGCGGGTTCACACGCATAAGTCTCAATCCCGTGGGAATATCGGAATAAAAAGTATTCTAAGTCCTAACCCAGGTCATGGCCTACACATGTGCCAAATTTCATCCAAATCCGTTCAGCCGTTTTAGCGTGAAAGCGTAACAAACAAACAAACTCACTTTCGCATTTATAATAACAGGCTGGGGAAAAAGTTGCTTCGCATTTTTTAAGAAAATTCAAAACATTTTTTAATATAGTTTATTGACATTTAACTAAAGTATGTAGGTACCATTTTGTTCGAAAACTTTTAGCCATCTTGTAGGTAGGGACATGATCCCATTGCTATAGAAATTTTGGGACTTTTGAATACCGCGACAAGTGGTTTTGGCAGTCCTCTCGTGATGTTAACCTGACACTGCCTAAATAATTCTGAAGAGACCGAAACAGGTGGAAATCTTAAGGTGCAAGGTCAGGACTATACGGCGGATGCATTAATACCTCCCAGCCAAACTCTCTTAATTTTTGCTGAGTGGCTAAAGATGTGTGAGGTCTAGCGTTATCATGATGAAAAACCACACCTCTTCTGTTGATTAATTCCGGCCGCTTTCTCTCAACTTCTTGCTTTAATCTCATAAGTTGTTTGCAGTAGAGTTCAGAATCGATGGTCCTGCCTGGTGGTAACAGCTCATAATGAATAATGCCCTTCCAATCCCACCACACACAGCATCATCTTGTTGCGAGTTAACCCGGGTTTCGCCACAGTCTGTGAAGCCTGACCGGCCTTTGACCACGACCTTTCGCACGTTCTTGTCATACGTGATCCACTTTTCATCACCAGTTATCAGCTTCTTAAAAAATGGTTCGGTTTCATTACGTCGTAATAAAGAATCACAAATGAGTACACGGTTCATTAGGTTTCTTTCAGTGAGCTCGTGAGGTACAGACAGCTCCACACAGACAGCTCAAGTAGTTACCCCCCAAAAGACATGTGCGTTCAAATCCATGATAGGCCCAAGTTACTTTTTGTATTTTGCAAAAACATTTTATTATAATGAATGTATTGTTTTAGTGAATAGGGTTAACATTTACATTAAGTTGTTCAACGTCTAAATAGACCGGAGGTTTTAAGACCGCTTGCCGTGCTTAAGATAGGCAGTTCAAATCCTAGCTCATCATCTGTTACGACGCCTCATTGAGGTGGATAACAATTAAAATTCTATTGTGTCTCGTTAATGACAGTTGAAAGGCAGCATGAAATGTGCTTATTGTCATCCATTATATTTTTTAAATTGTATTTTTCTATTTTGGTTTAGTTAATTATATTTATATTATTAGTTAATTATATTATATTATATTTATGAATAATTAATAAATCCACAAAAATAAAATACTTTAATAATCATTTAATAACATTTATTATTGCTAATATTTAACAAAACTTTCATCTTATTTTACTACAAAGATATAGAGTATATTTTACAATTTGATTTGATAATTTACAGTTATCTCCTACATATTTTGTCAACTGACACAAACGGGTCCCTGGACAAATGACATATAAAATAGGAAGCGCCAGAAATCAATAATAGTTTTAAGTAAACGTATACATCATACGTTGTAGTTATAACTTGAGGGTAAATATTAATTTTATACAGAAAACTTTAATGGATACCCTCAAAATATATCATCTACCGATTAGACAGAGACCTAAAGATTAAGTGACTCGGACGATAGTAGATAACAATTTCATCGCAATTCACATGGTCTCGCTGGCTAGTTCGTCAAACTGCCGGTATGAGTATGACGACGTTCGGAGATGTGATGGTTCGAATCCAAGTGGAAACAATGAACTCTTTTTGAAGTATTCTTCAGATTATTCGTAACGAATTCAATGTTGTGGCAGTGTAACATTTTAAAACTTGAGGGGCTAGCACATAATGACGCTGACTGTACCCAAATATCGAGCTTTTTGTGTACCCAGTTTTTTCAAATGCGCCAAAACTGTTTTGAGGCCCAGTTCTTCAGCTACGTTGTAACTACTGATATGCCGATCTTGCTCCACTTTTTCAAAAATGGCATCCATTTTATCCGTAATAGGGCGACCAGAGCGACGTGCATCTTTGACATCAAAATTTCCGGATTGAAAACGCTTAAACCAAATTTGTGCTACTCTCACAGACACTGCACTAGGTCCATAAACATCGCAATTTTTTTTCGCGGCTTGCGTTGCATTTTTACCTTTTTGTAGTAAAATTTTAAAATGTATCGAATTTCTTCATTAGATTCACTCATCTTGACGGTACGAAAAATAAATGACACATTTTCCTAATTTGAATTTGGAATTATGTTCTTTAAAATTTAAACTTTCAATGATACCAAAACCAGCCAGATACAAATAGTATAGCCAAAGAGATTTTATTACAAGTTCATACATACTATAATGCGAAAAGACTTTCCCCAACCTAATACTAGTTAGGATAATAATGACAGCCCCATTGCGAAGCTGTGGGTAATATTGCCGGGCAAGCAATACACGTGCCCAAGAGCTGTTTTATTTCATCTGCTAGTTTACATAGAGAACCGCCGCATATCACGATACACGTAATATGTATGTTCTACCTATAATTATATTGGCCACACAGTACACATGTGTTGTTCTATTATTTATCTATGATGGGTGTGTGTGCGCCTCAGCTCGGCAATGTCAAGGTTGCGCGGGCGCACTCGCGAGTCGCGCTGCGCCCGCTCTGCCGCGCGTATAAACGGAGACCACTTCCACTGCACGCGGTCGGTGTGCTGCAATTACGCAGAACCAGCAGCCGGCGCTATTCTAAGTCTGCGACCATCATTCGTGCTCTTTCTAATGAGGTTAATCTGTTTATCTTTTTATGTCTCATTCGATTGGCAGCTGTGTCCAATTGGTATCTATGCATTGCTTCCATTTTATAAAACAGAAGGTTCATCTGTCCGTTAGTACGTAAGTAGATAATTATGGCCTTCTATGTGTTTGGTAATATTTGATTAAAACCTACAGTAGGTACAGTAACTCAAGCCTTATTAATGATACGAAATCATTGAGCCAGTGACGTCATTTATACTCCATTTGAAATAAGATTAGACATTTAAACAAACCTTTTTACAGTTCGTTCAACCGATTTTGACTTCTGAACCGTAGGCATAAGGATGGCATTAAAAGCAAAAAAGTGGTAACAATACCAACTGTTTACTGCAACAGCCATTTGTCATGCCACCAAACGCAAAAGAAGTCAAAATCGGTTAAACGGACTGTAATAAAGGTTTATTGAAATGTCTAATCTTATTTCAAATGGAGTATAGTTGTTGCAGACGAAACGTATCTTATTGAGGCTGAGCGATTACCGCACACGTCATTATCGAATTCGGCGGGTGGTGAGAGTGACTCAATCGACTCTTTACTCGTAACGTAAAGACGGACTGATCCTGCGGCATAGTATGATTGAGTTGTTTGCGCCGTATTTATGGGATATGTTCAGCCAGTGATGGACGATTGTAAATCGCTTGGGTTGAAACAACGCTGTTCCTACGCTATTTGCGAGCATACTTGACGAAGCACCGTCATCATCATTCGGCCCACATAAGTCTACAGTTGTGCATGGGCTCCCCCAAACATACATCGCCATAACGAATGGACGTACTATGCTTTGTGCAACCAGTGGATTTCCACGACCTTCATCAGTTATAAGTCTACCTAGTGAGTGGGCAATTGAATGAACTGTTAAAATAAAGAAATATTAATAGGCTGAATGTCTCGTTGGTCTAGTGGTCGCAAGCGCTACTGCTGAGGATGAGGTTCTGGGTTCGATTCCCAGGTCGGGCAAAGTGTTATTGGGTGGTTGGGACTCCGGGCTGTTATTGAGAAATTCGGTTATTTTCCATCGGAATTTCTCAAAAACAGCCCGGAGTCTAGATTCGTGCCCCGTTGATGGCAATTGGCTAGACCCCTAACACATGGGATTTAAACATAACTGGCGAAATACGGATGTAGTATTAGGTAAGTACTCCTCTACCTAACCCTTCCAGAAAAACCGGCGTGATGTTACGTTCTGTGTGTATATTACCGCCAGACGTTAATACGTACTTGGATAGGTACTTGGTTTTCAAGTCGAAACACGGTAATCCGTGTTTCGACTTGAAAACCAAGTACCTATAGTGTGTCATCATCATCACCATTTCATCCGAAAGACGTCCACTGCTGGGTATAGGCTTTCCCCAGTACCGCGATTTGGACCAGTTCTGTGCTTCCTTCGGATTCCTGCGACGTATATTGTGTAATTTCGCAATAATTGACCGACATGTTTTGTTAGCAGGGCGAGCGCGAGCGCGGCACCGGCGTACGAGCTGACAGCGGGCGGCGGTGGCGGCGGCGGCGCGTGCGCCGAGTCCCCCGGCACACTGGCGCACGCGCAGCACCCGCCGCCCATGCAGCAGTCCTCGCACCAGCACCACCATGACCCGCGCAAGAGAAAAACTTCACAATAGTAAGTACCTGTTACCAGAGAGAAACAAGAATGGACAAGTTGGAGGTGGTCTTTGCCGATTAGCAGTTTTTTTAGTATTTTCCCCTATAAAATTCAGCACCAGCTCCACCCCATTAATAGGTAGTCTTCGAATATGAATGATTTTGATATTTATTATTTACTAGATACGACTGTTCCATAGCTGTACTTACATGGCAGTGCCACACATACGGTGGTAGTATTCCAAACATTGTTGATAGTGCAGCTGTCGACGGCTGTACTTACATGGCAGTGCCACACATACGGTGGTAGTATTCCAAACATTGTTGATAGTGCAGCTGTCGACGGCTATAGTTACTGGTTACTTACCTACGTTTGTGAGTCAGAGGTAACATAGCTTTACGTTTTCGATTTTAATCGATTCAATGGTTTAATAGCTTCAGTCATGGCTCGCTAGTCCAAACTAGTCGAGCGTTCTTGTAGTTTATATTACTTACTAGCTGCGCCCCGCGGTTTCACCCGCAGAAGTCTCGATCCCGTGGGAATATCGGGATAAAAAGTATCCTATGTGTTAATCCAGGTTATAAACTATCTGTGTACCAAATTTCATCCAAATCCGTTCAGCCGTTTGAGCGTGAAGAAGAGACAAACATACACACACACGCACTCACTCACAAACTTTCACCTTTATAATATTAGTAGGAAGTAGGATTTAAAAAAGCATTCATGTGAATTTTCAAGTAGAAAGATTAAAAAAAAAAAATCATCTAAACTTTATCCCGCGCGCAACAGGGGTTGATTTAACCTCTCTGCTCGACAAGATTTTGACAAGTGACACATCAGTTGACTCGACGGGGTGTTGCGAATTACGTCATGAAATTCAGGAAATTATATGAAATTTCAACATTCGAATTTCATGTGAAAATTATATCATTGTAACTGTTTTATACTATGTATGTCTAGGAAATATCTTGAACTATGTATAAGCGGCTGTAAATAAATATTTCAACACTGCAGAATATCTGAATAATCATAGAAACTACACCCATCCAAAATCCTAACGCCGTATGTTAGCTAGCTAAATTAACTTAGAGAACTCATTTTCACACTGAATTATAGAAACATGAATAGGTAAAGATATTTACTTTTCGAAGATAATGTTATTATTACCATTGTTTGAACAAAATGCAGGCTAAAAACGCCAATAAAAATGACCAAAATTGCTTAGAATTTATGTTGACATTTGTCGATCATAGTGATGGTATGACACCGTAATGATATCGATAATATTGTTGTTCGGCCTAACGGTCCATACAAAAGTAACTATTACGGAAAAAACTGTTATTTTTGTAGAACACAAAATAACGTTCGAAAAACTTTATGGTAATTTTTGTTGAAGTCATCGTAAAATGAGTAAGTACCTAATTTGATTAACGACGGGTACCTACTTATGTAAAATATTGTACTCGGAATCGGTTATGCCTAATTGTTGCTAACGTATAATATGTATAGGTATACCTACAACATTAATTATAACATTAGATAAATTAGCTATAACGTGCACGTTATTTCAATGTATGCCTTTAATGAGGTCGTTTTATTTTACGTTAAATACTCTATTCGTTTGTTGTCTGTGGTACTACTAGTACCACGGGTAAAAAAGAACCCGTAAAACTACCAAGCGATCCAGTAGTATCACGAGAAGTTTTTTTTTACCCGTGTTACACTTTTAGGCTGCATTCGAGTTACACCATAATCGCTCACAGCGCTCACATCGATACTTCGCGTTCCTATTTAGATATCACGATTATGACAGCTCAGAGCTGTCAACAATTCGGAACGCTCGTGAACGCGCTCACACTGCTCACAGTGGTCGCTCAACGTCAAAATTTATAACATAACCCCAAAACATGCACAAGATGGTTGGATTACAGTATTTCTTTGAGTATACATCACAAATATCTTCTTCTTCTTCGGTTAGGTGGCGACTGTAGCCAGAAGCATAATTTCGAAAATGCAACGTTAGTTTAAAGTTATGATCCAACTCAAAACAAACAGCATAACTGTCATTTTTGACAGCGCTCACAGTGATATTATTTTAGGGCATGGTCGGTGTTATCGCAAAATGGCGCCTGTCATGACGTCATCTATGATGAATATGATGATTCACGGGACATCGTTATCGCGATCACGCTTATTCGGTACGGGTGATAACACGCTCAAATCGATTACAGCGTTACTCGAAACGTAGCCTTAGTCGACATTTCATAGTTTGACACCTGTGACTGACATCTGTCCCTTTGACTAGCTATTTACCCTGCATTCAGAGTTACGCTAAAAGTGATAATGTCGCGAATCCGACTAAATTTTATAGTCACAATTATTACTCAATAGCCCTTATATTTTGTGACTATTAAATTTGGTCGGATATTATCACTTTTAGCATAACTGGGAATGCGGCCTTATGCTGGGGCCACACCAACGGGAAACGCCGTTAATTATCGCGATGATAGACTTTATTCCGACGGGTTAAGGTCCATCATCGTGATAATTAACGGCGTTTCCCGTTGGTGGCCCGAGCATTAGAAATTTCCCTACCTCATGAGCGTTTAGACAGAAAGTATGTTTTTTTTTTTTAATATTCCCGTAGAACTAAAAACCCATAGAAATACCAAGCGATCCAGTTAGTACTGGATCGCTTGGTATTTCTATGGGTTTTTTTTACCCGTGGTACTACTGTTAGATACTGACTGGTAGTAAGTACCACGAGCAACAAACGACTCTATTTACCTATAAATTTAAACACTGCCGTTCTTTATCTTATGCTTTAATAAATGGAGTTATTCTTGGTTGATAAATAAAACAGCCATTGGATTCTGTAAATAAATTCCTTTATTTTTTTCCTGACACCTGGTTTTATTGTAGTCACTTACACATATTAACTGTTTTACTGCGGCAGATAAGTATTAGGTAATATAAAATGTTGCTTGGCTCTGAAGATCAATTAGTACTTAACAAGCACACAGTTATTGTTAAATATATGCTATGTTATTGTTAAAGTGCTATAAATAAGAAGGCACGCACGTGATTTTGTAAAATAAAAGTATATTCTCAATACAAAATAAGTTAGATTCATGCAGTTATCTAATTATTTTCAAGCAGGTTTTTAAAAAGTGCTTAGCTCAGTAGGTATACTAGTGTATAATTCTATAAAAATGTCCTACTATCAAGCAGTTATTTCTGTTAAGCACATGCATAAATACAATAAAGCTGGGATATTTGGAAGAACATAGGTATTTCAGGTACAAAATTATTTGGATCCATGCATAATTACATTTAATTTTAATATAGCAGTAGGCATTTCTATAAACAACATTTTGCTTGGACAATCAATAGTGTAAAACTGATTCTTGCGATCTACTCACATGCATAAATATCTACAATAAAGCTGGAAGATTTGGTAGAACATAGGTATTTTAGGCATAAAATTAGTTGGATCAATGCATACAGTGAACTATAAACATACAAGTAGGCATTTACCAAAATAAATCATTGTTTGGCCCAGTTCTAGTATAAAAACTTAATCTTACGATCAAACAGTTGTTAAACACATGCCTAAATAAAATCAAGCTAGGACATTTGGAAAGACATAGGTATTTTAGGCACATATTAGTTGGATCAGTGCATACAATAAATTATAAACAGGCAGTAGGCATTTACCTGTATAAAAAATATTGCTTGGCCATTTATAGGATCATAGCATAAAAATCCTATGATCAAACCGTTAAAACTGGTAAACACATGCATAAACATAGTAAAGCTGGGAGATAGATATTTTAGGCATGACTATTAGTTGGATCTGGATCTATGCATAAGTATTGAAATCATAATCTACAAGATATCTAAACTACCAAGTCATCTCCTAAGAAGCATAATTTTTGTTAAAAATAATTGGCCTTGTAGCAGAACACGCATGGTATGGAGTTCCGCAGCAAGACCTCAGTAGTTTTAATAGGTTAGTTAACCGTCTTTGAGAAACCAATTAATAATGTTCCTGTGGTAATTTCCTTCAACTTTTAAAATATTATAATAAATATTTCAACAAAATTGTAACAGTAACTATTTTTTAGGGTTCCGTATGGCCGAATGAAAAAACGGAAACCTTATAGGATCACTCGTGTGTCTTGTCTGATTGTCCGTCTGTTACAGCCAATTTTCTCTGAATTGAATGAACCGATTAAGTTGAAATTTGGTACACATATCAATTTCTGTGATTCAAACACACATTTGTTACGTAAATAAATGAATTTTGAATAAGGGGGACAAACAGAAAATTAAAAAGGTTTTGCACACTGTACTGTGTGACAATTCAAATGAAAGGTCTTAAGTCTGTGAAGGCCACAATTTTTTTTTTTAATTTTAAAATAAAAAGTTACATAAGAAAATAACTGAAAATGTACCCATTCACCTTATCTCTGAAATTACTGACCCTAAAATTTTGTTAGTACACAACTATTCTACAATACAAAATTAATAAGGTATTTTTCATACTGTCAACTTTACTATAGTCTAGGTACTTTAGCAACTGCAAATACATGCTTATTATGTATCAAGACGTTGTGTTATATGTAAAACATGCATCTACCTGAACTTGTGTTGTACATGTGTACTAATATTGTTTAACCAGGCTAAAAATAAATGCAAGCATGCAAACTCTAGATTAGGTACCCAAAACATCAAACACACCATCACCAGTTATCCATGCATGAAGTTAAGGTGATCAACTAAAGCCACCTGAAGCCCTACTGCGAGGAATCGTGTAGGTACTTACGTAACACAATATATTGTGTTAAAGCTGGTTTAATTGCATTTAATTAAGTGGTTTGGAAATTTAATTTTTAATATTGTTAGGACAAACTTTCCTAACACTGTCTGTAAAGTTTACTATTTGACGACTCGTAAGTTTATTATGATGCTTTAAGAACACTTGGTGTCCGATGAAAAGCCATGTATAAGAGGCCTTGATCTGGAAACAGATAACAAAAAAGAAACATAGTAATAACAATTAGAAAAACTAACAGACCGAGGAAGACCAGCCATATCCTTTCGGTTCATCCTTCGTCATCTTGTATACGTCAATATACATCCATTTTCGTACAATGCCAGAATACAATACATAAAAATTACTCTCCAATGGAACAGCAAATTATTATACTACATAAGTATATTATATACATGAATACATAAACATACATACAAAAAAACTATAAAAAGACAAGACATATAAAGGACAGAATTATAATAAATACATATATCTAACTTTATGGTTGAGTGTGAAACTCTCTGAAGCAGAAGTCAAAACAGAGCGGCAATCGGCATTCCGCGCATTCATAAGTCGTCTTAACATTTGGATTACCCCGTCGATCTGCACACCACACACATCTTCGACGGGATGTCCTATGCTGGTCGTTCTTCTTATCAATGCGCTGAATGAAATGGCGCTCTGTTAAGCGACCAAGTGGAAAATTCGAATGTCTACTGTAAGCAGTCGCTACTGAAGGAGACACTGGGACATGGGGCAGATGGTGGTTTGCCAAATCTTCCACTAACTTCAGACGAAAAACTAAAGCCTGGTAAGTCTGTCCCATTGACTTCTCCAGTAGTATCCGACTGTTCTGAACACTAATGTTCAGAAATCGTTTAAATAATTTCCTGTTCCATTTTATGCACTGCTTTCGCTCTACCAAGTAGGGCTCAAGCATCTGGTCTAAACGATCAACACCACCCATCCCTCGGTTGTAATCAGCTATAAGTGTAGGTTTATAGACTGATATTCTACCAGGCTTTGGAACCGTTTTAGATTGGGCCATGTCATGGTAAGTTGATATACAGGTCAATCTCTTACGGTCTTGGTAAGCCATGACCATAACGTCGCCAGATTGACGACCCATGTATTCGCCCTCCACTAGCTTGACTTTTTGAAGCGAGACTGGAACGTGTTTGCGACATGCACGGAGTGTGCCAACGCAATCCGTTTTCCTGCTTTTCAAAAATCTTGCTAATGAAGGTGAATTGAACCAGTTATCTAAGTACAAGACATGTCCAAGGTCTAAAAGAGGGTTAATCAGTTTCAAAACTGTGCTGGTACTCGAGGGCAAGGTAGAATTGGTTGTTCTTTTACCAAGATAAATAAAAAAATTCCAAAGATAACCTGTGCTAGATTCACACAAATTAAAAGTCTTAATACCATAACGTGCAGATTTCGTTTTGATATACTGTTTTATTGACAGAGGTCCTTTCCAAAGAATAAGGGACTCATCAATACAGATGTTCTGACTCGGAGTATAATGTTCCTGAAATTTTGAATGCAAGTGTTCTAAAATGGGTCCCATAGGGTATAGTACATTCTGAGGATCAGAGGGATCCTGAGAACCCCTGGCAAAATGTAGGGCTCGGTTCAAAAGCCAATACCTTTCTTCTTTGAAAAGATACCTAAATGCATCCGTTTTCAACAATGGTAACTTGCTAAAGCAAGACTTGACTGAAGGCATTTTGATGATGCCAATCATCATCCAAAATGCGAACAGTACCAATATCTCATGCATATTCGTATCATACCATAATCTAGCGAATCTAACACTCGTTCTCTTTATTTCATCAGCATGCCTGTTGGTTTCTTCAACAATGTGACTCAGGATACCTTCATCCCAAAAAGATTTAAAGGCATCATAAGGGTCAATAAATTGTCGAGAAGGCCCAACGGTATGGCGGAGAAAGCGCTCTTTCTCACTATGCCAGCCATCCATCGCCTCCCACTTAAACTCTTCCCGATCCGTTTCATAAAAAAGCGCTTCCACCTCACTCACACTTTCACTTGCTCTCCTGACATTTGCGGACGCATTCCTTACATTCCTGGCCTGAATACGGCCAATTTCCTCAGTCAAACTGGGGGGAAAGTCTTCATCGGAAGGATACTTCTCGACTAATTCATCCCCCCGGTTCCATCTTCCACTATTCCTCCCTCGGCCTCTCGCAGAATGTCCGCCGCGGTTGCTGGAAGATGCCACTTGTCTGCTTGCACTTGCCCGTGGGCTTTCTGCGTCACACGGGACTGGAGCAGCTTCCTCGTCCACATCCATCCTAAAAAAAAAAAAAAAAATATAATAAAGCACATAAACTGCACACATACATTAAAACCTTTCCTCTGGCTTAGCTTGCGTTGGCTATATATAATATATATATTATACTAAATTACATTAACAAAATGGACTGTACATAAACCACCAAATTTTATAACTGGTAAAACATGTGTTTTCAGCAAATAAATTAATCTTATTCAGATAACACTTTATACACAAAAAATAAAGTAAACCGATTAATGGACAGAAAAATAAGAAGAGACCTAATTGTGTTTTATAATAACTCAGGGTTCTTTCGTCCCTGTGTTGCTACATACTTAGGAAATAGATTTCATACCTACTTTTTATGAGAAACATTAGGTACAATAACAAGCTAAGTACCTATCTAATATAATACAACTGTAAAATACAGCCTTATCACAATCTGAGATTTCTATCAGGCACTATTATACCATCTAAAGAATTCACCATCCACACACTGAAGTTTAACATATTTGCTACTCACCTATCTTCTTCAAGACTGAACTCTATGGGAAACTGTGGGCACGGGGAACAAATGCCTTCCTGCTGTGGCAAGGAAGGGTCTTCATCTTCCTACAGCATAAAATAATAATTAATTGAATTAAGACAGTACTATGCTGAATTGTTTTATATTATTTTGAAGAAAGAATCATCAGAATAATATTTAGTTGTACTTTGAAATAAATTATTCTTATTTCAAACAATCTTTGGATTTACAAGCTGAACTAATGCATTCATATTTTTGATACTCAAACATAATTTAAGGAAATGTGAAATGTACGTGAATTTTTTCAGAATACACATTTTTTTTTAAATCTTTTTGGTAAATGGTATTGATAGAATTACTTGACAACACAACTACAAATATATGACATAATAAATACTGACCATTGCATTTATTGGGTCCGAGACTTCCTCGACATCAACGCTAACAATGATGTCGAATGCTCTTTTCTGTCTTTCTTGGTCCTCTACATATGTGTTGAGGATCGGATCTTCCCACTCGTCGTCAGACTCCTCGTAGACGTCTGGAGGGAAGCCAGGATCCTCAACATCATACAGCTCTTCATCCGAGTCAAAAATGTCAATGTGCCCAAACACATCTTCATAATAGTTGGGCAATGGGTTATCTGACTCAGAGCCTTTAGATGCCTGAAATATAAATGACATGGGTATTATATATAATAATAAATGTACAGATCCTTATTACCATTGTATGAGTATAGGTTACACTGGTGTTGAAAGAAAATTATACTAATTGATGACTTTGATGTTACTGTTCCAAAAATAAAGGATATTCTAGAACTGCCCATTGTGCATTAATATTAAGTAACAATTACAGTGTTCAATTACATATTTTTTTAATGATAAATTGATTAAATTAATCAAAATTATTTATTTATTTATCAAGTCATCATCACTATCATTACAGGATTGTCCTAATTCAATAGTGTGGCTACAATTACAGTTTTATTTTTTATCATATTCATAACATATTCTGTACATAGTGATTTTTGTGAACTCACCCAGAGAACAAGTAAAAAGATCTATGTAAGTAACACTTTTGCAGATAAGAATAATTACTTACTTGCTTTTTAAAATAGTATTGTTTTAGCAAATAACATCATTCTCTTACTCTAATGTATTTGTTGGGGCTGGCGTTGGCGCAAAAATTATAATCAAATTAATTATCATTATGTGTGAAACTAAATTGGTCGGTATGGGTACATTTATAAGAATATACGACCAAAGAGTTTTTATTGAATACAAATACCACATATATATCAGGAAAAACCTATCGAATAACTATCGACAACATAATATCGAACATGCCCCGCAAATTTGAATATTTGTTAAATATGGCGGCGAATTCTCTACTCCTAATCAAAATGAAAAACAATGAATTGCACATGTTTTCATCTTTGAGCATAATTAATTATGAAAATGAGAAACTCTACATAAACTATATGAATTGTATTATAGATTTAAAGCATTTAGTATGATTATATAGTGTTTTTACTCAGAATTTCAAAGGCAGCAAACTTTTAGAATGAACTTGGCTATTGGAACATTTTAACTTTTGAGTTCGAAAACATTGTTATTAACCTATTTCTTCATGATTCTATGACTGATTTCAATAAAATAATTATTAGATAACACTTATTACTCACCATTTTCATATATTAATAGTCCAAACACACTTTTTTTCAATAAAATCACGAGCGTCACGCACACACAGTCTATCTTCAAAATGGCTGTTATTCAAAGTTTACAAAAACAAACTTTAGATGGCGGAAATTCGAAAGTGGCGCCTTTAATGTGACAGATTAAATAAGCTGAGCACAAGGGCTTTTTATCTAGTTGTTTTAATATAATAACTGAAATTTGTTTGGGTAACTAACAACTTATATATTTTCGTTATTAAATTAGGATGTCGTATGTCGTCTTTCTGGGGTCCAATTGGACCCGCTACCGAGCCGGCGGAGGTTTGTGTGTTCGGGTCCAATCGGGGGCGCTTCCGAACTATACGGTTAAAATAAATCTTTAAACATTTGCTTCGCACGGTGTTTGTTTTGCCCAAAAAAAGTGACATTCGCTTTTTATTGAAGATTTATACTAAATATATCATTCCAAATGCAAGAGTAGAACACCCAGGTGTCAATTTCCCATACTTTATTTTTTTTTAAATATTTTAGTTTTCGTAAACTTCACACTGAAAATACTAAAAATAATTCGTAAAAAAAAAATCTATACATAACTTTTTGTTTTTTGTATTTAAGTATTTTAAAGCATTTTTTGGTGCACATTATCCAGTTTATATTTATTCAAAAATGTTGACAAAACCTTCAAAAGATTTTTTTTTGTTGAAATCAGTATTTATTTTTTTATAATTTTTCTAGCACGAAGTAGAACCTCTATCTAGCATAAAAAGATTCCTTGTACTATGGTTTATCATCCACAAAAATATTACGTTCAACTTCGGCCTAGGTTTCGAGAAAATGATTTTTCAAAGTTCCAAATATAGGGTTTTCACAAAAAAGATTAAAAGTAAAAAAAAAAATTTCTGGTACTTTATATTGTTATTAAAAACATTTAGCAATCTTGAATTTGATGTTTAATCTAATAGATTGACTTCGTTGCTTAAGATTATTGAATCCATATTTGACGCCCCGTTAATCTCGTCCTGCGAGTAATCTTGTTCATTTTCTGACTGTAGACTTTTTAATTGTACATTCTCGTCTGCATGCCAGGTACTTTCCACATCAACAGCCTTTAGAAGACCCAGCACCGCAGATGACAGAGGAAGACTTTTATAAAATTTCTGTCGACAACCCTAATACAAATATTTAAAAATCATTTTCTCGAAACCTAGGCCGAAGTTGAACGTAATATTTTTGTGGATGATAAACCTTAGTACAAGGAATCTTTTTATGCTAGATAGAGGTTCTACTTCGTGCTAGAAAAATTAAAAAAAAAATACTGATTTCAACAAAAAAAAATCTTTTGAAGGTTTTGTCAACATTTTTGAAAAAATATAAACTGCACCAAAAAATGCTTTATAAAACTTAAATACAAAAAACAAAAGTTATGTATAGATTTTTTTTACGAATTATTTTTAGTATTTTCAGTGTGAAGGTCACGAAAACTAAAATATAAAAATAAAAAAAAAAGTATGGGAAATCGACACCTGGGTGTTCTACTCTTGCATTTGGAATGATGTATTTAGTATAAATCTTCAATAAAAAGCGAATGTCACTTTTTTTGGGCAAAACAAACACCGTGCTTCGTCTTATTTTTATTTTTTTTGTTTATCATGGCACACAATATAAAATTCTCCCCTGAACATAGGATTAAAAGTACCCCTTTTTTGCCCCGCTAGGGATCGATTTTCAAAAAACCCAAATACTTACAATTGGTTTTTTCGGTCAAAAGTATGAGTACTTACCGAGTTTCGAGGTAATCGGACCGTGCGTTAAGATTTTTCCATACAAACTTGTAACAAAATCCCTTTGATGTGTAGTTTTGAAAAACTCGGAATTTATTCGTGCTAAGTCGAAGTTTATTAACTCAAGGAATAAGATTTATCATAGAAACAAAATCACTCGTTTTCACCCCCTTAAAGAATTTCCAAAAAGTGCTCGCCTACATTATGAAAGAAATCCTTGTGCAAAATTTCACGTTCCTAGTCCCAGTAGTTTGGGCTGTGCGCTAGATAATTGTTACATTGGTTCAATGTACCTATATACATTATTATATAATATTTATTTCTTTTTTCGGTTTCAAAAAAGTTACAAAGGCGGACATTATTTATTATTTTAACATTGTCTTTGACATATCTCGGGACCCCAGAGTTTCGGATCTTTGGAAGACGTACGCGGGACCGAAGCCAACTCGCAGTGGCCCCTTAGACAATTTTAAATGGAATGAGGCACCAACTGACGATTATCCCTGTATGCACTATGCAAGTGCACCTAAGGACAACCCCCGGTTGGTTCAGGACTATTGCAGAACATGGAAACAAAACATCACACACACATCACAGGCACGCATACACACACCCCCCCACACACACACGGCTATGGGTTTGGGTGACCATAGTGGATTGGGTACCTTGAACTGTGGAAGAACTATGTCCCCTGTCTGACCAATCTTATATTATATACACGGATAAAATCGCAGGGGGTGACCTGCACACTCAATAATGGGCTCCTGGAAACTGTCGCTAGTACATAGTGGCTTAGCGACAGGGTCGCAAAATGTCCTGAGGTGCTTGAGGAGTGGAGAGGTATTCCACGAGTATCAGGACAATTCCGGAAGTACTACCAGCACCTGGCTGGTATACTTCCTTCCTCCGAGCACGTTTGCTCTTGCGAATCTCCACTAGGCATTTTGCATAACGCGAGCGTTTGTAAACGGACGGCGCCGTTTGTAAAATGACGAATCATACTATCTGCCTGCGACACATACATCACCTCCTCGCAGAAACAGGCGCCAGTATCCCACGCGTTTTCGCTTCCGACCCTGGACTGAACCACGGCTGAAAGCGAAAGATCACCCGCACAAACCCTTAATTGTGCCTGGCTCTTCATTACTGGAGATTATGTGAATGTTGTGCTATAAACTCAACTAATAAGGTTGTAAAATGATAAGTAGGTACGTACCTACAGACTTCCATAATAATATATCCTTCAGATATTTTGGCAAATTTTGCTTGATGCTGTAATAGCCATAAAGTTAGTAGGTAAGTCTTCGTCGCGGGGAGTAGGTTGGCGCACCTTGCGAGCTTCTCCTGTGTCGCAATCATCGCCGCTGGAGTGACTACCGAGAGCGGGCGCGGGAACAGGCTCAGTCTGCGACAAGCTACGGCGACAAACACTTGTGTTCTTTGCACTTTGTATATCTTATTTTATTATCTTCAACCATGGATGGATTGGTGTGGGACGATGAAAGATGTTTCTTGCTCGTTGAGTGCTATGAAAAGCATCCTTCTTTGTTTGATAACTTGAACCTACAAGCATCGGACATTAAAACAGAAAGAGAACCGGAGTCGTCTTTAGGTTTACATTTGGATGATTTTGAAAGTTTTCATGGGTTTGGGCATGAGCCGAAGAGGCCTCGCGGTCACCGTGGGACGGTGGTACCGGATACAAGCAGGTGAAGAGGTGGCAAAGGTCCTGTCCTCCGTGCTTGCTGCACATTATCCCTGGTGACTTATTAACGTGTGTGTTTATTTCGCAGCAGCTCGGAGAGTTATGATATGTCGGGCTGCGAGGCTCCGCTGGGCGCGCCGCAGGCTCCCCTGCACACACCAGCCAGCGCCACTCGTAAAAGAAAGCCATCTTCTTAGTGAGTACCTTGTCTTTTTATCTCTTTTGCTGGTAACACTTCAAAGAACGGAGGCTCATATCATCAAGACTGTCTGTGAGCAATTTGATACCTCAAGGATTTTTTATCATCATTATGTTCATCGTCTTCCAGCTATTATCTGCCCGATTTGCATGACTCTTCCATGTTCCTCCGGCTATAGGTATTACGCCATCGCGGGTGGCGCCGGGGCCACAGCGAGTCTTCCTTTAGATTCATAGCTGTTATAGGGCGCAACTGTGATGTGATGTGTATCTTCACGTAGTGCAGTAACTGTTGGATTGCAACTCTGTCATTCTCGTTATTATCCTAGCTGTTTATAGTAAAGCTTCGTTGGGCTTAGTTTAGTTCACCTTACAACTTTTTTATGCGAATGTGTCTTTATGGTAACACGCGGCTACACATCAAGCTATACATTTCCAGTATAAGCTGACCTCGCATGTTAAGGAAATCCTATACAATGCGAGATCAGCATAAACTGGAAATGTATAGCTTGATATGTAGCCATGTGTACTTATTCTATCCGTAGTATAGCTACATAGTATGTAGTAGGCATATGATAATAGTTGTTTTTTTTATGTGTTTTTATGCGAGTTTGTAATGTTTTTGATGTACTCGTATTTAATTAATGCAGCCATAGTGCGTAACACAATCACAATGCCTCTCATTTTGATCATTCGACAATGTGCATTGCGTATTTAGAATGTTGTTGAGCTGACGAATTTTAAAACATTGAAGCAATGGATTGCCACATGATAGAGGTACTTTCATAATAAAACATACCTCTCCTGTAAAACGGCTGCCTATTACGGTCAAGAAACAATCATGTGACAGAGGGAAAAACGGATGGACTGACACAGACGGTCGGTGTGTGCTTAGTGATAGGGCCGTCGATACCCTTCAAGAAAAGATGTAAAATTCAAGAAATAAGAAGCAATTTTCTTCTTGGATTTCACATCATAATGACGAATTGGTCATACACATACATACTTACTGCCTTCGCAGTCAAAATTATGTCCCTTTTGTGAACGGATTTTTTATATTTAATATAAAAAGTAGTGTAACTTGGTGTTTAGTTGAGTGGAGATACAGTCGAGGAAATTATTTTTTAAGTAAATTGACTACCAACTTAAATTGTCAGTATATTCAACTCACAACTGTCATATTTTGTATGACTGAACTCAATAACCTCATATACACACACACTATACCTCAGACCTCAAGACTCAATATTTTATTGCATTCCACAATGTGTGGTAGCTTTCATACCTATCGCGTCGTGGGTCCACACCCACGACGCGATAGGTATCATGCTAGACTTCATGTTATAATATTAAGTACCTACTTAGTTTAAACGTACTGACACACATGCTTATGAAAAACCATGCTTGTAAGCATGCTTAAAACTAACATGTTTTGCAGCTGTGCCACACATGCTTATAAAAAAGCCTGCTTGTAAGCGTGCTTAAAACTAGCATGCTTTGTAGCTGTTAGCAATAAGCATGCTAGTTTTAAGCATACTCCTAAATAAACGTGCTCAAAGCAAACAATTGGACAAACATGCTATTGAAGTACTGGGTCTCGGCCAAAATGGAAGCTTTGCAAGAAAATACAAATCAAAACAGTGGTTGGTGTAAGTTTAGGAACTTACTAAGATAGAATAGTGTCAGTTTATTCTTCTCCCAAACGCGACATATTTGTTTTTTTTTTAGAAGAAGCTTCAAACACACCTGTCGCGGACTGGATCAAATCGATAGGCTAGCACCAGCATGCTTATAAGCAAACCTGTTCAGACGTGTTCGGGGTCCTTTCGAAAATGAAACGACTGTTGATTTTTAAGCATACTCGAAATAAGCATGCTCATTATTAACAATCTTTCTACACCCTTGTTACTATTTATTAATTTAAAGCAATTGTTCAATAATGGCCGGCTTTCGTGAAAGTAATGAGCATGTGTGTCAGTCAGTACCTTTATTGATGTTCATTTTCTTTTATTTGTGTAGGTATTTCATTTATTCGTGAATACGACATGATTTTTACGGATCAAGCAGAGGTATGGATAAAAAAAAAACTTTATATTCATAGTTGTAAATGGTAAGTTAGATTTAATTAAATGGGATCTGAATGCGAAGCTTAAGCTGAACTTAAGTACTTACTACGATCATACTTAGCCACTTAGTCCGTAGGGTATTTCAGATACTCAAAGACACAGTGCTCACGTGCTCTGTAACTATCTTGGTGCCTACTTGGTAGGCTCCTTAGTATTTTGATACACGTAGCACGTAGTACATGATAATGACATGTGAGTTATTCTTAAATTGAGATGCTTAGGTCAACTCAAAATTGCGATGGCGCTTTAAGTCACATGGTATTTTACAATAAAGATGAGTTCTGCGTTTGTTTCGGTATTTCTTCAGAGAGATCATCAGCTAGGAAATACTGAAGATATCTATCTACTCTAAGAAATCCTGAAGTGTCTTTAAATGATTTAGTACTTAAGGTAAACGCGGGTGATGTTGGCAGTGACCCAGAAATCGTCAAATTATCTAAAAACATCCATATCTTTTGTCTACTAAACATTAATTTAGCCGATTTTTATGGCAATATATTTTTGGTAACATACTCGTAATGCATAATTAAAATAACAACACAGTTTTAACTGGAATGACGTCTGAAAAGTGTGTCCCACAATGATTATTTTTTTGCAATTGTAGCTGCTTAATGTGAAACTCAGCACGTAGTTTTGCGATTTGATTTATGTAACTTCAGTGGAGTCTACGGTAAGTCTGATTGTTTGATGAATTAGTTAAGTTAATTAGCCAACGATATAATTTGAAATTAGAACCCTTTTATCATAAAAGTATTTTTTTTCGAATCTATTGGTACTTTATAATTCATACTTGATTCAGAACTCGACATTTTAAGTAGGTATTGTGACAATTATTGGGACACGCATAATAGTTGCTTCTAAACTCGTTATATTGTAGATATTTTTATGTTTTATGCCATAAAATATGAATAATAACTACTATTGGGACCGTTTCATAGTTGTGAACTCTTTTGTATAAACAATTATATGGTTTGGACTACATTTGACGATGAAACTGGGATTATCTTAAGCTGTTTTCGCTTCGCTTGCTCATTGAATAAGCGTGCTTTGTTCAGCCTTGGCGTCATTGGGCTTGCTTCGCTCGCTCGGCACAAAACTTTACAAAAGTATTCTCCGTTCTAACCTAACCTGCCTTACCGAGGAAAGTATAACTGAGCTGTAATAATATGCGATATGAGACGAAATCTTTTTTATGTATGGCTTTTGTAAAAAAAAACTTACGGTTTCCGATACTATTGTATCTATTGTATTTACTCGACACTGGACTTAGTAGACGCATTGCATTCCTTTCACTATATGTGAATAGAGGTATGAGGAACAGTGTGTCAAGTTCACTCATCCTCTATAGAAAAGAGAGGATCCTCCGACTAGACGGCTGTTGTGTCTGGTGGGCAACTGCCCAACGATTGATGTCGGGAAAGTTATATATGTAAATGCTGATCGCGCAGTAAACTCCCAGTTCAGATTAACAGCCGATACGAGGCGACATCTGAAATTATTTCGCTGTCAACTTCAAATGCATTTTTAACCCTTTTTTGGCCAATATTTATGTTGTTTTAGGTAGTGCTTTGTCAATTCTTGACTGGCACCAGAATGACGGTTCTAGCTAAACATGTTATTGTGTACAGTACCGACCAAAAGTCCATGAGCAATCTCACAAAGCAATAGACTGACGCTTCGGTTTGACTTACGACCTTCTTCTATAAGTTGTTACAATACTGTAGACACGCACATTACACACACACACTCACTTTGTCTGCAACCAATGACTAGTTCAATAATCATCATTCGTTTTTAGTTTCATTCGTCTTGTTCACATAAATATTAAAGTTTAGCAGGTAGACCACAAAAAACTAAGTAAATTATTTCGATTTCTGTGGGGTAGATGCAATTTGTTACGAGTATTTAATTAATAGAACTTTGTTGGTTCGTGGATTATATTGGTGACGAGTATTTAGCGCAGTGTTGTGGTTATTATTATCAAAAAGCAGGCATAAAATATATTGAAGAGATCAGATCAGATCAGAGAATATTATTGCGCTGCGTAAAAGTGAAGTGAATATCTAATGAAACCGGACTAAGTGTGAGTGTTATCATTTATATATTTCATATTTTACTAAACATAAATCTTAATCAAGGGTATTGTTGATAGAACAGAGGTATTGTTGAGACAGAAGATGCCTTTAAAGTTTTAAATTCATTGTGAGGTTTAATTCGATTAGTGAATAATAAATAATAAGGTATTATGTGTAATAAAAACAATGTTTTTCTTTGTTCTAGAGAAATACTGTGAGGGTTAAGAGATATGAGGAAGGGGCTTATTATCGAGTAGCAGCGACGTCAAATGGTGAATGAAACAAATGGGTTTCATACCAACGAGAAATTTTGCTGAATTATTAAAAACACGTCATTATGAACCGTTCGCCGTGCACTCTGAAGGCTTGCATCACTGAAGACCAGCTAGAAAACCGTTTTTGACCTTAAAATATTGACCGTACCAACTTAATAAACAACAGATTCGTTATTGCATGAATTTATGGTAACGAATTTTTTAAGCACGTTTCAATAGGGTGTTTGTCGTATTTCTTGCAGATATACCGAAATTGTTTAATATTATTTTAGTAATAGTATTATTTTAGGATTAAAATTTGAGCTTTAGTTTCAATCTTCTTTTCGTAAAGAAAATGAATACTTAAGCTTTAACCTCAATAACAACCAATATTTACTAAAGTCAAATAAAATGTAAAATAATTAATACAAATAAAATATAAACAAACTGCCCATATTTAACCTTAAAATTACCTATTCTGTTAGTAGTTTTTTACATTTTAAGTAGTCTAATATTCTTATTTATTACTTAATTACTTCGACCATGATCAAAGCTTAATATTTATGGTGAAAAAATCCATTAAAAATTTAAAATATTTCATAATTTAAATATGTCAAAATAATACAAACTGCTTCTAAGTTTCTTGACATCTATTTCACATCTTATTCAGCTGAAGTAATGATAAATAATTGTAGCAGTTGGTTAACTTATGTAAAATAAATATAACGAATAAACATATTTTTTTAATTTTGTTATCATATATCACGCATTTTTATTCTAAAACCTTTATTGCAATAACAACATAAAAAAGCAGCAATATTTAAAAAATATTATTATCGAAAACAAAAATAAAAATATTTGCAAAAAACCGCACTGTGTTTTACGAGATTAGAACCTGAGGCAGTTTGAATTCCATACTGCTATCTGCACTTGTTAAGTTACTATCGAATTTTAGCAATGCCATTAACTGGTAAAGTTCACGCGCATAGTGCGTGTGTGCTAGCATGTTTAAAGCGATGGAAATATATTGTTGTTTCGTGTAGTGCAAAACTGCGTTATCTGTGGTGTGTGTATCGTGTTGGTTACACATACAAATGTACGAGCTATACCGCGTATTCACAGCAATACGACTCTTAGCGTGCTTATGCACTTTTGAGCGCTTACTGTACATAGTGAGGAATAGTGGGTCGCGTAAAATACCTTTATTAGAATTTTATTTATTTTGCTATTTTTATTGCCTACTTGCTCTGCTAACAGCTTACAACCTTTAGTAATTTCTTGGGATTTGGTCTTCTACTACCTTTTGTTTCTTAAACTTGTCTCTCATATCAAAGACAATCACAATTTGTTTTAATGTGTACTTATCTTGAACTTTATATTCAAGAACTGAGAGTTCATACTAGCACTAGCATAAAAAAATGACGAGTACTGGGTCCTTTTGATGAATAATAATACAAATCTTTTTTGACATTTTCTTTAATAAGTATGTTTATTATCACTCAAAGTTATAGAAATGAATGAACTAGTTACTTAAAATAACGGATAAATTTCTTATTTAGTTATGCATAAAGTTTTATTCTAAATGAAATACTTTTCACACAGTAGTCCTTTAAAGTCAACGAATTTCAAAACCCAACGAGGAGGTATTGATAAGTTTACTTAAAAAAAAAAAACATATTATCATTTTATTGAGTACTAGCTGCGCCCCGCGATTTGACACGCATAAGTTTCGATCCCGTAGGGATATCGGGATTAAAATATTCTATGTTCTAACCCAGTTCATAGTCTACCCATGTGCCAAAGTTTACCCAAGTCCGTTCGGCCGTTTAGCGTGAAAGCGTAACAAACAAACAAACTCACGTTCGGATAACGCACTTTATAAAATATTTTATAGAAATTAGGGAAGAGAACTAACTAAGTAGAAGCAGCAGCGAACTACACCACATTCGAATGCGTTAAACCTAGAACTTCTTACAACCTACGAAGTGTAAGGTGAGGAGTGGAGTCACTCTCGATATTAAAGCAGACAAGAAACCTCCGAGATACACTCTGAACTTAAACCTCCGTTGGTATGGACCGATTAAGTCCGGGACAACAGCTTTCTGACTTCCTTTAAAGGCATTGCAAAAATTGGTAAAGGTATTGAAACATGGATATAAAATTATAAATCCCCTGATTTTCAAGTGCAATTAGACCAAAAAATACTCAACAATTTGAAAGAAGTTTATAGTAGTCAGATTTTTAACAGACTTAAAAAAGGAGGAGGTTATGTTGGCCTGTACGATTTTCTTTTTTATGTTCATCGATATTTTCATCAATTGTGGACCGATTTTGAACATTCTGTAGGTATTTATTTAATCCTCTTTGTGTATCTTGATGATGTTATAATACTTCCTATAACTGTTGTTTACATAGCAAGTAGTGGTATACTAATTGGTGTGGGTAGGTACCATAACTACAAACAGAATTAAAAAAAATACAATCTGCTTTCAAAAACAACACTACAAAGTGAAAAATAACTTTAATTTCGGAAGTTGGCAGCAAAAAACTAAAATACAGATCCAAAGACACCGACTTAAATTAAATAAATTAAATTAAATTACTTTATTGATTTAGACAACAATGATCCATTATGTTAGTTAGTTAGATACAAAAATAAAACTTAAAAGCTATGTTAGTGTGTTACAATTATAACTAAGTACAAATAATATTTACATACATTCACCGAATGTAATGAATCACTCCTGCCTAACCAACACCTGCATGAAGTGATTCATTATCGGCGAGTCAAATTTGTCAACTAACATCTTCAGAATGCTGTTAGGACTTGACCGCGTTCTCTCTAGCAGCGACGCCGTTTTCCTCCTCACCATTGCGTGGAAATCGTGAACACGCGCCTGCGCGAACATGCCAGAGGCACTGCAAAAGCGCGGCAGTCCCAAAAGCATTCTGAAGCTGTTATTATATTGGACTCTCAGGGCGTCCATTGTTTTCCGCGTGTAGCTGGCCCACAGGCTGCTCGTGTAGAAGGTCTGGCAGTAAGCCTTAAACAATGTCATTTTAACCTCCTTACTACAACAAGCAAACCTGCGAACCAGCATATTGCTTCTCACAGCAAGAGCCCGGCGCTCGCGTTCGATATCTTCATGATCCTTAAGGTCCTCCGTTACGTAATGCCCCAGATATTTGGTTTGTTTCACCCTATGCAGGGGTTGGCCATTGAGGTTGATAATTGGCTCGTATGACTGTTTCCTACCGGGGGCCTTAAAGATCATGAACAGGCTCTTCTTACAATTATAAACTAGACCGTGGCTAGCAGCGTACCTTTCGCATAATTCTAAAAGCTCTCTTATGGAGCCGGCCGTTGGACCCAGCAGCACCATATCGTCCGCGTAACTGAGGTTATTGACGCAAACGTTGTCAATCCAACATCCAATCCGTTTACTGCTGAGTCCAGCGATCAGTTCATTGACGTAAAGGTTGAAAAGCTTGGGCGAGGTCAGCCCGCCCTGCCTCACCCCACAATCCAACCCATACGCAGCAGAGAGTGAATTATTCCACTTCACATAGTTCCCCTGATTACCATACCAGTACTGGAAAACACGTATAATTTAAAGTTAGTTTTCACTTGGCAGTGTTTTGTTTGGAAGTCGGTTGTTTTTTTTTTTGTAAAAAAAGATTTTTGAAATTAGTATTTTTCTCAAACGTTCTTAGATTAGAAATTCGAGAATTATTTTGGCAATCTTCTTCAAGATAAATCCAAAATGCTGACAAACGTGTTTAAAGGATTGCGTTATTTTTTAAGCTTATTTATTATTTCAATTTATCTCTATATTACTGAATTTAAAGAATTACATTTAGACGCTTACACTTTTCGCAGATAACTAACCAGTAATACAAACTTACAGCAGCTACAATCAATGGCGGATCCAGCCTTCGAGTCAGGGGGGGTCACATAGTCGGGGTCAGTCAGGACAGGTTCCAATCAGTGGAGGACTAAGCCTGTCGGGGGCCCAGGGGAGCAAAACAAAATAAGGCCGGCGGCGGTCTTCTCAGTTTATGTAGGTATTTCTACTAGCACTTCGCAAAAAAATTATAATGACAGCAAAAAAAAACAAGTATAACGTGTCTAATTATAATCTAACTACACCATGGACCAGGTGCATTTTCGTCTCCTCATCAATAGGATACGAAAAGCAAAAATGTAGGGGACCGCGAGCAAGGCGAGCTCGAATTTTTTTGCATCTCGTCTCGGAATTCTCGGTTAGGTTTCTATTAAACATCCTTACGGAAATAGGAGTTGCTTTGTCGACTTATGCAGAAAAGTTTGAGAGTTAGAAAATATAGAATTCTAGAGCGAGCGGAGCGAGCTTTTAGCACACCGCCTTGTTTAGGAGATAAGGTTTTTTTTTCGAGTTCCTTTGTCGACTTATGCAGAAAGTTTGAGAATGTAGATTGTAGCGAGCGGAGCGAACTCGAAAATTTTCATCCTCAGCCTCCAACTCTAAAATGCTTCTTACTGAATATTTATGTTAACCGTGTTTGAGATATCATTAAAAAGTACTTCTTAAGACTTAGAGAGCCGCCAGGACCGGGGCCGGGGCGGTTTGTCTTGACACTATTCTGGGGTATTTAATTTCTACGTCTAGTTGCTAGCTTCAGATAAACCTACATGGACACTTATGAAACGTCAGAAGGAATCGTTTCACTTGGTTGTTTTCTATGGAAAAGAGCCGGCAGAAAACTCCACGGTCAATCATCATAATTATAGTAACAGCACATAGCCTTATTTTGCGTGTCGTTCGCATGTGTAGCAATGGCAAACATCCTACGTGGCAACATCATACAAAGTATTTATATGATTAAATTTATCAATGAGATTAGAATAAATACTAGTGGTCGACCTAAACGCAGCCCAAGGGGGTGTCATGACCCCCATGCCCCCCCCCCCCTGGGTCCGCCCTTGGCTACAATATCATTAGAGGGAAGCCGGAGAAAAATTAATTCCTCATAAACTTTAGATAACATCAAAATGAATTAACTCTTAAATTTGAGTAATTCCTTCACTTTTCTTAATTTAACGCCACTTCTATGGTCAAGTTACATAACCAAAGAAACGCTATCACTACACAAACATAAATACTTACATGGTTTACAGAAATAAAACGATAATAGGTATTACCGATTATAGTTTTTTTTTACGAGTACAAGTATCTATATTTTTGTAATGTTATTAGTCTTGTGTAAGATATATCTGTAATGTGATGTGATCAGTTACACACACTGGTGTACCATATTATTTGGCAATAATAGACACTAAGAAGAGTGGTTATTCCGAAGGGAAGCTGACAAGAATCGGCTTGTATGAAGACTGAACATCTGGACTTGAATGAAATGAACCAAAATTAATTCGCAAATATCAGGAAGTCATCTATGTAAATGTCAAAGACGACCATTTTTCTCAAACTTATGTTGTTTCATTCATCTACCCGCTAAGTAACTTTAGCCTAGGTGTTTTAATAAACTATTTATAATCTTGATTCAGTCGTACTAAATTTATATCCTTTTTGGCACTAATTCAATTAGTAGCAGGTATACGATACAACCGTAGTACCAACGACGTGTTGGTACGGTATTTCAACTCAAGTTAGCATTTTTACGTGACACTTAATACGAATGATTGATTTACTGGAATTCCTTTAATTTGTGTTTTGTAGGATTTACAATACGATTTATATTAGTTATATTAGGTTCAGGAAATTGTGTGAACCGTACCCTTAGGTACCTACCAGAGCTGCAATATCAATCAATCAATCAATCAATCAATATCTTTATTGTGGATCATAGGTAGGTACATAATACAGGTCTTAAAATAATGAGATTGTGATCAGCTATGTCCCGCCCATTGGGCATACAATAATTAATTACATGCAAATTACATCATACATTATTACATTTTTGATACAAATTATTAAATTGTTAAAATGTCAGATAATATAGAGAAAATAAAGACAGGTAGGTACAAATCAGTGGGCTACTGAACGCGTCATGACTGAGGGAGACTGTATTGGAGTAGAGATTTGTCTGATAGGAAGTCTTTTATAGAGTAGTAGCATTTGTTTACTAGCAGATTATGGAGATTCTTTTTAAATTTTGTTATTTCAGGAATTTTTCTAATAGACCCCGGGATAATATTAAAGATGCGTGAAGCTGTACAAAAGATACTTTCATTCATTAAACGCGTCTTACTAGCTACTGTGCGCAATTGGTCCTTACGCCGAATACGAGTGTGGTATTCATATAGCTCAATATTATTCTTGACAAATATTGCGGTCTCAAATATATAGATACATGGTAAAGTTAATAGGTTCATGTTTTTAAAAAATGGCTTACATGAGTCCATTTGCTGTAGGTTAAATATGGCTCCAGTTACTTTGCATTTGTATGTCTTCCTCTACAATCATTTCTCATATACTTATTCTTTAAAATTGTTTTGAATGCAAATACATAAAGATTTTCACTAGTGCAGGGTGGTCCTGCACCAGTGAAAATCTTTCTGTATTTGCATTCAAAATCAAATCATTTAATTGAATAAGTCCATTTACAGGCACTATTGAGTATAGAATGTGAAACATGTAAAGTGATGGGAATTACAAATTCCAAAATGTAGGTCTTTCTTCCCATTAAATTGGAAATTAACATATACGAAGCCTGTTCTACACCGATACACCAAAATAAATGGAATTATCTCATATTGATATTGATGATAATGATGATCTCATATTCCGTCAATAAAATTCAATCATACATAGGGATACTTAACGCAAGACTCATAGACATAATATGCACCTGAATATTACAATGAATAAGTACCTACAGAAATGGAACTTCGTTATATTAAAATAACGAAGTTAAAAACAAGTTGAAAACACTAGTCATTAGCGGCAATCATTTGAGTATTTCGTTTCAACGGGCCCGAGCTGATGTAATGACGTGTCGCGGTGTCACGCCCTTCCATATGAACTTAATAAATAAATATAAACAGAGTAGTAGGGACATCGATGCGAAAACTGTTATAATGAATTCAGCACATGATTCAAGAACCCCCAGCGAAGAAATTATTCATCGGTTATTTGAAACAAATCATGAAATCAGCTGTTTCATCAATCAATCAATTGATCCCATCGCTGTCCACCTCTGGACATAGGCCTCTCCCAGGCTGCGCCACAACACCCTGTCCCCCCCGCCTTCCGCATTGTCTCTTCCAGCCATAGTATCTTTTAAGGTCGTCGGTCCATCTAGCTGAGGGGCGGCCTATACTATGCTTGCATACGCGGTCTTCACTCTAGGATTCGGCTCAGCTGTTTCATACAAAAGTGCAATACCTACAAGGTCAACATGTATGGAAAGGCAGTTTTTTTTTAACAATCGACGAAAAATTTCAACTTGTTTATCTAGAATTATGTTTACTGAATAACGGCTACAAGCGACGGGATTACAGGAGTGACCGGTGAGGGCGCGCGGTATTTAATACAGGAGTGACCGGTTATTATTTTGTGTTATATGACATTGATTTTACATTATGTGATTACTTACTCACACACTGACTTATTAATTATACAATTTTAGGAAAATCGTCTATTTTTACAATGTTTGTAAATATGTGAGCACCATGTATCTATCACATAATTAAATTATCTGCCGTTGCTTCATTTTTAATTGTTTTTACCTATTGTGGTATAGTAATTTTATTCTAGGTGCATCGTCTTCACATATAATTATATTTAACTAATGTACGTACTTACGTACAAACTATTGTAAAACATAGAAACGGTGGGTAACGGTGGAGTTTCTTGCTCATTCTTCTCCATACGAAAACTACCTTTTAGAAGGAGCGACTAGAATCAATTTTATTATTGTGTCATTTTTGATGTTCAAAAGTGCCATACATTGGCCTATTTGAAATAAATGATTTGACTTTGACTTTGTGAGGGAGCGCGGTTGTTAATATAGGAGTGATCGGTGAGGGCGCTCGGCATTTAATACAGGAGTGACCGGTGAGGGCGCGCGGCATTTAATACAGGAGTGACCGTTGAGGGCGCTCGGCATTTAATACAGGAGTGACCGGTGAGGGCGCGCGGCATTTAATACAGGAGTGACCGTTGAGGGCGCTCGGCATTTAATACAGGAGTGACCGGTGAGGGCGCGCGGCATTTAATACAGGAGTGACCGTTGAGGGCGCTCGGCATTTAATACAGGAGTGACCGGTGAGGGCGCGCGGCATTTAATACAGGAGTGACCGGGGAGGGCGCGCGGTATTTAATAGAGGAGTGACCGGTGAGGGCGCGCGGCATTTAATACAGGAGTGACCGGTGAGGGCGCGCGGCATTTAATACAGGAGTGACCGGTGAGGGCGCGCGGCATTTAATACAGGAGTGACCGGTGAGGGCGCGCGGCATTTAATACAGGAGTGACCGGTGAGGGCGCGCGGCATTTAATACAGGAGTGACCGTTGAGGGCGCTCGGCATTTAATACAGGAGTGACCGGTGAGGGCGCGCGGCATTTAATACAGGAGTGACCGTTGAGGGCGCTCGGCATTTAATACAGGAGTGACCGGTGAGGGCGCGCGGCATTTAATACAGGAGTGACCGGGGAGGGCGCGCGGTATTTAATAGAGGAGTGACCGGTGAGGGCGCGCGGCATTTAATACAGGAGTGACCGGTGAGGGCGCGCGGCATTTAATACAGGAGTGACCGGTGAGGGCGCGCGGCATTTAATACAGGAGTGACCGGACTGCCTATCTGACCTCCACAACCTAACTAGGTTGAGGAGGTCAGATAGGCAGTCGTTCCATGTAAAATACTGGTATTCAGCTGCATCCGGTTAGACTGGAAGCCGACCCCAACATAGTTGGGAAAAGGCTAGGCAGATGATGATGATATATCACAGCGACTGTACTATTTTTGCAGCAAATACATTGCTTGTTAACCACTATCTAAGTATGTCGCTTACTGACTGGACAAGCAATGTAAAAATCACAAAACGATACTTTAGTTATGCGGTTGCATCGCGTAGTACGGCCGCTGTATCTTGCGACGAGCTAGTGATGTGCTTGTGCAGATCTACTAACGTAGGATATCGACAACAATGTCGACTGTCGGATGAATTTATATTACTTTGAAAGTTTATTCTTCAATTTGTCAACAGTTATAGCCTGGTTGGAAGACCAATGTGAAATCTTGTTTTATACTCATTTAGATTTTCTCATAATGTTGAAATTAATTGATTTACCTACTTAATATATGTAAATGAAGATCATTAAAACCTTCATTAGAATTTCTCGCTTATAAACTCCATACATTTAGAATATTTATTTTCCTTTTAAACTCTGTGATAGACATTCTGGATTGGCTTTGAAACAATGAATAAGTAGAAATGACTTATTGAACTCCATTACTGAAAAAATATTAATTTACGCTAGTAAGGAATAAAGTGAAGCTTTAAATGTTGTTTGTCTTGATTACAAAGCAACGATTCAGCTTATTGTTTCCTTATAAAAAGTAAACACCTAACCACACAACATATTCCCGAGTGCCTAAAAAAAGCTGTTGTTGTCCCTGTTTACAAATCAGGCAGTAAAGATCAAGTGACAAATTATAGCTCGTATTTCCTTGCTGCCTACTATGTCACAAATATTAGAAAAAATTATGAATAAAAGGCTTTACAAATACTTGGAGGATAAATCAATTTTATCTAAACGGCAGTTTGGGTTTAGGCCTAAAATGTCAACAGACGATGCCGTGCACCTACTGACTGACTATCTAGTACAAGAACTTGATAATGGTAACCACACAGTAGAAATCTTCCTGGACCTCGCCAAAGCTTTTGATACGGTTTCTATTCCTATTCTGTTGCACAAGCTTGATGCCTTAGGTATTCGAGGCACCCAGCTGAAATTATTTAAGAGCTATTTAGAAGATCGTACCCAATGTGTAAGGATTGGTAATATTCTCAGCGATAGTAAAAAAAATACGTCTTTCGGAGTTCCCCAAGGAAGTATTTTAGGGCCTACACTATTTTTGATATATATAAACGATCTTTGTAACCTAAATCTAGATCACGGCCAAATTGTTTCTTATGCTGACGACACTGCCCTCATGACTGCCCTGATGATTTTCGGCTGACTCAGAAAAAAATGTCTACAAGCATGCGCAACATGGATTCAATATCGTTAATAAATGGCTTCAACACAATTCACTAACACTAAATGCAGACAAGACAAATTACATTAAGTTTTCGATGCGCAAGCAAACATCAACAACACCAACAAGCACTACCTCGACATTACATGCTCATTATTGCACAATTCCTACAGATAACCAATGTGTTTGTCCTAACATTAAAATGACAAATACAACAAAATACCTTGGTGTTATAATAGATGAAACACTTTCGTTCAAACAACATATACAAGCTTTAAATAATAGGATGCGCAAGTTAATATTTGTTTTTAAAAAGTTACGCTATATTGCTGACCCAAAAATCGTTAGACAAGTTTATTTTGCTCTATGTCAATCAATATTAACTTACTGTATTACCACATGGGGTGGAGCGGGTAAAACAATGTTACTAACCATCGAGAGAGCTCAAAGGGCGATTCTCAAAGTGTCTACTTTCCGCCCTTTCCTTTTTCCTACTTACCTCCTATACAAATCTTGTGAAGTATTAACAGTTCGACAGCTATTTATAATGGGTATTGTATTAAAACAACACACAGCTTTACCTTACAGCACTGCAAATACTAATAAAAGGCATAAAGATATCGTTTGTCCACAAAATGCATCTAAACATGCTTTTGTATCCAAATTTTACCTGTACCTCGGTCCTCTTCTCTATAATAGACTAAACTCGAAAGCAAACATTTATTCCCTGAACAACACAAATTGTAAGAGTATTCTCAAGGATGCTCTCCAAAGTATGTCTTACGAAGATACAGAGAATTTACTAACTGTGTTAAAGTGAATATGTACAAATTTCACCTACTTTAAGTATTTATCAAATTTAGAAACTAAGTTTTAAGCTACTCAACGTATAATTGGAAGATCAAACGAACTTACCTGAAGTGAAGTTCGATCTTAATTATCCTGTCTTCGTCGAAGAGATTTAAATCTTGACTATGTAGTAGCTTGCCTACGCTTCGAACATGCCGCACAAGTCTTTAGAGTATAAGAAAGAGAAAAAACATTGTTTCCCTCTAATGCATCTTGTGGCGCGCCGTCCAGGCGACACCTCATTATCTTTAGAGTAGAATAGAAGGAACAGCAGCAACATTGATTATACAGGGGTTCACCTATTGGGTTAGGGAGGGACCCTAAATCTCTTCGACGAAGACAGGATAATTAAGATCGAACTTCACTTCAGGTAAGTTCGTTTGATCTTCCAATTATCCTGTCTTCGTCTTCGAGATTTAAATCTTGACTATGTAGATGTTTAGAGGTCATGATCTATGTTGCAAGAATCAAACAAAAGTTTTAAACAAAAAATGGTAAATAATATTTATTGACTGTTCATAAAATGATAAACAATACAATGGATCCTACAAATAACATAATTAACAAACTTAAATAATATGTATTAACAAAAAGCTGTCCAACTTTAACCAATTACATAATATGTTCCTATTCTGGAATCTACGTAAAAAAATCTAAGAAATTTGTACTTGATGACGTTTGGTCAGTGACTATTGGTCGATTATAGAAATTAGCGAAAACTGCTGACTGAGCAGACCAACCAGCGGTCTTCCTAATAGCGTCGATACTTAGTCCCGCACGAGCGGCTGCCGAAGTTGAGGCATGCCTCGTACTGTGAGCACTAAAAATGGAAGTATCGATGCCACTTTCCAATAATGACTGCTTTACCCAGCGTCCAAGGGTCTGAGAAGACGCTGCCCTATGTGGCTTTTTAAACGTTAAAATCAGATGCTCCTCGGAATTTGCTCTAATCCCTGAAGTAACAGCCAAATACTTATGTAAGACGGACGCTGGGCAAACTCCAGGTCTCTGATTAAAGTAAGGTAGATTCAAAAGGGGTTGACATTTACAATTCTTGAAGTTTTAATCAGACTACTAATACTTATTATAAATCGATCTTGGAACGTTTTAATATCTGACAATTTTATCAAAGACAAAGTTTGCAATCTTTGCCCAGTAGCAAGTGCTAACAGAGTGACTAATTTTTTACTTATATTTTCTAAACTAGCCGATTCATTCTGAATGTTTTCTAAATAATTTAAAACTATACTTGGGTCCCATGTAATATCATAACGAGGAAATACTGGTTTTAATTTGAAAATGCCTTTAAAAAATCGTCTGAGCCTACTGTCTTCGCCTATTTTTTGTGAAGATATCATAGAAATTGCTGATCTATGACTATTCAAAGTACCATAAGATGATCCATTTTGAAAGCAAATGGTCAGAAAATATATTACGGAAGGGACGTTAACATTATAGAAATCAATATTTCCTTGTAAACAATAATTCCACCACAGTTTGAGACTTGAACTGTATTGCGAAATAGTATTCTGTGAGATGGACGAAAGCATGACGTCTAAAGCTGATTCGGGAACGTGTTGTCTACGGAAACTTTCCCGCATAACACACAAACTGCCAGGGAAAGATGAAGATGCAAGGGGTGTATTGATCTGAAAGGAGAGAGAAGGAGATATTTACTTGGAGAAAATAATATCATCTCTTTAACACAGAGTGATCTGAAAAGTGGGTACCACGGCTGAGACGGCCATAATGGAACGACTACTATGCAGGTTGCCTGATCAAGTATAATCTTCCTCAGGGTTTTTAAAATTAAAGAAAACGGTGGAAAAGCGTAGAAAAAAAAATTGTAACCAATCTAACGTGAAAGCATCTATATTGTATGCGAAAGGATCTTGTTTCCATGATACGTAAACAGAACACTTCGTGTTTACGCGAGAAGCAAATAAATCTATGTTAGGTTTACCAAATGTGTAAGTTATTTGTTTAAATTCTCTAGATCCTAATTCCCACTCCGTATCAATGTTGAGTTTTCTAGATTCGGCATCAGCTTCTACATTTGATGAAGAGCAAATGTATGATGCGAAAACGAAAATATTTCTTTCTTCACACCACTTCCAAATCCTGTTTGCTACCTCGTTTAAGTGCTGGAATTGAACTCCCCCCATTTTGTTAACGTACGAAATAGCGGTAGTATTATCAACGCGTAAAAGAATTTCGCAGTTTGTTCTATCTTTCGCGAATGATCTTAGGCCAAAATAAATTGCCAACAATTCCAGATAGTTAATATGATTATTTTGCTCTGTAGTATTCCAATGCCCACCCGTTGTTTGAGAACCACAGGCTGCGCCCCAACCTGTTAAGGAGGCGTCAGTGAAAATCTCAAGATCGTATTTATGGTGACGAATTGGATTGACTTTTGATAAAATATTATTCTTCCACCAAGCTAAATCATCATGTAAACTATCTGGTACACTCAGGAATGCATCATAATTGTCGTTGTTCTTAAGCAGTGCCAAGTATTTAACTTTTTCCAGAGCCTTGGTATATAACCAGCCGTATGGAATAGCTGGACATGCTGCAGTTAGAGTGCCCAGGAAACGAGCCAATTCTCTAATTCGAAGTCTTTTTGAATCTGATAACCAATTTACTCCTTTAATTTACTCCTTTAAGGATCTTGTGTCGCTTTGAATTTGGTAGTTGTAAGGTCATGGAATTAGAGTCTAAAATAAAACCTAAAAATTTACATGCCGTGTTGGGTTTCAAATTGCTCTTTTTATAGTTAATGACAAAACCTAATTTTTTTAAGCAACTAATACTTTTATTTGCGTTTTCTAGGCAATCACTAGAGGACTTTCCTATACACAAAATGTCATCTAAATACCGTACTGAAATAAAACCTTCAGACCTTAGATGAGTCATAACCGGTTGCAATATTTTAGTAAAAATATACGGAGCGGAACACAAACCAAAGGGCAAAACTATGAATTCATATAAATCTTCCCTAAAATAAAAACGTAAAAATTTTGTATGGCTATCATGAATAGGGACTAAAAAATATGCCTCTTTAAGATCGATATTAATCATGTGACAGTCTTTAGTAATGAGTTTGGTAGCCGTTCTTACATCTTCCATTTTAAAATGTTCGGTATGTACATATTCATTTAATTTCTTGAGATTTAAAATAAACCTATTGCCACCGTCATTCTTAGGAATTAAGAAAATATCTGAAACATATTGACCGATGACTGGTTTACACTTCCTAATGGCCTTAATTTTTAAAACATGTTCTATTTCATTTTTCATTGCTACAGATTCACATTTTGAAAAACTACGACGTGGGTAATTTTCTTGTTTCTGATTAGGCTTTTTAATAAAGGGTATCATGTAACCAGACACAGCATCTAAAATGAATTTATCATTGGTGAAAGATTGCCATTCACTAAAATAGTGTTTTAATTGACCAGCGAGTACCTGGGTTTGCAGCGGATCTTCTGAGTTTAACGGTTCGCTGCGTACCGCGGTGCTCGGGCCGGCGCAGGCGCCGGCTGGGGGTGGCGCGCGGACGGCGGGGGCGCCCGACGCATGGGGGGTGGCGGCGGTGGTGGCGCTCGCTTGCGGCCCCGGTATGCGTAGTGCGCATACGACGCCGTTTGTTTTGGCCCACCGGCTCTGGATGGGTACATCTGTCCGCTGCGTTGGTGTTGGAACCGCACTCGGGTCGATGGGCCTTTTTCGTTTAAATTGACAGTCGATGTATGAGCTTGAATTAACTGACTCGTATTTTTTATATTTCTAGAGGTCTTAACTAAGTCGCCTAGGTTTTCTCCAAATAAAAGAGAATCCCTTTTTCTATCTTTAAAGGGATCTGTTAAAGATTTGTCAATCAATGGAATTATAACTGATCGACGAGTATCTGTTTCAGTGTAGTGGGAATCAGCCAAGAGTTGACCCGCATCGTTCAGAGTACGGATGATATCTGGGATATCTGGAGTTTTCTTTAAGAGACATGTCATAGCATAACCTAAAGCTGATAGGGCTTTGCCGAGTTGATCTTGCTTGGCAAGCAGCCGCTTGTCCCTTAGTTTACAGGTCTCGACAAGCATAGCGCCAATTTCCGGATTTAGAGCAGGACCTTTAGCAAGGGGAACATTTTTTGGAAAAAGATGTTTCTTTAAAATCTCCTGTTTAGTTTCCTTTTTTAAACCACACGTAAGAATTTTTTGAAATCGAGTGGCTAAGTCTGCTTGAAGGTCATTACCGTACTCAACGATGTCAACCTCGGAATCACCAAGTGCTTTCAATAACTGTGGGTCAAAATTGTCAGACTCTGCTGTTTCATCCTGCGGCGGTGTCGCGGGGTCTATGTGCGTCAAACAGGGGTCAGCAGCCTCCGCGTCGACAGTTGTAATGACGCCATCACTAATCTCATTGGTGTGGTCCCTGTTTTGAGGCACGCATTCAGACTCGGCGGGAAGCGACAAGTTGTCGGGTGGATCCAGCTCGAGATGTTCTGGAAACCATTACTTATGATGAGCAAATACCGAAAACAAATCAACAGCACAAAAGGGGCGTTTGAAACTTGATTATTATAGCAATAGCGAATAAATACTGCTATAGCTTATAAGGTTTAGGTAAGCCATGAATAAATGAGCGTTATTTTCCAGTAGGCAATAGCCGTACACGTTCCTTTGAATGCGCACAGAGCAAAACTTGTAAAAGTTTCATGGTAGGTATCCGAAGAATACAACGGATATTTACAAAACGTACGATTCTCGATGAATGCAACGGTCGTACTTATATTACTAATTGATAATATCATCCGAAGAATACAACGGATTAAAATATAAAAGATAGTGATCCCAAAGAATACAATGGGTACACAAAAATCACCTTGAGGGTAGACATCATCTTCGTCGTCCGAATATATAATCCTCCGAGCACTGTGTCGATTCCCTTGAATTTTATTTTCGTACTTTTTCATCTTCCTTTTCCATCTGTCTTCTTTAGTTTCGTCACGATTCCGCTTAGGCATCCTTGATACAAACCGTTTCCTAGTATTGTAGGTAGGTGCTTGTGCAAACGCCGTGAGCGCACGGACAAGAATGAGGTGTCGCCTGGACGGCGCGCCACAAGATGCATTAGAGGGAAACAATGTTTTTTCTCTTTCTTATACTCTAAAGACTTGTGCGACATGTTCGAAACGTAGGCAAGCTACTACATAGTCAAGATTTAAATCTCGAAGACGAAGACAGGATAATTAGTGATCTATTGTCAACCTGCAGATTATTTAATTATTTATAAGTCTATTTTAGCGCTTCTCGCCTGAAACACAGGATTACCTAGTTCAGGCACGTAAGTATTAGGAATATAATTTACATTTAAGCAAATCTGTAATAATTTTTATGCCTTGTAATTTTTGGAATAAATATTATTATTATTATGACCTTTATTTAATTATTTACATATAAATTATATTTTTAAATATTAGAACAAAATTATATAAAAACATTTAAAAATATAAAAAATAGTATCCCCACCGGTATCGGGAACAGGGTCCAAGCTACCGACGGTCAGGGCTCCAGAGAAAGGAACCTCCTAACAATGCGAGCCGTGTCCAGGAGTACCGCTTTCTGAATCAAGCCCTTAATCCAGCTGCCCAACGAGAGCCTCCTTAGGTGTTGGTCGAGGCTCTTGGCAATTAAGCCATTGGCTGATACGACTATCGGCACAATGATTGCTGAGTCCACATCCCACATGTCGACAACCTCGCGAGCCAAGTCAAGATACTTGATTTGTTTATCTTTCTCGGCTTTCACGAGGTTCTCGTCATGCGGGACCGTTATGTCAATAATCATTGCGCGCCGCTCTCCTCGATCCACCACCACTATATCAGGCTTATTGGCAACAATAGTCCTGTCAGTGATGATGGATCGATCCCAGTACAATGTGATATTTCCATTTTCGAGAACTGGGTCGGGCACATACCTGTAGTACGGCACTTCCGATTCCACAAGGCTGTATTTCAGAGCAAGTTGCTGAAGGATAATCCTGGCTACAAGGTTGTGTCTATGCAAGTACTCTTCGTTAGCTAGACGAGAACACCCGGAGATAATATGTCGGATTGATTCTCCCGGACGGTGGCATGCCCGACAGATGTCAACCGTGCCGTCCTTTACAATGAATCTCCGGTAATTGTTCGTCATCATAACTTCGTCCATAATTGCACAGACAAAACCTTCGGTTTCCCCAAAGAGGTCACCAAAACGCAGCCAGGCTACGGACGCTAGTAAATCTACATCGGGCCCATGTAGGGCCCGGAAGAAGCGCCCATGAAGCTCCTTACTCTGCCATATCTCCCTGCGTTCGTTAGTGTCAAGCACTACAGGTTTGCGCCAGTTCTCTTTAGCCAAGGAGAGCGGGGTAAGGCCCTTGTCCACCGCAACCACATCTCGATGCATCCCCACGTCGGTTTTTAGGAAATATTCCCTAAGACTGCATATCTCGCGATTGTGGAGTGTCTTAGCGTTTAAAAAGCCTCGACCTCCACATTTTCGCGGGATATACAGTCTCATTACCGATGATCGTGGATGATGCATTCGATATGCAGTCAGTAGTGTACGGACCCTCCTATCCAGGGCGTCTAGTTCGGTCTGAGTCCATTTCAGTATGCCGAAAGAGTACATCAGAACCGGCATGACCCAACCGTTGAAAGCGCGCACCTTGTTTCCGCCTGATAGAAGACTATTAAATACTTTCTTCAGGCGGCCAAAGAAGCGCTCCTTCAACGATTGCTTCATGTCAGTAACATTGATGCCCAACGCTTCCGACATACCCAAATACTTATAGGTTTCGGATGCGGAGAGGGCTCTAAGGTTATTATTATTATTATATATATATTTAAATATCTCGGGACCTTAGGGTCCCGGTCTTTTGGAAGGCGTACGAGGGGCCGAAGCCAACTCGCAGAGGCCCCTTGAACATTATTATTATTATATTACATATATTATTTTTTTTGTGTCCTTTTCTTTATTTATGTCATCTTATTATATGGAAATCGTTTTTTATTTATAATTTTTTCAGGAACTCCCAAATATTTTAATACAATAATTAATGGGAGAAACGATAAGTTTCCGATTTAGTCAATCACTAGGTTCCCTCTATCTGGCAGAATTTTGATGCTCCGAAATTTATTTGGCATAACACACGTGGCGTAATCTTCTATAAACAAATATTTTAAAGGCATCAAAATTATTTAATATAATTATTGTTTGGCCGAATGTTTTTATGTCCGAATTTACAGTGGCATACTTTTAAGATGGCAGATTTTTATTTGGCATAATTACCTTTGGCAAAGTTAAAATTCCGCATAATTTCGTTTTGCATAACGTTAATTTAGAATGACGATTATTTGGTACAATTTCACTTGGCATACTATGAAGATGGCAGAATTTCATTTGGAATAATTTTATTAGGCATATTGCTATTTCTATAAAATAGCATTTTTAACCGTAAATAAATAATAATTAATAGTTAATAATAATTAATAACCGTAACACGCCTCGCACACCATGGCCTTTCCTGCAGCAAAAGCGCTGGTCGGTTGGCACGGCACGCAAGCATTAATGACATCCTCCGTCGGGCTCTTGTCACCGCCGGGGTGCCAGCTGTTTTAGAACCCAATGGCTTGGCACGCGACGATGGAAAGAGGCCAGACGGAATGACCATAATGCCTTGGAAGTTGGGTAGACCTTTGGTGTGGGATGCAACCTGTGTCGACACCCTTGCGCCATCCCATCTTCCTAGCACTGCGGGCTGTGCCGGGGCGGCTGCTGCAGGTGCAGAAAACCTCAAACGGCGCAAATATAGCAACCTTACTGGTAGCTATATCTTTGAGCCGTTTGGGGTTGAAACACTAGGGCCATGGGGTCCGAGTGCTCACCGAGTATTCCGGGACATCGCCAAGCGGTTGGTCGACTCTTTACGTGACCAGAGGGCTGGCCAATTCTTAGGCCAAAGAATCAGCATCGCCATCCAACGTGGCAATGCTGCCAGCCTTTTGGGCACTTTCCCCGCTGACAGCGATGCGGACGAATTTTTTGACGCCCAATGAGCTCTTATTTTTATTTTTAACTTTTTCCTTTACATACTTGTACATAATATATATAGTAGTTAGTTGTAAATATGTTTGTGTATATTATATGTTAAAAACCGTAAATTAAAATTAAAAAATTGTCTTAAAAAGTCAATATGTTGTGCTACAAAAGGTAGTGACAGAAACGAATCGCTGCAAAACCGACTTCACGTAGTCATGTCTGCCCTACCCCTAGAGTGTAATTTAAGCCCGCGTAGGCGCGGAGGGGCGAGGCGGTCCGCGAGTTGAGGAGCAGGTGATTTTAACGCTCGCCGCAGAAGCTGCGGTGAGCGTTCACACCATCTGCGACGATAAGCTCGCGTGGGACCGCTGGAGCCCCGCAGCGCCGGAGCCGTGACAGAAACCATGCCTGCTGCATGTTGCATGCTCGCTTGCATGTTTGCATGCTGCATGCATTCAGCAGCTCGTCGTTTGCCCTCTTTAAACTTGCTCCTACTGTCAATACAAACACCTTGCGTTAGCAAGGTGTTTGTATTGACAGTAGGAGCAAGTTACGGGCCTATTACGGACTTGTTGAATCTTTATTGAGATTTGGGATAATTTTCTGGGGCAATTCAACAAACAAAGACACAGTGTTCAAAGCACAAAAGCGTTGTGTACGGGCTATGTTTGGATTGCAAACTATGGACAGTTGCAGACCAATGTTCATAAAGCACAGAATTTTAACACTTCTATCACTCTACATATTAGAAATAGCAATATTTGTAAAAAGTAATCCTAAATGGTTTCCTCTATTGTCAAATAATTCCGATAGAAATAGACGTGATATAGACTTTGGGTGCAGTCACACTCGGCCAAAATAGCACTTCTAAGTAAAAGTGTTGTATGCATGGCCCCGTTAATATACAATAAAATTCCGAATGACATTAAGCAATTGAATTTTAATTTATTTAAGAAAACATTTAAAAACTGCTTACGGATAAGTGCTACTATAATATTGTTGACTTTTTAAATGACAAATTTTGAATTTTACTATTTATATGATTTAAATATGACATATTTTGCCTGTAATTAAAATTGACTACTTTTTGTACTGACTCTAATTGTATATTTAATTATTGACTATATTTTTGCACTTGACTTTAATTTTATATAAGAAACTGTCATTAAGAATTAATTTATAATTGCCAATTTAATTAACAACGTATAAATACTTTGTACGCCGAGTGAGGCAAAACATGTTGGACCGGTAAAACTATTTTTCCATCTATATGTGCATATTCATGTATCATGTTACTCATGTTTGAACAAATAAATTTATCTTTATCATGCTTGCTGCATGCATATGATAGATAAGTCTTTCAATTATTATGGATATGAAATGTACGCCAAAAGATGATTCTAACTGTAAATTTTCTGAGATAATTATGATAGTTCTTTCTTTTAATGACTATCGATATGAAATGTATGCCAAAAGAGATTCTGACTGTGAACTTTCTGCGATATGATGGTTCTACTTTTTAATTATTATGGATATCAAATATATGCTTAAAGATGATTCTGACTTACAAAATTATGAGTTTAGAATGTATGATAAATGAGTGGTTGCCAAACGATTTTCTGCGAAATGAAGTTTATGCTATCCGCTGTTATGCAAAATAATATTATGACGTAAAAAGTTCTGCTATAAAGGGTAGACCCCTAGCGTATATGTAAAATAAATGGCTTCTGCACAGCACAACGATGTTTTCGTGTGAGTGAGTTGTACGGTGCATTGTAAATGCACGCTGTGTTTGATGGGATAAGGTTTATAATTGATTGTGTAGTATGTTCTGATTTATGAATTGCATTTGCATGTGTAGTTGTGGCGACGTGGTGGGGACAAATTGGAGACATTGGGTTTCGATACATTTTCAACTACCGGACATATCTCCTTCTTTCAAATATCTATGGGAGTGATCGATGATGGCGCGCGGCTTTTAATACAGGAGTGACTGGTGAGGACGCACGGCAATTAATACAGGAGTGACCGTTGAGGACGCGTGGCATTACGGGGTCAAATTAAATTAGCTAGCAAAACTCTGCAGACGTAATGGGTGGGGGTCAACGGCCACTGCATGCACTGGTATTGTTGTTACTTGAAGTATGAGTTGAGAAAATCTATTTTATCATGTTTAAATATCGATAACATCATGTCTGTGGAGTACCTTCACAAAAAAAAAGAAAATATTGTTTTCAACTGATATTTCAAGTTACTGCAGAAACAGCGGTGGAAAATAAAAAAATAAAAATATCCCGAACTCAACAATTTAAACAAGGCTTACAGAAACCCCGTTAGGTAGGTAAATTGAATGGAGGCTCGCCCTCTGTAGATCGAGTAAAAGGCCCAAAAACTTTTTAAACGTTACTTTTTTAATACAAAAGAACGACCCGAAAAATATTCGGTGTGACCTAATAGCTGTATACCTCTTCAATTGATGTCTGCTCGGGAGCCCATACAAACTTAGCGAACTCACCCTTCGGGTTTGGCTACAATGCGGCCAATTAGGCGGGAACGCGGGGTTGCCTAGCAACGGAGTCAGGCATGCCCAAAAAAACCACCTGTGACGTCTGTGACCAAAGAGTTAATTGACGTTTACCTTTTCAATCGTTATACGGCTTCTCATTGCTGTTGCTCCACGAGAGTGGTCGCGGCACGTGACGTCAGAGCTCAGAGCCGTTACCTCCGTCACCAGAGCTTACACGAGCCACACTTGACGGTCATTTCAATTTTCACGGCTATATTTTCCGGTGCACGTTTAATGAAGTTTCGATCATCGATTCGTAACTGAACGTCACGTCCCAATAGATGAACATTAACATGAAATCTTGTATTCTTCACAATGTTCTATTTCTTGGACGGCTTTCGTAACGATGAAAAGTTTCCGGTGCTCGTTTGACTATAGGTCACAGGGTAGCATTAGTAATTAAGATATAATCAAAGTTGTATCGCCGAGGGGGTTGGCACACAAGTTAGTTCATGTGCGTAATATTTGGGACACGTGTGCGAGTGGCGACTCACCACTTCTCACCATTGTCATTGATCACTAAATTTGTGTTTATACTAGTTTATCACAAACTACTTTGATGTCAGACTTAGGTCTAAACTTGTACTCGGTGAAAGGTATAATTTTACTGAAACTTCACTGAAAAAACTTATGAGTAATTTATAACAAAAAAATTTACTACTAGTTACCTAAAAATAGTGATAACATATTTACTGCATTTGGTAGTCAAACTCGGTTATGTTATAATATAACAAAACTATTATGTTAAGGCTCCGTGCACAAAATTCACTTGACAGAGTTTAGGTAAGTTCTTGCGATGCTATGTTTGTGTGCACCGTTCACGCACAGACGCCTAAAGATCGAGCGCAGTGATCGTTTAAACAGTTTTGATCCTATAGATGATATTTTCTTAAGTTACGTAGGTAGGACGGATAAGATAAGGTATTCATTTAGTATATTTATAACAATCAATAGATTCTTTTCTTTTAGATTTTGTGAATGTGAGAACGTTGTAGGCTGTAGACTTGTGGACCATTTTCTATTTTATTAAGTACCTGGTACTTCTTGATAGGCCTACACTGTCCTCCCATACCTATTAACACTGTAATTTGAAAACATTGTAGAAACCACATATTTTGAAAACTATAGGTGCCGCCATATTGGCCTTGGCTGCTCTGACGAGCGCCTTTCACTTTATCCCTACTCCGCGGCCGAACACCTCGACTTCAGGTGCAAAAACAGTACTGTATCTTTTTTTTCTTTTGCATATATCTCGAAAATGGTGTGTCCAATCGCAAAAATAATGAAAATTTTGACCCCCTTTATAAAACCTTGATATCCCTGACACTCAACATGTAGGTAATATTTTTTCTTATTTTCCATACAAAAAGAGAAAAATTCTATATAAAACACGTCGAGGCTGCCCCCCTAGGTGCGCCTCCAGCTCTAAAAAAAATTCATGAGGTAGGGAAAACAAGTACCACTTGGACTCGCGATTGTCAAATACGATTTTAGTTGTGTCAAAATATATTTAAATTTAGAGAATTTTTGTTGCAGAATAGCTTTGATAAATTCGATTTTTATTTAAATCGTCACAGCCGCCATCTTAGATTTACATTTTGACCTCACTACCAGCTTTAGCATCCTCGAAAACTATGAAAATGACACCAATGTCGAAAAAAAATAAAATTTTCGCAGCCGCCATCTTGGATTTACATTTTGACCTCACTATCGGCATCAAAAACTGCCTCAAAAACTGTGAAAATGACATCCATTACGAAAACTTTGAAAATGTTCGCAGCCGCCATCTTGGATCTTTATTTGACTGAAAGTAGTCTTCAGTAGCGTTAAAGAACTTCGTTCCAAAAACAACTTCACTTATTGCTACTACAGCATATCGGCGCGGGCATGTCGGTGACGCGAACCCATAACTTTTTCCCTACCAAAAATCACTCAACGCGCTTAAAGAAGTTTTCACTTTAAAAAAACTATGCAACCTAAAGTCAAAATATAACTAGCGAACCCGGCAGGTAGACATTGTTCTGCGACAACAGCGTCACCCGGGTCCAACTATAGCTAAGAACCATCCAACGGACAAAAAGAATTTTAAAAAAAGCATCTAAATCAGTCAAGTCGTTTAGGATAAGAAGTATTACGAACAAAGGTACACCGGTATTTTATTTATTGCCAGGCATGCAAAATTTTAATGTTCTTCAAAAACAAGCAAAGTACTTAAAATAAAATGCGCATCAAAATGTGGTAGTCGACGTACAATTTCTGGAATATGTTAACATCGGACACGAGCACCGTGCGTATGTGCGTACTGCGACGCAAAGTGATACGTCCTCACGCTGGGAAGGCCCGTTCGCTACTGACGGGATGGGTTTTCCGCAGTCGTTAAAATAGTTCACTTTGCCATTTATTTACGAAATGAAGTAATAGTTTATTTATAAAATAAAATTTAGATTCTATTAAATGGTTAACTTAAGATTAATATGTTGTTTTTAAAATTTCTTAAAAGTGTTTCTAAGTATCAGAAAAAATATTTATTTGACTTGAAGTTTTGAGAAAGTTACGTTATTTCAAAAATAAAAAATCTTCTATATTTTGTATCAAAACTGAAAAAAGTGGTTCCGCTATTTACAAGTAGACCATATAATGATGTTGATGATATTTATTAATTTTCAAAATAAAAAATAGTTTCTTCTAACGAAACAATCAATCGTCAGTGTCGCGTCATTTTTTGGAAAACTTGTTGCGAATTTTTGTGATTTTCCACGAACCTTAATTTATTTGAAAAATCCCTTTCCTATGTACAAGACAAAGAATTCGACTTTTCAAATCACCAATAATTTTGTTTAAATTCTATTTCCCCTTTCTCACAACTAATGAACAAAATTGATAAAATCAGTCGATTTCGTGCGGTGCGGCGGCACGGAGCCTTAAATATTAACCAACCACATTATGTACCATTTTACAAAACCATTAATGTTGTGAACAGCAAAATAATTTTGTCTCTGATAGGCTGCATCTTTTGTTATTAACTATAAAACAGTTTGGTTAATTTTACTGAATGGTTTTGTTGCTATCTTATTAAAACCAAACTTCTTGAGTAATTACTTACCAATTATTTGTTTAAGCGCAACTTCACTGATATGTTATTTATAACATGATTTATTTTATTACTTCTAACCTTACTGTTGTTACCTATACATGGTGTCAGGGACATCGACGCGAAAACTGTTACCATGGATTCAGTACATGATTCTGATTCTGCGTTGAAATTTTTCGTCGGTTATTTTAACAAAAATCTGCTGTTTCATACGTTTTGACTTCCACTTTTCTCCAGAGAGAGGAACCTCCTAACAATGCGAGCCATGTCCAGGAGTACCGCTTTCTGAATCAAGCCCTTAATCCAGCTGCCCAACGAGAGCCTCCTTAGGTGTTGGTCCAGGCTCTTGGCAATTAAGCCATTGGCTGATACGACTATCGGCACAATGATTGCTGAGTCCACATCCCACATGTCGACAACCTCGCGAGCCAGGTCAAGATACTTGATTTGTTTATCTTTCTCGGCTTTCACGAGGTTCTCGTCGTGCGGGACCGTTATGTCAATAATCATTGCGCGCCGCTATCCTCGATCCACCACCACTATATCAGGCTTATTGGCAACAATAGTCCTGTCTGTGATGATGGATCGATCCCAGTACAATGTGATATTTCCATTTTCGAGAACTGGGTCGGGCACATACCTGTAGTACGGCACTTCCGATTCCACAAGGCTGTATTTCAGAGCAAGTTACTGATGGATGATCCTGGCTACAAGGTTGTGTCTATGCAAGTACTCTTCATTGTTAGTATTATTGTTATGGGAGAAGATGTGTAAAAAATGATTATTGTTTGGTTTATATTCTGCTGTCCATTGTGGGCTGGCACCAACAACACAAACTCTGCAGATTTATTTACCTACGTCCGAGCAGCAAAATATAAAGAAGTTCCACGATGCAGCTTTTTCACATTTGTACGATACAATAGAGCGAATTCCTATTATAGTGGATATGACTTGACATAAAATAAATCCTTACCTAATTTAAAATATCCTATATTATTAAGGGTAGTTGTCATGACAGACTACTCTGCTATAAAGATGTCCCAACTACCATGATAAACGGCTGCAGTTGAAGACTCATGCACATTTGATGTGTTCATCAAAAATGGTAAACTGGTCATAGCAACCACCCCACCACCAACCTTCTTCGTTATATTCTGCAAAATGAAAATTTTATTAAATAACAATACCTACCTAGTCATTTAGTTTTTAAATAAGTGAAAAGCTAAATTGTAAAAAACCGGTCAAGTGCATGTCGGACCACGCACAATGTAGGGTTCCGTCGTTGGGATGAATTTATCCCAAGAACAAATTTTTAAATTGTAGTTGAAAAAAAAATCTTTAATGAATGAATGGGAGAACATGTTTTTACAACCGCAAATCTAAGTTGGTCGATTATTACTCGTTAACTTGTAAAGCCTACTCAGCTGTGATAGTTTTCCTTTTAAATTCGTTATATGAGCTACTGCCGTGAATTTTTTTACATATCCAAAACCAACCATTTAGCTGGCAGGGGGGGGGGGACACTTGACTCTAACAAAAATTTCCACTTTAAAGCTTAATATTTCGCAAACGGATCTCTGAATTCAAAAATGGTTTTAACATACTCACAATGTTTTTGAAAGACCTTTTCAACGATACCCCAAATAAAGGGATAGAAAAAAAAAACATCCCCTCTTTACGTGTAGGAGAGATACCCTAAAAAAAAATTTATTTGATAATTTTATTTTACCACTTTGTCGGCATGATTAATACGTATACCCATGCCAAATTACAACTTTCTAGTACTAACAGTCTTAGAGCTAGACCGCGGACAGACAGACAGACAGACAGACGGACATGACGAAACTATAAGGGTTCCTTGTTTACTACGGAAGCCTAAAAAATGTCACGGGCGGTCAGATACAATTGATTTACCATTAGGGCTTGTTTTCATTCTTTGAGGGATTAAGAGCAGTAAAATATTATTTGACTAGGTACATAACATGCATGTCACAATTTACTGATAAGATTAATTAGACAAGAAATTTATTAAATCTACTATTTAGAAGTAATGGATGTACTTCGTCCACTAGGACGAAGTACATCCATTACTTAGTAGAAAGCTACTAAGGTTTCTGGGCTGAAACCGTCTAGATTCTAAATTGTCATCGACTCGATAATAAGTAGGTCATCAAAATCGTAATTACTTATTTGTGTTTAATTGCGTTGTAAAGGCATTTAATTTAGTAATTTAATGTGTGTGGCCAGTTTTGCACGGTCTTTTAGTTCAGCATCTGAACACCTATTTTGAAGTATTTCCATATTAATGGAGTATTCTGAAAATAATTAATATACCTAATTATAATAATAAGTACATATTTCTACGTTGGTAGAGAACGGTCCATGGATCTTGGCCAGCTTGAACTTCATGCGAGTGGCAGTGTAAATAGATGTTTTGAATTTTAACGTGACTAACTATAGGTACCTATTTTCAAGTTTCGCTATTTTCACAATAGCTCAACTGTTTTTGTTATTTAGTTTTTTCAGTGTTATCTAGTAGAAACTAAGTAGAGAGTTCAAATATAAAAAACCGGACAAGTGCGAGTTGAACTCGCTTGGTGAGGGTTCCGTCCGATAAATATGTTATCTACCATGTTTTTATCCCAAGAGCAAACATAACATTGTAGTTGAGAAACATGTACACATACATACATTCCAACTGCAAATTTTAGTTTGTACGCACGCATATTGAGAGATTTACCATGTTATTTTAAGACCATAGACTTCTTACAGGTTTTCCTTTAATCTGTAAGTAAAGAACTAATTTCAGAATTTAAAAAAAATTATTAGGCTCAGTGTTTTCGGAGATAAGGTTGGGGGAATGACCAATTTTATTTATTTTAAAATTATTTTAAAAAAAAGATCCTCCCAACAAGCCCTTTCATTTGATAAACTGGCAGTGGCACATGTTACATTTTTTTTATTATCTTTTTTGCCCCCGAAAAGTGAACCCCCATATTCAAAATTCATTTATTTACGTTACACGTCCGTGTTTGGGTCACGAAATTCACGGCAATTTCATTTTTTCATTCGGACGTACGGAACCCTAAAGGCTCGTGCAGACCAGCGCGAGACGCGACGCGACACAAAGACCGCTCGTCGCGCGACAAGCGGTGCCTTTGTGTCGCGCTGGTCTGTACGAGCCTTAAAAAAGAGTAACAAACCTGCATTTATTCACATTTATTCTATTTGGATTATATCTACATACCTATATAATTATATTTAGATAGATAGATATAATATTCTTTATTATGTACACTATAAAAATTACAGACATAAATTAAAAATATAATTAAATCTACATACCTACCTATATAATTGAAATAGAATGAATGTGAATGAACCTGCCCTCGGCCGCTCCTTCAAAAAGGCTGCGAGCTGTCTATAAAGATAGTGAGTTTGTATGTAGGAGTAATCTTCGGAACTACTGATCCAGTATTGTCGAGTGTCATAGTGTTGTATAATAAGAGCAGTCAGCGGGAATCGATGCTGATGCTGCTCAACGCGGGTCCCTACGATATGACCGTTCTTTGGGTTCGTTACTGATGAGGGCAATAGGCAATCTTGAAATGCTGCATACTTGAGTAGGTACTTATCTACACCGTAACTATTCCTTATGTCTCCGAAAATATACAAAATTTACATACATTTAACGGCGTTGTTATAAAATATAGCCGGGCGGCTGTATTTGTTGATGAATCGAAATACTTATGTTTGAACAAACTAAGGCCTATAACTGGTATTTTTTTTCAAACTTCTGCGATGAACAGTTTTCGAGATTTCGAAAAACCCAAAACGTTACCCCAGCAAAATCTTGAATATCTCAAAAACTATAAGATGAACAAATTTTGCTATTGGTATACATTTACAACTCATCAAAAGCTATCTTTTCATGTATTTGATTCCAGGCTAAATGCCTTTTTTGAAAAACATTTTGCTGGGGTAACGTTACTCCAGCAAAATCAGTTTTTCTCGGAAAACTTCTTTTTTTTTTTTTATATAAAAACGTTGCCCCACACTAGGAATTTCTCCTGTATCGTGGGTGCGTTTACAAACATTTAAACTCACATACACAAACAGCCAGACCCGGAACAACTACTTGTAGGTCATACAAATATTCATATCATATTCATATCATATTATATTACTTCGAAAATACAACTTGAACAAATTTTGCTATACTTGAACAAATTGCAACTAACTATGAACTAATTATCTGTAATACTCTCATTTCTCTAAGGCGCAACATTTTGCTGGGGTTAGGCATACTCGTGCCGGATAGGAATCACTTTTCTAGTAAGGTTTAATGTTTAAAAATACTTCAAGAACTAGTAAGTCTCACGTGAACCACGGAACCCTGGGGTTGCTCCGGTGCTTTGCCACGATGTCCGGGGATTAGTTACCTATTCCTACTTTTATGAAGAAGCTGAAGTATAGCGATGCGACATGTGACAATTATCGGAATAAAAATTTGGTTATTTGTAAGAACGTAGATGTGCTGTGTTTTAATCAATTTTATTGAGGCACATCTGACCTCGCAACAAAAATGTGCTGGGGGCTTACGTGGAGTAGTTAGGTAAATGAGTTTGGGAGTATTCTGTCTTGCTCGGCTAGGCTTTAAGAATGTTGTTGGTGTCACATGGACATTAGGGGCACTCTGAATAACCGGATTATCTGGCCAGGGGTGGTCTAGCTTACCTCTAGTATAGGAAACAGCAACCTCATTTAGTTTTTAAAATATTATTGACATGTAAAACTGTTTGCATAATCTTACTAACAGAAATAAAATCATTAATCAGTAGTGTATAACAGCTGGTTGTGCTTGCAGCGGCACGGGCAGCGCGTACGACGACGACGACTGCGACGACTCGCGCTCCACCCGCACGCTGCCCGACAAGAAGTAAGTCATCACATCACCTACCTGTCTACGATGTTATCCTATAGAAAAGTTAATGATCAACTAGTTACTTATTTCTTTAAATAATACCTATCTACTAGAAGCACCCACCTAATTAAAAAAACGTGTGCGGTCCTTCAGGAACGAAGTTCCTTCTCACGTATGATTTAAAACAAAAACAAAATTTTGTCGCCATCTTGGATTTACATTTTGACCTTACTATCTTTTTAGACCTTACTGCTTTAGCACTCTCAAAAACTATGTAAACGACACCCATTCACACTTTCAATACTCAATATCTTAATTGCTTTACCATAATGTGTACCTACTTATATTCCATTTGAAATAAGATTAGACATTTAAACAAAGCTTTTTTACAGTCCGCTCAACTAATTTTGACTTCTATACCGTAGGCATAAGGATGGCATTAAAAGCAAAAAACTGGTTACAATACCAACTGTTTACTGCAGCTGCCATTTGTCATGCCATCAACGCAATAGAAGTCAAAATCGGTTGAACGAACTGTAAAAAAGGTTTAGTTAAATGTCTATGTGCCTTCCTTGAGCTCGCCAGACGACCGGCACCATTTTGTTCTCTCCTGTAGCCACAGAATATATTCATGGGAGAATCGAGCCCAGAAGTGTTGCTTCAGATATTCAATACGCCGAAATCGTTGTAAGCTGTTGACGTTGGCGTTCTGGATCTGTGGATGAGGCAGCATGATTAGAGAACGACCAATAAGGAAGTGTTGTATTATATAGTGTAGTTGGATAGTGGAGTTAAGGGCCTTGAAAATAGCCTCAACTTGAATTAAGCAAGAAGCCATCTACTCAAAGGATAGGTTTGTTAAACCCAAAATACGTCGAAGATGGTGCTTGGTGGATTTAACTGCAGACTCCCATAGGCCTCCGAAGTGTGGAGTATACGAGTATGCAGGTATGAATGAAAAGTTTATGCCAGGGTTGATGTTGTTCACGTTTAAGTCTTGTGAAAGCAGCCTGGCCAACTCATTGAAAGCACCGACAAAGGTGATACCGTTGTCGGAAAAGATGTTACGAGGTTTTCCCCTTCGAGCAATAAAGCGGCTTAGTGCAGTTAAGAAAGCTTCTTTTGTAAGGTCCGACACAAGCTCGAGGTGGATGGCTCTCGTAGCTAAACACACAAACACACAAATAAAGCATTTGATGAGCCTACAGCCTCTACCTTTCCGGTCAGCTATCATGATGGGACCGGCATAGTCCACCCCTGTGTCTAAAAATGGAAACTCTAAATGTAGACGAGAATACCCATGGAATGGAGACCCTACCCCCTACGAATGGAGATTACCCATGATAGGTTGAATAATGTTGGCTTTGACCCTGCAACATTTTACACATTGATGTGTGATCTTTTTTGCCAGGTTCCTATCTCCGATAGGATAGTAGTGATGACAAATAGTGGCCAATAAAAGCTGTGGCCCAGCATGCAAAAGACGCACATGAAACATGTTGAACAAGAGAATGCAGATTATATGAGAACTAGATAGTAGAATGGGATGTTTAATGTTGTAATCATAAAATGAATTGTTTAATCTTCCTCTAACACGAATTAGATTAGAAAGAGTATCAAAGAAAGGAGACAAAGATAATAACTTGTTCTTTGCTGGTAACTGTTTACTTGTTTTAAGTAAGTGGTACTCTTCAGGGAAAGATTCCATCCTCTGGATATTTCGACATCGTGGATAGCGAAGGACCGTCCTCCATTGCCCCATACACGACATCAGTTAGGTGCTCAGAGTTGTATCTACTTTATACAACTCCAGCACCTTCATGAGCCATGTATGTGGCACCGAGTCATAGGCCTTATAGTCTATCCAGCATGTCGACAGATCCTTTCGGGAACGGCGAACCTGTTGGCTAATGGCCATATCAATGAGGAGTTGCTCCTTAGTACCGCGGGACCCATTTCTGCATCCATTTTGAGAGGCAGACCAAGCGAGCGTGCGATCTCACAAACCATTTGATCCAGAAGTTGTGCTGCCCGTCCGGTCCTGGAGACTTCCAGTTAGGTAACGGACGAACTGCACGAGCTACATCTTGGGGGCAGATGGTGATAGCCCCCATTTCTGGTATTGGATCGCAGGCTCGCTCGAGTTCCCGCGTGACTGACAGGCACCGACCAGATGAGCACATGGCATCATCATCCGGCAGATGCGTGTCAGCCACACCTTGGTCCGGTCGCTCCCAAGCTGTATAAACCCACCTTTCATCGCTTTGGAAGTTGCGATTCTGAATGTATCGCTCTACTCACCGCTTATTAGGTATAAGCGGCGAGTACAGTGAATACGGTTCGCCCATGCATACACTTTCTGCTTCACGAAGTCGATGCGCTCTGTGACACGGGCCATATATTCCTGAGGGCGGATATCAGTCCCTAAGAACGCCCGCCTCACAATGCGCATCACTCTAGGGCGACAATTGCCCTCCCTCCCCCCACCAATACGGCGCTCAATTCTGCACTGCCAAGCTGGTACGGCTGGTTTCGGTCGTGTAGCTCTAGAACTATTAGCAAATTTGGCGTGAGCTACGCGACATGCCGCTACAGCCGCGCAGTACAGAATTAAATGAGTATCAGTGAGGTCTTCGCAGTCATCAAAATAGTTTGACAGCTGCGAATCCAGAACCGCCACCAGCACCCTATTTTTGTTATGAAATAATAATAAATCGTTTATTTATAAAAAGGTGCACCATTTACAATAAGTAGGTAACTTAATAATTAAAATAGAGCACAAGTTGCTTATTTGCTTGAACTAGGTTAAACCTGTGTTTCAGGCAACTAAATATAAATTAGGTAAATAAAAGTAAAATAGCATGTTAGCGGTTCTATTTGCAGACAACAAGTAATTTTCTGTCCGTGCATAATCTATGGTTAGTAAATATTCAAGTATAATTTTTTTTACAGCTAAAGTAATTTAATTTATAAATACTAAGTTTTCTATTCAATCTATTGTACAGAAATGGGCCTAAGAATGTAAAAAATCTTTCTACAAAAACATGTTTTGAGGTCGCATTAGATGTGCATACTATATCATTCCGTCTCTTGTTAGAATTATCAGCAGTGTAGGTAAGCATGGTGTGCTGTTTTAATACTAAGTGCATAATGAAAAGTTGGCGAACAGTCAGCACGTTGCAGGATTTATATAGCAGATCTGTGGGAAAGAAAAAGGGAAGGAAGTTTGCTACCTTTAAAATTGCTCTCTGAGCTCTTTCAAGAGGAAGTAGATAGGTTTTTGGTGCGCCACCCTATGAAGTGATGCAGTATTGAGATATAGATTAACATAGGGCCAAATAAACTTAGAATCTGCAAATGTTCGTAATTTTTTAAAACATAATATATTAATTTGCGCACTCTTTTAGTTACAATATGTTTTCTGAAAGACAGTGTGTCGTCCATTATTACACCGAGGTATTTTATGCTGCTCGTTTTGAGGATAAAAGGGCAATTACACATGTTGACTGAACGGTTTCCACATTCCACATAGATAGGGTTAGTAATGTTAAATTGAGGCTTGAGAAGTAAATATATTTTGTCTTGTCAGCATTTAGAGCTAGCGCGCACGGGCAACTTTATTTCCCAGCAACTTTTTTGTCTTTGTAGTGTCTCCGCGCCGAGATTTGGACGATGCGCACACGGGAGCGACAGCAACGCAACTTTTTCGTAAAATTTTGCCGCATTTATCAACATGGATTTCGAAGAGACGGTTGTGATCTGTGCGCTTGTTCTAAGAAACCGAAGACGACAGCGAAAAAGGCAATGTTGAGTGCACCCATTATGGAGTGACAGAAATTTGTCTAAAATTAAATAAATCTGCATATGCACTATTTCAGCTGTAAAAAAAAGTTAATACACAAACACTTTTAATAGCGTATCACGGATTGGTTGCATCAGTTCTGAGTTTTGGTGTTATTTTTGCACAAAAACGATGTATTCGATCCTTGTGTGGCTTAAAAATGACCGAATCTTGTTCACCCCATTTTAAATCTTTAAAATTACTTATTTTGCCAGCTATGTACATCAACGAGACTGTTTTGTTTGTTAAAATGAATTTACACCTTAAAAAAAATCCGATATAAAAAAACTCCAATGCGTTCTCAATATGAAAATCAATTGTGCGACTTATAATGCAAAACCACTTTGATGAAAAAGAGCTTTTTTGGAATGGCTTCGAAAATTTATAATAAAATACCCGATAGTATAAAAATATGCCCCTATCAAAATTTAAGAAAGCTCTCACCTCTCTATTAAGGGGGTAGCGTCAGGGCAGCCCGCGAAATTAAAATCTGACACTGACCTGCAAAATGCAAAAAACGTAAGAAAATTTGAATTTCGCGGGCTACCCTGACGCTTTCGCCTTATTATAAAAATGTTATTATACTGTTCAAGATTTTATAAATGATAATTTTTAATATATTTATTTTTATTTATTAGTTTATTTTTGGTTTTGCTTTTATTGTTTGTTTTTTTTTTTTTTTATTATATTTTAACAGGTTAACATATTTGACAAAACATAGCGCTCAAATATGTTAACCTAACACCATTAATTAAGTAAATACATATAAATAATAACTAACATAGGAAAATTTCATACAATGTTTAGAAAATTGAGAGCATTTCCAAAAAAAACAGTTTGTCTTATTATTATCTTCTTCCGAAATCGATTTTTTTTCTCTATTTTATGTAGAATAGCGTACGCGAATAAATACGAGGTGGATGCAGGTGAAGAGACGCGCTCTGTCAGCGGGGGCGGTTAAGCTGCAACTGACAGGCCGGCAACTTTTTTGTCGCCGTGCGTGCAGTTGCATTGCTACCAATAGGCGGGGCGACAGTTGCGTCGCCGGCCTGTCTCCAAACCCGTAGACAAAAAAGTCTCCCGACTGTCGTGTCGCTACGTGCGCGCACTTTCATATTAACCCACAGACTTGATGTAAGAGACAAATTAGTTGCGGAGACAAAAGTTGCCCGTGCGCGCTAGCTCTTAATGTTAGTAAATTGCTTTGAAGCCAATTAGTCACAGTATTAAAACCTAGTTGAGTAATTTCGAACAGTTCGCTACTGGTTTTAGCGGTAAATATTAACGCCGTGTCGTCGGCATAAAATATTATTTTTCTGTCTTTAATATTCAGATTACACAAGTCATTAATATAAATCAGGAATAGCGTAGGGCCCAGAATACTTCCTTGGGGAACACCAAACCCAGTACTTTCTGCTCATCGCTCGTGATATTATCTATTCTAACACATTGGTATCGGTCATCTAAGTAGTCCGCAAATAATTTTAGCGGCGTTCCCCTTATTCCTATGGCCTCTGTAATTTGTTACAGAAACAGACACTGTTTCGAAGGCGTTGGCTAAATCAAGGAAGACTCCCAGGGTCTGGTTATTTTTGCCGAGTTTTGTAATATAATCGGTCAGGCTACACCGCATCGGCTGTGGATAATTTGGCTCTAAAACCAAATTGCGCAGGGGATAAGATATTATTTATTTCTAGATAGTTAACTAGTCTACTGTTTATAATTTTCACAAATAACTTTTGATATTGAGGGAAGTAATGATATTGGCCTATAATTATGTCTTTATTACCAGATTTCAAGATAAGGACTACAACTGCCTTTTTAAGAGAGCTTGGGAAAATTCCTTTGGATAGACAGATTCCAGATATATGCGTTAAGGGAGGTACTAAAATATGCTGAAAGAGTTTAAGGACCTTATTGCTTATTATATTGTCCCATCCAACTGCAGAGTCATCTTTTAGTCCAGAAATGATTCGGGTTATTTCGTCTTCGTCAGTGTCCAACATAGCAAAAGATTTCAAGTTATTGCTTGATTTTTGAAAAGGTGACAATAATGTTTCGGAATCTGTTCAGCAAGAGTTTTCCCAACATTGACAAAGAAGTTATTAACGTTGTTAGCTGACAAGAGTGGTGAAGGATTAGTAAGCAGTAAGCTCGAATTTGATTCACGCTGTTTAGACATTTGGTGACGTTTTTAATATGTTTCCAAAGTTGCTTGCTATTGTTACCTGCTCTATTTAATTCATTTTTATCGTAATTATTTTTTTACGTCTTTAGGAGATAATTGCAGAAATTCCTGTATCTTTTATAAGTGGTTGGAATTATTAGATTATCAGCGTATCTCTTACTTCTCTGATGAAGTTTATCTCTGTGTCTTATACACCGAATTAGTCCAGGAGTGATCCAAGGTTTAATATTATAAAGTTTAGAATTCACTGTAGAAACTGTCGTGTTACGTAATATTGCTTGTTGGACATCTTTTATAAAGTACGATAAAGCCAAATTAGCGTCAGCAGTATTGTAAACTAGGCTAAAATCTGTGTTGCATAAATCATATTCGAGTTCATTAGTGTTTAATTTGCTTTTGGTCTGGGGACGATATATGCAACGTTAAATTTACGGTAAGTAGGACAGCATGATGATCCGTGATTGTTGCGTTAGTAACAAGCGTAATATATGATAGGCTTGTTTTAATCATCATATGATCGAGACAGGAACTGCTCTTATGAGTAGGCAATATGTGTTTATTCTTTATTTATCGGACAACAACGATCCAGCGTGTTAGTAAACAATAAACTACTGTTATAGCATTATATTGTTAGAGAAAAAGCGGCCAAGTGCGAGTCGGACTCGCCCATGAAGGGTTCCGTAGTAGCAAGTAACCTAATATAAAAGTTCTTGTAGTTCGTTGTAACTTTGATCGATGTTTTAATAATAGTGTATTTTCGGATGACGATTTATGACGTATTAAAAAACAAACTACTACTTACTAGATCTCGTTCAAACCAATCTTCGGTGGAAGTTTACATGGTAATGTACATCATATATTTTTTTTAGTTTTATCATTCTCTTATTTTAGAAGTTACAGGGGGGGGGACACACATTTTACCACTTTGGATGTGTCTCTCGCGCAAACTATTCAGTTTAGAAAAAAAAATTATTAGAAACCTCAATATCATTTTTGAAGACCTATCCATAGATATCGGGGTATCTATGGATAGGTTTGATGAAAATTTTTGATTTTCAGTTCTAAGTATGGGAACCCCCAAAATTTATAGTTTTTTTTCTATTTTTTTTTGAAAATCTTAATGCGGTTCACAGAATATATCTACTTACCATGTTTCAACAGCATAGTTCTTATAGTTTCGGAAAAAAAGTGGCTGTGACATACGGACGGACAGACAGACATGACGAATCCATAAATAAGGGGTCCGCTTTTTGCCATTTGGCTACGGAACCCTAAAAAGTGTTATAATATGATTCTATGAAGTTTATAATTCGAATATTACGCTATGAGAGTAGATAAAAGAAATTACAAGGCTTTTGTAGATACTTTAATATCAGTATTGATTATTTTTTGCAACTACCTACATGTATAAACTATCGCATTGGTTAACGTCAAAGATTTGAATGTTTGGTGTTATCAGTTTTTATAAATACAGTTTTTTTGCTTCATATCAATTGTATTCTTCAGAATGAAAAGCGTGGAAAATGGTTGCAATGCGATAGTCTATGACCAACCTGTATCTACTTATAACAACGCATAACGATTAATTTAAAAAGGTGTGACTAGCTGGTGTTAATTATTAATAACAATCATTTAGAGAACTTATTTCGGAAGGTTTATGTGTAAATAATACATTAATATTATTTAAACGAGGAAATCTCGATGTTTTGTTAAGCCGTGAAAACCGTGTGAAGTAGGGGCGGGTCGCTAGTTATAAATAAACACGTAATATTTGCGGTGTGCTGCTTGCAGACAAAACCACAGCGAAATCGAGAAGCGTCGCCGCGACAAGATGAACACGTACATCTCGGAGCTGAGCGCCATGATACCGATGTGTGGGGCGATGGCGCGCAAGTTGGACAAGCTGACGGTGCTGCGCATGGCCGTTCAGCACCTGCGCACCGTGCGAGGCGCGCTGTCCGCGTGCCCGCTGAGCGCGCGGCCGCGGCCCGCCTTTCTGTCGGAGCGCGAGCTCAACCAGCTCATCCTGCACGCGGCACACGACTCCTTCCTACTGGTGGTCGGCTGCGACCGCGGCCGCCTGCTTTACGTCTCCGCGTCTGTCAAGCAGATGCTGCACTACGATCAGGTTGGTTTACTGCTGCTGCCTCTACTCGACGCGAATCACTTTTTATGTTGCTCTTGCTATTTGCCTTTTTCAGTATAATATTGTCTGTCCCATGCGCGTTTGTTTTGTTTTGAACCACTGCATTACAAATGACGTTTCATTTGCGCTGTACGACTTCATCTGTTATTGTGTTTACTTAGATGACAATGCTAAGTTGTATCTACGTAATAATAATGCATCACGTTTCCTCCGCGACGCTGCGCTTGCTCCGATGTGTGACACTGGTACAGCGATCATTATGCTCGGTATTAGTATAAGTACGACTACTTTTTATTGCGTGCGCTCTGTCATCGTTGACACGGTTAATGTTGTATTACGAAGCGATCGAAACATTTATAATGTCTTTATAATAGTTCGTAATTATAAGACTGGAAGTAGCTTAACATGGACGTCGTTATGAATATCCACTAACCCGTGATCACCTTCTACCATGTATTTGCGGGTGGACGGAAGCCCTGTCCTCGTCACTTGTCATGTAGGTAACATAGGTACTGTTGTCCACAGAGCGAGTTGCTAGGCCAGAGCCTGTTCGACATCCTGCACCCCAAGGACGTAGCCAAAGTGAAGGAGCAGCTGTCCTCGTCCGACCTCAGCCCGCGCGAGAGGCTCATCGATGCTAAGAGTAACTACCTCTATTTATTACATTGTAGCGTGCTATTCATCCGACAGTATAGGCGTTTTATCTACTGTTTTCTCACTGCCAGATATTATGTTATTTTATTTTATTTAAAAGCCAAAAAACTATCGACCCTATATTGATTTCTATTTACTTTACTGATACCCTAATTTTTATTCTTCCTGTGGCCATCATTAGTAACTGTACAACTAGCTAATTGCGAGCGTGTTTCCACCGAGGCGATTGTTTAACGCTCTCGAAGCGTGCGCGTAGCGAGCACGCGACGTGTGCGCAACATGTTCACCGCGTTTGCGTGGCGAGAGCGAGACTAGCGAGCGTACAATCTTGTGAAAACGCAGAGAACACGTCGCGTAGTCCCGGCGACCTCGTTCGCGCCCGCGGAGAGCACGGTCACAAATCGTGGCTGGCAAATTGGTGATAACGCTATTAGTTTGTCACACGTGTCCGTAGTTTCTTGCACGATCTTCTCCATAGGTACCTATTACGCTATGGAAGGGGCTACTAGCTTCATCTTTCTGACTGACTGACTCCTTGACACTTCTTCACTTCTTCTTCCCAGCGAAAGGCACTAGGAAGTGATGAAGGGCGGGCGTTTTGGGGGACTGTCTTATGTAATTTTGACGTTCGAAAAGTGCTGATTCTCAGCCTAATTTGGACGCACTTAAACGAAAAGGATCCAACCCACACTATGGCCGAAAATGAGTTGTGTATACCAAAACACTCTTTGTAGTTGAAACTTTAATATCACGAAAACAGCTTAAGTAAAATTCAAACGCAACATGATGTTCTCTGCATGCGATACCAACCCACATGTATGACAGGTCATCACTTTTTTTATTGACATCGCTCCATGCTACTTAGATCGTTATTGAGAAATCATATTTACGAAAATAATCCAAATCACATATTACGAAAACGATCCAAGCTACTTGGATAATTGTTATTCTAGAGATATAATTAAACGAAAACAAATCATGGTAACGAAAAAACAATAGTCTCTACTTAATTTTGAAAACTGATTATTTGGTATTTTATAATGTTTATTCTTTTTTTATGTATTTTTTATGCCTTTTGATAAAAATGTTCATTTCAGTTATTGATCTAACTAAGATCTATATACTAACTAAGCTAGTAATTATGACAGTAGTGATTGAAGATTAAAAATATATTTATAGTATATGACGTTTTATTTCCTAAAACATACAAATTTGTCATAATTCTATAGAATATTTTCGTGTTTTCATTCTATTGTAAATTTTGGATCCTTATGGTTAAATATGTTTATAACTCTGGGCTCTTGAAATAGTATTTTAACGAAAAGGATCCATCGTCATATTTTGCTAATATTTCGAGAAATAAGTCATGGTGTCGGACTAGAGATAAATAAAATTAAAATTTATGTGTAAACACATAAATTTTAATTTTATTTATCTCTAGTCTCTCTCCTTTAGTTAAAACCAACCCCAGAAAGTTAAAGTGGAGAATCAAAGAGGAAATACAATCTGAACTTAAAAATTAAATATCTCAAAACTAGGTCTGTGTGGGGTGGATCCTTTTCGTTTAATTAAGTGCGTCCATTTGAATAAATGACTTTTGAATTTTTTTTTTTTGATTTTTTACAGTTCAAAAGTGCTAGTCCGGGGAAGTCTGGCCGAATTTTAGGCTTTATATTAATTGAAAACAGCGATTTTTTTTTCATTTAACGTGTAGGTAGGGTGTGGACAAGGGAGTATGTTAAAAAGTATACCACGAAAAGTTCACCCCCGCGTGTACGTTTTTTAAAGAAAAAAATCTAATTACTATTTTACTTGGTAGAAAAAATATTAACAGACATGTTTGTACTTATGTCAGAAAATTTAACATTTTCGTCCACGGAAATTTCGATAAAAATATAATTGCTTCCGTGGTTTTTTAATTGTACTTCAAGCAAAAATATGAACAGCGTTTTTTATGCATTAAATTACTTATTAAATATTTTAAAACACAATTAAACCTATTGTACTAGCGCAAGATATTACTTAATCAAAAGATTTTTTGCAATAGCGGATCATGTTAAAATGTAACCAGAATTCAATTTTATTTATAGACTCTATCCGACTTAATTACAAGAAAAGTAATTTAAAAACACATTAAAATATATGTTTTTTTATCGCCGTGGACGAATTTGTTTAATTTGAAAAAAGTTTTTGATGCCCTATGATTATTCCCCCCCCCCCCTTTTATATACTTGTACATATTATTATTTTAAGTCTGATAGTTTTTAAATAATGTAAATACGTGTAAATGGTTTTACCAGTTGTTTACATTTATTTTAACCAAAATTTTCCTGTTAACTTTTGTATTTTGCTTCACAAAAACGCATTTTTATTTTTTTCACCTTGATGCGGTCCTGGAAAGTGTTTAATTTTTATTATTTTTGAAAAGCTTAGTTCAAAATAACGATTTAAGAAAATCGCTCTTAAGATTTAGTGCAGGGTTCAGAACTAATTTCCCCGGCCTATGCGTAAATGGTTAAATTGAAATACACACATGCTTTGAGTATGAGTTTGCACGCTAACAAAAGCCGTTGTTTTACAGCCATGTTGCCGGTGAAAGCGGACGTGCAGGCGGGCGCGTCGCGCCTTTGTCCGGGCGCGCGCCGCTCGTTCTTCTGCCGCATCAAGTGCAAGGTGGCGCCTGAGGCCCCGCCCGAGCCAGCGCCCATCAAGGAGGAGGCCGAGCCCACCGCCAAGCTGCGGAAGAAGACCAACGAGAAGAAGTACTGCGTCGTGCAGTGCACCGGTGAGATGGGCTTATTACATTATGTTAATGTTTAGGCAACATACTCGATATTATATTTGTGTCGGCATCCAGAGCGCTACTTGCAAATTACGCATAAGAGACCAACGCGAAAGCAAAGTTAACACCTGGGCTCATTTCCACAATGAAGCACACCTTCAGTGTTTATAACACAAGATGCAAAATCTTTATACCTAAATAAAAAAAGTTAATATTTATTTAAAAATAAAACTTGCTAAATGAACATACGTTGGATGCGGGAAGCGCAGAACCGGTCGATGTGGCGGTGCTTGGGGGAGGCCATTGTCCAGCAGTGGACGTCTGTCGCCCGAAATGATGATGATGATGATGAAACCAACATAACATCACGCCTGTAATCTCTGAAGGGTTAGGCAAAGCTGTACCCATAGTAAGTACACCCACATTTCGTCAAAATAGGGGTAACTTTTGTAAAATACATTATAATCGTATAAATAATAATGTACGTATTATTAATAAATGATTTCTATGAATATTTCAGGCTACTTAAAGTCGTGGGCCCCGGCGGAGATGTCGGAGGCAAGCTCGTCGGAGGTGGCGGACGACGGCGACGCGGGCAGTATGTCTTGTCTGGTGGCCGTGGGCCGCGCGCTACCCGACCTGGCGCCATTGCCCCCACTGGCGCCCCAGCCCTCGCTGGCGTCCGAACCGCACACCCGCCAGCTGCAGTATGTGTCCCGACACGCGCCCGACGGCAAGTTTCTCTTCGTTGATCAAAGGTTGGTTGCACACAGTGATTCTTCATCATCGTCATAAGTCCATACAGACCACTGCTGGATAAAGGCCCCGTTCGCCCCTGACCGCGGCCTTCGGCTACTCTCATCATGTCGCTCCACCTAGCCTACAAGCTTCCGATATAGGTACAGCCTTAACAGGGTAGGGACGTCAACACAACCATACACTTCGTATGTCTAAATAATGACATTCCCACTCTAACAAAACTGGCCAAGTGCGTGTCGAACCACGCACAATGAACGGTTCCTTAGTTGGGATGAATTTATCCCAAGAACAAACGTAACATTGTAGTTGAAAAATATGTTCTTCAATACATTCCAACTGCAAATATAAGTAAGATACGCACAATATTATAAAGTGTCCTCCATAATCAAAATTCATTTATTTACATTACATGTCCATGTTTGTGTCAAATACATTATGTTCTGTGACAAATAAACTTATTTTTCTTCTTTTTTCTTTATATGAGTACCAAATTTTAACTTAATCGGTTCATTAGATTCGGAGCAAATTGAATGTGACAGTCGGACAGACAAACACACGACTGATCTTATAAGGGTTCCGTTTTTTTCCTTTTGAAGCACGGAACTCTAAAAATTCAATCGAATACTTACACTATGTCCAATATTACACGATTTTTTTTAAATGTTCGTAGTAGTGCGAATCAGGTTCTTAAGGAATAAAAACATTTGAAAAATTGGAAAATTCGGGAATAAATGAAAATGATTTTCTTCTATAGATTGAAATTTTGGCAGGACAACGTCTGTCGGGTCAGCTAGTTTATAATATGTATAGATTATTGTTATATTTTGACATGTCCAACACGTGTGTGCTTGCAGGGTGACGCTGGCGCTGGGCTTCCTGCCGCAGGAGCTGCTGGGCACGTCGCTATACGAGTACGTTCGCGGGCCCGAGCTGGGAGGCGTGGCGCGCGCGCACAAGGCCGCGCTGCTGCGCCGCGAGGCGTTGCGCACGCCGTCCTACGCCTTCCGCCGGAAGGACGGCTCTCTCGCCAGGCTGCACACGCACTTCAAGCCCTTCAAGTTAGTAGCATCGCTTGTTTGATCCTAAATACATTTAAATATACTTGATTCACAGAACATTCTCACTATTCTGTGTTCATTGTTATTGACACACCTAAATTGAGAAATTCACGCAAAATCTCGATCCCCTCCATGTTGTCAATAAATCATACTCCATTGCGTCAAAATGGCGTCATCAGATTGAAAAATTCGTCTGCTCTACACCATACTGGCTCCCTGACTGACGAGCATCCGCCTGTAATGTAACATTTCAGATTAAATATTACAAACATTGCGCACTGTAATGCTCGGTTCTACTCGCTCGCTCGACTCTGATCGTTACATTACAGACGAATGCTCCCGGTGAAGGAGCACCTTTATATAAACAAGTAATCGGAGAATGAGCAAATGCTTGAGACTCGCAAAAAATGCGCGCGAGATAAAATCGAAAACAATACATTTTATGTGGCACTCGTACATCCTGATCGTTTGGTCGTGTGTGTAACCAGTGATCCGATATTCGGATGCATATTTACTTAAAAAATGGAAGCGGCTTCTTATAATTTTTTGTTCCTTTATTCGCGGTTATTTCATAAATATATTATTCTGAAAAAATAAAAATCAAACATGGGTGCTCGAAAATGTTTAATTTTCTTATGAACGTTTGGGAATTAGGAAAATGTAGAATGCAAGAGCAACACAGCGAGCTCGTTTTAATTTTAGCACCCCATCACGAAAAGATTAGGTTTTCTTTTGACCATTCGTACAGAATAAGGAGTTACTGTTGATTTATGCAGAACAGTTTGAGAACTCAAAGAACGTAGGACCGAGAGATAGCGAGCAAAACGAGCTCAAACATTTCGGGCATCCTTTGTTTTTTTTTTTTTTTGTGTGGGAAATTATCAAATGACTTCTCCCGCTCTGGGTGGAGCGTAAATAAATAAATAAATAAATTGATCATGCTTTTCGAAGAGACACTTTGAACGATCAGGAACACGTCCCTGATCGTTCAAACGTGAACAAAGTCTTAGTTCTATTTAACAGGAAATGTTATTGTGTTTCGAACTGCATTTGTGTTTCAAATGCCTTCGGTTGCCATGTTGCCGGGGGGCCACGATATCCCTATCGGCCCATATTCGCACCCCCGACAGGCATTGGCCCTAGCGGACCCCGTCAATTCTGCTGACATTTCTTTGAGGCGCGCGTGGAACACAACGCGCCGTCGACCCGGGCCTGGTCCTTATCGGACGGCGAGCTACCCATTGCTCACCGTCCGCAAGCCCGCGCCTACGGTGGCCGGGAATCTGCCTGTGATTCCCTACGCCCAGGGCGTCTCCGCCTGCGGCGGTTATGGGCGCGAGGGCGCGAAATTTGCCTCTCCATAGAAATAGTAGTAACTTTGGCCATTTGTGCAAAAAAGTTTTAGAAATGAGAGTGTTTAGGGTACGAGAGCGAGTGAACTCATCTCGAAAGTTTTAGCTCCCTTTGTTTATATCTGGTGTAGGGATCCAGTCCCATCTTGTCTATGCCTAAGTTACGCAACGCGGGTACGGTCTCGAGACTGGTATCATGTAGGCGTCTTTAGCTAAACAAACTCACACACATAATGGACCCGAAGACAATCAAATGGTTTGATTCAAAAGAAGGCAACCTGTGGATTCGTTCTAAGCTTACGTGTTTGATCCAACCATTGGCTCGGTAAACGTCTCTGCGTTAGATTAAATTGATGAAACTGTACACATCCAAACACAATAACAGCAACGCAGTCATTGCTCCATCAGTATGAGGTTCCATGTAATCAACATTTTCCTTTATTTTATCTTCCTCGATCATTTTGAAACACTGCGCACTCAATTTCAGGATACCAAATCTAGCCCAAAACCGAGCTGTGATTGTTCAAACGAATCGTGTACCTAGACGATCAAACGAAGAGACGAAAAAAAAATCGTCAAACGAGCTCAAACTCGACTCGAGCTCGTTTTACAAACTAGTCTACAAAACAAAACCCAAAATATTTGAAACAAAAGGACCAAACAAGTTAGTTGACACAATCAGGTGAAGGGTTCCGTAGTCGGGATGAATATTTACGGATACACAGCACTCATTTTATCGGCCACAAAACAAGCATACCATATCTCACAATATACTGACTAAAATATGAAAATCGCTTAGAAACTATTATCATCTTTTTCATTATGGATCCAACTAAACCCACGCTTATGTGCAATTATTTATGTTTCCATCCATGTGTGGGGAACCAATCAACCAACCAAAACAATGGCTACAAAATTACGGACATGGTCAAATTAGGGGTAATTTGACATGCCCGTAATTTGGTGTCCACTGTTTAGCGGTGCACCGAATAGAAGGTCTCTTTCCATCTCCATCGATATAGTGCCAATACTCAGTCTCCGATGAAAATGGCTGTTTGTCATCCTGGAACAATATTCCCCCGCCGATAAGGAATCTTAAATGTCTTGGTACCTTCAGAGTTCGACTGTGGCAGTTTCTTATTACCTCTCAGCAAAAACTGGGTATGGCTGTTACGAACATGTCAATTATATAATTGGCCGTCGTGTTCTTCCCGACTCAATCCGTTTATTTAGCGTAACTCGTGATCACAATGTGAACAATTAAGGGGGTACTTAGTAATTGTAATAGCTGGGGATCTTTTGTTGGATAATAGTTATAATTACACATTATTTACCTATATTTACTTACTGTGAACATTATTATTTTATACTAGCCAAAACGTTTATTTCATTTGTACCTACTCCACTATATTACATTAGGATTATTCATTTAAACATTATACATATGACTATATAAATATATACTTTATAAATAGTCAAGTAATCAAAACACAATCGACACATTAACGAACAAGAACGTTTCACAATGCAAAACTTTGTTGTAGATAGGTACATAATTTAAATTGCAGGTACTTATAAGTACTTACATAATTTTACTCCACGCATAACACGTCACTATCACAACACCAATTTATCTCGTCTGCTCGACGTCCGTATGTCACTGCAGGGATCCAGCAGAATATCAGCGTCAGGTATATTTGCCTGACACATGCTGAGTTGGACTCCATCTGGTACAACCTTGAGACGCACACCGCACCTTATATATTTGATTATTCTGAAGTATGTCATAATGTCACTCCATTTCTATACGTATGTTTTTTTCTTTTTTGTATATTGGCATCTTGTTTTTATATATCCATGTAATTTGTTATCATTTAATTGTGTTTATGTGTGTCTTTTGTGTGCACTAAATAAATGTTTTATCTATCTATCATCCGGACGGACGGACAGACGGACATGACGAAATTATCTCATCATCTGTTACCTCATTGAGGTGGATAACAATTAAAATTCTATTGTATCTCGTTAATGACAGTTGAAAGCGCTTTTGTCATTCATAAACCACACCGTCACCTAAAAACCGGAAAAATGCGAGTCGGACTCATGATGACGTATGAGATAGTAATAGAGGAATGTGTAGGAACCCGTGGACGAAGGACGTGGAGTGCCTGGTGGCCAACAACACCGTCGTGACGGAGGTGCACGAGGGCGCGCACGCCGACGCCGCGCACGCCTCCTACGACATGTACAAGCAGAGTGAGTACCCACACCTTGCACACGCGTTCTGTCATGTCATGTCGCCAGCAGCTGAGGTTTCAAACATAGCACGGAACAAATAACAACCCTGCTGTCACTTAATAAAAAATTGTCATAGCGGAATTGATCCCGCTTGTATGCCTGGCAGACTTCATTTTTGATAAATGTTTAATTGATCCAGATGATTAGATTCTGTTTAGAATTGTGTGTCCAAAAGGCAACAAGACGCAACATAATAATTATTACTAAGACAGTGTTGTTGCGCTTTTTCTGGCAAGTTCGCGTCGTTACGTATGGAGTGAAGCGTTTCACATGAATGTTTGCGTAGTGACGTAGTCATGGGCGTATCTAGATTTTGACCCAATGGGAGCAAAACAACCTCAGGGGTAGGGGGGACGCAAATCATGAATTTTTCAAAGGTTCTTCCTCATAGCGGATACTCGTGCCCTTTCAGAAGCTGACGTGGAGATGCAGCGGCTCATCGAGTCGCAGGTGGAGTCGCACAAGATCGGCAGCGCCATTGCGGAGGAGGCGCTGCGCCGCTCCTCCGCGGAGTTCTCGCCCGAACTGCCCGCTGACCTGCTACAGGACGCCGTCTTCAACCAAAACGTATGTTATGTACTTGTCATCGTAAATATAGAATCCAGTCTTTCATTAGTAAATTCTTTACACTAATGTTGATTTAATAGTTTGTATATATTTACCTTTTGATAAAAGTCACGTAAGCTTGAATAGGAAATAAAAATTTCTTGTCACTGCAAAATTAAATTGACGAAAGTGATATTTCAATTCCTATTTCAGAACTAGCTTAGTCGTTTGCAATTTACTCTGGTTCGTAAGTGATCATGACAGTAAATACGTTTAATCTTTAAATATGTGACGTTCACATTGATTGCAAGCTCGCACTACAGACCGCGGCTCGTAAGTTGAACTATGACTGTGAATGCGCAGTCACACATTTTCGGGTCTCAATCGAAGTATAATCATAATTGTACCTGCGCAGACGGCCGTCATTTTGTTTCAACTTACGTGCCGCGATCTATACCCATGTTCATGTTCGCTCACACAGTGGCCACTAAAAGCCAACGCCCTGTACGAGCAGACGTCGCTGGTGGACAACATGCTGGGCGGCGAGGGCTACGCGCAGGTGCGCCACAACGTGCCGCTGTCGGCCGCCGCGCCCGCCTCCCCGCCCGCCAGCCCGCCGCTGCCGCCGCTCGCGCTCGACGGCAACGGCGAGGCCGCCATGGCCGTCATCATGAGCCTGCTGGAGGCCGACGCCGGCCTCGGCGGACCCGTCAACTTCTCCGGCCTACCCTGGCCCCTACCCTAAATGGCGCCGTTGCTCAGCGAAGCCACAGCACGAACGCTGGATGGAAAACCTCGGCAGGAAATGATAAGTCCGTTAATCGCGATGCGAGCACTTCTCTGCACTTGCGAATAGCGCTAACGTCATATTTGTTATTACTTATTTTGATCGTTTACGCTTTTAATGTGTCTCCCGTAAGCAGCGCCGACATGATGCCGTGATTACTATTTAACACAGAAAGCGGATGGAAAACAACGCAAATTATTGCTCGATTTGCGTTGTTTTCCCTCCGCTTTCTGTCGTGCCGCCACCCGTGCTTATTTTTTACATCTTTATAATTTATTTCTAGTTATGTTCTCTAGGCACAGTGATGTGATTGTTATTAGCCCTAATATGAATGCTGATTACTCGATATAAATAATTTATATAATTATCTACATTAAGAGACATACAACGTGTAACATTAAATGCACAAAATTTCAGACACCCCAACTAATTTTTAATTAAATTAACCTATTTTAGAGAGAAAAATCATTAAAAAAAAATGTAAAAGTTTTATGTGCTATTTTAGTTCGCAAGATTCATATTTGCATTCAAATAAAAGCTATTATTATCCCGCGTATGAGAAAAATTAAATTGGTCGACGACAATTTGTTTGTTTACCTATTTTGACGGGTTTGAGCATGTAATGCCTTGACCTAATTATAAATAGACACGGCAACATTTTTAATGAAGAGTTTTTGAAAAATGTGACCTATATTAAAAAGTGGTTCAATTGATTCTGCTCGTTATTCTGACCAAACAATTTTCAGGTTTTGCGCATTTAACGTTACACGTTGTATATTTTTGTTGTTTCTTTATCAATTTTATTTCGTTACTATAATCAATAATATACGTGATTTTTTTTTCTACAATAACAAGTGTCGACCGGCGACGCATGAATTGTCCATACAAACGTAATACCTAAAACATTTGCAATTTGGGCACATTTCCACCATATTATGTTTGTTATTCGTATGTAGACAGTGTTTATATTGTTTACTGTGTTTACATCTTTTTTTCCCAAAATACTTTTCTAAAATTAAGTTTAAACGAATTTAATAAAGTCATTTACAGCGTAAATGACATGTCTTCATATTGTTTTTCTGTATTATAAACAACAATATTTATAATATCGTTTCTGCAGAAGCATAGTTTATATTATAAAGTTACAAATTATCGAAAAAAAAAGGAACAATATTAAGTTTTCATTAATCATTTTTGATATTACGGAACACGTCTAAATTTATCGTAAATTTTCGAAAGCTAGTAGTGCTATCGCGTCAAGCAATAATTGTCAATGTGTGCGTGGTAGTATTGCTCATTGTAGGTATATATCGCTCCGACAGGCACTCACACTAGCGCAACGCGCTTGGAATCGAATTTTGCAAAAATCTCGATTTGTAGTTGCGAGCCGTGTTCGCAGGCCTCTTAATGTTTCTTAACAAAAACCAATAATGAAACTCTCAAAGCCTTCGGCAAGTTCTCAGAAGATGCACTCGTCAAAGTCGATCGGTTGCGATCTCTTCTCATACAGAGAAGGCCGAGCATCGACCTCGTTATCATTGCCACCTACCAAATATGCCTACCATTGTTATTAGTTACCTACATTGTTTCATGTTATAACGTGTATGCTTCGCATTAAACGTAAATTTTATATTTTGAGAAGATTGCGAAGGCGACGCTGTTGTATCTTGCGGCGACACGATGCGCCGAACAAGCGCTCTCACAATATTCGATCGCATCGCATGTCTGTCATCACTTCACCAGGTAGATACACCTAAAGCTTTGGTTTCTTAGAAAGCAGTGGACGATCATACAATAACGGCTGTCCAAATAGTGTTTTTAGGGTTCCTTACCTCAAAAGGTAAAAAACGGAACCCTTATAAGCTCACGCTCTTGTCCGTCTCCGTGTGTCACCGCCGATTTTCTCAGGAACGGGTGGACTTAGCTAGTTGAAATTTATACCAGATACTGTGGTCTATAGTCCTTATTAGGTGTATAATCAAGGTCCTGAGTCAACACGATAAAGAGATATGGGCAAATTTAGATTTTCGCGAAAACTTGTAAGTATCAAAATATACCATAATTTTCAACTTTTTTATTATTCGGAATTTTCCCTTTACTTGTACTGTAATAATAAATATATCAATTATATAAAAGACAATCATTTAATGTCCGTATTTCCTAATATTACAACATCTTTACGTATCTATTTAACACTTCCGGTGACAGTAGCAGAAGGCGAAAGGTCTTTATAACAGACTTCAAAAAAAGGAGGAGGTTCTCAATTCGTCGGATTTAAAAAAAAAATGTGTTTTCCCCGATTACTCGAAGACGGCTGGACCGATTAGAAAAATTACTTTTTTGTTTGAAAGGGTATACATTCGAGTTGGTCCCATTGTCATTTGGTCACAATCTGATGATGGGATCTTGGATAAATCGAGGGAACACTTCAAATATTATAGGCACACCTATAGTGATTTGAGTATTTTTTTATAGTAAACTCGTGCGTTTGCTCTCGGAAAGCACCATTTGGTAAAGTGGAACTGATGGCCACCGGAACTACTCAATAATATGTATTTCACGGGTTGCGATTCGATTACTTTTGGTAAGCAATTGATGCTCGTCACAATTGATATGGTGCAGTGGAGCTACTGGTGAAGTACCTGGGGAATTCCTCAAAGTCCCTGCATCGAGAAAAGCAATATTTTGTAAAAGGTGATGAGCAGTTGACATTAGGCTATTTTAACTTAGATAAATTACAAACCAACCCACTAAAACGTGAAAAAAAAGCTTTTTTCGAAATCGAAATTAATAAAAAACTACTTACAATCAACGAAATTAGGTTGCCAACTTAAAAGCCAGAAAAAATTAATTTGATGTTTAAATATGTAGGTACTTACCTAATTTTACTAAATAAAAAAATAAAACGTATTTTTTTTTTTGTTGGTTAGTGGGCGCAGGCTGAATTTCGCACCCCGGCGCCCAATATGGTTAAGACGGCCCTGGGCCTACACTGTCCTCTCATACCTATTAACATTATAATTTGAAAACATTGTAGAAACCATTTATTTTGAAAAGAGTAACCGTGGAATTTCTTGCCGGCTCTTCTCCATAGGAAACGACCAATTGGAGCCGTGCACATAGCTTCTGATGTTTCATAAGTGCCCTTGTAGGTTAATCTGAAATAAAATAATTTGAATTTGGTAGTTCCCGTTGACCTAGAATCACGAAATTTGGCAAAAAGCAAGGTTACAGCACAAAATAAAGGGAAAATTCCGAAAAATAAAAAAGTTGAAAATTAAGGTAAATTTTGGTACTTACAAGTTTTCGCGAAAGTCTAAATTTGCCCATATCTTTTTACCAATAAAAATGATACCAATTTTACTATGGCGGTATAATGGAACTCGCGGTGCGCGAGTCCGACTTGCTCTTGACCGGTTTTTTTTAAATGTGTAAATTCTTTCGTCTCACTTTCCTGCAATCAAAATCTTAAAAAAACATCTTTCTAAATAATCAAATCTGTGGAAGTGATTTCGTGAAAAGGGAAGGAAATGTGTCACAGGAAGCCGGGGAAGCGCGCTCTTGACCAATGAGCGCACGCGGTGCTAGAGATGGCCATCAGAAACGACCTCGACGCCCCTTTAGTGTTGTTTATTACTTTGGGTGCGTTGCCGTAGGGTTGTGACTGTTTTTAGATCAAATAAATTTTAGAGCCGTATTTAGATAATAAACTCGAAGTTCTGAAAAATCTATACTTTTACAAACATTTCATTTAGAAAAGAGTGAAACGTATAATTACTGTATTATGTAAAAAAGTATAGTTACGGTATTATGTTTAAAAAAAAAACAAAATCGGTCGAAAGAAAATTATAACGTAAGGCTTTAGAAGAGACGTACATTTTGACTATGACATATGATTGAAAATGAATTTATTACCTATAAGAGTAACCGACGAAGACAATTCAACTGATGATAATTTTTCTGGTTCATCAAGTGACGAAAGTTAATAAAAATGTTACAAATGCAGTGAATTTATTTATTTACCTGATGATGATGACGTGGAATAAAACGATATGCCTCGAGAATCAGTTTAAGATAAATTGTCAATTACAAACTCTTAAGTATGATAAATCGATGTCTCGAGAATAAGTTTTTAAAGCAAACGATTTTTTTCCCATCACTACACAAAGTATTTTGATAGATGTCAAATCGGGCTTCTTAGATAGTCGTGATTATAAAATTATTAAATTAAAGACAAATTGACATTTCGTACCATTGTTTCATTTCAAAATACCTACAATATTAAAGTTAAGTTACATTTTCTAATCAGAACTTTAATCCAATGCACTTTACAATACATAATAAAATCGATCATACAAACTTGAATCGATTTATTGTGAGTATCGAGTACAGAGTCGTATGGTTATTTCACTAGTTACGTCGCGATGACAAATGTCAAAACGGGCGTTGTCTCGGTTCACGTCGAGAACATGAGTTTTATCTATTTACAACATTTTTATTTCAATTAATTACTTTTCAAAGACGAGGACCTGACCCATAAACCTATGTACCTATGTGCATAATACAATTGGTAGATCGCAAATAAAGAAATCGTGAGTGAGCAGCTGATTCGCCAGCTCATGTCTTAAAGTAAGAAAATCTAAATGAAATAACCTTCATACCATTGTCGTTATACCATAATATACATTTTAATAACGTTATGATTTAAATTAGTCATTTATAACTTCTAGTTGTGTATTTTTTGTTAGGAGTAAGTAGTCAAAATTATACTTTTTAAGTTTGTAGAAGGAATGTTGGTGTTATATTAGTGCCTGATGATTTAATTCAATTTAAGATAGTGTCGATGCTTATAAACGCTTTATCTATCTCTTTTTTTTAACCAAAACATAAGTGTATGCTCTATACAGATGTACATATTATAATGGTAATGTAAACACGCCGGAATTACTTTGGGCCCCGAGTACTTTATTGTAATCATTAAATCATGAGTCATGTTTCTAAAAAACGAGAATATTAATTAGTATAAGTACAATATTTTGTATGTATGTATTTAGTGAATGTGTAGTCTGATGTAATTTCATGGTGTTGTTTATTATAAATTAAGAATAGTGGGTTATTTATCTACCCCAATTTTTTTTACCCTAAGGTGGTTACGCAGAAACGCATGTCTGAGAATCCACTCTAAGCCTAAATTCCATTTATCCAACTAGGCTTGGATTCTCGGACATACGTTTCCGCGAATCCATCTAGAGTGGATTTTTTGGTATAGATAAACGGAATAACGTAGGATAGTTAGTAAATCGAGCTGAAGTGGGGTCAGCAGGCGCTCTGGGCTGAGCAGTCCGGCGCTGGCACTATTTATTGTTCACGCGTCTATTCTTTAAAAAGTTATTATACATTAGCTGTTCTACGTGTGTTAATAAGATATCATCACTGGAAAGGCAAAATTACGTAACCGCCATATAAATAATGTGGCGGTTAAGTAATTTTGCCTTTCCAGTGACGATATAATCTTCGTATGCACTCCATAAAACAATACGAATAGTCGTTGTGTACTGTATCAGAGCTAATACTCTGTTATAAGAGCACAGTAGTGCAACTAACAATAGTGCCACATCATGTTGTCGAGTTGATTGTTGTTTAGTTATGTTCAGTTTATTACAGTTAAGTATTTGGATATCTTGTTTCATTCACACAATGTTGTTCTTTTCATTTCTTCCCTACCCTAGCTCTGATAAGATTAAGATGTATTTGATCGTGCTGGAAGCAGGGTTGGCACGATTCAATTATTTTGATTTAAATCAAATGATTTTTCCAATAAAAATCAATGATTTAATCAAATGTGACTAATTTTATTTTCACAGAAATCAACATAAAAAATAGTTTTAGAAATTACATGTTAAAGACTATTCTTTAACATGTAATTTCTAAAACTATTTTTTAAAAGACCAATCTAATATCTAATCTAAAAGACCATAATTTTCCAGCCTTTCATAGGAAAGGCTGGAAAATTATGGTCTTTTACATCTGAAAAATCAATATCATTAACAGGCGTGACCTTGCGGAAATCCATTATAAAATAAAATAGACGTGGATATATTTAGTAACCCGTACCGGTCAGCTATTTCTAAAGAGCCACAAAAACTCGAAACGCGAACACGGCGTGTTGCCAACCCAAGCGCTGTACGCTTGGTGTGGCAACACGCCGTGTTAGAGTTCGTCATCCTGAGGATGCCTCGAGAGGTGAAACACGTGTCGATTTCTTTCAGGGTTTGTTTAATGGCTCTTTAGAAGAAATAGCTGAGCGGAACAGGTTACTAAATATCCACGTCCACGTCTATTGTATTTTATTATTATAATTCTTGAACAACAAAACTAATTTTCCAGCCTTTCAATTTCCAGTCGGTTTCTTAATTTACTGTATTACGAAATTTACAAAACACTGCGCGGGGATTCCCCTTTTCTCTGACACCCAAAAGGCGCATTCCGTTTTACGTAGAAATGTAGTTAATGTATGATAAAAAAACCTTGATTAATTAGGTTTTTGTTTTACAAAATCGTGACTAATTCGATTTTTTGCTGGCTTCTAAACTTTCAGAAATCGTCACGCTAAAAGTGTTACTACTTGCGATTGTCTTCTTCTAATTAAAAGAGAAAGAAAGAGAGACAGAGAACGCCGGCAGAAAAAGACAGTAAAGTGATTATAGTGTCGTGAAATGAATCATCAGGCCAAGTAGACTAGAGAAAGTGTGATTTTGGTCAAAATTAAAATCCAAGATGGCAACTATGAAATTAAAAAAAAAATCGTCATGGGTATGGTTTTCAAGGGTGCAAAAGCCGATAGCTGGGTCGAAATGTAAATCCAAGATGGCAGATCTGAAAATTTTCAACTTTTTCATTATGGGTATCGTTTTCATGGTTTTCGAGGGTGCTAAAGCCGATATGAGGTCAAAATGTAAATCCAAGAAGGCGGCTGCAAAAATTTTGATCATACGTGAGAAAGAACTTCGTTCCTGGCGGGGGTCCCCAGGCAGCACACGTTTTTTTTTTTAAATGTTTTTTCCAACCCTGGCTGGAAGTACGGCACAGTCTGATGTTGAGGCTGGGCTGTCAAGTAGCTGTATACTAATAATAATAAAACACCATTTTAGAAAACTCAACTATATTTTTTTCTATTCGAACAGTTTCACACGTTGTAATGGAGCAGTAAGTTCGTATAACAGATATAATGCGTACTAATGGCTAAAGCCTGCTCTACTCGAGTACCTTGCGGTGTTTTGTAGTGAGTGCGCAATATCATGGTGTACTTAACGTATGACGTGTGGACTCTACGCGAAGACGGTACTACGACTACTCCATGACGTCACCATACTTGTTGGTATGCGCGGAAGACGCGGGGGCCGCGGGGCGTAAGCGCTGCACCGGCGGCGGGGGGCCTAGGTCCGTCCTGCAACAACCACATTCGTCACAGCTGCACGCACTGCACCCTCGCTTGCATGTTTGTGATGAACACAAAGACAACGACCGCGTTCGGCGCTCCTTCAACAATTAAGGGCTAATCGGAGCGCCAAACGTGTTCGATGCGTAAAGTCGAGATGGTTAAAAGAAACACACTAGGGCATCTGATAAATCGAAATGTTCAATGCACATAAGAGCGTTTACACATGGCACCGCCGCGGCGGCGGCGAGTTTTGATACCGCGGCAGCGAAAGACGCTGCTGCTGCGGTGCCATGTTCAAATGCTCTAAGAGTGAGGCCACACGGGCGTTGCTTCGCACTCTATCCTCTTGCATAGTACAAACAACTGAACCAACACTTCGGGTTCGCAGCGCATCATCCCTCCGGACGAAGCGAGGAGGTATGTTGCGGTGCGACATCGAGCGTCGGAGCGGCATCGCAGCGCATCGTTGTTTGTACGCACTTCATCGCCCGTGTTGTACTCAGTGCAACGCACCGGTAACGCCCGTGTGGCCTCACTCTCACAACACAACAAGCTGGTTGCGTCGCAACTTGTCTACACTACAGACAGGCATAGTCACACAACTGCTAAAAGTATCGCAACGGATATTCGACGCGCGAATGTTTAACCACCGGCACAGCCTTAATTAACCAAAAACATATCAGACCAAAATTAAGTCGCACAATTTGAATTGTTAGTTAAACACGCCGCATTTCCGTCGCTTAATTTTCGGCAAATGCGTTTCAATACATTACAGTTACTAATTCCTTTAGTTAAATTTTTGAAGCAACTCTCTAAATGTTACTTACAATGAGTCTTGCAAACGTAAAAATAGATAAATGAGATTGAAAAAATATAAAAATATGGAGCAAGCAAAAGCAGCAGTCCTTACAGATTTGTGCAAACAGAATTATAAACCGATTCTAGTTGCATTCCGTCAATAATTTTTGTGCCTTTGCCATTACTCTATGGAAAAGTGTACAAAAAGAAGGACAATATTGAGCAAATCTGTAAGCACGGTCACGGAGAAGCAAAAATTGGACACTTTACATTGTTTAAGCGTAGCGCATGCCATTCTCTCTCAGTGTCACTACATATTGCTTCGTGTTCCGACGCAAGCAAGTAGTTAGTCCGGAAACATTTACCTGTATGCAGAATAACTGCTTAAAACTATCATATCAAGTATAAAATAATAAAAGATTTAAAAAAAAAATATTACATGTCAAATTTAATAACGTGAAAAATATAGGTAAAAGTGCGGTACACGCAAAAAAAATCTGCTCGTGTAAAATTTTAATAGACACGTAATACAAGGGGGCAAGCACAACACAGTACATACTACAGTCAAGGGCAAACATTATGTACGTATACTGCAGCGTTTCACGCCAACATATTTTTTAAATAATAATCCTCTTTCGTTCAAAACCATTTCATTGAACCTGTTTACAGCCCTATTTGATTACCGGCAATCAATTTTATTCGAATCTTTTGGAATTTTGAATTGTTCGGTCGACTTGCAACTTTTTTCTTACGACTCATGTCATTGCAGAAAAATCTTTAGAATGGACGATATTTTAATTTTTTTTCCAGGTATCCGATCGATGAGGACTTTTTAGATTTCATTTATGATGGTGTTTTGAACAATCCTACCAACTTTGAGCTGGGTGCGAATTTTTGTACCCTCGGATGTCAAAATTGACGACTACACTGTGATTTGGTGATTTATGAACCCTGTGTGGTTAAAAGTTGTCGTGCTGTGAACAGGGTACGTATTTCTTCTTTCTCGTTCCCGATATCGGTCTTCCACCCCGAGTTAGCGTCAGTCTGCGAGCCATTCTCAGAGAGCTTCGGACTCGTGAGGAAATGACTCCACGACGCATTAAATAACCATCAATAACCACAAATTTTTACCTGTTTTCCTTTTTCGTAATCTGAATTCATACGGTTCAACTTAGCGCTATACTTTAGGCCTTATTAACCAAGTATTCGACATAGGCGTTCTTCGAGACTGACTGGAGTCAGGAGTAAGGGGCGTCGCGACGCACGGATACTAACCCGGAATCGATATAGAGCCCGCGCGCGTAAGTTCAACTCGTATAGGACTTATCTTTCATTTTTCTTTTGGCTATGAAGTTTTTTTTAACTATTTAAGCGTTTTCGTTATATTTTCTTGTTCTTTATAAATTAAACGTGATCGTGTGTATTTAGCGGAATATTTCGTTTCATTCTCAATCAACAGTGGCACGAATGTGGCAAACCTTATCTTTTTTCCTACAGTACGTACCAAATATCAAATGAGATTTTTTACAAAACTAGGCATGCTTTTTAAATACTTTTCTCACCGTAATAATATTAGTTGGTGGCAGATAAACTTCGCTTCATGTATAGGTAGGTACATATTTATTTTTGCCCCTGACCTCCTATCATCAAAACAAACGTTCAATAACAGCAAGCGTAAGAGTGCAATGTTTGCTTACCTGTATGGGTCCTGTTTCGAACCTTTATGGTCATCTCTGTTTTTACGACGCAAGTCGTCGTAGGAAAGGTCTGGGTTCGCTCCCTGTGGCTGGGCGTCTGGCGATGGCGGTAGAGCTGTGGGGTGTATCACATACCGTGTTCAAATGTTTATAATGTAAGCTTAACGATATCGCGCACTATATGGTACTATTTATCTTTGGGATATTATAAATTGCATATCAAATAAATAATCGCCTATCAATACATACTCATCATTTATATTCTTTTTTACATCAAATAACTTACTTCACTACAAATAAACTAAATGTTTAACAAAACTCAAACTGCAGATAATTCGAAATTATACATCAATATAACATTACTTTTTCCTCATAATGCAATACAGTTAAATTTATTTTTGTACAAAAATACTACTACATACATAGCATAAATACTGACTGCACAGCAAATGAATAATATAAAATATAAATAAAATATAAAAAAACAAAACTGGTTGTTCTATGGCTGAATGGTAGGTTAGGTTAGAACTGTGACCACATAATATACCGCACGAGCCGAGCGAGCGAAGCGAGCGGTGCCGCGGCAGCGGCCGGCGAGTGCCAGTGCGAACATCGTGTTTTCGAGTGCAGTTTACCAAGATATTTCCCCATAGAACAACCAGTTGAACCATGGGTAAATTTACTTCTCCGTAGTACAACCAGTTGGACATCGCAGTTACTATCGCTAGTATCACCGGTGGTTCAGTTCGGTAGTACTAGTGGGAACAAAGGTTGGGAACAAACAGTCTCACTAGAAAACTGCTGTACATAATATAAAAATAGAAGCTATATTTAAAAGAAAAAGAGTTAACATGTATAATGTGCATTAAGATTATTAGCTGTGCATTGATGAAAAAGCTTTTGTTTTAGGAAAAATCGCTGTACGCTGCGAAAATAAATTGTAGTGTGTTTAGTGATATTTTGAGTTGAATATTTTGCTGTGCAATCAGTAATTTGGTGGGAATTCGGAATCTTATTGCATAGAAAAAGGATTTTGATTTGCGTTTAAATACTACCCTTTATCTTTATGCATCAATTGTCATCAATTCAGTATTGCCTAGCGCCCCACCCCTACTTCGCATGGTTTTTAACATCGAGTTTTCTATATAGGTGTATGTTTAATATTAATTAATATATTATAATGAAACTATACGGTGTCTACCCCTTCTATCCGTTGATGTACCCAACTTTATTCGTTATCGGTATGGTCGGGTACAACAAACTCGAGACAAGGAGGGACTTAGCTATAACCACATATGTATTCAAACTTTTACGTGGTAAGAGACCTATAATTCCGGTGTTTTGAAGGAGATTTGTCTGAATGTGCCTGACAATTACGTATCACAGCCACAGTTACTAGCAATGCCACACGCACGAACCAACTTGCTCGGCAAAGCGCCACTGACGCGCGCCTTGCACGCTCTGAATGACTCGGCTGACAGGATCGATTTATTTTCCTGCTCTCTGAATGAATCTCAAATGAATATCAAAATCCGTTGCGTAGTCTAGCAGAACAACGCGCTCACACAGACTTACACGAACAGCGACTTCAATATGTTCTTTTTTTTCTTGTAGTTAATGACTAACCTGGTGTCAGTGTTCATGCCGCCCATGGGCCTCTGACTTGGAACAAGAGTTTTTAATATGTTCAGATGACCACTGATAGTAGATTATTCATTAATGCTATGGTTTCCTAGAAGAGTGGTGACCACCACATAGCGCCCGCAATTTATCGTCGAATGACGTCACTGAACGATATTTATGAAAGTAAGTTGGTGTGTTTCCCTCGAGAGCGTTTCTGACACCGTGAAGTCAAACCCCGCTGCCATCATGTTCATGACAGCCGTCACTGCGGCCGTTATGTGGCGGCCGCCGCTCTTCTAGGAAACTGTAGTTTAAGGGGAAAAAGCAGAGTCTAATGTTACTGGCGCTAAATTAAGCGAGGGAGTTAAGACAAGAATCCTGAGTACAGCGAGGGATTCAAGCTCCCCCAAGACGAAGACACCTTTATCCCCGAGGCGATTCACACCTGCGAGGTATTATAAAACTATTCGATTTTTGTAAAAAAAATACATGCGATTTTTTTATAGGGATTTCAAATTCAAATCACATTTTGACCAGCGGGTTATAATTAAATTCAGTACAATATTATTTCCCAGCTAGACCCCAGGGTTTTTATGACCTAGGGGAAATTTCACCAATAAAACTGAACGCATCAACACATAAAGCACGTTTTAGAGCTGTCAGTCATTATTTTCTTTGTTATATTGACACTGACAGCTCTTGAACTCGGTTTAGATGTGCTGATCGCGTTCAGTTTCATTGGTGAAATTCGCACATACTTTAGGTTAGGTTAGCATGACATTACCGAGCAGGTGATATGAAAACGTAATAAAATGATCAGCAGTAAAGTAGTGCTCTGACAATAGGATGAGGTTACCTGGTGCGCCCTGGCGGTACGCGTCCTCGTTGAACAGCGGCCGGTCCGTGTCCAGGTCCAGCGAGCTGCCCGGGCCCGCGTCCGAGTAGATGTCGCTCGGGCCCGCGCCCAGCATCGTCGAGCCCGACTTCGCTATCGAACTGCGACTGAAATCACCAGCATTTCCATCAAATTCAAGTTCCAAATATTTTGTTTCACAAACCACTGTTTCACTTATGAAATGTCAGAAGCTAGGTCCACGGTTCCAATTGGTCGTTCCTCGTGGAGAAGGTGGTCCAGCCGTTTAATTTCATTAAACAAAGAAGCAACTCATCACACCCGTTTTCCCGGAAGAGTTACGCTGAGGTGTGTAGTACAGTCAGGGAAATTAATTGTTAAGCAAATAATAATTGATACCATAGTCAATTTACTTTTCCGGAGTTAACACCCACATTTCGCCATTTATGTTTAAGTCCTAATTAATAGGAGGCAAGCTTATTGTCATATACCAGCCACAAACCCACACTCCGGGCTGCTACTGACAAATTCCTAAAGATATTTCTAAAAACATACAGGTAATAAATCGAGGGTTGGTAACGATTATTATATTATCAATGTACTTATGCCTTTAGTCAGTGAAGCAAAAGACGAAAGTAACTTACGACAGTAGAATGGTGTGAGGAGTGACCACACTTATCCACGCAGAATCAGCTTGAGCCGATCACGTATCACCATTAACTTCGACTTATTAGTAGAGGCGAATGACGTCTTCGCGAATACGTTAGCGTGAAAGTCGTAAGACAACACGATATACTAAAATAACAGTCACATTTGGCAGCAGCTCGTCCGGAGGTCGACACCTTCGTTTAGTTAGCGATGATGCTGAATAATTAATGCCTGCGCTACTGCTTATACTACCTCATGGCACAATACTGATAAATACACTGACTGAAGCTTCTAACAGATTATTGCTGGTGAATGGCCTTAACTAAAATAATTTATCAGTAGATTGTAAATATAAAAACACGCGGGATTAAGATGACAGAAGAGGCCTAAAACTTCATGGTGTTCTGTGTACGTTCTACGAACTATCATAGAATAATATAACAAAATGTAAAAAGAGAAGCGAAAAATGGCGAAAGGCTAAGCTAGGTATTTACTTTGTTGAAAGTTGACTAAAATAGCCATTCTTGTATATGTCATGATTGACTGCTTAGCTCTATAAAAATATAGCGGGACGATAAAAATTTAAAAGGTTAAATCTGTAACTATCTGTTACATTCGTTCCCTATTCAGCCCAGTGAAGTATTGGAATAATTTCAACTGTTGTATAGTGGTATATTATTGATTCATTAAAATAATACCTCATTAAAAAGTTATTTGATCATACAAAGGTATATTGTGTTCTCTCTCCTCTCAGGCTCAATTCCTACGAAATGTATGGGATTTTTTTTGCAACATCTGACTTCTCTCGTACCTACTTACTCAAATTTTAGTTGGTCCGATAGAGTTTTTTGATCGATTGGAATCAATAAACAAAATTGTGAAAATTGCCCATTTTTCCTAACTTTATTTTTTTTTCAAAATCTGTGAATGCAGATCAGTTTCAAAATGATAAGGATAGTCTCCTAAGACCGTTTTCATTGCCCCGTCTCATAATCCAACCTCTATATGTTATGATTGACTGCTTACCTCCATAAGGGTATAGCGTGATGATAATCTTTTAAAAGGTTAAATCCGTAACTATCTACAATATTATAACCTTTTGGCTAGTCTTTTTACAATTTGCGGTAAACTATAGAAGAATACGAACATAATTGCTCATCCCCCATAGCAAAGAGCGTGATAATCATTTTTGAAAGTATATTGTGACGTTTCCATTATTTGACTTAGGGCCTGTTTCGTCACCTCCGATTAGGTTCTCGTTAATTTACTTGGCAGATAATATCCTACAAATTCTGTTCCATTTTTTACTGAAATAGGCCCTTACAGATTATTTATACCAATTTTCAAGCCAATCACACAGTAAAATCCTCCCCTGTAAAAATGAATAGGCCCTTTTTCACCCCGTTAGTGGTAGATTTTCAAAAAAACCCTGAAATAAGTTTATTTTTATTTTTAGTTTTAAGTATAAATATTGAGTTTCCAGTTAATCAGACCGCGCGTTAAAATTCTTCCATACAAACTTTGACATCCCCCAATCCTCCTTTAAGGGGTAGTTTAGAAAAACTGAAAATGGTATTCTTTTTCAATTGTGCCAAGTTTCAAGTTTATTAACTCAAGGAATAAGGTTTTTCATACTAACAAAATCCCCCTTTTCACCCTCATAAAGGTCGAATTTCCAAAAACACTTTCTTAGTGGATGTACCTACGTCATAATAACTACCTGTGTGCCAAATTTCAACCCAATCCGTTAAATGGTTTAAGCTGTGCGTTGATAGATCAGTCAGTCAGTCACCCTTTCCTTTTATAGAAGATTAATGACTCTTACCCCGTTCCGACCTTCCCCTCCTTGCGCTCCCGCAGCAGCTGTCCGATATAGCTGCCGGGCAGCGCCATCAGCTTCTCGGCGCAGGCCTGCTGGTACGACAGCTTGCCGAGGAAGTAACCCACCATCACTGCCAGTGTCACCTTAGGGAACGGCCCGAACCGAGCGTTCGGCTTCAGGTTGCCTGTAGAACATACTTCACTTTATCAATGTGTTAAATAAAACACGTTTGTTGATAGATAATGAAACCTCATGTTTTTAGTGGATGTTTTGGCGCCAGAATGACATTGTTGTAAACATGTGTGTGAAAATGTATTAACAAAACAATATGGGGGCGTTAGTTCCTATTTTGGCCACACGCGAAAAGAACCTTGTAGCGTTGTAGACAATATTCAGGGCAATATAATTATTATGTATATTCTAATTATTAAACGCGTAAAGTCGGTTGTCGCGAGCACATTCGCAGAAAAGCTGAAGGAAAAGCTGGTGGGGCGGAGCTTACAATGATCACATGTCTGATAAAATGCAGCTGAGACAGCAGTTATTGTGAAAATATTTACTTAAGCATAAATTTTTATAGGTATCTCGGATAAAGAAGTAGCAGCAATAATGAGGATTCGAACGAAACAATGGCATGGAGGATTAGGTGGTAGCAACAATAACTTGTTTCACTCTACATCACATACATTTGCTTCTTATACATAGGTAAATAAAACGCCTTTTTCGCATGGGGCTAGGCTTCATAATTGTTACATACTTATTTAATACTACCTTCCGCCAGCGGCATCGCCCGCGTGATTTCTTTATTAATTATAGCATTTTTATGTTAGTGATAATATAATATAGGTGAATGAATTTTTTTAATTGGTCCAGTAGTTTTTGGGTTTATTCATTAGAAACAAATATACAAATCTCTTTTCTTTATAGACTACTTGCTTCTGCCCGCGAATTCGTTCGCGTGGAAGTCGTAAGACAACACAATATACTTACTAAAATAACAGCTACATTTTTATAAAATTTCTCAGCGGCCAAAATATGAAGAGTCAGGACTGGTGACGCGGGAGCAATCGACGTAGTACAGTTGTCCGTGTAACAAGCAGCTCATCCTGAGGTCTAGACCCGCAGCCTTCAGTAGCAATTTCTCATTGCTTGCGAAGTTTTTCTATTTTAGTGAATAATTAATGAATGCCTGCGTTCCTGCATATACTACCAATGGCGCAACAAAAACACGTAATTTCTCCTTAACAGTCACTTTACCATAGATATTTTTTTTTATAACCAAAGATAGCAGACGCCTAAATTTCATGTTTTTCTGTGTACGTTCTACTAACTATCATAAAATAGTATAGCAAAATGTAAACAAAAGAAGCACAAACATTTTCTTTTTTCGTAATCGCATTTAGGTTTGCAAAGCAGTCGCCGAACCTTTAAGCTATTTGCTGTTTTGAAAGCTGACTGAAATAGCCGCTCTTAATGTCATGATTGACTGCTTAGCTCCTTAAAGGTATAGCTGGATGATAATCATTTAAAAGATAAATCTGTAACTATGAGCTGTATTCATTATACCTATTCAGCCCAGTGAAGTAATGGAATTCGACTGTTATCATATCATACACTAGTATAAATATGTATTGTGTCTCTCATCTTAGTCTCATTTCCTACAATATATAAGGGAAGTTTTTTTTGCGATTTCTGACTTTCCTAGTACTCAAACCTCAGTTGGTCCGCTAAGGTTTTTTGATCATTATAAGAAACGATTGGCATCAAAAAAAGGATTTAGTGAAAATTTACCAATTTCTTGTTGACTGTATTTTTTAAATCAAAATCTGGGAATGCAGATCAAAATATTTCAAAAGGGGTAAAGAACAGCCTCCTTAGACCATTTTCTTGTGGCGACAACGGTTCAGGTACCTGCCCTTACTGCCCTATCTTAAAAACCAACCCAGTATATTACATGATAGACTGCTTAGCTCCAATCTAAATTCTAACCCTCCTGTTTGCTTCGCCGTAGTCGGGTAAAAAGGTATAGCGTGATGTTATCATCACGCTATACCTTTTTACCCGACTTACAGATTTAATCTTTTAAATGATTATTCATTTAAAAGATTAAATCTGTAAGTTCTATCTGCAATATACTAATCTTTTAGCTCGTGTTTAAAATTCGCGGTAAACTATAGAAGAATACGAACAAAGTGCAATATTGCTCATCCCTCATAGCAAATAGCGTTATAATTTACCCTACCGAAGTATAGACTGACCAGACCAATGTCTCCAATTTGTCCCCACCACATCGCCACAACTACACATGCAAATCAGTAAACCTAATATATACGAAGTCGCGCTCACACTTGCAATTCATAAATCAGAACATACTACACAATCAATTATAAACCTTATCCCATCAAACACAGCGTGCATTTACAATGCACCGTAGAACACACTCACACGAAAACATCATTGTGCTGTGCAGTAGCCATTTATTTTACATAAATACGCTAGTGATTGACTAAATCGGAAACTTATCGATTCTCCCATTAATTACTGTTTAAAAAATTTTGGGAGTTCCTGAAAAATTATAAATAAAAACGATCTACATTAATAAGGTGATATAATAAAGAAAACGACACAAAAAAATAGTAAATCAATTAATTTCGAAATTATGAGAAAATCTAAATTAGTATAAAACATGATTTCACATCGGTCTTCCAACCAGGCTATAACTGTTGACAAATTGAAGAATAAACTTTCAAAGTAATATAAATTCATACGACAATCGACATTGTTGTCGAAATCCTACGTTACTGGATCTGCACAAGCACATCACTAGCTCGTCGCAAGATACAGCGGCCGTACTATGGGATGCAACCGCATAACGTTTTGTGATTTTTACATTGCTTGTCCAGTCAGTAAGCGACATACTTAGGTAGTAGTTATGAAGCAATGTATTTGCTGCAAAAATAGTACAGTCGCTGTGATATATGAAAACAAAAATAACGTAGTAAAGGCAAGAAATATTTTAAGATTTGTTGTTTTTCATGATTTTCAAGATAAATATAGTAAAATACTTGTCCTGTTAAATGATAAATGGTTCCATGATTTACTTACAAAGATTTTAGTTTGGCTTCGATTTTTACAAGAAACCACTGAACAACACGGTATTCTTAAATGTTGTCACGATCGCGGTCGAAAGCGCACTAGTTCGCGGAGACGACCATTTGCCTATACCATGAGCATTTTGATCATGGCGCGCGGACGGACACAGACACGCCCTCATGCCGCTTCTCCTGTTTTTATATTTCTATGGACCAGACTTATACTGGGAATATCAATGCAAAATGTAAATTGAACATAACCTATCGCTATCTCTCTCTATAGGATAGTATTTGCGTTATGCTGGAACATACATTCATACAAACAGATAAAATCTAAAAATTCTATTTTCGGCATTAGAATCGTTCTCAGACCTCGTAACAATTACTTTTTATCAAAAATATTAAATGTACAGTTTTGACTTTGCTACGATTTTATTGTATGCATATACATATAGATAATTTGACTAGAAAAAGGTAAATCTTTATAATGCCACAAACAATTTTGGTTCTTCGTGTACTTAGTAAGGGTATCGCCTTACTAAGTCGTACCCGTAACAAGTCAGGTGGATACAGTGCAGTACAGCAGTAAATAATTAGACATGTTTCCACATTGTAAAACAATAGACGGTCGCTGTCAATATGGCAACAACGAGCGGATATAAAAAACGCGCGCTCAGTCGCGTTGCGCTAGGCAGGCCCATAATAGATGATATAGTAGCAGAGCTATAGTGCGCGCCAGTCTCAGTATGAACGCAAATGTTTTATACTTCGCACACGCGCAAGCTCCTCGCCCAGAACGAGGCCTACAGATCTACACACACTGAGTATTATGCTAACCTAAACCTAAAATTGATCACAAAAACAGAAGTTCTCTGCCAAGGCTCAGTTTACAGTAATACAGTGATTAAAATTCGTCATCGTCAGTAGGATAGGATCACACCAAATCTGAGCTTGTTTTGCCACTTCTTATCAGGGATTAGTCAGTGACGAAATGCCAGCGTCATCTAGTTTTAAAATATTCACGAAAAAAATTGTGTAAAAATGTCCTTTAAGATCTAATTACAAAAATAAAACATAATTTCAGTTTATTACGAAGTCATAATCATAAAATAAAATAAAATTAGATTTTATTTCAAGGATAGCTGAAGACAAATGTGTGATTTTAAAATTTCTTGGTATGGTTTGCTAAATAATAGGAAAAATACATTATTGACAGGGTATAAAAAAAATTTGGTTATTTCGACATTTTTTTCTGCTATATTTTGTATGGAAGTTGAAGAAATTGATTCCCCTATGTACAGTACCGAATAAAAGTCCATAAGCAATGCCAAGCTCACAAAGCAATAGATTGACGCTTCGGTTTGACTTACGACCTTCTTCTATAAGTTACAATACTGTAGACACGCACATTACACACACGCACATTACACACACACACTCACTTTGTCTGCAACTCATAGTAATGACTAGTTCGATAATTATTCGTTTTTTGTTTCATTCGTCTTGTTCACATAAATATTAAAGTTTAGCAGGTAGACCACAGAAAACTAATTCAATTATTTCGATTTCTGTGGGGTAGACAGATGCAATTCGTTACGAGTACGTATTCACTTCGAACTTTGTTGGTTCGTGATTATTGTCGGTGACGAGTATTTAGCTATTAGCGGTGTTGTGGTTATTATTTTCAAAATGCAGTCAAATAAAAAGTGAATGCAGTAAAAGCGAATGTAATTTACACAAATTTCCAATGAAACCAGACTAAGTGTGAGTGTTATCATTTAAATATTTCATATTTTACTAAACATAAATCTTATTCAAAGGTATTGTTGATAGAACAGAGGTATTGTTGAGATAGAAGATGCCTTGTAAAGTTTTAAATTCATTATGACGTATAATTCGATTAGTGATTGATAAATAATTAGGTATTATATGTAATAAATACAATGTCATTCTTTGTTCTAGAGAAATACTGTGAGGGTTAAGAGATATGAGGAATAGGCTTATTATCAAGGAGCAGCGACGTCAAATGGTGAATGAATATGAAACAAATGGTTTCATACCAACGAGATATTTTGCTGAATTATTAAACACGTCATTATGAACCGTTCGCCGTGCACTCTGAAGCCTTGCATCACTGAAGACCAGCTAGAAAACCGTTTTTGACAGAAAGGCATAAACCTGAACATTTAAGTTTCGCACGATAATATTAAGACTTCAAGTGGGACACTGCTACCTATATTTTAACCTTAAAATAATTACCATATCAACTTAATAAACAACAGATTCGTTATTGCATGAATTTGTGGTAACGAATTATGCACGTTTCAATATGGTGTTTGTCGTATTTCTTGCAGATAAACCGAAAATGTTTAAGATTATTTTAGTCATATTATTATTTTAGGATTAAAATTTGAGGTTTAGTTTCAATCTTCTTTTCGTAAAGAAAATGAATACTTAAGCTATAACCTCAATACCAACCAATATTTATTAAAGTCAAATAAAATGTAAAATAATTAATACAAATAAAATATAAACAAACTGCCCATATTTAAACTTAAAATCACCTATTTTGTAAGTAGTTTTTTTTACATTTTAAGTAGTCTAATATTCTTATTTATTACTTAATTAATTCGACCATGATCAAAGCTTAATATTTTTGGTGAAAAAATCCATGTAAAATTTAAAACATTTCATAATTTAAATATGTCAAAATAATACAAACTGCTTCTAAGTTTCTTGACATTTATTTCACATCTTATTCAGCTGAAGTAATGATAAATAATTGTAGCAGTTTGTTAACTTATGTAAAATAAATGTAACGAATAAATATATTTTTTAATTTTGTTATCATATATCACGCATTTTTTTTCTAAACCCTTTATTGCAATAACAACATAAAAAGCAGCAATATTTAAAAAATATTATTATCGAAAACAAAAATAATAATATTTGCAAAAACCGCAATGTGCTTTACGACATTAGAACCTGAGGCAGTTTGAATTTCATACCAACGCTTAACCGATAGGGAAATCGTGGCCCCCGGCAACAGGGCAACCGAAGGAACACGGGTGGGTTTTAGTCAGTAAGAGTCTGACACGCCCTCCCGCTCCACCCAGAGCGGGAGAAGTTATTTGATAATTTCACACCCAAAAAAAAAAAAAAAAGGCAGTTTGAATTCCATACCAACGCTTAACGCTTTCTGCTATCTGCACTAGTTAAGTTACTATCGAATTTTAGCAATGCCATAAACTGGTCAAGGTCACGCGCATAATGCGTGTGTGCTAGCATGTTTAAAGCGACGGAAATATATTGTTGTTTCGTGTAGTGCAAAACTGCGTTATCTGTGGTGTGTGTATTGTGTTGCTTACACATACAAATGTACGAGCTATACCGCGTGTTCACAGCAATACGACTCTTAACGTGCCTATGCACTTTCGAACGCTTACTGTACAAGTAGACCATAAAATGTTGTTGATGATATTTTTAAATTTTCAAAATCAAAAGTAGTTTCTTCTAACGAAACGATCAAACATCAGTCTCGCGTCAACTTTTGGAAAACTTGTTGCGAATTTTAGTGATTTTCCACGAATCCTTAATTTATTTGAAAAATCCCTTTTCGCTATGTACAAGACAAAGAATTCGACTTTCCAAATCACAAATAATTTTGTTTAAATTCTGTTTCCCTTTCTAACAACAAATGAACAAAATTGATCAAAATCAGTTGCATGGCCCCTTAACATAGAACTTAATATCACACCAACAGGATGGCTGAGGCTGGCTGGTCTGTAGTTCATAGAGTGGTCAAACGCAAGCTTAACAATTGTAAAAAATTGCTTTAGTAACTACTTAATTTGAAATCTCAATTATTACTAATGATTAAATTTAAATGTTTTGATGGTAAATAATGGCATTGCTATGATGATTGTAAGTTTATTTGCAGCTCAGTATCTCAGTAGAAAAGTAATTAAAAAAAATTATGCAACAGTAAAGAATATGTTTTTGTGTTTGTGTGTAAATGTTACCAACACTCTGTGTGACAATTATTTGATACTTGCTGACCCAACACACGTTCTCCTCTCCAAATTTCAATTGTGTATAAAAAATACTATAACAAACATTTTCCCCAAGTAAATTTTCCAGGAAACTTTTCCAATTTTTCTTTCCATAAAAACCTAATTCGGACTATTACTAACAATGTTAAATAATGTTAATAATAGGTACCATCGGGGTAATGCATATCTAACCAATTTGAAAACAAAATCCCATCACATGACCCTTTTTATAGTAGGTAAGAGTTACTAAAGCGGCCGAGCGCTGCAAGCAAGAATAATCCTTACTGTGTACAGATATCCATTTCTTCGACAGTACATGATATCTCTGTTTACTGCCTGCTTTTGCATTGTCACACAACTTGTTGATTGCAAATTTGCTTCAGTCATTCTTGTTTGATCATTTGACATGTTTTGTGCAATCTTGAATTCTTTCGAAAATCACTCAGTTTCATGTAGTGCGAACGCAAATTCAACAAAACCAAGATGTGATTTTTTCGTTATTGGTGAAATAAGTCTAATTATTTTACAACAATGAATTAGAAATAACACACAGAACGAACTTATTGAATAATGTAGTAGATAAGTACTGACCTTTCTGAATAGCGACGTAAGTCCCGACTCCGAATGTGATGCCGAGCGGCAGCGAGCGCTGGAAGAAGCTCTCCCGGTTGCACTCGCCCAGCACGCGCAGCTCGTCCGGAGCAAACTTGTACTCCGACTGAACCAACAAGCTGATGGTTACGCACAGCCGCCACCCGACCACATCGTCTCCAAGCAAATAACCTTACCGGCAGCACCCCCGGTTGCCCTGGAACCCGCTCCGCCGCCGGCAGCTGCGTCGCGCTCTCCCGGTACCCATACGAATTAGGGTCCGTCATACTCTCAACAGACAAATGACTTATGTCAAAAAATCTGATAAAAACCAATAAAAACAATACTGGACGAGCTAATCAATGCTTTCTGCTGCTTTCGGTCGTGTGACATGACTTGCCGATTGACATCTATTTTTTATCTTTGACGTTTGTTTAACATTTGATTAGATGTTGCCAACTTCCAATAAATTAAAGAGGCGCAACAAAAAAAAAATTGTTTTATCCCTCTGTTTCTTAGAGTGTGATAAATTCAAATTAATTTATTTGCGAGAATGGAGGTTTACAAAATTACAATGTATGATCTTAAAACTATAATGGACCCTTTACATTCTACCAATACTTATGGTGTGCAAATATTTAATTTTGTTCTACACAATGCTAATTAAATAAAAAATACAGCAACAACAAATAAGATGCATGCATTAGGACTTTCATGGAAAAAATGATAATTAGTTAATGAAGTCAAAGCTATATCTATGTCAGTTCAAGAGATAAAGTATACAGGGTGACAAGTGAACCGTGACCATCGAGTAGACCGTGAGTTATGTTTTAAAAACTCAGTCGTTCCGCGACTTGTAATCTGGTCATGACGACCTGATTGCCTGCCATCTGTTGGAATGCTGTGAGGTTAGGATGAAGTGGGATGGCATAAATAAGTTAATTAATTCGATTATCTCACAATTTTTAAATATTTCAACAATGAGCAAATTCGTCCTTTGCCAGCACTATCGACTATTTCATCGGCACCTCTAAATATTTTTTTAACATTTGTACTTCCTTAGGTAGCTGATTAAATGAAAATGCCTTTTGCGTAATTTGTACGCTTAATGCCATAGTAAAATTTCGAGATAACTGGTGTCAAAATTCATGTACTTAAATGATTTTCGAAAATGGTTAGTAAACTTCTTCCTCTTTTAATGTCTTAGAAAATTTGGTTACATCGAAAGGTTTATTAAAGTATTAGGTATCCCATAGAAAAGCAATGAAGGCCATTCAATTTGAGAGTTTAAGTGATATTTAGTGACGAATTATGGAATTTTTTCAAAATAACAAAAATTGGGTTTTCTCGATTCCCATGAATTTTTGCCTAGGCTTTATGGGGTGTTTAATTGTTGCAAATGGGTCACACTATCACGTCCTGGAAGGAATACGTCAAAATACCAGTCACCCTGTATATTCTAAGCTCTAGACCATTATAAGAACCCACCTACTTTGATCAAAAGTACCGCTCTGTCAAGGTAATTAGAATGAATTAGAAAAGGAGATCATTCATTTTGGGCTAAATTATGAAAGTCAAACAAAAAAATTGTTATATTCCGTTAGAACATGTTATTTTCTTTTTTCACTATGGGACCAACTCTGTAGGTAGGGCCATTCCCTGCGCTGTTGTTATACGAGTTTGAAGAATATTGTTTTCAGTATGTTTTAGATACAAGAATAACAGTAGGAATCATAGATAGATGGATGACGATTTTGTGGACGCGGTATACCTACTTATATTAATTAATGTAATTATTTATTACATGTGCAAAAAAATGCACTGCAGACTATTTAATTTTTTTTAAACATTCCCTGTAACGTGTTTCTTTATTTTTAGGGTTCCTTAAGGTCTAAGCTGCCGGTGGTCAGGGCTCTAGAGAGGAACCTCCTTATTATTATTATTACTAAGCCGGTGCCAGACATAGCAGCAATATTTGATCAAGATACAAATTCCATTGGAAACCGGCAAGACATTAATGCAGCCGAGATTAAAAAAAATCGGCTGCCGGCACATTGCATACACCGCCGCCTCCCATAGTGGACACTGGCGGCGCGGCGTTTATAGAATCCCTTCCAGTATTCAGAACTCCAACTAACTAACCCTAATTAAAGTATTTTTTTCCATATATTCTAGTCGTTTTTATCACTCGTCAGCCGCTGCGGCGGCACCGCTTGCTTCGCTCGCTCGGCTCGTGCGTAGGGGGTCACAGTTCTAACCTAAATCATCCACGAGGGCGAAGCCGCGGGCAAAAGCAGTATAAATATAAAATCTTCACACGAAACGTTTTTAAAGTTTTATTGGGTTAGTAATAACGCTTTTACCGACTCTGTCAAGCGTTTCCTTTCTTTACTCCACTACGCATTTATACGCCTGTCTTAACCGTAAAATGCCTGTCAAATGCGGCAATTTTTCTCAGCCGTCATCCCGGATTTATATTTTAATGTAACTATCGGCTTTAGCACCCTCGAATATGATGAAAAATAAACGTTGTCACCCCCGCCAACCCGCGCGGTGCACCGCTGCGCTGTGCTACTCGCTGCTACTTCGGGCAGTAGTACGCCCGCACGGCTCGCCTCTTCGTCTTGGTAGTGGGTAATTTAAAAAAAAATTGTACAGTTACAAAAATGAAACAAAAACGAACACCGTTACAAAAATGGAAAACGTAACAAAAAATAACAAAAAGGAAATTTAGGGCTATTTCACAGAAGATAATTTAAAACAACGAAATCGCATTTTAATAATTTTTTCATAATATATAATCGGCGTGTTGAATTACAGTCATTAATCAGTCTCAAAATTGCGTATTTGTTCATTGTACATACAAAGTTTAATTTTTAAATATACACCTTAAAAATAATACAACGCTTATTTAAAAAAAAAAAAAAAACTGTATGAAATTAGCTTTACTTCATTTTTGTTACATTCATTTTTGTTACTTTACAAAAAAACGTAACAAAATGAAAACAACCATTCGTGTTGAATTACATTCTAAAACATTTGAAGATTAGAAAAAATCTTATTGGATTTATCCAGCTTGTTTTTCGAAGTTGGTAAAAAATATTCTTCAAATTTACGCGATAATAATAAAAGAGAGCCTCGCCGTTGTTTTTTACAGCTGAATAACCAAAATGAAAGTTTTACTGTTGAAAAAAGACTGCACAGAAACAAACACACTTTTCTTGTCGGTGGCACCCGATATTAAAATGGCGGCGAGACGTTTTGTTGTCATCTGATTAGATGGTTTTAAATGGAGACTGCCAGTTGGAAACTAGTGCAAATATTTACTAATATTGGTGTTACAATAAAGAATAACAAAAAATAAACGAAATGGAGACATATATTAAAAGGATATTATTATTATCAGCATTAGGTTATTTATTTTAATTTCATATCCTCAACATCGTAATTAGAGTCACAAAGATATTGCGCAATGAGAGCATGTAAATATGTGAGTAGTTTCTTCTTTATGAAACTTTTTATATCGTTCTCGTGCTTAGGGACACGGGGTTGATGTATGGAAATATTATGACACTAAAGAAGTTAACAAGTTTTTTTTTCTTAATTATAGGTTATTTTGTACTGAAATATTGAAACCCATCTAGAAAAAACGTTGTTCAAGGATAATAATACTAATTTGATCGCTTCAATGTGTTATTTCTGATCAATATTCAGGTGGACGTTTAAACACAACAAAATGTACAATTATTTTTAAAATGACCCTAGTACGTCGTAAGCGCAATGCGTATTCAATATCGTTTTTAAAAGAAAATCTTAGTCGAGGAGCTCGTGGCTACGTAATAACAGCCGCACGGGTCAATCCATCAGGTTAAGCTACGTTTGCCGGGGTTGGTCCGTGGATGGGTGATTATCTTTACATACCAAGACTCCTCCGTGCCTCGGAAAGCACGTTAAGCCGTTGGTCTCGGCTGTCATTCGTGGATCTTTGACAGTCTTTACGGGTCGGCAGAAGCCCGAAAGTCTGACAACCAGTCTTACCAAGAGATATCGTATTACCCAGTTACTGGGTTGCAGAGGTCAGATATGCAGTCGCTCTATGTATAATCCTGGTATTCCGCTGCATCCGGTTAGTGTGCGTCCACAGTAAATATGCGGTGACTAGGGCCTGTCCGGCGGGGGCGTGCGGTGACCACAGTGACGTGCGAGCTGTTGTAGCGCTAAAGACGTATTTTAGGTGATACAAACCATGCGTGAGGATTTGGTTTTTACTAGATAGTCGATCCTGAGATGGGAGTTGTTGAACACAAGAGATGCAGATGGTGTGCACAACATAAATAAATCCGGCCAAGTGCGTGTCCGACCAAACACAATACATAATATACCAGCGCTGCGACATTTATTTTTTTAAATGTCGCAGCATATGCTGAGATAGGAGCGTTTTGGCCCCGTACAGGACTTTTATTTTAATTTTGCTTTGTTTTTTTTTTATTTTCTTATTTTTTTTTTTATTAATGTTTTTAATGAGTGTGTTTAGTTTAATTTGTGATTTTCTGTGCGAGTCTCAATAAATACTTATTCTTTTCTTCTTTCTCACAGTGAAGGGTTCCGTAGTTGGGATGAATTTATATACATTTCAACTGCAAATGTAAGTTTATACGCACAATATTGAGAGATTTACCATGTTATTTTAAGACCATAGACTTCTTATAGGTTTTCCTGTAATCTATGAATAAAGAATCATATTCTGTATTTTTTTTTTTTAATTTATGGCTCATAAGTTTTGAAGATAAGGGGGAATGGTCTATTATCTTAAATATCTTTACACTAAACAATTCTAGGTCAACTGGAAGTACCCTATGGGACCGTCCAAGTATTACTTATGCACTATAGGGGGACGGGGGGGTTTATACTTTGCTTATTTTTAATGACATGGAGGGTGGGGGGTCTAGATGGTGATTACGTCAGCAGTAATTAATTACTTTTTTACACATATGATTATAATATTTGTTTCTTACTCTATGTTGAATACCGCGTCAATAAAGTTTGTTTAAATGAATATTATGTGCGTTGAAGTCCTCTATCCTAAGCTTATTTTCTTATTTCTAGAATTGTAACTGCTGCTCATGAATCAATAAAAGAACAGAATACTTATATTAAAGAAAAATGCATATACCAATGTTGCTGCTCATGAATCAATAAAAAAGCAGCCAAGTGCGAGTCGGACTCGCCCATGAAGGGTTCCGTAGCAGCAAGTAACATTGAATGAAAGGTAAATTGCGGTTTACGATTTATGACGTATTAAAAAAAAAACTACTTGCTAGATCTCGTTCAAACCAATTTTCGGTGGAAGTTTACATGGTAATATACATCATATATTTTTTTTAGTTTTATCATTCTCTTATTTTAGAAGTTACAGGGGGGGGGACACATTTTACCACTTTGGAAAGAATTATATTAGAAACCTCAATATAATTTTTAAAGACCAATCCATAAATACCCCACACGCATGGGAATTTTTTTTTTTTGAGTTTCAGTTCTAAGTATAAAATTATTTGTTTTTTTTCTATTTTTGTGTGAAAATCTTAATGCGGTTTACAGAATACATCTACTTACCAAGTTTCAACAGCATAGCTCTTATAGTTTCGGAAAAAAGTGGCTGTAACATACGGACGGACAGACAGACAGACAGACATGACGAATCTATAAGGGTTCCGTTTTTTGCCATTTGGCAACGGAACCCTAAAAAACAGAATACTCACATTAAAGAAAAATGCATATACCAATGTTGTAAGCATGGGAGGGGAGGGGTAAGGGCTTTGCTTACTTTTGCTGACAAGGGGGAGGTGGGGGGGGTACATAACTGTAATAAATCTGCTTACGTAATACTTGAACGGTTTATACGGAACGGACCCTATAGGTTTTGGGTCGAAAACCTATATGGTAGTTCCCGTTGACTTAGAATCACGAAATTTGCCAAAAAGCAGAACAAATAAAGGGAAAATTCCGAAAAATAAAAAAGTTGAAAATTTTCGTAAATTTCAGTACTTACCGAAAATCTTAATTTGCCCATATCTTTTTACCAATAAAAATTATACCAATTTTATTATGGCGGTATAATGGGTAGGTACGGAACCCTCGGTGCACGAGTCCGACTCGCTCTTAACCGGTTTTTTTTAATTACTTATGCCTACCCCGTCTATCTACTCCAATATGCCAAATTGTCAACCCCGTTTTCCACTTTTTTCCAAACTCAACGCCGCCGCCGGCAGCCAATTCAGCAACCGGCGCCGGCACATCTAATTCGGGAGCCGGAAAAATTGTTGTGACGCGTACGTCGACGCTTGTGTCAGTGTTACGACCAAATTAATATGTAAAACTAAAAATATACCTACTAGTAATTCTGGAAAATTGTCTAGTTAGCCCCAAAAAGATGTATATGTTACCGGCAATCTATATAATCCGGTAGTCTATACTATTGTATAGACTACCGGATTATACGCATTGCCTAGGTATTCCTAGGCAATGTATAGAATACCTAAAACGTTTAGGTAATGTATGAAATATTATTTATTTTATACTTTGCCTAGGCATTCTATACAGTACCGAATGCGCAGCCGGCAATGTGTGAAAAAGACGAAAGCGGGGAAGGGGAAGATGTGCGAGCAGGCAGTAAACTGCACGCGATGCAAAAATTTCCCCCTATGCCATTGGGTACCACTGTAAGAATTCCTGTTCTGGACGTTGACAGAGGTCCTGGTGATGCTCGCAATATACTAGCTGTAGTCTTACAAAAAACAGATAACTTTGTCAACTCAGAACAAAACAAGGTGTTGTTAAGACATTGTATTCAAGCCAGCAGTTCACAGTTTGTCATCAGGAATTACTTAAAAAGAAGATGTCCCTAATCAAGAAACGACACTCCATACAGTTGCGAATCTGCAATCTACGGGAACAGGGTCAAGGATTTGCAAAATGTTCTTGCAAAAAACATTGTGATACTAAAAAGTGTTCATATCTTAAAAGTAAAATTTTATGCACTTCAAAATGTCACACAGTTCCTCACGTAAGAATAAATATTTTTTAACTATTCAATTTTGAGTATGCAGTAGACCTACTTCATATTTTTACAGAATTTTTTGTTTCCTTAGTTTTCACTAGGTACTTATTACCTGATTATTTATAAGCAAATTAGATTATGTTACTTATGCCAGAAGAATTAAAAGTTTCACGTTGATTTTATTGTGATTTTACTGTTGTTATCGAAAGGTACGTTAAGTTTTTTTTTGTAAAGATTATTTCAAAGAATAATTGATTGATAATATAAAATAAATATTAGGAGTAAAAAGTGTCTTCAAAGTTAGTTCCCAAGAATAAATATATATTTTTGAGTGTAATAATTCTTATTCTACTGCAAAAAAAAGATTAAATTATCTACTTTTTTTATAAAGATTATTTTTAATGAGTAATTGTTAATTTTAATCAAGTTAATTTTGAGCAAACATGAGTTGTTTTATTTGTCCGTCATTTTATGTCACGTCATTTTTTTTAATAATTACCCCTTTTATTTTCGGTTAAAATCACGTGCACACGATGAACACATCTGTTAGCAAGTATTACTTTACGGTGTATAGATGTTCGTTTTTCCCATGGTACTTCATGGTCCAACCCTTCGGGGAAACAAGGCGTGATGTTATGTATGTATGTACTTACATAACATTGATAAATATAGACCAAATCTATATACTTTACACATTGCCGGTGAACCAGCAGGTATTCTATACAATCCCTGGGAAATGTAAATGTAAACATTACCGGACAATAATATTCACAATATTTCTTACATGGCCTGGACACCTCACGCATTCTATACATTGCCTAGGTATTGTATAGAATACTTACATGAATTATAAAGATTACCGGTAACATATACATTATACACGGACAAGGAATCATTTTATTGTCTACAACCATTGTTTCATAACATATCCTCCGTACAGGTACAAAACATAGTATGCAATTTATTTTATTACAAAAACAATGTAAATAATTTTTGTTCCAAAAATGTATACAGTAATCATTCAATTCAAAAGTTAAACCTCAAGAGGAGGTGTTTGAAATGGCAATATTTTGTTGAAAATGTAAAGCCATAAAAATTTGGCATTTACTCTACCGCGTCAGACTGACAATTATTATTATTGTCATGACAACGATCACATCTAGCGTCTCACCGGGAGCATTTGCGTGTAATGTAACAGTTCAGATTCGAGTATTTCATCCTTCGATAAACAATTGATCGAAGATTTCATCAGTGAATGTTGATTGCGTCCAGGTGAACATTACAGTGCGTACCCATCGATTATCAATGTGCGTACCTGTAATGATGTAATACATCAATACGCATTGCTGCAATGTTACGAATTCGTAACAGTGAGTGAGTGCGGACAACCGAGTATTACAACTGAATCGATGTTACACTTATGAATTCTCACAGTTCAAGCGGTTACTTAAAAGCGAATGCTCCTTAGTCTGTGCGTCGAGCTGGCGCAGTATTCTAACGCAATGCTCAAAATCAAATCATGTAATATTTATTACACGCGAATACCCGGTGACCGACCAACTTACAAAGCCTAGGCAATATTCGTAATGAACATTCATGAATCATGATTTACCTATTTGTATTTCAAATAAAAAACAAATGACACGTCAGTGACGTCATGCATGAAATGAAAAGGACAAAAATAATTTTCTTGTTCTTCTATTAAACGAAGCTAAAGACGTGTCATTCGATATAAGTCGTATGAGGTTGTCAGCCTTGTTACCTTGTTCTGGAACTATCACCTTCGATCAACAATATTGGTATTGTTGATCTAAGACGTATCACTGTGAAAATTGTTTTGGTCAAAGGTTTATTGTTAAGGGTGTATAGATAGATGGGTTTGGTAAAATAAATTGATTACTATGTTTTGTACCTATTGGAGATACAATGTTGTGAAACAAAGTTTGTTGACAATAAAATGGTTTCTTGTCCGTGTATACATTTTCTTGGGGCTGACTACATAAGAAGCCATTATATTTTCACAGATTTATTTATTATTACGTTTGTGTCACAAACTAGGGAGAGGATGCAAGAGTGTGTACATTGTTGCATGTGCGACAGCGTGTGATGCATGCGCTATTGCCAACGAACAGGAGACATGCGTGCAGGCATGCGTTTGGGTACCGAGCGCCACTTGACAGCGCACGCGCACCAGCGTACCTACAATTACAGTTATCAAGCACTATTACTACCTTAGTGACGTGAAAATAAATGTATTATTTTAGTTGGTTAACAAACCGTTAATTTGTTCATTTTATTTAGTTTTCTTAGGAGTCCCCTCCGAATTGTTTTCAGTGTGGTACTTCCTCAAGACGTTACCGAGGTGGCTGTCGGGCGGTAGCTCGCGCAAGCGCTGGTCGTAGTGGCCCAGGTAGGACACGCGGCCCACCACGTAGCCCACGGAAACTGCGGCCAGCATTTTGGGCACCGGACCGAAGTGCTGGTGCGGCCGCAAAAACTCTGAAAACATTCATAGAAGTAAGAAGTCATTGGAAGGAATCACCACCAAAATTAATTAACATAATTTATCATATAACATAGTTTCACGATAGTTATTTTGGCAAAAATTCTTACTTCTATGAAAATTTTCGTGGCGTCGCCCCCTGCCGACCTTCCTTGCTCTTTGGTTTACTTTCTAAATATAACAATTCGGAATGTATGTTACCGTTCTTTATGGCCGCATACGTGAGACTAGCGAGTATCGCGCTGAAGGGCAAGCAGCGCCCGTAGAAGCTCTCTCTGTCACATTCTTCCAGCGCTTTCATCTCCTCATGGGTGAACTCATAGTACCGCTGCAACAGACCAGTGCATTGTAAGTGTGTGGCGTACGAGGGGGACAGGGCAAATGCGGGCTGTGCGTGGGCGAGTGTGTGTACAGGGGTAGGTACCAGGGGGTGCGTCACGTTGCGAATCGGGGGGCAGGGCTTCTTATTGCCCGACGTCGTGTAGCAGTCACAGTCCTTGTCATCCTTGTTGGTCTCACTCATAGCGTCAATAGATGTGTATTACTTGTTAGTCCATCGTAGTTTTGGAAAGAAAGCATGGATTTACATTTTACTTTTTTAATTTATTTTTTTGCTGTTATTTTGAATTGTTACAATTTTGATGGCATCAATCAGATTGAATTATTAACTGACAGAAGTGCCACTTAAGAGTAAACCATTCTGAATGGCCCGTGCTATTCATTAATTTAGAAAACTTTTTACCTTAGAGTCTGTCTAATAAAAGCTGAGAGTGATTTTTTCACGTTTTCATAAATTGACAACACTGCTGCAAGTTTTACTTGTTGTCAGTTGTTGTTTTTATAACCTCTTATGAAAACTAATTTGTGTATATTTTGTCGTATTTCACGTAAAACACTGTCTAAAACTTTAAGAAGCAGTGCGAGAAAGTTGTTATACACTATGATAAATAATTACAACAGAGTGAAAAGCGAACACGAGGATGCATTTAACAAAAAAGTACAATTGTTTACGATAATTTCAAAAATTACTGGTAAACTATTGAATTCGTTTTGATACTTAGTGAACAGGATTTATATTTATTAGACCTGGTCCATCAATCATCAGTTTTGGAATCATAATTGAATACTTATAGCGATCACAGATTAAGAGTTCTAAATCTGTGATAGCGATTGATGTCATGTGATTTAAATTTAGGTATTAGACCATCCTCTAAGTTTTATTAAACAACAACCATGTCCTTCGTGTTTTATTTTGACAATAAACTTACAACAATAATTTCTTCCCATGGGTTTGGTAAAAGGCGACGAAGGGACTTACTAGAGAATAGGTAGCAACGTTCTCTATGCATTTATAACACCATACTGCGATCGCCAACCCAGGCCTACTAAGCGTGGCAATTATGGCATACCCTCCCAAAAATGACAAACACCAAAAAGAAATGGACCCTGGTGCCCAGCGGTCCACCTACCCTTGGCTACGGTAGCAGTCAAGATCACGGTGAGGCAAGGGGTGCGAAGAGATCCGTCTAACACAATCACCGGAAACGACCTGGCAACATACAACACGCGTACACTCCAGACCGACGAAAAGATCATTGAACTCGAAGAAGAATTGAGCAGGTTACGATGGGGTATAGTTGGGTTATCTGAAGTCCGAAGAGAGGGGAGAATTCGATAATTCTCAAATTCAGAAACTTGCTCTAATTCCGGGAGGGCGACCAGCAGTCCCAAGGTGGTGTCGGGTTTATCGTCCATAAGTCCCTTGTGACTAACGTGGTAAAGATCGAGTGTGTCGACCAGGGTACGCCACCTTATACTCAGAATGTCCACAAGGTGGACCGATGACCTTGTGAAGGCCGCAGGAATCCGTTATATGCGGGAAGCACAGAATCGGTCGAAGTAGCGGTGCTTGGGGGAAACTTATGTCCAGCAGTGGACGTCTTTCGGCTGAAATGATGATGATGATGTGACTTACAACCTTATGATTATAAAAGCTTATCTACACAATTATTTGCTTTATGCTTTCCTATTAATCTGTAAAAACAAAAATATTCTGCATAAAAAAAAACATGTGTGCAATTCACACGTGGTAGAAGTGAAACCTTCAAAAATTTTGGCAAAAAACGACCTTATTTCTCCTATGTCATTAAATTCAATATAACCTGCCTGCCTTTCTCGATAAATGGGCTATCTAACACTGAAATAATTTTTCAAATCGGACCTGTAGTTCCTGAGATTAGCGCGTTCAAGCAAACAAACAAACTCTTCAGCTTTATCTATTAAGTATAGATATAAAAAGAGACAGACACATCTCTGTCTCTTTTTATTGTCGCTTTTTCGTTTCATCGACTTTCAAATCACAACGATGCTAAAGAAGTTTTCATTTCAAAAATCCAAGTATCAAATACGTTTTTCCATAGTTGATCCGGGGATACCCGACGTAATTTTTTTATATTTGCCGCTCTTTTTCACTATCAGCTTTCAGTACACTGTTATTTCTGTTTCAATGCAGTACACAGACTTTATCTATTTTTTGTACAGATATTTTTCTTTAACAGTTATCACATTATTTAAGTAGGTCTATTGATTTTTTGTGTCGCCAAATAAAATTACTGGCCGGTAAAAATGTACTACTATAATGTCAACAAAGACAGAAATGTACGTTAATCCTTCAGTGTCAAATTTATAGTTGCATTAGCAAAAATATGCCGCAATTTAGGTGCGCGAAAGATAGTCACCGTGCCGAGGCATCGATATAGTGTCAGTAGCATCCAGTGCGCGGCGGGCGAGTGCGACGAGGGGCGATGGCGCGCGCGCTGCTGCTGGCGTTGACGTGCGCGGCGGCCGCGTCGGCGGCGCGCTACGTGGACTACTCGGGCGTGAAGATGCCGGCGTACGGCGCCGGCGACTACGAGGCGCCGCGCGAGCCCGCCGCCGGCGCCGCGCTGGCTTCCGACGACTACCGCGGCCACTCGCCCGACGCGCCCGCCTCGCCCGACTACAAGTACGAGGAGGAACCTCGCAGTGAGTCGCCACCACTCCTATCACCATCACACTACTTCGTATTAAATGTTTATCTACATCGTATGCGTAAACAACCAGTCTTACCAATGTATCGTGTTACCCGCAGTTACTAAACAGGTTGTGCCGATCAGAAACCCAGTAGCTCCGTGTGAGAAATTCTGAATCCGTTTAGACTGGAAGCTGACGGATGGTTTAGGCAGATGATGTAGGTTTGTACCTATTGGTTAACAACATTAGCGAACTACTAGAAAAAAATACAAAGGGAAATACAGCCTTTTGAAAAACCACTCTTGAATATGGCTGGACTGCAGGCGTAACAGCACAAGTGAATAGTCCTACTACATTTTGGTTTAATTTTATACAACATAATTATCTACCTACGCATTGTGAGTCAAAATCACTCAGCACCCTAATTGCGTAACACACGAATAATCATAATCTGAACCATTTTGAAGTAAATAGCTAATCCATTGCTTCTATGTTTGAAAAATTTGTCTGCTCAACAAGGTAAATAACGCAATGATTGTTGTTGAACTGTCAAAACGAAACGGATTGTGATTGATCGTGTGTTACGCAATTAGGGTGCAGGTATGTTATGATCAGTGATAGGAATAGGTAGTGCCTATTTGCCTAAACTTCGAAGAACAGAGACGAGACTTCCTTAGGACTTCATTTTTTCCGGGACATCTGTCCCGAAATTCGGGACAACACTTTTAAATACATTAAAAAAATATGTTATTTGGAATAAGTAATTCGTCTATATTTACCTAAAGTTTGCGACTAGACATAAAATTTATAATTTATAACTCCATAATAATAACTTATCCTCTATGGGCTCTAAAGGAAAAATAAAACACAGAATATTGTTGTAACAAATATATGTATATTATATTTATATTATTTTTTAAATATGACGTAATTGGAAAGAATGAAACAAAATGTACAGACGGAAAAAACTTAAGTTACAAATTTCTGTTTATCTATCTATGTCATATTTATTTTACTGACGTTGAGTGATGCAATTTTAACTCAAATCTAAGTACAAATTAACCTTTGAAGTATAACATTTAGGACAATCAGTTTTAATAGTGAACTACTAACTGTTCGGTTTTGATACAGATCTTGACGCATTCAAAATTGCTAAGAATTTGAAAATATTTGTGTTACAAATACGATAAAAAATAAAGAACGATTTTAATTTAATCATCTTGATTCGATTCGTCAAGTTCAGTATCAGAACCGAAATTTTCTTTGTCAGATGAGTTATCCAAGTTAAAATACACAATCATAATTTTTTCTATATTTTCAACTGTCAGGCGATTTCGTTTTATGTTAAGAATCCATTTATAAGTTGAAAACGACCTTTCAACATCGACTGAGGTTAAAGGCGCGTGCGTACATATAGTATGATCGCTCATCCCTTCCTGCTGTTATCGCGTCACATATCTCTCTAATTTTATCTAGATCGGGATTTCTGTCCATGACATTTACGAGTTTATTTTTTATAGGCTCAGACGAACACCAGCTAAGCACAGTTCTCACGTGATCAAATATTTCAATGGATTCCGTTAGAGTTAAATTCGATTTTTGTAATTTCTTTAACCCAATTTGTATATCTTTAAAATATTCCTCAATGTAGTCCAAGTCCGATTTCAAGTTTTCCTTTTGAAGAACATTTTTGGCACACCTAATAGAGAGCGCGTCGGAACTTCTTAAAATATTTACAATTGTTTTAATTAGATCGTAATATTTTGCATAATATGACACTGCCTCCAACCAAGTACCCCATCTTGTAATAACGGGTTCTGGAGGAAGCGGCATGTGGGGAAAGGTGTTTTTTAACAAGCGCACGCCAATAGGTGGCTTAAAAAAAAAAAAAAAATACGTTTGAAATTAATTCATCTACATCTGAGTATTCATATCGTATTTTTTCTGCCACGAGATTCAGTGCATGTGCTAAGCAAGTGACGTGTATCATGTTGGGCAAATAATTTTTCAGAACACGTCCCGCTTTTAGCATATATGCTACACTATCAGTGCATAATACAGCAACGTCTCCTACTTTGGATTCATACGAATCGCGCCACATATTTTCAAGGCAGTCTGTTACAAATTGGGCAATTGTGTTCCCATTAACAATTTCTAGTACTTTGCAAGCAACTAAAAATGGTTTTTGTGTGATCGCATTTAAAGGTTTTACAAGAAAATGTACTGTGTATCTGCCTAAAAAATCAGTGGTCTCGTCTAAAGATACCTACAGCTTTTGATTTGCAGTTTGTTCATAAATCGAGTCAATATTTGTATTAAAAATCTTATCTAAATAAACTTTTCTCAGCAATGATTGCTCAGGAACCTTTTGCATTTGTACAATTGCAGCAAATATATTTATGGAAGAATTTTTTGACAGCGGGGTCGTTTACTTGAATCCAAGGTATATTACATAACTTAAGAAATTGTACTAGGTCCAAATAAAATTCTTCATTTGGTTTCTTACTTGTCCCTTTGTGTTTCGGACCTTTAACGTGCCTCTTGACACTACTAAGTTTAGCTGTTATACTGCTCTCGCACTTAGAACAGTAAATCAAATTACTGGCCGGGTCGTAATATAATTCAGGATGAAGTGCAATCCAACTTTGTACTGTTGCTTCCTTAGGGTTGTTCGCCATCGCCAATCTTAATGGTCTCCAAAAAGAGGTACCTAAAATAAAATAAAATAAAATTTTATAGTTTTCCATACCTCAAAAGGAAAAACAAACCCTTATGGACATGGGGAGGTGGAAGGGAAAGCGGGAGAGGCGCGCGCATTCCACCTAGATGCATCGATTGTATCGATTTGAAGATTTTATTATTTCATTTTACGCTCTAATAAAGAAATACGGTTAGAAAATATGAACACGCGTAGCGTCATTGTTATTGAAATTGTTTTTTTCTTCTACAGAGTTACATTTTAGTCAATTCGCAAAGGACATAATCCATTTTGGTACAAATATAAAAAGAGCCGGCCAGAAAAATAATATATTTTGATAGAATTCGTCCGCCTTAGCATTTCTTTATGACACCAAAGATGTAGCATCACTATGCTTGGTAGTATTTAAGTTCACTTTTATATTTGGACCAAAAATTAAATGCGGATGATGTCCTGTCTTGTACGTAATGGTCATCAAATATTAAAATAACCATTTTTTTTTTTTAAATACGTTTCATACACAATAATTATCTTAAAAACTCCACTCAAAAATGTCAAGTTCATACAACTGCAGATCAAGCTAGACTGTCAAATTGCTAGTTTAAGATAAAATAATACATTTATGTTCTATTTTATATCTAACTTACTGTTTGTTTCCCTACAAGAAATAAAATAAATAACTTTTGTCAAAACATTAAAAGTAATAAATGTTGACTTACCGTATTATTTGATGTAGACAGACAGGAACAATGTTATTGCAGCAAATCGTAATCCATAAATTCAAGCCAAGGTAGTCGTATTAGGAAGATCCAATGAACCAAAAAACGTGCGAGGGTCAAAAACAATATTCACAGAAACAATACAGGAAGATGCGCACTTAACAGACCGAAGTACAGGAGTGAAGTGAGAGTAACCTGAGCGCGCCGGCACGCGGGGCGGTAGGGGAAGGTATGTAGACCCTCCCCGCGCCGCACAGGTATGCGACCATGGCGGTTTCTTTTTGTAATTTCTAAGAATAGATAACGAAATGCGCTGCCGTAAAAGTCGTATTGTACTTTCGGTGCAATAAAGATTAAATGATGTTTTTAAAGTTTAAGTGTGTTAGGTACTAAACAATGTGATAAGGCCATTATTTTAATATCATGCAAATTTTTAAATATACTTTAGAAATATATTTCATTAAGATAAAATACAAATACCGTTTGTTTTTGAAATGATAAATTCGTCCTACTATAGAGAATGCTAAAATTATAAAAATTACCGTTTTATTATTTTAAAGACAAAATGTCTTTTTTTTTTCAATTATACATTTGAACTTTAGAAATCTTATTAAACGTAGCAGAGAGTGAGCTAGAAAGAAAATATTTACTTCGAAACGTGTATGGGCTCCTTATACAAACATTGTGATTCATAGTATTAAGATCAACAAGACAGTTACAAAATAATCTCCAAAAAAAAAATTCTGTAAATTTTATGGTTGTGACGACTGTGAATGTTATTTAGTATGTTATGTCAAGTCGCAAACTTTAGGTAAATATAGACAAATTACTTATTCCGAATAACATATTTTTTTAATGTATTTAAAAGTGTTGTCCCGAATTTCGGGACAGATGTCCCGGAAAAATTTTTGTCATAAGGAAGTCTCCGTTTCTTGTCTCTGTTCTTCGAAGTTTAGGCAAATAGGCACTGTCTATTCCTATCACTGGTTATGATACGATTGTTACATCAAACATTTCGTGCCGAGCTGAGCTACTTGACAGTCTGCGCAATACCTATGTTACGGTCAGTTGCGGTTTCGATTTGCGTGGGATTTGTTGTTTGTGAACCCACTCACGACTCAGGAGAATTACTGTTTTTTGACGTTTAATAATAAAATGAAAATACAAAATAATAAAATAATTTTCTCCTTGAGTTACCTAAGTACTGTAATCTTAACCCATAAACAATTATAAAATGAGAACTTATTTGTATTTACAGTTAAAACTGAAAAACCTGCGAAGGATTTCGACGAACCAGAAGTATGGCGAAAACCGGGAAGAAAGCAAAGAGGACTGATGAGACCACCCTTAGACAGCGCCGCAGACGCCGCGCGCAAGTTCGAGCGGGACGACGAGGACATGCCCAAGTTCCGCACGAACCACCGCTACCCCAAGCACCGCTCGCGGCTCAAAGACGTGCCGAGCGACGACGAGCCGCCCAGGCGGGCCGACAAGTATAGTCGAGATAGGAAAGATGATATTAGTGATATAGATAGCAAAGACTATTTCCATGTAGATAAAGATGACTTTCCAGATGATAAGAGTAAAGAATTCGAGGAAGAAGTTAAATTTGTAAACGAAGTTACCACTAGACGAGGTTCTCGGAGAAAGCCTCGGGACAGGTTCGTAAAGAGAAAGAGCAGTGACTTCGACATCGGGAGCGACGACGACGAGCTGGAGCAGCGGATAAAGATCGACCAGGTGGAGAGCATGCGTCACACGCGCCCGCCATTGCCGCGCACGCACGCACCACACGCTCGGCGCGGTCCCGCCCCCGAGCGCTTCCGACCGCTGCCAGAGGAGGACGAGGACGAGCTCATCAAGGTGCAGCCGCTCGGCAAGCCCAAAAACAAGCCTTTTGAGGAATACGAGGACTACTACGATGACATGAAGAGAGTCAACAACATCAAGAATAAACTGCCTTCGCTCCTCCGACGAACTACAGGTACGTTCACGCCGCCGTACTCAGTGATTTTATTTCTTTATCAGAATCCTCCCACTAGCATTTGCTCAGGTGGTCGCGTTAACCGAACGTCATGTGCCTGCACATGGCACGGAAACGCCTCAGCAGCCGCTGCTAGAGACGGTATTGTCAACACTTTCGATACGAACTAAGCGTATCAGTGAGCGTCACCGTTTACTCATACAAACTGATGGCTGATGGCTCAGCGCTAATCGCGCGGGCACGAATAAGATTTGCGCTGGCGCATCTAGTCGGAGTAGTCGGTGCCGGGGCGCGGCGTTTTCGTTCGTTACGTGAGTGTGTTGCAATGTGAACAATAAGCAGCTTCTTCTTTCTTTTTCGTGTAGTTAGTGACTAACCTGGTGTCAGAGTTTTCATGCCGCTCATGGGCCTCTGACTTGGCTTCACACGCCGTCGAGAAATATCTCTCAGGCATGCTGCGGCCGGTTTTCTCACGATATTTTCCATCGCCGTTTTTGAAGCACGTGATATAATTATACAATACGCACATGAATCCGAAAAGTCAGAGTTGCGTGCCTTGGATTCGAACTCGAAACTTGGCAGTGCGACGGTCACACCACTAGGCTATCACAGCTGTACAGCAGTATAAGCAGCTTGTACCTGCAGATTGTCAATAGGGAATCTATCACTCTTAGATAGACACCACAATAATAATGTTCCTCTTACAAGTCTTATGAAGGATCAAATAGAAACCTGTCGGGTATTATGAAGTAAGGTCTGCACGCTTCTGCTTGTAATGCGCAATGGAAAACAAATTAAATGAAATTGTTTATTCCGTAAATAGGATACCGGAATCACTTTTTCATTTCTCATACTCGGAAAGTAGTGTTTGTTTGATCCAAGTAGCGGGTGGAAGACGCTGCTCCCCACCCTTGGACGGGAAAGACTCATAGTACCTAATTGCTTCCCTCTCTAGAGCGGGAATTAATTAAAAAAATAGAACTAAATTTGGTTAGGTAGTCGGCTACGAAAAATTTTACTAAGGGGGGTATTACACTATGATTTTTATGATCACAGATCTATGATCAAATATATAATGAAATTGTAAAATATACATTTATTATGGGTATATCTCCCTTAGGGGGATATTACACTATCTTATTAAATCATATACATATCTACATAGCTCAAAAATTACTCATAATATGTCTATTTTACAATGCAATTATATCTTTGATCATAGATTTATGATCATAGATATGATAGTGTAATAGCCCCTTATAGAAAAATATCGATTAAAAAAGAAAACAGTGGCTCTCCAGGAGTGCCGACAGAAGTGAAAACTTGAACAATTTTACTGTGCAGGAAATAATGTATCGCGCGTTGATGTCTTTTTAATGGTCAAAGCTGGTGTCGTAACAATGTCGCGAAATCAATTATTTATTTAGTCCCATCTAAAAAATGCCCAACGCACCTGAAGAAGTTTTCACTTCAAAAATGCTGCAGTCTTGTCAGTGTATAACAGCCAGTGTCAATTAAAAAAAAAAACCTATAAGCGGGACGACCTGCGGCAGTGACGTGGTGTGTTCCAAATTTAAAAAAGACTTAGGGCCTATTTCACGATGTCACTACTACCGAATAAATTCAATCTGCCAAGCAAGTTAACGAGAACTTAATCTGAGGTGGTGAAAAAGGCCCTAATACATAGGTACAGTTGTTTTATCTCACGAAAGCGGGTGAGCCATACTTGTAGTTGTAATGCGTATATACACGCGCTCTTGTGTGCGTAACTACATGTAGCGTTAGCAAGCTCATCGCTAATGAACAAAATAATAAAGTTATTAGATTTTTGCTATGTATAGATAAGACATGGTACCATAAAATAGAAACTTATATTCAAGAAACATTTAATTTTAGCAATATTTTGAATGTAATTTATATTTTATTTAAATTTATATTTCAAGTAGAATCGTAACTAGACTCTTCTTAAGAGTCAGTTTCTTCTTCACTGTCATCTTGTAAAGGAGAATGGGCGCTTTTGTATGGGCTCCGTCCCCAAAATGTTTTAAGACTGTATCAAATTGAGCGATACGTCTTTTTAAAGCTTATTATACTTAATGGTTTTATTTTATTCTATCACACCAACCACCGCACTCGTGCAGAGGAAGAACTACCTACGGATGATTACATTTTTCTTCAGAAGAAAATCATTTTCGCTTAGTTTACCATCGTCCACCTCTTTTGCCTTACAAATATCCTGGGATATACCTAGCTAGACTATTCTATCCATCCAAAGTTCTATGGAGAGAGCTATGATCTAAGTCTTAACATGTGTGTCCTCGAGGTTATGAGTGTTATGACAGTAGCTTATTGTATGCCACCAACAACGAAACTCGTGCAAAGAAGATACTATAAATCTTTTTTTTTCTTAATAATTTTATTTTTAGCATAAACAGTTTTTCGTACATGCCTATTATTTTATATTATTATAGTGTTCTTTGCGGTGCAAGCAAGCGTTCCAGCGTGTACTAAAATAAAACGAGTATCTTGACTAAGTTTTTTTAACTGGAGATGGTTTGTGTTTTTGGGCCCAGGTGTTATCTCGAACATGTGGTGTCAATACGTAACTTGCGTCAGTATAGGCAATAGGCTGACCTTGAGAGCAGTATTCGGTTTTTTTTTTAAAGTATTTTATTCTCCACATCTGGATATCATGCCGTTCAACTAATACTTTTCTATTGTTATCGGTTTTACGCCACTTGTAGCCCAATTTATTTAATAACTTACGTAGCGTTGCGAGACATCCATCGAAACCATTTTTTTCATTCAAGACTGACCTTAGTTTTGCCAATGTTGGAATTTGTTTTTGTACGATATGAAAATTTTGTATTATGCTCCGTACAACGTCAGCTGTAAATCCATCAATGTCTACTTTATTTTCTCTCTTTCTTCGGTTTTTCTTGGGTGACATAAAATTCGAAGATGTACTTGCGACATCTCTTCCTTCTTTTAATATTTTTTGCACTGTTATTTCACTTACCCCCGTCGCTGCTGCAGTGCGTTTTGTAATATTATGCAAATGTGATAAATCACAATTTGGTTCTCGATGAAGTTCCGTGAATTCATATTCTTCTTTGAGAAAATTGTAAATATTTGCAATCATTTGACGAGCCTAAAATAAACAATACATTATTAAAATCTCATTTAACATGTTCTTATTAAACTAACTAATACATTAATTCATTACACACAACATAAATACACACCAAACATGAATATTAATTTGTCTTACCTCACTGCGAACAACTTTTCTCTTTTTCTTCGTACCTTCCGTGCTGACGGTATTCGATAAATAATTTTGGCGCGAACCAAGAGGCACTACTGACTTGGCCGGCGACTCGCTCGACCACGACTGGGCGCTCCCGAGCTTACGCACGCAAAGACAGTGTGCAATGTGTGCATGTACACTTACACACACAAGTATGGGTCACCCGCTTTCGTGAGATAAAACATCTGTACTCTAGAATACTCCATGTTATTATTATCAACAAATATTTTAGGAAAACAATTTTTTTTTACTTTCTTTATATTCGAAATGAAAAGTAGAGTGTTTAAAGCTGGTGAACGTCATCAATTCCTATAGGAATTGATTCCTTTCGACCCTTGTATAACAATCTACATATATATTACACGTCATATAAAAAATAAGCTTTATGGAGTCGACAAAGTTGAGATGATGGTGAGGCCGGGTGGACGTTATTGCTCGCTACCTGGGTACTATATATCATGTTACAGGTAAAATTATGTACCAGTTTTAAACACATTAGTTACATTATAAATAATTTACTTTTGCTAACTAGGATTATTAATTATTGATTTTTCTGGTGATCTTTTTGCTAGTGATCTTAAATAATTTACTTTTGCTAACTAGGATTATTAATTATTGATTTTTCTGGTGATCTTTTTGCTAGTGATCTTTTACTTTTTAACAAGTACAAGTAAATTTACTGACACCAGCATAAACTATATAATATTTTATTTTGTTTTGGTTACGCCAGCCGTACATTACATATCGTGCAATAACTTCCTGATCTTTCATTAGTCAAGGCTGCTTCAATTTAAAAACGAGAATTGTCGCTTTCGTTGTTTGTAAGTGATCCGGCTCGAAGATCGGAAAAGCTAACGAAACGCTCGTTGTGTGTGCTCAGAGCCGGCCCCTGCCCCGATCCCCACGGGCTACCTGGACATGCTGTGGACCAGCCACCGCCGCATGTTGCCGCCCGCCGGGCCCGAGGAGCCCGTCAGCATCACCCTGCGCATACCCAGCCCCCGCCCCAGGACGTTCACTCCCACAACAACCAACACCACGAGCAGCTCCATCCGCCGCACTCGCACCACCACACCTGTTGTCAGTACCACTACCGTGAGCACCACAACTGTTAATGCCAAGGTGCTGTCACTCGCCGAGAAATCTCGACTGTCCATCTTGAAGAAAGATCAACGGAAGAGAGGCCAGCACGTGGCCGCACCGACGCAGAAGCCACCCGTGCTAATGCAGGTGTCGCAGTACGTGCCCACCGTGGTGATGGTGGAGCCGCCCAGCAGCGTGCACCCGTGGCTGCGCGTGCGCGAGCTCTCCGAAGACACGCCCGAGCGCCTCGAAAGAGTGAAGAAGCTGATGCGGAAAAAGCTGGTGGCTGAAGCCAAGAGCATTCAGGACCTCGCTAACAACTGGGACGAGATCGTGTGCGACTACATCGACATGGCGCTCGTGGACAGTGACACGCCCGCCGGCGCACCCGCCGCACGCGCGTGCGGACTCGTTCAAGTTTGGGTCATATTACATGTTTATCTAATTGTTTAAAGTGTTGTTGTTTATGTTGTTGTGTATTTCTTGCGTAACTTGTTTTAGTAAATCTGAAAAAACAAAATTAATAAAAATGCAATTCTTTTATTAAATACTTTCTTTACTTGCGCAGAGCCGGTAGTTGTGGCGCCGCTTGGGTGGGGCTTGTGTTTGTGAACGTCATTCGGTTTTAAAACGTCTCAAAAATTTACAAAAAAACATTAAACGACTTAAAAAAGAAAAGCGACTAGAAACAAAAAAATGTTTCAGTTTCGGAAGAATGATTAAATATTCAACTCGTTAATGAACAAAAAATAAATAAAATTGTCAAAAAATTATAAAAATGTCAGAACGGAAAAAATATAGCACAATGTCAAATAGCTATACAATTGTTAAAGTGTAAAATGTAAAAAAAAAAATCAAAATACTTATTAAAAATAAAAATTACATCATTATTTTCCATTTTTACCTGCCCCAAGCTTGAATCAGTAGGTACGGGTGCATGTAAGGCCTGGCAGTGCTGCATGAAAGGCCCGTCCAACCTGTTGGCAACAACGGTAAGCAGACTGTTGCCGCTGCCCCGCACTCTACTCGCTATCGAGGTCGCCCTCTTGCGCATGCTGGCATAAAATCAGTCAATGCGGACCATAGATATAAGAAAGAATTCTATGTTGCGGACGGTCGCGAACATTCCCGATGCGCTGCAGGAGCGAGGCAGCCGCAGCCAGCGCGTTATTATAGCTGTGGGATTTCTGCAAATCTGACACCCACAGACTACTCGTATAAAAAAAAAGATGTGCAGTAGTCTCGAAACAAGGTGATTTTCACGTCCTTGGAGCTACGAGCAAACCTGCGGGTAATCTATTCGCCCTCACCGACAGCGCCCTCCTTTCTTGCTCAATATCAGCGTCGTCCTTCAAGTCGGACGTCACAATATGGCCCAGGTACTTATTACTTACATAAGAATGTACCCGTTCCAAGGGCACCCCACATAGGCGTACTGGTGGAACCTCCGCCGGACACTTAAAACCGCATTCAACTTTTTACCCGATTACGGCAAAGCCAAAAGGAAGGGTTATGATTTTAGCAGTCTATCTATGTATGTATGTTTGTATTTACGTGTGTTTCACCGTAGCGCCTAAACTGCTGAACCGATTTTGACGAATTAAGTATCAATAGATTCGTAATAATGGTCCAGCTGACATAGGCTATATAAATTCTCCCTAGATTTAATATGTTGGACTGTACATATAAATTACAGACATCGAAAAAAAAAATTGAGATAATCATGACAAGTTTGGTATCAAAAGAAATGTCTTGACGAACAAATTACAAATATGTGTATGCCGGAGACGAGTATGCGACTCTTTTGTTATTATCAGCGATATTTTAACTACTGTCGACGTAGTGTGGGTAGTGTTGCGCAATAGAAAAACCGTTTGTAGTTCAGATCACATTATAATTTACTAGGTATCTAATTAATCACACTAGCTAAATTATACACAAACTGGGTGCGACGGCGTTTATTAAAATCACAAATTGACACAATGATCCCAAATTACAATTAACACAATAAATCAGCACAACGAATCGAGAACAGTTCCGCGACGTCCTAACTCTGTTGCGATCCGAGGCTGCCTCCCTCGCCGTGGCCTTAAAACATCACGACGATCTGTAGAAGCGCGCTTTTTGGTGTAGGTAGATCGTTTGTTGTCACCAGTGGCGCGCTTGCGATTCGTTTCGTGTCCGTACTAATGGCCGGATCCGACATGTATATATCATGTCTAAGTAAATAAATATGTTTAAGTTGTTAATAAAAAAACATTACACTCCTTTTTGGGCAGTCTTGTAATATTAATCCCATCAAAAACATAAATGTGAAAATGGGAGCCAAGTTCAATAAATATGGTTGTCGACTTCGCCGACAAACGAATTGAGATCTAAATGGGTGCCAAGTTCTGTAGATAATCCTGAAATTTATTTATAAGAACATGCAACTTTCTAAAATAAAATTAAAACACAAATTCTTGTTTTTCTGCTATAACAATGTTTGCTATTTAAAAATATAACTTCTTAAATTTGAACAGTCGAATTATTTACACAAAGCACTTAGGATAAATTGAAGCTCAAGATTTGACTTGGCTAGTTTTTACATACAAGTTATCTTAAAACTTTATATTTGATTTTATATTTGTCTACAGTGTCGTGGTGCAAAAGAACTAAAACAAACAGGGTAACTTTTTATGTCGGTGTGCGTTACAGCTTCGTCTTACACTCGCGCCACGTCACTGTGCTGTAATTTTAGTGTGCGTGCATTAAGCGGCTAATAGTTGGACGCTATTTTTTCATCGACTTTACAGCTTTGACTGTCTACCTAGGCATATTTAATTATTATTATTTAATTTTAAGTAGGCACTCAATATCAAATAAGTCATTCATGATGTGACCTGTAAGAAATTGGTACACTAGTCTATAAGTTTATTGGATGTATCTAATATCTTTGTATCGGTGTACTCAATTGTTGGTGAGTCAAATAAATAAAATAAAATGATTATAAATCTTTGTTCTTTATGTTATGCGCAAGTTACTGTTTCTTATTATAACTGTTTACAGCTTTGACTGTCTGCCTAGGCATATTTATATGTTTATATTATGCGTAAGATACTGTTTCTTATTGTAACTGTAAGGTCAAAATATATTCGTCCTCTAAAAATTTCAGCTTGCTAGTAAAAAATAGCCAAGTCAAATCTTGAGCTTCAATTTATCTTAAGTGCTTTGTGTAAATAATTCGACTGTTCAAATTTAAGAAGTTATATTTTTAAATAGCAAACATTGTTATAGCAGAAAAAACAAGCAATTGTGTTTTAATTTTATTTTAGAAAGTTGCATGTTCTTATAAATAAATTTCAGGATTATCTACAGAACTTGGCACCCATTTAGATCTCAATTCTTTTGTCGGCGAAGTCGACAACCATATTTATTGAACTTGGCTCCCATTTTCACATTTATGTTTTTGATGGGATATCATTACTTTTTGTAAAGAAATTATTATTATTTGTCAATCAAACGTGATCTTAGATCGCCGAGCCGGCGCGGCAAGTATTATTATTAAAAAAAACTTGTGCAGTCGGGGAGCCCCGTCAGGAACAAAGTTCCTTCTCACGTATGATTTAATTATTTAATTTTCGCAGCCGCCACTTGGATTTACATTTTGACCTCACTATGGACTTACCTATTCGTAAGTTTAAATAAAAAATAGTTACTTTTAACTATTTACTATATTAAACGACAATAGTCCCTAAAAAAATAGTCATACGATCTATTAATTCAAAAATGTCTCAACCACAGTACCAACCTACAAACTACCTTGAACATACCAACCTGACGTTTGTAACAACGTTTTTCGAGATCAGAGAATGAATGAAATGAATTCACTACCGCCTAACATTAAGGACCAAGATTTTGACACGTGACACATCAGTTGACTCGACGCGGACGGGGTGTTTTGAATTCAGTCATGAAATTCAGGAATTTACATCAACTTTTAGCATTCGAATAATAAATGTATAGTTAGCTGTCAAATTATAAGACGCTGGAGATCAGCGCCATCTGAAGTGAGCAAGTGGCAGTTTTTAACCCGATTTGAAAATTTTTCGTCATGACTGTCATTTTCATGGTTTTCGGGAGATAGTGCTGATATCGAATTAGATGGACATTCTGGATTTTAAGATGGCGGCTATTCCAAATAATAATAATATTATAGATCAATTCTCATAGACATCAATTTCATGCCGATTGTAAACTTGGTAATCAAAATCCGTAAAAAATCGGACCTCTTAATTTCGTCAAGTTCGTCTGTCCGTGCGTCCGGATGTCATACAGCCATTTTACATGGAGACTTTTTACTCCCTATCGATGAAAATTTTGAAAAAGGTGTTTTTTTTGCACCGTTAAACAATGGTGTAGTGAAATTACGATAAACATAATTGTGGAGGTGGCATTCTCCATACCTACATATAACCGAGAGATGAAAAAAATCTATGCATATAAAGCGTGTATTGTTGGATCTCGTAATTAAAATGTTAAAGATGTTTCTAAGTGACTTTGCTTTTGACGTCAATAGTTTTTGAGATACAGTTTATTTTCGGTTACAACCGCAGAATTAACTTTGTTTTTTGTAGTTTTTTCGAGAAATACAAACTTATTTTTGCAGTCGATAAAATTGATACTATGCAATGTTTATGCGTAAATATTCATCCTAATTACGGAACCCTTCACTGTGCGTAGTCCGACATACACTTGGGCAGTTTTTTAAATTTCGTTTTGAAACTACCTTAAAAAAAAAGCAATTTCTATCACTCGAGTAAGATTATCCTATTAAAAACAAATACTACCAAACTCATACAACTAACAAAAAATATAGACATTTAAAAGTGTTTGCGGAATTCCTACCTAATTTATAGAATTAATTTAACATCATTCCCGAACAAAATTTTCTTGCCTACCTAAAAAATGTATACTAGGCATTCTGTAGCAAACTATCGAAAATAAAATCCACAATAAATAATTGTCCAATAAATTAAAAACAATTTTGAACAGCGTTCCGAATTTAAATTCAAATATAGAAACAATTCGGCGCGAAATTCAATAAATGAGGTAAGTATCTATCCACGTCCTGTCTGTTGACTCGTTTTATATTGAATGTCCTAAAAACGATTAAAATTACACTAGAAAAGTATAAATAATTAAAATTCAAAATTCAAAAGTCATTTATTCAAACTAGGCTGAGAATTAGCACTTTTCGAACGTCAAAATTACATAAGACAGTCCCCCAAAAACGCCCACCCTTCACCACTTCCTAGTGCCTTTAGCTGGGAAGAAGAAGTGGCGCAACAAACTCCCCAGCAGCACAGCTGTCTGTTCAAGTTAGAGAATGATTCTATACAATAGTATACAAAATAACCTTCATTATGCAACACAAAACATAATTCAAATGATAAATTATAGGCCATATGTCAGCTAGCACACGCCAGTATACCAACCAAAAACATCGAGGACTATACTCAAGCATTATTTAAAAAAATTAAAAGAAAATAAAACTAAACGTAAACAGAACTAAATATCTAAATAAAAGCCTCCAGACATAAGGGGCGTGCCCGCTTACATAAAGCTGTAATTGGCAGTTATAAATGATAAACTACAACCATCGAGATAAAAAAAAATGAACAGTTAATTACTAGTAACAATAACAAAACCATGATCAGCAAGACGACCAGTCACCACAAGCAGCACCCGTTCACGAGCATAACGCAAAGATCAGCCATTACCCCCCTCGCCATATTTGAGGGAAGGAGGCAACCCGACCCCCGACGCTACCGCAAGCAATGACATCTAAGGGAGCATGACGAACTTGCTGCCGGTTGCTCAGGCAAAAAATAATATGATCAATTGTCGAGGTCGCTAGCTAACCACAAATTTCAATACAACTCATAACAAAAACATTGTAATGAGTAGATTATGTCAACAATAAAATAAAATAAAATTAATTGACTCGTTAAAAAATAAATAAAAAATTGAATAATAAATTCAAATAAAATAAACTCATATAAACTGTCAGTAGGTAAGCTAATTCTGGAGAAAGAACATAAACATTGTCTTGAGTTAATCACAGCGACCAACTATTCTTATCATTTAAGTAGTCGTTGATACAATAGTATGCCTTTGAACAGAGGTTGGATTTTACTTTAGTTTTAAACGCATTAAAAGGCAAATCTAGCAAAGAAGAGGGTAGCTTGTTATAAAAGGTTATACCAAGCCCAACAAATGAGTTATGAACCTTATGAAGCCGGTGAAAGGGAGCTCGTAGTTTGTCCTTATTTCGAGTGTTAACATTGTGAATATCACTGTTTTTAGTGTAAAAGTGTATATTTTGCCTAATATAAGATGTTGGCGAAAATGAATTGTGATGCCACCGTGAGAATACCAACATCTTTAAAAAAATCTCTTAGAGAAACTCTGGCACCTAGCTGGTAAATTGCTCGAACTGCTCGTTTTTGAAGAACAAATATATTTTGAATGTCAGCGGCTTTACCCCACAGCAGAATACCATAGGACATAACGCTATGAAAATAACTAAAATAGACTAACCGAGCTGTATCAACGTCAGTGTATTGTCTTACTTTCCTGATAGCATAGGCGGCCGAACTAAGCCTTCCCGCTAGGCTTGATATATGTGGGCCCCACTGAAGTTTGGCATCTACTGTTATGCCCAGAAAAACTGCCGAGTTCACAGTTTCAAGCACCTCTTTATCTAAGACGATGTTGGGTCCTAGATTTCTAACATTTGGTAGAGCGAATTTTACACATTTCGTTTTCTTGGCATTGAGAACTAGGTTATTTGTCGTAAACCAATCCGTAACCATTGAGAGAGCACTGTTTACGTCGTCAAAATCTTGTCTATTCCTGTCTTCTTTAAAAATAAGAGAGGTATCATCTGCAAACAGTACAACGTTACAGATATCCTTTAAATAAAAAGGTAAGTCATTAATATATACTAAGAATAAGAATGGACCCAGTATTGAGCCTTGAGGTACACCTAACTGAACTGGTAGCCCGGAAGATTTCACACCATTAACATCTACACATTGGAACCTATTATGTAAATAAGAATTTATTACTTTAAGAGCTTCGTTTTGGACACCGTAATGACGTAGTTTACGCAAAAGTATGTCATGGTGCACGCAATCAAAGGCTTTGGAAAGATCACAGAAAACTCCAATAGCATTTTGCGAGTTCTCCCATGCGTTAAATATGTGTTTCAGCAGAGCAACACCCGCATCTGTGGTCGAACGACCTTTTGTAAAACCATATTGTTCATCATGAAGAAGTCTGTTTAAATTAAAATGTCTTAGCAACTGCTTGAGTATTAACTTTTCAAATATTTTACTGAATGCAGGTAAGATAGAGATAGGCCTGAAATTGCCAACGTCATTTTTGTTACCCGATTTAAATAATGGTATGACTTTACTACTCTTCATGAGGTCAGGAAAAGTTCCTAAATCAACACATTTATTAAAAGTTACAGCTAAATATGGAGCTACTATGTCTATTATATTACTTAATAGTTTTATGGAGATGCCCCAGTAATCACCAGTGTTTTTAGATTACATGCTCGAAGCTAAATAAGCTACTACATTTAGGCACACTGCTATGCAAAAGGTTTTCAGCTTTAGACGGGGACGAATTTAAGGAGCGAGTCGTAGTTATAGGTATGTTGGCAAAAAATTCATTAAATGCCTCAGCTACGTCGGCTGCTATATAAACTAATTTATTGTAGACCATAATCTCGAGTTGTTTTTCTTGTTTAACTGACTTACCCGTTTCATTGTTAATAATTTTCCAAGTGGTTTTTACTTTATTATTTGAATTTTTAATTGAATCGCCTAAAAATTTTGATTTTGCAAAAACACAAATATTTTTAAATAATTTTGAATAATTTTTGACATACTCCAAGAAAGGAGTATCAAACCTGTATTATTTTGAACAATGCTTATTGTATTGAATGCTTAAAACAATTTTATTTAAATTTTGAAGTATAGATTTCAGATATTCGACATATGCCTAAATTAATCGAGACAATCAAAATTGAAAAAAAAAATCGTTTTCGCACATCATTACAATAAAAAAAAAAACAATGATCGGCGATTTTTAACACAAATTAAGTAGTAGTAATGAATATTACGTGTTATTGAACGTGTGTTCGTATAATAAGTTAAGGTCTGGGCATTTTCTAGTTGCGTATAATATTTTTAATCATATTTGTCACATTTTAAATCATATCTACATGTGTATGTGTTTTAATTGTGAAAAGTTAAAATGTAAACACGCACGATTGGCGCGAAACTTCGACTTTTGATAATAAAAAACTTCATTACCACCACTTATTTAACTTGAACAATGGATGAATTTGTCAAATAATTAAATGTTGTAATAGTCACTGCCCTTGTGGTGGAGTTTGGATGTTCGAAATCCCCAATTTTTATGTTTTTTAGCCTCGACCTCGACTGTCATCAAAATGGGGATTATTGCATTTACAGACTTGCAATTTTATAAAGGTAAATTAATAATCTTGCGCGCTAAATATGAAACGTTTAATGGCATAAACATTATTTTAGCCAACTCTCTTAATTAAAGATGAATAATCTCATTGGTAGCAGCATTTTCAGTGCTTCTATAGGAAGGTTTACTCTAACAAATAACAACAATAAATACTAAAAACATTTTATTTCTCATAGAATTTAAAACGGCTTCAGCTTCATTCTCATAACGTAGTCATGGTATGAAAGCAGCGTAGGTACAGTAGGTGGTAGGTGTACGCTTTCCCACGAAACAGTAATAAGCAATGATGATCTCTTAAACGATTTGTCCTATTTTGCTCACTTGTCAATAATTATGTACACCAAGTCCTGCTGCTCACACGTCACGATTTGATTCTGGCCCTAACCAGATTATTGTTTTGACCTATTAAGGGTAAATCTCTTAAACTCTAGGGTGGCTCTGTTTTTATCATCACTTGCTTGCCTATAAACATCTCTGGTAGCAGCCTCTCTCAATAAGCATGACAAACTTTATCCAAATGTATGACCTAGAAAGTAAGAAAGTACTTCTTATTGTTGTTTATTTACTTTTGTTTAGTAATTATATCACTCATAGTAATTCTGCCATTTTAAAAACACTAACCTGATGACTTCTGTGACTTGCAATTGGCATGCCACATGCAAAACATAATATGCTTAGATTTCCATGAGCAAGTAATACTTGGGATAGAGTTGTAGATAATATAACGGTTTTACATAAAAATAAAACCTATATTATGTGCCGAGAGGGAAAACATACAGCATTGTTTATGAAGAAGCAGTGTATACTTAGCCTTATATGCGCGTCAATAGTATAGATACTTTAGTTTAACTTTAGAATACTAGATGGCGTATCTATCGCCGACGTTGTATTTACTCTGTGCAGGACGCGGGAACCGCTGTCACCATAGTCTTCACCAGGAAGAACTTCCTACAATGCTGTATGTTTTCCCTCTCGGCACATAATATCGGTTTTATTTTTATGTAAAACCGTTATATTGATGTGCCTCCGGAAAACATACAGCATTGTTTATGAAGACGTGTTTGATAACTGCTGGTGAAATATTATAGGCAAAACACAACGCTATGGTGATTATCAAATTTTATTCTGAGAATTAAGTATTATAATATATTTTATATTCCACATGGAAAAAAATTATATCTGTAGGTAGTAGGTAGCGATAATAACGATTTAGATGTTTTACGAATAGATCAAATTCTCTAGGAATATATTTCAGATGATTTTAAGTTTATTTTTACGTTAATGGGAATGTATTGAAAAGTGAATTACGACTGTCTTTATGGAGTTCTATTTCGCGACTGTAATTAACGAAGATTTATTAGATCATTTCCTATACTTACTCCGTGAGAGAATATCATCAATTGGTTGATTATCTAACCGATTTAAGGATGCTACTGCTGACCCACAGTTTCCCGGAGATGCATGAATGCATCTCTGGGAACCGTGCATACACAGTTCCCAATTACAATGCGTGAGGCAGCTTTGTAGTAAATAGAGATAAAAAAAAAAAAATTGTATCCTTAATTCGGATCCCTTTGTTACAGTTTTCACTAATAAAAGTCCTAACTGAACATAATTATGTTCTTATCCAATGACGTAATATAAATAGACGCGTTATAGATGAACATCACGGCACTCGAAAACAGCGTAAATACTATCGGTAGCTAGATAGCTACTTAGACGCACGAAGAAAGGGAAAGAAAATGAAATGTCATCTACGGAATTCCTGTTGTTAGAGAGAGATAAATATATTTCTTTAATTACGTTGTCATTCTGTGGTGCATGCTCATTGGCCAAACGTGTACAAAAGGAGGCATATGGGGAATAAATGGACACTCGATTTTCTCGTGTTGATCTGGTAGTAGATTTACGGGTAAAATAATAATATTTTCGATCTAAATATGAATGCAGTGTTTCGCAAGAGTAGGTAATTACTGTCACTTAAAATAAAACAAAATACAATAGTATAAACATAAAAGTCTTTATTAAAAAAATGTGAATAATTAAAAATTTAAAATAAAAAGTACAACAATCGGTTAAATTAAATTACAATTAAATTTCCTCTCATTTATTTGGACATTTTACACACCGTTTTGGACATTTTGAGACATTTGAGACTTTCAGGCACCGTTGTTGCCAATACGCAACAAAATGTTCCAATACCGTAAAGGACAGTTGTTGCCATTTGGCATTACATCTCTATTTGTACGCTCAAATAAAGTCTAATGTACTCTGTGGATTTTTTATTCTATGGTCGGATAGATAATCTAGTCAACAAAACCATTTAATTTCAAAATACCTGGAACGCAATATTAGGTTTTACACACACTGATGCAAAGTACCCCATCTTCCCCTAACGGCACGTGACTTACCTCAAGCGCCAGCCGCCATTAGAAGGCATCGAAAAACATAAAATAAAATACATTTTTCTTGATACTTACGCATGAAATGATACTTTTTTATCTTTCACAGTTGCAGTATAATTTTTACATTTCCTATAAACACAGGACGGCATTTTTTTTTTGTTATTTTTAGGAAGTTATCCACACAAGTTATTTTAATATCACGTACAGCCGCGGCACTGGTTGGTACGCGACTAAATCGAAGTCCGGTAATTACCTTGCATTCATCTTGCCACTATAGAGCGCGGGTAACGTATCTATAGTTTATAATATCATTGTTCTTATCATTAAAGTTTCCATGCGGACTGTCGATAATAATTGTCGGTTTTAGATCCAAATGCAGGTAGGTACAACGCATTGACGGACACTAAATGCCCATAGGCGTAATAACAATAAAACTTTTATCGTGTCTCGTTAACCGATTAGATATAGATAGATATTCTCGTCGTCATCCAAGAAGCTGTCATTTGAGATTTTCTGCAAAGTTAGGTTGTGAACAATACGGCCTGATGCCAGACACAAAACTGTAAATAACAATGTGTCTTTAGCATTTGATGACCAATTTAGAGCGATATGTGGATCCCACGTGAACAATGACCGTATTTCTTTTGGTTTGGCTCCCCCTATTGCTTTAAGGGTGAGTTTTACAATGAAATTAGATAATTTCTGTTGTTTGGCAAGGATAATAATCTAGTCTAGTTAGTTCCTTAGTTGCCTACGACACCCACGGGAAGTAATGGGATGGTGCTTTTCTTTTACGTCCGGCACCACACGGAACTTATCACCCATCAATTAAACAAGTTTTACAAAAACGTGCCTACGCCAGTCTCAGACAGACTTCGGTTTATCTAACCGTGCCCGGCGCGTGACGTCGTCATAGCTCATACGTGCCGCGCTGAGTGTCATCGCCGGAGCACATTAAGAGACAACACCATAAGGAACTCGAGTGCGAGTGATGCCAGTCCGACTTGGTAGTTACTGTCACAGTACCTTTTTAATGGTAAGGACAACATTCAACACGGTTCCAAATTTGAACAATCAATAGGATATGTAGACAAGTAATATAGTAAATAACAGAATTACATCACAATATTTAAATAAAAACGTTTTTACAAAAAAAAAAACAACCGACTTCCAAAAAACTACTACAAAGTGAATAATAACTTAAATTTCGGAAGTCGGTGTCTTTGGTTTTGTATTTTCGTTATTTGCCACCGACTTCCGTAATTTAGGTTATTTTTCACTTTGTACTTAGTAGTTTTTTGGAAGTCATTTTTTTTTTGTTTAAAACATATATTTCTCGCTTTTTAGTGGGTTAATTTGTAATTTGTCTAAGTTACATTAGCCTAATGCCAACAGCTCATCACCTTTTACAAAACATTGCTTTTCCCGATGCTGGGACGTTCATCGTTGAGGAGTTCTCCTGGTACTTCACCATCAGCTCCACTTCTACATATGCATTGTGATGAGCATAAATTGCATTGTTACCATATTAAAGTAATCGAATCGCAACCCGTGAAATACTTATTATTGAGTAGTTCCGGTGGCTATTTGTGGTCTTCATCATCAGTTCCACTTAACCAAATAGTGCTTTCCAAGAGCAACTGCAAGAGTTACTATAAAAAATACCCAAATCGCTTATAGGTTTGCCTATAATATTAGAAGAGTTCCCTCGATTTCTCTGGGATGCCATCATCAGATCCTGATTTCCTTATCATGGTACTACCCTTGGGATATCTCCTTTCCAACAAAAAAGAATCATCAAAATCGGTTCACAAACGACGAAGTTATCCCCGAACACACATAAAAAAAAAAACTCCTCAGTAGTCGTCATTGTTGAAAACTATTTTATCGACAATGCGTGTACCCACGAACAACATTATCCATTCGTTTGATCCGCTTGTGACGTAGGCAGTGGTCGCATTAATGCGACAGCCGCACTAGACTAACTAGAGAAATGTGTTGCAAACATAAGCGTCTTGGGATGGGAACTAACGTGAAATGTTATCATAATATTTGTGTTATCTGTGGTCTACCTGCTAAACTTTAATATTTATGTGAACAAGACGAATGAAACAAAAAACGAATGATGATTATCGAACTAGTCATTGGTTGCAGACAAAGTGAGTGTGTGTGTGTGTAATGTGCGTGTCTACAGTATTGTAACAACTTATAGAAGAAGGTCGTAAGTCAAACCGAAGCGTCAGTCTATTGCTTTGTGAGATTGCTTATGGACTTTTGGTCGGTACTGTACCACGCAGTTAATAGGACGAAAATTGAACGAAAAAATTATACATGTTCTCTGTCGCAGAAATACGACACAAGCGGTCAAAAGGTTAAAGCAGGGATCCCCAAACTATTTTGGACAAGTGACCCCTTTTCCAAAATGAACTGTTACCTCAGACCCCCATGGCCAAATTACCTACTTTGAAGATCAACCCCCTTATTCATAATGGTCCGCTAACTTAAAACAGCTGATACAGAGTGTTATTTTTCATTCTGACTTAGGTCAATAAAAGAAGACAGAGTGAGAATTAGCAATGCTTTAAGTTAGCAGACTATTATGAATAAGGGGGGGCCTATCTTTAGTTTTTTCCTATTGATAAAAAATACCTAGGTACTAAGGTACCAATTGGAAAACTTTGCATTTGGTTAAGTGAGTAAAGGTGACTTCATTTTCTCATCAAAATTTTACAAACTAAAAAGACATACAATTCAGTAAATATCAAGTTTAATTTATAATGTATATAAATATATAATTTATAATGTACCTATATAATTTTTATTTATTAATTAGGTGTAAGTTGGTATTTATGAACATGTAATTTTAATTTTGAATAAACTTTAATACCTATTATATTATTATCATCGCACTATACCTTTATGGAGCTAACACTTAACCAGTCAATCGTGACATATAATAAGAACGGCTATTTTAGTTTACTTTAAACAAAGTATTTAGCTTAGCAGTTCGGCAACTGCTTCACGAACCTGTGGTTGTAACTTACTTTTACTGTTATATGATAGCACAAGAATAAAAAACCGAGCAGAAGGCAAGCTTCCTAACAGAGTTCAAAATTCTTACCTACTTTCATAGGGCTGTCACTCTGTTATTAAAAATAAAAAAACCGGGTAAGTGCGAGTCGAGATTTGGCGATGAGCACAGCCGGACGGACGGATGGATGGACGGATGGCCAGCTGGACAGACGGACAGACGGACGGACACGTACTGTGACTGAGGTTATCCCGTGAGTTTTCCGTTTTCCAATTACGGTACTGAACTGGTAATTATTTTAATAGTTTGTTTAAAATTAAGTTATACCTATTTATTTAATCATACTGTGAAATTATTATTTATACACACACGCGTACACAGTTGTTCAACTGAGACCCTCCCTTTTTTGAAATCAGGTAATGAAATGAGCAGTGGTGGTCCAGTGGTAACGGTCGCGACTTACGAGTCTGGGGTTCGAACCCAAGCAGGCACCTTACTTTGTGTAAATTATTTCATCACCACTGCTCTCAAAACGGTAAAGGAAAACATCGTGACTAAACCGGCATGTCCTAGAACCAATAATTCGAAAACATGTGACATCCACCAACCCGCACTGGGCCCGCGTGGTGGATTACGGCCTTCGATCAACAATACCACGGCCCACTCCCTCTCACAGAAAGAGGAGGCCTATTTCCCAGCAGTGGGAACATTATATCTAGGCTGATTAAGCTTATATGCTAATAAAACACGATAGTAAAATGTATGCAAGTAATTATTTATACTGTGAAATAGTTATACATACATAGATGCATACGTTGCTTGCTTTTTTTGAAGTTGGTTATTTATTAAAATACTGTGACTCGTGGACGGACGGACAGACGGACATGGCGAAACTATAAAGTTTGCTTTCATGTTTTTACTGTTTTACGAACGTAAGTGGTACCTAAAAACCTACTAAAACAAAAATACGAAACAAATAGGAGACGAATAACTATAATAATAATAATAATTCTTTATTCACAAAAAACATAAACTTTGACAATAGATATGTATACAGAAAGGTAAGCAAACTTAAGTATAATTATACAAAAATGAGGTCGAAAGTCCAAGAAGAAATGTACCCTGCCCCCAAACTAGGAAAATCCTGTATCTTGGGCGGCAGTGTCTTCGCGTAGATACAATAAGGTCGAGCGAATATAGGCGGTAAACCATAAGATTAATAAATAATAATTGTTATGGGATAACCTAATTGCCATCTTTGTTATTTAGGATACTACTTACCTCGTAACTAAATCATTTTGCAACAAATAAATAAAATGAGTAGGTATGAGTAGATAGATATAGATAATTACCTGACAAAATCATTTCGATATAAAAAAAAACTTACTTTTCCTACTATTATTGATACACACAGTACTTACAACAATTTGCCATTTTTATTAAACCTAAATGTCCGCGTCACTCGTACCGCTGGCACACGGCGCGCAGCGTACCCCTGAAGTTAGTCGTCTGACTGAGCCGGCTCAAACCGGTTTGGCCTCCAGCGGGCGCCAGTGCACACCCCGCGCGTCTTGTCTGTGACATTGCACGCACACAAAGCTGTGCGTGTAGTAGTGATCTCGCGCAAAGCGTTAGTATGAAGCTTGCAGTCTGTTCCTTTTTAGTCTTGTGATGATAGTTCGTAGAACGTACATAGAAAAACATGAAGTTTAGGCCTCTTCTGTCACATAATTATGGTTATATATTTATATAAAAATGAATCCCTATTTCCCTGGGTCACGGCATCACGCGTGAACGGCTGGACCGATTTCGCTAATTCTTTTTTTATTGTGTTCGTTATTTTCAGGACAAGGTTTTAGGTAGGGTAGGTAGGGTAGGTAGGGTAGGTAGGGTAGGTAGGGTAGGTAGGGTAGGTAGGGTAGGTAGGGTAGGTAGGGTAGGTAGGGTAGGTAGGGTAGGTAGGGTAGGTAGGGTAGGTAGGGTAGGTAGGGTAGGTAGGGTAGGTAGGGTAGGTAGGGTAGGGTAGGTAGGGTAGGTAGTAAGTGATATCCCAAATATTTATATGGCAAAACAACGTTTGCAGGGTCAGCTAGTAAAATATAATCTATGGTTAGGTGACTGTTTATGAGAAATCCCTTGTGTTTACAATCGACTGTTATATTATTTTAGTGACAGCCGTTCGTCAGGAATAATCTGTAAGAATGCATCAGTCAGTATATCAGTGTTACAGTTATCACATTCGGTAATATAGTCCACAGAGCAGTTTTATAAAATGTGATTGATGTCTTACGACTTCCGCGCGAAAGAAGTCGCGGGCAGTAGCTAGTTAAAAATAATGTTGACTAGTTAATATTTTAACACTAGTAACTATAATCTAGTGTTAAAATAGTAACTAGTTATATAGTAGGTAATTCGTAGAACTGGGGAACTGGTTTTCTTTCCTCCATGGTGTACCGTGCCTTATCGAAATCTGTTCAGCAGTTAAGTTGTGAAAAGGGGACCCACAGACTGACAGCTATCTGTTAGTCTGTCGGTCCCCTTTTCACGACTCAGTTACTTTTGCATTTATAATTTAAGTATGAATAGTAAAGATGATTATTCACTCATCTCAAGTGAAAGTCGTTTATCGCTGGCTAAGTTTAAAGGCCTCGGTGTCCCGATACTGAACCTTTCATTGTGCACTGCACCGCTCGTGTGCCGATCGGTGCCGAGTGATGCCGAGCGGTGCCGTGCCTCAGACACTGACAGTTCAACGTTAAACTGTCGTTCTGATGTGCAGAGAACGCGCCGCGCTCGTCGGGTGCCAGCGTCGCCGAGCGCGAGTTGAAGGCGGCCCTGGGGGCGATGGGTGCGCGGCGCACGCGCAAGGAGGCGGAGCTGGTGCCCGCCCCGCTGATCGCCGCGCCCCTGCCGCTCGTATCCGGCGAGCCCCCACCAACCTTCGCCCCCGCCGCTGTGCCGCTTGACACCAACCAGCAGTGGAACGACTTCATCACCGCCAACAAATCTCCGCGGCTGCAATTTTCTATACATGTTACTTTTTTAGCTTTAATAAACTATTTCCAGAGATACGAGTATAGGAATATTTCAGTGAGCACCACCTTACCTTAGTCTTGTTGTCAGTGCAAAGTATCAATACATCACACCGACATATTCCGTTGTGTCGTAATAACCTGGAGGAACAGAGACACGTAATATCACAAACAAGAATAGCTAGAAAAGTTTTAGTTTCTATAATTTCATATTTTTATGTGTGCTCTTAGATACTCAAACATAGGTAGGCACAATACAACAGATAATTCAGCACGATGACGTACGTATATTTAATTGTAATAGATAATAAGAAAGTTATCAAGCGAGGCATTACAACAGAACTGCTTTTTATAGCAATTCATTGTTCATCTTCCATACCTACTTGCAATCTTTAGTTGCGGTATGGGAAAGACATAAATGAGTCTTAAAAAAAACTTTATACTAATTATTAAAACTAACTTCAAGGACATTCTATGACGTAGCAGTTTCGTAGACCTCCGTAGACCCTGCTACGAAAGTGCGTAGCGTAGCTTAAACCGCGTAGTAGCACTACGTGCAAGTTTGTGGCAAGTTAACCAAAGCTTTCTGCGGTGCCCAAGTACAATCATTAATGTCAAAGCTCAATATTGTGAATTGATAATATTTTAAGCAGTTTGTGGCAAATATCCAGTGCGAAACAAGATTCCTAAGAAATGAATTGAAACGACCACCGAGAAACATGTTATAACGTTGATTAGAATGATCAATAATTGTTGTTGTAATAGAGCTTGGGGTTAAGAACGAATTCACAGAAATATTCAAAATAATACTGTGTGGCCTACAGCGCGGCGGCGGAGCAAGCTGCGTAGCGGTGTAGACTGTGGAAGTGTGCCTACAGCGCGGCGGCGGAGCAAGCTGCGTAGCGGTGTAGACTGTGGAAGTGTGCCTACAGCGCGGCGGCGGAGCAAGCTGCGTAGCGGTGTAGACTGTGGAAGTGTGCCTACAGCGCGGCGGCGGAGCAAGCTGCGTAGCGGTGTAGACTGTGGAAGTGTGCCTACAGCGCGGCGGCGGAGCAAGCTGCGTAGCGGTGTAGACTGTGGAAGTGTGCCTACAGCGCGGCGGCGGAGCAAGCTGCGTAGCGGTGTAGACTGTGGAAGTGTGGATGCCGGCCATTATCGTAGTCATCTTGATTACAACAAAAATATAGTTGGGTATCACTTATAAGTTCCGATGACCGTGTAGTTTTTTCAATTCTTATATTTACTTTAAAAATGTAGTAAAACGTCACGCCTGAATTCCCCAAACTGATAGGCAGAGGACAGCTGTGTAGTTACTCACATTTTGTCAGTTACTTATTTATTTATTAGTTCTCCAACAGAGGCTACACAATTACATGCAAGATTACAAATACGAGGACAAATACGAGTGTGCGCTTCCAATTATGGGAGACCACATCATTCTCTTATAATCTAGGTAAAAACATTAAAGCTTGACACAGCAAAATAATAATAATTTAAAAAATAAATCAAATCATAAAACACGAAAATAATCATAAAAGGAAACAAAATTAAATACAAAACAAATTAATGATAAAAACATTTTAAAAAATTGATAATATTAATAACCATAAAAGACAACAGACAAAAAACGGCGAGGTGGCCGAGGTTTGTTGTGGCGCCTCAAGCTCATCCCGGCATCATTCACAATTGACTACCTGTGAAAGGTTATCGTTTTCTGATTACAATGTGAACAAAGCCGCCGGCAAAAGCTTAAATTAAACAAATAAAGGTAACCTCTTGTAGAAGTCTCCCTCGTAAATAAGTTGGGGGTCGAATAGCAGCTCGGCGTGAAATTATAATATCCATCATTATCTTGTAAGATGAGAATGCGACCTAGTTTTATGTTTAGCGTATACTAGACTAGCGATGGGCGCGGCGTCGCTCGTTCATTATTGGTACCTATATACTATTTTTTAAGGCGATGATTTTTTCCGTTTTTTTATCCGAATACACACGTGGTCAAGAGATTACATTTTTATTACTTTATATACTTATGCAATTAAAAACTAGTCAAAAGTGTAGCGCAGACCATACCGCGAGCTAAGTTAGTTTTTCTTATTAATTTACAACAATGAATCATAACGCATTTGTTTATTATGGCGCAAACACCGACCAGTAAGCTGTAACTTAGTCTTGCACTGAGCATAAATTGCGCAGTGTTCAATTTCATCCTAGCTACAATTGAAATCCTCAAAATAATTTAAAGATGCTACGAAATAAAATCAATTCTCATCAAGGTAAGGTTAGGTTTGTTTTGTAAGCATTTGGTACCTGGTTTAGTCAAATAGAATGACATTTTAGAAAACAATTCAAATAGTATCATATTCCATCAAGCAGAATGCGATACATTAATGATTTACTTATGTACGGTACTTACGCCTTAGATGCAGCCGATGCAGCTGCACATTGGGTCACGCCGACTAAGCTCGTTATATTCTATATTATTTAGCCTTTTGAGTCATAATATTTATATAATTGTTATTTCATTAGTGTCAAAGCAGGTAAAATAAACATCGAGCACGTGTAGCCGATATAAAATAAAGAATGTCTTCCGTCTGTATCTTTTGATATAATTATGTCATCTGTCTGAAACATCTTTGAACTTTATTCTGAGAGCGGGAGTTTCCCTCCGAAGTATTGGTGTCAGTTCACTAGATGGCTGCACGTCCGCTACACGGAGAGTTATCTCTCCTCTTCTAGTATTATGAACTTCATAAAATATGAGCTCTTTTATGAATGGCTAAATTGTGTAACTCTTGTAAGTAATTTTTTTGCGGTAGTTCTGGTCAATTACGTCTGCTCATATAAGTACAATATATTTATTGTATTGTCGTGTTGACATGCGCGCCACCTATGGTCGCTCGAGACGCGCGCGCGGCGGCCGGCAGAGGTCGCGCGCGTGGCAGGCGACGCCGCGGGGCATTGATTGCGCGGCTGTCGCGCGAGCTCACCCGAGAGTGCCGCTGCCAGTATTTTATTATTTATTCGCCGCGCGAGCCGCGGGCCGGAGGTCGGTCGTGACTGGAGACGAGCGTGCGGGGCCGGTCTCCCCGTCCAGTGTTGTTGTATCGAGTCTGTAACCGGTGTTATAAGTGACTATTATGAGCGACAGGGATAGATCGTCGCCTTCCCTCACGGACACCCCGCTGAAGACTTACATCGGCCGGCACGACGACGACTACCCCCTCATAAACGGAAACGGTGAGTGCTTCCCGAGTTGTAGTCCCGAGGGTTCGACGGCCACAGAGCACGGCAGCGCGCGGCCGCAGTGCAACGGGCTGTTCGCGCGTCACGCGCTCGGAAGCGCGCGCGGTCTGGGCGCGCCGCGTGCCCGCGCCGGGGCACTGGGTCAGTGGCGTCGCTCGGCATGCCCGCTGCTCGGTACCCGCTGCCCGCTCCTCGGCTGGCTGCGGATCTCTGCACACGATAAGCTTTGCCGCATTGAAGCTTCCGCCGTTCGATCGACCCGCGCCCCTGTGGCCCCTTCCCGAAAAGCGTAAACTTACCTATAGCTCGCGGTAGCTACGTCGCTGAGCGATTACAACGGAATTGGAAGCGTTCCGACGTCTTCGGGCCGCCTGGTCGGAATTCGAACGGGCTCGAAAAGGCTCGGTCGGGCCCGAGCGGCTCGCGCGGTGCTCCTATGCTGGAGGATCGTGCTGAGTGCGGAGGTGCCGCGGAGCGGTCGCCAGCTGGCGCGGATCGATACCGTGACCTTAGCTCTGACAGCCGAATGTTGGGAAGGGTGGTGTCGCGAGATAACCGCGAGGAGCACACTGCGACACTTCCGCTACTTCAGAACATGTTTGTGAGATGGGAGGTACTAACATCACATAGCACACAGCTCCGAGTGGGACTGAGGAAATATACTTAATTATCGTTGCGGAACATTTCAGTGTCAGCTGACATTAACAATTCAAAAAATTAAAAGCATAATTTCGGCTGCGTGACTTTTAAATTAGGTACCTAGTTAAATAGAATCACTTTATTGTAAACAGAACTGAAATTATTTTATGGAACTAGCCTATTAGGAATTCGGTAGGTACATCTTTTTTGTGTTTATATTAGTAGGCATAACTTTTATAATTCATTTTTAAGGACAACGACATTGTGTTTGACTCAGACTTGCTTTTTGGTATTATTTTCCTGCTAATACAGGTAAACGTGTATGTTACGTAGGTACTTTTATATTTGAAAGATCTGAACGACTATGGACAACATCGCCAGTTATTTCCACTAGGTACGCGAAATATCATATTACTTCTCTGGTTGACTAAATTAACAGTAACAGGTAAAACATTAAGAACATTTGGAATTCCCGACCGATCTTGCGGATTGTAGACTGTTCAGTGGATTAGTTGCGGGCGCTGTTCACCCCGCAGCGGTGCGGCGCGGTGCGTTGGTACATCTACATCTCATGTGAGCAGCGCCTAAGGCTCGCGATATGAATAGCTGCGTGCGCGGCGCGAGGGCGAGCGCCGAACACTGACCTTGACCGATATACATTATGATTGTATATGACGACAAGATTGTTCATTTTCTCGATTTCTTTAACGAATATATGGAAATATGTACACAACGCTACACATCAAGCTGTACTATTCCAGTTTATGCTGATCTCGCATCGTATAGGATTTCCGTACAATGCGAGGTCAGCTTATACTGGAAATATATAGCTTGATGTGTAGCCATGTGTACAAGTCAGAAACATAACACTTGTGACGATATTCACCCCGCTGATAAACTAAGGGGTCAACACCACATTACTCAATATTCGGTGCACCTGATGTGTACATTCTGTATCTGTAATGACGGCGGCGCGGCGCCTGTTAACAGCGCACTTCAACGCGTCGCGCCAAATCGACGATAAATAATCCATCATACGGTGACACTCTACACCATTACATTGATCACATGAATGGTTCATCGTTTGTGCAGGATTGTATGAATACCTAATAGCAGATGAACCAGGAGTATGATCAATTTGCCAAGTTTTGAGTAGAGTGTGCACCTACAGAAAAAGAGCGCAGCGCGACATTGGAGCAGCCCGGCCACGAGGCCGGCCCTGTAGCCGGTGCGTGCGCAGTAATTATCGGCGCTTATCTTCGCGCCTTACTGATAACCGTGCGATGCGCCACTACGACACTCTTCTGATGTGATCACAAACATAGATAACGTCATACTACGCAAAAAATTATCCCACGTAGGTACTTAGTTGGTTCTTGCGAGACGGGTAATGGTTTGTGTAGTCGATGTTAGAGATGTAGGGGGTTCAGTGCTACATAAGCGACAGAAGTCGCTGAGGTGCAGTTGCCCCTGGCTGGAGGCTTTAAGTGTAGAAGCTTAAGGCAGCCCCAGGAAAGTCCGGTTAAGCAGCCAAGACCTTAGTGGTCAAAACTGCGAGATGCGATAGTTAAAAAAAAAAAAAATGAGGTGCAGTCGCAGGGTGGTGGTCAGTGGTCAGTGTTCACCGCCGGTACCACCCGGCACCACCCGGCACCGCATCGCTTGCCACACAAAGCGCGCGATGCTCAAAACACCGAACAGTTAGTGATGCTTCACCGACACGCATCACGTACTCTCCACGGGTACTATTTCTATTTTGCCTAAAGTATAAGATCCACTGACTAACTTATAAGCCGCACAAGACACAAAACTTACAATTTCATGTAACACAAAGTTAAAAAAATGGATGACAAAGCGAGTAACTGGAAACATACGAACGAAGTAAGTTAGTATGAAACTTGTAAAAATAATCTATAAAGTTGGATCGCAACAAACAAACATCACAAAATAGACGCGAATCTAATACCGGCGCCATTAGGTACACGTTGTAAGTTGTATGTAAGTAACTCAGATGTAAGAAGAAATTACGATAAGCTACTTATAAGAACATAACATCACGCCTGTAATCCCCGAAGGCAGAGGTGTACCTACAGTACACCCACATTTCACCAGTTATGTTTAAGTCCCATGTAATAGGGGGCGAGCCTAGTGTCATCAACCGGGCACAAATCTAGACTCCGCTACTTAGAAGAGAGTTTACATTTGCAAATTTTTCGTAAATTTATTACGAATTACGTGAGGGACTTACGCGAGGAAAACTCACAAGTGTAATGGCGGTGGCAGCCTCAGGCAACTAGCAGTAAGATAATACGCGAACATAACACACTTGTAGATTATATCCTGTTCTGAAAGTTGCTGCATCTGATCTGCACCAGGATTGTTGAATATATTCACACGCTCCTTCAGCATTATTCAGACTAATACGAAAATTAAAAAAAATAATGTATGAAGCTATATATATACATAATAGCTACATACATTATATTATAAATTTATAACAGATGGAACATTTTCTGTTCTTCTACGCATTCTTCAATCAATCTCAGGTGTCGGTGGAAGATTATGTTACCTATTTAGATTAGATTAGATTAACCGAACCTCGTTAGCGTATCATGTATAGCACACACGACAGTTGCCAGTGTAGCTAAACCCTAAAATAATGTAAAATAGATAAAAGGTGTGATATTCAAATAAGTAGGGTTTATCGGTACGTCTTGCAGAGGTGTCGGCCGTCGGACACGACCGACACGATTAGGAGCCGGCCCCGGCGCGCCCCCGGCCTATCCGGCAAGCCGCCGGCTGCCAACGCGCACAATACATATAAATAAACTAGATTAGCTTCCAGCTCTATCGGATAAACATCGGGATCGGCTGAATGGATGATAGCGTTTTTTTACCCTCCGCGACTGACGAGTTATGTCTCATACCTCGTTGGTTAAATAAAGATCGATGCCTCATAAGTTATAATGCGGAATGAATGCTATGGCGTTATTATCCTATTATTTAACCTGTAAGGCCTGTAACTATCACGTGCTATAAGAGTTGCTTGTTCCTTGAGTCATGATGCCATGACCCATCATCATCTGCCTAGCCTGTCCAGATCGCTCGGCTCCCACTCTAACTAGATGCAGCTGATTACCAGGATTTTCCATTCTTGATATCATTGCAGACGTACACAAGTAGATGCTAGGTAGAGTCCGACCGAATTTCGTTTGCGGGTTTCGGCTGAAATATCCATTTTCGGTAAATGTTCGTTTTTGGCACATAAAATAATAAGTATATCGTACCTACGGCGTTTCGAAAAAAAATTACCCATCGGTGAATATACCTTCACTTAATTTATTCGGAAAACAACAATAGTTACAACAAATAAAAGCACAATAACTGTAAAAATGCAGAAAAAATGCATTTTCTTGCATATAGTGAAATTATTTTATTTTCTGTAAATAGGTTTGTACAAACACTTTTACACGTCGATATAACATCAGATTGTTTAATTAAGATAAGTATATTTATTACTCGAATTTTCAAGCAGTTTGGGAAAATAAAATTATTGCCATTGAGAAAAGTTTCTTGTGATTTAATCACAAATAATATTATTATTTAAATGATACCTAAAATAATATGATTAATATAAGATTACATTTTTTACCTTTTACCACATTTACCAAAGAAAAACCTATTAACAAACAAAAATGTTTGTTCTGTTTTCGGTTGTCGGCGAAAATGAAAATCAGACCGAATTTCGGTTCCGGTCGAAAAACCTCTATTACTAAGTTGCAGCAGCTCGGCAGCTCCCTCGGACAACTACCATTAGGACGTCTAGTAAATAACACTAATCAGTTCTGTCTGTTCTTAATAACATTATCAACAGAGAGGCGTTAACATTCGCATTTTTTATTTACACCGCATTGACGCTGATAGCAGTGATAAAAAGTACAAACTTGATGCCGTCGAAATGAAGTGCTCGGTAATATTCCAACAAATAGCTGAACAAAGTTAATTGCTCGTAAGTTACTTCCTCGATAACTGCGCGGAGATAATACGACAACGGATAACACATTGAGATTTTACTTCAATGCCGAATAACAGAATAATAGATAGTAACACGACGCTCGGCGGTAGTGAGCGACGTGTTATTTGTGAACTTTTTGAATGCGAATGATAACGGATAAGCGCGCGGTGCGGCGCGGTAAGGTACTCGCTTATGGGCCTACCACACGCTCATGCTTCACCACAGTTTTGCCTGCGCAGGCCGGCTTGTACACGGAACACTGAGCGTGTGGTTGGTAAAACTGTACGACGCGCAAACCCCACGGCGCGGCCTGCGCACTTTTCGACTTGTTTGAAATTTTGCCTGCGCAAGCCCGGCCTGCGCGTACTTGCCTGTGCGTGTGGTTGGGCGTTCAGTGTTCAAGCCGCAGTCTAGGTTAGTCGTTCGGTGATTACGTGGTTTTCCGTCACTCAAAAACCGGCTAAGTGCGTATCGGACCACGCACAATGAAGGGTTCCATAGTTAGGATGAATTTATTCCAAATACAAACTTACCATTGTAGTTGAAAAACATGTTCTCCCATACATTCCAACTGCAAATGTAAGTTTGCAGTCACAATATTGAGAGATTTACCATGTTATTTTAAGACCATAGACTTTTTGATAGGTTTTCCTGTAATCTATGACTAAAGAACCATTCTCTGTATTTTCTTCAAAATTTTAGACACAGTAGTTTCGAAGATGGTAAATTTTCATCTATTTTCTTAAATAACTTTAAATGTATATGTTATGTTTATAAAAATAAATTATTTTGAGATCCTCGCAATAAGCCCTTTCATTTGATATGTCACACGGTACAGTTTGTAATTTTTAATTTTCCCCCAAAAGTGACCGCCATTGGTATTCAAAATTCATTTATTTACGTTACACATTCGTATTTGGGTCACAGAAATACATAATGTGTACCAAATTTCAACTTAATCGATCCATTAGATTCGGAGCAAATTGGCTGTGACAGACGGACAGACAGACAGACACACGAGAGATCGTATACTTAAGGGTTCCATAGAACCCTAAAAATGGCCGATTTACGTACGCACAATCGCGAGTTCATGTCTGAATTAATAAGTCTAGGTATACAAATCTCTGCCTGTACCTACTCTGGAAAATTAAATCGAAGGATTATTCCGATCGAAATAAAAAGAACTAGGCATGCCTACGAAAAAAATGATAAATAAAATGAAAGAGGAACATAGTTTATTAAGGGAGAAAGAAGAAATAGTTCTTCATTAGGAAACATGTTTCTACGCCGACGATTTCGACAAGACTGTGGCTTGCGCGTACTTAACTGTGCCGTGTGGTAACGCCGTCCGTGGACAGTTTTTTCATGCGAGAAGCCTGCGCAGGCCTAACTGTGGTGAAGCTTGAGCGTGTGGTAGGCCCATTACGCCGCCGCCGTCACGCCCGCTCGCCGCACCGCGCGCGCTCTCGGCACATCGTCTCGCTCTGCGAGTGACAACAGTAACTGCTTGTAACTAACGCTGGCCGCTTTTTGTTCCGTCGTTCATTTACATAGTGTTGCGTTTGTTATTTTGTTGTATTGTTGGATTTGCATATTGTGTGGAGCGATACGTTCGAGAAGTATTATTTAACCAATAACCTGTCACGTGCACGTGATACACGAGTTGCGGTAAATTCTCCTGCGCTTCTTTAGCTGCGAGTATGTGGCAGATACACATTCTACACCGGACTGGGCGGCGGTTCCGGGGCGGGAGTGTGGCTAACACACATTCTACACCGGACCCGGCGGCGGCGGCGCCGCGGCGGATGTGTGGCTAACACACATTCTACGCCGGATCGGGCAGCGCCGCCGCGGTGCGTGTGTGGCAGATACACATTCTACGCCGGATCGGGCAGCGCCGCCGCGGTGCGTGTGTGGCAGATACACATTCTACACCGGACCCGGCGGCGGCAGCGCCGTGGCGGATGTGTGGCTAACACACATTCTACGCCGGATCGGGCAGCGCCGCCGCGGTGCGTGTGTGGCAGATACACATTCTACACCGGACCCGGCGGCGGCGCCGCGGCGGATGTGTGGCTAACACACATTCTACGCCGGATCGGGCAGCGCCGCCGCGGCGGATGTGTGGCTAACACACATTCTACGCCGGATCGGGCAGCGCCGCCGCGGTGCGTGTGTGGCAGATACACATTCTACACCGGACCGGGCGGCGGCGCCGCGGCGGATGTGTGGCTGGCACACATTCTACGCCGGATCGGGCAGCGGCACCGCGGTGCGTGTGTGGCAGATACACATTCTACACCGGACCCGGCGGCGGCAGCGCCGTGGCGGATGTGTGGCTAACACACATTCTACGCCGGATCGGGCAGCGGCGCCGCGGTGCGTGTGTGGCAGATACACATTCTACACCGGACCGGGCGGCGGCGCCGCGGCGGATGTGTGGCTGGCACACATTCTACGCCGGATCGGGCAGCGGCGCCGCGGTGCGTGTGTGGCAGATACACATTCTACACCGGACCGGACGGCGGCGCCGCGGCGAATGTGTGGCTGGCACACATTCTACGCCGAACCGGTTGGCACGCGGCGGCGCTGTGGCGGGTCGGGTGGCTGGCACACATTCTACGCCGGATCGGGCAGCGGCGCCGCGGTGCGTGTGTGGCAGATACACATTCTACACCGGACTGGGCGGCGGCGCCGCGGCGGATGTGTGGCTGGCACACATTCTACGCCGGATCGGGCAGCGGCGTTTGTTCCGAGCTGCACGTGCGACACTGGTAATGATACCGAGTCTCCGCAGGTATACAGCGCGTGGCCCTGAGCGCGGTGCTGTTGACGCGATGGTGGACTACAGCAAAAACTTTAGCTCTCCAACAAGTAATTTTTGTGTCTGCCAGCGACGCCAGTGACGCGACATGTTTTGCCACAAACGTTTTTGTGACGTTGTTCATTTGAATTATTAATTATGTCGCTTCACATTTTGTGTAGCTCGCGGGCAGGTGGACACTCACTACAAACAGCGCTCCGTCCACGAAAGTGAAGCCCATATTTAGGCGATTTTGTCTATAGGGAAGGTTAGATGAGAGGATGACGTCCACTTAGTAGTTTCATGTCACAATAAATTCGGTTAAACCTATAAACAACAAGTCATGCTGACTTAAATAAGTTTGGGAAAACCTTTTAACTAAATAACATAAAATTCACTGATTATATTGGTAAAGAAACTATGAATTTTATGATCACACTAATATTATAAAGGCGAAAGTTTGTGAGTGTGTGTGTATGTTTGTCTCTTCTTCACGCTCAAACGGCTGAACGGATTTGGATGAAATTTGGCACACATATAATTTATAACCTGGAATAACACATAGGATACTTTTTATCTCGATATTCCCACGGGATGGAGACTTATGCGGGTGAAACCGCGGGGCGCAGCTAGTAGTAAAATAAAATTTACCGCTACAAAATCCCTGCTTGGAACTCGGGCGAATCTTCAAGTAGTTCTAAAGTAGTATAAGTTCCAGAACGCCGTTGCGGGAGCGCGACGGTCGTTGATATCGTGCCCGGGCCGGAGCCGGTGAACTGTCGCAAAACGTTTAAAGTATTCGTTCGTGATTGGATTTTTTCTGAGGAAGCATTCCGGAACTGCGGAGCGTTCGGAGCGTGGTGTTGTGGTGCCACTGAAGGCGAGCCCTTCCATACAAATGCTCGCTTTTTGCTCGAATGGCTAAGACACGACAGTAATATTATGCTCTGATTCTTGCAGAACCCGCCGATACAGAGAAGACATCAATTAATAGGTATAAGAAAAAAACTTTTTACAAAAAAAAACAACCGACTTCCAAAAAAAAACACTACAAAGTGAAAAATAACTTTAATTTCGGAAGTCGGTGTCTTGGGTTTTTTGTTTTCGTTTTTTGCCACCGACTTCCAAAATTAAAGTTATTTTTCACTTTGTAGTGTTTTTTTTTGGAAGTCGGTTGTTTTTTTTTGTAAAAAGTTTTTTATTTTTCACTTTTTAGTTGTGGTACCTACCCCACACACATTCGAATACCACTACCTGCTACCAGTGACAGGAACTTATCAAATCATCTACATACTAAGTGGGAAAAAAATACGTATTTTGTAGCTAACTCAAAAACTACCCAAGCAAAGTTAATAAAATTTATATGGGACCAATTTGGGAGCATACCCTTTCAAACAAAAAAGAATTTTCAAAATCGGTCCACAAACGACGGAGAAATCGGTGGACAAACATAAAAAAAAAAAAAAAAAAAAAAAAACAAACATACGCGTCGAACAAATAACCTCCTCCTTTTTGGAAGTCGGTTAAAAATGATAAATTGCAATATATCGAATGTTTTTGGAAAGATAAGGTTCTGTTTGGTATGAACAGTTATCATTAAAGAGATGCAGAGAGCTGAGGTAGCAAATGTTAAGAGCTCCTCAGCCGCTCAGGACTTCACCCAGTTAATAAATAATTCAGTGATAAATCTTAGCAGAAATTGAACAGATTGGCCCGATAATGTTGTTACAACGACTCGAGAACGAAACAACTAATTAAAACATTTGTAACTACTCTTAACCGTGGCTGAATTAAAGTTAACGAATGCGTGGCGTGGCTGAACTTGTAGCTGCCCGGGACTGTTTGTGTGAGGAGCAGGTCTGAGGGTGCGGGCCGTGTGCGGCTCATGATGGAGCACGTGCTCACGCGCCGCATTCCGCGCACCTCCCGCCACACTTTAGCGTTTCTCAGCGACTTCTGCTTCCGACAGATTAGATTCCGACGGCTTCAGAAAAGCCATTTGCTTCGAACTCGTTTCAATTCCGACTCAGTAAAGGACTGGAATTCATACGTCACTCAAACTAGAGCACTTGAATGCTTTCAGCTCAATGCTCTGCTCGGTAAGAAGCTCACAGAAGATATGAAAGATAAACAAACTATAAATAAAACTGCCATCCTTTAGAAAACTGCCATTCTTTGAAAATTTGATTTCCGAAGAAGCCTGAAAAACAAATTTAGCTACATAGTAGGTATATTGCGTCGCTCACTCGCTAGTCGCTCTAGCTCGGCACTTAGTGAGCACACCGCTACTACCGCTTGTGTCTGAGCGAAGGTCAACTTGTGAAGGCCAGCCAAAGACGAAGGTCGACGCTTTTTGTAGCCTTCTGCGTACGGCTAACGTAAGACCGATACCATATACTATGTATAAATATAAATTTATAACGCAACTAGCTGGTTATATTAGAAGGAACAATAAATCATTTTTCAATATTAAAAAACGGGGAAAACAAGAATAGCCCTAAAATTTACGCAGTTTCAGGATTTAAAAATAAATATTTAGCGCTGTTCTAAATACACGCAGCGTTTTCACAAATTGTGAAAGTTTCGAATTCTGTCTCAATATTAGTTTGGTTGCCAATACAAATATTTGATGTGGACCAAACAAACTTTATATATTCCTGGTATTCGTATGTTGTGCGGTAGAATTGTTGCCGTTAGGGATAACAATATCAGCGGCCGCCTCTTGGCTTGTTTGTGGACGCACCGTAACGTTCCGTCGTATTACATCGCTTGGGATTACTGAAGACCCTCCGATCATGAAACTCGCCTTTATCACCATCCGTCCTTTATGATAAACTCACAACATATATGAAATTCTTCCCAGAATGATTTCATGTGAAATACAAAGTGTGCATGATTCCTGCGGTGATGTCTACGGGGTCTGTCTATTGGGGCACAACATCCTATTAACTTAGTCTAGGTAAGTTAAACTTGAAGCTGCGTGTTTTAGTGTGAAATGGCCGTCAGCGCCACGCCACCGCCACGCCATCGCCACGCCGCGCTGTGCCAAGCTGATTGATATGTGTTGCTCTAGTCACAGCTCTAGTCCAGCCATCGTAGTAACTAATGGTTTACACTGTAAAGGATAGCGGCAATATTATTTGTATTGACATACTCGTATATGGAGCGGAAGTGAAAGAATTTTCTCAGATTACAAACAATACGAAGTGTTTTCAATACCACACCGTACAGTGTCTGCCTCGCAACTCGCAGTGGCTGTGAGTCTGCACTTCGCTTCTTGAATGATAGATATCCGTAAACAAATCTCTTCGAGTGTTAGGTTATTGAGTTGGCGCGGCTTCGCACCTGAGTCCCTGAATATTTTATTTTTGTTAGTGATTTCTAAAACCAAAGCACTTTCACTGTTCCTTTGTGAATTGGACACGGATATGATTATTATATGAATTATTAATTAAGATGTGTCCGACTATTATCTGAGGAAGCTGCTATAAGATGGTGTATAATTCTTTTATAGTTGGAATTACTTTCCAATGTTATCTAATTGTTTTGTCCATTTGTCAGTCTGTCCATCCGTGTTAGTTATTATGTAGGTAAGCCATTGTTTAATTCCTGATATTTGACTCCTGCTGCGTGGTCTCCTCGCTCGTCTCGCAACGTTTGAGCACTCACGTTTCGAATTCATTTGTGTAGATACTTACTGTGAACCTATCTAGGCAAATAGCAGCCTTGCTTCACATAGCTAGTTGAGTTTTTTCATATGCCAACACTTTTGTTATTTTCTATGCTCTGCACCTTTGTGACTGTAAAATCTGCAGACATCATTTTATCTAACAAATCTTGCGGTTTGCATGTCCCCGAATTTCTAACGATAGTAGAAACAGTGCTTGTTAGCAAGTGTATGTATGCGTGTGAGTGTGAAGTAATAAGCGGTCGAGGTTCAAGGTGCGCGGCAGTGGGTAGGTATAGCTGCGCGCGCGCCGCTTGGCAGAAATAACCACACGCAGAATGCATACTTGTAATAAAGTGCTTTGGAGAATGATATTAAGCAGTAAATATAGTATTCTTCAATACAATTGCATTTTGTACCACATCTATTGGGACTCCGCGCTTTATCGGCCTGTTGACATCAGTCAGAGAATGTCGCGAATCTTTTTAGCCTGTACGTGTGGAGAGTGGTGAGCCCGTCTCAGTATACATGTCGGTATGTTTTGGTGCGGCGTGACATCACACGCATCGGTAAACACTCGGCGTGCGTCTGCGCCGCGTGGCGTGGGCAAACGCAACGTTACGTTCCGCGCTGTTCATTATGTTAGACGAACGGGGTTTACATATTCACGTGACGTGTACAAATGTTTATGACGAGCTGTTTGAGAAACACACGACGGTGCGTGGACGACACCAACTTATTAGCGATACAGAGGCAATTAGATTAAAGTCAAACTCAAACATTTAACTATAGCATCCATGGGTTTACAACAAGTACAGTCGCACGATGGGAACACTTGTTCCATATAATACGAGGCCATCCTGGTTTTTTTCAACTAACGTACAGCCTACTGTAAACCAATAAAACAATTTCTAGTCGTAACTTATTTAATATCTGTTATAATTTGAAATGTACTTACAGCAATCATGAAAAACTAATAATTTTCAGACTGTTCGGATAGCAGAAACGAGTTCAACATTGACTTGCATCTTAACGACAGACACCAAAACATGTATCTAAACTATATAAAAAACCTTAAATTCCGATAGAGTACCTGATAAATGTCGAATCCATGTAACACGGATGTTCAGAAGTCATCTGTCTGGGCACTGCTGATAAACACGGGTACCTACTGCGCGGCTTGCACGGTTTCCGAGTAAACCCCAACCTTTTCCACGTAATTCCGTGTGCGTGTCTACGTCTGTGTGTGACAGACAGAGCCTTCACATCGGTCTCGTCAGCACTCAGCACTCACACAAATGCTACTTTAAACTATGCTAGAATGTTTGAAAATCTGGTTTGTTAAACATGTAGGTACCTATATTTACTACTTGAACTTTTAATCGTATTCAGTAACTTGAAAGTTCGAAGTAAAATAATTGTAAGTATCTTACTGAAACTATAGTGTCTGGATAGTGAACGAATTTGCGAAAAGAATTAATGGTAAAAATAGTTGAATTTGAATAAATCGCAAAAAATGGGTTTGTTCCATTAAAATATTGGAAATGATTAAGCGTTTTTTTTTTTACAGAAACAAATTATAACCTTATAATACGACAAGTCCCATTGCTTTAATTTTTAACTCTACTTGGTCCAGTGTGAAATAATGTTCAGTACATCGACTTATAAATAATGTTCAGTACATCGACTTATAAATAATGTTCAGTACATCGACTTATAAATAATGTTCAGTACATCGACTTATAAATAATGTTCAGTACATCGACTTATAAATAATGTTCAGTACATCGACTTATAAATAATGTTCAGTACATCGACTTATAAAATGTGAAGTCGGTCATTAGGTACTCATTGTTTAAATTATGTTATAAACGAATATAATGTGTTTTAAGTTATTCAATTCAATGAAAACTATGCATTTATGCAAAGTTCATTCAATTTTGTTCATAATATTTTTTTTCATGTCTTTCTTTTGTCATAAACTGGAATCTGTTAAAAGTCCAAGTAATAATTCTACTTTGTATTGTGGAGGATTTCTTGAAGGTTCGCCCCTGAGCTGGCTTGAGATTTATTTGCGAACAAAGTCCGGGAGGAGCTGGTGGTTCATACAATAAATTGATGAAAAGATTTGTTTACCTACTCAGTATAATTTGTAAAAATGTAAGTAGCATCGAAAGTCGAGCTAATACATCATTACTGCCTATTGTAAAACGAGCCAAAAGAACAAATTCTGTTTAACAATATGTATATTTTTTATTTGTATTTGGTTCGTGGTCGACTAGAGTGGAACAGCGGGCACAAGCCAGTGCTAGATAACAAGGTTCAGTGATTCGGCTCTCATTCAAACGATTGAATGCGTTTAGCGAAGCGCGCGTTATTCCACGATTATCGGTGGCACAGCGGCCTGACCAGGCGAGTCCGTGTTCAGACTGTGCGTAGTTTGTGTGTGGACTTTGCAGTTTTTGTGCATTATGTGTGAATTTGCTTGTGCACACATTTCCCAAAAGTACCTACAGCCTACTTAACTAGGCACTTACCCTATTCACTACGAGCCCCCGTTACTGGTTGTACATTGGAGTCATAGCGCCAACACCGTTTGTATACGTAGTGCACTCAGTGAACTAGTGATACAACGTTCAGTGCTAAAAATAGAAAACCTGATCTGTCTATGACGTGTGACGTGACGGTGATAACAATTTGGTACGTAACTACTTATAGTACCTACACTTACGGCAAGAAACTGCGGTTAACTTTAAATTATAAATCAACCAACCAGCAAATGAAGCAAAAATACTAATCTATTTTTGTTACATAACGAGATACTTACTTATTTTATCAGCTGTGTTTGTGTTGAACATATATGTTGTGGACATTACCTATGTGATGTCAAACCCACGGAGCACGGTCAACAGACAGGCTCCTTCCAGGAAATCATTGTTCTTAGACACATTGACAAACAACTAACAAATTACCTATGCGCTTACATTGCGGTGGCGAGTCTGTTCCGGAAGCCAGCTGTCGATGCTGACCAAACTGGAAGAGCTTGAACTGTTACTAAGGACAAAACGCAGCCTAATAATGCAGACTAATGTAGGCTTAAGTCAACTGCCAAGGACAGGCTCCAAGCCCAGGATACGACTATTGTTATAAATGAATCACCAGTTGCAGTGTATCTCTAGTTGCCTGTGAGTTAGCTACTGTTCTAGAGTGAGTGCGTAAGGATGCCGGTCATTGATGACGTTAGCGACCGATGACGGCTCGAGGCCGGCACGGCCGCAGCTGCTGCTCCACCAGCGCGGTCGCACTTGCCATTCGATACTATATAAACACGATCATGTCTTCTCACAAGAACCGCATGTGACAGAATGAGAATATACCTGACGGAGTCTCTGTTAGTACTTAAATTGTAAGTAAATTTGCTATGTAGTATGTAGCTACTACAAGTAACCTACAGTACTACTATGGGACTGTCCATGGAACATTTTGGTCTAACTTCTTGTAGAGTCAACAGAATGAAGCAGCTCCTATAAATATGATATTATCTCGAGAAAAATAAAAGAAACGCCACGGCCACATTTTGTCGGTTGACCTTCTTTCGAGGTTGAAAAATGTTTTCTATTGATATAGTTGAACTGTTGAAATGGCCCACATAGCTATTACAATGGCCAGTTTGTTCGTACATCTATCTATCGCCTAATTGTAAGTCGCGTGGCTGTACTTCAGGAATAATAAGCACACCCCAAGGGCCGCGCACCCCCTCCCTCTACCCCCAACCCCCAGGTCCTTGTGCTCTGCACCGCGCACCACACAAACACGTCACGTCTGTGTGCGTGTGCTCATCCCTGTCCTAATCAGTTCAATAGCAAATGCAAAACTGTACTTTATTTCATTTAATCGAGGAAATACAAAAGGAAGCGCTGAACTAGTTACATCCAAACGGGATGAACATCTGACGGGATAAAGAAGGTATTGGATTAACATGAAGTCGAGGCGAGTCGCGTCGAATCGACAGCTATTCTAAATATTCAACTTCGAAAGAATCGTAAATAATTGGATCTAAGCCGTATTTTTTTAGATTGTATTAAGTCGATTTGTTGTTGGGTTCAGTACAGTGATGTTAGCTAGCTGTAGCGTCGGTAATGTAGCGCCACAACGCGACTCTTGCAGAAGGAGCAAAGCGTATTCTATCGTAGACGTATACTGCTGTGCATGCAGTGGGTGGAGGCACTTCTGTCTTTCTTAGGAATAAATATCTCTTGCTCGCGACTTCATTCGCATACAATCTTCAACTCTCCGTTCATAATAGAGTGCCGATGCTTAATTGTGAAATGGATTTGTTGGACTCCAAATGATGGTGAAGATTCGTTCATTGGTTCCTTCTGTGCGTTGTTACTCAGCCAATCGGTCAGTCAGACACGGAATTGTTTCATATTCGTAATAATTATAGCAAGAAATACTGGGCCTTCTTCGGCAGCCGCCTAGCCGGCCCGTTGCGCGGTGCCGCTCGCTGGTCGCCGCCCTGAGACGTGCCGTCGCCGCCGTGCAGGGGATCGCCCCGCGACGTCTTCGCTTTATGTTTACTGACTTAATCAGTTATGTACACTGGCTTTCCTTATTTAGTCAAGTTTATTGATGTTATCTTAAGTTTATTCTGGAGTTTACAGCGAATACGCAAGAGCACACTGATGTCGTTTATTGAAAGTTTACAGCGAATACGCAAGAGCACACTGATGTCGTTTATTGAAAGTTTACAGCGAATACGCAAGAGCACACTGATGTCGTTTATTGAAAGTTTACAGCGAATACGCAAGAGCACACTGATGTCGTTTATTGAAAGTTTACAGCGAATACGCAAGAGCACACTGATGTCGTTTATTGAAAGCTAGGTAAATACTGAAAGAAGAACTGTTGTAAGTGAAAATAGTCTAGACGCGGGACTGACAAACTCAAACTTAAACTCGAAGTATTGATTTCAATTAAACCATTTACAGGCACTTTTGAATTGTCAAGGAGTCGGTCAGTCAAAAATATGAAGCTAGTTCCGTCGCAGACGTCGCTAACGATGGGAAATTCCCAATCCTATGTCCCGCGCACAGCCACTTGACGGAATACTTTATTTCCGCAGTCGGATGAAGAAGCGCTATCGCTCACATATTTATGTCCTAGCCTTTTATCGGAACATACTCATAATAATATGAAGGTACAAAGTCGTTTTTAACTGGGACCCCTTGTAAGCATGCATGCAACTCTTTAAGTGAACCCTGACGATGTACGATGGGCCATTGACATGTGTTTGGTATTGTTGGTGGGTACCCTGTGTGTGACGGCGGCCCACTGACCAAATGCGGGATAGCCAGGGCCCGAGGCCCATGCCGCCTGCCAGTCACTCAGGCACCTCGCATGCCACCAGCCATTAGCGCCGTGTCGTCACCTCTGACTGGCGGCTCAAGAAACACAAGCAAACCAACCTTATAAAGCGGAAACTATGCCAGAAAGCCTTTTATACTGTTAAAGACTTTATTGAGGACAAAAAGGCTTGGGATTGAGCTGCTCCAATAAAACACAGATTATCTCGTTTTTTTTTGGAAACTATTTTTATTTTTTAAATTACCTACCATTTTACGTAATTATTATACTATGAAATGAATATTTACTTATTTTTTTATTATTGTTTTAATTATTGTGAATATTAAGACTTTGTGGGTCATTGTATTTTTCTCTCAGTTAGTTAACGATGGTCTGGCAGTTTGAGTAGTTTATGCGGTCTACCCAAATGTCCTTTCTTTGGTATTGTTCGTAGAATCGTTGAGCTCCTTTAAATTCTGAGTATTTGACAAATGCGTGCACTGACTGGACAGGTCCACTCAAATCTGTATGGTTCTTTCCTCAAAAGACCATTTCAGACACCAATCTATATGGTCCTCAAATGATCTGAATCCAAGATTATTTCCGGATTTTTAGGGTTCCGTAGTAAACATGGAACCCTTATAGTTTCGTCATGTCCGTCTGTCTGTCTGTCTGTCTGTCTGTCCGCGGTCTAGCTCCAAGACTGTTAGTACTAGAAAGTTGTAATTTGGTATGGGTATACATATTAATCATGCCGACAAAGTGGTAAAATAAAATGATGAAAAATATTTTTTTTTAGGGTACCTCCCCTACACGTAAAGTGGGAATGTTTCTTTTTTTTTTCTATCCCTTGGTGTGGGGTATCGTTGGAAAGGTCTTTCCAAATCATTGTGGGTGTGTTAGAACCATTTTTCAATTCAGAGAACCGTTTGCGAAATATTAAGCTTTAAAGTGCAAATTTTTGTTAGAGTCAAGTGTCCCCCCCCTGCCAGCTAAATGGTTGGTTTTAGATATGTGAAAAAATTCAAGGCAGTAGCTTATATAACGAATTTAAAAGGAAAACTATCACAGCTGAGTAGGCTTTAAAAGTTAACGAGTAATAATTGACCAACTTAGATTTGCGGTTGTAAAACCATGTTCTCCCATACATTCTGTATGAAAGATTTTTTTTTTCAACTACAAACTTAAGTTTGTTCTTGGGATACATTCATCCCAACTACGGAACCCTACATTGTGCGTGGTCCGACATGCACTTGGCCGGTTTTTTTGTTATATACAAATTGACATTGATGAATTTTATATACACATTATGTTACGGCTAAAGAATGGTGTGGAAATAAACGTAACATTAGCCGGTTAAACTTGAGTTTATTTTTGAGGGGAGGCTTATGTTGGACACAATGGCTAATGAAGATTGGATCAATCCGCGAGGAGCGGGGGGAAAGCGCATGAGCACGCGATCTCTTCGTCGCCAAGTAACATTTTCTCAAAACACAGTGTTCGCAAAAAATCTTTATATCAAAACACTATAATCGCAAATCATCACATTCGCAAAACACCACATTCCCAAAACATTACATTCTCTTGTCAGTACCTAAATGGACCCTGATAAGTACTTGCCGGCCTCTGCCACGACTTCTATTCAAGGCAATGGCACGTAAAATTTTATCGGAGAGGCAACCGGATGGCAAGTGGTAATCTGTGCCTTGAACATAACACAAATTCCTTACGCATAATAGAGCTTAAATTTTGAATGCGATGGCTTAAAAAAAATGTTAGGCCCCCATCCCCCATACCTCCCATTTGGGGTCCATTCGGATGGTACGGGGGGGTTCGGTGTCACTTCAATACCCAGATTACCACTCGCCATCCGGTTGCCTCTCCGATAAAATTTTACGTGCCATTGCTTTAACTATTCGCTCGCTTCGCTCGCTCAGCTCGTGCGTTGTGTGGTCACAGTTCTAACCTATCTTTCAGCCACTTTTATTTGCTACTTCATTTTTAGCCAAGGGGTTACGGCTACACTTAAGTTTAGCCGGCGAAAGATGTAATAAATTAATATTAACCTCTCTTTAAAAATAAGCTTACATTTAGCTGGCTAATCTTAAGTTTATTTTCCCATCCATTCCTAGCCGTGACATATACAATGATATGTATATTTACTTTGTAACGTATTATATTATTTAATAATTGTGAATGTGAAGACTATGTGGGTCATTGTTTTGTTTTCTTAGTTAGTTTTAATGATGGTCTGGCAGTTTGAGTAATTTATGCGGCCTACCCAAATGTCCTTTCTTTGGTATTGTCACTCATTACGCTAAGTATATGTTAGTATTATCTATTTATAACATTTGTACATCTGTACAACACCAAGAATAATCACAACAGACATCCGACAATTCTTTATAAAGTATTGAATGTGGATGGGCATTAAATTCCCCCAAAATGTAGAAAGCCTTGACACCACAGTTTTCTTCTACTGCTGCAATAGATTGTATGGTACTGAAGCACTCTGTAAATACTGGAATGTTCTCAGTACAGTTAGTAGCAATAAATGGATACTAAATAATAGACCTACTACTTACAGTTAGCTTTATTGCAGAGTCCTAAGGTTATCACAGGTTATCACAGACACTGATTGAAACGCATTTTTTCTTCACAATAACTTGAGTCTGCTGTACGGCCTGCCCGTCAGTAAGCTGGCCGGCGTGTCAACGGTGGACGTGCCCTTGGCACCGAAGCCGTCATCGATTGTGTTCAGTTGTGACAGCTCGTGCGGCACAGCAGCAGCAACCACGGCTCCTGCCATATCAGTATACAATATCAGCTTGCGAACACAACGCCCTAACACCTATCGATCTCTTGATATACTTGCACTTGTACAATCCAGTTATAGCCACACAATCCTCGTGTACTTGTACTTCTCGCCTTTTGTCGAAAGTTTATGAACCGTCTAAACTTGTATATACAGTGCGAAATGAGGGAATCTCTGCTTAATTTTATCGACGACTCACAAAAGTGAATATTTTTTTAACATTTTGATGGAATTTTTAAACAAAACGGTGTAACTTTTAAACTTAATGATCTATTGCTATAAAACAAACTCCATAATGATTGGAAGTAATTAGGCGTCCTCATTAAACGAAAAATGTGGAATAAACTACCCTCGATTGAAAATAAACATGTTTTTTTTAGCAAAAATCTGTTTTATTTTTTTTTCATAAAATTTCATAATAATCGTTAAATTTCTCAAAAATAAGCCCCTTTTAGGTACTATTATTGCATTGAAAAAAGAAGTATTTTTTTTTTTCGTCTCTAAAATTAAGCATGATTTCCCTCATTTCGTCATGTGCACGTTATAAAGACTCACAGTGTATGGCGCACTGGCTGCGCCCCGCGGTTACACCCGCATAAGTCTCGATCCCGTGGGAATGTCGGGATAAAAAGTATGTCCTAATCCAGGTCATGGTCTAGCCGTTTTAGCGTAAAAGCGTAACAAACAAACAAATTCACTTTCGCATCCTTACATATTATAAAACAAAGTCCCCCGCCGCGTCTGTCTGTCTGAACGCGATAAACTCAAAAACTACCGAACGGATTTTCAAACGGTTTTCACCAATCGACAGTGATTTATGCGAAAGGTTTTAGTGTATAATTCATTAAGGTTTTGTGTAAATTGGCTGAAATTTGACGATTGTTGTTGAAGATGTCGGAAAAAATCATGCCGACTGGGAACTTTATTAGCGCCGCGGAAATCGTTAAAGAAAATTTATGTTATACAGGATTGATTACCTTAAAAAGTTCAACAAAAAAGTCCGCGATGGCATAGGTATGTCTATCTTCTAAGGATGACCATTTTAATCTTTCAGAATTTGATAAAAATTTAATTGTTATTTCCGAAGCTATTTTGACCGGTATTATATTAATCTTTATCCTAATCCAATAAACTATGTTACCTACTTAAATTGAGCATTTAATTTAAATTAAAATATGCCTTAACATCATTTCATTTGGATATGAATGGTTTAAAAGATATCACAGATTCAAAATTACGCGTAACAAAATAATTTTGGTTGACGGCAACGCGGGTGCAGCGGTAGGAGTCAATGACCTTTTCCTCGGCTATTAGGTATGTAATACCGGTATCGGTAGTACGTCCCCGTGGGATATTTCCCGACATCCACGCGGGTGAAGCCGCGCGCAAAAGCTAGTTTATAATATAAGTTAGGATTATCTATGGTCTAAACGAGATCCCTGACGGCCACATTTAGGGCTGCCAACGTTATTATATAATACTAGCTTTTGCCAGCGGCTTCTCCTGCATGATATCTTTTAAATTATAGCTTATGTTACTCAGTGATAATATACCATTCTACTGGTGAAAGAATTTTTTAAATCGGTCTGGTAATTTTTGAGTTTATTCATTACAAAGAAACATACAAAAAATCTAATCTTTTCTCTTATTAATAAGAAGAAGATGAAAATGAAACTACTTTAACAATTTGTATTCTGAAATAAATCAGTTAAATACAATTCTGGATATTGTTCTTTCTTACCAATAATTTGTTGTTAAATCTACTGCTGAAAAAAGGCAACAAGTGTTGCTCAGTGATTTTGTATTTTGTAATATTTTAAAACATATTTTCAGTGATGGATACAAAATGGCGAGATGAGCGCAATAGGGCCAGTATTAATCTCATAACAGCTGAATAATAGTACATTGTTCATTGAGGGGAGAAAGTGACCGATTACTAACAAGGGTCTCATACACAAGAGTTGGGAAGGAATCGCACTTTATTTCGAGTGGTACATAGTGCTCTAAACCATATCCACGACTACATTAAAATACATTTTAAGGCCAGTTGTTTAGGCCCAATCTTCATTATCACTAGTAAGACATGACACTAGTAAGATAGTATACAAACAGACGACAAAACAGGTAAGGATGGCTCACGTCAAACAAAAATGTGAAGAACTTCATATACGCCGATTCAAGTGTATGTACGCATTTCCAATCTGTGGAAACTAAGTGATAAATTACGTATGAAACATCATGGTACCCTGAGTTTATTTTTTGGTAGTTAAGTTATTTTTACACAGGTACACCACAATCGACGGCATTGTTTTCTTAGTTTTTGTGACCAACTAACGCGGCTTGGCCGCGGTATGGCGGCCTATTGGCATTTTCCTGGCTAATGTAAAAAAAAAAAAATTGTGCGATCGTTGGACCCATAGAAATATAAAAAACAGGAGAAGTGGCATGGGGGCGTATCTGTGTCCGCGCGTAATGATCAAAGTGATCATTGCATACGAAAATGGCCGTCTCCGCGAACTAGTGTGCTTTCGGCCGTGATCGGGACAATTTATAAGAATGCCGTGTTGTTCAGTGGTTTCTTGTAAAAACCGAAGTCAAAACAAAAACTTTGTGAATCATGGAATCACTTACCATATGTAATTACAAGTATTTTACTATATTTGTCTTTAAAATAATGAAAAACAACAAATCGTAAAATATTTCTTGCTTTTACTACGTTATTTTTGTTTCCAAATATCACAGCGACTGTACTATTTTTGCACTACATACATTGCTCGTTAACCACTACCTAAATATGTCGCTCAGTGACTCAACAAGCAATGTAAAAATCACAAAACGATACTGTGGACTGCGGATGCATCGCGCAGTACGGCCGCTGTGTCTGGCGACGAGCTAGTGATGTGGTTGTGCAGATCCACTAACGTAGGCTATCGACAACAATGTCGTTTGGCGAATGAATTTATTGCTATTATACTTTATTCTTCAATTTGTCAACTCTTTTACCCGGGTGGAAGATCGATGTGAAATAATGTGTTTTACTTATTTTGATTATTTTACAGCGTGATAGAGAAATGCGTAACCAACGGTCGTAAAGTTAATAAAATTTTTGGTTGAGTGTTTTGGGTTTGAATTATCGCTGGTCTATTATGCCTTATACTCGTGCTATTTCCTTACTTTTTTATGGTTTTGGTATTTTACTTCCGTTAAAGTCTTCAAAAGCTTCGAATGCGTTATAGTAATCGGCATGGTTCAGATAATTACAAATATGAAGAAACACATCATTTTATAAAGTATAAGGACAAAGGTGGGCTTATGTACCCATCTCCTGATGTCGTCATGATTTGTAAGATAGTGGAAATAATCATAAAAACAGTTTGTCTCACCAATAATAAATTAACAGTTAAAACTAAAAATGTCAAACAGGAACTCATGGCAAAGGCTTTGCCTCACTTCATAGGATTAGATTTCTTTGAAAATATTAAGTTTCACCAATTTGAGCTTTCTCCGATGAATAATCACATAATATTTCAAATTAAAGCAGTCATGGAAAAATATATTAATTTAAGATTACACTATTTGACAAAAAATGCCACTCCAGTAATATCAAAGCGTCAAGTGCTGCACAAATACCTCCACTTTACAGGTCAGTGAGTAAACATCATAGCAGGGTTCAACAATATCTACTGTTTCAAATAAACTATGACAGGTTAAACCAACGTAACTGGATTTTTATTGTTTGAATTTTTTGCTTATTATTTATTTTTATTATAGTATTTTCTGGACTTATCGTTTTTATTTATTTTATTTTCAGGACACCAAATTTTTTAAAGTACAACGACGGTGAAGTATCAATATCTAATAACTACAAAAACATGGTTTTACAGGAGGAGAAAAAAACGTTTAATTTCTATAGTTTTTGACCATTTGAAGAAAACATTAGTAAGTAAAAACCGCCAAAATGTTAGTTATTAGATATTGCTACTTCACCGTCGATAATATTAAATGGAAGAATCGATACCTTTCCGATTTAGTCAATCACTAGCGTATATGTAAAATAAATTGTTTCTGTACAGCACAACGATAGAAAAGATGTTTTCGTGTGAGTGAGTTGTACGGTGCATGGTAAATGCACGCTGTGTTTGATGAGATAAGGTTCATAATTGATTGTGTAGTACGTTCTGATTTATGAATTGCACGAGTGAGCGCAGCCTCGTTTCTATTTGGTTTACTGATCTGCATGTGTAATTGTGGCGAGGTAGTGGGGACAAAGTGGAGACATTGGGTTTCGATACATTTTCAACTACCGGGCATATCTCCTTCTTTCTTATATCTATGGTTGGACCCCAGTCAGGAACGAAGTTCTTTTTCACGTATGATTTAAAACAAGAACAATTTTTTTGCAGCCACCATCTTGGATTACATTTTGACCTCACTATCGGCTTTAGCACCCTCGAAAACTATGAAAACGACACCAATGACGAAAATTTTGAAAATTTTCATAGCCGCCGTCTTGGATTTTTATTTTTACCAAATTCACACTTTCTCTCTCTCTCTCCGGCATGCAGTGTACTCGGGCCGATGTGTACAATTTTATCCCATGACACTGTAATTAGTTTTTTCTTTTCTTTTGTTTTTTCTGTCGGCGTTCACTCTCTCTCTCTTTCTCTTGGAATTAGAAGAAGACAGTCGCAAGTATTAATAATTTTTAGCGTAACGGATTCTGAAAGTATACAAACTTCGTTGCAAAAAAAATAAGATAAAACAAAAGAAAGTAACCCTCGCGCGCTCGATTTTCACTTGTCAATTCTAACTTGTTTTAGTTTTTTATTAAATCAATGTTCATAAAAAGTTAGTGGCCAATATCATTTTGCGGACTTTGTGATAAAAACTTTTTTGTCTTTTTTGGCATTATATTTAGCTACTGAATTGCCCAAAATTTAAAAAAAACACAGCACGTTAACAATAGATTTTCATATACTTTTCCTGCCCGCTCAGTACGTAATCAAATAATTTTTATACACTTTTTCGACACACACATTATTTTGTACAACAGTAATGACTTGGGCACGGATAAACAATTCAAAATATGTACATTATAATATGGACCAAAAAATTTAAAATATGGAAAAAATATGGAGTATAAAATAAGAATATCTTTCATACTAAACATTGTTTATTGTGAAATATTACTACAGTAACAGTTACATTTAAAAAAATTAATGTTTAGGTAATTCAAATTAAAAAATTAAGTTTGTTCATCTTCCACTAAATCTATCTTATTAAATTGATTGCAGTACACAATCACATGCTTTTTAACCGACTTCCAAAAAGGAGGAGGTTACTTATATGTTTGTAGCGTATGTTTGCTTTTTTTTAATGTATTTCCTCCGATTTCTCCGTCATTAGTGGACCAATTTTTAAAATTCTTTTTTTGTTTGAAAGGGTATGCTCTCAAATTGGTCCCATATAAATTTTATTAACTTTGCTTAGGTAGTTTTTGAGTTACATACTAAGTGGGAAAAAAATACGTATTTTGTAATACGTATTTTTTTCCCACTTAGTATGTAGATGATATGATAAGTTCCTGTCACTGGTAGCAGGTAGTGGTATTCGAATGTGTGGGGGTAGGTAGGTACCACAACTAAAAAGTGAAAAAAAAAATTTTTCGTCATTCATCTTTTTACAAAAATTGAAAAATAATTTTAATTTCGGAAGTCGGTATCTTGGGTTTTGTGTTTTCGTTTTTTGCCACCGACTTCCGAAATTAAAATTATTTTTCACTTTGTAGTGTTTTGTTTTGGAAGTCGGTTGTTTTTTTTTGTAAAAAGTTTTTTATATTATTGAAATTAAAACTCTATCAGTTTGGTCTAAACATAGCCTTATATTGGCTGAAAGATCTTTCCACGTCACACGATGTAATGGGAGCGTACTTAAAGACGCCTAGTTCCGTAATTGTGTAAGGCACGTCTGCAGTACCCTCAGAACTTCCGCACAGAACTTTATACATTATTGTTAGTTCCGTAATTGTGTAAGGCACGTCTGCATTACCCTCAGAACTTCCGCACAGAACTTTATACATTATTGTTAGTTCCGTAATTGTGTAAGGCACGTCTGCAGTACCCTCAGAACTTCCGCACAGAACTTTATACATTATTGTTAGTTCCGTAATTGTGTAAGGCACGTCTGCAGTACCCTCAGAACTTCCGCACAGAACTTTATACATTATTGTTAGTTCCGTAATTGTGTAAGGCACGTCTGCAGTACCCTCAGAACTTCCGCACAGAACTTTATACATTATTGTTAGTTCCGTAATTGTGTAAGGCACGTCTGCAGTACCCTCAGAACTTCCGCACAGAATTTTATACATTATTGTTAGTTCCGTAATTGTGTAAGGCACGTCTGCAGTACCCTCAGAACTTCCGCACAGAACTTTATACATTATTGTTAGTTCCGTAATTGTGTAAGGCACGTCTGCAGTACCCTCAGAACTTCCGCACAGAACTTTATACATTATTGTTAGTTCCGTAATTGTGTAAGGCACGTCTGCAGTACCCTCAGAACTTCCGCACAGAACTTTATACATTATTGTTAGTTCCGTAATTGTGTAAGGCACGTCTGCAGTACCCTCAGAACTTCCGCACAGAACTTTATACATTATTGTTAGTTCCGTAATTGTGTAAGGCACGTCTGCAGTACCCTCAGAACTTCCGCACAGAACTTTATACATTATTGTTAGTTCCGTAATTGTGTAAGGCACGTCTGCAGTACCCTCAGAACTTCCGCACAGAACTTTATACATTATTGTTAGTTCCGTAATTGTGTAAGGCACGTCTGCAGTACCCTCAGAACTTCCGCACAGAACTTTATACATTATTGTTAGTTCCGTAATTGTGTAAGGCACGTCTGCAGTACCCTCAGAACTTCCGCACAGAACTTTATACATTATTGTTAGTTCCGTAATTGTGTAAGGCACGTCTGCAGTACCCTCAGAACTTCCGCACAGAACTTTATACATTATTGTTAGGGTATCAAATCCTTTATTTTTGTCTAAAATGTACTTTAGTTTTTGTTTAGCTATTTCAGCAAAAGGGCCTTCCGCTTCTGAAACTTTTTTTCTATTTCTTCAATAATCTTCAGTTTTTCATTTAGCGATGTTGAAGGATTTTCTAGTGCTTGTATCTTGTGAGATAAAAAGCAATAATTCCTTTTTATATAGGCCAAATCATTAAAAAGAGAAGAATTTTCAAGAAGTTCTTTTGAGGCTAAAATACTTGCAGAATCGTCATCCAATTGAAAAATAATTGTTCTGATTTCATTAAAATACTCGGTGTAGTACTCAACCGCTGTCAGCCATGTACCCCAGCGCGTCAGCACTGGCTCTGGTGGCAAAGCTATTCCGGGATATAGCTCTTTAAATTTTGAGATCCTGCTCGGTGTTTTCAGAAAGATGTTCTTCACCTTTGATACCAAACTGTCAACATTTTTAAACTGGAACACGCGCGGCCTTGTGGTGGCGAGAATGCAAACACGTAAAATTATATAAAGTTTTGTGAACTAACTCATGTTCTATGATATAAAATCAAAAATATGGATGATTGTGATATTTTTTTGTAAATTATGGACTCAACCATGAAATATGGAAAAATATGGAAAATAAAAATTAGTTTTTCATAATCTTTATATGATAATCGATGTAGAGCACACATTCGAGACCGAAAATCGTGTACTTAAATAAAAAATATGTATTTACATATTAATCCGGGCCCTAGTAATGACGTACATTCTGCCTCATTTTTAAGGTTCCGTACCCGAAGGGTGCCAAACTGAACCATATTACTAAGCTTCCGCTGTGCTTCCGCCTGTCTGTCTGTTTGTCAGTGGGCTGTATCTCATGAACCGTAATAGGTAGGCAGTTGAAATTTTCACAGCCGCTATAACAACAAATAATAAAAATAAAGCAAGAAAGGTATGAAATGTATTTGAAAAAAATCTTTCGTTGGCATGTGGGGCCGTGTCATTGTTTAGTACTTATCGAGCAGAGTACAAGTATAATTTTTGTTATTTTATCTTCAAAAATTAAGAGTTAAAAGTTATCAGTCTAAGACCATTTTTGTACACACGGCTACACATCAAGCTATAATTTCCAGTATAAACTGACCTCGCATTGTACGGAAATCCTATACAATGCGAGATCAACATAAACTGGGTTTGTATAGCTTGATGTGTAGCCGTGTGTACGAGCTCTATCGCAACAACTAAACAAGTTAGGAATTTAAAACTTCTGTATATCATGTACCTAGTTTATATAATAAAAAAAATACTAAAAACGCCGATTCATAAGGCATTTTATTTAAATATGGGTGATTTTCTGCAACTGCAAAAAATTACTTTGGAATTCATAGTATCATTGTGAAGTACAAATTGGTCATTGCGATTTTTTAAATTTAAGATGAAAAAATAATAATCTTCTTCGTTTTGTATTTTCATTTATTTGCTAAATATTGTACGGTGGTACGGAACCCTTCGTGTGCGAGTCCGACTCGTACTTGGCCGGTTTTTTTTAAAGTAATAAGGTGCTTTCCAAGCTAGTATAATAGTATAAATGGTATTTTTAACCTTAATTTAGAGCGTACTAATACCTACTACTTTATGACACAAAAAATAACCTCTCAGCAGCAAAAAATTTGTATAGGAACCTTAACCATTGTAGCTATAAAAAACCGGTCTAGGAGACTGTCCTTAACTTTTTGAGACATTTTGATCTGCATTCACAGATTTTTATTTTCCGTAAAAAAATCTCGCCAATTTCTATAAATTTTTACAGGCTTCTAAAATACTGTATTTGATGTAAAAAAGTTGGCAACCCTAGCTACATCTTATTTTCTAAATAAAAGTCTTTTTTATTTGACTAGCTTCCGCCAGCGGCTTCGCCCGCGTGATATTTTTTATAAATGATAGCCATGTTACTCAGTGATAATATAGCATTCTAGTGGTGAAAGAATTTTTTAAATCGGTTCAGTAGTTTTTGAGTTTATTAATTACAAACAAACATATAAACACAAAAAATCTAATCTTTTCTCTTTATAATTATTAGTTTAGACAACAACTTTACGACTTTATATGCCTTGACTTGATTTCCTTTCTCATTTTTATTTTGACTAAATATAATGAGTGGAAAACGGAGCCGGCTCACAGAATATGAAGGTAGTATGCAGTGGCGGGACTGGCAGGCCACCTTCTCTCTCTGTTCTGTCTGTTCATACGAAAGCTGGGAACGTAAATGTAATAAGTAATGAAGTCCTAATTAATTAATAATAATAAACCTCTCACGTCGCACCATTCGTTTCGTTATTTCAGTCAGAAATTCTATCACGACAATATAGTCAGTCACAGAACACCGAGCCAAATAGTCTTGACATTAAAATACTCGCCGTTTTTTAAACTGCGTGCATTCGCATCTGCAACTCCATCTATATATAAATTATATGCTATTATATTTATAGCGGCGGCACTCGGCGACCGGCGACACGACAGCGACACCGCGAGCCACCGCGCACCGCCTCGCTGGCCGAATCTGATGGCAAACGTTGACGACGCTTATCAACTTTATATTATTTCCAATCTTCTTTGCAAACTTCAATTTGACGTTCATATAAAATAGGAAAATAAAAGTGTTCACATTGAACACACTGCCGTTCACAATTTCCGTTTAAAGAACTAATTCGTTTTTCATATCCGAGGCATGTCTCGATCAATCCTTGCATGAAACGTTAACTGTTCGGAAACTCCCATCCCGTCTGGAACAAGTAACGAACCGGTCCAGTTTACAAAACAATCATTTCAAGTGGCTGCTCGTTACGTCTCTTGTTAGATGAGGCTCGGTGCAGCGCGCGCGGTGCACGTCGGTGCGGCGCGGAGGGCTGCCCTGCGCGGGCAGCACGCGCAGGGCAGCACGCGCAGGGCAGCACGCGGCAGCAGCAGCCACTTCTGTGAGCGATTTATTGCTAACATCGTTTTCGTCGTAATGACGGCGGCGTCACCTCTTAATTAGCTTGTTTTGCTTCGCTAGCAATGTTGACTAACATTTTCTCACGAAGTCCTCTCCAACCTCTTAGCTTTTTATTCAATAACGTCGGCCTTCTTGTCTCTCTTCTAGAATGGCTATTCGCTTCGTTTAATTAAAAATATCAAAGAGAAGTCTTCTTAAGATTTATTATAAGTGCCCACCACACTTTCACCTACCTTACATCACGCTTGTATTGCCGAAGGATTAGAAGAGAGCTGTATAGTACACCCATATTCTTCGGTTATGTTACGTCTCTTGTAAATTCATCTTCGGTCTTATAAAAATAAAAATATTTCGAATGATGACGAGTGCTATGCGTGTACCTACAAGTTCAATTTGCCTCCGAGACCTTTTGCGGCAAAATTATTGGATTTATTGTTCATCACGACCTGCGCGTCGTTGACGGATCTGTCACTCCATCCGTCAGATACAATGAAATTGTAGTGACATGGAGTGGTAAACCGGTCAGAAATGCCTTTTCGCACCAGTCCGAGCGAGCTGCGGGAGTACTTGGCTCCCGGCCACCCTGCCTGATTTACAACTGTTTTATAAACGTTTAATCACGTTAATTGTAGTCCCCATTGATTTAACGCCGTCCGCAATTATCATTTAGATTAATCTTGTATCAATATAATAATACTTATTTACTGCCCCGTTGGTCTCGTGGTCATCATGAGTAGATCGAGGTCCTGCGTTCGATTCCCAGGTCGGGCAAAGTCTTATTAGGTTTTCTATTAGGAATTTCTCAGTAATAGCTCGTATTTCGGAAGTTGATGGTGTAATACCCTCGTACCTCGGAAAGCACGTTAAGCCGTTGGTCCTGAGCATGGCCACCGTGGAGACAGAGCTTGGTAAAACGGAACAAACGAAACACAACATGACAAATTGTATTAAGATTTCTACGGCACGATGTTGAAAATGAACTAAACTAATACTACTACTACTACGTACTTTGTAGATATGAGATAGAAGTTGACACGCTACGCCTGCAGGACGTACTTCTGCGCTCACAAAGGGTTATTGTAACCTGACCTCTCAGTTTGGTCTAATGGCACGGACGGCTAACACAAGATGCATCCTATTGCAAATTGTAACATAAGTAACTACCTACGGCGCAAAGTTTCCTGTGACTTATTGCAGCATTGTGGGGCTGCCTGAACATGTTAGTGAGGCATTAGTGAGGGTCTCGCGTTGTCTCTGTGAGGCATTTGTGAGGGTCTCGTGTTCTCTCTGGTAACATGAGTGTATTGAGGTGACGAGGTGGTGTAACGAGAGCGACCTCGCGGCGCTGCTCGTGCAATGTGACCGCGCGCCGGTTAGCACGCACACGTTACATTTAGCGATGGCATAGCGACGTCATCAGCGACACTGCATGCCTTTCAGAACATCGCATACCGACAATTATAATTATGTATAGTCGACACCATTGAAAGGTTCTATCGATGTTGTACCTAATCATAGACCAAGATTAATTCGATTTCCAATCTCTACGCAATAAGTTTCAGACCCTTATATTCTGACCTTGTACAGAATGAAAAGACGCGTCCACGTTACAAACTATACACGAGCAGTACGCAAAATTCGTGATACATTATAATCACAGATTTAAAAATAGCATCACAATTTATACGCGAGCAGTTTCCTATGGCTGCGTTCTGACCTTTTATAGATTAGAAATACGCAACGTGGACGTGCGCGTCCTGGTTTCAAACTATACTACATCATTTACGCCTGACAAGAGTTTTAAGAATATAGGTTAAAAAAAAAAAAACAACCGACTTCCAAAAAAAAAAACACTACAAAGTGAAAAATAACTTTAATTTCGGAAGTCGGTATCTTTGGTTTTGAATTTTCGTTTTTTGCCACCGACTTCCGAAATTAAAGTTATTTTTCCTTTGTAGTGTTTTTTTTTGGAAGTCGGTTGATTTTTTTTGTAAAAAGTTTTTATTTTTCACTTTTTGGTTGTGGTACCTACCCCACACAAATTCCAATACCACTACCTGCTATGTAAATAACAGTGAGAGGAATTTAACATATCATCCACATACTAAGTAGGAAAAAAATACGTATTATTGAAGCTAACTCAAAATCTACCCAAGCAAAGTTATAAAAAATATATATTATATTAAATGGGACCACCTCTGAAGACCTACCAAACAAAAAAAGAATCATTAAAATCAATTCATAATTGGCGGAGTAATCGCGTAACAAACATAAAAAACAAAAAAAAAAACATACAGTTGAATTGAGAACCTCCTCCTTTTGGAAGTCGGTTAAAAAATGAGGGAAATGTGCCAAGTTAGGTTAGAACTGTGAACAACCGCGCGCGAAGCGAGCGGTGTGGCGCAAGCGGCCGCCGAGCGCTACCTCCAAGTAGCTCGCTGCCAGTCAGGCACTAGGCAGGCTATTTAGTATTAGCGCAAGATGGATTACGTCGCAAACAAGTTGCGTTCCAGTTCACAATTTGTCGCAATCTACACGCGATTAGTCTGTATGCGTACTGGAATCAGGGGGCACGGCAGTGCCCCCGCCAAATCGAGTAAAATAAAAGCGGCACGGCCGTACCATCCTTTTCTCTAAGCAGTTCAGGCCATTTTCGACCCCCTATAACTTCGTTGTGGATTAAACTAGAAGCCTGTATTTCTAGTAACCAAACAAGCATTGTATGAACACAGTATATTTCAAATTTCATTCAATTTGAACCAGTAGTTTAAGAATTATAGCTAGTCAAAGTTCTTAATTTTATCACTCACTGACTGACCGATCATCAAAACTCTAAGGCATTTCTAGTAGACATAGAAGCTTCAAATTTTGAATACAATTAGTGTTTAGTGTATAAATCAAGGAAAAACTAAAATATTTTGCAATTTCAGTCCAGTTTTCTAGATACACCAACTGCATAAATAACTTTGTAATCCCATATGTTATGATATAATAATAACCAGATAAATAAATGATTAATATATATATAAATATATGTAGCTCGTATATGTAGATTACATACGTAGCTGGCATGGCAACGTGTGTAAGTAAGGTTGTAAATAACCGCGGCGCAGGCAGAGGTGAATGCGAGTGGGGCGCGCGCACATGTGAATGCCCAAGCGAGCGGCAGGCACTCAGGCAGCCGCGCTTATATGCGCGAGCGTCCTCATGCTGTTCGGATGTGCTTAGAAATCTTACCTATAAGTTTGCGATTTTCGTTCATTATTTCGATTGCTATATTAGTTTGACGACTCAAGGCTCACTTGCTTTACTTGGACCTACCGCCCGCACACCCTTATAATATTTTCGAACCAATAATTTCGTATTGAGCTAAAGTTTTCGGAGGTACATATTAAATGATTGAATCACAACATTCATTGGACATGTCAGTCAGTCATAATACCTGGTATTTGGTATGACTCTGACAGCATATCCAATTATCTCTTGTAATTACAAAAAAATATCATGCCTTGTTTCCCCGAAGGGTGAGGTAGAGGTGTACCTATACTATAATACACCCACATTTCGCAAGTTATGTTTGAGTCCCATGTAGTACCTAGGGGGCGAGCCTATTGCTTGTTGTAATTAGTTGCAGGAAATAACAGCCAATAATCAAATCAATTGACATGACAGTGACAGCAGATTAAACTTTGATTACTAAAGCCGGGGGCATCCCTGTGTCAAGACTCGTAGCTAATATTGCAGCACTCAATTTCTATGTATTATGAAAGTGGTATCCGAGGATTTCTTTTTTTCTGACTTCATAATTTTGCGCGATTCTCTGTATCTTGACAATTTATCAATGATTGAATCGAAACGTAACGTGGCGTGGATGTGGCGTGGTCGAGCCATAGTGCGCTGTTTATAGGCACTGCAACGCTTTGTATCGAGCATATTGCACTGCAACAGGACACTGTTCATACGCATAATATCTATTTCCATTTTCCGCAACGTACCTAATGTATAAGTACGTACGTAGTCCGTGAGTCGTCAACGAAGTTTTATCAGTTTCAATATTGACTACTTACTGCTTTCCCGGATAGCGATTTGAATAAAAATGATAAGAAATAGATTTTTGGCGTTGTTATCAATCACGGTCGCTGTGATACTTATAGTGTAAATTGTAAGACAGTTTAGCCGCAGCGACACGCGAGCTAATTAAAGTGACAGTAGGATGTTGCGCAACAGTCGCGCCACGCGGTCTCGCGTCGCGGCGCGGCGACGCGACGCGACGCTTGCCAGTTACCTGAAGACTTACAAACTCATCTCCTGAATATAAACCCTCTCCGGTACGGATGCAGCAACTTGCTCGTGAGTCACGTGACAGTCTCTCTGTTGTCAGCGGCCGGTGAGCGCTCGATAACACCTAATACCGGAATCTAAATGGGGTAGGCGCGGCATAACAAGCAATCTTGAATATTCGCTATTTATTTTCAAGCGGACGTGCACACCTACCTATCACACGTAACTGTTGTTTTGTGAAAACAATAGCCGCAAATTAAATTTTGAAACTAATTCTAAATTCGCTTGGGCAGCCTGCATGACGTAAGCTTCCCTTTTGCAGACAACCTGTACCATCCAGAATCTAAACGAAATAGAATGTGGTCACGTGGTCTGAGACGGACTCGACGCTCAGATATTAATCGTGCGAGGCTCACAAGCAAACATTGAGTTCTATCCTCGACGATTGGAAGATAAAACGACGGAAGCTAAATATTCGTATAAATACCTATAAAAGTCACATGAGTCGTCACACTCGCTCGCTGCGACTAACACAATGATACGCCGCGATCCTATAAACGTTCTCTTTACGAACATGTAAATATTTTATTGTTAAAAACGGGCGGGCGCGTGGCACGGGACATTCATGGCACACTGGCCGCTGCCCGCGCCGCCGCCGCCTTCGGGAGCGTTTGATAAGTAAAGGACAGCTAATCGCTATCCCCGTGCTGTGCGCTTCATAAGCGTAGTCTTTAATTGCTGTACATGTGGTTTTAGTAAAACTTGTATATGTACCTGTACAGTTTGCAACTACTTACCTCTATAAGCAATATGCTTACAAATCAACTAGGTACCACATAATTTTTGTTTCATCAATACGGGCCTGACTTTAGCTTTCAGTAAGTAATTTTTTTAGACCGTGGTTTACTTTACCAAAAAACATCACCAAACCAACGGTTTATTTGGTACTTAAAGATTAAAACTTGTTTGAATAGAAAACTATGAATGTCTCAGCGCTGGTATGATATAGTGCTGATAGTGCCCACAAAGTCCTTTTGTTTTATTTACTGTAAATGCTGATTGTTTATAAATTATGATCAATTGAATGTTATAACATTAATGTATTATTCATCTCTGATTTTGTAGATAAATGTCAGTTTTTCTTTGTTTGAACATTTGCCTACATTTGATTGCGAAAGTTTAGAAGTTTATTTGTGTCCGTTTTGTAGGCATGGTACTGTATGTCGAATGTGGACCATGGCCGATATAGCACCAACTAGTCAAAAGGCGTCAAGACAAAATGTTCCGATGGGGACGCGGCACCGCGGCGCAGTACGGTGCGTGCAGCGTGCGACTCAGCCGCGACACAAATAGATGTTCCGATGGGGACGCGGCACCGCGGCGCAGTACGGTGCGTGCAGCGTGCGACTCAGCCGCGACACAAATAGATGTCTTCAGTCTTGTCATAAAACCAAAGGGCCTACACAGCGGTAAGCAGAAACGTACGTGAGTAATGCATGAGCACCAGGGACACAGGGGCACCGACTCGTGTCACGAGGATCACATCGTTTGAAGCTGGTGTCAGCTTAGCCGGACAGAGACGTACTTACATACTGTCATACAGTCTGTGATCTGTTACTGTTACGAAAGTACCTACTCAAAAATAGTAACTGAATGAATCTGAATCTACCTAGCCTTTTCCCAACTTTGTTAGGGTCAGCTTCTAGTCTAACTGTATGCATCTAAATAACAGGATTCATAAAATAGTAACCGATTGAATTATAATGGAATTGTTCCAAAGAGCACTAAATTAATAGCTATTCAAAATTCAAAATATTTTATTTTACATAAACCTACAATACCTACATATAAACTAAATGCTCATATTTATGAAACGTCAGAAGCTAGGTTCACGGTTCCAATTGGTCGCTTCCTATGGAAAAGAGCCGGCAAGAAACTCCACGGTTACTCTTTAAAAAATAATTGGCTTTTACAATACTTTCAAATAACAGTGTTACTAGGTATGGGAGGACAGTGTAGGTCTTTCAATAAGTACCAGGTACTTAACAAAATAGAAAATGATCAACAGGTCTACAAACCACTAAGCGTTCTCACATTCACAAAATAGAAAAGAATCTATACAAAAGATAAATAAATTAATAAAAGTGAAAACCTATTTTGAAAAAACACAATTACATGATTGCTATTACAACTGTAATAAATCTGAATAATTATCATGTCCACAAAAGTCACTAATAAAGAGTTGAAATTAAATCGTAGGTATATAATGTCAAATAATAGGATAAATATGTCAAGGAAGAATGTAAAAATAAAGATTAAAATAAACATGATAATTTGGGAGCAGTTAATATACTCTAAAATAATTATGCCGTTAATGAGGTACCAGGGAAGCCACATGTGAAGAAGGAATTATTGCCAAACTTCCTTGTCTTCAACGTAGTCTTTAATTTTATAATATGCTTTCTTGATAAGGACACGTTTGATGTGGGTTTTGAACTTCCCATCGCTAAGTTCTGTAACCGACTTTGGCAACTTGTTATAAAAACGGATACTGTTTATAAGAATTGACTTGCTTGTTTTAGTTAATCTAAATTTGGGTATCACAATTTCATGTCTACTACGTGTATTTATGTACGTATATTATGGAAATCGCTTCTTATTTTGAAAACTCCGTGAAAGTTTTGGCGAATATACATTCTAAGATATAAAGAGAAGGCAGAGTCAGTATATCAATTTCTTTTTTCTCTCTATGCCTGCAGCATCAGCAACTGCTAGCTTTAATCTGTAAAGCCCAGTTCAAAACTGTCCATGGGTACGAGTAACCGCACCTACCCTTGACGTACTCGGAGAAGAGCTACGATGAGAGTGAAGGCCGCGGTTCAACACTCTGTGCTGGACCGTGGAAAGTTCTGTCGTTGTCATTAGCAGCGGCGCCGTTGACAGAACAGCGTATATTTAGCGTCGTCTGTCATGCGCTGAGCCGCTATATTATGTTTCAATACATTAGTATTAATAGAAATGTCTTACTTGGTATGTTCCTCTGACTTCCGCGACTCCTGGTTTTACCGCGTCAAATATTATCAAGAATTAATTCACTCCCAATATATCCTCTCTCGTGTCGGTATCATGAAATTGTTAAACTAAACAGTAATCCTTTTGGAAGTTTATTCGAAGAAATCAATATAATCTCCTTCTAATTGTGTCGAAACAGTTAAGAGCACTATAAAAACATTAAATACTTATAAAAATCCAAACATGGTGGTTAGTATTAATCATTATGTAAATACTCATCATTTATAATCTAACAGTATTGAAATACTTAGTAGTACATTATTATAAAACCGGCCAAGTGCGTGTCGGCCCACGCACAATGAAGGGTTCCGTAGTTAGGATGAATTTATCCCAAGAAGAAACTTAACATTGTAGTTGATAACAATGTTTTTGCAACTGCAAATGTAAGTTAGTCGTATTTTACTCGTTAATTTGCAGAGCCTACTTAGCTGTGATAGTTTTCGTTATATATGTCATGGCTATACCCCGAAGTGCGGCTACACCTAGTTTTAGCTGGCTACAACTAGGTGCGGTCGGTAGTAGTTGGTTAAACTTGCCTAAATGGACCCTGGCACTCGCCGGCCGCTGCCGCGGCACCGCTCGCTTCGTTTGCTCGGCTCGTGCGGTGTGCTATGTGGTCACAGTTCTAACCTAACCTAATAGTATAGTACCTTTCAGTCATTTTCATTTGCTACAACGAAATTTAACCATCTGCTACCGGCCGCACCTAGTTGTAGCCGGCTAAAATTAGGTGAAGCCGCACTTCGTGTTTTAGCCGTGGACAAACCGTTTAGGCGGGGACAAACCAATAACCTGAAATTTTGGTGAATTTTTGTTTGTCCCGCCTGCAATACCAAAATCCTATAGGATTATAATGCTTGTTTTTCTCTTTTCAGTTATGAGTTTTTGCAGTCGGGTTTTTTGTTTTTTTTAATAATTTGTTTTTTCATATATCTGAAACCAACCATTTAGTTGGCAGTGTGGGGGGCACTCGATTGTAACAAAAATAAGCACTTTAAAGCTTAATATTTCTCAAATATATCCTTGAATCCAAAAATGACTTTCACACACTCACAATATTTTTGAATGACCTTTTTAACGACACCCCACACCATGGAAGACCCGATTAAAAAATACATCCCCACTTTACGTATAGGGGAGGAGGTACAACAATTTTATTTTAGTCGGCGTGATTAATATTATACTCAAGCCAAATTACAGCTTTCTAGTACTAAGAGTCTCGGAGCTAGACCGCGGACAGACAGACAGACGGACATGGCGAAACTATAAAGGTTCTTTGTTGACTACGGAACCCTAAAAAAGGAGGAATTGCTCACAGGCATTGAAATATTGGTTTGCATTGTTATACTATGTATTTGCGTCGGATCGCACTAACTTTCAGTTTTCAGTGTTTCTTATTGCACGCATAGGACAGTTTTTACTTTCTTTGCGTCGTTCTCATTGTTGCGCTCATTTGGTGGGGTTAAGTCAAGCACTGTGACTTCATTCTTCATAATATACCTATGTAGGCCTATGTTCATTAGTGCATAATTATGTGCTGCTCTCTCGAAGGAGCGGGCCTTGTATCAGCATCGTAAATTTAATTTCGTAGATGTCGCCGCCAGCTCCCGCGGGCGATATAGTATCCGTTTTGTTAGGAACGAGACTTGTCTGGCTCTTCGTGCCAGCCAGGTACATACAGAAGTATTGTTTAAGAAATAGTGTGATAAGGAACCATGGAACCGTAATATCACGCAAAATTAAAACTGTTCACTGGTGCAATTGAAAAATGAATGTTTAAGTATAGATTACCCACCTAATTCTTGTCTTATTGAGTTATTTCTGGAGCTTGACTTCTGCACTTGTATTCAATGTTCTAAGTGGAAGATGAAATAAAATTAGATACTTAGTAGGAAGGTCGGGGCGCTGCCGTTGCCGGTCCGACTGCTGTCCTGCAGGACACCTCATCCATAATGCAGGACTCTGCCCCGCTGTGCACCGGCGAGCGACAGTCATTTACAACCAGCGCACTAAGTAAATCTCTCTGCACTTAGTCCATTACTATCATAAAATTAAAACTAAAATTCGATCTTTATGAGAATTTATAATGGTTATTATTGTACAAATAGCTTCGCTAATGTTTTGACAGGCTCTCACTACAAAGTGATTTTTTTTTTGTTTTCCTGTAAACATATCCATCACTGATGCGTAATAGCGGTTTCTTGTAGAGACTAAGCGTATATTATATAATCTAATCTCATTCAGTACTTATCTATTACTGGTGAAAATAATATGTAAATTGTCAACCTGAAAGTAGGTCGTTCTTAGAATTGTATCATTTTATAGAATTTGGTCATACTTTTTAAGTAGACACATAAAAGGAGCGATTGTCATTCCACACCTCCTCTCCTCCTTCCTCCTTCCTTCGATGGTTCTCCCTCGCAGAGAAAAACAGACCCGCGTAGTAATTAAACGGATCCCTCGCGAAATCCCAGCTTCCGAGATATTAGCCGACCTTCAGTCGCAAAAAATCCCGGTAGACGAAGTCCATCGCATGCACCGCTCTAGGGGCGGTGAGTCATATAATATGGTCCTAGTAGTTTGTCCCCCCCGTAGTAGGTCACCATCCGATATTTCAAATAAAGTCCCTCTGTAATCTGTAAATCTGTAATAACTAGCATTATAGGCCAGTACCACCTATGCCAATTATACGGGCACTCGCAAAGGAATTGCCATGCCACACCCAGGTGCGTAAAGTGCTTGCCGCACTCAATGCCTGGACCCACCTAGCTGTGTGCTATATAGGCAAGTAGGTCACCCGGCCAATTACCATGGCCAATGTCCCAAAGCCCCCAAATCTACTTCTCCCAAACTGGTAAAGCATTTCGACGCCCGCCAACAGAGGGAAGCTCCGTCCTCATACCATATAATCCCCTCCTCTCAAATGCTCCAGAGACTAAGCCCTCAGAGACCTAGTCCGTGGAGTTACCTCCACCACCAGCAAGCTTTTCCAGTCCTGGTTCCCTCTCAACTCCCCTCTCCCTCCCCCCCGCCACCATCCCCCGCCTTATGGACCCCCGTATTCGCGTACCCGCGACCCCTGCTAAACCCGCAACCGCTCCTAAAGCAACGCGCCCTCCCCAAACCGCTCCCGTGGTCAGTCCCAACGCTTCCGTTGACTCGTTCAACGTAATCACCTCCACTTTCTTGTTCGTTCGTTCGTTTCCCCTTGCGGTTAGGCGATGGCCAACACAATCCTCTCAGCTCATTCCACTATATACCCGATCCCTAAAGTTAGGTTAAGATTACAATACCAATGGCATACGTGGTCAACGCGATGAGACCAAGGCTTTCCTCCGCGACCATCAAATTGACGTTTTTCTCATTCAAGAGTAATTTTGAAAGCCCTGCCACCGTAACCAGTCAATTGCCAACTATCGCGTGGTTCGCAACGACAGGATACGATGTCACAGAGGCGGCACTTTAATTTATTATAAAAAGGAACTATACTGTATCCCTATGGATCCTCCCCCCTCTCACGATTAGAAGTCTCAGTCTGCCACTTAGGCATGACCGGCCATCAGCCGATCACCTTCCTCCCCAGACATTTTCGGAGAACTTCCAACTCCTCTCCGACGACCTCACTATCCTTTCAGGCATTAGTGGCTCCGTTATTATAGCGGGCGATCTCAACGCCAAACATCCCTCCTGGAATAGTTCCAGAACCTCCACCAGAGGTCGACACTTGTTCGACCTCTCAAATTCCTTAAATATCGACATCATCGCCCCGATGAATCCCACTCACTTCCCGGGTAACCTCAACCATAACCCCGATGTATTAGATGTGACCCTCCTTAAGAACGTCAACTTACGATTAGATTCAATCGAGTTGGTCAACGTGCTTAACTCAGACCACCGTCCAGTAGTCATTAAACTAGCCCCCCGCATAGGTCTTCCCGACCCCAACCAACCTCCTCTCACCCAAAGGGTAACGGACTGGAAGAAAGCAAGCACCCAGCTGAAATCCAACACGTTCCAGAAAAACTTTGATCCAGCCCGTCCCATCCTTGATGTCCTCCCGGGATCCGGTTGACACCCTAAGCCGAGGTTCGTATCCCACAAGGGGTGCCCTTAGCGAGCGTTCACCTAGTTTTAATTAGCATAGTTGAATAACTCCTGGCTGGAGGTTTTAAGTGTAGTAGCTTAAGGCACCCACAGGAAAGCCCGGTTAAGCAGTCATGATCTCAGAGGTCAACTATGAGATGGAATACCTAAAAAAAAAGAAGAACATAAAAGGAGCGAGTTGGGATGGGAGTATGGCGGACGTGTGTCGATGGTCGTGCTCTACTACGAACTGGATGTATTGGAGACGAGACCTATCTTAATCTTTTGTTGTATTCCCAGTATTGGTACCCCGGGCTATAAGAGGGTAACGTATTTGAGCATTTTAAATATTTATACAGGTATAAAACTGATTTCGAGTATTTTTAAAAAATATTCCCGTGGATGCAGTAAAATAAATAGAAAACTTTTGCCGTTTTTTTTTAGAATATCTTTTCAAACTTCGTTCTAGTTTGAACTAATGGCAATCTTCATTTTAATTCTATGTTTTCTCGTTTTGTATTGAAACGTTTGTTCTTTTTTACGGGAAGTAAGTAAAGAAGATTACCAGAAGCGGTCATCATATTAGTGGTTCAGTAGGTTCAATATCATCAGGATTGTTCCGGAATATAGTAGTTCATCGTTGACGTGGTATGACTGCGGCTCCCCTGATATTTTCTCCATCATCTGAAGACAGCCGCCACGCAACCATCGACGCGTTACACTGCTAGAGTGACAGTTATCAGCCAGTGTCCTCTTAACCGACCTCTTCGGTGATTCCTAGTAACTTCATAACAAAACTAGACGGCGCCACTTGCTGCGCCGTCAAAAATAATATACAATGTTTTCCGTTTTCTTAAACGTTCGTCTATAGTTAAAATCTCCTATATTGTAGTTAGTAGTTTATTATTCATATAATTTCGTCTTGCAGTTTGTATCTGATGTCTTTAGTAGGTATTAATTTTAGCCATAACAAATAATTAGTTTAGTGTACAAGAGCTCGTTAGTACTTAGGTAATAGAGGCAGTGAGGTCGCGTCTATCGGCGGGTCGCCAGACGATGGCAGTTCGTGATTGGATTACATCCGCAGTTCCGCACATTCGCCCGACTGGACTTGACTGCAGTCATCTGACGCGCGATAGCACAGATGTTATCTGCGCCCTCGACCAGCTGTCTGAGCCTCCGCAAGTAAAGGAACTGTTCCAGATTAGAAAAGCTTTTCAAAGCCGCGTCGGGCTCGCTTAATTTTGCTCGATTTCAATATTGATTTGTGAATCGCATACAATCTGCTAACATTTTGAGATACTTTGGATCACTTTTATTGTTTGACGCCATTTACCAATCAAACAATAACAAATGAATCTGGAAGTTGTTGAGTCAATCCGTCATTGTATTCAAGTGGGCGCACATGAGGTCGCTGGCCGAATCTGGCCGAATCTTTCCGAAAGTGAAGGTGGGCAAACTGCGAGTGACAAACAAAGTGATCCCGGTGTGCGTGGCGGGGCTATGGTCCGCGCGTGTGTGCGTACGGGTGTCTGTGTGGCGCGGCCTTCGCCTCGACCGAGGGGGCACTCCCGACCCTCATGGATCCCCTACTAAGATTTCATAAGGCACAATATGAGCCGACTTCTTTGTAGCCGCACTGGATACGTTATTAATTCAAGCTCTACATTAATTTCAAACGTGACTAGTACGATCAATATTTTGAATCAGTGTCTGTAAGCTGAAGCTTACCATGAAATAGTACGTCTGATAATATTATAATATTTGTTTTTTGGTTTACTTTTCATCAATGCATTCTAAACCTACCGATATAGATATGTATCTCAGAGGACAAATTGTAAAATCAAAATCAAAATTCATTTATTCTAAGGCTGAGCATCAGCAGTTTTTGAACGTCCAAAATAATTGAGACGTCTTCAAAAACGCCGCCTTTTACCGCTTCCTACTGCTTTAACTGAGAAGAAGAAGTGGCGCAACAAGCTCCCCAGCAGCACAACTGTCTGTTTAGTTAAATGTCGATTCAATACGGAAGCTTACTTTATAAATGATTCGGTGTTCGCGTGGAAGTTTACTGAGTTTATAAGCTTCAAACTCCGGAGAGCTGTCGGAGCGTCTCCAGAATAGTATTTTGGGCTTTGGGGAAGACTTAATAAATTCATTACGGGTTAAGGTTCTTTCAGTTGTGGAACTATTCCGACTGACACCGATGGTAAGGTGCGAAGAGCATTCCACCTCACTTTCTTAGGAGGAATCTGCTTAAACATACATATAATTATGAATATGTACAAATGTTCAGTAGTAAATACAGGCAGGCGTAGGTACCTAAGTATCAGTAATAGGTCTGTGGGGACGAGGTCGGCACTACTGACCCACTGCTCCTATTGAGATGATTGCGCCGCGCGTCGCGTCACTCCGCACCGCGCCGCTTTTCTCCGCACCGCGCCGCTTTTCTCCGCACCGCACCGCACCCCACTCGCCACACAATCGACTTCATCACTATAACTTATAATCGTCCCACTGTGTTAAGAAAAAGATAGAACTATTCTTTCAGCTTCACTTTTCACAATTACTTCAATGAATCGTTTCGCTGCAATATATTTTTAAACATTTCACGTTTTAGAAATCAGGTCGTGAAGAAAATTAAACTGATCAGTTTTAGTTAGTGTGATATTAAATTATCGAAAGCATTTAATTCAAAAGAACGGCCTTAGTTCAACTGGCGTATGGTTAGTTTTCTCTTTTTGTGTTTCGTAATGTTATAGGTCGTCCTACTAAAAACAATAACTGCTTTGTTTATGCCTAGGCCGACTTAAAATGACGGCAATTAAATCTACCAATGACCAATGGAAATCCAAGGCATAGATAATACAAACGCATCACATAAAAAATCAATGTTCCACTTGTCAATAGTATAGCAATTTGCCTGCGTGAGGGGAACTCCTTTGTGTTGCTACTGTTGAGGAAACAACAGAGTAGTTCGGAAGAGGGTCGCGCGGCCAGCGTGGCGCCATCTGTCGGGGCCTCGCGCCTTACTGCGCACTCCTAAAGTACTGACCCGGTTTCTCAAACGATCCTCTTTTATCAATGATAGATTGCTTACCTACTGATTAGCACTAAAACTTGCGTAGTTACTTAATCACATTCATTTGTTATCACGCTAGATACCTACACTGTATCTGTATTATTTTAAGGACAATACTAAAGTTAAAATAATTTACAATTAACAAATTCGAGAGAAACAAAATTATTATTTTTATTACGCTCAAAATATGCTGCAAAACGAAAGCCGTCTATTATGTCAGAGAAAACAAATCAAAACTAAAACGAGCAATACCTACCGACAGTCCACATAGAGTGCAAAGGGAAGGTTTACAGCCCGCATAAAAGTTTCATACGATTTTTAGGAAAATATTTGGTGGATTTGTAGAACAAAAAATCGGAATCACACGTTTGTCCCTGGTTCGCGTTTTATGAAACAGAGCGAGTTACCAGGTCAGCGAGGCTTTTTATTTAGTGTGGCGCGCTGGCTCAGCCATTGTTGTGATGTCAAATATTACGGGGCTCACAGAGAGTCAGTGGTCGGCAGTGGTCGCCGGTTGTCACCTGTGGTCGCCAGCGTCGTCAGCCGGCCGACTCAAGCCGACGACATGTATTTGACCTACATGGATAACGTAAATTAAGGGACAGCGTACGATTTAGTTTATTCGAGAGCCGCCGGAATGTTCCTTGAGATAAGGGATTTTATGGGCTCAATGTATTGCCATGTTATTAATTAAGATTGTCAGTATTGGTGTTTGTTTTGTCTTCTGTACCTTTTATAGATTCCGTATATCTCGGTCGTTATAAACCATAAAAGATTTAGACAGAAGGGTCCACGCATACTCCGGTCTAAAAACAGGCAGCGACAACGATAAACAGAAAACTTTCAGTTTTCTCACTTCGGAGCGCCGAGCTTACGAATACCAAGTGTCATGGCGGATCGGCGGGAATTATGTCAAAATAACCTTGAGATTTACCGTACAAAGTTATGGCAACTATTACCAATGTGTATTATGGCTGCAGTCAGTATTAAACCGCATCCTCGTAAAACCTGGAGTTGTTCAAAATTTGCTCGTATGTATTTCGACGACATTACGTACTTAGTTTGTCGTGCTCCATGTATTATAATTATGTAGGTAGATCAAAATACCTAATAGTACAAATTCCACTAGTGGTAGACCGTGAGCCATGACATCTGGCAAAGACCGCATATGTACCTAGAATAGTCGTGACATGCTGAACGAGGTTTATCAAAGATAATGACTTAATGCTCCTTACATTAGACAATGCTCTAACTGATTAGTCATCTTTTCATTGCTGTAAAATTTGAGACAGCTAAAACCCCTTAGGGCCAGCTCGTAACCAGAAACTGTCGGTTATCATTGAGTTAGTAAGTAGATTACAGACGATCCACTGTCTCACTCGTTATCATCGTTGGTTCTGTCCGGAGGCGTCACGGGCCAGTTACTGGCGGTAAGTGCTGGCGCGTCACATGCCAGCCACTGGCGGCGAGAGCTGGTGCGCTCATCTCACTCTGGTTATATGCTTCTTCAGCATCTCCACAAGACTATAGCCAACAACTCTTCTTACTGTTTACCAAACATTTTATAGTGTATAAACTACCTAGATTACCATGTTCATAGGAAATTCCTTAATCCTTCAATACAATTTACGTAAATAAATTCTGCTCGTCACTTGATTGGTTCACGTCGACATCGTGAGTCACCGTGGTCAGTCGAACGAGGATCTGGTCGGTGGCAGGTGACCCTCCGTTCGGCTAGTTTCACCTGCCCTCTCCGGTAGGTACTCTCCACACGACGCGTCTCTCCCAGCTCAGCGATACCGCGGAGGGTTCCGCTGGGAGACGTTCAACTCACAGACAACTATTAATCTTAAGAGACAAACACGTCGCATCGATGCGGTAAACCAACGCTGTCTAGCAGACAACGATGGTTTACCGCATCAATGCGATTTTACAGTTTTACTATTAATTACAGAGCGAACATGCAACCAGGAACCATGCACTGAAACGAACATGCAACCGGGAACCATGCACCGATACGAACATGCAACCGGGAACCATGCACTGATACGAACATGCAACCGGGAACCATGTACCGATACGAATCACATTTGTTTCGTTAGTAACAATCGTGATTCTAGAAATAACTGTAAGAGTGGATGATAATATTGTTGTCGAATTCATTCGATTCCGATACAAAACAAAGTATTGTCTCAACCTCGACTGTTACAATGCTGGGAGAGTAGATTTGTTGAAAATAATTAAAGACGAGATGTAAATCATGAAGTGGAATCAGCATCCGGGAGCTGCGCCCGGCGTGCTCATCATTAGCATTTAGTTGGTCCCTGCGGAGTGCGCCATCGATTTTATGTCAGGATTATCGATCCACTGCCAATTAAGTTTTGGCTGCGGCCAGAGTGTCGTCGACCCATACAGCGAGCGTCTTAATCTTTAGTAATACCTACGCGTTCATTACATTATGGCAACAGTTCGCGACATGCACGTCGGACGTACGGCATTGCTGGTCGGTGCCGGGTGTCCGAAACGGCGGACGGCGGACGGTTATCAACAACTAGATGAATCAACTAAACACCTAGCTGTACCGTTTATTCTAGAATTTTTCAGGACATTATATTTTGTCTAAATATTTTATTGCAAGACTTGAGCTGAATATATGAGTAGTTAACAGACATAAGCATACGTTATAACTTGACGGGAATTTTGATGAAAATGTTCGTTCACGTTAAAAGCCGTTCATTCTACAAGGATGTCATCTTTTCTTTTAGATACAACGTCACCGGATCCTCTCCATAAATTGTGGGCCGACAGCAGTCCTTAACGAGTACTCCATGAAAAAAAGATTTATATGTACCTACCTACCTTTATATAAGAACACGTAATGGCGCCTTGACATCCCAATACAAGAACTTGCTACATTCGGGTAATTACAATACAGAACTGTTAAAGAAATGAATGTAGTATGACAATAGGACCTGTCATTAATAATAAAATACTTCATGGTTTTAAGGATTATTCTGTAAACATGTAAGGTAACTGCACTACTTTTAGGCAAATGTTATTGCTCGGTGAAAGATTTTCTAAATGATATGATTTTATCCAGATTATGATTGTTATAATTAATTGCAAATTTGACCATGTAAGACTTACTGACTATAATATTATGAATTGACTTCACTTCAAATTCTGTTTTGTTTTGTTGTCATTATTTTGTTTGCATTAATATTTTAATGTATGTAATAATTTGCACGCCGTAAGGTAGACTGTAGCTGATCTCATTTATTTATCTACAACATCTTATACCCTCCGAGTTGAAGTTGAAGCGTGGGGCTAGTAACTGTCGGGGAGAGGATAGAGGATTTTTAAGTTTAAGTTTGATTATCTCTTTCAAAAATAAATGTGAAAACAATGGAAGAGTATTCTTTAAACATTCAATAGGTAGGTACCTCCTTAAAATAAGTAGAATATTCAGTAAAATTTAAAATCTGCAAAGTATAACTTGCCTTCATTAGTCACTCATCATAAACGCTAGTGGGTACCTACTCGTACTTACAAGCGTTCTATTCTTATATATGTATCTACTGTTTCTCCAATCCAAACTTTAAGATTAATAATTATCACCTACCTAAACTACGAATGTCTCGAACTAATCCAATGATGTTGGCATCATTTCTTTACACGTGTTATTAGGTTTCTTCTCTCATGCAACTTTGAAAAGGAACGTTACACAACCTGCAAAGTTGAAAATGTTTACCGGATATTTCGTAAAGCGTGCTACACGTGGGTCTACGCCGTAGAGGGGTGTAGCACTCTGGGGCGCAGGCTTGTAAACCTTTTATGTTTTTAAAATATACAGATCTATGTTTATTTTGAACAAGAAAGCCTTGTCACAATACCAGCACAATAAAGTGCAGATAAGTCAATTATTAAATTTTATGTATTATACGAATTCGATATTTTTTCGGAGGTCAAACATTATTATACATTAAAGTCTCTTTTCGCGTTTGTCTGTAAGACCGCATTGTTCTTCTAAACCACGCAACAGATTTTCATGAGGTTTTCACCATCGTTTAGAGAATTATTCCGGAAGGTTTATGTGTATAATACATTAATATTAATGTTATATAAAACTAAGAATCTCGATGTTTTATCAAGTCGTAAAAACCGTGCGAAGCAGAAGCGGGTCGAATGGATGACATAAAAAAATCACAGGTAAATAATGTGTGAAGTAAGTTGACCAAACGGCGCAGCGGGGCACCGCGTACTGTGTGACCCGCGACGGCCACGACACGTGGCTCGGGGTCACAGCGGAGTTTCATGCAGTGCCATAATAACAATGATATTTATTATATAGCAGTTGTAGCAGCCACTGACACAGTTAGTAAGAATGCTGCGGTGCTATTAAACACTAATATTTGTGTAGTGGTGTGAACACGCGTGGGAAGCGGCTGCGCCCGCGCCGCACGCCGCCTCTATTATTATGCACTTTATATTAGAATCGTTTACTTCGGAGAGGACGTGCGGGAGTCTCACGCTGCCGCCCCGCATCGCACGCTCGCTGTACGCACGCAGTAGCCGCATCGCGCCGCATCCGACGGCATGCCGCGCGCTTCTACCCGCCGACTTCACGGGGATTAGATCTAGAGCAGTCAACTTCAATCACTACTAAAACAAGATCAACAATGTTTATAAAACCGCCAAACACTTGTACCTACAAAGAGTTTATTCTTGAAGTTATAACACAGTGTTGTGGCGCGGCTTCACCTGTGTTTGCAACTATTAGCGGCCGTGTTGGTCGGTGTGGCAAGTGTGTGGCTACGTCATAATATTATTCTAAGTTTAGCTGGTGCTTGTGTATACTGAGTGGCCGATGTTGGCGCGCGCTGATGGATCAATTACTGACCGTTGACTCTTTTTGTAAATATTGGTAAATAGAAAACAGACGTTAAATAATTTAAAATATGGCTCGCTGGCATCAATCATAATTCAGTGTATAGTTATGAGACTGCACTTGCTAGTATTAAGCATGTCTCGTACCGGTATTTTAAGTAAACGGTGAACGAGGACGCAAGATAGTGATGAACATGAGTTCCGTTTCTTTTTACCTGTAACGTTTTTCTTTCTCTGCAATTGTTATGTTATTTCGCGTTTTTCTCGCCTGTTTGTTAAATAAAAGCAAATAAACATTAAACAGCTTGCAACAGTTCGATCGCCTATTACTCTTATTCTCTTTGCCTCCAAGTGCGTGTCGGTGTCGGATCACGCACAAGTAAGGGTTCCGTAGTTGGGATGAATTTATCACAAGAACAAACTTAACTTTGTAGTTAAAAAGAGAGGCCTATGCTCAGCAGTGTTTGAAGTTGGGCTGTGGATGATGGTGATGCTATCTCACTCAGTAGGAAGACGGGTAGGCTGTATCAGGGACGCAGCCGCAGTGGAGTATAAGCGCCATTGCTTGTACTCTACAGCAGTGGCGAGACGTGTTAAAACGACAGAGGTTAGCTGGAGAAGTAACAAAAAAAAAATACGTCACTTCGGACTTTCGTAGTGGCTGCGAAAAGTTACTTCTTGTTTACCTATCAAAATAACGGTGTCAAAAAACCGTTTCATTAAATTCCTGTTTCAATCTACTTTTCTATTATGAGCTTCATGCAAATTAGTAAACATAATTCTATTCCTACCAACCCCGAACTCATAAAACAGCTACGAATATGTTTTTCAGTCTGCACATGTTTTTATGATGAATTCTTCAGATTAAAATGTATAAAATCCCTTTATTCCATAAACGACTAGAATTTGAGAAAAGTTAACACGGGAACAATATATTTTATTCTAGTGAATTCAATGAATATGAGCGAACAATATGCAAATGAAAAAATATGTTTCTAATGCGATTACGTCACAATACAACCACACATTGTCAATCGATTCGAATGATGAAATGTTTACGAACTCCGAGCCGAACGCATTACGACATTCAACGAAAACAACCGAATCAATGCGTTTGCCAGAAAGTGGTGGTGCAATAGCAATAATTCCTTCTCGCTCCCGCGCGCACATTTTCTACTACTATCCCTATCGTAACTCGTTGCAGATCGGCTTACCCGGTTGTTAAGAAACCGCGATGTCACGTGACCAAAGTGACGTCATGATGGACTTTATTTTGTAAAGAAATTGAATTCAAGATAAGCCGGATGCGCTTACAAGTTATTTTAGCGCAAAATGTTTTGTTATTTGGGATATTAAGACAAAAAATTTAATGTATGTAGGCGTTTTGTAATTTTGTAATTTTATTTTGAACCGAATAGGTACTTATAGGTGTGATTATTCAATGACGATAAAGTGGTTGTGTTCCGATAGGAATCGAGTTGTTTAGAGCCATCGCCCCTGCTCTAAAGTACAGGCCCTGATTTAGATAATCAAAGAAATACATAATCATACACAAGTAACATTTAAATATTCTATTCTCTAGAAATCGCGACACGGCTGCAGTTGCTGAGTTCAAATCTTTCTTGAACCACATACTGGTCACATATTATATCACACTTGTCTTCAAACTCGTTCTCGATAATCATGGACTTGACCCGAGCTGTAGCCAAATTCCAGCGCCTACAGTAATCAGGCGCACGCGTAATCGAGTGGTTGTGACTAATAGGAGTGGAGCACCAATGAAGAATGTTTCAAAATCGGGGTTGAGAGCTTCCGTTGCGTGCGCTGCGTAAACGGTTAAACTTTCGCAAAAATCATGTATAATTAGAATTGTTCCCCTTTAAAAGTTCTAAAAAAAAGTCCGGGACAGCGTGTGTCTATCTTTTAAGGTTGGCTCACTATAACCTTTTTTATGCTAACCAAATTTGTTCTAAAATAATTATTGGCGAAGGTGTTTTTATAAACATTATATTAATCTTTATCCTAATAAATACGTTATTCATCACAAGTATTTAATTTAAAACAAAATTGCCCTTAACATCATTCGATTTCAATGAATATCTTAGAGATATCGCAGTTTTAAAATAACATCGCAGCAAAATAATAATCACTTCTACCTAACGTTTTAAAGTTCCACTCTTACTGATAAAAGCGTGATGTAGGTACCTAAAATAGATCAAAGTACGTTTTATTTAAAAAATATATGTTCACCTTCTACGTAAACGAAGTTGCGGGTTAAAGTTAGCGTTAGCCCAAAGTAACTATTCCACACGGACGAAGTCGCGGGCAGAAGCTAGTGATGTAATATTTTTTTTTGCATACTGTGTAGTCACTTAATATTGTACACTTGGCTTTTAAGTATGTTGGCTTGTGTTTGCAATTGGTTGAACAGTGTAATAATTGTAGATACACCAATAAATAAATAAATAAAAAATAGATGTTGTTATGGCACTCGAAGTCTCAACACAATGTTCAGCGCAATGCTCACTCAAACAGTAGACGGAAAAGAATATCCGATTGCTTACATGAGCAAGTCATTGACAGAGGCTGAGAAAAACTACAGTATTTCCGAGCGAGAGTCGCAGGCCGTCGCGTCGTAGCCGTCTCACCGGCTCAGTTGGTACCATTAGTACTTCCAACTCTTATTTGGACACTAAAGACACTTGGTACAGGAATATTTATGACGGTTGTTTAATTGTTCCTACTAAATATAAGAACTTCATTATAAAAAATAATGCATTGTGTAGGATATAAAAAAACCGGTCAAGAGCGAGTCTGACTTGCGCAATGGAGAGATCCGTAGCATTTAAATTTTTTGTCGGTGAGGCCTTTATTCGTCGGAGAATTTTAACAATGCACACTGCCGTGTAGAATATTGCTATACCCCGTTCAGTCGGGGTTGCAAAAATTTCTAAATTTCTAAATTGCAAAATAGTTGGTCAAACGTCATCTAATATTATTTTAAATTTCAAGTTGATAGCATTAGTAGTTCTTGAGATGGCTAGCTGTGCAAGTGCCTGTAATTCCCTAAATCACCAGATACTGGGAGTAACATTGGGTCGCCCAAAACATTATGCACGACCATTTCAGATGATTTCCATTGATCATAGAGGTCCTCTTTCAACTTCGCGAAAGCAAAATACTTACATAAGTAATTACTTTTCCAAAGTTTAAAATTTACATTATTACCATGAAAGATCTAGAGAAGTCCGTGTTTCTTATTCGCGGAATACCACAAACGATATGTTAATGGACCATGGTACCCAGTTTACTGGTAAGGTCGCAGATGCCTTGTTTAAGAAATATGCAATTCCCAACGTTTTCTACACCCCCACGTAAATATGCGCAAGCTACGCGCTACGAGACGTTAGCTCCATACTGATGCGGCCGCACTTTGGAAGAATTTCGTACTTCTGCTGCGATTATTGTTCGCCCTCGAGCTGGCGCTGCGTTTGTTTGCTTCGTTAGTTGTGAGCTACTGATCCGGCCGGGGTTGGCGGGGCTGGCTCCAGCAGGGGTTCATTAATGATACGAATAATTTCATTAGACCGGCTCGTGCAAGATACCACTATGAAAATTGTTTTAGCTGCACATTCTGTGGTTCGAGAGGAACGCTAATGGTGCTTAGTTGATCATTAAATTCAAACGTGTTCGTAGATAATGTAGATATCTGTGATGTCATTGTTCGTAGAGCACAGCGGTGTTGTCACAGTCATAGGCTTGCAGCGCGTCGCGTGCGAGGTGTGAAACACGCGTCGTCTGGCGGACGCGCGCGTTTCGAAAGCCCGACCAGCGGCCAATAGGCGTACTACAAGTTTAATACTATCGTGCTAATACGATATATGGGTAATTCACGTTCCGTTCGGTCTATCGTTAATACGCGTAATTTTTTTAATACCTATATACAGTTCACGACGAAGGGAACGACTTGATTTTGGCAACGAGTCTTGTCTAGACAAAAAACAATATTGGCTCCCGGGACAATACCATTACTTCACTTTAAGTGTTTTAATGATGACTGAGGGGAGACGAGCGCGGATGATGTCGTCTAGACGATGTCTGTGCTGTGTGGCGTAGGGGCTGGTGGCAGTGCGGCGGTGGCAATGACACGTGAGCAGCACCATGTTGCTGTGACCTACATGCCCGCGTCGCCGTGCCAACACAGCTCAGCGCCGCACTAACTCAATTAGCAACTCAGAAGACTGCGCATGCGCCGCGAAAAAAAACACTTGAAATACACGAATAGGAAGGAATGTAAGTAGAAGGTTTGCTCAGAGTTAACTATCCGAGGGTTATACTCACGCAGCAGCCGTCATAGGAGTGTTCTGTCCTCCGACAACTGCTTATAAGACCATATCACTGCCACATTAATTCGCGTCCACAGTACACTCCTGTGTTCATACAACACGTCCGAGGGTGACGGCCGCGTCATTTCGGTTGCAGGAATGTGCACGTATCAATATTCGGCGGCGGGTGTTCATCACGGCGAGTTCTCGCCGGCTGTCTCCGCGGCTCGTGACAGCATGTGCAGCTGTTGGCATGCCGGCCACGTCCGCGCCCTGACGTGACGCCGCTATGTGAAACATTTGCGACCATTGCTTGTGAAATAATAAACTTGCAAGATTCGATGCTTATCAATGTTGAAAAAATGTAGGTTGCCATAACCATTATAATTAAACTTTTTTCTGGAATTATAGTCGTCCAGACCGAATTACGCCCAGGGTGGCCATTCTTAGCGAAGACTGCGCACGCAAGTGCGCAGACGCAGTTGCACTCTCTCTTCCCTCACTCTCATAGTCCGATGGGGCGGAAATTCAACACGTCCGAAGAGAGATCAGGCATAGGACCAACCGCTTAACACTGCGGACGCACATGGGAATCATACCGCCAACTTCTAAAGTCCGGGCTGCTACTAAGAAATTCCTAATGGAAAAACCTAATAACACTGTTCGACCTGGGAATCGAACCCAGGACCCCATGCTCAGCAGTCGCGCTTGTGACCACGAGCCCAACAGGGCAGTCTGGGAGTTTTCCTGGGAACGTAGCAGAAGTTTAAAAAGCATAAAATAAAAGTGAGATTAATAAAAAGGAGTAGCTCGCGGTCGCGTGACCCCATTTCAGTAATTTTCTTAGTGAGGGACATGTGCATCGAACTTGAAGAAAACGTTATTCAACCCGCGGCGATGCGTCGAGCATGTTGAGCGAGTTGAACGACACGGATTATTGAGCACTCCAATACTGCAGCGATATTCATTTTTGTTGTTTTTACCCGACTGCCCCAGAAGGAGGGTAATATTTTTCGAGAGTATGTATGTATGTTTGTATGTATGTCTATTTCTTTGGCACGCTCTGTAGCCAAAACGGCTTGATGGATTTTAACTTATGAGGTGTCGTTAAATTCGTCTTAATTGTGGGAGTGACATAGGCTATATAATATTTATATATTGCATCTGCAAACACAAAAAAAGGGGGCAGGTTTAAAAAAAATACGTTTTTGGTATCAAATAAAAGGTAGTAATGTATCAATCAAATATATACATATTAACAAAACTAAAAAGATTAAAATAAAGCAAATTATTAATGCCAAGTATTTTTGCAGTCGGGTTTTTTGTTTTTTAAATAATTTGCTTTATTAGGTAGGTTCCACAATTGCTAACGATGAGCACGTTCGGATGCATTCATTTGGTTTGATTTGACCGATACAGCAAACTGGATTCCTATTTTTACAGGTTTGTTTCTATCGTCAGAATTTTTTGAGGGATTAAAATATTGTGTACGGCAGCCATGAATTGTTCCATTTTGTTCGAAATTCGCTTTGTAACATAAAGTGCGAGAGATTTGGACGGTGACGCCTGAACCCTGCGTGTTCTCGGTTCACTTCGTTCACGAACGCTGACTCATCACAGAACTTACTGCAACGGCTTTAAAGCCGAAATAATCCAGCGCTAGTTTTGCTCTGGTGCACAGGTCGCAAACACTGCACCTACATCAGACAGTTGCTTAGGTCGCAAACACTACACCTACATCAGACTGGTGCACAGGTCGCAGATACTGCACCTACATCAGACAGTTGCTTAGGTCGCAAACACTACACCTACATCAGACTGGGCCACAGGTCGCAAACACTGCACCTACATCAGACTGGGCCACAGGTCGCAAACACTACACCTACATCAGACTGGTGCACAGGTCGCAGATACTGCACCTACATCAGACAGTTGCTTAGGTCGCAAACACTACACCTACATCAGACTGGTGCACAGGTCGCAGATACTGCACCTACATCAGACAGGTGCACAGGTCGCAAATACTGCACCTACATCAGACTGGGCCACAGGTCGCAAACACTGTACCTACATCAGACAGTTGCTTAGGTCGCAAATACTACACCTACATCAGACTGGTGCACAGGTCGCAGATACTGCACCTACATCAGACTGGGCCACAGGTCGCAAACACTGTACCTACATCAGACAGGTGCACAGGTCGCAAACACTGCACCTACATCAGACTGGGCCCACAGGTCGCAAACACTGTACCTACATCAGACAGGTGCACAGGTCGCAAACACTGCACCTACATCAGACTGGGCCACAGGTCGCAAACACTGCACCTACATCAGACTGGGCCACAGGTCGTAAACACTGCACCTACATCAGACTGGGCCACAGGTCGCAAACACTGCACCTACATCAGACAGGTGCACAGGTCGCAAACACTGCACCTACATCAGACTGGGCCACAGGTCGCAAACACTGCACCTACATCAGACTGGGCCACAGGTCGTAAACACTGTACCTACATCAGACAGGTGCACAGGTCGCAAACACTGCACCTACATCAGACTGGGCCACAGGTCGCAAACACTGCACCTACATCAGACTGGGCCACAGGTCGTAAACACTGTACCTACATCAGACAGGTGCACAGGTCGCAAACACTGCACCTACATCAGACAGGTGCACAGGTCGCAAACACTGCACCTACATCAGACAGGTGCACAGGTCGTAAACACTGCACCTACATCAGACTGGGCCACAGGTCGCAAACACTGCACCTACATCAGACAGGTGCACAGGTCGCAAACACTGCACCTACATCAGACTGGGCCACAGGTCGTAAACACTGCACCTACATCAGACTGGGCCACAGGTCGCAAACACTGCACCTACATCAGACAGGTGCACAGGTCGCAAACACTGCACCTACATCAGACTGGGCCACAGGTCGCAAACACTGCACCTACATCAGACTGGGCCACAGGTCGTAAACACTGTACCTACATCAGACAGGTGTACAGGTCGCAAACACTGCACCTACATCAGACTGGTGCACAGGTCGCAAACACTGCACCTACATCAGACTGGGCCACAGGTCGCAAACACTGCACCTACATCAGACTGGGCCACAGGTCGCAAACACTGTACCTACATCAGACTGGGCCACAGGTCGTAAACACTGCACCTACATCAGACTGGGCCACAGGTCGCAAACACTGCACCTACATCAGACAGGTGCACAGGTCGCAAACACTGCACCTACATCAGACTGGGCCACAGGTCGCAAACACTGCACCTACATCAGACTGGGCCACAGGTCGTAAACACTGTACCTACATCAGACAGGTGTACAGGTCGCAAACACTGCACCTACATCAGACTGGTGCACAGGTCGCAAACACTGCACCTACATCAGACTGGGCCACAGGTCGCAAACCTTGCGACCTGTGCACCAGTCTTCCTACATCAGAAATCAGAAATACTTAACTATTGTGCTCAAATAAATAGTACGGAGTCAAGCGAAGCGGAGCCTGTCTTCACTAAATATATACTAAATAGTGTAGATGTGACATCTTTACCTCTCGCTCTACCTCGTGAAATGTGAAGTATGTAATTTGGATGGGGCTTGCTCTATATACGTGCGCTGGAAGAAGAAAGTTACGAGTCAGCGGAGTAAATTTTTTGAGCAGATTGACACACTTCGACAAATTGCCGAGTTGAGTGAGCCAATTTATTCAATCGACAAAGAATAACAGTTCTGATTTTAATTGACGGACAATATGAGTTTTGCTAAGTAATAATTTTCCCTGAATGTACATACAGTACCTACATAATGTGTGAAGCCTGTGCTTGTGCCGGCGCTGTGCTGTGCGTCTGTGTGACTGCGCGCGCGCCGCGTTTGGCAGCGTTGCTATGTGGAAGCTGCTCTTTGTCATCCGGCTATTTTAAAACCGCCGACATATATTTTAAGGCTGTCAATGATGAAGTTTCCGCCGTCTCGAATTGTCGCCGCGAGCGACTGTCCACATGAAATATTGTGATAATTCACACATTGAGGGTCGAGCTATTTCCAAACGACATTTTTCTAAAATATAATTCTTCAGTTCATAAAACTAGGCTTTGAAGTGCTGTTGATGACAAATTACCAATAAAGACTACTTTACAATAACCAATATCTACCTATCTACACTCACTAATGTAAAAATTCTTTAGTTAAACAGTTCGCGTCGTGAGTGTTCGTGACTGTGACGTACTCAGCAGTTCATCACTGTGACGTGTGAAGTTTAAACTGCGGAAGTGATTTAATGCAATGCGTGTGCGCATGGCTGCGGTGATGACTGCAACAACGTGCACTTTTAATTTATTATTTGTATGTAGTCGCTCGTTAGCGGCATCCTGTTTATATTGAACGCGCCCGCGCCCGCACCGCTCGTAAACTAACTGCCCTAACAGAGCCGCGCGTGACGTCACTCGCGTTCTAATCGCTATATACGTGGTTCACGACACCTTTATACAACCGATGTCGGGCGATTCATCAGCGACAAGTGCTCAGCAATAAATTAGTTTGTGAGCGATGCGGCATGATGAACGAGCGCGCCATGTGGCCCACGCGGGGATGTAGTGCAATGCGTGGCGTGGCGGTGGCGTGGCGTGTGGCCCCGAGCACGCCGCCTCAGCCGTTAATTGCACCCGTCGAAGTAATCCCTCACACGAAACCTTATCCCTCGCTACCGACCTATTTGCACTGGATTTGGATTCAATACTACACATAACACTCACGGCTGCTCTTGTGTTCGCAAGTTCTCTCCCTTAATCGAAATGTCAGATAGATTTATTTGGAGAATTAGAAGCGATCTGCGACGTGAGCGCGCTGGGACTCCCTACTTTACTAAACATAACAAACGAAGATTAGGGCGGGCGGCTAATGATTGTGACATTCAAGTCATACCACGTGGAATATCAGAGAAATCAGCTGTGACATTCGGATATAGGGGTTTCACTCACAAGGGGGAGGTTTTCTGATTCAAATTATCATGAATAATGTCATAACAAATCGACTAAATTATTGTGGACGGATGGGTGGATTGCGTGTTCATAAAAGTAAAGGAGTTATATAAAGTCTACCTAGGTAGGTGCGTTATGCTGGTGTCCAGAAGAACAGCAATACATTTTCTTATAAAAATAAACCTAGAAGTTGTCTACGGAGCTCGTCCCAGTTGTTTACAAAAATTAAAAGATAGCACGTACGAATCCCGAGCTGAGCAAAATGTGTTACGATAACGCCAATTTACTCCCGGACGGGTCGATAGCTAGAGTGAGACAGTGGAGCACTGAGCTGCTGCGGCATGGGTGCAGTGAGCAGGCGGTGAGCCTGGCCGCCAGCAGCACTGCGAGCCACTGCGCGAACCGAGCGCGGCAGACTCCGTCACGCGCGCAGCAGAACATTATTAACCTAATTACTCGCGCCTGTCTGACTCCCTGCGCTCATTACTCTTGTGTTCACTACGAGTAGGTTACCCAATAGTCTCCTGGTCCTCAAAAATCCACGGCTCGAAAGGTGAACGACCTTCAGTGATGAGTATCGTCTTATTGTAACGAGTGTGTATGTAGGTCGCGTGTGGCCCGCCACGGACCCGCGCCGCCCCAGGGCCCCACGAGGGGAGGGAGGCAGGGGTCGCCCCTAAAACGTGCCAGATTCAAGCCATTACCAATCGAATTCTACATCAAAATTGCTACTCGCCCAATTGGTAGCAATTTTTGGAAAAGTTGTTCAGCAACCTTCAGAACGTAAGCGTTTTAGTACTATCTCCTGTCCTTTTTATATCAACTGTGAATGAAAACGTTCAGTTTCAAATAAACGGAATGCATTTTAAAACATGATTCTCAGTTCTCATGATTCTCAGCGAACTTATGATACTCGTAGTGGCCGGCGCAGGCTTTGTGGTGAAGGTTATTTCACACTCCGTTTGCGACGAATTTGTCGCAGCCCAGCCTGGCGTGCGCTCTGCAGTAAGAGCGGGTACACACGGGGCACACGATGCCGCCAGAACTGTAGGTGTGTAAACATTATATTTATTTAGTTACAAACTAAAGAAAGCATTTTGTTAAAATTTTTACTTTTACTGTTTGGCGAACGAAAATGATAATCAAAAGCGAAACAGTGCAAAACTGGAAATGCGTAGGGTCAGCGGAAAAGTGTGTGGGAGCGCGCTAAAGTGAGGGTCATATGTTTCGGTTAACAGGACAGTAACTGCTGGGTCGGGCGGCCTACGCCATTACACAGGCCGGGCTGAACGAATCACCGACTTAATTGTATTAAGAGAAGGCTTAGCTAGCCCCTCCGATGTATCGCGAGGCTCTCGGCCCACCCCCACTGCCACATATAATGCTAATGCCTGATTTAAATATTCGTGTGTAGGTGAATGGCTGGTTTTATTGTCTTTTCTATTGGCAATATGTCTGCGGGCTGTTGGCGAGAGTACTCGGCGCCGCGGCGTGTCGCTCGGATACAGAACACACGCGTGTTTACTGTGGATTTGCTTCACAAATATTTCGGGAAAAGTTTGGCTACGGTACGGAAGCGTGGGTCCTTCGGTTTGGTGTACGTTACGAAGACTGCGTCCTTAATGTTGTAATTACTAATTAGTCCGTGAAGCACATTTTCCGCGAGTTCCCGGCGAGGCGGTGCGCGGCGGGAAACCCGGAGGGAGGGGGGCTTTACGGGGACGTCGCCACAGACCCAGATACGTGAAATGAGAGAACTGATAATGAAACTTGAACGGAATTATTTAGCATAATTAACTACTTATATACGAGTATATTATAGAGACATACACTACCTACCCGCTACAGGTACAAACTTCAGAGTTATAAATTAATGCAAATGTGCAAATGTAAATTTTCATATATGTGCAATAATTTTCATCTCTGATAATGGTGATCAAAAATCAACATTTTTGAAGACCCTTCTCTGTTGTAACTTTGCAAGCTTAAAGAGTTGTCTTTTTAAACAAATCATTTAATGCAAACGTCGCGCGTCGCAAGTAATACTCACTAAGTGTTAGATTGGTGACGGTATTCTATGCCAGATAGTGCATTGCTCCCGACTAAACAAACTCAGTTATAATTCATGCATCATCATAATCTAGATGATAAATATGCGTCTAAGATCATAAACCAAATGAATAGTCAAGGTCGACAAAAAAAACAGTTTTTGTTTTAAATTTTACTTCTTAAACAAACTGTTCAAAATGTTTTAAACAAGAGTTCTTTTGATTTTTTTTTCATTGAGCGATTTATCAAATTTACTATCAATACAAATAGGTCAGGCGTAATATAATTCACATTTACAAAAAACGATTAGAATAACATAATCTAGTTAGTTAGTACTAACTAACAGGGTTGAAAAAAAACTGTTTTTTTTATTTTATAAAACAAACTGTTCAAAATGTTTTAAACAACTGTTTTTTTTTTATTGAGTGATTTATCATCAACTAAAATCGATCAGGTCTAATATAATTAATTTCTAGACAATTTTAAAATTTACCTGACGGTTTACAAAAAACCATCAGAAAAACATAATAATCACAACAACGTAATACTAGTTATAGTTAGTTATTAGGTACTAACTAATAAACTATCAAATCTGTGAACATAATTTTTTTGTAATCAATCTAAGTAGGTATGTAACACAGATACTGAACCACCCAGTACACTCTGTACGTTCAGAATTGCGAATTCCGTTTTTCTTTTTCTTAGATGTACCTTATCTAAAAATATATTTAAATGTGGGGTAGCCCCCAAAATTATTCCGGGAAATTACCTCTTTTCGACAAGTGACGAAGTATAGATATAGGTAGGATGGACTATATTCAAATAAGGGGAATTCCCTAAATAGTTGCGGGGAATTACTTCATTTCGACCGGCGACGGAGTGTATTAAAACTATCTAACCTTTTTAATTTCTTTTCGAGCTATTTCAAGTCCTAAAAATGTAAATTTTTTTTTAAACTGTTGTAAACACTGTTTAAAATAAGTGTTTTAAAACAACTTGTTTGTTTTATGCCAACTCTCTGAATAGTTCATTAAGGATACCTAACTTGTAATTTAAGTTTGACCAGTAGCACCAGTTGACAAATAGCCACGGTTAGCGGTTGCCGCAACTATGATCATGCTGTCAGTACAATGAACTTACTATGTCCATACATTGAATGCTTAATGCCCTTAAATCAATCGATTACCATCATTTCGTTCATACAAAATTTCATTTAATATCAGCAAATACATGTTAATATACGATAAATGTTCAGTCCAGTGATCAATTAATTATTAACGAAATATTATGTTTCTTTTCAGGTGAGCATCATCCATTAGCTGAATAAAAATGGCTACGTCAAGGTAAGCGGCCGCTACTCGGAGTGGGGTGAACAGCACAGTCACTCGCACGTGATGACACGTGACCGCGAATAATCACGTGACCCTTTCATACTCACTGCACACTGCAAAAAGAGTATAGATGTTTCTGTTTCAGTTCGTACATTAGTTCTGTAGATGACAATCTAAGTAGAAACATGAAACACTTCTGGACCTATGTTTCTAATCGTAAAGATAAACCTGGAATCTCATCTAAGCTTGAATACAAAAATGCTGAAACAAATAGTCCAGATTTGGTTTGTAATATGTTTTCTGACTTTTTTTACTCGATATATGAACCGCCTTCTCCATCGTTGTCTCAATGGAAGCCTCCGCAGGACAAAAATGCACTACACGATGTTTCTATTTGCAACCTTTCTTTTAGTGAGGATAATATATTGAAGGAGCTTAAATCCATAGATCCAGTGAAAGGCCCCGGACCCGACGGACTTTCGCCTTACTTCCTTAGAAATACTGCGACTTCCATCTGCAAGCCCCTTTTTATAATTTATAATAAATGTATTTCTGAGGGAGTTGTTCCGAAACTGTGGAAACATGCGTATATCGTGCCCGTTCACAAAAGTGGATCCAAACGCAGCGTAGAACACTATCGTCCCATTTCCATCCTGTCTGCCTTGTCGAAACTCTTTAAAAGATTAGTCCATAGTAAAATTTATCCTGTACTCCACAACATCATTATTCAACAACAGCATGGTTTCGTCAAACGGCGGTCAACAAATACAAATTTATTATTATTTTCTAGCTTCTTGTTTGATTGTGTTGATAGCCGTGTACAAGTAGATGCAGTGTACACAGACTTCTGTAAAGCCTTCAAAGTCAAAGTCAAATAATGTATTTCAATTAGGCACAAAAAGGCACTTTTGAACGTCAAAAACAAAAAATAGAATTGATTCTAGTCGCCCCTTCCAAAGGGTAGTTTTCGTATGGAGAAGAATGGGCAAGAAACTCCACCGTTACTCTTTTAAAATGTTTTACAATATTTTGTATACATTAATTATATAATTATATGTGAAAACGATGCACTTGGAATAAGATTACTATACCACAATAGGTAAAAATAAAAATGAAGCAATGATAGAAAAAATAATTATGTAATGGATACATGGTGTTCACATATTTACAAGCATTGTAAAACCTATACGATATTCCTAAAAAAATTACAAGTGATACTAATTCTATGTGTGAGTTCAAGTAATCACAGACTGTAAAAAAAAATGTTGTAATATTTAATTACACAATTAAATTAGCAACCAGTTTGATTTTGTCTAGACTCAAAATTGTCCTATGGAGCTAGACCATCATGCTTCCAAGCATTCTTATCTAGGATATAATCCTCTAATCTGTAATATGCTTGTTTACAAAGAGTACTTTTAATATGCGTTTTAAATTTTCTTTCAGTTAATTGTAATATATCACAAGGTATTTTGTTGTAACATTTAACACAGTACCCCATAAAAGATGTTTGTACTTTGGATAATCTGAAAAATGGTTGATCTATTTTATCTTTATTTCTAGTATTAAAATTATGTCTATCACTTATTTTCTTAAAAAGATGCAGATTTTTCCTTACATACATAATATTTTCATAGATGAATTGGCAAGGTACCGTCATAATATTAATCTTTTTAAATAGTTCCCTGAGTGATTCGCGACGACATAGATTATAAATGGCTCTGACAGCCCTCTTTTGTAAAATAAAGATGGATTCAATGTCAGCAGCCCGACCCCACAGTAAAATGCCATATGACATAATACTGTGAAAGTAGCTAAAATAGACCAAACGCGCGGTTTCTATATCTGTTAACTGTCTTATCTTTCTAACAGCATAAGCGGCCGAGCTTAGCCGCCCCGCAAGAGATGTTATATGAGGTCCCCATTGTAATTTCTCGTCTAGCGTGATTCCCAGGAAAACTGTTTGATGAATAAATTCCAGTTTTTCTCCATTCAATATGATGTCACATTCGCTACTTCTAACATTCGGTAATTTAAATCTAATGCATTTGGTTTTTTTCTTTGACAAGGTAGACCATGAAATACTATTAAATAAAATAGCGTTCAACGGAATCCGTGGAAATCTTCTGCGGTTGTTTACTTCTTATATAACCAATCGCAGTCAGAGGGTTGTAATCAATGGTCACCAATCTAACATCGCACAGGTGACCTCTGGCGTGCCTCGAGGCTCTATACTTGGTCCCCTTTTGTTTATTTTATACATAAATGACATCAGTCAATGCTTTCACAATACCAAGTTTCTGCTATATGCCAACGACCTCAAGGTATACAGAGCTATACGACAAACAAATGATTGCCTTCTGCTGCTACAAGATTTGGATCGACTATCCTGTTATTGCCAGAAAAATAAGTTGCAACTAAGTCTACCCAAATGTAACAATTTAAATTAAAAAAAAAAAAATTAACTACGCATACACGTTGTACAATGCCCCACTACTTAAAGTGGACTTCATTCGTGATCTCGGTGTTATCCTTGATTCTAAGCTTTGCTTGGACCTTCATATAGAAAAGATAGTTAATAAAGCGTATCAACTATATGGATTTGTAATGCGATCAACTGTCGATTTTAAAAAGCCTTCTTCCTATATTTGCTTGTACAAGTCTTTAGTACGCTCTCAACTGGAATATGCCGTGTCCGTCTGGAGTCCATACTACAAAAAGTACGTTGAAATGATTGAGCGTGTTCAATACAAATTCCTGCGTACCATGCATTATAGATGCTATGGATATTATTTGCCATACCAGGATTTGCTTAAAAAGTATAAGCTCGCAGCACTTGAAAATAGACGTAAGTTCTTAGAAGCCATGAATCTATATAATATTGTAAGAAATATATTTGACTGCATTGAATTGTCCAACATGGTATGCTATGCGGTTCCTAGGACAGTCCACAAGCGAAAAGTGCGTGCTGGCAGATTATTTTCAGTTGGTACTTGCAAGTTCAACTCTGGCCTGCGTTCACCTGTTCGCAGAATGGTCAATTCCTACAATGGGAATTTTGAACACATAGACATTTTTGTTTGTGCTCCCTATACGTTCAGAACTCTTATACTCAAGGAGCTTTCTTGAACACATTTTCTTCTGCTTTTGTGTACCATTTCTTAAAATTTATATGGATATACTTTAAACACGTTAGTTAAGAAAAAAAATGCATTTGTAACCCTAGCGATTATTTTCACTGTCACTGTCCTGTTGCTGATCCGTGAACAGCGTTGTGGGCTGCAATATTGTCTATATTTTTTTTATGTATTTCTTGTTCCTATGTTTTATATTGTAGCTGTTTGTTGTTCCTTTTGAATAAAAATAGATAGTGATGCAATCCACGAAGACGCGCCCCACTCCGCTCCGCTTCGTACTAAAGTACAGCTTACAGTGCAGTAATTGCGGAGTGGGGCGCGTCTTCGTGGATTGCACAATCTATAATTATGAACACTAATGTTAATATTTTTCACACATCTCAAATTATGTCATGTTAACCTAACATAGAGCAAGTCATTAAAACCTTAGGCTCTAGGCCATACAACGTGGCAATGCTGCCAGCCTCTTGGGCACTTTTCCTATTGACAGCGATACGGACGAATTTTTTGATGCCCTATGATCATTTCCCCCCCCCTTTTATATACTTGTACATATTATTATTTTAAATCTGATAGTTTTTAAATAATGTAAATACCTTTGTAATTGAATTTTGTGAAATATATAAACAATTATGCAACAAAAAACTAAAGAGAATAGGTTAGTAAACAAAAATAATCACACTGTTTCTACATCATCTGTAGTGGCGTTAATAATATCTCACAATATCACACAAAAATATTATCAAATTTTAAGAAAATGTCCGATATTCATAGTTAAATACCAGGACAAAACACAATCTTGCTGTACATCGCACTCGCCTTCACAGAGCAGGCAACTCGTTCATGGGTCAATGTATAGATGTATACGCTTTTACAATTTTCCCATTGACATTCGAAACGATTTAAAAGTTGTATTAAAACCAAACTTACTACAGACTTTATACTTATAATAAGCACGGTAATATTTTATTCAGGCATTATAGTCAACTTATATTTTTTGGGAATTCTGTAAGGTAATATGATATAAAGAAACGAAATAAAATGATAAAAATCCATTATATTGGAAAGCCGCACATGAAGTAAATTAAATTGTATTCAGTAATACTCTTTTGAAAATGATACCATCGTTGATTTTACATCGGCAGTCAGATGCGATGCATCGCCTCGTTGAGCAGAATCAATCACGGGAGCAGCGCCACGCGAGTACGGAATTTATTCACTATTTTAACTAGCTTAGATTATGTTGCGCTACACAGCTATCTGCTGCAGGATCCCCCAATCAAAGACATTCATGATTCAATAAAGCAGCTCATCGCATTGAGTTATGTTTGAATGCCTGTGACTGTCTTAATGATTCCAGCAGACTATTAATATACATAATGCCTGCAAATATCACTGTTTGAAGCTCCACCGCCCTCAGCTCGCAATCTCTGAAAGATTACATTACACATACCTCTGAGAGAATAGGTACTCGTCATTGTTGTGTGTCTAGTATTAATATGATGAGTTTCTGCTTCAGTAGGAGCTAGCGACGTCCTCTGACGAGGCTTTGTTCATTATATCGATAAGTACACGCCATCCATCACACACGTCCACTGTGCCACTCATGCACAGTGGACGGAAAAACACCCGGAGGGATAATCGCGAACATACAATAAATATACTAATATTTGGGCTTTTACTTTCATTAGTAATTTGATCTGCTAAGCCTTTTCCTAGTCTATTAGAGTCGCCTCCTCACACAGTCTTACACACACCATAACACGGCTAAATTCAGCCCACATACACCGACGCCATTCCATTCAGTTCCAAATGTTAGTTTGCTATCTGAAGAACTGAATTATTCTATAAATGAAAAGTTACTTGCGGAGTGTTCTCTCTTTTTGTCTTCATTGGTTATTTTTCTGTGTGTAGGTATATAATAAATTAATATTGGCTAGAATTTGTTAAAAGCCGTGCGGTCAGTGCTGGTCGGTGGTCGGTCGGGCACTCAATTATTGAAGAGTGCTTTTTGCTGCAAGTATCAAGCGAGTACCGATATTAGGTACGGAACAAGCAAGTTTTCTTTTAATTGGCAGACAGGTGAAATTTCCGATGAAAGACATTTATAAATGTGGGAATATTTTAATTTTTTTCTGTTTTCCGAAACGAAGTTATTTTAATGGCTGTCTCTTTGCTATTAAATAATTTCTAATAACAGGTGAAAAAAACCACATGATTTTAAATAACGTACAACGTTACACAGAGTTTGGTACTTCTCTGGAGTTTAAATAAATAATCAACTTTCGATTTCTGTTATGCCACACAAACACGTACGTATGTATAAAGAAAACACTCTTTTTTTGCTAATACTTTTTATCCACACTACTGTACTATTTCACAATCAAACGACGACTGACTATGCATTACATTTTACCATATAAAACGATTTTTGCCCCACCCGTCATTTCTAAGTGTTGCCAAAGTAAAACAATACATTCAGTTGCCACAATGAAAATATATTTAGAAGTTTCTTATAATATTAATAATTTGTACTTTGACAGTGTTGCCACAGTGAATATTATAAACCGATATTAAAATAATCCATTAAAAAAAAATCAAAGAAATCAGGACAATAGTCTATAATAAGCACTTAGCTTGTATGTACATACCTATCTGGTATATCAAACATAATATAACATGGATAGAATCCGATGAGAAAACCTTTAAATATGTATGTACGGTCAAGAAACGAAAATGTTAAGCAATTTTCAAGCATATTCATTTCGCATATAGTGGACGTATGTCCTTTTCAAACACGTTCCTTTCGCATATAGCGGACCTTTCCGTTCCTTTCGCATATAGCGGACCTTTCCGTTCCTTTCGCATATAGCGGACGCATGTCACCTTTTCAAACACATTCCTTTTGCATATAGCGGACGCATGTCTCCTTTTCGAACTGTCATTTTAATCGATAAAGTTGGCAATACTCAGGCGAAAAATAATAAGGAGCAAAGTAACTAACCGTGGTGCTTAACATTTTCATTCCTACCAGGAACTCCTTCCACTATGTAGGTGGACCATAAAGAAGTAGAGTACGTAGTCATGTGTAGTGTTCGGTTCGTCATTGATTGACGTCGACTTGTACTTGATCAGTGCTTGGCTGTGGGCTGTGTATAAGTCTCGCAGAGCATCAGATCAAAGGCAGCTGACAAGTGGAGGGGGCGGAATTTTTAGAATATGTCAATTGACGCTTAAGAAGTGCTGAATCATAACCTATTTTGAGCAAAATGAGCTTGGATAGATCACAGCAAGCAATGTTTTATTTGAAAATTGAATAAGAAAATACTTCAGAAACTACATAGTATTCCTATCATAACGTTCAATGAACCTTTACGTATTTTACAATAAAGTTTTACGACGTCTCAGCGTAGAAAAATACCGGCCAGACCACGCACAATGAAGGGTTCCGTACTTATTTGGAGTGAATTTATCCCAAGAACAAACTTAACTTTGTACACATACATACATAAACTCGCGCCTTCTTCCCATGGGGGTAGGCAGAAACTACAGAACGCCACCTGCTACGATCCTTACATACTTCTTTTGCCTCGTTTACGTTCATATATCTGGTCATACACGCACGCCGGTTGCGAGTACTACGCACTTGACCTTTCTGAAGAACATTGCCAATAAGGTCAGTATAAGTCCTCCTAGAGCGTCCCCGCCCGGCCTTTCCCTACACATCAGCCTTGTAACTTAACATGTAGTTAAAAAAAAAATGTTCTCCCATACATCGATATACGTCACGGTCAATTCTCCAACTGCAAATATAAGTTAGTAATAGCATTTTTTAAAAAATATCTGTTAACACTACAAAAACGATATTCGGACCTGTTACTTGTGCTGTGAGACCTTGCTTCTTGCCTCATGATTCTAGGTCAACGGGAAATAACCTATAGGTTTTGATTTATTTGAGAGTGTCAAAATATGTCGCATAATGGCCGTATTTTTTTATTGCGTTGACTTGGAAGCTTGATTTTTTACAACTTCAAAGGACCGTATTTATTTGATATTAATTTCAAATTGATATCTTCACGCGTTCTTGAGAAAAAGGGTCTTGACAGACTGACAGACGGACTACGAAATGATCCTATAAGGCTTCTGTTTTTTCCTTTTGAGGTACGGAACCCTAAAAATGAACTCTGTAAAATATATTTTATAAAAATGTTCACTGTTAAATATAATGGCATGGAAACCTTTGCAAAAAGTTTTCCTTGATTTAAAACACCAAAGTTAAGTCAAGAATCCTTCAAAAGGTCTCCTATAGCCGCTTAGAAATTATTACATTTGAGACAAACAAATTGTTTACAAAGCCAACAACTGGGCTTATGTACTTAGGGTGCTAGCTCGCTACGGTACTCTGAAGGTGTGCTATGAAAGCGAAAACGTCTAAGACTGATCTTGGCATCTTTCAAAACATATCTTGGCTGACTGACTCTCAGAATTCGCTTTTACTAACAACACACCAACGATAGAAATATTTAATGCTATAGAAGTGCACATAAGAAGGATTTCTCAAGACAGCGGGTTATAACGGGGGAGGGGGTGGAAGTTCGTATGAGAAGTAGCGCAGTGGAGTTTAAGAAATTAATCTTCGAATACAGTTTTAATTAAAGGTTTTCTCATTCCTGCAACTATTCAAGGGCTGGCTGGCACTGTTACAGTAGTGGGACAAAGACCTCTCGCACTCAACTTGACTCAACCTAATTTACGGAGCGTTGCGCGACAGGCTGCGCACTGCCGCGGCCGGATACTAACTACTAAAACTATTGAAAACATACAAATATCTCCATAAACTCAGCGGGTCATTATACTAACACTACTTCAGCTGCTGTACATATATCTATAGTACAGATAAGTTCACTCCATATACCTAGGTACAGACAACCTCAAAAAGATTAAGTCAATCGACAAGAATTCATTTGATTGTCTACAATCTATTTTACTCTATCAATGTGTAACTACAATTAAATGTGTGTAATCTGTTTTGTGGGTGAAAATTGATTTAATAATTATGGAAGAAAGATTGTAGGCAAGTTGATGTAGGTACCTACATCTATTTGAGGAGGACTGTACCTGGATTCAACGCACAATCGCTTTTAATTATCGGAATATAAATATAATGTTACGCAGTTTAGATTTGCGTGACACAATAAAACAGTGCCGGTATCTGTATCGATACGAGAACGAAATTATAGTAATCTGTAGTGAGTCATTTAACTTATGTTTGATCCGCTTTTAATAAAGCAGGGTTAGCAAGATCAGTTTGTTTGTATTTGGTCGCTGGTCGGCTGGTGGGGCGGCTAGCGGTGGGCTCGGCCGTCGGTTTTGTAAGTAGATTATGTCATGGTCGAACATAGCCTGCAATAAAACTGTGAAACGGCTCAAGTTATAATATTTCCTGCAAGTCGTATACACTATGTAAGCACCAGACTACTGCGAGCACATAACGCCACATTACACCATTATTGCAACTGTTCGGAGTTGCTAGCTAGTACACAAAAGTCATTCATACTAACCATAAGCCTTCAAATCGTGCAAATGAGTTAAACTCTCTATTTATGTTAGTATGTGGTGAGCCAGGCGACATATGGCGGAAGCTATCAGCTGATCAGACGCTCCGTGTCGTTCACAAGTGCGCGGCTCGTGTTCACTGACGGTCGATGCATGTCTGTGTTGTGTTGCACAGAGTAATTAGTACAGAATGTTTCAGAAAGGTGTGCTCAAAATGGTACAGAGTATCAAACTGAACCACTTTCTCGACGGGACCAACATCATAATCGAGAAAAATAATAATACTTGTGAAAAATAAGGCTGTTAAGAGATAACCAGTCTCAACTGACGGCGCACGTTTACGAACATGACGCGTGCATCAACGCCGTCCTGCTCAACCATTTTGTAGGGAACCGAATGATCCAAAACACGCGCCACCATCAGTGAGACCAGTGAGCATGACATACTCTGGCTATTGTGCCATGCTCTTTCAAGTCAACATAATAACATAGTAAACGGCTCCGTGGTACTAACATAATATATACAAAATTAAATAAATGCTTCTAAATTATACAAAACTATACTTTGTAATGTATTTGAGAGATGAATAAAATTTTATTACCAAAAAGAAAAAGAAAACATCATTAGGTATATACTATAGGAGTGTTCAACAATTAAAACTTGATTAATTAAAAATAATAAATTTATATTTAGTTCGTAATGTCAGAAAAAGAAAAATAAAAAGGGGAAGGAACTCTGTCAAAAATTAAAATTTTAACTAGAGAGCCCAAGTGATTGTGGAGCAGGACCAGCATTAAACCAAGCATGTTTATCTACGATATTATCATCCAACTGCTTGTTTACATAGTGTGCGTTTAATGCATGATTTAAATTTCTTCTCATTTAGTTGAAGAATATCGAGTGGTATTTTATATTATAACATTTTACACAGTACCTACCCCATAATAGAAGTGTGTAGTACTTTAGACAATTTGAAACGTGATTGATCTCATTTGTTCCTATGTGTTAAAATTATGCCTGTCACTCATCTAACTAAGAAGATGTAGATTTTTTCGAACATACATAATGTTATCATAATATATTGACAAGGTACCGTCGTGATGTTATTTTTTAAACAGTTCTCTTAGAGATTCGCGTCTTTTGAGGCTGTAGGTGGCTTTGATAGCCCTCTGTTGAGGCTGTAGGTGGCTCTGATAGCCCTCTGTTGAGGCTGTAGGTGGCTCTTATAGCCCTCTGTTGAGGCTGTAGGTGGCTCTGATAGCCCTCTGTTGAGGCTGCAGGTGGCTCTGATAGCCCTCTGTTGAGGCTGTAGGTGGCTCTTATAGCCCTCTGTTGAGGCTGTAGGTGGCTCTTATAGCCCTCTGTTGAGGCTGTAGGTGGCTCTGATAGCCCTCTGTTGAGGCTGTAGGTGGCTCTTATAGCCCTCTGTTGAGGCTGTAGGTGGCTCTTATAGCCCTCTGTTGAGGCTGTAGGTGGCTCTGATAGCCCTCTGTTGAGGCTGCAGGTGGCTCTGATAGCCCTCTGTTGAGGCTGTAGGTGGCTCTTATAGCCCTCTGTTGAGGCTGTAGGTGGCTCTTATAGCCCTCTGTTGAGGCTGTAGGTGGCTCTGATAGCCCTCTGTTGAGGCTGTAGGTGGCTCTTATAGCCCTCTGTTGAGGCTGTAGGTGGCTCTGATAGCCCTCTGTTGAGGCTGCAGGTGGCTCTGATAGCCCTCTGTTGAGGCTGTAGGTGGCTCTTATAGCCCTCTGTTGAGGCTGTAGGTGGCTCTTATAGCCCTCTGTTGAGGCTGTAGGTGGCTCTGATAGCCCTCTGTTGAGGCTGTAGGTGGCTCTTATAGCCCTCTGTTGAGGCTGTAGGTGGCTCTTATAGCCCTCTGTTGAGGCTGTAGGTGGCTCTGATAGCCCTCTGTTGAGGCTGCAGGTGGCTCTGATAGCCCTCTTTTGCAGAATAAAGATAGAATCAATATCTGCAACCCGTACCCTAAAATAGACCAGTCTCGCGGTATCGCACGCCTGTTAACTGACGCATTTTCCAAATAGCGTACGCCCTGCAAGTGATGTTAAGTGAGGACTCCACTGTAGTTTTGAGTCAACCGTGATCCCCAGGAAAACCGTCTTTTCGACGAATTCTAGTATCTCCTTATTCAATACAACGTGACATTCACTACTTCTAACATTCGGTAAAGCGAAATTTTATGCACTTAGTTTTCTTCTAATTTAATACCAAATTACAGTAAACCAATGACGGACCTTAATATCGTTGTTTACGTCGTCAGTGCATGTCTGTTTACTTTAAAAATCAGTGATGTGTCATCAGAAAATAACACCATTTGTGGTCGGTTTTTCAGTAAATGAGGTAAATCATTTATATTTATACAAAAAAGAGGAACGGACCTGTGGTACACCCATTTTGACTTTTAAACCCAATGAATTCACACCGTTTATTTTTACTTACTGCAGACTTTTTTTTTTTTTTTTTTTTGGGTTGGAAATTATCAAATAACTTCTCCCGCTCTAGGTGGAGCGGGAGGGCGTGTCAGACTCTTACTGACTAAAACCCACCCGTGTTCCTTCGGTTGCCCTGTTGCCGGGGGCCACGATTTCCCTATCGGTTTTCTTCGAACCCCCGGCAGGCATTGGCCCTAACGGACCCCGTCAATTCTGCTGACATCTCTTTGAGGCGCGCGTGGAACACAACGCGCCGTCGACCCAGGCTTAGTTTTTATCGGACGGCGAGCTACCCATTGCTCACCGTCCGCAAGCCCGCGCCTACGGTGGCCGGAAATCGGCTCGCGATCCCCGCCCCGGGCGTCTCCTCCTGCGGCGGTTGGGGGCGTGAGGGCGCGAAATTTGCCTCTCCCTCACGCGTTCCGCCTCCTCCTTCGCGAGCATTACCGCTTCGCAGGAGGTGACGGCCTGCCATTTCCTCTCGCTCCATACCATGGCCTGAACCAGGGCCGGACGCGAGAGATCACCGCCGCCGATCGCCTCTACGAGGACACGGCGTTGCTCCGCCCAAGCCGGGCAGACCTCCACCGTATGCTCCACCGTGTCCTCAGGCCGATCCACACAATGGTGACACCCGGGTGTTTCCTCCCGCCTTATCCTAAACAGGAACCTCCCGAAGCAGCCGTGTCCGGTGAGGACCTGCGTCAGGCGGAAGGTGAGGACGCCGTGGCGTCTCTCAAGCCACTCCTCAAAGAGGGGTCTTATCGCCGCAATTGTGGCGTGCCCAGCACGGGGTTGCGACAATCGCACTCTCCATTCCGCCATGAGATCCCGCCGGAGCTCTGTCCGTTGTGCCGCGATTTCTTGCGGCATCGGAGTTAAGCCCCGGCGTTTCGCCTCCTCGCGCCACTCCCAGATGTGTGCGAGGACCTTTGCCTCCAGATCCCATGGCGGTAATCCGGCAAGGAGGCTCGCCGCCTCGCAGGAGACCGTGCGGTATCCTCGGGCCAGCCGAATGGCCATGACCCTCTGGGACGCGTTCAACCGGCGGGCTGGCCGCAACCTCAATGAACGCACCCACACCGGCGCCCCGTAGAGGGCCATGGACCGCACGATCCCCGCGTAGAGCCTCCGGCAGGAGGCGTTTGGATCCCCTAGATTGGGCAGGAGCCGCTTCAAGGCAGCCCCGGCCCGCTCCAGTCTGGGAGCCAAACGTCGGAAATGTTCGACGAAATTCCACCGGCTGTCGAGGACGAGTCCCAGATACTTCATCGTCGACTCGACACCGATGTGAACCCCTCCCGCCATTATCTGGGAGCCCGACGGTGGCGCATTCCGAGGACCATAAAAACCCATGGCCTCAGACTTGTGCAGGGCCACCTCGAGTCCCAGCTGCCGGATCCTGTCAACGATCGTCGCAACCCCGCGTATCGCTAGATCGGCCGCCGCCTGGTACGACCTCCCCTGCGCCAGGACTAGCGTGTCGTCAGCGTAACAAACGACGCTGACGCCGCTAGGGAGGTCGGCGCGCAGCACCCAGTCGTATCCGATGTCCCACAGATGCGGCCCCAGGACCGAACCCTGTGGGACACCGCACGACATCTCTTGCCGGTTCCACTCTCCTTGGTGACCGGGGTAGATGACGGCCCTGTCCGTCAGATAGGCCTCGACCACACGACAGAGGTAGGTCGGCATCCGGTGGTACCGGAGTGCCTCCCTGATGCAACTCCAGGGCAGGGTGTTGAAGGCATTGGCGATGTCTAGAGACACCGCCAAGACGACCCCACCCCGGGCCACAGCATCCCCCGTCGTGAGGGCTACTTGCTGCAGTCTATCATTCAAATATGATTTTACTAAGTTAAGCGCAAGTTTATAAACTTGCGCATAACTTAGTAAAATCATATTATTGAGCATTACGGACTGGATAAATCCGTAATGTTTAAGTTTCAAGAGCAGTGTTTCGTGATCTACGCAATGAAATGCCTTGGATAGGTCGCAAAAGATGCCTATTGCATCTTGTACCTATTCCCATGCGTTGAAGACGTGTTTTAATAAGGTGACCCCGACGACGTCAACTATACAACGTCCTTTAGTGAAACCATACTGTTGATCGCGTAGGATGTTATTACGATTAAAATGATTGAGCATTTGATTTAACATAACTTTTTCGAACACCTTGCTGAAAACCGGCAAAACCGATACGGGTCTCTAATTATATATTAGTGTCTTTGCTGTCCCCGGATTTGAAAAGTGGAATAATTTTACTGTACTTCATTAAATCCGGGAATACCCCTTGATCTACACACAAATTCTACCCTTGCAAACCTTGATCTACGGCAAGGTTTAAATTTTTCACATATTTTTATTTCGTACATTTTAAAATATAAAATGTCAAATTACTCGAAAATGGTTGATATTGGCATAGGGGTCAAATGGGGTAATTTGGTTGCAAATGACTTCTCCTACATCCCCTTAAAACGGATTGCCGACGTATAACCTGTAACCCTGTATGTTAAAATACTAATAACGTTTATGATTATATTTTATTTTAAAACAATTTAAATGAGTATAATCTTCTCATACAGTATTTATTGGTAGGTACTCGTTTTGCAGACAATCACTTTTTTTTGGTTACCGTAATTGATTATCTAAACGATTACAGACTGAAATTGATGTTTTATTTCCGTGCTGGTAACACTGCGTCAAACAAATGGCAATACTTTTCAATTGGTGGATACAGTTTTAATACTCTTTATTTCGACTTTATGTACGTGTACCTGGCTACTATGTAATGTACAAAAATATTTCTTTTAGAATTAATTATATTTTTTAGTAAAAATACTTTTTGCTGCGCATCTTGTCCACGCTTAGCCGAAACTGGTAAACAGTCTGAAACATTAGCTCTTATTAACCGTATAGTTCGGAAGCGCCCCCGATTGGACCCGAACACACAAACCTCCGCCGGCTCGGTAGTGGGTCCAATTGGACCCCAGAATTACCACATACGACACCCTTATTTGATTATATAAATATTTATTATACTAACCAATAAATCCTATGAATGTGCGTTAATTAAGAGAGTTGAATAAAAAACTCAAATGTTTACACCATTAAATCTTTCATATTTAGCGTGCAAGATTATTAACTTACCTTTAAAAAATTAAAGTCTGTAAATGCGATAATCGCCATTTTGATGACAGTCGAGGTCGAGGCTAAAAATCATAAAAATTGGGGATTTCGAACATCTAAACTCCACCACAGGGGCAGTGAATACTACATCATTTAATTATTTGACGAATTCATCCATTGTTTAAATAATTTAGTTAAATAAGTAGTGGTAATGAAGTTTTTGATATCCAAAGTCGAAGTTTCGCGCCAATCGTGCGTGTTTACATTTTAACTTTTCACTAATATCACACATACAAACATGTAGATACGATTTAAAATGTGGCAAATATTATTAAAAATATTATAAACAACTAGAAAATGCCCTGATCTTAACGTAATATACGAACACAGGTCCAATAACACGTAATATTCATTACCACTACTCAATTTGTGTTAAAAATATTCGACCATTATTGTTTTTTTTATTGTAATGATGTGCGAAAACGATTATGCCAAACGATTTTTTTTTCAATTTTGGTTCACTCGATTAATTAATATGTCGAATGTCAGAAATCGAAACTTGAAAATTGAAATAAAATTGTTTTAAGTATTAAATACATTAAGCATTGTTTATAATAATTATTTATACTTTTCTAATGTAATTTTAATCGTTTTTTGGAAATTATGTATAAAACGAGTCAACAGACAGGACGGGGATACATACTTACCTCATTTATTAAATTTCGCACTGAATTGTTTCTATATTTGAATTTAAATTCGGAATGCGCTCGCTGTTCAAAACTATTTGAATTTTTGGACAATTATTTACTGTGGATTTTTTTTTTATACTTTCTGATAGTTTGCTACAGAATGCCCAGTATACATTCTTTAGGTAGGCATAACAAAACTTTGTTTGGGAATCATTATAAATTAAATCTATAAAGTGGGTAGGTATTCCGCAAACGCTTTGAAACGACGTCCATATTTTTTGTTAGTTGTATGAGTTTGGTAGTTTTTTTTTAATAGGTTACTCTTACTTGAGTAACAGAAATTGTTTTTTTTTGTGGTAGTTTCCCAACGAAATTAAAAAAAGGCCTAGTGTATGTTGGACTACGCATAGTGAAGGATTCCGTAGTTGGGATGAATACTTATTTACGCATAAATATTACACAGCATCAATTTCATCGACTGCAAAAATAAGGTTGTATTTCTCGAAAAAACTATAGTAAACAAAGTTAATTCTGTGGTAGTAACCGAAAATAACCTATATCTCAAAAACTATTGACTTAAAAAGTAAAGCCACTTAGAAACATATTTATCATTTTAATTAAGAGATCCAACAATACACGCTTTATGTGCATAGATTTTTTCACCCCTCAATTATATGTAGGTATAAGGAATGCCACCCCCTATATTATGTTTATTGTAATTTCATTACACCATTGTTTAGCGATGCAAAGAATACACCTTTTTCCAAATTTTCATCGATAGAGTCTCCGTATAAAATGGCTGTATGACATCCGGACGCACGGACAGACGCGACTTGACGAGGGCCGTTTTTTTTCACGGATTTTGGCTATCGAGTTTACAATCGGCATGAAACTGATGCCTATGAGAATTGATCTACAATATTATTTATATTTGGAATAGCCGCCAACTTAAAATCCAGAATGTTCATCTTATTTGATATCAGCACTATCCCCCCGAAAAACATGAAAATTGTAGTCATGATGGAAAATTATCAAATTGTAATAGCATCCATGTTTTATACCAATAATTTATCCCAAGAACAAAGTCATATTACTTATTTTACGACCATAGACTTTTTATAGGTTTTCCAGGAATCTATACCTAATCAACCAACAATTTCCAGTATTCAAAAATATATAGGCTTCGTAGATAAGTGGGGAATGGTCTATTTTCTATTATAAATTTAAAAAATAAAACGTGGAAGTCCGGGAGAACCAAGTTCTTTTTCACGTATAATTTCAAACAAAAATAAAATTTTCGCAGCCGCCATCTTGGATTTACCTTTTGACCTCACTATCGACTTTAGCACCCTCAAAAACTATGAAAACAATACCAATGATAAAAATTTGAAAATTTTCCAAGCCACCATCTTGGATTTACATTTTTACGTCACTATCGGCTTTAACGCCTTTGACAGCCATGAAACCGATTCACATGATGAAAAATTTTAAAATATTCGTTGCCACCATCTTGGATTTACATTTTGACCAAATTCACACTCTCTCTCTCTCTATCAAATTAGAAGAAGACAGTCACAAGTATGAACACTTTTTCGCGTGACGATTTATGCCAGTTTACTCCTACTGCAACTCTCGTTAAAGAACTTGGTTCTAAAAATAATATAGAATAATTAACATAAATATTTGGGACCCCCACAACAAGCCCTTTCATTTGATATGTCACACGATTTAGTTTGCAAAACTTTTTTTTATTGTCTAGTTTGGCCCCCAAAAGTGACCCCATATTCAAAATTCATTTATTTACGTTACATTTCTGTATTTGGGTCACAGAAATTCATGTGTACCAAATTTCAACTTAATTGGTCCAGTAGATTCGGAGCAAATTGGCCGTGACAGACCGACACACGAGTAATCCTTTATGGGTTCCGTTTTTTCATTCGTAGGTACATACGGAACCCTCAAAAGTTACTGCTTTATCCACACTGTATGTGCAAACTTACTAATAAAATGATTAATATCAAAAATAAAATAATTCATTGAAAATATACCAAAGAGTTTTTATTCAGTTTCTAATACTTTTTTCACACTGATTTTATTGCGAGTATCGATTGGGCTGAATGCTACTTTTGAATCGATATAAGGAAATTGGGTAGACGGGGTCAGCACTAAGAAGTGTCACGTCGCAACACAATTTTTAGTAATTTTTATCAAGATTTGATCGTGTTTTTTATGTAGTTTATGTATGAAACATGGTAAAAGTAAGAATGCAGAGAGAATGATAATATCTTTATTTTTCCCTTTTGCATATTTTCAGCAAGAGAGTGGGTTGTTTATATACATATTTTCAGCAAATTTAAACTACCTACCTTTTGGATAGGTGTAGTAATACCAATTCTATACAACTTTCGCAGTGTACTAACGCGGTTTGACTGATCTCAACATATAATTAAAGATATTTTCCACAAACTTATTGTTTAAAATAGGCGCGGTAACATATTTTTCTTAATAAATTCGACTGCTGAAAGTTGATGTAAATTCCTGAATTTTATGACTGAATTCGCAACACCCCGTCGAGTCAACTGATGTGTCACATGTCAAAATCTTGTCGAGCAGAGAGGTTAAATCAATCGCAAGTGAGGGGTTAAAGTTTATGTAGTTTTAATTGGAATATTGGTAAAGAAAGTTGCAAATTCCTGAGCAACATCGATGTTATCGCTAATGAGACCGCGGGAAGTGTCTAGTGTGTAATCTGTATTACCTACATCTGCTCGGGTGAAACAGAAATAAACATATCATCCAGGTATACCAACGTTGTATCACATTCCCGAGGCTGTGAAAATAGCGAAATTTGCCTCTCCCTCACGCGTTTCGCCTCCTCCTTCGTGAGCATTACTGCTTCGCAGAAGGAGGTGACGGCTTCCCATTTTCTCTTGCTCCGTACCATGGCCTGACCCAGTGCCGGACGCGAGAGATCACCGCCGCCTGTGATATTTAGGCCCTGAGCACTTAACTTGTTAATTAAAATGCTATTAAACTTATTTAAATTACTCGATGTTATTGGTCTAATTTGTATCTACTACTTACTTACGTACTTACTACTACTACATTGGTGTATTGGACTCAAAAGTAACGGTTTGACTGCAGGCTGTGGTCAGAAGGGAGATAATTTACAATGGCTTTATCTGAATAGTCGCAGCAACAAACAACATTATCAATACATGTAGCAGTAATCGAGGTTATTCGCGTTGGTTCTAAAAACACATTTGACAGATTGAATGATTTGAAGAGGCTTAATAATTTACTGCTATTTGAATAATTTTCCAAAATATTAATTTTAAAGTCACCACAAATAATTATTGATTTATTTACCCGTTGCAAGTTTTTCCAAAACATCTTCCATTACTGACTCAAATAGAGTAGTTTTGATAATTTGGGGGTATTAACAAGCTATTGTAATGAGCAATATTTATCATACATTATTAGTCGACTCTTGATTAGAGTTATAGCACATAAGTATAGTAAAATCTTGATTCTAATCATCCCCATCTATATCGACTGAAAGTTTAATCACTGACTGACAGACAACGCACAACCGTTGGAGCTCAATTTGCTTGTCTCGAAGTAAATATAAAATCCCACCGGCAATCGGGTCAAATGAGGAGTTGCCATGTAAATTTATAAACGACGTTGGTGGTGGCATGTAAGGAGATGTGATATATAATTAAATGTAGCACATAACTCAAAGGTCAAGAGAGTCCCGCTGAGTCCCGCTCTATCCCCGGTGCCGACTAGACGTTCCCTTTGAGTTGTTGTATACTTACTGATAATTTGGTGGTTTTTCTCTAAACCCAAAGCCCCTAACTAGTCCGTAAGTGGAGCGCGTGCGCCGAGACGTGCATGGAAGTACTGAGGGACGCGGGAGCGGGACGCGGCGAGGCGATGTGCCGCGGGGCTTATACGTGAACTTGCAGGCACCGGCTATCATTTCATTGAGTCTGATAGCCGGTATCCAGGCAGCTGAGCCACACACTGCATAGGTATTGATTCGTTTCGCGAACAATGCATGCCGACAGCCTTCCAACCGTTTTTATACTAAAGCGTTGCATACGTTATCTGACCCTGTTTGACCATAAGATGGTTTATTTGATAAGATGTAAAGGTGTGTCCAAACATTGAGCGACAAGAGCGCGGCAGTACTGCGCGGCACATCCGAGACACGCCGCCGCCGCGCACTTCACTTGGCAATATCAATCTGCCTAGCCTTTTCCCAACTATGTTGGGGTTGGGTTCCAGTCTAACCAGATGCAGTTGAATACCAGTATTTTACATGGAGCGACTGCCTAACTGACCTCCGCAACCCAGTAACTGGGTAATACGATACTCCTTGGTAAGACTTATTGTCAGAGTTTCGGGCTTCTGACGACCCGTAACGACTATCAAAGATCCACGAATGACTGCCGAGACCAAAGTTCCGAGGTATAGAGGAATCTCGGAATTTAAAGATGGTCACCCATCCCCGGACCAACCCCGGCAAGCGTAGCTTAACCTGATGGATCGATGGATCCCTAATTCATTAAAAGAACCATACATATCAATCAAACGAATCGATGTATCTACGTTGTTCATTTTTATACGCGGAAATACGTCCAGACACAATTAGTGACGAATGTTTCCTAAAAATGTTTGTGCGCGGCAGGTAGACAGAAGCGTTCGTATGCGGCAGTCGTCCAAACACAGCGCGGCAGCCGCGCACGATTGCCGCTCAATGTTTGGACACACCTTTATACATTTATATTTTTTCATGCAGAAAAAAAAAAATCCTCTGTTCAGGTGAAAAATATTGAAAAGCAGGAAGCCACATTACACAAGCTTATGATTTTTTCCACGAATACTATCTGTCGCACGCGAAGCCTGCTACGATATCACAAAATATTATTGTCATTGTTCTGAATATTTGTAAAATAATATTTTATCAGCTTTCGCCAGACGTGAGTGGAATTGAATCCGAACTGAGCCCTCTGTTCCGTTTGTGGAGCTTTCACAGTATTCAGGTGCTGTGCAGCACGCCAGCACTCCTCGCTTCTAGGTACATAGGTACATACCACTACTTACTCGTAATCCTACGTTCAGACTAAATCCCATGTGAATAGCAACATTAGTAGGAACTAGCCAAGTTTACTAACTAATATTGTCTTTACGAAGCAATTCTAAAAATAAAATGTTGAGCCGCGTATTATTAGAGTTTGGTATTAAGGTGGAGGTTTAGTGAGCACGCACGTGGTGGGCCCGCCTCCTCTCCCCCCTCACTCACCCCCTCTCCCCGGACGCGCCAGTGTGTACGTTCCGTGCACAGTGTACAGTTATGTGGGAGGTGTTTCCCCCGACGCGTGCGGTGCATGAGCGTGGAGCGCGCGCGCCGGTCACGGGACTCGCTCGCATCTCTCCGGCGCGCCGCGTATTTATAGTCGAGTTCGGCGAGCCATTGATCAGCGGCCGCTGAAGTTGCCGCTCGATGATCACTGATCAGCATTGGACAAACGCCATCACTTCCACCACCGCGCTGCAACGCGACGCCGCATGTCTCACGACGACTTTAGACATTCGACGTGCTGTGCTCAGCTTTCATTGATATACGGGTATTGCATTATGTCAATGAACACAATGCGCCATGTCTCGTCACTAGCTCATGGTAGTGCGTGTCTCGCTACAGATGGTGGCTACAACACGGAGGCTACAACACGCGCTACAGCGCGGAGAGACGCGGAGGGTCGCGGAGGGACGCGGACAGCTCAGTTTAAGCCATGTTGTCCTAGTGCGATCAATATAATGATAGTTTTACAACCGCTAACCGCGGGAAGAATACATTTATGTGGGTTCTTCCGCCGCTCTATTTGTGAATGCCACTCTAGATACGATTCCGCTAAGCGCCGAAAGCCGAGGGCTGAGCGCCGAAGAAAAATAGGCCGGTACACGCCGACAATCATCCAGACGGGCCGATCTCCACGTAGTTTTTATGTGGCATGTTGGCGGCGCGCCAGCCTTGTCTTAACTGATTGATTTTACTAAGACGTATCACCAATCGCATTATTGCTCGGAATAGTTTATAATTCGCGCGTACTACGCACCGCTCTGTGCTCGTCAACACTGCGCTGCATCTCACTAGCCGCAGCCGAACACTTGTCCTGTGTAAACAATTAGAATTTTTAGAGATAACGCAGACTTGGCTGATGATTGCAGCTTTCAGCTGACTTTATATATAAATCCTGCGTCTTTGAAAGTAATTCTGAACGTCTTATTTTCTTCAGCACTGAAATAAAATTAAGTAAATAATGTTATTATTACCTATGTGGCCCACAGTTACACGATCTTTTGATCCTGTAACTTAAATGCTTGCACTAAAGAATTATATTTCTGGTACTTATAACTGACATACTTATGAATACTATCCAATCATCATACAGGATGAAATTATAAAAAAAAAACAAAAGATTTGTTTCCCGGATTCACTGCCGAAAAGAATAGTAGTACTTTTAGACTGTTTCCTCATTGGTCGGTGCGTTATCGTTTCGGTATAGTGTGCTCGGTATACCAAAACGATACCGCACTGCTTTCATTTACGGACCTGACGTTATGTCTTCGGTATAATTTTTGCAGTACCGCTTAATTAATTGAAATATAGGCGCTCGGTAAGCTTTCGGTACCGAGTATACCAAGCATGCTGTTAAACGCGGGACGTGAGCGGGCACTGCACTGGATGTTTCTACCGAGACGCCGTAAACCGAAACGATCCCGTCCCGCTCCCGCGTATACCGAGCCAATCAGGAAACACTCATTGAAATATAGGCGTTCGGTAAGCTTTCGGTACCGAGTATGTATACCGAGCTTGTACCAATGCTTGTAAATATGTGAACACCATGTATCCATTACATAATTATTTTTTCTATCATTGCTTCATTTTTATTTTTACCTATTGTGGTATAGTAATCTTATTCCAGGTGCATCGTTTTCACATATAATTATATAATTAATGTATACTAAATATTGTAAAACATTTTAAAAGAGTAACGGTGGAGTTTCTTGCCCATTCTTCTCCATACGAAAACTACCCTTTGGAAGGGGCGACTAGAATCAATTCTATTTTTTGTTTTTGACGTTCAAAAGTGCCTTTTTGTGCCTAATTGAAATAAATTATTTGACTTTGACTTTGACTTTGACTTTGAGCATGCTAATCCCGCACCGCTGACGTACCGACCAGTGAGAAATGGCTCGTGGTTTATTTAATAACTTTGATCTATTTATAACAATTTCGTTTCACAGTTCTCACCATGAATTTATGCTGTTCCTAATACCTCATCCAAGTCCCGTTCAGAGAGAAAAGCAGGGGTTCATAGCTATAGTTGGACCCTCGTGGCGCTGTTGTCGCAGGACAACGTCTGCCTGCTGGGTTCACTAGTTATATTTTGTCTTTAGGTTTCATAGTTTTGAGTAAGTAATTTTTGGTAGGGGAATAAATTATGGCTTCGCGTCACCGAAATGCCCGCGCCAATATGCTGTTGTAGCAATAAGTGAAGTATTTTTGGAACGATCGGCTGCGAACATTTAAAAATGTTTCATCATGGGTGTCGTTTTCATAGTTTTCGAGGATGCTAAAGCTGATAGTGAGGTCAAAATATAAATCCAAGATGGCAGATGTGACAATTTTCAAATTTTTCGTCATGGGTGTCTTTTTCATAGTTTTTCAGGATTCTAAAGCAGATTTTGATGTCAAAACGTAAATCTAAGATGGCGGCTGCGAAAATTTTCACATTTCTTCATAACATTACGCCATCAATTTCAAAGTGTTGGGTCCTTTGAAATTGATGGCGTGATGTTATGAAGAAATCTCAATTCCGCAACTTTTTGGTACAAGTGTCTTTCGCGGAAATGTCTTTCACGCAAGTGTCTCAGATCCCTTTATGGATATTGGTGCCAATTCTCTTGTCACAAATGCCTCTATACTAGACTAAAATCACCAAAATTTCGTTTATTCCTGTCAAACGATGATTTCCCATCGTGAAATAATTATAGAATATATTTTATTTTGACAGCACTAAGATGGTAATATGGTGCCGATTCTCTTATACTTATACCGAACTAAACTTACTAAACTATCACTAAAATACCTTACTTTTGGCTATGAAAATTTTAAAGCTATTCTGCAACAAAAATTCTCTAAATTTTAATATATTTTGACATATTAAAATTATATTTGACAATCGCGAGTCCACGTGGTACTTGTTTGCCCTACCCCGTGAATTTTTTTTAGAGCTGGAGGCGCACAGGGGGCAGCCTCGACATTTTATATGGAATTTTTCACTTTTTGCAAGGAAAGTAAGAAAAAATATTACCTACATGTAGAGTGTCAGGGGTTTAAGGGTCTTAATTGTGTGTCAGGGGTTTAAAATCTTATTAAAGGGGGTCAAAATTGTCATTATTTTTGCGATTGGACGCACCTTTTCGAGATATATGCAAAAGAAAAAAAAAAGATACAGTACTATTTTTTGCACCTGAAGCGAGGTGTTGGTGTGGTTCAAGACGACTAATTTTATTCCGCACCTTTTTAATCACGATTAAAAATAGTCAGATTTAGTTAGACAATGGTGCCGATTCTCTTGTCACAAATGCCTCTAAACTAGACTAAAAATCACCAAAATTTAGTTTATTCCTGTCAAACGACGATTTCCCATTCTAAAATAGACTAAAATTTTTCATGCTATCCATGCAAAAAGTAAAAAATTCCATATAAAATAGCATTTTTATGTTGATTGTTATAAATATACTAAACGAATATACACAAACATTCCAGACTTATTTCTTATGCGTACCTACGTAACTTTGTTTAGGCGTGTGTGCGTGAACGCTGCACACAAACATAGCATCACAAGAATTTACCTAAACTCTGTCGAGTGAATTCACAGCACGGAGCCTTAATTCCGCTCTATACTTAGTAATAAAGTTAGTCGTATTGTAAAGGACTAGGTATTTCTCCAATGTTACAAGATGCGTTTAGGACTGAAATGGACAAATGGCCGTGAAACGTCATAAATCTATTCATTACGTTATTAAATAATGCTAATTAATTAATGTTTGGTAATAAATCGTTAATTGGCGTCGTATGCGTGAATGAACTCATAAAATTTGGGCAGAGCGCGTAAACATTGTGTGGACCGGTGCGCGGTGTGTAGCCTGTAGAGAGGCGCGCGCACCACGCGCGGGCTGCGTGTTGTGTTTGTGACTGACGCGCTGGCCTTATAATAAAAATAAAAAGTTGGCGACGCAGACAGCTGGAGTTTTAAAATAATACCCATTGAAAGTTTCTTTTACCCTTTTAATTTACACCGCGTCGTCGATGTAAAGTGTATTTAGTGACTAACCAAGCGCTGCTGTCGTTAGTAGCTGCCGTCGCTGGCAAGCTGAGATGAGCTGGTCTGTCACCGACGCAGCTCGACCCGGGCCGCAAAGGCGCGACTGTACTTAATACATTATATAAATGCAAAAGTAACTCTGTCTGTCTGTTACCTTTTCACGCCTTAACGGTTGAACGGATCTCGATGTTTGGCGTTCTCGTACACTAGGACCTGGGCTAGAACATAGGCTACTCTTTATCACAGTAGTACGTTCTTGTGGGATAATTTCCGATTTCGACGCGGGTAAAGCCGCGGGCAAAAGCTGGCATCTTGTAAAAGCAAAGTTTAAATAAATCTGGATCAAAAATGCGCTTTTATGATTGGCGGAAATTGTACGGCTTCGCAAATGTGCTCAAATGTACTTTACTAAAAGTGTAGATAACTCAGTTAAAACGACGCTAAACATGTCGAGCACGGGAAGTTGGCACCGGTTGCAGGCCGCACCAGATGACTCATTACCTGAGTGCTACCTACTACTCGTGCCTACGTTTTGTTCGCTGTAGTAAACAAACTCCGGACTCGTGACCCGAGCCGCGGACCTGACGCGAACATTACGAATATGGAATAGAATCTAATCCTAAATAACTATTGTGTGAAATGACAAGCTTTGTAAACTTATACGATGTATACACGCATTATATTATTGTAAACATATATAAACGCAAGTCCTGAAAGTAGTTTGTGTCCTCCACCACTGAACAGACATTATTATGTTATTACATTTTAAATGTATTTTTGTTATGAAATAAATAACTTGAACTTGAACAACAAAATTTTTTTCGAGCCACTGTTCTCGTAGAAAGTTCATCTAAATTTACATTTATTAAATAAAAACAGAGCCCTACTAGTAATCAACAAGATTTAATTAAAGCAGTAGGTACCACATCGCAGGTTTGAATTAGCTCAAACTAGCACTAACACAACACAAATTAAACCTTATTAAACAAAAGCCCTATTAAACAAAACGAATAGTTTACACAAATCTGGTATAATTAGTTGTAGTCTTGTAGTATTATAGGTTTACAGATATTTATTCTCAATAAAATACACAAATTATAAATATAAAGTTCGTCACAGACGTCACGGTAGCAATTATGATATAGCCATCCAATGCATTCAGCTTTTAGGAAGGGTGTTATTTGTGATTAAATATTCAGCTGATTGAGTTTTGAATGCATTGAACAAGTGTAATTTTTTTTATACATGAGGGTATTTTGTGGTTTTTAACCGACTTCCAAAAGGAGGAGGTTCTCAATTCGTCTGTATGTTTTTTTTTTTTTTTTGTATGTTTGTTACGCGATTACTCCTCCAATTATGAATAGATTTTGATGATTCTTTTTTTGTTTGGTAGATCATACTTCAGAGGTGGTCCCATATAAATGAATTTGTGTGGGGTAGGTACCACAACTAAAAAGTGAAAAATAAAAACTTTTTACAAAAAAAAAACAACCGACTTCAAAAAAAAACACTACAAAGTGAAAAATAACTTTAATTTCGGAAGTCGGTGACAAACGAAAATTCAAAACCAAAGACACCGACTTCCGAAATTAAAGTTATTTTTCACTTTGTAGTGTTTTTTTTTGAAGTCGGTTGTTTTTTTTTTGTAAAAAGTTTTTTATTGTATATTTCTATAATAGGTAGGGGTGTCTGAGCCTCTGCGCTCACTCTATTGCACGTTGCTTTGGGAGTCACTCAAGTAAATTATGGTTGGTTTAGGACACGTGGGCTTTGTATTAGTGTTACAGTCACAGCTTCCTGACTCAAACAGAATGACCTGCACTGGCCTGCACAGCACGCACAGGACAAACAGATGCACAAATAAGCTTGTGAATGGAGCAAATGGAGTGAACCGGCTCTGACCTCAAAGCAAAGTAGATCAAGATAGGAACCATCACAGAGTTCTATATATTCACAGATATAGCATCTTACTTACCATAGCGTAAATAATAAAATAATATTATTGTTCAGATTTCTTGGATATCTGTTTTATATTTTTGTAACTTATATAAGGTAAATAAGAAGAAATACCTAGTCTTGAAAACGTGATACACTGTACGTAATAAAAAAAGTAAATTGTTTTAATAAGTACTACCTAAGTATTTCTAGAAAATAGTAATTTATTTTCCAAAACTTCAGTAACGTTACATCAATGAGGTCTCGACCCCTGATAGGAAATGAAGTAAAAGATAGAAGCATGAATACTGAAAGGGCTAGATGAACACTCGCTGATTACCAGGAAAACTAAACTACGACCAGCAGACCAGTAAAGCTCTTAACTCGCTTTGTATTGTTAGCTTCCGCTAGAACTGACTTAAACGCATCTTGCACTGTTTGTTACTTGGTTCCTTTTATTTGTCCATCGACGTACAATCAAGGAATATATTAAGCACCCTAAAGTCATTGACAACATTTTGGATGAAAATGCCAATTAGAAATGTCATGTACGTGCCCGCTACTTCGGAAAAGAATGAAATGAAAATTATTTAACTTTTTTAGTCCTTATAATTATATTAAGTATTGTCAGACTGGAATCTAGAGGTGAAGCAATAAGCATTGAAAGAGGAGTCAGACAGGGTGACCGGGGTGTCACCTAAACTGAATATTACTGTGTTAGAAAACATATTCCAAAACGTAGGGGCCTAAAAATAAACTACTGTTATTTAAATTATCTCAGATTTGCCGACGACGTAGATATAGTATCCGAAAAATCAGAAGATCTACAAGAAATGCTATGCTCACTTTTTCAAGCAAACTTGAAGGTAGGACACGAAGGGTTCCGTACCAACTATCACCGTACAATAGGTATTTAGCAAATAAATGGAAATACTAAACGAAGAATATTATTATTTTTCATTTTATATTTAAAAAAATCGCAAATATTAATTTGTATTTCATAATGATACTTTGAATTTAAATAGAATAGAGCTCGTACAAAAATGGTCTAAAACTGACAACCTTAAACAGAGCCCTATTTTTTCATTATTGAAGATTTAAAATAAAAAAAATTGTTCTATAATCGATGTGCTCTAGACAATGACACCCACATGCCAGTTAGATTTATTTTTTTCAAAATCAAATGTTTATTGTATGGAGAGCTCCCTTTAATTTTTTTACATTATTTATTTTTTTATTTTTGTTGTTATAGCGGTAATAGAAATACATAATCTGTGAAATGTTCTACTGTCTACCTATTACGCTCGCTGATAGACAGACGGATGGACAGACAGTGGGACAGCGGAGGATTAGTAATAGGGTTTAGTTTAGTACACTTCGGGTACGGAATCCTAATACCAAGTTAACTGATGCACTCACGCAAGCCCTAAACCTGAAATGGTAATGGGCCGGTCATATAAACCAATAACCTGAAATTTTGGTAAAACTTTTGTTTGTTCCCGCCTGCAATACCAAAATCCTATAGATGTGTTTGTTTTTCACTTTTCAGTTATGAGTTTTTGCAGTCGGGTTTTTTGTTTTTTTATTAAATAAGTAATTGGTTTTATTTCAAACTTTTTAGTTTTATTAGTATATTAATATGTATATATATTTGGAATTGACTCATTACTAACTTTTATTTGATACCAATAATGTTGTTTTTTTAAACCTACCCCTCCCTTTTTTGTATTTGCAGATGCAATATATAAATATTATATAGCCTATGTCACTCCCACTATTAAGACAAACCTAACGACACCTCATATATTAAAATCCATCAAGTCGTTTAGGCTACAGACAAGTGCCAAAGAAATAGACACACCTACATACATACAAACATACTCTCGAAAAACATTACCCTCCTTCTGGGGCAGTCGGGCAAAAAGAAGGTGGGAAGGGAAAGACTGGCAGACTATTGGCAAACATAGAGACATAATTCGAAATAGTATCGAGGAGTACTTCCGTCTGAATCAGGCGGTTGATCCAACCGCCTAACGATATTAGGTATATTATTTATTATAATAATTATAATTATAGCTAATAAGAGTTAATAAATTGGAGCAGGTACAAATACTGTTCCCCGCACACGGTGCTAAGTGTGCTAACAGTAAAATAATGTTCACTAGACTGGTTTCATGGAAATGGTTTGCAAGTTGAAAGTTATGAAGTAATTCGAAGTAGGTATGCAGGCGGTTCGCCGCAGCACTTAAAAGACGCCATGAGCGCTGCGTGAGGCGGCTGAAGCCGAATAGTTCACTCGAACTCTACGAGGACTATCTGACCTGGCCCCCCCCACCACACTTCACAGCAGTTTATTGAATAGTTCGCTACAACTCTACGAGGACTATCTGACCTGGCCCCCCCCACCACACTTCACAGCAGTTTATTGAATAGTTCGCTACAACTCTACGAGGACTATCTGACCTGGCCCCCCCCACCACACTTCACAGCAGTTTATTGAATAGTTCGCTACAACTCTACGAGGACTATCTGACCTGCCCCCCCCCCCCACCACACTTCACAGCAGTTTATTGAATAGTTCGCTACAACTCTACGAGGACTATCTGACCTGGCCCCCCCACCACACTTCACAGCAGTTTATTGAATAGTTCGCTACAACTCTACGAGGACTATCTGACCTGCCCCCCCCCCCCCACACTTCACAGCAGTTTATTGAATAGTTCGCTACAACTCTACGAGGACTATCTGACCTGCCCCCCCCCCCCCACCACACTTCACAGCAGTTTATTGAATAGTTCGCTACAACTCTACGAGGACTATCTGACCTGCCCCCCCCCCCCCCCACCACACTTCACAGCAGTTTATTGAATAGTTCGCTACAACTCTACGAGGACTATCTGGCCTGGCCCCCCCTACACTTACAGAAGTATATTGAGCTCTTCGCTATCTGAACTGGTCACTTCACTACATTTCACAGAAGCATATCGAGCTCTTCACCACGCTTTGAATTCAGGCGACATTCACGTCTAGCAACATATCCAGTCTTACCTTAGAACCCCGGCTATACAGTCTACAATTTGATTAGAGTTTGTTATCGATGCCGTGTGATGGTGGTTTTACCGCGGTTAATGTAATTAAGCTTAGATTATAATGTAGTCAGGATATTAGTAATGCTAATGAACTCGCAATGCCGTCAAAAGGTCAGTGCCTAAGTCAAAAAAAAAAGAGTAAAGAATTAGCAGAATTAGAAAATTATTCATTTCATCGTTACTAAAAGTCTTTCTAAAGTTGAACAGAGTTGAAATGTCAGAGGCATTTCATACTAGTATTTTTAAGCTTCAAGTTTATTTAGGTATGCGGTTATGTCAAGGTTCTAGAGTTTCTAATTCGAGGGCTCTTATATAAATAAACGCTTATTGTTTGTATAAGTATCTATATAGGTAGTATAGGTAAGTTTGAGGCTGAAAAATATTATTTCCGTCTTCGTAAACCTTTGTTGAGACCCTTTTGGAATAGGGAACTGTTCCTAATACTTATCCCAATAGGATATTAGGAACGAGTTCTCAGGACTGTTTGAAGTTATTATTATACTTGTGAATAATTTAAGAAAAAACATTCTTTTGCATTCTAAGAATCGGAAAAAAAAGTTCCAGTGACCGACTAAACTGAAACGTTGTGTAAAACGAATCGATGACTGCAACACGAGTAGAATGTAAATAACTGTGACATAGCAACAGTTAGCGAGTGACTTGTAACGCTGGATAAAGATTTGGGCAAACAAGGAATATGAAGATTACAAACGAGCTGCGCACGCTCGTGCACACGTCACAGTCCCGAGGCAGTGAGCGCGCAACAATACGCGGCGTGCGCGCTAATTTGAAAACAACGTGTTGTCACGCTGCGAACTAATTCGTCAAGTTCCGTAATACACCTGGCTACTCCGCGCCACATCGCGATACACCGCGCCGCTTTGCCAAACACCACGCCACTTTGCGATACACCGCGCCACATCGCGATACACCACGCCGCAACGCGCCACGTCGCGATACACCGCGCCGCTTCGCCAAACACCACGCCACTTTGCGATACACCGCGCCACATCGCGATACACCGCGCCACATCGCGATACACCGCGCCACATCGCGATACACCGCGCCACATCGCGATACACCGCGCCACATCGCGATACACCGCGCCACATCGTGATACATCGCGCTGCAACGCGCCACATCGCGATGCGCCGCTTCGCCAAACTCCACGCCACTTTGCGATACACCGAGCCACATCGCGATACACCGCGCCACATCGCGATACACCGCGCCGCAACGCGCCACATCGCGATACACCGCGCCGCTTCGCTAAACACCACGCCACTTTGCGATACACCGCGCCACATCGCGATACACCGCGCCACATCGCGATACACCGAGCCGCTTCGCCAAACACCACGCCACTTTGCGATACACCGCGCCACATCGCGATTCACCGCACCACTACGCTATGTTCACCGCGCTACCGCTTGCTGCGCTTGCCGCGTGATCATCTATTTTAAAAGAACATGTAATGGCTAGCTTTTAAAATAATTCACTTATAAATTAATAACGTAAGATTGAGTGCTTTGCTTCTGGAGCCAATAATTTTTACGATATAAGTAATGTTTTTATGATCATGTAGGTACAATATTATGACAGAGAATCTGCGCCTATGCATTAGGGGTCACTCGTCTGCGAGATGTCGATAGCATGTTGAACGTGGCCGGCGTGTTATCGTTAATTTAATCAATTCAATAGCAAAAGGTCATGGCACCGTTTTAACGAGTTTCCATTGACGCAATAGCGCCCCTACCAACACTAGAGTGCCAAGAGCGCAGCGATGGAGCCCACTGGGTGGTTGAATGAGCACCAGTCAGGAACAGAACCCCGCGTAGCTGCTCCAGCGCACGGGCCCATCCATACGTTCTTAAATTAAATAAATTATTAACCCCCTTATTAATAAACGCGGAGTATAGTAACAACCAGTATATTCTTCAGAATAAACAGATGTTTAAGTTTGGAATAACTTTACTCCGCGTTCATTATTACGGGGGTAATGGATCATCCAGACTATTGAACTCTAGCAGCTACGCTACGACCAACTGGAAGTAGGTAATTATTATGTATTGTATACTATTGTCTCACTCACACATAATACTGTTTTGTTCATACAACTTATTTCTCCAATTTTAAACAATTTGTGTTGTCTTCATTCTGATGTAATATCCTTAATGTTTTGTATAAGTGCCATTAGCAGCACCGCTGATATACCTAATAGATGAATGATCTAATTTGTACAAAACGTTGCGTTCTGATAATAGCGCCTGAGCAGACCACGCCTCGCGAACTGTGCCACTATTACTCATTTAGAATATTAGCTCAATTTATATTTGGTCAAGTCATACCATAATTTTCAGAGAGGAATAGGTCGAAGAGATGTCCATTCATATAACGGATTTAATGGTGTCACGAGTATTTACACTTAATTGTTTAATGAACGATATTTGTGAACCGCGTGTTATATATAGCATCTGACATTAATTACTTCATTGAACATTTGTCGTGTTGTAGAATTGATGTGATTCGGTTTATTTGTGATTAGCGTACATTCGTGAGTCGTGTCGTTATCTTCGCGGAAGATTAATAGGTCTCCTCCGAGTGACTTTAGCTATTACACTTGTGTCACATTGATAGCGACAGCGCGCTTCCGCATCGTCGCACCGCCCGCAACGCGGAGTGAACCAAACAATCAAAATTAAATAAAAAGAACCACCAGCAGAAACGAATATAAAACACAAATAGCGCACAAAAATAGCGAATAACTGACACACATCGAAGTGTTTTTGAACAGCATCAGTTTGATGCCAGCGGCGTGAGGCGCGTCGCACGCGGCCTGCGCCTGCGTCGCTGGAAGCGCGCACTTCCGAGCGGCTCGCGGCCACATTAACTGCCAGTTAGTGATGTATCGCGCCAATTAAACCGTTAGTGTCCGCGGCGCGTGCCGGCTATGTTCACACGGTCAGCTGACCGTGGCGCGTCTGCTCAACAACATTACCACTTTCAATGGAAACTGTGCGCTCAAAGCACTTTCCCGTACCTCCAGCCTTTTTTGTTTTTTGGGTCGGAAGTTATCAAATAACTGCTCCCGCCATAGTATAAATGATCCCGCTCTGCACGCGTAGCATGACCACCGTAGAAACGGGTTTTGTCGACGGAAGAATAGACGGGAGGGCGTGTCAGACTCTTACTGACTGAAACCCACCTGTGTTCCTTCAGTTGCCATGTTGCCGGGGGCCACGATTTCCCTTTACATCTTCACTTTATGATGCTAGTGAAACTGGAGACTGTGGAACTCTTGGCTCGATGCTGACGTCTTTCTCTATTTTATTTAATATGAATTCTGGTCAATAGTTGCGGTTCACACAAATGTACATATACATATTTACACAAATGTATGTATATGTGGGTGTCGCTCGTGACCTGCCTAAAATGTGAATCATGTGATTTGGCACCAACGTTGGCTCCAACAGTACGTCACCGTTGTCCGGTTATTTCTGACACACATTGTAGCTTGGCAACAATAAACAGAGCTTGTTTTTTTTGCGGTAGGCCTATGGTTGGCATCGCGACGACGGGCTGCTCGCGTTCAGTCCGTGCACCGCATTCGCTCGCTATACTAGTGTGACTTGCCCCTTTCTGCTGTAGCCACTGAGTACCAACACGTGTGTGCAGAAGGTGCACATATCGCTGTTTGTCGCTCGCGGCATTTACCAAACGGTTCACTGTCATCGTTTCGAGGTGTTTGTGTCCAGCTTTCACAAGGGTTTGACTTGATAGTGAAACAGACATTGAGTTAAATAGCTAGAGTTCGATACGTTGCCTATTTCTGAATGTCGGACACGTATCGCACGTGTCGATCGCACTCGATGCTTCGTTACAACAGGTCATGTTTATGTGGTGTACATATGCATAATATTATGCTAATTGCACCGTTATTTATTTAATCAAATATAATTACACAGACCTTACTTTGACATTGTCATTGTCACAGTTGGCCTCATTGAATCATCATGGTAATATCATGTGTGTGTGTACCACTTAGGAATACATTACGTAAAAATTTTCCTATAAATAACTATTGGGTTGTCTGAGAATTTCAAGTTCCTGTGAACTTTTTTTCTTAGGTACCTATATCATTTCACATGTTTTCATGCATTTAATGCTGGTTACTGAGAAAAAACCGGCCAAGTGCGTGTCGGATCACGCACAATGAAGGGTTCCGTAGTTGGGATGAATTTATCCCAAGATCAAACTTAACATTGTAGTTGAAAAACATGTTCTCCCATACGGAATGTATGGGAGAATATATTTTTGCAACTGCAAATGTAAGTTGGTCGATTATTACTCGTTAACTTGTAGAGCTTACTTAACCGTAATAGTTTTCCTTTTAATTTCGTTACATATACTACTGCCGTGAATTTTTTCACATGTCCAAAACCAACCATTTCAAGCTGGCAAAATTAGCACTTTAAAGCTTAATATTTCGCAAACAGATTCCTGAATCCAAAAATGATTTTCACGCACTCACAATAATTTGAAACGACCTTTCCAACGATACCACACATAAAGGGATAGGAGACAAAACGGACGGCGAAACTTTAAGGGTTCCTTGTTGACTCGGGAACCCTAAAAAGGATAAAAAATGTCGAGAGCTGTCCGTGGTTTCGCTGTATAGTTATGTATTAAATAAAGGCACAAATAAATAAATGAACAACGTTTGAGATAAACCAAATGAAGAAAAAAATGTAGCTAAAGTGTCGTGACGGTCAAAATATTACACTTTTTTCAGTCTAGCTCTCATTCGCCAAGTGTGCAATGTATAAGGTACATTGTGTACCTGTAAACAAGCGCTTCTCGCCATCAAACTGGAAAGTTTGGCGAGTAACACTGTAGAAGCAATAAATAATGTACCTGTGTTTGAGAATAATAAAAACATTAAAAAAAAAAATTACGTGCGATAAGGAACCTCGTTCCAAAAAAAGAATAAAATAAATCATGTTTATTTGCGTACAACTTTTTTGAAGTTAAAGCTTATTCAAATATAAACATAACACATAACATAACATCACGCCTGTAATCCCCGAAGGGTTAGGCAGAGGTGTACCTATAGTACACCCACATTTCACGTTTAAGTCCCATGTAATAACATGGGACTTAAACATAACTGGTGAAATGTGGGTGGCGAGCCTATTGCCGGGCACAAATCCAGACTCCGGGCTGCTACTGAGAAATTCCAGATGGAAAAACCATTAAGTCCGCCTCTGTACATTTGTGTGCTTGAAGTATTAAATAAATAAATAAATAAATAACACTTTGCCCGACCTGGGGATCGAACCCAGGACCTTATGCTCAGCAGTAGCGCTTGCGACCACTAGAACAACAAATAAATAAAAAATAAATAAATAAAATTTCAAATATACCTAACTTTAACTAAATTCATACAACGTGTAATAGAATAAACGCAAGACCTCAGACAGCTAGATTAGAATATTAAAATGATAAGGCGAAATAACATCTGTAATTTAATTTAGTTAAACCGAACCTTGTTTTTATAAAATAATTGTCTTAACTAAACGTAAAACGGTTCAGTAACATAAAACAACTTACTCGTAAATTCGGTCGTGCATTTAAGTAGACATTATTGCTCTGAGATAAGACTTTGAGGTCTTGCGGTTACTCGCTAAGATACACGCGAAACTTAGTAGAAAACCGCTTGCGTTAGTACCATACAAATATATGGCTGGTACGGACATTCGATGAGGCGAGATGATGACCATAGGACTAGAACAGCATGAATATAGAAGACGGAAAAAGGGGCCGTGGACGACCACCAATAACTTGTCTACGAATAATAAAAAATGTTATGATAGCGACCACCATGACAAAAGAGATAACCACATTTGTACGGTGTGGCGCAGAAGTACTTGGAGGTACTAGGAGGGCTGACCTCAAATAGATTGGGATAGTCAGGAGAAAGAAGCAGATTAACTTGTTATGACGCGGTGGTTCTAATTTATTTTATGTAAAATATTTTTTTGTTTTTTTTAATAATATACCTCCTAAATAATGACGGAAATCGATTCAGAAGCCGATTATGAACAAACTCTATCAGGTCTTGCGCGCGTTCATTCTGTTACACCTTGCATACCCACTTACCCACGTCACAACCACCTTCGATATGACAAACCTTGTTAACTTATTTAAGAAAATATTTTCAAATCTTATAGCGGCCCCGGCCGTAACGAAACTTTTTTTGACGTTCGTAGGAAAAATAATCGATAAATAAATTTTCAGTCAGCTTGTGGTGATGGTGGTCATGAATGGGTTGATTGACGTAAAGAGCAATTAATTCGAGTACTTAAGTTATTTTGAGTCGAGCATGAACTCATGGTACAAGGATCCTTTGGAGCAGGAATGATGTTGTGTGTTAAGTAAATATTCATTAAGTAGGCACTAAAACAATATTGTTCTAAAATTATCGGCTTAGACATTCAGTAGTAGAATAATGACAGAAATATTCAGTAGCAGGCATAACGACACTGTTGACTTTTTATTACCGATGCAGATTGAATGAGTGGTTTTCTCTGAAAACAACTTCAATTTAGATATACATGTATGTACCTCCGATGTCAGTACGTCCGAGCTCGAGCTGGTCGAGTGGTGCGCACTAAAGCCTGTAACGAACAGCACAATTAAATGTGTGAATGAGGATTGCTTTCACACACGCTCTAACACACGCACGCTTCAGCTCGAGCAGGGAAGCTCGAGCATAAGCCTAAATGACAGGTCTGTTTAATCAATATATTAGAATTCAAACATACATACACACATAAACTCATGTCTTTTCTCAAAGGGGTTCAGCAGAAACTACAAAACACCGCCCTACGGTCCTCACGTACCTACTCTCTAACATTCAATAAAATTACTAGCAATACACCTCAATCTTTGTCTTGATCACATTTACCTATATTATGCCTTGCATTTCATTGTATTATTATGCTTCATCCATCACGGTCACCATGTCTTGCAACTATCCTGCTGACGATGCAAGTAGAACTTGATCATCTGCGTAGAGTAGGCATTTGACAGGCAATTCGTTCATTCTCAATCTATAGGTACTCCTCCTCTTTAAAATCTGTCAGACAACTATCCATGTACAACTTGAACAGCCATGGTGACGCGCGCAGCCCTAACACCCCTTGAAAGGCATAACCAGCCCGTTTATGCCCCATCCTTTTTTTTTGGGTGGGAAATTATCAAATAACTTCTCCGCGGAAGGACGTGTCAGACTCTTACTGACTAAAACCCACCCGTGTTCCTTCGGTTGCCCTGTAGCGGTTACACCGCCACATACAAACTACGCATCAAAGACATGACGTCACACAAATCCTGCATCGCGCAGTTAGAGTTTACCGAGCGATCGACATACATACAAGATTTCAACTTCCAACCGATGGGCAGTTGCCCGCCAGACACAACACCCGTCTGGTAGGAGGATCCTCCCTTTTCTATGGTTGATGAGTGAACTTTACACCCTGTTCCTCATACCCGTAAATTGGTGACCCCGACGTGATGAACATCAACGCAGCCTTCGTGCAATTACTTCGGCGTGACGTCATCATCATCATCACTCCCGCAAGCTTTCGTGAGGCGAGTCACACAGCCAGCCAGCACCCACGGCTTCAACGGGTATCCTGACCACCAGCATGCAGCGAACGCGCATTCCTGGTCATCACCCTCAGCCTCATCACCCCGACTTACTGGGGAATCAACGCAAGCAGCCTCATCACCCCGACTCACTGGGGAATCAACGCAATCACCTCAATCACCCCGACTCACTGGGGAATCACAGCAATCACCTCAATCACCCCGACTCACTGGGGAATCACCACAATCACCACAATCGCCGCAATCACCACAGAAAGTTCCGACTCACCGCGAACTATGCGGCACCCGGTTCCGACTCACTGGAACCACAGCTGGCACTGTGTGAAGCATCGCAAGATTCAGCCCACTATCGACCTCCGGTCTCCGGAGGGGAGTGATGTAGCGGTTACACCGCCACATACAAACTACGCATCAAAGACATGACGTCACACAAATCCTGCATCGCGCAGTTAGAGTTTACCGAGCGATCGACATACATACAAGATTTCAACTTCCAACCGATGGGCAGTTGCCCGCCAGACACAACACCCGTCTGGTAGGAGGATCCTCCCTTTTCTATGGTTGATGAGTGAACTTTACACCCTGTTCCTCATACACCTAAAGCCCTGTTGCCGGGGGCCACGATCTCCCTTTCGGTTTTCTTCGCAACCCCGGCAGGCATCGCATCGGCCCTAGCGGATCCCGTCAATTCTGCTGACATCTCTTTGAGGTGCCCGTGGAATACAACGCGCCGTCGACGCGGGCCTGGTCCTTATCGGACGGCGAGCAACCCATTGTTCATCGTCCGCAAGCCCGCGCCTACGGTGGTCGGAAATCGGCTCGCGATTCCCGATGCGCAGGGCGTCTCCTCTTGCGGCGGTTAGAGGCGTGAGAGGGCACGAAGTTTGCTGCTCCCTCATGCGTTCCGCCTCCTCCTTCGCGAGCATTACCGCTTCGCTTTAGGAGGTGACGGCCTCCCATTTCCTCTCGCTCCGTACCATGGCCTGAACCAGGGCCGGACGCGAGAGATCACGGCCGCCGATCGCCTCCACGAGGACACGGCGATGCTCTGCCCAAGCCGCATCCTAACACAAGGACTAGAATTCTTGTAGAGATTTCAGTGCCCGAACCCAGCGCCAGTCCACTGCTTACATGGAGCACAGTTTATATCTTCACACACTGTCATAGCCTTAGTCCGAGAACTTTAGAGAGTCCTTAGAGAATTTAATATACCTAATATTCTATCGCATCTTCGGATAAAACTGAACCACCTATGAATTTAATGCAGATGTCACTCAGAAATTCATAAAAGCTGACTACTTAGGGATGACTACTTAAATATTTTGACGCTAGTTTAAAATAATACATCTATGTTGGCCGTGGACAGTCCAAGTACTACGTAGCGTACTGGTGCTAAGAATGCCTGTGTCGATGGTCTATGGTTAGTAAGTGGATGAATAGCAAAGATAATCGCCCAGATTAAATAGCTGACTCAAAAGCCTGAAAAAGATAACTTCATGGATTGATTTTTACAGTAGCCCCCTGAAGACGTTCTTCTCTTTTATTATCTAAGGTTGAGATTTACCGCCTCGCAGCAGGCAGATCACTATTATGTGACTCACATAATTAAATAAACATTAAATATTTTTCTCAACATTACTTTGTTTTTTTTTTGTTTAACTACTGTAGTTACTAAACGTAAACTTCTCAAAAGTGCTGGGTAGGGTATCGATATATGAACACGATTAACCAAAAAATAAAACTGGTTTTCTCAACAACTTAAAGTACACTTCCAGTGGTCATTGACCCCAGAAAAAAAACATAAAAGCTTTTTTTCTTCGTTTTATCATGTTGAGATACCGATGCCATCAAGCCTGTGGAGTTTAGCTAGCTAATTATATTTGACCCTGTATAGTATGGTTTTATTTTTGCGCTAATTCGCCATTGTAAATCCAACGCTGGCGCGCGTTCACCACTTCATCGTTTGGTTGAGACATATAACAATGAGTTTAATTCAATCGACATTCTTTTTCTTAGTAAAAATGCATTTAAGAAGCAAATCCAAGCAACCACAAGCAACAACTAAAGGATCAGCAAAGTATTGTATAATGACGTAATGTTTGATATAATGTACGCATAAAAACTTACTTTTTATTTTTTGTTTCTTTTATAAATAACAAAATCCAGATATGAGTTCCAGGATAACGCCGGTTGTATAGGTATTGTATCTGTGTTACTAGCTAGTTTTTAAATACTTCATATTGTAATCTGTGGAAAACGTAGTGGGTAGCATTTATAGCAGCAATTTTATATTAAAGATATTATGACCGTTTCTTATTGTGCTACTGTTTGTTTTTCCTTAAATAAATAAAATAAAATAAAAATAAAATTCTAATTATACCTACATCTACATTAGCTATTCTAATTCTAATTAATTATTCATCTGCATTAGTTATTCACAACCATTAATTACGCTTCCTTCCGAATCGAACATCAATCAAAGTTATCAAAGGAGTCCTTTAAACGATGTTCACAAAACCAAAATCCGGAAGTTTTGTCCGTTTAAACCAAATCAGTCGATCGCAAACGAAAATATGTAATTTTCCATTCAGAAGCCTGTCGAATGGTTGTGAATACCTATGCTGCAGGTAAGAAGTTTGTTTTACCAAAACATTAGGCCACTCTTAGACGATTCTCATTGGTCATCAGTTCATCGCTGTCAACACATGAAAGAACATGTTCATAACACTAAAATTTAACACCGCTCGCAAACAAATTATAAAAATAAAAAGTTATGTACAGGTACGGCGGCGGCCACATCGAATAAAAAGTAATGTACAGGTACGGCGGCGGCCACATCGAATAAAAAGTAATGTACAGGTACGGCGGCGGCCACATCGAATAAAAAGTTATGTACAGGTACGGCGGCGGCCACATCGAATAAAAAGTTATGTACAGGTACGGCGGCGGCCACATCGAATAAAAAGTTATGTACAGGTACGGCGGCGGCCACATCGAATAAAAAGTTATGTACAGGTACGGCGGCGGCCACATCGAATAAAAAGTTATGTACAGGTACGGCGGCGGCCACATCGAATAAAAAGTTATGTACAGGTACGGCGGCGGCCACATCGAATAAAAAGTTATGTACAGGTACGGCGGCGGCCACATCGAATAAAAAGTTATGTACAGGTACGGCGGCGGCCACATCGAATAAAAAGTTATGTACAGGTACGGCGGCGGCCACATCGAATAAAAAGTTATGTACAGGTACGGCGGCGGCCACATCGAATAAAAAGTTATGTACAGGTACGGCGGCGGCCACATCGAATAAAAAGTTATGTACAGGTACGGCGGCGGCCACATCGAATAAAAAGTTATGTACAGGTACGGCGGCGGCCACATCGAATAAAAAGTTATGTACAGGTACGGCGGCGGCCACATCGAATAAAAAGTTATGTACAGGTACGGCGGCGGCCACATCGAATAAAGCTGAAGTTTTTGTTATTCGAAGTGACTCGATCAAAGTGTTAGTTCTGAAATTACCCTTAAACCAAGAGCTCGCGCAGACGCCGCCGCCCTTAAACCAAGAGCTCGCGCAGACGCCGCCGCCGCCCTTAAACCAAGAGCTCGCGCAGACGCCGCCGCCGCCCTTAAACCAAGAGCTCGCGCAGACGCCGCCGCCGCCCTTAAACCAAGAGCTCGCGCAGACGCCGCCGCCGCCCTTAAACCAAGAGCTCGCGCAGACGCCGCCGCCGCGCCGGCCGCGCCGGCCGCGCCGCGCGTCACGTCGCTTCGTAACGTTACTTAGTAATACGTCATATTTATATAATCTTTGTTTTGGAACGCTTTTCAAGTTCACGGTCATTGTCCGCAATGTTCTATAAGCTTATTTATCAAATCTATTTTTGTTCATTTGTTTATAATTTTTCTTATTTCTACGATGATTTATTTATTAATTACTGAACACCAACGATTTCATGCAATTTTGATTAAAGTATGAATTAAGGAATGAGACTACCTATTATAGAACCATGTGTGGTTCTGTCCTGGAACTGCTAAACGCCATTACTTTGATACATAAAATCATTGTTCACGTTGGCTGATGTATGCACGGTGACTTGTAATTTGACGTATTTTTTTAGGACGTGATAGTTTGACCAACAACACTGCGCGCCAAAACCAAGGTCACGGACGTTACCCAGAAAGCCGCTAACCTTAAGTGGGACTGCGCCGGACACGTCTGCCGCATGTCAGATGACAAATGGGCTAAAATAACCACTGATTGGGTCCCAGTACCTAAACGCACGAAGACATCGCGGCAGGCCGAGACGAAGATGGCGGGACGAGCTTGACTCCTACCGAAAGAACTGGCCGACACTAGCAATAGACAGAATTGTGTGGAAAAGGAAGAGGGAGGCCTTTGCCCTGTGTCCAGTGGGACAATACAGGCTAGTTAGATTAGATTAGATTAGATAGCGTGACCCCTTTGCAACAATGAAGCAATTCCCCCCGAGCCGCAAGTGAGCTAGCCAAGTTGAAAGTTAACGCGCGCTGCTTTCTTAATTCTCTCTCCCCTGTCACCGCGACCCCACAACCCCACGACTCCATGGTCAAATGGTACCCAATAGCTCTCCAGACGCTCGTAAATAAAACTGATAGTGCGGTGAGAGAGGTTCCAGCTTAAACAAGCTTATTTATTTTAAACGTCGTACTAATTACTGCTACGCATCCGAAGTTAATAAGTTTATGAGAAATCAAAAGATACATAGAATAACATCCTACACCTGGGTACCTACTGGATATAGTCGTAATCCTCAAAAACTAACATTCCAAGAGCATGCAATCTAATAAGTTCACGTCACGGATCATTTCCTAAACTACATCTAATGGAATAATGTCTGGCTTGGGAACGGAACAGTTCAGAAGCCAAAGCCGTTCACTGATGGGCGAGAGGGCGAGCGGGTGAGCAGGCGGGAGGGCGAGTTAGCAAGGCGCAGTCAGGCGCTAGTCAGATTAGCGCTGTAAGACTGACGCTCGTGGCAAACTGCATACTTAATAAACAACTAGCATACCTACTTGAAATAGCGAGCTCCATAATAATGTTATCGAAAAAACTTCACGTTAAATTTTACAGGAGCCTCGCATCTTGCGTCTCTCTGTACGGTATTCTCCTTCACACAAGTGTCGCGAGGCGTAATGCCGAACAAATTCTTGATAGAAGTGCACGAGAGATGCGCCATCTCCTTGTCTTTTGTGCTCACCGCCACCTTTATATACATGTTTGGAAACTTTACACAACTTACTGAAAATCATATTTTCTGTTGCAATACTACAATTCCAACAAACATATTGATTCCACTTTATTGAACCACGTCGTCGTCCATATCCTACAAAGATATGATTGGGTTCGATGTCGATGTCAAGGCCGTCACTGTAGTCTGTAGATATTTATTGTACTTAGTAAACGTTTAAAATCTCCCAATTGTACAACTGATAGCGACACATTTCAACACAAATAATGTTTTGAGTTGAAATATTTAATTATGAGAGGGACGAACTGTAATCTAAATTATTCTGGATTAATGATAATTAATTTTGCAAATAAATGTTTAATTGATATTTTACTTCGGTTGATTTTGATTGAACAGAGGTAAACTACAAGTACTTGAACACTAAATTTGGCAACATAACCACAGTTATTTATAATGTGGCATAATTATTGTGGTAGTCAGTTACTAAAAAAATCATCACAATATACCAGTTTTAAATACAAATTGACGTTGTTGAATATTGTATACAAAATGACATGCTTACTTTGTAAAGTATTATATTACTTTAATTATTGTGAATGTGAGGAGTTGAGGACTATGTGGATAATTTCTTTTTCTTTTTTGTTTCTCAGTTAGTTTGAATGATGATCTGGCAGTTTGAGTACTTTATGCAGCTTACCCAAATGTCCTTTATTTGGTATTTTTCGTCGAGTCGTTGAGCTCCTTAAATTCTGAGTTGAGCTACACGATTACTGACAAATGCTTGCACTGATTGGACAGGTCCATCTAAATCTGTGTGGTTCTTTCCTCAAAATACCATTTCAGATACTAATCTACATAATCCTCGTATAGCCTGGCCAAGATTATGCCATGTCTGAACTTTTAAAGAGACTGCGACCTCTGAGTTTGTTTCGGCCTTTCTTCTCAGAGTAGTCAGATAGGAAACGCTGACCTCATCTAGCTTATTTTTAATATGTCGTGTAAAAGTGATTCCGATATTTACTTACATTATAAACAATTTCATTTCATTTAATTTCATAGCAATAATTTTGTAGCAGCATTCTTCAGTCCAAACTATTGCTGATACTAACAAAGGATGATCATCAGCGCGCTTGCCAAGTGTTCTCATTGTCGCAATTATTCTATAACAGACGGACAAACAGTCGCTGTTTAAAATTGCACATTTGCAGACGATATGCCAACTATGTAATGTAGAGCTCTCCTTATTTCGATCTATATGAATCGCTTTTACCTATTTATGCAAGTCACCTCCTGAATGTACGAGGACATTAGAGTAACCAAACGCGCTCGGATACCGGACTTAAATGAATGGACATGTTTAGTGTGTTCAGCGGCGAATTGTGGCAGCGGCAATAGTCGCATATCACCGTCACCCGTGTTTGCTGTTGTTCGCTGCTCCTTAGATGCGCCTGTTTGGGCAATCTTACTACTCCACACATCGTGTGTCAGTTTCAGCCCATCGTGCGTTCGGTTCACAAAGCCATATTCTCACAACTATTCACAGTTAAATTTGTATACACATAATTTGCTAACAGATCTTATCCTATCCCTTAACCGGAATCGCCAATCATAATTTGATAGATAAAAATGATCATTAGGGGCAAAGAACTTGGCTTGTTGATGACATCTTTTCAAAAAAATTGGAAACTGAAAAGCAAAGCTAGAATAGCGGAAACACTGTCTCGTGGAGTTATAACGTGTGCTCATCAATCATGGCATCGAACACGGTGTTAGCGAGTGTTTGCTGGCGAAGAGCGATTGCAGTTTTCGCGCAACTACAGTACCTACCTACCTACCGTATCTTTATAATAATAATAATAATATATAAATTAAATGTTAATGTTTAAATTAAATGTGACTGCCTCGTTGGTCTAGTGGGACTGCCTCGTTGGTCTAGTGGTCGCAAGCGCTACTGCTGAGCATGAGGTCCTGGGTTCGATTCCCGGGTCAGGCAAAGTGTTATTGGGTTTTTCTATCTGGAATTTCTCAGTAGCAGCCCTGAGTCTGGATTTGTGCCCGGTTGTTGGCAATAGGCTCGCCCCCTATTACATGGGACTTAAACATAACTGGCGAAATGTGGGTGTACCTACTACAGGTACACTTCTGCCCAACCCTTCGGGGAAACAAGGCGTGATGTTATGTTATGTTAAATTAAATGTTTTTTTAATCATTTTATAAGAATATTTAAAAATGTAAATCATATGTTTATAAATGAAATAAAGGAAATATATAATAATATAATCTGAATCCGAGAGAACCCAAGTCTCGGACTCCATACACCTCAGATTCCTCTCCTCAGCTGAAAGCTATAAGTATTTGGGTATGTCGGAAGCGTTAGGCATCAACGTTGCTGACATGAAGCAATCGTTGAAGGAGCGCTTCTTTGGTCGCCTGAAGAAGGTATTAATTAGTCTTCTTTCAGGCGGAAACAAGGTGCGCGCCTTCAACGGTTGGGTCATGCCGATTTTGATGTACTCTTTCGGCATACTCAAATGGACTCAGACCGAACTGGACGCCCTGGACAGGAGGGTCCGTACACTCCTGACCGCAAACCGGATGCATCACCCACGTTCATCGGTGATGAGACTGTACAGTAAGCGCTCAAAAGTGCATGAGCACGCTAAGAGTCGTATTGCTGTGAACACGCGGTATAGTCCGTACATTTGTATGTGTAAACAGTCAGACGTCTGTGGTGTGAGTGCCGTACACACACCACAGAGAACGCAGTTTTGAACTACACACTATCGTATCGTCACGGTTCGCGGGCGCCGCACTTATATTTCCATAACTTTTGTTAGCACGCATCATACTCGTACGCGTGACCTTGGCCAGTGTATCGCATTGCTAAAATTCGAAAGTAAATTATATGTGCAGATAGCAGAAGGCGTTCAGCGTTGGTCTTAGATTCAAGATGGCTAAGGTTCTAATCTCGTAAATCACAGCGCTGTTTTTGCAAATATTATTATTTTTGTTTGCAATAATAATATTTTTAAATATCCTGCCTATTTATTAATGTTGTTATTGCAATAAAGGGTTTAGAATAAAAAATGCGTGATATGTTATAATAAAAAATAAATAATATTTATTCGTTATGTTTATTTTACTTAAGTATAGTTATCAAACTGCTACAATTATTTATCATTACTTCACCTGAATAATATGTGAAATATATGTCTAGAAACTTAGAAGCAATTTGTATTATTTTGACATATTTAAATTTTGAAATGTTTTAAATTTTAAATGGATTTTTTTGCACCATAAATATAAAGCTTTGATCATGGTCTAAGTAAAGAATATTAAGACTACTTAAAATGTAAAAAAATCATATTAATTATTTTAAACTTTATTTGGCTTTAGTAAATATTGGTTGGTATTGAGGTTATAGCTTAAGTATTCATTTTCTTTACGAAAAGAAGATTGAAACTAAACCTCAAATTTTAATCCTAAAATAATACTATTACTAAAATAATATTAAACAATTTCGGTATAACTGCAAGAAATACGACAAACACCTTATTGAAACGTGCTTAAAAAATTCGTTACCATAAATTCATGCAATAACGAATTTGTTGTTTATTCAGTTGTTACGATTAATATTTTAAGGTCAAAAACGGTTTTCTAGCTGGTCTTCAGTGATGCAAGCCTTCAGAGTGCACGGCGAACGGTTCATAATGACGTGTTTTTAATAATTCAGCAAAATATCTCGTTGGTATGAAACCATTTGTTTCATTCACCATTTGACGTCGCTGCTACTCGATAATAAGCCCCTTCCTCATATCTCTTAACCGTCACAGTATTTCTCTAGAACAAAGAAAAACATTGTTTTTATTACACATAATACCTAATTATTTATTATTCACTAATCGAATTAAACCTCACAATGAATTTAAAACTTTAAAGGCATCTTCTGTCTCAACAATACCTCTGTTCTATCAACAATACCCTTGATTAGGATTTATGTTTAGTAAAATATGAAATATATAAATGATAACACTCACACTTAGTCCGGTTTTATTAGATAGGTATTCACTTCACTTTTACGCAGCGCAATAATATTCTCTGATCTGATCTGATCTCTTCAATATATTTTATGCCTGCTTTTTGATAATAATAACCACAACACTGCGCTAAATGCTCGTCACCAATATTATCACGGCACGAACCAACAAAGTTCTATTAATTGAATACTTGTAACAAACTGCATCTACCCCACAGAAATCGAAATAATTTACTTAGTTTTTTGTGGTCTACCTGCTAAACTTTAATATTTATGTGAACAAGACGAATGAAACTAAAAACGAATGATGATTATCGAACTAGTCATTGGTTGCAGACAAAGTGAGTGTGTGTGTGTAATGTGCGTGTCTACAGTATTGTAACAACTTATAGAAGAAGGTCGTAAGTCAAACCGAAGCGTCAGTCTATTGCTTTGTGAGAGGGGGTCGAGGCTTTTTAAATGCGAAGACCCTCCACAACCGCGAGGTGTGCAGCCTCAGGGAATATTTTCTTAAAACCGATGTGGGTATGCACCGTGATGTGGTCGCAGTGGACAATGGGCTCACCCCGCTCTCCATGGCTAAAGAGAACTGGCGCAAACCTGTAATACTTACTACAGATGACCGCAAGGAAGTATGGCAAAGCAAGGCGCTTCACGGGCGCTTCTATCGGGCTCTTCATGAGCCCGGTGTAGATTTCTTAGCGTCCGTATCCTGGCTACGTTTCGGTGACCTTTTCGGGGAAACCGAAGGTTTCGTCTGTGCAATTATGGATGAAGTTATCTTGACGAATAACTACCGGAGACATATTATGAAGGACGGTACGGTTGACGTGTGTCGGGCATGCCATCGTCCGGGTGAGTCCATCAGACATATTATCTTCGGTTGTTCGCGTCTAGCTAACGGCGAGTACTTGCACAGACATAACCAAGTGGCGAGGATTATTCACCAGCAACTTGCTTTGAAATATAAACTTGTGGACTCTGAGGTACCATATTACAAGTATGTGCCCGACCCAGTTCTCGAAAAGGACCATGTCACGTTGTACTGGGATCGGTCTATCGTTACTGACAGGACTATTGTAGCAAATAAGCCTGATATAGTAGTGATAGATCGATTAGCGCGCCGCGCAATGATAGTCGATGTTACCATTCAACATGACGAGAACTTCGTGAAAGCTGAGAAAGAGAAACAAATAAAATATCTTGACTTAGCTCACGAGGTTGTTGAAATGTGGAATGTGAGCTCGGCTATCATTGTGCCGATTGTCGTAACGGCTAATGGCCTGATGGCTGAAAGCCTCGACCAACATCTCTCGAGGCTTTCGTTAAGCGGTTGGATCAAGCGCCTGATTCAGAAGGCAGTACTCCTCGATACGGCTCGAATTGTGAGGAGGTTCCTGTCTCTGCAGCCCTAACCACCGGTAGCTTGGACCCTGCTCCCGATACCGGCGGACCTCTATTTTTTATATTTTTAAATGTTTTTTTAATTCTTTTATTTTAAGAAATATTTAAAAATGTAATTTAATAAGAATCAAGATAAATAAATGAAAATAATAATATAATAAATAAATCAAAGGAAATAATAATATAATAATAAATAAACATTTATTTCTCTTCCACAAAGGCGCCTTAAAAATATAAAGATTACAATATCTGATAAATCCTTTGTGGGAGACTGGTATCTGCACTAGGAAAACTTGTCACACATATTACCAGGCCCCCCCAAAAACAGTGTTTGATTATTAAATCATAAAGATAATATTTACAAATTATTTTTACCTTTGGTAGGAGAACACAGTAAACAAAAAAAAAAAAGAAATAGAAAAGATACAAAATTAAAAGTTATTGTTGAAAAGTGTTGGTACCAGTGAAGTGTGGTGTAGTGTAGTGTGATGCAAAGTGGTGCAGTGTGGTGTGGTGTGGTGCGGTGTGGTGCGGTGTGGTGAGAACTTGCTTGCACTTTGCTTTAGTAAGAGGGTATATATTTAAAGTAGAGTTTATTTTATTGTATAAATAGCTGCCAAGGAAACAAAAGTTGCAATGCGAAAGATTACTTCTACACAGTTCAGTAGAACATACATTTGTTTTAATACGTTTATGAGCGTTTAAGGATGAGTTGTAGTACAAAGTAGAATGTTTACGCAAGATTGTTTGAACGATAAACAGTTGCCGAACAGTAAGAACCTTGCACTTATCGTAGAGTTCAGAGGTAGGGTGAAAAAATTGTAAAGCATGGGCCACTTTTAGGACTGCTCTTTGTGCTCGCTCGATTTTAATCATAAATGATTTAGGGGCCCCACCCCAGACAGAGATGCAATAGTTTAGTACAGATTGACAAAGTGCAAAGTATACTGTCCTAAGAACTTTTGCATTTGCAACACGTCGTAGGCTTTTAAAAATGAAGATGAGCTTCCTAATCCTCTTGGACAACAGATCGATGTGGGAATTAAAGTTCAAGTTTTTGTCTATAGTCACACCGAGGTACTTGAGAGAGTCCACTTTTTCGAGTTTTGGGCATGAGCACAAGCAGGAAGAGCTGTTGTTACATGAGTGGGCCGTGATATTTAATAAAGGGTTTTGAGTGAGGTGAGTGTTTGTTAATGTAAATGTTATGTATTTAGTCTTGCCTGTATTAAGAGAGAGTAAGTTGTTGTTTAGCCAGGTCATAACTAGCGAGAAACCTTTCTGAGCAAAGTACACTTCCTCCCAAGTATCTCCATAGAAAAGAAGAGCCGTGTCGTCCGCGAATGTAATAATCTTGCCGTTAGTAAGGTTTAACTGGCAGAGGTCATTGATGAAAATTAAAAAGAGGGTAGGCCCTAATATACTACCCTGAGGAATTCCGATATTGACTTCACAGTCATCACTCAACCATTCATCCACTACGACACGTTGAGCTCTGCCATTCAGGGAACTTTCGAACAATTTTAATTGTTCGCTACGAATTCCGAAGTGTTCAAGCTTCTTCAGTAAAAGTGGCACAGAGACGGTGTCAAAAGCCTTCGCCAAGTCGAGGAAAATCGTAAGGACCTTTTTCCTCTCATCCATCCTAGAAACTATGGTATCAGTAAGTTGATGTACGGCATCGCTTGTTGATCTGCTTTTACGAAAACCATATTGATTATCAGATAAAAGTTTGTTTGTTTCTAGATAATTCGTTAATTGCTTGTTAATAACTTTCTCAAGAATTTTAGATAGTGTAGGCAAAATGGATATTGGACGGTAGTTATTGACACAGTCCCTGCTACCAGACTTGTGAATTGGGTGAACTAGGGATTTCTTGAGATCTGAGGGAAATTCACCAGTGGAAAGGCAGATGTTGCAGATAAACGCGATAGGGTCAGATAATAAGTTACAGTATCTTTTAATTAATTCACTGGGAACGTCGTCACACTTCACGGCAGAAGTGGTTTTAAAAGATGCTATGATGATTTTGATCTCATCCCCATCAGTGGGCAGAAGGACAAAAGAGAAGAGACAAGGCAGTAGAGAAGAAGTCTGGTATGAGGCAGGGTTAAAACCTGTGATAGATCCCGCCAAAGACCTACCGATGCTTACAAAGAATCGATTAATCTCATTGACAGAGTCTTTGGGCTGATTTGGATCAATTAGATCCATGGGTGGATTTTTCTGTTTAGTAGTGTAGGTGATTGTTTTGATGGTGTCCCATAATTTCTTAGAGTTGCCCTGACATTTAGAGAGTTCAGCCTTATCATGCTCTTGTTTAACTTTTTTTAGAATGTCATTACAAAAATTACGATAACGTGTATAGGTTATTTTTGCAACTTCGTCCTTTGGATGCTTGTTAGACTTGAGTAGTCTTATTGACTCACAAATTAGAATTTGTTTCCTATGACTTACAGGTAAGGCCTTCGCAGACAACAGACTTTTTGTGTGTTACTTTTTGTGCGTTAGAGTCTGCGGCGTGCGAACATTGTGTTTAAATAAAATTTAAGTAAAAACCTTTTTAAAAACAAGCTTTTAATGAACTAAAAAGTACAAAATAAAACTTACATAAACATAGAACTTTAATATTTTCTTAAAAGCTTGAGGCTTATCTTAAAGTGTAAGAAGGACGTTCACGCCTCAAGCTTTTAAGAAAATATTAAAGTTCTATGTTTACGTAATTTTTATTTCGTACTTTTTAGTTCACTAAAAGCTTGTTTTTAAAAAGGTTTTTACTTAAATTTTATTTTGTACTTTTTAGCATTAGAATTTGTTTAAATATCTGTTCTATCACCTTCACTTGAAAGGTATTTGTAAAGACAAATCGTCATTACATAAGTCATGGTGTGAAACCAACCAAGTTGCACTTTGATAGTTGATTCAAAATTAAAAAAAAAAAACAAAATAGTTTATTTTGTATTTTGTGTTATTTTGTAAATTTCACATAAACCTACAAGGGCACTTATGAAACGTCAGAAGCTAGGTGCACGGTTCCAATTGGTCGCTTCCTATGGAGAAGAGCCGACAAGAAACTCCACGGTTACTCTTTTCAAAATAAATGGTTTCTACAATGTTTTCAAATTACAGTGTTAATAGGTATGGGAGGACAGTGTAGGCCTATCAAGAAGTACCAGGTATTTAGTAAAATAGAAAATGGTCCACAAGTGCACAGCCTACAACTTTCTCACATTCACAAAATCTAAAAGAAAAGAATCTATATAAAAGATAAACAAAATAATAAAAATAAGAACCTATTTAAACCAAATGACATTATTTCCACTACAGCTGTAACAAATCTAATATGATTTAAAAAATATAGAAAATAGTAGGTATATAATGTCAAATAATGAAAGATTATGTCAATGAAGTATGTAAAAAAAGTAAAATAAAATAATCATCGTAATTTGGGAGCAGTTAATAGACATTTACATTGTTATGCCGTTAATGAGGTACCAGGGAAGCCACATGTGCAGAAGGAATTATTGCCAAAATTCCTTGTCTTCAACGTAGTCTTTAATCTTATATTATGCTTTTTTGATTAGGACACGTTTGATGTGGGTTTTGAACTTTCCATCGCTTAGTTTTGTAACAGACTTTGGCAACTTGTGGATACCGTTTATAAGAAATGACTTAGGTACTAGTTTTAGTTAATCTAAATTTGGGTATCACAATTTCATGTTTACTACGTGTATTTATATTATGGAAATCGCTTCTTATTTTCTTATTTTGAAAAGTCTAAGTCTAAGTTTTTGCGAACATACAAAATACTTTCTAAGATATAAAGAGAAGGCTGAGTCAGTATATCAATTTCTTTGAATTTATTTCTAAGGGACTCAGGAGGACTCATTTTGTAGATCGCGCGAATTGCCCTCTTCTGTAAAATGAAAACTGAGTCTACGTCAGCTGCCGATCCCTACAGCAAAACGCCATAAGACATGATACTGTGGAAATAAGCAAAGTATACTAACCTGGCCGTAGCTACATCAGTTAACTGCCTTATTTTTCTGTACTGCATATGCAGCTGAACTTAATCTACCCGAAAGAATCTAAAACTACTCTAATGTAGGCGCCCCATTGCAATCTTGAATCTTGAGTAATTCCTAGAAACACAGTTTCCGTAATAGCATCTAGTTTCTTGCCATCAAGTTTTAAATAGAGACCTACTTGAGGTACATTTGGTAATGAGAACTTAAGACATTTCGTTTTGTTCGCATTAAGTAAAAGATTATTAGCTGCGAACCATTTCGAAAGAATTGTCAGACTATCGTTGACATGTAAGACATCCGTATCTTTTCTATCTATTTAAAAAATAAGAGAAGTATCATCAGCGAATAGAATTATATCCGATATATTAGCCATCATGTAAGGAAGGTCATTAATATAAACTAGAAATAGGAAAGGGCCAAGAATTGATCCCATCTTAATTAGAGACCCCGATGACGTCGCCCAGTTAACGTTTACTTTTAATTTAGAACGGGCTATCATAATTGAATGCGTACCTATATAAAATTAACTGTCTGTGCTGTTGACCGTTTAGGAGTTCCCTCGTCTGGAGCCATCCTTGGGTGCAACACCAAGGTCAAGATGTACTTTAGAACTGGCAATCGTAATTGAGTACGTGTATAAAATTTCGTGTCTGTACTGTTGACCGTTGAGGAGTTTCCTAGTCTGAAGCCAATCCTGGCTGCAGAAGCCAGGTCATGGTAGACTGTAGAACTGACTGTATATATTAATTGAATGCGTACATAAAATTTCGTATCTGTACAATTGACCATTGAGGAGTTCTCTCGTCTGAAGCTAATCCTGGCTGCAGCAGCCAGATCATGCTAGATGGTAGCGCTGGCGCGTGTGTTGGATCAATTAGATAATTTTCACAAAATGGTTGAGGTGAATGGTGCTGATCCATGCGTCATGTTCGTGAACGGGCGCCGTCAGTTGGGACTGGTCATCTCTTAGTTGTGCTTATTTTAATTATTATATTTTTGAATTGTTTTTTATTGTTTTATTTGCTGTGCTGTCTTTAACTTGTATTTTTTTTACAACTTTCTCACATATAGGTATTATAAATTCAAAAATAATGATGAAACAATTTTTTTTAATAATACGAAGAGTGTCCGTGGAGTTTCTTGCCCGTTCTTCTTCATAGGTACCTACTACGCTTTGGAATGAGCCACTAGCTTCATATTTCTGACTGACCAACTCCTTGACAGTTCAAAGTGCCTGTAAATGGTTTAATTGAAATAAATCGTTTGAGTTTGAAGTAAACATACAGGTTTGGTCACACACCAAGTCTGTCATCTGCGTTGCCCCTGAGTGTCACGTCTTACACATTCGGTTACACACCCTTGTTTTTCGTGTGTGTCCGGACCATACGAGTAGACTTGTCACTCACCCGTGGTTTTTAGTAGTGTTGCTTGGTAGCAACATTACTATAGGCGTCGCGGTGTCTCGCGCTTGTCGCCTGCGCGGCGTCGTGCACGCTGCCCCGCCGTCTACGCCACCTCACACAGCCCCCCACCCCACGTCCCCACCCCACACGCATCCACACCACCGCAATGATATCGAAGCCGCCGCCGCCGCCCGCTCTCTGACTACTTCCTTGAACACCTTTGTGCTAACACGACATTCAATATAAAAATAAAAGTACAAGTCACGAGAGACTCGACCACCTCCAATATCTCCATTTCAGTCTGTGTTGAACAATTAAATGTGCCATACTGTAATATAACCATTCTATAGTATTACAGCGTCAATTACTGTAGGCTCGGCTTATCATGATGCATTACATCGTCATAGGTAACTAATACTACTTAGCTGGAATTAACTATTTGAATTTATTACTGAGTCGGTAATTCTGAATTACCGCTCAGTCTACACTTCCGTGTAGAATATTTTCACAACAGTGTGATTATTTTATTTGCTTTTTTGTTTTATAAATTACTTTATCTACTTATATGTACATATTATTAAAATAAAATGTAACGAAGAATGTTTATCCATTTGTCTAGATGTAAGTATGTTCCGGATTGGCGCAAAAACTACTGAACGTAGGTATTTCGCTGAAAGATAATGGCAGACTTCATGTGATCTGGGTGTCGCACTTGACTTGGCGTAGGTACATTGTACAAAAACAGATAGATCTCGGTCAATGTCGCGCTGGTCTGCACAAGCCTTTATAAATAGTATACTTTTACATCAGTCGCTTTCGTGGTACTTTCGTGGTACTTGAGCTTTCAGATTGCTTACGCTGTTAGTTGTTTTTACAAAATAAAGTAGAAAAATGGTTAAACCTATTCTTTTCACTTATTTATTCATAAACCATTTACATTGTGTTGAATTCAGGCATAGACATGCAATTTACATACAAATACAAAGAAAAAGAACATACACCTACGAATTATTAGTTAACATTCAAATAAAGTGTCAAACAGTTTCAAATTGAATGCCGAACAGTTTTAAATATCATAAGAAAATATATAATAAATATCGGCAAATGATTCTAAATTAGATAATGTCAAATAATTAAAAACACACACAATAAAATATAATTTATTTATGACATTAATTCCGATATATTAAACAGACTTTTCTCTAGTAAAAAGGCTTTTAATTTTGCTTTAAACAAGTAGGTGTTATAAATCAAGCTCAGAAGGCAACTTATAGAATATTTCTACAGCGTAATACTTAATAATAATACTTCGAGCAATGTAGGTAATGTTAAATTTAGGTGCTACTAGTTGTTTAAAAGTTTTCTTCGGGTGCTCTCTCTAATCTGACGTACCTCTTGTGATTCAAACTCATGTAGATACTTACTTGGCAAAATGACTTAAGAGGACCAATATGTATAGACTAGGAACTGATAGTATTGCTAATTTTTTTAAGTAATATCTTCATGAGACACGCTGTGAAATTCTGACTATTGTCCTTATGGCTCGTTTCTGTAAGGTGAACGCTCTCTGCCAGTTATTTCCCCAGAGCAGGATGCTATACTTATCCTAGACTTGACCAGCGCATAATATACAGCCTTTGACTGTTCTATGTTCAATTCATCCCTAAGGCTTCTAAGTGCGTAACATGCTGACGATATGGATGATTCAATAACAGCAAGCTCCGGCTTCCAATTTAAATGCGAATTTACGTTAATCCCTAAGAATTTAACTTTGTGCACTAATTAAATATTGTCTCCATTTATTTGTATAAATAAGTTGTCATTATTACGAGTCGTAATCATAAATAAGATGAGATTAGTTTAACTTGTAAAGTGATAAGTTATTGGCTGTAAACCATTTGCAAACTTTTCTAGTAATTTTATTTGTGCTCCACGGGATGTTTGAGACGAGTCTAAACGGTCCTTTTTTTGGCTTGTGCTTAATGAATAAACTCAAAAACTACTGGACCGATTTTAAAAATTCTTTCACCAGTAGAATGCTATATTATCACTGAGTAACATTATGCTATAATTTATAAAGATATCACGCGGGCGGAAGCTAAATATTACACAAGTATACTAGATTAGTACCTATAGATTTTATCAATCAGTCAATCATTTATTTTGTTAAACATAGGCTACAGATAGTATATTATCTAAAATATGCGCACTATATTTTACCAATATTCATGGCGAACAAAATTAACACAAAATTGTTAGTTTGTGATGTCGCATTGTTAACCGAAGAGCCACTACAAACACTGTGTTCAATTGTGCAACGGTTTTGTAAAGTTCAAATCTAAATTTCACTCAAAGCTGAACTGGGGTCAAAAGCAAAAGTGAACAATCTGAATATATAAAAGCGAAAGGTCACTCACTCACTCATTCATCACGAAATCTCGAAAACCGCTTGATGTATGAAGATGAAACTTGGTAAGGAGGTAGTTTATAGTTAGTAGACGTCCGCTAAGAACGGATTTTTGGAAATTCGACCTTTAAGAGGGTGAAAAGGGGGGATATTGTTTGTATGAAAAATCTTATTCCTTGAGTTAATAAACTTGAAACTTGGCACGAATACTTATCTATGTAAATTATAAAGTTTGCCATTTTTTGTTTTTCTAAAATAACCCCTAAAGGAGGATTGGGGGGTGTCAAAGTTTGTATGGAAGAATTTTAACGAGCGGTCTGATTAACTCGAAACTCAGTATTTATAATTAAAACTGAAAATAAATAAAAATGTATATCAGGGTTTTTTGAAAATCTACCCCTAACGGGGTGAAACGGGGTATTAATTTTTACAGTGGAGGATTTTACTGTGTGGCTTAATTAACTTGAAAATTGGTAAAATTGGTATTGGTAAATTAGTCAAATAATCGTAACTTCACAATAGATTTTTCAAAAACTATTATCACGCTATTTGCTATGGGGGATGAGCAATATAGCATTATGTTTGTATTCTTTAGAGTTTACCGCAAATTGTAAAAAGGCTAGCCAAAAGGTTAGAATATTGCAGATAGTTACGGATTTAACCTTTTAAAAATTATCATCACGCTATACCTTTATGGAACTAAGCAGTCAATCATAGCATATACAGGGTGGATTTTGAGATGGAGCAATAAGGTACCTTAACCGTTGTCGCTACAAGAAAACAGTCTTAGGAGACTGTCCTTAACTTTTGAAACATTTTGATCTGCATTCAAAGATTTTGAAAAAAATTGTACAGTCAGCAAGAAAATGGCCAATTTTCACAAATCTTTTTTGATGCCGGTCTATCCTATTTCTTATTTATTACTAGAACCAAAAAACAATATTGGGCCAACTGAGGTTTGTTACTCCAAGACACGGCCTATGAGTTTTTAACCCCAGATTGCAGAAAAAACTTAACTTTGCCGTTCATTATAGAACTATAAATTTCCAATTTTCGGATTTTCCTCTTTACTTGACCTTACTTCTCGACAAACTTTATGCTGCTGGACCAACGGGAAGTACCAAATAGACTGGTTTATTTGCGAGTGTCAAAATATGCGGCACAAATGGCCGTATTTTTTATTTCTTTAACTTTTTTTTTGGTTGGGAAATTATCAAATAACTTCTCCCGCTCTAGGTGGAGCGGGAAGGCGTGTCAGACTCTTACTGACTAAAACCCACCCGTGTTCTTTCAGTTGCCTATATTGCCTGGGGCCACGGTAACCGTTTCGGACAATAACCGCAACCCGCAACCGGCAGGCATCGGCCCTATCGGACCCCGTCAGTTCCGCTGACATCTCTTTGAGGCGCGCGTGGAACACAACCCGCCGTCGACCCGGGCCTGGTCCTTATCGGACGGTGAGCTACCCATTGCTCACCGTCCGCAAGCCCGCGCCTACGGTGGCCGGGAATCAGCCTACGATTCCCGATGCCCAGGGTGTCTCCTTCTGGTACTATGCTATTATGATGCCTCCTCTTTCGTGAGCATTACTGCTTCGCAGAAGGAGGTGATGGCCTCCCATGGCGTCTCGCTCTCTACCATAGTCTGGACCAGGGCCGGACGCGAGAGATCACCACCGCTGATCGCCTCCACGAGGACACGGCTGCTCTGCCCAATCCGGGCAGACCTAAACCGTATGCTGCGCCCGGGTGTCACCATTGTTTTCTCCCGCCTTATCCTGAACAGGAACCCGAAACAACCGTGTCTGGTGAGAACCTGCGTCAGGTGGAAGGTGAGGACGCCGTGGCGCCTCTCTACCACTCCTTAATGAGGGAACTTATCGCCACAGTTGTGGCGTGCCCATTATTGCGTTGACTTGGAAGTTTGATTTTCGTTACACTTCCAAGAGACCGTAGAGGGTCTTGACAGACAATGAAGTCATCCTTTAAGGGTTTTAATGTTTAAATTTTTAGGTACGGAACCCTAAAACAGATTTAATATCAGCCTGTTACCTTTTCATGACGTAACGACTGAACGGATTTCTAGATGAAAGGCATAGGATAGGCCATGACCTGGGTTAGGACATAGGATACTCTGAATCCCGGTAGCACGTTCCAGTGGGATATTTTCCGACATCCACGCGGGCGAAGCCGCGGGCAAAAGCTAGTAGAGTAATAAATATAAAAAGTGCGCGCCGGTCCGGCTTTTGGGAGCACGCCGCGGTCCTGTTACGACAAAACGCTGTAATCTGTAAAACATCAATTTGAGGAAAACGGGTTTAAAAGTTTACATCTCAGTGAAGTGCAGTTTATACAGTGAAGAGTTTTCTTGGTAATGGAAACCATTATTGAACGATCGATCGAACCCGTACCAAGCTTACATCGCGTAGATTATTTTATCTTGTATTACCATAAAACAATGTAACCCGGGTTGCAATGTTTTGTCATAACAGGGCCGGCCGGTCAGGCGGCTGCCGGCCGACTGCCGCGCGCCACCGCCCCGTGCCCCGGTGTCTTCTGCGGCCCCATCAGATTCGCTGGGCGATACTCCGACCATTTGTGACCGCGGCAGTCTCATTGACAAGTTATGTCAGCCTTTGCATGCCTCTGTAATAACTCTGTTACAAATCGACAAAGGTTATTCAAACATCTCGTTTATTGGCTTTATTGGAGAGCGCGGCAACAAATATTGGTTCAAGTGTTGACCTTTGTACTCTGTTTGATAAAGAAAAATAAAAGCACTTGACGAGTCTAAGTCGAACATCAAATAGAGACGAGTAAGCGGGCAAGTTCATCTATAGTTAGTTCTAGTTGGAATCTCTTGAGTGGCCCAACGAGCAGTTCCTGAGCATTTTTATGTTTTGACTCGAACTCTCGATTAGTTGAAGACATACCTTAGTTGTCCACATAACACGGACACTTTTGCCGAAACTCATTAGGAAGTAGTAATAAAATAATTGTACCTACGAATGTTGAAGATCACACAACTATAACAGCGCGGAGTCACATTACGACGAGCACAAGTCAAGTGCTCGGCTTCTCTAATTATGTGAGTGTGAGTGCGCGTGACGTTGTTGTCGTAGGTCAAGGCTCATAGCCGGCTCTAATTATATTATTAATTTAAAACATTTCTGTTAATCACTCACCGACATCTCGACTTATTTCATAGTAAAAACAAGTAGTACAACAAGATACAAATATAAAACAAGCAGTAGTTTCATAGTACAATAAAAAATTGTTCTCTTGTTTTCTTTTTCTGGATATTTTATAATTAATTAATATCTCGCAATATCTCGATGTGGGTATCCAGTTATTAATTAATTCTGTGTAATGCTTTTGTTCTAATTTTGCAAGTTCTGTGGTAAGTAAATAGAACCTTATTTTTATTCAATCGCTTTGCTTCAGCTTCAGAAAGTCGTCTGTAGAGTCTACGTTAACTTACGAGTAGTTAGTAGTCTTTAACTTCTTCAACCAGTCGGATTTGAAAAATCTTTTTGCATTTGATAGCACAGTTCTTGAGGAAGGCTACAGGCTATTTACCATCACGCTAGGACCCATAGGCGTCGAGCAAACAGAAAAATAACCGATTATCATTACTTTGTGATCAGCCCTAGTATGTTAAATAAAGAACTGCAAACGTGTTCAATCGATTATAATTTGCAGCTTATATTCAGAGCCAACTCAGTTCACAAATCATGTATAGGTACCTAAGTACTAATTCTTTTCTGTCTCTATATCTTTAGCCCAAACACTAGGCAACAAAAGCAGGTGGTATGTAGGTACGCAAGTTGAAATACTACGCTGCTACGTGCTAAAACATTTTCATATTAAGGAATACTTCACACAGTGCCCGTGGTAGACGAGCGTTGGCGACATCCATATAAATAACAAACGAGGTAATGTAAGAATAGCTAGTTTACTGCGAAGTCTTTATGGACTAGGTGGAAGTGACGAGGTGTATCACTTCCCCACACACCGTGCAACATTAATGACGGCCCTCGAAACAGAACCCGAGACCCGGGCGTATGACAGTAACCATTCTCGTCGCTGACCAACGACGGCTCATTCATTTTGGACTCAACTGAATGCTGCCCGGAACATTGAGGGAACATTCACACTATTTAAAACAACCGGCCAAGTGGGAGTCGATTAAGATCGAGCAAAGAACGCCGAAAAAAAACGTTTCTAGTATGGGTTGGGGCCCCCCTTTAAAATAGCAGTTAGTTTTTGTTTGATAACTGTACCTACTTAAAGTTTCCAGAAAATAAAAGGCCCGTTTTGACATTTGAGGAAGACCCTTCTTCTTCTTTTCGTGTCGATGGTACTCTCCTTTATAATTATATTATTTTAGCCTAGTAGGTGGCCACGTTGATTGCGGCATCAGTGGCATTCTTTAGGTCATCCGAGGTGCAGGTGAACGGGCACCTAGGACACTCCAGCAAGTGGGGCATGGTCTGATCAGAAGCACCGCACTCGCACCCTTTAAATGTAACTTGGAACGAAACTGAAAGAAATAATAATTAATTACATAAAGTGTTTAAAAAAAATCATACATTTTTTTAGCGCGTTATAATAATATGATGGAATATATTGCGAGTATTCTTTTCGCGTTTACTTTAAAGTAGCATGCAATTTCTAATTACTACAAAACGTCTCAAAATCAGTTACGTTCTCAGTCTTTTTTTTTATACTAGTGTTGTAACCAATTAATTACTTAATTTCACCAGCTTCATTTGATTTTAACAGTAATTAAATATTGTGTAGTGATCTTTACTGAAAAGAATGAGCTTGGCGCACAAAGCCGTAAATAAAATTGATGAATTGGCACTTCAGCATGGACACAAAGTGATAAGAACGCCGCCGCACCATTGTCAGTTCAATGCTATTGAGTTGATCTGGGCTCAAGTCAAAGGATACGCAGCTCGCCACAATACAAACCCGCCATTCTCCACTAAGAAAAGGATGACATTGCTGAAAGAAGCTTGAGCCAAAATTACTAAAGAAGACTGGGCAAAAGTGGTTGAAAAATATTAAAGGACGATTTTGACAGAGACGTCAATATTGATAATAAAATTAAAAATGAAATAATTATATTTACACGTGACGATAGCTCAACAGACGATTTTGGCTCATCATCCGAAGAAAATGATTGAATCAAGATTCAATCACTTTCACTTTTTCTTGATTTTTTGTGATTAATATTAAATTAAAGACAAATTGACCTTTCGTACCATTGTATCATATCAAAATACCTGCAGTATTAAAGTATAAGTAAAATTTTATAATCAGAACTTTAATCCAATGCATTTCACAATACACAATCCATGCGTCATGTTCGTGAACGGGCGCTGTCAGTAGGGATTGGTCATCTCTTAGCTGCCATGACTTATTTTAATTTAATTTTTAATTGTATTATTTGTTTTATTTTCTATTACGGACGCTTTTAACGTTCTGCATCGTTCTCACATGTATAACTTCAACATGAATGATGTAACCAATATTTTGTTACCATATCCTGATTTAAAAGAGTGTCCGTGGAGTTTCTTGCCCGTTCTTCTCGTAGGTACCTACTACGCTTTGGAATGGGCAACTAGCTTCATCTTTCTGACTGACCGACCCCTTGACAATTCAAAAGTGCCTGCAATTGGTTTATTTGAAATAAATGCTTTGAGTTTGAGTTTGAATTTGACAATCAAATCGATCAAATACTCATACAAACTTGAATCAATTTATCGTGAGTATCGAGTACCTAGTTGTATGGTTACTTCACTAGTTACGTCGCGATGACAAATGTCAAAATAGGCCTTTTATATTTTGACAACTTTATTTTATTTTTATTATTTGTTGATATAGCGGCAATAGAAATAAACAATCTGTGAAAAATTCAATTGTCTACCTATGGTTCATGAATTACAGGCCACTGCCAGATAACGTATAGCGGAGGCTTAATAATAAGCTTCTGTTTGGCACCTTTTAGGTACGGAACCCTTTTCTTTTTTTTTTTTTTTTTTAACCGACTTCCAAAAAGGAGGAGGTTATATGTTCGACGCGTATGTTTGTTTTTTTTTTTTTTTTTTTTTTTTTTTTTTTTTTATGTATGTCCACCGATTTCTCCGTCAATTGTGGACCGATTTTGAAAATTCTTTTTTTGTTTGAAAGGGTAGGCTCCCAAATTGGTCCCATATAAATTTTATTAACATTGCTTGGGTAGTTTTTGAGTTAGCTTCAAAATACGTATTTTTTTCCCACTTAGTATGTAGATGATAATGATAAGTTCTTGACACTGGTAGCAGGTAGTGGTATTCGAATGTGTGTGGGGTAGGTACCACAACTAAAAAGTGAAAAATAAAAACTTTTTACAAAAAAAAAACAACCGACTTCCAAAAAAAACACTACAAAGTGAAAAATAACTTTAATTTCGGAAGTCGGTGGCAAAAAACGAAAACACAAAACCCAAGACACCGACTTCCGAAATTAAAGTTATTTTTCACTTTGTAGTGTTTTTTTTGGAAGTCGGTTGTTTTTTTTTTGTAAAAAGTTTTTTTTTGGGTGGGAAATTATCAAATAACTTCTCCCGCTCTGGGTGGAGCGGGAGGGCGTGTCAGACTCTTACTGACTAAAACCCACCCGTGTTCCTTCCTATGCCATGTTGCCGGGGGCCACGATTTCCCCATCGGTTTTCTTCGAACCCCCGGCAGGCATTGGCCCTAGCGGACCCCGTCAATTCTGCTGACATCTCTTTGAGGCGCGCGTGGAACACAACGCGCCGTCGACCCGGGCTTGGTCCTTATCGGACGGCGAGCTACCCATTGCTCACCGTCCGCAAGCCCGCGCCTACGGTGGCCGGAAATCTTCCTGCGATTCCCGACGCCCAGGGCGTCTCCTGCTGCGGCGGTAAGGGGCGCGAGGGCGCGAAATTTGCCTCTCCCTCACGCGCTCCGTCTCCTCCTTCGCGAGCATTACTGCTTCGCAGAAAGAGGTGACGGCCTCCCATTTCCTCTCGCTCCGTAGCATGGCCCGAATCAGGGCCGGACGCGAGAGATCACCGCCGCCGATCGCATCCACGAGGACACGGCGATGCCCTGCCCAAGCCGGGCAGACCTCCACCGTATGCTCCACCGCGTCCTCCGGGCGATCCACACAGTGACGACACCCGGGCGTTTCCTCCCGCTTTATCCTGAACAGGTACCTCCCGAAGCAGCCGTGTCCGGTGAGTACCTGCGTCAGGCGGAAGGTGAGGACGCCGTGGCGCCTCTCTAGCCACTCCTCAAAGAGGGGTCTTATCGCCGCAATTGTGGCGTGCCCAGCGCTGGGTTGCGACAATCGCACTCTCCATTCCGCCATGAGATCCCGCCGGAGCTCTGTCCGCTGTGCCGCGACTTCTTGCGGCATCGGAGTTAAGCCCCGGCGCTAGGTACGGAACCCTAAAAGTATAGTTTGGCTCTTCTTTTTTTTCACAATATGTGGTCAAAGTCAGTCAAATTCAAATAATTTATTTCAATTAGGCACATAAAATGCACTTTTGAACTTCTAAATTTACAAAAAATTTAATTGATTTTAGTCGCCCCTTCCAAAAGGTAGTTTTCGTATGGAGAAGAATGGGCAAGAAACTCCACCGTTACTCTTTTAAACCAGCCCGTCCCATCCTTGATGTCCGCCCTCCGGTTGACGCCCTAAGCCGATGTTCGTACCCCACAGGGGGTGCCCTTAGCGAGCGTTCACCTAGTTTTAACCTAGCATAGTTGAATAACCCCTGGCTGGCTGGTTTTAAGTGTAGTAGCTTAAGGCACCCACAAGAAAGCCCGGTTAAGTAGTCATGATCTCAGAGGTCAACTACGAGAAGTCCTAACAAAAAAAAAAAAACTCTTTTAAAATGTTTTACAATATTTTGTGTACATTAATTATATAATAATATGTGAAGACGATGCACCTGGAATAAGATTACTATACCACAATAGGTAAAAATAATTAAAGCTTTTTAAGCGATGATAGAAAAAATAATTATGTAATGGAAACATGGTGTTCACATATTTACAAGCATTGTAAAAGTAGGATATAATCCTCTAATTTGTAATATGCTTGTTTACAAAGAGTACTTTTAATAGGAGTTTTAAATTTTCTTTCAGTTAATTGTAATAGATCACAAGGTATTTTGTTGTATCATTTAACACAGTACCTACCCATAAAAGATGTACCTATGTACTTTATTTAAAAAATAAAAAACCAAATGCAGTATTATTTGGTTTTTTTTGGTGGAATATTGGTTATTACGTAGAGTGCAATTTTTCTGTAGTCAATAAAGAACCATTATAGTTTCGCCATGTCCGTCTGTTTGTCTGTTTGTCCGCAGCTTACTCTTAGTAGGTACTAGAAAGCTGTAATTTGGCATGGGTATACATAGTAATTACGCCGACAAAGTGGTCAAATATAAACAATAAACTTTTTTTTGAGTAAGTTCTATTTATATTGTGGATTATTAATTAGAAAGGCCGTTCAAAAATTTTGTGGGTGTGTAAAAGCCATATTTCAATACAGGAATCCGTTTGCGAAATATAAGGCTATAAAGTGCTTATTACCCGATTGCCCCAGAAGAAGGGTAATGTTTTTCGAGAGTATGTATGTAGGTATGTAAGTATGTCTATTTCTTTGGCACGCTCTGTAGCCTAAACGGCTTGATGGATTTTAACATGTGAGGTGTCGTTAGATTCGTCTTAATTGTGGGAGTGTCATATGCTATATAATATTTATTGCATCTGCAAATACAAAAAAAAATGAGGGGTAGGTTTAAAAAAAAAAACATTTTTAGTATCAATTATAAGCTAGTAATGAGTCAATATACTTATATTATTTTTAATAAAACTAAAAAGCTTGAAATAAAAAAAAAATTAAAACAAAAACCCGACTGCAAAAACACATAACTGAAAAGAGAAAAACAAGCATTATAAATATTATAATATATAGAATTTTGGTATTGGAGGCGACAAACAAAGTTTACACCATCATTTCAGGTTATTTCAGTATAAAATTATGCATTAAAAATTTTAACACGTTAACTGCCATGTCAGTCACCGGTGCCTGACAGACTCACTACCTGTTCAGGCCATGTCAGTCACCGGTGACTGACACCGAAGCATCAAATTCAAAAGACCGTTGTGTGCCGTCCGGCACGTCTACAGTGTTCTTTTCTGTTAGAAATGACTGACACGGCCCCAAGCAAGACATATTCAACATGGCCTTCGACTTTTATATCTAGAACAAAAGTTATCAAGTATTTTTTTTGGAAAATGAAATAAAACACAATGATATTTTAAACTTATATTATTTACTGAGGTAATCACATATTTCGGGGAATTATTACGTTAAACAAACAAATTATATAATAAAAAATATTATTTATGTTCAATATTATAACATTCTAGACATAAATGAGGTTCATTTGGGCATTGAGGGCAGTAAGTTACAACTTGCTTGGTCTTTTTTCTGGCAAATATCCTATCAACTGTTTGTACATTTATCTTATAACATCTAGAGCAGTATTTCCAAATTTTCTTCACAGCCCCTTCTTTTCTTGCTAGCATATGCTTTTTCCTTGTATTTCTTGTAATTAACAACTCTGGTTCGCAGTTTTCTTTGCCTGATTCTGTTAGGTATTTGCACAAATCCTTTCTGTAATCTACTATCCCCCTCTTAGACTTAGTAGTTTCTTTATACATTATGTAAGAATTGAGCAAAGCTGTATTCAGTAGTAATTCCACAGCCAGTTTTCTGTGCCATTTTACAGACTTTCGTAGGGGTGTTGAGTAGGCGATCATTTGATCCGACAGGTCTACAGCTGCTTTTGCATTGTTGTAATCGGTCACAATTTTAGGTTTTATTATCTCCTTGCCTCTTTTTAGTGTCCTGGAAAATCCAATTGAATGTTTCGTCGAGAGTAAATAAACATCTCGTTTATCTTTCCACTTCATACACGTCATACCGTCTTCATTCTCTTTTGCTCGAAATTCTCCCTTTTTTAGGCTTCCTGTTATAACATCTTTAGGCAAATGTCTTCTATTTTTGCGCAACGTACCAACAAGATGAGTATCTTCTTCTAGAAGCTTTTTACCTAAATCAACACTGGTATACCAGTTGTCGGTATAGAGTGTATGACCCCTTTTGAGATAGCTGGTCATAAGAGACATAACGACATTGCTAGGTGTTATAAATTCAGTCTCATCGCGTTTACCAGAGTAAACTTGAACCTTTAATGTATATCCTGGATTGGTACATATTTTAAATAGCTTAATACCGTATTTGTGCCTCTTTAATTTAATATATTGTCGGAAAATAACCCGCCCTCGAAATGGCACTAAAGACTCATCGATGCAGAGATTTTCCTGGGGGTAGTAATGTGCAGCAAAGTTGAGATTCAAAGTATCAAGCAAACTACGAATTTTAAACAAACGGTCGCCAGGAGGTTGATCTTCGTTATTAGAAAAGTGCACCATTCGTAACATAATCTCAAATCTGTTACGAGCCATTATTGTACGTGGAAAAGATTGGGAAATCAAAGGATCAGTTGACCAATAATCAGCTAGCTTTGGTAATTTGACAATTCCCATCCACAAAATTAGACCAAAAAATCTTTTGATCTCGTCCGTATTTGTCTTTGTCCAGCCAAGTAAGCGGGATCCTTTTTTCATTTGTTTTTTTGAATTTAGCTTTGTTATTGTTTGTTCGGCATAACGATTGGTTTCTATAACTATATTTTCGAAAACAGTGTCCGGGACTAACAAAGTATAAAATGATTCCGGTTTTGAATGAGCCATCAAACTTCTCAAACTATAAGGTCTCAAACCAGGGCACTCGGTAAATGGAACAATTCGCCTTTGGTTCCGCAACGGTTCGGACCACAAATCAGTTTTATTTTCAATAATTAGTGATCTAACCTGCTGATCTGTACTTTCATCTTCGTCTCCACTTTCAATTATATATCTCCTCTTCCTGTTGTTACACAAACGCAAAGTCTCTTCTTCTTCAACACTTGCTTCACCATTACTTAGAACATCTAATAACTCCAAATTACCTTGAGTTAGCTCTTTTTCTAATTCATCAATTTGATGCAAATCTAATAAAGAAATCTTAAAGTCATCCATATTCGACATTATCAAAACATGGAGGCCACCACTAATTATTACGCGCACCCCGTCGCTTTCGTAATTCTAATTCAACTAAAGTGCATGGAACTACAAATCAAAACATTAGTGCGGAGGTGGGCGGGGTAAAGGGGTAGGGAGCGAAGCGAATCGTGTCACACGGACTCACACGATCTAACACGACACCTGACCGATGATAGCCAAACGCAGCGAACGCGGGACGCGGGTGATTATTTCCCGCTAAAATGCAGAAGGAAGCGCGCTCAAACTCGTGAATTTTTACCTACGTGCCGGACAAAATGCCTGACACGGCGCACGGACTGCAATTTGTACCATTTGGGCCACGTCAGTCACGGGTGACTGACAGTTATTTTTTTTTTCTTTTTTTGTTGATATAAAGAAAAGGGAACACTTTTTTATACATAATTATTCAATTTAATCCATTTGGAATCAATTCGCAAAAAAAATAATTTGACGGATTTCAAAATATGGCTTGGCAGTTAACGTGTGATCATAATCGAATCGAAGGGAAGACCCTAAAAACCGGCCATATTATATTCCTTAAACAAGATGTAATAAGTACATATACTGTTATGAAATTGATAGATTAAACAAGGGTGCCCCGATCCTGTCATGTTGGAAGTGTCACCACCCGGGAATCAAGTGTGCGAGGTTTCGCTAAACTGATTAGCCTGTTACAATCAGGCTGACTGCGGTGTCGAAGTCACAAGGAAAGAAATATAAATTATTGTATTGCCTCTACTAGTCATTGAAATGTTGACAGCCGTAGTCAAAAATGGTAGAGCAATGAATTCCTACAATATAATAATTATCTTTCCTCATCGTTGGAGGCTGACGTGATGATGAATCTAGAGTTCTGTATCATTCCGCAATGTTCGAGCATTATCCTAGCTCACGACGCGGACGCCTGCAGGTCGCAGACATTGTACGAGCGGCCATTGTTCTTACATAATACGTCTGAAGCCGGTCTAAGTACCGACAACTAATGAAATGACAACAAATGGCGCCTCGATACACAATAAGGGTATTTTTAGCGCCATTGCTTAATGTGCGATGCATTAAGGCTCGTGCAGACCAGCGCGACATGCGACGCGACACAAAGGCACCGCTCGTCGCGCGACGAGCGGTGTCTTTGTGTCGCGCGACAAGTCGCGCTGGTCTGCACAAGCCTTTAGCAACAACCGCCCACTCTAGTAACTAAGCTGCCAGAATACGTCGATTTCTCTTTACAATCATTCAAAATTCGTCTCGATATGGCTGTTTTAAATAGTAAATGTAATAATACCTCCAATAAACGCTTGGAACTTTGACAACAAAGCACAAGCGAATTGAAACATTAATTACAGTCAAGCATACTTTCAGAAAACCCAAAATGTTATATGTAGTACAAACTTAAGTAAACGGGTAGGACTTTGTGTACCTTTAGGCGGCTCGGTAACTCGGTCCCTGCCTCGCTTAGAATTAATGGGATCGGTAGGAGAAAGCTGATTGATGCACTATGGATGCGCGGCATGACGTGGTCGTAGAGGGATGTCGGTATAAATAGTAAGTATGTGGTCCACCGAGCTCAGCTCGGGTGAAAATGGAGAAAACGATTTTTCCCAGATATGAACCTAGCTAGATCGATTTTTCGCCCCCACAAACCCCTATATTGCAACTTTCATCGAAATCACGATTACATGATTACAAGTATACTATCATATAATTATATCAAATTCAAATCATTTATTGTGGATCATAGGTACATAAGATGTTGTGTTAGTTACAGGTAAGCCTACTATGTCCCGCCATTCAGGCATACAAAATTCATATTTTCTGTTCGAAACGTAAAAAATAATACATCAAATTGTCATGCAATAATACATTAAGATTATGTTAGTATAATATTTATGTCAAATTACAACTAAGTAGTCATGTTACAAAATAGTTTACAAAACAATTGCACAGTGCGTACTTCACAGTTTATGAGTACCTATCTAGTTTTTAACTTCATGATTATGTTCCCATTGGTTTGATGTAATAAACCGGCTGATTCAATGTATTGTCATTTAGAAATTCTCTTATAGACTAATAATATTTACTTATCAATATTTTGTTTAGTATTTTCTTTAAGGTATTTATATTGTTCATAGTTCTGAAAAAAAGGTGAAAGATTATTAAAGATATAATGGGCTCATACAAAAGATGCTTTGGTGCAAAAGCTTTGTTTTACTGACTACAGTGCGCAGCTTGTCTTTGCGTCTGGTCCTAGTGCAAAATTCAAATAAGTTTGGATTAGATTTTATGAAAATTACAGTTTCATATATGTATACACTAGGGAGAGTTAATATTTTTAAATTTGTAAAATATGGTCTGCATGAATCTGCTTGGTGTATATTGTACATCGATCTAATGCTACGTTTTTGAGCTCTAAAAGCACGCTCTTTTTCTACAGAGTTGCCCCAGAAAATGATACCGTAGCGTATGATTGAAGCAACATATCCATAGGATAGGCAGTTAGTAATGCAGACTGATTGACAGTGTTCCTTAATCTGTAAAGAGCATATGAGCTCTGACTAAGTCTTTTGCAAACTTGCTCTATATGTGACTTTCAATTTACTTTGCTATCAATATAAAGACCCAAATCAAATCAAATCAAATCAAATCAAATTATTTATTTGCTAGAATGTAGGTATACAAATAAGGTCGTGAAGAATTAAAGTTGAGCCATACATTCTGCTCAAGATTCGACATGCAAAATTTAAATGAATGAATACGATGCAATAATAAAAAATAAGAACATTAAACACAATTATCAGATAAAAAATTAACAGTTTAATACAATTAAAATTAATTCAGTCAAAATGCAATTAATAAATACGTAATAGTCAAAATAACATCAAATGTCAAAATACAATTAAAATGTCAAAATACAATTAAAATGTCAAAATACAATTCAAATGTCTACATACAATTAAAATGTCATAATACAATTCCAATGTCAAAGTACTTCAAGTAAGTATTCAGATTTACAAAATACCATTAAAATGTCAAAATACAATTAAAATGTTAACCAATTACATGGGACTTAAACATAACTGGCGAAATGTGGGTGTACCTGCTACAGGTACACCTCTGCCCAACCCTTCGGGGAAACAAGGCGTGATGTTATGTTATGTTATGTTATGTCAACCAAAATACAACAAAAAGTCATTTTAGTCGATATAATTAAAATGTTCAAAATACAATTTATTTAATTCACATATATTCAAGGTCTATAATAATCGGTCATTTAGAAAATCATTAATGGAGTAATAACATTTTTCCACTAGAAAAGCTTTAAGTTTGTGTTTAAAATGTTGAAGTGTGGCATTTTTTAAATATTCCGGTAACTTATTAAATATAATTGGTCCCATACAAATGACACTTTTTCTTAATAGTGCAGTTTTATAGCCACCGACATTTATAAGGTTTTTATATTGGCTTCTCACGGGGCCTTTTCTGGTGTCCGAGACCTTAGTGAATAACTTTGCATTTGTTTTAACAAATATTGCCATTTCCATAATAAATAATGACGGAAACGGAAGAATTTTTAGAGACTTAAACAAAGGCTTGCAACTATCTGTGGGTTTAAGACCGCACATCGCTCTTACACAGCGTTTCTGAGCTTTAAACACCTTATCTCTTACACCTTTGAATGCATCATTAATGCAGGTGTGTATTATTAATATTTATGACGATATAATTATAACAATCTCATTCAACCAGCTGGAGTAGAAAACAAGATTTCATTTTAATTACTTGTTTAAGTTTTGACAACGATCTCTTTGGCTATAGCTAATAAGTAATAACTGCAGGAATTTGTTTAGAATATGATAATACTAAATATTCCGCCTGTCTTTGTCTACCTTATGTACTTGTTCTGTAATCATTCATTTACGCGTAAGTAATGGATGCCACTGTGGGAGCGGTAAACATGTTCAGCGATAATAATGCTGCCCTCCGAACTAAGACAACCGTCACTAATGAAAAAAATGTTATTACTTGATTAGGAATCGTGTTTTTGAAAAAACCTACTCTAACGGAGATGTTGTTAGTCATTAGCGGCGTAACTGCCTCCAATTTTTTACGTTCCTTAATTTAAAAACCGTATGAGCTCTTACGGTCCTTTAGCTTAACGTGTTTATTTAAGTTAGAAGATAATGTATCGAAAAGTCCCAAAAATAAGCACCGTAAGTTACTATACGGTGGATACCAACTATATTCAGTTACTATGTGAAACTAATACTAGGCACAACAGCAGTAACTGCTATTTACGGTGGTTCTCATTACTGATGATAATTAATATTGTAGGTACTTATCTACTACTGAAACCTAGGTTATTGGGACCTTGTCGTCGTTATGTTTAGTATATTTAAAAAAAATGTGTGACTTAAAGGCTCCTTCAAACAGGCGCGACAAGTCGCGCTGGTCTGCACAAGCCTTAATGCTAAGCATGACGGCAGTAACTATCAGTTACGGTTCTTATAATAAGTTTTGATAATAATTTCTTACTTAGCTACCTACTACTAAAATCAGAGGTATCGTAATTTATCATCGTCTTGTAAGTATGACTATTAGTTCCTAGACACGAGCGGGGGTTTCGGGGGCCCGCCCAAATATCAGTGTATGCCACTAAGAACTAACATTTGTAAAATAAATTAAGACATTTTTACACATTTGCCGGTAGTAAAAGGCCAACACAAAGACAAAAAAGATATTTGGAATGTTTTGAGGAATGTTTGAGGTTGTACAGAACGACATAAATTATATGTAGCATCGACAAAAGTCGTAAAACCGATCATTTCCGATATATACACAACCAATAGAAATAGCTTACTGTCGCGCCATTCAACGCTATTCGCGCTATATATTCCCGCCTCAGTTCAACTCGAGACAGCGTTATGAATGCACGTGGGTGAATCATTCCGTACACTTCGTGACAGTTTAATGTGAAAAGGATTTTTTTTTCAGTATGACTTCGTTGAAGCGTGGTAAGCCGTTTAATAGTCAAAGTAGTGTGCAAGGAGTGTGTAACTGGGCAGACGCCAGTTTCGAAGACCCAAACTCAGATGTAGATGACGAAAATGCAATAGAAATAGATGAGATTGTAAGAGCGCTGAAAGGGATAAAAGTTGGGAAAGCTGCAGGGTACTACAGAATGTCTGCTGAAATGCTGAAGGGCGGTGATGGGGTGGTAGCAAGCCTGTTGTGCCGAATCTTTAATATGTGTTGGAGATATAGCCGTGTGCCGGATGATTGGTGCAAGACTGTAATCGTACCACTATATAAGGGAAAAAGCTCTCAGCAGGAGTGTAAAAACTACCGCGGCATTAGTCTTTTGAGCGTTGTCGGCAAACTGTTTGCGAAGGTTTTAGTAAATAGAGTGATAAGAGTGACAGATGAGAAAATTTGGGATGTACAGGTAGGATTTAGAGAGGGAATGGGCTTTATAGATCAGATCTTCTCCTTAAGGTGCATAACCGAAAAACATCTAGCAAAGCACAAGAACGTCTATTGTGCTTTCGTTGATTTGGAGAAGGCCTATGACAGTGTGGAGGGAAGAACTGTGGTCGACACTATCCATGTACGGTGTGGACTGGCGCTCGGTACGAGCACTGAAATCTTTATACAAGGATTCCAGTGCTTGTGTTAGGATTAATGGGGCATATACGAACTGGTTCTGCATCTCGAGGGGTGTTAGACAGGGTTGTGTAGCATCACCGTGGCTGTTCAACTTGTACATGGATAGTTGTCTGACAGATTTGAAAGAGGGTGAGTGCAGATTGAGGATGAATGAGTTGCCTGTCAAATGCCTTATCTACGCAGATGATCAAGTTCTACTTGCATCATCAGCAGAACAGTTGCAAGACATGGTGACTGTGATGGATGAAGCATATAAGGTGAAAGGGATGAATATAAATGTGAATAAGATGAATGTGTTTGAAAGGGGAGAGGATGTATCGGTGTATGATGTGAAAATAAATGATAAGAATGTAGAGCAAGTAAGTGAGTTGATATATTAGGGGAGTCTGTTTACAAGGGATGGGAAGATTGATGAGATGTGGAAAGGAGAGTAAACGTGGGAAATAAAATGAATGGTGCTATACATGCGATTGTGACCAACCAGTCGATGCCTAAAAAGGCTCGACTGGCTGTTTACAATGGTGTGCTGGTGCCCACGCTTATGTATGGAAGTGAATGTTGGGTGTGGCAAAAACAACATGAAAGTAGAATAAATGCTGTGGAAATGCGTTCCTTGCGAAGCGTGTGATGAACATCGATGGTGATGAATGATAGGCTGAGGAATGATGTGATAAGACAGCGGTGTGATTTAAAAGAAGATGTAGTGACAAAAATTGAATGGGGTATGCTGAGATGGTTTGGGCATGTTTAAATGGATGAATGAAAGAAGACTAAAAAAATGTATTTACAAGGCTGATGTAAAGGAAAAGGCCGGTCGGAGATGCCCTGGGAGGACATATACTGACCTTATTGGTGATGTTCTTCAGAAAGGCCAGGTGCGTAGTACTCGCAACCGGCGTGCATGTATGACCAGATGTATGAACGTAAACGAGGCAAAAGGAATACGTCAGGATCGTAGCAGGTGGCGTTCTGTAGTTTCTGCCTTCCCCCATGGGAAGAGGCCTTAGTTTATGTATGTATGCGTTTGCATAAAGATCATTTTCACCGAAAGCAGTAATAAACATTGATGATTTTGAAGGCGCACTTAGTTCGGATGTGATCGGTTTTACGAACTTTGCCGGTGCTACATATAAGTTGTGTCGACCTGTACAGTTTAATTACGCGTTCAGGGTGTTGATGAGGCTGCCGTGGTACTGTAGCGCGAGTGATATGTTCGCGGAGGCGCACGTAGATGCGCGGCAGCCCCAGCGCCATGACACCTCACCACCACCTCTTTCTGCGAAGTGTTAATACTCGCGAAGGAGGAGGTGGAACGCGTGAGGGAGAGGCAAACTTCGCGTCCTCACGCCCGTAACCGTTGCAGGAGGACACGCCCTGGGCGTCGGGAATCGCAGGCCGATTTCCGGCCACCTTAGACGCGGGCTTGCGGACGGTGAGCAATGGGTAGCTCGCCGTCTGATAAGGACCAGGCCCGGGTCGACGGCGCGTTGTGTTCCACGCGTGCCTCAAAGAGATATCAGCAGAATTGACGGGGTCCGCTAGGGCCGATGCCTGCCGGGGTTGCGAAGAAAACCGAAAGGGAGATCGTGGCCCCCGGCAACATGGCAACTGAAGGAATACGGGTGGGTTTTAGTCAGTAAGAGTCTGACACGCCCTCCCGCTCCACCCAGAGCGGGAGAAGTTATTTGATAAATTCCCACCCAAAAAAAAAAGAAAAAAGGTATCACTTGGCCAACACATAAATTCTGTGTATGCAGAAAAAAACTAAATCTGAAATTAAAGTGTTTAGAGGCTTTTGTACTTAGCTGAATTATTTATTCTGATCTGGTAGACAAAACCTCAATGATCTTTTGGCTACTCATGGCACTGGTGTACAAATATTGATTGGTTTATCTCATTGGTATGAGATTTGATGATGTTATCACCAGGGATGAAAGAGTTTGATCTTTTGGCATCGATCCGAGACATATTCCAGATCTTCATACATAATTGCCAAAATATATTTTAAGTACCTAACATTAGATGAAGAGTTGGTTGTCTTTCGAGGGAGGGGTAGTTACCGTCAGTATATTCCATCAAAACCAGCTAAATAAGTAATAAAAATTATTATTCGCATTAGCAGATACAAAAACATTTTACACAATGGACCAACAGATTTACTGTGGTAAACAACCAGATAACAGTCCCTTTGCGGTCAGTAACAAGACCTATGACCTCGTTGATCGTATGGTAAATTGCGATTCTCGATCGGCGAGAAATATTATAATGGACAACTTACTCACAGTTTTAAAGTTACTGAAGCTACAAAGACATAAACTAAAATACATAGTTGATACTTTGAGAGCTAATAGCACATATGACGAAGATACGGGAATCAAACGAAAGCCATCTAAATTTCCATATAAACTAAAACTAAAAGTGGAGTGAATGTAGTTGACATACTCGCCAGAAAGTATGATGTGTCTCGTAATGCTGAGCGCAGGCGTAAGCGCCCCTTACTATATTATTTTCAATGTTAAACCACGCAGGCATCAATGCCATGTTTTTACGGATGATGAATAATGGCATCGAAATAGGGAAAACTAATCAAAGAAGAAACTATTCGTAATTTGGGAATGGTTTTTATAGACGAACTTTGTGAAACCGCAAAGACAATCCACGGATTCCGAAAAATTCTCGTACGCTCTTACATGAATTGCTCGATGAAGCATAACCTGAACCACTAGCAAAAATGAAAAATGTCAAGATCTAAAACAAGATTTCAGTACGTGACAGGAAGAAAGATCGGAAAACCAAATACAGTTGTGAGTGATGTGAAGTAGTTCCTATCTATACTTCTATATATACATTAATATATAAAGCTGAAGAGTTTGTTTGCTTGAACGCGCTAATCTCAGGAACTACTGGTTCAATTTGTAAAATTCTTTCAGTGTTAGATAGCCCATTTATCGAGGAAGGCTTTATATCATCACGTTAAGACCAATAGGAGCGGAGCGCCAATGAAGAATATTTCAAAATCGGGGGGGTTTTTTCCTTTTGAGAGTTTCCGCTGCGTGCGCTGCGTAAACGGTTAAAGTTTTGCAAAAATCATATATGACAGAATTACCAAAACAGGTAACGTAGTAATATTTATATGTAACCACGCGTACAGACACAGCGGGTAAGATGAACTCAAGACGTTGCATCGTATACCCGAGTTTGAAAAAGGATAAGTCGCAACTCGCACGTTGTAAAGTTAATCCACAAAACAATAAAAAATATCCGTAATTAAACGTAAACATTAGGTACCTTGAGGTTTTGATAATACCCGCTCAGAATCCGAGGAAGATGAAGTTCTGCGGCGTCCTTTTAACAATTTTCTTTCCAACTTCTTAATTTTCTTCTTCATATAACTCAATTAATCCATGTCATCCTTTTCAGCATGTTTCGTTAATAAACACAAAAAACTATAAACTAACTACAAACTTTCGAAAAAAAACTGCAATGCAATAATAGAAATACAAAGTGGCGGAGCACTGGATGTGAATGAGGTATTGAACGCAGTCAATCTATGAGAAGTGTCAGTGGACCCACATCTATTTTTTACCCGACTACGGCCTAGCAAAAAGGAGGGTTATGATTTTGACCGGTATGTATGTATGTTCATCTGTTACCTCATAACTTCTAAACTACAGATCATAATTTTACAAATGAGGTATCATTGGAAACGTCTTGATCGTCCGCTGGCTATAGTCAAGGTATACCTTGACCATTTCTGTACCTATGTCTTGATTTCTGTCTGAAGTATTTTATTGTTTCATACTTTTTAGAGCGTGATTTTTTAGTAGTCGGGTTTTAGTTTTTGAACTTAGTGCATTAGTGGCGAAATTGTATGTGTGACTATAAGTACATATATATATATATCTAATCTCGAGAACGAAACACAGAAGCATAATCATTGCTAGCATTATTAATTGCTTGTATCTCAGGAGCCAAAGTTCCTCACAAACATAATCAATATTTGTGGAACTGTGGCTCCTGAGATACAGGTATACAGGGTGGCAGGGACATCGACGCGGAAACTGAAACCATGGATTCAGTACATGATTCTGAACGCCCCTGCGTTGAAGTTTTTCCGTATGTTTACTTAATTCAGGAGCCAGCTCTTCTACCTGATTTTGACCTCCACTTGTACAATAATGTTTAGTTTATGACTAAATGTATGTGTTTTTCTTTGTATATATAAACTTAGGTAGGTATTACTTATTTTATTTTATTGCTTTATATTGATACCTTGGCACCTGGACACCTGGCTAAAACATTTAGAGGGAGTGTGAGCGCTAGCCCGGACTATGGCGAAGTCGGCGGCTATCCAAATCCTAACTAATATTATAAATACGAAAGTGAGTTTGTTTCATTGTTTGTTACGCTTTCACGCTAAAATGGTCACATTATTATGGTTCACTACCCCAACACTATTAGTATGTTAACATAATTATGGTTCACTACCCTAACACTATTAATGTTAGTACGGTAACATTATTATGGTTCACTACCCCAACACTATTCGTGTTAGTATGGAACATAATTACGGTTAACTACTCTAACCTATTAGTGTTAGTATGGTAACATTATTATGGTTAACTACTCTAACCTATTAGTGTTAGTATGGTAACATTATTATGGTTAACTACTCTAACCTATTAGTGTTAGTACGGTAACATTATTATGGTTAACTACTCTAACCTATTAGTGTTAGTACGGTAACATTATTATGGTTAACTACTCTAACCTATTAGAGTTAGTATGGTAACATTATTATGGTTCACTACCCCAACACTATTCGTGTTAGTATGGAACATAATTATGGTTAACTACTCTAACCTATTAGTGTTAGTATGGTAACATTATTATGGTTAACTACTCTAACCTATTAGTGTTAGTACGGTAACATTATTATGGTTAACTACTCTAACCTATTAGTGTTAGTATGGTAACATTATTATGGTTAACTACTCTAACCTATTAGTGTTAGTACGGTAACATTATTATGGTTAACTACTCTAACCTATTAGTGTTAGTACGGTAACATTATTGGATTACCTATTAGTGTTAGTATGGTAACACTATCTGGCAGAATCTTAATGCTTCGAAATTCATTTGGCATAAAAGACTTGGCATAATCTTCTTTAAACGAATATTTTAAAGGCATAACAATTATTTAATATAATTATTGTTTGACCGAATTTTTAAATTTCCGAATTTACAATGACATACTTTTAAGATGGCAGAATTTTATTTGGCATAATTACCTTTGGTAAAGTTAAAATTCCGCATAATTTCGTTTAGCATAACGTTTATTTAGAGCGACGATTATTTGGTACAATTTCACTTGGCATAATAGTATGCAAAGTGAAATTGTACCAAATAATTTTACTAGGCATATTGGCTTTTCTATAAAATAGCATTTTTAGCCTTAAATAAAAAAATAAAATATTGTTTTAAAAAGTCAATATGTTGTGCTACAAAATTTAGTGACAGAAACGAATCGCTACAAAACCGACTCCACGTAGTCTTGTTTGCCCTACCCCTAGAGTGTAATTTAAACCCGCGTAGGCGCGGAGGAGCGAGGCGGCCCTCGAGCTGCGGAGCAGGTGGATTTAACGCTCGCCTCCGCGGCTGAGGCTGGCCGGCCCAGCCGGCCAGCAAGCCGGAGCTGCGGTGGTGAGCGCTAAAAGCATCTGCGACGATAAGCTCGCGTGGGACCGCCGGAGCTTCTCAGCGCCGAAGCCGTGACAGAAACCATGCCTGCTGCATGCTTGCTTGCGTGCTGCATGCTTGCTTCCCGCATGGTGTATGCTTATTTGTATGCTGCATGCTTGCTGCATGCATGGTGCATGCTTGTTTGCATGCTTCTTACTTACAAAAAAAAATATGGATATGGAATGTATGCCAAAAGATGATTCATTGAATGAATTAATCATTTTTGTGATTCAACTAATTGTAATCACTTTTAATTTATCAATGTAATAGGTATCAGTTTAAAAAATGTTAAAATATAATTATTTACTCTTGAAACCGGATTATTAATAATAAAAATAATCGCTGAGTCGACATGTGGGATGTGGACACAGCGATCATTGTGCCGATAGTCGTATCAGCCAATGGCTTAATTGCCAAGAGCCTCGACCAACACCTAAGGAGGCTCTCGTTGAGCAGCTGGATCAAGGGCTTGATTCAGAAAGCGGTACTCCTGGACACGGCTCGCATTGTCAGGAGGTTCCTCTCTCTGGAGCCCTGACCGCCGGTAGCTTGGACCCTGTTCGCGATACCGGTGAGCTACTATTTTTTATATTTTTAAATGTTTTTATATTCTCTTTATTCTAATATTTAAAAATGTAATTTATAAGTAATTAAATTAAATAAAAGATAAAAATAAAATATTAAAGACATGTTTTTAATCCATAACTGATTGCAAACAAAATAATAAAAATAATAATAATTTAATCTAATCGATTTGATAATGTAGGTAGGTAGGGCTCCTTGTGATAATATCGCGGCGCCATCAAATCACCTGTATCTAACCATCCGCTGCTAAATATCGGAGAAAACTTATGCCGAACTTAAAATGTACGATCAAACTGAAGTTTGATGTTACTTTACTCCAGGTTTATTAATAACAAGGATAAATTCTAAAGATTTAGCTTTTGTGTTCCTTATCTTTGGTATTACCTTTATCTAGTTTCTTGATAATAATGATGGCTTTCTAGCCGCAGCCGTAGCCAAGGAGGAGATCTTTTTACGTCTACGTGAATGGGTCTAACAGTAACACATTTTTAAATGAGTACACAACCGGCTCTGGTACCGTTGTCATAGTTCGTTGGAATAGGGATTTGTTGAATAGGGCGACGGTACTTTGTCACATTTTGTTTTATTTCGCTCATCTCCTGTTAGGCACGTGGAGGTAAACTGTCTCTCCTCCACTCATTGATAGAAACGCAGCTTTTAAACCTCCAGCCGGTCGTTTAATCCAGTGTTTTATAAACATCCGTGATGAGGACTTAGCACATCGCATCGGTGTCTGAAGTAAATGAATGATAATGTCGTAGTAAGAATTAAAGTACTCACGACATCCTCTCACTATATTATTCTCTGTAAACCAGAAACATAATTTGCAGCAGCCTACTAACTAACTAATTATTTGACCGCATAACGCTTCCTTGTAGTGTAGCGACTTGTGAAATTATATGTAAATATTAAATCATTTGGTCTCAAAAAGTTCTATCAAAATAGAAAATCTTGACAGGAAGTCAGGGAAATATAAAAGACGTCCCAACATCCGAGACGTCAAGCGGTTCGCAGATCGTCGTCGCACTCTCCGTAAATAATAAAAAGCCTTTTATTTCCATATCCTTAAATTACATACTTAGTAAATGTTGTTAGTAGTTAATTGTTAGTGCCTAGTTTTACTTATTTTCTAGATATTAGTACAGATTACTTATTTTGTCGGATATGGACCCCTTCTCAGGTGAAGGCCTCCTCCAACTTCTTCCATATGTCTCTGTCTCTCTCGTCCAATAGTCTGCTAGTCTTTCCCTGCTATTTCTATTATGTTATCAGCCCACCTTCTTTTTGGCCTGCCTACTCTTCTTTTTCCTGTTGGTCCCTTCTATCGCGTAGTTTTGAATGTCCACTTGCTGTCTGTATGCTGTCTGTGGCCGTGACCGGCCCATTGCCATTTCAGTTTTAGGGCTTGCGTGAGTGCATCAGTTATCTTGGTATTTGTCTAATATTCTCACTTTTAAGGTCGTGTATTTTCCTTATTTTAATATGCTTCTTTCCATCGCTCTTTGTGTTGTTCTGATCTTTTGTTTAGCTCTTGTGAATACTCATGTTGACAATCATACAACAAATAGGGCAATATACAAGTATCACGTACAATTTCTGTCGTGAAAACGTCTTTTCGCTCGGAGTATTGGTAGTAAGTTCAATATTTCTGACCGTCAAAAACATGTAAGATTTCAATAGCTAATAACTACAAGACTCTTAATGCTAGAGTAATGGTTGAGCACGCTTAATATAGGTCATATTTATAAAAAAATTGAGACAGGACGTCACATCGCGAGGGCAGGCGCATGCGCGCGTCGCGACCCTCTATTTTTCATTATTTATGTTCAAATTCTAATTAGTATAGTGCAAGAACATGTTCAGCTAGAACGGTGATTCTGGTGTCGTTCTCAAGAGACAAAGAACTACTAGATTAAAAATCTAAAAAGATATAACAATAATGTTTCGTAAAATAGGGGTGAAAATGCATATGAAGTTAATAATAGCAAAATAATTTCATATACTCATATCGGCCGTAAATCTTCTCAAAAATGTAAAAAATCTCAGTCGAAGAAAGCTTGCATCATCAGGAATACAAAAAAATCTAGTGCCGAGCAAATACAATAGCAACGGCGGTATCAAACACCGTAAGAAAATTTGTTACAAGTTTAAGATGTCTCATGTCGGCCGTAAATCTGCTCAGAACTAAAAAAAATCTCACAATCGATGAAACTTTGCATCATAAGGAATGTAGTGAACATCATCATCATCATCATTTCAGCCGAAAGACGTCCACTGCTGGACATAGGCCTCCCTCAAGCACCGCTACTTCGACCGATTCTGTGCTTTCCGCATCCAGCGGATTCCTGCGACCTTCACAAGGTCATCGGTCCATCTTGTGGGAGGCCTTCCAATGCTACGTCTTCCGGTACGTGGTCGCCACTCCAGAATCTTTTGACCCCATCGGCCATCCGTTCTGCGAGCAATGTGCCCTACCCATTGCCACTTAAGTTTGGCAATTCTTCGGGCTATGTCGGTTACCTTGGTTCTCCTGCGGATCTTTTCATTTCTGATTCGATCACGTAGGGAAACTCCAAGCATAGCCCTCTCCATTGCCCTTTGGGTGACTTTTAGCCTTCTGATAAGGCCCATTGTGAGCGACCACGTTTCAGTACCATAGGTCATCACTGGCAACACGCACTGGTCAAAGACTTTCGTCTTGAGATACTGTGGTATGTGGGACGAAAAGATATTGCGTAGCTTCCCGAATGCTGCCCAGCTGAGTCGGATTCGACGATTGACCTCTTTCTCGAAGTTGGACCTACCTAGCTGGACAGTTTGTCCTACAAGTTGTCCTACAAGTTAACGAGTAATAATTGACCAACTTAACTTTGCAGTTGCTAAAACATGTTTTCCCATACACTTCGTATGGGAGAACATCTTTTTCAACTACAAAGTTTAGTTTGTTTTTGAGATAAATTCATCCCAACTACGGAACCCTTCATTGTGCGTGGTTCGACACACACTTGGCCGGTTTTCATTCTTTTTAATTTTTGTGGTATAGTATTTTTATTCTGAGTGCATCGTCTTCTTTATAACGGTATAATTAATGTATACTTACATACAAAATATTGTAAAACATTTTAAAAGACTAACGGTCGAGTTTCTTGCCCATTCTTCTCCATACGATTTTGATGATTCTTTTTGTTTGGTACGTCATGCTTCAGAGGTGGTCCCATATAAATTTGATTAACTTTTCTTGGGTAGTTTTTTATATTTTCCCACTTAGTATGTGAATGATATGATAAGTTCCTGTCACTGTTATGTACATATCAGGTGGTGGTATTCGAATTTGTGTGGGGTAGGTACCACAACTAAAAAGTGAAAAATAAAAAAAATCCAAATAAAAGAAACAACCGACTTCCAAAAAGAACGCTAAAGTGAAAAATTACTTTAATTTTGGAAGTCGGTGGCAAAAAACGAAAATAGAAAACCAAAGACACCGACTTCCGAAATTAAACATATTTTTCACTTTGTAGTGTTTTTTTTGGAAGTCGATTGTTTTCTTGTTAATTTTTAACATTCGAAAGTGCCTTTTATGTGCCTATTTGAAATAAACGATTTGACTTTGACTGGTCGAATTGCTGACCATGGTTTTGTTATTGTTATTAGTAATTACCTGTTTATTTATTTTACGACGATAGGCTCGAAGTCACAAATGATAAACCACGACCTAGTTTATCATTTGTGACTTCGAGTAACAGCTATATGTATGTGGAGGCTTTTATTTGGGTATTAAGTTCTGTTTACGTTTTCATTTCTGCTGGATTTCGAATTCGATTTAGTATATAGATTTCGATGTTTTTTTGTTGGAATACTGGCGAGTGCTAGCTAACATAATGGCAAATAATTTAATTTAATGTTTTGTGTTGCCTAATGTAAAATATTTTGCATGCATTATTGAATATAATCAAGTTTTTTTAACTGAACAAACAGCTGTGCTGCTGGGGAGTTGGTTGCGCCATTTCTTCCCAGCTAAAGCACTAGGAAGAGGTGAAGGGCGGGTGTTTTGGGAGACTTGTCTTATGTAATTTTGATGTTCGAAAAGTGCTGATTCTCAGCCTAGTTTAAGTAAATGACTTTTGATTTTATATTTGGGCGCAAATATGTTGTGAATATGTTGTGGCATCACATCACGAGCGTCCAGGGGGAGTCGGGTCTGGCTCTGCACCTCCGGTGGAGGGCATCGCAAGAAGCACACAAGAGCCGCGCGCGGTGTCGCGACGTAGGGCATGCATGCATGAGTGATGAGAGGGTACCGGGGCGCCAAGGGCCGCGGGTTCAAACCACTCATTCATATTCTTGGAGTAGCCAATAAGCCATCAAATTGGTTTGATGGGTAATTGGCTACCACAACATACCGTAACATCTCCAATAAATACCCAACTAGCAAAAACTGGTCTTATAAAAGTCGCTCATGCGCTTTTGCCAAGAATTATTGCATTGGTAAATGAGTCTTGTAATGGTTTTGTAGTGTCTAACAAGTCCCGATTTGGGCACAAATTTCAAGCCTTCTAGTTCTGCGTTGGCTCTGTAATAAAAGCATTGTTACGTGCTAAATTTGTCTTGATTTTATCTTGTAAACGCTTTAATTTATGCTTTAAATCACAGACTTTGCCAATAAGTGATAAAATTGGAATCGAAAGCATTTACTTTACGAATCTAAACATAATCTGAAAAGATTCCTTTAAAAAATTACTTAATGTTATTTATAATTCGGACAAGAGCAATTAGGAATTTCAAGTGATACGTATGTTGCCTTGTGAGTGAAATATTAATGCGAAGGCAAGTTTTCTGTCATATGTTATGTGGGTTTTCAGTAAATTTTATAATCGAATTTTAAGTATTTTTGGAATAAATTAAATTTGGTCATTGTCTTGACTGAGACTATTGCAAGAATTAAGTACTATTCCTATGCTTCTATGGGAGCTATTGCGTTTAGACTTGTGTGATATGCTTGCCATACTTGGATGCCATTATATAAATTGGGGTTCCATTGAAAGTACCTATATGAAAACCTGACATTCGTACGGGAGGGCACTGTAAGACCGAATATGACGTTGTTACAACCGACTTCCAAAAAAAACACTACAACGTGAAAAATAACTTTAATTTCGGAAGTCGGTGTCTTTGGTTTTGAATTTTCGTTTTTTGCCACCGACTAAAAGCTTTTATTTTTCACTTTTTAGTTGTGATATCTACTTACCTACCCCACACAAATTCGAATACCACTACCTGCTATGTAAATAACAGTGACAGATCATGTCATCCACATACTACGTGGGAAAAAATACTATATTATTGAAGCTAACTCCAAACCTACCCAAGCAAAGTTAATAACATTTATATGGGACCACCTCTGAAGTATGACCAACCAAACAAAAAAAAAAAAACAAAATAAATTCATAATTGGTGGAGTAATCGCGGAAAAAAAAAACCATACAGTCTAATTGAGAACCTCCTCCTTTTTGAAGTCGGTTAATAAGGGGACTGTTGTTGGGAGCGGATGATATCTCTTCATTGGCGTCTATACACAGTTTTATGCGTCTAAACCAATTTTCATAAAACATTTTCCAGTCCGCATCAGATACCTCTTTAATCCCCTTCTCAAATGCAGCCAGTGCATCTTCCGGTGATGAAAACTGTTTTCCCTTGAGTTGATTTTTTAGTTTGGGGAACAAAAATGATAAATCCATGATTCATCACCCGTAATGAAATCGTAAACGCGCCGAAACGAGCCTGCTTCAAATTTTGCTATCATGTCTCGGCACCATTCTACCCGAACCTCCTTCTGAGCCTGCGTTAGATTGTGCGGTACCCAGCGTGAAACTATCTTCCTTACCCGAAGATGTCCGTGTAGAATTTCATGCACACTTCCCGATCCAATCTGCAGTATATGCTGAATCTCTTCATTATGTAATTCGCCTTTTGTCATAAATTTAATTTTTCACAGCCAGCACGTTTTCTTATGTAACAGCCGTCATAGCCCTATAACGGCCACTTCTTTCTTCGTCCGCCAAGGTACTTGACCACGCTTAAATTCGTTGAACCAGCGGAAAACAGTCGCTTTAGAAGGGCTTTTGTCTATGAACACCATTCGAAGTCTTTCAAATGATTCTTCTCTGGTTTTAGTCGACATTTGAAATCGTACAAAATCATCGCGCGAAAATGTTCTCGTTCTAAATTCAATTTTCAGTGAGACAGAGTATTTTGATTTTGCTCGTAAAAAATGTGGAGGGAATGTCGAATTTGGAATGTTGTGTTTTTTTTTAAAATAAATAGTCATAGTTTTAATCGACATCAAAACTAGCCAGTGTCCCATAGACAAAAACTGTTAGTCGCAAAACTTTCTGAGTATGGTGTTGGCGTCGAAATAAATCGCGCTTTGGTTTCGTCTAAAGCACTAGGTATGCACTGCTATTGGATTTTAAAATAGGTTAATTACTGACCTATTGCGTTACTCTTATTTACGTTTTCGTAACGTTTATCAAGCGTAAAAAAGGGAAAGTATAAAATAAAAAATAAAGTTTAATAAAAACTGTAACCCGACGATGGGAAAATAAAAATGATCTAAAAAGTACGGAACAAGTAAATATTTCAGACAGAAATCGTAGTCGGGTTTCAGTTTTTTATTAAACTTTATTTTTTATACGTACCTATAGATATTTTTATATCCAGGATTTTTCAGATCGTATAGAACGGTATGTTCTCTTACTTTTTCGATAAACATCTCTGTATTATTATCGTCTGTCATCGTGGAGTTTAAATAATGAGACGTACGTAATAATGTAACGATCTGTACACACGTCTGACCACAAGACGCGTGCTTCCCGCTCACTGCCGCTTTGCCGACGCTGCGGTGTTCCCGCGTTACGGTCGCGTAGGTTTGCAAGGCGCCATATAACAACACGAGCAGCGTCCGCCGCGCGGTAGACGCTCCTGTGTGCTTACTCTTGATTCCAATTCCGATCTGTCGACATTGGAATTGTGACGTTTCGTACTCTTGAGTTCGACACTAGCGCCAAATTGTTGTCAAATTGGGTGTCCATTTTAGGAACTAAGTGGGATTGGGATCGGGCTTGGTTTAGCTACTCTTGACTATAATTTGACACTGCGTATTGCGCCAGTATTGCGTTGGGATTGTTTGTTGATTGGAATTTTTCCAATAGCAAAAGTGTAACTTTTTTGAAATTGTTTTGTGTTTTAAGTCGTTTTAGTATGGTAATAAGTGTGTAATATGACATTATTTGCAGTTATATACACTATTTTACATAATTCCAATAAAAAACAATTGAAACAAAGACGAGATGAGCGTCGGATGATGCGTTATACGAACAAAGCGTTTTCTATGAATGAAGACGAATTTAAAGCAAATTATAGAGTGAGCAAGGATTTGTTTGAGAAAATTTATAGTAGGACGATTTGTCATTATAACTTAAATTGGAAACTTTTTTTTTATTCTATTTTAATTTGGGACTTTAAAACTTTTATTATGTACAACGTGTACAATATAATATAATTACTTAAATAAAAAATAAACCAAGAAAATAACTAAGTAGGACAAAACAAAAATATTTCACTAATTAATTGTATATTTAAGTATTACTTAGTGTGTATTTACTTACCACTTGTATAAAACTTTAATAGGCAAGGTTTATGTAACTTATCGGAAAATCAATTGTTGTTACTGAAAAGGAACCACACGCGAACAATATCTATAAGTTAATGTTCAAAACAAACTTGCATTTAGAATTCACTTCTAATTTCTAAAACCACTTGATAAAGTTACATGCTCTATGCCACTTGACTTTATTGTTGAAATTGCAGAAATTTTACGCCGTCTTTTTTTAAAGTGATATTGTAGTATAGGCAATGATACTGCCGCATACAGCCAATGTCATGTTTAATTTTATGATTTTAATCATGTTGTTACGCCTAAATGAATTAAATTCGTTACAATTAATAAATTAAACAACTATTTACATCATATTTATTTATTAACCTTGTTATTTAAAGGATAAATCATTTTAAAGCTCTATTACCGGTTTATCGTAATGAGTTGAACAACACTTTTGCAGGGCGAAACATAGCTAACTTCACGTGGAACAAAATAATCGCGGGGCAATCCCAATTTCAATCCAATGTTGACAGTATTAGTTTCAAGAGTACCGAATCACGTGACTGTAAAATTAACATTGGAATCGTATTGGCTTTAGATTGGAATTGGAATTAATTTGAAGAGTAGGTAAGCCCCCTGTTTGGCTTCCCGCCTCCCGCATGGTGGTCGCTCAGGTTTGGCCGAAGCTTTAAGCGTCGCTGCTCCCATTACTAATAGAATGCTGTCGCGACTCGCGAGCTATTAAGAGCGACCTCGAACCTTTTGTTCCGCCGAGTGTCGCCGCAGCATTGCTCACACATTGCAACAGAATGAAAGTGAGATGAAGCTCTAGAATAAACATGAAAATGTTCCTTCTCTGTGATTAACGCATACAAGTATCAGCTGTTAGTCATTGATGTCACTAGCCAGGAAATTGAATCCGTCTGATAAGTTATCAAATGACAATCTTAGATGTTCTGAGGTTGTTGCGAGTTCGCGTCGCCATCGCGCCAACACATTGTCGCGAGTCGCGTATGTTCGGGCCTGGACAGAGCAGGGACATTATAATATTGAATTGCTACTTAGCCCTCTTCCTCTCTCCTAATTTTTGCTGTGCCCGACAGGGTCCATATTGATCTTTTACTTTGTTATACCATCTATGTAAAACATATGGAATGCAATAAAGAATTGAGTATTGAATATGTTGCAGATCATTATAGCCTGTGCAGCCTACTTGATAACAGTTACTCATACCAGTTAGGTATCTATGTAAAGAAAGGAACAAAGCTATCAATTTAGTCGGTGGAACTTGTATTTGTAATAATGTTCAAAACTAACGCTAAAATCTTAATAAGAAACTCAATTTTGATAATGGATATAAAACTGTTATCACGACGATGACGAGTTCTTTGTGTTAGTATTTCATACTCGTAATGACAGTGCAGTGTTGCGCTGCTTGTACACACGTCTATCTGTTACTGCCACGATCTCTGTTACTCAAGTAGTACACACTGCAGAGTACCTCTTATCAAGATGTGATACGTTAGATTTGTGATAGATAAGTGACAGCGCGTCGCGAGGAGCGCCGCCGCCGCCGCGCCTCTGCGACATGCTTGCTGCTCGGTTAACAATTTGCTTAACAGATTATCAAAGTATAGACAGTGTAATGATAACAAATGACATGACAAAATATGAAAATGACTTTATGAATGAATTTCAATTATTGGTTACATACAATTAAGTGTTATATTACGTCAATTATCCGCTTAATGCTATGTTAAATTCTATTTGAAATCTTCAGTAACTTCTTCATTATGGTGCTGATTATCCACACAAAGTCGTGTCACCAAATGTTTGCAATACATAGCCTAGGTAGGTACATACCAATAGTGACAGTGATAACCAAATATTTGCAATAAATAGCCTAGGTACACACCAATAGTGACAGTCATATCCAAATATTAATAATACATAGCCTAGGTACACACCAATAGTGACAGTCATATCCAAATATTAATAATACATAGCCTAGGTACACACCAATAGTGACAGTCATATCCAAATATTAATAATACATAGCCTAGGTACACACCAATAGTGACAGTCATATCCAAATATTAGTAATACATAGCCTAGGTACACACTAACAGTGACAGTGATAACTACCACAAAGGTGCGAGTTTGCGACCGTCGCACAGTGGAACGAATGTATGGGAGCGGTTGGACGTAGACATTTCCGAAAAAAAAGAGTAAAATTATGCCAAACTAATGATGCCATCTTATTCGATTACTTAATGCCTTCATAACTTGTGGTGATGAATTTCTTCATAACTCCCATATTTCGGGAGTAATTTGAGAAAATGTGAAATTTTACTATGAAAATGAGTGTATCGAGCTCTCTCCCTCCTGATTCCGGGCTTGTTTCAAGTAGCGGTCTCTAATATCATAATGCTAATACTAAGAGCTATATTTAATACTAAGACACATAGTGCGCCAAATGTGCACTTTCTGGGATAAAGAGTGATGTTTATTTTATAACACAATTTTTTTATTTTTTGTTTATTTTGTTGATTAAAACCGTTTTTCTAAAGGTTTACCTTATTACAATAACATTTCTGAGCAGCCAATTAGAGAAGATATAAGCTAATTAGGATATATAATTAGGGACTTAAGGTTTACATATAAAACTGATGCACTAATGATTACTGATAAGAACATTGCTATTATTTAATTACTAAATGGCTCTTAATACACTAATTTAGCATGCATCATTTACTAATTATCACAATAACTAATTACCTTGCAATATTTAACAAAGGATACCTGGGATACCTGGATTTTATATAAATAGGTCACTATTAGTAACTTTAAAATCAGTGTTGATTTACACCTCGTTGTATCCAAGCTAATCTCGCAATGTATTTTCCAAATTTTAATACAAATCTTGATATTCACGTTGCTTTATGCGCACGCGCACATAAAGATTTACGCGACTTTAACTATTTGTTCAGTGTTTTAAAAGATAACAGTTGTGTTCAGTTATGTGAAAGTGCTGAAACAAGTTTAAAAGACTGGTGTCGTCGATTTTGCTACCGCATTTATGCAAAATGGACACAGTCTGGAAGAAGCACAGATAAGTTTCGGAAGAAACATGAGATTTGGCTACAGGCTGCAATTCAATGGCCGGAATTACAGAATGAAAATATGGAACCTTCTACAGAAAATATAAGTGACGTCATCGAGCCCATAATTTCTCCTGCTAAATCTGATGCTTCAACTTGTACACATCCTAGTCCTCGTAAATCTTTTGAGGACCTTAGTAACCGGCAAAAAAGAAGACGCACTGAAGATAGTCTTTCATGCAGCAGTAGCAGCGCTGAAATTATGTTTTCGGCCGAAAGGGCGCTTCAAAAGGCAGGACAAAGCGATACAGCTTATGTTATGAAATACTTGACGGAGAATCCAGAAGAGGCCTCAAAAATCAAAGCCTTCATTGAAGGTAAATCAATTCAGGTACGGGAAATATCCCCTTTGAAGGCATTGGCTCTTTATGTATCGATGAACTTATCGAAATGGCGCTATAACACTCTTCGGGATTTCAACACTCAAGAAGGAGCTCTTCAATACCCGAGTTACTACATGTTGGTTAAAGAAAAAATTAAGTGCTATCCGGCCAAAGAAGATCTCACAGTTACAGAGAGCTCTGCAAAAATCAAATTACAAGCCTTGATGGATTTAACCTCAAGAAGACTTATTAGGTCGTTAGAAACCCCTGTTGATCCCAATCAACAGCTCGTATTGACCAGCAAATGGGGTTTTGACGGATCATCTAGCCAAAGCATTTATCATCAAAGGACGAGTGAAGATGAGCAAATCGATCTTGCTAGTAATTTTATGATTAGTCTTGTACCACTGCGGCTCGTCTCAAAAGGTGTAACAATTTGGGAAAACGAGCGACCATCTTCCACTTCATTTTGCCGGCCAATATTGTTTAAGTTTATAAAGGAAACCAAAGAAAATGTGCAGAGAGAGATGGCTGAAATCGAAGCAGAGATTGAAGCCTTAACTCCATCCACCATCACTGATGGAATTAGTGTCAAACACCAACTGCTGTTGACAATGATTGATGGTAAAATTCATTCCATTATATCCAATACAGCAGCTTCAGTGTGTGACATATGCAAGGCTTGTCCTAAAGAAATGAATAATTTAGAGTTAATCAAAGATAAACACGCAAACGAGGACATGTATAAATATAGCTTAAGCACCCTTCACGCTTGGATTCGCTCAATGGAATGCTTATTACACATTTCCTACAAATTAGACATAAAATCATGGCAAGTAAGGGGTGATATAGCAAAAAGGCAAGTTGATGACAGGAAGAAAAGAGTTCAAGAGGCTGTAAGAAGAGAAACGGGCTTACTTCTCGATGTTGTGAAACAAGGCAGTGGATCCACCAACAATGGCAACTCGGCAAGGAGATTTTTTGAAAACTACACTAAATCTGCTGAACTGACCGGAATAGATGCTATGCTTTTAAGAAAAATCTGTGTGATCTTGCAGTGTATTTCATCAGGAGAGAAGATCAACGTAACTAAATTCCGAGAGTTCTGCTTTCGCTTTGATACTGCTAAGCTTTACGTGGAGTTATACCCATGGTATTATATGCCTTCTTCACTTCATAAAATTTTAATGCATGGGCCAGACATAGTTCAGAACATGTCAATTGTGCCCATTGGTTTTCTATCCGAAGAGGCATCTGAGGCTAGAAATAAAGATTTTAGAAAATATAGAGAGGGGCATTCTCGAAAGCATAGCAGTATCTCATGCAATGAAGATATTATGCACAATCTTTTACTGTCTTCTGATCCACTTGTTACAAGTATCCGTCCAAAAGGAAATAAGTTTGTAAAAAAATCTTCTTTTAAGGAATTTTATGAGCTTACGGATTCTGAGAAAAGTGATATCGAATTTGTTAACATAAATGATTTAGCGGACATCGATTCTGAATTTGAATTAATTGATGATGATGATGATGACGAAGATAATTAAATGATGTTATTGTTTTAAAATGTGTAACTTAGTAAATTAGAGCTTACATCTTAATTATTTATTGTACTTTTAATGAAACTAGGTAATTTATTATCAACTTACTTAAAAGTCATACTCTCATCAGTTCTTGTGAATATTTTTGTTAATATATATTTCTGTATATATATAATATATTTATAGACCTCTTAATAAGTCTGTCTGCGGTTTAAAGTAAATACAAATGGGGAAAAAACGTTTTTTTTTTTAAATTTTCATTTCCTTTTATCCCAGAAAGTGCACATTTGGCGCACTATGTGTCTTAGTATTAAATATAGCTCTTAGTATTAGCATTATGATATTAGAGACCGCTACTTGAAACAAGCCCGGAATCAGGAGGGAGAGAGCTCGATACACTCATTTTCATAGTAAAATTTCACATTTTCTCAAATTACTCCCGAAATATGGGAGTTATGAAGAAATTCATCACCACAAGTTATGAAGGCATTAAGTAATCGAATAAGATGGCATCATTAGTTTGGCATAATTTTACTCTTTTTTTTCGGAAATGTCTACGTCCAACCGCTCCCATACATTCGTTCCACTGTGCGTCGAAAGGGCAATGTTTACTATTTATATTCTCGCACTGAAACTAACTTCGTAAAGTATGATCGGACGTTGACCAGCGCTCCCACCGCCATCCGTCGGGCACCACTCGAACTACGAGCGCTGGAGGTTCCAATACAAACCTTTTAGTTAAGGGTGGATTGTGTTGGGTCTATTTTATTCATGTTCAGAAGTGGGAGTTGTTTCTCCACCATTTTAGTGCCTGAGAGATATTTTTCGACGGCATGTGAAGCCAAGTCAGAGGCCCATGGGCGGCCTTAAAACTCTGACACCAGGTTAGTCACTAACCACACGAAAAGAAGAAGAGTGGGGTCATAACTCAGCTACCGAGTGTGCCGTAGTAGGACTGACCAGGAATTATTATGTTGTTGGCCAGGAATTGTTAGGTCATTTAAACATTGGTTTTACTCATAAAATATTCAAAATATTCAGACTGCTTCATTTGAACAAATTTTAAATACACAAACGTTACTATTATAACGATTCACTAATTTTAATTCTAATATGTTTGGAAATTAATAAAATTTGTGCTTTATCGGTAGGTAAGGAATGTTTAGAGTTTCAATTGAATAAACTATTAGTTTGTAATGTACTATCAATAGATGGCGCAGCCGAATGACATTCACATAGGCTGTAGTGTAGGCTCGCTATATTTTAGTTTGCATTTTGCAGTCTTATATTGAACAATCGAATCAATAATGAGTTTGGCAAATATTAATTAGTACCATAAAAATTACGTTCCATTTTTGTGAGCAGAAGATTTATGTAGTCTAATTGATAGTAGCGATGTAGTACGTATGCAATGTAGAGTGTGGCGAGAGGCAGTAGCATGAGCGAGTGCGAGCAGGGCCACCGTACAAACGACAGCGGCATATTTGGCAGCGGTTCAATGATTGATCGCCCCGTCGTGTCAACTAACTGAAAGTGTGCGTTTTATTTACGAACCATGAGCGCTGCCCGCTGCCACTGCCGACCTGTCGGCCACTGCCGGCCACTGCCGGCCACTTCCACAGAGTACATCACTGGGTTATTAAATTACCAACGCAATCTTCGTATACACATTATCCTTGAACTACCTTGAATTTAAAACTCATATTAAAAGTACACCATGTAAACAAAAATATATTATTACAAATTAAAGGATTATCCAAGATAAGAATGCTTGGAAACATGCTGGTCCTGCTCCATATGACAATGTAGACTCTAGACAAATTCAAACAATTTGGTTGCTTATTTAATTGAATAATTTATTATTTTTATGACATTGATTCTACATTCTGTAATTACTTTACCTGACTTATTAATTGTATATTTTTTTGGAATTTCGTCTGTTTGTAAATATGTGAGCACCATGTTTCTAATTAATTTATCTGTCATTGCTTAATTTTTAATTCATTGTAATACCTACTGTGATGTAGTAATTTTAACCTAGATGCATCGTCTTCACACAACTATGCTTTTATACAATCATGTCCGATCCGTGCGAGTGTTGTTAAGAATTATACTAAGAGTCTATTTATGTGGTATTTTTATGGAAAAAAGAAAAAAAACGTCGCTTTTTTTCAATGGGGATTTTTACTGGTTTATTTAGGTACTTGGGGCGCGGGCGGCCGTTGTTTACGAGTGTCTACAAGTCAGAACTTATGACCCCTGTTGAAAATTTACAAATTATTAATGGAATTGGGACGATTTTAAAAACGTGAATTTTAAATACTTGCCAATAACTTTGTTATATTCACTAATAACAAATTTGGTAGTTTTTATTATGTTATTGCAGTACCTATGTGCCCTTTTCGGATCGGACACGGTTATTAATAATACCTATGTCGTGTATAATATGTAATATGATGTATATATCGTGGCCAGATATTAGAATTGATCATTTCATGAAATGATCGACCATTTCATGAAATGGTTGTGTTTCATGAAATGGCCAGCTAAAATTGACCATAATTATCGTTTAAACGTCAACGTTTAATGATATGCCAGTCGACGTTTGGTCATTTCATTAAGTAGGGTATCCATGCAAATATTACTGGCATTCATTAACTTTCCTAATCTGGGTCAATGGATAAATAAAACATTTTAAATAGCTTTAATTCCATTTGAATATTTAAATCATAAGTCATAACCTGTGAAATACGTTCCAAACTCCATGGTTTTTTAGCGTTGCGGTCGTTTTTCGAGTGACTTTCATAAAAGTCACGTAGCTTGGTATAATAACAATACTTCAATGCACTTTTATCTTCCATTTGCATATTTATAATTGCTTTTCCAATCGAATTATCGTCCGCCGCCATGATGCACAACAAAAACAATGCGACATCAACGCCTCTACCGGTAGATAATTTAACTATTTTACGAAATTATCACTTTTGTTTGGTCACATCATGAAGTAGTCGTGCATTTCACTGTGCATATCGTCAAACGTTGAGTTTTCAATGATCTGGCCAGACCACATCATGATGTGGCCAGCGGTCGATGTTCTATTTCATGAAATGCAACCATTTCATGAAATGATCAATTCTAAGATTTGACCACGTCATATACCTACATTAAATAAATACTAACCCTTAGTTGATAAGTATGTATTTTGTACTAACCACTGGACCAATGTTGTCAAATAAAATAAAATAAATATATACATATTGTAAAACATTTTTAAAAGAGTAACAACGGTGGAGTTTCTTGCCCATTCTTCTCCATACGAAACTACCCTTTGGAAGGGGCGAGTATATTTTTCTTTAAATTTTGACGTTTAAAAGTGCCGTATTGTGTTTTTAAAATAAATGATTTGACTTTTAATAAAATCTTTTTATTTCAGACACATTTGGCCCATAATGTTGTTAGTAAAAACGACTTACAAACTATTATTAGATAAAATAATTAATTTAATTTAAGTATTTGCCGCCCACTGGGGCCCCGGGTACACGCACTTGTGCTTGAACCCAGTGCCTCAGAAGGGGGCTGTCCAGCTTGTGACTGAGCACGTTCAAGATGGTGTTGACACTCCCACACGTGCGGAACATCAGCGAAGTGATGCGGCGCCGCAGCAAAGTGTGAAAGCCATCTGTGTGCGCGTGCGCAAACATCGCAGACGCACTACAGCAGCGTGGGAGCCCCACCCTGAACGCGTTATTATTATTGTATTCGGAGAGCGTTGATGGCCCGCTGCGTGTAGTTGACCCACAGATTGCAGGTGTAGGGAGTTTAGCAGAATGCTTTAAATAGAGTGATCTTTACCCCTAAACTACACCTCGCAAATCTGTGTGCCAACATGTTACAGCGGACCGCCATCGCTCTCCTCTCCCTTTCTATGTCTTCATCGTCTTTCAAATCCTCGGTGACCACATGGTCGAGGTATTTAAACTCTCTCACTCTTCGAAGAGCGACAGCGTTAAGCAGCACAGGTGCCACTTCCCCCAGATTACGACCCCTGGCTTGAAATACCAAGAGCTCGCTTTTCTGTAAATTGTACAGGAGACCGAATACTCTCGCATACTCCTCACACACGCCCATCAGCTTTCTGAGCGCAGCTATTGATGGGCTGAGCAACACCATATCATCCGCATAACTAATATTGTTGATACAGTGACCATCGATCAAGCATCCTACTCCAGTGTCGCTCAGCTCATCAATCAGCCCGTTCACGTACAAGTTGAAGAGTGAAGGAGATGTTAACCCCCCCTAACTCACTCCACACTCCAACCTGTACTCATCAGAAAGTTCGCCAAACCATTTGACCTGGTTAGTTTGACGGTTATACCAATATTTTAAAATATGAATTAACTCACCCGGCACACCTTGTAACGTAACGTTTACCTCTTAGGAGGTAAATGTTGGTTACGGGTTAAATTAAAATAGGTAGTAAGGTACCTAGTTAAAATTAAATTCAGATTAACTTTGAATTAAAATTAAGGGCCGGCTTCACAGGACGTGGGATGTTCGGGATAGGCGGGGTCAGGTTGACAGATGAGTAGGCCGGCGCGGAGGCAGGTAGGCAGTCAGGAAGTGTGGAGGAGCCGGGCTGCAGCGTCACGCGTCTAGCGGCGAGTCCTGTCGAACGGAGAGGAGGGTGTGAATGACAGTTAGATAGCGGAGGCACTCCGTGGTACCTCACGCTAATGGGAGGCCTGCGTTAATGTCGGCAGGCTATGTTGGTGTCGCTTGGCGCCGCGCCGATTGGCGTCGCAGCGCTTGGCGTCGCGCCGCTTGGCGTCAGAGAGTGTCGGGGGCCTCTCTTGGAGGATGGCGTTTGCTTAGCGTCACGTCTCTTGGCGTCGGAGGCCTCTTATGCCGCTGTATACGTGTGGCGCCTTGCGCCACGCGGCCGGAAGGGTGTAGTACAGGAGCTTATTAAATGATAAACAAGAGTTCAGACACACTCAAGGTTTATTTGTTTTTTTTTTTAACACTGAAATGACTAACAAAGGTTTAAGTATTTAAAATAGCTTTGTTTTAGAACTAGGCTCAAGGGCTTCGAAAACACGGCCTCACCAGCCGCTTTCAGACCAAAAACTCCTAGCCCTCAACTCAAACTCTGACTGCAAACTAAAAAAAATTTAAGCCCGTTTCTATCGTTCTGTGCCATTTTCTAAACGTTTTCAAAGATATATCAAGCGATAGATGGCCAGCACGAATACAAATGGTTTACCACAGACATATAAAGAGTAGCGGTTTACAGAGAGGGAAGTCTACAGGTGTTCTTATTGCTAGGGTCAGTGTATACACCGGCTTTATGAAAGGTTTAGAAAACTATAAAGTGTACTTTGATATGTCTATGACTTGTCCATGGTGTGTTGTGTCTATGGTATAGAAAAATAAATTGGACAGATGACAGTTTAATTTGAAAATGTCAGAATATAAATAATTCTAAGATTTTTTACAAAGACGAAAATTAGTAAAATAAGTTATGGATGCTAAGACGATTAAAGAATACTTAATTAAAAGTATTATACTTTTAATTAAGTATTCTTTAATCGTCTGAAAAAAGTATAATACTTTTCAGAGGTAACAATGTTTACGAGTAATTATAATAGGTGAGTTATGTGTGTGTCATAGGATTTTAATATGTTGTAAATAGATAGTATTAAACATGTAAATAGATTAGATTAGGTGGTGCGGCAGAATACCACAACCTGTATCTTTCAATTTACGCCAGAGAATATCATACCTAACCAAGTCAAATGCCCTGGAAAAGTCAAGAAAGGCTGCATAGCCTGTGTATGCACACAGGCGTGCTCCTATCTGTGTAATACCTGACAGTCTGCTTGAGAGGAGACATAACCGCACATCCTGTCGAAAGTCCAGGGGGCCTACCACCAGCTTAAAAGCAGTATTATTTTAATATTACTTCAGTGGGAGAAAGAGATGGAGCTATACGTCCTGTAGAGCTTCATCTCTTTCCCACACTGAAGTAATATTAAAATAATACTGCTTTATGAGCTGGTGGTAGGCCCCTGGTCTAAAAACGAACTGTGCATCGTTTAAATTAAGGTGTTCTTTAAGCTTTCTCTCAAGTAGGCCATCAAGCACTTTAGCTGTGGTTGTAGCTAATGATATCGACTGACAACATTATCTAAAAAAATACGCCTTAAGTTTACTGCTACGAATGGTTACAATTTTACCTTAGTTTGAACGTGAATAGGTTACGTAGGTATGTGATTTTAAGGGGCCGTGCACGAAATCGACTGATTTGGATTAATTTTGTTCATTAGTTGTGAGAAAGGAAAGAAAGGTACGTATAAAGGAAAAGAGAAAAGGGGAGGAAAGGTATGTTTGCAAAGTAATAAATGATTTGATTTGAAAGGGAAACAGAATTTAAACAAAATTATTTGTGATTTGAAAAGTAGAATTCTTTGTCTTGTACAGTACCGACCATAAGTCCATAAGCAATCTCACAAAGCAATAGACTGACGCTTCGGTTTGACTTACGACCTTCTTCTATAAGTTGTTACAATACAGTAGACACGCACATTACACACACACACTCACTTTGTCTGCAACCAATGACTAGTTCGATAATCATCATTCGTTTTTTGTTTCATTCGTCTTGTTCACATAAATATTAAAGATTAGCAGGTAGACCACAAAAAACTAAGTAAATTATTTCGATTTCTGTGGGGTAGATGCAGTTTGTTACGAGTATTCAATTAATAGAACTTTGTTGGTTCGTGGATAATATTGGTGACGAGTATTTAGCGCAGTGTGGTGGTTATTATTATCAAAAAGCGGGCATAAAATATATTGAAGAGATCAGATCAGATCAGAGAATATTATTGCGCTGCGTAAAAGTGAAGTGAATATCTAATGAAACTGGACTAAGTGTGAGTGTTATCATTTATATATTTCATATTTTACTAAACATAAATCTTAATCAAGGGTATTGTTGATAGAACAGAGGTATTGTTGAGACAGAAAATGCCTTTAAAGTTTTAAATTCATTGTGAGGTTTAATTCGATTAGTGAATAATAAATAATTAGGTATTATGTGTAATAAAAACAATGTTTTTCTTTGTTCTAGAGAAATACTGTGAGGGTTAAGAGATATGAGGAAGGGGCTTATTATCGAGTAGCAGCGACGTCAAATGGTGAATGAATATGAAACAAATGGTTTCATACCAACGAGATATTTTGCTGAATTATTAAAAACACGTCATTATGAACCGTTCGCCGTGCACTCTTAAGGCTTGCATCACTGAAGACCAGCTAGAAAACCGTTTTTGACCTTAAAATATTGACCGTACCAACTTAATAAACAACAGATTCGTTATTGCATGAATTTATGGTAACAATTTTTTTAAGCACGTTTCAATAGGGTCTTTGTCGTATTTCTAGCAGATATTCCGAAATTGTTTAATATTATTTTAGTAATAGTATTATTTTAGGATTAAAATTTGAGGTTTAGTTTCAATCTTCTTTTCGTAAAGAAAATGAATACTTAAGCCTATGCTATAACCTCAATACCAACCAATATTTACTAAAGCCAAATAAAGTTTAAAATAATTAATATGAACAATACTTAACCTTTAAAATCAACAATTTTGTCAGTAGATTTTTTTACATTTTAAGTTATCTAAAATTCTTATTTATTGCTTAATTACTTCGACCATGATCAAAGCTTTATATTTATGGTGAAAAAAATCCATTTAAAATTTAAAACATTTCAAAATTTAAATATGTCAAAATAATACGAATTGCTTCTAAGTTTCAAGACATCTATTTCACATATTATTCAGGTGAAGTAATGATAAATAATTGTAGCAGTTTGTTAACTATACTTAAGTAAAATAAATATAACGAATAAATATTATTTATTTTTTATTATAACATTCATCACGCATTTTTTATTCTAAACCCTTTATTGCAATAACAACATTAATAAATAGGCAGGAATATTTAAAAATATAATTATTGCAAACAAAAATAATAATATTTGCAAAAACAGCGCTGTGATTTACGAGATTAGAACCTTAGCCATCTTGAATCCAAGACCAACGCTTAACGCATTCTGCTATCTGCACATATACTTTACTTTCGAATTTTAGCAATGCGATACACTGGCCAAGGTCACGCGTATGATGCGTGCTAACAAAAGTGATGGAAATATAAGCGCGGCGCCCGCGAACCGTGACGATACGACAGTGTGTAGTGCAAAACTGCGTTCTCTGTGGTGTGTGTACGGCACTCACACCACAGACGTCTGACTGTTTACACATACAAATGTACGGACTACACCGCGTGTTCACAGCAATACGACTCTTAGCGTGCTTATGCACTTTTGAGCGCTTACTGTACCTACGGTCGATCAATAACACAACGCCAAACTGCTGCATCTCGTGAACAGCAGGTCGCAGGAGAAATAACCTGTATTACCCCAAGGACTGCCAGGGAGGTAACCTTACTCACTCTTGCGTTTGATATAAGTACAAGATATAGCACACGAGCTCTGAACCAGGGATGTTGCGGATGTAGATTTTTTAAATCCGCGGATTCGCATTTTCGGTGGCTCACATCCGCCGATCTCAAGTTTTTTTAAGGGATCCAGCAAGGCGGCGGGCGAGACGAAATTCAACATTTCTTACGATTTTTTGCAAACTGCAGCGCTGTTTCGTTATATGTTGATCATAATTCATTTCGCGGCAATTATAATAAAATAAATACTTCATTATAATCATTTAAAAATCTATACATGTGGCTCTCGAAATGTTATGTGTTTGATAGATAAAAGACTATTTCGTGAAATTGTGACAATTTCGAGCTATCTTGATGATTTCATGATTACCTATAATTTCCATTGTGGTGATTATGATTTTACTTATATTCATGATTTCGACCCACATCTGCATTCGAATTAGCCAGTGCGGCTCATGCGGATACAGATGTGGGCGAAGGTCTAAATAAAAGTGGAAGCTCCGTAATTGCGGATTCGAATATCCGCAACATCCCTGCTCTGAACGCTCCGGCCCATATCGTACCTTGCCGTGAGGTATGTTGTTATCGCCAACACCGTCCTGTAACGTGCCAACAAATCCCCGAGGCAAAAAAAATACATTACACAGGTCGACCTTGGAGTAAAACCACAACCAAGGATATCTTTTAGGATTCAATGAGCGAGCTCTCTTACCTGGAGGCGCGGGAGGTTCTTCTTAATGACGTTGAATAAAATGAATACAATAATATCTAAGTAAGAAACTAAAATGCATAAACGTGCCTTTTCCTGTGCAAAATAATAACCACCGCCGTATCTCTACGTTGACGTCGTGGTGGGGCTTGCGCGCTCCGAACTCTAGGCCTGTGCCGGTAGAGTTTACTTTGCCGGAACAGGTCTGGGATGAGGAGCCAGACCAAGTGATATACAAAAACGCGCAGGGCAGCATGTGGTGAGCTGTTGGGCAGTAGCGACCCCACGGGCCCTATCTTCCGGGAGAAGTCTTGTTCCTCACCTCTGGCTTGCCTTTATTGGCCGGCTGGAGTGAACACTGACGAGGAACGAAGCTCCCACCTCATTCTTGCCTTAATTGGCCGGCTTGAGTTTAGATTCACAAGAGCAAACGTGCTCGGAGGAAGGAAGTATTCCAGTAAGATGCTGGTTGGGATCTTGACCGTACTTCCGGGATTGTCCTGATAGCCGTGGAATATCTCTCCACTCCTCATAAGCACCTCAGGACATGTTGCCCCCTTGTTTTTTTTTTTTAAATATTTATTTAGTTCATAATATTACAGTTTTCGTTTTCCATAACATCTGCCAAACTGCAAAGCAATTTGTCGGCAGTAAATTCTCGTGGATTTAGCACGAATCTTTGCTTGACTAGACATAAAAACTATAAAAACTAAATCTAAGTTAAAACTAAAAGACTATGGCTCTGTAGGCAAACACTCTGTATGTTAATATAGAGCAGTTACCCACACAGCCACAGATTCTATAAGTTCTACAGCTATCATACTCGGCGGCATCAGTCAGCGAACGTCATGAGACTATCCTATAGTAGGTACCTACTCAGTATAAGGTAAGTAAACTTAGTACCCACGACCTTAGCCCACCGAAGCCGCCGATCGGACACAGCAACTATGGACACATCGACAAGTAATGTTTTCTTAGGACACTTTTTAGGTGATTTTTACTTGTGACGCGATCGATCATTCCCTCAGGCAATTCATTTATTAATGTAGGTGTAATCCATCGTCTCGTACGCTTACCATAATAATTGTTTACTTTTGGCACCTGTAGTTTCTTTTTCTTTGCAAGTCGGGTTGGATAGTTATGTACTTTTTCTTTTTTGTTTGTTAATATTGTGTTGTTCAAGAATCATTGTCATTTTTACTTTCATATCAACTGGTAATATATTGCACTTCTTAAATAATTGTTCATATTCCTTGTTCAAGCTTTGTTTAGTTCTTTTGCTCACTAATATTTTTAGAAGACGTATTTGTAGTATTTTAATTTTATCTAGATATGTTTTAAAAGTAAGTCCATAACCACACAACCCATAACTGATAATCGAGTCGGCAAGTGCATGGTATAATGCATACAATAGTCTTCTCTTGACTACAGGCTTTAGGGTATACAATTTACCCAGAACTGACCGAATTTTATTACAAACCGTGTCTATGTGTATGTTCCATGCAAAATTAGTGTCAATAGTCAATCCTAAGTACCTGTAGGTTTTTACCTGCTCTAAATTAGTACATTGACAGCTTGATTTCCCACTGTGAAGACATTCATAACTATGACCTTTGTTATTCAAGTCAACGTTTTTGTTACGTGAATATGGAGAATGTATTGGCATGCACTTAGTTTTGCTAACATTAATTATTATGCCGTTGTCGTGCGCCCATTTTATTATATTATCTAAATCGTCTTGTATTGCTTCTTGTATGGAGGTTTGGTCATTACCACTGCATAGGAGACATGTATCGTCGGCGTACATGTACGTTGTTATGTTGTTGCTACGACACTTTGTGCTAGCGACCGTTTTCGGGGGCCCATTATTGAGTGTGCAAGTCACCTCCTGCCATTTTACCTGTGTATTTTATATAAGATATTGCGGTCAGGCAGGGGCCATAGTCTTTCCATAGTTCTAGATTATCAGTTCACGTAGCCACCCAAACCCATAATCCAATATCTTTGTTTCCATATTCTGCAATAGTCCTGCACCAACCGGGGGTTGTTCTTGGGTGCACCAGCATAGTGAGAATAGGGACAATCGTCGGTTGGTGCCTAATTTCATTAAAAACGTCTAACGGGCCTCTGCGAGTTGGCTTCGGCCCCTCGTACGCCTTCCAAAGGTCCGAGACCCTAGGGTTCCGAGAAAACAAAAGAAGTAAAAATAATAATAATAATGTAACCAGTAAACCACGCAGCTAAGGTCAGGGTAGGTTGTAGTTATAAACTTACAATACCTACCTCACCCTTCGTTATAATACGAACCACATAACAACACAGTCGATTGTTGAGCGTCATATAATGTTACTGGCTCGGTAATGGCGAAGGTATCTGTTGGCACAATGTGCCATCGGCTACGCGACACCATCGGGGAGGCGGCAGGACGCGACCGTGCGCCTGCGCCGGCCGCACATAGCTCGCTTGAGGGATGCAAGAAGTGCCTAAAAGTATCGATATATATCGTACCGATATTTAAAAAAAATAAAGATATCGATTTCGATGTATCGAAAACAAAACATCGAAATATCGATACATCGGTGAGATAAAAAAGTACTTTTTGAAATTCTATCGTGTTTGTTTTTTATTCATTTAAATACCTAACTAGGAACATCATTTCTAACCTTTCAACTGTCATTAACGAGACACAATAGAATTTTAATTGTTATCCGCCTTAATAAGGCTTCGTAACAGGTGATGAGATATCGTAAAATCTTAATTTAGACAATCATTGATGAAAACAAGTTTACTTTTATACGGCTCTGAATTTCAACGGTTTCAGAATTTGGTATAAGAATTTTATTTATTTGTAAGAATGTAGTTTTACATAGTATGGTGTTAATATTTTTGTTAGTTCTATACATTCTAACACGAAATATATGGTGTACAAATATTGTAATTAGGTAATCATTACTTTAAAACGTCATAATTAAGTCCATGTCATCTTGGATTTTTACAATATTCCATATTCGCCAATGTTTTCAGAATGTGAATATGTTTAAAAATAAACTCAGGACTTTGTTAGTTAATAAAGCCTATTACAGCATTGACGAATTTTGTAATGACAAAAATCTTAAAACTAGTATTAAATACTAAAATTAATATGTGTACCCAATGTTTTTTTGACTTTGTTATACATGCATGCGATGATGTTAATAATTCGATAGACGTTCTAACTTCTATGATGGGTGAGGGAGGAGGATGCTTGTTTTGTAAATAATTGTAATGTTTATGTTGTTTCTTTTGTGTACTTACTGTGCAGATATTTCGACACAAATGTAATTTTGTTATGAAATAAATAACTTGAACTTGAACTCATAAAAGCAATTATTTAATAGCCAACTGGTCAACTTTTTCTACACAACATGGGGATGGGAAGTTCCTAATATGAATTATGTAACTTGTTATACACATGGATAGTATTAACACATTCCTCCAAAATATTTGCAATTTACGTTGAGGTACATTTTTAATTTGTATTTTTACTTATTTCTAGCAGTAGCCTTTTTTTGACGTACATGCAGTTGCAGGGTAAAGGGTAAAGGTAATATGTGAAGGTTTTAAAATAGAGGTTTACAGCTGTTCAAAAACCAGACGCCAGATATTGCCCCAACACACTTCTTTTGTACACGAAATGCCATTAAAACTTCAACTGAATTGCCCCATATGACAGCACAGACGATACGTATCCGTGATATGCAGTGACTGCTGCGTCTACGGACACTGTTGATCGTAGACGTTTTATTGCGTATAATATGAATATCGTATTGATGTGCTATTTCCAGTTACAGTTTTGATCCACTATTATGCCCAAGAATTTTGTTTACTACTTGTTCTAGGATACTGTCTTCATATTTATTAGAGTCTGAATCTAAACGTTTGATTTATAAGTTTGAAATTTAATTATTTTAGTTTTATTTATATACTGATTATCTAATTCTTGTTATTAAACCAAATTATTATGTCTTTTATTGCTTCATTTTAATTTCTTGTTCCAGTTTATTTTTGTCATTGCACTAATCAGTGGCGACAATGGTGTTGCTATTGAAAATAGGTACTTATATCATATTTGATACGTTTTCGATACTTGATATTTTTACCGATATATCGATGTATCGAAATAATAGATAGGTGTCGCCAAAAAATATCGATATTTCGAACAAAAAATATCGATGTATCTGTCGCAGTAAGATAGTTGAAGCCGTGATATAGTTATATCTCTAGGGATATCTAGGGATATAGCTATATACCGTAATATAGTTATATGAATGCGGTTCATAACTGTCTTACTAGGAATATAACTATTTTATTTAATTAAAGCCTATTACCAACTAAACACATACACAGCATTAATCCAAAGTCTCTGTCATAATGTAGATCTTGCATGTATCTAAATTACAGGAAAGCACGACACTACGAACGACGAACGATCTAGTAATATTAGTATTAGGGCACTCCGACCGAATCAGTTAAGTGAGGTTGAACTGTGACCAACTACGCGTGGCAGCGGCCGGTGAGCGTTACGTCAACTACGCGTGGTAGCGGCCGGTGAGCGCTCGTCAACTACGCGTGGCAGCGGCCGGTGAGCGCTCGTCAACTACGCGTGGTAGCGGCTGGTGAGCGCTACGTCAACTATGCGTGGTAGCGGCCGGTGAGCGCTACGTCAACTACGCGTGGTAGCGGCCGGTGAGCGCTCGTCAACTACGCGTGGTAGCGGCCGGTGAGCGCTACGTCAACTACGCGTGGCAGCGGCCGGTGAGCGCTCGTCAACTACGCGTGGTAGCGGCCGGTGAGCGCTCGTCAACTACGCGTGGTAGCGGCCGGTGAGCGCTACGTCAACTACGCGTGGTAGCGGCCGGTGAGCCCTCGTCAACTACGCGTGGTAGCGGCCGGTGAGCGCTACGTCAACTATGCGTGGCGGCGGCCGGTGACCGCTACGTCATCTACGCGCGGCAGCGGCCGGTGAGCGCTACATCAACAACGCGCGGCAGCGGCCGGTGAGCGCTACGTCAACTACGCGTGGTAGCAGCCGGTGAGCGCTCGTCAACTACGCGTGGCAGCGGCCGGTGAGCGCTCGTCAACTACGCGTGGCGGCGGCCGGTGACCGTTACGTCAACTATGCGTGGTAGCGGCCGGTGAGCGCTACGTCAAAATTGGTCGCAGTAACAAAATTAGGGCACTCCAACAGTTATAATAATATAAGCTTTTATTCGGACATAATATTTTTACATAGATTTAATCTTTAATCGATAAAGTCAAAGTCAAATAATTTATTTCAATTAGGCACAAAAAGGCACTTTTGAACGTCAAAAACAAAAAATAGAATTGATTCTAGTCGCCCCTTCCAAAGGGTAGTTTTCGTATGGAGAAGAATGGACAAGAAACTCCACCGTTACTCTTTTAAAATGTTTTACAATATTTTGTATACATTAATTATATTTAATTATATGTGAAAACGATAACACCGTCAACTTGATCTGTTTACCCACCTTTGGCAAAGGCCTCCATTTCTTTCCACTCTGTTCTGTTTATGGCTTTCCTAGTCCATATTTTCCATGCTGTGGCCTTTATTTCGTCTTCCCACCTTCGGAACTGTCTACCTCGTTTCCTTTTCCTCGTTTGCTTGGGTACCAAAACACATAGTTTTCGTTGCACTTCGGAATGCCTCTTATTATATGGCCTGTCCATTTCCACTAAAGTTTTGTTATTTTCGTTGTTACGTCTTCTGATCGTTTTGTTGCTTATTCCTTACTCCGACAATTACTTTCATATAACTATATTACGGTATATAGGTAGCAATATCCCAAGGGATATAACTATTTCACGGCTTCAACCATCTTACTGCGACATATCGATAAATTAATAATATTTTTTCTACAAGCCTAGCTCGCTTCGTGTGCGTTGTTACCTCAGCCAGAAAAATATATTATATTATAGGCATCTTCTGGCTGGGGTAACGCACGCGCTCGCTTCGACCAGCTCCCTAATTGCGTAAACCAAAATCAATCACAATTTGGATCATTTTGAAGGATAAGATTGCTAATCCATTACTTCGAAAAATTTTATTGCTCAACAACGTTCCTAAATAACTCAATGAATGTTGTTGAACTGTGAAAATGAAATAGATTGTGATTGATCGTGTGTTATGCAATTAGGGTGCAGTTCGACCGACGACGAGCGGATGCGCACGCGTTGTATCTCTACGGAAGTTCAATACACAACATTGACCTTCCTCAACATCTGTTCTGTTACTATTATTATTGATAATTATGAAATAGTAGGATTGACCTTCACACGAGACCGGAACCGTGCTATTTATAGCGTAATTTCACTTGAATGACACAACATCGAATAAAAATAGTATGAGCCACAGTATCCGACGCTTCGTTAGGCTAATATACCTAAGTCAATTTTGTTGCTCAAATAGCGAAAGGTCAATAACATTTTTATAATTTTTGGTAGGGGTCCTAAATATAACTGGATAAGTAGGTACTTACCTACTTAATTTTGCCTGTAGAAAACAGTTTTTTATAATGTAGATGAAGTATTAGATATATCACCTAAGTACTTATTTCACATTATTATTCTAGGTGATATATGACCTTGAATAATAATGTAAAATACACTAATACATTTTACTTGCGGCAAAAATTTTCACAGATTCGTTTAGAGAATTCTCCGCGTGCTGTCGCTTCATTTGCCGACCCATCTATCGCGGCACGCTCAAGGCCGATCCGCATTTTGCTATTTGCCACAAGCCTCTAGATATAGGTTCCAATGATCCATTAATTCCATTACATAAGCAATTCACCGGGAAGTTCCATTCTGTCTGGCGACCGGTTACTCACTTTGTTATTGTCGCACATCACCTTGTGCCCGCGTCCACCAACGATGTTAAGTAGGTACGTCAAATTTATGTCACACTACTAAACTACTTGCAATACCGAGAGTTGTAAACAAGCCGCTCAGTGGCGACATCTACACCATACTGCGTCACTCGCGTGTGTGGCCTTCAGCCGCGGCCGTCACGTGCTGGGACGTGCTCTGCTTTACCGACACAGACGGCGCCAGCCAATAGCGAGAGACTTCGCCGTTACCGACCGAATGCCTTGAACCAATCGCGGCAAAGTACACTTTGGTCACAGTGCGCACATGTGACCGGTCGCAACTTTTATCCTAAAAGTACTTAATTTTAAAAACTTGACAGTACAGTTTTATTATTGTAAATATTGGTGGTAGAAATATTAGCCAGGAACTGTGAACTATCTGTATTTAATTTTAAGTGATTATGAATCGAAACGGTAAGTACATTATGGTCGGTTGTATTTCCTGATTTAGCTACTAGCGCCATCAGTGGCGACATCGATCACTATTAATGTACGTAGTTAGAACACTGTTTCGTTCATTGAGAGTAAAAAGGTATAGATGGCGCTGATTAATATAGTTACGTTTTGTTTATTGTGGTGTTCGAGTTTTGTTAGTATCACAGAACAGAAAAAAACAGTTAGTACCATTGCTATTCATGAGCGGTAAATAAATAATATAATTATACTCAACGAACAGCACAGAAAAAATAAAAAAACAAGTGTCTAAAAATAGTTATACAAATACTTAACAATGTGAGCACATTGAAATAAACTATTCGTTCCGCTGATCGTTTCAGCGTTCAGTTTCTTTCAGTGCTTATCGCCATTTCTAAACTTGGTGATATCGAGACGCCCCCAAGCAATAAGTAAGACGATAGGTAATCGCAAAACTCAAGTTTTAGAGAAGAAATGTTTTCTGTTTTTGTTGTCATATCTTTTTACTAGACGGACTATTGAGGTCATTGATACCTTCATCAAGCGAAAGGTATTTTTTGTGTAATTCAATTACGATGTCAACAAAATTATGTGTGTGAAAAACCTTGCAATTTAAGAAAATAAATACTTATTACAAAAACTTGATAGGAAAATTGTTTCTACACTTACTTACTTACGCCATTATTGCAGTAAAGTTAAAAAAAATTGATGTATCATTACAATAAGTACCTATGGACTTTTCCAATATTAAAAACGACGTAATTTGTTATTTTATTTCGGTGTTATTGTAGTTATTATAAATTGACACAATAACAGTATCGCTACAAAGCATTGTTTCAGTCGAAAACGGGACCAGAAGTGTTCATATTTGATGCGTATCTTACACATATTTTTTGAATCAATTATTAAAATAGTTCCCATTACGGTTTGAACTTAAAATAATTCAACAACAACAACGTAGCTAGCGTTTACTAAGAACTGCTCGAAATTTATTTACGCCAATAAGTCGGTAATAGCAACTTACCAACAATAAATACACAAGACACTTTTGTATTGATAAAAGTGTTTTGCGTATTCAATTTTGGTAATTAATACATAAAGATACTTTTCTCGTCATAATTTCGTTTTTGAATTTCAAAAAAGAAAAAGGTGTTTTTCATATCTTCGTAAATATCACCACGAAAATGGTGAAATAAATTACTTTGGTGTATCCCAACCCATAGGTGCCGAACTTGACATAACATTATAAAGTCCATAATACTCGTAGCAGGTTATTCCACTAATCCCCATTGACAATCCCTATCAATGGGGATCGGTGAACTTTTTGTCTAAAAATCCCCATTGACGTCACATAGCAGGCTATATTGGGGATTTGTGGACAAAAATTCACAAATCCCCATTCATTGGGATTGTCAATGGGGATTAGTGGAATAACGCTTTTAAACTCTAATCCACATCGGTAAATAAAATACAAACAACATAATTATTATATAAGAATCACGAAGTCTAAAACAGGGGGCTAATTCTCCAATCCCCCGCCTATGTAAATTATTAATTAGATAGCTGCAGTGATCTTATTGATGTGCTCTTTGGTAAGTTCCGAAGCATTATACAAAAATTTATTTATTATTTTAATTTTAGTATTGATTTTAATTTTATGTGTTTTTAATTATGATTTTAATTTTTGTTTTAAATTCGATTTTAGATTGGAATTTTGTTGAAATAATAATTATGTTCGGTGAGTATAAGAACTCCTCTAATTTTAAGTAGGCACTAAACAACAAATAAGTAATGCATGATGTGCTTACCTGTAAGAAATTGGTACACTAGTCTATAAGTTTATTGCATGTATCTCATATCTTTGTATCGGTGTATTCAATTGTTGGTGAGCCAAAAAAAAAATAAGTCTTTTATTTCTTTATACGTATCGTATTCGTAGGTCCAGTGGGGGCGCTTTTGTTGAAAAATTAGTATCTCGTGAATGTATAAAAACATCTCTTTCACTTATTGAGGCATCCAAATATGAGGTATGCAGACACACCACGTAGCTGGTGAATAGTTGCATACAGTTCATATATTACTCAGAAGATAGTACGAAACGGAAAATTAAAAAAAAAAATCGTCGCCTTTTTAAGTCCGCTCGTCTGTCTGTCTGTTCGCGGCTTAGCTCAGACACTCTTAGTACTAGAAAGCTGTAATTTGGCACGAGTAAACATATTAATCACACCGACAAAATGGTAAAATAAAATCATAAAAAAAATGAATAGTAAGTACCTCTTTTGCACGTAAAGTGGGGATGTTATTTCTTGTTTCTCGTCTGTCCCATGGTGTGGGTCGATATCGTTAGAAAAGGCGTTCATATTTTTAGATCCGTTTGCGTAATATTAAGCTTTAAAGTGCTAATTTATTAGAGTCAAGTGTGCCTTGCCAGCTAAATGGTTGTTTTTGGATATTATGTGAAAAAAATCACGGCAATTAGTATAAGTATTTAACGAAGTTAAAAGGAAAACTATCACATCTAAGTAGGCTGTACAAGTTAACGAGTAATAGTCGACAAACTTACATTTTCAGTTGAAATGTATGGGAGAACATGTTTTTCAACTAAAATGTAAAGTTTGTTCTTGCGATAAATTCGTCCCAACTACGGAACCCTACATTGTGCGTGGTCCGACATGCACTTGGCCGGTTTTGCTTTATGTATTTGCATCCATATTTTTTCATCATTACAGAAAACTATTTTATCATAGGGCTGCGGCTGTTATGAGCGTCTTAAAACTATTTTATCATAGGGCTGTTATGAGCGCCTTAAAATCTACGTATTACATACACATACGTCTCACTGAGTGAATGTAATAGATTTTGATTTAATAAGCATCTTTATTCACGAGATATACATTTTTAATAGAAGCTACTAGGCTTAGGTAAAGACTCAACTAAACAAGAGGTAAACAAACGTTCTAAAATAATTAACCACAAAGTAATATGATCCCTAAAGATTATAATTTTGTAGCAAGTTTAGACTATAATATAGAAATATTTTTTTACGCAAACAAATTAAAGTAATGGCTAAGATAGTAAGTAGTCTAACTATCAAGATAGTAAGTAGTCTAACTATCAATGTTGCCATTACTTATTGTTTGATTATAAGAATAATCAATGAGTTCTTACTTCCGTAGGAAATAAAGACTTCGTGATTCTTATAAAATAAGGTGTTTGCATTTTATTTCTAAACCGATGGGGATTTGTGAAGTTTTTGTCCACAAATCCTCATTGACGTCTCATAGAGTTCAAAGTCAAATAATTTATTTCAATTAGGCACAAAAAGGCACTTTTGAAGGTCAAAGATTACAAAAAATAGAATTGATTCTAGTCGCCCCTTCCAAAAGGTAGTTTTCGTATGGAGAAGAATGGGCAAGGAACTCCACCGTTACTCTTTTAAAATGTTTTACCTACAATATTTTGTATACATTAATTATATAATTGTATGTGAAGACGATGCACCTGGAATAAAATTACCATACCACAATAGGTAAAAATACACATAACATCATCACGCCTTGTTTCCCCGAAGGGTTGGGCAGAGGTGTCCCAGTAGCAGGTACACCCACATTTCGCCAGTTATGTTTTAAGTCCCATGTAATAGGGAAAAATACCTAATTAAAAATGAAGCAATGACAGAAAAAAATATTATGTAAGTAATGGATACATGGTGTTCACATATTTACAAGCATTGTAAAAGTAGGTACCTTTACAATATTCTTTAAAAAAATCAAGTTATTCTAATAAGTCAGTGTGTGAGTTCAAGTAATCACAGAATGCAAAATTAATTAATTATACAATTAAACTTAATTTAATATTTCTCTGAGAGATTCGCGACGACATAGATTATAAATGGCTCTGACAGCTCTCTTTTGTAAAATAAAGATGGATTCAATGTCAGCAGCCCGACCCCACAGTAAAATGCCATATGACATAATGCTGTGAAAGTAGCTAAAATATACCAAACGCGCGGTTTCTACATCAGTTAACTGTCATTCTTATCTTTCTAACAGCATACGCGGCCGAGCTTGGCCGCCCCGCAAGAGATGTTATATGAGGTCCCCATTGTAATTTCTCGTCTAGCGTGATTCCTAGGAAAACTGTTTGAGTAATAAGTTCCAATTTTTCTCCATTCAATATGATGTCACATTCGCTACTTCTAACAATTGGTAATTTAAATCGAATGCATTTAGTTTTTCTCATTTAGTACCAAATTATTTACCGTAAACCAATCTTCGACCTGAAGAATAGAGTTATTCATGTCGTCAAGATTTTGTGACCGTCGGTCTATTTTAAAGATCAATGATGTGCTCTCTGCAAATAACACCATATTCGGTTGATTTTGAAGTAATTGGGGTAAAGCATTAATATAAACTAAAAAGAGGAACGCCCATTACCATTTCAGACCCCAACGAGTTTACGCCGTTTACTTAAACTTTAATCTTTCTATCTTTTCGGCATGATTTTAGTAAATCAAGAACTGTATTCCTAATCCCATAGTGTTCTAGTTTCAGCAGAAGTGTTTCATGGTTTACGCAATCGAACACCTTCGAGAGGTCGCAAAAGATTTCAATGGCATCTTGTGCTTCTTCCCAGGCATTAAAAATGTTCTTTATTAGGGTGACACCGGCGTCAGTGGTACAACGCCCTGTGGTGAAACCGTACTGTTGTTCATGATTCATGAAAGATGGAATTTTTATTAAAGTGACGTAACATTTGATTGAGCATCAACTTTTCAAACACTTTACTGAGAACTGGCAGAATTGACACGGGCCTATAATTGTTGGGTTCCTTACTATCACTGGATATCAAAGGAAGTACTTTACTGAGTTTCATGAGATTCGGAAAGACTCCTTGGTCTACGCTGGTGTTAAATATGACAGCTAAATAGGGCGCAATGGTTTCGATGATAGATTTACAGACTTTTACAGACATTCCCTATAGATCTTCTGTTGATTTAATTTTAAGATCTTTAAAAGTGTTTATAACAGCCTGGGGGTTTATATGCTAAAACCTAAACTCTAAAGAGCATGCCTTTACATTATTTCTTAGTAAGGCGGCAGAAAGCGCGGGTGATGAATTTAAATTTTGAGTAGTTTTAAGGGAAATATTAGCAAAAAAGTTTTCAAATTCCTGAGCTATTTCTACATCTTGAGTTGATGGGGCCATGCGCAGCCTCTAAATTTCATTCAGTATTACGCTGTTTTTCTTTTTTTTCTGTAGGGCATCTCATAGCTGACCTCTGAGGTCATGACTATTTAACCGATCAATCCTGTGGGTGCCTTAAGCTGCTACACTTAAAACCTCCGCCAGGGGTTATTCAACTAAGCTAATTAAAACTAGGTGAACGCTCGCTAAGGGCACCCCCTGTGAGGTACGAAACTCTGCTTAGGGCGTTTACCGGAGGGAGGACATCAAAGATGAGACGGGCTGGGCTGTTTTTCCTACCTGTTTAATTATTTATTATTTGCCCGGTAGTTTTTATTTTATCATCAGCTGATTTTATTTTATTGCTAATGTAAAGAGCTTTGGCTATTTTGCACACACTTTAAAAGTTTTAGAATATTTTGCAACATATTGATGAAAGCTTGTATTATTCATAAGTCGCTTTAGGCCATAAAGTTAAAAAAAAAAACCCGCTTTTACGAATACCTGGAGTCACCCAATCACTAAATAAGAACTTTGTGTAAATCGTTTTAGTCTTTAGTGGAAAAGTGTCGATAAATTGCTTGTTTAACAGTGAAAAGAACTGGGCGTAAAACTCATTTGGGTCAAAAATATTATTAAAACTCTGAACACATCATTTCCTTGCCAAATAATTATTTAATTTCTCTAAATTTTTACAAGTAATTGGCCTACACCTTATTTGAATTTTTTGTAAAGGCATGTAGGACCAAAATGTTATTGTTTGTCCACTGTGATCAGATGGCAACATAAATACAATTTGTTTATGTAAGTACCTAATCACAATTACAAAATATATTATCTATACAAGTGGCAGAAGAAGCTGTCACTCGGGTTGGTTCAATAAAAACATTTGACATATCAAATGACCTAAAAAGACTTAATAATCTGACAGTTTTCGAGTTATTTTCTAATAAATTAATATTAAAATCACCACATTGACTTACTACTAGCACTAAGTTTCTTTAGCACATCTTCTATTACAGAATCAAACATAGATAGATTCTGGTAACTTGGAGGTCTGTATACGCATACTATAACATGCTTATCAAGCTCTACACAGGACAATTCATTCAATGGTGTATTCAACAGACAGTCCTATGATGTCTTTTAGTTCTTTCGATTGAATATAATTTTTTCCCAATATTAATGACCCGCCATGTATCATACGTTTTCGGCTAAAATGGCTAACTACACAAAAAATTTTATAGTGAATTGACATTACTTGATGATCTTTTAACCAATGTTCTGTTAAAAAAAATGACATCAAACTTGGTAGGTATTTTCTAAAAACAATTCTATTTCCAGTAATTTGGAAGAGCAACCTTGGATATTTTGATTGAATAATTTTAATGTATGTTGCCCCCCCTTTGGTTTTTTATTATTATGTAAAATACTGCCAGAAGATAGATTCCCTTTATTATTCTCTAATAATAATTGGTTATTTGTAGGGGTAACTTCTGTTGTCTTACTAACTAGTTTAAAGAGTTATCCAGAGTGAACTCCACAACTACAACTGAAGAGTCTAGAATCTAACTGGTAGTGGCCTCCAAAGATGTTGGTATTGTAGGTGGATCCTCCTTCGTACAACATGATAATTCAGAATTAATTACTATGTTGTTAGTATAACTAGACAACACAGACTCGTCACTAATACTACAATTCGTTATATTAGCTATAACCTCATTAATATTATATGCTATCAACATAGCAATCATATCATGTCTACATTCCCAAGACAAAGTTCTCTGACAAACTTGTTATGTCAAAATACAATATTTTGTCACTATGACAACATGTCAGCCTGTGAATAGTACTATTCAACTTATAAATATAATTATTTTCAAAATCTGATAAAGTATCAAAGTAAGGTAAAGCACACAACATTAGCTTTCCTATATTTAACTTTAATAAGGTGTCCACACCATCCACTATGTCCTTTCTGATACCAGTACTACGAGTATTACCTAATAGCAAAACCATTGTTGAATAATTATCTAGGTTTGTGTTTTCAATTCTTTTAATTATTTGTTTGAAATTTATGTTATGATAACTATGATTGGTAAAACTATGGCTAAGGTAATTGAGTAATATTTTTCCAAAGCCTGAACCCTAATTCGTCACAGAAAAATATAGATTTATTATTATTCTGTGTATTAACACAGGCCTCTGCTGGAAGAGACAACCCCGGTGGAGGCAAGTCAGGCTGAGGCTGAGGAGGTGATGGTTGGTTGGCACAGCTGCATGAGAGATTTATTAGTCAGAGACTCATACCTCTCAGCATTCCACTTCACCAAATCCAGTAGTTCTCCAGCCTCAAACAAGCGATCACTTAGTTGTTGTTGTGAAGTCTCATATTTCTCAAAAATATCCTTCAGCAAGTGCTCCTTGTGTTGAATATCATTATAAAGGAGCTTAGTATCAATATCTTATTTTTGCTTACATTCATCTAACTCAACAATACAACTATTAAAACTTTTTGAAAGGATAACACGTTCCTTTCTGAGGGAAAGATTTAATTTTAAAAGTTTTTGTTTTTTATTGCTCTCTGTGATCGTTTAATTATTTTCTTAAATTTAAAATATTTCTTAAAATTTTTATGACTCATAACAATAGGACACAATGGTATGGTATCATCACCAGTCAAATCTATTGTTATAGCTGGCTCACACACTGATTTTGACTTACTGCCTACAAAATCATCAAATATGTTATTGGTGGTACCTTAACAGATTCTGAGAGAGATAGGGCCTTATGGGCTTCACATAATTTCTGTTTTAGTTCTGAAATATGGTTCAATGCCAGTTCGTGGGTGTCACTGCACTCTTGAAATGTTGACACTTGGTGTTGTAGTTGACTGTACTGGTCGGCTAAGTTCATGTGTCCTGTGTGCAGCTCAGCCAGCTCATTTTTGAGGAAGGTGTTTTTGGCGATAATGTTCTCCACTTCCACTTCACTGTCTTCCCTTTCCTGGAGCAGTTGTTTGCATTCAGCTGAAAAAGCTTCGAGATCTTTCAAGGTAGCTCTCAGTTTTGCTTCCATCTCCTTGGTTGTAGCTCTGCGAGTCATCATTTTGAATAATTGTGAGTCACCTGGAATGTGTAAAGTTATGCAGCTAAATAACAGCGCAAGAAAAGATGTTCTGATATATGTGGATAAGTAGGAGGTAGTAGGGGGAAAAAGTAAATTAAGTAATTTTTTGAGAAATAGCTGAGCGGTCAGAATGGGGATTTGTGGACAAAAGTTCACAAATCCCTATTGATGGGGACTATCAATGGGGATTAGTGGAATAACCCTGACTTATTGGTTGGGGGTATCAATATAGATTTTAACCCCACGGTGGCGTTAGTAGACGAGAACTTATACTATACAAAACTTTGTTTTTCTATGTTTGATTGTTTGTAAGTTTGTATGTAGGGGTAATCTCCGGAACTACCTCTCGGATTTGGAAAAATCTTTTTGCATTGGATAGCCCAATTCTTGAGGAAGGTTATAGGCTCACGGACGAAGTCGCGGGCAGAAGCTAGTTTATAAATAAAATTGTACCTTCTCTACTTTTCCTGGTAGGTATTAGTTACACTTATGTATTGCACACATGAAGTTAAAATAATGTTTTATGTCATTCGTTTGAATAATTGCAGCCATGTTGTCATGACGTCGTATTTTAATTTACTGTTCATAAAGTAGTCAATTGCCCGTATATCAATTAACTTTATGTAGGTAGCCTGCTACCTGCCCGACTGTGCTTAAGTACCTACCTACTTGATAAATAATTAAAGATTATGTCAAGTGCAAACATTTCCTCCTTAAGGTAGAACCTGCATGCAGTCTCAGGAAACGAAAGTTTAAGAATTATGTTAATTCAGAAGATTTCGCCGGCACTTTAAAAAAGCTTTAACGTAAATATTTAAACTGGTTATACGATTTGCAAGACAATTAGTCTTGCAAGTCGTATACCCAGAATACCCAATGCGCAATAATAACATGAATAATTAAATTAATTTAGATGTCGCGATCAGGATGAGACGTCATTTGGCACGTTACTGCTTTGTTTACATCTGTTTTTTAAGGTTTCTTAGCCCTAAATCATTTAAATATTTTTTTTTTTGTGCTTTATTCAAGCAGAAATCGCATTTACACAATCTTAGTGAGAATTCAAGCAGTTGGCTAAGAAAATATGTTTATTCACATGTCTTTTGAGGTCACTTCCGAAATTTTCGAAGACGACGCGTTTCGAGTTATGTTATGTTTTTTAAGAAATGCATTAAAAATTTACAAAAAGTTGGAATTTGTTTCTTGACTCCTATAGGTATGTATAATGTATATTTAAATAATTAATAAGTTTCGAACTACGTGCATATTCCTATTATTGTTCTACCGTGAAGTTTTCTTAGAAATTGTTTTGTTATAGTTGCGTCCTAATTATACTAGCAAATTAAAATAAAACTATAATAATTGTAAAAAAAGTCTATTTGTATTTATTGCTACACAATTTTTTATTGATATTTTTACATAGTTTAATATAATAGTAAAAGGTAGGTATGTACTAGCACGTGCAGTGTGGAACGAAGCAACAATCGGAAATCATAAATTTTATTTCACTGCTATGGAGCAGGGATGGCGAACCTTTTCAGATTAACCATAAAATCTTTAAAAAGTGGGTATAAGAAAAGTTACGAATTAGTGGTTACAATATAAATGTTGTTATAATGCAGTAGAATGCTGTAGAATTTGAAAGATTGTAAATTCGGTCAACACTACCTACTAAAATCGTATTATTATCTTATATTAATGAATTATTAAAATGGAAATTAAAGTTGTGTAGTAGTTATGGTATGCAGTTATCCAACCCATTTTATTCTCCGGATAATTCGGATACTTCCAGAATACAATCCGGATAAATTCGGATAGTACAAATATTTTTGGATACTACGGTAGTTTTGTTTGGTTGGTAAATAATCAAATAACTTCTCCCGCTCTGGGTGGAGAGGAAGGGCGTGTCAGACTCTTACTGACTAAAACCCACTCGTGTTCTTTCAGTTGCCTGTATTGCCAGGGGCCACGGTAACCCTTTCGGACAAAACTGCAACGCCGGCAGGCATCGGCCCTATCGGACCCCGTCAGTTCTGCTGACATCTCTTTGAGGCGCACGTGCGGTGGCCGGGAATCAGCCTGCGACTCCCGACGCCCAAGGCGTCTCCTGCAGTGGTTAGGAGCGTGAGGGCGCGAAATTTGCCTCTCCCTCATGCGTTCCGCCTCCTTCTTTGCGAGCATTACTGCTTCGCAGAAGAAGGTGACGGCCTCCCATGCCATCTTGTTCCGTACCATGGCCTGGACCAGGGCCGGAAGCGAGAGATCAGCGCCGCCGATCGCTTCCACGAGGACACGGCGATGCTCCACCCAAGTCGGGTAGACCTCCACCGTATGCTCCACTGTGTCCTCCGGGCGATTCACACAATGGTGACACCCGAGTGTTTCTTCCCACCTTGTCCTGAACAGGAACCTCTCGAAACAACCGTGTCCGGTGAGGACCTGTGTCAGGCGAAAGGTGAGGACGCCGTGGGGCCTCTAGTCACTCCTCAAAGAGGGGACTTATCGCCGCAACTGTGGCGTGCCCAAGTTCGCCAGCCCTGATGTAAACACATAGTGTGTCGCATGGAGGCTTGTGCAGACCAGCGCGACACGCGACGCGACACAAAGGCACCGCTCGTCGCGCGACAAGCGGTGCCTTTGTGTCGCGTCGCGTGTCGCGCTGGTCTGCACAAGCCTTGGAAAAGGCGTCGCTACAAACATGCGTGGACCGACTGTTCTTGACTGGCGTGACTCATTTCCCAACCTTCACGTTCATTAGAACATAGACAGTGCAGTACAGTGCAGCACAGCGCTGTTTGCGTTCCACCGTGCTGTCCCCCATGCTTGAAGCCTGTGGGGACACAGGCTTCCGTTGTGCCTGTGACTGTACCCACAGAGCTTAGGAAGTTGCAACCTTATGCAGTAATAGCCGACTAAGTTCAAAACATTCGAGCACTGTGCTGTTTAAATAAAAAATATAAAAATTGTTGGAATAGCCCAAGTTTTGGTTACAAAACTGCTAATTTGATCTCATTTTCGTTAGGAAAATAGCTGTTGAATGCATGCTTTTTTCTGGTCATTTCATACATTTTCCATATAAGCTCTCGAACGTAGTGTAATTTTGCAACGACATTGGTGCCGATTCTCTTGTACACCGAACTAAACTAACTAAAATATCACTAAAATTCCTTACTTTTGACTATGAGAATCTTATAGCTATTCTGCAAAATAAATTCTCTAAATTTAAAAATAATTTTGACACATCTAAATCGAATTTGACAATCGCGACTCCACACGTGATACCTAACCACGTGATCTTTTTAGAGCCGGAGGCGCGCAGGGGGGCAGCCTCGTCGTGTTTTATATGGAATTTTTCACTTTTTGTATGGAAAATAAGAAAAATTATTACCTACATGTAGAGTGTCAGGGGTTTAAGGGTTTTATAAAGGGGGTCGAAATTTTCATTATTTTTGCGATTGGACACACCGTTTTCGAGATAGAAGCAAAAGAAAAAAAAAAGATTCAGTACTGTTTTTGCATTTGAAGTCGAGGTGTTGGTGTGAATTTATAGTTCATGACAGCCAATTTTTAACCGACTTCCAAAAGGTTATATGTTCGACGCGTATGTTTGTTTGTTTTTTTTTTTTTTTTTTTTTTTTTTATGTATGTCCACCGATTTCTCCGTCATTTGTGGACCGATTTTGAAAATTATTTTTTTGTTTGAAAGGGTATGCTCCCAAATTGGTCCCATATCAATTTTATTAACTTTGCTTGGGTAGTTTTTGAGTTAGCTACAAAATACGTATTTTTTTCCCACTTAATATGTACCTAGATGATATGATAAGTTCCTGTCACTGGTAGCAGGTAGTGGTATTCGAATGTGTGTGGGGTAGGTACCACAACTAAAAAGTGAAAAATAAAAACTTTTTACAAAAAAAAACAACCGACTTCCAAAAAAAAACACTATAAAGTGAAAAATAACTTTAATTTCGGAAGTCGGTGGCAAAAAACGAAAACACAAAACCCAAGACACCGACTTCCGAAATTAAAGTTATTTTTCACTTTGTAGTGTTTTTTTTTTGGAAGTCGGTTGTTTTTTTTTGTAAAAAGTTTTAATCACACGTTTTTAGTCGCGATTAAAAAATAGTCAGATTTAGTTAGAAAATCTAAATTTTAGGTAAAAAACGTCAAATTCAGAATAGCAAAATTGCTATTTTCACTAAACTAATATCTCGTTGCCATCTTAGTGCTGTCAAACTAAAATATAGTTAAGTTGTGTCACTTTAGTCTATTTCAGAATGGGAAATCGTCGTTTGACAGGAATAAACTAAATTTTGGTGATTTTTAGTTTAGTTTAGAGGCATTTGTGACAAGAGAATCGGCACCAGTTTCGCGCACCTAACTCTCCACGGTTCTTACATTGACTGACTGATCTTATATTTACGAACAACAGTAGGCTCTGTTTAATTAACGGCAATATTTAAGCCCCGCATTCATTGAGTGAAAGTTGTAGGTTGTGTGGTTGTGTTGTGTATTGTTTCAACAACATTTTGTGTGTTGCGGGAAACAAATTGCTGGCAATTTGTTTCTTTCTTTTTTGAAATGTGTTGCTGTTGGCAAAATGCTACCCAATGTTCCGTAGTCACGGTTAACAAAAGACACGCAAAATTTGGTGTTGCGAGAAGCAATGTTGTGCGATTGTTGCTTAGCATTTTTGAATACGGGGCTTTCGAACCAAGTGGCCAATAAGCAGTATTGAAGCGGCGCGGCGCGGTGCAGCCCCGCGGTTTGCCACGAGATGGCGCCACGTTTTCAGTAAGCTATTACTTCATTATATGTCAACGACACGATCAACTGAGAATGTAGTTGTGAAGCCTCGTGACTGAGCGAGTCGCGTGTGAGTACTAACACATGTAGTTGTCGCTCGCCCAAATTAGAACTTGAGGTAGTTGGGATCGTTGTGTGACCTGGGGGCTAAGTCTGCAAACGCAATTGTGTCAAAATGGTCATCATTGACCGTAATATCCAAATTGAAAAGCGCCATTGTGATTTTCCGATGGAGTTCCACTGTCTCTCCACATTGACAAAATTGTTCGTAGGTATTTGGTAATCTCGTACATAAGTCAACAAGTCATAATCTCCTATTATTGGCATTTTTTTGACCACAGACACGCCATTATGAATTACTTAAGTGGATTACGAAACTTTTTGCAAAATGAAAGAAAGAAAGAAAAATGCGTTTATTGGCCATAACAGCGGAAAAAATATACCTTATGACTATAAAAAAACAGAAAACATAAGTATAATGCCAAAAGGGTCTCGGCTCAGCATTATGTCAGATGACAACACAAAGTATATCTACCACCTGACGCTGATTTTCAGCTGCAACCCACGAGTGCCATACGCTAGAATAATAAACACAGGGAAGTATGTGTCCGTTTGATTAAATTGACAGAATACATTAAAGGTAATGTAATAAAATATAGAATAATATAAAAAGCTCACAAAATCAAATAAAGTGTTGTGACATACATGAGTGTATATGTTGTGTTGTGATTACTGAGAAACTAAAATAAATACCCAATATCTGTGTCATAATAACTACAATAAAATAATAAATCTATCATCTTTATACAGAAAGAAAGTAGGTACTTCTAAACTTTCTTCAATGGTAATGGCGTTGCCTTGATATGGTTGACCAAACATTAAAAACAGCAGACTTAGCCGCCCGGTCAGGGCTCACCGTGCCCGGTTGCAGCAACAAGATGGCGCATTGCTGATAGTGATAGTCTTCTCTGTCTCAACAAGATGGCGCACTGCTGATAGTGATACTCTTCTCTGTCTCAACAAGATGGCGCACTGCTGATACTCTTCTCTGTCTCTATGGCATCAATCAGTCTTGATTGTCGCTATTGAACTGTTAACATCTCAGCTTTCCTTGTTTTTGTTTAAACACAATGTCATGTTTATGCGTATGCTACGCTAACGTTTATGAATGTATCATGTTAATATATTTACTGAACGCAAATTCGTGAAGGAATCATCTCATATTTGTCCTTCAAATAGGGTTAATTTTAGTTTTTTAGATATAGTTTATTTTAAACTAAGGGTAGTTCTTTGTTTAGTTACAACATCGTACACTATTAGATGAAGCGGTCGGTGGCATATACTATACGTATACAGGGTAAGTTTTTAACCAGTGCGCAAACTTTTACTACGGGAACAAATTGGAAATTGCGAAAAAAAAAAACTGCTGTTCCCTACATTTTGACGAGTTATGCGAACATAAATGTAGGGAACAGCTGATTATTTTTTCGCGATTTCCGGTTTGGTCCCGTAGTAAAAGTTGTTCAAAATGATGAGCAAAGTCACACACAGTTAAAGTTTGCGCACTGGTTAAAAACTTACCCTGTATGAGGACATTATGTACCTATACAATCATAATAAGATGTGTGGCTGGTTAGTCACGTGTAGATCGGCTTGCGACCTCTCACACTTACACCACTTGTACAAATCTCTAAACATTATAAGTTAGTCTAGTAGTCGCAAGCGCTACTGCTGACTGCTGAATTTAATTCCCGGGTCAGACAAAGTGCTATTTAATTTTGTTTATTCATAAGGAATTTCTCAGCAGCAGCCCAGAGTCTGGATTTGTGCCCGGTTGCTGGCAATAGGCTCGCCCTCTATGCTGCTTAATCCTTCGGAGAACACAGACGTGAAGTTCTGTGTTAGTTACACTAGGACAGAGAGGCGCCGACGCGGCTTCTTTCTGTTTGCTAACAGCACTGTAGCAGTTCCCTCCACTTTAATAGCCAGCATATGTTTTGATACCAGTTACACATCACACATGTAAACTAAAAGTTTAATTTGTAACAAGCAGGCAAAGACAAGTTTTGAACACTCATGTGCTATGATCATTGATCAGTCCTATTTGATCGATGGTTATGTGTAACATATTATAAACCTATGTACCTACGAGAAGGCACGCAATGCCCTTGAACACACAGCTAGGTACCTACTTTAAACGTATAAACAATAAATTACCGCCTCGTTTTTTTTTCTAATGTACCTACCCAAGAAAATTAAAAAGAAGTCATTTAACTTATCATGAAAAGAAAGTTTATAACTTTAACTAAAAACAGTTTTACTCACTGAAGGGATATTTTTACCAACAAGTAAGTACAAGTATGTTTCTTTCAAAGCAATTTTTTATAACTTTTTGTATGGTTTCTCTGCGTTCACAATTTAAATGTATGTTTGGGATGGGGTGGCGAAAGGCGAAAGGGGTGCATGAAAGGAGCCTCCCCGAGCGACGTACATTCTGAGTTTCTGTAACGTCTGGCGCACCCTGTGTAGTCAACTTCTGACGACTGGCTAATTACCTACTGGCCAATTAACCTACTGAAGACCTCACATATGCATTCTGAAGGCGAGTTGAGCTGGCCTTTGTAAAATAATAAAGTCTAAAATACGTGTAAGTAATTTGGGTATAACTTCATCTAGCGAATCATCTACCTATTTCTATGTCATATATATAATACATAGATAATCATTTGCCCGTGCACCGCTTACTGACAAACACGAGCTTTAGATAAACCGATACCTACTTGTACTATAGGTAGAAATGTTGTGTCCTGACCTGTCTCAACGTAGGACAATGTTATCAGCGTTGAGCTGTGCCCTCGAACACAATCCGTCGCACACACGCGGTACAGGGAGGGATCGGAACTCGGAAGAGACGATCACGGGTGAGAAATGTAAATAATTAGAGTACAATTAAAATCTTAGGGGTGCTACACACATATGGAGAGTGCGATTGTCGCAACCCAGTGTTGGGCACGCCACAATTCCGGCGATAAGACCCCTCTTTGAGGAGTGGCTAGAGAGGCGCCACGGCGTCCTCACCTTCCGCCTGACGCAGGTCCTCACCGGATACGGCTGTTTCGGGAAGTACCTGTTCAGAATAAAGCGGGAGGAAACGCTCGGGTGTCACCACTGTGTGAATCGCCCGGAGGACACGGATGGAGCATAACGGTGGAGGTCTGCCCGGCTTGGGCGGGGCATCCCGTGTCCTCGTGGAGGCGATCGGCGGCGGTGATCTCTCGCGTCCGGCTCTGATTCGGGCCATGGTACGGAGCGAGAGGAAATGGGAGGCCGTCACCTCCTTCTGCAAAGCAGTAATGCTCGCGAAGGAGGAGGCGGAACGCGTGAGGGAGAGGTAAACTTCGCGCCCTCGCGCCCCTAACCGCCGCAGGAGGAGACGCTCTGGGCGTCGGGAATCACAGGCAGATTTCCGGCCACCGTAGGCGCGGGCTTGCGGACGGTGAGCAATGGGTAGCTCACCGTCCGATAAGGACCAAGCCCAGGTCGACGGCGCGTTGTGTTCCACGCGCGCCTCACAGAGATGTCAGCAGAATTGACGGGGTCCGCTAGGGCCAATGCCTGTCGGGGCTGCGAATACGGGCCGAAAGGGAAATCGTTGGCCCCGGCAACATGGCAACTGAAGGAACACGGGTGGGTTTTAGCCAGTAAGAGTCTGACACGCCCTGCCGCTCTACCCAGAGCGGGAGAAGTTATTTGATAATTTCCCAACCAAAAAAAAAAAAAGGATTGCTACACACATGTTCAGTCGGCACGATTCGGCACAGTTGGGCAGCCAAATACTTAAGTAGATAAATGTTTGGGAAAAAGACGTGAGGGTTAGCTCGAATTGTGCTGAGCCGACCGGAATAGGATTTAGAGAGGATAGATGCCGAACGAAGGGAACATTTCGATTAGCAAGAGCCAAATGAAAGCCGCATATGTGTAGTAATTGCTCCGGCTCGGCTTTGTTAATAACAACTTTGCTAACATACTTTACTAACAAATAATGAATAAATATGTACGTATAAGATATATACAGTATTAAAAAAAAACACCTAAATATTTATTTTTATTATTATGTATTTTCATTTTGTACTACGAATACGAAGCTAATCTAGTTAATTTCTATTTTCAGATTTCCTGAGCCACGGGGCTAGTTTCAACAAAAAATACGGTTAGTACAAATAAACACATAGTACCTAATTCTATGATAATTATCATGATTTTTGCGCTAAACATATACTTATAATGATGAAGTTCTGACGGAAGAAAACAACTATGCATGTATTATTATATTATGTATAGTATGTAAGGTATACATAATATACATATTCGTATATCATGCTAACCTACGTACTCGTATATTATAAGTGAATATTTCAGCACTTTCTTGGTAAGTGGTAAGTGCTGACCGTTCTCGAGTGCGAGGCGGTCGGCGGCGCGCAGTACGACAACTATTTGTATAGGCGCCGCGTCCGGGTCTTGTTTTCGTCAATGGCTTTAATTAAAATGACAAAATCGAAAAACGTATAAAAAAACTTTAAAAAACGTACCTAAAGTAAAGGGCGACCCATTGTCAATATCGCACGTCCCACAAACCGAACTGAATCGTGAGAAACGATCGATACCGCGATCTAGCGTACAGACCTATTACCTAACAGAAAATGTCTGAATGTCTTCCACAATTAAAGAACAATGCTCAAAACGTCCCCAACCTTGTAGCACTTTAAAACTTATGTTAATCGAAGGGCCATAACCATCATATCATTATAATGTAAGACGGCGAAACTGAAATGTGCATCCGAAAAAGTTATATCGACGTGAAGAAACCGGTATCAGTCACAATTATGTTGCCATTTATTATACTTTTTCAACATGATGTAACCATACCTACCTCTTCACTGACTTCCGAATTGCTGGAGCGCTTCTCAACACCGCCTTTTCATGATAGTGTCCACGCCACAGACTTTGTAGAACGAATTAGTCGCAGAATTCATACCAACAATGACTTGCGCAACTACGTTGTTGCAGAAAATGTTAACAGGCATCGGGCTGCGTTCAGGACATTGACTCCGAGACCATAAATATGCCGTTCCCTGAATTGTCAAACGAAGATATTATTTTGTTTAGCTTGGAGACATATCATCTAAAACTGGCAGCTTAGTATGTCAGCGAACATTTACGTGGCGGCGTTTATAACGGGTGTGTAACGGTTGATATAATAACAAAAAATCTAACGTTCACTTGACCTAATTTCAGTTAATATACTTTTGTTTAATATAACGATCAGTTGAGATAATGAATTGTTGATATAATTTCATTTTATCTAATTTCTTATGATATAATAAACATTTCCTATAATGCACATTTAACATAATATTCATGTAGTATATTATTCATTTACTATAATATTCATAATCTCTAATAACTTTTAATATAATTTAGAAAATCTGATACGATTTTAAACGCCTGCTAGTATGGTAAAAAAATATTGTACTGTTTTTTTTTTCTCCGCTTTATACCCTATATACCTACCACCCTCAACTATTGTAACCAGTAGAAATTGGATGCAATCTGGACTTTAGGGCACCCCGACTCGGACAGGTTAGGTTAGAAGGGGATGGCGGGGTCGTGTGAGCGAGCGAAGCGAGCGAATAGACCCCGCCATCCCCTTCGTGGTTATTTTTTTATAAACCATCCAGAAGTAGGAGCCCCGCGAAGCGGGGCTCCGTCGACCAAGCCCACCTTCGACCATGCATTGAATATTTTAAGATTTGGTTAGGTGCCATTTGAGTTAGGTTAGAACTGTGACCATGAAACATGAAAATTAGGTCAAATGAATGTTATATAAAAAGAATATTATACATATTGAAAATTATATAAAATGAACGTTATACTAAATGTTTTATATTAAATGAAAATTATATCATATGAAACATTAGGTCATATGAAATTAGGTTATATGATTTTATAGCATATGAAAATTATATTATATGAACGTTATTTCAAGTGAAATTAGAGCATTTGTTATTATATCATACATTACACACCCGTTTATAACATAGAGGTTTGTGCAACTCCAAGCCCAATTATGAATCAATACGGTATAGACACGGAAGATTGCACTCTTCTAAGGGGTCGAATTTTATCAAGACAGGTCAAATGCGACCTATTACACGTATTTACTACTGAATAACGCCCAGGGCATAAACGCTATTCAGGCATATTACTGCGCATGTTTGACGGGTGTGAGGACAGTTGGTGCCTGCGCGCATGTCGTCAGTATCGTGTACTATGGGATTGGAAGGCGTTTAGAGGATTTCGTTGGGCCAGCCTGTGCCTGGGACAATATTGTAATAGACACAGAAAACACCGAATAATCTATTTGTTGTAATAAAAAGTAAACGGTTCTATTTGTAATTAAGAAGGTATTTTATTTGAAAACTCCTAAAAAAACGTCAACCTACTTCACAAAAACGATATTCAGCAGAATTCTTCATTGAACTTTTTTCTGCTCTGTGAGTTGTTCCCGTGCGGGAGTTACCATTTAATTCCAAAGAGTTGTTTTAAAACTCCAAACGAAATCATCACACAGTAATTATCAAAAAAAGAAAAGCGTCGTGATCGGTAACATAATTACTATTGTGACTGGTTCCGGTTTCTTTATGTCGATATAACTTTTTCGGATGGACATTTCAGTTTCGCTGTCATACAATAAAATACTAAGATGGCTATGGCCCTTCGATTAACATAGGTTTTAAAGTACTACAAGAGTGGGGACGGTGTCTATACATTTTTGGGCATTGTTCTTTCCTGTGTATTTACAATGTACAAGAAATATTTCCGAAAAACACTTTAGTTTTCCGTCAAAGACTTTTTCTTTCTTTTGTCGTCTTCAGCGTAACGGTATCCTTAAAATCTGATTACATAAAATTAATATTGACTTATAATTGTAATAAGTATAAATAGCGTGAACTTTATCCCCCTTCGCCTGCGCTCGCCGTTGCTTATTTAAGTAAGAAGAAATTGAAAACTCGTAATGTTACGTCTAATATAGGAATGGCGAAAAATATTTGTTCCATGTTGTGTAAAATGTTACCCCATGGTAACATTTTAAAATGGTTATTTCGCCACCTTCCATGCTTGCCAGGATAAATAAAGACAGGCATGGTCAACTTGGGGGAAAAGTATAACCAGTGTTTTTTAACCAATCCCATGGAATTATCATCAAATGATTTGAGGTAGCAGTTTGTAGTCGCATTGGAAAGTAGTTTTTTTCAGATTGGTCCGCTATTCCGTTCATATCGTTAAGTCTTGGTCGACTGGATTCTAATATAAAATTGGAATCCAAGGAGTCATATCATGGGTTTTAAACAGATCAAGAAACCTCACTATGATCCTAATAGGTAATAAGGAAATGAGGCAACCTCCCTCTTTTTTCAATCTACCTAAAAATTTAAAAAATACAGGTACTTAATAATATTTTTTTCATCCCCATCTCGGAAAGAGTATTTTTGCTCTTCGATATCTGAGTGCAAAAGCCGTTTTTATCCGCTAGAGGATAAAGTAAATTGAATTTAGAACATCGTGTGCACTAAGTTTGTGAATTCAAAACATCATTAAACCTATTTACTTCTCCCTCCATGGTGCCGAATTTATCATACAACTTTTTTTAAATTGTTAAAAACTCCGACTCGAACCTTCTTGGTGTACCTTTTTTTAATTTGCTTTGCGCGCGCCATTTTCTTTTCACGTCGTATTGTTAAACCTTAGGTTAAAAACAAGAAACTTGAAACCAAAAAAACGTGAAAAACCTGAAATGAGTGGTTCTAGCGACGAGGAAGTTTATTTGACGCCAACAGAATTGACTGAAACTGATAATAATGCGCAAATGAGCTTTCTCCCTCAACAATCACGCGAGAAGTATTTGAAACAGTACGATATGTTTTACACGTGGCGACTAGCTAAAGGAGCCAAAACTTTCTCAGAAAACGTTTTGCTGGCATATTTTGTTGAAATATCTAAGACCAAGAAATCAAGCACTCTATGGAGTACGTATTCAATGCTAAAAGCAACAATAAAGATGAAAAAAGACATACATATCGACACCTATCTTAAATTAGTGGCATTTTTAAAAAGAGCCTCATCTTGTCAACAACCAAAAAAATCGAAGGTTTTCACAGCATCTGAAATTGAAAAGTTTCGTATCGAAGCACCTGATTCCGTATATTTGGTATAACTATTAAGTATGACAGATAGTTTACCGAAAAACAGTATACAAGTCACTAACACCAACATTACAGTACCTAACAAAAGTATTACACTCAACTTAAGTAACTGTAGCAACGTTACTTTAAATTTTCCTTAATTATACCTAAGTATTATTTGTTATATTTTAAAGATTATTCTGTAATACTTACCTATCATAATGTAGTAGTTAATACCTAAACTGAAATAAAAGTATCTTGTGATTGTAAATGTTTTTGTTTGCATTTAGTCATTTCCTCGCTGAGGTGGGATGAAAGTTACGTGTTGCACTCGAGTGAATCATTCCCTGCGCTTGTGATTCAAGTTTAGAATCCTTCGCTTGCTCGGTCATCAAAATTGAGCATTCGGTTAAAAAGCAACTTTGCACTCTTGTATAACAAATAACTATTATGGCCTTTTAAAAGTCTTGTCGCTCAAAAAAGGGAGTGAACCTTATTTTATTTTTTATTGGTTCCGAATATCTTTGTAGTGAATATAATTTATAGCATGAGCTTGCCACAAACTTAGCACAAAAATAACCCAGAACCACTACGCCCGAGGTGGACCGATGACCTTGTGAAGGCCGCAGGTTTGGTCGAAGTGGCGGTGCTTGGGGGAAGCCTATGTTTAGCAGTGGACGTCTTTCGGCTGAAATGAATCGAATCCATGGTCATGCGCTCATTAGTCATACTTAAGAATGGTCTGTTAAAATATAACATATTTTTTCCTGCTAGATCACACTAATATTACAAAGGCGAAAATTTGTGAGTGTGTGTGTATGTTTGTCACATCTTCACGCTCAAACGGCTTGACGTATTTCGATGAAATTTGGCACACAGATAGTTTATAACCTGAATTAACACATAGGATACTTTTCATCTCGATATTCCCACGGGATCAAATACAAGAAAGGAACAGAAATAAAATCAAAATGACACGTAACAGAGCCATACAAAGTTATGAAATGTGAAAAATCAAGCTGAAAATTGGTTGAATGTTATTTTTAGGCAATCTTGATGTTGATTTAAAAAGAGTTGCGCAACACTAAACTTAACCGAAGCCGAAGCACAGCAAAGTCTGAAGAAATCAGAAAACATTTATGTATCAATAGTGGAAAGGAGCATTGGTCTAACAATATAAGATTTTATTCAATATCCTCCAAAGGTTTACGGAATATACATTTTAAATGTAAGAGATTGTGTACCAGAAAAAAAAACTGAGCTTCTAATTCTAAGTTGATAATAGCAAATTTTTCAGGAAAAGTCGTATTTTTAATATAAATAAATCAGTTTATTAACTAGATAACTAGTAAAGTCTTACTTTTAAAACAACTGTCTAATAATAAAACGTAGTGACGAAAAAATGCCTTGAAATCTAAATAACCTGAAATAGTCATTATTTACCTTCACGTAGATTTCTCAAAACTTCAGGTAGGTAATAAGGTTATCACATATTATTATTATAAGCCTCTGTTGTTCCACTGCAGAGCAAAGGCCTCTCTTTCCACGTTTCCTGGTCTACCGCGATTGCGGGCCAACCCTCCAGCTCATCCCGCCATCTCTTTCTGTGCCTGCCACGTAGTCGTTTCCTGCTATTTTGGATCCACTGAGTGGTCGTTTTTGCGTAATGCTGCTCCGACATGCGACAGATGTGGCCAGCCCAGTTCCACTTTAGTCCAGCAACTGTGCGGCCAGCGTCTGCTATTTGTATTTTGACACCTAGTAGGTATGCTTCGTTCCATAGCCCGTTGGCAGACTCCAAGTGCGGACTTTGGAAGTTTTGTCAAAGAGGGTTGAGGGTGGGAAGAATGCAAATGTCCATAAGCTTTCGTTTTAGTGAAAGCAGGAGTGGTCCTTTCATGAGATGTTTCATCAACCAATCGTTCTTCCAGGCGTTTTCTGTGCTTCGAGCGACTTTTTTGTCCGGTCTCGCCTGAAAAGATACTATTTGGCCGAGGTAAATATACTAAAGACATACTCAACCCCCACGCCCTTAATTTCTATGCTGCGTTCGGTACTGTTCGTCATCAGCTTTGTTTTCGACATGTTCATCTTAAGTCTGACTTGAAGACTGGGGTGGCTCAGCTGTTCGAGAATTTGGCACAGTTCAGCTGCTGAGGAAGAAAATATGACAATGTCGTTGGCGAAACGTAGATTGGTCAATCTTCTTTCTCCGACGACAATACCCTTTTCCCGCTAGTGTGAATATAATTTTTGGAAAACCGCTTGCAGCGTAGCTGTGAAGAGTTTTATCACATACAGTATAATTTATTCTTCTAATATTTATCCATACACTAGCTTCTGCTTGCGACTTCGTCCGCGAAGAATAGTTACTTTGGGCATATTTATTTGGATAAGGATTAATATTATGTTTATAAAAACACCTTCGCAACTAATGCACTATGTATTTTAGAACAAAGGATGGTGGGCAATAGTGGTCCCAGTTCCGCCAGCCACTAAGTGTGAATTATTTAAAAGAGCAAATAACACAGATTTTTTTTATTATGTCACCATCAATATTTATCCCGGAGGAACCGAGCTACGTGTATCTAAAGTATTTTTCTCTGTCTGCAGCTTAGCTCAGAGACTCTTAGTACAGACAGCTCCATTAAGTTGTCCCCCCCATAAGACATGTGCGTTCAAATCCCTTCACCTCAATTCTGACGCCCTCCACGAATATATGGACGTCAGCTGGGGGGCGCTGCTGAGGGCCGTGGAAGAACACGGCGTCGGTCTTGTGCAGCGCCACCGTTAACCCTAGGCGGCGGATCCTCCCTGCGACCAAGGATCCGAACATAACCTAACCTATCCTTACCTAACATAACATAACCTAACCTAACTAACATAGCCGGAACTGAATAACCCCGGGATAGGTTTTGATACGCCTTAGCCTGAGTAAAGGGAGAAGTAATGTCTTCAAAACTACAGTGGTTTGAACTGTGGCGGCGCGGCAGTGGGACCAGCACCCATATATTTTTGCCCACTATTCTTTGATTAACATAAAAAAGGTTATAGTGAGCCAACCTTAAAAGATAGACATATGCTGTCGCGGACTTTTTTTTTGAACTTTTAAAGGGAAACAATTCTGTCATACATTATTTTTGCGAAACTTTAACCGTTTAAGCAGCGCACGCAACGGAAGCTCTCAAAAGAAAAAAAAACCCGATTTTAAAACATTCTTTGTTGGTGCTCCGCTCCTATTGGTCTTAGCGTAATGATATATAGCCTATAGCCTTCTTCGATAAATGGGCTATCTAACACTGAAAGAATTTCACCGCGTTCAAGCAAACAAACAAACAAACAAACTCTTCTGTTTTTAAGTATCGATTAAAACTACAGTAACAAATTCGGTACGAAATTGGATTTTCACCAAAAACTAATACAAGTTGAACTTTTGACTACACGACAACCGCGGAACATATACTACACGAAAAACACGGAACATACCCTACACGACAACTGCGAAACATACACTATACGACAACTGCGAAACATACACTACACGGTAAATGTGTATTCTAAATTCCTGATCATACAAGACAGCGCAGCAGTGTTTGATCAGCACAGCTATTCACAGCCGTACGATACGCTTCCATACCGAATCGAACATCAATTTTATCAAAAGAGTAACAAAAACGAAAACATTTGACAATTTAAATCAAATAGACGACCACCATTCTTCTGACAGCTATTTGCTGATGGGCAAGGCAAATTATAGTTTCTGAAAATGTGTCATTTTCAATTCGGCAACCTGTTAAATGTTTAACCTGTCTATGCAGATCAGCTGTAATGCTAATTAATGTATGATTACAGCACCATTCAGTTTCACCGTGACCCGTAGCGGTCACTCCCAGGACGCGCTACGCGTGACGTAGCGCCCGCGTAGCACCATGCTACGCTCCGCTACGACGATACGTGTTTCATGGCCGTTGGCATATCCCGTGCGTGTGAAACACGCGACGGCTGAAAACGTGCGAGTTCATGTTGTTACTGTTTCTGTGGAAAATTGTTAATAGTTTAACTTGTGGTAACTACGCTCAAACAATAATTAATATACACAATAATTTGTAATGAAAATCATTGTTTCCTTGATGAATTAGCTGGGAGTTGTTATTTTCTTAATGAAGTTGTTTGTATGTACGACAATCTTTGATGTTTTTTACTCATGTTTCTATTGAATAATTTTGTGACCTGTGAAAAATATTCGATGGTAGATGTTACATATTTGTAAGCAAAGACGACGAATATTGTCAATGAATTGCATTGTTCCGAAAGTAAATGCGTATCGACGCGACGTACTGTGTAATATAGAGGTGTCGCAAGGTTCGGGTTCTGCATAAGACGGATTAGGGGCGACTTGTGGGTGTTTTGGGTATTAGCAGTGCCATGTGACCGCCCCGCCCGCGCGGCTTACGTCCAGCCTAACCTAATTAAGGTTATTTATAGATTCACACACACTCGATCACCTATATTGCACAGTATACAGCAGTTGGCCGTCATTACGCAGAATGTGTTCAGTAGCGCTTATGTGTTCGTTAGACTTTTTTTCGAGTGTATCCGCTGCCTGATATCCTAAAATGTTTGTATGGTAGTAATAGGCATATAGGTTTAATCGAATAAAAAGATTTCATGTTATTATTCACGAAAAGCATCGCCTCTAACCTGTAGCTAAGCTGCGACTTCTTCGGCTTCGCGTCCACTGGCGCACCCCCACCCGGCGTCGTGGCGTACATGACGTACATGCGACTTACTTCACGCAATATTTGTTCTTCCTAATGTTTCTCTCCCGTTCATATCCTGAAATCATGGTCAAGTTTAGTCTCTGACTAGTAAAGTAGCTGTCAAATCTTATGACCAAAATGAAAAAAATCAACCACTAACATGGACACTGGATATACTGGGACTACAGTAAAAATGGACTAGTTTACCTGTACACGGTTTGTTCATCACATAGTCTGCCCACACACAGGACACAGGCTTCCTCTCTGTGAGAGGGATTGGGGCCGTAATCCACTACGCAGGCTCAGTGCGGGTTGGTAGATGTCACATGTCTTCGAAATTTTGGTTCTAGGACATGCCGGTTTCCTCACGATGTTTTCCTTCACCGTTTTGAGAGCAGTGGTGGTGAAATAAATTACACAAAGTGAAGTGCCTGCTTGGGTTCGAACCCACGAGCTACAACTCGTAAGTCAGGGTCGTTACCACTGGGCCACCGCTGCTCTCGGACATACATTTCGTTTGGTGTGGACGTACTAGTGAGCACTCAATCACGTCGGCACGGCTTGGATTGGCGTGAAGTTTGGCGTACAGGCAGTGTACTGTACCATACTCCGTTGTTTTAGGTAATTAAATAAAGGTAAACAAATTGTAAAATGGGTTTTTATAGATGACACTTTCTTGTTTAAAAATACATACTATAGCCAATTAATATATTTTTACGACAGTACCTATCCTCTTATTTATTATTTAGTCATTTATTCTTAAACTACTCTTCGTAGATGTAACTGCTTAAGCACAATTTTTTGTTAGATTTATAAAATTAATTTAATATTTTCCAATCTATTTGTTGTAAAGAGCACAATAAGAGAGGTTCTCTAAACGTCAACGAATTATAACGTTGCTAAATTGAAGAGTATAACTATGACATAGCATGACAACTGTAGTGACAGGCATTAAGTTTAGTCAGTTAACCTGGCAGCTCTCTCGTCACGTAGTTTTTTGTGTTTACCTTTATTTAACTACCTAAACCAACGAAGTAAAAGTAGGTAGGAAAAAAATGTGAGTAATCGTAACAGTGTATTTTCGAACTCTGGTACCCAAATAAGATTCAACTTGTGCAATAGTGAGGGGAACAAATATAACTCGACTCTAGAAGCCTTTAAACCATTCAATTCTTTCATAACAATCAGGGATAAATTTAGTTAGTTAACCTTTAAACATTGCCCGATTTGTCGTATTATGATTGTTACAACAGGAAGCAGTAAAGGTCCCCTAGGAGGAAAATTATTCAAACACTTTTCGTCCTAGAAGTAATCGATTCGAAGTCTACCTATACATAGCAGTTTAATCATTCTAAAACGTCGGAAAAAAAAATCTTCTCAAAAGCTTTGCCCATATTCAAAACTTCTCTTGTGTTATTGTGGTGCAGGCTCAATGCGCGACAGCGTCACTGGTCGTCATTGTAATACTGTACTCGAACGAGGGCTGGCAGCTCCACTTGCCTCTAATATAGTAGGTACATCCATTCCAAATTGACAAAAATGTCAGCAGGGAAGTGGTTAATCTTTGACTCTCCTCACTATAATATTCTTGCCAACAAATACGACACAATGTTGTACTTGTATCTCGCGCTGTCTTCTGGTCTTCTTTTTTCCCTTATTCAAGTTGATGAAGTTATCGTGTCCATTCTTTTACTCATTCCCTATTTTGATATAAAATATCTTTCTTTATTGAGCACTAGCTGACCCGTGCCCACTTCGTTGGGCGGTAAACATTTTGAAATTATGAGTGTGGTTCGGTTAGTACTGAGTGCTATGATTTATTTCCTGACTGCCAAAAGGAGGGTTTTGCTAGATTCCCGAGTACGGGCCTGCGATGTTCTCACAGTTTGGCTAGCGAGCCGCCACGAGCGCTCAGCGCTAGACTCCCTATCCCTTGTTGCAGAGACATGCTACCTTAAATCACTGAGACGCTGCGCACGTTCAGCGCTAGATTCCCGAGCACGGGCCTGCGATGTTCTCACAGCTTGGCTAGCGAGCCGCTGCGAGCGCTCAGCGCATGACTCCCTATCCCTTGTTGCAGAGACATGCTGCCTTAAATCACTGAGACGCTGCGCACGTTCAGCGCTAGATTCCCGAGCACGGACCTGCGATGTTCTCCAGCTTTGGTTAGCAAGCCGCTGGCTGTGAACGCTCGGAGCTAGATTCCCCAGCGCGTGCTTGCGAAATATTTTCTCTATTCCTCGAGAGGCGCTGATGATTTTCAAGAGCAGACTCTTCCGTACGGCGTACTCGAGCTGCTCTTGTCTGGGATGTCTGACGGGAAAGTTGTGATTTCCTTTTAGGCATGATAAACAATCGCTGAAACTGTCCGATATCCCAAAAACAGAAATACCACAGCTTCTTAATCCGCGGAAAATCTTAACACCGCGATTCCGAAAAATGGATAAAACGTCCGTACAAAGCATGTTCTAATGCGGTTCGTGAATGGACGGCGGCATTTTGCGATTTAGTAATTTTATAATTATTATCTTCGAAACTATTTAACCAATTGACATACTGTTTTCGGCAAATCGTATCTCTATGATGTTCTTGTGATCATAATAATATTTTTTTCGATAAGGTTTAATATTTTGTTGTTTAAAAAATCGTCCAAAGGTAAGTACGTCGAAAAATACTTTTTTTAACACATAAAAGTTACTATATTTGCTAAAATATAAAAGATAGAAATATGGTGTTGTGGACTTTTTTGTAGAACTATTCAAAGCGGACCAGGTTGCCATACATTGTTTTCAATTATATACAACTTTTAAGGCAGCGCATGCAAATAACTCTGTTGTAAGAGCTATTTTTTAGACAAACAAGTTAAAAGTGTCAGGAGTCACACGTAATGTCTTCATACGTGTGTTCAATTTATGCCCTAACACGTGTGACTCCAGATTTTTTATTTGTTCTTCTGTGATGTCTTGTTTATACCTTTTTAGTTGACTTTTTTATCGTAGTTGGGTTGTAGTTTTTATAACTTTTATTTTGATTAAAATTATTTTGGGGTTAAAATTATTTTATGCTCATCATGGCAATATTTTTGTGGCAATTTTTTCTAAGGGGCGCCTTATTCAATTTAATGTAACGTCACTTAGCCTATAACCAGCGAACGATCAAGACGCTTTCAACGATACCTCATGTGTCAAATTATGATGAGTAGTTACAAGTTATGAGGGAACAGATACACATGTATATACCGGTCAAAATCATAGCCCTCCTTTTCGCTTCCCCGTAGTCGGGTAAAAAATAACCGACTTCCAAAAAATCACTACAATGTGAACAATAATGTTAATTTCGGAAGTTAACCGTGAACCAAAGACACCAAGTCTTTGGTTCACGGTTAACGGTTGTTCCTTTTTTGTAAATAAATTTTATTTTTTTCGTTGTGGTACCTTCCTACCTCATACAAATTCGCATGCTTAAGTAAATATTAGTGACAGGAAGTTACTATAACATTATCATTCATCAACATACATTAAGTGGAAAAAATACGTGTTAGCCAACTCAAAAATATGGGGCCACGGTGCAAGCTTCATTTACCAAAAGAAAAAAAAAAAGAAAATTTTTCAACAATATTGATGACAATTAAAAAAAAAAATGAAATTTCAGACAAATTGCGAACCTCCTCCTTTTTTAAAAAGTAGGTTAAAAATATTACAAAGAAATAAGTATATCGTAAGTAATTTGCTCTTTTATTGTAAAGATATCACAATCCATTCATTGCGATAAACATTGTTTCGTCTGTTTTGGTTTTATCTTGTCATTATTAGATTAAATCCTTAGGAAGTTATTAAACCTTGATGATTACTAAAGAAATTGTTTAGAAAAATCACATTCACAAGTGTATACAAGTATGTTTAGGATCGGCAACAGGCCTGTGTCCTGTGTCCAATTTTTTTTTGTCCGGCAGGTAGATTAATAAAAAATATTGGACACGTATTTTTTCTTTATTGACGTAATCTACAGATTACGGCGATACATAAAAGTTAAAATGTGACATGACGTCACGCCTTGCTAGATTTTAAACTGAATTATGACGTAACGACCCCCACTCCCCAAATTGAATGCGTGTTTTCTAAGTTATTTTTGATTAATATGATAAAGCAAAAATACGTGTCTAATTTTTTTTATTACCTATCTGAAATACGGACTAACTAGAATTTCTTTTTTTTACCTAGGCATCATCCTTATTATAATTGTCATTTATTTATTTGGTTCACCAACATTGCATATACTGGTACAAGCAAATGAAATAGAAGCAACTAATCAGAATAAAGTGTAACAATCACTTATAGGTAAACTCTGTATGCACACAAAAAGTAGTACCTAGTAACTTATAAAAAAAAATATTGTATGAAAAATGATATATTATAAAGTTGCACTGAATAGAACTTAATAAATAAATTAAACTAAATTAAAACAGACAAATTAAAACAAGATCAAAATAAACTAAAGGTAGTACAAAAAATAGTAATAAGTAGCCTAAATTCACTCGGCCAGTGAGATAACGCAGGGCTAAGAAACTCAATGTTCGGGGAGATATTTATTATTTATTAAAAGCTAAAACTAAAGCTGGCTTTCAATTTGCCTAAACTGTCAAAATGGAGGTCGATCCGATCACTGCAATCGTTACAGCTCTGCAAAACCGACTACGCGAGTAGGGAGAATTAGCACCCAGAACCGTTCTTCTCTGCGGAGGGCAGAGGCGTTATAGGATTGTGAGGAATTGTTCGTCATGTGAAAAGTTGTTCGTTTTTAATGGGCCTTTGACGTCATACAGGCTAGGTACTTATATTGTAACATTTGGTACGGCAGGCTGCATCAATACAACCGGGGTACCCTATTGATGCAGCCCACTGTACGTGTTGAGTGTAGGAGTTTGAAATGGTTGATTGGCAATGATTGATACTTCTTATATGTACACAAAAGGAAAGCATTTTCCGAAAATTGAGAATTTTCCGTGATTTTGTGAGTGAAACATTTTTAAACACGGTTTAGTTTTGTCGCACTTTCACAAAACATTTTAATTTTTGACGCGGATGTTCATTACTTATTCATGTGGAAACAGGATTTAATATGCAGAAAACGCATTCGTTCCGCTGCGTGTAGTGGCGGAGCGATGTGCAGCCTCCACCTGTGGAGCACGTCGCGTCCGGCAGCGCGGCGGCCGCGCGCCGGCGGGAGAGGGCGAGCCACCCCGGGGCCGCAGGGCGCGGAGGCTAGGGGCGCTGGAGTGCGGGGGCCGGCACGTGCCGCCGAGTGTGCGGCGCGCACGTGGCGCTGAGCGTGCGCGGCGCGCTTGAGCCGGCTCCTTCATCAATCCTGCCGCGTACAGCATCGGGAACGGTCGCGTCCACACTTCCTCCAAGTGTTGTGTTTACGGTCCGCGATTGAAGCAACGATTGCGTTTGTACGATCGGAAAGGGGCAGCGCGCGATGCTGGCCCTCTCAACGTTTAGACAGACACGGATATATCGACATGGGGACTGATTCGGCCAGCGCAGGCACCGGCGGCTGGTGCTCCGCGCCGCCCAGCGACCTGTGCTTCCTGGCGCCGCCGCCACCCGGCCCACAGGGCCCGCTCGGCCCGTTCGGGCCCATGCGATGCTCGCATATCTACGCGCACCACACAGGTAGGGCGACTGGACGAACGTTCTGCTTCCACTCTTCAATAAACTTGCCGGTCAGCAACGCGGCATATGCTTACACTCGAGTAACGAGGATGTTATCGTGTGCTCGCAGCGCGAGAGCACGCGACTGGTGTAGCAGGTGTACAGCGATTAAGCCGGCCACACACTCGCACGCACACACACACGCGCGCACCGGTCGTGTGGGACACTCGCTAGTCTGATCAGTAATCTAATCAGTGAGCGCGTATTAAATAACGCGTGTAGCTGCAGTGTTGTTGTTGACATCAGCTGACCGCCGTACGCGAACCTCTCCCGCGCTGAGGACTCACACTTCATATATCAACTAACGCTGTAACATTATGCGTCGGTATGATGGCCTGCAACAGCTATTTAGTTGTGATTGCTCGCACATGTCCGGGCTCCACCGCGGTGCATCGGGTCTCCCTGTAATGGCCGTCTGCCGTCGTAGCGCCGGCGCCGGCGCCGCCCGGTTCCCGCGCTCCGGCTGCGCGTCGTGCGCTGTTTTCCAGACGCTCCGGCGGGAAATACGGCATACGTCTCAATTGTCTACCACTTCAATTATTTGTGAACGGTTAACTGAAAGCGCGCAGCTTGTCGACCACGTTGACTGGGACTATAGGGATGATGCCCGGGTAACAAAAAAGAAATTCTATTTAGTCCGTCAGTCAGATAACAAAAACATATTAGACACGTATTTTTTGCTTTATCATATTAATAAAAAATACTTAAATAAAACGCTTTAATGCGTTTTATTTAAGTATTTTTTATTAGTAAGTAGTTGGAGAGTGGGGGTCGCTACGTCACAAGTAAGTATAAAATCTATATACTCGTGACGTCATGGCACATTTTAACTCAATGTATCGTCGTAATCTTTTGATGACGTAAAAAAATAAAAACTATGTGTTCAATGTTTTTTAATAATATACAAAATAGACAAAAAAAAATTGTCATCATCCCTATTAGTGCAAAATTTTCAGATTCCGAATCGTTGTAAGGTAACGTTAACACGTTTGTACGTTTGTTCTAACCCAATTTAATGTTCAAATTATACGCAACGAACTCCAAAATGTATCAAACGCAAAATACGTCAATAGTTAGTTATTCTTTCTGATATAAATAACAGCTGCAGGTACCTATACATTCTAAGGAATTTTATTTCATTCAATGCATGGATCTTGAGTCGCTTGCTGAGGTCGTTTGTTATCAACTCCCATACGCGTTGCTAAGCAACAGCGTCTTATCAAACCAACGTTTGAAGTTTATAGTACGAGAGCCCATGACCAAAATGTTTGCCTTATCGTTTTACGACCAAAACCGTATGAAATCGATAGATTTGGTTATTCTGAATCCAAAAAACCCTATTTTTTAAATTTTCCGCGTGATATCTGACCTGACTACATTTACAAAAATGTCATGAAAAATTACCGAACTTTTTCATAGCAATCTGTCTGATTTTCAGAAAGTAGTTGAAAGATATGTAGCTGGACCTTACATAATCTATAAATTAATTACACCAATACAATGTTCAGGTATGTTTAAAATATATTAATGATACGGTTATCATTAATAAATAATATAATAATAATAATAAATTTAATAACAGCAACAAAAATAATTCAAAGAAAAACAATTTATTTATATGAATAAACAGAATTATAATACACATGTACAGGTATAAAAAAATAATCTAAAACATTTAAGTACTTTTTGCAGATAAAACATAAATAATACTTAAGGCTCCGTGCCGCCGCACCGCACGAAATCACAGATTTTGATCAATTTTGTTCATTAGTGGTGAGAAAGGGGACCAGAATTTAAACAAAATTATTTGTGATTTGAAAAGTCCAATTCTTTGTCTTGTACATAGGTGAAAGGGATTTTTCAAATAAATTAAGGATTCGTGGAAAATCACTAAAATTCGCAACAAGTTTTCCAAAAAATGACGCGAGACTGACGTTTGATCGTTTCGTTAGAAGAAACTGCTTCTGATTTTGAAAATTAAAAAATATCATCAACATCATTATATGGTCTACTTGTACATAGGGAACCACTTTTTTCAACTTTCATATATTTTTTCTAATACTTAGAAACACATTTAAGAAATTTTAAAAATTACTTATTAATCTAAGGTAACCATTAATACATATTAATATTAGACCTGTAGTAATACTAAATCAGCAATCAAGTAGCTAATACTAAATCAAATGAATGTTAATTATAAATATTTATAACACTATGGCACTTATCAATCAATCAATCAATCTTTACTTGTGAACACAGGTATTACAATAAAGGTCTTATGTATACATTTTAGTCGAGCTCTATGTCCTACCAATGAAATTGGTGTACAAATATATTAAGTTTTTAGCAATAATTCTGAATTTATACAATACAAAATCACGTTCGAGTAAATAATGTCAATTAAATGTATTAATAAATAATTAATTAATCAATTATAATTTATTTTTACATGCATGTCAATGGTTAATTATATTAAAGGGCTAGTAATGTCATATTTCATCATAATTGTAAATAATGTCAAATAAATGTATTATTAATAATTAATTAATCAATTATAATTTATTTTTACATGCATATCAATGGTTAATTACTTGCACTTTTCGAACTTTTCTGATAAGACTTATATATTACTGTATACACGAGTACATTTTTCCGGTGGTACAAGATCTGTTGCCATTTCTCGTAAGTGCGTGACTTTTCTACGTTTGGATCTATCACTGGCCGAATCAAAATTAGAACACGGACGATCAGGTCCAGTAGGCGTAGGAACAGTGTAAAGTTTCAATTTGTTGCAGCCACTCAGCGTATTTACTATACTTACAGCAATTAATTTCTGCGCGCAGTACCGAAATATCTTCTTTTAATATTGTTATATATATAATCAGGTATGATCAGGTTAAGCTACGCTTGCCGCGGTTGGTCTGTGGATGGTTGACCATCTTTACATACCAAGACCCCTCCGTGCCTCGGAAAGCACGTTAAGCCGTTGGTCCCGGCTGTCATTTGTAGATCTTTGACAGTCGTTACGGGTAGTTTGAAGCCCAAAAATCTGACAACCAGTCTTACCAAGGGGTATCGTGTTACCTAGTAACTAGGTTGTGGAGGTCAGATAGGCAGTCGCTTCATGTAAAATACTGGTATTCAGCTGCATCCGGTTAGACTGGAAGCCGACCCCAACATAGTTGGGAAAAGGCTAGACAGATGATGATGAATATTGTATAATGCTGAAACTCTCATTCTCATAGAATTTTGTTGGTTAGGTTAGGTTAGGGGGGCAATTATTATTCAGTATAATTAACTTTTAAAAATGTTCTTTCTAGAATCCAAACTTTTAGCTGGATCTTGAAAAATCAAGTCTACCAGTTCACGACGAGTAAAATTTAATACGCGACCTACAATAAGAAAAAAAAATATAACGTCAATATTTGCAAACTTTAGCAAGTTTTTTTTTTCATATCATAATAAAAGAAGGTTTGAGGTATATTTTCCTATAAGTTTAGTTGCGAACAGTAGCGAACTGCTATAACTTTTTCTCTCGTAAAACAATTTTTTTGTAAAATTTTTGCATATTCGATTCACCACTATTATTATATTAAGTAAATGCTTAATTTAAAAATCTATAGTATTATAAGAAAATAGATACCTTGAGCGACAGAATACATGTTTCAGAACCACAATAACTTTTGTTGTTATGAAATTATAAGGTAACAAAGAACTGCAACTTTTACTGTACGTACTCTAGTCAACCGATTGTAAAATGTTTAAACTGTTGTTAAACTTACATTTTGTCATAAACCTGCCTTCATATTTGTGCATTTTGATGAAGCAACTATTCAAGTAATATTAGCCATAATTTCTTTTTACCTATCTTCAACTTTTCAAAATTGGTTTTTGCCCGACCCCGGCCGCATTGTGCGGCGGTGTGCTGGTCTCACTCCTTCCTAATCGGCATGTTCAGTCTGCACCGCTCGTAAGGCTGGGTTCAGCTGTAACAGTCGATTTACTGTCGAAAGTTCCTGTATTGTAATTTTTTTACTAAGCCAAGTAGTGATTTTATGTGTTTGGTAGAGTCCGACCTCCGTCTCAACTTCATTTCGTTTCGGTCGGTCTCTATTGTTCAGTTTAACGCATTCACCTGTAACGCTTACAAAGTCATGAGACGTATGCTTGCGACTATCAATTTCCACTCACACGTCGGAGGTATCTATGTAATCCAAATTAGCCTATAATAGAAAACGGTCTTCTTTATTGGCCTGAATTCTCTTGTGATTTTGAGTTCGGCATTAACCTTGATTCTGAAACCACACCTCAAGTCTTTCTGCTGTTACAAAAACCCAAGAAGGGACAGAGACGGCATCAGACTTAACTGCAGCCGCGCGTTCTGTCGACATACTGCAGCCGCGCATGCGGTCAACGTACTTGAATCACTTATCGAGTTTTCGAATCATAATCATCTTTTGACGAAACTCGTACGCTATGCGAGCTTTTCTTTATCACCTTAATGTAAACATGCGTGTGCGATTATTGGGTCCCGACGAGCGAGAAACTTTCCTCGTGTAAAGGAGCCTTGAAGCGAAACAATACGTTTTTATTATACCACTTTTGAATAACATTCTCATATCATGAATATTTAAAGTAACCAAAAATTATGTTAGAATTTAATATCATCGTCACATTCCAATCAGTGTTTTTTCTAACAGTGATTTAGAGAAGACTAGGCTTCAGCCTCAATATATCGCAACTTCTGGCCGAATTCACACTAATTGTGAATGAATCAAAATCATATTCCTTGCATATATCATTGAAATTTCTGTTTGCGCGCACAATGTAACTGTTCTGCCTAAATATAATTCGAAGATGTATGAGTACACGTAAGGGTGGATTAAAACGAAGTGCTTTACTTGGAACATTAAAATAAAATTAGGATTGCACGTTTTCTAGAGTGAGTGATCACCGAACACTTGGATGGGTTAAGATCAAGTTTATTAGCCCGACAATACTCTTCAAGCCGATACAAGTCAACCTGAAGTGTTAGTCTATCTTCGAGCGTTGAAATAGTGGCAAAGATTTTCATGTCATCGGCAAAGCATGATCTGCTCGACGCCGTTCACATAGATTATTACAAATAAAAAGGAACAAGCAACAAACCCTAAGGCACTCCACTGGGCACCTTTACATAACTGGACATATAATGTTTCTATAGGTAATTTTATTTACGTACACGTATTTACGAGTACATTATTAATACCAAAATCCTATAGATTATAATGCTTGTTTTTCTCTTTTCAGTTATGAGTTATTGCAGTCGGGTTTTTTGTTTTTTTTTTAATCATTTGTTTTATTTCAAACTTTTTAGTTTTATTTAAATATATAAATATTAATATATATTTGGAATTGACTCATTACTAACTTTTATTTAATACCAATAATGTTGTTTTTTTTTAAACCTCCCTTCCCTTCCCTTTTTTGTATTTGCAGATGCAATATATAAATATTATATAGCCTATGTCACTCCCACTATTAAGACAAACCTAACGACACCTCATATGTTAAAAATCATTAAGCCGCTTAGGCTACAGAGCGTGCCAAAGAAATAGACATACATACATACAAATATACATACATACTCTCGAAAAACATTACCCTCCATCTGGGGCAGTCGGGTAAAAACTATCAGACTTAAAATAATAATATGTACAAGTATATAATAAAAAGGGGGGAAATAAACATCACAAAATTCGTCCGCATCGCTGTCAATAGGAAAAGTGCCCAAAAGACTGGCAGCATTGACACGTATGGCAATGGTGATCCTTTGACCAAAGAATAGGCCAGCCCTCTGGTCACATATAATTATTGAGTACCACCGCTTGTGACCTGTTATCAATGTAAGAAGAGAACCTCCTCAAGAGGTCCCACGGATACCCGTGTAGCTCAGCTTCTTTATCAGGGTATCGTGGTCGATCCGATCAAATGCCTTACTATAATCTGTGTAAACAACATCGACCTGCTTACCATTATCCATAGCATCCGTAATTAAATTATTATATAAAATCAAGTTAGAGGTGGTAGACCGTCCTTTCAAAAATCCGTGCTAAATTGAGCTGAACGAGCTAGCAAGGGCGGGATATAACTGGTTATAGATAATCCCCTCAAAAAATTTAGCTATAATACACAGCTTGGATATTTATATCCAGAAGAAGTCTAATTACTAATGATAGGCATATGCCTATCATTAGTAATTAGACTTCTTCTGGATATAAATATCCAGTCTAATTACTAATGATAGCATTAGTAATATTAGACTCCTTCTTAAGTACGGGTGTGATAAAAGCAGATTTTAGACCTCCGCGGATGCAGATTTGAGTGGAAAAGGGTGAATATAAGTTTTTTTTAAATAGTTCCCTGAGAGATTCGCGACGACATAGATTATAAATGGCTCTGACAGCTCTCTTGTAAAATAAAGATGGATTCAATGTCAGCAGCCCGACCCCACAGTAAAATGCCATATGACATAATGCTGTGAAAGTAGCTAAAATATACCAAACGCGCGGTTTCTACATCTGTTCACTGTCTTATCTTTCTAACAGCATAAGCGGCCGAGCTTAGCCGCCCCGCAAGAGATGTTATATGAGGTCCTCATTGTAATTTCTCGTCTAGCGTGATTCCTAGGAAAACTGTTTGATTAATAAATTCCAGTTTTTCTCCATTCAACATGATGCCACATTCGCTACTTCTAACATTCGGTAATTTAAATCTAATATGCATTTGGTTTTTTTCTTATTTAGTACCAAATTATTTACCGTAAACCAATCTTGGACCTGAAGAATAGAGTTATTCACGTCTTCAAGATTTTGTGACTATTTTAAAGATCAATGATGTGTCATCTGGAAATAACACCATCTTCGGTTGATTTTGAAGTAATTGGGGTAAATCATTAATATAAAATAAAAAGAGGAATGAACCTTGAGGAACGCCCATTGCCAATTCAGACCCTAATGAGTTGACACCGTTTACTTGAAATTTAATCTTTCTATCTTTCGGGTATGATCTTAGTAAATCAAGAGCTGTATTCTTAATCTCATAGTGTTCTAGTTTTTTAGAAGTGTTTCATGGTTTACGCAATCGAACGCCTTCGAGAGGTCGCAAAAGATTCCAATGGCATCTTGTGCTTCTTCCCAGGTATTAGAAAATGTTCTTTATTAGGGAGACACCACGTCAGTGGTACAACGCCCTTTGGTGAAACCGTACTGTTGTTCATGAAAGATGGAATTTTTATTAAAGTGACGTAACATTTGATTGAGCATCAACTTTTCAAACACCTTACTGAGAACTGGCAGAATTGATACGGGCCTATAATTGTTGGGTTCCTTACTATCACCGGATTTGAACAAAGGAACTACTTTACTAAGTTTCATGAGATCCGGAAAGACTCCTTCGTCTACGCTGGTGTTGAATATGAAAGCTAAATAGGGCGCAATGGTTTCGATGATAGATTTACAGACTTTTACAGACATCACAACCATGATCAGTGAACGTCTGGAATCCAAGCTCAATATCTTATAATGCTTTAACAAATCTGCATAGGGAATTCTTGTACGGAGGCACTTATACTGCGTGGTACGAAGAAATTTTCTAAACAATTTCTATTACTTGCTTATATTTATCATAATACAGGCACCAGATGGGTACCCCGTATGCCAATTGTGAACGCACTAGTGTTTTATATAAGAAGAGAAAAGTAGAAGGCTTATTGAATTCTTTAGAAGACCGCATGATAAAACCATACATCTGAAAGGCTTTGTTAATTATGTTGTCGATATGGGTGTCTAAATGTAATTTGCAATCAAGCAGTACGCCAAGATCACGTGTACACTCAGTTTTCTTTAATTGTATTGTGCAATGGAATTTAAACATGCTACATCCATGCTCGACTTGAACTTTGAGTTAGTGCGAGTTCCCAACCATTAGTCCTCTAAAATCGCCTGTGGAATAGGCTATTATATGCTGTAAACGAGAGCAGTGGTGGCCCAGTGGCAACGGCCGCCACTTACGAGGTGTAGGTCGTAGGTTCGAACCCAGACCGGCGCTTTACTTTGTGTAAATTATTTCATCACCACTGCTCTCAAAACGGTGAAGGAAAACATTGTGGGGAAACTGGCATGTCCTAGAACCGAAAATTCGAAGACATGTGGCATCTACCAACCCGCACTGGGCCCGCGTGGTAGATTACGGCCCACTCCCTCTCGCAGAGAGGAGGCCTGTGTCCCAGCAATGGGAACATTTATAGGCTGATGATGATGATGATTCTGTAAACGAAGGAATATTTTCCTTTCCCTAATTATGAAATTTACCATTATTTACTACATTGCTTGCTAAAACTGAGAATGATTACTAACCCACTATCGTGTCTATTTAGAAATAGTCTGTTGTCGCCAGTGGGTCCTCAGTCAGCTAATTTACCATGTATAGGTTGGTTGGGTTGTATTGTTTATTGACATCAGTTGTTGTATATTAACTTTAGTATTGTATATTGATATAGCCTTATTATTTGTTTTCAGTCTGTGTGTTGTCATGCACTGTATTGACATTTATATATTTTTTTATTTTTTGTTTTTTTTATTGACATTGATTTCTATTGCTATTTATTATTAATTAATTTGTATTATGAAATGTGATTTTTTATAATTGTTTTTTTTATTGTTCAGGCTTATTTCATTCAATAATTACTAAATTACAAACATTTGTACGCCCTCTGGTATAACATAGCGAACTCTTTATTATCTTTATATACCACTATTATTGTACACCTATGTTAAACAAATGAATAAATGACTTATGACTTATGATCTGCTGTGGGAGGTGGCACCATTTTGCTCTGGTATCGCGTCGCCTTGCCTAGACAACGGTTAGAACGGGACTTTAATTATGTTGAGACGGTGAGATTTTTTTCGCGTGGAAGTCTTAACTTTTACTAACAATACTATGATGTTTTACTCGTATCATCGTATGAAAAACGATAATAATTTACGTAAGGTACAATTTTTTAAATATTACGATTTTGCCAGGTATATCATCTTCTAAATCTGTTAGTCGACTGAACATGTGTTGATATCCATATGTTCCTTTGATTAGAATACAATAAATAGGCAAGATTGAACAATGTTAAGAATTGTAAACGATCGTCGCTCACTTTTACACAACACGCATACAACAAGAAAACGCCGCGGTGGGCGTGACGCTGACGCTTTAATAGCACGCACACAACGATGTGCGCACGTATGTGTGTACACGTCGCGTACATGTGCGTGCACTGCGCACGTGATGCCTCATGTGCTATCCGCGGCTCCTCAAGCGTGATATTAATTGAACGTTATTACATTTAGGCAGCGACACACTTTATGAGGTTGCATCTTGTGCTTCCTTCGCAGTGTGTTGTCGCAAGCAGCGCAGAGCGCGCGCCGCCGCCGGCCGCGTCTCACGCTACGCTGCGCCGGCACACGCCACTCCTCACCAACATAATTCCGCTGATTGACGCTAGATGCCGCTGATGCGATACTCGAGAGTTTCATTCATAGGTTTCCCAAGGGCCGGCTTACCCAAAATCTCTCACATTCAAATTAACATATTAATTTTGTTAACAAATTATGTTTTCACTCAAAAAATAATTCAAGACTCTTTCTCATGTCAGAAAAATATCCACCTGTGACGATAGAGATTGTGAAATTTAATTTGCTTCAGCACTGAATGAATTTGCGAGGTTAAGGTTACAACTCGGCGTTTCACTCTGACTTTGTCCCTCGTTTCAGTCGATTACGGTTGGTAGCTACGTTTCTTTGTTACTTACAATGAATGCAATCTCTAATTTTGTCAATTCCTCAGATTTTATAACTTCTTTATTTTTAACAACTATTTTCAACGACAACATGCTGCCACCTAGACTCCATAAACACTATATCCAATACTTATAAACGAGCAATTCTTGTATAAGTATATAATCTGAATCTCGGAAACGGCTCCAACGATTTTCATGAAATTTAGTATGCAGGGCGCGGGCGATACATTGATCTATCTAGGTTTCATTTTCAGAAAACGCCGTTAAAAAAAAATCGTTGGTCATCCAGATATTAGACATTATATGAACTAAGTAGGTAGTATTAGATCGTAATTTCTGACTCTTGTTTGAAATTACGATCTCGAGAGCGAAGTGAGGGATTCTAGAATATTTCTTTCTATTCTATAAGATTCAAAGTACGTCGCCCGAGCCAAAACTATATTTTGCGCCCGAGTGATAAACTCTACTTTTCATAACCCTCGTAAATAAAAGGTGCCTCATATTTTATTGTAATATTATTATTTAATAAAACAGAGTAACAACTAAATTGAAATTAAATAGTATCTAATAATAAAAATAATAATCAATAATAAAACTTAAATTTACATTTGAGACATTTTCGCAATTGTGAAATTTATTGTAACTGTTTTATTAGGAATAGAGATTGTTGTAGGTCGTATATTCTGCGTGTTTGAAATAATGTCCGAATCTGGCTCATTTTGTGGAAAACGTGACGGTGAATCTCGTTGTTTGGATGTAGATGCTCGCGGAGACAGTGGCATGGATGGATTAATTGAAGGTTGCAATTTAATGTTTTCCACGATGTGTTAACATGTTTTCGCCTTGTTCTCAATGGAATCTTCTATATACCCCTCTGCTACAGCACTCGACTTCCATCCTCCATGTCGCTTGAGAACAGTTAAGTCCGCTCCAGAATCTGCCAAAACGGTAGCAGAAGTACGACGAAAACAATGTCCTGTATACGGTTTGATATCTGGTAACTTCAAAAAAGTAGCGATTTCTTGAGACATGTTATTTTTTTTTCCCATAACTTGTTTGAAGCACTTACCATTTTGATAACGGATGAAAAACCGATTGGTCTTCATATCAGCAGGACGCAGGTCCAGGTATTTCTGTACAATAGTTTTGTATTCTCCTCGGATTACGAAGGATCGGTCAATTTTTGTTTTTGTGTCTGTCAGCTTTACTAATAGTAAATCATCCGAGTGATTTTCGACATTATCAACAGTTATTTTTAAAAGTTCAGTGCCACGACAAGCTGCATGTACTCCGAAAATTAAAGCCACCTGTAACAAAACCGAATGTCAATAAGACAAGTATCTATCGAAGTACAGGTTACAATAAAATGCGCATTTTTAACACTATGGTTATGCTTTACTAATCCACCATATACTTACGTAGTTACTTACTTTTACGGTAAGAAAGACTTTGTCGGGTGCCTCATTAAGGAAAACTTTCCACGTTTTTGACTGAGAACACTGGATTTTTTAGGTTTAAATCCATCAGACATCCTCTTCAGATACGCTATAAATTTCGAATATGTGTCCAGTTTTACGTCGTTATTAGAACTGACTGTTGATTTTAGCATTGAGTAGTTACTCCAAAGAGTGGAAGGTTGTTTAGTTTTGGTTAAGTACTGGAAGTAGGCCAGGAACACAGACTCTGAAAGATTCTTGGCGCCTCTTGCATTTCTCCATTCAATAAAATTACCATAGGCTTTCATATATTTCTCCCGAGATTTTGCAGGTAATAGATTATCCATCACATTTCTTGCGCCAGTTCTAATACTTTCAGGAGTTAATTATATACTTTCACTGTCACTTGAAGAATTCATTTTTCAAAACAAAACCATGAACTTCTAACAATCCGTGAAAATTGACGAAAACGCGAGCTGTAGTTCAAGCGTTTTTAATTAGATTTCTTTTTTTTTTATTCAGCCGGCGGCACCACTATGGGCCGTCGTACCAGCCAGTCTTTATTCAAAAAATATTTGCGTTCAATTTTTTTGGCGCTGAACACTAAGATGTTCCAAATTCAAAAAGTGCGCGGCAAAAATAATTGCAGCGCACTTATAAAGAGGATTAAAAACTCATTACTGCCCGCTAAAAGTTTCTTATGGAAAACACCACCTTTGGATGCACTTAAAGGCGAACCAAGTCGTCCTTTTCGAATAGATGGAATGAAAAGGTTATTGACTCCTACCCACGGAGTACTGAGTACTCCGTGCTCCTACCGCTGCGCTCCAACCGAAATTATTTTGTTACGCGTAATTTTGAATCTGTGATATCTTTTAAACCATTAATTGAAATTTTATGATATTGGGACATTTTATTCTAAATTAAATGCCCAATTTAAATAACAAATTTTATTGGATAAGGATTAATATGACAGCGATCAATATAGCTTCGGAAATAACAGGAGTTTTTATCAAATTCTGGAAGACAATAATGGTTACTGTGGGTCATCCTTAGATGATAGACATGCCAAGGCGGACTTTTTTGTTGAACTTTTTAAGATTTTCAATCCTGTAGAACATAAATTTGATGTATCTCAAACAGTTTACGCGACGCACGCCAGTAAAGCTCCCAGTCGGCATGATTTTTTCCGACACCTTCGACAATGATCGTCATATTTCAGCCAATTTATACAAAACCTCAATGAATTATACACCAACATTTTCTGCAAGAATTATTCTGTCCATTGGTGAAAACCGTTTGAAAATCCGTTTGGTAATTTTTGAGTTTATCGCGTTCAGACAGACAGACAGGCCGACAGACAGACAGACTCGGCGGTGGACTTTGTTTTATAATATGTAAGGATAAGGATTATTCATGATTTATGTAGGTACCCACCAGCTTTGGCTTTGTCTGCGAGAAAGTTGTATATTATCCCACGGGAACGTACTACGGACATAAAATTATTCTGTGTCCTAATCCTGGTCTTGGTCTATCTGTGTGCCATAGGAACGAAGGTGTATTATACGAACCACTGAACACACACACGGCTACACATCAAGTATACATTTCCAGTTTATGCTGATCTCGCATTGTATAGGATGTACATATAGTTTCAAATACAAGAAAAAAAAACCATGTGATCTCTAAAACCAACTTTATGTAAATTATTATTCCACTTGTTTCGCTTTAAAAACTTCAGAGAAACCGTAGGGATGGAATTTTTGCAAACATTTTTCATCAAGTGTCATTTAGTCATTTTTCATCAAACTCACCCGTGTTCCTTCAGTTGCCTGTATGTTCATTGAAATCTTCTTGAACTTGGCATTGAAATGTATACAAACAGGCGTTCGATTGTAGCTGTAAGGTATTTTTAATGTTTGAAAATTAATCCATGAATAATAAAATTCAAATTAATACAGCATTGTTGTAGGCTTGACTAAACATTGATTTCAGTGATTCCTTAATCTTTTACGATAAGATTGTGGCATTTGAAGTTACGTGGAGTGAGGCTATTTACTCGATTGAATAGTTTGGCAAAACGAAATGGACCGCCGCGAGCCTCGCGGACGAGAGCGGAGAAAGTGCACAATGTGAACACATCTACGTTTACAAAGACACCGGCAAGGTCGCTTTTTCGCCCGAGTCGCTTTCATAAATCTGTCATTATATCTAAATGATGCGAAGCTCCGCAAGCCCTCCGTGCCCACGTGGCGCTGGCACAGCGAAACTGAGGAATTGCTGATGATGACTAGAAAATGGGAAGCGTATTCCCGGAAGTCAGGCTGAAGACATGGACCAATAACCCCGCGGTGCATGCTAACACACTTGTGCTGAGTGCTTACTGATTTAGATTAGTTAACTCTATGGAAATTGTATTTTCGTCAATGATTAGATTAGTATCTTTCAGTGGCTACTGAAGGTGATTTGCGCGTGGTTCCATGGTGTAGTGGTGGTGATGTGATGTGGTAGTGGCTGGCCCGCCAGGTGCGGCGAGTGTAAACACCGCTGTTATTGTTCGCGCACAATGGCGCGATAGCAGGCGATAAGCGCCAGGTGACACCCCTGATATTGCGCGTCACGCTCCCGGCATCGCCTGTAGGCTCCACCATTGTCCTCGCTCCTCAGACTCGCATTGTCTTTGTCCACGTTGCTCGCAGACGCTACATTTCCTTAGCGACGACCTACTTACTCCGTCTCATATAGTCCTACCACGTGACAGACACTGAATGAGTCGTTTTTTGGCACAGATATTACTTATCGACCATTTAGAAAGTCAAGCTGCGATACTCGGAAGCATTTTCTGAGTAGGTACATAGCCCTTGTACTAGCACTCTAAATAGGCTTCTGATAAGCATATTTATAGTTAGAGTTGCCATTGAAATAGTTACAAACCTCTCTGCAAGCGAACGATAAGAATGCAATCGAACGTATGGAAAATTAATTGGATAGTTGATACCAGCTGACGCCAGTAGGTACAGATACTATGGTAGAAGCGCAGGAAGTGGATAGCGGGGCCCGGGCACGTGGCTCGCTAACGATAGTGAAAACTAAACCGCATGCATCTATGCTAATATGCGCATTAAGTGCTGTGGTATTTTCGCGCAGGTTTCGGCAAAGGTGAAAGTGTTCGTGTTTTTGAGAAAGGAAAAGTTGCTTATTTTTTGTGGTAAGAGGCTCGCGCGAGCTAGCTCGCCCCCCCGTCCTCCCCTCGCAGCCGCCTCAGCCCGCTCCGCTCTCTTCCATGAAAGTGAAACCTGTCGGTTGAGCCGCGCCGAGTTTTGGCAGTGACACCTCTCTTGGATCCAGTGACCACTGTAACAATATATTAATATGTTCGCGTATCATCACACCTAGCCATATTTATGAGAATTCATATTGATTGCACGATGAACAATAAACATGATTAAAATCAGTAAGGAAACTTTGTAAATTAGACCAATGAAGTACTCATGCTCTCTCTTTGGTTTCTAAAACTAGATTAAACTTCATTTCATTATTTGTAGTTGTCAACTTAGCCAGAGTTTAAAATACTCAAATCCATTTGAAAACCGGACTTGTACTTAAGAGGACAACACTCCGTTTGTGACTCTCTTGTAACTGTCGATGTTTGTGACTCTCTTGTAACTGTTTGTGACTCTCTTATAACTGTCGATATTTGTGACTCTCTTGTAGCTGTCGATATTTGTGACTCTTTTGTAACTGTCGATGTTTGTGACTCTCTTGTAACTGTCAATGTTTGTGACTCTCTTATAACTGTCGATATTTGTGACTCTCTTGTAACTATCGATGTTTGTGACTCTCTTATAACTGTCGATATTTGTGACTCTCTTGTAGCTGTCGATGTTTGTAACTCTCTTATAACTGTCGATATTTGTGACTCTCTTGAAACTATCGATATTTGTGACTCTCTTATAACTGTCGATATTTGTGACTCTCTTGTAACTATCGATGTTTGTGACTCTCTTATAACTGTCGATATTTGTGACTCTCTTGAAACTATCGATATTTGTGACTCTCTTATAACTGTCGATATTTGTGACTCTCTTGTAACTATCGATGTTTGTGACTCTCTTATAACTGTCGATATTTGTGACTCTCTTGAAACTATCGATATTTGTGACTCTCTTATAACTGTCGATATTTGTGACTCTCTTGTAACTATCGATATTTGTGACTCTCTTATAACTGTCGATATTTGTGACTCTCTTGTAACTATCGATGTTTGTGACTCTCTTATAACTGTCGACATTTGTGACTCTCTTGTAGCTGTCGATGTTTGTAACTCTCTTATAACTGTCGATATTTGTGACTCTCTTGAAACTATCGATATTTGTGACTCTCTTATAACTGTCGATATTTGTGACTCTCTTGAAACTATCGATATTTGTGACTCTCTTGAAACTATCGATATTTGTGACTCTCTTATAACTGTCGATATTTGTGACTCTTGTAGCTGTCGATGTTTGTGACTCTCTTATAACTGTCGATGTTTGTGACTCTCTTATGACTGTCAATGTTTGTGACTCTCTTGTATCTGTTGATGTTTGTGACTCTCTTCTAGGTGTCGATGCTTTCGCGACTTTTAGCTCTCTTTTGGGAACTCTCACAAGTAGGAAAAAATTTATGAATGAATTCGTCCAGAATACTTTGGTCTAGGGCTTTTCCCGCAGTGAAGCCAAACATTATCGAGGCCATCTCTCCGCATAGTTCGGGAAGTTTTCCTAGTGTCAGCTGTAAATTACTGAATCCTACTAATATTATAAACGCAAAAGTTTGTGAGGATGGATTAGAAAATGGATTTGGATGTTTGGCACACAGATAGTTTATAACCTAGACTAACACGTAGGATACTTTCTATCCCAATATTCCTACGGGTTCGAGACTTATGCGGGTGAAACCGCGGGGTGCTGCTAATGAAAATATAAATAAGTTTCCTGCATTGGGGTTAAAATACAAAAAGAAACATCTTTTATTAGGTACTTACCTATTTACAGATGACGAAATACTTTCACATAAAATAAATCAGTGACTTCACGAAGACCCTGACATTGAGACATTTGGGGGCACTGACCAGGAAATACTGAAGACACCCAGTCAGCTAGCCTCCCAGCCCGTATGTTATGGTCCCGTGCTGAGCAAACTCGCGTGGCCATCAAAAATACAAAACAAAAATAAAATGACGCTGGAATTAAGCAGTACTAAACAATGCGGGTTCAAGTGCTCACCGATAGCCCTGCGTTATCGCGCACACACATAAACGTAGCACTTTCATTATGCGCCGGGCGCTGATCGCTTACACAGCCTCCTTAACAGATCTTATGACTTGTTCCTGTTCTGTTACCTTTATTTTCTATTTTAGGGTTCCGTACCTCAAAAGGAAAAAACAGAACCCTTATAGGGTCACTCGTGTGTCTGTCTGTCCGTCTGTCACAGCCAATTTGCTCCGAATCTAATGAGCCGATTAATTTTTTTGGTACACATATATATTTTTGCAACCCAAACACAGACGTGTAACGTAAATAAATGAATTTTGAATATGGAGGTCACTTTTGGGGGACAAATAAGAAAATTTAAAAAAAAAGTTTTTCAAACTGTATCGTGTTACATATCAAATGAAAGGGTTTATTGCGAGGATCTTAAATATTTTTCTTTTATAATTTTAAAATAAATATATTTAAAGATATTTAAGAAAATAGAAGAAAATTCACCCTTATCTCCGAAACTACTGAGCCAATTTTTTTTAATACAGAGAATTCACTCATAGATTACAGGAAAACCTATAAGAAGTCTATGGTCTTCTTTTTCACCGTATTTTCACCCGAGCAGAGCTCGCTCGCGAAATGATGATGATGATACAAAGTATTGTGTATCGCAGTGCACATGCAACTTTTCTTTGAAAATACTATTTATTTATAGGGAAAAAAATCTTCTTCTGCAGGGAATGTGTCTATTATTTATCATATTCCCTGAGCTTGTACCGATCGTGGTTGATGTAATTTCATAATGTTGGGTACCCAATGCACAACTCGACAAATCCACCATACATGTTATAATGTGCGATGTAGTTTTGTCAGGTGTTGTGTGTGTTACCACAGTCCATTGTGACGTCTAACCCAGATATTTCCATTGATATTGTAAGTTAGAAAGAAATTCCTGGAAGTATAGAGGTTTAATTGATAAACACACCGGTGTCAGTGTTTGTATTCGATCAGATCGCGTGTGATGCGCTCGCGCCGCGTTATATACCGCCGTCTCTACAGTCTGTTCCAAGAGTGTCTGATGAAAGTATCAACAAATAATGCACTTAGAACAAACCGTAGACACGACCGCCGCGCCGTCGCCGCCGGGTTCGCGTACCGCGGACACCTACTCCGTCCGCGCACCGAACAGAGGACAGCATGCGCGTCGCCCGTGTGTAGGTACATTGTGATCCTGCCACAAGTGATGTGCTGGCAGCATCACTGTGGCAATTGCCTGCAGAGACTCACAATGGCCCTCTGCACTGGCAGCAGATAGTGTGCTTATAACATAATACGATTACTCATATATCTAGTAGCGACATAGCTGTGGTACAACACCCTTTCAACGTGACATTCAAACTGCACTGGTTTAAGTCGAGCTCAAGTCAAAAATTTGAATCCTCTGGGACTCATTCGGTTTCCTAGGCGAAGGATGGCATTATTACCGGGTCTAGGGGCGGATGAACCGACATGTTATGATGTGATACGTAACTCGCCCGTCGGAGCCTGATGTCGGGCGCCTTGAAATGAAACAAACGAATCTCACAAAGTTAGGGCTTTTTTGTCAAATGATTGTAGGATTGTTACATTTCCCCGATCGTTCCAAGTTGGTAAATCAAATACCTACTATCGATAGTCTAGTAAAGAAACAAAAAGACTACTTGTAGTTTCAATGCACAATAGAATGCACAAAGGCGGGCCAGTTAATGTCTCTGTGAAGTGTAGATGTAGACCAGCGGGGTAATTGCGTAACACACTTACAGCAGCAATGGCTTTCATTTTGACAGTTCAAAAACATTTATTGCGTTAGTTATGTTGTTCACAGCAGACAATTTTTTTAACATACTTACGTATCAATCGGATTAGCAATATCCTTCAAAATCATTCAGATTGTGATTGAAAGTGTGTTACGCAATTAAGGTGCAGCTGCTGTCTGCTACTAACAACGCACGACGGGCTACTGCTTGTAACATTACGTCGTGCCCGGCTATGGGTGATATTCTAGTAGGGTACAGCTGCTGACTGTTCCTAACGTCATGCCAGGCTATGGGTGATTGGGCACGCCACAATTGCGGCCATAAGTCCCCTCTTTGAGGAGTGGCTAGAGAAGCGCCACGGCGTCTCATCTTCCGCCTGACGCAGGTCCTCACCGGACACGGTTATTTCGGGAGCTTCCTGTTCCGGATAAGACGGGAGGAAATGCCCGGGTGTCACCACTGTGTGGATCGTCTAGAGGACACGGTGGAGCGTACGGTGGAGCTCTGCCTGGCTTGGGCGGACCATCGCCGTGTCCTCGTGGAGGCGATCGGCGGCGAGGATCTCTCGCGTCCGGCCCTGGTCCAGGCCATGGTATGGAGCGAGAGGGCATGGGAAGCTGTCACCTCCTTTTGCGAAGCAGTAATGCGCGCGAAGGAGGAGGCGGAGCGCAAGAGGGAGAGTCAAATTTGGCGCCCTTCCGGCCTTAACCGCCGCAGGAGACGCCCTGGGCGTCGGGAGTCGCAGGCCGATTCCCAGCCATCGGAGGTGCGGGCTTGCGGACGGTGAGCAATGGGTAGCTCGCCGTCCGATAAGGACCAGGCCCAGGTTGACGGCGCGTTGTGTTCCACGCGCGCCTCAAAGAGATGTCAGCAGAACTGACGGGGTCCGATAGGGCCGATGCCTGCCGGGATTGCGGTTTCGTCCGAAAGAGTTACCGTGGCCCCTGGCAATATAGGCAACTGAAGGAACACGGGTGGGTTTAATTAAGTCAGTAAGAGTATGACACGCCCTACAGCTGCACCCAGAGTTGATAATTTCCCACCAAAAAAAAAAGGCTATGGGTGATGATATTCTAGTAGGGTGCAGCTGCTGACTGTTACTAACGACGCGCGCTACTGCTTGAAACATAACATCATGTCAGGTGGTATTCAAGTTGACACATTCAATTGAGGCGTTTTCACGTTTTAGAAAGTTCGTTTACTAGCATTATAAAGTTTTTAATCTCTGAATGTAGTTTTTCTTAAGTTTAAAATCAATGAAGTCGTCAATCACAAACTCTTCCTCTAAAACTTTCCTATTATTCCCTAATGAATTTATTTATTTTAACATAAAACGGCCAAGGCCAATTACATTAGTTAAAGACGAATATACACACTACTAAATGCTAAGGTACAGTAAACAACTAAAGTATACAACTACTCGACAGTGATACGCTCATCTCACTATACTCCAGACATACTGACAATATCTTCTAACGTGTACTTTTTTTCGTGCGGGTTCTAGTTGCATGCACTGGACTCCAGTTTACTACGAACAAGTTCATTAAAAATAGATTGAATAGCGCCGATGTTGCTAAAATCTTTAGCATTGCGCAGTATGAAACCTAATCGCCTAAATGAATCCTTTGCTACCAATGCCATGTGATCATGAAACGTAAGCTTGCTATCAAACGTGACACCCAGATCCTTCATTCCAGTTGTTCTTGTAATAGCGCTGCCATTAATTTTAAAAGTAAAGGTGATAGGGTTTCGGGCTCGACTAAAACTCATGACAAGGCATTTGGAAGAATTAAATTCCATTTTGTTCTTAACACTTCACTCCAGAGTGACAGACAACCACAGACAATCGGCTTCAGAGTGAATTTCGGAAAAGAGTTTCAAATCATCTGCACACAATAGACTTCTAACGTGAAGATCGTTGATCATTATCAAGAAAAGAAGCGGTGCCCGAATTGATCCTTGACTGACTTCGGAACGCGTATGATAGGGCTTGAATTCATAAAGGCCAAGTCTAACAAACTGCTGACGATCGCTGAGGTAGTCAGCGAGGTGCCGTAACAGACCTGGCGGAAATCCGATGGCACATAGTTTTGCCAGCAGGATATCATTATTGACCGTATCAAACGCTTTCCGGAAGTCAAAGTACAAGATATCGACCTGGCCTCCACGGTCCAATCGTTTAGATAATATAGTCTACTAGGGTAAGAAGGTTAGTATTTACTGACTTTTTTGCTCTGAAACCATGTTGTTCGTTATATAGATATTTTTCAACTTGGAAATAAATATAATTAGGTAGTATGTTTTCAAAAACTTTAGCTGGTGATGACAAAATGGCAATGGGACGGAATTCTTCCACTAATGTTTTATTCAAACTCTTGGGAATGAGTGACCCTTAAAATCTTCCATTGTGGTGGGTATATTCCGGTTTTTAAGGATAGATTAAATATATGAAATAAAGGTTAGCAAAGTTGTTCTTTACAAGTTTTCAAAATTTCAAGTTGAATGTAAATGAAACATTCGATATACCCATTTTTATGCATATTAAATTATTATATAAATTATTGATACTGCGCTCTTGCGATATTGAGGAGTTCGTGGCTAAGTAGGATCGACCCTTGCGGCTGTTAGCGCAAGGGTCGATCCATCAGGTTAAGCTACGCTTGCCGGGGTTGGTCCGTGGATAGGTGACCATTTCTACATACCGAGACTCCTCCGTGCCTCGGAAAATACGTTAAGCCGTTGGTCCCGGCTGTCATTCGTGGATCTTTGACAGTCATTACAGGTCGTCAGAAGCCCGAAAGTCTGACAACCAGTCTAACCAAGGGGTATCGTATTACTTAGTTACTGGGTTGTGGAGGTCAGATAGGCAGACGCTCCATGTAAAATACTGGTATTCAGCCGCATCCGGTAAGACTGGAGGCGGCCCCAACATAGTTGGGAAAAGGCTAGGCAGGATGCAAATTGATACTGAAATATGCACGTAGGTACTGATAACGTCTTGCACAATGACTCAGTGAGGTAGTACGCTATGTTCAAGAGCTGTGAGTCTTTGGGAACGCTGCAACAGTACCTAACAATGTTTCGAATATTACGTAAACTTAATAAATGAGGCTACTCTGAGTTAATTAAGCCTTCCGTTCGATATTCTTCTTCTTAGCATTGCGAGGTCAAGAATAATGAAGTAAATGTTTGCTCGGCCAACATTCAGCAACGCGAACTTCATTGACTGGCTATCATCAGGCCCTCACGTAAGGAGGCGTCTCTCTATAGTATTACTGTACCGTCAGGAGGCGACAGGCAAGAAAGGCCATTGTCTGCGAAGAGACGAGCCGACTTCTGCGCGGTGGAGACGGGGGATTGGTTCACGTTTCAGCTCCAGGTTCAACCTTGGGTTGCTTGTGTGATTGTATGTAAAAAAAAATCTACCTGTATTTGTTGTAATAAAGAACTTATTGGCGCGTGAAAAATTATCGTTGTTCGTCATTGATTCTGGAATTTATAATTAACTACCTGGGCGACAGAGCTCTGCTCTGGTGAAAATAGAGAATGCTCATTTAATAGTATAGGAAAGTTCATATTCATTCCATACTGCCATGATAGTAGGTACTTACTAATTGTATGCTGCCATGATAGTAGGTAGGTACTTACTTATTCCATGCTGCCGTGTCGTTATTCTAAGGTAGACATCTTGTTCTAAACTTAGGGCGAGTGAGCTCTGCTCAGGTGAAAATACGGTGAAAAAGAATTTCTGCAGATATGAGACATAGCTAGATCGATTTTTAGCCCCCGTGAACCTATATCCATCGACATTAAAATACCTACGCCCTATAAGTATATTACCATGTCTATCCAAAGTATTAGAAAAAGTCGTTAGCCGCCAATTAACGCTTTTTTTGGAATAAAATAACGTTCTACCTGATTTACAAACTAGTTTCAGAAAACAGCGCAGTACATCTACTGCTTTACTGGATGTTACTGATAATATATTATCTGCCAAAGATAGGGGAATGTGCTCATTACTGGTTTTACTCGATTTTTCGCGGGCATTTGACGCAATAAATATCCCGCTATTACAATGGTTTCGCAGCTATCTAAGTAGCAGTTGACTTGCGTTTGGGGGACGGTAATACCCTTAGATCGACACTTACTTCTGTAGAAAGGGGAGTCCCACAGGGCTCTATCTTGGGCCCGATTTATTTATTTTGTACTGTGCGGACATTATAAAATGTCTCCAGAGATGCAAGTACCATATATACGCCGACGATGTCCAACTGTATATATACTTTAGGCCAGATGAGTACGATAGTGCCATTAAGGATCTTAACGATGATCTTCAAAGAATCGCCGCCTGGTCAGAGGAAAACTGCCTGTCGTTAAATCCAACAAAAACTAAATATATGGTATTTGGCACAAGACAGCAGTTGGCTCGACTGCCTGTGACTTTTGACTTGAAACTTATGGGCGAACCAATTGAGCGAGTGTATGAAGCGCGGAATCTAGGTGTTATTATGGACAAAGACCTTCGTTTTGAGAAATACGTAGCGGACTCGGTTAGAAACTGTTTTTATCGCTCAAAAGTTCTTAATAAAATGAGGCCTTATTTATCCGAAAGACTACGAGAACAGGTAGTGGAAACCCTGGTTCTGTCTAGGTTGAACTACGCTGACACGGTTTATGTCCAGCGACTATTAGCTCATACAGACCGCCTCATCCAAAGGGTACAAAACGCTTGTGCTCGGTTCTGCTACAATATTCCTCGCAGAAACCATGTCACACCTTTCCTTAACAAGCACTTTTCTCTGAAAATGAAGTCCAGACGCAAACTACACTTGGCTTGCCTTCTGTTCGGTGTAGTTAAGCATCAGAAACCGGACTACCTATTCAACAAGCTAAGTTGGGTTACGAGTAGACGGGAATGCGGGAGAAGGCAATGCTCACAACAACTCTCGACTCAGTCTCAGGGTACAGTCGCTTGCAGAGGCAGCTTTCGCTATGCGGCTTCCAAAGCATGGAATAACCTGCCACTGCCAATTAGGATAATTAATACGATTGATGCTTTTAGACGACGCTTATGGCAGTACCTCATAGAAGCGCAATGGAAGCTGGATATGGTCACACTGAATGTCTCAATTACATGATGTATGTACCTGTCCACTTGAGTATTGGGTATGTGTCAGTGTCTATGTCTGTGTCAGTGTCTATGCCTGTGTGCTGTTATACTATACTATACAGTTTCATTGCTGGGAATTGCTCTGGCTCATGCTCACGTTCGGCTCGGTTCTATCATGCGTCCGTCTCACTTACTCATTTGTTTGTCAGTCTTTGTTTGTTTTGTTTTGCAATTTTATGCACAATCATCAAGACAATCACACTATTTTTATACCTACATATTCGTTATTTTACTTATTTTTTTTTCTGACACATATTTATTTTATTTAAGTATGCATATACACGTTACATTATAAAACTGATTTACATCCATCACAGTGATGTGATAGGCCCAGTTCAGCAAAAATACTATATACTTATTGTTATCTGGCATTTTTGCTGAATTGGGCCTTTTTGGCGCAGCCGGGAGGCACACTCCCCTGCTAATTTCTAACATCGCTCTTTACACTTTTTATTTGATTTTAATTTTATTATCTGTTGTATTTTTTTGGTTTGTGCTAAATAAATTTATTTTCTTCCTTTCTTTCTATATTGCAACTTTCATAGAAATCGTCAGAGCCGTTTTTGAGAACGTGATTCATCATAATCATCATCATCATGTCAGCCGAAAGACGTCCACTGCTGGACATAGGCCTCCCCCAAGCACCGCCACTTCGACCGATTCTGTGCTTCCCGCATCTAGCGGATTCATCCAGCGGCTTTTACAAGGTCATTTGGTACGCGGTTGCCACTCCAGAACCTTACGGCCCCATCGGCCATCTGTTCTGCGAGCAATGTGCCTTGCCCATTGGCACTTAAGTTTGGCAATTCTTCGGGCTATGTCGGTTACCTTGGTTCTCTTCACTCTTCATTTCTGTTTCGATCACGTAGGAAAACTCCAAGCTTAGCCCTCTCCATTGCCCTTTGAGTGACTTCTAGCCTTTTTAACCGACTTCCAAAAAGAGAAGGTTCTCAATTCAACTGTATGTTTTTTTTTTCGCGATTATTCCGCCAATTATGAATTGATTTTAATTATTCTTTTTTTGTTTAGTAGATCATACTTCAGAAGTGGTCCCATATAATTTTTTATAACTTTGCTTGGGTAGTTTTTGAGTTAGCTTCTATATTACGTATTTTTTCCCACTTAGTATGTGGATGATATGTTAAGTTCCTGTCACTGTTATTTACATAGCAAGTAGTGGTATTCGGATTTGTGTGGGGTAAATACCACAACTAAAAAGCAAAAATAAAAACTTTTTACAAATTAAAAATTGATTTTTATATGAATATGATTTTTTTTTTGTAAAAAGTTTTTATTATTATGTCTATTGTAAGCGACCACGTTTCAGTGCCATAGGTCATCTCTGACAATACGCACTGGTCAAAGACGAAAGTCTTTGAAAGTCTTGTGACACTGCGGTAAGTGGAATAAGAAGATATTGCGTAGCTTTTCGAACGCTGCCCAGCCGAGTCGGATTCGAGATTGACCTGTTTCTCGAAGTTGGACCTACCAAGCTGGATAGTTTGTCCTAGGTAAACACACTCGTCCAAAATTTCGAGCGTTGCGTCTCCAATCTTCATTAGAGTGGGTGTTACATAGACATTTGACATGACCTTTGTCTTGTCCATGTTCATTTTAAGACCCACTTTTTCGGAGGCTCTACTGAGGTAATCGAATATTGTACTGAGGTCCTCCATGGTCTCAGCTATGATAACTATATCGTCGGAAAACTGAAAGTTAGTGATATACTCACCATTGATTTTGATGCTTAGCCCTTTCCAGTCCAGAATTTTGAAGACAGCCTCTAGTGCAGCGGTAAACAGCTTCGGAGAGATAACGTCTCTCTGGCTCACACCTCGCTGCAGAAGGATAGGTTTCGAGGTGTGGTCTTGGAGTCGGACTGACATAGTGGTGTTTTTGTATAGACACTTATCACCTCGATGTACCGATAGTCGATCTGGCACCGTTGAAGAGACTGCAGTACAGCCCATGTCTCGATCGAATAGAAGGCTTTCTCGTAGTCCACAAAAGCTAAGCAGAGAAGCAGGTATATACTCTTTGGTCTTCTGTATAACCTGCCGCAGCGTACTACGGTGCGGCTAAAGCCTTTACGGAATCTGGCTGGTTCGGGAGCCTAGAAGTCGTAAAATCTGCGTGCGAGACGGTTCGTGATGACTTTTGAAAACAGCTTGTAGACATGACTCAGAAGTGTGATGGGCCTATAGTTCTGCAGGGCATTGCCGCCCTTTTTAAAGAATAGTACCACCACACCTCTGTTCTATGCCCGTGGCGTTTGACCCTCGAACATGTCGAAATTGAACAGCTTCTGGATGGCCTTAAGAACGGGATTTTCACCGGCATTCAGGAGCTCGGCTGTAATTCCGTCATCACCCGCCGCCTTGTTGTTTTTAAGCTGCTTCAGACCAATCTTAATCACTTACAAGCTGACGTCCGGAATGTCTTCAGTACAGTGTCGGGTCAATCTAGCTCTTGGGTCGTTTGTCGGACTCATAAAAGAGTTACTGGTTGACGTGCATAACTGTCCATAGAAACTCTTGATCTTTCTCAATAGTTCAGGTTTGGCAGATACGATTCTGCCATCATCGTTCTTCAGTTTCGCAAGCTGGCTCTGCCCAATAGACAGTTTTCTTGCAAAAACCTTGGAGCCCTTGCTCCGCTTTATCGCGTCCTTAATACGGTTCGTGTTATAGTGGCGAAGGTCACTTTTCAAGGATTTGGAGATCTGTCTATTGAGCGCATCATCTGAAGACTGCAGAATCATCTCGCACCTCCTGCATGAGCTGTAAAATAGCATCAGTCAGCTTCTTGTTTCGACTTGTACGACGGGTCTTGAAGATCTTGGACCCGACCTAATGGATAGTTTCCATGAACCCATCGTTATAATCGTCCATGGAGCCCCTTAGGCACTCGAAACGATTCTGAAGTTCGAGCTGGAAGCTCTCGGGGTTTTGGATTTGTATCGATGCTGGGCGGAGCGTAAACTTCATCAGTCGAGATCTTTCCAGCTTGATATTTAAGTTCAATATGCCTCTTACCATGCGGTGATCACTTCCGGTTTTCACCGCGTTGATCACAGAGACATCATAGAATACTTGCTTCTTCGTCGACATAATGAAGTCAATTTCTTTTTGTTGCACCATCAGGGCTCTGCCAGGTCCACTTTCTGTGCTCACGTTTTCTGAAGAAGGAGTTCATCATAAATAAGCCTTCCGTCACCATAAAACTGGCCAGCTTAGGTGACCCCGGTGGTTCCGACGTCCAACTCCAAATTGCCCCACTCGCAGTTCATCATCGTTTCGTTTGCCCAGTTTCGCGTTGAAGTCCCCCATGACAACGGTGAAGTGAGTTTTAGAGCCATATATAGCTCTGGAAATATCCTCATACATGGTCTCCACCTCATTGTCGGGGTGTGATGAGGTCGGGGCGGAAACCTGGACGACCTTCAGCGAATATCTTGCGAAAATTCAGAGTATAAGGTAAGCCACTCTGGTCGACACACTCTCGATCTTTACCACGTTGCTCACAAGGGACTTATGAACGATATACCCAACACTACCTTGGAACTACGGGTCGCCCTTCCGGAAATAGAGCAAGTTCCCGGATTTGAGGATTATTGAGTCCTCCCCTTATCTTAGGACTTCAGATAATTCTACTAAACCCCATCGTAACCTGCTCAATTCTTTTTCGAATTCGATGATCTTCTTGTCGGTCTGGAGTGTACGCGTGTTTTATGTTGGCAGGTCCAGTTTCCGGTGATTGTGGTTGCCGGATCTCTTGCGGGGATTCTTTGCACCCCTTGCCTTAGCGTGACCTTGACCGCTATCGTAGCCAAGGGTAGGTGTGCTGCCAGGCACTTGGGGCCATTTGGTGCTGCCAGGCAATTGGGGGTATGCCATAATCACCACGCTTGGCAGGCGGGTTGGCGATCGCAGTTTTGTGTTAAAAATGCATAGAGAATGCTGCTGCCCATTCTCTAGTAAGTCCCTTAGTCGCCTTTTACAACACCCATGGGAAGAAATAGGGTAGTGCTATTCTTTAAGTCCAGCACCACACGGACAAATGGAGAACGTGATTATAAATATAAAAATATACATATATACAAATATTGCTCATTTAGTAGTATAGGATTTACTTAGTTTGAATTTCCGCGCATTATTTGAGAAAAGTGCTATACAAGCCTTGGCCGCAACCAGGTATTGATGGACTCACGTATGTGTGCGTCGGCCAGGCACTCGGGTTGGAGGCCGCGACAGTAATGTTCTATTCTAGTACCTATCATAGTTTTAGTTAGTTAGTTTATACTTTTGTTATTTTTATTAATGAATTAGTTATAAGTAGTTAGGTACCTACCCATATATTTCTATCGTATTAATAAAATAAAATATATAATAGTAAGTTAAAAAAAAAACAAAAGAAAGTAAGTACCTTTCTGGTATATTATTAAAAAACGCTGGCTTACAATTCTCGCCGCTGAGTTAGATTTGTTGTGAAATTCCTGAAAAAATGCTCGAGTGTGTGATGTGGGTATGTGAGTCAACGCCAGCTGGTTGCGCTAAGTAAACACCATTGTAGTCGCTATCGCCGCACGCACAACGCCCCCGTCCCCTGCCGACTTGCTCTAAAACAATCTGATATTAAAATGCAATAAAAAGCAATTTCCTGCTTTTTCTCATAATACATCACTGCGCCAGTGTGAAATATGACCCTTTGAGCTAAATATAATAGTTTTTAACTAAGAACACTTGTTAGTGGTAAATATTTCAATACAACTCGCATGCTATATTAATTGATCGGCTAAAACCGTTATTTACCATCGGAAGTGATTATTTTGGCCAAAAACGGAACACGAGGTTCGGTCGGACTCGCTAGATTTCTTTTTTAAATAATTTGAATAACAAAAATGGAGTGCTGTACGTTGATAAGCGCATCACTTCAGAACGGCGGCGGCGGCAGGACTTGATTTGGCAATTCTTTGTTTTAAAATGTTCGTAATAGGCCTAACGAGAGTTGCCGGGAAAATTCAGGAAAAACTGAAAGTCCTTTTACCTATGGGATTTTTGTACGAAATATGGAAAATTTAACAGGATATCGTCTATCGTCTGTCTGATAAGCTAGTCCATATTTGTATCCATATTATATACTATTAAATTAGCAATATTTGTATATATGTATAAATTTGTAATCACGTTCTCGAAAACGAGAGCCGTTTTCGAACGATTCCTATGAAAGTTGCAAAAGAGGGGTTTATGAGGGCGAAAAATCGATCTAGCTAGGCCTCTTATCTGGGAAAATTCGTTTTCTTCATTTTCAGCCGAGCAGGACTCGGTCGCCCAGGTACTATGTATTATTATTATAAATTCAAAAGTAGGTAACTGTCTGTATGTTACCTTTTCACGCCTAAACCACTAAACGGATTTCGATAAAATTTTGCAAGGAGATAGATAGCATCATGGGGAAGGACATAGGCTACTTTTTGTCCCAAAAATAATCCTAAAAAACCGATAGGATAGCGCTGAAAGTTTGTATGGGAAACCCAGCATTTCTTAAGTTAGGGACAGCAAAATTATGCTTTTGGTAAGAAATAAAGAATTCTTTCAGGAGTTTTTAGGGCTCTTTAGAAATAGCTAAGCGGGACAAGTTACTAAATATATCCACGTCTATTGTATTTTTATGAAATATAAAAAAAATTGTGTACCTACTTCTTTTCAAGAGATTTAAGGGATTGGGAATATAGTCATAGTCCGTATCTTGAAGTAACATTTAGTCTTTATATTTTATTAAAATTGGCCCACAATAGCCTTTCTAATATGTAGGTAGTACGTAGTCAATGGCGGCACTAGAGTAAGTATTACAAATAATTGGTGATAGTATTAAAATTAATAATAATAATTATTAGTAAAACATTAAGAATCATAAAAATCTGTTTTATTTATTTTTGAAAATCGGATAAGTGTGAGTAGGATTTGCGCCCTGAGGGTTCCGTCTCAAAGCTGTGCTCACTCGGCAGCCCGAATTTAAAATATTCTTTATTGAAGGCCAAACTTAACTTTTCAGTTCAAAAAATTACTTTTAAGTTTTTTAGAGTGAAGTGGACTGATTTTAATGAAATACAGACTAAATGTTCCTTCAAGAAGATTGAAGAAAGAACTTAACTTTGCAGTTGATAAATACATAACTATAAATTACCATATTTTTTTATTTTTATTGTAAAGCGGGATTTGCCAACGGGCTTTAGTTTATTAAAGTAAACATAATATTAAACTTAGTGTCATTGAGCTCTGAATTAAAGCAAAATATAATTTTTCTCATAAGTATATAAAATTTAATAAGAAAACAAAATGGAATAAGATCGGACGAATTCGGAGCATTACAGGAGCCGCCATTGTAAGACGTTAGAAATGGCGCGGTGTTTAATCTAAAACATAAACAGGCCATAATCATCTCCATTTCATCCATCACGCCTGTTATCTTCGAAGGGTTAGGCAGAGGTGACCTACTCACACTGATATTAGTCATGTTTAAGTCCCATGTAATAGGGGCGAGCCTATTGCCATCAACTGGAAATAAATGGAGAGTCCGAGCTGCTTCTGAAAAATAGCGCTTGCGATCACTGAACCAATGAGGCAGTATATCAATAAATTAGACACTGTTTAGTTATTCGTGCTGCATTTCAATACTACATTAACATTATAGCGTTTGCAACTATCGCAAAAGTTTTAATGTCGTTTTCAGTTTGTATGAAAATAATGTAAATACGTAAGATATAATAAATTAATTTCATAGAAAGTAAATATTATATTATAAAATATTATAGTAGATTATTCACTAAGGGGATAAAGCAGTGTCTTAATGTTGCAGGCGCTAATTTAAATCCCGAACGCAATGACGGAATCTAGGGCTCCCGAGTGCAGTGAGGGATTCAAGCTCGCCCAAGCCGAATACACCTTTAATTTTCGCACCTACTGCGAGGTAATTAAAACCAATTCGTTAAATGACCGGAGAATATCTAGTTACGTACATTTCGTACACAATTTTATATTGACTCATGCAGTTTCATTTAAAAAAAAAACAATAAATAATATCGTAAATATGACGCCCAAATCCAACATTCTTACGCGGGGCACAGTACATTACTTAACTCTGGCGGGGGTACGCGCCGGAGCAACCGATCAGCTGTTGCGATGACATGCCGCCATTACCGCCACAGATCATGTAGAAACAGCGGTTGGGGGAGTCTAATATGCACATAATTCAATATTTTTGGAATTGGCCATATGCAGAAAACAATTGGTTTTTATTGTTGTAATTATTTTTGTTTGATCTATTTTAACAATGCTCATTATTGTTACTTATTATTACACTATAATATCTCTATTACTAGCTACACCCCGTGGTTTCACCTGCATACGTCTCGATCCCGTGGGAATATCAGGATAAAAGTATTCTATGTCCTGACCCTATGGGTCCTGGGTCATGGTCTAGTTGCGTATTTAAATTATTTCGTTCGTCATCGGCAGCTAAAACCTATGAAGTGAGAACTCTTTGGTCGAGTTGTACTTTAATAGAAAAAGTTTTCAGACGATTTTTATAGTTGAGATTCCAAATTCAAAGACATTATGCACCAGCGGGTCATAATGAAATTCAGTACAATATTATTTCCCAGCTAGAGCCTTAAGAGACTTACTTTAGGTTACGTTTGCATGACAATAAATATAATTTGACATTTTCGAGCAGGTGGTGCGAAAAATATTATTATATTAGATCGATATTTGCTAAAGGAACCTTCAAAATTCGCGGAGAAACATCGGGAGTACTCGGGAACACGTGGTTATATTGGTAATTCCGGGCGACAGTTTGCGCCTTGCAAAAGACTTCAACGCGCGCTAGGTATGCGGCCAATGTTCACTCGGCGCATTGACTGTCGGCTACATAATGATTATTATTTAAAGCTGTAGTTAACGTTCATGGGTAAATATGTGGAGGTTCATCCCATAATAACTCAAAACAGAGTTTAAATAAATTAGGCAAAACAATCAATGTACTTGCACGGATATAACAAGTATATTATACTACATTGATTGTTTTGGTAAAGAATTTGTTTGTCTGATATCGAAATCGATTTCTACATTTTGCTGATAGATTATGGCATACTCCTTTTAGTCGTTACTTCTAGAAGCATTCAAGAAGACTTTGAAGAAGGCTTTGTGTATTGCTTTACCAAGCTATGTAATTCTGCATAATTTGTTTTGATACTGTACCTATATGAACGGGTACTCGCAAATGATTACGTGATGACGTCAGCGGCACAGCCTGCTCGTATAACCTAGTTGTTGGCTTTGTTTACAAGCAGCGTGCGACACGTGCACTCTTATGTACACACGACATGCGCGGCGAACGCGGGCCCGCAGTAAAGACTCGTGCAGACCAGCGCGATATCGCGCTGGTCTGTACGAACCTTAATCAGTTATCGCGGCGAGAGTGATCGCGCATCGCGGTTATTATGTCACCGCAATTAAAAACTGTGTGTTGCGTGCTCGGAAGTGCGCGCGTGGGGTGGTGGTGGGAGGGGGGGGGGGCGCGCGGCGGGGCGGCCCCGCGTGCGCTGCGCCCGCTCGCCAGTCGCGCGCCGCACGCCGCCGCGCTCGCACGCCGCGTTTTCGCGCCCGCCGCGATGAGTGATCACTGAGCGAGTGCGTCCCCGAACGCCTCGACTCGACCCAATGGAGTACCAGCACCAACCCATCCAGCCGCTGGGCCCGCCCGCGCCGCCGCCCCAGCTGCTGCCACCCGCGCCCCCGCCGCCGTTGCCCTCGCTGCCGCAGCTGCAGCACGGGCACGCTCAGGACGACGACCGCTGGAACCAGTACCACATCTGGAGACAACATGTCTTCGTCAACGGTCAGTGGCACTTCTCGCCGACATCTGACCACCAGGAAGCGCGCGCGCACTTTCTCCGTCGCGGCACTCGACGCTCAGATTCGTGATTGATGCTGCCCCGAGCGCCGCGTGAGAGCCGTGAAAAAAGAGAAAGTGCGCGAGCGCCGATATCACCCGAACTTTTCGGTCGATTGAGAGTTCTTTGTTCCGGCAATGGGGACTTTCACCCGCCTCCACTGTCTCCTCGACTCCTCGGATGCTCGGCTCCTCGGGACCCGCACGGCACTGGTCGCATCGTGCCTGTCACGCGTAGCTTTTGTTTTTGGTCGCGGGTCACCGTCTGCCGATAATATGCGATAACGCGAGGTGATCAAGGCACCAAGGCCTAGTCCCGCGTCACCATCACCCGCACTTCTATAAGTACCTATATTCTGACATGTTCCGTGTCCAGAGACTGTTGCCACAGCAGTGCCGTGGTCCAGGAAGCGCGCTCGCGCACGTGTCACGGCTTGTGTCTGCTCTGTTCGTTATCGCATTAGGCACGTGTATTTGTATCGCATTCCGAGAGCGGGACGTCGATCGATATCATATTCGATTTATACTGCGTTGTCCGCCTTGTTTAATACTTCTATTTGCTATTGAACACGCAAACGCTTTAATGTTTAAACTAGTCGGTGGCGGATGGCACTTCGACCTTAAACCCGATTAGTTCGGAAGGCAGGAAGCCCTAGCATCGCCTGTACGCCACACGCGCTGACCGGAATACTGTGCTAATGACATTACAATATTATCTAACTAAAATTAAACAAAAAGCCGCTATAATATAAAGTACATCTATCTCCCTGCGGAAGTGACCCGAAACTAATAGGTTTTGCAAGCTGTTCTATCGGCGTTGTATTCTTTGTATCGTTTCTTGAGTGCTACGTATTTAAAGGCTATTTGATAACTCCTGGATACGTACTAGTTTGTAATCGCGTCCTATATTTCAATCGAAGGTGATTTACGAATAAAGTGAAGAAAATTGAGCTTGTGCAGAAGATCGCAGTGTTCCGGTCGCGTGTCGGCTTAACACCCGTTCTTCCTGAGATATCCGCAATTAATGACCGCATTTTTTCAACTTATGTTTTCGTGTTTATTCATAATAGTTCCTTATAGGTAACTCGTGCTTAAAATTAGCTCCTGCTTAACCGTACCTACATTTTTTACTTTTAAACATGTCTTAACTTTTATTCAGGGTGGGTTTTTGAGACGGCAGTACGAGTCTCGGGTACCTTTGCCGTTGTAGCTACAAGAAAACGGTCTTAGAGACTGTCCTTAAGAGGCCTGCGAACCCGGCTCGCAACTACAAATCGAGATGTTTGCAAAATTCAATTCCAAGCACGTTGCGCTAGTGTGAGTGCCTGTCGGAGCGATATACACCTATAATGAGCAATACTACTCGTACCACGCACACATTGACAATTATTGCTTGACGCGATAGCACTACTAGCTTTCGAAAATTTATGATAAATTTGGATGTGTTCCGTAATACCAAAAATGATGAATAAAAACTTAACATTTTTCCATTTTTTTTTCTATAATTTGTAACTTGATAATATAAGCTATGCTTCTGCAGAAACAATATTATAAATATTGTTGTTTATAATACAGAAAAAACAATATAAAGACATGCCATTTACGCTGTAAAAATGTGCGAAATTAAATTCGTTTAAACTTAATTTTAGAAAAAAATATTGGAAAAAAAAAGATGTAGGAGCCTAGATAAACACTGTCTAAATCCGAATAACAACATAATATGGTAGAAATGTGCCTAATTTGCAAATGATTTAGGTTACGATTACGTTTGTATGGACAATTCATGCGTCGCCGCGTTCTTAACTTTTTGGGAAATTTTGATCGGCGTTCACAGACTGAAAAAAAATTACGGTCACCAAGATAATGGCATATTTTCAAAAAAAACTTTTTTTGGCGTCAATTGACTCTGTTTCTTATAAGGTTCTACAAACTTTATGGGACCTACTGAGGCTTGAGTACCAGTAAACTTTTCCCGTACATTTCGTAGTAATGAGACTCCCAACTTACTTTTTATGATGTATAGACTGGCCTCTACCAAAGTCTGAAATCGCACATAACTTTGTAGGAACTGTACAATAAATAAAAAACTGTGAATGCAGATCAAAATTGAAAGTTTTTCTCTAGCTACAACGATTAAGGTACCCGCTGTACTGCCCGGTCTCAAAATTCCACTTTGAGATTGAGATGTCCAATTTTTCCAAAACATGTCAATGCAATTAACAAATAAAAATTTTAGGACAGTCTCCTAAGAACGTGTCCCTGTAGCTACAATGGTTAAATTACCTGCTCTAACTGCTCGTCTCAAAAATACACCCTGTACCCAACCCGTTTATTTAAAAAATAAACATAATTTTTGTACTTATAATTTGGCCCTAATTACAATAAGGTTAAAATCAAAACTAGACCAACGTTTGTCAAGAACCATAGGGCTCGGTAGTTACATTTCGGTTTCCAGAACAAAGGGTTTTCGATAGGGTTTCTGCAAAGGGTTGTAAAAACCGTTACGATAGTGTGTTACACTGTGAACGGCTTATCCTAAATGAACTCGGTCAACCCAAATGATACATTGTGAATGTGTTGGTAATCCCAATCGAAAACCCTTTACCTCAAAAGGGTTTTGAAGGGGTTCACTAACCAGTTCATTGGGATAGCCGTTCAATCGTTTACCCGAATGGTAAGGCTAACCCATTCAAAGTATTATGGTTATAGGTAATTGGGTTCTCAAAATGGTCATGAAAAAATATTTTCCGAAAACATGAATTGAATTGAAATGTAAAAATTCAAAAGGGCCAAATTAATAATTGTAGCTATTTTAAACCCTATCAAAGTCATAGTAACCTAAACATAAAATTTAATGAAATTTTGATGCGATTTTATGCGATTTAAAACATTTGATGCGGTTGGGAGTTAAAACATTTGCGAAATGTTTAACTCGCAACCGTTAAGGATAAAATAATGTGTAGTCTATCCCGGTCATGATCTGATGAAGAACTTCATCACGTAGTTATTCAAATTATTTATTGACTGACATTAAAATATCACTCTTGATTATAGCAATCCTGACAAACTTCCGAACATAATATTATGACATTACTACATAGAACAAAATGTTACTTTTGAAATCGGGTTTCCTTTTTTTTATTAGTATAAAGATGAAATAATCATAAGCTTATTAGGAATTGATGTAGATAAAAACAATTATAAGTAAAAGATGCAAAATAATAAGGTAACACAGGTAAAAAATATCTAGAAGGCAAAGGGAAGGGAATGTTTTAACCTGAAAGGTTGTCTTAGGTTGTCTTTCAGGACAAATACTGTAATTATTATGTAGGTAGGTACTGAGTAGGATTTAGCATAGCGTATGCGCATCTGATGATGTACCCTCCATGTACCAGAATAGCGTCCAACACTAGCGATTGTTGTGATTTGTAGTGATTACTGACGTTTGTTTGTAAATATCTCGACGCTTTTCGTCATTTAAGTTTAGTTTCTTATTATTTTCCATTGCTTCTTCAGCTGTGAATAGTTGACTTTAACCTTACATAATTGACCTCTCGCAACACATAAGCAATACTCATTTGTTTAGTAATCCGCGCGGATCTATAGCATACTTCCATGCCTTGCGGTTTAGAGAATAATATTAGTCATACGGTGTGTACTTCTCTGCCATAAAACTTTTGGAGTTTCAGCTCTAGCCTGTTGGCTTCGCTTTGAAGGTTCGACCTTTAATATGTATTCTTTATGGAGTTGTCTTTATCAGCAGGATCCTAGTTAGTAAAGGGAACTTTTAAGTTTGTCGTCTGCGAGTTCTGCGATATAATGTAGTTGGTGGCAGCATCAGTCCGCCGCAGCCCGGTCGTCTGGCATGCACAGTTTACATCTCCTGCCACAGATGCTGCTGTGCTCTTGACATTGTGCTCACTTAACACTGCGTCGTCGTTACGTCATCGTCACTGATTGTGCGACAACACGCGCACTACAACACTTCACTTGAAGCTACATAATTTTTATTTGCGAGTTTGTATTGATTCCCAAATAATCTTGCTGATGAATGACTATTTGTGGTCACGCACTAAGTAAGGGAACGTAGCTCTTGCTCTTGCACAGGAATGGCTGCGACGCAAATGCTCGGATATATCACAATATCCAATGCAAATAGTGGACCGATCCAAAGACTTGAGAAGCGGTTCACGATAGACTTGTGTTAGCTGCGGTTTGTTCAGAGTTCGGTTTAAGTACCTAGTAACCTAGTTTTGAGGATTTCCGGTGTCCAAAATAAATGTAATATGTTTTAATCTCTCAAAACTTCAGAAAGCTTAGAAACTCTTCTTCTCTGTAGGTATAATTTTTTTTTTCAATAGTCAAAATATGAGTAAAAAAAATTTTTTCCTAAAGCAAACTAAGTATCTGTAACTTAACCATGTACCTAAAAATCTGAAATCATTATCTCCAGCAACTCAAATATCTGATAATAATAGCAGTAGTGGCAGGGTGGTGACATCTGTGCATTAGGTACTTGCAACACTCACTCCCGTGCACGACTCTTCTGTCCATCCAGCACCACCAGATCCAGATTTGAAGCGAGACTAAGCCAACTTTCGCACGGACGTAATAAAATCACGGAGATTTTATTTCGTGAACTGGATTTTCAACGCTCTGCTGATCGCCGAGAGTTGAAAATCAGTGTGTTTTTTCAACGCGCTGGGACGCACTCTCGTCCCAGCGCGTTGTAGTCTTAAGGCTCGGCTTAACACCGAGAGTTGAAAATCCAGTGCGCCATAAAAACCGCTGCGAGCGATTTTATTACGTCCGTGCGTACGTCTTCTTAGGCACCGTCATCTCCTAGGAGGCAAGGGGGTGCGGCGCGGGGTGGGGCACGGAGCGGAGCGTGCGAGTCATCGCAGACGCTCGAGCGTATCTTTTTTGATCAATTCGAGCGTGGCCGCACACTTTCACTCAGAATATTTGGGAAAAAGTGGCGACCTTTTCGCGACTTTCTCCTCGCCCCGCGTCTTGCCCGCCGCGCCACCCGCTACCCCGCGCGCCCCCCGCTCACACCCAGCACGTGCTCTCTTCCGCGTGCGCGTGGGCACCGACCACTTTTACTCTTAAAGCTTAACAATGTTCTTCTAAGTGATAGCGATCGTGTTAGAAATTTCGTACACCATCATGATTTTTTAGTACCTACTTCATATGGTATATTTAAAGTAATTATGTACTTGAAGTTGTTCTCCGGTAAACTTTAGGCGATAGTGTGTTTCGGGTGACTTAAAAAGCGTGGTGGATCAGTTTGGCTTTACTAAAGACGTTATAAATTGGTTGCTCATGAATCTGTTGGGCTAAAGTAAATGACACTGTAATTGAACACTGGTAGTTCTGTGATTAAGTGTTGTGTGTGTTTTGCTGGAATCGAACGACGCAATTATGAATAGAATTTAAAAGCAAATTATTACTGGATTAATGGAGCTCATTATTATAGCATATAGTCAAAGCCGACGTGTACTACGATGAACCGTTGAATGTCGCAAGATAATTGTACGAGTTACGGGTGTTGTGACTGCAGAGTTACTATCATTTTAATAATAACTGAAGACACGCAAACTCATGTGCGCATAAGTTGCTAATTGGTCACCTGTTGCATAACTGGTAAATATACGAGTGTGTCGATGGAGCAGAGCGGGTGGAGGGGTGGGGCGAAGAGGGCGGTGCGCGCTCGCAGGCTCCGCGGCGAGAGTAAAAGTAATCTTCCGGAGTGTTTCCGCATCGCTCCCCTCCCCGCGCCCCGCCTGCCTCGACCTGCGCTTGCCCGCGCCGACACCTTCCGACTTTTACTTTTCCGTGGCGCACACACATACACGCGCGCACGTTCCATTGATCGATCGCCTCCGTGTCCTCCGTGGTCGTTCCGTCGCGGACCGTTTTGGTCACTTTCTATGCTGGTGCTGGTGTTCATATGATGGACGGAGAGAATCAACGTGATGCAATATTTATGCTTCTTTACTTTATAACCAATAAAAGATTTAGGCGAATTTGCATAATCTGCAATTCATTAAACTAGTCTTGCTAGTGTGCCACACAACAAGGTAGGTTATACCTAACTAGTTTTGTGCAACACGAGAACAGTCTTCTTACACCCAGTATATCACAAATCACCATAGAACTTTTATGATTACATAGGGTGCCCCTACTACCACGATGACGACTAATCACACTAATATTATACAGGTGAAAGTTTGTGAGTGTGTGTGTATGTTTGTCTCTTCTTCACGCTCAAACGGCTGGACCAATTTGGATGAAATTTGGCACACAGATAGTTTATAACCTGGATTAACACATAGGATACTTTTTATTCCGATATTCCCATAGGATCGAGACTTACGCGGGTGAAACCGCGGGGCGCAGCTAGTAGAGAAGTATCGAAGAAAATGACATGATGCGCCGACCAGAAATAAATTGGGATAAGGGCAGGAAAATTATGATGAGGGTATCCCTAGCACGGCAGTTCATCGTTGGTCACAATGATGATGAGGGTATCCCTAGCACGGCAGTTCATCGTTGGTCACAATGATGATGAGGGTATCCCTAGCACGGCAGTTCATCGTTGGTCACAATGATGATGAGGGTATCCCTAGCACGGCAGTTCATCGTTGGTCACAATGATGATGAGGGTATCCCTAGCACGGCAGTTCATCGTTGGTCACAATGATGATGAGGGTATCCCTAGCACGGCAGTTCATCGTTGGTCACAATTCGCAACAACCCGGAATCTCTTCAGTGGAAGTTTGCACTCCTTCTCACATGATCTGTGTTGATAATTGCTCGCGGCGAGAACATTTCTAAATAAAACCTATTAATTATTCATTTAAAACGATAATTAGAACAAAAACTCAGCCCACACCAGGTCAGTCAGACGAGGACCGGTTCTCAGACGCCCAGAATTGTATGCAAACTTACTGTTTACTTATAAACAAAGTGTAATAGAGACCAATGTTTTGCCTCGCGCACTCATCCGTGTAGCTGTGTGTGCACGCACGAATGTCTGTGCTGTGCGTGCACGGACGAGCACAACGCGCTTTGGCACAGAGCTTCCGGACGTTATGCACCGGACTTCTCGTCACGCTTTAGTACGCCACCATTTGCTAATACATCAACACCCCAGGCACTTATTTATTAGTTTAAGGAATACCTATTTCTGCCGCCAAGAAGCGTTGCTATGTTCCGCTTTGAAGGCTATTGAGCCGGTCGGTTTACAAGCATATGCGATATTTCAGATAACAAGGCACTTGCAATGCCTTTGGTATTGCAAGTGTCCATAGGCAACAGTAACCACTTGACATCACGTAGCCTGTTTGTAATCCCATTCCATTAGAAGTCAGGTCACAGACGCATCGGGTTATGCCAACTAAAAGCCGACAAGTTCTGGTAAAAAGACTGGTCATGAATGATAATCTAGTCACCCATAACAGGAATACTTTCAGTAGGTCACCGAAACTTTACCTTTTTCTAATCAGGTACACGTAAGGCTCATAGTCGATGTTAACAATGTGTTCGTGGCTCATAGGTTGCTCAGCCCTGACCTCCTTGTTCCTTACTACAAGCACATACTTACATAAACCACGAGGGACCATGGAAAACAATATGCTTATTTCCATTCCTGAATAGTTTGGTACCTGTGCGCTTCACACTCCGAAGTAATCACGATAACGTCAGCGCGTCATAATTACGAAGATGGTGGTACAAATTGTATTATATTTTTTCTCACTCTTTTTTTATTCAAAGCGCGTCACTTTATAATTTTAAATTACAACTTTCTTATTCACTTTCGCTCAATTCACACGTTTACGAAAATGATCGCGCGTCGCCGGAAAACGTCGGCTTTCTCCGTTGCGCAAGAGCAGCAGCCACTTCCCGCTCGACGGCACCCCGCCCCGCCCCCCTCCACTCCGTCTGCCCCGGGGGGCCGCTGCCCTGCCCCGCACTCGTCGCTCGCGGCACTCCTCACCTATTTTCCGAGTAGGAAATGAGCTTGTTACGCAACAGCAGCTTTCCACCGGCAGCGGCGCCGACGCAGCTTTCCGATCGTGACGCTCCGCCGTCACTACCTCGTGACGTCATGTACTATATATCCTGGTTAGCACCACCACAGACTATACGCGAAAAGATAGCACTCTAGCTCGTCGGAAGGCCCGGTCTGGACACTACTGTCCAAATGCCTTCCTGCTCACATTGTTCTTTTCAACCGATGCGGTAAATGTAAATATTTAGCATTAGCATGGAGAGTAGGTAATTCGGAGGCGCGTCACTTTCTACCGACCGTATCGGAAGAAAGTGAGAGTGCAAGCGTCACCACGGCAGCGCGGGCGCAGCAGACGTGCCGAATTCTGTAAATCCTAACTACTTCAACTATATTATTATTTATACTGGAAGTTTCAATCTTTTTAATTATCGGAATCAATTTGTTGTCTTCAGTCTTTAACTTTGCGTTGAATGTAATGTAGTGACAGAAACAGCCCGGCTTCACTTTCTCTGAACGTTGAAAGTAAGAGCCGATCTACTGCGTCAATCGCCTCTTTGAACCTTTGTGCGTTTAATTTGTTTAAATTCCCGTGATTTTGTGAGCAAAATAATGCATCAAAGTCTAAGTAGTCAATGCAAAATTATATTTTAACAATCGTTCATCCAGAATTTCGGATGACGATCCCTTCCGTCCGGTGGTGCAACCTATTCCTCCCTGTAAGGTAACTTCCGATGAGGATATTGTATGTAATGTAACCCGTGAGAAAGTCTATGTACCACTACTACATGATGTACATTGATCTCATTAGATAAGTCTATAAAACACAAAAATTACCAGCGAGTTGAACTGATACAACAATGCAAACAAGATCCAACTAATAGACTTTTTAAAGGAACCTTTATGTAAAGCCCAAAATATTAGTGAAGTTTTAGCTAAATCATAATAATATGACTGTGGACACATTTTGCATTAAGACAAATAATTACCAAACTTTATGCTCCACAGCCAGTGTGGCTTTGTTGTAGCTGAGCTCATAAGCTGTGTAGGTATGGCGCTGATTGCTGCAGTACAAAATGTTGGTAGCGTGTATCCAGCTGGTTGCTGTCAGAGGTCGGGAGGTGCTGTGTTAGCTTCTAATACTTGGTCTATGTATTTGGTGATCAGTGTTCATCTCGTCCTCTACTTTGCATATCATCACTATTTATTTGAGGAAATATTCCGGGGGCAAACTGATAGCTTCACTTCATTTGGAACACTTCTTCAGTTACGTTATGGCTATTGAATGAACCGTTTAGAGCCACAAAATAGGTTGACGTGGCATAAAGGAAAACACACACGACTTGGGTGCCATTGGCAGACATTTTCAAACACTACACTACAGGGACTAAAGAACCTTAATAACTTCTAAGTGGACCAAAAATAAGCTAGGTACTGCTTTTACTAGTTTTGGTTATTTGAATTCAAATTCAAATTCTTCATCGAACGTTTAAATTGCGTCGTACTATACCTAGAAGCAACTTGTTGTCCTATTCAATAACCTGATGAGGAGGGATCGAACAGATGAATTGGGATTTTAAAAGTAGTTGATGTCATAGAAATGAGTCTAAGGCTTCCTGTACATGGTGCCGGAGCGCAGTGTGGCTCCGGTGGGGCTCCGGCGTCATGAACAGGAAGCCTTAGACTCATTTCTATGAAGCCTAACGGTCAGTGGTCAGGTGCATCAGTAGTTGCTGGGCAGTGATTGTATAAGAGACGGGCGCGGGGTCGCAGAGTGCGTGCAGCGCGAGGAAAGCGTGGCGCGCGCGCACGTAACGCTGCACTGGGTTACTTCCCGCTTCCTGCCGCCTGCGCCGCTTTTTGTGAAGGAAGCAGCAGCAAGGCGCACCGCCCAGCGTCGCGTGCCGTTCCCACGATCACTATTGTGTCATTCTATTAGATACGCGTCGCGAACAAGAAGCAGCTTACGTCGGCTACGTGCATTGTCATAAAAAGAAGGAGCATTGCTATACATACTACTTCTTTTTCATGTCAAGGCATGACGAAGTACAGTGCACAATATTTTTTTAAATTATTTCTTATTGTTATGGGAAGGGACAGTCAATTTCTTTGAAACTACGGTAAAACCAATTTTTTTAATGGTCTTAGGATATTTAGGCGGTAAGAGTAAAACCAGCCTTGCCGTATTGTCGCGTTTTGTTATGAAGCCCTCTTACTCTGGCTCCGGTGACTAGATAGCTAGAGACGTCAAACTTGACTTATAGTATTATGTGGTTTCCTTCTGAAACATCAAAGATTTTTTTGTTAGCTAACTTACCTGTCTTCGGTGATTATTATTTCTTAGTTAAGCATGCATCTGGTCGTATTTTTGTCCGAAGCATGAAAAAATAAGAAATATGCTTGACCTAAATTTTATGATTGAACTTTCTAGTAAAACTAACAACACTCTAGTACCTACTTAGGTTTTTTTCCGGATCGCAATTTTTGTTGAATCGTTATACTTAACTTTGTTTTGTTGAATCGTTATAACTTTGTTTTGTGGCCCATTATCGAATCGTACGAAGGATACGTTAAAAGCAAAACACAGGTGAATGAATACAATCACGATTGGTCATAATGGATGTATTAGTGAACAGGACGTTAATTAAGTTCACACACATAGAAATAGTTCAAAGCAAACGTAGAAAAAGTTGTTAAAAATGATGTGTAAGTAGGTACGTGTGAGCTCGGTTTATTATCGAGGCATTTGTAAATCTAATGACAGCTATGCATACGGTAATTAAATGTATATAGTTATACTCGTGACGTGTTTATGTGGACAGGTATTATTATCTCGCGATGTGTATGTGATGCTAGTCGGCCGAACAGGACGGCCGCGCGCACCGGCGAGACGTGCAGCGTGCTCAGCGCGCGGTATGTAAATGTGCTGGATCGCCTTGAGAGGCCGCGCAGCCTCTCACATACATCTGCTACCACACGCATCGTCCATGCCATGACTTGGTGCACCAACCGTAAGGCTCGCGGTTCAGCTCCTACTCGTAGCTCAGGCAATGTGGGGAAAAAGCTTCTATAGAGGTATTCTGAAAGTATTTTTTAGGTATAAAACCATAAATTTATAACTTTCGGTTAGAAATGAAAACAGGAATTAAGACGTGACACCGTCAGCAGTGATTGTTCACTGGGTAGTAGAGAGCTTGGCGGTCGTAGGTTACGCTCGGCGACGTAGGCAGAGCTCGAGCGCTCACGCGGCGGGGCGCGTGCCCGCGCGTCCCCCCGCTGCCCCCCGCCGCCTGCCGCCGGTCGCGTGTCCTGCAACGTGAGCACCCTCCGGCCTTCGCTGCTAGATCAGCTTCTACAAATGTATCCCATGTTCACGTGGACCTCCCGATCACATCACGTTACTAAAATAAATAAATCCACCACATGCATCGAAGATTTCAGGAACTAGCTAAAAGTTACCAGCTCCAAATAAATTGAGTTTAATTACCTCTAATAATAAATAACTAATTAGTACAGCGACATCATGACCATACATTTACGTAATATTGGAGTAAAGAAACATCTCGTTATCGGCTAAGAGATATTTTCGATTAAGATTCTTATCGACTCGTCTATTTTCGGAAAATCCTAATTTTCGGTAAAACCTCGTGCTCGGTATTAGTATTATAGAAATATACCTGCCCGAACAAGCAGTGTAGGTTCCATTGCTGCCATCAGAGCGTTACCTACGTTGCGATAGTTTTCAGCGGCATTCAGTGCTGAGAACTTAGGTTACCATAGCAACCGGCGTACGGGGCCTACGAGATATGTACGTCACACTTTCGAAGTAAAACTTACGTTCCTCCTCTGCTGAACCCACGGAGAGGCCGCGTCATGCCTCCTGCTCTCGGTAATGTGCTCAGTCCGCTCGCCCGCAGCACCCGCGCTCGACCCCTCACCGCGCCCCCTGCCCCTGCCCGTACTTGTGGCTCCCATTCTATTTATTTTGTGTTCGTTTAATATGACATTTTGTATGATATTTGTATCTTATGCCGGCGATTTAGTTTCTGTATTTTAATTGATGCCCTCGCGATTGTATGATGTAATTTCGCCAAGCAATTGTATGTGCATCGTGTTCACTGTAAGCTGTGCACTGTGTGTACCGTAGCGTGCCCCGTGCGGCCCGCACCGGCCCAGGCCCCGTGTGCGGCGCTCAAGCCCCGCACACCCGGTCGGCGCCGGTCATGGGCTGACGCCCTGTCATCATGTTACAGGCAAGTCGGTGAACAGTAAGGACCCGCTCGAGGACAAGAAGGATGACAGTGACTTGTGGGAGGCGCAGGCCGCCTTCCTGGGCCCCACACTGTGGGACAAGACGCTGCCCTACGACCCCGATCTCAAGGTACAAGAAGTCAGTACTGCTACTGTATTACCTACTGCGTGTTGCGTGTCGTGTGCGTCTCACCGGCTTGCTACCCTCGCGCTGCCGCACTAGGTAATAGAGTCGCTCGCTTGCCACCCCACCCTGCTCCACTGCTCCACCCGCTCCACCCGCTCCACCCGCTCCACCCGCTCCACCCGGGTCCTACACTCTGCTTCGGCCACATGGTGTCGTCTCCGATTGATCATAATTATCTTGTATTATAGTTTATATTCAAATTATGACTATTTAAGCGATGCCAAGCCAAGCGAATATGCTCAGCGCGAATGTTGTGATCCCTTTATGTGAGTGGAGTGCGCGCGGTGCGCGGTGCGCGGCGCTCGGTGCGCGGCGCTCGGTGCGCGGCGCTCGGTGCGCCGGGCTCGGCGCTGACGCCTGCTTCTGTTGCAGTACGCAGACCTAGACGAGTTCCTGTCGGAGAATGGCATGTCGGGCGAGGGGCTGGGCGGCGCGCACCTCGGCGGCGCGGCCTTTGGGCCAGCGCTGGGGCTGCCCGCGCCCGTCACCAAGCGCGAGCGCTCGCCCTCGCCGTCCGACTGCATGAGCCCGGACACCATCAACCCGCCGCTCTCGCCCGCCGACTCCAGTGAGTACATGTTGCATTTCTTTCTCTTCCCGCAACTCCAGAGCCAACCTCATTAGAGGTGATGGCATTGGATCCATTTAACGTAATCGTCAAGTTTAAAAGTTAGTAGTCAAGTCGTAAGAATTGTACTTACAGAATAAACAATTTCATTTCAATTGTAAAAAGAAACACCTTCTTATTTACATATTGCTTACAGAAACTACTTATTTTGAACATTCAACTACAACGAAACTTATAAATAACTTCACCAACTCGTGCTTGACTCGTTAACAAACAACAGCTAAGCAACCCCAATCCCAATTATCGGAACTGAGAATTAATGCAATATTCTGGCACATGATTTAAGTCAATCCATGAAAACAAGTTTAAACCAGCTAGTTTCACTGAAATGCTTTTCGGCTGACAATAGAGTTTACATTAATTGACCTTTAAGGTCTTTGAAGCAATAGTGTTTATTCAGACATTTAATTTGAATCTTGTGAAGGTCGATGCCTGTTTTTTACACAGAGAAAATTTGACAGAGTGGGAATAAAATGTGCATTTCCTCTTTTGCCCTACACTCGCCTTACATACAAACAACAACAGGAAGAAGAACTCACTTGTTCTTATAATTGTAAATCTATGACTTTTAAGTAATAAGTAATGCCACAGAGTGCATGTTGCTTTATCTGACAAATAATGAGTTATCAGTGTTATTAAAAGCAAACTCTAATGATTCCAGCATTCTCGATGGCATCATCGGGACGTGACTTCGACCCCCGGACGCGAGCCTTCTCCGACGAGGAGTTGAAGCCGCAGCCGATGATCAAGAAGTCCCGGAAACAGGTAAATGATGTTAGTGCGCTGATCATTCCTAGCGGCATGCTGCGGTTCGCCTGCGGGTGTGGCGCACACAGACACCACACCGCACATACGACACACCACTCATGACACACCACACACCACACATACCACACGCAGGACACACTCACGCCTCCACTTGGTTTGCATGTGAAGACGTTTTGATACTTGCACACTTGCGTGGTGTGAACTTCCTCACTCGATTCATCATTAACATTTCAGAATGGCACTGTTCACTGCTCAGACTGATACCACTCGGCTCAGATTACTGAAATTTAAACATTCATTACCAGTTCTGATAGAAATCTGTAAGTCAGTCACATAATTTATTTCAAGGCATGTGCCTTGAAATAAATTATGTGACTGACTTACAGATACAGTACATTTTCACAATCGAAGGTGCCTTTTATGTAAAAGGCACCTTCGATTGTGAAAATGTACAAGAACATGGAATTGATACTAAAGGTAGTTTCGTACAGAGAAGTATGAGCAAAGAACTACAAAGTTAGTCTATCAAATTATTGCTTTACGATATTTTGTATAGGTACATTAATTATATTTTATGTGTAGGCAGAGCATATGAAATATCTTCTGGCAGTGAACAGGCGTAGACATCTTTAACTATTATTGAGTAAAAAATATATATATTGGTAATATTCTTCGGGGCCGCGTCCGGCTGCTCAAGGGTGCTTGGGTTCCCGGCTCGGGTCAGAAGCCCGCAGTTCCAGCTCTCTGCGAAAGCACATAGATTGAGTGCTTGACCGTAATGCCACTCCAAGGGTGTTCTTGCCCTTTATTTCCCATAATAATACTACTGGTGTATTATTAAACAACTGATATATCTAGAACATGTCGAAACATCAAAATTCTGAAATTCTGAATGGTGAAAACCGCACTTCTTTCTATATGTAAAATGGTAAACTGACTGACTGACTGACTGAGTGATACACAGCCCAAACCAATGAACGGGTTGAGCTGAAATTTGGCTCACAGGTAGTTCTTATGACGCAGGTATCCATAAAGAAAGGGTTTTTGGAAATTCGACCTTTAAGGGGATGAAAAGGGGGAATTTTGTTTGTATGAAAAATCTTATTCCTTGAGTTAATAAACTTGAAACTTGGCATGAATACTTACCTGTGTAAATTATAAAGTGTGCCAACTTTAGTTTTTTTAAACTACTATTACTAAAGGAGGATTGGGGGTGCCAAAGTTTGTATCGAAGAATTTTAACGCGCGGCCTGATTAACTCGAAACTCAATATTTATGCTAAAGATTGAAAATATATAAAAAATATATATCAGGGTTTTTTTGAAAATTTACCCCTAACGGGGTGAAAAGGGGTATTCATTTTTACAGCGGAGGATTTTACTGTGCGACTTGATTAACTTGAAAATTGGTATACATAATCTACAAGTCAAATAATGGAAACGTTACAGAAGACTTTTCAAAAATTATTATATGGGGGATGAGCAATATAATATGTTAAATATATTACTATGGGGGATGAGCAATATTGCATTATGTTCGTATTCTTCTATAGTTTACCGCAAATTGTAAAAAAACTAGCCAAAAGGTTAGAATATTGCAGATAGTTACGGATTTAACCTGTTAAAAGATTATCATCACCATCATCATTGTTTACCATTTGGAGCCAAGCAGTCAATTATAACATAATTATACAAGGTAGATTTTGAGATGGGGCAATAAGGGCAGGAACCTTCACCGTTGTCGCTACAAGAAAACGGTCTTAGGAGACTGTCCATAACTTTTTGAAACATTTTGATCTGCATTCACAGATTTTGGAAAAAATTGTATAGTCAGCATCAGAAAAACTTTTTGATGCCAGTCGATTCTATTTCCTATTACTAGGGTCAAGAAACTATATCGGGCCAACTGAGGTTTGAGTTCGAGAAAAGTCAGAAATTGCAAAAAACTGCATACATTTCGTAGGAAATGAGCCTCAGAGGAGATAGAACACAATAAACCTTTGTATGATGAAATAACTTTTTAATGAGGTACTTACCATCATTTAAATTCAAAATCATTTATTGGTGTGATTTTTGGTGCATTTTACATGAGATCTTAATAATAAATAATTCGTTCCTCAAAAATCTACCTTAAAGGTGTACACTCTTTCACATAATTACATATTTATATTAAAAAGAATAATCAATATATTAAAATAAAATAATTACAATGAAACACAACATAACACATGTTATGACAGAAAAAAACAAGGCAAAATATTAACAATTGAGTAGTAAAATAGTAATAATGAATGGAAATAAAGATAATAATACAATGTCAAAATTAGTTAAATATCAATGTCAAATAACTTACAATTTATCATTATGGAATTCGTCAATAGTATAATATTTTTTTTCAATAATAGATGTCTTAATTTGTTTTTAAATTGAATATAATTAATCATTTTATAGCGATGTTCAGATGCTTTTCTGAATAGATGCATGTTCTTTTTAACAAATAAAGCAGTCTCAAATATGTGCAAGCAAGGTAAAGTCATAATTTTTAACAATACAAAATAAGGTTTGCAGCTACAAGTTATTTTTATACCGGTAATGGATCTCATGCATCTTTTTTGTGATTTGAACACCATGTCCTTATTGCAGGAGTTACCCCAAAACATGACTCCATAGCGTAGTATAGAATCGACATATCTATAGTATGCAGTGACTGCCGCTGCTTGATTGACTACTTTCTTTAGTTTATACAAAGCAAAAGCAAACTTACTAATTTTTTAAATTAATATTTAACAGGGATGGGCCGAAATTCGGTTCACATTCGGTTTAACCGAATTTCGGCAGCTTGACCCGAACTTCGCCATTCGGCCAAAATTTGGTTTAGATGGGCAACATTCGGCACCAGAAAAATAATAGGTACCTACTTGCACTATTTTGACTGAAATTTTATAGAATTAGAATAGCGTTACTGTAAAATAAAATTATGTCTTTGACTCACTCATGGTCATTTATTTTAGTTAGGAACATCGTAAATGTAAACCTAAAATGAAATCTTGAAATGTGCTTCCACCGCGTGGCCTATTAAGAACAGATTTTCAAGACTAATAGTCTTGAAAATCTGTTCTTAATAGGCCACGCGGTGGAAGCGCGGTGTGCGGGCGGGGTACAGCTAGCAATAATTGAAGTAAATGCGTAAACAAGTCACGATGACGTGTCGTTCTCGAGAAAGCACGCGAAATTGACCCTTTTAATTTTAACCGAATGTTCGGCCGAAGTTCGGATTCGGTTCAAACCACATTCGGCCCATCTTTAATATTGAAGTATGTTGCTTCCAATTTAGTTGATTGTCGATTGTTATGCCTAAAAATTTTGTATTTGCAACTTCTTCAATTTTTTCATTATTAAAACTTACATTTAGTTCCGAATTAGCTACTCTTTGACAAAAATTCATAATTTTTGTTTTCTTCAAATTTATAATGTGTTCTAGCCAGTTAACGGCTTGTTGTAATGCATTGATTATGTCAGCTTCAGTCTTTACTATTTTTGTCAAGTTTAACAATGATAGTAATATCGTCGGCAAACAATGTCATAGGATAGGGTATATTCTGGGGAGTCATTTATGTATATAAGAAACAATAAAGGCCTTAGCACACTGCCTTACGGCACTCCATAAGATACTTTTCGTTCTTTAGAAATGTATTTTAAAACGGTTTTATTTAATTTACAAATTTGACTTATTTTTGTGTACGTTGTGTTCTATTTTTATGTAAGAATTTATGAGTGATAAAACATTTCCCCTTATTCCATACGCATTTAACTTGCGCAAAATTATATCATGGTTGACCAAGTCAAATGCCTTGGTCATACCCATGATATTGCTCATATTGGGACTCTCTCATTCATGTTAGCTATGATAACATTAAGAAAGTCATATATTGCCATATTCATTGGATGATCTTTCCTAAATCACTTTTGTTCTTTCACAAGTATATTATATTTGTTGAGGTATCCGTCTATGGACCTATAGATCCATTTTTCGAATATCTTAGATATTACCGGGATAAGAGCTATTGGCCTGTAATGTTAAATGTCTTTCTCATCGTCCTTTTAAGGGTTCCATAATAGTTTAATAAACTATAATAGTTTTGCCATGTCCGTCTGTCTGTCTGTCCGCGGTCTAGCTCCGAGACTGTTAGTACTAGAAAGTTGTAATTTGGCATGGGTATTAATATTAATCATGCTGACAAAATAGTATAAAAATATATTTTTTTTAGTGTACGGTGGGCTGCATCAATTGGGTACCCCAGTTGTATTAAAATTTTAACACACCCACTGTACCTCCCCTACACGTAAAGTGGGTATGTTTTTTTTTTTCTGTTACTTGGTGTGGGGTATCGTTGAAAAGGTCTTTCAAAAACATTGTGAGTGTGTTAAAACCATTTTTGAATTCAGAGATACGTTTGCGAAATGTTAAGCTTTAAAGTGCAAATTTTTGTTAGAGTAAAGTGTCCCCCCCCCCTTGCCAGCTAAATGGTTGGATTTAGGTATGTGAAAAAATTCACGTCAGTAGTTAATATAACGAATTTAAAAGGAAAACTATCACAGCTGTGTAGACTTTACAAGTTGACGAGTAATAATCGACCAACTTAGATTTGCGGTTGTAAAAACATGTTCTCCCATACATTCCGTATGAAAGAAAATGTTTTTCAACTACAAAGTTAAGTTTGTTCTTGGGTTATCACATATTCATCCCAACTAAGGAACCCTACATTGTGCGTGGTCCAATATGCACTTGGCCGGTTTTTAAATAAAGGTTTTATGACAGTGGGTTAAGCTTATCAGGGTCGGTTCCAGACTTGATGCTTAAATTATTTAAGTAGCTGAAAGGATCTGATATTGTTTCTGAAACATACTTTAAGAACCTTTGTTGAAATATCGTCGTATCCTACACTGTTTTTATTTTTAAGTATTTTATGATTCTATTAACTTTATCTGGTATGATAGGGGCTAAAAATATTGGCTGTGCGCAGATAAACATATTTTATTGTCAGTGGTCAGTTGTGTCGAAGCAGTAGAAAGTTTTTCTGCTTGGCTTATGAAGTAATCGTTAAAGGTATTTGCTATGTCTTTTGGGTGTAGTGAATGTAACTCCGTCATAGTTTATTTTTCTTATAATAATATACTCTGGTGGAGAGTTGTTTCTATTTTCATTTATTATTTTCCACGTCATTTTCGATTTATTATAATATGCAGTCTCTATTTTATAATTATTATTTGCCAAATGTGTCAATTTTATCATTTTCTTAAGTCTGTTTGAATAATTTTTAGTTTCGTCACATTTATAGTCTTTTCATTTGGCTACACCGTCTAATACCAGGTGTTAACCAATTTGGATTCTTTATTAATTTCCTTTTTTTGTACGTAATTGGAAAACATAAATTATAAAACAATTGGAATAGTTCTAAAAAAAATTTGTATGCTACGTTAGGGTGGGTCTTTAGTGAGGTAGACATCAGAAAAAGAAATTGATTTCAAACAGTCTTTGAATTTCATCTAATTTTCATAACTATAGTCACGCACTTTTATATTCCAACTTTTGATAAAACTGGAAGCTTTAAAGTGTAAATGATCACAATATAACACTATACAACAGTTGAATTATTCTAATACTTCATTGGGCTAAATAAGGAACGAATGTAGCAAATAGTTACAGATTTAGCCTTTTAAATGATTATCATCCCGCTACACTTTTATGGAGCTAATCAGTCAATCATGAATGAAAGTAATTCCTAGAAAAAAAAATATAAATAATAATACTTACCCAAAATGGTACAGTAAGAATTTAATAAAATTACTGCAAGAAAAAGAAAAATGTCGTCAAAATATGAAAAAATATAGAAATAAACGTGATGAATATGAATACAACATACTAAAAGAAAGAACAAGCAAAATTATAAAGTCTTCATATAAAAGCTATCTTAAAAATGTTCAGGAAAATGTTATTAAAGACCCAAAATACTTCTGGTCCTACATAAAAAGCAAACGTAACTTGAGTAGCACAATTCCGAAAAATATGACACTGAACGACTTAAGCGCCTGTGACGGAAAGGGTATAGCAGATTTATTTGCGGCAAACTTTGCATCTGTGTACAGTCCTGCATCGCATGGTAACACAAATAACACCGCTACCAAAGCAGTCAGTAACTGCAACAATATTAATAACATTTATCTGTCACAAATCAATATAGAGAAACATTTAAAAAATCTGGATATCTCAAAGGGAGCAGGCCACGACGGTATACCACCAATATTTCTTAAAGAATGCGCCAGCCAGTTGTCTGAGCCACTTGGAATACTGTATAATAGATCTCTGTCTGAAGGCCTATTTCCGGAAATCTGGAAGGAATCAATTGTTATTCCTATTCCAAAGTCTGGTGATAGGTCAGACGTCAGTAATTATAGACCTATTAGTATCCTGTCTGTCATTGCTAAAGTTTTCAAATCACTGCTATGTCCTTATATACACTGGCACATTAAACAAATCATCACAGGTCATCAGCATGGTTTCTTTAAAAATCGATCCACAGCCACAAACCTTACCAGCTTTGTCGACAGGACTATTACTGACATAAGCAGAGGCAATGAGATTGACGCTGTGTACAGTGATTTCAGCAAAGCTTTTGATAAAGTAGACCACAAAATTCTTTTGCAAAAGCTAAGGGCTTTATACGGTGTTCAGGGACCCTTGTTGGACTGGTTTGAGTCATATTTATCCCATCGAAGGGCTAGGGTGGTAGTTAATGGTTATTCCTCTGACGTTTTTACTCCTACTTCCGGAGTGCCTCAGGGATCGCATGTCGGCCCAGTTCTGTTTATTATGTTCGTTGACGATATTAAATATTCCATACACAATTCTTATTTCGAAATGTATGCTGATGACTTGAAGTTATCTAGGATTGTAAACTCGGAAATGGATCAACAGCTTTTGCAAGACGATATTAATAACCTTTGTAACTGGTGTAAAAGTAATGTCATGCAGCTTAATATTAGCAACTGCTTTCACATTAAGTTCTCCCGTAAAAAATGCAAATTCCCTACAACCTATACGATGGCGGGCACTACATTGAATACCGTGACTGAGATTAAGGACTTGGGAGTCTTGATTGACTCTGAAATGCGATTCAACAAACACATAGACAACACTATAAACAAATGTCTAAGAATGTTATCTTTTATTAATCGCAACACAAAGCAGTTTAGGTCTCTGCCCGCATTAAAATCCCTCTATTTTGCATTAGTGCGCAGCCACATTGAATACTGCTCAATCGTTTGGTATCCTACCTACCAAAACAATATTCAACGCCTAGAAAGTATACAAAAGAGGTTTGTTAGGAGGCTCTCGAGAATAGCTGGTGTTCAACGCACAATTAAGCACTATGATGATAGGCTGAGTCACTTCAAAATGAAATCGTTACAATGGCGTAGAGACTTCTTAGGTTTAACTTTCATATTTAAAGTCGTAAATCAAGGCGTAGATTGCCCAGATTTGGTGAGTCAGCTAAGCATGAATGTACCTAGACCATCCGCCAGAGTTCAAAATTATAGACCTTTCTCAATCAAATCCGGTCGAAACAAATACGGATACAATGCGCCCCTTTCTTATATTCTCAGAAGATGCAATGACTTGTTCCACAGTTGCGACCTTGATATTTTCGGTGATAAATTATGTATATTTAAGAAAAATATTTTTGATAAAATGTAGTGTTATTATAAAAATCCCAGCTTTTGTAAGTTATACCGTAGTATTCACAGTATTCAACATTATTTTTTAAATTATTTTTGTAATTATTTTATTGTTATTGTTTGAATTTGTTTTATTACTATTATATTATTTGATGTTTTTAAACTTATTTAGGCGCGTTTGAGCGGTTTGTGTATTAATGTAGTATGCTAATTGATAGTGTCGTGCTTTCCTGTAATTTAGATACATGCGAGATCTACATTTGACAGAGACTTTGGGATAATGCTGTGTATGTGTTTAGTTGGTAAGCCTTTAAATAAATAAATAAATGAATTCATGAAATATACATAAAAAACGGATATTCTATTCAACTTTCAACAAATCAAATATTTTTGCGGTTTAACGACTGCTTTGCAGCTTGCAAAGCAGTCGTCGAACCGCAAAAATATGTTCGATTCCCAACAATTGATATTTTTTGTGCTTCTTTTTTTACATTTTGATGTACTATCTATAGTATCCACACTTATATACTTATTGCATATGTACTAATATTTACTTATCTATAGTAATATTATAAATTCGAAAGTAACTGTCTGTCTGTCTGTATTTTACTTTTTCACGGCTAAACCACTGAACGGATTTCGATTAAATTTAGTAAGGAGGTAGATGGCATCCTGTAGAAGGACATAAGATACTTTTTATCTCAAAATAATCCTAAAGGGGATAATATAGGGGGTAATATAGGGGATAATATGGGGATGAAAGTTTGTATGGAAAACCCAGCATTTCTTAAATTAGGGATATTAAATTTCAAATTCATGCTTTTGGTAAGAAATAAAAAATTACGCGTTTCAGCGTTATTGTAAAATTATCTCCCAAAGGGGTAAAATAGGGGATGATTTTAATAATCACATTTTTTTGGATCTTCTTCAAGAGATTTATGGGATTGGAAATATAGTTCTAAGTCCGTATCTTGAATTAACATTTAGTCTTTATTACATTAAAATCGGCCCGTTCTGCCAAAAGATAATACAATGTAAAGTCATAAACAATTGAAAAAAAAAAAAGCTAAATATTTTATTTCACATAAACCTACAAGGGCACTTATGAAACGTCAGAAGCTAGGTGCACGGTTCCAATTGGTCGCTTCCTATGGAGAAGAGCCGGCAAGAAACTCCACGGTTACTCTTTTCAAAATAAATTGTTTCTACAATGTTTTCAAATTACAGTGTGTAGGCCTATCAACAAGTACCAGGTACTTAGTAAAATAAAAAATAGTACACAAGTTTACAGCCTACAACGTTCTCACATTCACAAAATCTAAAAGAAAAGAATCTATATAAAAGATAAACAAAATAATAAAAAATAAGAACCTATTTAAACCAAATGACATGATTGCCACTACAGCTGTAACAGATCTAATTTGATTAAAAAAATATATAGAAAATTGTAGGTATAATGTCAAATACTGAAAAGATTATGTCAATGAAGTATGTAAAAAAAGTAAAATAAAATAATCATCGTAATTTGGGAGCAGTTAATAGACATTTACATTGTTATGCCGTTAATGAGGTACCAGGGAAGCCACATGTGCAGAAGGAATTATTGCCAAAATTCCTTGTCTTCAACGTAGTCTTTAATCTTATATTATGCTTTTTTGATTAGGACACGTTTGATGTGGGTTTTGAACTTTCCATCGCTTAGTTTTGTAACAGACTTTGGCAACTTGTGGATACCGTTTATAAGAAATGACTTAGGTACTAGTTTTAGTTAATCTAAATTTGGGTATCACAATTTCATGTTTACTACGTGTATTTATATATTATGGAAATCGCTTCTTATTTTCTTATTTTGAAAAGTCCTAAGTTTTTGCGAACATACAAAATACTTTCTAAGATATAAAGAGAAGGCTGAGTCAGTATATCAATTTCTTTGAATTTATTTCTAAGGGACTCACGAGGACTCATTTTGTAGATCGCGCGAATTGCCCTCTTTTGTAAAATGAAAATTGAATCTACGTCAGCTGCCGATCCCACAGCAAAACGCCATAAGACATAATACTGTGGAAATAAGCAAAGTACACTAACCTAGCTGTGGCTACATCAGTTAACTGCCTTATTTTTCTTACTGCGTATGCAGCTGAACTTAATCTACCTGAAAGAGCTCTAATGTGGGCGCCCCATTGCAATTTCGAATCTAGAGTAATTCCTAGAAACACAGTTTCCGTAATAGCATCTAGTTTCTCGCCATCAAGTTTTAAATTGAGACCTACTTGAGGTAAATTTGGTAATGAGAAGTTAAGACATTTAGTTTTGTTCGCATTAAGTAAAAGATTATTAGCTGCAAACCATTTCGAAAGAATTGCTAGTCTATCGTTGACATGTAAGACATCCGTATCTTTTCTATCTATTTTAAAAATACGAGAAGTATCATCAGCGAATAGAATTATATCCAATAAATTAGCCATCATGTAAGGAAGGTCATTAATATAAACTATAAATGGGAAAGGGCCAAGAACCTTTCTAACATGTAGGTAATAGGTACGTGGTCAATGGCGGCACTAGAGTAGGTATTACAAATTACTGGTAATAATAATAGTAAAATGTGTGGCAACACCAAAGTCAACCAACGTCTTGAAATTTTATTTTCATATTATTTAATATTAATAATACCTTTCGACGCAGTTTAGACATAGTGTAATAGTTTATTAGTGTAAAAAAGAACCTGAAACCCCATATAATGCAAAAAAGAACAAATCATATTCAGACATGAATGAACCAAAAACTGCCGAACAGGAGGTGACATTAGTTGTCATGTCACCTCCGATATAACAGTAATGAATGAAATAAAGAAAAATGTTGACACGATCAGCTGCACGTAATGCACGCCCACCACCTTCGGACTCGTCGCTCAGCTCTGCCTCGCCGCCACCGGTACCCAGCCCCATTGTGAGTGCTGTGACAACACCGGCCGCGGTAGGTAGCTCGAGCGAAGAGTATTTCTCTCCGCCCACGAGGCCACCACCTGCTCGTGGTCGGGGAGGACGCCGGCACTGCACTTGATCGCCTACGAATTGAAATGAAACTATTTTGATGACTACAAAGACCTCACTGATACTCATTCAATTCTGTACTGCGCGACTGTAGCGGCATGTCGTGTAGCTCACGTCAAATTTGCTAATACTTCTAGAGCTAAACGACCGAAACCAGCCGTACCAGCTTGGCAGTGCAGAATCTGCTTCAGGGAGGGCAATACTCGCCCTAGAGTGATGCGCTTTGTGAGGCGGGCGTTCTCAGGGACTGATATCAGCCCTGAAGACTATATGTCCCGTGTCACAGAGCGCATCGATTTCCTGAAGCAGTAAGTGTATGCATGGGCAAACCGTATCCGTAGGTATAAGGGGCGAGTAGAGCGATATACTCAGAATCGCACCTTCCACAGTGATGAATTGTGGTTTATAGGTTTATAGGGCTTGGGAGTGACCGGACCAAGGTGTGGCTGACACGCGCCTACCGGATGACGATGCCATGGATTCTTTCTGACGGAGTATCTGGTCGGTGACTGGACTCGGGAAGTCGAGCGAGCCTGCGATCCAATACCAGAAATGGGGGCTATTACCATCTGCCCCCAAGATGTAGCACGTGCAGTTCGTCCGTTACCTAACTGGAAGTCTTCAGGGCCGGACGGGCTGCACAACTTCTGGATCAAATGGTTTGTGAGATCGCCCGCTCGTTTGGCGGCTCAGTACCAGACTGCTTTGGAGTTTGGGTCGCTACCCCAGTTCCTAACAACAGGAGTTACCCACCTGCTCCATAAATCTGGTAGCACCATGGACCCCAAAAATTATAGGCCGATCACGTATTTACCGACGTTCTTACATCCATTTTGAGAGCTAAAGTTAACGAACATATAGACATCAACTCCATCATGTCTGCCTCTCAAAATGGATGTAAGAACGGGTCCCGCGGTACTAAGGAGCTACTCCTCATTGATATGGCCATTAGCCAACAGGTGCGCCGTTTCCGAAAGGATCTGTCGACATGCTGGATAGATTATAAGAAGGCCTACGACTCGGGGCCACATACATGGCTCATGAGGGTGCCGGAGTTGTATAAAGTAGATACAACTCTGCGCACCTTCCTGATGTCGTGCATGGGGCAATGGAGGACGGTCTTTCGCTATCCAGGATGTCGAAATATCCAGAGGAATAGCGAGCCGATAAGGATAGAGCAAGGCATATTTCAGGGCAACAGTTTGAGTCCGCTTTGGTTTTGCTTAGCCCTGAATCCTCTAAGCACACTGCTGGATGATTCAGGTCTTGGCTGTCGCTTGAGGAAAGGTGGTCAGGTTATATCTCACCTCCTATACATGGATGACCTAAAACTTTTTGCCTCCAACAATTTGCAACTGATGGAGCTACTGAAATTAACTGAAACTTTCAGTAGCGCCATCAGGATGTAATTTGGTGTGGACAAATGTGCGGTCATGCATGTAAAGCGAGGGGAGATTGTGGAATCCGTGGGAACCCAACTCTCGGATTCCTTAAACCTTAGAGCCCTCTCCGCATCTGAAACCTATATGTATTTGGGTATGTCGGAAGCGTTGGGCATCAATGCTACTGACATGAAGCAATCGTTGAAGGAGCGCTTCTTTGGCCACCTGAAGAAAGTATAGTCTTCTATCAGGCGGAAACAAGGTGCGCGCCTTCAACAGTTGAGTCATGCCGGTTTTGATGTACTCTTTCGGCATACTCAAATGGACTCAGACTGAACTCGACGCCTTGGATAGGGGGTCCGTATGCTGCTGACTGCATATCGAATGCATCACCCACCATCATCGGTAATGAGACTGTATATCCCGCGAAAGTGTGGAGGTCGAGGCTTTTTAAACGCTAAGACCCTCCACAATCGCGAGATATGCAATCTCAGGGAATATTTCCTAGAAGCCGACGTGGGGATGCATCGAGATGTGTTCGCGGTGGACAAGGGCCTTGTCCCGCTCTCTCTGGCTAAAGAGAACTGGCGCAAGCCTGTAGTGCTTGACACTAACGAGCGCATGGAGATATTTCAGAGTAAGGAGCTTCATGGACGCTAGCGTCCGTAGCCTGGCTGCGTTTTGGTGAACTCTTTGGGGAAACCGAAGCTTTTGTCTGTGCAATTATGGACGAAGTTGTGATGACGAACAATTATCGAAGATTCATTGTGAAGGACGGCACGGTTGACATCTGTTCGGGCATGCCACCGTCCGGGAGAATCAATCCGACATACTATCTCCGGGTGTTCTCGTCTAGCTAACGAAGAGTACTTGCATAGACACAACCTTGTAGCCAGGATTATCCATCGGCAACTTGCTCTGAAATACAGCCTTGTGGAATCGGAAACGCTGTACTACAGGTATTTGCCCGACCCAGTTCTCGAAAATTAAAATATCACATTGTACTGGGATCGATCCATCATCACTGACAGGACTATTTTTGCCAATAAGCCTGATATAGTGGTGGTGGATCAAGGAGAGCGGCGCGCAATGATTTCGTATTGACATAACGGTCCCGCATGACGGGAACCTCGTGAAAGCCGAGAAAGATAAACAAATCAAGTATCATGACTTGGCTCGCGAGATTGTCGACATGTGGATGTGGACTCAGCGATCATTGTGCCGATAGTCGTGACAGCCAATGGCTTAATCGCCAAGAGGCTCGACCAACACCTAAAGAGGCTCTCGTTGGGCAGCTGGATCAAGGGCTTAATTCAGAAATCGGTACTCCTGGACACGGCTCGCATTGTCAGGAGGTTCCTCTCTCTGGAACCCTGACCGCCGTAGCTTTGACCCTGTTCCCGATACCGGTGGGCTACTATTTTTATATGTTTCTAGATTTTTATATTCTAATATTAACAACAGCATCCTGAAAACTATAACTGAAGATGTACGTGCACCTGTGTTGAGGCATTTCGTTCGTCTGGTGATCTTTTAGGGAGGTACAATATCTCCCTATTGGTTATCTTGGCGGGGCGGAATGTCTCAGCACAGGGGCATTTATGTAGAATGTATGTAATGAGTGTTGTCCTTTGTAATTGTATTTAAGTACTAATAATAGTTTCTAAGAATTTTTTTTTGTATACTACTAACCTTTGGATCTAGTTGTCCCAAAATAAATAATTTTGAATTTGAATTTATAAGTATTTTAATCAAATAAAAGAGATAGTAAAATAAATAATTAGTATTTTAAGGTATTTATAATCATATAAAAAAAACCGATCAAGTGTGGGTAGGACTTGGGTCTTGAGGGTTCCGTCTCAAAGCTGTGCTTGCTCGGCTGCTCGAATTTCCAAATCCGGAGTGAAGGACAAACTTAACTTTTCAATTGAAAATAACTTTTAATAAAGTGGATAGTACCGATTTGAATGAAATACAGACTAAATGTTACTTGAAGACACAGCCTATGAAATTTTGATCCCAGATTGAAGAATAAACTTAACTCTGCAGTTCATAATGTAAAGCGACCATTTTTTTTTCTCAAAACGGGACATCGGTTTATTTATCTCAATTAGTAGGTTGAGAGTACCAGACTAGGTTCTCAATTTAAAAAAAAACACACGTTTTAGTATATATTTTTTATTTATCTCAATAAGTTAAGCATGATAAGTTTTCTGTCATTTTTATATTTGTCAACAGAACAAATTTGTTTTAATACAGCTGGTGATGATTTTAAATAAGAATAAAGTTCTTGGCACGTTTTTTTAATATTCACCTTAGTAATACACATCGCCATAAGAACCGCAACCTGTAACTGGTTTTTTTCAGACGTCCACAATTAATTAATTAAAGAAAGACTCTGAAAACGGGTCAATTTTGCGTCCCCAGGTGTTTTTAGGGTTCCGTAGTAAACAAGGAACCCTTATAGTTTCGTCATGTCTGTCTGTCTGTCCGCGGTCTAGTTCCAAGACTGTTAGTACTAGAAAGTTGTAATTTGGTATGGGTATACATATTAATCATGCCGAAAAAGTGGTAAAATAAAATTATGCAAAATATATTTTTTTAGGGTACCACCTCCCCTACACGTAAAGTGGGGATGATTTTTTTTTTCTATCCCTTGGTGTGGGGTATTGTTGGAAAGGTCTTTCAAAAACATTGTGAGTGTGTTAAAACCATTTTTTATTCAGAGATCCGTTTGCGAAATATTAAGCTTTAAAGTGCAAATTTTTATCAGAGTCAAGTGTCCTCCCCCCCTGCCAGCTAAATGGATTGTTTTAGATATGTGAAAAAATAAAGCTTATAAAACGAATTTAAAAGGAAAACTATCACAGCTGAGTAGGCTTTACAAGTTAATGAGTAATAATCGACCAACTTAGATTTACGGTTGTAAAAACATGTTCTCCCATACATTCTGTATGAAAGATTTTTTTTTTCAACTACAAAGTTAAGTTTTTTCTTGGGATAAATTCATCCCAACTACGGAACACTACATTGTGCGTGGTCCGACATGCACTTGGCCGGTTTTTTTTTGGGGACACCGGGACGAGGAACCGAAAAAAGGGACAGTCCCGTTCAAAACGCGACGTATGGTCACATTACTCATATAACATTATAAATTACCAATTTTCGGATTTTGTTCTGTACTTCTCAACAATCTTCATGCTGCTGGGCCAACGAGAAGTACTAAATAGGCTTTGGTTTATTTGAGAGTGTCAAAATATGCGGCATAAATGGCCATATTTTTTTATTGCGTTAAAAAAAGAAATCATTTATTTGCTGATAATGTAGGTATACATATAAGTTGGAATATTTATTACGTATTCCGATACATTTTACCTTACGGCATGCAAAATATTAGGTTTGAATTAAATAGTAATTATAGATACAGCTATTACGATCATTATTAGCCATTAAGGCTCGTACAGACCAGCGCGATATCGCAGCCGCGACACGGGTCGCGCTGCCAGTCGCGCCCGCGATATCGCGCTGGTCTGCATGAGCCTTTAAACCTTTTAAAAGATTATCATCCCACTATACTTTTATGGAGCTAAGCAGTCAATCATGAATTCATGAAATATATAAAAACGGGCATTTTAGTCAACTTTCAACAAATCAAATATTCGGTTCGAAGACTGCTTTGCAAACCTAAGTTCGATTCCTAACAATTATGATTTTATGTGCTTCTTTTTTAAATCTTGATATTTTGATATACTATCCATAGTATCTATACATCCATACTAATACTAATATTATAAATTCAAAAGTAACTGTCTGTCTGTATGTTACCTTTTCATGGCTAAACCGCTGAACGGATTTCGATAAGATTTGGCAAGGAAATAGATTTCATCATGTAGAAGGACATAGGGTACTTTTTGTTTTAAATTTAATCCTAAAGGGGGTGATAGAGTGGATGAAAGTTTGTATGGTTTCCCATACAAACTTTCATCTCCTATATCACCAGCACCTATTAACCCAGTATTTTTATTAGGGATATGAAAATTCAAATTTATGCTTTTGGCAAGAATTACGCGTTTCAGTGTTTTTGTAAAATCATTCCCCAAAGGGTTAAAATAGGGGATAATTTTAAAATTCTTATTTTTTTGGGTCTTCTTTTCAAGAGATTTAAGGAATTGGAAACATAGTCCTAAGTCTGTATCTTGAATTAACATTTAGTCTATATTTAATTAAAATCGGCCCACTCTGTCAAAGTTATTACAGTTTAAAGTCATAAACTAACCTTTCTAACGTGTAGGCACTAGAGTGGGTATTACAAATTAATGGTTATAATAATAGTAATGTTAATAATACGTATTTTAAGGCATTTATAATCATATTAAAAAACCGGACAAGTGTGAGTAGGTTGCGCCTTGAGGGTTCCGTCTCAAAACTGTGCTTGCTCGGCTGCCCGAATTTCCAAATCTGGAGTGAAACTTCTAATAGAGCGGAGAGTACCGATTTGAATGAAATACAAGACTAAATGTTACTGGAAGACACGGCCTATGAAATTTTGATTCCAGATTGAAGAACAAACTTAACTTTGCAGTTCATATAACAGAACGTCACATAACATCTCGCCTTGTTTCCCCGAGGGGTTTGGCAGAGGTGTACCTGTAGTAGGTACACCCACATTTTGCCAGTTCAGTTTGCAGTTCATATATAACTATAAATTACCAATTTTCGGATTTTGCTCTGTACTTGACCTTGCTTCTCGCCAAACTTCATGCTGCTGGGCCAACGGCAAGTACCAAATAGGCTTTGGTTTATTTGCGAGTGTCATTTTATGTGCGGCATAAACAGCCGTATTTTTTATTATTGTGTTGACTTAGAAGTTTGATTTTCATTAGGTACAGATCCAAGGGACCGTAGATCTAAGGCTAAGCGCACACTACGAATTTTTATCGTTGTGGATAATACTTTGCCAATCTGTGAACAATTAAATACCATTAACTAGAGTCCGCACACTGTCAAAAGAAATTGTTTGAGAGTGCGCGTAGGAATTATTTTCGTATACGATTTTATTTCGCAGAATCATCGGAACGATCAAAATTCGTAGTGCGTGCTTAGCCTAAGTTATTGATATATATTTCAAGTTGATGCCCCCACGCGTTCCAGAGAATAAAAAGGGTCTTGACAGACAATGAAGTCATCCTTTAAGGGTTTCCATTTTTCAATGTGAGGTACGGAATCCTATAACAGGTAAATTTGCTGTCTGTTACATTTTCATGCCGTAATAGCTGAACAGATTTAGATGAATGGCATACGGATAGGCCATGACCTGGGTTAGGACATATCGTCGCCCTCCCCGCTAACTGTCGTAACTAGCAATTGATATTTTTCCAGGGCAACAGTTTTTCAGTCGGGTGCTACAATCTAATATAGTTGCGTTAGCTGTGGCTTTATTAATGAATTAATAACTTTTTACTAACTGTAGATGTATGCATATACGACAGGTGGTGAGAATATTTTTTCCCTCAAACAAAACTCACGCAAAACAAAATACGTGATTATCTTCTAAACGGTAAACGACACAGACACGACGATTAGAGAGAACTTTTTCAAAACAAAGTTCTGAACATGTAGGTAATGTCAGTGCAGATACGTCAGTTTGTGAGACACGACGGTTAGCGGGGAGGGCGACGATATGATAAGTACTCTGAATCGCGGTAGTACGTTCCTGTGGGATATTTTTCGACCTTTACGCGTGCTAAGCCGCGGGTAAAAGCTAGTCAAACATATTATAAGTATTTCAGAAGTATAAGTGTAGTGTAGTGTGTGTAAGCGCACTTACACGGCCAGACCTATTGTATATAATAATTTTTTTTCTAACTTGAACAGACAGCTGTGCTGCTGGGGAGTTTGTTGCGCCACTTCTTCTTCCCAGCGAAAGGCACTAGGAAGTGGTAAAGGGTGGGCGTTTTAGGGGACTGTCTCATGTAATTTTGACGTTCGAAAAGTGCTGATTCTCAGCCTAATTTGAATATTATTAATAATTTTAGACCCGAGAACCGTCTTTGTTTATAATATTTACGAGCTTTTGCCCACGGCTTTGCCCGCGTGGATGTTGGAAAATATTCCATGGGAACCATCTACCAGGATTTCATGCCTAATAGCCGAAGAAAAGGTCATTGACTCCTACCGCTGCGCCCGCGTTGCTGTCAATAATTTTGAATCTTTTAAACTATTCATTTAAATGATATGATGTCAAGGCATATTTTAGTCTAAATTAAATGCTCAATTTAAATAACGTATTTTATTTGATAAGGATTAATATAATACCAGTCAAAATAGCTTCGGAAATAACAATGAAAATTTTATCAAATTCTGAAAGATAAAAATGGTTGTTGTGGGTCATCCTTAGAAGATGGACGTATGCCGTCGCAGACTTTTTGTTGAACTTTTTAAGATATACAATCCTGTAGAACATAAATTTTATTTATCTCTCACGGTTTACGCGGCGCACGCCAATAAAGCTCCCAGTCGGCATGCTTTTTTCCGACATCATCAACAATAATCGTCATATTTCAGCCAATTTACACAAAACCTTTAGTGAATTATATGCTAAAACCTTCTTCATGAATTGCTCCGTCCATTGATGAAAACTGTTTGAAAATCTGTTCGGTTTTTGAGTTTATCGGGTTCAGACAGACAGACAGACGCGGCAGGGGACTTTGTTTTATAATATGTAAGGATTAATATAGATTATATTGTGAACTACATTACAGGTAGACATGAGACGTATTTACTAAAACAGGTATGCGCACTAGGTATTTTCTCGACTAGGCCGCACCTATTATGACGCGTAAAGTACGAAGTACATCGAGTATTTTCTATCAAAGGATAGAATAATGCTTCTTGCTGATTGATTTTGTTTAGTTCACAAAATCTTAGTTGTGTGTAGTACAAACTTTTGAAATAAATTCGTAAGAAGGCAATAGTTTAATTTAACACAAAATAGTTTGATGCATGAAAGAGACTTCATGTCTCGCAATCGAAATGCGGTGGAAAGGACTATACAATAACGGTACGGAAGAAGGGACCATACGATACGATACATCCCACCGTACGCGAGTCTATCTGAATTTGAGTAAACATAGGTACTCGGAACATGTATTTGAATTAAACGTTTTTCGATACTCGTACTAGGTGGACGTAGTACGAATATAACCTAGTACGGCACACCTCTAATTACAGGTCAATTTTCTTCATAACTGTTGTTTTTGAAAAGGGATGAATGAAAGGCAATTGCATGCAGCTGAGATGAGAATGCTGAGAGGGATGTGTGCTGTTACACGAATGGATAGAATAAAAACCATCCAAGTGAGAGTCGGACTCGCGCACGAATGGTTCCGTACCATTATCTATAAAAACCGGCCAAGTGCGTGTCGGACCACGCACAATAAAGGGTTCCGTAGTTGGGATGAATTTATCCCAAAAACAAACTTAACTTTGTAGTTGATAAACATGTTCTCCAGTACGAAATGTATGGGAAAACATGTTTTTACAACTGCAAAGTTAAGTTGGTCGATTATTACTCGTTAACTTGTAAAGCCTACTTAGCTATGATAGTTTTCCTTTTAATTTCGTTTTATAAACTACCACTGATTTTTTTCATACATCCAAAACCAACCATTTAGCTGGCAGGGGGGGGGGGACACTTGACTCTAACAAAAATTAACACTTTAAAGCATAATATTTCGCAAACGGATCCCTGAATCCAAAAACGGTTTCCCCAAACTCACAATGTTTTTGAAGGACCTTTCCAATGATACCCCACATACTTATTGGGATAAAAAATAAAAAATCACCACTTTACGTGTATGGGAGGTACCCTAAAAAAAAATAATTTTCATAATTTTGTTTTACCACTTTGCCGGGATAATTAATATGTATACCTATGCCAAATTACAGTTTTCTAGTACTAAGGGTCTCGGAGCTAGACCGCGGACAGACAGACAGACGGACGGACAGCGGAGTCTTTGTAATAGGGTCCCGTTTTACCTTTTGGGTACGGACCCCTAAAAAATGAGGTTATTTTACGAGGAAGTCTGAAAGTGACACCAGTGACTGAAAAGTTGTGTGGAAATAGGTTGTTATGTATAGGTATGGGCATGTGATGCGGAGGAATGAGGAAAATGTCGTTTGGAAAGTTTGGAGTATTAATCAGGATGGCTTTACAAGTAGGGGAAGATCAAAGAAGCGATGGATGGACTGTGTGAGAGATGATGTGGCTAGAAAGGGGGGACTACCGAGCTGACGACTGATAGAGAAGTACGGAGGAGGGACATGTTGCGCCGACCACTACTTAGTTGGGGTAAGGGCGGCAGAATGATGATGAACTCTTGTTTTTCAAAAGAACCTTTATATGGACTCACTTTATATATATTTTTACTTTGAACCATTATTGGTTCTTATTCTTGATACAGCCGTTGCTTCAACTAAAGTGTCGGGCCCCGGGTCGGCTTGTTGGATGCTATCCTCGAGTCTCCCTGACGTCCATTCACTGCCGTAGGTACACATATAACACCCACCAGTACATAATAAATTTAGCTCACCACACGTACTATCGAAGAAACGTATATTTGTACACTGTAAGGACTATTCTTGCTTGCAGCCCTCGGCCGCTGTAATGCTCACCTACGAAAAAAAAGGGTCGTGTGCGCGGGATTTTGTTTTCAAAGTGTTTATATATGCGTTACCGCGATGGTATGTAGAACCACGCTCCGATAAGTAAGCATGGCTTCTGATCAGAGATCAGAATTTTGAATTAAAAAAACTGGTTTGCTAAAACCGCTACTACTAAAAAACATTATTGCAGTTCGCTTGCGCCACAACTTCAATGTTGGAATAAGACTTGTCTCGGACTCGGGCAAAGCACGGCCAACTTAAGGAATTTTTTAAAGCCTTTTCTTGGATATGTACTGTTTAGCAAGCTGATGAGAGCCCCATGGATTCCAGACCTGGAATAGTTGTGAACAACGACTAAGATTGCTATTAAACTCAAACCATTTATTTCAATTAAACCATTTTACAGGCACATTTGAATTGTCAAAGAATCGGTCAGTTAGTCAGAAAGTTGAAGCTAGTTGCCCATTCCAAAACGTAGATCTATATGGAGAAGAACGGGCAAGAAACTCCAAGGACACTCTTTTAAATATAGATAAATTACAAAATCCTGGGTTCTAAGAGAACAATGTACGAAAAATAATCAAAGCAATTGAAAATATAAGATTAAAAATAAGCTCTGGCAGATAAGAGATGACCAGTTTCAAGTTCAACTGACGGCGCCCGTTCACGAACATGACGCGTGGATCAGCACCATCCAGGTCAACCATTTTGTAGGCAACCGAATGATCCAACACACTCGCCACCATCAGCGAGACATTTAAGTAAGCATGACATTCTCTCAACTGCCATGCTCTTTCAAGTCAACATACCTACATCTTAATAATATAATAAACGGCTCCATGGTAATCAGATTTACAAAAAATGAAAATGCTTCTAAATTATGCAAAACTATAGTTTGCAATGTATTTAAGAGATTAATAGAATGGAATTTGTGTGTATCAATGCCCTCTAGTTTTGATACAATTAACCCTCATTTTCGGTGATAAATCATCGGTAAGGAGTTTCAAGAATTATACACATTATTTCAATTATAACGATGTTGGAGGGTGGCAACCGGATGGCATTGATACACACAAATTCCTTGCACATAATAGAGCTTAAATTATGAATGCCGTGTCAAAAAAAAATGTTAGGCCCCCATCCCCCATATCTCCGCCCCCGTCCATTTGGGGTCCATTCGGACGGTACGGGGGGGTTCAGTATCACTTCAATACCCAGATTACCACTCGCCATCCGGTTGCCTCACAGGTTGCCTCTCCGATTAAATGTTACGTGCCATTGCTTTAACTATATGAGAACCACACAGAATTCTAATCGGATAATCGCTATAGGGTTACCTAGCGCCTTTATGTTTCGTGGTTTTTATTTCTGTTTTGGCTGAGTAGTTTGTAACGCGACCGGAGCCCTTTACGCACTGCATGTATGCGATCTGAATCCCAGAAGAGACGATAGAAATGCGCATTATCCATATCTTCCGAAGACCCCATAGTACTACGGGGTCCCCAGATGCAGTTCAAACGAGTAGGTACATAGTTCCACGGTCACACGGTCACGCCGGTGATATTTTGTGGCGGTAAAGGTTCCAGTAGTGCACTTGAACCTGCTTTTGGATCCGATTACAATACATTTATTTAAATGAATATTAATTTGTAACAATTCATTGAAAGTGGATTTAATTTAGTAAAATGATAAAAAATGATAATCGCCATAGATAAAAAATCACAAAAAAATATATTCCAATTAATTTCAATTGCCATAGGTTGGTTACTACTTCAAACCCCACCACACACATCTACACACACATTCACAGAAAAACACGCTGCTTCAAAGTCACGTTACTTACGACAGTCTGTGGGTAAAGTAAGTAGCCAGCACACTCGGCACTGCCGGGCATACTCGGCACTGTTGGCACACTTGGCACTCACGGTACACTCGGCACTGACGGCAAACTTGGGCTAACAACACACATGCCTCTGCTTCCTAACGCCTCACGTCACTACTAACTGCGGCGGAGACGCGCGACTCTGCGCTGCTCTTGACTTCTCTTGTAACTTTACTATCTTTACTAACGTCTGATAACTATATGGATAGGGGGAGGACAGTTTTGTTCATTAACAGAACCTTGAATAATTCTCTCTTGATTTCAAAGTCGAGTTAAAAAAAACAGGTTTTGTATCTTAAAAAAAACTAGTTTTATTTCACATTAAAATTAGGACTGTCAACGGCCCGTTAATCTCTGTGATGGGAGCCAGACCACAATCATTAGGATCGTCAACTCTATCTCGATTGCGTCCGTGGTGAGTTGACGACTCTAATGTGAAGCACCCTTGAAACAGTAGAGACCACCCCCCCAACTGTAAATAAGATTCACTTGGACTACTCCTACTCTACTCCTACTTGTAAATATGCGAAGTTCTGGGGAAGGTTGATCAGCAGCCACCTTCCTGACGGATGGCATATTACTCGTAGAAGGGGCTCTCTGTGTGGCTGCAGCGCAGCAGTATGCGCTTCTCCGTCCACTGCCGGTGTAGGGGGGTTTGAGTGAGTGGCGCGCGTGCTAACCCATACCGACGTCACAGTTCGTGCCCGATGACCTGAAAGACGACAAGTACTGGGCGCGCCGGCGGAAGAACAACATGGCGGCCAAGCGATCCCGCGACGCGCGCCGCATGAAGGAGAACCAGATCGCGATGCGGGCAGGGTACCTGGAGAAAGAGGTTAGTGCTCCTGTACATACTATCACGTCCCGCTACGAGCTAGGAGGTAGCTCGTAGCGGGTCGCTACCAGCGCTGCCTAACGTCGACCTGACCGATACCAAACCTCGATGACTGCCCACAATCTACGACCGTTACGTAATCTGATGCAACAGGGCTATTACGATGGAGCTGAAAAACACCATTTTTAATCTGGTCTATGTATTAAGTAAATAATTATATTGGTGTATACAAAAATTGTTTGATTGTTTTAGAACATGGGCTTGAGGCAAGAAGTGGAGCTACTTAAGAAGGAAAACCACATCCTGCGAGAGAAGCTCTCGAAGTACGCGGATGTATAGGAGGCCCGCGCCCACCCACCACCCGCATAGCACAAACACGCCACACGACATGTAAGCACCCTGTACTACTTACTACCAGATCATCACTCTCACAGCAGACAAAGCAACTTAAGAACAAATAGAAGAATATTGTAGGAATAAACGCACTTGTCAGAAACACGTTACATGTTCAGTAAGAGGGCGCTTAGACAGTTCAGTATTCGATTTCAGACACCCGACACGATAAGTTTACACTGGCAGCCTATTAAAACGAAAGAAGAACTGTTCCAAAGACAGTCTTTAGCCTGAGTTCCATAGAAGTGTAACTTCGCTATGATCCTGCCTTCAAATGATTTACTTACGAGTACGTGACATAGGACGTCAGTAGCACATGATGTAGTCAGTATGTCTGGAGTATTGCGAGATGAGCGTGACTGTCGAGCAGTTGCACACTATTTGTGTTATTGTATTTGTCTTTAACTAATAATTGATCTTGGTCGTTTTATGGTAAATAAGTAAATATACAAATGATGTGTGTGTAATGCTTGACGTGTGATGTTGTTGCAGGTCGCGGGCGCTCGTAAGCGCACGCACAATCACGCGGCCGGGCCCCGTCCCTACGCGCCCCCCGCCTGCTGCTCGTTCTGTTGCCAGGGCCGCCTCGGCCGCTGGGCCGCTCCGGCCGCTCGGCCGCGAGCTCATCGAATGCTGCGGGATCGCCGCGACCACTCCTCTTCCCAGCTGTCGTCCATGTTGACACGTTAAGAACGATCGTGTTGCTATTCGATGATCTCGTCGGTCAATTTTGTAACTTGTTCGACTAGTAGGTTTAATTGATACTGCAGTTACCATAAGTTTATCTACTTAGTATAATAGGAAAATCTTAACCAAAGTTCCGTTCGAGCTCTGATCTATCGTCGTCTCTAATTCCTTCTCTCGGACTGAGTCCGACACTCAACAGGGTTAGCCAACGACGTACGGACCAAATTTATGGATTTTTTTTATTTTTGAACGGTATTAGTGAGCCGTCCCGAGCGTGCGCCGGGTGGCCCGCGGTGCGTCCGACAATTGCGGACTATTGTAATAAGTTAATGTTGTTGAATATTTATGTATACCGGCCACGGCGGCGGTCGCGTGTTTGCTCAAGTGGCTCGCGTACGCATACGCAAGTGTAGTGGCTGCGTCTGTATATAGATAGTTTTAATAGGGCCCCGAGCCGGCCCCGGGCACTCGAACCTACTCGAAATCTGTATTATAAACGTTGCTGTTGTAAACTCTGACCTCGTCCGTCCCTCGTCTCCAAGATGTCCAAACGCGTCGTGTCCGGGGCCCGCGGCCGCCCGCGCCCCGCCGCCGGGCTGCTCGGCTACCGCCGGGGCCCGGGCCGCTCGCGCTCGCCGGTCTCTCACTCTAGCTCGCTTCGTAGGACTGCTACAGATGAGATTAGCTCCTGGCGGGACGGGGGCCCGTGGCCCCGTGTCCCTCAGTACCTTCTGTCGATTCAGTAGTGAGCGAACACTAGTTTCGTTTCAAATTTACTTAGTGGATAGTTTAAGTAGTATGTAGTTTCCGTAGCGTAGTTGTCATTAGTCTATTTTTGTTATGGCTGTAGATGTTAATGTTTTTGAAAGTTTATATTATTTTTTTTAGTTCTAAAGAGACTCGCATTAATGTATCGATTGGGTAGAACCCACGGACTAAATTGTATGAGCGTGTAAGCGGGCGCGGCGGCGACGCGCCCGCGCGGCGCCGCTGACGCCCGCGCATGCCTCGCGCGCCGCCGCGACACCCGCACTGATGACGTCACCGGACGTTCCCGCACTCTATTTGACTCGTGCTAATGTTATAATATATTTTTGTAGGTTTTTGTCGTTGATAAAATATAAGTCAATTGATGTTTAAATGATGAATTGAAAAAAAAATGTTTATAAACTAAGACTAAGAAGTTGTTGCATTTGAAAGTATTTTATGGATACAAAGCGAGAACAATAAAATGTTTTTTCTATAAAAGTTTACATGTGAGGGTTCTATACATAGGTGTGGTTGAACTTTGAAATGCACTGTTTCATATCAAACGATATTATTGTAATAATCTTAATATATAACGCCGCGCTACGCGGCATTTGATATTCCATCTTGTTTGTTAAAAAATATACATTGAATTATGCCATATTCTGATGTAACCTTTGTGGAATTTTACATACATCAAAATAATTATGTACTTGTTTCTCCGAAAAATGATAACATGGATATTGTAATGTAATAATCTTAAGGTATCGTGATAAGATGGAGTCGTATGTAAGAACGTTGCATGGTGAGGTGCACACTGTGAGCGCGGCGGCCTGCTGATCGCGGCGCCTCCTCTGTGCATTCTTTATTTATTTAATTGTTATGACACGCACCCTTGCTGAGAGGCTCCTTGTTCTGAACTTGTTTACATTGCAACAACATAAAACCATATTGTTTTACATGTACGAGTAGTATTTTGTTTGAATTTAATTTATATATGGTTCTATGGATTGAAAATAAACGTTAATTGTTGTATTTATATTTAGTTTGATTTATGGTGCGTGCGAGTCACGTGCAGTGGCGCGCAGTGGCGCGCAATGGCACGCTGTAGTCAACTGCTCACGGCCTCTAGTGATCTTAATAAACCGCTGATACGTTGTCTCCATCGGTGTTTTATGTACCTAAATAAATCGTCGATAAATTACCTTGCACACATCACGAGTTTTCATTATCCTCTCCTGTATATTCGGTATAAGGCAAGGTTGCCTCGTAGTGAGCATTCGCTGCACTCTGCTAAACCTCATTCTATAGGTACATGATGACACTCTACTTACAACTTACTTTTTAACTACAAATTTACTTTTTTTTTATATGACGTGTAAAAGTGATTTCAATATCCTATTTACAGAATAAACAACTTCATTTCATTTCAATCTTATACAGGGTTACTGGTAATTCGATGTATATCCAACAGAAGCTAATAGGGATGCTCAAAAGCAATAAATTTAACCCCCCCATATGTATGGCCGAAGTTAGGTTAGGTAAGGGCAACTTTCACCTCAAGAGTGACAAAAACTGAAGTTAGGAAGAGGATTCGGACATGTATTTGAAATCGAGGGGCTCATATCGAACAGGATTTATAGCATTTTAAAAAAAGTTACATGTATGTACAAATATTTGTTAAATTTTATGTCCTAAAAATAAAGATGACCTTATTGTTGTAACATTAATGTTGTGAATTACGATTCTTTACATTGTCTTTTATACCTTTTTGGATAGCCTAGGAAATGAGCATGCTTTAAAGCCAGTCACCATTTTTTGATAAGAATTGCCTAGACTTAAAAATTTTGGTAAGAATTATTTTTGTAATGGCTCGTAACTTTAATTTTTGTATTAATTTTGTACTTAAAATGATTAGGTCAGTTATATAAATATAGTATTAGGAATAAAATTTTGTTAGAATGGAGCCCATGCTACCAGTACTTTTTCTATAAATTTGGAATTAAATGTCAAATTCTGGTAAAATATAAATAAACATTTCAAATTCAAATATCTCGAAAACTACTGAACTTCGGCCATACATATGGAGGGTTAAATTTGTTGCTTTTGAGCCTCCCTATTAGCTCCTGCCAGATATACGTCGAATTACTAGTAACCTTGTACTGTATATTCCCACATGTCACCTATTGCATTCTCGCAAACTGGAATTGTTCACGAGAACTTATCAACGCCGAGGTGGCGACAGGAAATCAACAGTAAAAGTTTTTTTGATGTGAGAGAGCTCTATTTTGCTGTAGCGCCGCACACGACTGCACTCGGAACAAGGGAAAGTTCGCAACACGAAGCGCGACTGATTGTACCTGCTCGGTGTACAGCAGACGAGCCTGGTGCTGCTGTACACACACCTAAAGGAGAATGTAGGTACAGACATAATGGGACCAGCTGGGCAAAATAAGTTGGAATTGTACTAAAATGAAGATAGTTAACGGGATAAATTAAGATAATAATAATCCCACCAAAAACATTCTGTAAAAAACTAGCCAAGTCTCGATGGAGCTGCTTGTTTATCTCTAAAAAGTAATGAAATCTAGTCAAAGTCGTGCCAAGTCTAAGGTTCCTTACTGCGATTTCTTTATTAATGTGGTGTGACTTGGCCGTTGAATATTCTTTATACGTTAGTGGGTACAAGTCAGTTTTGTTTACACGTAATGTTATATCTGTTGTAACTACCTATGTTTGTTAAGCGAGATAATAGCCCATACTGGTATTGGTAATTGGACGCTAGTGTCTCATTTTAGGCTGTTGTTGATTGTGCAACACATGCATTCAGCATTGACAATGGGTAGCGGTTCTGGCGACAGATTGGTGCAATGGTGTCATGGAGCACCTGGTTTTGTACCCTTGTGTACCTTTCAACGGCCAAGTCACACAACATTAACTATAATAATAAAGAAATCGCAGTAAGGAACCTTAGACTTGGCACGACTTTGACTAGATTTCATTACTTTTTAGAGATAAACAAGCAGCTCCATCGAGACTTGGCTAGTTTTTTACAGAATGTTTTTGGTGGGATTTCACTTCTTTTTGTAGAAACGTGGGCATATTGATTCATTGTATTAGATTTTCTTATTTGACACAGATTCTTTCTTTTTAGGAGTAGTTTTATCTTCTGCTTTTTTTTTATTACAAATCTTTCTTTTCTTTTTTCCGGTTCTGATTCTTGTACAGTAGCAACAGTTTTTCGTATTGCCCATTCGCGTTCATTATTTATTCTTTTAGACGGTTTAGACGGTTTAATTTCTGAAAGATCGGCGCGGTATTTACGCCTAAGCCGGTTGTATTCGGTGATCGCTGAAGCTTGAGCTTTTATACTATTGAAGTCAACATTTATGAGGTGCACCTCATGAAGATTGATTACTCGTGAAAGCGCCACGTTGGCTTGGCCAAAAGAGAATATGGAGGTGCCAATGTCCATGAGGGCATTTTTTAGACTTAGACCTTGGCTCTTGTGAATTGTTATACGCCACACAGATTTGGAATTGTTCTCTGTACACGCATGCCCGGGGTATGATCTAAAATTTTAACTTAATAGGCAATAATTCGTGAATCAAATTATTAACGAATTTCTTAATTATTAGACAAGTGTCAATATAATTAATTATCAATAAACTTTCTACCAAAGGTATTACCTACGTAGTACTGAAACACAGCTAAATTAATGATATTTTTAAACAAAACGAAGTAATATCTAACTAAATAAACTAAACCTAAAATACTAGAAAAGTACTTATAAATACGAACGCGATTCGAAGTACTGCCTAACTGTAAATTAGACCTAGAAAACTAAGAGTACTAAATAACTAACAATTAAATAAATTATTCAATTAAAACTTCTTTTAAATCTAATAATTAAGTAATAATCAGTAATCCGTCAGTAATCATAAAATTCCTAACCTATTCAAATCTTCGAATTGTTATAATAACAACCTGCTAATTAACCTTAGCAAACCTCACGAAATAATAAGCGAAATCAACGAAATGCAAATAATCCCTCCTAATCCCTAGCAAACGTTTTCAAGCGCAGTAGAAGAATGTCCTAAACGACTGTAACGCGGCCGGTTGCCACTTCGCCATATAAGGTTATCTGAAAAACATACGTAAGCGCGTTTTAAAATACAGTCAGCGCTATCTAGTGACGTGTGCGGGTATCACCGCCACTCTTAGTCCAATGCATTATATTTTGACCAAACTTTGAGCGAAATTGAGCGAAATTAATATTTTTGTGTAATTTGTTTATTTAATTTGTGTAATGTTCGAGTAGAATAAAGTTAATCGTTCGAATATTTCTTCTTGTAAACTTGTAAGTATAAAAGCCAGTCTAGTCTTATCCAAAGTTTTCCTTTAAATTTATTTATATGCGTATTAAAAGCAAAAGGGGAGGCATTCGCCCAGCAGTGAGACGCTATAGGCTAGATTAAATTAGATTAGAAGATGTGTCCCACTACGCTGGATTTTTTTATGTACCAATAGTAGAAGGGAGCATTACCATATCTCTAATACAGCTGAGACCAGCTGAGGGTTCTTCATCAGATACTTCAGACCTTCGCTTTTTGACATCAAATGAAGCGGCCCACCAAGTTGAATATTTTTTGTAAAGGCGGTATGTCGATCTCTAATAGTTTGGTTGGGCTCTTGTGTTTTCTAATCAGGGTCACCAGGTACTCCAGATCTTCGATTTTCCCAGTTTTTATAGTTTTCCCTTTATGTGGCCATTAAACCCTAACTCTGTACCAAATTTCAGCTCTCTGAGTTTATGGGAAGTACTAGTTCTATTCTGATGATCATGAGTGAGTGAGTGTCATAAATGCGAAACTTTGCTTTCGCTTAACTTCGGAACTAAATGACCTACAGACTTGAAATTTTGGATTTTAAGTATGTGATTATAGCTTACTGGATGACGAAAATTTCTGCGTTCTGATCTTATCCAGAGGTTCTCAAATAGGGGCCTGAAAATGCGGCGAAATGGTTCCAGTAAAGGATGGTACGGCAGTGTTTGCTTCGCGCTCGACTTGGCGGGGGCACTGCCGTGCCCCCCGATTAATCTTCCTAGCACTGCGGGCTGTGCCGGGGCGGCTGCTGCAGGTGCAGAAAACCTCAAACGGCGCAAATATAGCAACCTTACTGGTAGCTATATCTTTGAGCCGTTTGGGGTTGAAACACTAGGGCCATGGGGTCCGAGTGCTCACCGAGTATTCCGGGACATCGCCAAGCGGTTGGTCGACTCTTTACGTGACCAGAGGGCTGGTCAATTCTTAGGCCAAAGAATCAGCATCGCCATCCAACGTGGCAATGCTGCCAGCCTTTTGGGCACTTTCCCCGCTGACAGCGATGCGGACGAATTTTTTGACGCCCAATGAGCTCTTATCTTTATTTTAAACTTTTTCCTTTACATACTTGTACATAATATATATAGTAGTTAGTTGTAAATATGTTTGTGTATATTATATGTTAAAAATGAATAAATAAATGATTATTAATCTAAGATAATTAACATAATAAAACCGTTCAAGTGCGTGTCAGACCACGCACGATGAAGGCGGAACCCTTCATTGTGCGTGGTCTGACACGCACTGGTTGGGATAAATTTAACCCAAGAACGAATTTAACTTTATATGTAGTTGAAGAACACGTTTTTGCAACCGCAAATCTAAGTTAGTCGATTATTACTCGTTAACTTGTAAAGTCTACTTAGCTGCTCTTTAAAGCTTAATATTTCGCAAACGGATCCCTGAATCCAAAAATGGTTTTGACCGATTCAATATTCTTGAACGACTTTTTCAACGACATCCCACATCATGACATAGATGAAAAAAAAAAACATCCCCACTTTACGTGTAGGGGCGGTACCATACAATATTTTTTTCCAGGTTTCATTTTACCACTTTGCCGGCGTGATTCATAATGTATACCCACGCCAAATTACAGCTTTCTAGTACTAAGATTCTCTGAGCTAAGTCGCAGACAGATGGACATGGAGAAACTCTTCCTTTTTAGGGTTCCTTGTTTACTACGGAACCCTAAAAAGGAAGTGTCTCAGCTGCCGGCACCGTGTCCCGAATTGGCTGCCAGAGCTGAATTAGGTGCCAGCGCCGGTTGCTGAATTGGCTGCCGGCGCTGACTTTATAATGTAATAAGTTAAAAAAACCGGCCAAGTGCATGTCGGACCACGCACAATGTAGGGTTCCATAGTTGGGATGAATTTATCACAAGAACAAACTTAAAAAATCTTTCATACAAAATGTATGGGAGAACATGTTTTTACAACCGCAAATCTAAGTTGGTCGATTATTACTCGTTAACTTGTAAAGCCTACTCAGCTGTGATAGTTTTCCTTTTAAATTCGTTATATAAGCTACTGCCTTGATTTTTTTCACAAATCTAAAACCAACCATTTATCTGGCAGGGGGGGGGGGGACACTTGACTCTAACAAAAAATTTCACTTTAAAGCTTAATATTTCGCAAACGGATCTCTGAATTCAAAAATGATTTCAACACACTCACAATGTTTTTAAAAGACCTTTCCAACGATACCCCACACCAATGGATAGAAAAAAAAAGACATCCCCACTTTACGTGTCCCCTACACGTAGGTACCCTAAAAAAATATATTTTTCATAATTTTATTTTACCACTTTGTCGGGATAATTAATATGTATAACCATGCCAAATTACAACTTTCTAGTACTAACAGTCTTGGAGCTAGACCGCGGACAGACAGACCGACGGACATGATGAAACTATAAAGGTTCCTTGTTTACTACGGAACCCTAAAAACTCTTTCCGATCCCAAAGCATAAAGGTACCCCAAAGAAATAACCAAAAAAATATAAAAATCATGTGTGCATGAATATAAAAATGTTACTGTAATTTATAATGTGGGTTTTTATTAGTTTTTTCCCCTAAGGCCCTTTCTTCACTGGTCGGTACGTCTGCGGTGCGGGATCGTTTCGGTACAGCGTGACGTCACGCGTTTTACTGCATCGGTACCGAAAGCTTGCCGAGTGCCTTATATTTATATAAAATTATAAATGCGAAAGTGAGTTTGTAATTTTGTTTGTTCGTCTTTCCCGCTAAAATAGCTGAACGGATTTGGATGAAATTTGGCACATGGGTTGACCATGTCCTGGATACACACAGGACAACACATACATAGACACACAAACAAGACACACAGGATACAGGGAGGGGGGAGGATACAGGGTACATAGGATACTTTTTATCCTGATAGTATGTTTCTGTGGGATCATTTTGGACATGCACGCGAGCGAAGCCGCTCGCAAAAGCTAGTAAATTATATAGTACGAGAGCCCACGACCAAAACGATGTTACATCGTTTTACGGCCAAAACCGTATAAAATCGTTAGTTTTGATGATTCTGTATCCGACTGGGTGGGCAGTACCGGTCAAAAACATTACAGTTTTATGGGAGCCTATTACTGCTATATCAAAAAAAAATAGGCAGACGGTTTCTTCACAATATGTTTGATGTCAAAAGTGGCCTGAGCGCATTTAAAAAAATGACAAAAAAATAAACCGATCTGTCTCAATAGCAACCTGGTTCAATTATTATTTATAATCTCTTGTTTATTTACCGGGGTTACTTAATACCTGTTTTCAGAATTTTTTAATGTCACCTATTACTCCAAAAACCAAAACAACGTTTTGGAGCCGCCCGACAAACGCACGGTGCTTGTTACGTTCCTATGCCTCAGGACACCGAAGATGAGTCCGACAATGATTAAAACCTGTTTTTTTTAATAAACAATATTTTTTAAACGTTTATCCCAGTTTCCTTTTGTCCAATAGGTATATAAAAAATAAAATTTTTGTTCGATGGTTTCGGGTTAGCTCTTTATTTTATTGTAAGCTCTTTACACCGCAATATGATTTATTAATAAAGTCAAAGTCAAATTATTTATTTCAATTAGGCACTTAGCACTTTTGAACGTCAAAATTTATAATAAATAGAATTGATTCTAGTCGCCCCTTCCAAAAGGTAGTTTTCGTATGGGGAAGAATGGGCAAGAAACTCCACCGTTACTCATTTAAAATGTTTTAAAATATTTTGTCGACAGTGGAATTCTCATGAATCATATTTTATTTTCCTATAATATGAATTTATAAATGGTGTCTTTAAGACCTTTAGTTTAGGAGATAAGGGTCAACTTAGCAAAAAAAAAACAATTAAAAAGCTACAGTAAGCAAAAATTGCTAATATCCAGAAAACTCTCGTATTACATAAAATTAAATACGCTCACTGTAGGAAATTGTTTTTTTTTCAAAATATGAGATTTGCTCTTAATAATATCATAATATAATTAAAAAAAGTTCTAACAAGCTGTTCATTTGAAATAAAGCGGAACTAAAACTTGCTGAAGAGCGAATAAATTGATGGATGTATTATGGGAATGAGGCATAACCTCTAAAAGATGTGCATAAAAAATTAAAAAATATGGCTAACGTACAGTTTTTGTCAATAAATTATTTAGATTATGAGGCGGTAGCATCAATCTGTAACCTCAATCTGTACTATTGTTCGAGACGATGCGTCACCAACAATTTAGCTTATATAAAATCAGTAATTTTAATTTAGCTTAAGTATATAGGTGCCATAATGATGCGTCATCAACAATTTGGTTTGTTTTAAAATCAATAATTTTAACTTAGCTTAAGTATGTAGGAAATACAATTTCCTCTTTGTAAATGTTTATTAACATAATATAATATATCATGTAATTGAATAATGTGCGCGCCAATGCGCCGTCAGAAATGAGTTTTTTCTCGATAGATGTCGCGACGCCCCCGCAAGGGGGCGTGGCGAGCGGGGTCAGGGCTTCGGATTTTTTTATTACTTCTAATTGGTCTGACTGATCATTAACGTTAAGTACTTCATATTTGACTAAAACTAAGTTCATGGAAGAATTTTCGAAAGTTTGCTGTAAAATTGGTATGAAACTCAACATTTTTTCGATAGGGTTTACAAGAATCGCTGTCCGGAGTTTTGGATCGACATGAGACTTTAAAACGTTAATAAGACTTCCTTCAATACTATGTTCGTTAATGTCTACAGTAGTTTTCTGAAAGGACTGAAAAGGTTGAGTTGTCGTTGGTCTACTTTTAGGTTTACCGTTTATTATATTAATGACTAACTGCCTCTTATATTTATTTAAAGGTTCGTCCAATATTGGAATTTCCAGAACAGGGTTTTCTAAGCTCGTGTGTATGGTTTCAATATGTGGGGAGGCTGTACCTTCTTGATGCTGTGGGTCATTCGATCCTCCATCAATAACTGAGTGAACCATGAGGGTTGATGACGAATGTAACGGGCTAGCAGTGAGCGTGGACGATGATTGTTTTGGGCTATTACCTTCAGCAGTTAATGTAGAAGATGTATTAGAGTTTGTCGTTTCAGACTGATTAACGAACAAGGACATAGTTTCATTTTGGTTGATTTGAATACGTGACAAAGCATCCGCATTAGTGTTGATTTTACCCTTTTTTATGAACGATAGTATAATTATATTCTGCTAACCTCAATCTCCATCTCGTGAGGCGTGACCCTGGTTCTTTAAGATTCATAAGCCAGATTAAAGGTTTGTGATCGGTTATTATTTTAAATTCTCTGCCGAAGAGGTAAGGCCTGAAATATTTTGTAGCCCAAACTATTGCGAGTAGCTCTTTCTCGATCGTGGAGTAATTAATTTCGCTATCGTTTAAAGTTCTAGACGCATAGGCTATGGGTTTGTCAGAACCGATAGGTCCCTGAGAAAGTATTGCTCCCAAGGCCACGTTTGAGGCGTCTGTGGTTACCATAAATTCTTTGCTAAAATCTGGATATGTTAGAATAGGGTCATTTGTAAGAAGAGTTTTACAGTGTTCAAAGCAGGTCAGGTGCTCTGGAGTCAAATTAATTTTAGCGCCTTTTTTATACATGACGTAAAGGGTTTAGTGACACGTGCGAAATCCGGTATAAAACGTCTGTAATAACCAAGTAAACCTAAGAATGCTTTAATCTGCTTAGGGGTCTTTGGAATCGGATAATTTACAACAGCTGATATTTTGTCCGGGTTTGGTTTCACACCGTCTGTAGTAATTATATGACCAAGATAGGGCGTTTCGTGTTTGAGAAATTCCGACTTATCCATCTGAATTTTTAAATTTGAATTTCTAAGACGTTCCAATATGGCGTGTAAATTAACTATATGTTCTTGCAAGGACGTCGAAAATACCAAAATATCGTCCATGTATGTGGTACAATTTGGTAATCCGCAAAGGATATTGTCCATCACGCGTTGAAATGTAGCCGGAGAATTTTTCAATCCCATGGGCATTCTAACGTATTCAAAATGGCCTTGTTCTACACTAAATGCCGCTTTCGGAATATCGGACGGATTTAGCTGAATTTGTAGAAATCCAGATTTTAAATCTAATGTCGAAAAGTATAAACATCTGCCTAACTTGTCTAAAATATCATTAATGTTCGGGATCGGATATTTATCATTAATGGTTTTTGCATTGAGTTGGCGAAAGTCAATGACTAAGCGCCACTTAACTTTGCCAGACGCGTCACTTTTTTTTGGCACTATCCATATTCGGGCGTTCCAAGGCGATGAAGATGGTTGAATAATACCTTGGTGTAGCATCGATTCTATTTGGTTTTGTACTTCTTTCTTATGTACGTAAGGGTATCTGTAGCTTTTACTGTATACCGGCCTATCGTCTACGGTTCTGATATGATGTTTGATTTCGTTAGTAAAGGTTAATGGTTCATTTTCGAGATAAAATACGTCGGCATATTCTTTGCAAAGATTAATTAAATTAGCTGTCTCTTCTGCGTTTAAATGTTCTATGCGCAAGTGTGATAAAACTTGCTGAGTTCGCATATCGGTATTCACGGTCGTGTCTAATGCTCGAGTTACTGGAATTGTTTGTTCGTTAAAAATATGTGCGAAGATAGGTTTTGTTATAGAAATTACAATGTCTTTATCCGTTGGATTTGAAATTTGTACGTTAGTATGATTATTTTCAGCGGATGATAAGCATTCGCTGATGTAGCAATCAGAAATTGATTGTTCTTCAATGTAAATATCTCCTTGCGCAATATTTGTAGGCACTTTGATTAACTGAGTAGTTTGTGCAGGTATAGTTATTTGACAAGAGTTTATGCATCCAGGATTATATAAAATTATGGGAATTTTTGCGAATTTAGTCTCTAACGTGGGCGTAGCAAGGTCGATTTTCGCGTTCCATTTTTTAAATTGTTCGCAACCTATCAACCCATCAAAGAAATTGTGAAATTTATATAAGTATAATTTTATCGGGATTTTATCTTTAACTTCATCGAAACAGGGCACAGTTAACGAGTAATAATTTTGGGTAGTCACGTGGGTATTTGTGACCAAAAAAGGTTCATAGTTAAGTTGGATATTCGGGTAAAATTTTTCGTAAGCTTCCGGACTTATAAAGGACTCATTTGCTCCGGTGTCGATTAAAAGTGTTATTGGTTGATCATTTATTTGAATATAAGGTAAATGGCGTTTGCTATGCAAATTTAGTTCTATTCGGGGGCAGTTTTCTCCAAGGTTGGGTAAAAATTTGAACTCTGATGGTTTTGGACATCAAAAGTTTGATTGTCAACGTCAAGGTCGGTCAAAAAATCGTTAGGGTAATTTGTATTTGTATCAGTAACATCAGTGGTCTGGATATTATAATCATAGTATCAATAATTATCGTTAAAAGATTCGTTGAAGTTCGCCTCTTTAACCTGTGGAATATTAATGTGTCATGATTGTATTCCTGGTATCACCTCTTTATGCTCTTGTCCCGTTCTCCAGAGAACTGATCATATAAAATACCTTGGTATCATAATAGACCAATTCCTGACTTTCAAACCGCATATGAACGTCCTTGTAAACCGGCTCCGTAAAATAATCTACATCTTCAAAACCCTTAGACACGCAGCGGACCGGCGGGTTGTTAAGATGGTTTACGATGCTTTATGCCAGTCCTTAATAGAATACTGTATTACATCTTGGGGAGGTTCCGCCAAGACCCATCTTATTGAAGTTGAGAAGGCACAGCGTGCTATTCTCAAAGTTGGCGCTGGTCTCCCCTACCTATTCCCAACCGTGGACCTTTTTTAAGGACTGGGATATACTCACTGTTAGGCAAACCTTCATATTGCGTACTGTGCTTAAGGAACACTCCATGTTGCAATATGATCCGAATCTGTATAGAGATAGGCGCCGAAAAGGCAGAGTATGCCAGACGCATCCTTCCAGTTCTGCTCACTCGCGTAATTTCTTCTTCTTTCTTGGGCCATATCTGTACAATAAGCTAAATAGCACTCTAAATATATATCCTCAAACGAAACACAAATGTAAAAATTCAGTGACTACGTATTTGAAAACACTAGACTATCAGGGAACGGAGAATTTGTTGATCCCTCTCAGATAGACTACCTGTGCTACTATTCATCCCCACTGCTGCTTGTACTTACATACCATCATACATACCATCATCCCTACTCACACCACACTCACTCTAGCAACCTCTCACATCTCTTTTTACACTTCCTCTAGTTACTCACGCACTCGAACACACTGGTATTTCCACTAACTCTTTTGGTATTTTAAATTTTTATTTTATTAATGTTCTTAATTCAACGATAGTTAAGTATACTTTGTCATCATGGTACTGCTGCTTGTACATACATACCATCATCCCTACTCACACCACACTCACTCTAGCAACCTCTCACATCTCTTTTTACACTTCCTCTAGTTACTCACGCACTCACACACACTGGTATTTCCACTAACTCTTTTTGTATTTTTAATTTTTATTTTATTAATGTTCTTAATTCAACGTTAGTTAAGTATACTTTGTCATCATGGTCCATATCACAGGCATCTAGCCGCGGGAGGGCCCTGGTGACCTGTAATACAGGTTTTTATCTAAACCTACTTCAGGCACCAGTCTCTCACAAAGTTAGCTCCTTGTTCGTGCACTATTGTCAAATACTAGCATTAAGTACATAACTTGTGTAGAGAAAATAAACGTCTTATATTATTATTATTATTTCCTTTATTTCATTTACAAACATATAATTTACATTTTTAAATATTCTTATAAAATTATAAAAAAAAAAAAAACATTTAAAAACATAAAAAATAGTAGCCCACCGGTGTCGGAAACAGGGTCCAAGCCACCGGTGGTCAGGACTCCTGAGAGAGGAACCTCCTAACAATACGGGCCGTGTCCAGGAGTACCGCTTTCTGGATCAAGCCCTTGATCCAGCTGCCTGACGAGAGCCTCCTCAGGTGTTGGTCGAGGCTCTTGGCTATTATGCCATTGGCCGTCACGACTATCGGCACAATGATTGCTGTATCCACATCCCACAAGTCGACAACCTCGTGAGCCAGGTCAAGATACTTAATCTGTTTATCTTTTTCAGCTTTCACGAGGTTCTCGTCATGCGGGACCGCTATATCAATAATCATTGTGCGACGCTCTAATCGATCTATCACCACTATGTCGGGCTTATTGGCAACAATAGTCCTGTCTGTGATGATAGATCGATCCCAATACAACGTGACATTGCCATTTTCGAGGACTGGGTCGGGCACATATCTATAGTATGGTACTTCCGATTCCACAAGACTGTATTTCAGAGCAAGTTGCTGGTGGATAATCCTGGCTACAAGGTTGTGCCTATGCAAGTATTCTCCGTTAGCCAGACGAGAACAGCCAGAAATAATGTGTCGGATTGATTCTCCGGGACGGTGGCATGCCCGACAGATGTCAACCGTGCCGTCCTTCACAATATATTTCCGGTAGTTGTTCGTCATCATAACTTCGTCCATAATTGCAAAGACAAAACCTTCGGTTTCCCCAAAGAGGTCACCGAATCGCAACCAGGATACGGACGCTAACAGGTCTACATCGGGCCCATGTAAGGCCCGGTAAAAGCGCCCGTGAAGCTCTTTGCTCTGCCATACCTCCCTGCGGTCATTAGTATCTAATACTATAGGTTTGCGCCAGTTCTCGTTAGCCAAGGATAGCGGGGTGAGGCCCTTGTCCACTGAGACTACATCTCGGTGCATCCCCACGTCGGTTTCTAGGAAGTATTCCCTGAGACTGCATACCTCACGGTTGTGCAGGGTCTTAGCATTTAAGAAACCTCGACCTCCGCACTTCCGTGGGATATACAGTCTCATCACCGATGAACGTGGGTGATGCATCCGATTTGCGGTCAGCAGTGTGCGGGCCCTCCTATCCAGGGCGTCAAGTTCCGTCTGAGTCCATTTGAGTATGCCGAAAGAGTACATCAAAACTGGCATGACCCAACCGTTGAAGGCGCGCACCTTGTTTCCGCCTGATAAAAGACTATTTAATACTTTATTCAGGCGGCTAAAGAAGCGCTCCTTCAGCGATTGCTTCATGTCAGCAGCGTTGATACCTAAAGCTTCCGACATACCCAAATACTTGTAGGTTTCGATTGAGGAGAGGGATCTTAGGTGTATGGAATCCGAGAGGTGGGTTCCCACGGATTCCACAATCTCCCCTCGTTTTATATGCATAACCGCACATTTGTCCACACCAAATTCCATCCTGATGGCACTACTGAAAGTTTCGGTTACCTTCAGTAGCTCCAGCAGTTGCAAATTGTTGGGGGCAAAGAGTTTTAAGTCGTCCATGTAAAGGAGGTGAGATATTACCTGACCACCTCTCCTCAATCGATAACCCAGCCCTGAATCCTCCAGCAGTGTGCTTAGAGGATTCAAGGCTAGGCAGAACCAAAGTGGACTCAAACTGTCACCCTGGAATATACCTCGCTCGATCCTTATCGGTTCGCTATTCCTCAGGATATGTCGACACCCTGGATAGCGAAGCACCGTCCTCCATTGCCCCATACATGACTTCAGGAAGGTGCGTAGAGTTGCATCAACTTTATACAACTCCAGCACCCTCATGAGCCATGTATGTGGCACCGAGTCGTAGGCCTTCTTATAATCTATCCAACATGTCGACAGATCCCTTCGGGAACGACGAACCTGCTGGCTAATGGCCATATCGATGAGGAGGAGCTCCTTAGTACCGCGGGACCCGTTCCTACATCCATTTTGAGAGGCAGACATGATGGAGTTGGTGTCTATATGTTTGTTAATTTTAGCTCTCAAAATGGATGTAAAAACTTTATAGACCGTCGGTAGACAAGTGATCGGTCTATAATTTTTGGGTTCCGCAGTACTACCTGATTTATGGAGCAGGTGGGTTATTCCTGTCGTTAGGAACTGGGGCAGCGACCCTGACTCTAAAGCTGACTGGAACTGGGATGCCAAACGGGCGTGCGATCTTTGGAACCATTTTATCCAGAAATTGTGAAGCCCGTCCGGCCCTGGTGATTTCCAGTTAGGTAACGGACGGACTGCACGAGCTACATCTTGGGGGCTGATGGTGAGTGCCCCCATTTCCGGTATTTGTTCGCACGCTCGTTCGATCTTCCTAGTCCAGTCTCCTTCGGTGTGATTGACAGGCGCTGACCATATGCTTCGCCAGAACGAGCACATGGCGTCATCATCCGGTAGGCGCGTGTCAATCACACTTTTGTCCGGTCGCTCCCAAGCCCTGTAAACCCACCTTTCATCGCTCTTGAATGTGCGATTTTGAGTGTACCGCTCCACTCTCCGCCTGTACCGTCGAATGCGATTTGCCCATGCACAGATCTTCTGCTTCAGGAAGTCGATACGCTCTGTGACGCGGGTCAAATAATCTCGAGAGCTAATTTCAGTTCCCGAGAACGCCCGCTTCACAAAGCGCATCACTCTAGGGCGAGTATTGCCCTCCCTGAAGCAGATTAGCTTGCCGATGAGTACTCTAGCCTCACCGATACGACGCTCAATCCTGCACTGCCAAGCTGGTACAGCTGGTTTTGGTCGTGGAGCTCTGTCACTGTTGGCAAATTTTACTTGAGCTACACGACATGCTGCCACAGCTGCACAGTACAAGATCGAGTGGGTATCGGCGAGGTCTTTGCTGCCGTCAAAACAGTTTGACAGAAGCGAGTCTAGAGTACACACCAGCGCCTTGTTTTTCTTGTGCATGGGCAAACGAGGTAATTGTGGTCTAAGTCCAGGCGGAATAGAACGGTACTCCCGAAAAGCATCCTCCAGAGCGCTCCTCAATCGTGCATTGCATTGGGAACTCACGGATATAACCCCATCATCATCCTCTTCACCAACGCGGTCGGGTCGCGGTGAAGAACTGAGTAAATTTTGCAATTGCACCGCGACCAGTGGCGAAGTAGGTGTAATATGGTTATTCCGTGATTCGAGGCGTAGTCGATCAAGTACGGCATCATCCAGCATATGGTTACGCTGGATGACCCGCACCTGATCCGACAGTCGTTGCGCCGACACGTTGATAGCTGGTTCAAGCACCTGAAACAGAGAGAGCATCCGACCACGGTACGCAGTCAGGTTAGTTCCCCCCTCTGTAGCCCCAAAGTATGCGCGCATGACATTTTCATTGACAGTTTGTGTCCACTTCATGCGCTGCACACTTCCACCGGGAGCGGGGACCCTATCAGAGGCCGGTGGGCCTCGGAGTCCTAAGCTGGCCGGTGGTCGGCCTCTTCCGCGCCGACGTACTGGTGGAGGTGTCATCGGCGGCGAGAAGTATTCGTCGCTCGAGCTCGACGCAACTGCAGCGGCCGGTATCACTGGACTCACGTCTGGAGCAGGATCCGGCAAGTCTGGAGCAGGATCCGGCAACTGCGAGGCGGAGCTGAGCGACGAACCTGAAGATGTTGGGTGTGTGTTGATCAGTTTTTGTGCCCGACTTCGTGTCAGCATTTCATTGGTCTTCTCCGTGTATTGTCATAAATCCATTTCTTTACATCCTAGTTTTATGCATACTCCAGTTTTTATTTTATTTTATTTACAGTATTGTTGGGTGTTTATTTCGTAAAAAATATAGAAATTATAAAAAATACCACGGAGAATTTTTTTTTACCGTCATCTTGACATTCGGGTCACAGATTATTATTATTATTATTAATCGGCGCCAAACTGCGTCTGTCATTGTAGTTCGTGGGTGGCAGAGTACGCGCGACTGGGTAACTAATGCCACTCATAGGTTTTGGATAATTATTCTGGGGTGCTTGGCGTAGTGGGATTCGAAATCCAGTCGACATGTTCGTAGGGGGTGCTCTGAACATTTGTTGAGTCTTTGTAGGTCTCGGATAGGGTTGTCTGAATTGATCTGGTCGTGCATGATATTGTGGTGGATATTGAAATACGAAAGGCTGGATTTGAGGTCTCGAGTATATTTGAAATGTTGAATTTTGATTTTCTGGCCTAACCGAACGAAAATTAGGGTGTGACCAAGAAGTAGAAGGATTAACCTGCTCAAAATTTTGGATATTTTCTTTTGATGGTACTGTTTTATTTCTTTTCTGTAGATATATTATATATAATTCGTCTTGAGCGTATTCAAGAGCGCTTTCAAGTGTTGATGGTCTCATACATCTTATCCTAGAACCCAATGGTTCTTCTAAGCCTTTCAAAAAACTCTGTAAAGCTAGTTTTTTATAAAGAGTTCGTTTGGATTCTATGGTAGTTTGTACAGATTCGTGTAATTCGATGTACGTCATAATTGTGCATAATAAATGTTGAACTTTTTCGTAAAATAACTGTATCGTATCGGTTCCCTGAACTAAGAGAGAAAGATTAGTATACAACGACGATTCATCTCTGTGATCTGAGAATGTATTAATTAAAGTTGATCTTATACCATTCCAGTCACTTGGAATTCCGTTAGTTGCCAAAGTACGTGCAGCATTACCAGTAATCTTGTTTAAAATCACATTGATCAAAGATAAGCTCGAAAGCTGACCTCCTGGTTCTGGACTGATATAAGTGAGCACTAACTGATCGCACAAGTTCAAAAATCTAGTTAAAACATTAGGATTTCCGTCAAATTCCGGAACTAGTCTAAGTGATTTATAAATCTTATCTGATAAATCTATCTGATTCATGTCGAATGTAAAACTACTACTCGATTCCGTCATGGTTTCTAAATTTTCTGTTATAACTTCTAAATTACGAAAGGCGTCACTTCGCGCGATGCGGAGTTGATTGCGCCTACTAAGACTAAGGTCCCTATTACTACGTGGGTGAAAAATTTTGTCAAAAAAGTTAATTATTCGGGTGTACTCGCTGGTTGAGGGCAAGAAAGGCCGATCGCGGCGCATCCACAACAAACACCGTACCACTCCCGCAAGCGGGGACTTTTGAGCTGTAGTGTTGTAGTGCTCACCATCCTCATGCATATTTCCCGGTTAGACCTACAGACATAGAGAGAAAAGGAGCCAAGGTCTAATCAGTGCCGAAGAAAGAGCGTAGCAGTCGAGCAAGACTATACATTTTAATTCCGACGTCCTCCAGGTTCCCGCGCTGCAGAAAGCCGCAGCCCAGAATTTAAGCTTTTTAGAGAATTCTGAAAATTATTTTCATAATTCTCTAAAACGTTTTACAATAAGGTCACCAGATGGCGCTGAACACTGCTAGATCGCGTTGTCGTTGCTCGCCAAATGGTTAGGTCCCGTCGAAGATTTTGTGTGACTGAGTTTTGTTAGGTGTAAAGTAGCTTCAAAAGTAAAATCTCGTGTTTAACAGTTAGTTTTGGGTTAGCGTATTTCTGTTTTATTATCGTCTTGCCACCACATGCTTTTTAGTACTAACCTACAGCTGCAGTCGGGTTTTTTTTAAGTTAATTATAGGATTTTAAACTGACATGGTTATTTTCACTTCTAAAGTTCTTTATTTACGGGATGTTTACCTTGTTTTTTGTTTAAAACGGGATATTTTGTAAAAAAAAACAAAATACATGGTAAATATCCCGTTTTAAATAACTTTGGTGGTACTTAAAATTAATGTTTGTAAAAAAGTTTGTGCTCGCGAGGTCTACTGTTCGTAGAACTACTAGTATTAACAGTATCAGCTATACGGACGACATGGTGCTGCTGGGCCCGACTGCAGGTTCCATTGCAGAGATGTTGAAAGTATGCGAGGACTCTGCTGCTGTACATGGACTCGTGTACAATGTTAAAAAATGTGAGTACATGGTCTTTAAGGCCGCCGGTAAATGCACAGACTATGCCTCTAATCTTATCCTAAATGGCTTGAGTATAAAAAGAGTGAATACATTTAAATATCTGGAGCACATACTTACCGACGACCTTAAAGATAATGTAGATATTGAGAGGGAGCGGCGGTCCGAGGTAATATGGTGGCACGTAGATTCTCCCGCTGTACCGACCAGGTTAAGATAACACTATTCAAGGAATATTGTCAGGGTATGTACACGGGGGGTCTATGGACCAGCTACACCAAAAGGTCTCTAGATGTCTTGCGCGTCCAATGTAATAATATTTTCAGAATGCTGTTGAGACTGCCCCGTTTCTGTAGTGCGTCGGAAATGTTTGCACAGAATCGAACTGACGGCTTTCATGCAATCATTCGAAAAAAAGTCGCATCATTAGTAGCTAGAACACGGGCCAGTAACAACAGCATTCTGATCAGTGTCTGAGAGTTTTATTTTCCCATTTTGAAGCATTTTGTGGAGAGGATGGCCAAGTGAGAAATTTGTACCTTACTTGGTCATCTTCTGTGCAAATTGTTTCAATCTCAATCTCATCCTCAATAATAATAATATTCTACTAACACTAGCTTTAAGATATTACTAACATAATGGATCTTTTGTTGTCCGAATAAATAAATTTAATATATATAAATACCTATATTGTGTTGTTTATTATTTTATTAGTTTTCAAACAAGCAAGTTATACCGTGCTAGTTAGAAGTTTTTCCGTAGCTTCATAACTTAACTCCTAGAGTCAGTTCCTAACCTTCATTTTACACTTACCTTTGGTAAGATCATAAATCGAGAGCGATCTGTTTATTTTATTGTAGAGAAAGCGACCAAGGTAACAAAAGAAACGTTTGGAGAACATAATAGTAAGTTGTTTACCATGGTGATCCACTGGGTCAAAACGTCTTTTACGTCCATGCTGTTTTAGGGCCGTTTGTAAAACGAACAGCTGACGAACAGTTAAAACTAGATTCCTTATATAAGAGAGCTGGGGATATCGAAAAGGTAGAAAGGAAGATGCCTTTAGAATTGGTTTTGGTTTTGTTGTTTTGGTACTTTTTTTTTTGTTTACCATGTTAACATATAATATACACAAACATATTTACAACTAACTACTATATATATTATGTACAGGTATGTAAAGGAAAAAGTTAAAAATAAAGACAAGAGCTCATTGGGTGTCAAAAAATTCGTCCGCATCGCTGTCAGCGGGAAAAGTGCCCAAAAGGCTAGCAGCATTGCCACGTTGGATGGCGATGCTGATTATTTGGCCTAAGAATTGGCCAGCCCTCTGGTCACGTAAAGAGTCGACCAACCGCTTGGCGATGTCCCGGAATACTCGGTGAGCACTCGGACCCCATGGCCAGCCGTTTGGGGTTGAAACACTAGTGTTTCAACCCCAAACGGCTCATAAATATAGCTACCAGTAAGGTTGCTATATTTGCGCTGTTTGAGGTTTTCTGCACCTGCAGCAGCCGCCCCGGCACAGCCCGCAGTGCTAGGAAGATGGGATGGCGCAAGGGTGTTGACACAGGTTGCATCCCACACCAAAGGCCTACCCAACTTTGTCAAAGATCGACTCTTTGACACACATACAGACTACGGCTTTACCTTGACCATTTTTGTACCTGTCTTGATTTCTGTCTGAAATATATTCTTGTTTCGTACTTTTTAGATCATTTTTATTTTCCCGTACCAGACTACGGGAAAATAAAAATGATCGATGATTCCAGTTTTTATTAATATTGTTTTATTTTTTAACTTAATTTTTTTACAAGCTCTTATTCAACTCGCCGTGTTAGATAGTTAGCAAAATTTGCAAGCTGAATTAAAACCACTTTCTCTTGTCCTACGGAGTTGAAATTTTACGTGTTGATTCAGTTTTGAAGAAAATGCATTTCTTTATGATCTTTCTTTATGATTCTACCCCTAGGATAGACTCCAGACGAAGAAACTCCACAACAGTCAACGGTACAGACACGGAATTTAATGTACGCATTTAATTATGATAGTCCGTTCTAAAGTCAACCATGACCTGGCCACAGCATACAAGATTGGCTCCACACGAGGAAACTCCTCAGCGATCAACAACTGAGACACTCAATTTTATATACGCATTCAATTACGATAGTCCATTCTAAAGTTCACCATGATCTGGCTGCTGCACCCAGGGTTGGCTCCAGAAGAGGGAACTTCTCAGCGGTCAATAGCACAGACACAAAATGTTATATACCTACTTATCAATTATGATAGTCCGTTCTAAAGTTCACCATGATCTGGCTGCTGTACCCAGGGTTGGCTCCAGAAGAGGGAACTTCTCAGCGGTCAACAGAACAGACACAAAATTTCATATATGCATTTAATTATGATAGTCTGTTCTGAAGTTCACCATGATCTGGCTGCTGCACCCAGGGTTGGCTCCAGAAGAGGGAACTTCTCAGCGGTCAACAGCAACAGACACAATTTTTTTTATACGCATTCAATAATGATAGCCCGTGCTAAAGTTTACCATGATTTAGGTGCTGTACCCAGTATTGGGTCCAGATGAGGGCACTCCTGAACGTTCAAGAGCATAGAAACAAAATTAAATTTGTATATATATACGCATTTAATTATGATAGTCTGTTCTAAAGTCCTCCATGACCTAGCTGCTGCACCCAAGTTTGGCTCCAGACGAGGGAACTGCTTAGCGGTTAAGAGTACAGACATGAAATATTATATACGTATTTGATTAAAATAGTCCGTTCTTAATTCTAGCATGATTTTTTGCTAGAATTAAGAAGATTTAAAAAATCAAAAATCTCAATCAATTGTATAGAGGGTGACCGGTAATTTGACGTATTCCTTCCAGGACTTGATAGGTGACCTATTTGCAACAATTAAGCACCCCATAAAACCTAGGCAAAAATTCATGGGAATCGAGAAAACCCAATTTTAATGTTATTTTGAAAAATTTCCAGAATTCGTCACTAAATATCACTTTTCTCTGAACTTTCAAATTGAATGACCTTCATTGCTTTTCCATGGGATACCTAATACTTTAATAAACCTTTCGATGTAACCAAACTTTCTAAAACATTAAACAGGTAAAAGTTTAAGGAAGAAGTTTACTACCCATTTTCAAAAATCATCTAAGTACATGAACTCTGACCCCAGTTATCTTGAAATTTTACTATGGCATTAAGCGTAAAAATTACGGAGAAAACATCTTCATTTAATCAGCTACCTAACGAGGTACAAATGTTAAAAAAATATTTAGAAGTGCCGATGAAACAGTCGATAGTGCTGGCAAAGGTCGAATTTGCAAATTGTTGAGATATTTAAAAATTGTGAGATAATCGAAATAATTAACTGGTTTATGCTATACCACTACTTTCTAACCTTCCAGCAATCCAACACACGGCTGGCAATCAGGTCGTCATGACCAGATAACAAGTCGCGGAACGGTTTTTGGACGGTTTTTGCAGTCCTTGTCGCGCGCGTTACCGATCGGACGTGACATGCGTGTCTAATTAAGTGCAGGATGAGTTCCTCTAACGTAGTGAAATGTGCGAGCTGCAATGTCGTTATTAACGAGGTGTTAGCTTTCGTGTGTAATAAACTGGACATAATGGACGAGGAAAGCCTAAGTCGGATATGTATCAGTGCTTTCTCGGATAGTGATATTGTGGAAGCAAAAAACCTACTGTTTGATGCGATTACAACAACTTCCAAACGTAAGATTACGAGGAAGAAAGATGGGAAAAAGGTACGTGAGATCGAGGATATCATTAGCTTATTACAAGTAACACATCCTAATGACCGGCCAGTTTTTGTTGCAAAAGATTTGCAAAAATTACCACCTATTTGATCACGTAGACGTGACAAAACTGCTTAAAGATTCAACAAAGATGAAAAGTGAAATTGATGAAATTAAATCGCAATATGCATCTGCTACTCAACTCGAACCGATCAAGCGTGACATAGCAGATTTGAAAAAGCTGACGAGTATGAAAAGCCCTTGTTATTCGTATGTAAACACAAAGCGAGGAGGTGGAACTCATATGATGGACAGTTGTGATTATGATAGCGGGCCGATGGGATTGCAACATGTTCCTATTACTAGCAAAAATACATCGGATCAAAGTTCTAAAAGTGAAACTATTTTACCGCCTACCCGCTACTCATCAATATCAGCTGATCAGAACTTGAACAACACAAAGACTAATGAGCATAATCGGAAAGAGTGCGAAACCGGTGTAGGCTCACAGCTGAGCGTCGTCAACAACACCGGGTCGTCGCAAAAAATAGATAGTAATAACTTTGCGAGGTGCCCGGGACACACGGCCGCGGCGGTCGTCCAATCGGCTTCTCAACCTAAAACGGTTGCTGAGATGTGAAGGGGAGTGGACCTTGGTACAAAAACAGAAGAAGAAAACGAGGAATTGCTTTGTGGGAAATATAGGAAAAGCTGTAATACAACCCACGGGCAAATTTAAGGCTGTAGATGAAAAATTCGTTTTGTATATCTATAATGTGGATAAACAGGTGACACAGAGTGACATCACAGAATATGTTGACGAAAAAGCCAAAATACGTGTAAATATTGAGAAAATGATAATGAAAATGCCCAAAAGTTATAACGCATACAAGATTTCTGTTCCAAAACATAAGTATGATTTATTCATGTGTGATGATTTTTGGCCTGAAGGTATATCATATCGTAAATTTATAGACTTTACTAAAAAGAAAACAGACAGAGGAAATACTCTGAGAATGAATATTACACATAATATAAATGGATAATACGACCCTAATAAGTTTCAATTGTAAATGTATTTGTACGGGTTGTAGTCGTTAACTCCGTACACCGATTTGTCGTGAAGGTTTCAAAGTTTAGTTAGTTTAAAGAAACACGTTCCACTAAGTTGCACTAAATAGTTAAGTTTTATTTAAGTTTAAAAGTAAGTTACAGTGAGTGGAAGGCGATTATTTCTCTCTGTTGTTGATAGTCACACAGTTATAAGTTTACTCCGTTTTTATTCGTTAGTCATGTCAATATAACACGCTAAATTATGACGCGCATCGTTGGCCTAAAGTAGGTTACACAGTAAGCAGAAAAATGTACGGCGATGAGACCGTACAGTATTAGATCTGTTGACTGTGTGAGGCGTCTGTGTGTAGCGGCCGACGTTATCGCGTTGCAAGAAACTTGGCTTTTGCCACATGATATCGCCTTTCTTGGACAAATAGATGATGACTTCGCTTTTACTGGCAATTCGGCAGTCGACACCTCAGCGAGAGTGCTACGTGGAAGGCCTTATGGAGGAGTGGCTTTGTTGTGGAGGAAAAGCCTATTTCCATCTGTCACGGTAATTAGTTGTAACAACGTTCGCCTTGTAGCTATTAAAATAGTGTCGCAGGATCGTTCCATACTAATTTTCTCGGTGTATATGCCTACGGACTCGAACGATAACGTAACTGTGTTTACAGATTGTCTTAGTGAAATTAGTGCGATAATAGAAAGTAATAATGTGCAATCAGTGATCATACTCGGCGATTTTAACGCTCACCCTGGCGAGCTGTTCGGTAGTGAACTGTTGAGCTTCTGTGAGGAGCAGTGCTGGACCTGTGCGGACCTGGACTTACTGCCACAGGGTACGTACACTTTCGTGAGTGACGTGCACGGTTGCCACCGCTGGCTTGACCACTGTGTAATGACAGAGGCCGCGAGGCGTCTGCTCGTTAGTGCAACTGTGTTGTTTGATACGTATTGGTCGGATCACATGCCTTTAAAATTACAGTGTAATTTTAATATGATAAGACCTTCAATTGTAACACCCAATCTGAGTAAAAACTTTTCGATATGGGGTGAACGGACTGCTAGTCAAATAAGTCAATACACAGAAAAATGTCATGCAATGTTAAGGGAAATTAATTTTCCATTAGAATTTAAGGAATGTGCTAACGGGTGTTGTGAGGATTCCAATCACAAAGACGTATTGGACAATGTGTATAAACACATTGTGTGTATACTTTCAGAGGCTGCCCAATGTCCCATTAATGTGGATGCGGGAGGGTGTAGAAGGAACAAACGTGTTGTTGGTTGGAATAGGCATGTTAAGCAGGCTTACGCAGACGCACGGCTTGCTTTTCAAGTCTGGAGTATGTCTCGTAAACCAACTTCTGGTTCTGTGTATGAACATATGTACGACACGAGAAAAGTCTTTAAATCAAAGTTAAGATGGTGTCAGAACAATCAAAATAAAATTAAAATGGACATTATAGCTGACAATCATAAATCTAAAGATTTTTCAAGGTTTTGGAAAAATACGAATAGATTAAATCCGAGGCTGGACGTCCCCGTGAGCGTGGCGAGGCAACATGAGCCTACGGCGATAGCAGACTTGTTTGTGAAGCATTTTAAAGCGGAATCTCCTCTTGGCTCCGCATCGCAGGTGGTCGATGCTGAGGATTGTCTGAAGGAGTTAAATGTCAGGTTCTCAGCGAAAGATGTTGCTACTGTTATTAAAAGTATGGTTAGGGGCAAGTCACTAGGGCATGACTACCTCAGCGTCGAACACCTGCAGCATGCAGGAGTTCACCTGCCTAGGGTACTGGCGATGTTCTTCTCACTGTGTCTAAGCCACGCTCATCTGCCTAGTGACCTAATGAAAACTGTGGTTGTACTTATTGTGAAGGATAAGACTGGGGACACATCAGATCTCTCGAACTATAGGCCCATATCCCTTGCTACTGTCATTGCCAAGGTGCTGGACAGTTTGCTTGATAGGCATATGGCGTCCCGCATTGAACTGCATGATGCACAGTTTGGGTTCAGACCTGGTCTGTCCACAGAAAGCGCCATACTGTCTCTCAAGCATTCTGTCCAGTATTATACGTCTAGGAAAACGCCTGTTAATGCGTGTTTCCTAGACCTTTCCAAAGCGTTTGATCTGGTGTCGTACGAATTGCTGTGGCATAAACTATTAAATGATACTTCAGTGGATAGAGAAGTTATATCAATTCTATGGTTTTGGTAAAGGAATCAGACAAATTGTGTAAGGTGGGCTGGCTCGTAATCGGATGTGTATGGGCTGGAGTGCGGGGTGAGGCAGGGCGGCCTGACCTCCCCTCGCCTTTTCAGTCTGTACATAAACCGGTTGATCGTTGCGCTCAGCAACACCTATCAGGGTTGCTATGTAGACGGAGTATGCGTCAACAATATTAGTTATGCTGATGATATGGTGTTGCTGAGCCCATCGATTAACAAACTCAAACTCAAAAACTCAAAGCATTTATTTAAATTAAACCATTTACAGGCACTTTTGAACTGTCAAAGAATCGGTCTGTTAGTCAGAAAATTTAAGCTAGTTGCCCATTCCAAAACGTAGATCTCTATGGAGAAGAACGGGCAAGAAACTCCAAGGCCACTCTTTTAAATATAGATATTACAAAATTCTGGGTACATTATTCTTGTTGCTTCTAAATGTGAGAACAGTGTACAAAAAATAATCAAAGCAATTGAAAATATAAGATTAAAAATAAGCCCTGGCAGATAAGAGATGACCAGTCTCAACTGACGGCGCCCGTTCACGAACATGACGCGTGGATCAGCACCATCCAGCTCAACCATTTTGTAGGGAACCGAATGATCCAACACACTCGCCACCATCAGCGAGACATTTAAGTGAGCTTGACATTCTCTGAACTGCCATGCTCTTTCAAGTCAACATACATCTTAATAACATAATAAACGGCTCCATGGTACTCACATTTACAAAAAAAACTAAAAATGCTTCTAAATTATACAAAACTATCGTTTGCAATGTATTTAAGAAATTAATAGAATTTTACTACCAAAAAGTAAGAAAATCATTATTATCTAATTGGAGCATTAAACAATTTACTTGGTAAAATAAAAACTAAACATTAAGTTCATAATGTCAAAAACAGAATTAAAAAAAGGGAAAGCAACTCTTCCAAATATTAAAATTTTAACTAGTGAGCCCAAGTGGCTGTGGAGCAGGACCAGCATTAAGCCAAGCATTTTTATCTACGATATAATCATCCAACTTATAATATGCTTGTCTACATAGTGTGCGTTTAATGCATGTTTTAAATTTCTTCCCATTTAATTGAAGAATCGAGAATCGAGTGGTACTTTATTATAACATTTTACACAGTACCCCATAAAAGAAGTGTGAACTTTAGACAATCTAAAACGTGGTTGATCTAACTTGTTCCTATTTCTAGTGTTAAAATTATGCCTGCCACTTATCTTACTAAAAATGTGTAGATTATTTCGAACATACATAATGTTTTCATATATAAACTGACAAGGTACCGTCATGATGTTAATTTTCTTGAACAGTTCCCTTAGAGATTCGCGTCTGCGGAGGTTGTAGATGGCTCTGACGGCTCTCTTTTGCAGAATAAAGATAGAATCAATATCTGCAGCCCGTCCCCACAGCAAAATACCGTAAGACATGATGCTATGAAAATAACTAAAATAGACCAGTCTCGCGGTATCCACGTCTGTTAGTTGGCGGATTTTCCAAACAGCGTAAGCGGCTGAACTTAGCCGCCCTGCAAGTGATGTTAAGTGAAGACCCCACTGTAGTTTGGAGTCAAGCGTTATCCCCAGGAAAACCGTCTTTTCGACGAATTCTAGTGTCTCCTTATTCAATACAACGTGACATTCACTACTTCTAACATTCGGTAACTCGAATCTTATGCATTTAGTTTTCTTCTCATTTAATACCAAATTATTTACAGTAAACCAATTATGGACCTTAAGCATAGCGTCATTTACGTCGTCAAGCTTCTGTGCATGTCTGTCTACTTTAAAAATTTGTGATGTGTCATCAGCAAATAACACCATTTGTGGTCGATTTTTCAGTAAATTTTGGTATAAATATTATACTCAAAAGAGGAATGGACCCAATATCGAGCCCTGTGGTACACCCATTTTGACTTTTAAACTCAATGAATTTACACCGTTTATTTGAACTTCAAATATGATTTTACTAAGCTCAGCGCAAGTTTATCCAGACCGTAATGCTCAAGTTTCAAGAGCAGTGTTTCGTGATCCACGCAATCAAATGCCTTGGATAGGTCGCAAAAGATGCCTATTGCATCTCGTGCCTCTTCCCATGCATAACGCAATGATAAGCCTGCTTACGATATGTGAGAGGTACGCGGAGACTCATAGGCTTAGATACAATGTTAAGAAAAGTGAGGTACTAGTCTTCAAGGCGGGCACTAAAACTTACCCGATTGACCCACAGCTGACACTTTGCGGAAGTTCCTTGAAACAAGTCACTTCTTTCAAGTATCTGGGCCACTGGGTTTCCGAAGACCTAAAAGATAGTCTGGACATTGAGCGTGAGCGCAGGGCGTTGGCTGTCCGCTGCAATATGTTGGCCCGCAGATTTGCAAAGTGCACGACTGAAGTGAAGGCTACACTATTTGCAGCGTACTGTCAGTCGTTTTATACATGCAGTCTGTGGGTCAACTACACGCAGAGGGCATACAGCGCCCTGCGCGTACAGTATAATAATGCTTTCAGGGTGTTGATGGGGTTGCCGCGCTACTGTAGTGCTTCCGGCATGTTCGCAGAGGCGCGAATCGATGGTTTTCACGCCATTATGCGCAGGGTACGCGCCAGCCCCAACAGCATCCTGAAAACTATAGCTGATAGGTGGGACAGCCCCATACTGGGACATTGGATATGCCTACATGCCACTGTGGCGTATTAATGTATAGTTTGTGTTTTTATTTATTTTTTGGTTGATGTATTTACTAACACTAGTTTCTAAGGCGTGTGTATACTAACCAAATGGGCTACATTTGTGGCCTAAACTAAAATTAAAATCTTTTATTTTAGTTTTAATTTGGGTTTTTAACAGGACTCACGGTCTACTCGCTGGTCACGGTTCACTTGTCGCTTAGTTTGCATGTATGCATGCATTATTTATTATGACTTAGCCTTAGTTTCAGAAAAAATCCCAGAATGTCACATACAGTAAGCGCTCAAAAGTGCATGAGCACGCTAAGAGTCGTATTGCTGTGAACACGCGGTATAGCTCGTACATTTGTATGTGTAAGCAACACGATACACACACCACAGATAACGCAGTTACACGAAACAACAATATATTTCCGTCGCTTTAAACATGCTAGCACACACGCACTATGCGCGTGAACTTGACCAGTTAATGGCATTGCTAAAATTCGATAGTTACTTAACAAGCGCAGATAGCAGAAAGCGTTAAGCGTTGGTATGGAATTCAATCTGCCTCAGGTTCTAATCTCGTGAAATACAGTGCGGTTTTTTGCAAATATTATTATTTTTGTTTTCGATAATAATATTTTTTAAATATTGCTGCTTTTTTATGTTGTTATTGCAATAAAGGTTTTAGAATAAAAAATGCGTGATATATGATAACAAAATTAAAAAATATATGTTTATTCGTTATATTTATTTTACATAAGTTAATAAACTGCTACAATTATTTATCATTACTTCAGCTGAATAAGATGTGAAATAGATGTAAAGAAACTTAGAAGCAGTTTGTATTATTTAGACATATTTAAATTATGAAATATTTTAAATTTTTAATGGATTTTTTCACCATAAATATTAAGCTTTGATCATGGTCGAAGTAATTAAGTAATAAATAAGAATATTAGACTACTTAAAATGTAAAAAACTACTTACAGAATAGGTAATTTTAAGGTTAAATATGGGTAGTTTGTTTATATTTTATTTGTATTAATTATTTTACATTTTATTTGACTTTAGTAAATATTGGTTGTTATTGAGGTTATAGCTTAAGTATTCATTTTCTTTACGAAAAGAAGATTGAAACTAAACCTCAAATTTTTATCCTAAAATAATACTATTACTAAAATAATATTAAACAATTTCGGTATATCTGCAAGAAATACGACAAACACCCTATTGAAACGTGCTTAAAAAATTCGTTACCATAAATTCATGCAATAACGAATCTGTTGTTTATTAAGTTGGTACGGTCAATATTTTAAGGTCAAAAACGGTTTTCTAGCTGGTCTTCAGTGATGCAAGCCTTCAGAGTGCACGGCGAACGGTTCATAATGACGTGTTTTTAATAATTCAGCAAAATGTCTCGTTGGTATGAAACCATTAAATTTGTTTCATTCACCATTTGACGTCGCTGCTACTCGATAATAAGCCCCTTCCTCATATCTCTTAACCCTCACAGTATTTCTCTAGAACAAAGAAAAACATTGTTTTTATTACACATAATACCTTATTATTTATTATTCACTAATCGAATTAAACCTCACAATGAATTTAAAACTTTAAAGGCATCTTCTGTCTCAACAATACCTCTGTTCTATCAACAATACCCTTGATTAAGATTTATGTTTAGTAAAATATGAAATATATTAATGATAACACTCACACTTAGTCCGGTTTCATTAGATATTCACTTCACTTTTACGCAGCGCAATAATATTCTCTGATCTGATCTGATCTCTTCAATATATTTTATGCCTGCTTTTTGATAATAATAACCACAACACTGCGCTAAATACTCGTCACCAATATTATCCACGAACCAAAAAAGTTCTATTAATTGAATACTCGTAACAAACTGCATCTACCCCACAGAAATCGAAATAATTTACTTAGTTTTTTGTGGTCTACCTGCTAAACTTTAATATTTATGTGAACAAGACGAATGAAACTAAAAACGAATGATGATTATTGAACTAGTCATTGGTTGCAGACAAAGTGAGTGTGTGTGTGTAATGTGCGTGTCTACAGTATTGTAACAACTTATAGAAGAAGGTCGTAAGTCAAACCGAAGCGTCAGTCTATTGCTTTGTGAGATTGCTCATGGACTTTTGGTCGGCACTGTACATTTAGAATTCTTGAAAATATGAAATTATTAGTTCACACACTTGCCTGGCATCTCAGTTCCAGACATCCTTAGAGCAGACTCTAAGGATGTGTGGAACTGAGATGCCAGGCAAGTGTGCCCAGTGTGGCAGCGACCCAGAGGTCGCTACCACTGTTTCTTACAACAGGCGTTACCCACCTGCTCCATAAGTCAGGTAGTTCCGCGGAACCCAAGAATTATAGACCGATCACAAGTTTGTCCACGGTTTATAAACTTCTTACATCCATTTTGAGAGTTAAAATAAACACACCTATTGACAATAACTTGATTATGTCTGCCTCTCAAAACGGATGTAGGAATGGGTCCCGCGGTACTAAGGAGCTACTCCTCATCGACATGGCCATAAGCCAACAGGTTCGTCGATCCCGCAAGGATCTGTCGACATGCTGGATAGACTATAAGAAGGCCTCCGACTCGGTGCCACATACATGGCTCATGAGGGTGCTGGAGCTGTACAAGATAGATACAACTCTGCCCACCTTCCTGATGTCGTGTATGGGGCAATGGAGGACGGTCCTTCGCTATCCAGGATGTCGACAGATCCAGGGAAATGATGAGCCTGTATGGATTAAACGGGGAATATTCCAGGGCGACAGTTTAAGTCCACTTTGGTTCTGCTTAGCCCTGAATCCTCTTAGCACACTGCTCGAGGATTCAGGTCTAGGCTATCGGTTGAGGAGAGGTGGTCAGGTCATATCTCACCTCCTCTACATGGATGACTTGAAACTCTTTGCCCCCAACAAATTGCGACTGACGGAGCTACTGAAGGTAACTGAAACATTTAGTAGCGCCATCAGGATGGAATTTGGTGTGAACAAATGTGCAGTCATGCATGTAAAGCGAGGGGAGATTATGGAATCCGAGGGAACTCAACTCTCGGATTCTATACACTTTAGATCAGGGATCCCCAAACTATTTCGGACAAGTGACCCCTTTTCCAAAATGAACTGTTACCTCAGACCCCATGGCCAAATTTCCTACTTTTAAGATCAATCCCCTTATTCATAATGGTCCGCTAACTTAAAACAGCTGCTAAAGAGTGTTATTTTTCATTCTGACTTAGGTCAATAGAAGAAGACAGAGTGAGAATTAGCAATGCTTTAAGTTAGCAGACCATTATGAATAAGGGGGTCTATCTTTAGTTTTTTCCTATTGATAAAAAATACCTAGGTACTAAGACCAATTGGAAAACTTTGCACTTGGTTAAGTGAGTAAAGTTGCCTTCATTTTCTCATCAAAATTTAACAAAATAAAAAGACGTACAATTCAGTAAATATCAAGTTTAATTTATAATGATTATTACAAATTAGGTACTTAAAGAATCTTAAGTAGGTAGGAAATTATATTTAAAAAAGTATTAATTCGCAAAGAGAAAATAAAACATTCAGTGTGATGGATGAACCTGGTGACTATCTACCAATCTAGCTACATTCGGTTCAATATTGGTGAGTTGCAGCCTTAAATCTCCACGTTCGTTGATTTCAAGTGGTTTCTTTGTTTCGTCAAAATGTTTGTTACCACACTGAAGCTTTTTTCAACTAGGTATGATGATGGATAACCGATAAGGTATTTTTCAGCAATGTTCCACAATGTAGGATACTGTGTTTCAATGTTGCGTTGCAACCAGAACTTCTGATAGCCTTGCTTGAACTTCTGCTTAAACTCTTCGTCTGTGCTGATGGTAATCAACTCTTCTTACATTATCACATTGGCTTCTTCTATGGCTGTGGTATTGCACGGATTTATTATCCATTGAGGAATTTTTGTAAATTTAAAAGATCCTCAAACCTCTCCGTAAAATCCTTGTGTAATGCGTCCAAGTGAGTGACATATACTAAAATGTCATCATCTTGAAGCATTTCTGGTAATTTTGACAAATGCAGAAACTGCGAATATTCTTTTCTGCCTAATCTTTGTTTATAAAGGATTAGTTTACCCACGAAGGCCAGTATTATTGATTTTGTTTTAATCAAGTTAAGATCGTCACCCTCCAGCTGCAAATTAACTTTGTTGAACATTTCAAAGATATCAGTCAAGTAGAATTAATAAGATATTTATATCTGTTTTACAATTGTTCAGATTTTCTTTCAAATTCGGATCTTTTTCTTGTAAAAACTCCAACACAGATTCAAAAATGGCTGAAAATCTTTTTAAGCAAGAGCCTCTTGATAGCCAGCGAACTTCAGTGTGCAGAAGTAATCGAGTAAAGACTTCGTCGTTTTCCTCACATAGCTGAGCAAATAACCGAGAGTTCAAAGAATTGCTTCGAATCTTGTTGATAGCATTTATTACAAATTGTAAAGACTTATGCAATCTAGGACTCAGATTTTTTGCTACTAAATGCTGCCTGTGAATCACGCAATGAATGACCAGTACATCAGGCAGTTGTCGCTTTAAGTGAGCTATAAAACCACGATGACGACCAACCATAGACGGTGCACCATCAGTCGCAACAGAAGCAATGTTCTTCTATGGAATAGCTTTGTCAGTAAAAAAATGTTCCACGGCCTGAAAAATCGATTCTCCTCTGGTATCAGTCTCTAAATATGTAGCAAAAAGCAGTTCTTGACACATGTTTTCATCTTTGATATATCGAACATATCCTAACAACAGAGCTTCATTGCCGGGTAATGTAGACTCGTCCAACTGGAGAGAGAATCTGTTGGTCTGTAAGAACTTGCATAAAATGTTTTCCACATCGCGTCCCATCTCGTCTATGCGTCTCTGAACGATGTTATTGCTCAAAGGTATTCTCTTTAAAATATCATGTGCGGGTTTGTGCAATACATTGTTAAGGACCTCCGCAATGGCTGGTAAGATAAGCTGCTCTCCAATTGTGTGGGGTTTCCTCGACTTCGCTATTAGTAAAGATATATTATAGGACGCTCGTAAACCATCATCGTCTTTAATAGATGATGACGCAAACATCGATCTTATGGATGGCCTTTTGTCTAGTTTTTCTTTAAGTGCTTGAAAAAATGACAAGGGCTTACTTTTTTTGTCAGCATGTACTCTTGATAAGTGGTCATCCATTTTTGAAGGCTTCATGGCATCGTTACTGAATACTTTTTCACATATGAGACACATCGGCAAGTGTTGATTTAAGAGAGAGCAATGAGAGAGCAATAAATCCGAACTTCAAGTAGTCCAAACTATATTGTCTGCATTTTTTTTTCGTGTCCGCCATCATAAAACTCTCAGTAATCCTGCAAATAAAAAAATAAGAAACTACCTAAATAAAAAACCACAATGTATGCCCCACTGTATGGCAATGCTGATGCGCTGTGCCAAATAAAAACTGTTTGGTACTTACCCTGTTAATTTTTCATAAACTGCAGATATTGTATGGTTACGCTATTAACTCGCGTAGGGAGCTCAGCATTTTGTAAATTCTTTTTCAGTCACTTTACTTCACTTATTAGCTATGTAATAACTTTGTAATCTCTTGAAATAAATGAGTTACTGAACGATAATAACTCAATTATCGTTCAAGCTCCAACGAATATCAAAACGCAAATGAACTTTTAACCTAAGTGTTATATGTATATCAGGAACATGTTTGGACTTGCAACTTGATCATGAATTCGTTCGTGTTAAATCGCGTAAGCGTCAAATAGAGAGTAAGTCAAAACGCGCCTGAAAGTCGTAAACTCGAACTCATTATCTTGCACAAACTTGTCCACACTGACTTGCCGAGTTTTTCATCTTGTACGAACTTGAGACTTTACATTACTACAACAATGCTATTTCCTACAAAAATATTAATTATTCTTAGTACACGTAACACAACATAAACAATACAGTACCTACCTACCTATCTTGAAAGTTTTAAATAAGAACTTGTGTTAATTTAATCCCATCAAAAACATAAATGTGAAAATGGGAGCCAAGTTCAATAAATATGGTTGTTGACTTCGCCGACAAAAGAATTGAGATCTAAATGGGTGCCAAGTTCTGTAGATAATCCTGAAATTTATTTATAAGAACATGCAACTTTCTAAAATAAAATTAAAACACAAATTCTTGTTTTTTCTGCTATAACAATGTTTGCTATTTAAAAATATAACTTCTTAAATTTGAACAGTCGAATTATTTACACAAAGCACTTAGGATAAATTGAAGCTCAAGATTTGACTTGGCTAGTTTTTACATACAAGTTATCTTACAACTTTATATTTGATTTTATATTTGTCTACAGTGTCGTGGTGCAAAAGAACTAAAATAAACAGAGTAACTTTTTTATGCCGGTGTGCGTTACCTCTACGTCTTACACTCGCGCCACGTCATTGTGCTGTAATTTTACTTTTCTAGTGTGCGTGCATTAAGCGGCTAACAGTTGGATGCTATTTTTTTCATCGACTTTACAGCTTTGACTGTCTACCTAGTCATATTTAATTATTATTATTTAATTTTAAGTAGGCACTCAACATCAAATAAGTCATTCATGATGTGACCTGTAAGGAATTGGTACTCTAGTCTATAAGTTTATTGGATGTATCTCATATCTTTGTATCGGTATACTCAATTGTTGGTGAGTCCAATAAATAAAATAAAATGATGATATCTTTGTTCTTTATGTTATGCGCAAGTTACTGTTTCTTATTATAACTGTTTACAGCTTTGACTGTCTGCCTAGGCATATTTATATTATGCGCAAGATACTGTGTCTTATTGTAACTGTAAGGTCAAAATATCTTCCTCCTCTAAAATTTCAGCTTGCTGGTAAAAACTAGCCAAGTCAAATCTTGAGCTTCAATTTATCCTAAGTGCTTTGTGTAAATAATTCGACTGTTCAAATTTAAGAAGTTATATTTTTAAATAGCAAACATTGTTATAGCAGAAAAAACAAGAATTTGTGTTTTAATTTTATTTTAGAAAGTTGCATGTTCTTATAAATAAATTTCAGGATTATCTACAGAACTTGGCACCCATTTAGATCTCAATTCTTTTGTCGGCGAAGTCAACAACCATATTTATTGAACTTGGCTCCCATTTTCACATTTATGTTTTTGATGGGATATCATTACTTTTTGTAAAGAAATTATTATCATTTGTCAATCAAACGTGATCTATAAAATTCTTTTTGCAAATATGCGTAGCAATATTGTGTAAGAATGTAGGTATTTCTTTCGTAACAATTGTTACAATTGTCCGCAATGATGTCAGGTCGCTGAGCCGGCGCGGTAAGTATTATTATTTAAAAAAACTTGTGCAGTCGGGGAGCCCCGTCAGGAACAAAGTTCCTTAACTATTTACTATATTAAACGACAATAGTCCCTAAAACAATAGTCATACGATCTATCAATTCAAAAACGTCTCAAGCACAGTACCAACCTACAAACTACCTTGATCATACCAACCTGAGGTTTGTAACAACGTTTTTCGAGATCAGAGAATGAATGAAATGAATTCACTACCGCCTAACATTAAGGACCAAGATTTTGACACGTGACACATCAGTTGACTCGACGGGGTGTTTTGAATTCAGTCATGAAATTCTGGAATTTACATCAACTTTTAGCATTCGAATCAAAAATGTATAGTTAGCTGTCAAATTATAAGACGCTGGAGATCAGCGCCATCTGAAGTGAGCAAGTGGCAGTTTTTAACACTATTTGAAAATTTTTCGTCATGACTGTCATTTTCGGGAGATAGTGCTGATATCGAATTAGATGGAAATTCTGGATTTTAAGATGGCGGCTATTCCAAATAATAATAATATTGTAGATCAATTCTCATAGACATCAATTGCATGCCGATTGTAAACTTGATAATCAAAATCCGTAAAAAAAACGGACCTCTTAATTTCGTCAAGTTCGTCTGTCCGTGTGTCCGGATGTCATACAGCCATTTTAAATAAAGAAAATTAAAAAAAAGGTGTATTTTTAGCACCGTTAAACAATGGTGTAGTGAACAATGACGTAATATAAATAGACGCGTTATGCATGAACATCACGGCACTCGAAAACAGCGTAAATACTATCGGTAGCTAGATAGCTACTTAGACGCACGAAGAAAGGGAAAGAAAATTAAATGTCATCTACGGAATTCCTGTTGTTAGAGAGAGATAAATATATTTCTTTAATTACGTTGTCATTCTGTGGTGCATGCTCATTGGCCAAACGTGTACAAAAGGAGGCATATGGGGAATAAATGGACACTCGATTTTCTCGTGTTGATCTGGTAGTAGATTTACGGGTAAAATAATAATATTTTCGATCTAAATATGAATGCAGTATTTCGCAAGAGTAGGTAATTACTGTCACTTAAAATAAAACAAAATACAATATTATAAACATAAAAATCTTTATTAAAAAAATGTGAATAATTAAAAATTTAAAATAAAAAGTAGGTACAACAATCGGTTAAATTAAATTACAATTAAATTTCCTCTCATTTATTTGGACATTTTACACACCGTTTTGGACATTTTGAGACATTTGAGACGTTCAGGCACCGTTGTTGCCAATACGCAACAAAATGTTCCAATACCGTAAAGGACAGTTGTTGCCATTTGGCATTACATCTCTATTTGTACGCTCAAATAAAGTCTAATGTCCTCTGTGGATTTTTATTCTATGGTCGGATAGATAATCTAGTCAACAAAACCATTTAATTTCAAAATACCTGGAACGCAATATTAGGTTTTACACACACTGATGCAAAGTACCCCATCTTCCCCTAACGGCACGTGAATTACCTCAAGCGCCAGCCGCCATTAGAAGGCATCGAAAAACATAAAATAAAATACATTTTTCTTGATACTTACGCATGAAATGATACTTTTTTATCTTTCACAGTTGCAGTATAATTTTTACATTTCCTATAAACACAGGACGGCATTTTTTTTTTGTTATTTTTAGAATGTTATCCACACAAGTTATTTTAATATCACGTACAGCCGCGGCATTGGTTGGTACGCGACTAAATCGAAGTCCGGTAAATACCTTGCATTCATCTTGCCACTATAGAGCGCGGGTAACGTATCTATAGTTTATAATATCATTGGTAGTGAAATTACGATAAACATAATAGTGGGGGTGGCATTCTCCATACCTACATATAACCGAGAAATGAAAAAAATCTATGCATATAAAGCGTGTATTGTTGGATCTCATAATTAAAATGTTAAAGATGTTTCTAAGTGACTTTGCTTTTGACGTCAATAGTTTTTGAGATACAGTTTATTTTCGGTTACAACCGCAGAATTAACTTTGTTTTTTATAGTTTTTTCGAGAAACACAAACTCATTTTTGCAGTCGATAAAATTGATACTATGCAATGTTTATGCGTAAATATTCATCCCAATTACGGAACTCTTCACTGTGCGTAGTCCAACATACACTTGGGCAGTTTTTTAAATTTCATTTTGAAACTACCTAAAAAAAAAGCAATTTCTATTACTCGAGTAAGATTATCCTATTAAAAACAAATACTACCAAACTCATACAACTAACAAAAAATATAGACGTCATTTAAAAGTGTTTGCGGAATACCTACCTAATTTATAGAATTTAACATCATTCCCGAACAAAATTTTCTTGCCTACCTAAAAAATGTATACTAGGCATTCTGTAGCAAACTATCAAAAATAAAATCCTACCAAAGTCATACAACTAACAAAAAATATAGACGTCATTTAAAAGTGTTTGCGGAATACCTACCTAATTTATAGAATTAATTTAACATCATTCCCGAACAAAATTTTCTTGCCTACCTAAAAAATGTATATTAGGCATTCTGTAGCAAACTATCAAAAATAAAATCCTACCAAAGTCATACAACTAACAAAAAATATAGACGTCATTTAAAAGTGTTTGCGGAATACCTACCTAATTTATAGAATTAATTTAACATAATTCCCGAACAAAATTTTCTTGCCTACCTAAAAAATGTATACTAGGCATTCTGTAGCAAACTATCAAAAATAAAATCCACATTAAATAATTGTCCAATAAATTAAAAATAATTTTGAACAACGTTCCGAATTTAAAATTCAAATGTAGAAACAATTCGGCGCGAAATTCAATAAATGAGGTAAGTATCTATCCACGTCCTGTCTGTTGACTCGTTTTATATTGAATGTCCTAAAAACGATTAAAATTACACTAGAAAAGTATAAATAATTATTTTAAACAATGCTTATTGTATTTAATGCTTAAAACAATTTTATTTAAATTTTCAAGTATAGATTTCAGACATTCGACATATACCTAAATTAATCGAGACAATCAAAATTGAAAAAAAAAAATATGTTTGGCATAATCGTTTTCGCACATCATTACAATAAAAAAAAACAATGATCGGCGATTTTTAACACAAATTGAGTAGTAGTAATGAATATTACGTGTTATTGAACGTGTGTTCGTATAATAAGTTAAGATCTGGGCATTTTCTAGTTGCTTATAATATTTTTAATCATATTTGTCACATTTTAAATCATATCTACATGTGTATGAGTGTTAATTGTGAAAAGTTAAAATGTAAACACGCACGATTGGCGCGAAACTTCGACTTTTGATAATAAAAAACTTCATTACCACTACTTATTTAACTTGAACAATGGATGAATTTGTCAAATAATTAAATTTTGTAATAGTCACTGTCCTTGTGGTGGAGTTTGGATGTTCGAAATCCCCAATTTTTATGTTTTTTAGCCTCGACCTCGACTGTCATCAAAATGGCGATTGTTGCATTTACAGACTTGCAATTTTATAAAGGTAAATTAATAATCTTGCGCGCTAAATATGAAACATTTAATGGCATAAACATTATTTTAGCCAACTCTCTTAATTAAAGATGAATAATCTTATTGGTAGCAGCATTTTCAGCGCTTCTATAGGAAGGTTTACTCTAACAAATAACACAACAATAAATACTAAAAACATTTTATTTCTCATAGAATTTAAAACGGCTTCAGCTTCATTCTCATAACTTAGTCATGGTATGAAAGCAGCGTAGGTACAGTAGGTGGTAGGTGTACGCTTTCCCACGAAACAGTAATAAGCAATGATGATCTCTTAAACGATTTGTCCTATTTTGCTCACTTATCAATAATTATGTACACCAAGTCCTGCTGCTCACACGTCACGATTTGATTCTGGCCCTAACCAGATTATTGTTTTGACCTAAGGGTAAATCTCTTAAACTCTAGGGTGGCTCTGTTTTTATCATCACTTGCTTGTCTATAAACATCTCTGGTAGCAGCCTCTCTCAATAAGCATGACAAACTTTATCCAAATGTATGACCTAGAAAGTAAGAAAGTACTTCTTATTGTTGTTTATTTACTTTTGTTTAGTAATTATATCACTCATAATAATTCTACCATTTTAAAAACACTAACCTGATGACTTCTGTGACTTGCAATTGACATGCCACTTGCAAAACATAATATGCTTAGATTTCCATGAGCAAGTAATACTTGGGATAGAGTTGTAGATAATATAATCAATAATTTCAAGTCTTGCAATAACACATGTCATCGTCATACCTGAAAAAGGTAAAAAAATTCAGTGTATTTACTTATGTAATATAATTACATCATACTATAGAAATTTACAGCTGACGACGCGCGACGTACCCCTGACTGAACATAGGCCTTCTACTAATAGGCTGCTAAAATCAATGAGGTTATACTAGTGATGGGCGAGTCGAGTTATTTAACTCGAGTAACTCGAGCCAAATCGCAAACGAGTCAACTCGAGTTCAGTTTTTACCAACTCGAGTCAACTCGGTCGATCGATCCGAGCCCGCGCAACCCGATCGCCCGCCACGCGCCGTGAGTCAGACTCTGACTCGAGCTCTACACTACAATACATTACGTTATTACGAGTCGACTTGCACATCTGTATACGCTCTCTACAGGCACCGAGTCGAGTCAACTCGAGTTGCGACTCGAGTCAGTAGCGATATCAACTCGAGTAACTCGAGTCCAAAAAATTCCGACTCGGTACATCACTAGGTTATACAATACGCTAAAATAGTGAAAGGTGAACGGGTGTTTACAACAAATATTTAAAGAACTTATTAAACTTACCCAGGGCCATGGAAAGATAAGCAATAGTTCGTCTGGCTTCAATTTAAATTAACAGTATTAAATCGTAACGTAATTTTAACTATAAAGTAAATACGGAAAAATAAATTCAAATCAACTTAAACAAACAGCCAACAATGCCATTGATCTGACAGATATTTTTTTGACAGTTTGACATTATGCATGGTGTCAATGTTACCAGGTTTAATTATTTTGGTAATCGATTGACGAAATCGATTGGCTGATTAGCAGTGATCGGAGTAGGTAGATTGATTTTACGTAGGTACTCGCATCATGAATAGTCATAGAAATCATAACATGGATACGCCTTTTTTCCGGGATTTCATTTTGGTACTTACGGGATTTAATCAAATATTGTTAAAGTAAGGATTTTTAAACTACTACATTAGAAATTTATAGAATGCGATAGATAAACATTTAAAATATATTAAATTATTATATTGTTTACAGTATACCTATCCTTTTCTTGGAGTCCGATCACCTATATACTATTAAAAAGACAGCAAAAGGGTTAAACATTTCTTATTCATATTGATGTATTCTTTATTTTACACATCACAACATTTGAAATTCCTTAAAAAAATCTTAATAATTTCAAAATCCCGGAATCCCGGAGGCATATCCATACTAATATATACGTGCCAGTTCATTGACACCAAATCAATCTACCTACTCCGATCACTGGTGATTAGTTTATAAAATAACATTACTGTCTCGAAACACTTTTAAGTTTTTGAGTATATTCAGACCAGATAATATTTTAATTATTGTAAAATCATAATTTTACAGTATTTGAGTATAATTAGAAACATAGAACAATAGAGCATTTGAAACATACTCGTGTAGTGGATACTCCACGTACTCCATGTGGGTTAGAATCGATTTTTCAATCGATTACAAATTATTTGATTGGAATAGTCTGTCATTTGGCAACATTCAGGTTAGGATTGAATGGCGGATGTACAAAATTACAATTAGTCAACCAAATAAATATTAATTAGGTTCTCTAATGCTAGCAGAAAGAAATTAAAAAAAAAAAACGACTTAACTTGAAAAAAATACGACATAATTTTTGTTAAATAAGCTTTGACACAGTACCATACCGTGGGCCTGCTTTCGAGAAATCTCCTTTCAACTTTATAGGTCATCCGGAAGTGGATTAAAGGTTTTTGATGACCATGGCTATGTGGTTGATAAAAATGCCGATTTTTAGACGTTAATATCTCAATAACCGTTTGAGCTTTATTTATGAAATTTGGAGTTCTAGTTAATCTAAGGGGTTTTAATAAATAAACCAAATTTCATGTGCTAATGTTACATAGATTTTGAGTTATTAAGGGGTCAAAAGTGGCTCCAAATGGTTCGTGTAATATAACACACTGCAGCCGTGTCTTGCCTGGAACTTGGCTCGACACGCTATCGCGTGTCTAGATAGGGGTCGATTTTTAGACCTCGTCGACCCCCAAAATCAGTTTTCGTTTATGTCGACCCCTAGGAAACCGATATCGACCCCAAGGGGTCCCCCCCAAAAAAATGGGTCGATATCGACCACTTTGGGAATCCCTGCTTTAGATGCCTCTCCTCATCCGAAAGCTATAAGTATTTGGGTATGTCGGAAGCGTTAAGCATCAACGCTACTGACATGAAGCGATTGTTGAAGGAGCGCTTTTTTGGTCGCCTGAAGAAGGTATTAATTAGTCTTCTTACAGGCGGAAACAAGGTGGGCGCCTTCAACGGTTGGGTCATGCCGGTTTTGATGTACACTTTCGGCATACTCAAATGGACTCAGACTGAACTCGACGCCCTGGATAGGAGGGTCCGTACACTGCTGACCGCAAACCGGATGCATTAACCACGATCATCGGTGATGAGATTGTACATCCCGCGGAAGTGCGGAGGTCGAGGCTTTTTAAATGCGAAGTCCACAACCGCGAAGTGTGCAATCTCAGAGAATATTTTTTTAAATTCAAAGTGGGTATGCATCGTGGTGTGGTGGCAGTGGACAAGGGGCTTACCCCGCTCTCCATGGCTAAAGAGAACTGGCAAGAACCTATAGTACTTACTACAGATGACCGCAAAGAGGTATGGCAAAGCAAGGAGCTTCATGGGCGATTCTATCGGTGTCTTCATGAGCCTGATGTAGACTTTCTGGCATCCGTATCCTGGCTACGTTTTGGTGACCTTTTCGGGGAAACTGAAGGTTTCGTCTGTGCAATTATGGACGAAGTTATCTTGACGAATAACTACCGAAGACATATTATGAAGAATGGGACGGTTGACGTGTGTCGGCCATGCCACCGTCCGGGTGAGTCCATCAGACATATTATCTCCGGTTGTTCTCGTCTGGCTAATGGCGAGTACTTGCACAGGCATAACCAAGTGGCATCCACCAGCAGCTTGTTTTGAAATATAAACTTGTGGATTCTGAGGTACCGTATTATAAGTATGTGCCCGACCCAGTTCTCGAAAATGACCATGTCACGTTATACTGGGATCGGTCTATCATTACTGACGGGACTATTGTTGCCAATAAGCCTGATATAGTGGTGATAGACCGATTAGCGCGCCGCGCAATGACAGTCGATGTTAATGGTAACATAGCTTTCACGAGGTTCTCGTCATGTGGAATGCCACATGACGAGAACCTCGTGAAAGCTGAGAAAGAGAAACAAATTAAATATCTCGACTTAGCACACGAGCTTGTCGATATGTGAAATGTGAGCTCAGTCATTATTGTGCCGATTGTCGTTACGGCCAATGACCTGATAGCCGAAAGCCTCAACCAACATCTCTCGAGGCTCTCGTTACGCGGTTGGATCAAGGGCCTCATTCAGAAGGCAGTACTCCTCGATACGGCTCGCATTGTGAGGAGGTTCCTGTCTCTGCAGCCCTAATCACCGGTAGCTTGGACCCTGCTCCCAACACCGGCGAAACTCAATTTTTTTATATTTTTAAATGTTTTTTTATCCTTTTTATTTTAAGAAATATTTAAAAATGTGAATGAATAGGAATTAAAATTGAATAAACGACATAATAATTAAATTCGTAAATTAAAAGAGTTTGGGCAAAATACACCCAGCTCCCCCACAGTTTAAACTACTGTAGTTTTGAAGACATTACTTCTCCCTTTACTCACGCCAAAGCGCATCAAAATCTGTCCCGAGGTTATTCAGTTTTGACATTGTTAAGTTAGGTTAGGTTAGATAAAATATACTCAGCTCCACCACTACACCCATCTCCCCCACGGTTAAAGCTACTGTAGTTTTGAAGACATTCCTTCTCCCCTTACTTACGCCAAAGCGCATCAAAATCTGTCCCGGGGTTATTCAGTTCCGACATTGTTAAGTTAGGTTAGGTTAGATAAAATAAACCCAGCTCCGCCTAGTGGCGGAGCTGGGTATATTTACAATAGTTTAAAACTGTGGGGGAGCTGGGTATAGTTACCCAGCTCCCCCACAGTTTTAAACTATTGTAGTTTTTAAGACATTACTTCTCCCTTTACTCACGCCAAAACGCATGAAAATCTGTGTGGCGTGAATAAAGGGAGAAGTAATGTCTTCAAAACTACAGTAGTTTTAACTGTGGGGGAGCTGGGTATAATGGCGGAACTGGGTATATTTTATCTAACCTAACAATGTCGGAACTGAATAACCCCGGGACAGATTTTGATGCGCTTTGGCCTGAATAAAGTGAGTGAGTGTGTGTGTGTGTCTTCAAAACTACAGTGGTTTTAACTGTGGGGGAGCTGGGTATGCCGCCCATACATTTTTGCCCACTATCCTGTCTTGTATGTACTGTTGACTATTGAGGAGTTCCCTCTTCTGGAGCCAACCCTGGGTGCAGCAGCCAGGTCATGGTGACCTTTAGAAAGGGCTATCGTAATTGTAAACCTACTCGTATAGTGCGATTTTCTGTATATGTTTTTGGGAAATAAAGAAATTATTATTATGACCTTTATTTAATTAATTACATATAAATTATATTTTTAAATATTAGAACAAAATAATATAAAAACATTTAAAAATATAAAAAATAGTATCCCCACCGGTATCGGGAACAGGGTCCAAGCTACCGGCGGTCAGGGCTCCAGAGAAAGGAACCTCCTAACAATGCGAGCCGTGTCCAGGAGTACCGCTTTCTGAATCAAGCCCTTAATCCAGCTGCCCAACGAGAGCCTCCTTAGGTGTTGGTCGAGGCTCTTGGCAATTAAGCCATTGGCTGATACGACTATCGGCACAATGATTGCTGAGTCCACATCCCACATGTCGACAACCTCGCGAGCCAAGTCAAGATACTTGATTTGTTTATCTTTCTCGGCTTTCACGAGGTTCTCGTCATGCGGGACCGTTATGTCAATAATCATTGCGCGCCGCTCTCCTCGATCCACCACCACTATATCAGGCTTATTGGCAACAATAGTCCTGTCAGTGATGATGGATCGATCCCAGTACAATGTGATATTTCCATTTTCGAGAACTGGGTCGGGCACATACCTGTAGTACGGCACTTCCGATTCCACAAGGCTGTATTTCAGAGCAAGTTGCTGATGGATAATCCTGGCTACAAGGTTGTGTCTATGCAAGTCCTCTTCGTTAGCTAGACGAGAACACCCGGAGATAATATGTCGGATTGATTCTCCCGGACGGTGGCATGCCCGACAGATGTCAACCGTGCCGTCCTTTACAATGAATCTCCGGTAATTGTTCGTCATCATAACTTCGTCCATAATTGCACAGACAAAACCTTCGGTTTCCCCAAAGAGGTCACCAAAACGCAGCCAGGCTACGGACGCTAGTAAATCTACATCGGGCCCATGTAGGGCCCGGAAGAAGCGCCCATGAAGCTCCTTACTCTGCCATATCTCCCTGCGTTCGTTAGTGTCAAGCACTACAGGTTTGCGCCAGTTCTCTTTAGCCAAGGAGAGCGGGGTAAGGCCCTTGTCCACCGCAACCACATCTCGATGCATCCCCACGTCGGTTTTTAGGAAATATTCCCTAAGACTGCATATCTCGCGATTGTGGAGTGTCTTAGCGTTTAAAAAGCCTCGACCTCCACATTTTCGCGGGAAATACAGTCTCATTACCGATGATCGTGGGTGATGCATTCGATATGCAGTCAGTAGTGTACGGACCCTCCTATCCAGGGCGTCTAGTTCGGTCTGAGTCCATTTGAGTATGCCGAAAGAGTACATCAGAACAAATTATTATTATTATTATTTTCCTTTATTTCATTTATGAACATATAATTTACATTTTTAAATATTCTTATAAAATGATTAAAAAAAACATTTAAAAATATAAAAAATAGTAGCCCACCGGTGTCGGGAACAGGGTCCAAGCCACCGGTGGTCAGGGCTCCTGAGAGAGGAACCTCCTAACAATACGCGCCGTGTCCAGGAGTACCGCTTTCTGGATCAAGCCCTTGATCCAGCTGCCTAACGAGAGCCTCCTCAGGTGTTGGTCGAGGCTCTTGGCTATTATGCCATTGGCCGTCACGACTATCGGCACAATGATTGCTGTATCCACATCCCACAAGTCGACAACCTCGTGAGCCAGGTCAAGATACTTAATCTGTTTATCTTTTTCAGCTTTCACGAGGTTCTCGTCATGCGGGACCGCTATATCAATAATCATTGTGCGACGCTCTAATCGATCTATCACCACTATGTCGGGCTTATTGGCAACAATAGTCCTGTCAGTGATGATAGATCGATCCCAATACAACGTGATATTGCCATTTTCGAGGACTGGGTCGGGCACATATCTATTGTACGGTACTTCCGATTCCACAAGACAGTATTTCAGAGCAAGTTGCTGGTGGATAATCCTGGCTACAAGGTTGTGCCTATGCAAGTATTCTCCGTTAGCCAGACGAGAACAGCCAGAAATAATGTGTCGGATTGATTCTCCGGGACGGTGGCATGCCCGACAGATGTCAACCGTGCCGTCCTTCACAATATATTTCCGGTAGTTGTTCGTCATCATAACTTCGTCCATAATTGCAAAGACAAAACCTTCGGTTTCCCCAAAGAGGTCACCGAATCGCAACCAGGATACGGACGCTAACAGGTCTACATCGGGCCCATGTAAGGCCCGGTAAAAGCGCCCGTGAAGCTCTTTGCTCTGCCATACCTCCCTGCGGTCATTAGTATCTAATACTATAGGTTTGCGCCAGTTCTCGTTAGCCAAGGATAGCGGGGTGAGGCCCTTGTCCACTGAGACTACATCTCGGTGCATCCCCACGTCGGTTTCTAGGAAGTATTCCCTGAGACTGCATACCTCACGGTTGTGCAGGGTCTTAGCATTTAAGAAACCTCAACCTCCGCACTTCCGTGGGATATACAGTCTCATCACCGATGAACGTGGGTGATGCATCCGATTTGCGGTCAGCAGTGTGCGGACCCTCCTATCCAGGGCGTCAAGTTCCGTCTGAGTCCATTTGAGTATGCCGAAAGAGTACATCAAAACTGGCATGACCCAACCGTTGAAGGCGCGCACCTTGTTTCCGCCTGATAAAAGACTATTTAATACTTTATTCAGGCGGCTAAAGAAGCGCTCCTTCAGCGATTGCTTCATGTCAGCAGCGTTGATACCTAAAGCTTCCGACATACCCAAATACTTATAGGTTTCGATTGAGGAGAGGGATCTTAGGTGAATGGAATCCGAGAGGTGGGTTCCCAGGGATTCCACAATCTCCCCTCGTTTTACATGCATGACCGCACATTTGTCCACACCAAATTCCATCCTGATGGCACTACTGAAAGTTTCGGTTACCTTCAGTAGCTCCAGCAGTTGCAAATTGTTGGGGGCAAAGAGTTTTAAGTCGTCCATGTAAAGGAGGTGAGATATAACCTGACCACCTCTCCTCAATCGATAACCCCGCCCTGAATCCTCCAGCAGTGTGCTTAGAGGATTCAAGGCTAGGCAGAACCAAAGTGGACTCAAACTGTCACCCTGGAATATACCTCGCTCGATCCTTATCGGTTCGCTATTCCTCAGGATATGTCGACACCCTGGATAGCGAAGCACCGTCCTCCATTGCCCCATACATGACATCAGGAAGGTGCGTAGAGTTGCATCAACTTTATACAACTCCAGCACCTTCATGAGCCATGTATGTGGCACCGAGTCGTAGGCCTTCTTATAATCTATCCAACATGTCAACAGATTCCTTCGGGAACAACGAACCTGCTGGTTAATGGCCATATCGATGAGGAGTAGCTCCTTAGTACCGCGGGACCCGTTCCTACATCCATTTTGAGAGGCAGACATGATGGAGTTGGTGTCTATATGTTTGTTAATTTTAGCTCTCAAAATGGATGTAAAAACTTTATAGACCGTCGGTAGACAAGTGATCGGTCTATAATTTTTGGGTTCCACAGTACTACCTGATTTATGGAGCAGGTGGGTTATTCCTGTCGTTAAGAACTGGGGCAGCGACCCTAACTCTAAAGCTGACTGGAACTGGGATGCCAAACGGGCGTGCGACCTTTGGAACCATTTTATCCAAAAACTGTGCAGCCAGTCCGGCCCTGGTGATTTCCAGTTAGGTAACGGACGGACTGCACGAGCTACATCTTGGGGGCTGATGGTGAGTGCCCCCATTTCCGGTATTTGTTCGCACGCTCGTTCGATCTTCCTAGTCCAGTCTCCTTCGGTGTGATTGACAGGCGCCGACCATATGCTTTGCCAGAACGAGCACATGGCGTCATCATCCGGTAGGCGCGTGTCAATCACACTTTTGTCCGGTCGCTCCCAAGCCCTGTAAACCCACCTTTCATCGCTCTGGAATGTGCGATTTTGAGTGTACCACTCCACTCTCCGCCTGTACCGTCGAATGCGATTTGCCCATGCACAGATCTTCTGCTTCAGGAAGTCGATACGCTCTGCGACGCGGGTCAAATAATCTCGAGAGCTAATTTCAGTTCCCGAGAACGCCCGCTTCACAAAGCGCATCACTCTGGGGCGAGTATTGCCCTCCCTGAAGCAGATTAGCTTGCCGATGAGTACTCTAGCCTCACCGATACGACGCTCAATCCTGCACTGCCAAGCTGGTACAGCTGGTTTTGGTCGTGGAGCTCTGTCACTGTTGGCAAATTTAACTTGAGCTACACGACATGCTGCCACAGCTGCACAGTACAAGATCGAGTGGGTATCTGCGAGGTCTTTGCTGCCGTCAAAACAGTTTGACAGAAGCGAGTCTAGAGTACACACCAGCGCCTTGTTTTTCTTGTGCATGGGCAAACGAGGTAATTGTGGTCTAAGTCCAGGCGGAATAGAACGGTACTCCCGAAAAGCATCCTCCAGAGCGCTCCTCAATCGTGCATTGCATTGGGAACTCACGGATATAACCCCGTCATCATCCTCTTCACCAACGCGGTCGGGTCGCGGTGAAGAACTGGGTAAATTTTGCAATTGCACCGCGACCAGTGGCGAAGTAGGTGTAATATGGTTATTCCGTGATTCGAGGCGTAGTCGATCAAGTACGGCGTCATCCAGCATATGGTTACGCTGGATGACCCGCACCTGATCCGACAGTCGTTGCGCCGACACGTTGATAGCTGGTTCAAGCACCTGAAACAGAGAGAGCATCCGACCACGGTACGCAGTCAGGTTAGTTCCCCCCTCTGTAGCCCCAAAGTATGCGCGCATGACATTTTCATTGACAGTTTGTGTCCACTTCATGCGCTGCACACTTCCACCGGGAGCGGGGACCCTATCAGAGGCCGGTGGGCCTCGGTGTCCTAAGCTGGCCGGTGGTCGGCCTCTTCCGCGCCGACGTACTGGTGGTGGTGTCGTCGGCGGCGAGAAGTATTCGTCGCTCGAGCTCGACGCAACTGCAGCGGCCGGTATCACTGGACTCACGTCTGGAGCAGGATCCGGCAAGTCTGGAGCAGGATCCGGCAACTGCGAGGTGGAGCTGAGCGATGAACCCGAAGATGTTGGGTGTGTGTTGATCAGTTTTTGTGCCCGACTTCGTGTCAGCATTTCATTGGTCTTCTCCGTGTATTGTCATAAATCCATTTCTTTACATCCTAGTTTTATGCATACTCCAGTTTTTATTTTATTTTATTTACAGCATTGTTGGGTGTTTATTTCGTAAAAAATATAGAAATTATAAAAAATACCACGGAGAATTTTTTTTTACCGTCATCTTGACATTCGGGCCACAGATTATTATTATTATTTCCTTTATTTCATTTATAAACATATGATTTACATTTTTAAATATTCTTATAAAATGATTAAAAAAAACATTTAAAAATATAAAAAATAGTAGCCCACCGGTGTCGGGAACAGGGTCCAAGCCACCGGTGGTCAGGGCTCCTGAGAGGGGAACCTCCTAACAATACGCGCCGTGTCCAGGAGTACCGCTTTCTGGATCAAGCCCTTGATCCAGCTGCCTAACGAGAGGCTCCTCAGGTGTTGGTCGAGGCTCTTGGCTATTATGCCATTGGCCGTCACGACTATCGGCACAATGATTGCTGTATCCACATCCCACAAGTCGACAACCTCGTGAGCCAGGTCAAGATACTTAATCTGTTTATCTTTTTCAGCTTTCACGAGGTTCTCGTCATGCGGGACCGCTATATCAATAATCATTGTGTGACGCTCTAATCGATCTATCACCACTATGTCGGGCTTATTGGCAACAATAGTCCTGTCAGTGATGATAGATCGATCCCAATACAACGTGATATTGCCATTTTCGAGGACTGGGTCGGGCACATATCTATTGTACGGTACTTCCGATTCCACAAGACTGTATTTCAGAGCAAGTTGCTGGTGGATAATCCTGGCTACAAGGTTGTGCCTATGCAAGTATTCTCCGTTAGCCAGACGAGAACAGCCAGAAATAATGTGTCGGATTGATTCTCCGGGACGGTGGCATGCCCGACAGATGTCAACCGTGCCGTCCTTCACAATATATTTCCGGTAGTTGTTCGTCATCATAACTTCGTCCATAATTGCAAAGACAAAACCTTCGGTTTCCCCATATTATTGCGTATATAAAATTGAGTATCTCAGTTGTTGATCGGTGAGGAGTTTTTTCGTGTGGAGCCAATCCTAGATGCTGTAGCCAGGTCATGGTAGACTTTAGAACGGACTATCATAATTAAATTCGTATATTAAATTTCGTCTCTGTACCGTTGACTGTTATGGAGTTCCTTCGTCTGGAGATAGGCTCCAGACCCAGCCTATCCTGGGGGTAGAATCAGGTCATACATTATAAAGAAATGCACTGTCTTCAAAACTGAACTAAAGTGTAAAATTTCAACTCAGTAGGATAAGAGAAAGTGGTTTTAATTCAGCTTGCAAGATTTGCTAACTAACTAATACGGCAAGTTGAATAAAAGCTTGTAATAATAATAAAATGAAATAGTACAGCACGCACGACGATCTTCCTGGTGATATATTTTTCAAATGCCAACGAATTGTCGGCATTGCGATATTCTGTTTCTTTCTTGTAATCAAGGTCATTTTTAGGTAACTGGTATTAAAACGGTAACCTAAATAGAGGTAACCTGTTTCTTCTTCTTGGGTTACCCAGATAGCGTTAAACCTTAACCGTAGAAGTAACCTAAATTCTTCGATACCTGTACCGTAATTTATAAAGGTTTTCGGTCCCTGCAGTACGTTGCCGAGAACCAGCTTCCGACATTCTCACGGCTCCGATAATTTTTCCTCAGCTCAAATGACGTCTTCTCTCCTTAACGTTATTTTGTATTGATTCCACTCAAAAGTATGGCAGAAATTTTACTGATTTGGCCTCAAACCCTTTGCAGGATTATATCGGAATACGACTTGATAGAAGATTTTCCTGTTTTGACCAAAATTCAAAAAATATTCCCTTTTCAAATGATTATGATGAAAACTAAAAAAAGTATCCATAAGAGTTACGAAATATTTAAAAACCGGCCAAGTGCGTGTCGGACCACGCACAATGTAGGGTTCCATAGTTGGGATGAATTTATCCCAAAAACAAACTTAACTTTGTAGTTCAAAAACATGTTCTCCCATACGGAATGTATGGGAAAACATGTTTTTGCAACTGCAAATATAAGTTGGTCGATTATTACTCATTAACTTGTAGAGCCTACTTAGCTGTGATAGTTTTCCTTTTTATTTCGTTATATAAACTACTGCAGTGATTTTTTTCACAAATCCAAAACTAACCCTTTAGCTGGCAGACACTTGATTCTAACAAAAATTTGCACTTTAAAGCTTAACATTTCGCAAACGAATCCCTGAATCCAAAAATGATTTTCGCATACTCGCAACGTTTTTGAAGGACCTTTCCAATGATACCCCACGGTTCTCTGTTGTGTTCCCTAACTTTTTTATCCATAATCTAAAGTGCCATAACGTTTTTAGTCCTAATCATTATTTGTCCGAATGATAACTTGCCCGAACTTAATATTACATAATATAACATGCCATAAAATTTAAATCCCTAAACAAAATATGTCCTAAATTTGTTTGTCATAAATATTACGATCCATAATATACAAAAGACTTAAAACCGTTTTCAATAAAAGTTATAAGTCCAAAATGTAAATTATTAAATGTTTATTTATTAGGATAAATTTATATTAATAGACATTAAGTAACAAAAAAAAATATGTAAGGATGCAAAAGCAATATGGCTTTTGTCACGGTTCCGGCGGTTTGGTCCGCGGTGGGCGCTGAAGCAGCTGGACCGGGAGCTTCTCCTGGAAGCCTCGATCGTGCAGGCCTGTCATCACCGGACAAGCCTGCCAGGAGTGGTTCCGAGAGGCCATGTCCAATGTGTGTGACATGGCAATGCCCCGGATCCATCCTAGACGTGCTTCGCGCCGGCTGTACTGGTGGTCGCAAGAGCTGGAGGCTCTGCGCAGGGCGTGTTGTTGCGCGACGCCGGTATGCCAGGCATCGCAGGCTCCGTATCCGCCCTCCGGATACGGAAGCCATTCAGGCGGAGCTGACCGCTAAAGTACCGTTGTATCCGAGCGGATACAAATCACCCACGCGGCTTACAACTCTATTTGTATTCGCTGTAATGGCTATTATTGTCTGTGAATTTTTCTGTCTATGGTCGGATAAATATTCTCGTCAAATAAATCGACTAAAAGCAAAAATATTAATAGGCAACATTTTAAAAAAATGTTGAAAATCACGTTCCCGCGCGGTAAAATGTCAGTCAAACGTCACTCGCGTTCGCTGTAATAATTCGTTTTTTAATGGTTTTTGTGTGTAAATCGTCGGAAAGTGGTGATATTTTCATTTTGAAGTAAATATTACATCGTTTTAGATATAAATAACATCATGTTATACCTATTTTGACCTAACCAAAAAAGTGTAAACAAACAGATAAGAGAAAGTTCCCGTCAAAGTAAAAGTTGTGATATTTTGTGGTTTTTCTGTATGGATCTGATCCGTAAGTGTTTTATTTCTTTTCTATATTACATGTATCATCGTATTAGACAACATTTAGCACAAAATAATACAAAAAATTTTTTTTTTGGTACGGAGAAAGTTACGTAAGCATTAGAAATTCTAGATCATCTAAAATCTAGATTTTTTGAATTTTTTGTTTTGAATGTTTGTCTCTAAAAACGCTTTTGTTAGATAACTTATCTATCCATAATGTACCCTGCAAAATTTCGTGTGAATTGGTTCGGTAGTTTTATCAGAAATCGTTATCACAAAGAACAAAAGAAATAATAACAAAAGCGGGTAATAAAGATAAGTGAACGTTGTTTACAAAGACTGCAACCATTTGAAACGTATTCCTAATCTATTCGAGTAGCAAAAAACATTAACAATACTACTTGAGACGTTGTAAAGAAATCCGAGTGTTTGTTTATTTAAGTGCGGTCGTAAAACTGTCACGGCGCGGACCACCCACGGCGCCTGACCGGTTGTAACAAAAAAAAATATGTAAGGATGCAAAAGCAATATGGCTTTTGTCACGGTTCCGGCGGTTTGGTCCGCGGTGGGCGCTGAAGCAGCTGGACCGGGAGCTTCTCCTGGAAGCCTCGATCGTGCAGGCCTGTCATCACCGGACAAGCCTGCCAGGAGTGGTTCCGAGAGGCCATGTCCAATGTGTGTGACATGGCAATGCCCCGGATCCATCCTAGACGTGCTTCGCGCCGGCTGTACTGGTGGTCGCAAGAGCTGGAGGCTCTGCGCAGGGCGTGTTGTTGCGCGACGCCGGTATGCCAGGCATCGCAGGCTCCGTATCCGCCCTCCGGATACGGAAGCCATTCAGGCGGAGCTGTACGAGGGGTACAGAGCGGCGAAGACCGCCCGGGCCAGGGCGCTGGCCCGCGAGGAGTTGCTGGATACTCTCAACAGGGACCCGTGGGGGCGCCCATACAAGATGGTGCGGCTGAAACTCCGCCCATGGGCTCCCCCGCTGACGCAGAGTCTCCGGCCCCAGCTTGTGGGGGACGTGGTGAGCGCTCTGTTCCTTTCTAGAGGGGATCATACCCCTCTGCCCATGGCTCCGCCTACTGCGGTGCCCGATGCGGACCACACCGACGACGACGATGCTCCGGAGGTGACTGAGGTAGAGATGAGAGTGGCGGTACGCAAGATGAGTGCGAAGAATACCGCCCCAGGACCCGACGGCATACCCGGAAAAGCCTGGGTCCTGGCCATGGGGGCTCTCGGGCCTCGACTAAGGGGGCTCCTAAGCGCATGCATGGAGAGGGGCCAGTTCCCACTTCGTTGGAAGACGAGGAAACTGGTCCTCATCAAGAAGCCGGGGCGCCCAGCGGACTCTCCGTCCGCTTATCGGCCCATTGTGCTGCTCGACGAGGTGGGCTAGCTCTTCGAAAGAGTCATTGCAGACCGCCTTGTCGGGCAGCTGGTGCGAGTGGGGCCGGATCTGGCGGAGAGCCAGTTCGGTTTCCGCAGGGGGCGCTCAACAGTGGATGCCATCATGCACGTGCGGGCCCTCACGACGGGGGATGCTGTGGCCCGAGGTGGGGTCGTCATGGCGGTGTCTACAGACATCGCCAATGCCTTCAACACCCTGCCCTGGAGTTGCATCAGGGAGGCACTCCGGTATCACCGGATGCCGACCTACTTCTGTCGTGTGTTCGAGGCCTATCTGACGGACTGGGCCGTCATCTACCCCGGTCACCAAGGAGAGTGGAACCGGCAAGAGATGTCGTGCGGTGTCCCACAGGGTTCGGTCCTGGGGCAACATCTGTGGGACATTGGATACGACTGGTTGCTGCGCACCGACCTCCCTAGCGGCGTCAGCGTCGTTTGTAACGCTGACGACACGTTGGTCCTGGCGCAGGGGAGGTCGTACCAGGCAGCGCCCGACTTAGCGACACGCGGGGTTGCGATAATCGTTGATAGGATCCGGCAGCTGGGACTCGAGGTGGCCCTGCACAAGTCCGAGGCCGTGGGTTTTCATGGTCCTCGGAATGCGCCACCGTCGGGTTCCCAGGTAATGGCGGGAGGGGTTCACATCGGTGTCGAGTCGACGATGAAGTATCTGGGACTCGTCCTCGACAGCCGGTGGAATTTCGTCGAACATTACCGACGTTTGGCTCCCAGACTGGAGCGGGCCGGAGCTGCCTTGAAGCGGCTCCTGCCCAATCTAGGGGAACCAAACGCCTCCTGCCGGAGGCTCTACGCGGAGATCGTGCGGTCCATGGCCCTCTACGGGGCGCCGGTGTGGGCGCGTTTATTGAGGCTGCGGCCAGCCCGCCGGTTGAACGCGTCCCAGAGGGTCATGGCCATTCGGCTGGCCCGAGGATACCGCACGGTCTCTTGCGAGGCGTCGAGCCTCCTTGCCGGATTACCGCCATGGGATCTGGAGGCAAAGGTCCTCGCGCACATCTGGGAGTGGCGCGAGGAGGCGAAACGCCGGGGCTTAACTCCGATGCCGCAAGAAATCGCGGCACAGCGGACAGAGCTCCGGCGGGATCTCATGGCGTCATGGAGAGTGCGATTGTCGCAACCCCGCGCTGGGCACGCCACAATTGCGGCGATAAGACCCCTCTTTGAGGAGTGGCTTGAGAGGCGCCACTGCGTCCTCACCTTCCGCCTGACGCAGGTCCTCACCGGACACGGCTGCTTCAGGAGGTTCCTGTTTAGGATAAGGCGGGAGGAAACACCCGGGTGTCACCATTGTGTGGATCGGCCTGAGGACACTGTGGAGCATACGGTGGAGGTCTGCCCGGCTTGGGCGGAGCAACGCCGTGTCCTCGTAGAGGCGATCGGCGGCGGTGATCTCTCGCGTCCGGCCCTGGTTCAGGCCATGGTACGGAGCGAGAGGAAATGGCAGGCCGTCACCTCCTTCTGCGAAGCGGTAATGCTCGCGAAGGAGGAGGCGCAACGCGTGAGGGAGAGGCAAATTTCGCCCTCACGCCCCTAACCGCCGCAGGAGGAGACGCCCGGGGCGGGAATCGCGAGCCGATTTCCGGCCACCGTAGGCGCGGGCTTGCGGACGGTGAGCAATGGGTAGCTCGCCGTCCGATAAGGACCAAGCCCGGGTCGACGGCGCGTTGTGTTCCACGCGCGCCTCAAAGAGATGTCAGCAGAATTGATGGGGTCCGCTAGGGCCAATGCCTGCCGGGGGTTCGAAGAAAAGAAAACCGATAGGGAAATCGTGGCCCCCGGCAACAGGGCAACCGAAGGAATACGGGTGGGTTTTAGTCAGTAGAGTCTGACACGCCCTCCCGCTCCGCCCAGAGCGGGAAAAGTTATTTGATAATTTTCCACCCAAACAAAAAAAAAAAAAAAAAAAGGGTTCCGTACCTCAAAATGAAAAATGGAAACGCTTAAAGGATGACATTGTTGCCTGTCAAGACACTTTTTCTCAGAAACGCGTGGAGGTATCAAGTTGAAATAGATATTAAAAACTTAGGCTAAGCGCGAACTACGGATTTTGATCGTTGTGGATAATATTTCGTGTTGTTCTATTTCCTCTTAGGCTCATTTCCTACGAAAAGTATGGAAAGTTTTTTGCAATTTCTGAATTTTCTCGTACTTAAACCTCAGTTGGCCCGATATAGTTTTTTGACCCTAGTAATAAGAAATAGGATCGACAGGCATCAAAAAGTTTTTGTGAAAATTGCACATGTTCTTGCTGACTGTACAATTTTTTCAAAATCTGTGAATGCAGATCAAAATGTTTCAAAAAGTTAAGGACAGTCGCCTAAGACCGTTTTCTTGTAGCGACAACGGTTAAGGTACCTACCTACTCTTATTGCCCCATATCAACATCCACCCTGTATATGTTATGATTGACTACTTAGCTCCATAAAGGTATAGCGTGATGATAATCTTTTAAAAGGTTAAATCCGTAATTATCTGCAATATTCTAACCTTTTGGATAGTCTTTTTTCAGTTTGCGGTAAACTATAGAAGAATACGAACATAATGCAATATTACTCATCCCCCATAGCAAATAGCGTGATAATAATTTTTGAAAAAGTCTATTGTAATTTTTCCATTATTTGACATAGATTATTTTTATACCAATTTTCAAGTTAATCAAGCCAAACAGTAAAATCCTCCCCTGTAAAAATGAATACCCCTTTTCACCCCGTTAGGCGCAAATTTTCAAAAAACCTTGATATTCATTTTTATTTGTTTTCAGTCTTAAGTATAAATACTGAGTTTCGAGTTAATTAGACCGCGCGTTAAAATTCTTCCATGTAAACTTTGACACCCCCCAATCCTCCTTTAGGGGGTAGTTTAGAAAAACTAAAAATAGCAAACTTTATAATTTACATAGATAAGTATTCGTGACAAGTTTCAAGTTTATTAACTCAAGGAATAAGATTTTTCATACAAACAAAGGAAAAGGAAGGAAGGAAGGAAGGTCTAATAAGTTAAATAAGTTTAAAAATAATATAGCTCATAGAATTACACCATCTATAATAGAACATGAGAATCCTAATCAAATCTATGAAGCCCTTTTTGATGTTGTGCAAAAAGAGTACCAATCTACTTTCAAGACCAAAACTATTAACATTAATGGCACCTCCGTTGGCTTTAACCAGTGGGCCACTCCAGGTATTTATAAAAGTAGAGCGAGACTATACGAGTTATATGGTTGGAAAAAATACAGGTTTGATACTCCTTTCCTAGAGTATGTCAAAAATTATTCAAAATTATTTAAAAAGGTTAGTGCTTTTGCTAAATCAAATTTTTTAAGCGATACAATTAAAAATTCCAATAATAAAGTAAAAACCACTTGGAAAATTATTAACAATGAAACGGGTAAGTCGGTTAAACAAGATAAACACCTTGAGATTATGGTCGACACTAAATTAGTTAATATAGCAGCCGACGTAGCCGAGGCATTTAATGAGTTTTTTGCCAACATACCTATAACTACGACTCGCTCCTTAAATTCGTCTCCGTCTAAAGCTGAAAACCTTTTGCATAGTAGTGTGCCTAAATGTAGTAGCTTATTTAGCTTCGAGCATGTAACACCTAGTGATGTAGTTAATGTTTTTAACACACTCAAGTTTAAAAACACTGGTGATTACTGGGGCATCTCCATTAAAATTTTAAGTAATATAATAGACATCGTAGCCCCCTATCTAGCTGTTACTTTTAATAAATGTGTTGATTTGGGAACTTTTCCTGACCTCATGAAGAGTAGTAAAGTCATACCATTATTTAAATCAGGTAATAAAAATGACGTTGGCAATTTCAGGCCTATTTCTATCTTACCAGCATTTAGCAAAATATTTGAAAAGTTAATACTCAAGCAGTTGCTAAGACATTTTGATTTAAATAGCCTCCTTCATAATGAACAATATGGCTTTACAAAAGGTCGTTCGACTACAGATGCGGGTGTTGCTCTGCTAAAACACATATTTAATGCATGGGAGAATTCGCAAAATGCTATTGGAATTTTCTGTGATCTCTCCAAAGCCTTTGATTGCGTGCACCATGATACGCTTTTGCGTAAACTACATCATTACGGTGTGCAAAACGAAGCTCTAAACGTTATAAATTCTTATTTACATAATAGGTTCCAATGTGTAGATGTTAATGGTGTAAAATCTTCCGGGCTACCAGTTCAGTTAGGTGTACCTCAAGGCTCAATACTGGGTCCATTCTTGTTCTTAGTGTATATTAATGACTTACCATTCTATTTAAAGGGTATCTGTGAAGTTGTACTGTTTGCAGATGATACCTCTCTTATTTTAAAGTAGACCGGAACAGACAAGATTTTGACGATGTAAACAGTGCACTCTCAATGGTTACGGATTGGTTTATGACAAATAACCTTGTTCTCAATGCCAAGAAAACGAGATGTGTAAAGTTCACCCTACCAAATGTTAGAAATCTAGGACCCAACATCGTCTTAGATAAAGAGGTGCTTGAAACTGTGAACTCAGCAGTTTTTCTGGGCATAACAGTAGATGCCAAACTTCAGTGGGGCCCACATATATCGAGCCTAGCGGGAAGGCTCAGTTCGGCCGCCTACGCTGTCAGGAAAGTAAGACAATACACTGACGTTGATACAGCTCGGTTAGTCTATTTTAGTTATTTTCATAGCGTTATGTCCTACGGTATTCTGCTGTGGGGCAAAGCTGCTGATATTCAAAATATATTTGTCCTTCAAAAACGAGCTGTTCGAGCAATTTACCAGCTAGGTGCCAGAGTTTCACTAAGAGATTTTTTCAAAGATATTGGTATTCTTACAGTGGCATCGCAATTCATCTTCGCCAACATTTTATATATTAGGCAAAATATACACTTATACAGTAAAAACAGTGATATACACAATGTTAACACTAGAAATAAAGACAAACTACGAGCTCCCTTTCACCGGCTTCATAAGGTTCGTAACTCATTTGTTGGGCTTGGTATAGACTTTTATAACAAGCTTCCCTCTTCTTTGCTAGATTTGCCTTTTAATTCGTTTAAAACTAAAGTAAAATCTAACCTTTGTTCAAAGGCATACTATTGTATCAACGACTACATAAATGATAAGAATAGTTGGTCGCTGTGATTAACTCAAGACAATACTTATGTTCTTTCTCCAGAATTAGTTTACCTACGGACAGTTACATAATTGTTTATTTTATTTGATTTTATAAGTCGATTTTTATTTTTTTTTAAATTCAATTTATTTTTATTTTATTTTATTGTTGACTTAATCTACTCATTACAATATTTTGTTATGAGTTGTATTGCAATTTGTGGTTAGCTAGCGACCTCGACAGTTGATCATTATTTTTTTTTTTTGCCTGAGCAACCGGCAGCAAGTTCGTCATGCTCCCTTAGATGTCACTGCTTGCGGTAGCGTCGGGGGTCGGGTTGCCTCCTTCCCTCAAATATGGCGAGGGGGGTAATGGCTGATCTTTGCGTTATGCTCGTGAACGGGTGCTGCTTGTGGTGACTGGTCGTCTTGCTGATCATGGTTTTGTTATTGTAACTAGTAATTAACTGTTTATTTATTTTTTTACCTCGATGGTCCTAGTTTATCATTTATAACTGCCAATTACAGCTTTATGTAAGCGGGCACGCCCTTTACGCCTGGAGGCTTTTATTTAGATATGTAGTTCTGTTTACGTTTAGTTTTTATTTCTGCTTGAGTATAGTTCTCGATGTTTTTGGTTGGTATATTGGCGTGTGCTAGCTGACATATGGCCAATAATTTATCATTTAAATTATGTTTTGTGTTGCGTAATGTAAATTATTTTGCATACTATTGTATAGAATTATTTTTTTCTAACTTGAACAGACAGCTGTGCTGCTGGGGAGTTTGTTGCGCCACTTCTTCTTCCCAGCGAAAGGCACTAGGAAGTGGTGAAGGGTGGGCGTTTTTGGGGGACTGTCTTATGTAATTTTGACGTTCGAAAAGTGCTGATTCTCAGCCTAATTTGAATAAATGACTTTTGAATTTTGAATTTGGTCGATTTTCCAATAACCCTTTCTTAGTGGTTGCCTAAGTCATATTATCTACCTGGGTGCCAAATTTCAGCCCAATCCGTTCAGTGGTTTGAGCTGTGCGTTGATAGATCAGTCAGTCAGTCACCCTTTTCTTTTATAGATATAGATACTTAGGACATATGACTTTATTTCATGCAAAATTAGGAGATTCAATTATTATAGTAGGTACTCGATATTAATATGACAGAATAGTTTTAGAAGTAAAGATATTTATGTAAAACAAAATTTCGAATTTTTTAACATTATGGTTACTGAAATTTATAACAAACGTGTTATGGATAATGATTTTTGGACAAACAATTTTTGGACAAACAATTTTAGAAGAAGAAAGGGAGTACCTACCCCACACCATGGCACAGAAAAAAAAAACTTCACCACTTTACGTGTAGGGGAGGTACCCTAAAAAGCTTTTTTTTTAATCGTGTTTTACCACTTTGTCGGCGTAATTAATATGTACATGGCAAATTACAGCTTTCTAGTACTAAGAGTCTCGGAGCTAGACCGCGGACAGATAGACAGACGGACATGACGAAACTATAAGGGTTTCTTTGTTTTCTACGGAACCCTAATAAAAAAACCGGCCAAGTGCGTGATCAGACCACGCACAAGGTTTCGTAGTTGGGATGAATTTATCCCAAAAACAAACTTAACATTGTAGTTGAAAATCATGTTCTCCCATACATCGATATACGCCACGGTCAATTCTCCAACTGCAAATGTAAGTTTGTAATCGCAAAAAATAATAATTGTGAGATAAAACTACAAATTAATTTTAATGATTTTCTGACTTTATCTTTTACTTGTGATGTGAGACTTTGCTTACTCCGTGTTCTTACCAAACATGGTTGTAGGTCAACGGGAAGTCGATAAGACCCCTCTTTGAGGAGTGGCTAGAGAGGCGCCACGGCGTCCTCACCTTCCGCCTGACGCAGGTACTCACCGGACACGGCTGTTTCGGGAGGTACCTGTTCAGGATAAAGCGGGAGGAAACGCCCGGGTGTCGTCACTGTGTGGATCGCCCGGAGGACACGGTGGAGCATACGGTGGAGGTCTGCCCGGTTTGAGCAGGGCATCGCCGTGTCCTCGTGGATGCGATCGGCGGCGGTGATCTCTCGCGTCCGGCCCTGATTAGGGCCATGCTACGGAGCGAGAGGAAATGGGAGGCCGTCACCTCCTTCTGCGAAGCAGTAATACTCGCGAAGGAGGAGACGGAGCGCGTGAGGGAGAGGCAAATTTCGCGCCCTCGCGGCCCCTAACCGCCGCAGGAGGAGACGCCCTGAGCGTCGGGAATCACAGGAAGATTTCCGGCCACCGTAGGCGCGGGCTTGCGGACGGTGAGCAATGGGTAGCTCGCCGTCCGATAAGGACCAAGCCCGGGTCGACGGCGCGTTGTCAGAGCGGGAGAAGTTATTTGATAATTTCCCACCCAAAAAAAAAAAAAAAAGGTCAACGGGAAGTAAGTAACCTATAGGTTTTCATTTATTTGCGAGTATCAAATATAGGTATCGCATAAATTGCCGTATTTTTTTATTGCGTTGACAGATGCTTTCTTTTTTAGGGTCCAAGGGTAGGTCTACGTATTTGGTATAAAGAACTGTGACCAAAGTCTTTTAAATGCATACCCTAACCAAAATGATCATGTCTCAAGGCTCACATGGTGCATTTAAAAGAATATTAGACCTAGATTTGAAAGAATACGGTAGTTGCCTAGGTAAAAAAAAAAGTTTAAGGTAAAAATAAATGTATTTAACGGACCAAAGGAGCGACGGACACTCGCGATGACCGCTAATCGAGTACTAATTGCTAAATTGGTATGAATTTATAAAGTTATGTAAAAATGCTTAGTTGTCGATAGTGTATGGTTTCACCGTACAATATCTATTCTATGAGTTAGCTAATGAGGGTAGTGAGTAAATGAGTTTAATAATCACACTAATTAACATCGTTGCAATAAATAGGAGAACTCAAAATAAAATCAATTCATTTCGCTTTACTCATTGAAAGTACAAACAGTAATAACAACACATCACCGTAAACATGGAAAGCATATCGTCACAAATCTGGATATTTTCGTTATTTCAATAGGTTCAGCCAAAAAAAAACGATTATCAGTTTTCATTTGAGACAGTGTTATCTCGATTGAGATGTAGTATATTTGAGGAAGATTGTGTAACGTTTAAAGAATTTTGCCGGAAATTTACGAGAGAAGTAGAAAAACGTTGGCATTCTGTAAGACGAAAAAACTTTTTACAAATAAAAAACAACTGACTTCCAAAAAAAAACACTACAAAGTGAAAAATAACTTAAATTTCGGAAGTCGGTGGCAAAAAACAAAAACACAAAACCCAAGACACCGACTTCCGAAATTAAAGTTATTTTTCACTTTGTAGTGTTTTTTTTTGGAAGTCAGTTGTTTTTTTTTTGTAAAAAGTTTTTTTTTATATTACGGAAGTTGTATTAAAAACATTTTTTCAAATACAAATAAATACGCTTAGTATACAGAGTGACTGGTAATTTGAAGTATTCCTTCCAGGACGTGATAGTGTGACAGATTTGCAACAATTAAGTACCCCCCATAATGCCTAGGCGAAAATTCATGGGAATCGAGAAACCCAATTTTTATGTTATTTTGAAAATTTCTAGAATTCGTCACTAAATATCACTTTTCTCTAAACTCTCAAATTGAATGGCCTTCATTGCTTTTCCATGGGGTACCTAATACTTTAATAAAACTTTCAATGTAACCAAATTTTCTAAAACATCAAACAGGTAAAAGGAAGGAGTTTACTAAAAATTTTCAAAAACTTTTTACAAAAAAAAAACAACCGACTTCCAAAAAAACACTACAAAGTGAAAAATAACTTAAATTTCGGAAGTCGGTGGCAAAAAACAAAAACACAAAACCCAAGACACCGACTTCCGAAATTAAAGTTATTTTTCACTTTGTAGTGTTTTTTTTTGGAAGTCAGTTGTTTTTTTTTTTGTAAAAAGTTTTTTTTATATTACGGAAGTTGTATTAAAAACATTTTTTCAAATACAAATAAATACGCTTAGTATAAAGAGTGACTGGTAATTTGAAGTATTCCTTCCAGGACGTGATAGTGTGACAGATTTGCAACAATTAAGTACCCCCATAATGCCTAGGCGAAAATTTATGGGAATCGAGAAACCCAATTTTTATGTTATTTTGAAAATTTCTAGAATTCGTCACTAAATATCACTTTTCTCTAAACTCTCAAATTGAATGGCCTTCATTGCTTTTCCATGTGGTACCTAATACTTTAATAAAACTTTCAATGTAACCAAATTTTCTAAAACATCAAACAGGTAAAAGGAAGGAGTTTACTAAAAAATTTCAAAAACTTTTTACAAAAAAAAAAAACAACCGACTTCCAAAAAAACACTACAAAGTCAAAAATAACTTAATTTCGGAAGTCGGTGTCTTTGGTTTTGAATTTTCGTTTTTTGCCACCGACTTCAGAAATTTAAGTTATTTTTCACTTTGTAGTGTTTTTTTGGAAGTCGGTTGTTTTTTTTTTGTAAAAAGTTTTTATTTTTCACTTTTTAGTTGTGGTACCTACCCATCACAAATTCGAATACCACTACCTGCTATGTAAATAACAGTGACAGGAAGTTATCATATCATCTACATACTAAGTGGGGAAAAAATACGTATAATTGAAGCTAACTCAAAAACTGCCCAAGCAAAGTTTATAAAATTTATATGGGACCACCTCTGAAGTATGATCTACCAAACAAAAAAAGAATCATCAAAATCTATTCATAATTGACGGAGTAATCACGAAACAAACATACAAAAAAAAAAAAAAAAAAAACATACAGACGAATTGAGAACCTCCTTCTTTTAGAAGTCGGTTAAAAATGGAGTTATTCCGAAAGGAATATGGAATCTGGCTTGAGAAAAATGTCAACTGGCCTAGCTGCATTAAAAAAAATGTTCAGGAAGCTTCGACATCTGTCGCTCATGGGGAAAAAGAGCCATCAACATCATCAGTTGGTAGAAAACCTTTTGAAGAGTTGGGAACGAAGCAAAAGAAGAGACGGAGTGGTGATCATTTGAACAGTGATTGCAGTGAACTTGTATATGCAGCTTGTACCAAATTAAAGGAAGATGGAAGAGATAATATTGCTTCTGTGATTGAATATATAATGAAAAATCCAGAAACAGTTAATAGATTCCAAGACTTGATCAAGAAACCGGCTGGCAAGGAAACCTTTACACCCCTAAAGTCGGCTGGATTAATGCTATCTCTTAAATTATCAAAATGGCAATATATAACTTTGAGAGAATCAGCAATTCGAGAAGGTATTAGAGACTTATATCCATCCTACTACAGAGTGCAAAAAGCAAAAAAAAGAGTGTTATCCACCTGAACCTGAAAATTCCATCACGGTTACAGATAGCTCAGCCAGAACTTCTCTGAAGGCTCTTTTGGACTTAACAGTGAATAGAATATTTAAATCTTTACCAGAAGATTGAAAGAAAAAAGAACTGATTTTAATTTCTAAATGGGGATTTGATGGAGCATCTAGTCAGAGTAGATATAAACAAAAACTTTTTAAAAAAAAAAGCAGCCGACTTCCAAAAAAAAAACACTACAAAGTGAAAAATAACTTTAATTTCGGAAGTCGGTGTCTTGGGTTTTGTATTTTCGTTTTTTGCCACCGACTTCCGAAATTAAAGTTATTTTTCACTTTGTAGTGTTTTTTTTTTGGAAGTCGGCTGCTTTTTTGTAAAAAGTTTTTTTTTTCACTTTTTTGTTGTCACCCCACACACATTCGAATACCACTGCCTGTTACCAGTGACAGGAACTTATCATATCATCTACATACTAAGTGGGAAAAAAAATGGTATTTTGTAGCTAACTCAAAAACTACCCAAGCAAGGTTAATAAAATTTATATTAAACCAATTTAAGAGCCTACCCTTTCAAACAAAAAACAATTTTCAAAATCGGTCCACAAATGACGGAGAAATCGGAGGACATACATAGAAGAAAAAAAAAGAAAACAAACATACGCTACGAACATATAACCTCCTCCTTTTTGGAAGTCGGTTCAAAATTGGATTCTATTCTCTTGACTCCAGTATTTTTATGACATCTTTGGTGCCATTAAAACTGAATGTGAAGAAAATACAGTTTGGCAAAACCCGAAACCTTGTTCTGCATTGTTTTGTCGTCCGGTGCAGTTTACTTTTATTAAAGAAAGTGAAGCAGTCGTGAAGGCAGAAGAACAGATAATGAAGGATGAAATATCTGCTCTCCGACCAACTGAGTGCAACAGAAATACAATTAGTCACAAGCCCTTGATGATGATGATCGATGCTGAGATATGCACATACCTTTCAGCAGCTAGATCAAACGCGTCTTGCTACATAATATGCCTAGCGAAACCGTCTGAGCTCAACAATTTAAAAGCAGTGTCAAAACTGGAACATCAGCTGACATGATGGAGTTTGGGAAATCTTCACTTCATGCGCGTATTATATGATGGAATGCCTTTTACACATATACTATAGATTAAACATTAACAAGTGGGCTGTTAAAGGCAAAGCTGACCAAGATGTAAAGGACGTAAGGAATAAATTAATTCAAGATCGCTTGCAAACAGAACTCGGTCTGCTACATGGTGAAGCAGGGTCATGGAACTACCAACAACGGCAACACGACCAGAAGATTCTTTGAATTTCCAGAAAAAACCGCTGCTATCACAGGATTAGATGAAGAACTATAATTTAAGAACGGATAATTTTACAAACAATAACGTCAGGAGAACATGTAAACATTTAAAAATTCAAAGACTATGCGTACAAAACTGCTGAGAGATACGTGGAACTACATCACTGGTACTATATGTCTGCAACAGTCCACAAAGTTCTTCTTCATGGAGTTGATATCATTGCTTCCGACGCAATTGTCCCAATTGGGAGTCTTTCAGAAGAGGCATCGGAAGCCCGGAACAAGGATTTTAGAAGATTCAGGGAACACCACTCGCGCAAGAAGAGTAGAGTGAGTTCTAATGAGAATATTTTTAATTTCCTCATTCTTTAGTCAGATCCACTTGTTTCATCAACAAGACCCATTTTGGCCGCAAAAACAAAGAAAATTTTCGTTGAGGAAACGCTGACACTTTTAAACGTTTATGTTTCGTGAACAATTTCTCACGAAACATAAACGTGAAACGGGGCGCCTGTGCGCTGTCCAGTTTTGAGCACGAAAGTGGGCCTATGGGACTATCCCCGATATGTGGCACGTATAAATCTGTAGAAAAACAGCCTGCAATGACTCCTTTAAAGAAGCTGCGTAACATTTTGTCGGATGTGGGTAGCGCGATAAAAACACCGTGCGCAGTTGAGAACGTACCGGCGCCCGCAAGCGAGAAAATAACAGCTGCTCGCGCTCTGTCTAAGGCGGTGGTGAGTCAGCCGACGTTACCGGCCTCTGCCGCTAAATGCGCACAAAACTGTGACCAACCGCCAAGTCCACAATTGTGCGTCGAAAACAGGAAAAGTTTCTCTGATGTTGTGCAGGATAGTGTGCCGAAGCTGCAGTCCAAACCTCAAATATCTAACGAGGAATGGACCCTAGTTCAGAAAAAGAGGCTGCGAAACCGTTTTGTCGCAAATACAGGGAAAGCTATTATTGATTCTGACACTAAGTTCAAGGCGGCGAATACTAAAGTTCCGATTTATATTTATAACGTGTCCAAGGAGACGTCTGCAAATGATATTCAAACTTATTTATTGAAGAAAACTAACGTAGACATAAAATTGGATAAAATGAATATGAAATTAAATAAAGATTACGATGGATACATAGTTTTTGTTCCTAAACATAAGCTTGAAATGTTTCTGAAAGATGACGTTTGGCCCGACGGGATAATATATCGCCGTTTTGTTGACTTTAGGCGAAACGCGGATAAACGTACCTACCGGGAGATGAATGAAGTAATATCGTCAGTCAATGGATAGTACAACTAAACTTATTACTTTCAATTGCAAAAGTGTCACCAGGTCAGTCGAGTGTGTAAGAGGACTCTGTCGTGTGGCTGACATTGTGGCACTACAGGAGACTTGGCTTCTGCCTCACGATATTCAGTTCCTGGGTAGCATTGATGACGCATTCTCCTTTACTGGGAAGTCTGCTGTTGATACATCTGCTGGAGTGCTTAGAGGAAGGCCGTACGGGGGTGTCGCTTTGCTGTGGAGAAAAGCGGTGTTTCCAACGGTGTTTGTGATCGCGTGTACTAGTGTGCGTCTCGCAGCGATTAAGTTAGTGCTTCACGACCGGTCGATGCTAGTTATATCGGTGTACATGCCTACCGATTCGAACGAAAATTTAATCGAGTTTACAGAGTGCCTCAGTGAGTTAAACGCGATAATTGAAAATAGTAATGTGGAATCGGTGTACATTCTCGGGGACTTCAACGCGCACCCAGGTGAGCTGTTTTCTAACGAGTTGTTTACTTTTTGTACGGAACAATCGTGGTCGTGTCTAGACATTGAGCGGCTGCCTCGCGATACTTATACATTTGTGAGTGAGGCACACGGGTGCCGGCGATGGCTCGATCACTGTGTAGTGACAAGTGCGGCGCGGCGCACGGTTGTGGACGTGTGTGTACTGTACGATACATACTGGTCTGATCACCATCCGTTATTGATTGAATGTAATATGAATATTATTTTACCAAAAATCACAACCAATGCTAACCCTGTCAGTGATGTCAAATGGAGAATTAAAGACCATAATCAAACACAAGATTATACCAGTTATTGTAACTCAAGATTAAAGCAGATTGACTTTCCATCTGAGTGTAGTTATTGCGCAGATAGAATGTGTAGTGATCAGAGCCACAAAATGACAATAAGTTCAATGTATGACAAGATTGTAAATATTTTGACCGAAGCAGCTAAGAGTAGCTGCACTGTACCTAAACGAAACAATTTTAAATATGTAACAGGATGGAACAAGCATGTTAGTGATGCTCACCGGAGGGCGAGACTATGTTTTCAGACTTGGGTGTCTTATGGACGACCTAGATCTGGTTATGTTTATTTTCAAATGTGTGAGTCTAGGAAAATATTTAAAGCTAAATTAAAGTACTGTCAAGACAATGAAACTCAGATAAAGATGGATATTATTGCGGAACATCATGCGAATAAAAATTTTGGTGACTTTTGGAAAAACACACATAAACTGAATCCAAGGTCGGGCTCTCCGGTGAGTGTGGGTGGCGCGCATGAGCCGCGGGACATAGCATGCGCCTTTCAGCGTCATTTTAATGTGGTGTCACCGCTCGGGTCTGCGTCTCAGATGCTCGCTGCTGAGGATCGCCCTGGGGATATTAACGTCAGATTCTCCGCCAAGGATGTGGCTAGCGTTATAAAGAAGATGGTGAGAGGCAAGTCCCCGGGTCACGACAATCTTAGCATCGAGCATTTGAAGAACGCTGGCGTACACCTGCCAAGAGTCCTTGCATTATTTTTTAACTTATGTGTCAGTCATAGTTATTTGCCCGATGACTTAATGCACACGGTTGTAGTGCCAATCGTTAAGGATAAGACAGGTGACTCCTCAGATCTTGCGAATTATAGACCGATCTCGCTTGCGACTATCATAGCTAAGGTGCTGGACAGTTTGCTTGACCAACAGTTGGAGAAGCACCTCCAATTGCATGACGCTCAGTTTGGTTTTACACCCGGTTTGTCAACTGAGAGTGCTATCCTCTGTCTCAAGCAAACTGTTCAGTACTACACAGACAGAAGCACACCAGTATATGCATGCTATTTAGACCTGTCAAAAGCTTTTGATCTGGTGTGTTATGACAAGCTGTGGCAGAAGCTGCAATGTGAAACGGATCTGCCACATGAGATTGTATCTTTATTCAGATACTGGTACAATAAACAGCTGAATAGTGTCAGATGGGCGGGTGCGCGGTCGGACATGTACAGGTTGGATTGTGGAGTGAGGCAAGGGGGTTTATCCTCGCCTCGCCTCTTTAACTTGTATATGAACCGGCTGATCGGTGAGCTCAGCAGCACTAATATTGGGTGTTCTATAGATGGGGTCTGTATAAACAACATCAGCTACGCGGATGATATGGTGTTGCTGAGCCCATCGATTGGTGCATTACGTAAACTTTTGAGTTTATGTGAGTCATATGCGGAGGCCCATGGGCTCAGGTACAATGCTAAGAAGAGTGAATTTATGATTTTTAAAGCCGGTACCAAATGCTACTCATGTGTACCTCCTGTCACTCTTTGCGGCATTCCTTTAAACAGGGTGAAGCAATTCAAGTATTTGGGCCACTGGGTCTCCGAAGACCTGTGTGACAATCAGGACATTGAGAGGGAGCGCAGGGCGCTGTCTGTCCGGTGTAATATGTTGGCTCGCAGGTTCGCACGATGTACTAGACCAGTAAAGGTGACTTTATTTAAGGCATATTGTCAGTCGTTTTACACGTGCAGCCTGTGGACCAACTTTACGCAGCGGGCGTACAGCGCACTGCGCGTACAGTATAACAATGCTTTCAGGATGTTGTTAGGGTTTCCGCGGTGTTGTAGTGCCTCGACTATGTTTGCTGAGGCGCAGACAGATGATTTTTTCGCGATCATCAGGAAACGGAGCGCTTCGCTACTAAGTCGACTACGAAACAGCTCGAACAGCATCTTGAAGGGATTGTCTGAGCGGTGGGATCTCCCCCTGTTACAGAGGTGGATGCAGCTTCATAGTAGCGCGTCCCCTCGTATTATGTAATTTATGTTGTTTTCGTTTTGGACGATATTTGTTTGTATTTATTTCAATTTTATATTATTATGTTTCGATTGACATCTGTTTGTATTTTAAATTTATTTGAAAATGACATGTGTATGTATTTTAATTTTATTATAATAGAATGTTTGAGGATTATTTTATGTGTGTGATTTTTATATCAATTTTATGTTTTAATTTAATGTATGTAATGATTTTTATGGACTTTGTCTGAAATAAATGAAATATTATTATTATTAAAACTTCAAGAACCTGAATTCGAGTTTAGGGATATTTCTCAGTTAAACTCCGACTCTGAGTTAGATTCAGATGACAGTGACTCAGAATAGTTTTAGTTAGTTATTTTTTTCCTTTATTTTTGTTAATATTTATAATTATGTATTAGGTTTATCTTTTGTATTCGTAAAGTAAATTATTTTTAACATAGAAAATTGTCGCTTTAGTTTACTTTTTCAATAGTTCTGCTTTTGTTTATTATTGCCTTTATGTTTTTAAATATATTTTTAATTAGAATTGCTGATTTAAATATATAATTTTTTTCATTATAATTACCTCCAGCCTTTCCCACTGTGTACTTAGAAATTAAATTAGTGTGATCAGTAAACTAATTTATTCACTACCCTCTTTAACTAACTCATAGGATAGATATGAATAACAATATTACTAACTCATAAAATAATGACGATATTAAAGATCGTTACATAATTAGGTCTTTGAAATTAATTTTGTTATGATCATGTGGCGTGTTTGTACAAAGTAGTGGTCGGGTTCATCGTTTAAGTAGTCCGTGTAGATTTTAAGCTTCAATTAAGTTAAACATTTTACAAAACAATTTTTGAAAATATTAAATCAAAAGCGATTTAAAAAAAAAAGATTCGCGGCACTGGCCGGTTCGAAGAGTGTGTCAATTTTTTTAAAATAATTCAAGGTTTAATCACCTGCATGGGAATTAGGGCCAATTAAACGGTAGCGGAGATATACGACTTTTTCATGCCAGCTCCTTAGTAATTTTTAATGAAAAAATTCTGTTTGCGTTGTTTGCAATGCTATTCCATAATTTTGATATTTTTAGGCATGTATTTAGTCTCCCAAAACATTTTCAAGTCATAAAAGTGGACATTTGGGGAAAAAGTATTATGAGAGTCGATTTTCAGCCCACTGTGCGCCGGCGCGCCGCCACCGGGTCGTCGTACATCAATTCAATACGCACGCGCCGCGTCGCGTCGTCCGTTTGTCGCAAGATATTAAAACTAAAAATACTAAAATGAAGGCAACAGTATATTGCATAGCATTTGACTGCTTAAATAATAAGGATCCGAACCTCACGTTTTTCTTGCTTCCAAAGGACACCGAAAGCTAAAGAAATGCACGTCTACCTATGAGTAGTTAGAAGGTACCTACCTCTCTATATCACCCGTATTTACATAGTTAGAATATTAAATGTTATTATTATAGTAGGTATACGATGGTCATACGTTGACAACTCGTAACCCACGTTTTTTCGCAAAATGAGTTATGTACATCAAAAATGTTTAAATTAAGCGCCAAACCTTCCCATCGATAACTCATAAACATAATGCACAAAAAATGTCACTCGAACAATTTGTGCCACAGTTGAAACTCAAAAATTCAAAACTCAAAGCATTTATTTCAAATAAACCAATTACAGGCACTTTTTTAACCGACTTCCAAAAAGGAGGAGGTTATATGTTCGAAGCGTATGTTAGTTTTTTTTTTTTTTTTTGTATGTCCACCGATTTCTCCGTCATTTGTGGACCGATTTTGAAAATTCTTTTTTTGTTTGAAAGGGTATGCTTCCAAATTGGTCCCATATAAATTTTATTAACTCTGCTTGGGTAGTTTTTGAGTTAGCTACAAAATACGTATTTTTTTTCCCACTTAGTATGTAGATGATATGATAAGTTCCTGACACTGGTAGTAGGTAGTGGTATTCGAATGTGTGTGAGGTAGGTACCACAACTAAAAAGAGAAAAATAAAAACTTTTTACAAAAAAAAAACTACCGACTTCCAAAAAAAACACTACAAAGTGAAAAATAACTTTAATTTCGGAAGTCGGTGGCAAAAAACGAAAACACAAAACCCAAGACACCGACTTCCGAAATTAAAGTTATTTTTCACTTTGTAGTGTTTTTTTTGGAAGTCGGTAGTTTTGAATTGTCAAGGGGTCGGTCAGTCAGAAAGATGAAGCTAGTTGCCCGTTCCAAAGCGTAGTAGGTACCTATGGAGAAGAACGGGCAAGAAACTCCACGGACACTCTTTTAAATCAGAATATGGTTACAAAATATTGGTTACATAATTCATGTTGAAGTTATACATGTGAGAACGATGCAGAACGTTAAAAGCGTCCGTAATCTACACTAATATTATAAAGAGGAAAGATTTGATTGTTTTTTTGTTGGTTTGCATTGAATAGGCTCCGAAACTACTTGACCGATTTGAAAAATTCTTTCACTGTTGGGAAGCTACACTATTTCCGGTGAACATAGGCTATATTAAATTTTAAAAAAAGTTAGGGACACATACTAAAACTCCGATAATGTAACCCAAGGTGTGAAAAAAATACCAAAAACCTTTCTTACATCGCGTCGCTGCTATTATAGTATATTATTATTATAGAACAAAATAATGGACTACATCTTTGCAGAAAATATAGTTATCTACAAAAAATATCGCGACAGCATATGTCTAACTATTATAGTTATGTCACAATAAGTGTTTATTCATTTAAAAAAAAAACATATAAATGCCACCGCTATGAAAGCTCTTTTATTTAAACTTTGGAATTAATCCTTATATCAAAATAAATGACTTTATATTTAAGTCTGCTTCAAAACCATTATAATAACTTTTTGAATTATTCAATTTGGACATTCCATTCGAAAGATATCACAAGTTTAAAAATGTAAGTTATGTGAAAAATGTCGCATGGTCGCCGCTCACGCCGCTCGGTTAGACGGCAACATAATAATAATAAGCGATGCGTGGGATTACTTTTGTATTTGCTGGAGATTTGCTGGACAGACTCTTCCTTTCATTAACAGAGGTACGCGAGCAGATATCATCAAAGCATGCTTAAAATTGTCGCCCTTATGGACTTCGATTGAAAATATAAAATTACGGACGAATATGAGAGCTCATCTTCAAGGAATCACCGATGATGATTTTCCACAGCAACTGCTTAAACTTGGGGAAGGAATTTTTCTCACTCCAAATTTATGCAGTAATTGTAACATCCTTCTGCATGAGTCTCTAGGCCAAATAGTCCATAGTTTAGAAATTTGAATAGATGCATGTACCCTGATATCGAGAATTTGCACGAAAAGGACCTTCATTGATTGTGTTCTAGGGCAATAGTGTCACACAGGAATGATAGTGTCAACAAAATAAACAATCTAATTATTCAAAAAGTTCCCGGACAAATAAAAAAATACAAATCGGTAGACGCCGTGACTAATATCGAAGACGCAGTCCATTATCCCCAGGAGTTTTTAAATTCATTAAACCCTTCTGGACTGCCACCACATGAATTGACTTTAAAAGTTGGAATTCCAATGATGCTTTTGAGGAATTTAAGCCCTCCAAGCATGTGCAACGGGACGAGGCTGCTTATTAAGGAATCGAAGGACAATTTAACTGTAGCAACCATTATCACCGGCCCAGCAGCTGGTCGACTAGCTCATATACCGAGGATTCCGATGATCCCAAGTGATCTGCCAATTTCCGGTGAAAACATCTTTCGCCCTAACTATCAACAAGTCCCAAGGCCAAACTTTCGAATTAGTAGGGATTGACCTACGACAAGAATGTTTTACTCATGGCCAACTGTATGTTGGTCTATCGCGGGTCGGAGGTCCTGAAAATCAATTTATTTTGCTACCACAAAATAAATTAACATCAAATATCGTTTACAGGGAAGCTCTGACTCAATTGATTTTCAGGAGCAGAGAAAGTAAAGTATATAGTAAAGGCCTTTTTACAAAAATTACTAAAAATAAAATTAAAAAACAAAGAAATAATACAAAAAAAGATACAAAAAAAAAAAATACTAATAAAATATAATTTCATATTCGAATTTTCTTCATTTTACTCTTTTTTAATAACCCCACGCAAAAACGAGAAAGTACGTATGTATGGGAGAGTGTGTGTGTAAAAAATTATAACTTTTGAAATGTTTGTTTAATACCCGTGCGAAGCCGGGGCGGGCTGCTAGTAAAAAATAAAAATAAAAATGTAACAACGTCGGTCACAACGTATCACGATGTCGTATTGTGTGTATGTGTTTTAACTCTTTGGTGCACCTCTGCCAAACCCTTCGGAGTTAAATAGGTGATATTATGTTATATTATCTTGCTTTACTTAAATTTTATTAGGTAGTAGTACGTAGGGGACCTATATGAGGAGATACATTTAGTTATTACTTACTATGCATCATTAGAAATAAAATTAGACATTTAAACAAACCTTTTTTACAGTCCGTTCAACCGATTTTGACTTCTACGCCGTGGGCATAAGGATGGTATTAAAAGCAAAAAAGTGGTTACAAAACCAACTGTTTACTGCAGCTGCCATTTGTCATACCACCAACGCAATAGAAGTCAATATCGGTTGAACGAACTGTATGAAAGGTTTAATGTCTAATCTTATTTCAAATGGAGTTTTGAATAAAACAAGTGTTAGGAAAAATATTTTACTATATTAACAATTCTCATCTTATATTATTTAAAAAAATCTAGCAATAATCAAATCGATACCGGAAATTTCAATTGTCGTAAGGGACATTGTATTCCCTGTCCTTTACGACATTTGAAATTTCCAGTGTCAAAATAAAGGTGGCTTCCGACGCGTGCGTGATATGGCGCACGCACGCGCACCAGCCCGCACGACGCACCGTGGGAAGGGTATCGTGCGTGGTAGCGAAGACGCGTGCGTCGCGGTGCGTTTCGGTGCGTCCGAGTTTGAATACATTCCCTTTGAAGTTACCGACTTATACCGACTCGGTGCGGATCAGCGCGCACGGACACGCACCATGGGAAGGGTAACGTGCGTGGTAGCGCAGACGCGTGCGCGGCGGTGCGCCCGATCCGCGGCGAGTCGGTAGACTTCAAAGGTGCGTGAGGTATGCTCGGTTCCTATAAACAAAAACGAATCGTTTTGCTTACCAATGGAGCGTTTTTACTGCCCAACTTGGCATATAAATCGGGGATGTTCGCGCTGTTTCGCCCTGATGGCTTTCATGCCATCATTCGCAAGAGAACGGTATCCCTGATCTGCAGAATGCGTGGCAGCCGCATCAAAATCTTGAAGACAATAGCCGATAGGATCTCATCCCCGCTTTGGAGGATTCATCTAGACATAGTTTGATTGATTCTGACTTTTATTTTTAATATTTTACATAATAAATTTTTGGATTTTCATTTTATATAGAATGTAAACTATTTTAAAGATTTAATTTAATTTAAAGATCAATTTATTTTACAATTAGATTTTATGAAACCTATTAATTAATTTTACAATTTGATTTTATGTACCTATTTCAATTTCTATGTAGTTATTTATTTTGATTATAATAATTATTATTATTGTTGTGGCATGTATCTTTGATTAAGTACTAACGTAATTTTTAAGTAGGTATACTAACATTAATATGGATCACTGTATCTGTAAATTCATAAGCAATTTTTTAGACATTTCTTAAAACTAACTTCTCAATAATAAGTAGGTATTTCACGGGTTGCAATTTGATTACTTTAATATGGTGAAGGGTGGGCGTTTTGGGGGACTGTCTAATGTAATTAAGACGTTCGAAAAGTGCTGATTCTTAGCCTATTTTAAATAAATGACTTTTGAATTTGGTTTTTTTTTTTAATTTTTATGGTTGCCAAGCAATTTATCTTCGTCACAATGCATATGATATGCAGAAGTGGAACTGATGGTGAAATACCAGGAGAACTCTTCAACGATTAACGTCCCTGCATAGAGAAAAGCAATATTTTGTAAAAGGTGATGAGCAGTTGACATTAGGCTATTGTTATTTAGACAAACTGACTCACAAAAAAACAACTTTTTACAAAAAACACATCTGACTTCCCAACTACAAAGTCAAAAATAACTTTAAATTCGGAAGTCGGAAAAAAGTTTTTCTTTTTTACTTTTTAGTCGGTTGATTTGTAATTTATCTTAGTCACAATAGCCTAATGTCATCTCAACTCGAACAGATTAAGTATAATTAGTTTTGAGAAAAAAAAATAGATGGCAGCATAGGCAATTATGGAATTAACAATCACTAAAAAGCCATAAACGGCAGATTTTGGTATAAATAAGATTAGTAAAAATTAAAACTTCCTTTTTTAATGCTGATTTTTCTATTTAATTTCATAAATCATGTATTTTCAACAAAAAGATAAATGAAACCTTTTACTTAAATCGAACTCATAGAATAATAAAGTTAATCATTTTGTTCAGAGCTCTTTGCAATAGATGGCGTTTTACTCAATTTGTCATCACATAATCTGTCGTTATTGTTTTACGTTTAGTAGGAAAATCAAAAAAATATTGAATTTAAAACTTCTTCAGGCACGTTGAGCATTTTTGAGATGGAAAAACAATTGAACTCGCGACACCGTTACCGATGCCTCATTTTTGTAAACGCGATTGTGCTCCTTATTTGTACTAAGTTACGGATCAATGTTCTATGCAAGTATTTTTACTTTAAAGGTTTGGGAAGTTTTTTTTTTTTGTAAACGCGATTGTGCTCTTAATTCAGATACTGTTACGAACCAAAGTTCTATACATGTATTTTTCTTTCGCCAAGATCTTGTTCAAGTTTTCACTTCTGTCTCTGTGCTCCCGGAGTGCCATTGTTATTTTTTATAATCTATTACCTTCTTTACATAGAAATATAATAACTGAAAGAAATCTATTTCTTAACATGTTTTTGGCAAGTACCTACCTACTTAATTATATATTTTTTTCATTTTACTGATACCTTTCTAAAACTTTCTATAAAAAACCGGCCAAGTTCGAGTCGGACTCGCGCACGAAGGGTTCCGTACCATTATCTATAAAAACGGCAAAAAAATTATGTCTGTTGTTTTAATATTTGTTTATTTTATTATTTCTTTAGTATTTGTTGATATAGCGGCAACAGAAATACATCATTTGTGAAATTTCAACTGTCTAACTATCACGGTTTATGAGATACAGCCTGGTGACAGACGGACGGACAGCGGAGTGTTAGTAATAGGGTCCCGTTTTACCCTTTGGGTACGGAACCCTAAAAAAGATTGCAGGAAACGTTTTAAAAGTAGATAGGTAGCTAATGGTGCCGATTCTCTTGTCACAAATGCCTATAAAATTAGACTAAAAAACACCGAAATTTAGTTTATTCCTGTCAAACGACGATTTCCCATTCTGAAATAGACTAAAGTGACACAACTTAACTTTATTTTAGTTTGACAGCATTATGATGCACTGAGTTACTATTTTAGTGAAAATGGCAATTTTGCTATTCTGAATTTGACGTTTTTCACCAAAAATTTTGATTGTCTAACAAAATTTGATTATTTTTTTAATCGCGACTAAAAAAGTGTGGAATAAAATTAGTTGCCATGAACTAAAATAAATTTACACCAACATCTCGACTTCAGGTGCAAAAACAGTACCTACTGTATCTTTTTTTCTGTTCTTTTGCTTATATCTCGAAAATGGTGTGTCATATCGCAAAAATAATGAAATGTCGAACCCCTTTAAGACATCCATAAACCCATTAAACTCAACATTTTGATAATGATTTTTTATATTTTCCATACAAAAGTGAAAAATTCCATATAAAACACGTCGAGGCTGCATGCGCCTGAGGCTCTAAAAAAAATTCACGGGGTAGGGCAAACAAGTACCATGTGGAGTTGCGATTGTCAAATTGGATTTTGGTTGTGTCAAAATTATTTTTAAATTTGGAGATTTTTTTGCAGAACAGCTTTATGATTCTAGATAGTTTACAAGAGAATCGGCTTTAAAGTGCTAATTTTTATTAGAGTCAAGTGTCCCTCCCCCCTGCCAGCTAAATGGCTGGTTTATGTGAAAAAAAAAAATCACGGCAGTAGTATTTATAACGAAATAAAAAGGAAAACTATCACAGCTAAGCAGGCTCTATAAGTTAACGAGTAATAGTCAACCAACTTAAATTTGCGGTTGCAAAAATATGTTTTCCCATACATTCCGTAAGGAAGAACATGTTTTTCAACTACAAAGTTAAGTTTGTTCTTGGGATAAATTCATCCCAACTACGAAACCCTTCATTGTGCGTGGTCCGACACGCACTTGGCCTGTTTTTATTTGATATTTCTAAAAACATTTAGCCGACGTTTTCACGGACGTAATAAAATTGCGGCGATTTTTTTTCGTGCACTTGATTTTCAACGCTCTGCTTAGCGCCGAGAGTTGAAAATCCAACAATTTGTTTTTTAACACACTGGGACGAAAGTGCGTCCTAGCGCGTTGGATTCTCAACGCTCGGCTTAACACCGAGAGTTCAAAAACCAGTGCGCGATAAAATCTCGCCGCGATTTTATTACGTCCGTGCGAACGTCGGCTTACTGGCAAAATGAGTTCGGACGATGAAGGCGTGATTTCAGTTTTAGGGTTTTAGCAATAGTAGATTTGGTAACGAGGAGAAGAAAATCTAGATTTAAGCATTGAAATACTAAAAAAAACACTTAAAGAGGCAGTCGCTACAGCGTGAAAATTGCTAGAAAATTGCCACAAATGAAACTATTCCGCCAAATCAAGATATATTTTTTGTTGTATTGTTATTACACTTGTCCTTGAACGCACCTTGCGCGATGTGCGATGTAGAGAATCTTAACTATCTAAGTTGACTCCTAGATGGCGTCGTAAAACTACAGTGTCTGGCATTTTGTGAGTCACTGATGCTGCCATCTGTTATTAAAATGGAGGAAGAAAAATAGCCAGCTCAATAGCCAGACTTAGGGAGGTGTCATTTCTTTGTATGGGATTGGACGTAGTATTATATTATCTGTGACTATGTGAAAAATAACTTAAATTTCGGAAGTCAGTGACAAATAAAGAAAATAAAAAACCAAAGACTCCGACTTCTGAAATTTAAGTTATTTTTCACTTTTTTAGTGTCCTCTTTTATCATTCATTCACAAACTACTCAGCGTCGATGTAACTGATGTGGATTTTCTTTTTAGGTTTATAATCATAATATACTGTCTAATGTAAAGAGCCCAAAAAACCGGTTCTATAATAAACCTCAACGAATTATAACGCTGCTAAATTGAAAAGTACAACTGTGACGTAGAATGACAACTGAAGTGACAGGTATTTCGTTTAGTCAGTTATCCAGACGCATTTGACAGCTCTCTCGTCACGTGGTTTTTAGGGATTCATACCCGAAGGTTACCAAACGAAACCCTATTACTAAGCCTCCGCTGACCATCCGTCCATTTGTCTGTCAGCGGGCTGTATCTCATGAACCGTAACAGGTAGACAGTTGAAATTCTCTCAGATTGTGTATTTCTATTTCCGCTAAAATTGAATAAAGTTAAAAAAAAAACCGGCCAAGTGCATGTCGAACCACGCACAGTGAAAAGTTCCGTAGTTGGGATGAATTTATCCCAAAAACAAAATTATAGTTGAAAAACATGTTCTCCCATACATCGATCGATATACGCCACGGTCAATTCTCCAACTGCAAATGTACCTAAGTTCGTAATCATTCGTATTTTTTTTTACAAATTAACAATTTTCGGAATTTTTATTTTACTTGTGCTGTGACTTGCTTCTTGTCTTTCATGATTTTAGGTTAACGGGAAGAATCCTATTATAGGTTTTGATTTATTTGCTAGTGTCAAACTAAATCGCATAAATGGCCGTATTTTTTCATCCTGCTCACTAAGCGAAATGATTGTGCCATGCTACAAATGCCATCTGTTAGAAAATATTCTGCAAATTTATTTCTTATGGTCTTAGAAAGAAAAATTTTTTTTATTTGGGACTCGCACAGGAAATACAACATCAAAACTGAGAAAATTATAAAAACAATAGCAATTTCAGAAAAGAATATTAAAATTGACTGCCTTGTTGGTCTAGTGGTTGCAAGCGCTACTGCTGAGGTCCTGGGTTCGATTCCCGGGTCGGGCAGTGTTATTGGGTTTTTATATCTGAAATTTCCAGTAGCAGCTTGGAGTCTGGATTTGTGCCCGGGTTGATGGCAATAGGCTCGCCCCCTATTACATGCGACTTAAACATAACTGGCGAAATGTGGGTGTACCTGCTACAGGGACACCTCTCCCAACTCTTCGGGGAAACAAGGCGTGATGCTATGTAATATTAAACTTAAAAACATTGTGTGTTCAAAAAAGTTGCTCTTCTTGGTACATTCCTCATAGATATCAAGGAAGTATTTCCTTCAGGATCATTTGGCCATGAGCCTGGATGCAATCCACCTTCATTTTTAGTATCAAAAGTACCTGTATTCGTGGTGAATTTTTAGATTGCCTTAAAAAGTTATGCAGTAAACAACTCTTCATAACAATATTGGATAAGTACTTTTGGTTCCAATAAAAGTGGTTTCTTAAGTACCTACCCTAAAAGTATCCAACATAATACAGAAAACGTTTTCGACTATTCTCCAAACACGAGACAAATGACAATTAAATTCAAAATATTTTATTTCACATAAACCTACAAGGGCACTTATGAAACGTCAGAAGCTAGGTGGACTGTTCCAATTGGTCGCTTCCTATGCAGCTATGGAGAAGAGCCGGCAAGAAACTCCACGGTTACTTTTTTTAATAAATGGTTTCTACAATGTATTCAAATCACAGTATTAATAGGTATGAGAGGACAGTGTAGGCCTATCAACAAGTACCAGGTACTTAGTAAAATAGAAAACGGTCCACAACTCTACAGCCTACAACGTTCTCACATTCACAAAAACCTAAAAGAAAAGAATACATTTAAAAGATAAACAAAATAATAAAAATAAGGACCCATTTAAGGCCCCGTGCTGTGTAAATTCTTGCGATGCTATGTTTGTGTCTAATTCGATAAAAACAATATAGAAAACTAGCTTTTGCCCGCGGCTTCGCACGCGTAAAGGTCGGAAAATATCCCACAGGAACGTATTACCGATATTCAGAGTACTTATCATATGTCCTAACCCAGGTCATGGCCTATCCGTATACCTTTCATCTAAATCTGTTCAGCCGTTACGGTATGAAAGGTAACAAACAGATAGATACTAAATCTGTTTTAGGGTTCCGTATCTCAAAATGAAAAATGAAAACCTTTAAAGGATGACATCGTTGCCTGTCAAGACACTTTTTCTCAGAAACGCGTGGAGGTACATAACATAACATAACATCACGCCTTGTTTCCCCGAAGGGTTGGGCAGAGGTGATATAGATATTAAAAAATATCAATATAGATATATTTTTTATTATTATTTCGTGTTGTTCTATCTCCTCTCAGGCTCAGTTCCAACGAAATATTTGGAAAGTTTTTTGCAATTTCTGAATTTTCTCGTACTCAAACCTCAGTTGGCCCGATATAGTTTTTTGACCCTCGTAATAAGAAATAGGATCGACTGGCATCAAAAAAGTTGTTGTGAAAATTGCCCATGTTCTTGCTGACTTTAATCTGACAAAACAATGCTAAATGTGGCTTCGAATCTCAAGGCCCACACAGACCCACACGCGCCGTCGGAAAAGGCATGGTGTGTACAATAGAATAGAATAGAATAATTATTAATTTGCATAGATCGTAGGTACAAAAAATGCAGATGTTTGTGTGGGCTGGTGCGCTTGCGTGCGCGATATCGCGCACCGTGGGAAGACCCTTCGTACGCGGTGCGTGGTCGTGCGCCATGCGGGCCGGTGCGTGTGCGTCCGCAATATCGCGCACCGTTGGAACCGGCCTTTATAAAACTAACAAAACATAAAAACTAATTGGTCTTTTGTTGTTTCAGGTTTGTGACTCCTTTTTCATATTTTGAAGTGTCGATGCTAGCCACAGAGGAGCGAACTATGACTCCTTTGTATGGAATCACCATCCCTTGGAACAACTCCACCAGGCTGAAAATTTAAATTTGTGGTTTAATTGTGGACACAGCGGGCTGATACCTTCTTTGCCTTTATTTTAAGTTTTTGTGTTAGTTAAACGTTAAATAAAATACAATTTGTTTTCTTCTCTGATGTACTAATTTTTTTTTGCATGTACAAGCAATGCATACTTTACCTCCATGGAAGGAATATCTTTAGACTGCATCAGCAAGCCTCTCAAGGTTCTGCGCTATTAATTGGTTCTCCGTACCAGCTGCAGCACGTACGTTGCATCACCCGAGATAAAATACTCCGAGCCTCATCTAGCGAAGCCAGAGGGCGACCTAAAAAACGTAATATGGGTATATTATAATTTATAACACTCGTTTTCAATAGTCATCATAAGTCTTAACCGCAATATGAATAACTGTAGGGTTAGAAAATTCTACTCACTGCGGTATCTAGATTGCCGTGTTCTACGAGGCAGAAGCACTGTTGTATAGCGTCGCCGCGTCGGCCGGGGTAGAGCTTGGTGTTGACGCACGAGTCTGGCAAGAAGTTGGGGCTCCAGTGATCTCAATACGGGGCTCAACACCGACAGAGATCCCACTTTCAGTGTAAAAAGTCGAGAAGAATGTTCCATTGTATCTCATATACTCTAGATGCACGCCTTTCCATTCCTAAAAAATGTTACGAACATTTGAATACCTACTTTTGCACAGCGATAAAATTAAATATTGATCTAAGATAAACAAGTATGCACTTACTTTGTATTAAAAAAGATCCAACTCGCATGAAATACTGAAGATATATAAAATCCCATCAAAAACATAAATGTGGAAATGGGAACCAAGTTCAATAAATATGGTTGTCGACTTCGCCGACAAAAGAATTGAGATCTAAATGGGTGCCAAGTTCTGTAGATAATCCTGAAATTTATTTATAAGAACATGCAACTTTCTAAAATAAAATTAAAACACAATTTCTTGTTTTTTCTGCTATAACAATATTTGCTATTTAAAAATATAACTTCTTAAATTTGAACAGTCGAATTATTTACACAAAGCACTTAGGATAAATTGAAGCTCAAGATTTGACTTGGCTAGTTTTTACATACAAGTTATCTTACAACTTTATATTTGATTTTATATTTGTCTACAGTGTCGTGGTGCAAAAGAACTAAAACAAACAGGGTAACTTTTTATGCCGGTGTGCGTTACAGCTACGTCTTACATTCGCGCCACGTCAATGTGCTGTAATTTTACTTTTCTAGTGTGCGTGCATTAAGCGGCTAACAGTTGGACGCTATTTTTTCATCGACTTTACAGCTTTGACTGTCTACCTAGGCATATTTAATTATTATTATTTAATTTTAAGTAGGCACTCAACATCAAATAAGTTATTCATGATGTGACCTGTAAGAAATTGGTACACTAGTCTATAAGTTTATTGAATGTATCTCATATCTTTGTATCGGTGTACTCAATTGTTGGTGAGTCAAATAAATGAAATAAAATAAAATGATTATATCTTTGTTCTTTATGTTATGCGCAAGTTACTGTTTCTTATTATAACTGTTTACAGCTTTGACTGTCTGCCTAGGCATATTTGTATATTTATTTATATTTATTTATTATGCGCAAGATACTGTTTCTTATTGTAACTGTAAGGTCAAAATATCTTCCTCCTCTAAAATTTCAGCTTGCTGGTAAAAACTAGCCAAGTCAAATCTTGAGCTTCAATTTATCCTAAGTGCTTTGTGTAAATAATTCGACTGTTCAAATTTAAGAAATTCTATTTTTTAAATAGCAAACATTGTTATAGCAGAAAAAACAAGCAATTGTGTTTTAATTTTTATTTTAGAAAGTTGCATGTTCTTATAAATAAATTTCAGGATTATCTACAGAACTTGGCACCCATTTAGATCTCAATTCTTTTGTCGGCGAAGTCAACAACCATATTTATTGAACTTGGCTCCCATTTTCACATTTATGTTTTTGATGGGATATCATTACTTTTTGTAAAGAAATTATTATTATTTGCCAATCAAACGTGATCTATAAAATTCTTTTTGCAAATATGCGTAGCAATATTGTGTAAGAATGTAGGTATTTCTTTCGTAACAATTGTTACAATTGTCCGCAATGATGTCAGCTCGCTGAGCCGGCGCCGCAAGTATTATTATTAAAAAAACTTGTGCAGTCGGGGAGCCCCGTCAGGAACAAAGTTCCTTCTCACGTATGATTTAAGTATTTAATTTTTGCAGCCGCCACTTGGATTTACATTTTGACCTCACTATGGACTTACCTATTCGTAAGTTTAAATCAAAAATATTTACTTTTAACTATTTACTATATTAAACGACAATAGTCCCTAAAACAATAGTTATACGATCTATCAATTCAAAAATGTCTCAAGCACAGTAAAAACCTACAAATTACCTTGATCATACCAACCTGACGTTTGTAACAACGTTTTTCGAGATCAGAGAATGAATGAAATGAATTCACTACCGCCTTACATTAAGGACCAAGATTTTGACACGTCACACATCAGTTGACTCGACGGGGTGTTTTGAATTCAGTCATGAAATTCAGGAATTTACATCAACTTTTAGCATTTGAATCAAAAATGTATAGTTAGCTGTCAAATTATATGACGCTGGAGATCAGCGCCATCTGAAGTGAGCAAGTGGCAGTTTTTAACCCTATTTGAAAATTTTTCGTCATGACTGTCATTTTCATGGTTTTCGGGAGATATTGCAGATATCGAATTAGATGGACATTCTGGATTTTAAGATGGCGGCTATTCTAAATAATAATAATATTGTTGATTCTCATAGACATCAATTTCATGCTGATTGTAAACTTGATAATCAAAATCCGTAAAAAAACGGACCTCTTAATTTCGTCAAGTTCGTCTGTCCGTGCGTCTGGATGTCATACAGCCATTTTACATGGAGACTTTTTACCCTCTATCGATGAAAATTTTGAAAAAGGTGTATTTTTTGCACCGTTAAACAATGGTGTAGTGAAATTACGATAAACATAATAGTGGGGGTGGCATTCTCCATACCTACAAATAACCGAGAGATGAAAAAAATCTATGCATATAAAGCGTGTATTGTTGGATCTCATAATTAAAATGATAAAGATGTTTCTAAGTGACTTTGCTTTTGACGTCAATAGTTTTTGAAATAGGTACAGTTTATTTTCGGTTGCAACCGCAGAATTAACTTTGTTTTTTATAGTTTTTTCGAGAAATACAAACTTATTTTTGCAGTCGATAAAATTGATACTATGCAATGTTTATGCGTAAATATTCATCCCAATTACGGAACCCTTCACTGTGCGTAGTCCGACATACACTTGAGCCGTTTTTTAAATTTCGTTTTGAAACTACCTCAAAAAAAAAAGCAATTTCTATTACTCGAGTAAGATTATCCTATTAAAAACAAATACTACCAAACTCATACAACTAACAAAAAATATAGACGTCATTTAAAAGTGTTTGCGGAATTCCTACCTAATTTATAGAATTAATTTAACATCATTCCCGAACAAAATTTTCTTGCCTACCTAAAAAAATAATACTAGGCATTCTGTAGCAAATTATCAAAAATAAAATCCACATTAAATAATTGTCCAATAAATTAAAAATAATTTTGAACAGCGTTCCGAATTTAAAATACAGAAACAATTCGGCGCGAAATTCAATAAATGAGGTAAGTATCTATCTATCCACGTCCTGTCTGTTGACTCGTCTTATATTGAATGTCCTAAAAACGATTAAAATTTAACTAGAAAAGTATAAATAATTATTTTAAACAATGCTTATTGCTTAAAACAATTTTATTTAAATTTTCAAGTATAGATTTCAGACATTCGACATATACCTAAATTAATCGAGATAAACAAAATTGAAAAAAAAAAAAAAAAACGTTAGGCATAATCGTTTTCGCACACCATTACAATAAAAAAAACAGTGATCGGTGATTTTTAACACAAATTGAGTAGTAGTAATAAATATTACGTGTTATTGAACGTGTGTTCGTATAATGAGTTAAGATCTGGGCATTTTCTAGTTGTTTATAATATTTAAATCAAATTTTTCACATTTTAAATAATATTTACATCTGTATGTGTGTTAATTGTGAAAAGTTAAAATGTAAACACGCACGATTGGCACGAAACTTCGACTTTTGATAATAAAAAACTTCATTACCACTACTTATTTAACTTGAACAATGGATGAATTTGTCAAATAATTAAATGTTGTAATAGTCACTGTCCTTATGGTGGAGTTTGGATGTTCGAAATCCCCAATTTTTATGTTTTTTAGCCTCGACCTCGACTGTCATCAAAATGGCGATTATCGCATTTACAGACTTGAATTTTATAAAGGTAAATTAATAATCTTGCGCGCTAAATATGAAACGTTTAATGGCATAAACATTATTTTAGCCAACTCTCTTAATTAAAGATGAATAATCTCATTGGCAGCAGCATTTTCAGTGCTTCTATAGGAAGGTTTACTTTAACAAATAACACAACAATAAATACTAAAAACATTTCATTTCTCATAGAATTTAAAACGGCTTCAGCTTCATTCTCATAACGTAGTCATGGTATGAAAGCAGCGTAGGTACAGTAGGTGGTAGGTGTACGCTTTCCCACGAAACAGTAATAAGCAATGATGATCTCTTAAACGATTTGTCCTATTTTGCTCACTTATCAATAATTTTGTACACCGAGTCCTGCTGCTCACACGTCACGATTTGATTGTGCCCCTAACCAGATTATTGTTTTGACCTATTTAGGGTAAATCTCTTAAACTCTAGGGTGGCTCTGTTTTTATCATCACTTGCTTGCCTATAAACATCTCTGGTAGCAGCCTCTCTCAATAAGCATGACAAACTTTATCCAAATGTATGACCTAGAAAGTAAGAAAGTACTTCTAATTGTTGTTTATTTACTTTTGTTTAATAATTATATCACTCATAGTAATTCGTGCATTCGTGCACAAACACTAACCTGATGTCTTCTGTGACTTGCAATTGACATGCCACATGCAAAACATAATATGCTTAGATTTCCATGAGCAAGTAATACGTGGGATAGAGTTGTAGATAATATAATCAATAATGTCAAGTCTTGCAATAACACATGTCATCGTCATACCTGAAAAAAAGGTAAAAAAATTCAGTGGATTTACATAAGTAATTTAATTACATCATACTATAGACATTTACAGCTGACGACGCGCGACGTACCCCTGACTGAACATAGGCCTTCTACTAATAGGCTGCTAAAATCAATGAGGTTATACAATACGCTAAAATAGTGAAAGGTGAACGGGTGTTTATAATAAATATTTTAAGAACTTATTAAACTTACCCAGGGCCATGGAAAGATAAGCAATAGTTCGTCTGGCTTCAATTTAAATTAACAGCATTAAATCGTAACGTAATTTAAGTATAAAGTAAATACGGAAAATAAATTCAAATCAACGTAAAACAAACAGCCAACAATGCCATTGATCTGGCAGATATTTTTTTGACAGTTTGGCATTATGCATGGTGTCAATGTTACCAGGTTTAATTATTTTGGTAATCGATTGACGAAATCGATTGGGTGATTAGCAGTGATCGGAGTAGGTAGATTGATTTTACGTAGGTACTCGCATCATGAATAGTCATAGAAATCATAACATGGATAAGCCTTTTTTCGGGGATTTCATTTTGGTACTTACGGGATTTAATCAAATATTGTTAAAGTAAAGATTTTTAAACTACTACATTAGAAATTTATAGAATGCGATAGATAAACATTTAAAATATATTAAATTATTAAATTGTTTATAGTATACCTATCCTTTTCTTGGAGTCCGATCACCTATATACTATTAAAAAGACAGCAAAATGGTTAAACATTTCTTATTCATATTGATGTATTCTTTATTTTGTACATCATAAAATTTGAAATTCCTTAAACAAAATCTTAATAATTTGTAAATCCCGGAATCCCGGAGGCATATCCATACTAATATATACGTGCCAGTTCATTGACCCTAAATCAATCTACCTAATCCGATCACTGGTGATTAGTTTATAAAATAACATTACTGTCTCGAAACATTTTTAAGTTTTTGAGTATATTTAGACCAGATAATATTTTAGTTATTGTAAAATCATAATTTTACAGTATTTGAGTATAATAAATAGCATTTGAAACATACTCGTGTAGTGGATACTCTACGTACTCCATGTGGGTTAGTATCGATATTTTCAATCGATTACAAATTATTTTATTGGAATAGTCTGTCATCTGGCAACATTCAGGTTAGGATTGAATGGCGGATGTAGTACTTTAAATATCAACAAAATAAATATTTATTAGGTTCTCTAATGCTAGCAGAAATAAACTTTGATAAAAAACGACTTAACTTGAAAAAAATACGACATAATTTTTGATAAATAAGCTTTGACGCGGTACCATACCGTGGGCCTGCTTTCGAGAAATCTCCTTTTAACTTTCTAGGTCATCCGGAAGTGGATTAAAGGTTTTTGATAACCCATTACATGTAGTTGATAAAAATGCCGATTTTTAGACGTTAATATCTCAATAACCGTTTGAGCTTTATTTATGAAATTTGGAGTTCTAGTTAATCTAAGGGGTTTTAATAAATAAACCAAATTTCATGTGCTAATGTTACATAGATTTTGAGTTATTAAGGGGTCAAAGTGGCTCCAAATGGTTCGTGTAATATAACACACTGCAGCCGTGTCTTGCCTTGAATTTGGCTCGACACGCTGGGAGCGTGTCTAGATTACGCACGTCTGGTTGTAGTTGACATAACTCAAGGGATAAACTAAAAACTTCTTTGTACGGATTCACAGTCTATAAAGTTTTTATTGTTTTTAATTTCCGTTTTCAAGGCATATCTGCGGTATTTTTAACAGTTAGGTATAAGTTTAATAAAATCAAATAACATTTTAAGAGAAGAATTAAAAAAAAGAAAAACTAATTTGATTAATAATAACTGTAAAGAAAACTTAACCGGTAAAATTATGGTCTTTATTTTTTTTCAGTTCTAGAATGCGCCTCTGTTACTATGTGCCCTTGCTATGCCGCGTCTTTTGCATCCGCTAAATTTGAAATTGCAAATCATACTTACTTACTACGCATCTATCGCCCACGCATAGAAAAATTACAGTTTTTAGAACGAAGTTCCTTAACGCGGTTTGCGGTAGGAGTTGACTGGTAGAAATCATCACGTAAGGAAAAAGCATTATGGTGCCTCCATGAGACTTTCTCTTTCTATCATAAATAATACACGAGTGTGTGTGTGCGTGTGAGTATCGCGTAAGGAACCAAGTTCATTCCTGAAGGGGGTCCCCCGACCGCACACGTTTTTATTCTGAAAATGTACCTACATTTGATGCGCCAACCGTCGGCAGCTTGATGTGTCGTCGTGCATACTATTTTTGTTTAGTTTGGTAAAGACGTACAGACGAGTGTAGTGTAATAATTAGAACGCGTGCGCTGATCCATCGGGTGTCGTGTATTATACGAACACAAAGTGTACTCGCAGTGCTCGATTCACGTTGACCTCGATGCGCCCACACTTGATGTGCCCCACACTCGATGTGCCCACACTCGTCGCGTCACATTACGAGTACACGCGTCTGTACGCAGTTAGGAATTTAAGGTACCAGTAGTTAAATCGTAAGAAACGTTTATTTTACATAACAAAATAATAAACGCAGGTACAATCGCTATTCAAAAAACATAATAAAGGGTGTCTCACGGCAGAATTAGGATATTAAATTTGAATATATAAAAAAAAAATGTATACGGTCGAATTGAGAAACCTCCTTTTTTTGAAGTCGGTTAAAAAACCGTTTGAATTGAGTCGCGGGGGGATGGGCATAGAAGATTTGTCCTTCGTGCGGATTCGTCAGTCGCGAACTCGCGATGTCGCACCTTACGTACGCTATCAAAAGCGTTTTTGGAGGGAGAAGAATGGTACGTTACGGCTCAAAGGCAGTTTTGTTCCCACTACAATATCAGACGTTTATGAGATGGACCAAACAAAAACTTGATTCGTAAATGGGTACAGAACTTTCGAGCTACAGATTTGGCTGTAAGTCAACCAAGTCTGAGCCCGGGGAGAACTTCAAGAACGGAAGAAACAATAAACGAAGTTGCAGCTAGCGTTCGTCACAATCCGCGCTTATGATTATGATTACGCAAAAAAGCAGCGGCTTTAAACGTCACCAAATCAAACGAAGAGCGAATTTTAAAGCGTGACCTGAAGGATAGAGCTGCCTGCTAGAACCACTATAGACCCACTTCGTAAGCTGTTTCCTCAAAAAGGTATATCCCGCTTTGGTGATATCGCATGGCCTCCACGGTCACTAGATTTGACTCCCATGGACTTTTTCCTGTGGGGATGTTAAGAGCAAAGTTTACGTCAATACTCCAAGGAATATAGCCGAGCTAAAAGAAAATTTCTATCGTGAAGTGCGAGAAATTGAACCAGCTTTGTTTAGGCGTATTATATAGAATGCAATGAACAGATTCCGTGAGTGCGTGCAACGAAATGGACGACATCTGGAAAACGTAATCTTTAAAATATAAATGCACATTACTAGTGACTAACTTTCAATAAAAACAAATCGACAAAAAATGTGTGTAGTTTTTCATTTCATTTGTAAATCTGAACACACCGTGAGATAACCGTTGATAAAATTATAAAATATTGAAACAATATACACATTTTAATAAAAATATACCTACGAAACATATTTTTACAACAGGATCACGTTGCACTGTGTGCCAGACGAGTCCTCTAGGAAGCTGTGCACCTTCCGTACAACATGAGATAATACTGTACTAATGCAGAGCCAAACGCGAGCAGCACGATCGGCTGTACCGTGTACGTGACCTAACAATACTTCCAAGGTATAATACTATCGTACTCAGAGCTCACAAAACAAAATAAAAGTAGTCTGGGTCGCTGTCTCAGGATACGGTGAAGAGGACTATATTATTTATACTACTGTATCATTACAATGTGCAAACCTACGCAGCCTGTTAACGAGCTAGACGTAGCTCGTACCGTTACTACTTAAATGAAGCGTTGAGAGGAGAGTCACATTCAATAAAATTGATTGCTTTGATTCTGATCGCACGAGGTGGGTGAGAATCGTAGTCTGTGAAGCGGGAGGTTGAGGAGGTCCTATGCGTGCAGTGGCGCGGCGGCGGTGTCCGGCGGCATAAACGAGCGCACGATAGCGACGAGCGCCGTGTACGTGCCGGCCACTAGCCCCACCACGCCTAGCACGAATAGCAGCGCGTCCTTCACGAGCCGCACGCGGCCCGGCCCGAACTTGTCCGGGAACGACACGCACATCTCCATGAGCGCCGGGAAGCAGATGCCGAGCGCCGACAGGCACAGTGCTCCGAACAGCGAGATGAACAGCCCCAGCCGCGGCACCGCCACCGCCAGCACGACTGCAATAGTACGCGTTCAAGTGTGAAACCATGTATATAACAGTTTTGAACGATACATCCATAAATCAACGGACTTGTAAACCTCGTAACATCTTAGGCAACAATGTTGCGCGGCTTTTGTTTACTATGAATACGGAATATTATATTGGTAAAAATGAATACATGGCTTTACCCGACCCGCACATACCCGGAAACCCCATGGTGCATCCGACATTTGGTCAGTGAACGACCTTTGTTTCCTTTGTTTAAAGTAACCAGCGCGCGGAAACTCACTTTCAACACTCGCATATTATCTCGTAAATTGGAATTTCTCAAGAGATATACCTATGCCTATCCCTTCGGCGATTACAGGCATTACTATATAGTAATGGGGCAGAAGTATACTTACATGTGAGCAGGCAGAGAGCGACGCGCAGCGCGTACTCGGCGGTGCGCAGGCGCGCGGGCGGGGCGCCGGATCGCGTGAGGTGCGGCAGCAGGTAGCCGCGCCACACCACCTCCACGGGCACGTAGCAGTGCAGGCCGTAGCTGATGAAGATGGCCACCGCGAACATCGCGATCACGCTCGTCGCCAGCCTGCCACAATAACCACACGTCAGATGTTCGCTTGAAATAGGGATGTAACGGAACTTCGCCTCCGCCTCTGCAAATGCGGAACTTCCGCAAGAAATCGTACCTCCGCCTCCACCTCCACAAGTTTTTAATGGAGTTATAACGGAAGTGTAATAAAGAAAATCGGCTTCAATGAGTGAACCCCTTCAATGTGGTGGACATATAACTCGAAGTTTCAAGATCTGGCTCCCAAGTCACCGTCACCGTCCCGGCCGCCAGGTTCAGTACCAAGTAAGCAACTGTTTAGTGGCCGGTTTAATTTATGAAATACTAAGAAATCGGTGACAAAGCCGCAAGACTGTTTTTTGTAAAATATAGTTTGCCATTTAGACTTTGAAAAGATTAAGTTGATTTTTAGGGTTCCGTACCCAAAGGGTAAAACGGGATCCTATTACTAAAACTCCGCTGTCCGTCCGTCTGTCTGTCCGTCTGTCATCAGGCTGTATTTCATGAACCTAGAGTTAGACAGTTGAAATTTTCACCGATGATGTATTTCTGTTGCCGCTATCACGCTAAGGTCCATTGAAAGTAGTTCAGACAGAAGCTAGTTCTCCCCCTTGTAATAGTAAAGTTTGTTACTGCTCCATTATGTTTTCTGATAGTTTTGGAAAAGGGTTAGGAAAATTACTTAGCGACAACCTGAGCCATTCTTCTCAAAAATATTGTAGGCCTCAGAATTCCTACAAACAAATAATGTCTTCAATAAGTAGGAAGGAATATGATCCTAATGGCATTATCACTGTATTAATAGGTAATAGTTGTAATGTTAAAAAAGATGATATTACTGATAGTATCACCGAACTATTGAAGTTAAATTGTAAGAAAATCATTTTGTGTGCTTTTCCATATTTTGAGCACCTGTCAAACAGACAAAACAACTACATTCACATGTTAAATAATTACATGTATTTTTTAGTTAGTCACCATAGTGACAAGTTTATATTTTTTGACACCAACAGTTTTGTTGATAAGCTCAGCACGCGTAGCATGACCACCGTAGAAACGAGTTTTGTCGCCGGAAGAATAGACAAAAATGACGTTCCGTGTAGACAGGAAGGAAAGTAGAAAGACTCAACTGCACTTTTTACGAAATTCACTCTTTTCATAATTCGATTCAGAATTCTTTGATTTGTCACAGGTTTTTTTCTGTTTGATTCTCAATTTTTATTGATATAAAGTCACGTCAACTACAGAAAAAAATCTCAAGAGTGTCAAAATATTGTATTTTGGAAGAAAAAGAATTAGGTACAGTATTTTATATGGAATTTTTCACTTTTTGTATGGAAAATAAGAAAAATGATTACCTACGTGTTGAGTCTTAGGGGTTTAAGAGTTTTATAAAGGGGGTCGAAATTTTCATTATTTTTGCGATTGGACACGCCATTTTCGAGATATAAGCAAAAGAAAAAAAAAGACACAGTACTGTTTTTGCACCTGAATTCGAGGTGTTGGTGTGAATTTTAGTTCATATTTTATTCCACACCTTTTTAATCCGATTAGAAATAGTCAGAATAAGTTAGACAACCAAAATTTAAAAAATTTTTAGATATCCGTGTAAACTTTGTGGCCGTTGAGTAAAAAGTTTTCTACTGTCTTTAGCATGGGGATTACAAAATCAAATTGTCTTCACTACCTTAGTGATTTTGACAGTTTGGGAGAGAAAAGTTTCTACTGAAATAGTCTACATGTAAAAGGACCTAGACAAAGATCGTTAGAAACGATAGGCAAAATGACAGATTGTAGAAAGATTTCTACGGTGCGATGTCAAAAATGGAGAACCGAAACGTCACTTTGTATAGAGAGATAGAAAGCGTCATGCTACGCGTGCTGGTCGACTAGGGATACTGTGTATCTGCCCATTAGTTTTAGACGTCATATAGAATTAGTACCACAATTAGTAATAGTACTAATGTTATGGTGGTTAGCACAAATAGTTTAAACTAGTTTGTAAGACAACAGAAGGTACCAATAACAGTATAGTTAAACTTGATAACAAAAAGGTATTTTCTAGCACTAACATAGTTAACTGTACAAAAGGGGCTAAGCAGAAATCCTTGAAGTTATTACATCAAAATATTCAAGGTTTTTCTTCCAAACACTTGGAAATTGAATTGTTTTTAGAAAAAACAATGTTTGACATTATATGTTTAACTGAGCATTGGTTAAAAGATTATGAAATGTTAATTAACTATGAGAATTATAGTGTAGCCAGTTGTTTTAACCGAAAATGCTGCGTGGTGGTTCATTAATCTTAGTTAAAAGATGTATTAAATCAAAAACTCGTAATGACATAGTTGAACTATCGGTTGAACATAGCATTGAACTGTCTTGTGTTGAGCTAGATAAGCATGTTATAGTGTGCGTTTATAGACCCCCAAATTATCAAAACTACTCTATATTTGAGTCAGTAATGGAAGATATTTTGGCAAAACTTGCAACTTGTAATAAATCAGTAATTATCTGTGGTGACTTTAACATTAATATTTTAGAAAATAATTCAAATACCGGCAGATTTTTAAATTTGTTCAAATCATTCAATTTGTCACATGTGTTTGTGGAACCGACCCGAATAACAACATCTACTGCTACATGTATTGATAATGTGTTTTATTGCTGTGACTATTTAGATAAAGCCATAGTTAATTATCTCCCTTCGGATCACAGTGGTCAATCCGTAACTTTTGAGTCTAACATACCATTACAAAAAGTGAAGATACAATTCAGACCAATAACAGCTGTTAATTTAAATAAATATAATAGCACTTTAGTTTGTAAGTTAAGTAATCAGGTCCTTACAATGAACAATGTTAATATTTTGTATAAAGAACTCTTTTCGTTAGTCCAATCCGAGTTCAATAATTGTTTTAAGAAGAACACTAAAACTATCAGCCCTAAGTTTTTATTTAGTGACTGGGCAACTACAGGACTCAAGAAAAGTAGGGATAGACTTTTCGAACTGTATGGCCTCGGTAAAGGACCGGCGTCTCTCATGAGAGACGGCACACCCACGCGACTTACATCTCTATTTGTACTTGCTGTAATGGATATTATCGTCTGTGGATTTTTCTGTCTATGGTCGGATAAATAGTCTTGTCAAATAAATCGACTAAAAGCAAAAATATGAATAGGCAACATTTTAAAAAAATGTTGAAAATGACATTCCCGCGCGAAAAAATGTCAGTCAAACGTCACTCCCAGGACGCGCGCGTTCGCAGTAATAATTCGTTTTTGTGTGTAAATCGTCGGAAAGTGGTGATATTTTCATTTTGAAGTAAATATTACATCGTTTTAGATAATATTCGCACTAAATAACACCTATTTTGACCCAACCAAAAAAGTGTAAACAAACAAAAAAGAGAAAGTTCCCGTCACAGTGAAAGTTGTTATATTTTGTGGTTTTTCTGTATGGATCTGATCCGTAAGTGTTTTATTTCTTTTCTATATTACATGAATCATCGTTTTAGACAACATTTAGAACAAAATAAAACAAAAAAATATTTTTTTGGTACGGTGAAAGTTACGTAAGCAATAGAAATTCTAGATCATCAAAAATCTAGATTTTTTGAATTTTTTGTTTTCAATGTTTGTCTCTAAAAACGCTTTTGTTAGATAACTTATCTATCCATAATGTACCCTGCAAAATTTCGTGTGAATTGGTACGGTAGTTTTATCAGAAATCGTTATCACAAAGAACAAAAGAAATAATAACAAAAGCGGGTAATAAAGATAAGTGAACGTTGTTTACAAAGACTGTAACCATTTGAAACGTATTTCTAATCTATTCGAGTAGCAAAAAACATAAACAATACTACTTGAGACGTTATAATGAAACCTGAGTAATTGTTTATTTAAGTGCGGTCGTAAATCTGTCACGGCCGTTGGATGCACCGGTGCGTCCGCGGTCCTTTACCGGTTAAGCCTTATATTAACACAGAAACTTTTAATAAGTATGTTGCTACTTACTCTAGAACTTTTAAGAACACTTGTAAGGCAGCTAAAGCCTTATACATTAGCAACAAGGTTAAATCAGCAGACAATAAAATACAGACAGTTTGGAAAATTATCAATAATGTAACGAACAGAAACAAAAAGCATAATTCTGATTATACACTGAAGAAGTCATGTGGTGGTCTCATTTGCGATGGCAAAGAAGTTGCTCAAGAGTTTGTAAATTTCTTTACCAGTATCCCACTTAAAACTACTGAAACCTTAAATTTCGCCCTCGCTCTCGCTCTCGCTCTCGCCCTCGCTCTCTTTTGATTTAGTAAGGGCCAACGTTTCAGCATGCTCGATTGAATTTAACTTTAAGCATATTAACCTCATAACAGTAATAAAGCTTTTAAACAAATTAAGATCAAATTGACCGAAGATCTTTGGGGGATGTCCTCCATAATTGAGACCATAGCGCCTTACTTAGCTTTAATATTTAATTTGTGTGTGGATCAAGGAGTCTTCCCGGATTTAATGAAATACAGTAAGGTAATACCACTTCAAATCCGGAGACAGTAAAGACACCAATAATTATAGACCCGTATCCGTGTTGCCGGTATTCAGCAAGGTGTTTGAAAAGGTAATGCTTAATCAAATGCTCAATCATTTTAACACAAATAAAATCCTTCACGATCAACAGTATAGTTTCACCAAAGGACGTTGTACGACCGACGCCGGTGTAACCCTATTAAGACACATTTTTAACGCGTGGGAAGAGGCTCAAGACGCCATAGGGATCTTTTGTGACCTCTCCAAAGCATTTGATTGCGTCGATCACGAAACCTTACTCTTGAAAGTTGAGCATTACGGACTTGGAAAACTTGCACTCAATTTAGTAAAATCTTATTTAAATGATAGACAACAGCAAGTTCAAATAAACGGTATCAATTCACTAGGTTTAAAGTAAAAATAGGTGTGCCACAAGGCTCGATATTGGGTCCATTCCTCTTCTTAGTGAATATAAATGATCTACTCCATTTATTAAAAAATCAACCACAATTGGTGTTATTTGCTGACGATACTTTAATTTTTAAGGTAGATAGACGTGCTACAAATTTTAACGACGTAAATAACGCCCTACTGCAGGTCCAAAATTGGTTTACTGCTAATAATTTAGTATTAAATGGAAAAAAAACTAAGTGCATAAAATTTTCTTTACCAAATGTCAAAAGTAGTGATTGTGAGATAGTATTAAATCAAGAGAAACTAGAATTCGTCGATAAAACTGTTTTCCTAGGGATCACGCTCGACTCAAGGCTGCAATGGGGTTCTCATTTAACATCTCTTGCAAGACGGCTAAGTTCAGCAGCATATGCTGTCAGAAAAATCCGTCAATTTACTGATGTAGATACCGCGAGGCTAGTCTATTTTAGCTACTTTCATAGTATCATGTCTTACGATATTTTACTGTGGGGACGGGCTGCAGACATCGAGTCTATTTTTATCCTGCAGAAAAGAGCGATCAGAACCATATAATATTATCTCCGCAGTCGCGATTCTCTAAGGAAACTGTTTAAGGATATTAACATCATGACGGTACCTTGTCAATATATCTATGAAAACATCATGTACGTAAGAAAGAATTTACATCTTTTTAGCAAAAGAGGTGATAGACATAATTATAGTACAAGAAATAGGGACCTTTTAATTCAACCAGGTTTCAGACTGGCTAAAGTAGATTCATCTTTCATGGGATACTGTTTAAAATGTTACAATAAAATTCCTCCCCACATACTTCAACTGAATGAGATGAAGTTCAAATCTTGTATAAAACGCACACTATGCAGGCAGGCATATTATACGTTGGGGGATTACATCGCTGATAAAAATGCTTGGCTCAATGCTGGTCCTGCTCCACAACTAATTGATTAACATTTGCAAATACTGTTGGAGCTGCTGAAGATTGTAAGACTATCTTTGCATTGTATAAACTCAATCTCCATTGTATTATATAATTGCATAGCACAGGTGTGAGCACTATGTATGTACTAAAGAGTTACCATTTACCGGGTAATATGTCTTGCATTGACTTGAATGTGCCCTAGCGGCTGTGAGTATGTCATGCTCACTCAAATGTTTCGCGGATGGTGGCGCGTGTGTTGGATCATTTAGCTCCCTTCAAAATGGTTGAGCTGAATGGTGCTAATCCATGCGTCATGTTCGTGAATGGGCGCCGTTAGTTGGGACTGGTCATCTCTTAGCTGCCAAGGCTTATTAATATTTTATTTAATTTTTTTGAATTGTTCTTTGTTTTATCTTTTTATTACGGACACTTCGAACGTGCACGTCTTTCTACATTGTTCTCACATGTATAATTTCAACATGAATGATGTAACCAATATTTTGTAACAATTTTTATTTAAAAGAGTGTCCGTGGAGTTTCTTGCCCGTTCTTCTCCATAGGTACCTACTACGCTTTGGAATGGGCAACTAGCTTCATACCTATTTTTGACTGACCGATTCCTTGACAATTCAAAAGTGCCTATAAATGGTTTAATTGAAATAAATGCTTTGAGTTTGAGTTTGGGATTGAGCTATAACAACAAATACTAAAAAAGAGAATAAAATATTTTTTTAAGGGGGCTCCCATACAACAGACATGACTTTTATGCCCTTTTTATGGATAGTTCGATTCGTACTTGGCCGGTTATTTTTCTATTTAATAAATTTTTATTTATTTTTTATTTTAAATTTTGTTCGGGAAAATAAACAGTTATACATTAAAATCTTATACTAAGTTATAAATATACGAGAGTTACAAATTTATAACCTACGACATTTTCCATAACATATTAAAAGCTATATCTAACAGTGCGCTATTCTAAGCTGCTAATAAATGTTGAATTAACCTTCTTTTTTTTCCCCACTTCCTTTTGCGGAGGTCAAGCTCTGCACCTTCGCCTCCGCCTCCGCTCTCGCTAAGGTGGCCTCCGTTACATCCCTAAATTTGGAAGTACTACATCTTGATCTTAGTTTTCGTTTGGTATCACGCAAAATAGCAAGTAACAATGGGACTCTTCTCTCATTGTAAAAAGGCATAAATTAAGTACCTACTTAGCTCATTCTCGGTCATTTTGAATGATCAGATAATGGTGGGTGGTTGTTTACATTCCTCGGCGCAATTCTGATTCAAAGGTAAGTTGAAACCAGTCAGCGAAAGCGGCGATTGTTGTGCTAACAAACTGCACTTTGACGACTTAGTATTTACTAACAACGAGTTTTCACAATTTAAATTTGACACAAACTATTTTTTTTTTTTGACACCAACTCTTTTGTTGAGAAATTAAAATCGACTGGGGATACTGCTTATCTGTCTATTCGTTTTAGACGTCAAATAGCATGGCTATTAGCTTTTCATATAAACTCAGACATAACTAGTATGTCAAAGTCTTATGTAATTAGCACCACAAAAATTTGTAATAATACTAATATTAAGGTGGTTAGCAATATTTTAAACTAGTCAGTAAGACAACAGAACAATGTAACAGTAACAATGTTTTTAATCTCACCATCAACAAGGTATCTTCTAGCACTCAATTAGTTAATTGCACTGAGACGCTGCGCACGTTCAGCGCTAGATTCCCGAGCACGGACCTGCGATGTTCTCCAGCTTTGGTTAACAAGCCGCTGTGAACGCTCGGAGCTAGATTCCCCAGCGCGTGCTTGCGAAATATTTTCTCTATTCCTCGAGAGGCGCTGATGATTTTCAAGAGCAGACTCTTCCGTACGGCATACTCGAGCTGCTCTTGTCTGGGATGTCTGACGGGAAAGTTGTGATTTCCTTTTAGGCATGATAAACAATCGCTGAAACTGTCCGATATCCCAAAAACAGAAATACACAGCTTCGAACTCGAAGAATGAGAACGAAGTAGTATTTACAAGACTTAGACGAAAATCTACGAGTAAACTGTCACACCGTTGAAACTATTGAATATTGCCAAACATTAATAAAAAATACCGAGACAAATTTTAATATTCTATCGCTCAATATCAGAAGTTTTCAACACAATTTTGACAACTTTGCGGTAATGCTACAGCGAACTACTATTTGCTTTGATGTTATCATCTTAACGGAATGCTGGCTGTCTGACGGCAGTATTATAGATCCTCTGCCAGGATATAATGCATATCGCACATCGGTTCAGCAAAATAAAAACGGAGGACTAATTTGCTTTGTTAAAACTGATTACAATACGGTAGCAACTGAACCTACAATACTAGACGCAGATCGACTTCTCATAACCATCGATGACAAAATCGCAATTCTAGGCATTTACAGATCTCCTTCTTTTAGTAATATTGATCCATTCCTGAACTCACTGGACACATTATTGAGCTCACTGGCAAATAGACAAACACTAATTGTCACTGGCGATATTAATATTGATATTTGCAACACTACCAATAGTCAGTCATCAGAGTACCTCTGTTTAATGTCTTGCCATGGGCTACTTCCTGCCATAACCAGCCCAACTAGGAATAAAGCGTGCCTAGACCACATATTTATAAAGACTCAGAACAAATGCTTTGGGGTTGTTTGCAAGTCTTCAATCACTGATCATGATATAGTTGTCGCTAATATCTCCTTATTTAAACCTTCAACTAGTACTGCAAAGAGATGGATAAGTAAAACAGACTATGAAGCAGTTATTGCTGACCTTAACAGCGTTGACTGGTCTATCATCACAAAAGACACAAATGTTAATACTGCAACCACAGAATTCACAAAAATTGTTTCATCTATTATATACAAACACACACGCCAAGTTAAAATTGGTAGGAAATTGGCATGCATCAAACCATGGATCACCCCGGGATTAGTAAGATGTATGATTCAACGTGATAAACTTCATAATGACTGTAAATCTGACCCTGATGACCCTGTCCGAAATAAAATATATACTCGATATAGAAACTTCTTTTCCAAACTTCTTTCAAAAATCAGGTCTGACTACAATAACCAACAGATTGTTGATAACAAAGACAATCCAAAAAATCTCTGGAAAGTTATAAAATCAATAGGTAACATATCTCCTAGAAACAATGAAAGCTCTCAATTATTGAGTCCCAATAGAGAAAAAGATACACTCACCTCCTGTAACTCACACTTTACCTCAGTAGGAACCCGTCTGGCAGATAAAATACTAGAAAAACTTAATCTATCTCATGAATCTTTAATAAAAACATACACATCCGATGTCTCAAACCCATATTCTCTCCTCCTTGAACCGACAGATGCGTACGAAATTATAAAAATTATAACTGACCTTAAAGTCGAAAGTGCCCCTGGCCCTGACAATATTTCAGTTATGTTAATCAAAAGAGATTTAAAGTCCTTTATAGAACCAATGATGCACATCTTTAACCTGAGCCTTGAGACCGGTACCTTCCCAGAATGCTGGAAAATTGCTGCGGTTTCCCCAATTTACAAAAGCGGTCCCAAACATGCACCAGATAACTATAGACCTATAGCACTACTAAGCTCTGTTTCTAAAATATTAGAGAGGATAGTTAACTCCCGTCTTATTTCTTTCATTGAGAAAAATCATCTTATCTCTGATAATCAATTTGGTTTCCGAAGGAATAGGTCGACCGAGGATGCTGCCACTCTCCTTGTCAATTGTGTCCCTTCTCATATTGAGAAAAATGAAAAATGCCTTGCCATCTTCCTTGAACTTGCAAAGGCATTTGACACGGTTTCAATTGGCCTACTCCTCAAGAAACTAGAACGGATAGGAATAAGAGGAATTTGCCTTGAATGGTTTAAAAGCTATCTGACAAACCGGAAACAGTACACAAAAGTAAGCTCTTTCACCAGTAACCAACTCCCCATTAACTTCGGAGTTCCACAGGGCAGTGTGCTTGGTCCCACGCTTTTCATTGTCTATATTAATGACATACTAAACCTCTCTGTGAATAATGCTGACATTATAACTTATGCAGATGACACAGCCGTCATATTTCACGGGGAAACGTGGGAACATGTTCACTGTCTAGCACAAGAGGGATTGAAACTAATCGCTAAGAACCTGGACAGTAACCTCCTCACGCTAAATGGCAGTAAAACCAAATATATTGTTTTCTCCAAGACCGCCGTTTCAAAACCTCCGGAACACCTAAAACTCAAACTACATCACTGCTTTTCTAGCATTTCTACTTCCCCTTGTGATTGTCCTCCTCTTGAACGTACCACTTCCATTAAATACCTCGGTATTCTTATCGACGACCACCTAACATTTAAGCAACATATATCTAACCTCTCTGGCAGAATAAGAAAACTGATCCACACCATGCGCAGACTACGAGACTGTCTACCCACAGACACACTACAACACGTTTACTTAGCCCTATGTCAATCTATTATTCAGTATTGTATCAGCGTGTGGGGTAGTGCTGGAAAGACCTACTTGATTGAAGTAGAACGAGCACAGAGAGCGCTTCTTAAAGTAACTTTTAATAAGCCCTACCGGTTCTCTACTGACTTACTCTATCGTGAAACGAGAGTTCTCAGAGTCCGCCAGCTTTTTATTCTTTCTGCCTGCACCAAAACTCATAAAATAATTAAAAACAGACCCGATTACACATCAATCATAAGCAAAAGAAACTATAGAATCCCTACACCTGACAACACCTCATTGCTAGCTAGACGCTCTCCAGCTTACTCTCTTATTAATACGTACAATAAAGTCTGCAAACTCTGTGATGTCAAAAATACTACCTCATTCAGATTAAAAAAAATTATAAAGGAAATGTTGCAAAACTCTGGTTATGATGACTCGGAACAATTAATCTAGATACCCTGACCCGACACTGAATCAAACGTTACACAAAGGGAACAAATTCGCAAACATACACACACTTACACACACCAAACACCACAATCACACACACAACTTTCACACACATCCCACACCACACTCACCCCCACCACACTCACATCACACGTACACAAACACGCCAGATATACCCACACCTGGAATCACCTCTCTAGTCTCCACTATGGAATTCGTACCCCGAGCCCCAAGATACAGACTGTCTAGTTTGGGGCTCATTGGTAAATAATATTTTGTAACCTAGCTATAGGTAATATTTTAAGCTACTCATGTCGTCTCAACTTGGTGTTAACCTGTAAACGCTTACTGTATTACCTGGACAATAAACTATTTCTATTTCTATTCTATTTATGTTTTAAGAAACTGAGCAACCAAAACAATTTTAAAGACCAACAACATCCAACCAACTGCGTACAACTCACCTTCCTAACGACGAAAGTTTTAAATAATAACTGGATACAGTCATTAATCCGCGGAAAATCTTAACACCGCGATTCCGAAAAATGCATAAAACGTCCGTACAAAGCATGTTCTAATGCGGTTCGTGAATGGACGGCGGCATTTTGCGATTTAGTAATTTTATATTATCTTCGAAACTATTTAACCAATTGACATACTGTTTGGGGCAAATCGTATCTCTATGATGTTCTTGTGATTATAATAATATTTTTTTCGATAAGGTTTAATATTTTGTTGTTTAAAAAATCGTCCAAAGGTAAGTACGTCGAAAAATACTTTTTTTAACACATAAAAGCTACTATATCTGCTAAAATATAAAAGATAGAAATATGGTGTCGCGGACTTTTTTGTAGAACTATTCTAAGCGGTATTTTGTTTTCAATTATATACAACTTTTAAGGCAGCGCACGCAAATAACTCTGTTGTAGGAGCTATTTTTTTCCGCATGGCTAGACAAAAATTGAGATAGTTCGGCTAATATGCATGATATCTTTATAATTTATAGCCTATAGCACTCACGAATAATGTAGCTTTCTACCAGTGAAACAATTTTTTAAATTGGTTCATTACTTCCGGAGATTACCCCCTATATACAAACTTACAAACAAATGTTACCTCTTTATAATATTAATAGTATAGATTTCCCACCCACAAAAAGGTCAACCCAATAAAAAAAATACGTCCATTTATGCCGATATTTGGACACTCGCAAATAAACCAGTCTATTTGGTATTTCCCGTTGGCCCAGCAGCATGAAGTTTGGCGAGAATTAAGGTCAAGTAAAGAGGAAAATCTGAAAGTTGGTAATTTATCGTTATATAATGAACGGCAAAGTTAAGTTTTTCTGCAATCTGGGATCAAAAATTCATATTCTTGAAGTAACATTATTCTTGAAGTAACATTTAATCTGTAAAAGTCCTGTCCTTCAATCCAGATTTGGAAATTCGGGCAGCCGACCAAGCACAGCTTTGAGACGGAACCCTCAGGGTGCAAGTCCTTGACACACTTGACCGGTTTTTTTAAATAAATAAAACAGGTTTATATGATTCTAAATGCCTTTCTTAAAATACTAATTATTCGTTTTACTATTAATGTCACCATTGATTTGTAATACCTACTTTTGCCGCCATACAGGACCTATATGTTAGAAAGGTTAGTTTATGAATTAAAATTGTAATAACTTTTGACCTAGTGGGCCGATTTTAATAAAGACTAAATGTCAATTCAAGATACGGACTAAAACTATACTTCCAATCCCTTAAATCTCTTGAAAAGAAAACACAAAAAAACAATTGAATTTTAAAATCATCTCTATTTTACCCTGTTGAGGGATGATTTTTGGAAAACGCTGAAATACTTCATTCTTTATTTGTTACCAAACGCATAAATTTAAATTTTCATAGCCCTAACTTAAGAAATGATAGTTTTCCCATACAAACTTTCATCCCCTATATCCCCCATTATAATTTTGTAGGTGTACCAGCATGTGACCACGGCTTTACCTTGATAATTTTCGTACCTATGTCTTGACTTCTGTCTGAAATATTTTCTTGTTTCATACCTTTTAGTCGGGTTTTAGTTTTTGAACTTACTTTTTATTAGCTTTAATATTTAATTTGTGTGTAGATCAAGAGATATTCCCGGATTTAATTAAATACAGTAAAGTATACATTTTTCAAATCCGGGGACAGCAAAGACACTAATAATTATAGACCCGTATCGGTTCTACCGGTTTTTGGCAAGGTGTTTGAGAAAGTAATGTTAAATCAAATGCTCAATCATTTTAATCGTAATAACATCCTACACGATCAACAGTATATAATAATAATAAATTTCCTTTTATTCAAAAAGCCAAATACAATTTCTCTATCTCAAAAAAACATACAAACGCACTATATTAATACATCGCTAAGCATTATTTGAGGCAGAGTGAACGTCTGTGTCTGTGCGAGTATAAACTGTGTTACAGACACAGGCCCCTTCCTCTTACAATTCATTACCAATTTGCTGAACGATTGTAAGCATAAACTTAGTTTATCTTAAGTTCTAATCACTGATCATTTATATTTTTTTTTTTGCAAGGACTGGTAGTGTGTGGTGTGGGTGTATGTGTGTGCGGTGTGTGTGTGTGGTATGGGTGTATGTGTGTGCGGTGTGGGTGTGTGTATGGTATGGGTGTATGTGTGGATTCGTGCGTGGGTTTAGTTGTGTGTGTCGTAAGTATGCGTCACAGTATAAAAACGGATAATAAAGGAGCAATTTAGATCTGTTATTAAGCGGGTTGGTAAGTTTTTTAAAAAGAGTTGTTCAGTCTCATCGTACGTTAACTTTTGAAGAAAACCACCAACAACAGTTTTACATTTAAATTTAGGTAAAGGGTATACGTTGCAGGTTTCGTTTATAGTGTTATAAAGTTGGCTGCTAAGATACGGGTAGCTTCGCTTCGCCAGCGCACTTTTGGTGGTGACCGGTGGGCATACGGGATCTTTACGACGCTTATTTTTTTCTAGCAGCCTTGGGTCATAGGTCAATGATGAGTGTACACGTAGGGTGATAATAAGCGCACAGAGTTGCCGGACAGTGAGTACAGACTGATACTCGTATGTCTTTATAAAGCTGGGTAGTAAGGTTTGTGAAGCATGACTTTCAAGACTGCTCTTTGTGTATGGTTTCACCAAAGGACGTTGCACAACCGACGCCGGTGTCACCTTATTAAAACACATCTTTAATGCATGAGAAGAGGCACGAGATGCAATAGGCATCTTTTGCGACCTATCCAAGGCACTTGATTGCGTAGATCACGAAACACTGCTCTTGAAACTTGAGCATTACGGACTGGATAAACTTGCGCTGAGCTTAGTAAAATCATATTTGAATTAAATACTACAGCAAGTTCAAATAAACGGTGTAATTTTATTGGGTTTAAAAGTCAAAATGGGTACGGAGCTTGATAATTGGGCTCGTAAATTCCTCTTTTTAGTACATAATAAATGATTTACCTAATTTACTAAAAACCGACCACAAATGGTGTTATTTGCTGATGACACATCACTGATTTTTAAAGTAAACAGACTTGCACAGGAGCTTGACGACATAAATAACGCTATGCTTAAGATCCATAATTGGTTTACTGTACCTAAATAATTTGATATTAAATTAGAAGAAAACTAAATGCATAAGATTCGCATTACCGAATGTTAGCAGTAGTGAATGTCACGTTGTATTGAATAAGGAGACACTAGAATTCGTCGAAAAGACGGTTTTCCTCGGGGTAACGCTTGACTACAAACTATAGTGAGATCCTCACTTAACATCACTTGCAGGGCGGCTAAGTTCAGCCGCTTACGCTGTTTGGAAAATCCGCCAACTAACAGACGTGGATACCGCGAGACTGGTCTATTTTAGTTACTTTCATAGCATCATGCATAGCAAATACCGTAAAAACGGTATTTTGCTGTGTAGACAAGCATTTTATAAGTCGGATGGTTATATCGTAGATAAAAATACTTGGCTAAAAGCTGGTCCTGCTCCACAGCCACTTGGGCTCACTAGGTAGTTAAAATTTTAATATTTGGAAGAGTTGTTCGTGAACGGGCGCCGTCAGTTGAGACTGGTCATCTCTTATCAGCCAGGGCTTATTTTTAATCTCATATTTTCAATTGCTTCCGATTATGTTTTGTACATTGTTCTCACACATAGAAGCAACAAGAATAATGTACCCAGGATTTTGTAATGTCTATATTTAAAAGAGTGTCCTTGGAGTTTTTTGCCCATAGCGATCTACGTTTTAGCTTCAACTTTTTGACTAACTGACCGACTCTTTGACTGTTCAAAAGTGCCTGTAAATGGTTTAATTGAAATAAAATGCTTTGATTTTGAGTTTAAATTCGGCCGATTCATTCGACTTGTGATGGCTTGAGACTACATAATTATGATCTATTCATCTAATGATATGCGAGATGCGAATGCGAGGCACCCACCGACTGCCTTGACAATTTATTTAGAGCACTCTGATATGAATTAATGTGTTTTAAAGTAGGTCCATAAGAAACATTGGAATGGAGTATCGTATTGTATATTACTCTTAATGAAATGTTCACCTCAATATAACCTGCGTGTATGAATCATTTGAGTTTCTGGCAGTTGTTTTTACGGCATCGGCAGTAGCCTGGGTTGGCAATTTGTGTGGTCAATACGAGGTAATCGCCCGGTACAAACTCGGGGACGCCACTTGCCAAATCCTTTATGAGGCTGACTTACAGCGCACCTTCTCCGGCATCGGCACCGGGTAGCGGCGAAGAGCGGGAAACGGCACTATAGAATTACTTTGTTGTTTTTTTATGCCGATTATTTTCCTAGTTGTGCCAACCATAACTAAACAAATGGTTTGTTTTTGAACTTACTATCTAACTAGACCACTTATTTAATGAAAAATATAAAATATTTCAGACAGAAGTCAAGACATGGGTACAAAAATGATCAAGGTAAAGCCGTGGTCGCCTGCTTGTACACCTACAAAATTATAATGGCATGACAAATGGTGTATTTTTGAGCTTACTATTTAACTAGACCACTTATTTAATGTGACGTCACATAGCCTATAACCAGCGGACAATCAAAACGCTTCCAATGATACCTCATTTGTCAAATTATGATCGGTAGTTTAGAAGTTTTGAGGCTATGTGACGTTACATTAAATGCAATATGGCGCAAATGAAAAGGCTTGACGAGCACATTACAAATATATATAAATATATATCATATTATCGAAGTAAATAAATATGTATAAATAGTTTAAAAAAAGCAAAAGTGTGACTGTACTACGTACGGCGCGGCTGTAAAATTAGTTCCTATTATACAATAAAACCCAAACAAACAAAATTTAAAGCTGTTCTGCAAATACTTTATCACGAAATTATAACCCCAAAATAATTTAAATAAAAAGTAAGTTCAAAAACTAAAACCCGAATACTCAAAAATCACGCTCTAAAAAGTATGAAACTAGACAATATTTCAGACAGAAATCAAGACATAGGTACAAAAATGGTCAAGGTAAAGCCGTGGTCGCATGCCTGTACACCTTTAAAATTATAATGGCATGCAGAAGTGGCTGGATAAATGGCGTATTAAAGTCAATCAGGGAAAATCTGTCCATAAATAATATAATATAAGACGTGTGACCATGTGACCTTCACTCTGAGAAGGCAGACCTGTCCCTCAATAAAACTCCATAATGAGGAAATCCCCCAAGCTGATGATGCCAGATATTTGGGTATGCATCTGGATCGAAGACTCACCTGGAGAAAGCACATCTGGATCAAACGCAAACAGCTGGATACGAAATTCAGATCAATGTACTGGCTGATAGGTCGTAAATCAAGCCTGTCACATGAAAGCAAAATAGCTATTTACAAGACCGTCCTCAAACCAATCTGGACTTACGGAATCCAGCTGTGGGGCACTGCTAGCAATAGCAATATAGAGATTCTCGAAAGATTTCAGAGCAAGACATTGAGAGCCATGCTAGATATACCCTACTATGTGAGCAACAAATACATAAACGAGGATCTAAAGATCAACACCGTCAGACAAGAGATTGCTAGACATAGCGAAAGTTATCAGACGAGAATATCAACTCACGTCAATGAACTGGCATCTAAACTAGTAGGCACAGGAAGTGTCACATACTCCCGATTGAAACGTCATAGTATCCCCACGCTTACCACGAGGTTTGATCACACCATATGAAAGGAACTCCCAAGAATTCCTTCTGCTAATGAAACACAGAACGTGACACCCCAACTGAATGGCTTATTGTGTTTTACACAGATCACCAAGTTACAGAATTAAAAAAAAAAAAAATGGCTTTCGACCTCGGCTTTACCTTGACCATTTTTGTATAAATGTCTTGATTTTAGCACATATTTTTGTTTTTCAAATATTCACTACATTATTTTAGGCATTGACAAAACATTAATAACCTTCCAGTCGATATAGACAGTTCTATCACAAAAACCTCTTTTAAAATAGAATACATAAGTATTTTTGTATTTTATTTTTAAAAGAGGTTTTTGTGTAAATACTTGGAACTAAAAAAGTCTACATCTTCGACCATAATAGTTATTACAAATTTTCATTGGCGAGGCTTATATTCGTCAGAGAATTTTAAGGTTCCGTGCCGCTGCACTGCACAAAATCGACTGATCTTTTGATCAATTTCGTTCATTAGTTGTGAGAAAGGGAAACAGAATTTAAACAAAATTATTTGTCATTAGAAAAGTCGAATTGTTTGTCTTGTACGGTGAGCTGCATTAATTGGGTACCCCTGTTGTATTAAAATTTTAACACAACTGGGGTACTCAATTTATGCAGCCCACTGTACATAGGGGAAAGAGAGAACTACTTTTGATTTAGAAAATTAAAAAATTTCATCAATATCATTATACTACTAGTCTACTTGTACAGTACCGACCAAAAGTCCATAGGCAATCTCACAAAGCAATAGACTGACGCTTCGGTTTGATTTACGACCTTCTTTTATAAGTTGTTACAATACTATATACACGCACATTACACACACTCACTTTGTCTGCAACTCATAGTAGTTCATAATTTCTAACAATACAGTATATGGCATGCTAGCTCAGTGGATAACGTGCTTTAGTATGTGCGATTATGGCGAGCCGAGCCACGGTTCGAATCTCATCCGCGGTTTGCTTGTAATTTTTTAATAATTACTATTCATAGTTTTTGTTATTTTTTAATAATGACTAGTTCGATAATCATTCGTTTTATGTTTCATTCGTCTTGTTCACATAAATATTAAAGTTTAGCAGGTAGACCACAGAAAACTAAGTAAATTATTTCGGTTTCTGTGGGGTAGACAGATGCAATTCGTTACGAGTATTCACTTAATTAATGGAACTTTGTTGGTTCGTGGTTATTGTTGGTGAAGAGTATTTAGCTATTAGCGTTATTGTGGTTATTATTTTCAAAATGAAGTCAAATATAAATGTTGAAGGGATCAAATATTATTGTGCTGCGTAAAAGTGAATGTAATTTACACAAATATCCAATGAAACCGGACTAAGTGTGAGTGTTATCATTTAAATATTTCATATTTTACTAAACATAAATCCTAATCAAAGCTATTGTTGATAGAACAGAGGTATTGTTGAGACAGAAGATGCCTTTAATGTTTTAAATTCATTATGAGGTTTAATTCGATTAGTGAATGATAAATAATTATTATGTGTAATAAATACAATGTTATTCTTTGTTCTAGAGAAATACTGTGAGGGTTAAGAGGCTTATGGCGCTATGGTGTTTGTCGAATTTCTTGCAGATAGACCGAAAATGTTTAAGATTATTTTTGTAGGTAATATTATTATTTTAGGATTAAAATTTGAGGTTTAGTTTCAATCTTCTTTTCATAAAGAAAATGAATACTTAAGCTATAACCTCAATACCAACCAACATTTACTAAAGCCAAATAAAATGTAAAATAATTAATGTAAACAAACTGCCCATACTTAACCTTAAAATCACCTATTTTGTAAGTAGTTTTTTTTTACATTTTGAGTAGTCTAATATTCTTATTTATTGCTTAATTACTTCGAACATGATCAAAGCTTAATATTTATGGTGAAAAAAATCCATTTAAAATTTAAAACATTTCATAATTTAAACATGTCAAAATAATACAAATTGATTATTTAGCTGAAGTAATCCATACTAATACTAATATAATATTATAAATTCGAAAGTAACTGTCTGTCTGTCTGTCAAATCAAATCAAATCAAATCAAATCATTTATTTCTTTGCAAAAATGGGTATAGTACATAGGTGTGGTGTGGTTTTCTGTCTGTATGTTACTTTTTCACGCCTATACCACTGAATAGATTTCTATAAAATTTGACAAGGAGATAGATGGCATCCTGGAAAAGAAGGACATAGGCTACTTTTTGTCTCAAAATAATCCTAAGGGGGGATATAGGGGATGAAAGTTTGTATGGGAAACCTATCATTTCTTAAGTTAGGGCTATGAAAATTTAAATATATGCTTTTGGTAACAAATAAAAACTACGTATATCTGCGTTTTTCAAAAATCATCCCTCAAGATGGAATAGGGGATAATTATAAAATTCACATGTAATTTTTTTTTGTATCTTCTTTTCAAGAGATTTAAGGGGTTGGAAATAAAGTCATAGTCCGTATCTTGAATTAACATTTAGTTTTTATCCTATACTATTAAACGAGCAATATTTACTGCATGAAATCGGCAATCGAGATATTGCCCACGAAATTTTCCGGTCTTATCTCTCTAATAGACGACAAATTGTTCGGATTGGTGATATGCAAAGTAACTGCAAAACTTTAACTTACGGCGTACCACAGGGATCGATTCTTGGTCCCCTGCTGTTCATATTGTACGTGAATGACATACATAACCTAAATCTAGTAGGCGACATAATACTTTATGCTGATGACACAAGACTATTTTTATTTGGAAACAATATCGAAGAGATCATCGAACAAGCGCAACAAGATTTAGACACTCTGTCTAGATGGTTCCAGGACAATTTGCTTACTGTTAATACCTCTAAAACAAACTATATTGTTTTTAGTGCTAGGAACAAAAAAGTCGCAAACAACTCAAATCTATACGTAAACAACGAACCTATAACCTAAGTTTCTTCAGAGAAGTATCTTGGTCTCCATTTAGACAAACACCTAACGTGGCAGAAACATCTAGATAAATTAAGATTTAAACTATCTTCCGTCATGGGCGCGCTTCGGGGGATCTTCCGCTGCCTGCCGACATCTGTTAGGTATATCATTTACAACTCTATGGTAAAACCTCACCTAGAATACCTAATAGAGGTGTGGGATACTGCAGTTAAAACACATTTAAAACAAATCGAAACATGTCAAAACAAAATAATAAAACTCTTATTCCATTACCATTAACTAACTCCAACAGAAAACATTATAAAGAAACAAAATTAATGTCACTATCACAGATAGATAAATATAACACATGCATAAGCTACGAATGAATGAATGAAAGAAATGCACCGATCCCAGCGTGGTTTAACCAGACTCGATAAATCGAATGAACCCCGAGATTTGCACTAGCCCCTGGAGCCTCATGTTTCATGGGACTACAAAGGCCATTGCATATCAAGGAGTAGACCGGGGGGCGCGGTAATGGTAGGGAAGACGTGCCCTTAGGATAAGGAGGGATTTGCGAGCCTACCGGATATGCATCTTTGAGTAAGCATTGGAATAGTGGAGAGACGGGTGTTATTTATCTGTGGATGGGCATCTTTTGCGACGTCGCCGCTATGTAAGTTCAGGTCCATCTTCACCGGTGAATATTTTGACGGGGTTACGCTGCTTTCTCGGCTCTTTTCTATATTGCTACTGTGCTGTGTTACATTAATTGGCTGTTTCTAAGTCTTCGTCAGAAGCTTCGCTGCTATCCGTTTCATATTGGTCGTGTTTCCTATTCGTTTACGTTTCTTGTAGATCTCGCTGGCAGCCTTCATAATCTTATATCTGTCTGCAGCCGTGTCCATCCAAAAGTTGAATTCCTTGTCAAACGTCAAGTCATGTTTAAGGTTGTCGTTCAATGTGTAAATAGGACGGCGTATTTTCTTGAATTTGACCTTATACTGCATTGCTGCGTGTAACAAGTGTGGTCACCGCGCCTGTAAACGTGTGCGAGATAGCACATTCTGTGATTCTTGATGCGATAGGTTACTGTTTTTCCGTCTAAGATTTCGCGCAGAAGAAACCCCTGCATTGTTGTTTTCCTCTTGGTGTTTAATCTTTTGAAGTATTGCCTGACATTATTTTACACGATTATATCTATTTGGGTTATTTAGTTGTCTTCTTTGTAAGAATTTTGTTGTATGGGTAGCGAGGTCTCGGCGGACAGTGAACTGTATTCTTTTTGAGAAATAAATGTTTTAAACCGTAAATATATTCATTAGTATTTCAAAAGATTCTCACTCACGTTCTCGAAATCGGCTCTAACGATTTCGATGAAAGTTGCAATATTGGGGTTTACGGGGGCAAAAAATCGATCTAGTAAGATCTCATAACTGGGAAAATTGGTTTTCTCCGTATGTTCACCCTAGCAGAGCTCGGTCGCCCAAAGTTTTAGAACAAGATAATGAATAATGACATGACATTTTTGACAGTAGAATAATGATCATGGCATGTGCATTAGTAAGTACCTACTATCATGGCAGTATGGAATTAGTAGATACTATCCTATACTATTAAATGAGCATTCTCTATTTCACCAGAGCAAAGCTCGGTCGCCCAGGTACTTTCATTATAAAATCGGCTGACTCGGTCAAAAGTTATTACAATTTAAATTCATAAACTAACCTTTCTAACATGCATGTTTTCTGTGTTCAATGGCGGCAAGAGTAGGAATTACAAATCAATGGTGATAACAATAGTATAATGAATATTGGTATTTTAATTTAAGAAAGACATTTGTAATCATATTTAAAACTGTTTTTTTTAAACCAGACAAGTGTGAGTAGGACTTGCGCCTTGAGGGTTCCGTCTCAAAGCTGTGCTTGCTCGGCTGCCCGAATTTCCAAATATGGATTGAAGGACAAACTTAACTTTTCAATTGAATAATAACTTTTAATATAATAATGAAATACAGACTCAACGTTACTTCAAGACACGGCCTATGAATTTTTATCCCAGATTGAAGAAAATACTTAACATTGCAATTCATAATTATACAGTATGGAAACCACATATATGCAATAAATGAAACCACAAGTAATACTAGTCCACAGAAGTATAGCAAAATTAAATATTAAATAAAACACCGTAAATTAAAAAAGTGAAATTTTCAAACAAAATAAATATCAAAATAAATTCTATAAAAGTAAACACTCTGTTTAGAAAACATACCTTGATCTCAGGAAGAGCGGCAACTACGCACGCGGGTGACATCCAATGGCGGCATTTTTATCGGCGCTGGCGTTTGATCGTTTGTCAATGTTCGATGAAATCAAAATTCACTTAGTTCATTTTTACCGCCACGTTTTTATTTCGCGATAACTGAACTGAACTAACTAAATTAACTATTGCACATTAGTAAAAAAAAGTAAACTTAAATTTTCAAATTTTCAAAATGTCCACCACGTTTCTGAATGCACAAGTTACATCGCCGCACAATGTTGTCCCGAAGCCTGCTCAACAAATTTCGTTCAGGATCTAGAGCCATGGCTTTTAATTTGTCAAAGGCAGCGACAATACGATTGCGCAGTTCATCTTCGGTTTCGGAGACCCGCGAGTAAACTTCACTTTTAATAAAGCCCCATAAAAAGAAGTCTAGAGGAGTGAAGTCGGGCGACTGAGCTGGCCACCTGTGGGGGCCATAGCGCCCAATCCATTGTTCGCCGAACATGGTGTTAAGCCGCTCTCTCGCGACGAGTACGGAGTGTGGAGGAGCTCCGTCTAACTGGAACCATACCCGCCTGAAAGATACCGCAGGCAATCTTTCCAAATATCGTGCTATCGGGCCGTTAAGAAGATCTAGAAACTTCTGTGCATTCAGGTTTCCGTTGATAAAAACAGGACTGATTATTTGATCTCCGTGAATGCCTGCCCAAACATTAACGGAAAAACGGTACTGATGAGCTGATTCTCTAAATAAATGGGGATTCGTATGGCTCCAGTGACGCATGGTTTGTCGGTTCCACATGCCGTTCCGAGTAAACGTGCTTTCATCTGTCCAAAACACATCTGATAAAAAATGTTGGTCTTGAGAGATTTTTTCATGTACCCAGCGGCAGTAAAACTCTCTAATCGGCTTATCACGGGGCAGCAGCGCATGAACCTTACCTTACTAAACCGTCTTGGCATTTTGTTAAAAAAACACGGGTACACACACACAAGTCAAGTAGTGTCAATTTCACCTTAAAAAATAAATAAAAATAAACTTAAAAACACTATTTATACACACACAAAGTCAAGTAGCAAATCAGTGTCAATTTCACCTTAAAAAAAGTACCTATTTACGAGTATTAGTTTAATTTGCCAAAATCACTTGAAGCAATGTGCGCTACTAAATCTCTGTGAAAGTCACGATACACTATCCCGGAAGACAGCGGTGAACTGACAAAGCGAGACTTCTCAAAAATGGCGAAAATAATAAAAGTCATAATTTATTGTTAACGGCGCAATTATCGTTTATCGATACTTTTTTACACTTACTTACCTACTACCAAAACAAGGCATTAAAATACAAGCATTTTTGTGTTATTCGATTGTTTTAATATTTTTAACGATTATTGATTGGATTAAGTATTAAAAAAAGTTTTAGTAATTTTGTACGATTGGACTTAAGAAACTACCGTTTTGTGAGTGATTTCCTGACTAGCAAACGTGTAAGTAGGTACGATTTTTATTAATAGGTTGCTTCTACGTAACTTATAAAATTGTTATTGTTTACTTCTAATTCATTAATTTATCTCTAAATCTACTGAATATTTAACAAGAACTTACACAACACACTTAAACAAAGAAGCTGTATACATACTTAGGGCATAGTGTTTTAGAATTATCACAAGAGCACGATAATTCTAATAAAAACACTACGCCCGGCCTAAGTATTTAAAGCTAAACAGTTTTTTTTGTTTATCGATAATTATTCCCTAAAGTCAATAACAGGTGTCCTTACCTACACGCACCCCTCCTTCCCTGCTGCCCGCAAAATTCGTTCACAATAACCGCCGCCTTTGAAAAACGCCGCATGTCTCGAGCCGCCTGTTGCAAGATACCGCCAAAGACACCGCTGCCTACGTACACCCGCAGGAAATGTTAGCGCGTGCCAGTGATGATAGGTTATGTTTGTGTAAATTGCAAAATAAAATTTCGGCCGTGGCAGGTCAAAAGGAAATTCCAAATTTCCAAGTACTAATCAGCTTCCAGTCTAACCGGATGCAGCTGAATGCCAGTATTTTATAACAGTAATTTCAAGTATTCATGTATCGAAAAAAATACAACATAAACATTAAATTTAATAATCAGCCTATAATGTTCCCATTCCATACATTTCAAGAAACGAATGTATTTGCGTAGAGCAACGGCGGCGGCGGAGATCACGCGGGGAGTCGGGCGATGCTGCCGCGGCCTCCATACACACTTAGTTTGCGCACTCGAACGTTGAAATAAAATGTATTACATTTTAATATTTTTTTCTTTTGTAATTGAAATAAACATTTTTTTTTTAAATTCCAGCTTGTCGTTTAGGTGTACCGATTTTACATTTTAGGCAAATAGGTAAGTAGAATACGTAAAAGCGTCGTGATAGTTTGCACTGTATGGCAACGTCGCTTTTCAATGTTCAAGGATTCAAGTTCATTGAATCATTGACCCAGTGATCCAATTCTACAGAGTGTTCAAATTTGATCAAAATTAGAACTCTAGTTTTTTACCTAATTACTGGACCGATTTTGTCCATTTTTTGTGTATCGTCAGAAAAGGCGATAACAAGTATGTGGTTTAATTTATTGCATATATGTGGTTTCCATACTGTATAACTATAAACTATCAATTTTCCTCTTTACTTGACCTTACTTCTTGCCGAACTTACTGGGCCAACGGGAAGTACCAAATAGACTGGTTTATTTGCGAGTGTCAAAAATGCGGCATAAATGGCCATATTTTTTTATTGCGTTGAGATGGAAGTTTGATTTTGATTACAGCTCCAAGAGACCGTCGATCTAAGTTTTTGATATCTGTTTCAACTTGATGCCTCCACGCGTTCCTGAGAAAAAGGATCTTGACAGACAACGAAGTTATCCTTTAAGGGTTTAAATTTTCGGCACGCCACAATTGCGGCGATAAGTCCCCTCTTTGAGGAGTGGCTAGAGAGGCGCCACGGCATCCTCACCTTCCGCCTGACGCAGGTCCTCACCGGACACGGTTGTTTCGGGAGATTCTTGTTCCAGATAAGGCAGGAGAAAACGCCCGGGTGTCACCATTGTGTGGATCGCCTAGAAGACATGGTGGAGCATACGGTGGAGGTTTGCCCGGCGGAACATCGCCGTGTCCTCGTGGAAGCGATCGGTGGCGGTGATTTTATTTATTTATTGTTATGGCACTTCAACGACTTATTCACGTAGACATACACAAGCAAAAATCACGTACTGTTTTAGGAATTGTGAATTCGTCACTTACAGAAGTGCACAGCGCACTAACAGAGAAATCAATAGTACGTGCAAGATATCGTTCGTTAGTTAAATTACATAGGAGTTGTTAAATAAAGATGAATTAAAGATGAGCTATGGTCACAAATACGGTCGGAAATACAAAAATATTGAAAAACAAAAAATAATTAAAAACAAAAAAAAATGGCTTACAAAGAAGGGAATGAAGTCTATACAATAATTACTAGGCGGTTTGTGTTGCACAGACGACTCAAGATTCCGAGTTGGTTAGAAGTCTTGATCGGAACTGTCGTAAAGGGTTAGAGTAGATGTCGATGCTATTGGTTCGTGTAGCGATTTTATTGTAGTTTGCTATTAGACGGTTCATAGGTGCGGTGCTACCAAGGTTAGTAGACGTTAATACGTCGTGGCAAAGGTAACGGTTTCGCGACCAGATCTAATAGCTTTCTGTCGAGGTACAGCTATACTTAATTCTGCCAAAAGATCGGGAACATTTAGAATACCGTTTACGATTTTATAGAGAAGGATTTGGTCCATCCCGGTCCCGTCTCTGCGGTGTTCAAGTGAACACATTTTAAAATGACTAAGCCTTTGAACGTAAGAAGAATCCCCTGGACTGCTTGGGCTTCTAAAACAAAGGCATCTAGTGAAGCTTCTTTGAATACGTTCAATCCTGTTTACGTGAACGCGGTAAGTGGGGTTCCAAACTGGAGATGCATAGTCCAGTAGACTTCTCACAAGAGTATTGAAGAGCACCTTTAGGGTAGAGATCGACTGGAAATCCCGACATATTCTTTTTATAAAGCCAGACTTTTTTGCAGCTTTGGCAGTGATATTGTAAATGTGGTTAACAAATGTGAGTTTAGAGTCGAGGTGGACTCCTAGGTCACATATCATGTCCACTGTTTGTAGTGTTACCCCATTGATGGAGTAAGACGTAGGTAAAGGTTTCCGTTTTTTTTTTGTAAAGGTTATGTGGTAGCACTTTTCATATTGAGAGACATGCGATTTTTTAAGCACCAATCATGAACTGCGTCGAGGTCACCCTGGAGTAAATTAACGTCTATGGATGAGTTTATCTCTTTATAATGGTGATCTTTCGCGTCCTGCCCTGGTCCAGGCCATGTTACGGAGCGAGAGGGCATGGGAGGCCGTCACCTCCTTCTGCAAAGCAGTAATGCTCGCGAAGGAAGAGGTGGAACGCGTAAGGAAGAGGCAAATTTCGCGCCCTCACGCCGCTAACCACCGCAGGTGACGCCCTAGGCGTCGGGAATGGCAGACCGATTCTCGGCCACCGTAGGCGCGGGCTTGTGGACGGTGAGCAATGGGTAGCTCACCGTCCGATAAGGACCAGACCCAGGTCGACGGCGCGTTGTGTTCCACGCGCGCTTCAAAGAGATGTCAGCACAACAACTGAAGGGGTCCGCTAGGGCCGATACCTGCCGGGGTTGCGGGTTTGTCTGAAAGGGTTACCGTGGCCCCCTGGCAACATACAGGCAACTGAAGGAACACGGGTGAGTTTTAGTCAGTAAGACTCTGACACGCCCTTCTGCTCCGCCCAGAGCGGGAGAAGTTATTTGATAATTTTCCACCCAAAAAAAGGGTTAACATTTTTCATTTTGAGGTACGAAACCCAAAAACAGATTTATTATCTGCCTGTAACCTTTCATACCGTAATGGCTGAACGGATTTAGATGAAAGGCATACGAATAGGCCATGGCATGGGTTAGGACATAGGATACTTAGAATCCCGGTAGCACGTTCCTGTGGAATATTTTCCGACATCCACGCGCGAAACCGCGGGCAAAAGCTAGTGATAAATAATTGTAGCAGTTTGTTAACTATAAGTAAAATAAATATTACAAATATTTTATTTTTTATTTTGCTATCACATATCATGCATGTTTTATTCTAAATCCTTTATTGCAGTAACAACATTAATAAAAAAGGCAGCAATATTTAAAAATATTATTATTGTAAACAAAAATAATAATATTTGCAAAAAACCGCGCTGTGCTTTACGAGATTAGATCCTAAGCCAGCTTGAATCTCAGACCAACGCTTCCAACGCTTAACACCTTCTGCTATCTGCACATAAAAGTTTCGTTCGAATTTTAGCAATGCCATAAACTGGCCAAGGTCTCTCGCATGATGCGTGTGTGTTATCGTGTCTAACAAAAGCGACGGAAATATATGTTTGTTTCGTGTAGTGCGGCGCGAGTACATAACGATACGACAGTGTGTAAAGCGCAAAACTGCGAACTGTGTGGTGTGTGTACGGTGTTTTTACACATACAGATGTATGGACTATACCGTGTGTTCACAGCAATACGACTCTTAACGTGCCTATCCACTTTTGAACGTTTACTGTACCATTTCGGACCCAAGGCACCCCTGGAGGACACCCCTGGGGGTGCCTCGCAGTACATAGGGGAACCACTTTTTTCAACTTTTATACAAAATGTAACAGAAAAAAAATGTTGAAATAACGTAACTTTCTCAAAACTTCAAGACAAATAAATATATTTTTTCTGATTATGCTAGCGTATTTTTTCAAATACTAACTATTTAATAGAATCTAAATTTTATTTAATAAATAAACAATTACTTAATTTCGTAAATGAATGGCAAAGTGAAATATAAAATGACCGTGGAAAACCCATCCCGTTGCCAGGTCAACCCAACAGGGTATTAAAGTTTTGGTCCCTACGTCGAAAGACTACAGAGACCTAACTAGGGTCCTGAGAGAGAGAGGTGTGTCATTCTAAACCTACTCTCTCCCAGAAGACAGACAGATCAGAGTAGTGATCAAAAAGATCCCTAAAGATATATCCCCCTCCGAAATCCTAGCCGACCTTCAGTCGCAGAATATCCCCGTGGTCGAGGTGCATCGCATGCACCGCTCGCGCGGCAGGGAAGCATACGACATGGTTCTAGCCGTGTGCTCCCGCACCGAGGGGCATCACCCCATTTTTAATATTAAGACCCTTTGCAATCTCATAGGCTTCTCCATCGAGAAGTCCTGGAAAAATAGCGTGATCGGTCAGTGTCACCGGTGTCAATTGTATGGCCATTTGCAAAGGAATTGCCACGCAAAACCCAGGTGCGTAAAGTGCCTGGGTGACCACAGTACCACTGACTGCCCGCGCCCAAAGGACCGTAACCTTTGCCTCAGTCCGCCTAGTTGCGTGCTGTGCGGCCTCAAGGGTCACACAGCCAACTACCGCGGCTACTCAAAAGCCCCTAAGGCTACCTCAGCTCTTTAGACGCTAGGCAGCAAAAGCAAAGGGATTTCCATCCCTTCCCCTCCTCTCAAATTCCCGAGCGGCTAAGCCCTCAGAGACCTAGCCCTTGGACGAAATTAAACCACCAGCAGGCTTTCCCAGATCGGGTATCCCACGCCCCCTCCCCCTCATACCCCTCTTTACTCTCTCATGGACCCACGTGTCTAACACCTCCCCTCTCCCCCCGGCTTCCCCGGGCCCTCTCAATCCTCGCCTTCTGCGCTCAAACTCAAACTGAAAGCATTTATTTCAATTTATTAAACCATTTACAGGCACTTTTGAATTGTCAAGGAATCGGTCAGTCAGAAATAGGTATGAAGCTAGTTGCCCATTCCAAAGCGTAGTAGGTACCTATGGAGAAGAACGGGCAAGAAACTCCACGGACACTCTTTTAAATAAAAAATTGTTATAAAATATTGGTTACATCATTCATGTTGAAATTATACATGTGATAACAATGTAGAAAGACGTGCACGTTAGAAGCGTCCGTAATAAAAAGATAAAACAAAGAACAATTCAAAAAATTCAAATAAATAAAAATAAGCCCTGGCAGCTAAGAGATGACCAGTCCCAACTGACGGCGCCCGTTCACGAACATGACGCATGGATTAGCACCATTCAGCCTAACCATTTTGAAGGGAGCTAAATGATCCAACACACGCGCCACCATCAGCGAAACATTTGAGTGAGCATGACATACTCACAGCCGCCAGGGCACATTCAAGTCAATGCAAGACATATTACCCGGTAAATGGTAACTCTTTAGTACATAGTACTCACACCTGTGCTATGCAATTATATAATACAATGGAGATTGAGTTTATACAATGCAAAGATAGTCTTACAATCTTCAGCAGCTGCAAATGTTAATCAATTAGTTGTGGAGCAGGACCAGCATTGAGCCAAGCATTTTTATCAGCGATGTAATCCCCCAACGTATAATATGCCTTCCTGCATAGTGTGAGTTTTATACAAGATTTGAACTTTGTCTCATTCAGTTGAAGTATGTGGGGAGGAATTATATTGTAACATTTTAAACAGTATCCCATGAAAGATGAATCTACTTTAGCCTTCAACCATCAAAGGTCTTCACATTCGTAAAGCCCCCGGCTCAGACGGACTCACTAATAGGGTGGTTCAGCTCTTCCCAGCCCACTTAATTATGCTACTGACCACCATCTTCAATGGTGCATTAAGCAATAATATCTTTCCCCAGACGTGGAAAGAGGCCACCGTCATAGGTATCCCAAAACCCGGTAAGCCCAAATCCGAGCCCTCCAGCTACCGCCCCATCAGTCTGCTCAAAGTTCTCGGCAAAATCTATGAGAGGCTTATTTATAAGCGTCTCAGAGACTATGCAGAAACCAAGGGCATTATCTCCAACGAACAGTTCTGTTTTCGAACTGAGCACTCTAGCGTGCATCAGGTCCACCGTATTGTCGAGCTGGTCAGCGGTGCTCTCACCGTAGGCCGGCAGACAGGAGCGGTCTTCTTCGATATTGCGAAAGCGTTTGACAAAGTCAGGCACAACGGCTTAATATTTAAGCTCTACAAACTCGGTGTGCCAGATCGTCTCGTGCTCATCATTCGAGACTATTTGTCGAACCGCACCTTCCGTTTCCGTATCGAAGGAGCCCTATCCTCCCCCCACCCCATAAGGGCAGGAGTCCCTCAGGGCTCCGTGATAGCCCCCCTCGCATTTACGCTTTTCACAAGCGACATCCCCAGACACAGATGGACGCAGTTGGCTCTGTTCGCAGACGATACAGCGATCATCTGTAAAGGTAATACTCCCAACATGCTCCTAAACCTACAAAGGGTTGTCAAGGCAGCCGCCTATATCCCATCCCGTATCAGTCAGATTCACCTATCGAGGCATATTCTTTCCGACCCAGATGATCCCATTACACTCCTCCCGGAACAGAATAGGGCCACCAGTACAGTGCACAAGAACAGACGCCTCCCGTCATACCGACCTCGCCGCCGAGGTCCTTTGCGATCGCAACCGCGTCCCCGAGTAAATGAAACTCCCCCGGACCCTTGCTCGAAAACGAGGTGCCAGCAGTTGTTGCAGCTGAGCACGTAGCTTTAAATACCCCGCATAATAATAATGATGAAAACCTAAGTTTGATCCAGCCAGTCCCTTCTTGCTGTCCTCCCCTCAGCGATGCCCTAAGCCGAGGTTCGTACCCCACAGGGGTACCTTAGCGAGCACTCGCTTAATTTTAATTTAGCATAGTTTTAGGACCCTTCTAATACAGGCATTGTTTGCCTAAAAGGAGGCTCCAAACACGTTAAAATGTAATGTAATTTTCTATTTGGCACAATAAACTATTTTGTATTTTTGTATTTGCATAGTTTCAAAAGCTCCTGGCTGGAGGCTCTAAGTGTAAAAGCTTAAGCTTTTTTGATCCACACTACTAAAAACCGTAATCAGAGTGACGGAGTAGTCGTATACATCAATTCAAATCTCTCATGCAAAGTACACGAACCAGAATTTCATGACTCTGCTTCTGGTTTAATCATAGAACTTGCATCTAATGTTGCTATCCTCTGCGTTTATAGATCCCCATCTAACGAGACTATTGAAGTCTTTCTCAAATCCTTAAACGAAATACTACCTTCCTTGACTTCCTTTCAAACTGTAGTGATAACAGGTGACATAAATATAAACATAAACATTGATAGCACAACGTCATCTATGAACCACTGGTCGCATGAATACCTTAACTGTCTCCCTTATCACGGGTTTTTACCATCCCACCACCTACCCACAAGAGGTAATAATTGCCTTGACCACACAATTCTTAAAACCCAATTACCCTCTTCTACCTTCATTTTCAATTCGACTATTACTGATCACTTTTCAACCCTCCTTTGTTTAAATTTGAAACCACTCCGTAAGTTTTCCAATACCTCAATCCTAAAGACCGACTTCGTCTCACTCGACAAGTCTATGCAAAATCTGGAATTCACGCATATTTTTTCCTTGAATGATCCAAATATTGCTACAGATTGTCTGATACAAACACTATCGTGTGAGTTAAATAATCACTCAACATTGAAGCGTACAGCAAAACGCAAGAGAATCCTCAAACCATGGATTACTCCAGGTCTACTGCGATGTATGAGGAACAGAGACATTTTACACAAAAGATTCAAACAGTCTCCTGATAATGAAGTCCTTAAAGCTACCTACACAAGATACAGGAATTTTTGCAATAAGATTCTCAGAAAAGTTAAAAGACAGTTCGATTCAAATGAAATTGCCAAAGCTGGTCGTAATACAAAGATGTTGTGGGATACAGTCAAACGTATTACAAACATAACTAAAATTACTCACCCTCCCACGGAGTTACTTTCCTCATCGGAAACCCCTTCTCAATCTCTTAACGAAGTTAATTCATTTTTTGTAAATATATGCAAAGATCTTGCTGATCGTATTCGGAATGTACATGATAGCTGCCCTCCCCATTCCCAGTTCAATACCTCCAATAGTTTGAGTTCTTTCGTACTCTTGGAATCAAATCCTGATGAGATAGCTTCTATTATTGGATCTTTAAAAGCCAATGCTGCAGTGGGCATTGATGGCATTTCTACAACCATGTTAAAAAGGTACTCTGCAATCCTCACACCCGTACTATGTCATATCTTCAACCTATGCCTCGTTTCTGGTACCTTTCCATCTTCTTTCAAAAAGGCCATTATTCATCCCATTTTTAAAGGGGGTGACCGCACCTCTGTTACTAATTATCGCCCTATTGCGGTGCTACCTGCTCTATCCAAGATCTTAGAACGACTCATTAATAACAGGCTTACCACATACCTAGAAAGTAATAATTTATTGTCAACCAACCAATTTGGGTTCAGGAAGAAAAAATCAACTTCTGATGCAGCCTTGCAACTGATAGATGGAATCGTTGACAAACTAAATCAACGCAAAAAATGCCTCACAGTGTTCATTGATCTTGCAAAGGCATTTGATACCGTTCCTCTCCCCTGCCTTTTGTCTAAACTAGAATGTCTAGGCGTTCGTGGTATCCAACTCCAGCTTTTTAATTCTTATCTTTCAGACCGTAGGCAGGTAGTCATGATTGACGGTTGCCATAGCGAGGAGCTACCTATTTCATATGGCGTGCCTCAAGGCAGTGTTTTGGGTTCCTGGTGTTCATAAACGATCTGTGCAATATGCACCTAACCTCCGGTAACATTGTCTCTTTTGCCGACGATACTGCAATTACCTTTTACGATGAATCATGGGCTAAACTGCAAGCAACTGCTCAAAATGGATTTGATTCAATATACAGATGGCTTATATCTCACTCACTCACGCTAAATACTAATAAAACTAAATTCATAACATTTTCACTAAATTCCACTACGCAACCCTTAGCACCCATTACTTTAAAAGCTCACACTTGTCAAGCCAATTCGGCCTCTTGCAACTGTCCTACAATTTCTTCTACTGACACAACTAAATACCTCGGTATAATCTTAGATAAACACCTTAACTTCAAAGCACATATCACGCACCTTACTGCTCGAGTTCGGAAACTCATATATCTTTTTAAAACACTCAGACACATTGCCAATACTTATGTAATACGCACCGTGTATCTCGCCATGTGTCAGTCGGTCATCTCGTACTGTATTAAGAGATGGGGTGGAGCTGCGAAAACTACACTCAAACCTCTGGAAGTAGCTCAGAGAGCCATTCTTAAGGTTGCTACTTTCCGGCCAATGCTCTACCCAACCTTTGATCTATATAAAAAATGCAAAGTCCTCACGGTCCGCCAAACATTCATTCGTTCATTCTCAACATTGTATTACATCAACACACAAAAACTCTTTTTACACGAACACAATCCTCACTTAGGCGAAAGAACGAAATTTGCAAAGTATCCTTCACACGCTGTGCTTTTGCTAAACGTTTCTTTTACTACCTTGGCCCATTTTTATATAACAGAATAAACAAAACCATCCCTGTACATCAATCCTCCTACGAAATGTGTAAGAGACGGGTATCATGCTTTCTAACCAGCTTAAACTACGACGACACTGAACATCTGCTTACCTCACAATCGTAGTGACTTCTCTAACACTCCGTATCTAAACTCAACCTCTTTCCCTTCCGTTTACACACATATACACACCACACCTACATCACAAAACAGATACACGCCAAGCCTACATCACAATCACACGCACACCACACCGACATCACATAACACACACTTTTTATCACTTCACACACACATTCTATCACTTCACACATACATTCTATCACTTCTCATACTTAGTAAGTAAATTTAAGTTAACATTCGTTTGCACGTTATAGTTATAAGCAGTCTCTTAAAAAGAAAAATAAAATTCTGCTCCTTTTGTGGGAACCTGGGCTGGTGATCCTTAATACAGGTTACCATGTAACCTAGCTAGGACACCAGATTTAATTCCGTCATTTGTTACTATTTTCTGACTATCCGTAAATTGTAAAATTATATTTATTGTAACTGACTGTACCACACTTTTTTGAAATAAAATAAATTATTATTATCTTTAATTCATCTATAAACATATAATTTACATTTTAAAATATTCTTATAAAAATTATTAAAAAAACTATATAAAAATTGTAGCCCACCGGTGTCGGGAACAAGGTCCAAGCCACCGATGGTCAGGGCTCCTGAGAGAGGAACCTCCTAACAATACGCGCCGTGTCCAGGAGTACCGCTTTCTGGATCAAGCCCTTGATCCAGCTGCCTAACGAGAGCCTCCTCAGGTGTTGGTCGAGGCTCTTGGCTATTATGCCATTGGCCGTCACGACTATCGGCACAATGATTGCTGTATCCACATCCCACAAGTCGACAACCTCGTGAGCCAGGTCAAGATACTTAATCTGTTTATCTTTTTCAGCTTTCACGAGGTTCTCGTCATGCGGGACCGCTATATCAATAATCATTGTGCGACGCTCTAATCGATCTATCACCACTATGTCGGGCTTATTGGCAACAATAGTCCTGTCAGTGATGATAGATCGATCCCAATACAACGTGATATTGCCATTTTCGAGGACTGGGTCGGGCACATATCTATAGTACGGTACTTCCGATTCCACAAGACTGTATTTCAGAGCAAGTTGCTGGTGGATAATCCTGGCTACAAGGTTGTGCCTATGCAAGTAGTCTCCGTTAGCCAGACGAGAACAGCCAGAAATAATGTGTCGGATTGATTCTCCGGGACGGTGGCATGCCCGACAGATGTCAACCGTGCCGTCCTTCACAATATATTTCCAGTAGTTGTTCGTCATCATAACTTCGTCCATAATCGCAAAGACAAAACCTTCGGTTTCCCCAAAGAGGTCACCGAATCGCAACCAGGATACAGACGCTAACAGGTCTACATTGGGCCCATGTAAGGCCCGGTAAAAGCGCCCGTGAAGCTCTTTGCTCTGCCATACCTCCCTGCGGTCATTAGTATCTAATACTATAGGTTTGCGCCAGTTCTCCTTAGCCAAGGATAGCGGGGTGAGGCCCTTGTCCACTGAGACTACATCTCGGTGCATCCCCACGTCGGTTTCTAGGAAGTATTCCCTGAGACTGCATACCTCACGGTTGTGCAGGGTCTTAGCATTTAAGAAACCTCGACCTCCGCACTTCCGCGGGATATACAGTCTCATCACCGATGAACGTGGGTGATGCATCCGATTTGCGGTCAGCAGTGTGCGGACCCTCCTATCCAGGGCGTCAAGTTCCGTCTGAGTCCATTTGAGTATGCCGAAAGAGTACATCAAAACTGGCATGACCCAACCGTTGAAGGCGCGCTCCTTGTTTCCGCCTGATAAATGACTATTTAATACTTTATTCAGGCGGTTAAAGAAGCGCTCCTTCAGCGATTGCTTCATGTCAGCAGCGTTGATACCTAACGCTTCCGACATACCCAAATACTTGTAGGTTTCGATTGAGGAGAGGGATCTTAGGTGTATGGAATCCGAGAGGTGGGTTCCCACGGATTCCACAATCTCCCCTCGTTTTACATGCATGACCGCACATTTGTCCACACCAAATTCCATCCTGATGGCACTACTGAAAGTTTCGGTTACCTTCAGTAGCTCCAGCAGTTGAAAATTGTTGGGGGCAAAGAGTTTCAAGTCATCCATGTAAAGGAGGTGAGATATAACCTGACCACCTCTTCTCAATCGATAACCCAGCCCTGAATCCTCCAGCAGTGTGCTTAGAGGATTCAAGGCTAGGCAGAACCAAAGTGGACTCAAACTGTCACCCTGGAATATACCTCGCTCGATTATTATTATTATTATTACTAAGGCCACCACAGGAAAAGTTCGGTTAAGCAGCCATGACCTTAGTGGTCACCTAGACCACACCAGTGGCGACTAGAATCAATTCTATTTTTTGTTTTTGACGTTCAAAAGTGCCTTTTTTGTGCCTAATTGAAATAAATTATTTGACTTTGACTTTGACACCAACTGCGCCAAAAAAAAAAACAATCCCGTCAGTAGCGAGCGGGCCTTCCCAGCGTGAGGGCTTATCACTGCGTCGCAGCACGCACACATGCACGCACGTGTCTGATGTTAACATATTCTAGAAATTGTGCGTCGACTACCACATTTTGATCAACATTTTATTTTAAGTACTTTGCTTGTTTTTGATGAACATAAAAATTTTGCATGTCTGGCAATAAATAAAATACCGGTGTACGTGTGTCCGTAATTCTTCTTATCCTAAACGGCTTGACTGGTTTAGATATTTAAAAAAAAACTTTTTTGTGTCACTTGTATGGTTCTTGGCTATAGTTGGACCTGGGTGGTGCTGTTGTTGCAGGACAACGTCTGCCTGCCGGGTTCGCTTATTCGCAACAAGTTATATTTTGACTTTAGGTTTTTGAAGATGCTAGAGTAATTGTAGAATATATTTTATTTTGACAGCACTAAGATGGCAATGTGGTGCCGATTCTCTTGTACACCGAACTAAACTATCACTAAAATTCCTTACTTTTGGCTATGAAAATCTTAAAGCTACTCTGCAACAAAATTCTCTAAATTTAAATATATTTTGATACAACTAAAATCGTATTTGACAATCGCAAGTCCACGTGGTACTTGTTTGCCCTATCCCGTGAATTTTTTTAGAGCTGGAGGCGCACAGGGCAGCGTCGATGTTTTTTTTTAGAATTTTTCACTTTTTTTTTGGAAAATAAAAAAAAATATTACCTGCATGTTGAGTGTCAGGGGTTTAAGAATTTTATAAAGGGAGTCGAAATTTTAATTATTTTTGCGATTGGACACACCATTTTCGAGATAAATGCAAAAGAAACTGGAAGACCTCACATAATCTAGAAATTAATTATACTAAAACTAAATTAATGACTTTCCACCCTTATCAAAAAGCTCCTCTACATTTAAATTTCAACGTTAACGACTCAAAATTGGAAACTGTTAATGAATTTACATTACTTGGACTTACAATAGATAAACATGTTAACTGGAAAACACAAATACAAAAAATCCGTTCAAATCTTTTAAAATTCTCATACCAATCTAAAAATTATTATGCGTATGCCAATGCATGGCTTAGCTACGGCGTAACCCTCTGGGAAAATAGTAGAGATGCACTGACACTCTTTACCCTACAAAAGAAATTACTTAGAATCTTGGTAAACATTGATCAAACTGACAGCTGCAAACCCTATTTTCTAAAGCATAATATTCTAACTCTCCCTAGTATTTAAATTCTAGAAACATGGAGTTCTACACAAAACGCGAAAATATCCAATCACACTTCATACTTAGGCACCGATCTAGGCTAAACATACCAACATCCAAGCTAAAAATGCATTCTACAAGTCCCTACGTAATGTCTATAAAAATATACTATAACAAACTACCTGAGATAATAAAGAAAGAAGAAAAGTTAAATATATTTATAAAAAACCTTAAAAAATTACTCATAAACAACTCCTTAGATGAATATTTAAACGATAAACATAAATAATTGTAGTAGTACAATTAGTTTATTCATTCATTAATTTTTTAATATATTAAATACTATTTTAAACATTTTTATAAAAATAATTTAAAAAAATATTAAAAATAGTGGCCCATCGGCATCAGGAACAAGGTCCAAGCTACCAGTGGTCAGGGCTCTAGAGAGAGGAACCTCCTCACTATGCGTGCCGTGTCTAGGAGTACTGCTTTCTGAATCAAGCCCTTGACCCAGCCGCGCAATGAGAGCCTCCTGAGGTGTTGGTCGAAGCTCTTCGCTATTAGGCCATTAACCGTAACGATTATCGGTACAATGATTGCAGAGTCTACATCCCACATGTCGACAACCTCGTGTGCTAAGTCAAGATACTTGATTTTTTTATCTTTCTCGGCTTTCACGAGATTCGCGTCATGAGGGACAGCGATATCAACAATCATTACATGGCGCTCTTGTCGATCTATCACTACAATAACAGGCTTATTGGCTACAATAGCCCTGTCAGTGACATAGATCGATCCCAGTACAATGTGGCGTGACCATTCTCAAGAACTGAGTCGGGCACATATATACGTACATATAATATGGTACTTCGGATTTCGCAAGGTTGTACTGCAAGGCAAGTTGCTGGTGAATAATCCTAGCCACTAGATTGTGTCTGTGCAAGTACTTGCTATTAGCAAGACGAGAACAACCGGAAACAATATGTCGGATTGATTCACCGGGACGGTGGCATGCCCGATAGATGTCAACCGTACCGTCCTTGACAATGTATTTCTGATAATTATTCGTCATGATAACTTCATCCATAATCGCCCAGACAAAATCTTCGGTTTCCCCGAAGAGGTCGCCGAAACGCAGCCAGGATACAGACGCCAAAAAGTCTACATCAGGTCCGTGGAGGGCCCGGAAAAAGCGTCCGTGTAGCTCTTTGCCCTGCCATACTTCCTTACGATCGTTAGAATCAAGTACTGCAGGTTTGCGCCAGTTCTCTTTTGCCAAGGAGAGTGGGGTGAGGCCCTTGTCCAATGCGACCACATCTCGGTGCATACCCACATCAGTTTGAAGGAAATATTCCCTGAGACTGTAAATCTCGCGGTTGTGGAGGGTTTTAGCATTTGGGAAACCTCGGCCCCCACATTTCCGCGGGATGTACAGTCTCATCACTGATGACCGTGGGTGATGCATCCGATTTGCCGTCAGCAATGTACGGACCTTCCTATCCAGAGCGTCAAGTTCCGTCTGAATCCATTTGAGTATGCTGAAAGAATACATTAAAACTGGCATGACCCAACCGTTGAAGGCACGCGCCTTGTTTCCGCCTGATAAAAGACTATTTAACACTTTATTCAGGCGGCCAAAGAAGTGTTCCCTCAACGATTGTTTCATGTCGGCAACATTGATGCCTAATGCTTCCGACATACCCAAGTACTTGTAGGTTTCGGTTGAGGAGAGGGATCTAAGGTGTATGGAATCCGAGAGTTGGGTTCCCACGGATTCCATAATCCCCCCTCGCTTTACATGCATGACTGCATATTTGTCCACACCAAATTCCATCCTGATGGCGCTACTGAACGTTTTTGTTATCTTCGGTAGCTCCATCAGTCGCAAATGTACAATTATTATTATTATAATGATGATAATCACGCAATTTATAGGTATGTTTAAAATATATTGATGATACGGTAATCATTAATAAATAATATAATAATAATTTTTATTAATTTTAGACGCAGTTTTTCAGTACAAAAGAATAGTAAAACAAACCCGAAAGCCTGAAGATTACTTTATAATAAAAAAACAACGACCACAATGTATAAAAGCAATAGACTGCAGTAAAAAAATATCGAACCGGAGGTGACATCTGTCACCTCCGACAAAACAAGAAGAATATTATGAAAATGAAATTGATGATATGTTGACGAGATCAGCGAAACAAAGAACACACCCATCACCTCCGGTCTCGTCGCTCAGCTCCGCCTCGCCGCCGCCGGTACCCAGCCCCACCGTGAGCGCTGTGACAACACCGGCCGCGGTAGTTGCGTCGAGCTCGAGCGACGAGTATTTTTCCCCGCCGACGTCGCCAACACCTGTACGTCGGCTGGGGAGAGGCCGGCCACCAGCGGGCTTGGGACCTCGAGGCCAACAGGCCCCGAACAGGGTCCCCGCTGCCGGTGGAAATGTGTCGCGCATGCGATGGACCCAGTCCATGAACGAAAATGTGATGCGCGCATATTATGGGGCTACAGAGGGAGGAATTAACCTTACAGCGTACCGAAGTCGGATGCTCTCTCTGTTTCAGGTACTTGAACCTGCCGTCAACGCCTCGGCCCAACGATTGTCGGATCAGGTGCGCGTCATTCAACACAACCACAGGTTGGATAACGCCACACTTGATCGGCTGCGCTCGGAAATGCAGAATAGCTCTGCTAGTAACCCTCTCCCATCCCAGAATGTTGTGCATGCGCCTTCCGCAGCTCCATTGCAAGCAACCGAATATGATGAAGAGGAGGACGGCAGGGCTATATCTGCAGATAACTTATGCAATGTGGAATTAAGGAACGCACTGGAGGATGCGATTCATGAGTACCGGTTCACATCACCTGACCTTAGACCACGGCTACCACGTTTGCCCATGAATAAAAGAAACAGAGCACTGGTGTGTGCCCTAGATGCGCTGTTACCAAATTTTATTGAAAGCAGCGCAGACCTTTGCGATACACACTCAATCTTGTATTGCACGGCTGTTGCGGCATGTCGTATGGCTCGTGTCAAATTCCCAAACACTGACCGATCTGCACGACCGAAACCCACCGCACCAGCTTGGCAATGCAGGATTGAGTGTCGTATTAATGAGGCTAGGGTACTCATCGGGAAGCTCATCTGCTTCAGGGAGGGCAATACACGCCCAAGGGTGATGCGCTTTGTGAAGCGGGCATTCTCGGGAACTAGTATTAGTCCCCGAGAATATGTATCCCATGTCACAGAGCGCATCGACTTCCTGAAGCAGAAAGTTTATGCATGGGCAAACCGTATCCGTCGGTATAGGCGAAGAGTGGATCGGTACACTCAGAACCGCATGTTCCAGAACGATGAAAGGTGGGTATACAGAGCGTGGGAGCGGCCCACTCCCAATCAAGGTGTGACTGACGCGCGTCTACCAGATAATGATGCCATGAAAGCTTTTTGGCGAAGTATTTGGTCGGTGCCTGTCAGTCACACTGAAGGTGATTGGATGCGTGTTGTTCAGCAGGCGTGTGATCCAATACCAGACATGGAGACCATCACCATTACCCCTTTGGATGTAGCCCGTGCAGTCCGTCCGTTGCCTAACTGGAAATCTCCAGGACCGGACGGACTGCACAATTTCTGGCTTAAATGGCTACAAAGGTCACATGCCTGCTTAGCCTCGCAATTCCAGTCATCTTTAGAGACTGGGTCGCTACCAGTGTTCTTCACAACAGGAATTACCCACCTGCTCCATAAATCGGGCAGTACTGCGGAACCTAAAAATTATAGACCAATTACATGTTTACCGACGGTCTATAAAGTTCTTACATCCATTCTTAGAGCTAAAATTTCACAACATATTAACAACAACTCAATTATGTCTGTGTCTCAGAATGGATGTAAGAATGGGTCCCGTGGTACTAAGGAGCTGCTCCTTATAGACATGACCATCAGCCAACAGGTTCGTAGATCCCGGAAGGATTTGTCGACTTGTTGGATAGATTATAAGAAGGCCTATGATTCGGTGCCACATACATGGCTCATGAGGGTGCTGGAGTTGTACAAGATAAATGCAACTCTGCGCACCTTCCTGATGTCATGTATGCGGCAATGGAGGACGGTCCTTCTCTATCCAGGATCTCGACAGATCCGGGGAATCGATGAACCGATCAGGATTGAACGGGGAATATTTCAGGGCGATAGTTTGAGTCCGCTTTGGTTTTGCTTAGCCTTGAATCCTTTAAGCACACTGCTGGAGGATTCAGGTCTAGGCTATCGGTTGAGAAGGGGTGGCCAGGTGATATCTCACCTCCTTTACATGGATGACTTGAAACTCTTTGCCCCCAACAATTTGCGACTGATGGAACTACTGAAGGTAACAGAAACGTTCAGTAGCGCCATCAGGATGGAATTTGGTGTGGACAAATGTGCAGTCATGCATGTAAAGCGAGGGAGGATTATGGAATCCGTGGGAACCCAACTCTCGGATTCCATACACCTTAGATCCCTCTCCTCAACCGAAACCTACAAGTACTTGGGTATGTCGGAAGCATTAGGCATCAATGTTGCCGACATGAAACAATCGTTGAGGGAACGCTTCTTTGGCCGCCTGAATAAAGTGTTAAATAGTCTTTTATCAGGCGGAAACAAGGTGCGTGCCTTCAACGGTTGGGTCATGCCTGTTTTGATGTATTCTTTCGGCATACTCAAATGGACTCAGACAGAACTTGACGCTCTGGATAGGAAGGTCCGTACATTGCTGACAGCAAATCGGATGCATCACCCACGGTCATCAGTGATGAGACTGTACATCCCGCGGAAGTGTGGGGGTCGAGGTTTCCTAAATGCTAAAACCCTCCACAACCGCGAGATTTACAGTCTCAGGGAATATTTCCTTCAAACTGACGTGGGTATGCAACGAGATGTGGTCGCAGCGGATAAGGGCCTTACCCCGCTCTCCTTGGCAAAAGAGAACTGGCGCAAACCTGCAGTACTTGATACTAACGATCGTAAGGAAGTATGGCAGGGCAAAGAGCTACATGGACGCTTTTTCCGGGCCCTTCACGGGCCTGATGTAGACTTTTTGGCGTCTGTATCCTGGCTGCGTTTCGGTGACCTCTTCGGGGAAACCGAAGGTTTTGTCTGTGCGATTATGGATGAAGTTATCATGACGAATAATTATCGGAAATACATTGTCAAGGACGGTACGGTTGACATCTGTCGGGCATGCCACCGTCCCGGTGAATCAATCCGACATATTGTTTCCGGTTGTTCTCGTCTTGCTAATGGCGAGTACTTGCACAGACACAATCTAGTGGCTAGGATTATTCACCAGCAACTTGCCTTGCAGTACAACCTTGTGGAGTCCGAAGTACCATACTACATGTATGTGCCCGACCCAGTTCTCGAGAATGGTCATGCCACATTGTACTGGGATCGATCTATCATCACTGACAGGACTATTGTAGCCAATAAGCCTGATATTGTGGTGATAGATCGACGAGAGCGCCGTGCAATGATTGTTGATATCGCTGTCCCTCATGACGAGAATCTCGTGAAAGCTGAGAAAGATAAAAAAATCAAGTATCTTGACTTAGCACACGAGGTTGTCGACATGTGGGATGTGGACTCTGCGATCATTGTACCGATAATCGTTACGGTTAATGGCCTAATAGCGAAGAGCCTCGACCAACACCTCAGGAGGCTCTCATTGCGCGGCTGGGTCAAGGGCTTGATTCAGAAAGCAGTACTCCTAGACACGGCACGCATAGTGAGGAGGTTCCTCTCTCTAGAGCCCTGACCACCGGCAGCTTGGACCCTGTTCCTGATGCCGATGGGCCACTATTTTTTATATTTTTAAATGTTTTTTTAATGATTTTTATAAAAATATTTAAAAATGTATTTAATATGTAAAAAAATGAATAAATGAGAATATAATAATTAAAATCAATAAATAATATAATAATTATAATCAATAATAATTAAATAATATAACAATAATAACTAAATAAAATAGCAATAATAATAAATTACTATGGGTTGTGGACTCAGCAATCATTGTACCGATAATCGTTACGGTTAATGGCCTAATAGCGAAGAGCCTCGATCAACACCTCAGGAGGCTCTCATTGCGCGGCTGGGTCAAGGGCTTGATTCAGAAAGCAGTACTCCTAGACATGGCACGCATAGTGAGGAGGTTTCTCTCTCTAGAGCCCTGACCACCGGCAGCACGGACCCTGTTCCTGATGCCGATGGGCCACTATTTTTTTTATTTTTAAATGTTTTTTTTAATGATTTTTATAAAAACATTTAATAATGTATTTAATATGAAAAAAAAACAATAAATGAGTAATAATAAAAAGGTAGATAAAATAATCTAAAATTTTTAAGTACTTTTTACAGATAAAACATAAATAATAATAGTTAAACGAAATGTTAGTAGGTATCTTATTCGCGATCTCCTGACTTTGATTATATGTTTCGGATCCGGTCATTTGTATGGACACGAAACGAATCGCAAGCGCGCCGCTGGCGACAGGACGTGATCTAACCACACCTAAAGCGCGCACTTCTACAGAGTCGTGATGTTTTAAGGCCACGGTGAGGAGGGATTCAGCCTCGAATCGCATCAGAGTTAAGACGTTGCGGAACTGTTCTCGATTCGTGGTGCTGTTATTGTGTTAATTGTAATTTGTGATCATTGTGTTAATTTGTTATTTTAATAAAGGCTGTCGCACTCAGTGTGTGTATAATTTAGCTAGTGTGATTAATTTGATAGTAAATTATAATGTGATCTGAACTGCAAACGGTTTTTCTATTGCGCATTAACCAACACTGCCCACACTACGCCCACAGTAGTTAAATTTCGCTGATAATAATGAAAGAGTCACATACCCGTCTCCGACATATGTAAGTTAAAATTTGTTCCCACAAAAACAATGATCTCCTAAAACAGGGCTTCCTATCTCTTACCCTTTTTGCTGTGCCTTACAGGGTCCATAATGATCTAAATTATATAATTATCACCTAAGTACACATTATGGTAAAGCAATAAAGATAATGTATTGAGTTTTGAAAAAAAGATACAGTACTGTTTTTGCACCTGAAGTCGAGGTGGTGTGAATTTTAGTTCATGACAACTAATTTTATTCCACACCTTTTTAATCGCGATTAAAAATAGTCAGATTGAATTAGACAGTCAAAATTTTTGGTGAAAAAAGTCAAATTCAGAATAGCAAAATTGCCATTTTTACTAAATTAATAACTCATTCAGGTGCAAAAACTGTACTGTATCTTTTTTCTGTTATTTTGCTTATATCTCGAAAATGGTGTGTCCTATGGCAAAAATAATGAAAATTTCGACCCCCTTTATAAAACTCATAAACCCATACAATTCAACATGTGGGTAACAATTTTTCATATTTTCCATGCAAAAAGTGAAAAATTTCATATAAAACACGTCGAGGCTGGACCCAGAGCGCGCCTCCGGCTCTAAAAAAAAATTCACGGTGTAGGGCAAACTAGTATCTACCACGTGAAGTCGCGGCTTAGCAGCCAGCCTGTTGGTTGCCATGTGGAAGGAGTATGCGTCAATAACTTAAGCTACGCTGACGACATGGTGCTGCTGAGCGCATCGGTCTGCGGTCTTAGGAAATTAATGGTGACCTGTGAAGAGTATGCCTCGAGCCATAGGTTGAAATATAATGTAGGAGAGAGTAAATTCATGGTGTTTGGGGCTAGTCCAAGAAGTGTGAATAGTGTGCCCCCTGTGTGTATAAATAATGCATCGCTTGAGAAAGTGGAACAAATCGAATACTTGGGTCACATTGTTACAGCTGACCTAAAAGGCGTTGCGGACATTGAGCGGGAGCGGAGGGCGTTGTCAGTTAGAGGTAATATGATAGCGTGTAGGTTTGTGCGTTGTTCGAGGGAGGTAAAAATAACGCTCTTTAGAGCTTATTGTACATCCCTCTACACGTGCAGCCTGTGGGCAAAGTATACTTGTGTGGTTCAATAACGCGTTCAGGGCGGTGGTGGGGCTGCCCCGACACTGCAGCGCCTCGGGCATGTTCGCGGAGGCGCGCACCGACTGCTTTCACGCGACGATGCGCGTCTCTGGTGCGCAAAGTGCGGGGCAGCCCCAACACCGTCCTGGCGATGATTGCCAACAGATTGAATTGCCCTTACATCCAGCAATGCTGCAGCAGACATATTGTTGCTGTGTAAGTGTTCGTTTTGGTCTGTGCTTGTTATGTAGGTACGTAATATGTATTTATTTTTGATATTATTTGATTAAATTTAATTTGGTTTACTTTGTTTTCATTTCTTTAATTGATTTCGATTCAACATAATTTATTCTCATTTTATTTTATTTTAATTGATGTTGGTTTTTATTGTATTTTATTTTGTTTTATTGATAATATTTTTATTAATTTGTGTTTGGCTATGGGTGTTATTTTTACCTGAAATAAATGAATTAATTTAATTTAGTTATTATAGCCAAAAGCAAGGATTTTAAGTGATCGTTTAGTTAGTTTTGTTCGGTGTACAAAAGACGGCATCACTACACTCGTATTTAAATAAAACGCTTACTTCAATCTAACACCAAATTGTAGCATTTTTATGTATAGTAAGCGTTCAAAAGTGCATAGGCACGCTAAGAGTCGTATTGCTGTGAACACGCGGTGTAGTCCGTACATGTGTATGTATAAACAGTCAGACGTCTGTGGTGTGTGTACCGTACACACCGTTAAATATAAAGTAATATCCACAACACCGCTAATAGCTAAATACTCGTCACCAACATTATCCACGAACCAACAAAGTTCAAATTAAGTGAATACTCGTAACGAACTGTATCTGTCTACCCTACAGAAATCGAAATAATTTACTTATTGTTCTGTGGTCTACCTGCTAAACTTTAATATTTATGTGAACAAGACGAATGAAACAAAAAACGAATGATTATCGAACTAGTCATTGGTTGCAGACAAAGTGAGTATGTAAGTGTGTACTGTGCGTGTCTATAGTATTGTAATAGAAGAAGGTCGTAAGTCAAACCCAAGCGTCAGTCTATTGCTTTGTGAGATTGCCTATGGACTTTTGGTCGGTACTGTACAAATATACTATACGAATATACACAAACATTCCAGACTTATTTGTTATCCGTACTTGCGTAACTTAAGAAAATATCATATATAGGATCAAAACTGTTGAAACGATCACTACGCTCGATCTTTAAGCGTGTGTGCGTGAACGGCGCACACAAACAGAGCATCGCAAGAATTTACCTAAACTCTGTACAGTGAATTTTGTGCACGGAGCCTTAACACTGCACACTGCGGTGTAGAATATTGCAGTTTTAGGTCAAAGCCATCTCTTGACTGATAGTGGAACTAATGTAATTTTTGTTGATGATTTCTGAAAAGTATGCTATTTAGAGACATAGTTTTATTTTTCCTGTAATCTTTACATAAACTTCTATCACATACAATAATTTCAGATTTTTTTCTATGCAAACTTCGGAGATAAGGCGGAACGGTATTAATTTTACATTTTTCATCACAAGTCGAAAACTATGCAGAATAAAAAAACAAAAATGTTTCAGAATGTGCAAATAGCGCTCTTTCATAATTATGATACCCCACATCCCTAGTAGCCCCACTTCGAATTTTGAAGACCCCCGTACAGTCACTGTCGTAAAAGAAAAATCTTTCTTATTTGCAAAATAGTTGGGCAAACGTCATCTAAAACTATTCCAAATTTCAAGTTGATAGCATTAGTAGTTCATGAGATATCCAGCTGTGACAGACAGACGGACAGATAGACTGAGTCGCACCATAAGGGTTCCTTTTTGCCATTTTGTACGGAACCCTTATAGGATCACTTTGTTGTCGGTCAGTCTGTCAAGACCCTTTTCTCAGGATCGCGTAGAGGTAACAAGTTGAAATTTATACCAAAAACGTAGGGCTGCGGTCTCTTGGGGCTCTAAAATACCCAGTCCAGTTAAGAACCAGCGTCAGGCACTAGTTGGCTGGCATTTATGCTGAACTGGGCCTATTTGGCGCAACCGTGAGCACACAATACAATTGTTTTTTGTGTTTGTTTGAATATTGTGTGCCTTAACCTAGGTCAAATAAATTTATTTATCAACGCGCCGTGCGCAGAACGCAGGGCGGTGTCTTTGCGCCCGCGCACCGGTATTCGCCTAGTTAGGTCCGTCTAATCCATTAATCTAATTCCTGATATCAAGTAGTTACAATATCCTCGTTTTGATTTGGCCTCGTTTCTCTTTCGGCCTGACGCACTGGCGCGTGCAACACGAATCATCCTTTTTCTGACAAACTACATAATTAGGTAGTTGGGACCAATTGATTGACAAAATATTATAAAATGTTAACAGTCGCGCCTGCTGCTCCCGATTTATTATACCATTAGATATTTTACAAGGGGATATTCATTTGTATTACTTGGGGTCTCATTTGCACGAGAAGTGTTTTTTAAACTCTCAGAGTAAGAAAAAGACTCAATGCTTCAAACTCACGCATATCAATTCCAAGAAAAGTTAAATCCATTTTTCTCTAAATGTTGTTTTTTTTTAAATAATTTTCATAAAAGAGGTCCGTTTACGAAGTAAATATTTGTTTGCATGAAAAAGCATTTCCGTGATATTGTTATTGATTTAACAAGCAGTGTATACTAACGGTCCCTGTGGCAGGTCGAGCGTGACGGAGTCGCTGCATTCGGACACGCAAAACACGTAGCCGAGCGCGCCCACCACCACGTACAGCAGCACGATGATCAGCATGCCCACGTTCAGCACGCCGCACGGCGCCCCGAATGCCTTTGGGGTCGCCATGTTGTTCTCCAGCGCGATCACCTGCCACACGCACACTACAACCACGCGCCCACACATGCTCATACATTGACCAATCACTAAACCCAGTACATTTAAAAAAAATGTACTACCTATTCTGAAACGAACTGAATTAACAATAAACCAAGGCACATAGATAATTATGTGTATCATGACACTTTGTGTAAATAAGTTGAATGGCTTAAAAGGCATAAAAAATATATATTTCAGCAGTGTCACGCGCAGACAACGCAATGTCAAATGACGATGAAATGAAAATGAAATGATGGTGTTGGTTCTTTAACAGTATCAATAATAAACAGACAGATCGCTTGGCGGCCAATTCCTATTATAATAAAATATAAGGTGGCGAAGCATGACAATGAACTCACCACTCCGACCGCCGTCAGCGCGAACAAGATGGTGCCGAAGAACAGTGGGAAGGTGGCGGGCGAGCCCCACAGGTCCAGCGGTGCCGAAGACTTCTTGTTGGTGAGCAGATAGTACACCACGATGCCCAGCCCCACGAAAGTCAGCACGTTGGCGACCGCGGAGAACGGCGCCAGCAGTTTCAGGCTCGGGATCAGGTTGAACGCGATCAGCGGTACCAGGATGATCAGCATGTGGCACTCCACCGCCATCTCGTAGTACGGGTCTACCATCTGCAAACAATCACTGCTTACAGAGGTGAAAGGTGGAATTCCTTCACCATTAAACGCTATTAAAAGGCGCGCGGTTGCGTCATGGAGTACGCGTGCCGGAATTGCTCCTTTATTAATATTGAAGTAAGGAAGTGGGCACGACGCCGCCCCACTTAACTCAATTGTATCGGCCGCGATCCCACGAGCCGAGTTTAGCTGCGTTCATGTGTAGCGCCCAAACAAGACGTCTTACTAACAGTAAACAATCTAGACGCATAGCAGTGTGTCAAGCCAATTACACCGGTGTGTCTTAACCAAACCATTTAGAGCTACTTTTGACCACATCTTACATCAAACTCTCTATCAGTTCTTCAATCTCCATAAGTTGCGTGTCAGATAAGATGGGGACCATAACAAGCACGCAAAATTTCAACTTTCCAATCACTTGAAATTTATACTTAAATGTAACTTCATCTTAATTATATTGACGTCCAAAAATATTACATTTTTGTCACTAATCCACTGACTCACTCATCTAGAACTAAACCCACATCCAGATGACTTTTAAAATTAAAATTCGGCATAAAGGAAGGTTATCACTTTTATGTTTTAGGAACAACTCGTGTCGTGGTGCAGCGAGAAGCCGGTCAGAAGTCACCAAGGAAGTCGCCGCGCTGGCTGCTTGAAGTACACCGATCGTACCTCTAATATAAGTGCCATCTTATAACTAACAATACGGGCAAAAGGCTGCTAAGGCATAATTGCTAACATAACATAAGACCAATATTTGTTCACTTATTTAAGTTTGCGATAAATGTTTTGACTTTGACTTTTTCGGAACGTATTAATAAGGCTGGCCGTACGTACGGTTTCCTGATTTGGTTTCCTGATCAGGATTCCTAATTCGGAGACCTGAATGCTTAAGATAGTTAATTGATTCAGGTATGACCTTGCTTGCGGCAATTCATTATAAAATACAATAGACGTTGATATTATTTGGTAACCTGTTCCGCTTAACTATTCCTAAAGAGCCATCAAAAAACCCTGTAAGAAATCGACACGTTTTTCAGCGCTTCGTGTGGCAACATGCCGTGTTCGAGTTCGCGACAAGTCAATCGTCATCCTGAGGATGCCTCGTTAAGAGGTGAAAAACACTCGTCGATTTCTTACAGGGTTTTTTATGGCTCTTTAGGAATAGTTAAGCGGAACAAGTTACTAAATATTTCAATATCTATTGTATTTTTTAACCTGAATGCTTGCCTTACATACAAAATGTTCAACTAGATGCACGAATTTGTACATTTTCCGAACGGAAAAAAAACCTGACGTTTGTTTTGGAAATTGAAACGTGCGTTTGGGTGACTCATAACGGAAATACCCGAATGATGTCATCCCGAACGCAGCGTTCGCATACATTTTTGTTCCGCCGCCGCACACGAACGGAAATTTTTGTTAAAAACGGCGCCGTCACTTTGTCGAGTGGACGTCTACACAGAGATTTAACAGGTGAAAATGTCGAACACCAAATTTAAATAACAACAATCACTTGAAATGTTCTATCTCTGGGATTAAAAAACGATCTTTAGGTCACTTTACTGTACTGTACCTAGTATTATTTGCATACTAAAATATCTATATTTATACGTGCTTTCATGAAAGCGTCCCTCTACCCACCGGCAGTGTAAATTCCTAATACAAAAAGTCGAACGTCTGCGATGGTCTCACGGAATTCCGAATCAGGAATCCAGATCGGGAAACCAAATCAAGAAACGGTACGTATGCGGCTAGTCTTACTGATGTTCCAAAACATTTAGTAGAGTAGTATTTTTTACAGCTCATCACAGTTGCAAAAACATACTTAGTTCGTACGAGTTCGAAGTACTGAGGGCAAAAGCTAGGGTACCGACCTTTTTTATGTTATCAGCGATGAAGACTATGTAGACGCAACATATCCCGAGCTGGTAGACCACCAGGAAGACGTCGACCGTGGTAGCGAACGAGCCGGCGAACCGGCGCAACGGTGGGGGGCCCCCCTCGAGCGCCGCGGCCATAGACTGCGGGTAGGTGAGCAGGGGCACGCGTAGGCGCTGACAAGCCGCGTACTGGGAGCGAACCTGCGCAGGACACACCGCGCGGACACACGTATGAGATGAGAAATAGAGCTGTCTCCACGGACGTAACTGCCCAAGCGCTCATAATCACTGGTTATTCAAGCATTGTGGGCCTTGTGCCACATCATGCAATAATAGTAGATTATTCACTAAGGGATAAAGGAGTTAAGACCAGAATCCTGTGTGCAGCGAGGGATTCACGGGGATAAAGGTGTCTTTGTCTTGGGTGCAAGACAAAGACACCTTTATCCCCGAGAAGAATACTCTACTTTTCACACCTTCTGCTTCACCTTCTTCACTTATGAATAAAAAAACACTTTTTTGAACAAGCTTTCTTACACATTTTTTGTTTTTTGATAGGTTCCAAATTAAAATCACATTATTGACCAGCGGGTTATAATGAAACTCAGTACAATATTATTACCCGGCTAGACCCTAGGGTTATAATGACTTACCCACTTTAGGTTTGGTAATTTGACATTTTAGTAAGTTGGTAACTATTTCCACGTTCAGATATTTAATTTTGTTAAAGCTAGATACTGTGCATGTCCTCCTATCGGACAATGGTGTCAGATACGAGGACACGCATATTATCTAGCTTTGACAATAAACTAAGAGTTCGTGACAAACTCTGAGTTCATAGTTCTTGTTTTTATTATTATTTGTAAGTTTGATGGTGGCATGCGACTCACGCGAGAGCAGTGGTGGCCCAGTGGTAACGGCCGCGACTTACGAGTTGTAGGTCATAGGTTCGAACCCAGACAGGCGCTTTACTTTGTGTAAGTTAATTTCATCACCACTGCTCTCAAAACGGTGAAGGAAAACATCGTGAGGAAACCGGCATGTCCTAGAACCGAAAATTCGAAGACATGTGACATCTACCAACCCGCACTGGGCCCGCGTGGTGGATTACGGCCCACTCCCTCTTACAGAGAGGAGGCTTGTGTCCCAGCAGTGGGAACATTTATAGGCCGATGATGATGCGACTCACGAGCACGTGGAGGCAGTGCGTTACTAGCGCCCCGACGATGATGGTTGCCAGCACCCCGGTGACGAGGCCGGCGCGCGCGAAGGCTTGTGGCATCGCCAAGATGCCGGTACCCAGGCTGCATTTGAGCAGGTGCACCAAAGTTTCCCAGTTGCTGCAACATTTAGTATCACGGTATGAGGTCCACTCACGGCTACTGGCAACTACTACTTCTCAGTTATTTTATAAACGGTTTCCTATTACTTATTATTATTACATACATACACACTTACATTTTTATAAGTATGGAAGAAAAAGACATGTTGCGCCGACCCTATTAATCACCCTAAATAAATTGGGATAAGGGCAGGAGAATGATGATGATGATCATACACACATGAACTCTCACCTTGTTCGCATGGGGGCAGACACTACAGAACGCCTCCTGCTACATCAGAACGCCTCCTGCTACAATCAGAACGCCTCCTGCTACAATCAAAACGCCTCCTGCTACAATCAGAACGCCTCCTGCTACAATCAAAACGCCTCCTGCTACAATCAAAACGCCTCCTGCTACAATCAAAATGCCTCCTGCTACAATCAAAACGCCTCCTGCTACAATCAAAACGCCTCCTGCTACAATCAAAACGCCTCCTGCTACAATCAAAACGCCTCCTGCTATAATCAGAACGCCTCCTGCTACAATCAGAACGTCTTCTGCTACAATCAGAACGCTTCCTGCAACAATCCTTACCTACTCCTTTTGCTTCGTTCATGTCCATGCATCTGGCCATACACGTACGCCGGTTGTGAGTACTACACACCTGACATTTCTGATGAACATCACCAAGAAGGTCACTATATTATAATATCGTTCTAGGGCGTCACTCACATCTGCCTTGTAAATTACCTTAGTTAAGTTAGTTAGCCTTTAATTCAACCTCTCCAACATGACCAAACTACATTTTCTTTTAAACCCCAACGTATTCTAATCACATAAATCTTTCCATAATGCGAAAGTGACTCTGTCTAAACCACTGAATTGATCGATATGCAATTTGACTGATAGGCTACTTTTTGTCGTGAATATTATATATCGACACCAGCAATGAGTATGCGTTACCCCAGCCAGATAATGTCGAAAGTCGTCAACTAAGTGCAATAGATATTTAGACCTCGTATAGCTTTTGTAATTGGGAAGCAGATTTTTTAATTTGGTAAGCTGTTAGTTTTTTAATTATTTGATAAAAAAAACAGTTCCGGCTGGAGTAACGTTACCGCAGTCAGATCTTTTGTTTTCTAACGGGTATGTTGAAATAAATCTTATCTAAATAATTATATATCAATTTGAAATAAATGGTACAACTTAATTAGTATTTGTATTTGCTATGGTTGCGAAGATATTTAAAATCCTGTTGCAGTAACGTTTGCACGATTACTGCATGTTGGAATTGACTAAACGGATGATTATCATTTTTGTACATGACATCTGTTTTAGTTATAATTTGTCACGCAATAAAAGAATCCACAATGATGCACCGTTTTAAAGTTATTTTAGTAAATAGAAATATGCTTTAATAGGTCCTAGCACTTCCAATAAGTGTTCCAAAGACTAACTTGAAACGTTATTATATAGGTAATTACTATCTATAAATGGTACTGAAGTTTCATTAGCATCCTATACGTAATTGAAAAGTTATAATGAAATTTCATATTGTTCTGGCCACGGCGCGCAACTGAGTTATTTGACGACTGATTAACCGAGTTTCCTGTATTAGTGGTAACTGAATCTTTTATCAATAATTAGACATAGGTACAGTCGGCCATACATCAAGTTAGACACTCTATATACCCATAACTACGCTACCAGAAATACAGAGAATTGTATTTTTTTTTTTTTTCTGTAGGTCATCTCATAGCTGGCCTCTGAGGCCATGACTATTTAACCGAGCAAACCTGTGGGTGCCTTAAGCTGCTACACTCAAAGCCTCCAGCCAGGGACTTATAAACTAAACTTATATACTACGTGAACGCTCGCTAAGGGCACCCCCTGTGGGGTACGAGTCTCGACTTAGGGCGTTTACCGGAGGGAGGACATCAAAGATGGAACGGGCTGGATCAAGTTTTGATCATGATTATTAATCGGGGAATTTAAAGCTACGTGCTCAGCTGCAACAACTGCTGGCACCTCGTTTTCGAGCAAGGGTCGGGGGGGAGTATCATTAACTCGGGGGCGCGGCGGTCGCGATCGCAAAAGACCTCGACGGCGAGGTCGGAATGACGGAAAGCGTCTGTGCTTGTGTCCTTGCGTACTCGTTTCCCTACTAGACTCCTGATGGATGGTAGTCGGGTCGTCTGGGTCGGTAAGAATATGCCTTGGTAATATGACTGATTCTACTTGGGACATCATTGGCGGCATCGACAACCAGAGGGTTACGATGTTCGGCCGCGGACTCAAAGAAACGCCTCGAAGCGCGTTTGAGGAACTGATGGATGGTAGGGATTTTAAGATCGATATGGAGGAGAGCAGTGGTGGCCCAGTGGTAACGGCCGCGACTTACGAGTTGTAGGTCGTAGGTTCGAACCCAGACAGGCGCTTTACTTTCTGTAAATTATTTCATCACCACTGCTCTCAAAATGGTGAAGGAAAACATCGTGAGGAAACCGGCATGTCCTAGAACCGAAAATTCAAAGACATGTGACATCTACCAACCCGCATTAGGCCCGCGTGGTGGATTACGGCCCACTCCCTCTCACAGAGAGGAGGCCTGTGTCCCAGCAGTGGGAACATTTATAGGCTGATGATGATGATGATGATGGAGGCTCTCGTTCCGCATGAACCAAGGGGAGCCGGTAGCTCTACGGAGGAATCGATTTTGGAGGGTTTGCATTCTATGGATGTGATGGGGTTTTGCATGAGCAAAGACGGAACCCGCATAGGTCATGATTGGGCGAATACAAGCTGTATAGATCCGCAATTTGCACTTTAGTGACAATATGCAACTTGCATTTAGGACGGAATGGAGCCTACCGAGAGCGAAAGCGGCTTGCGAACGGGCCTGCTTTATGTGCTCTGCGAAAGAAAGATGATGGTCTAGAACGATACCTAGATATTTGGCTCGCTTCTCCCTAGGGATCGGCTTGCCGAACATGGTGAGTGGTCGTGGGAGGGGATTTTTAAGAGTCGTACGCGGTTTTGTAAAGAGAACCGCTTGACTTTTATTGGGATTAACTTCAATCCGCCACTTTCGAAACTAATCGCCAAGTTTATTGACGATTCGTTGGAGAGTGCGGGCTATGTTATCGAGACACGTATCTCTAAGGTAGATGGCCGTATCGTCTGCGAACAGAGCCAACTGCGCCTTTACACTCTTAGGGATATCGCTGGTAAACAGCGTGAATAATAGGGGAGCTAGCTCGGAGCCCTGAGGAACTCTTGTACGAATTGGACGGGGGGAGGATAGTGCACCTTCTATGCGATATCGAAAAATTCGATTTGACAAATAGTCCCGTAAGATGAGCACGAGACGATCCGACACTCCGAGTTTGTAAAGCTTATATAATAAGCCGTTGTGCCAGACTTTGTCGAACGCTTTTGCGATATCGAAGAATACGGCGCCTGTCTTATAACCGTGTTGGAAACCAGCACTAATATGTTCTACTATCCGATGGGCCTAATGCACGCTAGAGTGCTCAGTTCGAAAGCCGAACTGTTAATTGGGGATGATGCCCTTGGTCTCGGCGTAGTCTCTGAGTTGCTTATAAATAAGCTTCTCATAGATTTTTCCGAGAACCTTGAGCAAACTAATGGGACGGTAATTGGAGGGCTCGGTTTTAGGCTTGCCGGGCTTAGGGATACCGATAACGATGGCCTCTTTCCACGTATAATATTTTCTGTTGCATAATATTTATTTATTTTATTAGTTTTTTAGTATTTGTTGTTATAGCGGCAACAGAAATACATCATCTGTGAAATTTCAACTGTCTAACTATCACGGTTCATGAGATACAGCCTGGTGACAGACGGACGGATAGCGGAGTCTTAGTAATAGGGTCCCGTTTTACCCTTTGGGTACGGAACCCTAAAAAGGATTGCACGAAACGTTTTAAAAGTAGATAAGTAGCTAATGGTATCGATTCTCTTGTCACAAATGCCTATAAAATAGACCAAAAAACACCAAAATTTAGTTTATTCCTGTCAAACGACGATTTTCCATTCTGAAATAGACTAAAGTGACACAACCTTAGGTACTTTATTTTAGTTTGACAGCATTATAATGCACTGAGTTACTATTTTAGTAAAAATGGGAATTTTGCTATTCTGAATTTGATGTTTTTCACCTAAAATTTAGATTGTCTAACAAAATTTGACTATTTTTAATCGCGACTAAAAAGGTGTGGATTTAAATTTGTTGTCATGAACTAGGTAAAATAAATTCACACCAACACCTTGACTTCAGGTGCAAAAACAGTACTGTATCTTTTTAGGGTTCCGTAGCCAAATGGCAAAAAACGGAACCCTTATGAATTCGTCATGTCTATCTGTCTGTCCGTCCGTATGTCACAGCCACTTTTTTCCGAAACTATAGGAACTGTGCTGTTGAAACTTGGTAAGTAGATGTATTCTGTGAACTGCATTAAGACTTTCACACAAAAATAGAAAAAAATACAATACATTTTGGGGGTTCCCCATACTTAGAACTGAAATTCAAAAAATAAATAATATTTAGAATATTACTTTACATATTTAAATAAAATAATAACAAAAGCTAACAAATGGTACATGATGTATAGAAGTTTCAAATTCTTAACGTGTTTAGCTGTTGAGATAAAGCTCGTACAAAAATGGTCTATAACTGACAACTTTTACGGCGCCATATTTCTTATTGTTTGAAGATAAAAAAATGTTGTTCTCTACTCGATGAGCTCTAGACAATGATACCCCACATGCCAGGGTAAGATTTATTTTTCAAAATAAACTTTTTTTGTATGGAGACCCCCCTTTTATTTACAACTTTATTAAATTTTTATTATTTGTTCTGTGAAATTCTCAAGTATCTACCTATTACGGTTCATGAGATACAGCTCGCTGACAGACAGATGGACAGATAGACAGATAGACAGACGGACAGCGGAGGCTTAGTAATAGAACCCTATTGGCCTGAACCGTGTGCTCCATCAATTAAAGGAAAAAAAAAAATAAGATGATGAAATACAAAATACTTTCAGACGAAGTTAATACTGCTCCTAAGGTCAAAATTTGGTGGGGTGTAGTTCTGGTGTCGATCACTTACTTCGTGGGTTTGGGCAGCTGGCGATGTAAGTGTGGGTCGTAGGAGTCGGAGGAGCAGTCCCTGCAGACAAATACTTATTAATAATACCGAGGTACATGTGTTCCTAGGTTAAGATATTACATAGATGTATTTGCAAGTTTGGATATTAACTTTCTCCTGGCAAGTTGAAACTTTCTATAGGTATCTACTCGTTCCGTTTCGATGATGATACATTTATTTGGTAAACATGCTGTCGTATTATCAAACAAGTGGAGATATCTAAACGAAATTCTTAAGATGCTTGGCAATACATATTTTAATAATCCATAGAAGGTTAATTGAAGAAGATTTAATTGATACGTGCTAGTCATATTACAGACTATACAGACGATACCTACCGGTCTATTCCGTAAAAATCTCACCTAGAAAATTTTGGTGAATTCTACTGAATTCTACTTCTTGGTGAAAACTCCTGACTAGCATCAGAATAGGTCGGCTGATATACTCACTTCAAGGACTCCCCCACTCCCTCGCCCACGGGCTGTAAATGCACCGTCTCCGACTTGCTGCTGTCTTCCATCATCATGGCGTCTGACAACACACAAATTGCGTCATGGTTTAGTGTTAATTTATTCATTAGCTTCAGTCCGCGACTTCGTCTGGTTGAAATGGGAAAGCAGCCCAAATACTTTGAACACTAATATAGTTGTGCTCACACCGTACCGTCTGCTGCTTGTGGAGCAACTATATTATAATATAACTGTGCTCGCACCGCACCGTCAGCTGCTTGTGGTGCAACTATGTTATAATATAGCAGTGCTCGCACTGTACCGTCTGCTGCTTGTGGAGCAACTATATTATAATATAGCAGTGCTCGCACTGTACCGTCTGCTGCTTGTGGAGCAACTATATTATAATATAGCAGTGCTCGCACTGTACCGTCTGCTGCTTGTGGAGCAACTATATTATAATATAGCAGTGCTCGCACTGTACCGTCTGCTGCTTGTGCAGCAACTATATTATAATATAGCTGTGCTCGCACCGCACCGTCTGCTGCTTGTGGAACAACTTTATATTATTAATTGCAGTTAATCTAACAATATACCTTCGCACGGCGCACCAAATTGCTAACAAAGCATATTGATGGACAAAACTAAGTAACATCACAACTTTGCATATAAATTGAGATATTTGACTAAGTGCGCATTATTTTGTATCTTCGTACTTATAGTTTTTCAAATCTGTTTTCGATTCACTCACTTAATTGAGGTAATTTTTTCTAAGGCATTCGCGGAAACGCGTTTCTGAAAATCTCAATTATGAGCAATACTGATCGACTGTAACGTAATAAAATAGCAAGTAATCAAAGCTACTCGGTACGTTGATTTACGAGGTATGATTTCGACTGCACGCGGCCGTGCTGCCGCGTCACTACTAGTCCCCAAAATTTTTCTATAGGTTTATATGAGATAACATTCCGAGCGCGGCAGCGATGACGCGGCGCGGCATTGTCACCCTTCCGCCACGTCAGACCAGTAATGCGGCGTTCATCACAGCGATAACACGTGTTTTTATGATTCCGAACCCCGCTGCACGCAGCACTGCTGCCGCAGCGGTTCTGCCGCGTTACTACTGGACCCCATGCATTTTCAATAGGTTTATAAGAGACTAGAGACCCGCCCCTGCTTAGCACGGGTGCAATGCACTGATGCACATGTAAACATACCAGTGTCCATAAGGTTAAAAAAAATGCAGTAGGTACGAAACTGCAGGATGATCCCAAATAAAAAAAGTAAAAAAAAAATGAAAATGTTTTATTTTTATTTGAATTGTTTTATTATTTGATGTTTTTAAACTTTTTTATGCGCGTTGAGCGGTTTGTGTTTAATGTTTCCAGAATGCTAATTGATAGTGTCGTGCTTTCCTGTAATTTAGATACGTGCGAGATCTACATTATGACAAAGACTTTGGGTTAATGCTGTGTATGTGTTTAGTTAGTAAGCCTTTATATAAATAAATTATACAGTAACAAACTATCGTTCTGATCATCGCCGTGTGAACGGGTCTTACAAATAACAAAAAAAACAAAGTGGTCTATTGTCTATGGATGGTCTCACTAATTCGTTGAACTATATTTGAAAAAAATGGTCAGTCCTCCTCCATTTATGGAGTTTGGACGTTCACTGTGTACTGTACGTTCACATTGTCATCAAACTTTATTAATTCAATTCAAAAATTAATTTCAATAATCGCAGTTCCTTATTAGCCGAGGAAAGGTCATTGACCCCTGTTATTAGCGGCGCCACGCCCGCGCCGTGGGCCGTCAGCTATAATTATTTTGCTGCGCGTAATTTTAAATCTATGATATCTTTTATTGTATTTATTTAAATGAAGTGATGTCCAGGCATATTTTAATCTTAATTAAATGGCCAATTTTAATAACATATTTTATCGGATAAGGATTGGTCAAAATAGCTTCGGAAATAAAAATTCTGAAAGATAAAATGGTTACTGTGCTTCAACTTTAGAAGATAGATAAATATGCTATCGCGGACTTTTCTGTTGATTTTGTTGAAATATCAATCCAGTAGAACAAACTTTACCTACCTGTAACGGTTTAGTCAGCGCACGCCATCTAAGTGCACAAATAAGTGCCTTTTTCACGAGTTGACAAAACGTCAAATTTCAGCACTACGTTTACGTTTCATAAAAAAGAATTTTAGATATAACCCTACCGGAATTATATTCTCGAAATGATGTTGAAAATATCATCAAACTTCGTTGCGTATTTTAGAAGAACAACGCGGACATACAGACAAACGCGAAAAGCGACTTTGTTTCTTATTATTTAGTTAGAGATAGAGATTACAGTGTATCTCATATCTTTGTATTCAATTGTTGGTGAGCCGAATAAATAAAATAAAAAAAATCCGCCCACGGAAGCAATGTCGAGGCAGTACTGCTGCGACAGCACTGCTACGGCAGTGTCGCCCTGTCGCCATGCGTGACTCCACGGACCAACCAACCAACAAATGGCATACCTATACCCCCCTATAGTTATAACTGAGAAGGGACAACTTAACATGGAATCGTAATAATTTTTGGCAGAGTGGGCTGATTTTAATGTAATAAAGACTAAATGTTAATTCAAGATACAAAGTCAAAGTCAAAGTCTTCAATAAAATCATTCCCTATTTTACTCCTATGGGGAATGATTTTTCAATAACGCTGAATCGCGTAATTCTTTATTTCTTACCAAAAGCATAAGTTTGAAATTTAATATTCCTAACTTAAGAAATGCTGGGTTTCCCATACAAACTTTCATCCCCTATATTATCATCACCCCTTTAGGATTATTTTTGAGATAAAAAGTACCCTATGTCCTTCTACAGGATGCTATCTTTCTCCTGCCAAATTTTATCGAAATCCGTTCAGAGGTTTGTTTAGTCGTGAAAAGGTAAAATACAGACAGACAGATAGTTACTTTCAATCATTTTATAACATCATGTTATACCTATTTTGACACAAACTAAAAGTGTAAACAAACATGTGAATGAAAAAGTGACCGTGCTGTGATTTTGTGGTATTTTGGTGTGTAATCGTTGGTATTTGATGGGTAAGTTGCCTTTTTTAATCAACATATTAGATTTTTAATAATGTTAGACACTTTTTTTGTCTAAATACGGCAAAAAATATTTTTTTGGAACGAAGAAAGTTACGTAAGCAATAGAAATTCTAGGTCTTAAAAATTCTAGATTTTTAGAATTTTTTATCTTCAACGTTTGTCTCTAAAAACGCTTTTGTTAGACAACGTAACTATCCATAATGTACCCTGCAAAATTTCGTGTGAATTGGTTAGCTAGTTTTATCAGAAATCGTTAAATCAGTGGACAATAGACTCGCCAACAAAAACGCGTAATAAATCTTAGTGAACATTTCTCACGAAAGTTATAAATATTTATGTTGGGTTCCTTATCTATCCGAGAACCGAAAACAATTGACCATAACATTCAAGCCCTTCCAAGAAACTTTAGTGTTTTGTTTATCTGAAGGTGAGTCATAAATCTTTTGCGTCGTGGGTGGTCGCGGGGCTTGACAGATGAGTCATCATCTGTCAAATAGGGCCTTAAAGGTTAAATGATAAATTATTGGCCAAATGTCAGCTAGCACACGCCAATATACCAACCAAAAACATCGAGAACTATACTCAAACAGAAATAAAAAATAAAAAACTAAACGTAAACAGAACTAAATATCTAAATAAAAGCCTCCAGGCATAAAGGGCGTGCCCGCTTACATAAAGCTATTTAAAGCTGTAATTGGAAGTTATAAATGATAAACTAGGACCATCGAGGTAAAAATAAATAAACAGTTAATTACTAGTTACAATAACAAAACCATGATCAGCAAGACGACCAGTCACCACAAGCAGCACCCGTTTACGAGCATAACGCAAAGATCAGCCATTACCCCCCTCGCCATATTTGAGGGAAGGAGGCAACCCGACCCCCGGCGCTACCGCAAGTAGTGACATCTAAAGGAGCATGACGAACTTACTGCCGGTTGCACAGGAAAAAAAAAGAAAAAAGATCAACTGTCGAGGTCGCTATCTAACCACAAATTGCAATACAACTCATAAAAAAACAACAGTCAACCATAAAATAAAATATAAATAAATTGCCTTACAAAAAATAAAAAATAAATAATTGACTAATAAATTCAAATAAAATAAACAATTATATAATTGTCAGTAGGTAAACTAATTCTGGAGAAAGAACATGAGTATTGTCTTGAGTTAATTACAGCGACCAACTATTATCATTTATGTAGTCGTTGATACAATAGTATGCCTTTGAACAAAGGTTGGATTTTACTTTAGTTTTAAACGCATTAAAAGGCAAATCTAGCAAAGAAGAGGGTAGCTTGTTTTAAAAGTCTATACCAAGCCCAACAAATGAGTTATGTACCTTATGAAGCCCGTGAAAGGGAGCTCTTAGTTTGTCCTAATTTCTAGTGTTAACATTGTGTAGGTATTCACTGTTTTTAGTGTATAAGTGTATATTTTGCCTAATATATAAAATGTTGGCGAAGATGAATTGCGATGCCACTGTAAGGATACCAATGTCTTTGAAAAAATCTTTTAATGAAACTCTGCACCTAGCTGGTAAATTGCTCGAACAGCTCGTTTTTGAAGGACAAATATATTTTGAATCTCAGCAACTTTGCCCCACAGCAGAATACCGTAGGACATAATAATAATAATAATAACCCCACCGCCGTATCTCTACGTTGACGTCGTGGTGGGGCTTGCGCGCTCCGAACTCTACTCTAGTGCCGGTAGAGTTTACTTTGCCGGAACAGGACTGGGATGAGGAGTCCGACCAAGAGAGATACCAAAACCCGTAGGGCAGCATGTGGCGAGCTGTTGGGCGCCTTATCTCCCGGGAGAAGTCTTGTTCCTCACCTCTGGCTTGCCTTTATTGGCCGGCTGGAGTGAGCACTGACGAGGAACAGAACTCCCACCTCATTCTCGCCTTTATTGGCCGGTTTGAGTGGAGATTCGCAAGAGCAAACGTGCTCGGAGGAAGGAAGTATTCCAGTAAGATGCTGGTAGGGATCTTGACCGTACTTCCGGGATTGTCCTGATAGCCGTGGAATACCTCTCCACTCCTCATAAGCACCTCAGGACATGTTGCCCCCTTGTCGCTACGACACTTTGTGCTAGCGACCGTTTTTGGGGGCCCATTATTGAGTGTGCAAGTCACCCCCTGCCATTTTATCCGTGTACATGTAAAACATTGATTAGTTAGGGGCCATAGTCCTTCCATAGTCCTAGGTCACCAGTCAACTTAAGCCACCCAAACCCATAGTCCAATAGATTTGTTTCCAGATTCTGCAATAGTCCTACACCAACCGGGGGTTGTCCTTGGGTGCACTTGCATAGTGCATACTGGGATAATCGTCGGTTGGTACCTCATTCCATATAAAATTATCTAAGGGGCTTCTGCGAGTTGGCTTCGGCCCCTCATACGCCTTCCAAAACCGGGACCCTAAGGTCCCGAGATATTTAAATATATATAAAAATAATAATAATAAAGCCTTTATTTTCCTTCTCCTAAGTATTACAATTACATAATGTGTTTGATATAGTTTTTAAAAAAAATTCACTTATAATAACTGTTTACACTTTTACACGATTTTATCGTAATGTTTTTCTATGTTGTTGTTTGTGCCATTTACATACGCTACTTTCTTGGATAGGAACCCCTATTTGGGTGTAGGCCTCCTCCAGTTTAATCCAGTTTTCTCTGTCTTTAGCTTGTTCAATCCACTCTTTTCCCGCTGTAGCTATGATGTCGTCATTCCATCGTTTTATAGGTCGTCCCTTTCGTCTTTTTCCACTAGGTCCTTTCCATCTCGTGGCTTCTACTGTCCATCGCTTGTCACTATATCGTGATACATGGCCCGCCCATCGCCACTTTAAACTTAGACTATAGTGTAGGACGTCAATTAGCTTTGTTTTATTCCGTATAAAATCACTTCTTATTTTATTTATTTTTCTTATTTTCAGAATACTCCTTTCCATTGCTTTCTGGCAGCTGACTAGTTTAGTTTTTATTTTAGTGTTGTAGGTCCTCGTTTGACAACCATACGTTAAAGTAGGTAGAATGCATGTATCCATTATTGTTTTCTTTAGGTGGAGCGGATAGTCCCCTTTCATAATCTCTCTGAGTGACCAGTATTTCTTCCAACTCATATTAATTCGGCGTTCTACCTCTTCTTCTTCGTTTCTGTCTTCGAATGATATTTCTTTTCCTAGATATATGTATTTATTTACGTATACACAGAAAAACCACAAAATATCACACTTTCACCTTTCACTCATCCGTTTGTTTACACTTTTTTGGTTGGGTCAAAATAGGTATAGTAGGTTGTTATTTAGTGCAAATATTATCTACAACGATGTAATATTTACTTCAAAATGAAAATATCACCACTTTCCGACGATTTACACACAAAAACCATTAAAAAACTAATTATTACAGCGAACGCGCGCGTCCCGGGAGTGACGTTTGACTGACATTTTACCACGCGGGAATGTCATTTTCAACATTTTTTTTAAATGTTGCCTATTAATATTTTTGCTTTTAGTCGATTTATTTGAAAAGAATATTTATCCGACCATAGACTGAAAAATTCACAGACAATAATAGCCATTACAGCTAATACAAATAGAGATGAAAGCCGCGTGGGTACTTGGACGCACCGGTGCGTCCGCGGAATAAGAATGGACCCAGTATTGAGCCTTGAGGTACACCTTACTGAACTGGTAGCTCGGAACGCATTGGAACCTATTATGTAAACAAGAATTTACAACGTTTAGAGCTTCGTTTTGCACACCGTAATGACGTAGTTTACGCAAAAGCGTATCATGGTGCACGCAATCAAAGGCTTTGGAGAGATCACAGAAAACTCCAATAGCATTTTGAGAATTCTCCCATGCATTAAATATGTGTTTTAGCAGAGCAAAACACATATTCAGCGAAGGTAAGAATAAGTTAGCACTCGGAACTACGAATAACAAAAGTACATAATATTATTCGTAGACTCGGCATTAAGAAAAGACTAAACAGGTTTTAGTGATCTTCAAATAAGTTTTTACATAGTATTTTTTTAAGCTTAGGAACACTGGTGGAGAATAAATCAAGATCATCACCACTTTGACACATCCAGTTGTATGCCCTGCTAGCTCTTATCATATATGAGTTTTGTCGATATATGCACCACACAGAGGGAACAAACAGATGATGATGATTCCTTAAAGTGAAGGATGGAACACGGCGCCCAATTTTGCTCATCAATTCAGAACAGTCGGATGAACCATTTGCCAAATTGAACAAGAATACCATCCCTATCGGCAATTTTTCTCCTCTCAATTAGTGGAAGAATGTGAAATTTCCTGCAGCGGCTGTCATAATTAGGCAAGTAGGTTTTTGATTTAATCTGAATGTACTTCAAGAACTTCTTTTGAATACTTTCGATGCGATTGACGTAGGTATTGTACAATAGCTTTATAAGGTTTTTTTTTTTGTATTACTAACAGTATATGGACTACGTCTGAAATAAATGTTTTGAATTGAATTGAATTATAAATAGGATTCCATACTGGTGAGCAATATTCGAGGTGACTGCGTACAAAAGCACAATAATTTTTTTTGAGTGTTTTGATATTTTTAAAATCGGCTGATATCCTCAAAATGACACCTAGTGCCTTAGAAGCTTTTTTAATAATATTATCGATGTGTGTGTCAAAAAGAGATTTCAAGTCAAAAGTGACGCATAAGTCTCAAATTGTATTAACTATAGCTATTGAAGTGTTAGCTAGCTTGTAATCGTAAAGAATAAGTTTGGGTTTACGAGTGAAGGTACATGAGTAACATTTCGAGACATTTATTATTCCTTTTTTTTTTTTTGGGTCATTTCGTTGTCAATGCTAGCAAACTGGATTGTCTTATCATTTACTTCTTAAGCCAGCTTCTTAAGGCATGTGCCTACTAATGGCTGATTGTTTGGAGATTATGGAACTTTGTTTGTTATTTCGTTACATCAAAACAGGCATGACCCAACCGTTGAAGGCACGCACCTTGTTTCCGCCTGATAAAAGACTATTTAACACTTTATTCAGGTGGCCAAAGAAGCGTTCCCTCAACGATTGTTTCATGTCGGCAACATTGATGCCTAATGCTTCCGACATACCCAAGTACTTGTAGGTTTCGGTTGAGGAGAGGGATCTAAGGTGTATGGAATCCGAGAGTTGGGTTCCCACGGATTCCACAATCCTCCCTCGCTTTACATGCATGATTGCACATTTGTCCACACCAAATTCCATCCTGATGGCGCTACTGAACGTTTCTGTTACCTTCAGTAGTTCCATCAGTCGCAAATTGTTGGGAGCAAAGAGTTTCAAGTCATCCATGTAAAGAGGTGAGATATCACCTGGCCACCCCTTCTCAGCCGGTAGCCTAGACCTGAATCCTCCAGCAGTGTGCTTAAAGGATTCAAGGCTAAGCAAAACCAAAGCGGACTCAAACTATCGCCCTGAAATATTCCCCGTTCAATCCTGATCGGTTCATCGATTCCCCGGATCTGTCGAGATCCTGGATAGAGAAGGACCGTCCTCCATTGCCGCATACATGACATCAGGAAGGTGCGCAGAGTTGCATTTATCTTGTACAACTCCAGCACCCTCATGAGCCATGTATGTGGCACCGAATCATAGGCCTTCTTATAATCTATCCAACAAGTCGACAAATCCTTCCGGGATCTACGAACCTGTTGGCTGATGGTCATGTCTATAAGGAGCAGCTTCTTAGTACCACGGGACCCATTCTTACATCCATTCTGAGACACAGACATAATTGAGTTGTTGTTAATATGATGTGAAATTTTAGCTCTAAGAATGGATGTAAGAACTTTATAGACCGTCGGTAAACATGTAATTGGTCTATAATTTTTAGGTTCCGCAGTACTGCCCGATTTATGGAGCAGGTGGGTAACTCCTGTTGTGAAGAACACTGGTAGCGACCCAGTCTCTAAAGATGACTGGAATTGCGAGGCTAAGCAGGCATGTGACCTTTGTAGCCATTTAAGCCAGAAATTGTGCAGTCCGTCCGGTCCTGGAGATTTCCAGTTAGGCAACGGACGGACTGCACGGGCTACATCCAAAGGGGTAATGGTGATGGTCTCCATGTCTGGTATTGGATCACACGCCTGCTGAACAACACGCATCCAATCACCTTCAGTGTGACTGACAGGCACCGACCAAATACTTCGCCAAAAAGCTTTCATGGCATCATTATCTGGTAGACGCGCGTCAGTCACACCTTGATTGGGAGTGGGCCGCTCCCACGCTCTGTATACCCATCTTTCATCGTTCTGGAACATGCGGTTCTGAGTGTACTGATCCACTCTTCGCCTATACCGACGGATACGGTTTGCCCATGCATAAACTTTCTGCTTCAGGAAGTCGATGCGCTCTGTGACATGGGATAAATATTCTCGGGGACTAATACTAGTTCCCGAGAACGCCCGCTTCACAAAGCGCATCACCCTTGGGCGTGTATTGCCCTCCCTGAAGCAGATGAGCTTCCCGATGAGTACCCTAGCCTCATTAATACGACTTATTATTATTATTATTTAAATCCAAGCGGTTGGCCGTACTCTTGGAATCTATCCAGATCGTGTTGGAGATGTTTAGCATCTTCAGAAGTACTGATTTTACTTAGAATCTTCATGTCGTCCGCAAACAAAAATCTTTTGAGTTAGAGAAACATGAAGAGACGTCATTGATGAAGATGTTGAATAACAAGGGTCTCAGAAGTGATCCCTGTGGAATCCCTGAAGAGGTAATCATAGTTCTCGATGTGTATCCATTAAAAACAACAGTTTGACATCTGTTGGCCACATAAGGTGAGAACCACCTGAAGAAATTTCCACTGATACCTATGGCCAATAGCTTACGCAGAAGTATAGCATGATCCAAGCGATCAAAACGCTTGCTATAATCTGTGTAGATTACATCTATTTGTGTACGATGAGCCATACATTCAGTCAAGTAGCCACTGCAAAGAATGAGATTGGTGCTTGTGGACCGACCTCACAGGAAACCATGTTGGCAGTCACTGATGCTTAGTTTAAGACAAGCATAAAGCTGCTTGTATATTATTTTTTCCAGGATTTTAGCGAAAATACATAGTTTGGATATGGGCTTGTAGTTTTCCACGAGGTTTCTAGGCCCTTTTTTGTGGATCGGGGTAATTAACGCCGACTTCCAAATTGTAGGTACACACCTAAATTTAGAGACTGCCTGAACAACAGTGAAAGAGGAGGAGTCAGACTTTTGGCACAATTGAGTATAAAAACTGGCGGAATATTGTCTATTGAGATAAGTAATTTCCTTTAAGAAGATTGGATACTTCTAATTCATTAATTCAACTGAATGTATGCCCAAAACAATATCGCTCAAATGCATGTTTGAACCCTGCGCATGCTCATTGGAAAGATCGTCATCGTCACCGTTGATACTACTAGCAGAACTGAGAAAATTAGAATAGAAATAGTCGCCAAACATGTTGCAGATATCCTCTCCTATACTTGAAGTGCTATTTATATATTTAAGTAAGGATGTGTGTAAGAAGTGATTTGATTTTTTGACTTTACGTACGAACAAAACACTTCGGGAGTCTTAAAAATGTCTTCTTCAATTTTTGTAACATAGCAGCTAAACATTTCACTTTCAACTTCTTTGGATCGCTGTCGGAGCAAAACAAAAGACTCATGACCAGACAGGTTTCCGTGTTTCTTAAATTTTGCGTGGTACTTCGCTTTTTCTTTTAGAATTTTTATCAAAGGCTGTTTGACCAGAGAGGGTATCTGCTGCTTGTAGCTACCGTCTTAATAGGTACAAAAGAATCACGTAGTTCATTGAGAGTGTCATAGAAAAATGAAACGGCATCTTTGAGTGTCCTAATGCTCACTTCGTTGATCCAGTCGATCTGGCTCAGCCGGTGATTAGTGGCCGTATAGTCGGCCGATCGATATAAAAGATTATACGAGGACGCGCAGGAAGAGTATGAATTGATTGGAAATAGATTGTTGGGAATAGAACTTATGTTTGCAAAGCAGTCTTCGAATCGCTAAAATATTTGATTTGTTGAAAGTTGAATAAAATACCCGTTTTTATATATTTCATGAATTTATGATTGAAAGATTAGCTCCATAAAAGTGTAGCGGGATGATAATAATTTAAAAGTTTATCTGTAACTATCTGCTACATTCGTTCCCTATTCAGCACAGTGAAGTATTGGAATAATTCAACTGTTGTATAGTGGTATATTGTGATCATTTAAATAATAGTAGGTACCTCATTAAAAAATTATTTCATCATCAAAGGTTAGTATATTGTGTTTTATCTCCTCTCAGGCTCATTTTCTACGAAATGTATATGGTGAACGTACATGGTTTTGAAATATGTATTTTTATGCAATAAGTTAGATAATAGGCTTGCGTATTTGCATTTTAATCGCGTCCTATATTTGGAAGTGCATTGCATACATACGGCGGAGCCTAGATGCTGTATTTTTGTACATAATTTATTTAGTGTTCAATTAGACGTGATTTGAGTCGGACAACTTGCATTTTCATTTAGATTCTTTCCCGTTGAGCATTCATTGACATTCTTTACATTTTATTGACATTTTCTGCATCCTTGCATTTGCGTTTACATTGACGTTAATGTTTGGTTAGTACGCCGAACATGATTTTTTGGTCCTTCGAAACCTTTGCAAGTACCGTACAGTCCAGACAGATACATCGGTCAGTAATACGTCGCGTGTGAACTGTGTCGTGCCGCGTCATACCATGCCACGTGTGTTGCCATACAGGAGCATTCGGGAAAGTAGCAGCGATCCAGGTTCCGGCGCGACGTTTGACATTACAGAAGAAGGGAGAGTTCCTGAAGTTTAAATAAGATCGTTCATTTTTAGGGTTCCGTAGTAAACAAGGAACCCTTATAGTTTCGTCATGTCCGTCTGTCCGTCTGTCTGTCTGTCTGTCTGTCTGTCTGTCCACGGTCTTGCTCCAAGACTGTTAGTACTAGAAAGTTGTAATTTGGCATGGATATACATAATATTAATCATTGTCATCATCAACACAGTGATAAAGTAAAATTATGAAAAATATTTTTTTTTAGGGTACCTCCCCTACACGTAAAGTGGGGATGTTTTTTTTTTCTATCCCTTGTTGTGGGGTATCGTCGGAAAGGTCTTTCAAAAAAATTGTGAGTGTGTTGAAACCATTTTTGAATTCAGAAATCCGTTTGCGAAATATTAAGCTTTAAAGTGCAAATTGTTGTTAGAGTCAAGTGTCCTCCCCCCCCTGCCAGCTAAATGGTTGGTTTTAGATATGTGAAAAATTCACGGCAGTAGCTTATATAACGAATTTAAAACTATCACAGCTGAGTAGGCTTTACAAGTTAACGAGTAATAATCGACCAACTTAAATTTGCGGTTGTAAAAACATGTTCACCCATACATTCTGTATGAAAGATTTTTTTAAGTAAGTAAGTAACAAAGTTAAGTTTGTTCTTGGGATAAATTCATACCAACTACGGAACCCTACATTGTGCGTGGTCCGACATGCACTTGGCCGGTTTTTACTTACCACTTTAACAATGGAAGCTTTTATCGCGCGTCAAGCTGAGGTTCTCGAGAAGGTGAAGAGAATTCATTCTAAGTTTAAGAAAGATTCAGCGAGCAGGAAAACCCCCGATTACATTCGACAAAGGCTTGAACGATTGGATCAGCTATGGGCGGAATGTGAAGAGAAGAACCAGGAGCTGAGCACAGTAGAAGATAAAAATCATCAATATTTCAACAATAACATTTATAAGGTAATAAAAAGTTGGTACCAAGGAGCTCGCCAGGAGGTGGCAGCATACGAGATCAAGCCTCAGAGCGGACTTACCTACACCAGCCATAGTAAGGCAAACGTTGAGTATAATAATAAATAAAATACCCTTTTCGATAAATCCCCAAAAGTGAAGGACAAAATACTCGAGTTATAGCAGTTGCAACAAGCTAAATTCCGTACATTTAATAGGTTAGTGGCGAGTAGTAACATTGGCGACGTTAAGGAAAAATGGGAGATTGAGGATATGTTAAAGACTAGGTAGGCTGCAATTGACAAGTTACATTTACAGATTGATGGTATACTAGAAGGCATAAGTACCTAACAATTATTATGACAATTTTTGTCGTCATGAAAAGGTATTTTCAAAAGTAAAACGGGCGTTAAACATGAACCTATACGCCTCTGTGCATCAACAACAAACTTTGCCTAAAATTGACATACCAAGTTTTCACGGAATTTATACATAATTTCATGGATCTGTACGTAGAAGCGATTCATAATAACCCCGCTATTGCAAAAACACAAAAAATGCAACATCTAAAAGGAAGGTTGCGCGGTGAAGTGGAAAATCTCGTACAGCATTTACATATTGCACCCGAAAATTATGAGACGTGTTGGGTAATATTATTGAACCATAGATATAATCACAAATTTTTGCTATTCACCAAGAATTTGCAAGTATCTATGCGTCAACCTAATTTACAAAAACAATCCGCACTTGATCTAAAGCGGTTATATGATACTAGCAATGAAACCATAAATGCTATACATAACTTGGGCATAGATACAAGATGTTGGGGCCCTGTACTGGTGTACGCCTTATGCGAAAAACTTGACGCCGAAACCTATTCTGAATACATGCTGTCCAGGACAGATACGCGGGAGATACCTACATTCAATAATTTTATGGACTTCATTGAAAACAAACAACATTAAAACTGCTCAAAAACCACAATTCAATAATGCGCCATGTACGGTGTACGTACATGGTTTTGAAATATGTATTTTTTATGCAATAAGTCAGTTAGTAGGCTCGCGTATTTGCAATTTGATCGCGACCTACATTTGGAAGTGCATTGTAATACGGCGGAGCCTAGATGATTTTTGTACATAATTTAATTAGTGTTCAATTAGACGTGATTTGAGTCGGACAACTTTAATTTTTATTAAGATTCATTCCCGTTGAGTATTCATTGACATTCTTTGCATTTTATTGATATTCTCTGCATCCTTGCATTTTGCATTTACATTGACATAATGTTTGGTTAATACGCCGAACACGCCATATCCATTTAACAAAAACCATTAGCCAACATATTCGCAACCTAATAAAAGTTCATCAAACCAGTCTCGTAACTTCCATGCATACAATGCTGGGCAATTTAACAAGATTATTTGCTCATTGTGCAATACTAATCACGCATAATTCCAATGTTCCAAATTTACTGACATGGCAGGTTCAGAAAAATCACAATTTATTGAGAACAATAATATCTGCAAAAATTATCTGTTTGTGCACACTGAGGGTTACTGTGCGTCACAAAAAAGATGTAGAGAGTGCAACGAAGCACACAACACATTATTGCAAACGCCCTCAGCAACACACACTGTGCCTAAATAGTCGTCAGCAACGACAACCAGGTCAACACAATCCATGCAAAATAATTTCGCCTCGAATAATGATAACGAGATATTATTGGCAACTGCATTAATACAAGTAGCGACAGCTAGTGGCGATATTACACTACGGGCATTAGTTGATCAAGGTTCACAAATAACCCTGATAACCGAGAATGCAACTCAAAGACTGGGGATACAGCGTCAGCAGTTAAGCGCAAGCATAAGTGGTATCGGCACTTTATCTAATAGGAGTAAAGGAAAGGTCCAGTTCTGCAAATCTTTCCGGCTTACAACGGAAGCATTAGTCATAACAAGGGTAGTAGATAATCTGCCTACCAACCACCAAATCACACTAACATACACATCTGTACTTACCAACGTCTAATTATTATTATTTTCTTTCTTTTCACTAGTACACACCCTTATCTTTGACAATTCTCTAACTTTAAATCAACTTGTATACTCACAATAATCGCTCGACCTTATTATTATCTACGCGAAGACACTGCCGCCCAAGATACAGAATTTTTCTAGTTTGGGGGCAGGGTACATATTCTTCTTGGACTTTCGACCTCACTTTTATATAATTATACTTAAGTTTGCTTACTTTTCTGTATCTATTGTCAAAGTTAATGTTTTTTGTGAATAAAGAATTTTTATTATTCGCAAAGAAGCCCACGTGACAGACATTACACTAGCCGATCCAGACTACAACATAGCTAGGTCCATTGACATACTTCTGGATGCACACTTATTTTCGGAAATTCTAATGAATGGCTTGGCTAAGGGAGAGGTTAACGAACCTATGGCTCAACAGACACATTTAGGGTGGATTCTGTCAGGCAACGTCAACAAGACATTAAACTGCAACGTCGTCATAAATCAAGTTGAAGATTTGACAAAGTATTGGGAAGTGGAAATTTCAACGGTGAAACATGCAATTCTGTACTAAGGCGGCACCATTTCTAACACTTCGAACATTAAAGCAGCTAGCTAGTGATTACGCAGAGAAATATCCATTAGCAGCAGACGTCATTACAAACAAGATGTATGTTAATGACGTACTGAGTGGTAGCAATTCCATCAAGTGAGCTCAAGAAATCCAAAAATAACTCATCAATATGCTGAGAGGAGCTGGTTTAACGTTACGGAAGTAGTCAAGCAACGACCCGACGTTGATCGAAAGTTTATCATCATCAGACCTTAACCAGAGTACCATGCACTTTACAAACGACGGAAATACAAAAACCCTGGGTGTACAGTTGAATCCTACAACTGACACATTTACATTCACAAACAAAATAAAATATGACAATAATAAACAACTGACAAAAAAAAAGTTACTCTCCGAAATATCAAAAATCTTCGACCCACTTGGCTGGCTTACGCCATTGACAGTTAAAGCAAAACTGATTTTTCAAGGTATTTGGCTATTATGATGTGATTGGAACGACACCTTTTCTATCAGCGTACAAGAAGAATGGAAGAAATTTACAAGTGACTTGCAAAACATAACCAAAATTGAGATACCAAGATGGTTGGGAGATACTACAAAACCCTTCAAAGTCCACGGGTTCTGCGACGCAACAGAAAAAACCTACGCGTGCGCTATTTACCTACTGACATTAGGTGACAAAAACGAGCCCGCAAGTAGACTTATAGCTACAAAGTCTAGGCTATCGCCAATCAATAAAAAATTAACATTACCACGGTTTGAACTACTTTCACGGCTGATGGCAAAGGTCGTTAAATCTTTCAAATGGGAATGGGATGTTGACAAAAACACATAAGTTTGGACGGATTCTATGATTGTATTAGGCTGGCTACATGGTGACGTCACAAAATGGAAATCGTTCGTGAGCAACAGAGTACAGCAAGTGCGTGAAGTTATACCAGAACAACATTGGAGTTACGTCACATCTGAGGATAACGCTGCAGACTGTGCATCACGTGGCATCAGTTGTTCCCAATGAGGTTAATAACTGAAAGCTCATAACAGATGGCAGCACAGTTGTACGTCTTTATAAACCGCCATTGTTATGTTTGTTTACTTTTGTGTCGATCACAAATTATACGAAAACTAGATAAATATGTATGCGACTTGGAGTGTAGCACTATTAATAGACGAGATAAGGACAGGGGAAGCGCCTGCTACCTACTGGTAAAAAAGCAGTTTTAGTGGAAAAGTCAATAAATTATGAACGTTTTATAATTTATAGGTAATTTTGTGTGTTTGTTAACTTTAAGTTCGTTTTTTGTTAAAGACTGGAGGCGTACGATAGAATTAACCTGATCAGAGTTGAAAAACAACTCGGGCTTGATCTTCCTGCCTGAAAAACCTCAGAGATAGCACTTCTAGCACTGATCTAATATGATAATATAAACACACACATACTTTACTATAATTTACAAATAATATCACATCACAAGTGCCTGTATGTAATGAAAACAGACCTAGTTCTCTTGGGAGCATCACCTATAAACCACTTTCTCCCATAAAAGGCATAAAAGATAGCACATTATCTCGACGAAATATTGGATTCCAATTTTTTCAGAGAACTTTCTCCCACAGTTTTCTTCTTATAACATCTTTGGCAAATACATGGAGCCCCGTATTTTTGCAGTAAACAGCTGCGCAACTGAGCTCAATAATTAATTATGCGTAAAAGAGAACCCTGTTTACAAAAAATGTATGGCTAGCTGTCAAATTATAAGACGCTGGAGATCAGCGCAATCTGAAGTGAGCAAGTGGAAGTTTTTATCCCCATTGTTACAACATCCTTTGGTGTGGAAAGGCCAGAATGAGTGAAAAATTACAGTGACAAAATAGCTGACAAAGTTACAATTACACCGACAACATGCGAATCAAAACAAAAACAAATGAAAACGTGTGTTGTGAAATCTGAACCTTCTTCAATTGTAATTATTTTTTAGACAGGCACAGCGATATGACTCGCATTACAAGGGTCATAGCGTGGATAAAACGTTTTATGAACAACTGCTCAATTATCAAAACAAATACAACTGCTTATTTGACATCAACATAAATAAAAGACGCCAAAAAACTTATACTGAAACAAATTCAACTACCTTCAAGGACGAGATTATAAGATTGAAGGAAAATAAAAGCGTGAGCACCAAAAGTAACCTCTTGAGTTTAAACCCATTCCTTGAAAAACTTGACATTTTGCGAGTGGGGGGAAGGTTAAATAACTCTAATTTACATGATAACACCAAACACCCAAAATGTTGCTACCACATGACCACAAACTGACAGAATTACTGATTTGGCAAGGGCACACAAGGACATTACATGGAGATCCCAAGCTAATCCTGACATATTTACGACAAAGATTATGGATTTTGAGAGGACATCGCGCCGTTAAAAAAGTTTTACATAAATGCACAACATGTCGGCGATTTCATGTAAAACCTCCTAATCCGATTATAGCAGATCTACCAGAACCTAGAGTGACAGTATCTCGCCTGTTCACACATACAGGGGTCGATTTCACTGGTCACGTCAAGATCAAGGCTTATACGGGCCGAGGAGTAAAAACATTGCTGGCTTACATTGCCGTATTCGTCTGTCTGGCAACAAAAGCTATCCATTTGAAACTGGTCACAGAGTTGACCAGCACAGTGTTTTTATCGGCTTTCAAACGCTTTTGTGCGCGTCGAGGCACGCCACGGGATATGTACAGCGACAACGGCACGAATTTTGTGGGAATAAATTGGATCCTATTGCAACAATATAAATGCATTGTAGAAACGATTGACAGCTTCTTCTTGAGCAAGGTTTTAAAGATGGGAGTTAAGTGGCTCTTCAATGCCCCTGTTTGGCTGAGCGCAGGTGGACTATGGGATGTTGCCGTAAAAAGCATGAAGTACCATTTAAAACGTGTCATTGGAGAACAGCGCCTAACTTACGAAGAATTCAGCACGCTGTCAAATTAATCAGCGCTTGACTTAAATTGACGTAATTTTAGTAGGCAAGTTTTTAAACACGTCTAAACTTGTATGGGATGTGACAGGCGCTGATTAATTTGACAGAACTAAACTAAAATTTTTCTTCTGTCCTTTTCTTAATGAAATAGAAAGAAAAAGATGCACTGAACTTAAATTTGGTTTAGTTTGTGAACAAGGGAATCGGCACCATTGTGTGCCAAAGCTGAGAAATTACCTGCAGGAAAATGGGCACTGGAACGTGTAGCGAAGTTACACCCTGGAAAGGGCTGCACACTAGAGTAGTCACACTACAAACTGCAGAAGGAGAAACTAAACGACCGATTTTAAAATAAGTACCAATAGTCGAGGCTGAAGAAAACCGCACTAATAATAACAAGCTAACCAATACTCGTTTATACCCCTAGAACGATATTCAAGAATGCATGCATGCAAAAAAATCCATGATAAAACCCTGATGTGCAAATTAAATCACCCTATACAACGTGTAACGTTAAATGCGCAAAACCTCAGACACCCTAACTGATTTATAATTCATCTAGCTGCGCCCCGCGGTTTCACCCACTTAAGTCACGATCCCGTGGAAATATCGGGATAAAAAGTATCTTATGCTATGTGTTAATCCAGGTTATAAACTATCCGTGTACCAAATTTCATCCAAATCCGTTCAGCCGTTTGAGCGTGAAGAAGAGACAAACATTCACACACACTCACAAACTTTCGTCTTTATAATATTAGTGTGATTGATCTATTTCAGAGAGAAAAATAATCATTAAAAAAATTGTGAAGGTTTTATGTGCTGTTTTAGTTCGTAAGATTCGTATTTGCATTGAAATAAAAGCTATTATTATCCCGCGTATGAGAAATTTTATATTGGTCGACAACAATTTGTGTTTGTTTACCCATTTTGGCGGGTTTGCGCATGTGATGGCTTGACCTATTAATAAATAGACACGGCAACGTTTTTAAACAAGATTTTTCGAAAAATGTGACCTATATTAAAAAGTGGTCCAATTGATTCTGATCAAACTATTTTCAGGTTTTGCACATTTAATGTTACACGACGCACTGGCGATCGGCGCAAGTCTATTTGCGAAATACAGCTGATTCGAGACAACGAAGTACACAGTGCATATTGTCATACTGAAATAAAACTATGCGCTGACAACTGGGTAAAATTACAGCAAAACTCATGGTTTTGTTATTGTTGTGACACGTGCGAAGGGCAACTAGTGTGCTGAGCTCAAATGACATCGGAGACGCTACGTCACTCGTGTCTGATAACAATTAAACGAGGTTGTAACCTGCAAGGTGATTCATTCATGCTTAACGCATATATGGAACACACAAGCGACATTTTTGTTAATGAAACACATGCCATGGTAATACCCACAATTTCACCCATCAACAATATCATAAACACTTCTGTTCGTAACTCGTCGTTGCACATTGAAACGCACGAAGAGTTGTTCAAGAAGATTGATACTGAACTGCGCTCTATTAAAGAACAATCGAAGCTACAAACCCTATTTACTCATAACGTTCATCACTATCACGATCATCACATCGCGATCTATGTAGTCATTAGTATTAGCATTGCACTGTTTGTAACATCGATGTATTATTGGCGAAAGATGACAACCAAAGGACAGCGTGAGGGTCCTCAAGTTGCGAGAAGCAGAGGAAGACGAGAAGATGACATCGAGGACGGGTACAGCAAGGTCAACAAACGGGAATCAAAAGTGCATAGTGAAGTGAATACGATGACAAGGGTTAACCCCTCCTCTAGTAAAGTGAAATTTGACACTGAGAGACATAGTGACGTGTGCTAATTATTAAATGGGACATTCTATTTATGGATTTTAGTTTACATTTTTACATACCATTGACACATTATTTTACATATTTTATAACTGTTCTGCATTTTTCACATTACTTTTTCAACGTTCTTTAATTGTTTACATTTTTCGTGCAGTTAGTTACTGTCACCATTCTTTGTGGTGGCAATATGTACGGTGTACGTACATGGTTTTGAAATATGTATTTTTATGCAATAAGTTAGTTAGTAGGCTCGCGTATTTGCACTTTGATCGCGACCTACATTTAGAAGTGCATTGGCATACGGCGAAGCCTAGATGATGCATTTTTGTAGATAATTTAATTAGTCAAACTCAAACTCAAACTCAAAGCATTTATTTCAAATAAACCAATTACAGGTACTTTTGAATTGTCGAGGGGTCGTTCAGTCAGAAAGATGAAGCTAGTTGCCCATTCCAAAGCGTAGTAGGTACCTATGGAGAAGAACGGGCAAGAAACTCCAGGGACACTCTTTTAAATAAAAAAAAATGTTACAAAATATTGGTTACATTATTCATGTTGAAATTATACATGTGAGAACAATGTAGAAAGACGTGCACGTTAAAAGCGTCCGTAACAAAAAACAAAAATAAAAACAATTCAAAAATTTAAATAAACCGTGGCAGTTAAGAGATGACCAGTCCCTACTGACGGCGCCCGTTCACGAACATGACGCGTTCAATGAGTGAGTGTTGTGTTTCATGAGTGTTCAATTAGACTTGATTTGAGTCCGACAACTTGCATTTTCATTTAGATTCATTCCCGTTGAGCATTCATTGACATTCTTTGCATTTTATTGACATTTTCTGCATTTGCATTAACATTGACGTTAATGTTTGGTTAGTACGCCGAACATATGGGAAGTTTTTTGCAGTTTCTGTTTTTTCTCGAACTCAAACCTCAATTGGCCCGATAACGTTTTTTGACCCTAGTAATAAGAAATAGAATTGACTGGCATCAAAAAAGTTTTTCTGAAAATTGCCCATTTTATTGTTGACTGTTAATTTTTTTCAAATTCTGTGAATGCAGATCAAAATGTTTCAAAAAGTTAAGCACAGTCTCCTAAGGCCGTTTTCTTGTAGCGAAAACGGTGAAATACCTGCCCTTATCTTATTGCCCCTTCTCGAAATTCACCTTGTATAATAATATGTTATTTCATTACATGCATCTAAATTAACGGTAAGCACAGCATTTTATTTAGATCTCACTAGACAATTATAATTAATATATAGATGAATAACAATGTAATTAGAACTAATTTCAATAATCTTTTATACTTAACATACATACATACATAAACTCACGCCTTCTTCCCATGGGGGTAGGCAGAAACTACAGAACGCCACCTGCTACGATCCTTACATACTCCTTTTGCCTCGTTTACGTTCATACATCTGGTCATACACGCACGCCGGTTGCGAGTACTACGCACCTGGCCTTTCTGAAGAACATCACCAATAAGGTCAGTATATGTCCTCCTAGGGCGTCCCCGCCCGGCCTTTCCCTTCACATCAGCCTCGTAAATACATTTTGTTAGTCGCCTTTCATTCATCCTCTCAACATGCCCACACCATCTCGGCATACCCTTATCCAATTTTTGTCACTACATCTTCTTTTAAATCACACCGCTGTCTTATCACATCATTCCTCAGCCTATCATTCATAGTCAGACCACACATGCTTCGCAAGGAACGCATTTCCACAGCATTTATTCTACTTTCATGTTGTTTTTGCCACACCCAACATTCACTTCCATACATAAGCGTGGGCACCAGCACACCATTGTGAACAGCCAGTCGAGCCTTTTTAGACATCGACTGGCTGGTCACAATCGCATGTATAGCACCATTCACTTTGTTTCCTGCGTTTACTCTCCTTTCCACATCTCCATCAATCTTTCCATCCCTTGTAAACAGACTCCCCAAATATATAAACTCACTTACTTGCTCCACACTCTTATCATTTATTTTCACATCACACACCGATACATCCTCTCCTCTTTCAAACACCATGACCTTCGTCTTATTCACATTTATATTCATCCCTATCATCTTATATGCTTCATTCATCACAGTCACCATGTCTTGCAACTGTTCTGCTGACGATGCAAGAAGAACTTGATCATCTGCGTAGATAAGGCATTTGACAGGCAACTCATTCATCCTCAATCCGTACTCACTCTCTTTCACATCTGTCAGACAACTATCCATGTACAAGTTGAACAGCCACGGTGACGCTACACAACCCTGTCTAACACCCCTTGAGATGCAGAACCAGTTCGTGTATGCCCCATTTATCCTAACACAAGCACTGGAATCTTTGTACAAAGATTTCAGTGTCCGTACCAAGCGCCAGTTCACACCGTACTTGGATAGTGTCGACCACAGTTCTTCCCTCCACACACTATCATAGGCCTTCTCCAAATCAACAAAAGCACAATATACGTTCTTGTGCTTTGCTAGATGTTTTTCGGTTATGCACCTTAGGGAGAAGATCTGATCCATACAGCCCATTCCCTCTCTAAATCCTGCCTGTACATACCATATTTTCTCATCTGTCACTCTTATCACTCTATTTATCAAAACCTTCGCATACAGTTTGCCGACAACGCTCAAAAGACTAATGCCGCGGTAGTTTTTACACTCCTGCTGAGAGCCTTTTCCCTTATATAGTGGTACGATTACAGCCTTGCACCAATCATCCGGCACACGGCCATATCTCCAACGCATATTAAAGATTCGGCACAACAGGCTTGCTACCACCCCATCACCACCCTTCAGCATTTCAGCAGACACTCTGTCGTACCCTGCAGCTTTCCCAACTTTCATCCTTTTCAGCGCTCTTACAATCTCATCTATTTCTATCGCATTTTCGTCATCTACATCTGAGTTTGGGTCTTCAAAACTGGCGTCTGCCCAGTTACCCACTCCTTGCACACTATCCTGACAACTAAATAAACTTTCAAAGTATCCCTTCCAGCGTTCCAAGACCTTACATTCTTCGCTTAGTAAACATCCATCTTCTGCTCTTATAACATTCATACTCGATGTTCCTGTCACTCTGCGAGCCAATCTTACCTGTTTCCAAAACAGCTTAACATTGACCCTGAAGAAATCAGAGAACTTCCTGTTATACTTTTCTTCCATTTCATCCTTCTTAATTTTTACCATCTCTTTCACTTTCATTTTCATTTCGGAGTATTTCTTCTTCACTCTTTCCAAATCAGCTGTCACATTCGTTGTCCCATTCATCCTATTTTTGGCCTTACAGGCTAAAACATTAAGCCAGGCCTCTTTCTTCTTCCTCACAACCTCTTTTACTTCACCATCTACCCAAGAATCATTCGTTCTACTACCACATTTTCTCTTCGCCAGGCCACATACTTTTGTGGCTACATGCACCATACTACTTTTCACTATATCCCATACTTCTTCTAGACTGTAATCATTCGTAACATCAAATATTTTATCCGTCTTCACTTTCACTTCCATCTTATATTCCTCTTTTACTTTCAATTCTTGCAGTCTTTCTACTTTTATTCATTCTAGAGCAATCACAGGAACTCGAACTCGGTGACGCCAATGTCTGAACAGACCATCCACCCGACACATAACCAGATAATGATCAGTCTCTACATTAACACCCCGATATACTCTAGTATCTGTGACTTTACTCTTTAATCTTCCATCCACAGTCACAAAGTCGATCATACTTCTACTGTCTTGCCTTTCCCACGTATACCTGTGAACCTTTCTATGATTAAACATAGTGTTCATAACAGACAAATTCCTCTCTACACATATCTCTAGTAAATTGATCCCATTCTCATTCACTCTTTCATCCCCAAATGCACCTAACACTTTTTCGTACCCATTTCTCTTCACACCAACCCAACCATTAAAGTCTCCAAGCATAACAATCTTCTCGTACTTGAATTAAATAAAATTGAATATAAGATTGAATTAAATAACAAATCAAAAACATAACTAAAAATACACACACAAAATAAAAAATTAACATTATTGAGCAAAAAATTATGATTGATAATACATATGATTGAGCACAGCTCTTTTATACTTAGTGATGCTGCCTGAAAATATGTCGAAGTCACAATCGTGAAAAATGTCGTTACACTTTCTGAGAATATAGGAAAGCGGGCATTACTCCCGTACTTGGTTTTGCGGCCACCGGGAGCAAAAGGTCTATAATTATGAAGTCTAGCTGACGACTGGGCGTATTAATATTAATTGAAGATAGAAGCTGTGAGCAATCCAAGCCTTGATTTATAATTAATATCTTGAATAAGAAAACTTGACCTGCAAAATCTCTACGTCACTGCAAAGGTTTCATTTTAAAGTATCTTCATAGTTTATAACTGTACTAGCTTTTGCCCGCGGCTTCGCCCGCGTGGATGTCGGAAAATATCCCACAGGAACGTGCTATCGGGATTCAGAGTATCCTACGTCCTAACCCAGGTCATGGCCTATCCTATGCCTTTCATCTAGAAATCCGTTCAGTCGTTACGTCATGAAAAGGTAACAGGCTGATATTAAATCTGTTTTAGGGTTCCGTACCTCAAATTGAAACATTAAAACCCTTAAAGGATGACTTCATTGTCTGTCAAGACCCTTTTCTCAGGAACGCGTTGAGGCATCAATTTGAAATAGATATCAAAAACTTAGATCTACGGTCTCTTGGAAGTGTAACGAAAATCAAACTTCCAAGTCAACGCAATAATGGGTACGCCACAACTGTGGCGATAAGTTCCCTCATTGAGGAGTGGTAGAGAGGCGCCACGGCGTCCTCACCTTCCACCTGACGCAGGTTCTCACCGGACACGGTTGTTTTGGGAGGTTTCTGTTCCGGATAAGGCGGGAGGAAACGCCCGGGTGTGACCATTGTGTGGATCGCCCGGAGGACACGATGGAGCATACGGTGGAGGTCTGCCCGGCCTGGACGGGGCACCGCCATGTCCCCGTGGAGACGATCGGCGGTGGTGATTTCTCGCCTCCGGCCCTGGTCCAGTCCATGGTACGCTAGGGCCGATGCCTGCCGGGGTCGCGGGAAAGTCCGAAAGGGTTACCGTGGCCCCTGAAAACACACAGGCAACTGAAGGAACACGGGTGGGTTTTTGTCAGTATAAACCTGACACGCTCTCCCGCTCCGCCCAGAGCGAGAGAAGTTATTTGATAATTTCCCACCCAAAAAAAAAGTTAACGAACTAAAAAATACGGCCATTTGTGCCGCATATTTTGACACTCGCAAATAAACCAGTCTATTTAGTACTTCACGTTGGTCCAGCAGCATGAAGTTTGGCGAGAAGTAAGGTCAAGTAAAGAGGAAAATCCGAAAATTGGTAATTTATAGTTCTATAATGAACGGCAAAGTTAAGTTTTTTCTGCAATCTGGGATTAAAAATTCATAGGCCGTGTCTTGGAGTAACAAACCTCAGTTGGCCCAATATAGTTTTTTGGTTCTAGTAATAATAATAAATAGGATCGACCGGCGTCAAAAAAGTTTTTGTGAAAATTGGCCATTTTCTTGCTGACTGTACAATTTTTTCAAAATCTGTGAATGCAGATCAAAATGTTTCAAAAAGTTAAGGAGAGTCTCCTAAGACTGTTTTCTTGTAGCGACAACGGTTAAGGTACCTGCTCTTGTTGCCCCATCTCAAAATCCATCCTGTATATGCTATGATTGACTGCTTAGTTCCATAAAGGTATAGCGTGATGGTAATCTTTTAAAAGGTTAAATCCGTAACTATCTGCAATATTCTAACCTATTGGCTAGCCTTTTTACAATTTGCGGTAAACTATAGAAGAATACAAACATAATGCTATATTGCTCATCCCCCATAGCAAATAGCGTGATAATAGTTTTTGAAAAATCTATTGTGACGTTTTCATTATTTGACTTGTAGATTATTTATACCAATTTTCAAGTTAATTAAGCCACACAGTAAAATCCTCCACTGTAAAAATTAATACCCCGTTTTACCCCGTTAAAGGTAGATTTTCAAAAAAACCTGATATACGTTTTTATTTATTTTCAGTTTTAATTATAAATACTGAGTTTCGAGTTAATCAGACAGCTCGTTAAAATTCTTCCATACAAACTTTGACACCCCCCAATCCTCCTTTAGGGGGTATTTTAGAAAAACTAAAAATGAAAAACTTTATAATTTACATAGATAAGTATTCGTGCCAAGTTTCAAGTTTATTAACTCAAGGAATAAGATTTTTCATACAAACAAAATCCGCCCTTTTCACCCTCTTAAAGGTCGAATTTCCAAAAATCCGTTCTTAGCGGACGTCTACTAACTATAAACTACCTCCCTACCAAGTTTCATCTTCATACGTCAAGCGGTTTTCGATATTTCGTGATGAATGAGTGAGTGAGTGAGTGACCTTTCGCTTTTATATATTTAGATTCCTTATACCAGCCTTGTAAGAGGGTCTTTTTATAAATTTCATTTGAACTTTTTCGATGCGTTGAATGTGGATATTATGTACTGGATACCAGACGATGGAGCAATATTCTATATGACTACGAACTAATGCAGAAAACAGAATTTTCAGAGCTGTCAAATTATTGAATTATTGTTTTGTGTTACGGTTTAAAAATGCTAGCATTCTATTGCTTTTATTTATTATGGTTTCGGCTCCATAAAGGTATAGCGTGATGATAATCTTTTAAAACGTTAAATCCGTAACTATCTGCAATATTCTAACCTTTTGGCTAGTCTTTTTACAATTTGCGGTAAGCTATAGAAAAATACGAACATAATGCAATATTACTCATCCCCCATAGCAAATAGCGTGATAATAATTTTTGAAAAATCTATTGTGACGTTTCCATTATTTGACTTTTAGATTATTTATACCAATTTTCCAGTTAATCAAGCCACACAGTAAAGTCCTCCACTGTAAAAATTAATACCCCGTTTCACCCCGTTAGGGGTAGATTAAAAAAAAACCCTGATATAAGTTTTTAATTATTTTCAGTTTTCATTATAAATACTGAGTTTCGAGTAAATCAGACCGCTCATTAAAATTTTGCCATACAAACTTTGACACCCTACCTACCTACCTAATTCTCCTTTAGGGGGTAGTTTAGAAAAACTAAAAATGGCCAACTTTATAATTTATATAGATAAGTATTCGTGCCAAGTTTCAAGTTCGTCACCATTTATTAAGTGAACATTGTTTTATAATTGTAATTTAATGTAATCAAATGAATTTTAATCTTGTAACTATATTAATTGTACATTTATTTTATTTTTAATGTGTAATTGTTTAATTTTTTATGTGTGGGTTTTAATTTTTATGTATAATTTTATGTATAATTTCTATGTACTGATGATTAATATGGGAATAATTTCCTGAAATAAATGATTAATAATAATAATAATAAATGAAACTTTCAGTAGTGCCATCAGGATGGAATTTGGTGTGGACAAATGTGCGGTCATGCATGTAAAACGAGGGGAGATTGTGGAATCCGTGGGAACCCACCTCTCGGATTCCATACACCTAAGATCCCTCTCCTCAATCGAAACCTACAAGTATTTGGGTATGTCGGAAGCGTTAGGTATCAACGCTGCTGACATGAAGCAATCGCTGAAGGAGCGCTTCTTTAACCGCCTGAATAAAGTATTAAATAGTCTTTTATCAGGCGGAAACAAGGTGCGCGCCTTCAACGGTTGGGTCATGCCAGTTTTGATGTACTCTTTCGGCATACTCAAATGGACTCAGACGGAACTTGACGCCCTGGATAGGAGGGTCCGCACACTGCTGACCGCAAATCGGATGCATCACCCACGTTCATCGGTGATGAGACTGTATATCCCGCGGAAGTGCGGAGGTCGAGGTTTCTTAAATGCTAAGACTCTGCACAACCGTGAGGTATGCAGTCTCAGGGAATACTTCCTAGAAACCGACGTGGGGATGCACCGAGATGTAGTCTCAGTGGACAAGGGCCTCACCCCGCTATCCTTGGCTAACGAGAACTGGCGCAAACCTATAGTATTAGATACTAATGACCGCAGGGAGGTATGGCAGAGCAAAGAGCTTCACGGGCGCTTTTACCGGGCCTTACATGGGCCCGATGTAGACCTGTTAGCGTCCGTATCCTGGTTGCGATTCGGTGACCTCTTTGGGGAAACCGAAGGTTTTGTCTTTGCGATTATGGACGAAGTTATGATGACGAACAACTACCGGAAATATATTGTGAAGGACGGCACGGTTGACATCTGTCGGGCATGCCACCGTCCCGGAGAATCAATCCGACACATTATTTCTGGCTATTCTCGTCTGGCTAACGGAGACTACTTGCATAGGCACAACCTTGTAGCCAGGATTATCCACCAGCAACTTGCTCTGAAATACAGTCTTGTGGAATCGGAAGTACCGTACTATAGATATGTGCCCGACCCAGTCCTCGAAAATGGCAATATCACGTTGTATTGGGATCGATCTATCATCACTGACAGGACTATTGTTGCCAATAAGCCCGACATAGTGGTGATAGATCGATTAGAGCGTCGCACAATGATTATTGATATAGCGGTCCCGCATGACGAGAACCTCGTGAAAGCTGAAAAAGATAAACAGATTAAGTATCTTGACCTGGCTCACGAGGTTGTCGACTTGTGGGATGTAGATACAGCAATCATTGTGCCGATAGTCGTGACGGCCAATGGCATAATAGCCAAGAGCCTTGACCAACACCTGAGGAGGCTCTCGTTAGGCAGCTGGATCAAGGGCTTGATCCAGAAAGCGGTACTCCTGGACACGGCGCGTATTGTTAGGAGGTTCCTCTCTCAGGAGCCCTGACCACCGGTGGCTTGGACCCTGTTCCCGACACCGGTGGGCTACTATTTTTTATATTTTTAAATGTTTTTTTTAATCATTTTATAAGAATATTTAAAAATGTAAATTATATGTTTGTAAATGAAATAAAGGAAATAATAATAATAAAATCCCCCTTTTTACCCCCTTAAAGGTCGAATTTATAAAAATCCGTTCTTAGCGGACATCTACTAACTATAAACTACCTTCCTACCAAATTTCATCTTTATACGTCAAGCGGTTTTCGATATTTCGTGATGAGTGAGTGACCTTTCGCTTTTATATATATAAAAGCGAAAGGTCACGATCTGGACCCGCCATAGCAAATTCGCAAATAGAGGAGGTCATTTACTAATTATTGAACCAAACTTTCTCTACCTAAAGTTTTATAGTTTGGGAGATATGTCAATTTTTATACTTTATTGAGATTTTTCCAAAATTTGACCTTCAAGCATTCATAACTTCAGTTTTTTCATTATTTTAGTATTTTTTTGATTACTTGCTGGTAGTCATAAATATTTGTGATTAAAATACGTTGGAACTTTCCTAAAAATAGCGTTAAAAAATAAGATATCACGCTCAAAAAATAAAAAATAAATTAAAAAAAAAACTTAACCACCAATTCGACCTGAAAAAAAAAAAACTAAGGTGTCTTAATAAATAATTTTATTCTAAGTTAGTTCTCTAGTTTGTCACCTTTCCAACGGTACTAAATTTGTATTTAAAAAATTGCTAACTTAAAAAAAACAGTATAACAACGGTACAACGTTAGAAATCATCCGGCTAGCCCGAGGATACCGCACGGGTTCCTGTGAGGTGGCGAGCCTCCTTGCCGGATTACCGCCATGGTATCTGGAGGCAAAGGTCCTCGCGCACATTTGGGAGTGGCGCGAGGAGGCGAAATGCCGGGGCTTAACTCCGCTACCGCAAGAAATCGCGGCATAGCGGACAGATCTCCGGCGGGATCTCATGGCATCACGGAGAGTGCGATTGTCGCAACCCAGCCTTGGACACGCCGCAATTATGGCGATAAGACCCCTCTTTGAGGAGTGGCTAGAGAGGCGCCACGGCGTCCTCACCTTCCACCTGACGCAGGTCCTCACCGGACACGGCTGTTTCAGGAGGTTTCTGTTCAGGATAAAGCGGGAGGAAACGCTCGGATGTCTCCACTGTGTGGATCGCCTGGAGGACACGGTGGAGGTCTGCCCAGCTTGGGCGGAGCATCACCGTGTCCTCGTGGAGGCAATCGGCGGCGGTTATCTCTCGCGTCCAGCCCTGATTCGGGCCATGGTACGGAGCTAGAGGAAATGGAAGGCCGTCACCTCCTTTTGCGAAGCAGTTATGCTCGCGAAGGAGGAAGCGGAACGCAAAATTCAAAATTCGCGCCCTCACGCCCCTAACCGCCGCAGGAGGAGACGCCCTGGGCGTCGGGAATCGCAGGCCGATTTCAAACCACCGTAGGCGCGGGCTTGCGGATGGTGAGCAATGGGTAGCTCGCCGTTCGATAAGGACCAAGCCCGGGTCAACGGCGCGTTATGTTCTACGCACGCCTCAAAGAGATGTCAGCAGAATTGACGGGGTCCGCTAAGGCCAATGCCTGCCGAGGGTGCGAAGAAAATTGACAGGGAGATCGTGGCCCCCGGCAACAGGGCAACCGAAGGAACACGGGTGGGTTTTAGTCAGTAAGAGTTCCTTTAATTCTACTTTCAGTACTAATTCCTGAAACCATGCCTGTGATGACCCGTAAGGCTGTTGCTCAGGAGTTGGAGCTTAAATTGAGAACGGCCATTCAGGATCTTGAGGCTTCAAACAGTAAATGTCAACAGCTGTTACAGGAGATAGATGAAAGTGAGAAGGAAGTCGAGAAGGTCGTTTTCAAAAACACAGGCTTAAAACGGGAGCTAGTGGACCTTCATCAGCAATACCTGGATGTTGTTGATGAACGGGACAAACTGCGGGTGGTCACAAATGGTTTCAACAACTGCAGCAACATATATGAGGAGACTTTATGTAAGGTTAGGGACCTAGAAGAAGAATTAATTCATGCAAATGTACGAATTAATCACTTACAGAAACAAAAAGAATGTACTCAGGCTAAGGAAAATAATAACTTGTATAATGAATTATTAAACACTACTTGCAACCCGCATTCCTTAATAATAGACCTTACTGAAGATTCGTTAATTAAATATAATAATAGTAGTTATAAAGTAAGTCAAAATAAAATTAAGAAATATGCAAAGCTAAATAAAATCATTAATAAATGCAATAAATATAGAAAACAACAAAAACACAATTCCAATAATATTAAACTAAGGAAAGAACGTGGTTTTCTTATAAATAAATTAAATAACTATCAAATTAAATTAGAAGACAGTAAGAACATTTATGAGTTTGACACTCAACAGTTACAGTCTGAAATTCAGGTACTAGAAGCGTCACTACAGTCACTCTATACTAAGTATGTGAGGTCTGAAAAACAAATTCAGGAGCACATCCTTGCTGCAAATGAGTTAGTGGAAATGTGCAACTCTAATGTAGATAAAGGGGACCTGCTGACTCCCAGCAGCCCTCAATCTTCATTGCATAGGATATCCAATCTTGGCACTCTCCAACCTGAGGCAACGGAGGGCCCGTACCAGTCAGGAAGTGCTCAGATCACTATTCCAAATAAAGATTTACCAGAAATTGAACAAGGTCCATTGCAAGTAGTTCAGACAGAAGCTAGTTCTCCCCTTTGTAATAGTAAAGTTTGTTACTGCTCCATTATGTTTTCTGATAGTTTTGGAAAAGGGTTAGGAAAATTACTTAGCGACAACCTGAGTCATTCTTCTCAAAACTATTGTAGGCCTCAGAATTCCTACAAACAAATAATGTCTTCAATAACTAGGAAGGAATATGATCCTAATGGCATTATCACTGTATTAATAGGTAATAGTTGTAATGTTAAAAAAGATGATATTACTGATAGTATCACCGAACTATTGAAGTTAAATTGTAAGAAAATAATTTTGTGTGCTTTTCCATATTTTGAGCACTTGTCAAACAGACAAAACAACTACATTCACATGTTAAATAATTACATGCATTTTTTAGTTAGTCACCATAGTGACAAGTTTATATTTTTTGACACCAACATTTTTGTTGATAAGCTCAGGTCGACTAGGGATACTGTGTATCTGCCCATTAGTTTTAGACGTCAAATAGCTAGGCTATTAGCTTTTAATATTAACCCAGACATAATTAGTATGTCGAAGTCATATAGAATTAGTACCACAATTAGTAATAGTACTAATGTTAAGGTGGTTAGCACAAATAGTTTAAACTAGTTTGTAAGACAACAGAAGGTACCAATAACAGTATAATTAAACTTGATAATAAAAAGGTATTTTCTAGCACTAACATAGTTAACTGTACAAAAGGGGCTAAGCAGAAATCCTTGAAATTATTACATCAAAATATTCAAGGTTTTTCTTCCAAACAATTGGAAATTGAATTGTTTTTAGAAAAAACAATGTTTGACATTATATGTTTAACTGAGCATTGGTTAAAAGATTATGAAATGTTAATTAACTCATCACCTGTTAAGCAGCCTTATAAAGGCGGATAACAATTAAAATTCTATTGTGTCTCGTTAATGACTGTTGAAGGGATAACTATGAGAATTATAGTGTGGCTAGTTGTTTTAACCGAAAATCAATGCTGCGTGGTGGTTCATTAATCTTAATTAAAAGTTGTATTAAATCAAAAACCCGTAATGACATAGTTGAACTATCGGTTGAACATAGCATTGAACTGTCTTGTGTTGAGCTAGATAAGCATGTAATAGTGTGCGTTTATAGACCCCCAAATTATCAAAACTACTCTATATTTGAGTCAGTAATGGAAGATGTTTTGGCAAAACTTGCAACTTGTAGTAAATCAGTAATTATCTGTGGTGACTTTAACATTAATATTTTAGAAAATAATTCAATAACCAGTAGATTTTTAAATTTGTTCAAATCATTCAATCTGTCACATGTGTTTGTGGAACCGACCCGAATAACTACATCTACTGCTACATGTATTGATAATGTGTTTTGTTGCTGTGACTATTTAGATAAAGCCATAGTTAATTATCTCCCTTCGGATCACAGTGGTCAATCCGTAACTTTTGAGTCTAACATACCATTACAAAAAGTGAAGATACAATTCAGACCAATAACAGCTGTTAATTTAAGTAAATATAATAGCACTTTAATTTGTAAGTTAAGTAATCAGGTCCTTACAATGAACAATGTTAATATTTTGTATAAAGAATTCTTTTCGTTAGTCCAATCCGAGTTCAATAATTGTTTTAAGAAGAACACTAAAACTATCAGCCCTAAGTTTTTATTTAGTGACTGGGCAACTACAGGACTCAGGAAAAGTAGGGATAGACTTTTCGAGCTGTATGGCCTTAAGCCTTATATTAACATGGAAACTTTTAATAAGTATGTTGCTACTTACTCTAGAACTTTTAAGAACACTTGTAAGGCAGCTAAAGCCTTATACATTAGCAACAAGGTTAAATCAGCAGACAATAAAATACAGACAGTTTGGAAAATTATCAATAATGAAACGAACAGAAACAAAAAGCATAATTCTGATTATACACTGAAGAAGTCATGTGGTGGTCTCATTTGCAATAGCAAAGAAGTTGCTCAAGAATTTGTAAATTTCTTTACCAGTATCCCACTTAAAACTACTGAAACCTTAAATTCCTCGCCCTCGCTCTCTTTTGATTTAGTAAGGGCCAACGTTTCAGCATGCCCGATTGAATTTAACTTTAAGCATATTAACCCCATAACAGTAATAAAAGCTTTTAAACAAATCAAGATCAAATTGACCGAAGATCTTTGGGGGATGTCCATTAAAGTCTGTACCTCCATTATTGAGACCATAGCGCCTTACTTAGCTTTAATATTTAATTTGTGTGTGGATCAAGGAGTCTTCCCGGATTTAATGAAATACAGTAAGGTAATACCACTTTTCAAATCCGGGGACAGTAAAGACACCAATAATTATAGACCCGTATCCGTGTTGCCGGTATTCAGCAAGGTGTTTGAAAAGGTAATGCTTAATCAAATGCTCAATCATTTTAACACAAATAAAATCCTTCACGATCAACAGTATGGATTCACCAAAGGACGTTGTACGACCGACGCCGGTGTAACCCTATTAAGACACATTTTTAACGCGTGGGAAGAGGCTCAAGACGCCATAGGGATCTTTTGTGACCTCTCCAAAGCATTTGATTGCGTCGATCACGAAACCTTACTCTTGAAACTTGAGCATTACGGACTTGGAAAACTTGCACTCGATTTAGTAAAATCTTATTTAAATGATAGACAACAGCAAGTTCAAATAAACGGTATCAATTCACTAGGTTTAAAAGTAAAAATAGGTGTGCCACAAGGCTCGATATTGGGTCCATTCCTCTTCTTAGTGTATATAAATGATCTACTCCATTTATTAAAAAATCAACCACAAATGGTGTTATTTGCTGACGATACTTCTTTAATTTTTAAGGTAGATAGACGTGCTACAAATTTTAACGACGTAAATAACGCCCTACTGCAGGTCCAAAATTGGTTCACTGCTAATAATTTAGTATTAAATGGAAAAAAAACTAAGTGCATAAAATTTTCTTTACCAAATGTCAAAAGTAGTGATTGTGAGATAGTATTGAATCAAGAGAAACTAGAATTTGTCGACAAAACTGTTTTCCTAGGGATAACGCTCGACTCAAGGCTGCAATGGGGTCCTCATTTAACATCTCTTGCAGGACGGCTAAGTTCAGCAGCATATGCTGTCAGAAAAATCCGTCAATTTACTGATGTAGATACCGCGAGGCTAGTCTATTTTAGCTACTTTCATAGTATCATGTCTTACGGTATTTTACTGTGGGGACGGGCTGCAGACATCGAGTCTATTTTTATTCTGCAGAAAAGAGCGATCAGAGCCATATATTATCTCCGCAGGCGCGATTCTCTAAGGAAACTGTTTAAGGATATTAACATCATGACGGTACCTTGTCAATATATCTATGAAAACATCATGTACGTAAGAAAGAATTTACATCTTTTTAGCAAAAGAGGTGATAGACATAATTATAGTACAAGAAATAGGGACCTATTAGTTCAACCAGGTTTCAGACTGGCTAAAGTAGATTCATCTTTTATGGGATACTGTTTAAAATGTTACAATAAAATTCCTCCCCACATACTTCAACTGAATGAGACGAAATTCAAATCTTGTATAAAACGCACACTATGCAGGCAGGCATATTATACGTTGGGGGATTACATCGCTGATAAAAATGCTTGGCTCAATGCTGGTCCTGCTCCACAACTAATTGATTAACATTTGCAAATACTGTTGGAGCTGCTGAAGATTGTATGACTATCTTTGCATTGTATAAACTCAATCTCCATTGTATTATATAATTGCATAGCACAGGTGTGAGTACTATGTACTAAAGAGTTACCATTTACCGGGTAATATGTCTTGCATTGACTTGAATCTGCCCTGGCGGCTGTGAGTATGTCATGCTCACTCAAATGTTTCGCTGATGGTGGCGCGTGTGTTGGATCATTTAGCTCCCTTCAAAATGGTTGAGCTGAATGGTGCTAATCCATGCGTCATGTTCGTGAACGGGCGCCGTCAGTTGGGACTGGTCATCTCTTAGCTGCCAGGGCTTATTTTTATTTTTATTTTAATTTTTTGAATTGTTCTTTGTTTTATCTTTTTATTACGGACGCTTCTAACGTGCACGTCTTTCTACATTGTTCTCACATGTATAATTTCAACATGAATGATGTAACCAATATTTTGTAACAATTTTTTATTTAAAAGAGTGTCCGTGGAGTTTCTTGCCCGTTCTTCTCCATAGGTACCTACTACGCTTTGGAATGGGCAACTAGCTTCATACCTATTTCTGACTGACCGATTCCTTGACAATTCAAAAGTGCCTGTAAATGGTTTAATTGAAATAAATGCTTTGAGTTTGAGTTTGAGTTTGAGAGTCTGACACGCCCTCCCGCTCCACCCAGAGCGGGAGAAGTTATTCGATAATTTGCCAACAAATAATAAAAAAAATACTAAAATAATGAAAAAACTGAAGTTATGAATGCTTGAAGGTCAAGTTTTGGAAACATCTCAATAAAGTATAAAAATTGACATGTCTCCCAAACTATAAAACTTTAGATAAGGACTTTGGTTCAATCATTAGTAAATGACCTCCTCTATTTGCGAATTTGCTATGGCGGTTCCAGATCCAGTCACCCTGTATAGTATTATTATAAACTATCTGTGTGCCAAATTTCATTCTAATCCGTTCAGCCGTTTCTGCGTGATTGAGTAACCAACTTCCAAACACACAAACTTTCACATTTATAATATTAGTAGGATAGATTAGCCAGATGTGTCCACAAAACCTTAAAAAAATCTCTTTTTTTATATTAAATATTATTAGTGTAAGTATAATCATCATAATTTATAATTATCATTTTTATTTCATTAATCCGTTGTTATTAAATGTACCTCTTTTGCAATCACGAGTCAAGGGTTTAAGCTGAAAACCAGCGCTTAGCAACCCACTAGGGGATCTAAGCATTTTGCTGACGCTTAAACCTTTTGCTTCCGGTATTAAAGTTTTGGTATGTAGCACTACTATTAGCTGTAATACTGGAGACAATAAACGTTATTCTATTCTAATGGCAGCGGCACGTGGCACTGATGCGTGCAGCGGGGTTCGGAATCATCTTTAGAGATAATTGTAAAATTATGACCACTTTTGAATACATTCGTCATATTTGCCAAAAGGCTCCATCAATCCGTCAGATATTTATAACAGGTGGCGCTTAAGTTATCAAACCTTTGGAAGACTTTTTAAATTAAATATTAAGTCATTGCGGAATTAGGTAATCATGTGATTACTTATGCGCCACCTAGTTAATTCACTATCAGGACATGTAAAACTATTGCACAGCTTTTACTCTTATTAACCCTAAATATCTTTTAAAAATTGTCCATATCTGAGTTTTCGAAGTCGTCAGATTTAGGGACAACACAATTTCTTCATCAGATTTTCCTATTAAAGTTATTACGGGTTAGGCCGCACACGATCATACCAAAATCAACGAACGACTCTCAAGATCAAGTTATTTTTGTCCAGTTTCGAAATCTGAAAGGACTTCTGACCACGGGGCTCCTATCTGAAACTTTGTAAATATATTTATGGTGTTCTCTCGTCATGTTGAACTCAGTTATCAACTTTTGGCCCTGTAACTGTAATATCTAATATGATTGCTCAAAAAACATCTGGTTTCCCCTTAATTATTATTTATCTATACTTCTAGTATATTACTTTAATATATAAAGCTGAAGAGTTTGTTTGTTTGTTTGCTTGAACGCGTTAATCTCAAGAACTACTAGTCCGATTTGAAAAATTATTTCAGTGTTAGATAGCTCAATTATCCAGTCATTTAAAAAATATATTTTCACCTTCTACGTAAACGAAATCGCGAGTTAAAGTTAGCGTTAGCCCAAAGTAACTATTACACGCGGACGAAGTCGCGGGCATAAGATAGTTATAAATACATACAAACATAAACTCACGCCTTTTTCCCAGGGGGGGAAGCAGAAACTACAAAACGAATTTTTCGTTTACGCCGGTTGCGAGTACTATCGCACTTGACCTTTCAGTAGATGTAGAACATCACCAATAAAGTCATTATTTTTGCCCTTCTAGGGTGCCCCCTTCCAACGTTTCCACTCACATATGCCTTGTAATGTAAATGCCTTAAATTTACACTCTTTTTATTAGACTTAAGGTACTGACTGTACCTGGTGCATGCGATATATCGCTACAGTTAAGTATATGTAGCGTTGCCAAACGGGAGCGTTGCCAGACGGGAGCGACCCAGTTAATCGCCTTTCATTCATCCTCTCAATATGACCAAATAATCTAAGCAAACTCTTTTCAGTGTTTGTCACTACAATATCTTCTTTTAAACCATTAAGCTGTCTTATAACATTAATCCTTAGTCTATCATTCATAGTTACACCACACACGTTTCGCAAGGAACGCATTTCCACAGTTTCTATGCTACTTTCATGTCTATTCTGCCAAACCCAACATTCCCTTCTATACATTTGTAAGCACTATAGGACACCATTGGTTGGTTACAATGGTATGTAGGTATATCACTATGAATAGTACTATATAAAGAAGAGTGAATCCCTCCTCCACACCTCATCCCTCCTTATTCCCTATCCTATTCCTTTCCCTATTTATCTCCTTTTCACACCTTCATCAATCTTAACATCTCTTGTAAACAGTCTCCCCGAATACACAAACTCATTCAATTACTCCACACTCTTATCATTTATTTTCACATCCTTAAAACAAAATTAATAAAACGGCCACTCGACTTGCGTTCCTTTGTCAATATCTGGGTTATAAACATTTCTGAGTTGACCGCATTGTATTATGAAAACCTTAACCGTCTATACAGCAAATGTGATTAGCTAAATAGTACCAGAATTAGCGTAGACCGGACGTGGCGCAGCGGCGGACACTAGTCACACGACACTTACAGCGGAAAGGCGGGCGGGCGCGCGTGCAGCCGACCGTAGACTGGTGGACCGGCGGCGGCGGCGGCAGCGAGGGCGTGCGCCTCTATTACCGTACTCTACTTCTGCATATCGGGACGACCGACAATAAAACAATCATACCGTCAATTGTCCACTTAGTATCTCTTTTACAATCAATGTGTTCCATTTGTACGTCGCAGTTATCCCTCTGTCAGTTGGCTGAAACTGTTTAGCGATAAGAATACTTCTTATAAGGTACACTTGCACCATATATCAATAAGTACGTATAGCGCTAAGCGAATTTAAAAATTAATTCTGTTTCAGTCAATCGTTTGAAGATGACAGAGACAGAATTATATTTTTATGGCAACAATGTTCACAATAAATGTTTGAAACTTGCCTCAATATTGGCGACAAAATAACACACGCATATGCGTCTAGGGAGGCGTCATTGAAGTCATGTAGTTTTATAGCTTGTCTTCCGTCACGTATGAGCCATCTTGGTACTTCACATACGTTTATCGCCTCTATGTCCGCTTGTATTTTGCACCATTCTATGTGTATGTGGTAGATAGATCGTTGAATCCACCGTTTGACATAACCGCAAAACAGCTCCGTTATGTAAAACAGCAGTATTGCCATTGCGTTACGTTTAACAAAACTGCTACCCACGTTTAGACGTAATGCAGATTGGCTTATCTGCAGTCACAACAAGGGTTTGGTGTGTGGCTTGTAATGCCGAATCGGATGCAGTAACTAAGCTAGTGCACCTTGATCAATTGGCTAGGTTAGAACTGTGGCCAACCGCGCGCAAGCCGAGTGAGAAAAGCGAGCGGTGCCGTGGCACCGGTCTGCAAGCGCTAGATCCAAGTTGGTGGCAGTTACTTGGCTATTTAGTATTTTTAGGACTGACTTTCATAAAGATTGCTTGACTGGACGTCGTAGCGGAAGGACGTCTCGAGCGCTCCGCGTCCCTTTCTTTTTTGTTGGTTTGAGTCCGCGCCTTAGTTTTTATTGCACGTTTGGCGCAGCTTGCGCCCGCGCCGCGTTAATTGCCAGTCAACGAAATTGAACAATGTTTATTTTGTTTGATGTGGCCAAGATGTGGCTGTGACTTTATGTGTCGACAAATAAATACATTCATATGTGCAAAAGTGAGGTGTGCTAGACCTACATGCATTTCCGATCCCAGGCGAGTATTCCAGGGCATACGAAGGTCTAATCGTCTGCAGAAGGTTCCAGAGCCACTGAACGACATAGCCAGGATAATCTGGTGAAATCATTCCATATATTTATCTTTTAGGGCGTTGCTTCCCTCTGCAAAATATACACCTCGACCTGAGTAGGACTGCATCAACAGACGCACAGAGCCCACTATTTCACAAACTACTTACCTACTAATCACTCGGTCAATAAATCAAATTCCCATATTTCAAACTCAAGGTTAACGTTAACTCTAACGATAGATCCAGATACCAAAACGATTTGCATTTTGAATTGTTTCTAGTGAGTGTAGCAACCAAGAGAACTGAGTTCAATTCTCGGCTCTATTTCGATTACGTTGGTAAAATTCAGTGACAAAGTTCGGTATATTAGGTACAACATCGTGAGCGCGAATTTGCAGTTGCGTAGTGACTGGCAAAGTTGGGAGATTTAAAGCTACGCGCAGAATCAACTTGTGTGCACAGTAAAAGTAGTATGGCAAGATAAAATAACATACGAAGACGTACGATACGTATGATTCTAACAAATTAACAGTGTCGGTCACTATTGATTTCGCACAAAAATATTTTCCATAAAGGCTTGTGCAGACCAGCGCGACACGCGACACGACACAAAGGCACCGCCCGTCGCGCGACGAGCGGTGCCTTTGTGTCGCGTCGCGTGTCGCGCTGGTCTGCACAAGCCTTAAAACTTCTTAGCTTGACCTGAGCTATAGCCTCTTGCTTGCTGATAATTATAACATCAATCCTTAACTCCTAGAAACTACCCTAAACCATTTGGCAAGTGCTTTAGCCCTATAAAACAGCCGCGTCTGAGGCAACCTTTTTTTTGTTTTTTTGTAGCATAATTTACACAAGTTTTTGTGACGAAAGGCACATGAGTGGTTAAACTTCCATTCACAAAAACAACAAAAAAAAAACAAACAAGGTACATTTCTATGGAAAAACAAAGAGTGTAACTAATAAATCGTAGCCAGTGCACGACCCTGTCAAAATTGTGTATCTCTGTCTCGAAACGAAATCTGCACATGCGGCTGCAGTGTGGCGTTCTGACTACCAAACAATAGTTTAACAATAGTAATAAATAGTATTCATGAACAAAGAAGCCCACCAAATAAAATAACATAATGGGCTTAACTTTTGACCACGTGTCTGTCCGCCGAGAGCTCGCTACCCATGCAACAAAATTCTTACAAAGAAGACAACTAGATAACCCAAATAGATATAATCGTGTAAAATAATGTCAGGCAATACTTCAAAAGATTAAACACCAAGAGGAAAACGTAAATGCAGGGGATTCTTCTGCGCGACATCTTAGACGGACAAACAGTAACCTATCGTATCAAGAATCAGAGAATGTGCTATCTCGCACACGTTTACAGGCGCGGCGACCACACCTGTTACACGCAGTAATGCAGTATAAGGTCAAATTCAAGAAAATACGCCGTCCTATTTACACTTTGAACGACAACCTTAAACAGGACTTGACGTTTGACAAGGAATTCAACATTTGGGTGGACACGGCTGCAGACAGATATAAGATTATGAAGGCTGCCAGCGAGATGTACAAGAACCGTAAACGAATAGGAAACACGACGTATATGAAACGGATAGCAGCGAAGCTTCTGACGAAGACTAAGAAACAGCTAAATGTAACATAGCACAGCAGCAGTTTAGAAAAGAGCCGATAAAGCAGCATAACCCCGTCAAAATAGTCACCGGTGAAGATGGACCTGAACTAACGTAGCGGCGACGTCGCAAAAAATGCCCATCCACAGATAAATAACGCCCGTCTCTCCACTATTCCACTGCTTACTCAAGGATGCATATCCGGTAGGCTCGCAAATCCCTCTTTATCCTAAAGGCACGTCTTCCCTACCATTACCGCGCCCCCCGGTCTACTCCTTGATATGCAATGGCCTCTGTAGTCCCATGAAACATGAGGCTCCAGGGGCTAGTGCAAATCTTGGAGTTCATTCGATTTATCGAGTCTGGTTAAACCACGCTGGGATCAGTGCATTTCATTCATTCATTAATTCATTCAGTTAGGACTGACTTTCATAAAACTCTGTTAACTTATAAAATAAAATATACGTGGATATATTTAGTAACCTGTTCCGCTCAGCTATTTCTAAAGAGCCATAAAAAACACGGCATGTTGCCACACCGAGCGCTGAGCGCACAACGCTTGGTGTGGCAACATGCCGTGTGCGAGTTTGTGACAAGTCAATCGTCATCCTAAGGATGCCTCGTTGAGAGGTGAAACACGTGGCGATTTCTTTCAGGGTTTTTTATGGCTCTTTAGAAATAGCTAAGCGGAACAGGTTACTAAATATATCCACGTACATTGTATTTTATAATGGATTTCCGCAAGGTCACGCCTGAATCAATTAAAATTGTCCTTAAAATAACTGGTTCCACTTGAGTTGTTCCTTTTCACTCATATTACTCGTTTTATTTATTTCTATTTCGGACGCCGCGATTATTGTTGTTATGAAACATAAAGCAACGAGCGATAAAATTTAAAACTAAAATCTCAATCTGGGGCCGTATTATGAAGTACCTATTAATGCCATCATGATTCCAGTCCGAAAAAAGGATAGTGCTATCGATCATCTATAGTTTCGTCTCTCTCTAACATTGGAATCAAGATAGCATTAAAATGTTCTACGACGGCACCTGACGTTTCATTTCACTTTTTTAGGATTCCGTACCAAAATGTTAAAAAAGAACCCTTATGGTGCGACTCAGTCTGTCTGTCCATCTGTCTTTCACAGCTGGATATCTCAAAAACTACTAATTTGAAATTTGGAATGGTTTTAGGTGACGTTTGCCCAACTATTTTGCAATTAAGAAAGATTTTTTTTATCACATCTATTCAAAAAGAGCTAGTTTAGTCCTCTTAAACAGGTAGTGTTTTAATTCCTAGGGATTAAAAGTGATTTGAATTTGGAATGTGAATATTGTTAGTAAAAGTTCATATTACCAAAGAGATCAAACCGAAATTGTATGAACAAGTAACAGGCTGGCAAGAGAAAGAGAGAGAGAAAGTGTGAAATTGGTCAAAATGTAAATCCAAGATCGCTGCTCTGAAAAATTTAAACTTTTACGTCATGGGTATCGTTTTCATGATTTTTAAGGGTGCTAAAGCCGATGGTGAGGTCAAAATGAAAATCCAAGATGGCGGGTGCGAAAATTTTAAAATTTTTCGTCATGTGTGTCGTTTTCATACTTTTCAAGGGTGCTAAAGCCAATAGTGAGGTCAAAATGTAACTCCACGATGGCGGCGAAAACTTTATTTTTGTTTTTTTTTTTAAACCATACGTGAGAAGAAACTTCGTTCCTGACGGGGGTCGAACCACACACGTTTTTTTTTTTTCATAGATGGTGATAAGAAGTAGAGTATTCACCTCGGGAGCAACACTATTTTAAGCTCGAGTGACGTACTTTGAATCCCTCGCTGCGCTCAGGATTCAAAGAAACACTCTCGCCTTAAAAACAGTTGTTTGCTCCCTTGGTAAACAATCTACTATTATCACATCTATTCAAAAAGAGCTAGTTTAGCTCTCGTAAACAGGGACTAAAATAGCTTTTTAATCCCTAGGGATTAAAAGTGATTTGAATTTGAAATGTGAATATTGTTAGTAAAAGTTCTAATTACCAAAGAGATCAAACCGAACATTGTATGAACCAGTAACAGGCTGGCAAGAGAAAGAGAGAGAGAAAGTGTGAAATTGGTCAAAATGTAAATCCAAGATCGCTGCTCTGAAAAATTTAAACTTTTACGTCATGGGTATCGTTTTCATGATTTTTAAGGGTGCTAAAGCCGATGGTGAGGTCAAAATGAAAATCCAAGATGGCGACTGCGAAAATTTTCAAATTTTTCGTCATGTGTGTTGTTTTCATACTTTTCAAGGGTGCTAAAGCCGATAGTGAGGTCAGAATAAAAATCCAAGATGGCGGATGCAAAAAATTTAAAATTTTTCGTCATGGGTATCGTTTTCATGGTTTTTATTGTTAGTAAAAGTTCTAATCACTAAAGACATCAAACCGAACATTGTATGAACAAGTAACAGGCTGGCAAGAGAGAGAGAAAGTGTGAATTTAGTCAAAATGAAAATCCAAGATGGCGGCTACGAAAATTTTCAAATTTTTTGTCATGGGTGTCGTTTTCATAGTTTGCAAGGGTGCTTAAGCCGATAGTGAGCTCAAAATGTAAACACAAGATAGCGGCTTTGAATTTTTTTTTTTATCATAGGTATCGTTTTCATAAATAAAATAATCTTTATTTCGGATAAGAGACATCCATTTATGGGTTAGTAAACAAAAAGATAACTTATATCTATGTTAGTAAACTTATTATCTATTTCGAAACAAGGCTGTTGTTCGATATGCATCTTCGAACAATAGGACCTAACAAAAGAGAATCGTACCTCAACGCTATGGTCTTCAGGATGGAGTTGGAGCTTTCCCGCACTCTGCAGAGCACAGAGGCAGATTTCCGTCTGACGATGGCGTGGAAGCCATCGACGTGTGCTTGTGCGAACATACCTGAAGCACTGCAGAAACGGGGCAGCCCTATCAGCATCCTGAACCCGTTATTATATTGGACCCGTAGGGCGCTGATAGCCCGCTGAGTATAGTTGGTCCACAGGCTGCACGTGTAGAACACTTGGCAAAAAGCTTTAAAAAGCGTTATTTTGACTGCCCTACTACAACGTGCAAACCGGCGAGCCAACATGTTACATCGGACTGCCAGCACCCTACGTTTCCTCTCAATATCTACTTGGTCATTAAGGTCGTCGGTTACATAATGCCCCAAGTACTTGAACTGGTACACTCGCACTATGTCATTCCCATTAAGTTTAATACTCAGGACATTTAGCACCGTCAGCCTTAAAGACCAAGAACTCACTTTTCTTGACATTATAGATTAAGCCATGTTCACGAGCATAGTGCTCACAACAACTAAGCAGCTCTCTAAGCGCCCTAACCGTAGGGCTCAGCAGCACCATATCGTCAGCGTAGCTGATGTTGTTGACACTGACGTCATCAATGCGACATCCGATTTTCTTGCTGCTGAGCTCAACGATTAGATAGTTCATGTAGAGGTTAAACAGTTTAGGTGATGTTATCCCTCCTTGTCTTACCCCGCACTCCAGCCCATACGTTGAGTATGACGTACAAACTACCACAAAGGTCAATGTACAGCGTAGCTTGTACATATAGCTCACTCACAAAAGGTAACTGTGAACAATAAAAATGAAAGTGTTATGTTAAATAAAATGTTACAAACGGACATAAAATGTAAAATAAAATAATCTATTCCGAGTCTTAAATAATTAATACAACGCGCAATAGGCGACGTTGCTTTGTTGAGTGTACGTGCACTTGATAAGTGCACTGCGCTGTCTCTGTGACGTCACATACAGCTGCGTTGTTCACGATGCTGGCAGTCGACTTCCTTCGGGGCGCTGGATTGGGAACAGGTGGTGCCTCAGGTTTCTCGTGTCTCGTGCAATGTTTGCGAAGTCGGTGGTAGCTATATATTGCGCCTGCTGCCGCTGCTACTGTTGCCAATACGTATATAACATTTGGTGGACATCGTGGTATGTTGCCCGATCAGATATGATGTCTTCTGCCGCCGCAGCTTTCAACTGTTCTATCTGTTTTCCCAGACCTAGCAGTAATGAGTTTTATTCCATTACGACGGTAATGGAATAAAAAACTTTTTACAAAAAAAAAACAACCGACTTCTAAAAAAAACACTACAAAGTGAAAAATAACTTTAATTTCGGAAGTCGGTGTCTTGGGTTTTGTGTTTTCGTTTTTTGCCACCGACTTCCGAAATTAAAGTTATTTTTCACTTTGTAGTGTTTTTTTTAGAAGTCGGTTGTTTTTTTTTTTGTAAAATGTTTTTATTTTTCACTTTTTAGTTGTGGTACCTACCCCACACACATTCGAATACCTGCTACCAGTGTCAAGAACTTATCATATCATCTACATACTAAGTGGGAAAAAACTGCTCGTTAGCTTGTCTAGGCTGAGCAGATGTTGATTGAATAATTTGTGCTGTTTTGCGATTGTTTCTTCTGATCTTCTTAGTACGTTGTATTCGGCTTCTACTATAGTTGTCTGATTTTTAGACAAAAGAGCCAGATATTTCTCATTTTCTTTGATGAGTTCTATGTTCCCTTGATATTGCTCGGCGAATTGGTCATCCAATACTCCGAACAGGGAACGTGCGATTGATCTGACACCGTTGATAAGGCCGCGTTTGCTTCTCATATTCACCCTGCCTTGCGGATTCAGCAACATACGGTTGTAGTTTTCGAGTTCAGCAAACGCGTGATGTAATTGTAAATAAATAACGTCACATTGAGTTTTCTGTTTTAGTTTTGAAGAAATATTTTCAAGGTGATCGTTGAATTTGGTGAACACTGCTGTACCATGCCAATAAGGTTTGACGTCGTAGTAGACAGCTATCTTCCACTCGTCGCGAATCAATTTTATGTTGGTGGCTTTATCTAAATATAGGCCTTGTTGCAATTCGATAAACTTTGTTGTCGCGCTTGCTGGAATTAGTGGGTATAGCAGGGATTTGGCATTTTGCTGACGTTTTGTTGTGGTCTCGTTTGTAGCTTGTTTTTTTGTGTCCATTTTCGGTGTCTTGTAGAATAGAGTTTTCCTTGCTTTCTATTGGTAAAATAGATAGCTTTGTTATGGGTCTCTTTATAGAGCCGTTTTTTGTTCTCAGGGTCACACGAACATATCCGTCGTTTCCCGGGTGAAGATCTGTTATTCTGCCCATCAACCATTTCCCTGCGGGCCGCTGGTCGTCATGTACGACAGCCAATTCACCAATCTTCACGTTGTTTTGAGGCTTCTGCCATATTGTTCTTGCTAACAGTTGGCACAAGTACTCGTTTTTTCACTTCTTCCAGATTTCTGTGCATATTTTTCTAGTAAGCTCCCATCTCGTACGGGCGGCTTCTCTTGTTTCGATGACGGTCAACCCTGACCTTCCTGTTAGAAAGTGTGCTGGCGTCAGCCAGTCTAGGTCTTTCACATTTTCACTCAGCACACACAGAGGTCTGGAGTTTAGACATGCTTCTAGTTTTGTTAAGATTGTGGTGAACTTTTCGAATGTTAACTTTTGTTCACCCACCACTCGTTTTAAATGGTGTTTCAAGCTTCTTACGCCTCGTTCCCACAATCCGCTTGCCGAGCGCCATGCAAGAGCGTTGAAATGCCACTGTATGAACATCTCGGCGATTTTCTTCTGTAGTTGTTCGTTCCTGTAGGTGTTCTCTATTTCCCCGTATTGTTCCATAAGCAATAGATTAGCGCCGACAAAGGTCGTGCCATTATCACTGTTCATATGACGAGGGGCGCCTCTCCTTGCTGCCACTCTGTTAAAGGCTGCCAAAAAAGCCGAGCTTGTAAGATCAGAGACCAACTCAATGTACAGTAAGCGCTCAAAAGTGCATAAGCACGCTAAGAGTCGTATTGCTGTGAACACGCGGTATAGTCCGTACATTTGTATGTGTAATCAGACGTCTGTGGTGTGTGTGCCCTACACACACCACAGAAAACGCAGTTTTGCGCTAACACTGTCGTATCGTCGCGGTTCGCGAGCGCCGCACTTTATTGTTAGACACGCATCATACGCGTGACCTTGGCCAGTTTATGGCATTGCTAAAATTCGAAAGTAAATTATATGTGCAGATAGCAGAAGGCGTTAAGCGTTGATCTTAGATTCAAGATGGCTAAGGTTCGTTCGTAAATCACAGCGCTGTTTTTGCAAATATTATTATTTTTGTTTGCAATAATAATATTTTTAAATATTCCTGCCTATTTATTAATGTTGTTATTGCAATAAAGGGTTTAGAATAAAAAATGCGTGATATGTTATAATAAAAAATAAATAATATTTATTCGTTAAATTTATTTTACTTAAGTATAGTTAACAAACTGCTACAATTATTTATCATTACTTCACCTGAATAATATGTGAAATAGATGTCTAGAAACTTAGAAGCAATTTGTATTATTTTGACATAAGTATTTAAATTTTGAAATGTTTTAAATTTTAAATGGATTTTTTTCACCATATATATAAAGCTTTGATCATGTTCGAAGTAATTAAGCAATAAATAAGAATATTAGACTACTTAAAATGTAAAAAAATCTACTGACAATATTGTTGATTTTAAGGTTAAGTATTATATTAAATTTTATTTGGCTTTAGTAAATATTGGTTGGTATTGAGGTTATAGCTTAATTATTCATTTTCTTTACGAAAAGAAGCTTGAAACTAAACCTCAAATTTTAATCCTAAAATAATAATATTACTAAAATAATATTAATTTAACAATTTCGGTCTATCTGCAAGAAATACGACAAACACCCTATTGAAACGTGCTTAAAAATTCGTTACCATAAATAAATTCATGCAATAACGAATCTGTTGTTTATTAAGTTGATACGGTCAATATTTTAAGGTCAAAAACGGTTTTCTAGCTGGTCTTCAGTGATGCAAGCCTTCAGAGTGCACGGCGAACGGTTCATAATGACGTGTTTTTAATAATTCAGCAAAATATCTCGTTGGTATGAAACCATTTGTTTCATATTCATTCACCATTTGACGTCGCTGCACCTCGATAATAAGCCCCTTCCTCATATCTCTTAACCCTCACAGTATTTCTCTAGAACAAAGAAAAACATTGTTTTTATTACACATAATACCTAATTATTTATTATTCACTAATCGAATTAAACCTCATAATGAATTTAAAACTTTAAAGGCATCTTCTGTCTCAACAATACCTCTGTTCTATCAACAATACCCTTGATTAAGATTTATGTTTAGTAAAATATGAAATATATAAATGATAACACTCACACTTAGTCCGGTTTCATTAGATATTCACTTCACTTTTACGCAGCGCAATAATATTCTCTGATCTGATCTGATCTCTTCAAAATATTTTATGCCTGCTTTTTGAAAATAATAACCACAACACTGCGCTAAATACTCGTCACCAATATTATCCACGAGCCAACAAAGTTCTATTAATTGAATACTCGTAACGAACTGTATCTGTCTACCCTACAGAAATCGAAATAATTTACTTAGTTTTCTGTGGTCTACCTGCTAAACTTTAATATTTATGTGAACAAGACGAATGAAACAAAAAACGAATGATTATCGAACTAGTCATTGGTTGCAGACAAAGTGAGTGTGTGTGTGTGTACTGTGCGTGTCCATAGTATTGTAACAATTTATAGAAGAAGGTCGTAAGTCAAACCGAAGCGTCAGTCTATTGCTTTGTGAGATTGCTTATGGACTTTTGGTCGGTACTGTACACTGTCTTTGTTACCATGCAAACAAAGATGGCTATGTAACCTTTAGTGGTTTTAGCCCTTCTTCCTTTATTCATCTTAACATCGAAGAATCCCATGTAGTCCACTCCTGTATGGTGGAATAGTGGGGCAGGGTTTATTCTTGTTTCACGATTGCCTTCAAATTCAATTCAATTCAATTCAATTTTTTTAATTTTTAATTTTTTTTTTGTTCAGTTCTTGCAACGTAAGGTAACTCGGTAATTGGCGATGTTTCGAGTACAATGTACAAACTGTTAAGTTCAATGTTCTGTGTATCCATTCGACTATTCGAATGACATGATTAATAGAGCTATGTTTTTGCAATAATTGTTCGATAATGTTGATGGTTTCTATGTTGGTTTGGACAGCATTGACTTATTTCATTGCCGTTATTTTCACCTCTTGGTCTGATGTATAGACCTGTTTGACTAAGGTCCTCATTTTAAAGGATGATAGCCAAATAGGACCTTGCCACCACAGTTTGTTTTCCTTCAATTAACCGGCGTACTGGCCTCTGCTTGCGGCGTCAGCGAGATTTTCACTTGACTTGACATAATCCCAACACGAATGCGGTATTACTGTGTTGATTTTTGGGACTCGATTCTCGACATTATGTTTTCCATCGTGATGGGTAACATTGTATCCAACCCAGGACCACCATAGAATCAGTCCAGCAATAGACTCGAATATCATGTTGATGTAAGGATTCTTTAACCTTTTGCATTAATTTGCATAGTAGGTGCGCTACATTTAATTCCAGTTTAGGCAATGTCGTTACTTTTCTGTGTGGTACAATTTTAGATTTTTCAGCCACAAGTATAAAACGTAAACGTCTGTTGATGGTTGAACTCGTGCGTAAATAACACATGCATAAGTATCCAGGGAGGCGTCACTGAAGCCATGTAGTTCTATAGCTTGTCTTCCGTCACATCTGAGCCATCTTGGTACTTCACACAAGTTTATCGTCGTTATGTCCGCTAGAATTTTGCACCATTCTTTGTGTATGTTGTCGGGAACTTCGTCGTCCCATTGTAATTTGACCTCCCACACTTTTTGGAATAATAATTTTAATTTTGTTGATAAGGGAGCTAGCCAGCCAAGTGGGTCAAACAATGTTGATATTTCAGCTAATAAGCTGTGTTTTGTATGTTTTTTGTTGACGCTTGAAATCGAACATTGGAATGTAAATTTGTCCTCTATTGAATTCCAGCAAAGGCCCAATGTTTTTGATGTTTGATCTGTTTTGAAGTTGAAGACAGTGTTTTCATTGTTGTGTTGTGTTGTTGTATTTTCCAAGAGGGCCTGTTCGTTTGATGACCATTTTCTAAGGTTTAACCCTCCACTCTTGAGTGATTGTCTTAGGTCCGAAATTAGCTTCTGTCCTTGTTCAATGGTATGCGACCCGTGAACGAGATCGGCGACGTAAAATGACTCCACCACTACCTTTGAAGCTTCCGGGAAATTTTGACGCTCGTCCTGCGCCAGTCTTCGTAGTGTCATTATGGCCAGGAACGGCGCTGTTTTGGTCCCATTAGTTACTGTAGCGAGCTGATATGAAAGTAGAGGTTGTTCCGGTGATTCTCGCCAAACAATCTGTTGTAGGATTTGGTCACAGTGGGCCACAAAAATTTGCCTGTACATCTTTTCAATATCAGCTGTGTAAGCATACTTGTATTGCCTCCACTGTATTAATGTTGTTTGTAAATCTTGTTGTATTCTGGGGCCCTTGTACATGAGATCGTTTAAACTCCAACCGGTAGTTGTTTTTGCGGATGCATTAAACACAACCCTGTACTTGGTTGTTGTTGACTCAGCGCGTTCGACGCCGCACGGTGGGCTGAAAATCGGCTTTCATAGACTTAGGGATTTCAATTTGCAAGTGCTTGTTTGTATGCTGGATATCGCTTCTATTAGTCATTACTATGTACAAAAATGACACCCGAGTTAATTCTGCCCAAAAACGAAGGAAATATAATTTTTTTACGAAAAATTTGTATGAAGCTAGTATGAAAAATCGAATTATCTCCTAAACGGCATGTTTAACCGTAATGTCCTTGGAGGTGGTCATAGTGCTAATAATTTATGATTTTTTGGTTGCCGATTTGACGAAAAATTTCATGCCGTTTTTTTTTAAAAATCGTCAAAATATTTTTATTTGTTTTTACATATGAAACGATTCCTTTTAGTGTTTATGTTGAAGAACACGGACTTTTAACTACACGTAACATAAAATAGCATCACTCCTATATTTCCGAAGGAGTTGGGAGAGGTTTATAGTACACCCACACGTAGACAACTATGTTTGAGCTAGATATTTATCAACACATCATGAGTTTTAAAACTTTTCATACAACCAAATTACCAATTGTTTACTCTTCTAATGAGTCCGAAAAGAAGTGATTAAGTAACTACACTTATTAGGTCTTCTAATGAGTCTTTATAGGTGATTTAATGATTTTCAATATCTCACGACACTACCAACTATGGATTACATTCAACTTTTCCTGATAAGTAAGCTAATTTGTTAATTAGCAGTGCTATGAGTTCTAAGAATAGTTAGAATAGTTAGTCACTAACTATTCTAGACCTAATAAGTGTACCAATCGAAGTTTATTATTGTAACATAGATTTCGTTAATTAATTAATTTATTTATTTAATCACCATAATTGGCAAAGCAACTGGTTATTACTGAAAGTAATAGTCATCTACGTGATAGTGCTTATTATATGTATTATAAATTATAAAAAGATATATAATATAAAAAAAAAGTATGGCTATGAATCTGCTATCTTTTTCGAGTTTTTTTATGTATCATAATTTTGTCTTTTTGTCTACTCTTTATCGTCGTCAAAATCGACGACGACTAAATACGACAAAATCACTGATTATATCGTGTTGAACTCTCAAAAATCGAGATAAATAACGTGTCATGTTAGGGTTAGTCGACAAAACATCAAGTTTGACAGAACGAGTCGAGTATTTTGTATGGCGTAGCTGTCAGAAAACGATAAAACTACAGAAATAGGCAAATTTTTGTCGCGCGAGAGCAGGGTGATTGGAAGATGGGTGCAAAGCTTTAAGGCAAAGATAGTACAGACAATTTAGAACCATTTAAGCCATGGTTGTCTTAGACGAAGTCTTACCAAATATTTTTAACCAAATTCTTAAGTTTTTTTTCGGAAATTCTCAAAATTTAATGTAAACTGCATAATTATGGCCAAATTGAATGATAAATGAATTCATTTTTTATTTATTTAATTAAAGTAATGTGTAAGCAATCAAGCAAAACATGTTTTAGGCTTCTGTGTCATTAGAATTTTTTTTTACATACATTTAAAGCTCAGAAAAAATAAAAAATTTGTAAAATACGTTTTTTAAACCTTATTAAAAAAAAAACGGAGTGTGCTTTTTTTGTTCAAACCTTTTTGAAGACATGCTTGATAATCGTTCTTTCTTTTGAGGTATCATTTATGCGGATATCTTACAAATTATTGAAATTAGGGCCTACAAACCAATTTGAGGGAGAAATTTTTTATTTTAGGCAGACTAATTAAAACAACATTTGAATTAAAATTATTTATTTTTCATGTTCAAAATGACGGCCGCGATTCCTAATACAAGCACGGCCCCGTCTTCTAACTTTTGTAGTCGTTATTTTCAACATCATCTCCTGCTTCATTGTCTCAAACGCTGAATTTATTCTTTGTATCAATTCTTCTCTAGTGTTTATTTCTATGTTGTTATACACCAGTTCCTTGGCCCGGCCCCACACGAAAAAGTCCAACGGGGTCAGATCTGGGGAGCGAGCGGGCCAAGGGATGGGTCCATCCCTGCCGATCCAGCTATCAGGAAAGCAATTGTTGAGGTGTTCCCTTACATTTAAAGTCCAATGCGCTGGACAGCCGTCTTGCTGAAAGATGACTGTTTGGTCTCTTTCGAAGATCGGGACACCTGATTCCTCTACCGGCAGTGGTAAATCAATTTGCAGAAATTGCAAATAATTTTCGCCATTCAATGGATCAGGCAAAAAGTGGGGCCGAATCAATGTTCTGCCAATTATTCCAGCCCATACATTCACAGAGAATTTCATCTGAAATGACACCTGCTTCTTAAAATGTGGATTGTTGTCTGCGTCGGCCCATTCATGGATGTTGTGAAAGTTTGTAATACCTTCCCTTGAAAATTTACTTTCATCCGTCCACAAGATTGATTTCAGAAACCACGCATCTTCGATGTCTCTGTTGAGGAGGAAACGGCAGAACTGAATTCTTCTTTGAGGATCTTGCTCTACTAGACCTTGCACACTCCTGCCATGGAACGGATACTTATCATTTTGGTGCATTGTATGCCACACCTTCCATTGAGAAATGTTTAAATTTCGAGCTACTGCTCTAGTACTGGTAGTAGGATCCGCTTGAAATGCTGCTAAAATGTCTTCGTCGACGGCAGTTTCGTGTCTGCCCGGGTAAAATAACCAACGTGTTTATATTTGTACGCCGTTAAGGCAAAACATGACTGTGCTATAATTTTATTTTAACATCTTGCATGCCATGTGTGTATACTTATGTTTTGGACAAATAAATGATCTTATCTTATCTTATCCGTCGCGCCAAAGATCCATTGCCGTCTGCTCTACCGTACATAAATACGATATCCGCATATTCTTGATTGGAAAAAGTAGCCATAGTCACTTGACAATTAAGAAAAACGGCGTAGGAGCGCACTAAATGTCAACTCAACACAATTAAGTCAAAAATCAACACGTGCAGGAGCGCGAGGCTACGACTGGACACGGTGAAACAAAAAAGTTCAAAACTAACGCAAACAACACGTGCAGGAACGCAAAGGGCTACAACTGAACACGGTAAATTGTGAATCAACTCGACAACGTCCACTCACAAGGGCAGTAGTTTAACTAATAAATAAAAGATGTAACGGCTTCATCACAGACCGACTGACCCTGACTAAAGAAAAACGACTTTGTTGCCTCAGTAACTAGGACCATTTTGCTGTAAAAACCAACTCTTATCGCTTTTTACTATTCATTGGGCGTTCTACCTGGAAATGCCGTCGCACCGCGCTCGGTGGCCATTGTTTAGAGAATCCCCTCAATGGGTTCCCCTCAATTGGTTCCTGCATGTGCCAAAAATTCTTAGAATTGAACAATGTTATCATTTCGAGCACATAAAGTATTCATTTAAGCAAAAATTTTGTGTTTTGTTAGACTGCCTAAAATTTAAAATTTCTCCCTCGAATTGGTTTGTAGGTCCTAATTTCAATAATTTGTAAGATATCCGCGTAAATGATACCTCAAAAGAAAGAGCGATTATCAAGCATGTCTTCAAAAAGGTTTGAACAAAAAAAGCACCCTCCGTTTTTTTTTTAAATAAGGTTTAAAAGACGTATTGTACAAATTTTTTATTTTTTCTGAGCTTTAAATATCTGTAAAAAAAATGTCTAATGACACAGAAGCCTAAAACATGTTTTTCTTGGTTGCTTACACATTACTTTAATTAAATAAATAAAAAAATAATTCATTTATTATTCAATTTGGCCATAATTATGCAGTTTACATTAAATTTTGAGAATTTCCGAAAAAAAAACTTAAAAATTTGGTTAAAAAAATTTGGTAAGACTTCGTCTAAGACAACCATGGCTTAAATGGTTCTAAATTGTCTATACTATCTTCACCTTAAAGCTTTGCACCCATCTTCCAATCCCCCTGTATATTGACAATTTTGCCCATAACTTTGGGAAAAAATGTAAGTCAGAAGTAATTGACCTAGCACTGTCTGACCACACCGCACAACTGTTAAGATGCCAAGTAAGAAATATGTGTTTAATTAAGAACTGGAAAATCAGGAGACGGGATTTCTGTAAAGAAAATCAGGTAAAATTCAAATACTGTTTGGGTCAAATAACATTTGGAGATATGTACAGTGCTTGTGATCCAAACATAGCATATAATATTTTCATTGACACATTTAAATTGTTTTATGACCTTTTTTTTCCCTACAAAATTGTAACTAAACACATCCACAAAAAACTCAAGTGGGTTTCACGGGGTATTAAGACTTGTAGTGCTAAGAAACGTAAACTACTGTGGAAATATAGAAAAACCCCAAGTGTTGACAACAAATCAAAATTGAGGCAATACACCAAAAGACTAAAAATAATTGTATATTTGACCCAACGAGCGCAAAACAATTTCAATATTATAAATTCAAATAATAAAGCAAAAGCTGTATGGCAAACTATTAATGCTGCAAAGCAAAATGGACCATTAGAATCTATATATAGTATTAAAGTGAATAACAATATCATGATAAATTCGTGTGACATATCAAATGCATTTAATCATTATTTTGTAGATAAGATAACACCCATGAATACTATGCATAAAGATCAGCATAAGCAATTCCTAACATCTAGACTTAACTCAATGTTTATGAAGCCATGTCTGCCAGAAGACGTAAAACAAATCATAAAAGGGTTAAAAAACACAAATAGTGAAGGTTATGACGGTGTCTGCACTAAAGTAATTAAGTTAGGAACAGAATGTATCTCGCAACCTCTGAGTTACATTCTAAACCTGTCTATTAAAACTGGTGTATACCCTGAAAAATTTAAAGTTGCAATTATTAAACCGATTCATAAAAAAGAGAGCAAAGAAAACATGGATAATTATAGACCTATTGCCCTACTGTCAATCTTCTCAATTTTTTTTGAAAAATATATGTATAATGAACTCGTTGATCATTTTGAAACCCATAACATTTTAGCTAAGGAACAAAAAGGATTTAGACAGAACAAAAGTAAGACCTTACTATATATACATTTTTGGAAATCATAACGTCCAATGTCGACAGGCGAATACCGATCTGCGGCATCTTTATGGACATGACACAGGCTTTTGATCACGTGATTCATGACATCTTATTATATAAGCTTGAGACTTATGGCATAAGAGGCAACATCCTAAAATTAATTGAAACCTACCTCAAAAACCGCACTCAGTATACACAAATTAATAGGCTTAATATTGGAACTAAGATGGAGGAGACATACCTATCAAAGGGACGTAAAATACAATATGGTGTCCCACAAGGAGGTATATTGAGTTCCCTACTCTTTATAATTTACATTAATGACCTCCCAAATTCGAACCCAAACCCAATGACACTCTTTGCTGACGACAGCACTGTTGCAATTAAGTGTAATGATAAAATATCTTATGAGCATGATATGCAGCAGCCTAAATGCAATCATTCAGTGGCTAGACAGCAATAACCTGAAGGCAAACATTGCAAAAACTAAAATAATCCATTTTAATCAGCGTATGAATGCAATCATGCCTCAGATTAAGATAGAACTATAAGGGTGAACCTGTATCTGAAGTGCAAACAACAAAATTTCTTGGTCTTGGTCAAAATTTGTGGATAACAAACTAAAATGGAAATCCCAGATTGAAACACTATACAAAAGAATTAATAAATCAGTATATGCGCTATATGAGTTAAAGCAGATTGCAAACATTAATACTTTGTTAACTGCATATCACGGTTTAGTTGCTTCGGTTTCGAGGTGTGGTGTGATTTTTTGGGGAAATTCGACTGATATTGATTTAATTTTTAAAGCTTAAAAACGGTGCATAAGGGCTATGTTTGGGCTTCAAATGATCGAAACCTGTAAACCGTTTTTTCAGGAGTACAAAATTTTTACTCTCTATTACACCAAAATATCGCCAGTTTTTATCAAAACAGGAAATAATAGAATTAACATTATTGGAATTACGAGACGCAAATAAAAAACCTGACATTTTATGTTTCTCTGAAACCTTTATGCGTGCCGGTAATGAAAAATATTTAAAATTAAATGACTATATTATAGTAACTGCGTTTAGTAGAGACAAACAGAGAGGGGGGTACCTGTATTCTCGCAAAACAGGGTATTATATACAATGAGGTTTCTTACAAAAAAAAAAATTTCAACTCAAAAAACATTTGAAGCCTGTGGCGTTGAAATCCCATTGCACAATTTATTAATAGTATGTCTATATAGAACGCCAAACTCTGACCCTAATGTATTTTTGAATAAGATCGACCAACAAATGTGTGAAACACACAAGAAATATGGGCCAAGTACAAAAATAGTTATTGCTGGTGATTTTAATATAAATACCCTAAAGCTAGGAAAAGTGATCACCTATTTAAAAGATTTATGTAATACCTACAATCTGCAAATGCACATTAATATTCCCACTCGTAAAGACGCTTGTATAGACCACATACTAAGTAACATAAAGACAACTTCAACAGATGTTTTGCCTCTTCATCTATCTGACCACGACACTGCCCAATATTATTTGGCTTTCCAGTAAAAGAGCAAAGTTCGAAGTCCAAATCTTACTACGCTTTTAAGAAAGATTACGGTAACGAAAATATTAAAAAAAATCAAAGAATGTCTCACAAACTTATCGTGGTCAGAAGTATACCTGGAAGCTGACCCAAATAAGGCTTTTAATAAATTTTATGACTTATGCTTCCCAAAAATAAAAACAAAGATTAATAACTCAAACATTTACAAACAAAAACGGATAAGTAAGGGTCTAAGAAATAGTTGCAATACTAAACGATCTTTACGATATATTTACTACAAAAACAAAACTTTACTGTACAAAACAAAATATAAAAAAATATTCAAATATGCTGAAAAAGTGCATTATTAAATCAAAAATGAATTCATTTTTGATTTAATAATGCACTTTTAATAATTCAAACATTAATTTCATTAAAAAAAGTCATAACAAATGTAGAGCAACGTGGTCACTCATTAATCACGAAATTGGGAATACAAAATGTGACAATAATATTTCTGAATTACAATCAGATAAGCAGATACTGACAAATCCCACTGACATAGCGAACGCTTTTAATAATTATTTTATTGACTCGACAAACATCTCAACATTTAATCATTTACATAATGACTCTAATATGGGGTCAATTCCTAATTCCATGTTTCTTAGTTGCATGACTGAAGATGAAGTTAAAAAGGAGTTAATGGCTTTAAATAATACTAACTCCGAAGGTTATGATGGAATTAGCACAAAAATAATTAAAAAGTGCAACACTGAATTAATTTCTATATTGACATATTTAATTAATCTTTCATTTTCATCAGGTACTTTTCCCGATGCCTTAAAACTATCAGTCGTGAAACCACTTTACAAAAAAAGCTATTAAAATGACGTGAAAAACTATCGCACGATTACTCTAATTCTTATTTTGTCAAAAGTATTCGAAAAATGTATGCTCAAGAGACTTGTCGACTTTTGTAGCAAAGGACATCATTCACGTTCCATACATTTTTGGGCCAAATCTGAAAGTGCCGGCCAGAAAAAAAAAGCATAATATTCGGATAGATCACACAATTCCTATTATTTTTTACTATGACACCAAACCTGTGCGCCCTATGGTTATGTTGTTATACATGCTTTTAAAAAATACCATGTGAAATAAAATGTTATTAAGATGTGTTATTTTAATACCAAATGTATTAAAATAACACATCTTAATAACATTTTATTTAACATTTCAAATATATTAAATATAAAAAAAACAAGCAACAATACCAACAGCGCCTCATTTAGATTCAGTACCTTCAATATAGGTAAATAAGAGCAAAATGAAACAACGTGCAATTGTATTAATTCATTTATATTTGTCCTAATCTAACATATACATCATCTAATCCTATTGCAGGTGGGGTGAAGTATGGGTCATGTCTAGCATAACCCATATACCAGATTATGGTCATGGTATGAGAACAGCATCCAATGGTCCTCTTGCCGATATTGCATGTACAGTAATCATGAGCTAATGCTCGACGACCATTTGCTGCCCGATCTAATGCAATATACACATAGTATTTTTTGGCTTGGATGTGGCGGGATTGTATTCGTCCTCTTATAATCCACAAGTCTTCCCCTTCAAGTTCCCTGACTATTTCCAGAGGAATCCCACCACCGAGCTCAATGATAAAAGCTCCGTCGGATTGAAGGTGCTCTCCGTAATAACTTTTTGCTTGTTTGAGCTGATTTACACCAAGGCTGAATAATATTAAATCTTCTTCTGTTAATGTTGGAAAATCATTAAAATCTGCCATATCCGCTGCCATGGGTTGGAACTGTGTTCGCCTTCGGTTTAAATTCACAAGATCTCCCAGTGTATTGGGCATGTTTATTCTTTGACCTATTATTTGAAGGATATCAGTAGCATGAACGTTATCCACTATCAAAACGTGATAGGCATTTATTAATGCGGCAGCAATTCTAAAATAATCCATCATATTGTGCAGTGTTATATTAATGTTGACGTGTCTCAGTAGCCGGAAATCTCTTTTAAATCGGCCATTTACGACTTCCACGACCCATCGACAAATAGTAACAAGTCGCGACTTATTAGCTTGTTCTGTCGTAAGTTGCGTTTCCCCAGGGAGCTTCGTCTCGGGCATCTTAGCGGTGTATCCATGTCCTTCAAGGGTGGAAATTGCATCTCTGAAGCCACGGTCCAAAATAAATACGTCCCCATTTCGGTAAAACCATTGAAATAATCCGTCGCCATGATCATATTCATTTTGTACAATATTAAGCATTATTTGCGCATCTGAAGAAGTAGCAGCGTGTGGACCAGAAACTTCTATGATGTGCCCGTCACAACAGACAGACAGAAAGTTTCTGAACTTGTGGCTGCTATAGGGTTTCCTTTGAAAAAAGTAGTTTGAACTCTTTTGAATATATCGCACCCCTAGATGAAGACTCCAGTAACTCAAAAAACCTCATTTTTCAGAAATGACGAAAAACTGTTTTTAGTATTTTTGATCTTTCCTAAGAAAGATATCAAAAATCTATTGAGACATTCATGGAGGTAACGTTGAATTAGCTTGTTTGTATTTTGTCTGTTAAAACCCTGTAAAATATCGAGATTTTTTAGTTACTCTAGTTTTGCAGCTGTAATCAAATTAAGTAAATCTGCGTTTTATTAATTAAGTAAAGCTATCTTTTAATAGCAGTTAAAGGTATTGTCACGCGAGTTATATCTTTGTGTAGGTATTCGAGTCAGGAATTCGAAACCGCCACTAACTTGAAATGCGTACTTTTTGAGTTACCGGAGTCTTCATCTTCTACAATTGTTATGGCTTTTCTTTCGTCGGTAGGACTCTCCGGGTTTCCAAAAATTCTTTCAGGAATCATAAGGTTCCTCCGTGCTACATCTTCCCGGTTCATATGGTCAAAGCCTAAGTGAATAGGAACAAAGTCCTGCAGTAGTGCTTCTCTGCCAGTAAGTAAACCAGCGAAGCCACTTACTCGCGAATGCTCCATTCGCGAGTAAGTGGCTTCGCTGGTTTTAAAAATCGATGCTAGCCGTGCATTTGATTCGCCGGTTCGGAGTTTTGCTAACAAAGCTGCTAGAATAGTTCTTTTGTTTCTTCTTTGATTTAGGCTAGGTGTGTTGGCTAATAAATCAGTAAACTGTTCAATAGTCAGGCCAGTCCAATCATGAAATTCTTTATCATTTATTAGTTCATAATGTTCAAAATCTAAAACTTCTGTGCTGATATGGTTCATTAATAATCTTAGAGCACAAACAATTTGAGTTGAAATACACATGTATTCGCCGAATTACCGGTACGGCTGAAACCGGGTAAAACGGTTGGTGAAACATGAGGTTCAGCGTTGACTTCTTCGTCTGCAACGTCTTGATCCACTTCACGTTGGTGTCGGAGATACCGACGCTCAGCCCGTTGCCAACAGGGTCAACAAAAATAACCTCTGTAGGTTCTTATATTTAAATATAAATGATCAAATGTATGAAAATAACAACATCATGATAACATTTTTATTGTATTTTAAAAGTATGTACCACCGTAACCAAAGGGCGCACAGATTTGGTGTCGTAGTAAAAAATGATAGGAATTGTGTGTTCTATAGGAATATTACAAATTTTTATCCTGGCCGGCACTTTCAGTTTTTGGTCCAAAATGAATGATGTCCTTTAAAATTATAGCAAATGAACAGTTCGGATTCCAAAAGCACAAGTCGACAACACAGGCAATATTTTCCCTTTTGAGCAATGTCCTGAGTAATCTAAATAATAATCACTTTACAACAGGACTTTTTTTCGACCTGTCACAAGCTTTCGACTTTGTAGCACATGACGTTTTATTAAAAAAGTTAGAGGGCATAGGAATAAGAGGACTAGAACTGCAGTGGATTTCGTCTTATTTAAGTGATCGTAAACAATACGTTGTCATAGATAAAGTGCATGAAAACCTACTTTCTTCGTATTCCTCTGACTCCAGGGAAAATAAATGTGGCGTCCCTCAGGGGAGTGTCTTAGGACCCATTTTGTTTATATTATTTATAAATGACATACCACTAGTGACTAATCATAAATGTATATTATTTGCACATGACATTTCAATTATCGTGACGTCTGATAAAAAGTATAAATCAATATCTGATCATGAAATGAACATTAATAATACTATTGACAATATTTTAGGATGGCTACAGACAAATAAATTAAAAATTAACTTGGAAAAATCTAATTTTATACAATTTAATTAATCTAAACATGCTAAATATAATTTTAAACTTAATATTGATAGACTGAAAGAAGTTACACAAACCAAATTCTTGGGTGTACTCATTGATCAAGACTTAAATTGGAAAGTACATCTAGATAATTTGTGCAATAGGATCAATAAATTTGTTTATGCTCTCAGACAAGTAAAGAACGTGACAAATAGAAAAACGGCAATTATTACCTACCACGCATATATAGAATCCATTTTACGTTACGGGCTTATTATATGGAGGAACAGTACGGATAAGGATAGAGCATTTATTGTGCAAAAAAAATGTATCAGGGCCATTTGTGGATTCCGTCCTGATGAGTCTTGCGAACCGTTTTTTAAAAAGCTAGGTTTATTACCACTTCCCTCACTTTACATATTTGAGGTCTGTAAATTTGGGGTGCTTGGACAGGAAACCTCCCCGTGTGCCTGGGGGCTGGAGTTCCCTTATGGATGCGTCCGGGGGGAAGGCCAGTCTCCGGGACGGTGCACCCTGGGGTACGGACAATGACTCCCCAGTTAGGGGTCTCGTTGTCCGTATGCCAATATCCTGTCGGTGGAACGCTCTAACGGGTACTCACTAGGGAGCACTCGTTGAGCAGCGTTAGAGGAGGAGCGGGCTCGGCGTGCACTAACCCTGCCGTCGGGCGGGCAGGAGGAAGTCTTTTCTCCTGTCACCGCTGGTCTCGTAGCCCCGAAGAGTGTCAAGGTCACGTCTCTGGCATTTGACGGGGGTCGAGGGTCTTGGCTTAATCGCCCGGGCCGCGAGGTAGAAAACCTCTATAAAAAATCACCCCAAACCTCCAAGCGGCGGCGCACCGTGAGGGAGGTTGTTAGCTTGACTAATGGGTAGCTTAATTAGTCACTAGTGCGAACCACACATTTTTGGGAAATATAAAGTTTAATACTCGTGGGAACTAATATGGATATAAATAAAAACAAAAACAAAACGACACAAAAGGAGGGGAGTGATGCGGGGTCGGAGTCCGACGCTGCATCAGGCGCGGAGGGCTCTAGCCAGAGCTCGGGGCGCGAAGTGGTGGGGGCTGACGGAATAATCCGAAAATTATTCCGGAAGCGCCCCAATTCAGGAGATGGTGAGTGGTCCTCCGCCGACGACAGGCGGAAGATCCACACCAGCCGGCGGGGCAAGGCCCGGGCAAAAACTAAAGGTGTGGGTAGAGGACTCACCACCAAGGAGGGTGGTAAGTCGAGTCAGGCCGGCCTAGACCAACTGGCCCAGCGAGCTGAGAGGCTCGCCACGGCGGGGCGCCACACTGGAGGGACCAGTAGCGAGCAGCTCCTCTCAGAGGCTTCGGGTGGTGAGCCGGACGCTGCTGGCGGCACTAATCCGGGACAGGAAGCCAGGTTTGCGGAGGTCGTGGCAGCCACGATCAGGGCTGTGACCTTGAAGAGGCTCCAATCCTCGAAAGACAAGGCCATACCCGCGGCCACGGCCTCTATCTTGGCGGCAGCGAAGGAGCTGCACTTTGGGCCTCCGTCGGACGGTATGTCCGAGATGCGGGCGGAGGTCACAAAGTTGACTGCCGCCATGGAGCTTCTCCGAAAGGAGAACGAGAAGCTCCGAGCAGACCTGGCGGGGCTAAGAGCAGCCGGCCCCCGGGAGGTGCCACAGGGAGGGGAGCGGCATGGGCGGGGCCCCGTGCCCGTGCCTGCTGAGGACAGGGTTCTGGCCCTGGTGCGGCAGGAGATGGCTGCCCTGCGGAGCAGGTTCTCCGCCCTAGAGGCCATCGTCCTGCGCCCCTCGCTAGCGGCGAGCCAGCCGGCCTTGGACCAGCGAAGGGCGGCGTCGTATGCCGCCGCCGCATCTGCCGCGGTCAAGTCAGGCCAAGGCAGGTAGGGGCAGGCCAAAGGCGCAGCGACTGCGCAGGCGGCAAAGGCCCCGGCCCTGACGGCGAGGGCTCCGGCCCAGGCGGCGGCGAAACGGCTGCCACCGCCTCCTAAATCTTCTCCTCCGGCTGACGCCGGATGGCAAGTAGCCGGGGAGAAGAAGAAGGCCGGTAAGGCGGCAAGGGCGGCCAAAAGGAAGGCGAGGCGGCAGCGGTGCAAGGAGCGAAGCGTCGCGGCTAGGCTCCGCGCCCCGAAGTCCGCAGCTGTAGTGATAACACTACAGCCGGAGGCGGAGAAGAGGGGCGTGTCCTACCAGCACGTGTTCGCGACGGTGGACAGGGTGATGGACCTGGAGGAGATCGGCGCCAAGAAAGGGATCAAAATCAAGATCACGGCAACCGGAGCCCGTATGCTGGAGGTCCCTGGTGCGGCTAGTGGCCCGGCCGCTGACGCTCTGGCCGAGAAGCTCAGGGCGTCCCTAAATGCGGACGAGGCCCGAGTCTCCAGGCCCACCAAGTGCGCTGATTTGCGCATCCAGGGCCTGGACGACTCCGTGACGGAGGAAAAGGTGGTGGCCGCCGTCGCTAAGGCTGGAGGGTGCTCTGTCGAGCAGATAAAGGCAGGCACCATCCACCTTGACCACACGGGAATGCAAGCTATTCGGGTGAGCTGCCCCGTGACGGCGGCCAAAAAGATAGCCGGGGAGGGCCAAAGGCTTTTGGTGGGCTGGGTTTCAGCGCAGGTCAAACTGCTGGAGCCCAGACCTCTGAGGTGCTTCCGTTGCCAGGTGGGCCACCACGTGGGGGCCAAATGCACCTCGGAGGTAGAACGCAGCGACCTCTGCTTCCGCTGTGGTCAGCCCGGTCACAAGGCCGGCTCGTGTAACGCCACGCCGCACTGTGTCGTATGTGCCGGCCGATCACTGGGCAGGGAGCAGGGCCTGCGCTCCACCCGCCGAGGCTAGAGGCAGGGGCAAGCGCTCCGCCACCACCGCCGTCACCGCCGCAGCCACTGCCACTTCCACCGTGGCCACTGCCGCGTCCACCGTCGTCGCCGCCGCCGCCGCCGTTGCCGCCGCAGCAGGGCCCTCGCAGGGGGCTCGGGGGGCTGACATGGAATGCCAGTAACGGCCCCATTACGCCTCCTCCAGGTGAACATCAACCACTGCGCCGCCGCTCAGGATCTATTGCTCCAGAGCATGGCGCAGTGGTCGATTAACATCGCCGTGGTCGCTGAGCCGTACTTTGTCCCGCCCAGGGATGACTGGGTGGAGGACCTGAGCGGCTCAGTGACCCTCATTTCGTCGGCCGCCGCCGGTACTCCGTCCCTCGAGTCGGTCAAGAGAGGACGGGGTTGCGTTGCAGTACGGTTCGGGGAGATTGTCGTGGTGGGTGTTTACTTCTCCCCGAGCCGAACTCTTGCCGAGTTCCACAACTCCCTTGCGGAGTTAAGAGTAGTCGTCGTCGGGTTTGGTTCCCTCCCCGTGCTCGTACTCGGGGACTTCAATGCCAAGAATCTGGCTTGGGGTTCCCGGTACACGGACACACGGGGTAGGATGGTGGAGGACTGGGCTCTGGAGACAGGCCTGGTCGTCCTAAACCGGGGTTCTGTCCCCACGTGTGTGCGGATGCGGGGTGAATCGGTGGTGGACATTTCGTTCGCCAGCCCCGCTCTGTCGCCGCGTGTCATTGACTAGCGCGTCATGGAGGGGGTGGAGACCTACTCAGATCACCGGTACATCCGGTTTGACGTCTCCACCCAAACCTCGAGCGCGCCGGTCCGACAGGCCCCGAGTGGTCCGCGGTGGGCGCTGAAGCAGCTGGACCGGGAGCTTCTCCTGGAAGCCTCGATCGTGCAGGCCTGGGTGTCATCACCGGACAGGCCTGCCGACATCAACGACGAGGCGGAGTGGTTCCGGGAGGAACCACTCCGCCAGCCAGGGCGCTGGCCCGCGAGGAGTTGCTGGAGACTCTCAACAGGGACCCGTGGGGGCGCCCATACAAGATGGTGCGGGAGAAACTCCGCCCATGGGCCCCCCCGCTGACGCAGAGTCTCCGGCCCCAGCTTGTGGGGGACGTGGTGAGCGCTCTGTTCCCTTCTAGAGGGGATCATACCCCTCCGCCCATGGCTCCGCCTACTGCGATGCCCGATGCGGACCACACCGACGACGACGATGCTCCGGAGGTGACTGAGGTAGAAATGAGAGTGGCGGTACGCAAGATGAGTGCGAAGAATACCGCCCCAGGACCCGACGGCATACCCGGAAAAGCCTGGGTCCTGGCCATGGGGGCTCTCGGGCCTCGACTAAGGGGGCTCCTAAGCGCATGTATGGAGAGGGGCCAGTTCCCACTTCGTTGGAAGACGGGGAAACTGGTCCTCATCAAGAAGCCGGGGCGCCCAGCGGACTCTCCGTCCGCTTATCGGCCCATTGTGCTGCTCGATGAGGTGGGCAAGCTCTTTGAAAGAGTCATTGCAGACCGCCTCGTCGGGCAGCTGGTGCGAGTGGGGCCGGATCTGGCGGAGAGCCAGTTCGGTTTCCGCAGGGGGCGCTCTACGGTGGACGCCATCATGCGCGTGCGGGCCCTCACGACGGGGGATGCTGTGGCCCGGGGTGGGGTCGTCTTGGCGGTGTCTCTAGACATCGCCAATGCCTTCAACACCCTGCCCTGGAGTTGCATCAGGGAGGCACTCCGGTACCACCGGATGCCGACCTACCTCTGTCGTGTGGTCGAGGCCTATCTGACGGACAGGGCCGTCATCTACCCCGGTCACCAAGGAGAGTGGAACCGGCAAGAGATGTCGTGCGGTGTTCCACAGGGTTCGGTCCTGGGGCCGCATCTGTGGGACATCGGATACGACTGGGTGCTGCGCGCCGACCTCCCTAGCGGTGTCAGCGTCGTTTGTTACGCTGACGACACGCTAGTCCTGGCGCAGGGGAGGTCGTACCAGGCGGCGGCCGATCTAGCGACACGCGGGGTTGCGACAATCGTTGACAGGATCCGGCAGCTGGGACTCGAGGTGGCCCTGCACAAGTCTGAGGCCATGGGTTTTTATGGTCCTCGGATTGCGCCACCGTCGGGCTCCTAGATAATGGCGGGAGGGGTTCACATCGGTGTCGAGTCGACGATGAAGTATCTGGGACTCGTCCTCGACAGCCGGTGGAATTTCGTCGAACATTTCCGACGTTTGGCTCCCAGACTGGAGCGGGCCGGGGCTGCCTTGAAGCGGCTCCTGCCCAATCTAGGGGATCCAAACGCCTCCTACCGGAGGCTCTACGCGGGGATCGTGCGGTCCATGGCCCTCTACGGGGCGCCGGTGTGGGCGCGTTCATTGAGGCTGCGGCCAGTACGCCGGTTAATTTGTGTATATTAATAAGGAATTGTTCAAAAAGCATATGAAGTCATTTCTCGACCAACAAGGGATCCACACAGACTTATATTAAAGGATAATCCTAAGTCAGCCAAGTATGCTAAAAGCTGCCTTGTGATGTGTGTACGTATATACAATAAAATACCAAAAGAATTAAAATGATTTAATAATCTTTACTCATTTAAAAACAAACTATATAAATGGCTTAATGGACATAATTTTTATGACATTCATGATTTTTATAACTTGAAAATATAAAATATTTATGTACAGCTATTAATGAAAATGTTTGTGATGACTATTATTGTATTATTATTTTATTACCAATTAATCTATCTGAATGACTATTATTGTATTACCAGTTATTAATTATTTTGCATACAATTGATACAATTATTCTGTATAGCTAAACATGTGGATATTATTACTGTAACAACTTAATACCATGTTTAAGGCAAATAAAGACTATCTTATCTTATAAATCACTTGTAAAGTAAGGATGGTCATGGTTAAACTGGAATTCACTCCATAGGTTTTCCAGCATTTGCATACGCCGTTTGAAGTAGTCCAAGTGCTTCCTGTCCCAGTCTTGTTCTTGATGTTGATGCCGACTTTCTTGATATTTTCGTAAAGTTCGCGCTGATTCTCGTAAGTGTTTGCTGATGACGTCATGTTGCCAAATTTTACAACGAATTGACGAACTTTGTTTTGAGAAGTAGGCTGTTGCTCCACACTTCTGGTTCTTGGTATTGTGTTACCTTTCTCTTCTACGATATGCGCCTTCTCAATTGGTTACTGGGGCGACTCGCATGTGAGAGACCAGTCCAACCGATTCGCGACCGTAAAAGATATAAATCACACAACACTAAATTGCTCGAAGGACCAAATTTTGGGGTTGTAATGCACAACAGTGAAAATGTTATGTACTTATTATGTAAACCTGTTAGGTATGTTATGTTATGTAAATAAGTAGACGAATGATTCCCTTGTTGGATTTATTGCTACTAAATATAATTAGACATTTGTTTCACTTAAATGCTATGTTAGAGAAATGCACAGCTAAACAACGGTCAAAAGGTCAATGTACAGTGCAGCTCGTACATAGTTAATAATGTGACTTAAAAGGCTGTTTCACAAACAACGATTCTTTAGTTTTCGAACAAGTCTTGATTTGCGGTATGGATAGATCAAAACAAATGTTTATTATCTTAACAGTACAATAAATGATTATGTACTTAATAATTAATAAGGTACTAATAATATTTATCTCAATTTTATATTGCAATTTAAAGTAACATGGTGTTAAATTGATGTTTCAAACGATTTTCGGAAAATCCAGTACATGTTATTATATTATGATGTTTTACTTAGAGATTACAAATAAATATATACTAAATTGCTATATAATCTTATTAAATTTTAAGATAGTTTCGCTACATAAGATTTTTTTAATTATTACTTAGTTGAGAAGTTATTTGGCATTTATATATGACCATCCATGGTTGGTCTAAAATGGCGAGAATTATATGAATTGAGTAAGATTGGGAGACCATAAAAAGAGGTGTACCTGCCAATTACGGGACGCTTTGATTTAACTGTGGTGAAAGATGGACTATCTTTAAGGTTCACGTAAGTTAATTGATCACATAGCTTTAATATTGCTGATAACTGTTTTTCTGTATGTGTTATAATATGTATTATGTCTTTTATGTGTAAATCGAATCAGGGAATATTCATGTTCTTGCTGTATCTTTGAGAGACCTATTCTCAAATGCCCCCAAGAGATTAATGTGATAGCAATAATAATATATGCTAATGTAAAAATGTGTTGATAAAATACTTTAAAACAAGCTACCACAGAGTTTCTTGCCCTTCTTCTCTGTGAAGACCTAGATTTGATACGGGTATCTAGCTTTCTCATTAACGATATCTACCTATTTATTGACAAGCCTAACTGAAATAAATACCTAGTCTTGTCTTTATGGGCTTTTCTTCATAAAATCCTTTCCCTACACACAATATTCAAAGACACTTTCATACATAATATTTAACTTGTAACCATTCTGTCTGACACTCAAAGCTCGATAATTAAGTGGATATCAATGCCTATAATTGTAGTTTTCATCCATATTCTAACACACGCATGTCATCACAAAGGCGGATGCGGAGCGCGATGGCGCGAACTCCCTGGCGATCGATCTGTTAATGTTTCCCGCTCGATCCATGAATTGAGAATATCCGTGTTGACGACCGCAGCACCATCTACTGGCAACACATAAAACCAATCGATGAGACGAAGGCGGCACACGGAGGAGGGACAGACACCACGGCGCGACACTAGCGACGCGCTACGGATTTTCACTGTCTTGGTGACACGCTAACGTACTCACGCAAATTATAACCGAAAACCTATTTAAATTGTGAAAAAGCATCCATATATTGTAAAACGATAATTACACGTAATCATTAAGGAGCCTTGTGTCTGATTTAATTCCACGACACTGACACGACGACGACCTGACGCAGAAACCCCAACAATCCGTGACCGACATTTTAGTGTATTTAGTCTGTGGATCCAAGTCTGAGCAGGCGGTCAGACCTTAGTTGGTCCTTAGACTTGACATGCGATATCAGCTTTGGGGGTAGCTCATTCACTAACGTTGGTACTACGTACCTTCTTGTGCGCTTACCAAAGTAGTTTGTTACTTTTGGAACAGCAACTTGTGTCTTCTTCTGAGATAAACGAGTTGGGTACATATGCTAATGTTCCACTTTGTAGTATTGATTATTAAATTGTTCAGTCAAGATATTTAAGTTAATTTTAAGATGGATGGAGTGCTTTACAAATTTTGAACAGTTTTTCATAATTTTTGTTAATGTTTTCTTAGTATTTTTTATTTATAAGTAGTTTTAATAATCTTAACTGCAAGATATTAATTTTATTTAAGTGTGTAGGGAATGTTCTTACATGCCCTACACACTTAGATAAAATTAAAGTCTAACATTAACATTAACATCTGGATGGATATGGTCTTATCCATCCAAGCCATAACCAATAATTGAGTCACAGATTACAGGTTGAGTCGACCAGTGCGTAATACAAGGTATACAGTACTTTCCTGCTGACAACATATTTAAGATTTTTCAATTTACCTAAAATGGAGCGTAGCTTAATACAAACGTTATTAACATGTGTAAAGGATGTCGTCGTCACCGTTGCCGGCACACAGAAGACCAGTTGAAGTGTGGTAAGGAATTGAATACGTTGACTGTACGCGGTACAATATTTATATAGGACGAGCTCACGTCTCCTTTTCCCAGCTTGTTTTAGAACAGGCGCAGTTGTAAGCCGTTGTTGCCCTTGTTTCAGTGTGTTATTTGCATCTCCTTGTTCCGTATAACGACGGTAGTCAATACACACCCGTACCAGAACGTGTTTTAAAATAGTAACCGCTTCTAGTACCTCTATCATGAGTTGTCATCGAGAATTTAGTCGCTAGCGATAGCGTATTAACACGTTCAGTGCCGGGAACCCTCCTGGAGGGTTCACCTAGTCGCATAAGGGATGCCGGGAGCCTTCGCGGATGGCTCATTTTAAATGAAGGTGTTTCTTAACGAATACAGCAATAAAAACCGTGAAAATAAAATCTGATGTTTAATTTAACAAAATTTATTATAAGCGTTGATATTAAAATACAAGCATTTTTATTTTCAAAATTTTTTTTTTCACTTTTCCAATAATTCACAAAAAAATTAAAAGGTTGGAAACTACGTATAGCGCCAAGACCCCCTCAAAACACAATTTTAAAATCTCAAATCTCAAATTCTTTATTGCGTCATCATCATCATCATTTCAGCCGAAAGACGTCCACTGCTGAACATAGGCCTCCCCCAAGCACCTCCACTTCGACCGATTCTGTGCTTTCCGCATCCAGCGGATTCCTGCGACCTTCACAAGGTCATCGGTATTGCGTACCATAATGTATATAGTTGGTAGGGAAATAATTATATTAGTCACAATTATGGACCCTGTCGGGCACAGCACAGATCAAGTAGGAGAGAGGAGGAAGAGCACTGGTCGTTTAATGTGACAACTTGTATTATTAGTTAAGTAGTTAGTTAGTTATATATTTATTAATACAGAATTCAATTTATGAATTATACATAATTATTGTTTTATAAATTAAATACGTTTATTTATTATGAACATTATAATAACCATTTATTTTTTAAATTGTTCATTATTGTTTGATTTACTTATTATTGTTTATTACGTAATTAACTTCGTTTTACAGTGTTTTGTAATACATATAGTTTTAATCCTAATGCCGTTGTCCGTCCGCGATGGTTAACTTTAGCGCTAACGTAATACATAATGGAAGTGAACCCTTCCGGAGGGTTCACTTCCATTATTTATGGCGGCATGGTGGTATGGCTCTATGAAAAGTGTGTGGAGTCGGAAGGGTTAACGTGGATCAAATAGATTTCGACAATGCTCTTACCATGAGGTTTACGGAGTCTTACGCAGGTGCTAAGGTTAGCTCGATAGATCGTGTCATCTAGCTGACTTCACTCTTATGTTTTGTTTCTTTCTTTCTCAGTAATAAGAAGAGAGAACGGCTCACATAATCAAAACGTAGTGGTATCGCCATGGTAACTATAAATGTTATGACAGTCAATATCATGAAATAATCCGACTAAATAGAAAGGTTGGCGGTTAGAGGACTACTTATGGTATTTAGGGGTTGTTGAATTTTTATTCCATAATAATTATGTACGTCTATTCAATTTATAATTTTGTTGTTGATGTGTGATTTGCGGCGTTTTTTATTTAAATTTAAAATGAACTATGTTTACAAAACAGTGGCGACGAGGGTTCTGGAGTGACGACCGCGTACCGGAACACGTAGCGTTGGAAGGCCTCCCACAAGATGGACCGATGCCCTTGTGAAGGCCGCAGGAATCCGCTGGATGCGGGAAGCAAAAAATCGGTTGAAGAGGCGGTGCTTGGGGGAGGCCCATGAGTGGACGTCTTTCGGCTGTAATGACGATGATGTCCGTGAAGAGTGTCCGTGGACTTTCTTGCCCGTTCTTCTCCATAGGTACCTACTACGCTTTGGAATGGGCAACTAGCTTCATATTTCTGACTGACTGATCCAAAAGTGCAAGTAAATGGTTTAATTGAAATAAATGCTTTGAGTTTCAGTTTGAGTTTTAATGTTTACAAAAATAGAATATTTTGTAAAGGAACTTATTTGGTTTATTTCTTGAAATTCACGTTGTTCACGTCGTTGGTCTTCAAATTGAGCGGCCACTAACATATTCCGTGCTGAATAAGCTCTTCCAGACATTATTTTGACTACTAGACTCAAAAACGTATATAATTTTAATGTAAACATATGTTTCACACCTCAAAATGCTAGTGAGTGACGTAACTACTATCGCAAGCGTTTTTCGATAGCGTCTGTACCTCTACCATGAGTTGTCATCGAAAAATTACTCGCTAGCGTTAAACTCGCTAGCGTATTAACGTGAATCAAATAGATTCCCATAATGTCAAAACTCGCTAGCGTCTCCGTAAATGATTTATAAGAAAATATATTGTACAGCACCCCTAGCGGTCACAGAAATAATTAAAATTCATACTAAGAGCACTATAGATTTCGATAGATTACAAACCTAACGTAATCTATTCGATAGTCACTAACGTTAAACAACTGTCACCATACAAAACGGCACCATGAGTCACTAATTCAACAGACGCTATCGAAAAATACGCTTGCGATAGTAGTTACGTCACTCACTAGCATTTTGAGGTGTGAAACACATGTTTACATTAAAATTATATACGTTTTTGAGTCTAGTACTCAAAATAATGTCTGGAAGAGCTTATTCAGCACGGAATATGTTAGTGGCCGCTCAATTTGAAGACCAACGACGTGAACAACGTGAATTTCAAGAAATAAACCAAATAAGTTCCTTTACAAAATATTCTATTTTTGTAAACATTAAAACTCAAACTGAAACTCAAAGCATTTATTTCAATTAAACAATTTACTTGCACTTTTGGATCAGTCAGTCAGAAATATGAAGCTAGTTGCCCATTCCAAAGCGTAGTAGGTACCTATGGAGAAGAACGGGCAAGAAACTCCACGAACACTTCACGGACATCATCATCATTACAGCCGAAAGACGTCCACTCATGGGCCTCCCCCAAGCACCGCCTCTTCGACCGATTTTGTGCCTCCCGCATCCAGTGGATTCCAGCGGCCTTCACAAGGGCATCGGTCGATCTTGTGGGAGGCCTTCCAACGCTACGTGTTCCGGTACGCGGTCGTCACTCCAGACCCCTCGTCCCCACTGTTTTGTAAACATACTTAGTTCATTTTAAATTTAAATAAAAAACGCCGCAAATCACACATCAACAACAAAATTACAAATTGAATAGACGTACATAATTATTATGGAATAAAAATTCAACAACCCCTAAATACCATAAGTAGTCCTCTAACCGCCAACCTTTCTATTTAGTCGGATTATCTCATGATATTGACTGTCATAACATTTATAGTTACCATGGCGATACCACTACGTTTTGATCATATGAGCCGTTCTCTCTTCTTATTACTGAGAAAGAAAGAAACAAAACATAAGAGTGAAGTCAGCTAGATGACACGATCTATCGAGCTAACCTTAGCGCCTGCGTAAGACTCCGTAAACCTCATGGTAAGAGCATTGTCGAAATCTATTTGATCCACGTTAACCCTTCCGACTCCACACACTTTTCATAGAGCCATACCACCATGCCGCCATAAATAATGGAAGTGAACCCTCCGGGAGGGTTCACTTCCATTATGTATTACGTTAGCGCTAAAGTTAACCATCGCGGACGGACAACGGCATTAGGATTAAAACTGTATTACAAAACACTGTAAAACGAAGTTAATTACGTAATAAACAATAATAAGTAAATAAAACAATAATGAACAATTTAAAAAATAAATGGTTATTATAATGTTAATAATAAATAAACGTATTTAATTTATAAAACAATAATTATGTATAATTCATAAATTGAATTCTGTATTAATAAATAAATAAACGTATATAGTTTATAAAATAATAATATTAATTCATAAATTGAATTCTGTATTAATAAATATATAACTAACTAACTACTTAACTAATACAATTTGTCACATTAAACGACCAGTGCTCTTCCTCATCTCTCCTACTTGATCTATGCTGTGCCCGACAGGGTCCATAATTGTGACTAATATAATTTATTTCCCTACCAACTATATACATTATGGTACGCAATAAAGAATTTGAGATTTTAAAATTGTGTTTTGAGGGGGTCTTGGCGCTATACGTAGTTTCCAACCTTTTAATTTTTTTGTGAATTATTGTAACAGCGAACAAAAAAAATGTTGACAATAAAAATACTTGTATTTTAATATCAACGCTTATACTAATAAATCTTGTTAAAATATACATCAGATTTTATTTTCACGGTTTATAATGCTGTATTCGTTAAGAAACACCTTCATTTAAAATAAGCCCTCCGCGAGGGCTCCCGGCATCTCTTATGCGACTAGGTGAACCCTCCAGGAGGGTTCCCGGCACTGAACGTGTTAATACGCTATCGCTAGCGAGTAAATTTTCGATGACAACTCATGGTAGAGGTAATGTTGAATTATTGACTCATGGTGCCGTTTTGTATGGTGACAGTTGAAAAACGTTAGTGACTATCGAATAAATTACGTTAGGTTTGTAATCTATCGAAATCTATAGTGCTCTTAGTATGAATTTTAATTCTTTCTGTGAAAGAAAGAAAGAAAAGAAAGAAAAATATTTTATTTGGGACACGCACAGGAGATACAAAACAGTAATAAAAGATAAAAAAATAATTAACAAAAATAAAAAGGAGCATTTTAAAAACTTACAAACAAAATTAATAACGACCTGTGCGAGGCCAAAAAGGCTCCTATCTCAGCATGATGCTGCGATATTTAAAAATAAATAAATACCGCAGCGCTGGTATTCTGATAGGGCCCGCTGTGATGCCACGGACATGCCTACGGACAAATAAATCCCACTAGGGGATTACAAAATAAAACAAAATAAAACAATAATAATATAAAAAATGAAAACTATTGTACAAAAATAAAAAATAAAGTAAAAAAAAATCAACGCACACCCGATACGACGTTCCAACAACACTTGTCCATGCATGGTGACAAGCGAAGGAACGCGCGCAGGAGTGTATCTGTATTATATACTCTGTGAAGTGTGATGCATTAAAGTACTCTGTGGATGCAATCGGCTGTCAATTTATTTGTGCAAAGTATTTTTGGAGTAAATATAGAAATTATATAATAATGATCAAAGAATTTAAGGACCTACTCTTTTCAAAAGGTATTAATATAAATAAAGCAGTGAGTGAATAACATAAAATATGGCAAGAAAGTGGTGCAAATAAATAATAATTATAAAGTGTCGTTGTGTTGTGACTGACTGTGTTCTGTTGTGTAAATCGGAAGAAAGAGATTCAGTTACCGAGCAAAACAAAACGATTGAGCAAAATCGTGCTGCTAAGAAATAGGACTCTGCTTAAGGTCACCAATACCAACTGCGTGCAGTCCCAGGGTGAGTTTAGAAACTGGTTTCCTTTTGTACTCTTAACAAATATTGCTTATATTTAGTACTAAAAGTTCCAACTGTTTTTATAGCACGGAAAGGAGGTGGCAAGTCGTTCCAGCAGCGAGAGGCAGCGAATTTAAAGCTTCCGCGGAATGCAGCAGTTCTATGCGTTGAAGCCAACAGAAGGTAAGAAGATGCTCTTGTTTTAACTTTATTTATGTCACGTGACCAAGTTAATTTCCTATATAGATATTCTGGACTTTTTGTGAGAATGGTGCCAAAGAGTAGGGTAGCCAGATGAAGCTTTCTGCGATCCGACATTCTCATCAAATTACCCTTATTTAAAAATGGAGTTATGTGAGATCGAGGAGGGACATTGAAACAAAATCTCGCACAAGCATTCTGTACACGCTGGATCAACTTTTCACTTCTACCGAGAATGCACGCACCATACACAGTGTCAGCGTAGTTCAGCTTGGATAGAACAAGTGACTCACACAGCATGACACGCATATCCACACTTATGTAAGGCCGTACACGGTACAGAAGCTTTAACCGGTAAAAACAGTTGCGCACAGCCTCAATGATGTGTGTCTCAAAATGCAGGTGCTCGTCAAATACCACCCCAAGATTACGGGCTTCTTGCACCCTATCAATAGAACACCCATCAATCTTCAAGTCCAGATTGTACCCTAACATTTTATTTAGAAAATCTCTTGATCCCATAAGAATGTACTTGGACTTAACTTGGTTTAGAACCAGAGAGTTTCTCACTGACCATGCTGAAATCCTATCCAAATCCTCATTCATTCTTTTTACAGCTTCAGCAGACTGCTGAGGGCGGAATGAAAGATACATCTGCAGATCGTCAGCATATAGGTGGAACTTTGTGTTGATCAGACAGTTGACGATGTCGGCACTGTAAAGAATGAAAAGAAGCGGGCCAAGGATCGATCCCTGCGGTACGCCGCGGTTCACTTGCTTGGGACTAGAGGCTATAACATCTCCAAAACTGTCACTTGTAACCTGGACAAATTGAGAACGGTGACTCAGGTAACTCTGAAACCATTGGACTGTTTCTGGCTGACATCCGTAGTAAGCCAGCTTGGAGAGGAGAAGAGAGGTATTGATTGAGTCGAAGGCACGCGAAAAATCTAGGAGCACAAGCATGGTTCCCATGCCCTGTTCTCTGGCTTCCAGTATATTGCCAACTACATCAAGAAGAGCTGTGGCTGTGCTGTGCCCCTTACGAAAGCCTGATTGGGCCTTTGGCAAAATACTGTGCTGCTCAAGATATGCCCGAAACTGGTTAGACACAACTTTTTCAAGAATCTTTGAGAGACACGGTAAAAGGCTAATTGGGCGAAGATCTTTCACACTGGCGGGATTAGACACCTTAGGAATGGGCCTAACTATAGCCAATTTCCATAGATCCGGAAAAGAAGACGAGGCTATGGATCTGTTGATGATGGCCGTTATAGCTGCAAGGGTACGAGGGAGAGTCATCATCAGCATCTCCAGGGAGACATGGTCAGAACCCTGAGCATTGGACTTAAGACTATGCAAAAGCCTCAACACCATTTCTTCCTGGACCGGCTCGAGCTGGAAATGAGTATTACTGAATCTGTGGTGTTCAAAGTAAGTCAAATCTGCTTTACTGACCCTACCACTGCCAGGCACATCCAAAAAGTGGTCATTTATTTTTTCAGGGTTGTTGCAAAAGTGTGGTAGACTGTGCTCTGGTTTATTTGAGATAGCTATGGAAGATTTTATGTGGCTCCATAGCTTCTTAGGCTGTTTAATGTTTTTATTTATATAGGTTTTAAAATATGCACACTTTTCACTGTGAAAAGCGGCCCTTACTAAGTATTTAAGTTCTTTGTATGAGTTTACATGATGTTCAGATTTAGTTACTTTAGACTTAACATGGCATTTGTCACGCAACTTCATCATTTCCTTAACAGTATATGTTATCCAAGGGTATGACTTTTCTTTAATTAATACTTTTTTAAGAGGTGCATGTAAGTCGAAGAGATTCAAAATATATTCATTAAAAGTTGCTACCATAGCGTTCACATCCTCCAAACCCTCAATATACTCCCAGTCCATTTTATTCAAATCATCATTAAATTTGTCCAGCAGGACATCTTTGAGTGGCCTAAAGGTGATCCAATGTGGGGAAGGTTTCTCTAATTTAAAATTAAATTCAACAGAAATAACTGCATGTTGGCCAAGCTCAGGTATGTGTAACACAGAGACCCCACACACACGGGCATCAGTGCACACAACATCAATGAGTGTCTCACTATGGTCCGTAAAATGGGTAGGCTCAGTAACAATTTGCTTTAGCTTGGAGCATAGTAAAAAGTTGTTAAGTAATTTTGTTTTATTTCCCAGCTGGTTTAACATGTTAATGTTGAAGTCACCAAGCAAGATAACCTTATCCGCGCTAGCAAAAGAAGAAAGGGAGTCGGTAATCGCATCCAGGAAGATATTCACATCAAGCCACGGTGGCCTGTATGCAGTACCGACGATAACTGAAAGCGAGTTCATGTTAAGCCTGATCCACATTTGCTCGACCTGCGGCGCCGGCGGGTGCGGCACGGCGCGCACGCGCACCCCGCGGCGCAGGTAGAAGCCCACGCCGCCGCCGCGCCCGCGCACGGTGTGCGGGCGCGGCACGTGCCGCAGCCGGTAGCCCGGCACTGTCGGCGCGCGACCCTCCTCTCCCTGCCTGAGCCAGGTCTCATTTATTGCCATGATGTCTACCGAGAGGTTCTTCTTTTTCTTTTTTTTTTTTTTTCTTTTTTTTTTTTTTTTTTTAAAAAAACGTTGCCCCACACTAGGAATTTCTCCTGTATCGTGGGTGCGTTTACAAACATTTAAACTCACATACACAAACAGCCAGACCCGGAACAACTACTTGTAGGTCATACAAATATTTGTTCCCATAGCAACAAAGAACTCCTCATGGCGCGAACCAAGTGACCCTGCATTAAACAATCCAACTTTTAGATTTCTTGTCTTATTCATTTTTATATATAATGTAGTATATAGTAATAATATGTTGATTGTAAATTATATGAGAAGTGTCATGCAGTGTAGAGTTCAGCATAATAACATGAGGAGTAAATATTCTGAAAGACATAGTATTAAGTGTAATTTGTAATAATATAAAGTGAAGTATAGTGAAATTTAGAGATATTTGCATAGCCAAGCAAATGTATATAATCCGTAAAAATAAATATATCTTTGTAAATATAGTAGACATGAAAATAGACAATTGAAGAATGAGGTATATGAAATGCACGTAGACAACAATCATTGATTGAGCAGCTGGGCCATCACCAGAACTAACCTGAGTATATCGAGACATGAAAATAACCGGCCTCGCACAAGACAAACTTAAACAACTAATCAGGAACAAACCAGATATAAAAAGGTAAAATTTTATAATAACATTGACCAAATTGTGCCCGGCAGAAAACACATTATTAAACATCCTTTTCCGTCGACACCTCAGAACCAAAAACACGCGCAAAATCCTCCTCTGAGCGGATGCAGTGGGTAGGCTTGCCGTCACCTTGCTTAGCCAGAATGCGGCCGAACTTCGTCCAAGTATACCTCCATCCGAGACGACTGCCAGCCTCACGTACCCGGTAAAACAAATGTTTATTTGTTTTGGTGAGTCTCTCGTTCAGATAGAAGCGACGCGAAGGTGTGGGGAGTCCAAGATCCTCGGTGGTGGCACCGCGCCACACGCGCGCGCTCTGCAGCAGGTCGTCGCGCAGTGCGCGCCGCGTCAGGCGCACCACGATGCGCCGCCCGCGTGCAGCCGCTTCTCCCACTGGACTCCTTCCGCCAGCCGAACTCGCGCCGCCCGCAGGGGTCCTCCGTACCTCTCGCTCAGCTCGCAGGCCCACCCGTTGCGCGAAAACCATGTCCCGTTGGTCGAGAGCCACCCCAAGCTTTGCCGCCACCAGTCCGACGGTGTGCATCACGTTCTCGCCAGGAATCTCCGGGATGTTAGAAATCTCCAGGTCAGAGCCAAGCAAATCCTGCTCGCGGTCGTTGAGGTCAAGCTGCAACTGCATCACTATTTGCTCGAGCCGGGTCACCTTGCTGTCTGGCACTACAGCACTTTGCCTGATTTCAAGAGCCTCAATTCTGGCCTCCAGGCCGTCAACCCGCTCGGTGCAGACTCCCACCGATGAATGCAGGCCTGCCATCTCCCGACGAAATTCCCGCATTTCATCCCGAACCTCCCGCAACTCAGACCGGAAGAGTCTTATTTCCTCCCTGAGTGTCAGTTGCGTATCCGGCGAGGGTTCTCCGTCAGTACTCTGTTCGCTTCCCGCACGAGACAGTACTTTAGCCATCGCAACGGCGGGCCTGGTCAGAGAGCCCTGAACTTGAGCCACCGCGTCAGGTGACCTGATCACACCGCCCCGCAGCGGTGCTGCCACAACCGGAGCTACTGCCACTGCCGACGCTGCCGCAACAGGGACTGCCGACGCTGCTGCCGCAGTTACAGGAGGACCACTGCCCAGGTCCTTGACGGGTGTGGCGCTATTATCCCCCTTTGGCAACCTCCTTTTGCACTCTGGACACAGCCAATCCCTACTCAGCTGCGTTGGATCGGGCAACAACAAACATGCGAGGTGATACCGATTGTGGCATGAGAAGTTGCTACACGTGGCTCCCCCTTTCGTGGACAGAAACTTTCCACAGGCTGCACACTTTACCATGATGGTACGGCTAGGAGCAGCTAGATGGCGCACCCCTCTCTTATGCCTCTTGGCGGCGCTAGATGGCGTCTGCTGCACAAAAGATTATAATATTGATCTAAATGTACAGATCTGTGGTATCGTTATACACACCTGTCAAAAGTAGTACAATTGACACTTTTTGCAGGTACCGGTAACACAAAAAACTTCCAAATCACTTCTAAGTCTAAAAAGTAACAGAAAAGGTCAACTGTTTTTACGGATTTGCACCACCGAACTATTGTATAATTGTCTTGCCAACTATCACACACGTAATTAACACTACTGTGCTAAAGTGAACACGAAATTTACGCGGAATTATTGAGTGTTTTATCTTATAATAGTGTAGAGACGAACAGCTGATGTGTACCGTAAACCGTCCGTGACGTCCTTTTCAGTGACCGCTAGGGGTGCTGTACAATATATTTTCTTATAAATCATTTACGGAGACGCTAGCGAGTTTTGACATTATGTAAATCTATTTGATTCACGTTAATACGCTAGCCAGTTTAACGCTAGCGAGTAAGTTTTCGATGACAACTCATGGTAGAGGTATAGGACTTCAGAGTCGAACAGGTTGACAGACATTCCTTTAGGTGAGGTCTTCACAACTTCACAGCTGACGTCGTTATTTTGCCTGAATGCATGACGTACTTCTGTTGATCTTTATTGGGCCCACCGTTGGTCGCCAGTCTAAAGGATGTCGTCGTCACCGTTGCCGGCACAAAGAAGACCAGTTGAAGTGTGGTACGGATTTTAATACGTTGACTGTACGCGGTACAATATTTATATAGGACGAGCTCACGTCTCCTTTTCCCAGAAGGGACGAAGGAGGGAAAACGGGGAAAACTAGACCAAAAAATTACACTAATGTCGAATATTGCTCTTAACTGAGCAGTGGAGTCTTCAGAAATTATTCAAAGTAGGACGTAGCCGACGAATGCACCACTGGTTCAGTCTCACAGGAAACTAACATTTTGGCGGAGGTCATTAGATCATGGAGAATCTTGACACCGCGATTGAGAAAGATGACGTATTGCGACAACGCCATCTAGTGTCGAGTAGTGGTATTTTGTAGTCACTTAACTATTCGTGTTGGTGGTTTAAAAGGTTTGTTACACATGTAGATTCCATGTGAACGTGTTATCTATTACTAGTCCTAGGTATTTATAAGAGGTAACTAACTGTTTCTAAACATAAACACTGACAAAATTGCTTGCTGCTATGCGTACGAACGACCTTTTACTTGCACTGATAAAGTATTTTTATGATACGGCGAGTGAATAAGCATGCACTTAGTTTTACTTAGGTATATTTATTATAATGCCATTATCATGTGCCCACTGAACCACAATGTCAAAATCGTTTTGCATAGCTTGTTGAATGAGATCGATATTATTATTACTATAAGTCAGGAAAAAGTATCATCAGCGTACATAAATGCCTTACATTTCTTTAATACATTAGACATGCTATTGACGTGCAATATGTATGGGAATGGAGTGGCAATACTCGAACTGTTTACATCTCCGCGTATTTAAAATTTGCAAACAATAAAATAAAGATCTAAATGGTATCTAAATGGCGTAACAAAGTGTAATAAGTATTTTGCAATAGTGATATTGATTGTGACAATTTTGAACCAGTGAAAAATCAATTAAGACAATAATGTTATACGAAAACTAAAACGAGCTATACACAATAAATGAGTGCTTCCTCTAACGTAACAACGTCAAAACGCAAACATTTGGTATGAAGAATTACTTGAGTGGCAATTTTATGAACCCAATTGACTAAAACTAAAAAATAATAAACCATTAATACCGTTTTGAAAAGATATTTAAAAAAATGGACTTTGGACCCTAAATATTGTATGACAACTAGCGCCATAACAGTCACAAGTGCTGATTAGGTGAACTAAAAGAACTACGCTACTCGCCGCAAGAGGGCCAAACCTACTATTAGTGTTACCAACGTAGAAATAATTAAGTATTTGTACGTAAAATTACTAGCATAGGGGATGAAAACATAACGCTGAGAAAAAATCGAGTCCTGTCTACCTCTTTCTCAGAAACGTCAATTTTCGATGCTACAGTTATGAGTATGCCAGAAACGATGCGAGACGATGAAATCATTGCGACACTACAGGAAGAGATATTAAGGATTAAGTTGCAAAGCGCGAATCAGGAAGTTGACAACTTGCTCTGTGAGAATAAAAATTTAAAGTCAGATCTAATTAAAAGTAATCGTGTCATAGAATTATATAAGAAGGTGGGTGCAAGAGAAGCCAAGTGTACCACTCCAGATTCTAAACGAAAGGTTACAAACAAAAAACTCCAAGTGAGTAGCCTAACATCAACCCCAATTAAAAAGTCTTTTGGAAATAAATCTACATGCCGAATACAAACTTTGAATAAGGCGACCTAAACCAGTAATCTCACGGCTCATACGTCAGAAAAATTAAAACGCCAAACATCGACAGCCTGTAGTAATAAACAACTGAGAATGGAAAATGCATGCAAACAAACACAAACAGATGTAAATATTGGCAATACCACTTCTATACATCAAGACAGCAATACCTAAATAACCAATACTGTTACACCAACGAAAAAAAAAATTAATAATTCGCACAACAGTAATTTAAAACGTAGAAAAATCTGCATCCTAAGCACCGACAATACCAGTAAAGTGCTTGACATTGCAGAAAATACTTCACTAATAATTACTTATACAATTCCGGAGTAGAAACTTTTAATAACTTGTTATATCTAGATACAACGTATAAAGAACACCTATTACTACAGACTCGAGGGTCAATCGTTAGAACGAAAGTACGTAGCCAGAGATCTCGGCGTGTTGTTTGATGAACAATTATCTTTTAGAGATCATTACAATAACATGATAAATAGAGCATTGAAACTTCTCAAAGGATTTAAAAAACCTCAAAGCTTCATATTAGTTTATAAAAGCCTAGTAAGAAGTATATTGGAATACTGTTCGATAATTTGCTCACCGTGTTACGCCGTACACTCTGACAGAATTGAGAGTGTGCAAAGAAAATGTGTTAAGTGGGTCTCGTACCGGTACGGCTTCTCTAGAACGCTACAAAGCTATTCCGAACGCCTTGTGAAATTCAGCTTGGAACCTTTGCATGCTCGTCGCAAACACCAAGACTTATTAAACCTGCATAAGATCCTGCATTCCACGCTGGACTCTTCGACTTTGCTGCCCCTCATAAACATCAATACTAGGTTTATCACCCGAACACCGAAAACTTTTGCACTTCTGATCTTTACAAATAACACCTCATATTACGAGTACAACCCTATTATTAGAATGTGTCGACTTTATAATGAAATTACAAGGGACAATAACAGTATCGACATCTTCGATTCTCGTGCCGCTGCTTTCAAAAGACAAGAGCATACTCTTTCTTTTTAATATTTTTATTAATCTTGTAACGCCTTAAATAATGTAACTTTGTGTCACTTATGTACTTTACCTGGCGTGTTTGATCTCCTACACATTCCTTGCCTAAGCAGAAGTGTGTCGGAGGGCAGACGCATAGACCTAGCTGTAATTTTGTGAACTTAGCTTTTTACTGTAGTTTTCATTTTTTATTATTATTGTTGCTAATCATGTTGTGCGATTACGCTTTGGGTGATAATCAGGTCGAAACCTACGATGTGAACCTAGTGATATACTGTGATTTTTACCTGTTGTAGTTGCCTTGTGAATAAATAAATAAATACAGCTACTCATGGACATGCTTATTTTCTGGATAGTAACAAGAATTTTAGATACGATGATACCATGTTCAACAGACGCACAGGCATGATAAATTACTCCGGAATGAAATCGATTTTTAATTATATTTATAATATGATTATTTATATTCAAAGTGACAACACTGACTATGAAATTACAGAATGCGTCAACATCTGCGACTAGTACAGAGGGACAACACTCGCAGTTTTTTCTGTCTCAATATTTTGTACCAAAATATTGCCGGTTTGCTGAACAAATTGGACTTATTGACTATTGTTATGTATGTGTCAATGTGTGCTAAGCGCGCGCTGCCTGCGCGCCATCTATTATATCGGCGAGTCCAACTCTCGAGTCACCAATATGGAATAAACGAGTGCGTTGCTAGCTAGCCAGTGTTTCACTTGTGTACCCCTTTCCCCGCAGCCGCGTACTTAACATTGGCGACGAGAATTTCACCTATCGCGTGTTGAAAATGTCTAGTTCTGTGCAATTTGGAATACTACATACGTTCGACCATAACACACAGACATGGAAAACGTACAAAGGGCGTATAGCGCAATATTTCGTTGCAAATGGCATCAACGAGAAGACGGATGCCGCGGGTGAAAAACGAAAGGCGATCTTACTCAGCGCACTCACTGAGGGTACCTACAAACTAACAACGGATTTAGTTTTACCTAAAGCCATTGAAGATGTGCCCTACGAAGACCTTTTATCACTACTGGACAACCATTTTACCCCCAAATGTGTCGGGTTTGGTGAGCGTCATACCTTCTACGCAGCGTCTCAACAAGCAGGGGAATCTCATTCGCAATGGGCAGCGAGATTGCGAGGGTTGACAGAAAAATGCGGCTTTCTAAACGTAGAGGAGGCACTCCGCGACAAGTTCATAATGGGGATGCAGCCAGGACGAGAGAAGGAGAAGCTGTACACGAAAGACCTGGCCGACCTCTCGCTGGCCAAGGTCGTGGAGATGGCAGAAAACCTTCGATGTTCGCATGCTGCCGCCGCGGCTAGTGCGGGAGCGCTGGCACAGGCGTCTGTGGCAGACCAGCAGCTCTTCAAGATAGCGGATAAAGAAAAAAGTGGTAGTCGTAGTAGTGTAGTGAAGGTGAAATGTAGTGTATGTGGTTACACGAATCATAAATCGGCTGACTGTAGATTTGCGAATTACGTTTGTAAAAAGTGTCACGTAAAAGGCCACTTGCGTAAAATGTGTCCCAAGGTGAATTACGTACAGCTGGATGGCGGTGACAAGGGTGAGGATGACGATGACGGTAAGCTGTATTATATCCGTTCATTCAGGGGAGAACCCATGGTAGAAACCGTTTGGATTGATAACGTGCCATTTAAATTCGAAATCGATAGCGGGTCCGCGGTAACCGTTGTTTCGGAGGAGTTTTACAAAAGTAATTTAAAAAAGATGCCATTATCAAGTACATGTAAACAGCTCATAACGTATAACGGCGGGAAAATTGTGTGCCTAGGTACGTTGCGTCTACCGATACGCTACGCGGATCGAACGAATATTATGTACTTGTATGTGGTTCGCGATGGCGGCCCGCCCATTCTTGGTCGAGATTTCTTATCATTGTTTCGGTTACAGTTAATACCGGTCAACTTTTGTGAAACTTCTGAATTGCAACTGCAATACCCGAAGTTATTTTCGGACGAATTGGGAAAATTTAACAAGTACAAAATAAAACTAACGTTGAAGGAAGGAGCAAAACCGGTTTTTTGTAAAGCGCGCCCCGTAGCGTTTGCGTTGCGTGCAATGGTCGATAAAGAAATCGACAGATTGGTCGGTTTAGGTATTCTTGAGTCCGTAGAATATTCAGAATACGCTTCACCGATAGTTTCAGTTCTAAAGCGAAACGGGACAGTCAGATTGTGTGCCGACTTTTCAGTTAGTATAAATAAACAGTTACTAGTAGAACAGTATCCGCTTCCCACGACTAACGAATTATTTTCAAAGATCCATGGGGGTCAACAATTTAGCAAACTCGATTTATCAATGGCCTATAACCAATTGGTTTTGGACGATGACTCAAAAAACCTAACCTGCATCAATACAAACCGCGGGCTATATAAATTTACACGTTTAGTGTTTGGGTTAGCCAGCGCGCCGTCTATTTTCCAGCGCGCTATCGAGGGTTTGTTATCCGGTATAGACGGAGTATTGTGCCTGCTAGATGATATTTTAATAACGGGAAAGGATAGGCAGGAGCATTTACATAAACTAAATCTCGTTTTAAAGCGCTTAGAAGAAGCAGGGTTAACATTACAAAAAGGAAAATGTAGTTTTTTTCAAGACGAAATCAGTTATCTAGGTTATATTATCACTAAAGATGGCCTAAAAAAAGCGCCGGAAAAAATTAAAGCTATGTTGGAAGCACCGGCACCCACAAATGTCAATCAGCTTCAATCGTTTTTGGGACTAATTAACTATTACAGGAAAAAAAAAAAAAAAAAAAAAAAAAAAAAAAAAAAAAAAACAAAATATTTTGAAAAAAACGATGTTATATTATACAAAAAGTTTGTTAATAAAGCAAGTTATACATGGTGTAAGGGCGTCATACTTAAAAGAATAGGAAAAGTTTTGTATTTAGTTAAAGATAGTAACAGTTCAGAAAGTCACAAACGACACATAAATCAGCTGATGCTTTATAAAGGAATACGTAACAATTATGAGGATAATGTAAATTCGAAAGAGAACTTACCTGGGTCATCTGGTCCTCCTGCACCGCAACCGTCACCGCCGCAATCGCCATCATCGTTGCCTCCATCATCACCACCGTTTCCCTTGCCGCCAGCTGCTCCAGAAACGCACATACTCCAGCCGGAATTTCACTTACCAGATCCAGTGCCGGGTAGTTCGGCCGGAGGGAGGAAAGCGGAATTGTGCGCACGAAGTACTTTTTCTTCGTCAAGTAAGGATGAGTCTGAGAAGGACCCACAACAGGCCCATGATGATGAACAACAAGCTGGTACGAACGACGTAGATATTGAAAGAACAGAGAGACATTCGAACTCCGAGGATATGGGTCACAAAGCAGGGACTGAACTCGATACTCAGACCACACAAAACAATGAGTCAATAATTGTTACACAAAAGAGATCGTTACGTAATCGCCCCGTTATCTGTTTTAAAAAGTACTTCTAGCGTAAGATGTTTATAGTTCTAGAGTATACTATGTTTATGGATACCTACTAAGGATGTAATTTGTATTGTGTATTTTTGGACTAGAGGGAGGAATTGTTATGTATGTGTCAATGTGTGCTAAGCGCGCGCTGCCTGCGCGCCATCTATTATATCGGCGAGTCCAACTCTCGAGTCACCAATATGGAATAAACGAGTGCGTTGCTAGCTAGCCAGTGTTTCACTTGTGTACCCCTTTCCCCGCAGCCGCGTACTTAACAACTATTCAATTAAAAAACCTGGAAAATCAAGGAACTATTGTAGACGTTCTCTGTATAACTGAACATTTTATTGCATCTGGCCATTAAAGTTTATTGTACCTTCCTGGTTTCCATCCCGCCGCTTTCTTTTGTCGCAAAACATATCGCGGAGGGACTTGTAGTTAGAACTACCCGATATTGCTAAGCACTCTGAGTCAGGCGTTTTTGAAATTTGTGGAATTGAATTAACAACTCATTCTATTGTTGTAATTTGTGTTTATAGAATTCCTAAATACAATTATTTGACATTTTAAATGAAATTTGACAATAAATTAGACAATTTGACAAGGCAATCCATGTTTATGCAGCTTGTTCTAACAACCGACATTGTTTCGGCTGTAGGATCACTTAAAAATACAAGTACTGTAGGATTCGACGGTATGTCAACAAAGGTGATAAAATTTGTAAATGAACTTACAGCACCCGTATTAGCGCATATTATGAACCTTAGGATTGCTAACGGAGTTTATCCTGAAGATTTAAAGAAAGTTATTATTAAACCACTTCATTAAAAAGATAACAAAACTGATGTTAGGTTTTAGATGCTAATTAACTTACGTGCATGAGGACATGCACGATGTCAGGATGGTCGAGTGTTAGGTTTCAATATATAATACATAAATTTGTATTTTAGAGCAAGAGTAGCTTCTTATTACATTTCAGAAGTGAAAAGTACACGCCTATTTATACATTACAAGCGCTTCAAAATAGTTTTCTGCACGTGTTTCAACTTCGGTATTTAGTATTAATTAAATAGCGTTAAAACCACGCTTAATTAATGTGTTTGTGACAGTCACAAAATTCGAAGGTAAGACAGTTTTTTTTTTTTTTTTGTGGATTTAGCATTCTTATACCTTTCGTGGGGTTTATAAAAAGGTGGTAAAAATTGGTTATTTTTGAGCTCAGACGCACCGTTTCTGATATATTTTCGAAATACCCTGCAAAACTTTTCATAACGTTTTTGTGAAGTTTTGTTTAGTTTACCAATTCTAACCCATTTATTTCTGTTTTATGAATTTCAAACCATGCCACGCAATCGAGGGACTAGCTTGCAACGCCTATCAATGCCATGTGGGGGACGATTGCGCTACACAGCTGAAGCTAGATCAACAGCGCATCATAGAGGCGGTGCGAGGCATAGTAGTCACAGGCGCCTTTGAAGTTGAAGTGGCCAAACACCTGAAGCCACATCGAGATTGCGTAGCGGTGGCAGTACAAGGCGGCTTCGAAGTAGAAGTCGCAGTCTTCACGTAAGTCTTACTTCTTTAAGATGTCCAAAAGTTGGAGCAGCTTAGGGAACTCCAAAAGTTGGAGACTTTTGGGGGAACTCCAAAAGTTGGAGAGCTTAGGAAACTCCAAAAGTTGGAGAACTCCAAAAGTTGGAGACGTATGGGGAAACTCCAGAAGTTGGAGAAGCTTAGGGAACTCCAAAAGTTGGAGACGTACGGGGGAACTCCAAAAGTTGGAGAAGCTTAGGGAACTCCAAAAGTTGGAGACGTGTGGGGGAACTCCAAAAGTTGGAGAAGCTTAGGGAACTCCAAAAGTTGGAGACGTATGGGGAAACTACAACAGTTGGAGAAGTTTAGGGAACTCCAAAAGTTGGAGACATTGGGGAACTCCAAAAGTTGGAAGTCACATACGATGGGGTAGAAGAGATTAAAACTTTTGAAAGATTTAAACTTTTTCACGGATTGTTTGAAAAGGAGTCAAACCCGTTGTTATGAGTTTCAGATAATGTTTCGCGTCGGTGAAGCATCCTCACGGCGCCGGCTGACGACCCCGGCTGGAGAGAGCACCAATTTTGTGGTAGAATCGGAAACTGGTCGCAATCATAGCCGACGCCGTGGAGGTCGCGGTTACCGTGGTGCGAGAGCCGGCGTGAAGCGGGTACGCTTATGCAGCTGGACGCCAGTGCAGTGCACCTGGTGATGGTAATCGGTGCCGTTGCTTCAATGTCTTTTCATTATATTGTATAATTTAAGTTATGTATTTATTCAAAATCATTTATTAGCAAATAAGGTACTTGGAATTCAGTTATACAATTTGATGCATATGATATAGCTGTTATTGGATGTGATTGTGAGATTCGACTTGTGTTGATATAACTTGTTAGCATTATGAGATCATGGAATATAGTGGCCTGTTGCCACTGGTATTCAGGACAATGGGGCCTGTTGCCAGGGGTTTTCAGGATATAGTGGGGCCTGTTGCCTCTGGTATTCAGAGCAATGCGGCCCGTTGCTACTGGTATTCAGGACATGATAAGGCCTATTGCCAGGGGTATTCAAGACATTGATTTGATAAACATGCATTATAAAGTAATAAGCACATTATAAGTGACATTCACAAGTTATGTCACCATGGTAAGTACGAAGTTTCACTACCGCCGTAACTTTATAATTCTATTTATGTATTCTTGCTTGTGATAAGGAAGCTTCACAAAATTATGGTTAGTAAGAAGCTACTGGTTAGAGCTTATAAAGTCAGATATGATAATAATGTCAAGGAATTGAATTGTTTTAGTTTGTAATCAGACTATAGCCCCAGCAGAAGTTCTGTTTGGTCGTAATTTAATTCTTAGTAGTGAGAATATTGTGAATGAAATACTTTTGGATGCAAAACAGTTGACTGGTAGAGAATGCCTATGGCATTAAGTCCGCCTTTGTACCTTTTTGTGTGTGAGAAGTTGAAATAAATAAATAAATAAATAGGGATATAAGTTAAATAAGAGCTGAAGTTGGCGAATACATACTTACCAGAAATATGGATAGTTGAGAGATGGAAGTTGAAGCATAGGCCATACATTGGAACTCGTACAGTGGCTGGCGAGTGAGAGTGCTTAACCAGTGAAGCTTGCGGTGCAATGTTTGGCATGTGCAAAATGTTATGTCACTTATTGGAAATCGTACAGTGGCTGGGGTAAGTGAAAGTGCTTGATCAGTGAAGCTTACGGTGCAATGAGTGACGGATGTAAATTGATATTGAAAGGTTTGAATGAGTTAATAAAAATGAGTAAATTGTCATTGAGTAATTATTTAATAATTTCTGAGAATTTGGTTAGCCGACGCTTTAATTAGATACTATAATAATTAACGCTAAGTATTCAGGTCTATTGATTGAATAGGCAAGCAACATAGTGTTTATTGTGTAATTTATAGTTTGACGACAAACGTGATGTTAGGAGGGCTGAATGTTAGTTTTTGGTTTTAATGTAATTAAATCTTGCTGATAGGGTGCAGATTATTTTGCAAATATTTATTTGATTATTTAAAATTTTCTGTGACTTGCTTTCGGTGCTATAAATACCGTCTTCGTTTAGTAAACGGAAGTTCATTACAAACTTGATTAAAATAATATTTTATTCCGGAAGTTGCTATTTGCAGTTTTTAGATGTAGAAAAGTATGAAAGCAAATGTCAGTGCATTTAAATTTTAGTTCTGTGTAGAATAAAAAGCCATAAAGTAAAAAAGAAACAAATTATGTAAATGTGAGTACCATGTAGCCGTTTATAATTTTATCAAGATGTGTGTTGAACTTGAAAGAGTAACGTAGTTGAGAGTATATCATGCTCACTCAAATGGTTGAGCGGGATGGTGCTTATCCACGCGTTATGTTCATGTACGAGAGCCGGCAGTTGAGACTGATCATCTCTAACTGATCTGGTTTATCTTTAATCGGGTATTTTGAATTGTTTGATATTATTTTCCTTTACATTGTTCTCACATATAGAAGCAACAAGAATAATGTATCCAGAATAATGTTTTGTAATATCTTGATTTAAAAGAGTATCCGTTGAGTTTCTTGCCCGTTCTTCTCCACAGACCTACCTACGTTTTGGAATGGGCGATTAGCTTCAACTTTCTGACTAACTGACGACTCTTTGAAAATTCAAAGTACCTGTTAATGGTTTATTAGAAATAAATGTTTTGAGATTGAGTTTACGTCATACCATCATATCATGACCTGTAGAAATTATAATATTTTTTCTCTAATTTGTATTATGTTTTATATTCTGGCGAAAAGAATGGTTCTCAAACAGTGTTTAAGTTTTAAAAATAACGTGTAAATAATTATGAGCCATGTTGTTTGATATTGTACTGGCAACACCGAAACATTCGATATGTCAAAATGGCGAAAGCTACGGTCTTGTGGGTCGAGCGCTCGTGACGGTAAGACGTGCTTAGTGGGTGTGTCGGTAAAAAGATAGATTGGCATAGTATTGGTTGGAGATCTACTGTAAATTAAGGTAACCTATTACTTTTATAGTAAATATTAGAATACTGATTGAATTATGATATTATGTGGGGAATAGAAGATGTGATGGTATGGTGTAGAATATTGAATTTGATGTTGGCAAAGTAATATAAATGACTGACAAAATATCTTGGTGTTCATATTATTTTCCTTATCCCTGAAATATTGATAATTATATTCGGTATTAAATTTGTATTTTAGAGCAAGAGTAGCTTCTTATTACACTGATATGAAGAACTATAGGCCAATAGCTAAAATTTCTGAATTTCATAAAAATAAAAAAATAAAATTTATAAGTCTCTGTATTGCTATCTCAATAAATTTAACTCATTATGCAAGGAACAAAATGGCTTTAGAAAGAATGCCACGATCAACATGGCTATTTTTGATTTTTTTACCAAAAAGCTCCTATTTGTGTTATTTACACAGATATGACCAAAGCCTTCGATTACGTAAAACACGACGTCTTATTAGACAAACTGTGTAGCTATGGTATCAGAGGTAACATTTTAAAACTACTCGAATCCTATCTCTTCAACAGATTGCAATGTACAGAGATTGCAAGAGTATGTGAAAAAACCAAATTTGAAAAGAGTTTTTTATCTCATTCGAGATTAACCCTTGGATCGTAGATCTACACGAGACACAATGGTTTTTTAATTGTTTCTGTAATTACGGCATTCGAGAGGTTAATAAAGTTTGGTGTCCCAGAGAGTAGCATCTTTGGGCCACCGCTTTTCTTAACCTCTCGAATGTCGTAATTACAGACACAATTAAAAAACCATTGTGTCTCGCGTGGATCCACGTTTAGGCATACGAAAGGTTAATCTATATAAATGATCTATAAATTAGCATCAAATGGTGATATTTGCAGACGACAGTTAACTGCCATAGTGAAATGTATTGATCGCAATATTTATCTAGATGACATAAATAATACATTATCGGACATAATTAAATGGCTTAGCAAAAATAATTTAGTTATAAATTAAAGAAAACCAAAATAATGCAGTTTAACCAAAGAAGTACCAAAAATAAATATCAGACATAGTAACTGTGACATTGAAGAAGTTAAAGTAGCAAAGTTCTTAGGTTTATTCCTTGATAACCAACTTAATTGGAAGGCCTACACAGATGACCTAAGTAAGAAAATAAATAAATCAGCATACGCACTTTTCCAAATTGCTAGAAAAATAAATAGGGATGCGCTACTAGTTGCATATCACGGCTTAGTAGCCTCAATTTTGCGATATGGTAATATTTTTTGGGGCAATTCTACTGATAAAGATATCGTTTTTAAAGCACAAAAAAGGTGCATAAGATTATATAGAAAAACACTCTTTTCTTGCTAATACTTTTAATCCACACTGCTGTACTATTTCACAATCAAACGACGACTGACTATGCATTACATTTTACTATTTAAAACGACTTTTGCCCCACCCAGAAATAACGATAATATCAAAACCGTCATTTCTAAGTGTTGCCAAAGTAAAACAAAACATTCACTTGCCATAATGAAATTACATTTAGAAGTTTCTGATAATATTAAAATTTGTATTTTGACAGTGTTGCCACAGTGGATATTATAAATCGATATAAAAATAACACATTTTTTAAAATTAAATCAAAGAAATCGACACTCGGCCATCCAACGGCGTGCTAACTCCGAAGCACGCAATAATCACGCACACTGAGGCAATAGGTACATCAAATAGCAAAAAAAAAGTAACTAAACAAACAAAATACATAATCAAGATACTGTATCATTATGATAAACATTATACATTTGTGGCAGGCAATGCATACCTAGCACCTAATTAAAAGAGAAACGAGTATGCACTTCACTTCACTTCATTTCACTAGTATAAATCCTCTTGACCAAATCCCGGCCACGGGGCGGCCAATCTCAATGGAGACCAGCCAAGTACGCAGGAGGCATACTGCACAAAAGCACGAGTGTCTGCGCAAACAGATGCACTCTCTGCTCTCCTACATTCCGACGGGACAGTAACCCGACACGACCGGGTAGAGATCAGGTGCAGGACGCAACGGCTTCGGTGCAGGAGGCACGGGGTGTCACGCCTCCAACTTTTCCGGCTGGGCAACCTAGCGCGCGGACGTGTTGTTTGCGGATAATTACTTAAAAATTTTACTTACTAATTCTAATGGACTTTATTACTATTACTTTTACTGTCGCGAAAATGACATTACTGATAAGATAACCCATCGTACTTAAACCAGTTGCTGGTCGTTTGTTTTTGCCAAACTTTTGAGTAGACAAGGCCGTAAGAATTGTCTGGTTAAACCTTTGTTCTTGGCAATTGATTTGCTTGAGAGCAAGCAACTGCGTTTAGTGCATGTTTAATTTCCCTAGTACAAGGTTTTTAAACTGTTTCGAGGTGAAAGCTTTTCCATGATCTGATATTATTCTAGTCGGTGCTCCAAAATCACTTAATAAATTTTTCGATAATTTTGAATTGGTCTAGCAATGAGACATTTTGTAAACGTATAAATAACTTTTTGTAATAAATCAATTTGAAAATATTGGTGACAAGCTAGCCGGATATGCCATAAAAAGAGACTACGGTTGCCACCAATAAAATTAAAATTATGTAGAAGAAATGTCTACTAATTGTATAATGCAATATTGCATTACATTGTTTAAAAAATCTGTTTAAACTTTTACTGTTTAAAAATATTACACCAATATGAAATATTTAAAGGATAAGTCGATGGAACCTATACCCAATGTAAATTTGTAATAATCTTAATGTCTATGTAATTGACATGAAATGTATTTGCACGCCATATCATGGCATGATATGCTGAAATCAAAATTACTGTAATATCTGTTGTACTATATTCTAGCCAATAAACATTTTTGATTTGATTTGATTTCACTATGGTTAAAATATAATTGTTACAACTAGCACAAACGGTCCAAGTATATATCATGGAAATATGATGCAATAAATAGCCCATTACGCGTTCTTGGCGTAGGTATTATCTTTGTTATATGTACAATCTATACAAGAAGCTACATAATTATATTATATACATTTTTTTTTGTGTTTTTTATTACTTATGAATATTGCAGAAAGTAGGAAAATAATAAAAAAATTGCATTTTTGAACTAAAAACATTAGTATTCAAAGTCTTTAAAAAAATATAGATTGGTTGTTACATAGACAACCGTTGACAACTCTTGACCAGATGCACAGAGGAAAGTAATATACATGCTTGCGTTCAGTCATATGTGGACAAAACAAAAATATTGCATAAACTAGTTCAGAAAATGAAGCAGAGCTAAATGAGATATTTTTCATTTTAAGCTGCAGTTATCTAATTTCAAATAAAACAATGTATGGGAAGCCATTGTTCTTTCTTCAAGACAGTTCTTTTGCTTTCGAGCATTCCATAAGATATATAACCTACTGCTAAGCTCACCTACGTGACTGAACAAGAGAGTGAGCTACGTAAAACTTTAAACTGTACTCAAACATCTTTATCCTTATTTTTAAACTCTGAACTACAGCTCGCCTACGTGGCTGCTATATACTATACATCTCCATAAAGCTCACCTACGTGGCTCAACTAGAGTGTAAGCCGCTTGAAACTCAAAATTTTACTGGTTCATCTTTATTTTTAAATTCTGAGCTATAATCCGCCTACATGGCTGCTATAAACTTATACGCATACATCTCCATAAATCTCACTTATATGGCTGAACTAGAGTGCTAGCCGCATGGAACTCTGAACTATACTCGTTCATCTTTATTTTAAATTCTGAACTATAATCCGCCTACATGGCTGCTATAAACTATACGCATACATCTCCATAAAGCTCACCTATATGGCTGAACTAGAGTGTAAGCGGCATGGAACTCTAAACTATACTGGATCTATCTACACTATACTCGTACATATCTGAACTCAAACTCAAACTAAAAGCATTTATTTCAATTAAACCATTTACAGGCACTTTTGAATTGTCAAGGAATTGGTCAGTCAGAAATAGGTATGAAGCTACGGGCAAGAAACTCCACGGACACTCTTTTAAATAAAAAATTGTTACAAAATATTGGTTACATCATTCATGTTGAAATTATACATGTGAAAACAATGTAGAAAGACGTGCACTTTAGAAGCGTCCGTAATAAAAAGATAAAACAAAGAACAATTAAAAAAATTTAAATAAATTAAAAATAAGCCCTGGCAGCTAAGAGATGACCAGTCCCAACTGACGGCGCCCGTTCACGAACATGACGCATGGATTAGCACCATTCAGCTCAACCATTTTGAAGGGAGCATGTGAGTATGTCATGCATCATTTAGATGCATGCCATAGTCACAGCCGCCAGGGCACATTCAAGTCAATGCAAAACATACGAGTATTACCCGGTAAATGGTAACTCTTTAGTACATAGTGCCACACCTGTGCTATGCAATTATATAATACAATGGAGATTGAGTTTATACAATGCAAAGATAGTCTTACAATCTTCAGCAGCTCCAACAGTATTTGCAAATATTAATCAATTAGTTGTGGAGCAGGACCAGCATTGAGCCAAGCATTTATATCAGCGATGTAATCCCCAACGTATAATATGCCTGCCTGCATAGTGTGCGTTTTATATAAGATTTGAACAGGTCACCTACATGCCTGAACCCGAGTGCACGCCGCATAGGGGCTTATCTACACTATACTCGTACATCTCTGAACAGGTCACCTACATGCCTGAACCCGAGTGCACGCCGCATGGGAGTCTATCTACACTATACTCGTACATCTCTGAACAGGTCACCTACATGCCTGAACCTGAGTGCACGCCGCATAGGAGTCTATCTACACTATACACGTACATCTCTGAACAGGTCACCTACATGCCTGAACCCGAGTACACGCCGCATAGGAGAATTCAGTATACATTTTATTACATAATAGATAATGCAGTCATTAGTCATAAATTATCACATAAATATAATGTTTATCATATAAATGTGTAAAATTTGCGCGCCGACATTAAAGGCATAATCAATATATTATCTTAAGAACCTTATGCAAATAAACCATTTTAAATTGCCACAATCAACAAAATCTATGCTGCTGCAAATACTTAAACTTATTTATTCTTAGCCACTTGTTTGTCCGTGGTCTAAATTGGTTTTCTTTTTATTTTTGTTCAATTTTGTTCCTTTTTAGAATGAGTACCTATAATGTTCAGTATACAATTTCCAATTGCTAATTTAAAAAAAAATAGTTAGTTTACATTTTCAACATCATTTTTATTTCCAACATGCTGTTTATCAAACCATAACCAAACCACCAACAAACCAACCACAAAGTACCATCATCAAACTGTAAAGCTGCTCAGAAAATTCAGTGAACGGAACAGACTTAAAATACTATTCAGATTATTTAAAGTGAAATCTCGTGGCGAAATTCCCAACATATACTCGCACAATTTCAAATTTATTTATTTTCCAAGTTGTCCAATGTAATGATAGCTCTATCGAGGAGTTGCCTCGACCAAGAGTACCACGTTCACTGGTCCAACTCTTTACTTATTGTTTATAATTAGTCCAACGCAACGATAACCCTATCGAGGAGTTGCCTCGACCAAAGGTAACACGTGCATCGGCCCAACTATTTACTTATTTTATTATAATTAGTCCAACGCAACGATAACCCTATCGAGGAGTAGGCTCGACCGAAGGTAGCACGTGCATCGGCCTAATTACAATGATTTAAATATTAACCATCTGGGTAATACGCCACAATGATTGCTACCGAATCATGAAACGACATAATAACCATACTCACTGCTCACTGAACTTATCTGGGACAAACATAATGAATAATGTAAAGAATTCATAAAACTACTTACGATTTCACCTACATATGGCTCGTGGTTCTTGTCACTTCTGATTTATAAAGAAAAATACTCTTTTCTTGCTAATACTTTTAATCCACACTACTGTACTATTTCACAATCAAACGACGACTGACTATGCATTACATTTTACTATTTAAAACGACTTTTGCCCCACCCAGAAATAACGATAATATCAAAACCGTCATTTCTAAGTATTGCCAAAGTAAAACAAAACATTCACTTGCCATAATGAAATGACATTTAGAAGTTTCTGATAATATTAAAATTTGTATTTTGACAGTGTTGCCACAGTGGATATTATAAATCGATATAAAAATTAATACATTTTTTTAAATTAAATCAAAGGAATCACGACAAGATCAATGTGTAGTCTGAAAATTGATGATATCTGTGTACCATTATTTAAATCGCTGCAAATAGTTACCCTACCCTCATTATATATTTTTGAAATTAGTGTTTTCGTCAAAACATATATGAGGTTGTTCGAAAAAGTGTCAACGTTACGAGATGTTGCGATTCGTAGCCAATACACAAACTCTCAGCGTTGTAAGACCCTTACAGCCTTAGTGAGAAAGAGCGTTTTAGGCATGGCACCGCACATTTACAGTAAATTGCCATTTTTTTTAAATATTACACAATAAAAAATAAAAAAAATCCTGTTATTAATTGAAAAATGTTATTATACACGACTGATGCATTTTTGAACGAAAAATTAATATAGACTTATTTATTTGACTGGAGAAACAATTTTTAATTGAATATTGTGACTAATTATAATTTATGATTACTAGCTTTTGCCCGCGACTTCGCCCGCGTGGATGTCGGAAAATATCCCACTGGAACGTGCTACCGGGATTCAGAGTATCCTATGTCCTAACTCAGGTCATGGCCTATCCTATGCCTTTCATCTAGAAATCCGTTCAGTCGTTACGTCATGAAAAGGTAACAGGCTGATATTAAATCTGTTTTAGGGTTCCGTACCTAAAAATTTAAACATTAAAACCCTTAAAGGATGACTTCATTGTCTGTCAAGACCCTTTTCTCAGGAACGCGTGGAGGCATCAATTTATATCAATAGATATTAAAAACTTAGATCTACGGTCTCTTGAAAGTGTAACGAAAATCAAACTTCCAAGTCAACGCAATAATGGGCACGCCACAACTGTGGCGATAAGTGGAGTGGTAGAGAGGCGCCACGGCGTCCTCACCTTCCACCTGACGCAGGTTCTCACCGGACACGGTTGTTTCGGGTTCCTGTTCAGGATAAGGCGGGAGAAAACAATGGTGACACCCGGGCGCAGCATACGGTTTAGGTCTGCCCGGCTTGGGCAGAGCAGCCGTGTCCTCGTGGAGGCGATCGGCGGTGGTGATCTCTCGCGTCCGGCCCTGGTCTAGACTATGGTAGAGAGCAACACGGCATGGGAGGCCATCACCTCCTTCTGCAAAGCAGTAATGCTCACGAAAGAGGAGGCATCATAATAGCATAGTACCAGAAGGAGACACCCTGGGCATCGGGAATCGTAGGCCGATTCCCGGCCACCGTAGGCCCGGGTCGACGGCGGGTTGTGTTCCACGCGCGTCTCAAAGAGATGTCAGCGGAACTGACGGGGTCCGATAGGGCCGATGCCTGCCGGTTGCGGGTTGCGGTTATTGTCCGAAAGGGTTACCGTGGCCCCAGGCAATATAGGCAACTGAAAGAACACGGGTGGGTTTTAGTCAGTAAGAGTCTGACACGCCTTCCCGCTCCACCCAGAGCGGGAGAAGTTATTTGATAATTTCCCAACCAAAAAAAAAGTTAACGAAATAAAAAATACGGCCATTTGTGCCGCATATTTTGACACTCGCAAATAAACCAGTCTATTTGGTACTTCCCGTTGGTCCAGCAGCATGAAGTTTGTCGAGAAGTAAGGTCAAGCTGCAATCTGGGGTTAAAAACTCATAGGCCGTGTCTTGGAGTAACAAATCACAGTTGGCCCAATATAGTTTTTTGGTTCTAGTAATAAATAAGAAATAGGATAGACCGGCATCAAAAAAGATTTGTGAAAATTGGCCATTTTCTTGCTGACTGTACAATTTTTTTCAAAATCTGTGAATGCAGATCAAAATGTTTCAAAAAGTTAAGGACAGTCTCCTAAGACTGTTTTCTTGTAGCGACAACGGTTAAGGTACCTTATTGCTCCATCTCAAAATCCACCCTGTATATGCTATGATTGACTGCTTAGTTCCATAAAGGTATAGCGTGATGATAATTTTTAAAAGGTTAAATCCGTAACTATCTGCAATATTCTAACCTTTTGGCTAGCCCTTTTACAATTTGCGGTAAACTCTAAAAGAATACAAACATAATGCTATATTGCTCATCCCCCATAGCAAATAGCGTGATAATAGTTTTTGAAAAATCTATTGTGAAGTTACGATTATTTGACTTATAGATTATTTATACCAATTTTCAAGTTAATTAAGCCACACAGTAAAATCCTCCACTGTAAAAATTAATACCCCGTTTCACCCCGTTAGGGGTAGATTTTCAAAAAACCCTGATATACGTTTTTATTTATTTTCAGTTTTAATTATAAATACTGAGTTTCGAGTTAATCAGACCGCTCGTTAAAATTCTTCCATACAAACTTTGACACCCCCCAATCCTCCTTTAGGGGGTATTTTAGAAAAACTAAAAATGGCAATTTTTATAATTTACATAGATAAGTATTCGTGCCAAGTTTCAAGTTTATTAACTCAAGGAATAAGATTTTTCATACAAACAATATCCCCCCTTTTCACCCTCTTAAAGGTCGAATTTCCTAAAATCCGTTCTTAGCGGACGTCTACTAACTATAAACTACCTCCCTACCAAGTTTCATCTTCATACATCAAGCGGTTTTCGAGATTTCGTGATGAATGAGTGAGTGAGTGACCTTTCGCTTTTATATATTTAGATTTATTTATGCATTGACTGGAGAAACAATTTTTAAGTGAATATTGTGACTAATTGTAATTTATGATTATTTATTTACGCATTTACTGTAGAAATTATTCTATATTGCTCTTATTTCGCATGCAACCATATTTGTACGCATCTTGGCATGACATAGGGACTTATGAAATTTAATTTAAGAACTGTATTTTTACTACCTATGTTACACAAATAAAAAATAATTATTGACTATGTATCCTAATGGGCCATATACTGAACCGGTCGGAACTCCGAATTTAATGTCACTCCGTATACTTTCTGTTCCGCTGACACAGACTCTGTCCTCAAGGTACTTGCTAAACCATGCGTTCATGGGGCCCCTTATGCCACATTCATTCATAGCCTGCAACAAGCCATCGTGGTCCAATGTATCAAAGGCTTTTTAAAGTCTATAAATATAACCATAACTATCTGTTTTTCGTCAAGACGATTATTGACTTCGTCTGTGAATTTCTCAAGCGCAGTTGCAGTACTTCTATTGGGTCTAAAACCGTGTTGGACATCGTTTAAAATACTATTACTTTCCAAAAAACTAGTTAGTTGTTTAACTATATTTTTTTCGACTATTTTGTTTACAGTATTTAAAATTCTCTAGGTCTATAATTGCTATAATCTTGATGAGAAAAGAATATTGGCCTGACAATCGACTTTTTAAGTTCATCCGGATATTGAGATTTTTTAATACTAATATTAATAAATTATGCTATTACTGTACTATTTTGTTCTTTTATTTGTTTTAGATCTTTAATTCTAATACCATGTGACTCCGGCGACTTGTTGCAGTCTAATTACTCTATGACAGTTTTTACGTCTTTAGGTAGCACTTTTTTAAATCGGAAACTTACATTACAAGCAATAACTAAATGACCGAAGTACTATTAGGCTTACGTAATAGTTCATTATAGGTAGTACAGTGTCATATTTATATAATATATTGCAGCGTACAGGAATAATTATCCAGAAAAATCCCATTTTGCACAACACTTAATAGATACGGGTCATTTGTTAAATAATAATAACACTTTCGAAATTTTACACACATGTGATAAAGGTTTCAGAATGTTAGTACTAGAGCTCAAACTCAAACTCAAACTCAAAGCATTTATTTCAATTAAACCATTTACAGGCACTTTTGAACTGTCAAGGAATCGGTCAGTCAGAAATAGGTATGAAGCTAGTTGCCCATTCCAAAGCGTAGTAGGTACCTATGGAGAAGAACGGGCAAGAAACTCCACGGACACTCTTTTAAATAAAAAATTGTTACAAAATATTGGTTACATCATTCATGTTGAAATTATACATGTGAGAACAATGTAGAAAGACGTGCACGTTAGAAGCGTCCGTAATAAAAAGATAAAACAAAGAACAATTCAAAAAATTTAAATAAAATAAAAATAAGAATAAGCCCTAGCAGCCAAGAGATGACCAGTCCCAACTGACGGCGCCCGTTCACGAACATGACGCATGGATTAGCACCATTCAGCTCAACCATTTTGAAGGGAGCTAAATGATCCAACACACGCGCCACCATCAGCGAAACATTTGAGTGAGCATGACATACTCACAGCCGCCAGGGCACATTCAAGTCAATGCAAGACATATTACCCGGTAAATGGTAACTCTTTAGTACATAGTGCTCACACCTGTGCTATGCAATTATATAATACAATGGAGATTGAGTTTAAACAATGCAAAGATAGTCTTACAATCTTCAGCAGCTCCAACAGTATTTGCAAATGTTAATCAATTAGTTGTGGAGCAGGACCAGCATTGAGCCAAGCATTTTTGTCAGCGATGTAATCCCCCAACGTATAATATGCCTGCCTGCATAGTGTGCGTTTTATACAAGATTTGAATTTCGTCTCATTCAGTTGAAGTATGTGGGGAGGAATTTTATTGTAACATTTTAAACAGTATCCCATGAAAGATGAATCTACTTTAGCCAGTCTGAAACCTGGTTGAACTAATAGGCACAGAGAGTTTAGAAATTGTCAAAAATAATACAGGAAACATTACACTGTTGAACGAATTAAATATGAGTATGCCAAGGTCACCTTTGCTGCGATTGTTCGCACTTTATCGCACTGATAACGGTCGCACTGATAACGGCGACACTATATAAGTGGGTTTGACGGGTGATAAGGCTCAGTTTTCACTCAGCGCTCGGTGTGGCAACACGCCGTGTTCGAGTTCGCAACAAGTCCATCGCCATCCTGAGGATGCCTCGTTGAGAGATGAAACACATGTCAATTTCTTTCAGAAGTTTTTTATGGCTTTTTAGAAATAGCTAAGCGGAACAAGTTACTAAATATATCCACATCTATTGTATTTTATAATGGATTTCCGCAAGGTCACGCCTGAATCAATTAATTAATTAAATTCATACTTCAACAAAATTTGTTATTTTAAGACCATTCAAGTCAAAACGAGCTGAGGAAGTGGCTTAATTTTGCAAGACATATTTACTCTACTCGGTGCCCCTGCAATTCTCCAGTCCGACAATGGCAGAGAATTTTCTAACCAAATTATTGAGAACTTAAAAAATTATTGGCCTACTTTAAAAATTATCCATGGTAAGCCCAGGCATTCGCAAAGTCAGGGGAGTGTAGAAAACGCAAATCAGGATGTCGAAAATATGCTGACCACATGGATGCAAGACAATGATAATTCACATTGGAGCGAGGGTATAAGGTTTGTGCAAATCATGAAAAATAGGGCTTTTCACGCTGGTATCAAGCAATCTCCATATGAGGCTCTATTTGGATGTAAAGTAAAAGTAGATCTACAGTTACCCAATGATTTCACGCAAAGCGTCGAAACTGAAGAAGATTTGGAGAAAATCATACAGAACCGCCGAAAATTAAGCGAATCCCAAAGTCTCTGCACGTGAACACGGAACCAAATCGAGTCTCTAACAACGATTCAGATCAATGCGAAACAAGCAAACGATCTCCAGCTTGCGTTCAAAATAAATGTATCGTCTGTTCACGAGAAACTATAGGGGCTCATACTTGTAGAGAATGTGGACGTGCAGTCCACACAATTTTGCGCTGTTGCTGAATAATCATCCGATAAAGGATTTGGGTCTACAGTTCTGTGCCCATTGTGTTTAAAATATTTAAAAGAATTAAAAAATCGTCAAAGGGCTAAGAAAAACCTACAAAAACAGGCCGAAAAAATGATGAAAACGAGTGAAATGAAGTTTCCTACTGTATCTATTGCCACTTCTGTAAGGATTTCAGTACCAGAGGTTGATAGAGGACGTGGTGATGCACGTAATATTATAGGCGTAGTCTTGGCTAGAACCGATGACAAGCTGTATCAAATTAGTACAAATAAAAACTTTTTACAAAAAAAAAAAAACAACCGACTTCAAAAAAAAACACTACAAAGTGAAAAATAACTTTAATTTCGGAAGTCGGTGTCTTGGTTTTGAATTTTCGTTCTTTGTCACCGACTTCCGAAATTAAAGTTATTTTTCACTTTGTAGTGTTTTTTTTTTGAAGTCGGTTGTTTTTTTTTTGTAAAAAGTTTTTATTTTTCACTTTTTAGTGTTGTGGTACCTACCCCACACAAATTCGAATACCACTACCTGCTATGTAAATAACAGTGTCAGGAAGTTACTCAAAAACCGCCCAAGCAAAGTTAATAAAATTTATATAGGACCACCTCTGAAGTATGATCTACCAAACAAAAAAAGAATCATCAAAATCAATTCATAATTGGCGGAGTAATCGCGTAACAAACATACAAAAAAAAAAACAACATACAGACGAATTGAGAACCTCCTCCTTTTGGAAGTCGGTTAAAAATGGAATCCTAAAACATTTGTATTCTAGATCTCAGTTCAATGTTTGTCCGAGAAATCTGGTGGATATCAAGGATGTACCGAGTAGGTACGGAAATTCCACTACGCTCAGTTGCAAATCTTCAATCAATTGAAACCGGCCAAGGATTCAAAAGGTACCTTTGCAAGAAGGATAGATACATATTTTTATAGCACAGGCATCTTGCTGTAATACAGTAGAGCAAGATGCCTGTGCTATAAAAATAAACTATTGCATATTATAGAGTCTAATTATATGTATCTAGCCACATGTGCGGCCTTCTTAACAAATAGTTAAAAAAAAATAGAAATACTTCTACTCTTATATTGCAATGACATAGAATTACATAAATGACAGACTGATTACTTACCAAATGAAAGTTTTTATACGTATTAAATTAATATACGTAGATTTTATGTGTGCTAGATGGGCCTTAAAAAGGGAAAAATCTGATTTCAGTTTACAAACATGTTTTATTTATTTTAGTCACAGAAAGCATTACTTTTTATTTATTTCCTAGTATCATCTCGGAATTGCATACAATTCCCAGGAAATAAATACATACATTTCATAGGAAATGTGTGTATTAAAGAATCTTTGAAACATTATTTTACACATTTCCTCAGTAGGCTCGGAAGTGCGTATATTTCATACATTTCCGGTAACATGTACAATAAACCAAAACAGGGACGCAATGACTTAATGCAATGTTTTAAGATTCATCCGTAATAGCAAAATATATGAAAAGGTTAGTTTCGGTGTTTCGTTAATTTTGTGGAAAATGGCAACGGAAGATCGTTTTTACAATATAAAAAACTATAATTTTGAACAAAAAAATACTTATCTTTGAAGATGAAGAACCAATCGTAGTAGTGTATAATTGGGGAATCTGGATCACTTCGCTTCGCTCAGTTCGTGATCCAGATCACCCCAATTATAAATCAGTAACTGGCTTCTCACCATCTATTCAGAATGTTATCTAGACTAAGATATTTGAGTATAGAGTCAAAATCCACTCATTTTCATAATTATTTCCATACTTTTGTTACCAAGTGTAACATAGCATAGCATTTTTAATTTTATTTAATCTGATCCAACCTCTGAATCAGATCTATTCAAATATTGCCTACTATAATTTTATTTATACCCATACAGATACTATCATCAGTTTATTTAGTTAGCTTGTGCATTAAATACAATACTAAATAAAATAAGTTCAAGAATAATCTGAATCATACAAAATACGTAGCGCTCTTGAACTTAAAAAAAATTACTTTAAAAATGTGTTTTAAACTGGGCTTCACTGAATCATACATACATTTCAGATGACATCATAATGATTTATTAATTATAAAACGATCCATCCTCACGCTACAATTGCAAGAATTGAATGCTGCATAAAATCATAAGTTAGCAATTTATAAATTATCCGGGGCTTCATTGATCTCATTATTAGGATCGGTATGCGCGAGCAAAACCGCAAGGTGAAGTTCAGATGACGTCTACGTGTGTATTTGTGAATGTCTGTTTATGTTTGTATAGACGTGTACGAATTCATTATTTTAGTACATCCCCAATTAATTTAAATGAAAATTAAAAGGAATTCAAATAAAAAGCAATTTGTTAAGATGCATTTATTAATAGCAGTTCAATTTTAAATATCATCATATTATGTATAGAGACAATCCAATTACGTATTTTTCATACATTCTAGCAATAATAAGAGACTACAACATTCTTTTAAAATTACTTACAATAAAACAGTAAGACCGGTACTAAGTAATATTCCCAGTAGTCTCAAATAGATAGTCACGTAATACCATTTTATTTACAGCATTTGATTGGCTTACATACTAGCCACATTAAACATATTTAACCATATTAACTACGGGTTCTCCATGTTTTCCTGAATTTTATTTATTAAATCCTTAGTGCTGGACAATATGTCATCCATTAAAATGCTTTTAACGACGTGTTGAGCACAAACCTCTGCCTCACAATAATGATTACAGATTGAACTATCCTTCTGCTCGAAATTTTCTGTATCGATAATTTGGATTCTTATGATTTTCGAAGGTCTTGTTACAGGTTTTTTTATGTAGGAATATGCCATCCGTTTACTTTTTGATATTTTGCGAGATGCTTCAGCAAGACCCAAATATTTTTGATTTACTGCGTGTATTTGAGCAGGACCCTTTTCTAAAGGTATTAAGTTAAACAGCTCTTCCGAATCCTGAAATTATAAAACATTATGATTAAAATAATACTTATGAATGCTGTGTGACATTTTAATTACAAAATACAGTAAAAAAATAAAAGATAACTTACCGACATTGTAGACTGCACGATTAGGTACGTACTGAACACTGCAGTTTTGAAAAACGAATGTTGTTTCGAATAAGGGTGAGCAATTTATATGAAAATTATGTTTAAAAAAAAGTGTTCATAAGGTTGAAAATAATAATTTCGTTGCGGAAATTTTTCTACTGTCCAAAAATGGTTAGATGAAATTTAACTCTTGCCACCCACCTCGCCATGCACTTGCCATCACCTGACACCTACAGTTGCATTGTTTACGTTACATTCCTAATAATATATTAAGTTGGAATGTCTGTTTGTTCTGTTATGTTCATTTACAGATACTTACCCGATGATAACAAATACTAATAAAAATAAGACAAGTGAAGTCGGGAATATGCGGGTTATCATACTGGTAGAGTTATTTGCTAGCCTCAGCAATTTTATAGAGCAACTAATACTTATAGTAATACAAAATTTCAGATTTTTGTTAATTGTAAACATGTTTTAATACTTCGATACTAATATACTAATTAATACATACCTATATAATCATATTTTACATCATATTATTGTATAAATCATAAATCTGCATTAATCTGTACTAAACTAATAAAATCGGGAGGTAACACCGGGCTATTCGATTAGTATATCAATTTAGTTTATCTTTGCAATATTTTGCTCCCGTGTTTGCGTTTACCATTTTTGGGCATGCATCAATGCATCATGAAACGGTATTTAAACCATCGATAAAAATTGTGGAGCACTATTGCACCCTCATCTCTCGAAGGAAAATCAACGCAAGGTTTTAAACTGTGAGGAATCATCAGATTTATCTGCAAAAATGTAAGTGATTTTATATTTTTTATATTACCTTTTAGGCAGAAGTATCATTTTAAACGAAATAGATCGCAGTTATCGCGCATTATTTTTTTGTACCAAACCTGAGACCATTGTATTAATATTATTTATCTTATTACCTAACAAGTTATGTAAGTTCAATAAATTATGTTTAATCAAATATTTCTATAATTTCAGGTCCAAGACATCCCAGCTAGCGGACGACCTTTTCCTATCAGAGGACGACTCTCCAAGTGTAGCGGTTCCTGAGGCCGTTCCGGTTGACATACCACCTAAGAAAAAGCGAAGCAGGCTGCCAATCGCGACTCCATCAACACCTAAGCCGTCTAACAAGCCGCCTAACAAGAAGCCACGGATAAACCCTGGTCAGTCGTTGGACCTGTCCACAGCTGCTGATTTATTTGGGAGCGACGACAGCGAAGATGACGACCGGCCTAGCATTTCATCAGCACCAAGGGGTAAAAAAACGCCTATCTATTCCTATATTAGCAGTAGGATTGCGAACGGCTATGGCAGACAAGCGCACACCGCTAAAACTGGTTCGCACTATGTCGAAGTTAAGGTTTATAAGTGTGACGATATAGATAAAGTGTTGCCGATTAATAGATGGCAACATTCTGTAATAACAGTAAAAAACCAAACCGATGTAGACACTGAAGCATGGGCGCACTTAACTAAATTTATTAGCGCCACACGTAAGGAATTCAATGGGATTCCAAAAACATTTATCAGCAATCATTATTATTAGAGAAATTGATTTAATAATTTTTTTAATGTTACGTACGTATAGTTTAATCAGTGGAATCGTATGTTTAATTAATGGAAATAATCGTTTATTGTACTCGAATAGTTTTTAAGATTTGTTCTAAATAAAATGTCAAAAATTTCGTTTCTTGTTTTTTTTCAGTTCAACCATCGAACATTGCATCAACTAATGAAATTTTAATGAAATGTGATAAATGCTACATTGAAATACCGAAACATAAATTTAATTATCATATGAGAACTAACTTACACAAGTCAAACTGTTTATTGAGAACTGAAATTGATAATATTAAAATAATAGCGACTGCTTTTAAAAACAGAATTGTTACATATCGCTTAAGTCCTGCTCAGGAAATAGATTATCTTACACCTGAAGCGTTCTTGAGCGACTCTCAAAGTGATATTAGAAAACTTATTGAAATGTCGTTAGAAAAACATAATTGTATTAAAATCAATTTGGAATTATATGCTTACTTCTTATTAACAAAAACAAATGAGCAGTTATTGAAATCTTTTAACACAAAATTGACAGTAATTTATAAAAACTCTGACCTAAATGATTTTTATACGAATACTTTAGAAGTGTTTAAGAGGAAACTAACTGAGTTTGAACAGCGTGACTCTGGTTGGTCTTTTTTTACACTTAGCCATTTGGAAATTAATATAAATAAATACAATCCGATGAGAGGAGGTACCTTTATAGAATTACCACCAGTAATAAAAAATAAAAAATGTTGTTTAAATATTCAGAATAATGATGATCACTGTTTTTTGTGGAGCATTGTTGCTGCATTACATCCTGTTAAAAATAATCCCTGTAGAATTTCTTCCTACCCACACTATTCAACAGTTCTGAATACACAGCGTATGTCATTTCCACCGTCGATGAATGATATAAAGTTGTTTGAGAAAGTCAATCCTAGTATTAGTGTTAATATTTATGGTTTAGATTGTAAATGCACCATAACTGGACCTCTATATTTAACGAATACATAACATCATAACATCACGCCTTGTTTCCCCGAAGGGTTGGGCAGAGGTGTACCTGTAGTAGATACACCCACATTTCGCCAGTTATGTTTAAGTCCCATGTAATAGGGGGCGAGCCTATTGCCATCAACCGGGCACAAATCCAGACTCCGGGCTGCTACTGAGAAATTCCAGATAGAAAAACCCAATAACACTTTGCCCGACCCGGGAATCGAACCCAGGACCTCATGCTCAGCAGTAGCGCTTGCGACCACTAGACCAACGAGGCAGTTAACGAATACTAAGAAAAAAAATCACATTAACTTACTTTATATTGAGCGTTATGATAAAGGACATTATTGTCTGATTAAAGATCTTGCGCGACTAGTTCGACATCAAATAAGTCATCATAAAGGTAAAATTCACTTTTGTGAATCATGTTTGCAATTTTTCTCGAGTGAATTGAAATATAGTACCCATCATTGTTGTAAGGTACTTACAATACTACCTGAAAAAAATAGCATGATACAATTTAAAAATTATGAGCGACAACAAAAAATTAATTTTATAATCTATGCTGACTTTGAAAGTATGTTACAAAATTATTCTGAACAAAATACTGAGAACCATAACACGCAAAAGTTTAAATTACATGTTCCAACGTGTTTTGCATATTATATATGTTGCACATACGATCTAAGTTTAAACAAATACGTCACATATAGAGATCCTGATTGCGTTGAAACATTTATCAGTTGGTTGGTTAAAGATGTAACTTGGATAGATACTATATTATCCGAAGTTAAACCTATGAAACCATTGACTAATGAACAAAAAACGAATTTTGAAAACGCTACCAAATGTTATATATGCAAAGAATTACTGTTTGGAGATAAAGTTCGAGATCATGATCATGTTTCATCCGAATACAGAGGTGCAGCACATTCCCTGTGCAATTTGAGATACAAAATATGTCCATTTGTACCTATTGTTTTTCATAATTTAGCAGGGTATGACAGCCATTTATTCATTAAAGAATTAGCAAAATATAAAGGTGATATAAAGATAATACCAAAGTCTAAAGAAAAATACACATCTATAACTAAATTTATTCAGCCAAAAAATACAGCACGCCCTATTCAAATGAAATTCATTGATTCATATCAGTTCCTAAGTTCAAGTCTAGATGAATTAAGTAAAAGCTTGGATCATAAAGATTTTATCAATCTATCAAGTATAGTTACCGATAAGAAGTCTTTGCATTTATTGAAACGTAAAGGTGTTTATCCATATGACTTTATGGATTCATGGTCAAAGTATGAGAATAAACAACTGCCTCCCAAGGAATGTTTTTATAATTCAATTAAATTAGAGCATATTTCCGATGATGATTATAGACATGCACAAGCTGTATGGCAAGCATTTAATATACGTTCGCTTGGGGAATACACAGACTTGTACTTAAAATGCGATGTGTTATTATTGTGCGATATTTTTGAAAATTTTAGAAATATGAGTTTACAACATTACTCTCTTGATCCAGCGTATTATATATCTGCTCCTAGCTTAAGCTGGGATGCCATGCTATTATATACTGGTGTTCGACTTGAGCTAATAAGTGATTTGGAAATATACCGATTTTTAGAGAAGGGTATACGCGGTGGATTAGCCCAATGTTCTTTACGACATGCTAAGGCTAACAATAAGTATGTTCCACATTTTGATGACACAAAACCATCTAGCTACATAATTTATCTAGATTGCAATAATTTATATGGTTACGCAATGACAAGAAAAATGCCAATATCAGAATTTATTTTCTTAAGCCAGAACAATCTTTTGAATTTCGATGTAATGAAAATTCCGAATGATGGTGAATATGGATATATTTTAGAAGTAGACTTAGAGTACCCAGATTATCTGCATAACGTTCATAAGGATTTACCTTTCGCATGTGAAAAGTTTATTCCTCCAAACGGAAAATCTGTGAAATTAATAGCTAATTTATATGATAAATGCAAGTATGTCATTCATTTCGTTAATTTAAAAGAATGTTTACATCATGGTCTAATTTTAAAGAAAATTCATCGGATACTTAAATTTAGACAAGAATCATTTCTTCGAAAGTACATTGATTTAAATACTTTTCTACGACAGGCTTCTAAGTCACCCTTTGAGAGAGACTTTTTTAAACTTCTAAATAATTCCGTATTCGGTAAAACTATAGAAAATAAACGAAAGCAAGTAGACGTGAAATTAATCACAAAATGGAAAGATTCAAGTAATATAACAAACAAGTGCATTGGTGCGGAAAAAATAATATCAAAACCTAATTTGAAGAGTATTTCTATATTTTCTGAAAATTTTGTAGCTGCTCAATTAACTCCTGAAAAACTAATATTAGATAAACCAATTTATATCGGGTTCACAGTGCTTGAATTTGCTAAACAATATTTATATAATTTTCATTATAGTTATATTAAAAACAAATATGGCAACGATGTAAGTCTCTGTTACACAGATACCGATAGTCTTTTGTACTTGATAAATACAGATGACTTTTACAAAGATCTAAAGATTGATATTTCACGTTTTGATACGAGTAACTTTGAAGAAGATAATCCGTTTCGAATACCGAAAATAAATACCAGTATTCCAGGATTATTTAAAGATGAACTTGGTGGATCAATTATTACCGAGTTTGTTGGTTTAAGAGCAAAACTATACTGTCTAAAAAGCGTAAAAACTACAATAAAAAAAGCAAAAGGTGTAATCAACCCCATAACCAAACGTCTCACAATGTTGGACTACTATGAAACATTAGTTGATAATAAAGTCATCAAACATAAAATGAATATGATAAAATCTATTAAACATCTCTTATATTCACAACAAGTGAATAAAGTAGTTTTAAATAGTAATGATGATAAAAGACAAATACTTCCTAATCAGATTGAAACACTACCTTGGGGACATTGTGATACACTATTCTAATACTAAGATTTGTTCATAATAATGGATTTACTCCTGTATACTTTCTATTTTATAAGGTTTTTTTTATTTTAATTAAGAAAGTTTTTACTAAAAGCTTTTATTATATTGTTATTAATTTAATAAATATTTCTGAGAAACTCAATCAAGTATTTATTTTATTCACAACCCTTGACAATATCATCATCTCATCGTTAAATTATATACCAATTATAACATGACTTTACTTATTTATATCATTATAAATACAAGTATATTTGATTTTAATAGCAGATACAACCATGAAGTGGGTTAAGCAAGCAGTATCGTTAGAAGTTAAAAATATTGAGGTAAAAGAAAATAAGCCGCACACTAAACATAGTGTACTTCTACCGAATAATATAAGATGCATAATATGTGGTCCTTCAAATTGTGGAAAAACTAACGTCATAATTAGTTTGTTACTCCATGAAAACGGTTTAAAGTTTAAAAATGTTTACTTGTATTCCAAGTCTAGCTTTCAACCAAAATATAGATTTCTTAAACTGATCTTGGAAAGAGTTCCGAAAGTAAAACTTTTTATATTTCATTTTGACGATGATGTCATTCATCCTAACGATGCATTACAAAATTCTGTTATTATTTTTGATGATGTGGTTTGTGAAAAGCAAATTAATATACGAAATTATTTCACAATGGGTAGACATAGAGATATAGATTGTTTTTATTTATCTCAAAAGGTCATTCCTTTTTTGTTATGTTTTTAATTTTTTCTCAGTTAGTTCTAATCATGGTCTGACAGTTTGAGTAATTTAAGTGGCCTACACAAATGTCCTTTTTTTGGTATTGTTCGTCGAATCGTTGAGTTCCTTAAATTCTGAGTTGAGATGCACGATAACTGACAAATGCGTGCACTGACTGGACAGGCCCTCTCAATCTGTGTGGTGCTTTCCTCAAAAGACCACTTCAGACACCAATCCACATGGCCTTCACATAATATGACCAAGATTATGTCTGGACTTTAAAAGAGACTGAGACCTCTGAGTTTGTTTCGGCCTTTCTTCTCAGAGTAGTCAGATAGGAAACGCCGACCTCATCTAGTTTTAAAATATGATTGACGTGTAAAAGTGTTTGTACAAACCTACTTACAGAAATAAAATCATTTATCATTTATCATTTAAACGTATTCAAAAATACCAAAGCAGTTACTACGTGACAATGTTAACTTTTTGATAATTTTCAAGCAAGATGAAGTTAACCTGAAGCATATATACGATGAACATGTTAGTTCTGATATGGACTGGTCTAAGTTCAAAAATCTGTGTAGTAAGATCTGGTTGCACCCCTATGATTTTTTGGTTATTAATAAGGATTGTGAATTAAACAAAGGCAGATACAGACAATCTTTTGACAACTTTATATATTTTGAGTGAAAATTGTATAAATTATATCTTTTGAAAACTTTATGTATTGTAACGATTGTATAAATTATGAATGAAAACAAAAAAAAAATCATTTGGGCATAAATACTTCTGCGCATAAGTCGTATAATGGATCATAACATTACAAATCAATTAATAAAGGCTGCGGACGCTATAAAAGAAAAGGTGAAACAAATAAAAGATTATGAATTTAGTACCGACACACATCTAAAGTATTTTTTTAAACCTCTTGCTGACCCACTTAATGCTATAGCAGCCAACAAGCAAATTTCTGTAATAAATAATGAAGATTCTTATGATAACCAAACTAAAAACGCTGGTATAGCTTCAAAAATGTTTTTGCATGATAAATCGCATGATATATACAAACATGAATCATCTGAATCAGAAAAGTTTTATTCAGAAGACGAAGAAGGTAACACAACTGAATCAGAAAAATTAAATGATGTGTCGCTAAAAAAAGAAGATATCTTTGAAATATACGATGATATGAATATACCATTCGGCGTACGTAGTGAGAATGATAAGCATATGATTGGAAATACAATAGTTAATTTCTCTACCACTCGCGAGAACTCTGATAAAGTGTATTTTATTCGCGTAGCTAATAAACAGTATAAAATAACACCTGGTCTGAAAGAATTATTGCTTCGCAAGAAGCCTGATTTAAAGTTGGTAAATTTAAACGATAAATTAGTTTACAAAGCAATACTCATCACAACTAATGCTCATAAAAGAGACTTTGACCCTGCAGGTCAAGTTAAAGGTGATAAGGGTCTAAAATATTCTCAAGTGATCAAACCGTTATTTCCCGAGCCTAGTAAACGCTTACAAGAACCTACAGAAGCTAAATCTAAACAAAAACGAGGTGCTGGTCTACCGTATCTTAAAACATATAAAAAAAATACCGAACTTGTTTATTGGGATAATCCTAATGAATTAGTGGACAGGCTTAAACTTTTGATCGCATCTAAAACTGCAGGTAATACAAATCTTGACAACGAAATCTTATCAATTATTGAAGAGTTAAAAGAAGCGGGTGTTATAAAAGAATAAAAAGACTCATCATATAAACTGAATATCATTATAATTTTGTAATTCACTAGTGACAGTTGAAAGAATGAGCGAAGTGAAAAGAGACATTATAAACGAAATTCATAGAAGTGCAAGAATAAATTTTCCTCGAAGACATGTAATATTAAAAGATATTGATGATCTTTGGCAAGCTGATTTAATGGATATGCAAAGTTTCTCCAAATTCAATAACAGCAACAAATACATTTTGGCTATCATTGACGGATTCTCTAAGTACGCTTGGGCTATTCCACTTAAACAAAAAAACAAAGAAACTGTATCTGAAGCTTTCAATACTTTATTGAGTAGAGAAAAACGCGTCCCTAGAAATTTACAAACAGATCTTGGGAAAGAATTTTACAATAAAAGTTTTAAAAAAATATTAGTAAACCATTCTATCAACCACTACTGCACTTATTCAACGAAAAAGGCTTCAATTGTAGAACGGTTAATAAGGACGATAAAGAGTAAGCTTTTCAAAGAATTTAGTTTCAAGGGGAATTATAAATGGACTGACGGGACACTTTCAAAAACCATTACTAGATATAATAATACAATACATAGAACAATTGGTTTACCACCTGCTCAAGTTAATCATAGCAATAAAATTAAAGTACTACAAAGATATTTCAATCAAAATCGAGCGAAAACAAAATGTTCTAAATTAAAGACAAACGATTTTGTTCCAATAAGTAAACATAAAGGTTGTTTCGAAAAAGGTTACACTCCTAATTGGTCAACAGAGATATTCAAGATCAGTAAAGTTCAAAACACAAATCCTGTTACATATTTATTAAAAGATGTTAAACAGCAACCTATTTTAGGAGCATTTTACGATCAAGAATTACAAAAAACCAAACATCCTGACATTTACCTTGTTGAAAAAGTTTTAAAACGGAAAGGTAGAAAAGTTTTTGTGAAATGGTTGGGGTTATCATCCAGCGAAAATAGTTGGATTAACAATACTAACGTTTTATGAGTGATTTATCAATATAACATCGTGGTCTATGATAATAGTTCCATTCTGTTCGTATACATGAAGGGAGAAGGACTTGTCAATAATTTAATTAATAATTTACCATTTGAGCTCCATTTACCGGGATATAATTATTGCGGTCCAGGAACTAGATTGCATGAAAGATTGGCTCGAGGTGATAGGGGTGTAAACAAATTAGACGAATATTGTAAACATCACGATATCGCATATAATAATTCCAAAAGTTTGAAAGATCGTCGCAAAGCAGATATAATTTTATTAAAAATGGCAAAAAAGCGTGCTTTATCTTCCGATGCAAACTCAGGAGAAAAACTTGCTGCCAATTTAGTTAATAATATAATGCTTACAAAAGTAAGTACTGGAGCTGGACTAAAAAAAAATTTAAAAAATTTAGTAACCCATACCAAAAAGTGCATAAAAAAAATTAAACCAAAGTGTAGGAAAAAAGTAATAGAATTGGCCTACGCTGCTGCTAGAGAATTGAATCATGATTCATCTGCAAGGGTTCCACGGATCATACCAATTCCTAAGTCTGGCGGTGTTCTACCTTTAATACCAATATTTGCTGGTTTGTCTGCTGCTGGCAGTATTGCAAGTGGAATTGCTGGAATCGTCAAAACCATAAATGAATATAGAGTTGCAAAAAAGCGTTTAGAAGAAATGAAAAGTCATAATAAGAATGCAGAAGGTGTATGCATTGGAAATGGATTGCGGCTAAACCGTTACAAGGATGGACTTGGAATATATACAAATTTAAAGAAAAAAAACTAAATCATAGGCTACCTAATCGTGCTCTTACTAATATAGATATCATATATTTTACTAAAGACGTTCCATATTTTCGCGGAGTGTATATGAGGGATACGTTACCGAAGTCTCCGTTTTTTAAAGAGTGTGGAATCATAAATTTAGATAATTCTAAAAATTCTGGTACACATTGGGTAGCCTATGTCATTTTAAATGAATATATCGAATACTTTGACAGTTACGGTAACTTGAAACCTCCAATAGAATTTGTTCGCTATGTAGGTTCTGACAAAATCAATTATAATTACAATAATTTGCAAAATAATAACTTATTCAATTGTGGACATTTATGCATTAAATTTCTTAAAGAGTTTTGGAAAAAGCATGGTTTTATCAAATCATCACTTAAAATAAAAAAAGGTTTAAATATTACGTGTCGTACTCATAAGACAACACTTTAACATTATCTGTTACAAGAGACGAATGTAAATTTGATAAGAGTGAAAAAAAATGATAGTTTATAATATAAAGTCATCTGCCAAAGTTAATAGCTTTACTCGTTCTCGTACCGTCCGAAGACGAAGACATATACGAACCATAAAAAAATTGACTAAAGATAATAAATTATTTCTTCGAGCTTTGGGATTCAAATTATGAGTATTTTTCAGGTGAATGATTTACCACAAATCGATAACTCTATATTGAGTTATGAAATTCATACTTATAATCCTTATAGCACCAGTTTCAATGAAAATGATGAAATACGTATACCCATAAATCAGCAAGATTTGTACGTATTACCTTCGGCCAGCTACATTTACGTTGAAGGTAGAGCCGCTACGGTTTCGAAAGATGCATCAGGAAAACTAACACGAAAGGCTCTTAATTTTACGAACAATCATATTTCATTTCTATTTCAAGACATTCGGTATGAAATTAACGGTGTTGAGATAGACCGAATAAAAAATGCAGGTATATCTACAACTCTTAAATCATATGTGTCAATGAGCCAGGGGGAAAGTAAGGCTGCTGCTATTTGGGGTTGGAATTTGAATGGTATAAAAGATAATGATGGTATTTTTAGTGCCCTTATACCTTTGATTAAAGTTTTAGGATTTGCGGAAGATTATAATAAAATTATCGTTAACTGTAAACATGAACTTATACTTAAAAGAAGCAGTTCGAATCTTAACAGTGTTATACTTGATGAGAATGACTCCATTGAAGTAAATATAGAGAGACTGCAATGGCGTATGCCTCATATAAAAGTTTCAGATCGGGAAAGATTAACTTTACTTAAACATTTAGAAAAGGATCGTCCTATTCAAATAGCTTTCAGAAATTGGGACTTGTACGAATACCCTTTATTACCTAGAACTACAAAACATTCCTGGGTTGTTAAGACTGCTTCACAACTCGAAAAACCAAGGTATGTGATCTTTGGTTTGCAGACAAATAGAAAAAATATGAAAAGTAAAGACTGCTCAGTATTTGACCATTGTAAATTAACGAATGTTACTCTTTTTTTAAACTCTCAATATTATCCATACGAATCGGTGAATGCGAAATTTTCTGACGATAAGTATTACATATTATATGAAATGTTTACCAAATTTCGTCAGTCTTATTATAACACCCGGTCTGAACCAATGCTTAGTTTGAGCGAATTTAAAGAAAAGGCTCCTTTATTTATAATTGATTGTTCAAGACAGAACGAAGCCTTGAAAACGGGGGCTGTAGATGTGAGACTGGAAATAGAAAGTTCTGAAGATAAACCAGGAAATACATCTGCCTATTGTTTAATCATAAACGATCGTCTATTCGAATATAAACCCTTAAGTGGTATTGTAAGGAAATTATTATGAACGCTATAGTCGATGTGCAAGGGTTTAAGACGGAAAGTAACGAGTTTATCGTGAAAGAAATAGCAATAGCATGCAGAAATCAAATTATGGTATTATTAATCAAACCACCATTCCCATTTTACAATCTTACAAAAAAAGAAAGATTGCAAGTAAGTTGGATGGAGAGAAACAGAAAAATTTTCTGGAAAGAGGGTTTTATACCATACTTAAACTTTCATCGATATATTGTACCTTATCTGGAAGATAAAAACATTTATGTTAAAGGATTTGAAAAAGTATCGTGGCTAAAAAAAATTGTAAAACATGATAAAATATATAATTTAGAAGATAAGAACTGTCCTCGTTTACAAAAATTATTTGATGATTATAAAATGTCTAGTAATATATTTAGTTGTGTGTATCATTCGAATGGGTGTGCTTTAAAAAATGTAACATGTTTAAAAAAGTGGGTTGATAACAAAAGTATTTTTAATTGTTTATAATTTAGAAGATAAGGGCTGCCTTGAAAAAATATAAGTTAAGTAATTTATTAGCTCTTTATAATCATAACGATATACCAGAATAAATATTTTCTTTCTTTGAGTAAATGTTTTCTTGTTTTATTTAATAACAAATGCATTACATATAGAATACCACAGCGAAATGTGCTATAATTTTAAAGTCACAAATAAAAACTTAAATCGGTCATTCCTGCACCATTACGACTTAGAGCACCACATCTTTATAAATTAAGAACACCAGATTCAAGACTTCATTATTCTTTTATACATACCCGTATCGAGACCTTCTTTCTTTCTTTCATTCGAGATGATTCATAATTATTTCAGTCCACGATACGAAATATATAATGAACATAAAATTCGATTATGTTCATTTCGACATTATTGGGCTACAGCAGATTCAAAACGAAGATTGGTGATGGAAATGGTTGATGCAGGTTTTTTTTACTGTGGAAGTGGTTTAAACGATAAAGTTATGTGCTTTTCGTGTGGGGGTGGTATCGAAGATTGGGAGTATTACGATGATCCTTGGATGCAACATGCTATATTTTTTCCTGATTGCTTTTATTTAAATGCAGTAAAAGGAACAGATTATGTTGCCAAATCAAAACGTCTATTTTTTAAAGAAACAAAAATATAAATTATTCTAAAGTGGACAAGGATAGATTGATTGTCTGCTGAATAAGCTACTAAATGCTATTCAAACTCAAAACATTTATTTAAATTAAACCAGTTACATTAAAATTAGCAATGCAGCCTAAGTAACTAAATTGCTTACAGTTATTTTATGCGACATTCGATTCCTACAATTGTAGTTAAAAGCTTGAATCATAAACAATTTAAAAATAAATAAATAAAATTACATTAGCTACAATGCAAGAACAGTGAAATATACTTCTGAAGACATTTGTAGAATTATTAGTTAGAACGCTATTGGTAAGGCTATATTTGACCGCGATATGCAGCCCTCTCATAAAAATCGAGCGCAGATTCATCAAAACCTCAGGTCAGAGATAAAACAGTTTAAAAAAAATACTATCCAAGTTTAATAAAAACACGATGAAGCAGCATTTGAATAGATCTGATTCAGAGGTTGGATCTGAATAATTAAAATTAAAAATACTACGCAAGTGTATCAAAAGTATGGAAATAATTATGAAAATGAGTGGATTTTGACCCTCTCAAATATATATCTTAGTCTAGATTACGTTCTGAATAAATGGTGAGAAACCAGTTATTGATTTATAATTGGGGTGATCTGGATCACGAACTGAGCGAAGCGAAGTGATCCAGATACCCCAATTATACACTACTAATCGTGGTAGTTATTAGTTATATTTGATTCGGTTTAGTTTTATCACAAAATGTACCGAAAAACAGCATAATTTTGTTCGATTTGCAAACGCGCCCTTAAAGGGTATCTGTGAAGTTGAACTGTTTGCAGATGATACCTCTCTTATTTTTAAAGTAGACCGGAATAGACAAGATTTTTACTATATAAACAGTGCACTCTCAATGGTTACAGATTGGTTTACGACAAATAATCTAGTTCTCAATGTCAAGAAAATGAAATGTGTAAAGTTCGCCTTACCAAATGTTAGAAATCTAGGACCCAACATCGTCTTAGATAAAGAGGTGCTTAAAACTGTGAACTCGGCAGTTTATCTGGACATAACAGTAGTTGCCAAACTTCAGTGGGCCCACATTAAATATCGAGCCTAGCGGGAAGACTCAGTTCGGCCGCCTACGCTGTCAGAAAAGTTCGATCAAAATGTACTTAGCAGAAGTGATTTAGTTATGGCATTAATACTTCGTTCCGGTCACATTCCATCAAGAAAGTTTGGTTTTCCGATGAAAAAGGTTACGTCACCCAACTGTGAAGAATGTGGAGTAGTCGAAGATGTGCAACATGTTTTGATGGAGTGTGTGCGGATTTAATTTACTTGGTCCAACAAACAAGTACGACACTGGAGACTGTAACGCTGTCCTGGCTTTTCCTTTATCGGAACAAGCTAGGACAATGTACAAGTTGGCATTTTTTGTTTTAAAATAAGTATGTAGTAAGTAATAAGAGTAATGTTAGAATTAAAAAGTGTTTTTAGGTTTAGTTATTTTAATGATGTTACAGGGTACATATATAATTGCCTCTACCCATTTTTTTTAAGTAATAACATATTTACCCCATGTCAATACGGGTTTAGGAAGACTAAATCTGTTAATGTAGCAATGTATAACTTTTTACACAAAGTCCTTTTAAATATGGACTCTAGGTCGCCAGCTATAGCACTGTACATGGACATGTCAAAAGCATTTGACCGAGTCAAGCATGAAATACTCTTGAATAAATTATATGCTTCTGGTGTAAGAGATAACTAACGTATACAAATTAATTGAATCGTATCTCAGTGACAGGAAACAGATAGTAGAATTAAAAAGAGTCTCTTTAACTACCAGAACTGAAGAAACGGTTGTTTCTGAGGTTAGAAATATTCTTTCCGGTGTCTCTCAGGGCAGCATTCTAGGCCCATCATTTTTTCTAATTTATATAAATGACATGTCGACAGTTACAATGCACGATATGACCTTATTTGCTGACGATAGTACTATATTGTTTACCGGTAATGACAGAACTGATTTAAAAATTGACTTAAGGGTGCTCCTAACAACAATTATAAAATGGCTTGATGAAAATTACCTGAAAATAAACTCAGAAAAAACAAAAATCATGAATTTTAAACAGCGAGTAAAAGCGAGTGATCCCAATTTCAATGTACGCTACTCTCAAACCACCATAAAAGAAATCGATGTAGGTAACTAAATTTCTGGGACTTTTTGTTGATAGCAAAGTAAATTGGAAGTCACATATTATTATAGAACAAGTTTGCAAAAACTTAGTCAGAGCTCAAATGCTCTTTACAGATTAAGGAACACTGTCAATCAGTCTGCCCTACTAAGATACGTTGGGGCCTATCATGGATACGTTGCTTCAATCATACGCTACGGTATCATTTTCTGGGCCAACTCTGTGGAAAAAGAGTATGCTTTTAGAGCTCAAAAACGTTGTATTAGATCGATGTGCAATATATACCAAGCAGATTCATGTAGATCACATTTTACAAATTTTAAAATATTAACTCTCCCTAGCGTATACATATGAAACTGTAATGTTCATTAAATCAAATCCAAACCTATTTGAATTTTGCACTAGGGCCAGACACAAAGACAAGCTGCGCACTGTAGCCAGTAAAACAAAGCTTTTGCACCAAAGCATCTTTTGTATGGGCCCACGTGTCTTTAATAATCTTCCGCCTTTTTTCAGGACTATGAGCAATATAAATATCTTAAAGAAAACACTGCACGAATTATTGATAAGTAAATGTTATTACTCTAAAAGAGAATTTCTAAATGACAATACATTGAATCAGCCGATTTATTACAACAAACCAATGGGAACATAATCACGAAGTTAAAAACTAGATATTTACTCATAAACTGTGAAGTACGCACTGTGCAATTGTTTTGTAAACCATTTAGTACTTAATCTTAATGTAATGTATAATTGCATGACAATTTGATGTATTGTTTTTTATATAACTATGTTTCGAACAGACAATATGAATTTTGTATGCCTCAATGGCGAGACATAGCAGGCTTACCTGTAACTAACACAACATCTTATGAACCTATGATCCACAATAAATTATTTGAATTTGAATATGAGGGTGGTGTTATCGCTCAGCGATAAAGCCCTTAAAATAAAGATAAAAAAATACAATACACTGACGTTGATACAGCTCGGTTAATCTATTTTAGTTATTTTTATAGCGTTATATCCTACGGTATTCTGCTGTGGGGTAAAGCTGCTGATATTCAAAATATATTTGTCCTTCAAAAACGAGCTGTTCGAGCTATTTATCAGCTAGGTGCCAGAGTTTCTCTGAGAGATTTTTCAAAGATATTGGTATTCTCACAGTGGCATCGCAATAAAATTCATCTTCGCTAACATCTTATATATGAGGCAAAATATACACATATACACTAAAAACAGTGATATACACAATATTAACACTAGAAATAAGGACAAACTACGAGCTCCCTTTCACCGGCTTCATAAGGTTCATAACTCATTTATTGGGCTTGGTATAACGTTTTATAACAAGCTACCCTCTTCTTTGCTAGATTTACCTTTTAATGCGTTTAAAACTAAAGTGAGATCCAACCTTTGTTCAAAGGCATACTATTTCATCAACGACTACTTAAATGACAAGAATAGTTGATAGCTGTGATTAACTCAAGACAATTGTCAATAAAAAAATGGTATAAAACAAAGAAACTTAACTTTTACGGTACCTAACCTATTTCAAAATTATGGAACAAAGAAAAAAAAATGTTCTCTACTCGATGAGCTCTAGACAATAACACCCCACATATCAGAGTTTGAATATTTTGTTTTTAACCGACTTCAAAAAAAAGGAGAAGGTTCTCAATTCGTCGGGATATTTTTTTTGTTTATTTACTTATGTTCCCCGATTACTCAAAGAGGGCAGGACCGATTTGAAAAATTCTTTTTTGTTTGAAAGGGTATACTTTCAAGTTATCCTATTGTCATTCAGTCACGATCTGATGATGGAATCTTGGAGAAATCGAGGGAACTCTTCAAATATTAAAGGCACATCTATAGCGATTTGGGTATTTTTGATGAGCAGTTGACATAAGGCTATTGTAACTTAGATAAATTACAAATCAACCCATAAAAAGTGAAAAAAAAAAAACTTTTTTACAAAAAATACAACCGACTTCCAAACTACAAAGTGGAAAATAACTTTAATTTCGGAAGTCGGTGTCAAAAAACTAAACTACTGATCCAAAGACACCGGCTTCCGAAATTAAAGTTATTTTTCACTTTGTAGTTTGGAAGTCGGTTGTATTTTTTGTAAAAAAAGTCTTTTTTTAATCACAGGTTTATTGTATAGAGACCCGCTATAGTCTTAAATTTTTATTATATGTTGTTGTAGCGGCAATAGAAATGAATAATCTGTGAAATTTTCAACTGTCTACCTATTACGGTTCATGAGATACAGCTCGCTGACAGACAGATGGACAGCGGAGACTTAGTAATAGGGTTCCGATTGGCACCCTTCGGGTACGGAACCCTAAAAAGACGGATGTTTTCAACTTATACTCTACACTACCAGCGGTCGATGATCCCAAAAAACAGTCATATTTTTTTGTTGTTTTGTTGTATTTAGTTCAGTACCCATCACGTCTTAGGAATTTGGCTAGCTAATTCAATTTGAACCTGTATATCGTAAGTGTTAACCAGAATATAAATATTTAGCAAAGAACAGAATCTATTTATGTAGCGGCAAAAGTAGAATAACCTTATCGGTAGGTAGTTATATTTTCGAGCAGTTTTGGGTTAAAACCCTCCGGTCGCCGGGTCCGAGTGCTCATAGATTGTTCAACGAAATCTGTGTCATTTCCCGTGACATAGAGCTGGCTTTTTAGCCAAAGGCTAAGCATTTTCATACAACGTGGCAATGCCGCCTGTCTCTTGGGTGCATCACCAGGCGACGGCGATGTGGAGTCGACGCCGTACTCGTAATTTTGTTAGGTTATGATATTCAATTTTTATTTTAATAGTTTCTTAGTTAATTATTTATTTATTCTTCAGAAAGCTTACAATCTTAAATCTATAAAGGAACCTAAGATAATTATGTACATAGCGCTTACAATTGCCATTTACAAGCTTCCACAAATTAAAAACTATGTCAGTACCTACCTAAAAATTTCGTATTAGAAATATATTTTATCAAGTTTTTTAAAGATGAACTATAGTGTTTCATAATAAATAATAAAATATTTATAAAATGAGTAAGTACCTATTGTCATTTCGTTTGCGATTGCTGCTCAAGAGGGTACGGGACTATCATGACACAGTTTAAACATTAATAGTAGTGAATCGTAAGTTCGATCTTTACCCGGCGAAAGCGAATCCGGGGCCGGGAAGTGCGCGCCGCGTGCGGCCTGACACGAACACGCGCGGCACGATAGGCGTGAGCTGTAGGCGCGGCGCGCGCAGCAAGGTCGGCAGGCTAACTGTGCGCGGTACGCGCGGCACGAGCGGCACGCCCGGCGTGCGCGGCACCCGCGCCACCCGCGGATGCGTGTGGTCGAGATTCACACGGCGCATGCGCGGTGCACGCGCGCCGCTTGTTCAGGCACGCGGCAGAATCACACCTCCAGACCACTGCTCACCAGCCCGGCTGGCTTTGTATTCACGAAAACCACTAGGTTCATTCAAATAAAACACAAATGTTTACCGGAAACTAATAGCACTATCATGGCCCATCATGGCTCACGTTACGTAATACTTGTTGTCTGGTGAAACCTTACTTCGTATTGGTTTGCACTTAGATATCAGAACGTCGTATGAATCGGGTTAATAAAAGGCAAAAACCGAGTGAAGCTCACGGGACTCGAATGCGTAGTAGAGCACAGCACGACCGGGACAACGTAAAGTTGCGGTACGCAGCGGCCGGTAATGCAGCGAGCGGCGGAGTGCCGGACGCGCGGCGCAAGGTGCGTCACGCGTGGGGCAGTGCGAGGCGCGCGGGACGGCGTGGGGCGGTACGGGGCGGCGTGGAGCGGCAGCGCGGCGATGCGGCTGGCACAGCCCGTGTGGCGCCGCGTGGCCGCGGCGCACTATGTGGAGATTGAGTCGGTTTCGGGTCATAAATCAATAATTTCCATTTTTTTTATGGATATAAGTACAGCAGATTTTTTTTTAGATAATCTAGAATAAAAATACTTTAAAATAATATACAGTTTATGGATACAAATATATATTTAATAGTCATAAAAAATACAAAATATTAAATATTGAAAAATAATCAGAAAACGACTATCTTTATTAAATAATATGACCTAAAATGTTATAATGACACACATACTGTTCGCGCCTGATATTATTATAATAGCATGATACTACGCGCGCGAGTCATTGCTAATCATATTCTTTTTCTCATATTTTCTATGTGTTTAACGTCGGTACTTCTAAAATTTTATCGAAATTGTTAATGAAAAATTTCTACCTTCATGTTATTATTTTTCACCTACCAGACTAGAAGTAGCAACTAGCTCTGCAAATTTTCATTAGAATAATCAAATTATTTGTAAAACTACCAATAAACCAGTTATTGGAAAACTTGGTTTCATTTGAGCGCCCTAGAGCTCCCAAGTTTCTATAAGAAACATCTGGCGACCGTGACAGGACAGAATTGTCCAAGAAGACCGAGTAGTATCGAAGTCCCGCTTCTGGAATTGGCCAGCAACAGCGCCGCAGCAATCAGCCGGTCAGCACCGCGCTTAAACTAGCCAAGCTTTTGAATCGAACTACATTGAGAAGACACTGGGATCATTTAGTACCGCCGGACAATAACGTACCTAATACCAGCGTTATAACTACGTACCGCAGCGCAGCAGTACCTACCGACTATTGCAACTAAGTGCCTTTATTCCCTAATCTTCCTTTTGCCTTCCATTAATCCACCTAGCCTATATCCTTATTTATAGGTTTTATTTGTGCGAGTATTAATGTAATACACCTTGGTCAAGGTCATACTATTGCGTCATTCATAAGTTGAGTTTTCCCATAAAGTAATTAATGTTCCTTTTGGAAATACTTCATATTAAAGTTACTATATTAACGCCGCACAGCGATATTTTTATCGTATTTTCTATATTTTGGCCTACATTCTGATTTACTGAAGTAATTAATAATTCTGTAAAAGTACCTACTTACGAAATTTATCTTCTATAATTTAATTATTTCTCCGTTGCCTTTAATTCCCATCATAGTGATTATTTCGCCGAACTTTCCAGATTATCCGTGTTCCCCGTTCGTTGCCGAGCCCGCGCCGCGAAGTGCCCGCGCTGCGTACGTGCCCGCCAGGCCAGAGCAGCTCTGGCCTGGCGGGCAGGTACGCAGCAGCTGCTGCTGCCCCGGTTTCCTGTGCGGTGCGGCAGACACCACCAACAAGGGGCGTGAGCGTAAACTTTTATTAATTTTTATTTTGTAACGGTTTGTTACGGTTTTAATCAAATTTACTCATTTGTTTTGTTGTTTACGTACTTACCTTTGATTTCTTCTTCGTGTTATTTTATTGAATTGCACTTATTGTTTTCGTTACAACTGCCTATTAGTTAACATTAATAACGAGCTTGGTAGAACTGAATACTAGACCTAGTTCTGTGAAAGGCCAAGTTACGAAATTTAAAAATTACCTAGATAAATTATCACAATTTGAAAGTTTTACTGAACACAAAGGGCGGAACTTACGCTTAAACTTACCAAATTCGAAACGTTATCTTCTAAGTCCGATAATCTTCAAAGTTAGATTGAGGTTGGTAACTCTAGTGGTTTGAAGGAACGGGAAATAAATTAGAAGGAATTTATTAGCAACATTGTAGCTGCTTAGACCTTATTGCAAACGCATAGCAAGGATGACAGTGTTCATGATTCTAGTTTGCATAATACATCTCATTGTGTTCATGAACATAGTGAAATGGGTTTCAAATTACCGTTAATTGAGATTGCAAAATTTGATGGCTCGTACTTCAAGTGGATGGAATTTCGTGATACCTTCAGATCTTTAGTTCATGAAAATAATAGAATTAGTTCAGTAAACAAGTTGCATTACTTACTTAATTTCATATTTGGAAGGAGAACCAGCTCGAACTGTTTCTAACCTCGAAATTTCTTCCGCTAACTATCGGGAGGCTAGGAATTTGCTGCTTAAACGACATGATAATAAACGTTTACTAATTAGTCATCACCTCAGTGCATTTTTCAATATAAATTCTATAAGTAAAGAATCTGAAAAATCGTTGCGCTTCTTGGTGGACCACGTGACCAAGAACTTGCGTGCCCTTTCCAGTTTAGGACAAGCTACCGAACACTGGGATGTTATTATTATTCATTTAGTCGCTTCCAAGTTAGACAATAATACTTTCGTGAAATGGGAAGAGCACCGTAATACGATGTCAACAGACACGCCTGCACTCAAGGGTTTTCACAAATTCTTGAATGATCGTAACCCTTGAATCACTGCACTGCAATAAGGCCGAAAATGTCTCTAAACCTTCTCATAGCCAGCAGCGCTTTGCCCCTGGTACTAAATCAGCACGTCCACATACTAAATCACATGACATGTACAAATAGTAATAATGGTCAAAATCAAAAATCTTTATCCTCATGCGACTCTTGTCCCTGTAGTAATGCAGCGGAGCACAGAATTTATGACTGTCCGTCCTTCAAGGCAAAAAGCATAGGGGAACGCATAGTAGAGGCTTCCAAACTAAAATTATGTAAGAACTGTTTAAGGTTCGGTCATGTCTCTCGCCAATGCCGTTTTGGCCCTTGCCATGAATGCAAAAGGAGACACAACACTATGTTATATCTTCCTGCTACTGAGGACAAATCTTGTGGTGCTGACAGTCCAGGTGACACATTGGTCACCTTTAGCAATCAACCTGTCAGCGAAGCCCTATTATTTACTGCTTTAATAGAAGTCGTCAATCCTAAAACAAATAAATCAGAAATTGTGCCTACTTGATTGTGGCAGTCAATCATCTTTTGTCAGTTCCAATCTGAAACAAAGATTATCTCTAGAAACCTGCCCTATTAAGTCTACAAATATTATCGGTTTTGGCAACAATAATTCAGAGACTGTCACTGAATATTGTATTGCCCAAATAAAATCGCAAAATACATCATTTAATGTAATTTCCAATCTTTATGTAATGGCTCAGCTAACAGGCGCATTACCTAATACCTACGTACATTGATCATTGTTCTTTTAAAATTCCTAATAATGTAATCTTAGCGGATCCTAAATTCTATGAACCCTCTCGCATAGATGTACTCATAGGCTCCGATTTATTTTGGGACATCATTGGATGTGAACAACAGTCCCTAGGTCATAGCTTTCCTAAGTTGCACAGCTCAAAACTAGCCTGGTTAATTGGAGGTCCACTGCCATGTTTTACTAAACAAACTAAGAACAATATTAAATGTCATCATATTTTTAGTAATTCTTTACATAATGATAACATAGAACACAAGTTAAATAGGTTTTGGGAGTTGTAGGAAATTCCACCAAGATCCTATCTAAATGACAGCGAGCAGGCATGTGAAATGCATTTTTTGCAACACACCTGCCGCTTAGAAGGTGGCAGATTTTGTGTCAAGCTACCTTTAGTCCGCTCAGCAGATTGGCTTGGTGATTCGTATGATATGGCCAAGAAAATATTTTATAGCCTAGAGAGACGATTCAGGAGACAGCCTGAGATTAAATCTCAATACGTAGATTTTTTAAAGGAGTACCGTGAATTAGGTCACCTTTCTGAAGTTTCACTAGACAATGCTAAGTCCAGTTTATTTTACTTTTTGCCTCATCATCCAATTTTTAAGGAAAATAGTGAGACGACCAAAATAAGAGTGGTTTTCGATGCGTCAGCTCGCACATCCTCCGGTCTGTCTGTCAATGACTTGCAAATGGTTGGGCCTCAAATCCAAGACTCTCTTTTCTCCATATTGATTCGTGCTTGTCACTATAAGTACATTCTCACCGCAGACGTGGAAAAGATGTACCGGCAAATTGTAGTTGACGAGTCTGATCGAAATCTACAGCTGATTTTATAGAGGGAAGATGAGCATCAGCCTCTTAAGACTTTGCATTTAAATACTGTGACTTACGGGTTCGAAAGCGCAAGCTATTTGAGTACAAGGTGTCTTTGGCAGTTGAGAGAGAAGTGCGCAGACCCACTTATTAAAACTATAATCCAACATGACCTGTACGTACATGACCTAATAACTGGCAGTAACTCTGAAAATGAATTAAAGATTATTCAACAATCTGTTGCTGAAACGTTAAGGTCAGGGTGTTTTAACTTGCGAAAATATAGATCAAATTCTTCAAACGTTCTTGAATCCTGTTCTACGAATTCTACAGATATATTAATCATAAGTGAGTCTGCAAGTACCCTTGGCTTAGGATGGGACAGACCGCTTACATTACTCATTTGATATTCCTGCTAGTAGCAATAAAATTACTAAGCGTTATATATTATCAACGTCTTTTAAAATATTTGACCCACTTGGGTTTGTAGACCCTGTATAAATTATACCAAAATTAATTATGCAGCAGCTATGGCTTGATAAGGTTGATTGGGATGATTCACTTCCACCAGAGATAGAAAAGACTTGGTTTAAATTTTATAAGAATTTAACTCATTTAACTTCAATTACAATACTGAGGCGTGCTCTGTGTGATTCTCCCGTTGTAACAGAGTTGCACTCTTTTAGTGACCAATCTCAGAGAGCATATGGCGCTTGTATTTATATTAGATCTGTTGACATATCAGGCAACGTGCACGTTAAACTATTATGCTCTAAGTCAAAGGTAGCACCTGTCAAGGCATGCACGATACCCCGACTAGAGTTATGTGCCGCTGTATTAGCTGCTAGATTATGTAAGGCCGTCGTCCATTCTTTACGGTTCCCTGTAGAGCGTAGTTCTACCTCAGATAATCGGCGTTTATTCTGAGGAACTTAAGAACCTTGATCAATGGTGGTCAGGACCACATTTTTTACTATTGGGAGAGTCATTTTGGCCCGTTTTATCCAATAATATTAATGAAAGGATTGACTTACCTGAAATAAAATCAAATGTAGCTAATGTCGATAACAATCATTCTTTAATAATTCCATTTAATCATAAAAAGTAAGTTCAAAAACTAAAACCCGACTAAAAGGTATGAAACAAGAAAATATTTCAGACAGAAGTCAAGATATAGGTACAAAAATGATCAAGATAAAGCCGTGGTCGCATGCTGGTACACCTTCAATATTATAATGGCATGCGACCACGGCTTTACCTTGATCATTTTTGTACCTATGTTTTGACTTCTGTCTGAAATATTTTCTTGTTTCGTACCTTTTAGTCGGGTTTTAGTTTTTGAACTTACTTTTTATTTAAATTATTTTGGGGTTATAGTTTCGTGATAAAGTATTTGCAGAGCAACAAAAAAAAATTTTTTTGTGTTATATCGTATAATAATACCAGCTTATTATTGTCCCTCTGCTGGGGAAAAGCCTCTTCTCTAAGTGTGCGTCCACACTGAATGCGCGGTGACTGGAGCCTAGGCGGGCGCGGCGAGCGGAGGCGTGCGGTGGCCACAGTGACGCGCGAGCTCTTGTAGCGGTTCGACGTATATCAGGTGTTGCAAACTATGGACGAGGATTTGCTATTTTTAATAGACAGTCCGATTCTGAGATGGGAGGTGTTGAACACTAGAGATGGTGTGCACGAAATAAATAAAAACAGATAAATAAATGGTGATTTTTTTTATTTATATAAAGAACTGAGAATAAACTGAGAACTGAACTTCAAAATTCTTTGAGTACACTCGAATGCCCGTATCAACATTTGACTACATCCTAAGTAAAATATCACCTAAAATAAATGTACAGACGCGCATACGCCGAGCGGCAAGACCGAACTGGTTTGTTACACCCGCCACCCGCGCCTTAGATCGCTTGCTGACTAGGCCCGTAGTGCGGCCAGAACGCGCGGACAGGAACGTTTGAAAATTACGCGCGTTGTCTCGCTCGGTCCCGTCGCGCTAGGCTTCCGTCTTAGTCACTACACTATGGACGCAAAGGCGTGTTTCATATGTTTGATACTTCGCGCCCGTCGTCGCAACCGCGCTAGGCTCGCAGTGTGGACGCACACATACAGAGAAAGCACGAGCATTGAACACCACGCGCGCTCAAGACGTGTTGGCGATTCCTAAGTGTGCGTCCACACTGCGAGCCTAGCGCGGTTGCGACGACGGCGACGGGCGCAAAGTATCAAACATATGAAACACGCCTTTGCGTCCATAGTGTAGTGACTAAGACGGAAGCCTAGCGCGACGGGACTGAGCGAGACAACGCGCGTAATTTTCAAACGTTCCAGTCCGCGCGTTCTGGCCGCACTACGGGCCTAGTCAGCAAGCGATCTAAGGCGCGGGTGGCGGGTGTAACAAACCAGTTCGGTCTTGCCGCTCGGCGTATGCGCGTCTGTACATTTATTTTAGGTGACATTTTACTTAGGATGTAGTCAAATGTTGATACGGGCATTCGAGTGTACTCAAAGAATTTTGAAGGGTATAATCTCAGTTCTTTATATAAATAAAAAAATTCACCATTTATTTATCTGTTTTTATTTATTTCGTGCACACCATCTCTAGTGTTCATATTAAAAATAGCAAATCCTCGTCCATAGTTTGCAACACCTGATATACGTCGAACCGCTACAAGAGCTCGTGCGTCACTGTGGCCACCGCACGCCTCCGCTCGCCGCGCCCGCCTAGGCTCCAGTCACCGCGCATTCAGTATGGACGCACACTAGTGTTGTATTTTAAGAGAAATTGGTGCCGATTCTCTTGTCACAAATGCCTCTAAACTAAACTAAAAATCACCAAAATTTAGTTTATTCCTGTCAAACGACGATTTCCCATTCTGAAATAGACTAAAGTGACACAACTTAACTATATTTTAGTTTGACAGCACTAAGATGGCAACGAGATATTAGTTTAGTGAAAATAACATTTCTACTATTCTGAATTTGACGTTTTTCACCTAAAATTTAGATTTTCTAACTAAATCTGACTATTTTTAATCGCGACTAAAAACGTGTGGAATAAAATTGGTTGTCATGAACTATAAATTCACACCAACACCTCGACTTCAAATGCAAAAACAGTACTGAATCATTTTTTTTTCTTTTGCTTATATCTCGAAAACGGTGTGTCCAATCGCAAAAATAATGAAAATTTCGACCCCCTTTATAAAACCCTTAAACCCATAACACTCTACATGTAGGTAATAATTTTTCTTATTTTCCATACAAAAAGTGAAAAAATCCATACAAAACACGACGAGGCTGCCCCCCCTGCGCGCCTCCGGCTCTAAAAAGATCACGTGGTTAGGTATCACGTGTGGAGTCGCGATTGTCAAATTCGATTTAGATGTGTCAAAATTATTTTTAAATTTAGAGAATTTATTTTGCAGAATAGCTTTAAGATTCTCATAGTCAAAAGTAAGGAATTTTAGTGATAGTTTAGTTAGTTTAGTTCGGTGTACAAGAGAATCGGCACCATTAGCTTTCATTACTTTTCCATACTAAATCTCCGCGTATAACCCGACCAAATTAAGTTGTCAATGGTATTGAGCAGTCTATCTATATTCTGTAAAAACTTCACCGTGAAAACTTAGGTCAAGTGAGCTCGAAGTGAGGTGACAATAGTGCCAATCCTATCAAGATGCTATCAAGTGGAATGGCAGCTCACTTCACATAAGTTTTCACGGAATAGATTTTAAAAGATGTACACGTGCACATAAATTGATTGATGTCGGAATAGTAATAACAACAGTTCAATATCTATAATTTTTATATAAACTATGTACAGTACCGACCAAAAGTCCATAAGCAATCTCACAAAGCAATAGACTGACGCTTCGGTTTGACTTACGACCTTCTTCTATAAGTTGTTACAATACTGTAGACACGCACATTACACACACACTCACTTTGTCTGCAACCAATGGCTAGTTCGATAATCATCATTCGTTTTTTGTCTCATTCGTCTTGTTCACATAAATATTAAAGTTTAGCAGGTAGACCACAAAAAACTAAGTAAATTATTTCGATTTCTGTGGGGTAGATGCAGTTTGTTACGAGTATTCAATTAATAGAACTTTGTTGGTTCGTGGATAATATTGGTGACGAGTATTTAGCGCAGTGTTGTGGTTATTATTTTCAAAAAGCAGGCATAAAATATATTGAAGAGATCAGATCAGATCAGAGAATATTATTGCGCTGCGTAAAAGTGAAGTGAATATCTAATGAAACCGGACTAAGTGTGAGTGTTATCATTTATATATTTCATATTTTACTAAACATAATCTTAATCAAGGGTATTGTTGATAGAACAGAGGTATTGTTGAGACAGAAGATGCCTTTAAAGTTTTAAATTCATTGTGAGGTTTAATTCGAATAGTGAATAATAAATAATTAGGTATTATGTGTAATAAAAACAATGTTTTTCTTTGTTCTAGAGAAAAACTGTGAGGGTTAAGAGATATAAGGAAGGGGCTTATTATCGAGTAGCAGCGACGTCAAATGGTGAATGAATATGAAACAAATGGTTTCATACCAACGAGATATTTTGCTGAATTATTAAAAACACGTCATTATGAACCGTTCGCCGTGCACTCTGAAGGCTTGCATCACTGAAGACCAGCTAGAAAACCGTTTTTGACCTTAAAATATTGACCGTACCAACTTAATAAACAACAGATTCGTTATTGCATGAATTTATGGTAACGAATTTTTTAAGCATGTTTCAATAGGGTGTTTGTCGTATTTCTTGCAGATATACCGAAATTGTTTAATATTATTTTAGTAATATTATTATTTTAGGATTAAAATTTGAGGTTTAGTTTCAATCTTCTTTTCGTAAAGAAAATGAATACTTAAGCTATAACCTCAATACCAACCAATATTTACTAAAGCCAAATAAAGTTTAAACAATTAATATGAACAAACTGTAAATACTAAATTAACCTTAAAATCAACAATTTTGTCAGTAGATTTTTTTACATTTTAAGTAGTCTAATATTCTTATTTATTGCTTAATTACTTTGACCATGATCAAAGCTTTATATTTATGGTGAAAAAAATCCATTTAAAATTTAAAACATTTCAAAATTTAAATATGTCAAAATAATACAAATTGCTTCTAAGTTTCTAGACATCTATTTCACATATAATTCAGGTGAAGTAATGATAAATAATTGTAGCAGTTTGTTAACTATACTTAAGTAAAATAAATATAACGAATAAATATTATTTATTTTTTATCATCACATATCACGCATTTTTTATTCTAAGCCCTTTAATGCAATAACAACATTAATAAATAGGCAGGAATATTTAAAAATATTATTATTGCAAACAAAAATAATAATATTTACAAAAACAGCGATGTGATTTACGAGATTAGAACCTTATGGGCCTACCGCACGCACAAGCTTCCCCACAGTTCTGCCTGCGCAGGCTTCTCGCATGAAAAAACTGTACACGGACGGCGTTACCACACGGCACAGTTAAGTACGCGCAAGCCACAGTCTTGTCGAAATCGTCGGCGTAGAAACATGTTTCCTAATGAAGAACTATTTCTTCTTTCTCCCTTAATAAACTATGTTCCTCTTTCATTTTATTTATCATTTTTTTCGTAGGCATGCCTAGTTCTTTTTATTTCGATCGGAATAATCCTTCGATTTAATTTTCCAGAGTGCAGGCAGAGATTTGTATACCTAGACTTATTAATTCAGACATGAACTCGCGATTGTGCGTACGCAAATCGGCCATTTTTAGGGTTCTATGGAACCCTTAAGTATACGATCTCTCGTGTCTGTCTGTCTGTCCGTCTGTCACAGCCAATTTGCTCCGAATCTAATGGATCGATTAAGTTGAAATTTGGTACACATTATGTATTTCTGTGACCCAAATACGAATGTGTAACGTAAATAAATGAATTTTGAATATGGCGGTCACTTTTGGTGGAAAATTAAAAATTACAAACTGTATCGTGTGACATATCAAATAAAAGGGCTTATTGCGAGGATTTCAAAATAATTCATTTTTATAAACATAACATATACATTTAAAGTTATTTAAGAAAATAGATGAAAATTTACCATCTTCGAAACTACCTTGTCTAAAATTTTGAAGAAAATACAGAGAATGGTTCTTTAGTCATAGATTACAGGAAAACCTATAAAAAAGTCTATGGTCTTAAAATAACATGGTAAATCTCTGAATATTGTGACTGCAAACTTACATTTGCAGTTGGAATGTATGGGAGAACATGTTTTTCAACTACAATGTTAAGTTTGTATTTGGAATAAATTCATCCTAACTACGGAACCCTTCATTGTGCGTGGTCCGATACGCACTTAGCCGGTTTTTGAGTGACGGAAGACCACGTAATCACCGAACGACTAACCTAGACTGCGGCTTGAACACTGAACGCCCAACCACACGCACAGGCAAGTACGCGCAGGCCGGGCTTGCGCAGGCAAAATTTCAAACAAGTCGAAAAGTGCGCAGGCCGCGCCGTGGGGTTTGCGCGTCGTACAGTTTTACCAACCACACGCTCAGTGTTCCGTGTACAAGCCGGCCTGCGCAGGCAAAACTGTGGTGAAGCATGAGCGTGTGGTAGGCCCATTAGCCATCTTGAATCTAAGACCAACGCTTAACGCCTTCTGCTATCTGCACATATAATTTACTTTCGAATTTTAGCAATGCGATACACTGGCCAAAGTCACGCGTATGATGCGTGCTAACAAAAGTGATGGAAATATAAGTGCGGCGCCCGCGAACCGTGACGATACGACAGTGTGTAGTGCAAAACTGCGTTCTCTGTGGTGTGTGTACGGCACTCACACCACAGACGTCTGACTGTTTACACATACAAATGTACGGACTACACCGCGTGTTCACAGCAATACGACTCTTAGCATGCTTATGCACTTTTGAGCGCTTACTGTACCCAGTGGCCAGTGTATCGCATTGCTAAAATTCGAAAGTAAATTATAAGTGCAGATAGCAGAAGGCGTTAAGCGTTGGTCTTAGATTCAAGATGGCTAAGGTTCTAATCTCGTAAATCACAGCGCTGTTTTTGCAAATATTATTATTTTTGTTTGCAGTAATAATATTTTTAAATATTCCTGCCTATTTATTAATGTTGTTATTCCAATAAAGGGTTTAGAATAAAAAATGCGTGATATGTTATAATAAAAAATAAATAATATTTATTCGTTATATTTATTTTACTTAAGTATAGTTAACAAACTGATACAATTATTTATCATTACTTCACCTGAATTATATGTGAAATAGATGTCTAGAAACTTAGAAGCAATTTGTATTATTTTGACATATTTAAATTTTGAAATGTTTTAAATTTTAAATGGATTTTTTTCACCATAAATATAAAGTTTTGATCATGGTCGAAGTAATTAAGCAATAAATAATAATATTAGACTACTTAAAATGTAAAAAAATCTACTGACAAAATTGTTGATTTTAAGGTTAAAGGCAGTTTGTTCATATTAATTATTTTAAACTTTATTTGGCTATAGTAAATATTGGTTGGTATTGAGGTTATAGCTTAAGTATTAATTTTCTTTACGAAAAGAAGATTGAAACTAAACCTCAAATTTTAATCCTAAAATAATACTATTACTAAAATAATATTAAACAATTTCGGTATATCTGCAAGAAATACGACAAACACCCTATTGAAACGTGCTTAAAAAATTCGTTACCATAAATTCATGCAATAACGAATCTGTTGTTTATTAAGTTGGTACGGTCAGTATTTTAAGATCAAAAACGGTTTTCTAGCTGGTCTTCAGTGATGCAAGCCTTCAGAGTGCACGGCGAACGGTTCATAATGACGTGTTTTTAATAATTCAGCAAAATATCTTGTTGGTATGAAACCATTTGTTTCATATTCATTCACCATTTAACGTCGCTGCTACTCGATAATAAGCCCCTTCCTCATATCTCTTAACCCTCACAGTATTTCTCTAGAACAAAGAAAAACATTGTTTTTATTACACATAATACCTAATTATTTATTATTCACTAATCGAATTAAACCTCACAATGAATTTAAAACTTTAAAGGCATCTTCTGTCTCAACAATACCTCTGTTCTATCAACAATACCCTTGATTAAGATTTATGTATAGTAAATGATAACACTCACACTTAGTCCGGTTTCATTAGATATTCACTTCACTTTTACGCAGCGCTTTAATATTCTATGATCTGATCTGATCTCTTCAATATATATTTTATGCCTGCTTTTTGAAAATAATAACCACAACACTGCGCTAAATACTCGTCACCAATATTATCCACGAACCAACAAAGTTCTATTAATTGAATACTCGTAACAAACTGCATCTACCCCACAGAAATTGAAATAATTTACTTAGTTTTTTGTGGTCTACCTGCTAAAATTTAATATTTATGTGAACAAGACGAATGAAACTAAAAACAAATGATGATTATCGAACTAGTCATTGGTTGCAGACAAAGTGAGTGTGCGTGTGTAATGTGCGTGTCTACAGTATTGTAACAACTTATAGAAGAAGGTCGTAAGTCAAACCGAATCGTCAGTCTATTGCTTTGTGTGATTGCTTATGGACTTTTGGTCGGCACTGTACCTAAGTACATATAAAAAAAAAATATCCAAAGCCTGTGATACATACCTTTGTTTATGACTCGAATAATTATTTTTCAAGTACAGACGCCAGCACATCAAGCTACTACAATCTGTCAAATTTATTTTATAGATTTCAACTTTATCACTGAAGTATAAGGTTCAAAGTTGATTGGGAAAATTGGACAGTTTCGGGTAGCTTGATGTGCTGGCGTCTGTACCTACCTTCTGTGTTGTACTAATTTACAAGTTACTAGAATGCAAAAATTAAAAAAATTAATAAGAAATCTCTATTGCTCTTTAATGGACATGCTATTTGCAAATTCTCATTAAATATCAAATACACAAAATTAGGCTCAGAAATGCAAATGACATTCAATAATTATTATACTCACCTCGCACTAGCTACGGCAGAAAAATGTGATGTACGAATTTGCTGCAATGTATAATAAACTACCAATAAAATTTAACTAAAAAACCTTTTTAAAAACAAGCTTTTAATGAACTAAAAAGTACAAAATAAAACTTACGTAAACATAGAACTTTAATATTTTCTTAAAAGCTTGAGGCTTATCTTAAAGTGTAAGAAGGACGTTCACGCCTCAAGCTTTTAGCGGCCCTAAAGACCATGTATTCACTCTTCTGTGCATTGTACAAAAAGCCGTGTATATCGGCATAGGCCGCACACACATTTAATAGCTCTCTGAGACCCCCCGCCGTCAGGCTCAGCAGCACCATATTATTATCGTCCGCGTAACTTATGTTATTGATACACACGCCGTCTATGGAGCAACCGACGCGCTTGCTACTGAGTTCGTCGATGAGGTCATTTACATACAGGTTTAAGAGCTTAGGAGACGTCAGACCTCCCTGCCTCACTCCGCTCTCCAACCTGTACGCTTCAGAGAGTGCATTGGCCCATCTCACAAAATTAGTTTGGTGTCCATACCAATACTTAAGTATGTTGAGCACAGCCACGGGTACACCCCTGTCCCTCAACTTTCTCCAAAGTACATCATACGACACGAGATCAAAAGCCTTGGAGAGGTCAAGGAAACAGGCATATACCGGCGTCCTACGGTCAGTATAGTACTCGTACTGGACAGTATGCTTGAGACTCAGGATTGCGCTTTCAGTGGATAGCCCGGGCCGAAACCCGAACTGAGCGTCGTGTAATTTTATATAATTATCCAAGCTGGACTCAAGCAAACCGTCCAGCACCTTAGCAATAGCAGTTGGTAGAGATATGGGTTACCCTTATCCGAGATATCACCAGTCCTGTTCTTCACAATGGGCACTACGATATAGTGAAATCTTTAGCCGACCTGTGCTCAGCCAAAATGTCCATACTAAGTGTTCCCGCAAGCGCCTACGGAAATTCGCATGCATTTTAATGTTGAGGCTACGTGGATTATAGCTAATCGTTTTTATTTTCAACGTACGCGTTACCGTTAACGTTCCGTTACAACAACGTTACCGTAAAAAAAATTACAATAAATATCGCTCATGCAATTTGGTCCTTATGACAAATTCCTTCAAGGCATACTTTTGTTAATACTAATTTCTCATGTATGAACACTCCCGAATGATACAGATTAGGAATTATGTTTACTCATCATTTTATCCATAATAGCGCTTCAACAAGAAATTTGAGACGAAAATCGTAAATGGAATGAGGGACCAACTAATTCCGGTCATCAACAATAAACATTTATTAAACCAGTTCAATGAGGTCTCACACATTTATGGACAAAGAACTAACGGCAATAGAGGATTATGAATAAAACTAAATTATTAGGCATAGAATCATCGTGTAGGCATAGAATAAGTATAAGTACACAGATACAATCTAATTGGTTGCATATTAGAAAATCAAAACTTTCTCGAGCAAATTTCAAAAGAACAACGTACAAATCAACAAAGTTTAAAATAACGATGGTCATTTGATCAAAAGTTCAGCTGACCAAAGTCTGGAATATCAATGTTTAAATTAAATTATTTATTATACTATTGACCAAATCGTTTAAAGGTCAAAATGGATTACTGGATAAATTATTAATTATTAAATGGATTAACTGAAAAAGGTAAAAATAATATTAATTTGGGTATGTCGGAAGCGTTAGGCATCAACGTTGCTGACATGAAGCAATCGTTGAAGGAGCGCTTCTTTGGTCGCCTGAAAAAGGTATTAAATAGTCTTCTTTCAGGAGGAAACAAGGTGCGCGCCTTCAACGGTTGGGTCATGCCGGTTTTGATGTACTCTTTCGGCATACTCAAATGGACTCAGACCGAACTCGACGACCTGGACAGGAGGGTCCGTACACTCCTGACCGCATACCGGATGCATCACCCACGTTCATCGGTGATGAGACTGTACATCCCGCGGAAGTGCGGGGGTCGAGGCTTTTTAAATGCGAAGACCCTCCACAACCGCGAGGTGTGCAGCCTCAGGGAATACTTTCTTAAAGCTGATGTGGGTATGCACCGTGATGTGGTCGCAGTGGACAACGGGCTCACCCCGCTCTCCATGGCTAAAGAGAACTGGCGCAAACCTGTAGTACTTACTACAGATGACCGCGAGGTGGTATGGCAAAGCAAGGCGCTTCACGGACGCTTCTATCGGGCTCTTTATGAGCCCAGTGTAGATTTCTTAGCGTCCGTATCCTGGCTACGTTTCGGTGACCTTTTCGGGGAAACCGAAGGTTTCGTCTGTGCAATTATGGACGAAGTTATCTTGACGAATAACTACTAGAGACATATTATGAAGGACGGTACGGTTGACGTGTGTCGGGCATGCCATCGTCCGGGTGAGTCCATCAGACATATTATCTCTGGTTGCTCACGTCTAGCTAACGGCGAGTACTTGCACAAACCAAGTGGCTAGGATTATTCACCAGCAACTTGCTTTGAAATATAAACTTGTGGACTCTGAGGTACCGTATTACAAGTATGTGCCCGACCCAGTTCTCGAAAATGACCATGTCACGTTGTACTGGGATCGGTCTATCATTACTGACAGGACTATTGTAGCAAATAAGCCTGATATAGTAGTGATAAATCGATTAGCGCGCCGCGCTATGATAGTCGATGTTACCATTCCACATGACGAGAACCTCGTGAAAGCTGAGAAAGAGACTCCAACTGAACGAAACGAAATTTAAATCTTGTATAAAATGCACACTATGCTGCCAAGCATATTATAAGTTGGGGGATTACATCGCTGATAAAAATGCTTGGCTTAGCGCTGGTCCAGCTCCACAAGGGCACATAAATTAATTGATGAGCATTCGAAAGTGTTGTTACGGCTGATGAAGATTGTAAAAACTATCTTTCTATTGCACATCACATGTGTGGGCATTGTGACCACGTACATTCCGTAAAGCTACCATTACCTGGGTACGTCTTTCATTGACTTGAATGTGCCCTGGCGGCTGAGAGTGTCATGCTCACTCAAATGTCTCGCTGATGGTGGCGTGTGTGTTGGATCATTAAGTTCCCTTCAAAATGGTTGAGCTAAATGGTGCTGATCCATGCGTCAAGTTCGTGAACGGGCGCCGTCAGTAGGGACTGGTCATCTCTTAACTGCCACGGTTTATTTTAATTTTTGAATTGTTTTTATTTTTGTTTTTTGTTACGGACGCTTTTAACGTGCACGTCTTTCTACATTGTTCTCACATGTATAATTTCAACATGAATAATGTAACCAATATTTTGTAACAATTTTTTTTATTTAAAAGAGTGTCCGTGGAGTTTCTTGCCCGTTCTTCTCCATAGGTACCTACTACGCTTTGGAATGGGCAACTAGCTTCATCTTTCTGACTGACCGACCTCTTGACAATTCAAAAGTACCTGTAATTGGTTTATTTGAAATAAATGCTTTGAGTTTGAGTTTGAGAAACAAATAAAATATCTCGACTTAGCACACGAGGTTGTTGACATGTGGAATGTGAGCTCGGCTATCATTGTGCCGGTTGTCGTAACGGCTAATGGCCTGATGGCTGAAAGCCTCGACCAACATCTCTCGAGGCTTTCGTTAAGCGGTTGGATCAAGCGCCTGATTCAGAAGGCAGTACTCCTCGATACGGCTCGCATTGTGAGGAGGTTCCTGTCTCTGCAGCCCTAACCACCGGTAGCTTGGACCCTGCTCCCGACACCGGCGGACCTCTATTTTTTTATATTTTTAAATGTTTTTTTAATTCTTTTATTTTAAGAAATATTTAAAAATGTAATTTAATAAGAAACTAGATGAATAAACGAAAATCTAAATATTAATATTAGCGAATAGCGCCTGTTTGATACAGAAAGCCTTTGCACAACATGACCGGTTTGCTAAAATAAAATTTTTAATTTAATAGTCAATTGAGCTTGGTCGACGGAGCCCCGTTTCGTGGGGCTCCTACTTCTGTGTGGTTTATAAAAAAATAACCACGAAGGGGATGGCGGGGTCTATTTCTAACCTAACCTATCCGAGTCGGGGTGCCCTAAAGTCCCGATTGCATCCAGTTTCTCCTGATATAACAACCGTTACACACCCAATGTCGATGGCAAATGATGTTATGGCATCATTTGTGATTATGTAATTTGATTAGTAATGATTTGATATTTTAAAATTACATCTAGCAACTTTTGATCAGTCGTTCATTTGATGTCACATACATTGGGATTTTAAAAATTTTCTAAATAAAACTTTTGGTCATTTAAATTTTGTTATTTCGTTTATTGTTCTTTTGAAAGGACCCCGCACAAAATGTTTGGAAAAAGCCGTTCGGCCAATTTGGCTGAAATTTTGGTACAATATAGCCTGTAACATGCTGATTAAAAGTCAATATGGGCACAAAAAATAATAATGGCCAGTTTTAGAAATATAGCCATTTTTATGTTGAAGTCAAGAAGATGATTTTTATGTTATAGTTACTGCTAAAGAATAAACAAAAAGCAATCAAATCAATTCCAACAAGTTCCAATTCATATTAACTCTTTGTCTGTATACCCTGAAGGGGTAGGTAGAGGAGTATTATATACATTTCGCATAGTAGACAAGTCGTCCGACCGATTTTGGTGAAACTTTGGGATCTTGTATTGCACGATATTAGATATCGAAAAATGAGTAGTTGCTTCAAAACCTTGCGACAGTCGTATTGCATTCATTTAAAAAAAAATACTTGTTGAAACCTTCGTTGTGAGTTGCCCCCGATGGCTATATTTTAGATATTCAGGGACCATACTTTTCTAATAATGTAAATAATGACGCTACCATTCTCAAATGAGTTGGATCCTGACTTTCATGGTATGCTGGGTTGGTTCCGAGCACATGAGATATTCATCGTGGATAGCGAGATGCTATTTCACCACTAAATCGATTGGGTATTCAGTCTTTGATGCCTCCTACTTTGAAACCTGGCCAAAGTCAATATACAACTGAAAAAGCTAATAAGGCGCGGATTGTAACCAAAATATGATGGATATGGAAGCATGAAATTGCCATCTAAAAATATTTTCAAATTCTTCAATAATTCCATATCCACGTCTCATATTCCGATTTTCAGCGACTTTCTCCGTATCGCTACCATAATAAATAAATATTTTGGAATTATTATAATGCCAAATGCAGACGTTCAGCTAGCAACTACGATACTTAACCGTGTTGGTGAAGTAAGCATCGTACAGGCACGAGTAGAGGCTGAACATCTCCGACAGCGAAAAGCACGATGGGTTAGATTAACTGCAACAACCACTCTTTCCGCGTTTAAATCATTTTTAAAAGATTTAATTTTTGGAATATATCAGGCTAACCTATCGCCCGGTTATATACAAGATACTTAAGCATATAGGAGACGAAGCAGCGCAAAATGAGGATTAGGTTCTTTATTTGTGCATAGAATTAAATGTTTGTGGCAGTGGTAACAATGCCATATTTCGAAATTATTGCACTAGTAAAGCTGGAGCACGAACTCTGGGCAGATGCGCTCTATAAACGGCAATCTTGTGGTATATGGGGTTCGCCCGTTACAATGAAAACGTTAAATATCCGTCGCTTCCTTCTTCCTCCTTCCTTCTAGGAATTTTTCTGTCTTATTTTAGTTTTATATTAGACTAGAAACCCGCCCCTGCTTCGCACAGGTGCAATTTCATTAATATGTGTAAGATTCTTCACGGAAAATCATGCTCCTGAACTGCATGACGAACTGTCCCATCTTTTTGCTCCGATAAAGTATAACCGTAGCAAGAAGCATACATAGATTGTTCGCCGTGCCTCGGAGTCGAACTGTCGCTTGAGCCCAGTCTCCCGTCCGTCCCTCGCACACTCTCTGCGCTCAACGCTCTCTTGGACGCTAAACCTGACTGTGATGTGTTCGCGGATGAATAGAAGAAGATCTTGTCAGTATGTCTGGAGTATTGTGAGATGAGCGTGTGACTGTCGTGTAGTTGAATACTTTTGTTTCTGTAAGTACTTTAAAATGTGTTTGTGTCTTTGTCTATAGCATTCACCCAATAGCACAATGTTATGCGTGCGTTACAATGCGTGCTGCCGTAAACAGCTACGTTTCACACCAAAAGTTGTTTCCTACCAATAATTTTTGCTTAATGTTACTTAGTTTGATGTACAGAATGCATAGATAACGGCTATGTGATGGGTCATTTTACACCCTGTCTCTTAGTTAAATATTAATGTATACATTTATATATACATAAATGTATGTGTAGGTATACATAAACCTCCCGAAATAGATTCCATAAAATGATGGTGAAATTCACTGTGGTCATAGGTCAAACAGACAGACACAAAAAGCGACTTTGTTTTATATGTATATAGTATTTTTCTTTTTTTGCAAATATTAAATATTGTTGAAAATAATCTTTAAATAAAATACTCCATAAAAAAAGACTCAATACAAGATCCCAAAGTTTCAGCAAAATCAGCCGGACGACTTGTCTACTATGCAAAATATGGGTAAAACATCTCTGCCTACCCCTTCATACAGACGTAGACATATGTTTTTAAACCATAACATATGAATTGAAACGTTGTGGTTGATGTGAATGCTTTATGTTTATATATAAAAATCATCTTCCTGACTTCAACTTAAAAATGGCTATATCTCTAAAACTGGCCATTATTTTTTGTTGCGCCGATATAGACTTTTAATCAGCATATTACAGGCTATATTTTACCAAAATTTTAGCCAAATTCGCCGAACGGTTTTTTCCAAACATTTTGTGCGGGGTCCTTTGCTCGAGAAAGTTTTGATTTTCTAATATGTAACCGCTCAATCGTAGGTGACACAATCCGGCTCGTTCTGGACCAAATGTTTGTGCATTTTATGTTGTTGCTGATTTGAGGGATTGGAAATTAAAAGAAACAACGTCTTTTTTGTATGTTCCGTATATTGACACTGAAATATATTACTTTCCTCTATGCACTGAAAAAAAGAAGTGAAAGAAAAAAACTCCTAATCTGTGGACTGTATTAATATGGCATCAGTAATTACTCGCTTAGTTAGGAACACATACCACTTCTTAGAATCATTTGGACAATTGCAATAACAACATTAATAAAAAGGCAGCAATATTTAAAAATATTTTTATCGTAAACAAAAATAATAATATTTGCAAAAAACCGCGCTTTGCTTTACGAGATTAGAACCTGAGGCAGTTTGAATCTGGGGTGCTTGGACAGGAAACCTCCCCGCGTGCCTGGGGGCTGGAGTTCCCTTATGGATGCGTCCGGGGGGAAGGCCAGTCTCCGGGACGGTGCACCCTGGGGTACGGACAATGACTCCCCAGTTAGGGGTCTCGTTGTCCGTATGCCAATATCCTGTCGGAGGAACGCTCTAACGGGTACTCACTAGGGAGCACTCGTTGAGCAGCGTTAGAGGAGGAGCGGGCTCGGCGTGCACTAACCCTGCCGTCGGGCGGGCAGGAGGAAGTCTTTTCTCCTGTCACCGCTGGTCTCGTAGCCCCGAAGAGTGTCAAGGTCATGTCTCTGGCATTTGACGGGGGTCGAGGGTCTTGGCTTAATCGCCCGGGCCGCGAGGTAGACAACCTCTATAAAAAATCACCCCAAACCTCCAAGCGGCGGCGCACCGTGAGGGAGGTTGTTAGCTTGACTAATGGGTAGCTTAATTAGTCACTAGTGCGAACCACACATTTTGAGACGATAAAAATATATATACTCGTGGGAACAACTATGGATAAACTAAAAAACAAAAAGAAACAACACAACAAAAAGGTGGAGAGTGTTGCGGGGTCGGAGTCCGACGCTGCATCAGGCGTGGAGGGCTCTAGCCAGAGCTCGGGGCGCGAAGTGGTGGGGGCTGACGGAATAATCCGAAAATTATTCCGGAAGCGCCCCAATTCAGGAGATGGTGAGTGGTCCTCCGCCGACGACAGGCGGAAGATCCACACCAGCCGGCAGGGCAAGGCCCGGGCAAAAAGTAAGGGTGTGGGTAGAGGACTCACCACCAAGGAGGGTGGTGAGCCGAGCCAGGCCAGCCCAGCTGAAATGGCCAAGCGAGCCGAGAGACTCGCCACGGAGGGAAACCACCCTGGAGAGACCAGCAGCGTGGCGGTCCCCTCAGAGGCCTCAGGGGGAGAGACGGATGCCGCTGGCGGCTCCAACTCGGAGCAGACAGACAGGTTTGCGGAGGTCGTGGCAGCCGCGATTAGGGCTGTGGCCTTGAAGAGGATTCAGTCCTCAAAAGACAAGGCCATACCCGCGGCCACGGCCTCTATTTTGGCGGCAGCGAAAGAACTTCGATTTGGGCCTCCGTCGGACGGAATGTCTGAGATGCGGGCGGAGGTTGCCAAGTTGACTGCCGCCATGGAGCTTCTCCGAAAGGAGAACGAGAAGCTCCGAGCGGACCTGGCTGGGCTGCGAGCAGCCGGCTCCCGGGAGGTGCCGCAGGGAGGGGAGCTGCATGGGCAGGGGCCCGTGCCCGTGCCCGTACCTGCAGAGGACCGGGTTCTGGCCCTGGTGCGGCAGGAGATGGCTGCCCTGCGGAGCAGGTTCTCCGCCCTAGAGGCCATCGTCCTGCGCCCCCCGCTAGCGGTGAGCCAGCCGGCCTTTGACCAGCGGAGGGCGGCGTCATATGCCGCCGCTGCATCTACCGCGGCCAAGTCAGGCCAAGGCAGACAGGGGCAGGCCAAAGGCGTGGCGGCTGCGAAGGCGGCGAAGACCCCGGCCCTGACGGCGAGGGCTCCGGCCCCGACGGCGAGGGCTCCGGCCCAGGCGGCGGCGAAACGGCCGCCTCCGCCTCCTAAATCTTCTCCTCCGGCCGATGCCGGATGGCAAGTAGCTGGGGAGAAGAAGAAGGCCGGTAAGACGGCAAGGGCGGCCAAAAGGAAGGCGAGGCGGCAGCGGCGCAAGGAGCGAACCGTCGCGGCTAGGCTCCGCGCCCCGAAGTCCGCAGCTGTGGTGGTCACACTGCAGCCGGAAGCGGAGAAAAGGGGCGTGTCCTACCAGCACGTGTTCGCGACGGTGGATAAGGTTATGAACCTGGAGGAGATCGGCGCCGCCAGGGGCATAAAAATTAAGATCACGGCAACCGGGGCCCGGATGCTGGAGGTCCCTGGTGCGGCCAGTGGCCCGGCCGCTGACGCTCTGGCCGAAAAGCTCCGGGCTGCCCTAAATGCGGACGAGGCCCGAGTCTCCAGGCCCACCAAGTGCGCTGACTTGCGCATTCAGGGCCTGGACGACTCCGTGACGGAGGCAAAGGTGGTGGCCGCCGTCGCTAAGGCTGGAGGGTGCTCTGTCGAGCAGATCAAGGCAGGCACCATCCATGCTGATCATACGGGGATGCAAACCATTAGGGTGAGCTGCCCCGTGACGGCGGCCAAAAAGATAGCCGGGGAGGGCCAAAGGCTCTTGGTGGGCTGGGTTTCGGCGCAGGTCAAACTGCTGGAGCCCAGACCTCTGAGGTGCTTCCGTTGCCAGGTGGGCCACCACGTGGGGGCAAAATGCACCTCGGAGGTGGACCGCAGCGACTTATGCTTCCGCTGTGGTCAGCCCGGTCACAAGGCCGGCTCGTGTAACGCCACGCCGCACTGTGTCGTATGTGCGGCGGCTGGCAAGCCGGCCGATCACCGGGCAGGGAGCAGGGCCTGCGCTCCACCCGCCGAGGCCAGAGGCAGAGGCAAGCGCTCCGCCACCACCGCCGTCACCACCGCAGCCGCCGCCATTTCCACCGGGGCCGCTGCCTTATCCACCGTCGTCGTCGCCGCCGCCGTTGCCGCCACAGCAGGGCCCTCACAGGGGGCTCGGGGGGAGGAGGGGGCTGACATGGAATGCCAGTAACGGCCCCATTACGCCTCCTCCAGGCGAACATCAACCACTGCGCCGCCGCTCAGGATCTGTTGCTCCAGAGCATGGCGCAGTGGTCGATTAACATCGCCGTGGTCGCTGAGCCGTACTTTGTCCCGCCCAGGGATGACTGGTTGGAGGACCTGAGCGGCTCAGTGACCCTCATTTCGTCGGCCGCCGCCGGTACTCCGTCCCTCGAGTCGGTCAAGAGAGGACGGGGTTGCGTTGCAGCACGGTTCGGGGAGATTGTCGTGGTGGGTGTTTACTTCTCCCCGAGCCGAACTCTTGCCGAGTTCCACAACTCCCTTGCGGAGTTAAGAATCGTCGTCGTCGGGTTTGGTTCCCTCCCCGTGCTCGTACTCGGGGACTTCAATGCCAAGAATCTGGCTTGGGGTTCCCGGTATACGGACACACGGGGTAGGATGGTGGAGGACTGGGCTCTGGAGACAGGCCTGGTCGTCCTAAACCGGGGTTCTGTCCCCACGTGCGTGCGGATGCGGGGTGAACCGGTGGTGGACATTTCGTTCGCCAGCCCCGCTCTGTCGCCTCGTGTCATTGACTGGCGCGTCATGGAGGGGGTGGAGACCTACTCCGATCACCGGTACATCCGGTTTGACGTCTCCACCCAGACCTCGAGCGCGCCGGTCCGACAGGCCCCGGGTGGTCCGCGGTGGGCGCTGAAGCAGCTGGACCGGGAGCTTCTCCTGGAAGCCTCGATCGTGCAGGCCTGGGTGTCATCACCGGACAGGCCTGCCGACATCAATGACGAGGCGGAGTGGTTCCGGGAGGCCATGTCCAATGTGTGTGACATGGCAATGCCCCGGGTCCATCCTAGACGTGCTTCGCGCCAGGTGTACTGGTGGTCGCAAGAGCTAGAGGCTCTGCGCAGGGCGTGCGTAGCTGCGCGACGCCGGTACGCCAGGCACCGCAGGCTCCGTATCCGCCCTCCGTATACGGAAGCCATCCAGGCGGAGTTGTACGAGGGGTACAGAGCGGCGAAGACCGCCCTCCAAGCGGAGATCCTGCAGGCCAGGGCACTGGCCCGAGAGGAGATGCTGGAGACTCTCAACAGGGACCCGTGGGGGCGCCCATACAAAATGGTGCGGGAGAAACTCCGCCCATGGGCCCCCCCGCTGACGCAGAGTCTCCGGCCCCAGCTTGAGGGGGACGTGGTGAGCGCTCTGTTCCCTTCCAGAGGGGATCATACCCCTCCGCCCATGGCTCCGCCTTCTGCGGTGCCCGATGCGGACCACACCGACGACGACGATGCTCCAGAGGTGACTGAGGTAGAAATGAGAGTGGCGGTACGCAAGATGAGTGAGAAGAATACCGCCCCAGGACCCGACGGCATACCCGGAAAAGCCTGGGTCCTGGCCATGGGGGCTCTCGGGCCTCGACTAAGGGGGCTCCTAAGCGCATGCATGGAGAGGGGCCAGTTCCCACTTCGTTGGAAGACGGGGAAACTGGTCCTCATCAAGAAGCCGGGGCGCCCAGCGGACTCTCCGTCCGCGTATCGGCCCATTGTGCTGCTCGATGAGGTGGGCAAGCTCTTTGAAAGAGTCATTGCAGACCGCCTCGTCGGGCAGCTGGTGCGAGTGGGGCCGGATCTGGCGGAGAGCCAGTTCGGCTTCCGCAGGGGGCGCTCTACGGTAGACGCCATCATGCGCGTGCGGGCCCTCACGACGGGGGATGCTGTGGCCCGGGGTGGGGTCGTCTTGGCGGTGTCTCTAGACATCGCCAATGCCTTCAACACCCTGCCCTGGAGTTGCATCAGGGAGGCACTCCGGTATCACCGGATGCCGACCTACCTCTGTCGTGTGGTCGAGGCCTATCTGACGGACAGGGCCGTCATCTACCCCGGTCACCAAGGAGAGTGGAACCGGCAAGAGATGTCGTGCGGTGTCCACAGGGTTCGGTCCTGGGGCCGCATCTGTGGGACATCGGATACGACTGGGTGCTGCGCGCCGACCTCCCTAGCGGCGTCAGCGTCGTTTGTTACGCTGACGACACGCTAGTCCTGGCGCAGGGGAGGTCGTACCAGGCGGCGGCCGATTTAGCGACACGCGGGCTTGCGACAATCGTTGACAGGATCCGGCAGCTGGGACTCGAGGTGGCCCTGCACAAGTCTGAGGCCATGGGTTTTCATGGTCCTCGGAATGCGCCACCGTTGGGTTCCCAGGTAATGGCGGGAGGGGTTCACATCGGTGTCGAGTCGACGATGAAGTATCTGGGACTCGTCCTCGACAGCCGGTGGAATTTCGTCGAACACTTCCGACGTTTGGCTCCCAGACTGGACCGGGCCGGGGCTGCCTTGAAGCGGCTCCTGCCCAATCTGGGAGGTCCAAACGCCTCCTGCCGGAGGCTCTATGCGGGGATCGTGCGGTCCATGGCCCTTTACGGGGCACCGGTGTGGGCGCGTTCATTGAGGCTGCGGCCAGCCCGCCGGTTGAACGCGTCCCAGAGGGTCATGGCCATCCGGCTGGCCCGAGGATACCGCACGGTCTCCTGCGAGGCGGCGAGCCTCCTTGCCGGATTACCGCCATGGGATCTGGAGGCAAAGGTCCTCGCGCACATCTGGGAGTGGCGCGAGGAGGCGAAACGCCGGGGCTTAACTCCGATGCCGCAAGAAATCGCGGCACAGCGGACAGAGCTCCGGCGGGATCTCATAGCGTCATGGAGGGTGCGATTGTCGCAACCCCGCGCTGGGCACGCCACAATTGCGGCGATAAGACCCCTCTTTGAGGAGTGGCTTGAGAGGCGTCACGGCGTCCTCACCTTCCGCCTGACGCAGGTCCTCACCGGACACGGGTGCTTCGGGAGGTACCTGTTCAGGATAAGGCGGGAGGAAACACCCGGGTGTCACCATTGTGTGGATCGGCCTGAGGACACGGTGGAGCATACGGTGGAGGTCTGCCCGGCTTGGGCGGAGCAACGCCGTGTCCTCGTGGAGGCGATCGGCGGCGGTGATCTCTCCCGTCCGGCCCTGGTTCAGGCCATGGTACGGAGCGAGAGGAAATGGCAGGCCGTCACCTCCTTCTGCGAAGCGGTAATGCTCGCGAAGGAGGAGGCGGAACGCGTGAGGGAGAGGCAAATTTCGCGCCCTCACGCCCCTAACCGCCGCAGGAGGAGACGCCCGGGGCGGGAATCGCGAGCCGATTTCCGGCCACCGTAGGCGCGGGCTTGCGGACGGTGAGCAATGGGTAGCTCGCCGTCCGATAAGGACCAAGCCCGGGTCGACGGCGCGTTGTGTTCCACGCGCGCCTCAAAGAGATGTCAGCAGAATTGACGGGGTCCGTTAGGGCCAATGCCTGCTGGGGGTTCGAAGAAAACCGATGGGGACATCGTGGCCCCCGGCAACAGGGCAACCGAAGGAACACGGGTGGGTTTTAGTCAGTAAGAGTCTGACACGCCCTCCCGCTCCACCCAGAGCGGGAGAAGTTATTTGATAATTTCCCAACCAAAAAAAAAAAAAAAAGGCAGTTTGAATCTCATACCAACGCTTAACGCCTTCTGCTATCTGTCAAAGAAAGTCTTTATTCTTTTGTAGAATAATCATGAGTATGGACTCGACTTATTACTTGTTCACAAAAAAAAGAAGAACATTTTATTTTTGAAAATGGAACTAAATGCGGCTATCTCTTCGGTAGAATGCGAGCATTGCGTTGCGGCTACAGAAGAAATAAAAAAGGCATTGGCGCGAAATCTTTAAAAAAATTCTCTAATTTAATGCTTAAAACAATTTTATATAATTTTTCGATTTCTGACATATTAATTAATCGAGTCAATCAAAATTGAAAAAAAAAATGGTTTGGCATAATCGTTTTCGCACATCATTACAATAAAAAATAAAAAATGGTCGGCGATTTTTAACACAAATTGAGTAGTGGTAATGAATATTACGTGTTATTGGACCTGTGTTCGTATATTACGCTAAGATCTGGGCATTTTCTAGTTGTGTATAATATTTTTAATAATATTTGTCACATTTTAAATCGTATCTACATGTATACACATGTGATATTTGTGAAAAGTTAAAGGCTTGTGCAGACCAGCGCGACACGCGACGCGACACAAAGGCACCGCCCGTCGCGCGACGAGCGGTGCCTTTGTGTCGCGTCGCGTGTCGCGTTGGTCTGCACAAGCCTTAAAATGTAAACTCGCACGATTGGCGCGAAACTTCGACTTTGGATATCTAAAACTTAATTACCACTACTTATTTAACTTGAACAATGGATGAACTCGTCAAATAATTAAATGATGTTGTATTCACTGCCCCTGTGGTGGAGTTTGGATGTTCGAAATCCCCAATTTTTTTGTTTTTAGCGTCGACCTCGACTGTCATCAAAATGGCGATAATCGCATTACAGATTTGAATTTTATAAAGGCAAATTAATATTGTATTGGATTATTTTATTTTCTCGCAATCGTAGTGAAAAGTAGAGTGTAACACACGGCGCTAAAACCCATTATAACTCGGTTTCTATTTACTCCCTCGCTAAAGCTCGGGAGTAAAACTACCTCGTTACAATGGGTTATTTTAGCCCCTCGTATAACAATCTACTATTTGTTTCGTGTAGTGCGTGTAGTGGCGCGAGTACCTGACGATACGACAGTGTGTAAAGCGCAAAACTGCGTTCTCTGGGGTGTGTGTACCGTGTTGTTTACACATACAGATGTACGGACTATACCGCGTGTTCATAGCAATACGACTCTTAACGTGCCTATCCACTTTTGAACGCTTACTGTACTTTACCATCAGCTCCACTTCTCCATATGCATTGTGACGAGCATAAAATAAATCCATAAAGTACTTACTAATTCCATGTTATCGGTAAACATAAAATAATTAAAAATAAACTGACAGATTACCCTGTTGCCATAGATCTGTCTATGAAACAAGGTATTTTTTAACTGACGAACAGTTGCAGATCATTAGAATTATTTTTGGAAAAACGCATCGATCGGGTCACGGCTCGAGCCGTATTATCATTACTTAGTGTGCCTGGGTTAGCTGAGTCAGAGTGCGCCTGCGAGGCGCGGCAGCAGCATGTCCAAGACCAAAGAGACCAAAGACTTAGAGAAGACACCCTCCGTCTTGAGCAGGGTGGCCAGTGCAATACTGCAGCCTCTATCGTCAAGGGCGGCTCCAGAGCCGGAATATGACCCGCATAATCATCGCGTTGTGGCAAATCCCACCACGTAACTATTACTACCTATTATTTTATTAAATGCATCGTTTACTTTTTAAAGGCACAAAAGAACAAAACTAAACTATACGTTTTGTGTCAGTAAATTATTAGTGGAGGCCTTAAGGGTTAAAAAATCTATGAATTAGATGATTCTGAATGAATTCGTTGTGACCGACTAAACCTTCTTTTTCGTTTTTGGCCATTTTCGGCCAAAAAAAATCATGATCGTCTGTAATTTCGTTTCCGACCACAAACCGGCCGAAGCCGGGAAGCGGAAAACCAGAAGTTCGTGAAGTGTTGCACGTCATTCGGCCTACTTCGTAAAGCTCGGCAATATTAAGGGGTCTACTCTCTACGTCCGTCAACGAACATAAGGGCCCGTCCGAAAGTAGTCTGAAACGTCGGAGTGTACCCTACTCCCTATTGATTTCGGATTCATGAGTTCCGAACGAATTTATTGACAATATTAGTGAACAAATGAAGCATGACGATAGTTGCGGTATTTTACCGGCCAATCATCGGTTTAATAATTTTTGGTTAATAAACGAAAAATTATATTGTTGTCGTTAGAAAATGACCACATTTTTAACGATTTAGGTACTTTTGTGGATATATAATTTAATTATATTTGCCATTTTTGTCCGGATAGCGGCTTTATTCCCGTTAATACCTTTCCTTTTTTTATTTTTGACGGTAATGAATAACTTTTCAAAAGAATTGGCGAAAGATTTTTATTTTCGTCCTAGTTAAATAGTTTAAATAGGTACTTAATACATCTATGATTTTCGTAATGTGAAAACATTACAGTAAACACTAACCGAGAAGTTTTCGTTAATTAATTTTGTAAAATGGCCCCAACTGCTCTAGCAACAACTCACGCGCAAATGAAGGGGCCTCCTCAATTTTATGAGTGACCATCAAGAGTTTGCTCGCGGTCTATTGAGGAATGCCGACGGGAGAATAAGATAGAAGAAGAATAAGAAACGGCTGTAGGAAAGCCTGAGATGAGAAGTTGCACAAAGTCCGTGGAGCAGTAGCAAAGGGTGAGTTTAATACATTACTCCCTAAGGGTGAGTTTAATATATTATTATGATTTTTTAAGATCTTATCATCAGTAAAGTGCATAATTAGTATAATGATAATCAGTAATCCTCCAATACATATCAGTTGGAGGACTTACGAGTATTCTGGTTTTTATATAGTTTTTTACGCAATTAAAATAAACGAAATAACCAAATTTTAGGTCTGGGCTGATAAAAAACATTGGCCTAAAATGCTGCTGGAGCTGTCAGACGGTCAGCATGTGCTACAGGTGAAGGCTTATCGGTAGCACCAACTCTCTCCCAATTGGAATAGAGGATACTATCAATTATGAGAGGGTTTTGGATAGCCGCAAACCGAGGCAAGAGCTTTTCCATCAGTAATAATGAAATTTATAATTTGTTTGTTTCAATGGTATACAGGGTGGCTTTTGGGTAAGAAATTATCAAATAACTTTTCCCGCTCTTGGCGGAGCGAGAGGGCGTGTCAGACTCTTACTGACTAAAACCCACCCGTGTTCCGTCGGTTGCCCTGTTGCCGGGGGCCTCGATCTCCCTTTCGGTTTTCTTCGCAACCCCGGCAGGCATCGGCCCTAGCGGACCCCATCAATTCTGCTGACATCTCTTAGAGGCGCGCGTGGAACACAACGCGCCGTCGACCCACGCCTAGTCCTTATCGGACGGCGAGCTACCCATTGCTCACCGTCCGCAAACCCGCGGCTACGGTGGCCGGAAATCGGTTTGCGATTCCCGACGCCCAGGGCGTCTTCTACTTCGGTAGTTAAGGGCGTGAGGGCGCGAAATTTGCCTCTCCCTCACGCCTTCCGCCTCCTACTTCGCGAGCATTACCGCATCGCAGAAGGAGGTGATGGCCTCCCATTTCCTTTCGCTCCGTATCATGGCCTGAACCAGGGCCAGAAACGAGAGATCACCGCCGCCGATCGCCTCCACGAAGACACGGCGAATTTTGAACACCCTGCGGTGATTTTTTGAGGTTATTTAAAAAAAAATCTGGGTTTCCATACATTTTGACCGCTTTTTCTAAGAAACAGCTGTTTTTTTTTTAAATAACCGACAAAAAATCTCACTGCAGGGGCGTTCAGAAGGGGTACTTGGACAGAAAACCTCCCCGCGTGCCTGGGGGCTGGAGTTTGCTTATGAATGCGTCCGGGGGGAAGGCCAGTCCCCGGGACGGTGCACCCTGGGGTGCGGACAATGACTCCCCATTAGGTACTGTATGCCTAAGGGGTCTCGTTGTCCGTTTGCCAATATCCTGTCGGAGGAACGCTCTAACGTGTACTCTGTAGCACACGTTGAGCAGCGTTGGAGTAGGAGCGTGCTCGGCGTGCACTAACACTGCCGTCGGGCAAGCCGGAGGAAGCCTTTTCTTCTGTCACCGTTGGTCCTGTAGCCCCGAAGAGTGTCAAGGTCACGTCTCTGGCATTTGACGGGGGTCGAGGGTCTTGGCTTAACCGCCCGGGCCGCGAGGTAGAAAACTTGTATAAAAAATCACCCCAAACCTCCAAGCGGCGGCGCACCGTGGGTTGATAGCTTTCAGTTATATGATCAATCGTGATAAACAGACGTGTCGAACAATTAATTAAAATAAACAAATAATCACTTCGAAGTCGTGACCTAGTTTTTAGTGCAACATCCGGTAATTACGCAAACTGTGTCGGAAATTAGGTTTGTGTAAAGTGTATGTTTGTTTCATGATGATCCATGATTAACAAGTAAATAACCTCTTTAACAATGGAGGATAGTCCCTTCAAACGGGGACGTGGGTGTGCCCACTCCCCGCCGGGTAAACCTGTGCCTGCAGCCGTACCTGCTGCTTCCCCTCAAGTGCCGAGTCAAAGGAACAATGATCTCGATGCTATACCGAAGACAGAAGTTCAAAACTGGATGAGTAATATTGAACAGAGCCTGAAGGAGGTGTGCGCTATTGCAGCAGAAGGCAAGCTGAACATGGACCAGAAATTACGCATCAATGCCCTATACCGGAAGGTTGGCCATGGGACTTCGCAAATGGCCGTCCAATACCAGTCCATTAAAGCAAAAGCCGTCCAATTCCACCATGCCATTATAAATCTAGAAAACAAACTAGACCTTTTGCAGCAGCTACAGGAGCTTAAGTCGAGAATCGGAGATTCATTAAAACCTGCCCTAGGACCTTCTTTTTCTGATATGATAAAGAAAGGTGCCAACAACTACATCCAGCCAATTAACTTAAGTTCAGTGGCTATCTATCCGAACGATAAATTGAAGATCAGTGATGAGACAAAATCTCTGGTGCAAAAAATTATTTGCCCAGAAAAAATGCAACTTGACGTAAGGGGCCTGCACAAGACTAAAAACAGCGGAGTGATTATTAGCACCAAGACGAAGGACGACATTGAAAAGCTGAGACAATCGGTGCAGCTCACAAGGTCGGGTCTAACCGTCGACGAGCCTCATAAAAGAAAGCCCAGAGTAGTCATCATAGGAGTGCCGACATCCATGACAGAAAATGAAGTCTTCACATGTTTATACCATCAAAACTTAGCCGAAAAACTTGAGGATTGCAGTCTTGAGTCATTTATGACCTCTATAAAGGTAAGCCATAAGTCAGGTAAGAAGGACGCCGAGACCTGCAATTATATCGTAGAAGTATATCCAGTCATTCGAAAAGCCCTGATGTCAAAAGAACGTGTCAGGTGCTACTGACTGCCCGGCGAAAATAATGGCTGAGAAAAGATACATTAATTCTATTGATTATGGAGGCGCCTAAGAGCGCCGTTTATAAATATTTTTAGACCTTTTATTTATTTTCGTTTTCTATTATTTTATTTAATATGATTACGATTACACGCTAATTAATGACTTAGATAATTTCTCTGTATCCGAGTCAAAAGTTTGTGAAGCGGAACATTGCAAACAATATCTTTCCGGCTATAAAACTCCGTTAACCATACTAACACAAAATATTCGTAGCATATTTAAGAATTTTGATAGTTTTTCCACTTTTCAACAACGGATAAACATAAGTTGTGACATAATTGTTTTGACCGAATGTTGGCTTGCCAAGCAATATAACATACCACTAATCACGGGATATAATATGGTTAACTGTAGTAGTTTGTTAGTTAAAATTGAATCAGAATTTGCGATATTAGCAATATATCGACCTCCCTCCTTAAAAAAATATCAGCAATTTTACTAACTCTCTGAATGACACCTGGCAAAACCTGTCATCCTTCAAAAATACGATTTTAATTGGTGATATTAATATTAATATTCTTCCAGGAAGTGCTGATGCATCTGCTCAGGACTACCTCAACCTATGTGTCTTTCATGGCTTGCTCCCCGCACACAATTTTCCTACACATCAAAGTGGCTCCTGCTTGGACTATATCATGCTTAAATCAAATTTCCCTTCACTTGCACTTGTTGTTAACTCAACAATAACCGATCACAATGCTGCCCTATTAATCATAAACTGTAAATTACCTAAACAAAACACTCGCACAATTTCTAAATTAAACATAAATAAACTTGAAGAAGATTTACGCATCATCAACTTTGATCCAGTTAACAATTCTCTTTGTATGTTGTATGTAATAGAAAATATACGACATGCAATTCAGAAAAATACAGACATAACAATATTGAGCCGTAAAAATTGTAACATAAAACCCTGGATCACGACAGGTCTTATTCGTTGTATGAAACATAAAGATAAACTGCACATGAAGGCTAAATCTCATCCAGATATTGCAATACTGCAACTGTCGTACAAAAGGTATCGTAATTTCTGTAATGATCTCCTCAAAAAGGGTAAAAGCAATTTCGACAAAACTACATTGGGAAAGGCTGGAACAGATAGTAAACAGGTCTGGAAATATATTAAAAATGTAACATGTACCTCGAAACAAAATGAGTCATCTTCAGGTTTATTAAAAGCGTACTCGACACCGCTGACATCTGCTAACTTAGCAAATAATTTCTTTGTTAACCTAGGAAAGAATCTGGCAAAAAGAAATCGGGTTCAATCACACTATCAAACAAGCACGCCTTTTGAATGTAACCCCACCTTAACATCCTTCGCCCTGTTAGATACTGATGAAACTGAGGTAGAAAGAATAATCATGACTTTGAAAGATGACTGTGCAATTGGTTGGGATCACGGAGTATAGAAAGAAGCGGAGATGCCGCAAGGCAAGTAGGCCTTGCGCCTTCAATTAGGTCATGACGTCATAGTGGGTGGGGCCGCAAACCTTAGTTGCGAGTGAATCTTCATCGCGTTCGGGTGCGTTGTATTCTAATCGTTTTTTAATAGTTAAATTGTTTTAATAATGAAGTGCGCTGTTGTTGGATGCAAAAATTATTCAGGATCAAAACTGAAACATATTGATGGCGTAACATTTCATGTGTAAGTCCCTAAAATATATATTTTCATTTTAAAACACATTTTCTCGTATGATCGTCAGATTGTAGCTAGAGACATCTGTTGTCGAGGAGGTGCATTCTAACCAATTCTCACCAATTTCATATTTTTATCATTATCAGTGCATATTATTGTGACTAATTTGCGACTCAAATTACTTGCTTAAGTTTTATTTTGCTCGCCATAAGTTAATTCATAGATAAATACGTTCTTTGATACATGAAATAAGAAGAATTTAAAATAAGAAAAATGCGCCATCTGTCGGTAAGTTGCCGGTCCTAACTGTTAAATAAAAATGTGTGCATCATGCTAGCAAGACCCTATTTTATCAAATTTGCGAAATTATCGAAAAACTTCATATCATTAAATGCATATGCACATGATCAAGATCCAATTTTCAACCATGTCACGTTGTTAACCAAAGCTATAAGTCACAACTATTGTAATACGAGACTTAATCCGTATGGATATGAACAGATACACAGAATTATACTATCTTTGAACAACACAAACGCAGTAGGGTACGATGAGTTAGCAACAAAAATTCTAAAATCTTGTTCAGTTGAATTAACACCAGTCATAACATTTTTAGTAAATCTATCTTTCGAATCTGGATGTTTTCCTAGCCTACTTAAACAATCAGTTGTAAAACCTCTCCACAAAAAGGTAACAAGGAAGACTTAGATAATTATAGACCAATTACTCTCATACCCATCATATCAAAAATCTTTGAAACGGCCATGCATAAACGCCTTACTCAATTCATCGATAAGCATGGTATTCTGAGGGAAGAACAATACGGTTTTCAAAAGGGAAAGTCCACAACATTAGCATGTTTTAACCTAATTCACACAATCATTACTAATTTAGATAAGCGAATACAGACGACAGGCGTATTTTTTGACATGTCGAAAGCCTTCGACTTCGTGTCACACAAATTGCTAATAGACAAATTAGAAAAATATGGGATACGGGGCCCAGCGCTTCAATGGATAGAAAGTTATTTAAATAACAGAATGCAGTGTGTAGAAATCGAAAAAATTGATAGTAATCTCGAATTAAAATCACACAGATCAAATTATAAACATAACAGATCTGGTGTGCCCCAAGGAGGTGTGCTTAGTTCCCTATTGTTTTTACTTTACATAAATTACCTGCCTGAAGTTACTAATCACCCCTGTTTTCTGTTCGCTGATGACATATCTTTAATAATGACATCGAGTAATACTGACATTAATAAATATACAACTGACAAATAATACAATCGAATCGATAATAACATGGCTTGACGAAAATAATCTACGTGTAAACCTAACAAAAACTAATTTTATTCAATTTAGCACTTATGGACGAGCAAATAAGACTCTAGACATTAATTATAGGGGACTTAAGTTAAAAGAAGTAAACGAAACGACATTTCTCGGTATCACGATTGATAAACACTGCAACTGGAAGGCCCACGTCAATAATGTGTGCAATAAAATAAATAAATTCGTGTACGTTCTATTCGAACTCTCAAAAACATCAGCATTAAAAACGGTATTATCTGCGTACTATGGGTACGTGGATTCTGTGTTGAGATATGGTCTTATCGCCTGGGGTTACTCAACAGACAGTCAGAGAGTGTTCATCGCACAGAAAAAATGCATCCGCGCCATAGCGGGAATACGCCTGTGGGAATCTTGCAAACCCTTTTTCAAAAAGTTCAAGATGCTAACCCTTCCAAGTCTGTATATCCTCGAATGTGCTAAATTTGTGAAAATGCACCCGGAGCTATTTAAAAAAGCTCATGAAATATTTCCAAAAAGTACAAGGCACAGAAATAGAATAGTTTTGCCTATAATTCCTAGGACAGCATTATACAGTAAGAATAGCTATGCAATGTGTGTTCGCATATTTAACGCTATACCTGACAGTATTAAAATCTTACCAGCTAATAAATTTGCAAGGTGTCTTAAAGTATGGTTAAGGGAAAAGAATTTCTACTCAGTTAGCGACCTATTTAATAAGAGGTTTGTAATAAATGACATTCATAACTATTTACCCTCTGACACTAACAGTATTTCTTTTTTTTTTATGTATCTAATATGCTACTAATTGAATTGTTTTATATAATAATAACCCAAATGTTTGCATGTCACATTATTATGACTAAGTGTTACGGATCTGTATAATTATTTATTTTAACACTAAAATTGTACCAACACTTATGGCAAATAAAAATTGAATTTGAATTTTGAATTTAATTATTGCAGTTAGCTCGAAAACATTGTTTTGTCTAAAAGCATTTAAATAAAACTGTGTTGTTTAGTGGCCAATAATAAGCAATATCCAATAAAGATTGATGATTTTATTTTTTTATTTTACTACCTACATATTGGCAGGGACATCGACGCGAATACTGTTACCATGGATTCAGTAGGTACATGATTCTAAAACGCCCTGCGTTGAATTTTTGCGTCGGTTATTTTTTTTTTATCTGCTGTTTCATAGAAAAGTGCAATACCTATGCAGTCAAAATGTATGGAACAGCAGATATTTAAAAAAATAACCGACGAGAAATTTCTACGCAGGGGAGTTCAGAATCATGAACTGAATCCATGATAACAATTTTCGCATCGATGTCGGCAGGGACATCCTGACCCTGTATACTAAATGACTATAAAAAATGTTAACCCATGATACCCATCTTTTGGGCTTCCGCCCACAGTTGGGTATAAATAATGTGTTCCCACCACACTAACGCACATAAAATGTTCTGGAACAAAGTGTCATGCTTTGTTACGCCATAGTGGCCAGTAGACGAACTAAAATGAAAAATTGTTAGTTCAGTTTCACTGTAATAATTCCTTTCACCGCTAGATGGATTTACAAAAAATGGGCGGGGTTTCCATCGTGGGGTGTGGCCATCGCCGTACCTCATCCCCCGAACACCCGCATTCAGGCGACGCTTCATTCTTAGGTGATTTTCGCTTGCGGCATCTCCGCTTCTTTCTATACTCCGTGGTTGGGATAATTATGTATATCAAATAAAATCATGCAACGATTCAAGAATATTTTAGTACCACTACTGACTTATATTTTCCGAATGTGTCTGTCTTTGTGTATTTTTCCCGAGTGTCTCAAAAAAGCAGTTATTGTCCCTGTATACAAAACAGGCAGTAAATAGCAAGTAACAAATTATAGACCAATTTCTTTACTACCTTCTATGTCAAATTTTTTGGAAAAAATCATAAATAAAAGATTGTTTAAATACCTGGAGGATAAATTAATTTTGTCGGAGCTTCAGTATGGTTTTAGACCTAAAGTTTCAACTGCCGATGCCGTACATCAACTGACTGACTATCTAGCCCAAGAACTTGACAAGAGTAACCACACAGTAGGAGTTTTCCTGGACCTCGCCAAAGCTTTTGACACAGTCTCCATTCCTTTTCTATTGCGCAAGCTTCAGACAGTGGGCATAAGAGGCATTCAACTGAAACTTCTCAAAAGTTACTTAGAAGACCGAAGCCAGTGCGTTAAGATTGGCAGTGTTCTCAGCGCAGACGAAAAAAACAGGACCTTTGGTGTGCTCCAAGGAAGTATTTTAGGGCCTACTCTGTTTTTGATATACATAAATGACCTTTGTAATCTAAACCTGCAGCACTGCACTATAATATCCTACGCTGACGACACTGCCCTCCTTTTTTCTGCTGAATTGGAACATGAAGTCTGCAAGTTTGCGCAACACGGTTTTAATATTGTAAATAAGTAGCTTCAACATAACTCACTAACCCTAAATGCGACAAAGACAAATTATATTAAGTTTTTAATATGCTAACAAACATCTGTTTTGCCCTCAACGATGTATGCTCACTGTTGTATGGTCCCTGCAGATTGCCTGCTTACGTGTCCTAATATTAATATAATTAATAAAATAAAACATCTAGGAATTGTAATGGATGAAACCCTATCTTTTAAACAGAGGAGCGGCGTGGAGCGGCTGGGCGTGCGCAGGTGGCGAGGGCCCCGGCCCTAACGGAGAGGGCTCCAGCCCAGGCGGCGGCGAAACGGCCACCTCCGCCAGTAAGGTGGCAAGGGCGGCCAAAAGGAAGGCGAGGTGGCAGTGGCGCAAGGAGCAAAGCGTTGTGGCTAGGCTCCGCGCCCCGAAGTCCGCAGCTGTGGTGGTCACACTGCAGCCGGAAGCGGAGAAGAGGGGCGTGTCCTACCAGGACGTGTTCGCCAAGGTGGATAAAGTGATGGACCACGAAGAGATCGGCGCCGTCAAGGGCATCCGGTTAAAGATCACGGTGACTGGGGCCTGGATGCAAAACTATTCTGCCATCTTGGATGGTCCACCTTATTGTATTTAGAATGAAAAATAAATATGAATGAAATTTATGAATGATGTCGTGTATACAAAATTTCAGCTCAATCGGTTGAAGATATCTGCCTCAAAATTGAGTAGCAAGATTCCACCAGAACATAGATATACATTGCAAGTTATATAAAAGCTTTTAAGTCTTGCAAGGCAGAGTTAGCGTTACACCCGCAACCGAGGGTAGTTCTGGCGGCGCATCGAATGGGGCAAATAAATACGCTGATGTCCAATCTTGTGAGCGTTCCTATACGCCGCGCCGTCACTAACCGCAGCACCCTTCGTGAACTTATTGCCACCAGTACCTAACGAAATTCCATTAGCGCGCTCCGGAAACGAGTCCCCGAAGGCATACACTGTAGCAAAGGATCCCTGCGTTGGAGATACTCGTACCTGTCGTGAAGTACATTCTGAAAATTCCATGCAATCGGCATCGGTGATAGTCCCATCGTTAGAAGTTTTACGCTACCTATCGCTGCAAGTTCACCATCATATACTCGTAGGTACGATCGGAAATGACTTAGTAAAATATTTCCGCGGGATGTCGCGAGCCAATTAGCTACAATAGGCATTATGACGACCAATTAAAGTGTAATATTTGCAAACGGCGAGGCCATACTGCAAATAAGTGTAATATTAAATCTCGGAAGCAAAACAGAACGACTTCGGTGTGTGAATTCTGTAGCATGCGCGGTCATGACGAAACTAATTGTTACATAAAAAATGTAGTTACTGTGGCAAAACCGGTCATATAAAAGAAGAATGTCATAAACTTAAAAATCGTCATACCATTTTTAACAAAGAAAATGACAAACAAAATGACACGGTGCGCGTAATCACTGGTGCGTCGGGTAGTTCGAAATATTACATGACCGTAAAAACTAAGTATTTTTCTGTGTACGGTTTTATTGTTTTTGGAAGCGCTTTCGTCACAATAACAGAATCAGTAGCTAGCCGATTAAAATTAGAAGCGAATCCTTGCGAAAATATTGTTTTGTCCGGTTTTGGTGGCTCAAAAACCAATCCAATCAAAGATTCAAGTTGACGAGGCTACTTGTGATTGTAAGGCTTACATAGTACCCGACTCTGCTCAAGATATTGGCACTATAATAGGCCAGCCTTTAACAGAGCATTCTACCGTATACGTGATTAAAAGACCGACATCTTTAAAGATATTGAATGCAAATCAATTTCTCGAACTACCTGGTGCATGTAGTGAAGTTGAGCGCGTCAAGTTGATTTGGATGACGAAGTAATTTTACAACCCGGTGTAAATAAAATACTATTATCTTGTTTGGATTTTGTCTCTGGTTCGATTACACTGCGTGCTACTGAATATAATGCTCCGAGGGTGGAGTGTATATTCCCGAATGCGACACCGAGGTTATTGATGGCAAAGTTGTCTTAAACGTAATTATTATTAATTATGAGATCATAAAACTACCGTGCAACCGATGCGTGGCGCGAGCGACGATTACGGACGGCAATAATAAATACAAAATAGGGGATTACCTGGAACCAAATGTCGTGACTGACCTTGAATCTTTACTGCACGATTATTCTGATTGTTTTTCGGGTAGTAACAATAAAATTGGAAATGTTCAGTCCAAATGCACATTGAATTAACTGATACGAAGCCTATTTATTACCGTCCATATCGAATGTCTTTAGGAGACCGGAAGAAAGTCCGCGATATTGTATCAGACTTATAGAGTAAAGAAATTGTGGAGGAATCAAATTCCTCATATGCTATTCCTGTCATACTAGTCCCCAAAAAGTCGGGTGAACTACGCATGTGCGTGGATTACCGTGCATTAAATAAAATTACTAAAAACGACGAAGTTATCCGCGAACGCACATAAAAAAAATATATATACGGTCGATATGAGTAACCTCCTTTTTTTTTGAAGTCGTTTAAAAAGGAACGGTAGGTATCCTTAATAGAAGATCAGTTAGACCTGTTATCCAAGCAACGCGTTTTCACTTGTCTTGATAAATTAAATCAGCCTATCATTGCATTCAAATTGCTGATGATAGTAAACAGTATACAGCGTTCATAACACCGGATGGGAATTACCAGTATACGCGTATGAGCTTTGGATTGGTGAATGCACCGTCAGTGTTTCAGCGCGTAATGGACAATATTCTTGGTTGGTTTCCAATGCGCTCGTTTACGCGGAAAATTATGATGATACACTGTACCGTCTCAAAGCCGTTTTGGACAAAACAATGCTAATGTGACGCTCAGCTTAGACAAGTACTCTTTCTTAGTTTCAATTATAGAGTATTTAGGGCACGAGGTGTGTAATGGCGAAGTTAGGCCGTCCAAGTATAAGCTCACTGCAGTTCATGACTTTGCTGTGCCTGGAAACGTACACCAAGTACGTTAGTTCATGGGTCTGGCAAATAATTTTAGGAAGTGCGTGCCTAATTTTGCTAGCCATGCTCGTCCTATCACTATCCTCACCAAAAAGGACCAACCATGGGTATGGGGTGACGAACAGTCTCTTGGCATTTCACTGCATTTAATCAATTTTAGTAAAACAACCAGTGTTGGCGTTGTTTAATCCGGATTATGAAACCCAAATTCATACAGACGCATCCAAAATAGGCTTAGGTGGAATATTGCTTCAGAAGCAGCCGAACGGTGCGTGGAAACCAGTCGCATATGCGAGTAGAAAGGCTGTATCTGTCGAACAAAAGTATCACAGTTTCTAACTAGAGACGTTGGCTGTTGTCATGAGCCTGAAAAAGTTTAAGGTATACGTAACATCACGCCTTGTTTCCCCGAAGGGTTGGGCAGAGGTGTCCCTGTAGCAGGTACACCCACATTTCGCCAGTTATGTTTAAGTCCCATGTAATAGGGGGCGAGCCTATTGCCATCAACCGGGCACAAATCCAGACTCCGAGCTGCTACTGAGAAATTTCAGATAGAAAAACCCAATAACACTTTGCCCGACCCGGGAATCGAACCCAGGACCTCATGCTCAGCAGTAGCGCTTGCGACCACTAGACCAACGAGGCAGGTATACGTGTCAGGTTTAAAATTTGTTTTAGTAACCGATTGTAGCGCATTACGCGCAAACACGATTTGTCTCCCCGTATCGCCCGGTGGTGGCTTGAAGTCCAAGGCTTTGACTTTACTGTTGAGTATCGTGCCGGCAAATCCAGGGCTCACGTGGATGCGCTGAGTCGTAATCCTGTGGATTCAGTAATGCGATGGGTTGAAAAAGACCTAATTGAATATGTGCAGCAGGATGACGACTCGTTGCGTGGCCTCGTGGACTAGTTGAAGGATGAGGTTGCAAAGGGCATAACTAATGGCTTGGCTAAGGATTTCTTGTTTGAGAATGGTGTATTATTTAGTAAAGTTGGAAATGGTCAAAATGTAGTCGTTCCACGAATGTCACGTTGGTCTCTCGTTCAAAGTTTCCATGAAAATAATGGTCACGTTATGTTAAGTGTCAAATGTCATTCTGTCATCTTTTAGGAAAAATATTTTCCGTTACTCTCAATTTTTATTCATGTGTAATGAAAATTAAAGTTTATCTCGTTCTGAGCTCGGTATTTTCATTGGCCAAGCCATAAATACCCTGCAGGCTCCTCGGAATCTTTTTGGGAATTGTACATGGTCCTTCGAGCCGGATGATATATTGGTTGAGCCACACAGCGACATATCCTATACAAAGCTGATCTGATGATGAAGCTGTTCCAATACGAAGCGAATCGGACTGCGGTTCGAGTACGAATTTTGTTGGATCCAAATTCAGTAAAGTATTGAAGTGAAAAAACTGTGAGTACGCTTTACATATTGACTTACTACTACGCAAATATAGAACTTTCAATACAAGAAGAAATATACTTTGAAACATTGGGCATACAAGTTACTTGGAAATTCTAACTAATATTATTGAAGCTAAAGATATTTTAAACTATTCATTAATAAATTAAGAAGCTAGTTAAAATGGAAACGTATTTTACTATGCAAGAAGATACAAAATTAAAGATACAAAAAGCTAGAGTTAATTTCAAAAAATCTCCAAGGGAAAGAATAACGCAATCCTATTTGGAAACTCGGCTTGAAACATTGGAAAATGATTGGACTTTTTATCGTGATACACATAGTCATCATTTCGGAATTTGGTAACAAGGAATTATTGAAGTCTACTTATTACACAACTGATGCATACGACGTTACTGAGGAACTATACACGGATTATAAAACGGAATTAAAGGATTGCTTGCTTAAGTTTAAGATCGATTCTAATACTGCATTGTCTAGTTCTAAGGTTATTGAGTCAAACGTCGGTCAATCCTTTAGTGTTAAGTTACCTAAGATTTCTATTCCTAATTTTAGTGGCAAATACACCGAATGGACAAGTTTTCGCGATTTATTAATATCGTTAATACATAGCAACAAAGCATTGGACGACGTTCAACGGCTACACTATCTCAAGGGCTATTTAACAGGTGAGGCTGAGCAACTTTTGCGGCATATTCCTATCACGGCCGTTAATTACAACGTCTGTTGGGATCAGTTAGAACATCGTTACAATAATAAGTTGCATCTTGCTAATTGCATTTTAAAACGTTTCATGAATCAAAAGAACATACAATCAGAATCTTCCAGTGCCGTTAAAGAATTACTTGATACAACAAATGAATGTTTAAACGCCCTCAAAAATTAAGCATTTCTTCTTGGGATATTATTGTAATTTACATTGTTAGTTTAAAACTTGATACCGAATCTAGGAAACTATGGGAAGTTCAGATCTGTAAGGCTAATGGTGAACTTCCTAAATTAAGTGATTTTAACGATTTCTTAGAGCAGCGATTCAGGTCTCTTGAGTTTTTGATAGTAAAGTCATTAACAAGTCAATTAATAGTACTCGCACAACTAAGGCTATGCATGTCACTTCAAACTTAACATGTGACTTTTGTTCTGAAGGTCATAAACTGATTCATTGTAAGAAGTTTGCAAAGGAAGATGTTGAAGCACGTCGTAACTTTGTCCAAACCAATAGGTTGTGCTTCAATTGTCTTGGTCCAAATTATTCGGTATTTTCATGTCGTAATTCAACCAGTTGTCGTGTTTGCAAAAAGAGACACCACTCTCTTCTGCACCCAAAATCAGTCCCTAAAAGTGATCAAGAGGAAGATGGAACGGATCAATCTCCGCCATCAACGTCGCAGAGCGAGACACCAAACAACATAGTATCTTGTTTCTCAAATGTAAACAGCCAAGTGTTATTGGCCACTGCCTTGGTAAAGGTAGAAGGGAGAACAAGTACTTTTGTTTTAAGATCTCTCTTAGACCAAGGATCTCAAGCATCGTTTATTACCGAGTCGTCGGTACAAATGCTTGGTCTGAAGAAGATTCCAAACAAGAGCTTTATTTCAGGACTTGGCAGTGACCAGAGTGCAACATTGCGCTCTAAATGGTTTGTAACCGTACAGGTTCAGTCACGCCACGATCCCAACTGTACAGTTGTTGTAAAGGCTCACGTTCTTAAGAACATTACATCACTTCTTCCTGAAAGGAAGATTGTTTTTACTGTGTTGTCACCTCAAATGTTGGATCTAAAATTAGCCGATCCTGCATTTGATACTCCAAACAAAATTGATATTTTGCTAGGAGCAGAACTGTATTGCCAGATTTTAATGGAAGGTGTTATCAAGGGTCTACCTGGGTTTCCCGTGGCACAAAATACTAAGCTCGGATGGATCCTCTCTGGTTATATACACTCACCAATAAATCAAGGTTGTCTGCAACAAGATAAAATCGTGAACATGCACACTCACATATCGATTGATGATCTGTTAAAGAAGTTCTGGGAGATTGAAGAACTTTTTTCTGGGAACAAAAGGATTTTATCAGAAGAAGAACAGGCATGTGAGGACTTCTTTATTGAAACTGTTCAAAGAGATTCATCAGGTCGCTACGTAGTGAGATTGCGATGTTATTGAGGAATATTTGACGCTAGGCCATATGGAGATGGTTCCAGAATTAGAGAAAGAGAACGAACGACGAGAACGAACTTCTTAGTTGCGGGGGGTTTGAGCTTCAGAAGTGGTCTTGTAATAACAATGATTTATTGCAGAAAATTGAAAAAGATAGTACGGATACGAAGGAAGCCTTAGAGATAAAGTTAGATTCTGTCATGAAAATTCTAGGATTAACTTGGAATAGATCTAGCGACGAATTTCAATACGTTGTCCAACTTCCTTCGCTTGAAACACCTGTGACTAAACGTAGAGTAATTTCGGATATCGCCAGATTATTTGATCCACTCGGGTGGATCGCACCCGTTATAACAACTGCCAAGGTTTTTATTCAGAGAATATGGCTTGCGGGTGTAGGATGGGATGATGAGATACCAGCTGACATACTCAAAGATTGGATTCCCTATCGCAAGGATCTCGTTCACCTTGCTAGTTTTCAACTTCCGACGTGGATTGGGACAAGCAGAGACGATGTCTATATGGATCTACAGGGGTTTTCTGATGCGTCTAACGCAGCTTACGACAGTAGATTGTAACGGTAAGGTTCATGTGAATCTCGTCGCTTCCAAATCGAGAATTGCTCCTGTTAACCGGTTATCTATACCTCGTTTGGAGCTTTGTGGAGCCGTTCTTTTAGCAAAGTTGCTCCAAGAAGTCTCGGAAGTATTGGGTATCTCAAAGGAAAACATACATGCTTGGACTGACTCCAGTGTTGTCCTTGCTTGGCTGAGTAGTCATCCCAGCAAGTGGCAGACGTTCGTGGTAAATAGAGTCTCCGAAATATTGACCATTATAGATAATAGTCAGTGGTCGTATGTCAAATCCGATGAGAACCCAGCAGATTGCGCATCACGGGGCATAAATCCAAGTAATATTTCTGAAATAGAATTATGGAAAAACGGCCCTAAGTGGCTACAAGAAAATACAGTCCATTACAGTAGAGGAAGGTTTAAGCAAACAGATTTAGAGGAAAAGAAAAGTAATGTTTTATGTCACATAACAACTGAAGGCATTGATATGAAATAAATGATTCATTACTTACCTGTATCCGGTTGTGTCAAAGGGACGGGTTCCTGAAAGAAATAGAGAGTGTACAAGGATCAGGTAAAGTAAAAAAAAGTAGTAGACTTACCTCGCCTCCATTTTTTGATGGCGACGGCATCCTTAGAGTTGGTGGACGATTGCAGAAGGCTAATGTTGTAGAAGAAATGAAGCATCCAATACTGATTCCTTATAAATCACATCTAGCAAATCTGATTGTTGCGGATGCCCATGAACGAACTATTCATGGAGGTCCTCAGTTAATGCTGAGCTATATAAGAACTCGGTATTGGATTGTGAACGCGAAAAGTCTTATTAGGCAGCATGTTCGTAAATGCGTAGTTTGTGTGCGTTATTCAGCTCAAACGAATCAACAGTTGATGGGCCAAATGCCATCAGCTCGTGTCACTGCTTGTCGCCCTTTTCATCAGAGCGGTGTTGATTACGCAGGACCTATTGCGGTCAGAACCACAAAGGGACGTGGTTATCACTCGACCAAGGGCTACATTTGCTTATTCATATGCATGGCCACTCGTGCAATTCATCTCGAGGTAGTAAGTGATCTGACCTCAGAGGCATTTTTAGGTGCATTTAAGCGTTTTGTTGCACGCAGAGGGCACTGCGCAGATTTGTGGAGTGATAATGGCACTAACTGGAGTGAATAGGGAGCTTAAGAATTTATTACCTCGAGAAGGGTCAGTAGTAGCTACTGACATAGCTAGCTGGTTAGCGACAAACGGCACCAACTGGCACTATTCCACCCCACTCACCAAACTTTGGTGGACTTTGGGAAGCTGGAGTGAAGTCCACGAAACATCACCTAAAAAGAGTAATCGGCAACAGTACACTCACGTTTGAAGAAATGACGACTCTTTTGTGCCAAATAGAGGCATGTCTTAACTCACGGCTGGTAACTCAAGTTAGTTCCAACGCAGAAGATCCGTACTCACTTACCCCGGGGCATTTTCTTGTGGGTGAGCCTTTAGTGCTGGTACCGGATACTAATTATGAGAATGCGAACATGAGTACTCTCAAAAGATGGCATTTCACTCAACGGCTTGTGCAAGATTTTTGGCGAAGATGGTCACACGAATATCTGACACAACTCCAACACCGTTATAAATGGTCACAAATAACTCCGGAACCTAAAGTTGGAGATGTAGTGCTGGTTAAGGAGGATGATCTGCTACCGGCAAGATGGTTGTATGGTATGATTACCGACAAGCACATTGGTGTGGACAATCTCACGCGCGTTGTTTCTTTAAAATGTAGAGATTCTGTTATCAAGAGACCAGTGTCCAAGCTTATTATTTTACCTGTTGCCGTCTAGATTTAAGTTATGAAGTTTTGTTTTGCTCAATATATTCAAAGGCTACCAGCAGCAATGTTATGGAGTGTTGTTAACATTGAAATGTTTAAGTTAGATTTATTTATTATTTTATTGTTGTTGGTAGTAGCTATATTTTATCATGGTGGGCGGGTTAGTTGTCAAGTAACTCTGTGTGTTATTTTATGGACACTGTCCATGGTGGGCGGAATGTTAAGTGTCAAATGTCATTCTGTCATCTTTTAGAAAAAATATTTTCCGTTACTCTCAATTTTTATTCATGTATAATTAAAATTAAAGTTTATCTCGTTCTGAGCTCGGTATTTTCATTGGCCAAGCCATAAATACCCTGCAGGCTCCTCGGAATCTTTTTGGGAATTGTACACGTTAATTTTAATAAAACTTAAAATGCTATAAGGTCAAAGTACTGGTTTCACGGAATGCGTCGGTTTATCCAAAAGTACACTCGTGGCTATTTATCATGTCAATATGCTAAAAAAACCAACTGGCCGTCGTGTGGGCTTGTTACATCCAATTGAAAAGGTGGCTTTTCACACAGTTTATGTGGACCACCTTGGCCCATTCTGTAAAAGCCCATCAGGCAAATGCGTTAATAGGATGTCACTTGTCTCGGGACCCGTTTGTGTCAGTTGGCAAAATATGAATATTATGATAACTGTAAATTATCAAATCAACTTATTAAATGTTATTCTTTCTAGTAAAATAAGATCAAAGTTTTGTTAAATAATATATGTTATTAAATGATTATTAAAGTATTTTTTTTTCTTGATTTTTAATTTTTTATTAATATTACTAATAAAACCAAATAGAAAAATACTGTATATAAAAATAAAAAAATGCATGACTAAAAGCACGATCCGTGCCTAGGATTTGAACCTGCAACCTTATGCAAATGTTATTCCTATTCACTAAAACAATACATTAATTAAAATAAAATGTTTTTGCAAAATACAAAAAGCAACTTGTGTCTATCACGAATTTGAACGCACATGTTTTTTGGGGGGTAACTACTTAATGGAGCTGTGTGTACCTCAAGGAAGTATTCTTGGCCCACTTTTGTTCATAATATATATTAATGACCTCCCAAAAGCCATAAACCATGACTTGATATTATTTGCAGATGACAGTACAGCTATTTTCACTGACGAGGATCAAGATAAATACGAAATTAATGTAAATAATTCCCTAGAATGCATCATAAATTGGTTAAATGTCAACAATCTTAAAATTAACTTAGACAAAACATGCTATATTTCATTTGCTAATATAAATAAAAAACCAAAGAACCTAAACATAAAATACAAAGGTGAAACTGTAAAAGAAGTAAATACTACCAAATTTAGAATAGCAGGATAGGTTGACACTGAGGGAGACGTCGTTTGTACGAAAATAAGTGTCTGAATATGTACGCGGTGGTGAGTGAGTTTAGTAGGGTGTATATTATGGTACGTGTAGGTGACATAATTAGAACATAAAACATTTTAAAAATTAATCTTCTATATGATGCGAAATAGTTAAAAATTAAAGTTGAAAATAAACAAAAGATATTTCTATAACACACAAAATAGTTTACAATTAAAAGTAAACAAGAAGAATAGGTATTTTTATAATACGCAAAACAATTATTAGCAATTGGAAATAAACAAGAACAAAAAGTTATTTTGTTAAACACGTAATATTTGACACTTAAATGTAGAAAAGAACAAAAAGGCACACAATGGTAAAAAATTAAAAGTAAACATAAGCAACATGTCAAACTTATTGTTTTAATAACTATTTGTCAAGTAGATTTAATTAATTACATATAAATTATATTTTTAAATATTAGAACAAAATAATATAAAAACATTTAAAAATATAAAAAATAGTATCCCCACCGGTATCGGGAACAGGGTCCAAGCTACCGGCGGTTAGGGCTCCAGAGAAAGGAACCTCCTAACAATGCGAGCCGTGTCCAGGAGTACCGCTTTCTGAATCAAGCCCTTAATCCAGCTGCCCAACGAGAGCCTCCTTAGGTGTTGGTCGAGGCTCTTGGCAATTAAGCCATTGGCTGATACGACTATCGGCACAATGATTGCTGAGTCCACATCCCACATGTCGACAACCTCGCGAGCCAAGTCAAGATACTTGATTTGTTTATCTTTCTCGGCTTTCACGAGGTTCTCGTCATGCGGGACCGTTATGTCAATAATCATTGCGCGCCGCTCTCCTCGATCCACCACCACTATATCAGGCTTATTGGCAACAATAGTCCTGTCAGTGATGATGGATCGATCCCAGTACAATGTGATATTTCCATTTTCGAGAACTGGGTCGGGCACATACCTGTAGTACGGCACTTCCGATTCCACAAGGCTGTATTTCAGAGCAAGTTGCTGATGGATAATCCTGGCTACAAGGTTGTGTCTATGCAAGTACTCTTCGTTAGCTAGACGAGAACACCCGGAGATAATATGTCGGATTGATTCTCCCGGACGGTGGCATGCCCGACAGATGTCAACCGTGCCGTCCTTTACAATGAATCTCCGGTAATTGTTCGTCATCATAACTTCGTCCATAATTGCACAGACAAAACCTTCGGTTTCCCCAAAGAGGTCACCAAAACGCAGCCAGGCTACGGACGCAAGTAAATCTACATCGGGCCCATGTAGGGCCCGGAAGAAGCGCCCATGAAGCTCCTTACTCTGCCATATCTCCCTGCGTTCGTTAGTGTCAAGCACTACAGGTTTGCGCCAGTTCTCTTTAGCCAAGGAGAGCGGGGTAAGGCCCTTGTCCACCGCAACCACATCTCGATGCATCCCCACGTCGGTTTTTAGGAAATATTCCCTAAGACTGCATATCTCGCGATTGTGGAGTGTCTTAGCGTTTAAAAAGCCTCGACCTCCACATTTTCGCGGGATATACAGTCTCATTACCGATGATCGTGGGTGATGCATTCGATATGCAGTCAGTAGTGTACGGACCCTCCTATCCAGGGCGTCTAGTTCGGTCTGAGTCCATTTGAGTATGCCGAAAGAGTACATCAGAACCGGCATGACCCAACCGTTGAAAGCGCGCACCTTGTTTCCGCCTGATAGAAGACTATTAAATACTTTCTTCAGGCGGCCAAAGAAGCGCTCCTTCAACGATTGCTTCATGTCAGTAACATTGATGCCCAACGCTTCCGACATACCCAAATACTTATAGGTTTCGGATGCGGAGAGGGCTCTAAGGTTTATGGAATCCGAGAGTTGGGTTCCCACGGATTCTACAATCTCCCCTCGCTTTACATGCATGACCGCACATTTGTCCACACCAAATTCCATCCTGATGGCGCTACTGAAAGTTTCAGTTACTTTCAGTAGCTCCATCAGTTGCAAATTGTTGGGGGCAAAGAGTTTTAGGTCATCCATGTAGAGGAGGTGAGATATAACCTGACCACCTCTCCTCAACCGATAGCCAAGACCTGAATCCTCCAGCAGTGTGCTTAGAGGATTCAGGGCTAAGCAGAACCAGAGTGGACTCAAACTGTCGCCCTGAAATATACCTCGCTCAATCCTTATCGGCTCGCTATTCCTTCGGATATTTCGACATCCTGGATAGTGAAGGACCGTCCTCCATTGCCCCATACACGACATCAGGAAGGTGCGCAGAGTTGTATCTACTTTATACAACTCCAGCACCCTCATGAGCCATGTATGTGGTACCGAGTCGTAGGCCTTCTTATAATCTATCCAGCATGTCGACAGATCCTTTCGGGAACGGCGAACCTGTTGGCTAATGGCCATATCAATGAGGAGTAGCTCCTTAGTACCGCGGGACCCGTTCCTGCATCCATTTTGAGAGGCAGACATGATGGAGTTGGTGACTATATGTCTGTTAATTTTAGCTCTCAAAATGGATGTAAGAACTTTATAGACCGTTGGTAAACACGTGATCGGCCTATAATTTTTGGGTTCCGCGGTGCTACCAGATTTGTGGAGCAGGTGGGTAACTCCTGTCGTTAGGAACTGGGGTAGCGACCCAGACTCCAAAGCTGTCTGGTACTGAGCCGCCAAGCGAGCGTGCGATCTTAAAAACCATTTGATCCAGAAGTTGTGCAGCCCGTCCGGCCCTGGAGACTTCCAGTTAGGCAACGGACGGACTGCACGAGCTACATCTTGGGGGCAGATGGTAATAGCCCCCATTTCTGGTATTGGATCGCAGGCTCGCTCGACTTCCCGAGTCCAATCACCTTCGGTATGACTGACAGGCACCGACCAGATGCTGCGCCAGAAAGAGCACATGGCATCATCATCCGGTAGATGCGTGTCAGCCACACCTTGGTTCGGTCGCTCCCAAGCCCTGTAAACCCACCTTTCATCGCTCTGGTAGGTGCGATTCTGAGTGTATCGTTCTACTCGCCGCTTATACCTACGAATACGGTTCGCCCATGCATACACTTTCTGCTTCAGGAAGTCGATGCGCTCTGTGACACGGGCCATATATTCTTGAGGGCGGATATCAGTCCCTAAGAACGCCCGCCTCACAAAGCGCATCACTCTAGGGCGAGTATTGCCCTCCCTGAAGCAGATTAGTTTGCCGATGAGCGCTCTGGCCCCACCAATACGGCGCTCAATTCTGCACTGCCAAGCTGGTACGGCTGGTTTCGGTCGTGTAGCTCTAGAATCATTAGCAAATTTGACGTGAGCTACACGACATGCCGCTACAGCTGCGCAGTACAGAATTGAATGAGTATCAGTGAGGTCTTCGCAGTCATCAAAATAGTTTGACAACTGCGAATCCAGAACCGCCATCAGCGCCCTATTTTTGTTATGCATGGGCAAACGAGGTAAACGTGGTCTAAGTTCGGGCGACATGAACCGATATTCCTGAATCGCATCCTCCAAAGCACTCCTCAATTCCTCATTGCAATGGGTACTTACGTTTGTAGCCCTGTCATCAATCCTTTCGTCAGCTTGATTTGTAGTGTCCTGTGATGGTGCTATAACACTCTGCGACGGGGGGGCGATGACATGGCTACTTCGCATTTCATCAAATGAAATGCGAAGTAGCCATGTCATCATTAACAATAAATCAAGTAGATTTATTGTTAATAGTTAAACATGTTAAGGATGTAAACTTTAAACATGTCAAGGGTTTTTTTAAATATATCTGTAATTACTTCTCACCAAGGAAGTACAAAGATTTAAAAGTCAGGGCATTCAAGAAATTTGTTCCTTGTTGGACACGGTGGGCAGTATTGAAGGACATTTGGCAATAATGCCCTTGGTGGGCGGTATGTTTAGGTTAAGAAAGAGCAACTGGAATCATAGCGATCAATATTAATTTAATTTTGGGAAATTAGTACCCATTAACTCGATAGATGGCGTTGGCGTCTAATTAAAACTCGCTTTGGTTTTGTTACCGCTCGTAGTAGATAGTCTTCGATAAAAGTTTTGTTTATTGAGCAGTACATACACAGTTCATTGTGATTCGGTACAAGTTAATTATACGCGATTGAATACCAATCCAGTGTTTTGTTTCACTACCCGCTTCAAGTCGACCCTCGGTCTCGTTCAAGCAGTCTGAAACAAGGAAAGTAGGCGCTCGTTACAATATAGCGTCAGTGGTTACCGCAATCATGCTAATTTTTAGTATCATAACAACTTCCCAATGCACACTTAACGTCACACAATTCAGAAATAATCAACATAATATTTACTTCGACAAACTAACAAACATGCAGATCATACGGGACGACTGGAAACTAATCACATTTATACTATGATTTAGATCCATATGAACTACCGCACTCAACAAAAGTATAATGTCGCTGGAACAAACATGCAGCACAATCAAAGAAAAAACACATTGTGACATAATATTATTGCAATTACGTCACGGGTACAATGAACTCGATTACAATAATCATATGTTACTCAGTCAGCATTTTACAAAGCAAGCGAACAGGTGGCGGCGAGGTCTTATCGACGGTGTCGGTTACATAGCAAACGGCCTCTTCAACGTATTGGACGCTCGATTCGCGGAACAATACGAGAAAGATATCACTCTTCTTCGTAAAAATCAAAAGCATATTGTTTCATTTTAGCAAAATCAAACTTCGGTCATTGAAGCAGAATTCAGTCTCTTAAAGAGGACGGAGGCTACAATACACAAACAACATAAAATGATTCATCAACAATTTGCAAACATCGACAATACATTAAAGGTATTAAAGGCTGAAACTCCAAACATTTCGAGGGCAAATGAAGTTTCTATGGGAGCTATAGTCGCGACCAATCTATTACGCGACTTGAAAGATTTACAGAACGCCTTAGTGGATACGATAACAGACATCTATCATGGTCGATTTAATCCACATTCAATAACAGCCGAACAATTATAGGATCAGCTGAGCAATATTCATATTCATATTCATTTATTCATCGTTTGTCACAGGTGAAAAGACAGTTCTTACAGTTAATATTATTGTATCACTGTAACATACCCATGGGGTGTACAATATATATGTTATTATGTATGTCAATATTATTGGCTATGTTAAAAATAATTAATACAATTACACTCAACCTCATTTAACATTAATTATTATACATATTTTTTACTGTCATACAATTTACGTTTAATAAGTCCAAAAAATAAAAATAAGTTTAACATGTCAAGTTTTAGTCAACCTCATACTACATAGATTATTTATTAGACATAATTATCACGGTCATATAATTTACATTAAAATATGTCAAAAACAATTTAGTCAATAATTCGGTCATTTAGAAATTCGTTAATTGAATAATACGTTTTACATAAAAGAAATTATTTTAGCTTTAATTTAAATATATTTGATGATGAGATATTCTTAATACAATTTGGGAGTTTGTTATAGATTTTAACTCCAATACCAAATACACTCGATTTAAATTTTACTGTTCTACATCTAATGCCTTTAAGTTCAGTTTTGTGTCTCGCACTTTTCAACGTTTCATACTTATCTATATCGCGTTTTATCATCATTGCCGCTTCAAATATGTACAATGAAGGTAGAGTTAAGATTTTCAACCTTTTGAAAACTGGTCTACATGAATCAATCTGTCTAAGTCCGCACATGCTTCTAATGCACTTTTTTTGTGCTTTTAGAGCACACTCTTTGTTCGTTGAATTACCCCAGAATAGGATGCCATATTTTAGTATGGAGCCTACATATGCATGGTAAACACTTAGTAAAGTACTCTCATTTGTAACTTTTCTTAACATGTAGAGGGCATATGAAAACTGATTTAGTTTTTTGCAAACATGGTCAACCTGTATTTTCCAGTTTAGCCCAGAGTCAATATGTATGCCAAGAAATTTGGTAGTATTTACTTCTTTTACAGTTTCACCTTTGTATTTTATGTTTAGGTTCTTTGGTTTTTTATTTATATTAGCAAATGAAATATAGCATGTTTTGTCTAAGTTAATTTTAAGATTGTTGACATTTAACCAATTTATGATGCATTCTAGGGAATTATTTACATTAATTTCGTATTTATCTTGATCCTCGTCAGTGAAAATAGCTGTACTGTCATCTGCAAATAATATCAAGTCATGGTTTATGGCTTTTGGGAGGTCATTAATATATATTATGAACAAAAGTGGGCCAAGAATACTTCTTTGAGGTACACACGGCTCCATTAAGTAGTTACCCCCCAAAAAACATGTGCGTTCGTTCAAATCCGTGATAGACACAAGTTGCTTTTTGTATTTTGCAAAAACATTTTATTTTAATTAATGTATTGTTTTAGTGAATAGCAATAACATTTACGAAGAATACTTTAAAGTGTAAATAGACCGGAGGTTTCAAGACCGTCTGCCGTGCATAAGGTTGCAGGTTCAAATCCTAGGCACGGATCGTGCTTTTAGTCATGCATTTTTTTTTTTTTATATACAGTGTTTTTCTATTTGGTTTTATTAGTAATATTTATAAATAATTAAAAATCAAGAAAAAAAAATACTTTAATAATCATTTAATAACATATATTATTTAACAAAACTTTGATCTTATTTTACTAGAAAGAATAACATTTAATAAGTTGATTTGATAATTTACAGTTATCATAATATTCATATTTTGCCAACTGACACAAACGGGTCCCGAGACAAGTGACATCCTATTAACGCAAACGATAAAATAGGAAGCGCTAGAAATATTTAAGATTGACATAAGCTAACGAAATTTCACGTGATCTGTCACACATGACATTAACAGTCTGACAAGCGACATCGAAAGAGACAAGCTTTGAAGCGTTTGCAACTTGTCTAGGACCTAGAAATTAGTTTGGCAGGATTACAATCATGAGCATAATAGCATAAGTGAATAAACATGTTATCAATAGATAGTCAATTAACATCTGTTATTAACTCATGAAATCTACTTAGAATATTTCGCTATACCAAGTAAAATAGTGGGATCAAATGAGTTTAGATAATGTCTTCGTTGATTATTTTGTTCTCATACTTAATTAACATAACCGCATAAAACTGTGAGATTACTATAATGTTAACAAAATGTTTTTACTACAGATACAATTTTACTGTTCTATTATCTAATAATATTTAACCGGGATTGCGAAGTGGGAAGTAAAAAAATATATTAAATTTAGTAGCGAAGAGGATGACCTTCGCTTTATATTATTTGTTGGAGTCTGCTTCTCATTTGAGTAACCATCGTCCAACTTGCATTACTACCTCGCATCAACTCCCAACTCCTCAAAACTTCATTGTGCAAGTTAATCTTGGACTTCACTTCACTTGAATCCCAGTTTAAAACCATTTGACCCCACATATTTTCTATTGGATTTAAATCCGGACTTTTCGATGGCCAGGAGATGACAGTTATGTCAGTCTGTGTAGTGAGCCATTCCATCACTATACGCGAACGATGGACCGAACAGTTATCTTGAACAAAATAGATCCGTCCTTCTGGATAAGCAACTCGCACTGTTGGCACCATAACATCTTGCAAAATTTGGAGATAGGTCTGGCCGTTCATACGCCCACTTGCTTCTACTAATTCTCCCGGTCCCATGGACGACATCCACCCCCAATACCCTGAAAATAACAACAAAGCTTTAATTTTGTTTTTAGACACTTGTCTCCAAACAATTGTCATGACGTTCAAAATAGAATAAAATATATAATACAGTATATAATAACTTAATAATAAGTAAATATATAATACTACTGAATTATATAAAGTATATAATTTATAATAAAATTGAATATACTTATCTACTGTATTAAAATTATAATATTAAATTAGTTACATAGGCAGTGATACATTTTTATTTGATAAATACAATATTAGGTAATTAAATGGGGTGGAATGAAAGGTAACTTACCCAATGTTATTCTACCGCTGGCTCTGTTAGGTAAAACATTTTGAGGTTGGTATCGTTCATTGGGTTTCCTCCACAATATTTTTCGACCGTCACAGTCTGACCTGAAGGTTTTTTCGTCACTGAAGATAACGATATTGTTTTCCCAATCAAAATTAATGTATTTCTGGGCAAATCGCACTCGTTCTCTTCGATGTTCTTCCGTTAGAAATATTTTCTTTGCTGGTCGATAATCGTGAATGTTCGCTGCGTGTAAATGTCTTCGAACCGTGGACAGAGATATTCCATGGCGTTGCGAACTGTAACGAGTGGATGTGAACGGCGATGTAGTGTGAACCTTAACAATATCCCGATGACGTTCAGATTGGTCCGTATAGATCTCAGTAGTCCTCCTACCCATGGACCTTGTCTTAACATCGCCGGTTTCTTGGAATCTGCGCACCCATAATGCACCGTTTGTCTCTGTATAGAAAATAATGGTTTTAAATTAATTAAAATACCACAAGATACCGCAACTAACTCGACAAAAAAATCGGAGACCACAAATAATATTATAATTAACTTACTGCTATGCCAAGCTGTCTCGCAATTCCTTTAATGCTCACATTTTGTTCATACAGAACAACTATTTTGGTTCTCATAACATTTGAAATCATTTTAAAAAATAATGGGTAAATCGTAGTTGTTTACTCTTCGACGTTTTAAGTGAACTTATACATCAAACGTTGTAGTTATAACATGAGGGTATGGATTAATTTTATACAGAAAACGTTAATGGATACCCTCAAATTATAACATCTATCGATTAGACAGAGACCTAAAGATAAAATGACTCGGACGATAGTAAATAACAATTTCATCACAATTCGTATGGGCTCGCTGGCTAATTCGTCAAACTGCCGGGTATGAGTATGACGACGTTCGGTGATGCGATGGTTCGAATCCAAGTCGAAACAATGAACTCTTTTTGAAGTATTCTTTAGATTGTTTGTATCGAATTCAATGTTGTAGCTTGTAGCAGTGTAACATTTTAAAACTTGAGGGGTTAGTACATAGTGACGCTGTGTGTACCCCGTACTTAACCGTTTTAGGCTTAGACTGAAACGTTTGTTCATATTTTGTATCATTTGATATTCTTGTTATTTGAGTTATTTGAACCCTATTTTTGAGGTATGATTTTATAAGATTTAATGCATTACCTCTAACTCCGTATTGTTCTAGTTTATTTAAGAGGATATTATGGTCTATGTAACCAAATGCTTTTGACATGTCCATAAATATTGCAGTTATATGTTGTTTATTGTCCAGTCCTGTCATTACTTTCTTTAAAAAATTAAAAAGTGCGTTGCTCGTTGATTTGCCTTTACGAAACCCAAATTGCGCATGTGTGAATGTATTATTGGATTCAAAATAGTTATATAAATTATTATGAATTACTCTTTCAAAAATTTTTGCAATAATTGGTATTAAAGCTATTGGTCTATAAAATTTCATCTCTTCTCTATCTTCCTTTTTAAATAATGGGTTAATGACTGTTATTTTTAGTTTTGAGGGGAATATTCCGTATTCCAGGCACAAATTTATAATGATGCTGAGTACTGGAGCTATGATATGGGAAACGCGTTTAATTATTTTAGTATTTATATTATCGTACCCTGTACTATTAGTGCTATTTAGTCTTTTTATTATTTGGTCAACTTCATATGGACTTGTCGGTTTCATGAACATTGAATTGCAGCTATTATAAGTCAGTGTTTTTGTATAAGTACCATTTTCCTTAGTTGTAGGTTTTATGTCATCTATAAAATAATTTTTAAAATATTCAGCTATTTCATCCGGCATCGTAATTATTTTGTCCTTTACTTTAATTTTCTTAAATCCTCTTTGGGAGTTACAGTTTTATAGTTATTAACTATCTGCCATATTGCTTTGGCTTTGTTGGTAGCTGAATTAATATAATAGTTGTTCTGTGATTTCTGAGTTTTTTAAATTATAGTTCTTAGCCTTTTTGCGTATTCTTTAAAGTATTTTTTATCTTCAGGATTTGACGTTAACCTACACTTCCAAAGTAGCTGACGTTTTCGTTTAGAGCATACTCGGATACCGTTACTTAGCCATTTAGGTTTCTTGGAAATAGGTATTTTAACTCGTATGATAGGGAAACATAGATCATAAAATAGCTTAAATAGCTCATAGAATGCCTCATAAGCCTTTTCAGGGTCCTTATTTGTGTAAAATTCTGTAAAACTAAGGCTTTCAATGCATTTTATAAATTTTCTCACGTTATCTTCACTATAGTCACATTTAGATTTGAACCAGTGTGTGATGTGATAACTTTTCTTTACAGGGAACGTTAAAATTTGTGCTGTATGATCAGATAGCGAGAGTTCTAGAACTTTTGATTTAGAGCCTCTGATATTATGGGCTATATTATCAATACATGTCATGCTACTCAATCTAGTCGGTTGATGTATTGTTAATTTTAAATTATAACTCGCTAGCAATTGCTCAAACTGTCGGGATACGTTGCTGTCGTCTAACCTGTTAATGTTAAAATCACCACAAATGATAACTTTTTTGCTTGTAAAACATATTTTATTTAATAAGTCCGTTAGTCTAGTAAAAAATAAGTCAACACAGTCTTTGCCATTTTTTGGTGGTCGATAAATACATAATGTTATGATTTTGTGTTCTGTTAGTTCAATGCCACTACATTCAAATATATTACTAATGCTTAGACTTTTGGCTTCAGTAACCCTTTTAAATTTATGGCTAGATTGTATAATTATGCAAGAACCTCCATTCCTATTGTTTCGTGAGAAAGAGTCTCCTAGCGTAAAATTAGGCAATTTTAGTAGTTTAGCGTCTTCTACAGTCATGTTATGTTCGGTAATACAGACAAGATCGACAGGGCTGGAGTTGATATTTTCACCTAATGAGTACAAATGAACCGTAAGCTCGTCTAATTTTGTAAGTAGACCGTTAATATTTTGATGAAATATTTTGATGACGGTACCTTGTCAATATATCTATGAAAACATCATGTACGTAAGGAAAAATCTAAGTCTTTTCAGTAAAAGAGGTGATAAACACAATTATGGGACTAGAAATAGGGACCAATTAGTTCAACCGGGTTTCAGACTGGCTAAAGTAGACTCATCTTTCATGGGGTGCTGTTTAAAATGTTATAATAAAATACCTTCCCACATACTCCAACTGAACGAAACGAAATTTAAATCATGTATAAAACGCACACTATGCTGCCAAGCATATTATAAGTTGGGGGATTACATCGCTGATAAAAATGATGTATAAAACGCACACTATGCTGCCAAGCATATTATAAGTTGGGGGATTACATCGCTGATAAAAATGCTTGGCTCAGCGCTGGTCCAGCTCCACAAGGGCGCATAAACTAATTGATTAGCATTCGAAAGTATTGTTGCAGCTGCTGAAGATTGTAAACTATCTTTCCTTTGTATAAATTCAATCTCTTTGTATTGTATAATTGCATATCACATGTGTGAGCACTGTGACCATGTTGTACATTCCATAAAGCTACCATTTACTGGGTACGTCTTTCATTGACTTGAATGTGCCCTGGCGGCTGAGAGTATGTCATGCTCACTCAAATGTCTCGCTGATGGTGGCGTGTGTGTTGGATCATTAAGTTCCCTTCAAAATGGTTGAGCTAAATGGTGCTGATCCATGCGTCATGTTCGTGAACGGGCGCCGTCAGTAGGGACTGGTCATCTCTTAGCTGCCACGGTTTATTTTAATTTATTTAAATTTTTGAATTGATATTATATTTTTATTACGGACGCTTTTAATGTGCACGTCTTTCTACATTGTTCTCACATGTCTAAGTTCAACACGAATGATGTAACCAATATTTTGTAACAATATTTTGATTTAAAAGAGTGTCCGTGGAGTTTCTTGCCCGTTCTTCTCCATAGGTACCTACTACGCTTTGGAATGGGCAACTAGCTTCATTTTTCTGACTGACCGACCCCTTGACAATTCAAAAGTACCTGTAATTGGTTTATTTGAAATAAATGCTTTGAGTTTGAGTGAGTTTGAGTCTGAAGAATATTCATGTGTTTATAAACGAAAAAAACATTATTCGCAGGAATATCCTCATTATCTAAATTCAAATTGTCTTGTTCAGTTTGCGTTAAAGTTTGAGTGGTTTTGTCAATAGTAGTAGGAGTTATAGTATGAGTGTTAAGTTTATCTTTGATATATCTGGCATAGTTTTGCTTATAACTAATTCTCAAAATTTCTTTAAGCAACAATTGTGATGTGTGTAGTGATAGAAAGCGATATTTTGGAATATACAATGTGAAATTCATGTCCAAATATGTTGCATGAGTATACTGAGAACAGAGAAATTTTAATCTATAATTCAACTTTCTTTCATTTAAATAAGTATTAAATAGTACTTCAGAAACTATAACATTCGTGTTTTGGTCGTATTTAAAAAGCTCATAAGACCGAGTTGAGTTTCTTCTGGGTTTTTATCATTAACGCCGCCCAAAACAATCACGAAGTCGTTTTTATTCAATATACTTATTTCTGTTTTTTCTGTGCCTAAAACCTCGTGTAGAGATGCTCCTGGCTTCCAAAAACATCGGACTAAAAATTCTTTACCTAAGAGCTTTTGCAGAGTTCTCTGAATAAATCGTCCCTGTTGATCCGCAACGATAATAACTTTCTTCATGTTTATGTCAATATTATATGTATTTGATGATAATTTTGGTGGTGTGATCGGTAGCAGCGCTTCAGCCTGAACGTAGCTGTTGCACGTAGTTGCGTTTATTTCAGTTTCGTGGTCACCGTTACAATGTATTAAACCTGTATTTATTAAAATATTTGTCTCGGCATTTTGAAGTGGACCTTTGGATATTATGTTTGTTTGACTGTCGTTGTGGTGAGAGGTCGAATTTGATTCTATTAATTCCATATCTGAATTCGTGCTACTTTCAAACATATTTGTATTTTTAACCATTTTTGTTGGAGTATTTTTATATTCTTCGGTTTGTTTGTAACATTTTGTTTTCTGTGCCGATGCGATTGATTGCTTTTTATGTGTCACAGGCGTTACTTTATTTTGTATATTTTTTCGTTTTCGCCCCGAGGTTGGTGTCGAATTTTTCGTGTCAGCATTTACTTCCTTGTATACATTTACTATTTTAATGTATTTCTGTACTTCTGCTTTGAGTTGAAAATATATAGCTAGTCATTTGTCTAATGACGTCACCTTACCCGTAGAAAACATTCATACGGATCTTGCACAACTTTTTAAACTTCTACGAGTCCAAGCAAGAATGCTTAAGAATTATTCAATATTTGAAGTACAAATACCCTTTATAAGCAGGAACACCTATGAAATATTCAAGCTTATTTCAATTCCTGCGGAGAAACCCAACAAAACAATGTTATCAATTAAACCAGTGTCAGATATCATAGCTGTGAAACTGAAAAAGGATGCATACATTACCTTTACAGAAAATATCATAAATTCTTGCCTAGTGAGAAACGTACACTTGTGTTACATTCATTCTCCTATTTAAAAATTAAGCAGAGATAAAGACTTCTGCCAATCAAAGGCATCAAAGTGTGAAGTCGACGTCAATCCTTGTAAAAATCTTTGGTTAGAAAGCCATTCTATCAACAATTATATTTATTTTTACTGCGGTCAATGTAACCTACGAACAGTATGTGGAGATCAAGTTACCGCTCATCAGCTGACTCAATCCGGACTTATAACCATAGATTACGGTTGCATAATCAAATTAGATAATTTTGAAGTAATTGCGCATCAACAAAGAGCGAGTGATGTTAGTATTAGTGCTAACCTATACTCACCAGTCATTGCATCCATAAACCACGTTATAAACGTGTCCTTTCCTCAAGATGTCTTGAACGACTCCAGCATAGAGAGCGATCGAGAGTTTAAAACTATTGAGGACAAAATCAAGACTATGAAAGAAAATGGATTGTTATTTGACAGTCTATCATCCCATGACATTCATCATTATACCGCGATCTACTGTATGATCGGCGTGGTAGCTGCATGTCTCGGAGTGTTCGTGTGGAGGCGCGCGCGCTCGCTCTGCGCCCGCGCGCCCGCGCCGGTGACGCCCGAAGCAGACGGGGCGCGCTCGGCGGCTGCGCGTGCCCAGCCACGCAACGTGCGTGTGTTGGGGATAGTGTAGTGTATCAGTGTGACAATGAAAGGGCGAAGGTGGTAACAAGTGCGCGAGTGTTAGATAAAGCCACCTCCCCTATGTTAGGTTCTTATACAAGCATATCTAATTTGTGAACGTGTGTTAACGATAGAGACACTAAGAAATTAGATTAACATCAAATCATTTTGTTATCATTATTTTTGTTTCTGTTGTTCATTTATGTCGTTATATCTTTTCCTCGAGGAGCATGTACGAGCAAACCCGTACAATATCAATTATATCAATTTTATGCTGACATCGACCCGCAGCGAATGAATAAAATATACGTGTTTGAGTCAGCAATTAGTAGTCACATAGCATCGGTTGGGCACTAAAAGACTCATTCGCCGTGGGTCGATCATTTATCAGTTTTGGGTGTTTGTGCTTTCTTTATAACTATCAAATACACAAGTTGAACTCAAATCAGTTTATCATTTAAAGGCCTTTAGGCTAAAGCCCGAGTGCGGCCAATTGGTAACGGTAATTTCCAGTACCGTCAAGCCCCACTGTGACCAATTGGTAACGGTCGTTCCAAGCGATTTAAAACATTTTTTGAATTTTTTGTTTTGAACGTTTGTCTCTAAAAACGCTTTTGTTAGATAACTTATCGATCCATAATGTACACTGCAAAATTTCGTGTGAATTGGTTAGCTAGTTTTATCAGAAATCGTAAAATTAGTGGACAATAGACTCGCGAACAAAAACGCGTAATAAATCTTAGTAAACATTTCTCACGAAAGTTATAAATATTTATGTTGGGTTCCTTATCTATCCGAGAACCGAAAACAATAGGCTTTATCGTTCGACGCCTTCTAGGAAACTTGAGTATTTTGTTTATCTGAAGGTGAGTCATAAATCTTTGGCGTCGTGGGTGGTCGCGGGGCTTGACAGATGAGTCATCATCTGTCAAATAGGGCCTTTATCGGTTAAATGATAAACTGATTTGAGTTCAACTTGTCTATTTGATAGTTATAAAGAAAGCACAAACACCCAAAACTGATAAATGATCGACCCACGGCGAATGAGTCTTTTAGTGCCCAACCGATGCTATGTGACTACTAATTGCTGACTCAAACACGTATATTTTATTCATTCGCTGCGGGTCGATGTCAGCATAAAATTGATATAATTGATATTGTACGGGTTTGCTCGTACATGCTCCTCGAGGAAAAGATATAACGACATAAATGAACAACAGAAACAAAAATAATGATTGTTGAAGATGAAAATGGGCTTAAGTATTCAATGGAAACGCAAAGTTTTCTTTGGTGTATATTAAGACGTTTCTTTTTCACACACTGACATAAGTCGCAAAAAACATAAGAAATATCAAATAAAAAGGAACAAAAACGTGAATACAAAAAAGGTTGGTTGTTGGTTGCCAACATGGCCCCCGACGGTGTGAAGGCACCAATTTACTGGCCGGCAACCAGCAACACCACCTTGCGAGTGGGTCGACGCAGCACGCCCCCTTTCGTTGCGACGTCCACTACTCTTACTACCCCGTCGTTTCCCGGGTGCACTGCCGTAATCCGCCCTCGGGGCCATTGGTTCCTGGGCAGCGTGCCATCCGCGATAAAAACTAGATCGCCCACGCTAAACGGACGAGCCTCATCCAACCGCCTCCTAGGTGTGAGCGTGGGCAGGTACTCTCGTACAAAGCGCTGCCAGAAGTGGTCTGCTAGCCTCTGTGCCTTTCTCCAGTTAACACGTCGGATCAAGTCCGCATCGTCAAACACATTGATCTCAGGCTCACCGCTTGAGTTTCCAATTAAAAAGGTGAAAGGAGTCAGGGCGTACTCCGCGTCTGCGTCCACTGAGACGTGTGTCAGGGGTCTTGAATTAATGATTGACTCTGCCTCCAGGAGCAGGGTGTTTAGCACCTCCTCCTTGGGCGTCCTTTCCTTCAGGGTCACGGCGATGGCATTCTTCACCGAGCGGACTAGCCGTTCCCAACAGCCCCCCATAAATGGCGCGGATGGGGGAATGAATCTCCAATCTATCTTTCTATTTGTGCAGAAGTCAAAGAGCTCTGGCAGCATCCTTGCCGCGCCGACGAATGCGGTTCCGTTATCGGAATAAATTCTTGTCGGGCATCCCCTTCTAGCGATGAACCGTCTGAGGGCCATCAAGGCGGAGTCGGATGATAGGGTTTCTACGATCTCCAAATGCACGGCTCGCACCGTCATGCATGTAAAAAGTGCAATCCATCTCTTGGCGGTACGTCTGCCAATAGAGACGCTCAGGGGGCCGAAGTAATCCAGACCCACGTGGGTGAAGGGGCGCTGATGATGTGCTAACCTGGCATCCGGCAAATCTCCCTCTGGTGGTGATTTTGGCTTAGCCTTCCGATTGCGGCAAAACTGACATCTCTGCGAAATTCCTCTGATGGTTGGTCTGAGGCTTAGTACGTAGAATCGCTGGCGCAGTTCATTAACCACTAGTTCGTTATATCCGTGGGCGTACCTGGCGTGATAGGAGAATATCAGAAGCTTGACGATAGGATGTCGGCCGTCTAGGACAATCGGGCGTGACTCTACATGCTCCGCAACGGCAGTGCGACCAGAAAGACGAAGGAGCCCGTCTTCACCGAGCAAAAGCGAAAGGTTCCGAAGCCTACTATCACTCGAAACGGGACGTGCTGTTAGAATGCGCGTCAAATCCTCGGGGAAGGAATCGCGTTGAACTTCACGAAATAAATGGACCTCTGCAACGTTGAGGTCTGCAACAGAAAGGGTATAAAGGTTGCGATCATCACGAAGTGTATTTAACGAAAATTTTAAATTTGGGCGCAAAACTGATCGAAATTTATTTAAGCACTGATGGGTTCGCGCTGTGGCGCGAAGCAACCGGGTCCAACTGCTAAAGCGTTGGTGATCCGCAACTACCGGTAAAGGTAGCTGTCGCGGTAGAGCGATTATCAGTCCCACCGATTCCGAGTCTCGTTTCAGTTCTTCGGTCACCGGAGGGACAGCACACGTCGGTTCACATGGCCAGTCAGAGGGTGGGGACAGGAGAAATGTGGGACCTGTGAACCAACGTGATGAAGTTGTAAAATTATGAATGTCTCGCGTAGCATCGTCTGCGACGTTTAAAGCCGTGGGGACATATTTCCAACTCTGAATATTCGTTGTCTCAGCTATCTCTCCCACCCGGAACGAGACGAAGGCTTTAAATGTGCAGGCGTCGCTACGAAGCCACTTCAGAACGGTTAGCGAATCCGTCCAAAAGTAAACTTGATTGGGTTTTCGTCTGTGCGCTTCAGTCACATAGATGCTGAAGCGCGAAGCGATCAGGGCGGCCTGGAGCTCCAACCTTGGGATTGAAACAGGTTTCAGGGGCGCCAGCCTGCCCTTTCCCCCTATCAGGGATAAGCTTACGTTGTCGTCGTCGCCTGTGAAGCGCCAGTAGGCCACGCAAGCGTACGCGCGTTCACTGGCGTCGGCAAAGACGTGAAGTTGGGCATCCTTAATGCGCCCGGTGCCGCGAAAGTAGCATCGGGGGATGGAACTGTTGTTTAAATTTTGGATTTTGAGCAACCAACTTTTCCAGTCTTCAATCAAGTTAGCTGGCAGAGTCTGATCCCAGTCAATGCCTAACTTCCAGGTTTTCTGGAATAGTGCGCGACCCTTCATAATAATGGGAGTTAAAAAACCTGAGGGATCGTAAACAGACATCAGTAGGGACAAGACTGAACGTTTTGTATACTTAATAGGGACCTTTGGAAGAGTCTTGACGAAATGAAGCTTGTCGTCGTTCACGTTCCACGTAAGACCTAGTACGCGAATTTGTGAGGGAGACGTCGGGCCTAAGCTCACCTCGGTAATAGCGTCTGTCGCATGTAAGTCGGCAGGTATTAAGGCTAGGGCTTCCTTGCAATTCGAAACCCAAGAGCACATCTCGAAGCAGGCCGCTTTATGTATAGACCATACTTCAAAAGCTCGCTGTGCCGCTTCGCTGATGCTGTCGAAACTCCCTAAAAAGTCATCCATATAATGATCTTCGACGATACACTGCACGGCGTCCGGGTGTAGTGACTGAAATTGACTAGCGTTTTTGTTTTTCACCCAAAGCGCGGTACACGGGCTGGACGCTGCACCGAATATCATCGAGGACATACGGAATTCCTGAAGCGGCAAATCTGGACTATCTCTCCACAAAAAACGTTGAGAGTCCCTATCCTCGGGTCTAATTTTAATTTGCGGAAACATCTCCCTGATATCTCCCGTCAGGGCAACGGGGCCTTCCCTAAACCTCATGGCGATGCTAAGAAGCGGCTGGAGAAGATCGGGTCCAGTCAGGAGAAGTGAATTGAGGCTGACACCTGCGCACTTCGCTGCTGCGTCGTGGACAACTCGCAGCTTCTTTTTGTGTGGGTGGATAACTCCAAAGTGTGGAAGATACCACGGTACCTGGCCGGATGGTGGATCCGAACATAATTCAGCGTACCCTTTGCTGATCATACCTTGAATATTTTTCTTGTAGGCATCGGCATACGCACCATCCTTAGCCATCTTGCGCTCGAGATTAGTGAATCTAGATAATGCTAGGTCGCGGCTTTTAGGGATAGTAGTGATATTATCACGCCATAATAGGCCCGTTTCATACCTGCCAGAATCTAGGCGCTTGGTAGTCTCCTCTAGAATCTTTAAAGCACGTTGTTCGCTAGTACTACGATGGTCTACCTTCGTTATGCCTATAGAGTCTAGTCGAAAGTAATCCCTGATGAGGTTGTCCAGCGAAGAATCGTCGTCGTCGGCGACGGAGATATGGTTAACGGATGTGGTGGCTTTAGATCTCCTGGAAATATATCCGAAGAGGACCCACCCTAGCGCAGTGCGAGCGGCTGCGGGTTGTTCACGTGTGCCGTGGCGGACGACAGAAGGAAGTGACACGTGCCAATTGTCCGCACCTATCAGCAGCATGGGCTTCGCATCATCATAACACACGACGTCCACTAAATCAGATAGATAATCGTACCTGGTGACGTCGTCTAAACGTGCGGACTGCCTATTGATGCCCAAGTTGGGAATGGATCGCGCTCTGATGTCAAAACTGTCCGCACCGTGTCGACCCTTTACTTTGATATCAACATAATTTACGTCAGCCTGCGTGCTCAATCCGCCGATGCAGTCAATATTCAGCCTACACTTAGGGCCCTCGGCTCCCACCAAGTCCGCTACGGATTGGTCCAACAGAGTCACGGAACTCCCGTCGTCAAGTAGGGCATGCGTGTTAACGCTTCCCAGGGGTCCAGAAATAGAGACTGCTACAACCTTTAGTAGTGGCTTGAGGCAGGGTGAGTTAAATGGAGCAGAGTTATGGGCCACGGTGACTGATGGCTGCTCGTCCTTCGATGTACTTGGCTTTGGTGCCTTGGGGTCGGTGATTTCCGCGTCCGAGTGTACGTCAACATGGGCTGTCGTCACAGGTCGGGCTCTATGCAGGAGGGTGTGGTGCCGCTTCTCAACCGGGCAGCCTTCGAACTCGCACCTCTTCTTGCAATGGCGATATTGGTGCGAGCCTTTTCTTAGACATCTACGGCAAGCCTTGTTCTCCATCACCCATTGCCACCGATCGTCCAGAGACAAAGATTTAAAACCTTCACAATCGCTAACCTCGTGTTTACCGCCATGACAGTACTGGCATACATAATTCAGCTTTGACGTGTTTGACGTCGCAATTGCGTAAATTTTGTCTCTGGATGTTTTCACGGGTTGACATTGACCTTTGACAAGTGTCGGCTCTGGCACTATGACATCAAATTTAATTTGTAATTTTGCCTCAATTTCGAGGAAATCGGCCAAAATTTCTAATTTAAACTTACCAGAGCCTACCCTCGGCGAAGCAAAGTCTCTCCATTTAGACCTGAGGAGCGGAGTCAATTTGCCTATTATGATGTTGAGGAGGTCTGGTGAAGCAAGGTGCTCGGGCAAATCCAGCAAGCGGATGATTTCGACACAGTTGCGGATGCGACAGGCAAAGATGTTCAGCTCTCGCGCAGACTCGTACATGCTTATTTTGGGAAGCGCCTTTACCGTGGAGATCTGTTGTAGTACAATGACTTCCGGCTGAGCGAACCTAGTTTCCAGCGCTTCGATAATCTGCTCCGGGTCGTCAGCTGCTATCAGTCTGATGGAGACTGCCTCTCTGGCAGCACCGTGCAGCGCCGCGCCAAGTCGCGTGATGTTGTCGCTAGAGGAAAAGTGCACCTTGGATTGTTCGTATGATTTCTTGAAGTGGAACCAATCCGAGACGTGACCGTCGAACTTAGTGATATCACAAACCTTTGTTGTCTTCTTCCCTGTGCCTGTAATTGCGTCGACCAGCTGATTAAATGATGTACCTAGATCTGGGCTATGATTTTTATTTTTGTAGCAACAATTGTTATCTTTAGCAAGTGTGCCTAGACCTAGTGCGTGTGATGTGTGTCCAGCCGGCTCAACTGATGAATACGCGCCCACAGGAAGCGTGCAGACACAGGGGACAGGGTGCATCGATGTGCCGGCGGGGGCCGGATACATAGGCGGGTGAGTAGGAACCTGCCGCGGTGGCGCACAGGTGAGGACAGGTCGCGTCGAGGCAGAGGCGGGAATTGCGCACGTAGGGGCATGGTGCAGAACGTCAAGGACAGGATGTGTCACTGGACCATCTCCGTAGGCCGTGGCGGGCGTCGAGCGTGGCAGGGCCTGCGGTACAACGCTAGAAAATCTCGGCTCGTTTACTCCCCTGTCGACAAATGAATGCGCTTTATTATCTCGTTTAGGAAACCTATTAAATGATTGAGCTAACCAGTTTTCGACTCTGTGTTGAGATCTGGAGTCATGGGAGTTGCCGGAGTGGCGAGATCCTCCATGTAAGGATTCGGCCTGGATAGTGGCCAGTTTCGCCTGCAATTCCAACTCCGCAACGGCGTTTTCACGCTCCGCCTGGGCACGGTCACGCTCCGCCTGGGCACGGTCACGCTCCGCCTGGACATTTGCGAGCCGACGAGCGTGCTCCGCCTTAGCGGTCAGGATTTGTGCTTTTAACGTGCTGCTAGAGCGGCCTGACCGTGCGCTCTGTGGCACGATGCTTGACGAGGTCCTGCTAGCGGGTGGTAAGGTCTCGTTAGGGTTGGTGCAGGGCGAAGCCGGCGCGGTGACGCCGTGAGTGGAGGCACCGCCCTCCTGAGGAGCACCTGTTGGAACGATACCTGCTGTACCGGTTTCCGCCATGGCGGCCTTCGTCTGTGATCTTGTGGTGGGCATTTCCAATGTAGCCGTTCACTTCTGACACCAATGTTGAAGATGAAAATGGGCTTAAGTATTCAATGGAAACGCAAAGTTTTCTTTGGTGTATATTAAGACGTTTCTTTTTCACACACTGACATAAGTCGCAAAAAACATAAGAAATATCAAATAAAAAGGAACAAAAACGTGAATACAAAAAAGGTTGGTTGTTGGTTGCCAACAATGATAACAAAATGATTTGATGTTAATCTAATTTCTTAGTGTCTCTATCGTTAACACACGTTCACAAATTAGATATGCTTGTATAAGAACCTAACATAGGGGAGGTGGCTTTATCTAACACTCGCGCACTTGTTACCACCTTCGCCCTTTCATTGTCACACTGATACACTACACTATCCCCAACACACGCACGTTGCGTGGCTGGGCACGCGCAGCCGCCGAGCGCGCCGTCTGCTTCGGGCGTCACCGGCGCGGGCGCGCGGGCGCAGAGCGAGCGCGCGCGCCTCCACACGAACACTCCGAGACATGCAGCTACCACGCCGATCATACAGTAGATCGCGGTATAATGATGAATGTCATGGGATGATAGACTGTCAAATAACAATCCATTTTCTTTCATAGTCTTGATTTTGTCCTCAATAGTTTTAAACTCTCGATCGCTCTCTATGCTGGAGTCGTTCAAGACATCTTGAGGAAAGGACACGTTTATAACGTGGTTTATGGATGCAATGACTGGTGAGTATAGGTTAGCACTAATACTAACATCACTCGCTCTTTGTTGATGCGCAATTACTTCAAAATTATCTAATTTGATTATGCAACCGTAATCTATGGTTATAAGTCCGGAGTGAGTCAGCTGATGAGCGGTAACTTGATCTCCACATACTGTTCGTAGGTTACATTGACCGCAGTAAAAATAAATATAATTGTTGATAGAATGGCTTTCTAACCAAAGATTTTTACAAGGATTGACGTCGACTTCACACTTTGATGCCTTTGATTGGCAGAAGTCTTTATCTCTGCTTAATTTTTAAATAGGAGAATGAATGTAACACAAGTGTACGTTTCTCACTAGGCAAGAATTTATGATATTTTCTGTAAAGATAATGTATGCATCCTTTTTCAGTTTCACAGCTATGATATCTGACACTGGTTTAATTGATAACATTGTTTTGTTGGGTTTCTCCGCAGGAATTGAAATAAGCTTGAATATTTCATAGGTGTTCCTGCTTATAAAGGGTATTTGTACTTCAAATATTGAATAATTCTTAAGCATTCTTGCTTGGACTCGTAGAAGTTTAAAAAGTTGTGCAAGATCCGTATGAATGTTTTCTACGGGTAAGGTGACGTCATTAGACAAATGACTAGCTATATATTTTCAACTCAAAGCAGAAGTACAGAAATACATTAAAATAGTAAATGCATACAAGGAAGTAAATGCTGACACGAAAAATTCGACACCAACCTCGGGGCGAAAACGAAAAAATATACAAAATAAAGTAACGCCTGTGACACATAAAAAGCAATCAATCGCATCGGCACAGAAAACAAAATGTTACAAACAAACCGAAGAATATAAAAATACTCCAACAAAAATGGTTAAAAATACAAATATGTTTGAAAGTAGCACGAATTCAGATATGGAATTAATAGAATCAAATTCGACCTCTCACCACAACGACAGTCAAACAAACATAATATCCAAAGGTCCACTTCAAAATGCCGAGACAAATATTTTAATAAATACAGGTTTAATACATTGTAACGGTGACCACGAAACTGAAATAAACGCAACTACGTGCAACAGCTACGTTCAGGCTGAAGCGCTGCTACCGATCACACCACCAAAATTATCATCAAATACATATACTACCATTGCTGGCGTAGAAATATATAAAAAAAAAGTTAAGCACATTCAAATCATCACTAAATTAATTAAAATGTCAAAAAGTAAAATAAAAATTAATTTGTTATGTCCAAAATACAAGTTCTAAAGTCAAAGTAATACAGTGATATTAAGATTAATTGCAATGTCAGAAAATATAATTAAAATGTCAAAAAAAAAAAGTTATGTCCAAAATATAAGCTCTATAGTAAAGTAATAATTATAGATATTATGCCAAAATACTAATAACATAGAATATTCATTACAATGTCAAAAATTATGATTAAAAAATTCATTAACTGAATAAAAGCACATCTCTAATAGCCAAGCAAACATTTTACATTTAAATTTATCTATTGGTAACATTCTGAACGCAGATGGTAATTTATTATAAATTTTGATCGTCATACAACTGGCATTTCTACTATAGAGATGCAGTCTTTGAGGAGGAACTAACAGTTTGCCAGCATTTTTTTTATTCAATCTTTCCGAGACTTGTTCATTCAATGAAAATAGATGAGGGTATTTTTTAACAAATAAACAAACCTCAAAAATATACAGACACGGGAGTGGGAGAATTTTTAATTCTTTAAATAATGGTCTGCAATGGTCTAAATATTCTGCTCCAAACAATATTATTAATTCTGAAATAAATATTTTTGCACATCACATAGTAGCCAGGTACACGTACAAAAAGAGTATCCGCTCAAGCCCCGGTATTTTTTCGGAACGAAGAAAGTTACGTAAGCAATAGAAATTCTAGGTCTTAAAAAATCTAGATTTTTAGTATTTTTTATTTTCAACGTTTGTCTCTAAAAACGCTTTTGTTAGATAACATAACTATCCATAATGTACCCTGCATAATTTCGTGTGAATTGGTTAGCTAGTTTTATCAGAAATCGTTAAATTAGTGGACAATAGACTCGCCAACAAAAACGCGTAATAAATCTTAGTGAACATTTCTCACGAAAGTTATAAATATTTATGTTGGGTTCCTTATCTATCCGAGAACCGAAAATAGGCTTTACCGTTCGACGCCTTCTAGGAAACTTGAGTATTTTGTTTATCTGAAGGTGAGTCATAAATCTTTTGCGTCGTGGGTGGTCGCGGGGCTTGACAGATGAGTCATCATCTGTCAAATAGGGCCTTAAAGGTTAAACTGAATCCACCAGTTAAAAAGCATAGCCATTTTTTTGACGCAGTGATACCAGCACGGAAATAAAACATCAATTTCAGTCTGTAATCCACTGGAATCAACTATGGTAACAAAAAAAAAGTGTCTGCAAAACGAGTACCAATCAATACTGTATGAGAATGTTATACTCATTTACATTGTTTTAAAATAAAACTATAAAACCTTTCTAGTATTTTAACATATTTTTATTTGGATTAGAATAAAGGTTCTATAAATCGATTATTGTCCGTTTTTTTTTGTTGTCAACTCCTACTGTATCGCTTAAAGAGACGTTCGATCCGGTTGCTTTGTATCAAATATTCTGCTTCGCAATGGATCAGTTCGATTACCGGGTCGGGCAAAGTGTTTATTGGGTTTTTCTATCTGGAATTTCTCAGTAGCAGCTTGGAGTATGGATTTGTGCCCGGTTGATGGCAATAGGCTCGACCCCTATTACATGGGACTTAAACATAACTGGCGAAATGTGGGTGTACCTACTACAGGTACACCTCTGCCCAACCCTTCGGGGAAACAAGGCGTGATGTTATGTTATGTAATTAGTAATTTTTAATATGTTTGCCTTTAATTCAATTAAATTTCTTACTACAATGGCAGAGTTGGTCCTGGTTTTGCCCGAACAGTTCTGCAAATGTCAATAGTAATTGAGAAGCGTGTTTATGGAAAATAACGGCCCGCCTTAATAGTATTTTTCTCGAGATTTTAATTGTTTCTCATTAAACAAATGTACATAGATCTGACCACTACGATTTTACCGTACGATTGTACAGTAATACGATTATTTGATCGATCTTCACTACCCTTATCAATTTACAGTAGTGGATCGTATAGGTATATTGATGAATCGATGTAAAAATCGATCAAATTCCGTTGTACCGACCCACTTGAGTATCGATACATACGAGTATCGAACATCCCTAACGTCAAGTGAAATGACATCTGAAAACAATAATAAAACTGTTCGCTTTGCTTTCGTGCACTGTGGATGTTATTTTCTTTACTCGCTGCTTCGAAGGTTTGTTTTTCTTATCATGGACTCCGAAACCGCTCCTCATGATGACCCGACGGCCCTACCCTCGGACACTGAATCTGCACCTCACGTTGAACCTTGCGCTATTATGGACCTCGAACCGGTTTTAAATGACAACCACAGCACGAACTTGGACTCCTCTGATACACGTACTTCGAGTGGAATGAGGAACCAGTGCGATGTGTTAATCGTGGCGTTGATGTAGTAATGCATTGCAGAAGACACACGTTGCAGCTGTTACAAAGATTTTACCCAGCAAGGTTTCAATTTTTCACATGTCAGTTGAAGCATAATTTTATATCTTGCTACAACTTTATTATAATATTTGTTTTCATATAGATAAGTAGTTTTTAAAATGCAAGTCTTTTATTAATAAAGATCTTGTCCACGCTTAGCCAGATCGCCCTAACAAACTGAGCAATTCCCATTAAAAATCAAAGCAACAATTATATATAGAAGCTGATTATCTATTGCACTCAAATGACGACGACGACGACTATGATATTTTCTGGCTGGGGTAACGCACTCAAACTGTTTGGCGCTGAGCAGTGTCCGCGACGATAGAACGTATGGAAGTCTATGCAATAATGCTCATGTCGCACTCGGAGGACAGTAACAGCAACGACCGCGCCGCCGATGCTTGCCGGACGATGCTTTTCGCGGTAATTCTACAGAGCACCTTTATTTATTTGCCTGCAAAACATGTAAAAACATTATATAATAGTTTATATTCAGAGTCATCTAATTCAGAGGTTTAAGCACATAAAAGAGCTAACGGGCCCGTACTACTGTGGACGCGTTCATTATCAGCCTATAATGGTCCTACTGTTGGGACACAGGCCTCCTCTCGGTGAGAGGGAGAGGGCCTTAATCCACCACGCGAGCCCAGTGCAGATAGGTAGATGTCACATGTCTTAGAATTTCCGGTTCTAGGACATACCGGTTTCCCCACAGTGTTTTCCGTCGCCGTTTAGAGAGCAGTGGTGATGAATAATTGACAGAAAGTAAAACGCTACGAATAATAAAAGTCAAGAAATATAACTTAAGCTCAAAAATGGCACCACGCAGAATAACCGCGGTGGGTAGGGACAAAATATGCACCGCGCAGCGCTGACAGTTCCCCAGTGTCGTTGGGTCGATGCGGGCTCGTTGCGGAGTATTTGCGATTGTAATTAAGTATTATTGTGTTTTGCGTTGTTTACATACCACAAATATGTACATACAAACACATCATGTGCTGTAAAGTGGTGTAAAAGCCAAACGCATATGAAGAATTCTGGAATCAATTTTCGTATAATTCATATGTGAGTAAATATTTTTTTGAAATCCTATACTTGCGACTCTGGAAAGTGTTATGCAACACGAACGCAACATGAAAGCTTATTTTACACGTTTTGAAATTTCACTTGAACTTGGAGGTTTTATTTTTAGTGTAATTTCAGTACTAATATTTCTGTCTTTTGCACATATACAAACTTGTACACTTTTAGCATTATTTAACAAACTATTTAATTAGGTAGAAGACATGTTCTGGTTTCAAGGCTCCAAACGAACTGAACTAGAAGTTAAGCGACGCTCCAAACATCATGTTTCCAATTCTGTTTCGTTAAAAAAAACAGTACTTTCTGTCAAATGAGATACTTTTAAACTTCGTAATTACACTGATACAAAATCATTTGAGGCAAATCACATACTTTTAATTTTATATTTAGTATTTAAAATCAGTAAATCTTATTAATATTTGGAAATCATGACATTCGGCCATCCGACACTGTGTCGCCTCCTGGCACACACACAACAATCATAAAATTATTATTTTTTACATAAATCATGACATTTTGCATGTTAAATAAAAATTAAATGAAAATAAATTTCTATCGAATAAACAAAGCTTTGCAATACATTTTACTTGAACATTACAACAACAAAACATTACAATACATTTGAATATACAAAAAACTTTTTACAAAAAAAAAACAACCGACTTGAAAAAAAAAACACTACAAAGTGAAAAATAACTTTAATTTCGGAAGTCGGTGTCTTTGGTTTTGAATTTTCGTTCTTTGTCACCGACTTCCGAAATTTAAGTTATTTTTCACTTTGTAGTGTTTTTTTTTTTGAAGTCGGTTGTTTTTTTTTTGTAAAAAGTTTTTATTTTTCACTTTTTAGTTGTGGTACCTACCCCACACAAATTCGAATACCACTACCTGCTATGTAAATAACAGTGACAAGAAGTTATCATATCATCTACATACTAAGTGGGAAAAAAATACGTATAATTGAAGCTAACTCAAAAACTACCCAAGCAAAGTTAATAAAATTTATATGGACCACCTCTGAAGTATGATCTACCAAACAAAAAAAGAATCATCAAAATCTATTCATAATTGGCGGAGTAATCGCGTAACAAACATACAAAAAAAAAAAAAAAAAACATACAGACGAATTGAGAACCTCCTCCTTTTGGAAGTCGGTTAAAAATGGAAAGGTACTGCTACGTAAACAAAGACAAGCCTACTGTCGTAACGAGCGAAATGGACATCGATCGACTTTCGACTACTTACAACGCAGGCAGGAAGTCAAAATCTTTATCGGTAGTCATTAATAAAGTTTTCAATTAAGTAACCCCGGATCTCTCTCTCGATCACCAAGAACTATTCGACTGTGCAAACATGAATGTTATTAGTTCTAAATTATTGTTAACATAAACATTAGATCCATAGTCAAAAACAACGGTTGTGTAACATAATTAATTAGCTCATCTAAAACAACTATAAGGTAAATGTCCTAATTTTATCAGCAGGTAATATAAATAAAAACACTTCATATTATGTACAACATCAATGGCTATGAAATGCACACAGTAAGCGGCGTAAAAACAAAAAAGGTGGTGGAATACTAATTTATGCCAGAGACGGCTACGTATTCACACCAATGAATCACTCTTTAATACACTTAGAATGTATTATTGGTCAAATCACTACACGACTACCACACATATCTGCGCAATTCCTATTCCTTAAATGTTATGTACACATACAGAGTGACTGGTAAAATTAAGCAGCCCATAAAGCCTAGGCGAAAATTCATGAGAATCGAGAAAACCCAATTTTTATGTTATTTTGAAAAATTTCCAGAATTCGTCACTTACTATCACTTTTCTCTAAACTCTCAAATTGAATGGCCTACATTGCTTTTCCATGGGATACCTAATACTTTAACAAACCTTTCAATGTAACCAAATTTTCTAAAACATCAAACAGGTAAAAGTTAAAGGAAGAAGTTTACTAACCATTTTCAAAAATCATTTAAGTACATGAGCTTTGACACCAGTTATCTCGAAATTTTACTATAGCATTAAGCGTACAAATTACGGAGAAGACATCTTCATTTAATCAGCTACCTTTTTTTTTTTTTTTTTTTTTTTTTTTTTTTTTTTTTTTTTTTTTTTTTTTTTTTTTTTTTTTTTTTTTTGTGACTGACTAAAACCCACCCGTGTTCCTTCCTATGCCATGTTGCCGGGGGCCACGATTTCCCCATCGGTTTTCTTCGAACCCCCGGCAGGCATTGGCCCTAGCGGACCCCGTCAATTCTGCTGACATCTCTTTGAGGCGCGCGTGGAACACAACGCGCCGTCGACCCGGGCTTGGTCCTTATCGGACGGCGAGCTACCCATTGCTCACTGTCCGCAAGCCCGCGCCTACGGTGGCCGGAAATCTTCCTGCGATTCCCGACGCCCAGGGCGTCTCCTGCTGCGGCGGTTAGGGGCGCGAGGGCGCGAAATTTGCCTCTCCCTCACGCGCTCCGTCTCCTCCTTCGCGAGCATTACTGCTTCGCAGAAAGAGGTGACGGCCTCCCATTTCCTCTCGCTCCGTAGCATGGCCCGAATCAGGGCCGGACGCGAGAGATCACCGCCGCCGATCGCATCCACGAGGACACGGCGATGCCCTGCCCAAGCCGGGCAGACCTCCACCGTATGCTCCACCGTGTCCTCCGGGCGATCCATACAGTGACGACACCCGGGCGTTTCCTCCCGCTTTATCCTGAACAGGTACCTCCCGAAACAGCCGTGTCCGGTGAGTACCTGCGTCAGGCGGAAGGTGAGGACGCCGTGGCGCCTCTCTAGCCACTCCTCAAAGAGGGGTCTTATCGCCGCAATTGTGGCGTGCCCAGCGCTGGGTTGCGACAATCGCACTCTCCATTCCGCCATGAGATCCCGCCGGAGCTCTGTCCGCTGTGCCGCGACTTCTTGCGGCATCGGAGTTAAGCCCCGGCGCTTCGCCTCCTCGCGCCACTCCCAAATGTGCGCGAGGACCTTTGCCTCCAGATCCCATGGCGGTACTCCGGCAAGGAGGCTCGCCGCCTCGCAGGAGACCGTGCGGTATCCTCGGGCCAGCCGGATGGCCATGACCCTTTGGGACGCGTTCAGCCGGCGGCCTGGCTGCCGCCTCAATGAAGGCGCCCACACCGGTGCCCCGTAAAGGGCCATGGACCGCACGATCCCCACGTAGAGCCTCCGGCAGGAGGCGTTTGGACCTCCCAGATTGGGCAGGAGCCGCTTCAAGGCAGCCCCGGCCCGGTCCAGTCTGGGAGCCAAACGTCGGAAATGCTCCACGAAGTTCCACCGGCTATCGAGGACGAGTCCCAGATACTTCATCGTCGACTCGACGCCGATGTGAACCCCTCCCGCCAATACCTGGGAACCCGACGGTGGCGCACTACGAGGACCATAGAAACCCATGGCCTCGGACTTGTGCAGGGCCACCTCGAGTCCCAGCTGCCGGATTCTGTCGACGATTGTCGCAACCCCGCGTGTCGCTAAGTCGGCCGCCGCCTGGTACGACCTCCCCTGCGCCAGGACCAGCGTGTCGTCAGCGTAACAAACGACGCTGACGCCAGTAGGGAGGTCGGCGCGCAGCACCCAGTCGTATCCGATGTCCCACAGATGCGGCCCCAGGACCGATCCCTGTGGGACACCGCACGACATCTCTCGCCGGTTCCACTCTCCTTGGTGACCGGGGTAGATGACAGCCCTGTCTGTCAAATAGGCCTCGACCACACGACAGAGGTAGGTCGGCATCCGGTGATATCGAAGTGCCTCCCTGATGCAACTCCAGGGCAGGGTGTTAAAGGCATTGGCGATGTCTAGAGACACCGCCAAGACGACCCCACCCCGGGCCACAGCATCCCCCGTCGTGAGGGCCCGCACGCGCATGATGGCGTCCACCGTAGAGCGCCCCCTGCGGAAACCGAACTGGCTCTCCGCCAGATCCGGCCCCACTCGCACCAGCTGCCCGACGAGGCGGTCTGCAATGACTCTTTCAAAGAGCTTGCCCACCTCGTCGAGCAGCACAATGGGCCGATAGGCGGACGGAGAGTCCGCTGGGCGCCCCGGCTTCCTGATGAGGACCAGTTTCCCAGTCTTCCAGCAAAGTGGGAACTGGCCCCTCTCCATGCATGCGCTTAGGAGCCCTCTCAGTCGAGGCCCGAGAGTCCCCATGGCCAGGACCCAGGCCCTTCCGGGTATGCCGTCGGGTCCTGGGGCGGTATTCCTCGCACTCATCCTGCGTACCGCCACTCTCATCTCTACCTCGGTCACCTCCGGAGCATCGTCGTCGTCGTCGGCGGTATGGTCCGCATCGGGCACCGCAATGGGCGGAGCCATGGGCGGGGGCGTATGTTCCCCTCTTGAAGGGAACAAAGTGCTCACCACGTCCTCCATAAGCTGGGGCCGGAGACTCTGCGTCAGCGGGGGAGCCCATGGGCGGAGTTTTTCCCGCACCATCTTAGGGCGTCCCCACGGGTCTCTGTTCAGAGTCTCCAGCATCTCCTCGCGGGCCAGTGCCCTGGCCCGCAGGATCTCCGCTTGGAGGGCGGTCTTCGCCGCTCTGTACCCCTCGTACAGCTCCGCCTGAATGGCTTCCGTATCCGGAGGACGGATACGGAGCCTGCGGTGCCTGGCGTACCGGCGTCGCGCAGCAACGCACGCCCTGCGTAGAGCTTCCAGCTCTTGCGAACACCAGTACACCTGGCGCGAAGCGCATCCAGGGTGGACTCGGGGCATTGCCACGTCACATATATTTGACATGGCCTCCCGGAACCACTCCGCCTCGTCGTTAATGTCGGCAGGCCTGTCCGGTGATGACACCCAGGCCTGCACGATCGAGGCTTCCAGGAGGAGCTCCTGGTCCAGCCGCTTCAGCGCCCACCGCGGACCACTCGGGGCCTGTCGGACCGGCGCGCTCGAGGTCTGGGTGGAGACGTCAAACCGGATGTACCGGTGATCGGAATAGGTCTCCACCCCCTCCATGACGCGCCAGTCAATAACACGCGGCGACAGAGCGGGGCTGGCGAACGAAATGTCCACCACTGATTCACCCCGCATCCGCACACACGTGGGGACAGAACCCCGGTTTAGGACGACCAGGCCTGTCTCCAGAGCCCAGTCCTCCACCATCCTGCCCCGTGTGTCCGTAAAGCGGGAACCCCAAGCCAGATTTTTGGCGTTGAAGTCCCCGAGGACGAACACGGGGAGGGAACCGAACGCGACGACGACGACTCTCAACTCCACAAGGGAGTTGTGGAACTCGGCGAGAGTTCGGTTCGGGGAGAAGTATACCCCTACCACGACAATCTCCCCGAACCGTGCTGCCACGCAACCCCGTCCTCTCTTGACAGACTCGAGGGACGGGGTACTAGCGGCGGCCGACGAAATGAGGGTCACTGAGCCGCTCAGGTCCTCCACCCAGTCATCCCTGGGCGGGACAAAGTACGGCTCAGCGACCACGGCGATGTTAATCGACCACTGCGCCATGCTCTGGAGCAACAGATCCTGAGCGGCGGCGCAGTGATTGATGTTCGCCTGGAGGAGGCGTAATGGGGCCGTTATTGGCACTCCATTTCAACCCCCTCCCTAGCCCCCTGTGAGGGCACCGCCGCGGCGGCAACGGCGGCGACGACGACAGTGGAGGCGGCAGCGGCGGCGGCAGTAGTGGCAGCGGCTGTGGCGGTGACGGCGGTGGCGGAGGGCTTGCCCTTGCCTCTGGCTTTGGCGGGTGGAGCGCAGGCCTTGCTCCCAGCCCGGTGATCGGCCGGCTTGCCAGCCGCCGCACATACGACGCAGTGCGGCGCGGCGTTGCACGAGCCGGCCTTATGACCGGGCTGACCACAGCGGAAGCAGTGGTCGCTGCGGTCCACCTCCGAGGTGCACTTCGCTCCCACGTGGTCGCCCACCCGGCAGCGGAAGCACCTCATAGGTCGGGGCTCCAGCAGTTTCACCTGCGCGGAGACCCAACCCACCAGAAGCCTTCGGCCCTCCCCGGCTATCAGCTTGGCCGCCGACACGGGGCAGCTCACCGTTACGGCTCGCATCCCCGTGGAATCAGGGTGGATGGTGCCTGCCCTCACCTCCTCGGCAGAGCACCCCCCAGTCCTGGCGACCGCGGCCACAACCTTTTCCGCCGTCACGCAGTCGTCCAGGCCCCGGATGCGCAAGTCAGCGCGTTTAGTGGGCCTGGACACTCGGGCCTCGTCCGGATTGAGGGTCGCCCTGAGCCTATTGGCCAGAGCGTCCGCTGCCGGGCCGCTGTTCGCACCGGGGATCTCCAGCATCCTGGCCCCAGTCGCGGTGATCTTCAGCCGGACGCCATTGGCCGTCTCCTTCAAATCCACCGCCGCATCCACCTTGGCGAGCACGTGCTGATAGGACACGCCCTTCTTTTCCGCTTCCGGCTGTAGTGTAATCACTACAGCTGCGGACTTCGAGGCGCGGAGCCTATCAGCGACGCTTCGCTCCTTGCGCCGCTGCCGCCTCGCCTTTCTCTTGGCCGCCCTTGCCGCCTTGCCAGCCTTCTTTTTCTCCCCGGCAACTTGCCATCCAGCGTCGGCTGGAGGAGATCCAGAAGGTGGTAGGGGCGGCCGATTCGCCGCCTTAGCCGAGGCCCCCGCTGCCTTGGCCGGGACCCGTGCCGCCTTGACTGGGGCACCCGCCGCTTTGGCCGGGACCCCCGATGCCTTGGCCGGGGCCCCCGCCGCCTTGGCTGGGGCCCTCGCCGCCTGTGCAGCCACCCCACCTTTGGGCGGCCCCGACGAGGCTGGTCCGGCTGCGGCAGCTGCGGTGGCGGCGTATGACGCCGCCGTTCGCTGGCCCGAGGCCGGCTGGCTTGCCGCCAATGGGGGGCGCAGGACTATGGCCTCCAAGGTGGAAAACTTGCTCCGTAGAGCAGCCATTTCCTGTCGCACCAGATTGAGGATCCGGTCCTCAGCAGTCACGGGCTGTCCCTGCCCATGCTGCTCCCCCTCCTGCGGCACCTCTCTGGGGCCGGCTCGTCGGAGCCCAGCCAAGTCCGCTCGGAGCTCCGCATTCTCCTTTTGGAGATGCTCCATGGCGGCTGTCAAGCGGGCGATCTCCGCCCGCATTTCTGACATACCGTCCGACGGAGGCCCGGGTTGGAGGGCCTCCGCTGCCGCCATGATACAGGCAGTAGCCGCGGAGATGGCCTTGCCTCTAGAAGACTTCGTCTTCTTAAAGGCCACCTCGCTGATCGCAGCCGCTACCTCCTCCGCGAACTTGACCGCTCGCTCCGAATTGGAGCCGCCAGCGGCGTCCGGCTTACCACCACGGTGGTCCGGCTTGTTTTTGGCCCGCTCCCGGAGCGGACGGGCCATTTCGGCGACCACCCCACCCTGAGCACTCTTCGCGGCGTCAGGCCGCATCTTCGTGCCCACCAGTGAGGCGGCAACCACCACTTCCGGCTCCTCTGTTGAGGCCTCAGATGACGAGACCCCGGGGTCGCTCTCCGCACTGATTACCGGGGTATCAGGCCGTTTGAGGTGACCCCGATTGCCCCGCCCCGGCCTCGAAGCGGAAGCTGCTCCCGCTACCGCTCGTCCTCGGCCTCTCCTCACCGTCGGCACCTTCGCGATCGGGAGGCTTTCCTCGCTCGAGGATTGCCCCGCCGATCCTGTGCGCTCCGACCCGCGCGACCGTTTGCCCCAAAATTTGGATTTGGGGCCCCCGCTTTTAATGTCCTGGTCGGACATGCTTTGGTCCCCTGAGGGACTGGAGCCTCCTCGGCTCTTGTTGCCGTCGCCGGCAAGCGGTACCTTCTCCGCCAATAAAGGCACGTCATCGTCTTTATTTTTGTTTTTATAATTGTAATCCATTTGATTCCCACGAGTAATTAGGAAGTATATGTCCACCTAGGCAGAGCCTTTTACCTAGGTAAGCCTACATACTGTAGAGTTCGGCAGGTATCTACAGGGGAAGCGCTAACGACTGGTCCCCCACCAGCCACTCATCCTCTCGCCGCGCTTCAAAACTTAGGATTAGGTGGTTTTTTATCTTAGAGGTGTCCTTCCTCTGGGCCGGGCGGTTAAGCCAAGCCCCCGGCGGTGGCATTATACATGCCTCCGTTCGCTGTCCAGATAACCTGGCTCAGCGAACCCGCCGAAAGTTCTCCCTCAAGAGCGATCTTGAGGGAGAAACGACAGCCGCTTTGGTGCGCCTGCACCGCAGCGGCTGGGTCACGTCCAGTGTCAATCGACTAACGTCGATCGATCAGGAGCGACCCGCCTCCCTCGTTCCTCCACTGTGCCCTCTGCAAATCAGAGGGACACGCGGAAGAACGTCGAGGAGCATGCTGCTCCCCCGCCCGCAGAAATTAGCCACAAACAATACCCTCTCCGAAAAACTCCCAAACCTTTTCCGAAGAGTATATTGTTCATGCCCAGGGTGCACCGGCCTGACAACTGCTCTTCCCCCCGAACGTATCCATAAGGGACCAGCAGGTATCAGGCACACGTGGAGGTTTTCTGTACGCACCCCTTAATCAGCTACCTAACGAGTTACAAATGTTAAACAAATATTTAGAGGTGCCGATGAAACAGTCGATAGTGCTGGCAAAGGTCGAATTTGCTAATTGTAAAACTTGTGACGTAATCGAAGTAATTAACTGGTTTATGCCACCTCACTACTTCCTAACCTCCCAGCAATCCAACACACGGCAGGCAATCAGGTCGTCATGACCAGATAACAAGTCGCGGAGCGGTTTTTGGGTTTTTAACATGACTCACGGTCTACTCGCTGGTCACGGTTCACTTGTCGCTTAGTTTGCATGTACACATAAACAAAACTATTAATAATTTTGTTTAAACATGCGCACGTACATACTCTAATAGTTTGAGATACGCCAACATTTTAGGATTTAAAAAATCCTTTATTTATCACTTAGCCTTAATTTCAGAAAAAATCCCAGAATGTCACATAAATTATGAATTCTTGGAAATATGAAATTGAAAAGCTTTCATTGCTAATTTATTTGAAACAACATCGAAAACGTTTTACAGATAAACAAAAAAGTTAGGGCTCATAGTCGATAATGCGGAAAAAGATAGAATTGGCAGTTTTTGAAATAATTTCAAACCTGAACCTGATTGCTGTTTGTTATTTAAGTTTTGTTTAAAATGGGCACCTCTGTACCTTATTATTTTTCTAACTTCTGTGTTGGTAACTTATAAAATGAAATTAATTCTAATGTGTTCCGCTGCATGTATTATTCTTTGCCTTAGTACTTCTACTGAAGGTACAGACGCCAGCACATCAAGCTACCCGAAACTGTCAAATTTTCCCAATCAACTTTGAACCTTATTATTCAGCGATAAAGTTGAAAATCTATTAAATAAATTTGACAGATTGTAGTAGCTTGATGTGCTGGCGTCTGTACACGAGCATTATGTTTAAACACGCGAACGTGACCAGCGAGTAGACCGTGAGTTATGTTAAAAACTCAAAAGTCGTTCCGCGACATGTAATCTGGTCATGACGACCTGATTGCCTGCCATCTGTTGGAATGCTGGGAGGTTAGGAAGAAGTGGGATGGCATAAATAAGTTAATTAATTCGATCATCTCAAAATTTTTAAGTATTTCAACAATGAGCAAATTCGACCTTTGGCAGCACTATCGATTGTTTCATCGGCACCTCTAAATATTTGTTTAACATTTGTAACTCGTTAGGTAGCTGATTAAATGAAGATGTCTTCTCCGTAATTTGTACGCTTAATGCCATAGTAAAATTTCGAGATAACTGGTGTCAAAGTTTATGTACTTAAATGATTTTTGAAAATTGTTAGTAAACTTCTTCCTTTTACTTTTACCTGTTTGATGTTTTAGAAAATTTGGTTACATCGAAAGGTTTATTAAAGTATTAGGTATCCCATGGAAAAGCAATGCAGGCCACTCAATTTGAGAGTTTAGAGAAAAGTGATATTTAGTGACGAATTCTGGAAATTTTACAAAATAACATAAAAATTGGGTTTTCTCGATTCCCATGAATTTTCGCCTAGGCTTTATGGGGTGCTTAATTGTTGCAAATGGGTCACACTATCACGTCCTGGAAGGAATACGTCAAATTACCAGTCATTCTGTATAATATGTATACACCGTGAAATTTGAATCACAGTTTTGCTAGAACAAACGTTATTCAGACCATGGTCTACTACCATTCTACAACATCCAATAAAAAAAAAACATAACTGGTTTTTGAAAAAACACAAAAAAGACTAAATGTCAAGATTATCTACTGCTTACTAAAGGACATCGTCGTAAATGGCCCCAGGACCAACAAACATCGGACGTACATGATAATTATAAGTATATTTTATTATACTTATTGCGAATACTTGTATGAAACGGACATTCTGCGTTCTATATTGAACAATTAAAAGAGCTTTAACGATTTACAACATCACTAATCAAAAATGCTGCCATCTTTGACACTTAGATTTAAGATTTGACATGACAATTAGTGATGTCCAATTTTTCATTTCACACACATCGAGAGCGAGATTACTTGAGTTGACCACACCTGCTCACGGATGTCATACGCATCCGTACGTACTTTCCTTTTCAACCTTTTTCGCTCTAGGGTATAACGCTTCTGTAGTGACTTGTGCAACGTTTTTTTTGGTATGTACCATGCACCTTAGATGCGAAAAGAATTCAGCAATAAAACCGATTTTCATATCCTAATTCATTTACTACACATAAGGGCGAATATAAAAACACGAAAACGAAGCAGTGCACAAACGAGCATACATTTATTATGAAGGCTTTTTTGAATCGTATTTTCACGAATCACGAATACGAACCGAATACCTACGAGGTACGGTACACACGCCATAATTGAGATGCATTGTAATATTTAAAATAGAATAGCACGCTGGGTACTGAACGGTATCGATTTTGTTTAAAATATATCGATACGGATTTAGTGTATGGGCATCCCTAATCCTTGTCATGTCATGTCAATCAACTCAACTGTCAAAATATACAGATCGGCCCGTGAACCCATCTTCCCAGAGGCAGTGGGATGAGCCGCTCTGCAGGTTGGTACGGAACAATCTTATTAATACGTCCACCAATACTGCTGAGCGTGCCCGCCTGCTGGCTGTGGGTGAGTGGGAGTCGGGCCTCTGGCTTCAGGCGCTACCGTCACCTAACATAGGCACTATGCTGGGTGATACCACCTTCCGGCTCGCTACCTGTCTGCGTCTGGGTGCTCCTTGTGTGGCTCCGCATCGCTGCCAATGCGGTGAAGGTGTCGACTGTCTCGGACACCATGGCCTATCCTGCAGTAAGAGCGCAGGCCGGATAGCACGGCACGCCAGCATCAACGACATCATCCGTCGTGCTCTTGTCACCGCCGGAGTGCCAGCTGTTTTAGAACCCAATGGCTTGGCACGCGACGATGGGAAGAGACCAGACGGAATGACCATAATGCCTTGGAAGGTAGGTAGGCCTTTGGTGTGGGATGCAACGTGTGTCGACACCCTTGCGCCATCCCATGTTCCTAGCACGGCGGGCTGTGCTGGGGCTGCTGCTGCAGGTGCGGAAAACCTCAAACGACGCAAATACTCCAATCTTATTGGGACTTATATGTTTAAGCCGTTTGGGGTTGAAACACTAGGGCCATGGGGTCCGCGTGCCCACCTTGTTTTTCAAGACATCGCCAAGCGGCTGGTCGACTCTTCACGTGACCAGAGGGCTGGCCTATTCTTTGGTCAAAGAATCAGCATTGCCATACAACGTGGCAATGCTGCCAGCCTTTTGGGCAGTTTTCCTATTGACAGCGATACGGACGAATTTTTTGATGCCCTATGATCATTTCCCCGCCACCCCCTTTTTATATACTTGTACATATTATTATTTTAAATCTGATAGTTTTTAAATAATATAAATACCTTTGTAATTGAATTTTGTGAAATATATAAACTACTGACTGTCAAAATATTGCATTCCATCGAATTTCTTCGTTACTGCATTGTGTAATGATTTCAATTTGTTTTTATTTTCGGAATACATTCGACGATCTTGCTATTTTTTACGGACTTTAATTGCTTTTAATAACGTGTTACCTGGCTGTGATAAATGGACTTTGTGATCTGCTCAAACGACACTTGGCATTGTTAATGGACTTAGCAACGAACTTTGCATGGAAAGTGGATATTGCATTAATTGTGGCTCTGCTGGTGGTTCCATGGTGTTGGAAGATGACCAGATTCTTCACTGTATATAATATAATCATAGAAAGACCTTTGAAGGTACACTATTTTAAATATAAAACAACTGCGAAACCTCTTGCTGTTGTTATAGTCAAATAAACGGTCATTTTCATTTTAGGTTCGAACATCTCACCATATTCGCCATCCTTGCTGGCAAAGAGCAGATCGTGCTGCCAGGCATTATTCTGCACCATCTTCATCAAGAACCACTCAAACAGGAAGTAATCAGTTGCGATGTGCCAATTGTAGCATTAATTTGATAAGACAGTTATGACATATTCTTAGCGATTGTGGTGTGGTGTATCATACTTTAATCACTTAATCACTGTTATCTTTGTCTGTGGTCCTTTAAGGTTATTGTTTATATCATTTTTTTTTAAATTGTTTTTATTATTAATTTGTTTTGTATTTCATTTTGTTTCCTTTTATGATCATTTTCGTGTTTTATGTTTTGATTTATTTTATCATTATTATTATTTCACTTTGTCAAGCTTTAATGTTTTTACCTAGATTATAAGAGAATGATGTGGTCTCCCATAATTGGAAGCGCACACTCGTATTTGTCTTCGTATTTGTAATCTTGCATGTAATTGTGTAGCCTCTGTTGGAGATCCAATAAATAAATAAATAAATCCTTGGCAAGAACTCGAATTGCTGCAATTGCATCGTTGGGTGAAGGACCATAGGTTGTTGTCCATATTATGACCATTATTTGGTAGGAAAAACAAAAACAAGAGAAGCAAAATAACGTCTGCACAATTTTTAGACAATATTTTAATTACCAATGTAGAAGATGATGATCAATAATAAAATCTAAATAAGTAACGACCTTATGTACCATGTTTTATGTAAATAAAAATATCTTAACGACAAAATGTGTGTTTTTATTTTTTTAATTCAATCTTACACTCTGGTGTGTGGTGGGTCTACAAAATGCTATACGATCTAAAAGGTAATATGAATCCCTACCTAAGTATAAATAAAGGAAATAAAAAAAAAAAAATTGGACAAAGTCGTTTGCGCAATGCAAACGGCTTTCGCAATGCAAACGACTTTGTCATAATTTTTTTAGTTAGTTAAATAAATAAGTAGGAAGGTACTTAGTTACCTACCTACCTACTTTAATATAAAAACTAGAAGATTTAGGTACCAAATAAGTAAAATGCTACTACTTTTACTTTATTTTACAATGAACAAGATAGGTAGGTACCTACCTAAGTACATAATAAGTACTTTACTCAAAAATGCATGTAATGTGGTCATTATTTTGACAACCTTGTTTGAGCAATGTCGACCTTGCCGTTCTGTTTCAAGGAGCGGCCGGCAAAGTTTTGCTCGTCGCTCTAACAGGCCGGCAAAACATTGCCGGCCGCAATTTTGACGTTTCAACGTTTTAAAAAATCAAATGCAAAAAGATTTTATTTAAAACACAGCTGTTTGTATTTATAGAGATAGGTACAAAAAGATTTTATTCCATATTTGGCTGTACAGTTCCAACTACCATTGTTAAAAAAAAAAAAACAAAGAAGTAACAAAAGCGCGGTTCAGCGAAAATTTTATTTTTATTTAGTGACTTTTTTGCTAAAAATGAGCTCTCAAAGCGAAAATTCTTCCGATTCAATGTGTTTAACACCGCCAGACTTTAAAGATGAAGCTAAATTAGTGGTTGAAAATTTAATACCGCGAAACTCATAGGAAAAATATAAGCATGCATATAAAAAATTTGTGCAGTGGAAAATCAGTAGGAAATCTAAATCTTTATCCGAAAATGTTTTTCTTGCATATTTCAATGATCTTTCCAACAAAATGAAGCATTAATATATATTTTATTGAAATTAGTTGCTGGTTTTATTTAGATTAGGTACTTGCATTTTTGAGTAAAGCACTATACAAGCCTTGGCCCACTATGACTGCTTCGCTGGTCACGCTATGATTGCCTCGAGCTAGCCTAGCTACGCTCTAGGCCTTCCAGCTTGGCCATCATTGCAGCCCTTGCTGTCTTCGCTGTAAAGGCCTCGACCTACGGCCTCGGCCTTTATCTCAGCTCGTCCATCAAGTGCTGCACGCTGACCGCGCTGTGTCGGCCTGGAGCTGCGCTACGCTGCGCTGTCGGCCATCATCAGCGCGACCAGCAAAGTAGTCATTATAGACCGCGGCAGTAATGTACTATAAATGGTATACTGAATCTCTTATCTTAACTATTAGCCACATTATAGGCAATAGAAATAACATTAGTGACGCATTTACTAGCATATTTCTAAGTATTGAAGGGATTGTTTCTTACTAAATATACCTAACCTCAAAATCTTTGTTTTTAAATAAATGCTCACTGCAAGAGTTGTCCGTCACTAAACTTTATCTTTATGGGTATATACTTGTAATTTAGAACACACAAAGTAAATTTACTTCGCTGTTGGTTCTGGGGCGAACGATGTATGGATGCAGAACAATCTCCTTTCGTTTACTACAGGGAAATGTACCTCCATACATTTCCCTGTAGACAATGCTGTGTCCCGTGCGTGGTGTCTGTGTTGTAGGGAGTAACGATAATCTCGACATTTTCAACTTTGTCTTTTTTGTGTTTTTTCAAAAACCAAATATACTTTTTTTATTGGATGCTATAGAATGGTAGTAGACCATGGTCTGGACAACGTTTGTTCTAGCAAAACTGTGATTCAAATTTCACGGTGTATACATTAGCAGTAATACTCGTACCTTTCTTAATTTTTATTATTATCTTTAATCCAATTGTTGAATGTATTTGCTGTTGGTGTTCTTTAATAAATAAATAAATAAATTCCTAAAGTGGAGTCATTTTAATAGGTAACATTTGACAATTCATCAAAATTCAACAACGTAACCTTGTAACGGCGGGCATAAAATAATATATTTTTTCGTTTTGTTAGGACTGCACAATTGCTTAACTTTTTTTCAATTACGATTACATATTTATTGTAATACTCAATACTCAATATATTTATTGCTTCCACATGTGAACTTAGGTGGTAGGTTTAACAAAATAATATGATCATTGTGGACCCTGTCGGGCACAGCAAAAGTAGGAGAGAGGAAGAGGGCTTTTCATTTTATTACTTTTTTAGTACCTATTTATTATAATTATTTTATAAAACTTGTAAATTAAAATTTGTCATTTAAATAATCATTGATATCATAATAGCATTTAGATAATAGGAATAGTTTTAATTTGTTTATAAATGAATTCAATTTTTGTTCATTTTTTATTAATTCTGGTAATTTATTATATATTTTAATTGACATGACTAGTGTACTTGTTGAGTGCATTTTTAACTTAGAACCTGGTAAGTTTAACCTATTTTTATGGCGTAATGTATATTTAGACTGTATGTTTTCTCTTGTCGTGTAGAAGTGCTGGTAATTTCGAACGAATTTGCATATTTCTAACATGTATAGGCAAGGGAGGGTAAGTATTTTATTTTCTTGGAAATAAAGTCTGCAACTGTCGGTGTCTTCTATATTTACAAGGATTCTTATTAATCTTTTTTGTAATGTGAAAAGTGTCGGTGCGTCTGTGCTGTTTCCCCACAATATTACGCCGTAGCTGAGCCATGCATGTGCGTAGGCATAATATGTAACAAGTGCAGTAACTGCACTTAAACCACTAACCTTAAAACTGTTTTAAGGTTAGTGGTTTTTTTGACTTCACGAAGGGCGTATGCAAATTTGGATAGTTTTGATTTTATCTTTTTGATGTGTGATTTCCAATTAATGTTTGTGTCTATTTCCAGGCCAAGTAAAGTAAGTTCATGAACGACTTCTATTGTTTTTCCGTTGTAAGTGAAATTTATGTCTAGTGGGGTTTTTTGTCGGGGGTGGAAGGGAATTATTTTAGATTTAGAGAAATTAATTTCGAGATTATGGTCGTTCATCCAAGTTATTGATTTATTTAGTATAGTGGTTAGGTCCTCGCTCAAGCCAATTGTTCCAGCATGAAGAATAATGACCGATACGAATAATTTTACGATTTGCTTTCACTAATAAACCATTCTAAACATAATAAACAATTTCTGATCTAAAGAACTGAACGTCGTCGTTACAATGTTGCGTCAGTTAACCCTTTGTCTTTTTAAACACTAGGGATGTTACTCAAAAAATCGAAAGCTGATAAGTTGAATCGAATGCAATGACTACTTGTGAAGAAATATCACCATAAATTAATAACCACGTTGTGATTATAATAAAACATAATTATATTTATTATTCTTTTAACTACCTATAAAAATACAAAAAGCAACTTAGGTGCAATTTAGGTGGGATTTTGCTGGCAACACCAGTGCCTGTCGATGACGCCATGTCATGTCGCCATTACATGACGCAGTCTTTTGTCGTTGTGCGAAGTGACTATGCGTTTTTGGTGTGCTCTCTGTTATTTTCTTCTGACCAGCTTTTTTATTGGACTGATCTTACTGACTACGTTTACCTGGCTATAAATTGGACCCCGATTGCTTAACGATTAGTAAACAAGAACAACATTACAGTCTTACCATGTCGAAACGGGGGAAATCGCTAAACAGTCAATCTCGCGAACTAGTGGTGAAATTGTACAATTATTTTGAACGTGAATCAGTTAACGATGGGCCTCTTTTACCATTGACACAACCGAGAGAACGCGTTGCCGAAGCATTGGGAATAGGGAAGAGGACAGTAACTCAAATTCTGAAAGATAAATACGTACCATCAGGCTCAGAAGATAATACTTTACGTACACCGAAAAACAGAAAGAGGGACAAGAAAATTGTTGGCGTTGATAATTTTGATGCTGCTGCAATTCTCAACCACATTTATGGATATTATTATGGATATTACTCGAGAAAAGAATATCCTACACGGGAAAAGCTAATGAGTTCGTTAAAAGACGCAGGCTTATTTTTTGGCGGTAAATCGTTTCTATCAAAGGTTTTGAAATCGATTGGCTTTAGATTTCAAAAATCTGACAAGCGGAAAGTCCTGCTAGAACGCTACGATATTATTTTTAAGAGAGTAACATTCTTACGTCAAGTAAATAAAATTACAGATTGGGACAATATCGTGTTTATTGACGAAACATGGTTGAATGCGAACCATACGGTTTCGCGGACATGGACCGATGATACAGCGGCCTCCAACTCAAAAGTTCCATCGGGAAAAGGAGCCCGACTTATTATAAGTCACGCGGGATCAGCTTCTCAAGGTTTTCTTCGAGACTCTTCAGACTGCCTCCTCACTTTCGCCTCTAAAACTCCAAGTGATTACCATGAGGAAATGAACTTTGAGGTTTTTAAAGAGTGGTTTGAGAAGCTGCTAGTCAGCTTAGAAAACCCATCGAAAATTATAATGGACAATGCACTGTATCATTCTGTACAAGTTGATAAACCACCAACTCAAGCAAATAAAAAGCAAGAAATTGTCTCGTGACTGGTAAGAAATGGTGTGGATGCAAGTCCAACTTTATTAAAAGTTGAGTTGTTAAATCTGGTAAAAGCAACTAAGCCGTCTAAGCTCCGCTATGTAATCGATGAACTAGCCCTAGAGCGTGGATACGAAGTTATTCGATTGCCTCCCTACCATTGCCAGTATAACGCTATCGAGCTTATTTGGGCACAAATAAAGGGTCATGCAGCGCGGAACAATACTGAAACACTCTTCAGTACTGCTAAAATGATGACTCTGCTACAAACTGCGTGTGCAGAAGTCACTACAGAAGACTGGAGAAAAGTCGTAGAGAAAACAAAGAAAATAATTTTACAAGATTTTGAACGAGATGTGAGAATAGACAATATTATCGAAAATGAATTAACAATATCTCTGAGTGCTGACAGCAGTGATGAAGATGACAATACTAATAACATTTCTGAACTATTCAACTGAATAAACGCATTTTTTTTTGTTAAATTATGTACTTGTCTTAATTTGCTCCTTAAATTTACGAAAGAAAAAATAATAATGGGACAGGGCTTCGCCTGATGATTTTTGAAATTCACATATGTTTCAAGTCCGTATCGATTCATTCGCTTTAATCGATGTTTTTAAGCAGGTCACCTCACTATGAAGATAAAACTGACAGACGTCAAATGTTACCTATTAAAATGACTCCACTTTAGACCACCAAACTAAAGTAACATCTATTCGTAAAACAAACAAAAAGGATCTTATCCAATGCCTATTAAATCATACGACACTTATTTTCTAGGAGACGTAGACATGTAGATTAGTACGTCAGTAGCATATCTAAGTGTGGTCTAACGAGCGTGATTACCGACTACTCAAGAATTAAAACACGCGGAAATAACACTACACGTTGCTGTATACGAGTAGATCACATTTTTCTCGGCCACACTCGAAACTGTTCCAACTAATCATCATACGAGTATGTTAATACTGTCGTGCGTAGAACTACATAGTTCCAACACGAATACAATTTGATACAAACACAATACAACAAATTGATAATGATAAAATTGGATTCTTACTTAACTTAAAATGGAGCGAAATAAATGACTTGAATACGAAGGTCTTTCCAGTTCCGGCATTGCTGGTGTTTGCGCTATTATGCGATAACTAACGATTAATTTTGAAAGTTGGTTTGCAAAACGTGGACGGCGTACAATCCCTGCTTGGAGAGAAATTTGGACGTTATGCGACAGGTTATACAAGGAGATAAGGAGCACAGTACCTTAATTGATGCGATGGAGGCCTGGAGCGACGATCCGTATGGCAATTGTCACGAATTTTCACTTGTTTCTTAGAGTTTTAATGCACGAGTTGCTCTAGTGACGCGGTTCGAACACAGACTTTTCGCCATCTTTTTTTCTTCGTAAGTTCAAAAATATTGCGACGAGATTGCACGGGGTGCCGCGAATGCAATGTGCGGGAATGAGATAGGGAATAGGAAATTACTAACCAATCACTGTAATAAATTTGTATTTCAACATACCAAAGAAAGGAAATGACAATATTGTAAAATTATAGTCGAATCAGCGCAACCAGCCGGTTACAAACTTTTTAAGGCATTGAGTGCTGCCATTTTGTTGCTCCCGGATGCTACGAGTTACATCTATGAAGATCTCTTTTTGTCCAGCATTCATTGATCTCTGTGCTGTATGGAACTGACTATCGTTCATAGGTTGTTCGGGAATTTTTTCCTCTTCTAATTCATCTATCAGAGGTGGTAGCTCTTGATCCAGAATCTCAAATGTATGTGCTTCATTGAAAGCAGTCTCTAATTTTCAAACTCATAGCATTTATTTCAATTAAATCATTTATAGGCACTTTTGAATTGTCAAAGAATCGGTCAGTCAGAAATAGGTATGAAGCTAGTTGCCCATTCCAAAGCGTAGTAGGTACCTATGGAGAAGAACGGGCAAGAAACTCCACGGACACTCTTTTAAATAAAAAATTGTTACAAAATAATGGTTACATCATTCATGTTGAAATTATACATGTGAGAACAATGTAGAAAGACGTGCACGTTCGAAGTGTCCGTAATAAAAAGATAAAACAAAGAACAATTCAAAAAATTAAAATAAAATAAAAATAAGCCCTGGCAGCTAAGAGATGACCAGTCCCAACTGACGGCGCCCGTTCACGAACATGACGCATGGATTAGCACCATTCAGCTCAACCATTTTGAAGGGAGCTAAATGATCCAACACACGCGCCGCCATCAGCGAAATATTTGAGTGAGCATGACATACTCACAGCCGCCAGGGCACATTCAAATCAATGCAACACATATTACCCGGTAAATGGTAACTCTATAGTACATAGTACTCACACCTGTGCTATGCAATTATATAATACAATGGCGATTGAGTTTATACAATACAAAGATCGTCTTACAATCTTCAGCTGCTGCAACAGTATTTGCAAATGTTAATCAATTAGTTGTGGAGCAGGACCAGCAATTATCGGTCACGTTCTCGATACAGATCCATTTGTTCACTCATTTGTCTAAGCCGTTGTTCATTTGCTAGGAATGCCTCGCGTGCTGTATCAAATTCTCCAAGTAGCTCACTTTCATCGCGATATGGCAGATATTGAACTAGCAAGCTATAATAGTAATTTTCTAAATCGGACGCTGCCACAAAGTATGGTACTCGTACCACTGCTGGAACTTTTCGTATTTTCATTTGGGTGTTGTTAATGAGTGCTATTAGTCGGTTTCTTTGTGCTGGCTCTGTTCCATATACATACTGATCAACACTCTCTTCATCTTCGTTTTGTCCCTTGCGATAGTGCGGTTCGAATAGCATTGCAAACTATAGCAAGCTCATGTTGTTGAAGTCATGATCCGTATGTTCAGCTGGTCGTTTCACATATCTTTCAACTATGTTATCGCAGAATCCTGTAGCTCTGCCAGATTGGTCAAACTTCAGTACCTTGTATCTTAGTTCAGGCTTTTGGGAATTGATGAAGATACATTTCCGTGTGCTGTCGCGAAGATTCAGATGATACAATCTGAAGACGCTCTCACATGCTGAAACTTGTCGTTCTTTCATGATTTGCATGCATATTCTGAAGAGCTTCCTTGATATGTACGTTTTCTCACGCTGTATTTGTCAGATTGCTTATGGCCAGTGTAGAGAGGTAAGGGTAATTACAACAGGAGGGCCCTTAGTATCCTGAGGTTGTACGTTAGCGATATGACATCTTTCAACACCCCCATACCATTCAGCTCTCGGCACGTACTCACCTTAGTGTTGGGTGCTTGTACGTTATCGATATGACACCTCTATACCGTAGCCTATACCATTCAGCTCCCGGCACGTACTCGCTTTAGCATTGGGTGTTTGGCGGGTTTAATTTGCGATTGGCCAAGCCGAGAATTGTACCTTCAACCATATGATTTCGTTTCTTTGAATTTAGAATGACGTCACTTTACTTATTGCGTTTTGCTCATCAAGCCCTTTCATTTGATACCCACATCATAGGGGTTACTATGGAAATTATAAATCGCTATTTTGTGACGTCCGCCACATTGGATTTAGAATAACGTCACTACTTATTGTGTTTCGCTTATAAAGCCCTATCATTTGATACCCATATCAAAGGAGTTGCTGTGGAAATAATAAATCGCCATTTTGTAACGTCCGCCATATTGGATTAGACATTATTATTATTTAAGTAATCATGCATTGTCACCAGAACCAAACACGTATGTCAAATTTCAGCCCGATATCTTCAGTAAAAGTGGGTGAAATATTGATTGCAATATTCCAGGACATGCATACAAGTGAAGCTAAATAAAAGCTTTTAAAAAAGCAACAGTGATTGCCATGATAATTGAACAACAAATACGCATAAATAAATAAATTTGTTCTTGTCAAATGTTGCTCATTTACATCCCTTATAGAGGCTTATGGGACCGTATCTATTAGTTATAGTGGTATCAAAATTATAAGGAAACATTTTATTTATTTTTTTATTTAAAGGGAACAACAAACAGCAACAAAATATAGTTACAGTATAGAAAAAGAAATACACAAAACATTTGAACAATACTATAGCCCACAACGCTGTGCACAGATTAACTGTGAAATATAATATACAATTAATTAAACGCTAGGGTAATAAATACATAATATTAACAAAAACTAAACTTACCTATCTTTATCTTGAACTATATATTTACACCTAAATCAAGAGAGCTCCTTTAGTATAAGACCTTTGAACTTACTGGGAGGACATGCAAAAATGTCAATATGTTCAAAAGTCCTATTGTAGGTATCTGTCATTCTGTGAACAGGTGAGCGCAAACCGGTATTAGAATGGCAAGTACGCACGGAAAATAATCTGCGAGCGCGCACCTTTCGCTTGTACACTGTTCTAGGGACAGCATAGCATAACATGTTGGTTAACTCAATACACTCAAATTTATTACTAGCAATGTTATAAAGATTCATGGCATCCAAGTACTTACGTCTATTTTCAAGTGTCGTGAGTTTATACTTATTAAGTAAATCCTGATATGGCAAATAGTATCCGAAGCATCTAAAATGCCATAACACGTAGGAATTTTTGTTGAACACACTCAATCGCCTCAATGTATTTCATAAAATATGGACTCCAGACTCCACTCCACTCATGCCGCAAGAAATCGCGGCACAGCGGACAGAGCTCCGGCGGGATCTCATGGCGTCATGGAGAGTGCGATTGTCGCATCCCCGCGCTGGGCACGCCACAATTGCGGCGATGAGGAGTGACTTGAGAGGCGCCACGGCGTCCTCACCTTCCGCCTGACGCAGGTCCTCGCCGGACACGGCTGCTTTGGGAGGTTCCTGTTCAGGATAAGGCGGGAGGAAACACCCGGGTGTCACCATTAGGTGGATCGCAAGGAGGACACGGTGGAGCAAACGGTAGAGGTCTGCCCGGCTTGGGCGGAGCAACGCCGTGTCCTCGTAGAGGCGATCGGCGGCGGTGATCTCTCGCGTCCGGCCCTGGTTCAGGCCATGGTACGGAGCGAGAGGAAATGGCAGGCCGTCACCTCCTTCTGCGAAGCGGTAATGCTCGCGAAGGAGGAGGCGGAACGCGTGAGGGAGAGGCACATTTCGCGCCCACACGCCCCTAACCGCCGCAGGAGGAGACGCCCGGGGCGGGAATCGCGAGCCGATTTCCGGCCACCGTAGGCGCGGGCTTGCGGACGGTGAGCAATGGGTAGCTCGCCGTCCGATAAGGACCAAGCCCGGGTCGACGGCGCGTTGTGTTCCACGCGCGCCTCAAAGAGATGTCAGCAGAATTGACGGGGTCCGCTTGGGCATTGGTTCGAAGAAAACCGATAGGGACATCGTGGCCCCCGGCAACAGGGCAACCGAAGGAACACGGGTGGGTTTCAGTCAGTAAGAGTCTGACACGCCCTCCCACTCCGCCTAGAGCCGGAGAAGTTATTTGATAACGACCCACCCAACAAAAAAAATAAAAAAGACAGTTGCGAGAGTACGAGAGACTTATAAAGGCAAATATATGAAGAAGGCTTTTTAAAATCAAATGTCAAGCGCATAACAAATCCATAAAGTTTGTACGCTTTATATTAACTATCTAAGCAAAGCTTGGAGTCAAGGATAATGCCGAGATCACGGACAGAATCCACTTTTGTTAGGGGAGCATCGCATAGTTTGTATGTATATTTCACGATATTTTTATTTTTTGTGAAGTTTAGAACATTACATTTAGGTAAACTAAGCTGCAACTTATTTTTACGACAGTAGTTCGACAGCCTATCCAAGTCTTGTTGCAAGAGAAGGCAGTCATTCGCGTCGCGTATTGTTCTATATACCTTAAGATCATCGGCATATAAGAGGAATTTGACATTAAGAAAACACTGGCTGATGTCGTTAATATCCAAAACAAATAAAAGGGGACCAAGAATCGCGATATCGCTGATAAAAATGCTTGGCTCAATGCTGGTCCTGCTCCACAACTAATTGATTAACATTTGCAAATAAAAACATTTGAGCTACAGACCGTGCCAAAGAAACAGACTTACATACATACTCTCGAAAAACATTACCCTCCTTCTGGGGCAGTCGGGTAAAAGTAAACACGTAAACGAGCTTACTTATTTTTCATAACACCATCCACGCATTTCCGTCTGACATTGACGCGACCAATCACTCTCATTATTCGAAGGTAAACTAATTAAAATACTTCTTAATTTTAGATGATACGATTCAATACTACACATTAAGAAACATTTTAATTAAAAAACACTAGAATCTCAAACTTTTGAATAAGTATATTCAAGAATGGTTTAGTTAAATTACAACTAATTAATCCAAAATTTTGTATTATAGCTTATCTTCTCACTCTTAATGCGTAGAACCATTGCCATGTGACTTGAATAACTTAAGCAAACCAGACGTCAGACCAGTAGTGCTATTCTGTAACCATCTCACCGTGTTATCTTAGGTGAAGTGAGCGTGGAGTGAGCTGTCAGTTGCTAAGGATTGACACTATTCGCAGCTCACTTCACCTAAGATATCACGGTGAGATTTTTACAGAATAGCAATACTGGTGAGAAGTATTGTCGAATTACGCTATCAGACGTGAGGAACGTCATAAAGACACATGAAACGTGGAAAGTCACCATGACGGTTTAAGTATAGAACATCTGCGCTATGCAGGTGTACATCTGCCCAGAGTCTATCTATGGTTTAATTTTTGTATAGGTCATTCCTTTATTCCGGATGATATGATGAAAACAGTTCTATGTTCATGTTATGGGATTTTGGTTTCCGCACTTAGTCCGTAAGGTGGACCATTTCTTCTTCTTTCTTTTCTTCTTCTATTGTGTGGAAGGGTTTGTTTAGCGAGCAGTGACCCGTGATGGTCCCCGTCACCAGGCGCAGGCCGTTCCTGTCCAGGCGTCATGAACGCCTGGTTAGCCTATTATCCTATATTGGCATGGCTTCCTTGGACTGCCTGCAGCCTGGTGTTGAAGTCCACCAGTACTCCGCTTGTGTGTGGTTGTGCTGCTGTAGCCACCTGCGTATTTGGTCGTAGGGGATTGGTACGAAAGGCTCGGGTCCACAGGCTGCCATGCTAGATCCTCTTCTAGTAAGTTCGTCAGCTGCATCGTTATCTAGCAATCCGCAGTGTCCTTTTATTCATTGCAGTGCCACCGTGTTGCGGCTAGATACCGGTACCTGCTCTACAAATTCTACAAAGTCTCTCGAGGGTTTTCAGTAGGATGAATATAAGACTTATGGGCATATAATCGGTTTTGCCAGGTTTGGGTTTGAAAATGACTTTCACCTCGCACCACGCAAGAGTTATGTGTCTAAGTGCTATGCAGGCTCGGTAGATCTCCACCAGCCACGGTGTCAGATAATCTACTCCCCACTGCAGTAGAGCTGAGAAGATGCCGCGTCTAATCCTGCCGACTTGTACGGCTGAAAGGTGTTGATTGATAGCCTACTTCATCCGGTCTTCTGTTACTATATTGCGGGCTCTTGACCAGTCTTAATCCGTTGGGGTCCATTCTGGTTCAACCTCCCACATCCTGTCCTCTAGGACTATACAGTCTGGGAAGTGAGTCTCGAAAAGGACCTTACTGGTTTCATGATCAATTAATGTGTATGAGTTATCAGGTTTTTAAGCGCGCCGAGAGTCCAGTCCTGATCGGTTGTTAGGATTTTCCTTACCCTTGCGGTTTCATTATTAGTCTTGATGGATTCACAGAATTTCCGCCATACTGTTCTGATTTGCTTTTTGTATGTATATTGGGTCTCTTTGTATATAATAATAATAATAAACGCTAAGACCCTCCACAATCGCGAGATATGCAGTCTCAGGGAATATTTCCTAGAAGCCGACGTGAGAATGCATCGAGATGTGGTCGCGGTGGACAAGGGTCTTACCCCACTCTCCTTGGCTAAAGAGAACTGGCGCAAACCTGTAGTGCTTGACACTAACGATCGCAGGGAGGTATGGCAGAGTAAGGAGCTTCACGGACGCTTTTTCCGGGCCCTACATGGACCCGATGTTGATCTACTGGCGTCCGTGGCCTGGCTACGTTTTGGTGACCTCTTCGGGGATACCGAAGGTTTTATCTGTGCAATTATGGATGAAGTTATCATGACGAACAATTACCGGAGATTTATTGGATTTATTGTGAAGGATGGCACGGTTGACATCTGTCGGGCATGCCACCGTCCGGGAAAATCAATGCGACACATTATCTCCGGGTGTTCTCGTCTAGCTAACGAAGAGTACTTGCATAGACACAACCTTGTAGCCAGGATTATCCATCAGCAACTTGCTCTGAAATACGGCCTTGTGGAATCGGAAGTGCCGTACTACAGGTATGTGCCCGACCCAGTTCTCGAAAATGGAAATATCACATTGTACTGGGATCGATCCATCATCACTGACAGGACTATTGTTGCCAATAAACCTGATATAGTGGTGGTGGATTGAGTAGAGCGGCGCACAATGATTATTGACATAACAGTCCCGCATGACGGGAACCTCGTGAAAGCCGAGAAAGACAAACAAATCAAGTATCTTGACTTGGCTCGCGAGATTGTCGACATGTGGAATATGGACTCAGCGATCATTGTGCCGATAGTCGTATCAGCCAATGGCTTAATTGCCAAGAGCCTCGACCAACACCTAAGGAGGCTCTCGTTGAGCAGCTGGATCAAGGGCTTGATTCAGAAAGCGGTACTCCTGGACACGGCTCGCATTGTCAGGAGGTTACTCTCTCTGGAGCCCTGACCGCCGGTAGCTTGGACCCTGTTCCCGATACCGGTGGGCTACTATTTTTATATTTTTAAATGTTTTTAAATTCTCTTTATTCTAATATTTAAAAATATAATTTACAGAAAGAATAATAATAATATTTATTCCAAAAATTACAAGGCATAAAAATCATCTCTTTGTATATCTCCCAGTAGGCCTAGTGTTTTTGGCTCTGTTAAATTGCTTGCGTAGCGCCTCTCTGAGTTTGCTAAGTTCAGCGTTCCACCAGGGGTTTCTCTCGTTTTTGGTTCGTGACGCTCTTAGTTTGCAGCATGCGTGGTATGCTTTAGTTAGGTATTCTGATTTCTTTTGGCGGGCAGTCTGCGCCCTCGCCTGGCATATATACCGAGGCCAGTACAACATCTGGAACGCTACCTTCAGTCTGGAGCCTGACAGCTGTCAGGTCTCTGGAACAGAATTGGATGAGTGGTGTGATAGGAATTTCTTTGGGTATACGGGATAAAAGGATAGGAGGGAAGGCATTTGGTGGACGGAGAATATGGGTTCCTTCGGGGTCACCCTAGGCCTGGGAGTTGGCCTAGGGATTTAGGATCGACGGGATGTGTATGGATAAGGAGGGATGGCTTGGTTAGGTAATAGGTACAAAGGAAGGGGGTATGTGGGTTACCGTAAGCCTGGGATTTGGCTTTCGGGAACTTCTCTTGTCCGGGATCTCTTTAGGAGATGCTCCGAGTGCGGGATCGCCCAATAACGGTTAGTGTAGCCGTCAGTGGTCGGTCCCGCAGCCGGAGTTGGACTATCCGCAACCTGCCCACCTGCTCGGTTGCAAGAGAAGAAGAGCCTGGCAGTCTGGGTCGCCCCACCACGGATGTACGAATACATTTGCGTTGGGACGATCCAGCCTCCCCCGAGGATGAAAACAGTAGTTGTTCCAATAATAAGAAACAAAACCGGCGGTAATAATAAAAAACAAAACTGCTTGTCAGATGGATATCTGACAAGCATAATTATCGGCCGATCAGGGGAGGCAGTAGAGGTAGTGGCAGGGGCAGGAGGTAAGATAGTGGCACTTACCCCTGCAGGTGACGCAGGTGGCGTCGGTGATTCCGGTGGTGTACGCCGGCGGACCGCGTCGGAAAAGGTGGGCGATTCGGGTGCGTTTTGACCCCGTGGCGCGCGTTCGCGCTGTGGCCGCGGCGGGTCAAGACAATACCGCTTTGCCTCCTTCGACGCGGTCTCGTTAGAACTTCTGCGTCGCTGGGGCCTGGACTCGAGTTGGTACTCAAAGTCGAGCCCCAGCGATAGTGTTGGTGACATCAGGGTGGTCTGTCTCACCCCGGAGACTCTTCCCACGGTGGGCCGCTGTCCGGATCGCGGGGTCATGTCCGGAGACATGTCGACGCGACCGGAGGCGGCCGAGCCCGCGAATGCCAGCGACATGCTCGACCCCGTACGCGAGGAGCATGCCGACAACATGGCGGATGAATCATCAATCTGAGGTCCGAGGGGGCGCCGGTGAGTCAGGCGCCATCAAGGTGGGTGGTGCCGGCCGAACAAGCGGCCCTGCACTGGCGGGTCGCTCCCGCTCAGCCATCACCGGTCCCGCCAGCGAGAGGTGGAGGCCGGGAGCGGCGGCGCGGGGAGCAGACACCTGTGGACTGGCTTGGTTTTGGCTGTGGTGGTGAAACGAACTGCGGCGGCGGAGCGGCGGTCCGAGTCGGGGGCGCACGAGACCACGCCGACGGTACAGGAGCACGCGGGGCAGGCAGCGCGGGGTAATCAGCGCGTGGCGCGCCAGAGCGCGCAGCGAGCGCATTTGGGTGACCGGGCGCGGGAGCACGCGCGGCCGGTGTTGGGGTGCGCGCGTGCGGTGCGCGGCTGGCCCCGGGGCCTGTATGGGCACCGGGCGGAACGCGGCGGGACGGACTGGAACGGCGTGCGGCCGGCTCGTCGACGGCGTAGGCGCAACGCGCGCAGGCACCGATGACGTCGGTGGGCCGGCGGCAGCAGCGGCACTCGCTTCCCTCCTCTTTGTAGCAGTGGTGACGGCTGGGTCCTCCTTTTGTTTCTTTTTTACTTTTTAGGGGCCGGCCGGTGGCGCACCGGACGACGCGTCGTCGATATTCGGCAGCGACGTCGCCCGATCCAACACTGGACGGTCCTCCTGGGCCCCGGCATCGCGACCCAACGAGCCGCGCTTGCCAGGATTCGGCATCGCCAGGGTTTTTAGGCCTCCGTGACCGCGACGGCGTGAGACGCCGGGCTATCCAGGGCGACTCCCCCTGTGCCTGCACAGGTACTACGGTTCCCTGTGCACTCACAGAGAGAGGCGAGGTTAAAAATGCAGTCCGCGCGGATGACAAACTAGCTAACTATAGTGGTTTGGCTAGTCTAAAGACCGATAGCCAATCCAGACTAACTTTTATTTCCCAAAACACCTTATTTATGCATACATTAATACAGATATACTTAGGCACTAGCATGTTACTTAAAATCAATCGACCAATAGCGACGCGCCGCAGGGAGTGCCGCGCGGGGGGCGCGGGGCGCTGCGTTGCACACGGCACTATTAGCTGCGAAGGCATAAATAGGAGTCACGCGCCGAGCGCGGTCCTTTTCGCCGTGAGCCGTCGTCGAGTGAAGATTGGAGACCCAGCTGCGTGGTCTCGAAGCGTGAATTGAAGACACGAAGGGTGCTTTTACTTGCTTGCTTGCTTGCGCTTACAAACCGCTTCTTTTGAAGCGAACCGGCGAACGAGTGCGGCGTTGTGATAACGCTCGTGCCGCGTCGATGTTAACTATCTTGTTTCTTTACATACTCCTTTTTATCAAGATGATTGCTTCTCTGTTTCTAGCGGACTGTCAAAAACGTATTGTAACTGGTTTGGTGGTATGTGGTAACTGGTTCGGTGGTATGTGGTAACTGGTTCGGTGGTATATGGTATCTGGTTTTCTGGTGACTGTGTGACAGGTACTGTGTCACTACATCATTCCCCCTAAGTGAAGCGTACTTTGGGTTTCACTGCGTGGCCGGATCGAGTGACGTATGTGTCGCGCGTTCGATGTCCGCGGCTCAACGCTCAAGGTTTTGCTCTTAGTTGGCGGTGCTTGTTGTTGCGCACATGTTGTTGTAGTAGTGTTAAACTCTTCTTCGTTGAGTAGGTGCGCTGGCTTGAGTCTGTCTATTGAGACTACTGTTCGGAGTGGCATCTGTATGGTGAAATACTCACCTCCGCAGCTTTGGCTTGCTAGTCGCCTCAGGCGACCAGCCTCAGCCGCTACGGCTCGCACGGGCTATGCTTTGTTATAGCGATCGGGGTTGCTCTCCCTACGCGCCTCCGGTTTTTATATACAGTCTAGGGTAGGAGCCAAAAGACTACGTAAAGTCGAGGTGCCCCGATCTGGTTTTGAAACAGATTCAACCTATTAACTACAAGCCGGTGTATAATTATGCTGTCGACATATCGTAAAATTTTTAAGAATTTATTTCGTCCATCCGTGATTTTGTCCATTCGGGGTTTCATTATTTCGGGCATTAGGACATTGGTGTTTTATGTTTCGATATAACGGCTATCGGCATTTAAAACTTTCGGTATTTTGAATTTCATTGTTTTGGACGCGTCGGTATTTCAGTCATAGTTATTATGAAATTTCGGGATTTTAATACGTACTCGCTTACAATGCCCTGCGTGTTCAGTACAACGACGCTCTGAGGGCAGTGTTGAGAAAACCCCGGTACTGCAGTGCTTTCACAATGTTTGCGGCGGCATCCATCGATGACTTCTTTGCCATCATAAGGAAAAGAACAGCATCGATGGTGAGCAGGGTCCGTGGTAGCTCAACACTGTCCTCAGAACGTTAACGTGCAAGATCGACAGTCCTTTTACTGTGTACTGGGCAGGTGTACACCTGCACAGAAATTTGAAGTAGAATTATTGTTTTGACTTGTCTTGTTTACTAACAAATTAATTACTTACTGTTAGTGTTGTTTAGGTTCACTTTTGTGTGTACGGGAAACGTGTTAAAAAATCACAAATGCATCTGTCTTCAATGATGTTTATTAGCGACTAATTGAATGAGTCTTACGTAGCTACTTAAATACATAAAATGAGGATAACGACGCAACATACCGCCCACCAAAGGGACAACAAGGCCCTTTTAAAATTATGTTTAGTGGACTGTATACACATGTTGAAAAATTTAACTTGATAAGCAGTATGCAACGTTTCCAATTCAAATTCAAACAAATGATTGTAATTAGTGTTATTAATTTTAAATGAAGTTAAATTATACAATACGAATAGACATAGTACATAATGCCTGCATGCAAAATTGAAATGAGGTTTGACATTATCAATCAGTTAGTATCAACAGGTAGGGGACATAGTTTCGTGACAGATCTCTTCACAATGCTATTACCAGATTTGACGCTACACACCCGTGTGAGTCCATCATGACCGGGACGCTTGTCTACAATTCGGCCTAGTAACCATTTTCCTGCAGGTAATCCATCAGTTTTGATTAGAACTATGTCACCAACAGTGAATTCTTGTTTCTTCTTAAGCCAGACAGGACGCTGTTGTAGACTTGTTAAATATTCGTCTTGCCATCGTCGCCAAATGTCGCCTACGAGCCTTTGAGTGTATTGCCATCGTGTTAAGTTATGAATCTTTGTGTCTTTAAAATCTGGTGAGGGCACGATGATTGGGGCTTCATGTATCAAGAAATGACCAGGCGTTAGGGGTTCTATAGAATCTGCATCTGAGTCATCAATAGGACATAGAGGTCTTGAATTAAGGCACGCCTCGATTTGGCACAGTATTGTTGTCATTTCTTCGAAAGAGAGATTTGTTGTCAATACTCGTTTCAGATGAGTCTTCAGGGACTTTACACCAGCTTCCCAGAGGCCTCCAAAGTTAGGACTGTAAGCTGGTATAAAATGCCACTGTGTACCTTCCAAAACCAACTTGTGTGCGATGTCTTTCTCAAAATTCAAGTTAGCTTCTTGCCATGCTGCGGCTAAATCCTTTTCTGCACCAACAAAGTTTCGCCCTTGGTCGCTCCACATGTGGCTACATTTACCTCTTCTTGATACAAAGCGTTTGTAAGCAGCTATAAATCCTTCTGATGTAAGGTCTCCTACCAGTTCAAGGTGTATTGCCTTTGTAGACATACAAACAAATAAAGCAATGTATGCCTTTTGAGTTTTCATGCCTCTTCCCCTTGACATTAATATTTGAAATGGACCGGCATAATCCACGCCGCTGTGCAGAAAGGCTCTAGCAGGTGTTACTCTTTCCTTTGGCAGATCTCCCATGATCTGAGTTCGTACACTAGCTCTTTGCTTAGCACACACTAAACATTTACGGTTGAAGTTTTTTATTAATCCCTTAGCTCGAATAATCCAATATTTAGAACGTAAAACGCACAGCATTAACTGAACACCACCGTGTAGTGTTTGAGCATGAGCATCTGCTATGAGTAAAGGAATTAAATTGTTGTTATGTCCTAATATTATAGGATGTTTGCTTTGTTCATCTAATTTTGCATGTCGAAGAGTTCCGCCCACCCTGAGGATACCATCTTGGTCTAAGTGTGGGGTAAGTGTTTTAATGTTACTATTTTTCTTCACATTTTTATTTAATTTTAATCTGTTTATGTCATCTGGAAATTCTTCCCTTTGTACTAGCTTGATGCATTGTATCAATGATGTATGTAATTCTTCTGTTGTTAAACTTCAAAAATTTTCGTAAGTATCCAATTCTCTTATGTAATTAATAAATCTTCGACAGTATGTTATCACCACAATAACTCTTGTAAGTTATCAAATTGCTTAAAGTTTGCTGTGAAATTATGTTCTTCTTTATCTTGAATTTTAACATTTATTTGTATTTTATCCTTTTTCTATTCCAGGTCAGTGACGATTACAGCAGGGGGCCTACCACGAGCTCATAAACAGTATTATTTCAATATTACTTCAGTGGGAGAAGGAGATGGAGCTATACGACCTGTAGAGCTTCATCTCTTTCCCACACTGAAATAATATTAAAATGATACTGCTTAATGAGCTGGTGGTAGGCCCCCAGGTTGATTTAATATTATTTTCCTTTCAGATAACCATTTAGGACCGTTCCACCATAACTCTGATTGTTTCAGTTCAGCAAGTAACATGCCTCTCGACGCAATATCTGCGGGATTATCTTCCATTGGTTGGTACCATTGGTTGTTATTGAGATTTTCAGTGATTTCTGCAACTCGATTGGCTACAAATGTTTTCCACCTATGTGGTTCACCGGATAGCCATGCAATAACGATTGTAGAATCCGTCCACGTGTACATTTGTGCTGTTGATATTTTCATAGCTTTTCCTATTTGGTTCAATAATCGAGAAAGAAGTAGTGATCCAGAAAGTTCCAAACGTGGTAATGATACAGTTTTTAGTGGCGCGAGTCTTGTCCTCGCTGCTATTAGTTTTGTTGTAATACGGCCGTCTTGAGATTCGACTCTAATGTATGCAACGGCTGCATCAGCTTTCATGGACGCGTCGCTGAAGCCATGAATTTGTATATCGTTTATTTTGGTGCTATAGGTTCCAAGCCATCGATCGATGTAAATTTGGTTTACATTTTTGAATTCTTCACGAATTGTCATCCATTCTTCTTGTATTTCAGGGCTTATTATGGCATCCCAATCGAGTTTTTCCAGCCACAGTTTTTGTATTAAACATCTCAGCCATCACTACACTTGGGGCAATTCATCCCAAGGGATCGAATAGTCTTTGAACATCTGACAAAATTGTTCTTTTTGCAATGTTGACAGAAGTTGTTGGTAGTTTCAATTGATATTTAAATTGGTCTGTTCCCAAATTCCAAATCAAACCTAGTGCTTTTACAGTGCCATCCATTTTGTTTATATCTAGGTGTGCAATGGAACTTCGTTTGTCTGTGTCAATGGATATCATAAATTGCGGACAATTAGATGACCACTTCGAGAGTGTGAATCCACCCTTCTTCAATATGTGAGATACTTCTTTTGCAGATGTTATGGCTTGATCTGTTGTATCTTCACCCGCTAACAGATCGTCAACGAGGAAATTTTCTTTAATAATTTTGACTGCATTCGGGTAATTGTGTCCTTCATCATCAGCAACTTGATGGAGTGTTTTCACCGCGAGATAGGGTGCTGATGCTGTTCCAAATGTAACTCGAAGCGAGCGATATTCCTTAATGCTCTCATGTTCCTCTTCTTGCCACAGAATACGCTGATACTTATTGGCGTCTTCTGGGTAAACACATATTTGCAGGTACATTTTTGTTATATCGCTAGTGTAATAAACACGTTTTATTCTCCATCTCATTATAATATTTCTGAGATCTTCCTGAAGCTGAGGACCAACCATCAACTCATCGTTGAGCGAGACTTGGTTTGAACCCTTCGCCGATGCGTCAAAGACCACGCGAGTCTTCGATGTTTCCTTCTCTTCTCGGACGACGGCGTGGTGAGGTAAGTATACAACCCTTTCATTCATGACTTCTTTTTCTGGTATAACTTCCATACAGTTTAAATTTAAGTATTCTTTCATTACTTTATTGTAATTTTCTTTCAGGTTGGGTGTTCTTCTAAATTTTCTTTCCAATTGTAGCAATCTGTTTTTGGCAATTTCTTTTGTGTTTCCTTCTAGACATGTTGGCTGTGGTGTTTTCAAAGGTAAGTTTACCATGTATCTTCCCTTTTCTGTTCGTGTGTGTGTTTCTTCATAAACTGTTTCACACAATTTTTCTTCTTTTGTTAAGTTTCTTTTGTTTTCTGTGTCTATTTCCCACAGAGATTTAAGCATGACATCCATGTCTACTTGGTGATGAAGAACAAGAGCAGAATCGTCTTGTGACCTTGTGTTTATTTCACCGAAGAGAATCCATCCAAGGTATGTTTTCTGTGCACATGGTGTACCCGGTGGACCCTTGATAAGTTTTTCTTGTACGATTTGAGAGTATTGTTTGACACCTAGAAGTAAGTCTATAGGGCCTGGTATATCATAGTTTGAGTCAGCCAGGTTGAGTCCTTCTAGATGTGGCCAGTTATCAGCAGTAATTGTTTTAGGAGGGAGTTTAGTGGTAAGTTGTTTGGACATGACGAATGCTTCGACATCTATCTTGAAGTTTGTGTTCCAGCGGGAACTGATTTGCAGCTGTACCACGTGATTTACATTTGTCTTCGTTGAACCCACTCCAATGATACTTCCTCTCGTTGATCGTTTGGTCAGATTGAGCATTTGAGTTGCTTTCTCACTAATAAGTGCTATCTGTGAACCTTGGTCCACTAATGCGCGTAGTACAACAGTGTGGTTTTGTTCGTTCCGTACTGTCACTGTTGCTGTCGCTAATAGTGCTATGCCTTGTCTAGTACTGTGGTGTGAGGTGACCGTTGTATTGACAGTAACTTCCTTTTGTTCTTCTACATTGTTTTGAGCAGTCTTCGGTTGCGTGGAGGTCTCTTGTACCGAAGTCTCAGGTTCTTTGTTGAGATGTAGAAGGCTATGGTGCATATACGACAGGACACTGGTAGTCTACATTTTCTTGATGAATGTCCTGGTACTAAACAGTTAACTCGTTCAATAGGTTGCAGTTTTGTGAATTCTTTACAGTGGCATAACGTGTGATTTTCATTGCATAGAACACATGTTTTTCCTGACGGTGGCGATGACGTTCTTGAGATATGAACAGCACGTTCTTTTGTTGGTTTATTTTGTGTTCCTGGTGTGACAAGCTCTAATGTTCGGTATGTGGACTGAAGAAACTTTTTCAGATCATTCTATTTGGGTAAGTCATCGACATTTTCTTTGTATGCGTATTGTTCCCAATCCTTGTGTGACTCAGGGTCCAATTTCTGAACTACCAGAAAAATAATTATAGGATCCCATGAATCGAAGCAAATATTTAAATGTTGAAGGTTATTTAAACAGTCTGTCGTGATGTCCAATAAACTTTTAATTAGATTAGGTGATTGAGAACTCATCTTTTTTTTGATAAACTGTTTTAACACAGAGTTCATAATCAAACGTCTGTTTCCATATCTGTTTTTTAAAATGTCCCAAGCTTGTTCATAACTTTTGAATGTCACTAATACTTGTGTTCGTATGCACTAACGATGAAAATAAATCTTGAAACGTAGGCCATTCTTCATATTTTCCACTATAAGATGGCAGCTGTATTCTAGGTAATCTTACGAGCGCAATTTGTTGATCAGGATTCGTCGCGATGCTAGTATTATTTTGCGATGTCGTCGTTGGCGCTGTTGTTTTTTTTTTCAATCAACATATCACGTAAATCAGCCAACAAAATAACATGTAAGTCTTCATAAATATAAAACTCCTCATTAGCAAAATATGGTAATATCGCCTTTTGTTCCTTCGGAGTTATTTTTACCAAAGAATGATGAGCGTTTTTGAAAGTAGACCAATAATCTTCTATCGCCTGTATACGGGTTTCGATATATCCTTTAGTTAACCGTGATTTTGAGCATTTCTTGAGATTAACTTGAGTTTTTTGCAGTAATGAAGCGGTATCTTCCAATAAATTTAATAGTTCCTTCGTAGTAGTCATCTTTACAAATCCTTATCGCTCAGGAATGCGGTGTCCTATTGTTCTCGCGAGCCGGCCGCTCAACACATATGCTTAGGTAACTGGTAATGATCCGGCTCGAAGGACCATATGTTAGTGTTGTTTAGGTTCACTTTTGTGTGTACGGGAAACTTGTTAAAAAATCACAAATGCGTCTGTCTTCAATGATGTTTATTAGCGACTAATTGAATGAGTCTTACGTAGCTACTTAAATACATAAAATGAGGATAACGACGCAACACTTACTAACACCTTTTATTTGTATTTTTTGTGTACTACTAACAATCCTTATTAACGCTAGCTTTGTAGAAAATATGAACTGTATAAAATATGAAATTAAAATTAAAAATTAATGCATAACATCGTCCACGCATGACGCATTGTAGCAGGCTCGCGAATCAATTACTATTATCTGTCCTGCCGAGAACCAATCACTGCGCTTGCCGGAATACAACGTGTTACGCGCGCGCAGCTCATGCAGGCCTAACATGACACACGCGACAATTATCCACTCTCGCGCGACTAATTTTTGTCTATTTCTGTAGTTTTATCGTTTTCTGACAGCTACGCCATACAAAATACTCGACTCGTTCTGTCAAACTTGATGTTTTGTCGACAAACCCTAACATGACACGTTATTTATCTCGATTTTTGACAGTTCAACACGAGATAATCAGTCATTTTGTCGTATTTAGTCGTCCTCGATTTTGACGACGCGACGAGAAGAGTAGACAAAAAGACAAAATTATAATACAAAAAAAAACTCGAAAATGAGATGGCAGATTCATAGTCGTACTTATTGTAGGCAATTTTTTTTTTAAATATTGTTGTACATCGGTGTACTGTAGTGGAGGGGAGCATTATCACGTAGATGACTATTACTTTCAGTAATAACCAGTCACTTTGCCAATTATGATGATTAAATAAATAAATTAACGAAATCAAGAGAATAAGGCTGTATGGTAATATCAAACATTCGCAACATAATTACTAAAATCACCAGTTTATTTCCTTAGGGTGGTGATTAACAATGTTTATGGTTATAATAGCGGAATCAACTCCACCTGCCAGTTTATTTGAACGTCAGTCCTTTTGGTGAGTGTGGTGATTAACAAAATTTGCAATGTCATGGACTTTATGGTGACTGTTAAGTTGTGGTGATTATCTAATGAGTATAGGTGCCACTAATTTTAATTTCCGTCATTTTGTATTTTAATTTTAGCATGCCAAAGAAATCGTTTAATTTTAATCAAAAAGTCGGTTACACAAAAAATTAATCATAATCATAACTAAAAGAGAGAATAATTAGGAGAGAGAGACGTTTATTCAATAAAGTACATAATTCCATGCATAAAATTGAATGAATGAAACGGAACTTCAAGCCGATGTTGCTATCATAAAAATAATTTGTTTTTAATAATTTGCAACATCGGTCTCTCGTCGCGCGATAAAGAAGTGTCAAAGTGCCTTTTTCGATTTTACTCGTCGTTTACGGTCATGTTAGGGATTAGAATGACGTCAGAATCGTAGACAAATTACGATAAAACGAGAAAAACAGCGTTCTCGCGCTTGTCATGTTAGGCCTGCTGGGCTTATTTACGTGTGTTCTTTCGTTCGAATACTCGAGATAATTTTGTCAATGTAGTGATGTTTGGAGCAACATTTCAGGTTGATTTTGTTCACAATTATTACGCTTCCTGACTTTTATTATTCGTAGGTAAAACGCCTATCTGGATTCGAACCTACGACTTAAAACTCGGTAAGTCGCGGCCGTTACCACTGGGCCACCACTGCTCTGGGATCCGTTCGCTATAATGGAATAATCAACTAATGTGAAGTAAAAGTGCCGAATGAACTTTGCTTTAGGTAAGTGAAGCGATTCTAAGAACGTTAGATGCTTACATTTCTCATTTTTCAAGAAGTCTTATTTTTAGTCATAAAATTATACCGTATTGTATCTTTCGCGGTCTTTACCCGGTTGAGTGTGGTTGAGGCCAGACGGGTTCTTGGGTGCAAATCTGCAAACGTTAGGTAGGATCCTCTCCTCACGAAGCCACGTGGAGCGAGGTTTTTCTCAAGGTGGCTGATAGTAAGTAGCTGGATGAGAGTTGCTGAAGATCGAGTTGAACGGCGTGCGATCGGAGAGGATAAGTATGTCCAGCAGTGTCCTACTACAGGCTGATGTTGGTTACGTTAAGAAAGAAAAAAGGAAGAAAATTTTAATTTTTGTTTTGTTTTCTGTTTTCTCTTTTGCTTCATCGCAGGCAAACAAACACTGGTGCAAAACATTTTATCTGTTGGATCAAACGATCAAATTGCTAAAATGTTTTGCATCAGTGTAATATTCCTACAACCAATTTCGTAATATTATAGCCTTAGAGCCTCAAGCATCACCTGCAAGTACGAATGCACTACACGTACTGGCTAGTGGCTAACAGGCCGTGTGTCGCAGGTACGGGGAAACCATGACGCACCTGATAAAGGCGTGCATGGGTGCCGGCTTTCTCGCCATGCCCAACGCCATAGCACGCATGGGCCTAGTGTTTGGCCCTATCGGCGTCATCTTCCTAGGATGCGTCACCGCATACTGCTTACAAATACTGGTAGGTTAACACTTTGTACTTTCAATTATATACATACGTATTGTTTTGTCGGTATTTGTACAGAGTCAAATACAGCATGTAAAAAAAACCCAATCCAATCCGTGAGGGTGTTGTTAGGTATCGTACTGAGAGTCTATTTGTGTGGTATTATACAAGAAAATCGAAAAATTAAAATTCTTCTATTTTTCTTTTTCAATGGGGAATTTTACTTGGTTATTACATGGGGCGCAGGCGGTCGTCCTTTAGTGAGTGTCACAACTTATGACCCCTGTTGAAAATTTGCTAATTTTATGCCTACGAGAAAGACACAGCGTTAAATTAGAAGATACTGTCTATGATTCTGTCTTCTAGGAGCATAAATATTGAAAAATATACCTGATTCTCTATGGATATTTATGTTGTTACCTCTCAGCTCTCACCTCATGCAGGGGCCGCTGTCACTAGTTCCGGCGACCGGCCATTGGGGTTCTTGTAACGTTTATGATATTTGTCGTGTTAGGAGCAAAATTTTTCTCAAACTTTTGCTCCTAACAAGTTAAAAAACTGATTAAAATCTACACTTTAACAGCGGACTATTTTAAAGCGCGCTTTTCCTGATACGCCGGCGATTTTTGCCGATGTTGTAAGCCTTATAAAATAAAAACTATTTGTGATACATGTATAATTTTTTTAATTTATACAATGGTCTTACATATTTTTAGGGTAAGAATAAAAAACATGAGTATTTTTTTTTTCAAAATCTCAATTTATATATAGGTCTGACAGTGAAAAAAATAACATTTATATCATTTTGAACGTAATATAATTTTTTTAGTCCGTATAATCCTTACGTGTATGAAATAATTTGAAACAGGGACACAAGGGCACGTTACAGTCTGGGCAGTAAAATATTGTTTCTTTGCATCCTCGTTCGCCGCGCGGCGCTAAGATCGCTTGTCCCGCCCATAACCCGCACCTCCCATCGGTGAATCATAGTAGCTAAAGTGTACATCGGGGTTACACGCCAATCTATTGGGATTTGGCGATATTTCAGTAAAAGACGTAAGAATTCTTGAAAATGAAAAATTAAACTTACTTATTTTTTCTAAACAAATCTTTCTTATTTCACGATGAAATATAATGAGAACACAACAACGCCACCCACGGCCAGAAAACAAAACTTAAAATGCGTTTACAAATATACCTTAATATTTATACGTGTACATCCATCCTTAACAAACGTCACGTAAGGCCGCAATACTGTTAAGGGGGTGACAATACATGAAAATATATGATAAGTTTAGGGAAGTTGCCAAGACCTACAAGTCTAACAGTCCCTACAGCCCTAACCTATCATATACCTAGTATGATAGAAAAATATATAAATAAGTTCAGGATGTCTGCACCATGCGACCTAAGGTTACAGACGGATGGTAGACAGGATTTCCAGGTTCGAAAAGGGTACACTCACTGCCAGTCCCGCAGACTCACGAGACTGATCAGAGTTGGCTAAAGGTGTCTTGGCCACAGTGAGGGGTAATGAGACAAGAATATAAAATTCAAATCTGATTTATTTACAATATTTTACAGCTTATACTCGTATACTACAATTACTTAACACACACTATTACATAAATTCTTAGTGTTCTATGCGTGTGAGATGAAACCAAATCAATATTATAACTGGGCCGCGCGTAAGCCGGGCCGAGTGTTGAGTCAATGTCCAAAGGTAACATTGAACATCCTGGCGACTCTCAGGAACAGGACCCTGTTTTGTACAGCTCGATGGTCTCGTATGGTTGTGTCCCTTATGTTGACAAACACATTGTTTATAAACTGTACTCACACAATTTCTCTGATCATCATGATGCAACGTTTGCACATTCTTTTGTGCGCGACGGCCTTGTATCGGTCGTTAACGCTTAATGCCTTGAAACTAGGACAATAATGAATCATATTATCATTCTTTTGACAATACCAATAGCGTTTATATTTTTCTGATGTTTGTTTATTACGTGATAGTTGACTGTAGTGTATTGTATAGACCCGTCAAAAGACTTGAGGCAATTGAAACGGTTCTCCATGAATTTCATCGTCTCGTCAAAGGATTGTAATTTATTTCGGTTTTGCAGTTGATACTTCGTATTTGTTTCTTCGTCCCATTTTCTACTGATTATTCTTGTCAATAATGGGCCCCAAGAAGATGTGTTTATTCGTTGATTTTTTAGTGTCTCAAGACATTCATTAATAGTGTCATGCATGTCTCGTAATTATGCCGCATTTGTTCGTTGCATTTTAGGTAAATCTAATAATTTGTCAATAAACTTAGTAGCAATCATGCGCTCATCTTCATATCTCTGCGTAAGCAATATCCAAGCTATTTTATAATTTATTTCGCTTATTGTTAGGTGTCGTATTAATCTTGCTGCGTCGCCTTTTACGTGTGTTTGACACTGCATTTTTTCTGTGGAAGAGATTGATTTATCTTCGTGAATATTTTTTCTAAATAAATCTTGAAATGTCTTCCAAGAGTCATAGTCCCCCGCGAATATTGGAATATTTATTTGGGGAAGTTTTCCTGACGATTTTGACGAAAAATCTTTTTCATTCGAGTTCTGAAAGATCCTTTCTTCCAATAACTCCGTAGTAATATCATAATCTTTTTGTGTAGTTTCGAAACAATTATCTCTGAAGTAGCTATTGTCCAATGTACTTTCGGCCATCAGTAGTCCGATGTGCGTTTCTTCAATTTCTAACCATTGTTTTTGTAAAGTTTGTAATAGTGTTTGTAAGTGCCATATTGGCTTGTCTTGAGTAATGAATTCCTTAGCCTGAGATATTTTTTTAGATATCTGCAACATTCGGAATAGCTGTATAAACAGTTTTGGGCTACTAACAACGTCCTTGTCCTCCTCTTCATCTAAAAGTCGTGGTTCATAAACACTTTGCACGTGTTGTAGCCTTTCTTCACACTTTTTAAGGTAGTCGATTCCTTCGTCGTAACATTTTTTTATGCTGCCAAAGTAGTTTGTAGCAATATATTTATGAGTTGACAACACCTCCTGTTCTTGTAGTCTTAAGTGATTTTCTTGAACTCGCAGAAAAACGTGGTCCAATATTTTTTTCCTTTCGTTGATGTATTTTTCTGTTTTCCTTGTAGGCGAGTCCTTTTTTATGTTTGACAATACCTTTTTGATCTCGTTTTAATCCGCCTCCTGGCTTCTGATTAGTTCGTTAATTTCTTGTATCTCCATAGTGCTCTTCTTTATTCTTCCCTAACGGCCCTACCGTAGTAGTTAAGTCTGTACTAGTGGTATCTACGCTCTTGTTATATCTGTGCGACTTCTCAATCAACTGCTTAAACCCGCCTGTGGGTGGCCAGTGACCGATCCGCAACGAGAGGCTTTCTGACAGAATACCCTAGTACAATGTACTTCAGATTACTGAAAACGGATGCTTTGTTGAGTACACCAGCCCCCAGCTCCCCGAAGTGTCAATCTGTCAAAATCAATCCCTACAGTGGGCAAGGGGACCGCGCGATTCAAATGCTCGAAGGACCAAAATGTACATCCACCCCTAACAAACGTCACGTAAGGCCGCAATACTGTTATGGGGGTGATAATACATGAAAATATATGACAAGCTAAAGGAAGTTGCTAAGATCTACAAGCCTAATAGTCCCTACGACTCTAAGTCCTACAGCCCTAACCTATCATATACCTAGTGTGATAGATAAATATATAAATAAGTTCAGGATGTCTGCACCATGCGACCTAAGGTTATTGACGGATGGTAGACAGGATTTCCAGGTTCGGGAAGGGTACACTCAGTTCACGAGACTGATCAGAGATGGCTAAAGGTGTCTTGGCCACAGTGAGGGGTAATGAGACAAGAATATAAAATTCAAATCTGATTTATTTACAATATTTTACAGCTTATACTTACTTAACACACACTATTACATACATTCTTAGAGTTCTATGCGTGTGAGATGCAACCAAATCTAGACACGCGGGAGCGTGTCGAGCCACGTTCCAGGCAAGACACGGCTGCAGTGTGTTAATTACACGAACCATTTGGAGCCACTTTTGACCCCTTAATAACTCAAAATCTATGTAACATTAGCACATGAAATTTGGTTTATTTATTAAAACCCCTTAGATTAACTAGAACTCTAAATGTCATAAATAAAGTATTAGATTGTGTGGCCGGACCACACAATCTTATTTTATTGAAAAACGTCTTCGGATTAAAGTATTTAATATTCATACGAACAGTACCTACAATAAATTTTAACGTGACGGGATGGCAGACAGGGGGAGAGAGCAGTCATTGCTCATAGAGTAATTTATTCTAGTGTTGCCATAAGTAACATCTTCCCTTTTTTGAAAAGAAGAAGAAGCCCAAAGGAAGAATTCAGGGCTTTGTGGTAAGTCACTTTTATTTATTTTTTAGCTTGACTAAATCACTAATATTCAAGGCCATGAATTCTTTTACAGTTTCTGAACGGAACGTATCTTAATTATAATACTTGTCAAAGTGACAGTTGACATTAATAATAATATGACATATTATCACCGACTGTAAACAACAAAAATTAGAATGAAATACACATTTCTAAGCTAATTATAAAGAAAAGAAGTTGACATAAAAGTTTAATTATCTTATGACTAATTACGATAACGTTGTGGGGTTTGAACAGTACGCCCTGAACACGTCGTTTTCTGAGAAACAGGATTAGTGTTAGGAGCGTGAACATTTTCACTTATTTCGTTACTAATTTCTATTTTGTTTTCAGGTACAATTTCAGGAGAAGAAGCTGAGGGTTTCAAGATGTGTTCACGATTTCTACGAAAAAATCCTTCTGGAGACTTAATGATATAACTACGAGGCTCGCTTCCGGCTTGTGAAATTCTACCTGGGATCCAAACACCGTGTGGTTTGTGTTTAAAATATATCTCATCACCTGTATGTAAATTAGACAAAGGTTTGGTATGTTTATTATAATAAAGTGATGAATACTCTTTCAGTTTTTCAATACTAGACTTTAGTACATCAATATCAACCAGTGTTGGTCTTAATTGTGTATCAATAACAGGTATTTTAGATCGCAAATATCTAGACATACAAAGTTGTGAAGGTGAAAATCCTGACTTTTTAGGTGTGTTTCTGTACATAAGTAATGTTATATAGGGATCAGTATTATCTGACTTACATTTCTTAAATATATGTTTGATTGTGCCAATGGTTCTTTCAACCATACCATTTGAACGACTTAAATAAGGACTAAATGTAATAAATTGAATATTCCAGTCTTTAGCGAAGGTCTGGAATTCTTTGGAATTGAACGGGGGACCATTATCTGAAATCATGATTTCTGGTATACCATGTCTTGCAAAAATTGATTTTAAATGTGTTATAATGACTTTAGCATTTAAACTATCATTTAGTAATGCTAATTCTACATATTTTGAGAAATAATCAACTACTATTAAGTATTTTTTATTGTCTAAATCAAAAAGATCTATACCTACTTTGTTCCATGGTAAAAGTTTATAGTCATGGTGTATAATAGGCTGTTTAGAGTTATTTCTGCGGTAATTAAGACATGTTTGGCATTGATTAATGTATTTTTCAATATCATTATTCATTTGTGGCCAAAAGACTGTAGCTTTTGCTAGACGTATGGAACTATTAATTCCTAGATGTCCTTCATGTGTTAATTTTAAAACATATTCTCTCATGGACTCTGGAATGACTTTCTTGTTGCATAATAGTAGTATGTTGTTTATGACATTTAATTTGTCTTTATGAGAAAAATAGAGTTTGACTGACTGACTAACTGACTTTTTATGCTCTGGCCAACCATTTTGACAGAAATAAATGATTTGGCTCAAGTTGACAGTAATAAATGATTTGGCTCAAGGTAGAATCCTTAGTTGTTGATTGTTGAATTTCTTCCGATAGGTTTGACATAATGAAATTAATATGTAAATCAATATCAACTTCAAGATCCAATAGTGTATTATCAGGAAGGGGTGCACGAGACAAGGTGTCTGCAATATAAAGGTAACGACCTGGTTTATACACAACATTGAGATCATATGGCTGTAGGTAAGCGTAGCATGATTCTCTGTAATCTAGCAGGAATATCATATAATGCTTTTTTAGATAATGTTATGAGTGGTTTATGGTCTGTTTCCACTGTTGTTATCCTACCATATATGTATTGGTGGAATTTTGTGCAACCAAATAATATAGAAAGAAGTTCGTTTTCTATTTGTGCATAGTTTTGTTGGCATTTTGTTAAAGATGCTGAAGCATAAGCTATTGGTTGTTTTTCATGTAAGAGAACTGCACCTAAAGCATATTTTGACGCGTCTACGACAAAATAATACGAGTATCTTTGTTGGAGCACTGCTGATAAGTATTTTTATTTTATTATATTCAGCTTCATGCTGCTCTGACCAAGACCATAAATTATTTTTGGTCAAAAGTGTTCTAAGCAGACTTGTTTCTTTGGACAAATGAGGAATGTAGGGACTACGGTAGTTAACCATACCCATAAATCTTTGCAGCTCATTTAGACATGTTGGACTTGGCATTTGACAAATTGCCTGGACTTTAGATGGGTCGACTTTGACTCCGTGTTGACTAAAAATATGTCCTAAGTATTTGACTTCAGTAGTACAAATTACTGACTTCTCTTTGTTGAATTTAATGTTTATTTCACGGGCCCTATCTAAGACTTTTTGAAGTGTCTGATTGTGTTCCTCAAGAGTTCTGCCATATATCAGGAAATCATCCATAATTATTTTAATATTGTCTATATCTTTGAACCTATTAACCGTTTCTCTATGAAAAATCTCTGGTGCGGCATTAATTCCAAATGGTAGACGTGTATATCTATAACGTCCATAAGGAGTTATGAATGTGCATAGCTTGGAAGCGGTCTCTGAGAGACTCAGCATCCAGAAGCCTTTATTGGCATCTAAAGTTGTAAAAAACTTTGCGCCTGTAAGATCCGACTTTATTTCATCGAGAGTACGGAACTGATAATGTGATCGCAAAATTGACTTGTTAAGCTTACGGGGATCGATGCATAATCTTAATGTGCCATTCTTTTTGGTGGTTAAGACAATAGAATTCACCCATTCTGTTGGTTCTTCGACTCGACATATGACTCCACTTTTTTCAAGGTCATTTAATTCCGTTTTCAGTTGTTTCTGAAGTTGAAAGGGTATTCGACGACATGCATCTATTGATGGGCTAGCATCAGGCTTGAGTTTAAGATCACACTGAAAATTTTTAATGCTTTTCACAAATTAGGTCCACAACATGAAATTTAACATTGTGTGTTTGTTTATTATGGATTACTTGTAGACTAGACATACCTATGGTGGGAATAGTCTCGCCACTATATGTTGATAATTTCTGTAAGCTTTTATTTAAGATATCAGTTGAAAATCCTAATTTACTGAATGTATTTGATGACAAAATGTTAGTATCAGCTCCAGTGTCTATAAGAAAGCTGATGTTATGATTATTAATTGACAGATTTGTTCTCCATGACTCTGTTTTAATATTATTTATGTGAATAGTGTTTAGAAACAAATCACTATTTGTATCATTGACATTATGTTCAGACTGGACTAATTTTATATTTTTATGATGACACGCATGTGCATAATGATTATATTTACCACAATTGTTACATTTGACTCCTTTAGCTGGGCATTTGAAACGATGGACTTGTAAGCACCTACTGCATGTTTTTTGTGCCGGACTGGATACCCGCTGACTTGATTGTGGTCTGGACTTAGACGTTTGTCTGCTCCTTCTGCTGACTTCTGACCTGTCTATTCCTTGTGTTGTTACTGTACGCTGTTTTGATCTGTAATTATTAGTGTAATTGTTACTTGGGGTCGACTGTGCATGTCCAATGCATGAAGATTCCTCCAAAGTCCTTGCTTGCTGTCTTGTTGTTTCCATCTGCTTGGCCAACTGCACCGTTTGATCTAGTGACTCCGATTTCTGTACAAGAATCCGTTCTTTAATGTACTGGTTTTTAGGATTGAGATTCCAGCTAAATATGTCTCTGACAAGACTATCTTCCAATTTATCAAAACCGCACTGTCTTCCTATATTTCTAAGATCCGTGACATATTCATCTATTAATTCTTCGGGACTTTGTCGTCTATTGAAGAGCTTGTGACGTTCCTTGGTCACATTGATTTGTGGTATGAAATGATTCGTAAATCTTTCAGTCAGTTCTTGAAATTTAATGGTATCAATGTCCATGTTAAAAGAATAGAAAATGGTTAAAGCGTCTGTACCAATGAAATGTAGTAGAATTGCGACCTTCCGACGATCGTCTTCATTTTCTAAATAATTTGCTCTCAAGTAGATTTTAAGTTGAGTGTACCAGTTCTTCCAGGTTAATGGCATGTTAGTATTTCGAAGATCTAGAGGTTTTAGTGAGCCTGCGCCAACGAATGGTGATTGAGTCGCAATAATTGCGCTCTTTTGTACACCATCTTGTCGCATTGTCTTTTCTTCGGCCATGATTTAACTTCGGCAAATCTAGAGTAATCTCGTACCTCGTATAAGCCGTGTAGAAGTCTTCAATAACTTTCTTCTGTCACTATATTAGATTGTGTGGTCCGGTGCTTATTTTATTGAAAAACGTCTTCGGATTAAAGTATTTAATATTTATACGAACAGTACAATAAATCTTAACGTGACGGGATGGCAGACAGGGGGAGAGAGCAGTCATTGCTCATAGAGTAATTTATTCTAGTGTTGCCAAACGGTTATTGAGATAAAAATCGGCATTTTTACCAACTACATATCATGGGTCATCAAAAACCTTTAATCCACTTCTCGATGACCTAGAAAGTTGAAAGAAGATTTCTCGAAAGCAGGCCCACGGTATGCTACCGTCTCAAAGCTTATTTATCAAAAATAATGTCGTATTTTTTTCAAGTAAAGTCGTTTTTTATCAAAATTTATTTCTGCTAGCATTAGAGAACCTAATAAATATTTATTTTGTTGATGTTTAAAGTACTACATCCGCCATTCAATCCTAACCTGAATGTTGCCAGATGACAGACTATTCCAATAAAATAATTTGTAATCGATTGAAAATATCGATACTAACCCACATGGAGTACGTGGAGTATCCACTACACGAGTATGTTTCAAATGCTATTTATTATACTCAAATACTGTAAAATTATGATTTTACAACAACTAAAATATTATCTGGTCTGAATATACTCAAAAACTTAAAAGTGTTTCGAGACCGTAATGTTATTTTATAAACTAATCACCAGTGATCGGAGTAGGTAGATTGATTTGGGGTCAATGAACTGGCACGTATATATTAGTATGGATATGCCTCCGGGATTCCGGGATTTACAAATTATTAAGATTTTGTTTGAGGAATTTCAAATGTTGTGATGTATAAAATAAAGAATACATCAATATGAATAAGAAATGTTTAACCATTTTGCTGTCTTTTTAATAGTATATAAAAGGATAGATATACTATAAACAATATAATAATTTAATATATTTTAAATGTTTATCTATCGCATTCTATAAATTTCTAATGTAGTAGGTAGTAGTAGTTTAAAAAATCCTTACTTTAGCAATATTTGATTAAATCCCGTAAGTACCAAAATGAAATCCCGGAAAAAAGGCTTATCCATGTTATGATTTCTATGACTATTCATGATGCGAGTACCTACGTAAAATCAATCTACCTACTCCGATCACTGCTAATCACCCAATCGATTTCGTCAATCGATTACCAAAATAATTAAACCTGGTAACATTGACACCATGCATAATGTCAAACTGTCAAAAAAATATCTGTCAGATCAATGGCATTGTTGGCTGTTTGTTTTACGTTGATTTGAATTTATTTTTCCGTATTTACTTTATACTTAAATTACGTTACGATTTAAGCTACGAGCTACGAGCTCCCTTTCACCGGCTTCATAAGGTTCATAACTCATTTGTTGGGCTTGGTATAACCTTTTATAACAAGCTACCCTCTTCCTTGCTAGATTTGCCTTTTAATGCGTTTAAAACTAAAGTAAAATCCAACCTCTGTTCAAAGGCATACTATTGTATCAACGACTACTTAAATGACTACTTAAATGATAAGAATAGTTGGTCGCTGTGATTAACTCAAGACAATGTTTATGTTCTTTCTCCAGAATTAGCTTACCTACTGACAGTTTATATGAGTTTATATAATTGTTTATTTTATTTGAATTTATGATTCAATTTTTTATTTATTTTTTAACGAGTCAATTTATTTTTATTTTATTTTGTTAATCTACTCATTACAATGTTTTTGTTATGAGTTGTATTGCAATTTGTGGTTAGCTAGTGACCTCGACAATTGATCATATTATTTTTTGCCTGAGCAACCGGCAGCAAGTTCGTCATGCTCCCTTAGATGTCATTGCTTGCGGTAGCGTCGGGGGTCGGGTTGCCTCCTTCCCTCAAATATGGCGAGGGGGGTAATGGCTGATCTTTGCGTTATGCTTGTGAACGGGTGCTGCTTGTGGTGACTGGTCGTCTTGCTGATCATGGTTTTGTTATTGTTACTAGTAATTAACTGTTCATTTTTTTTTTATCTCGATGGTCCTAGTTTATCATTTATAACTGCCAATTACAGCTTTATGTAAACGGGCACGCCCTTTATGTCTGGAGGCTTTTATTTAGATATTTAGTTCGGTTTACGTTTAGTTTTATTTTATTTTTATTTTTTAAATAATGCTTGAGTATAGTCCTCGATGTTTTTGGTTGGTATATTGGCGTGTGCTAGCTGACATATGGCCTGTAATTTATCATTTGAATTATGTTTTGTGTTGCATAATGTAGGTTATTTTGTATACTATTGTATAGAATCATTCTCTAACTAGAACAGACAGCTGTGCTGCTGGGGAGTTTGTTGCGCCACTTCTTCTTCCCAGCTAAAGGCACTAGGAAGTGGTGAAGGGTGGGCGTTTTTGGGGGACTGTCTTATGTAATTTTGACGTTCGAAAAGTGCTGATTCTCGGCCTAGTTTGAATAAATGACTTTTGAATTTTGAATTTTTTGAATTTTGAATGCTGTTAATTTAAATTGAAGCCAGACGAACTATTGCTTATCTTTCCATGGCCCTGGGTAAGTTTAATAAGTTCTTTAAATATTTATTATAAACACCCGTTCACCTTCACTATTTTAGCGTATTGTAAAAACCTCATTGATTTTAGCAGCCTATTAGTAGAAGGCCTATGTTCAGTCAGGGGTACGTCGCGCGTCGTAAGCTGTAAATGTCTATAGTATGAGGTAACTATATTACTTATATAAATACACTGAATTTTTTCACCTTTTTCAGGTATGACGATGACATGTGTTATTGCAAGACTTGACATTATTGATTATATTATCTACAACTCTATCCCAAGTATTACTTGCTCATGGAAATCTAAGCATATTATGTTTTGCATGTGGCATGTCAATTGCAAGTCACAGAAGTCATCAGGTTAGTGTTTTTAAAATGGCAGAATTACTATGAGTGATATAATTATTAAACAAAAGTAAATAAACAACAATAAAAAGTACTTTCTTACTTTCTAGGTCATACATTTGGATAAAGTTTGTCATGCTTAGAGGCTGCTACCAGAGATATTTATAGGCAAGCAAATGATGATAAAAACAGAGCCACCCTAGAGTTTAAGAGATTTACACTTAATAGGTCAAAACAATAATCTGGTTAGGGCCAGAATCAAATCGTGACGTGTGACCATCAGGACTTGGTGTACATAATTATTGATAAGTGAGCAAAATAGGACAAATCGTTTAAGAGATCATCATTGCTTATTACTGTTTCGTGGGAAAGCGTAAGCTGCTGCCGTTTTAAATTCTATGAGAAATAAAATGTTTTTAGTATTTATTGTTGTGTTATTTGTTAGAGTAAACCTTCTTATAGAAGCACTGAAAATGCTGCTGCCAATGAGATTAAGAGAGTTGGCTAAAATAATGTTTATGCCATTAAATGTTTCATATTTAGCGCGCAAGATTATTAATTTACCTTTATAAAATGCAAGTCTGTAAATGCGATAATCGCAATTTTGATGACAGTCGAGGTCGAGGCTAAAAAACATAAAAATTGGGGATTTCGAACATCCAAACTCCACCATAACACGGACAGTGACTATTACAACATTTAATTATTTGACAAATTCATCCATTGTCCAAGTTAAATAAGTAGTGGTAATGAAGTCTTTTATTATCAAAAGTCGAAGTTTCGCGCCAATCTTGCGTGTTTACATTTTAACTTTTCACAATTAACACACATACATATGTAGATATGATTTTAGATTTGTGACAAATATGATTAAAAATATTATAAGCAACTAGAAAATGCCCAGATCTTAACTTATACGAACACACGTTCAATAAAACGTAATATTCATTACTACTACTCAATTTGTGTTAATAATCGCCGATCATTGTTTTTTTTTTTATTGTAATGATGTGCGAAAACGATTACGCCAAACTTTTTTTTTTTTTCAATTTTTATTGTCTCGATTAATTTAGGTATATGTCGAATGTCTGAAATCTATACTTGAAAATTTAAATAAAATTGTTTTAAGCATTAACCGGTAAAGGACGGCTGAGTCGCCGTGGGTGGTCCGCGCCGTGACAGTTTTACGACCGCACTTGAATAAACAAACACTCGGATTTCTTTACAACGTCTCAAGTAGTATTGTTAATGTTTTTTGCTACTCGAATAGATTAGGAATACGTTTCAAATGGTTACAGTCTTTGTAAATAACGTTTACTTATCTTTATTACCCGTTTTTGTTATGATTTCTATTGTTTGTTGTGATAACGATTTCTGATAAAACTACCGTACCAATTCACAAGAAATTTTGCAGGGTACATTATGGATAGATAATTTATATAACAAAAGCGTTTTTAGAGACAAACATTCAAAACAAAAAATTCAAAAAATCTAGATTTTTGATGACCTAGAATTTCTAATGCTTACGTAACTTTCTCCGTCCCAAAAAAATATTTTTTTGTTGTATTTTGGTCTAAATGTTGTCTAAACCGATGAAATATGTATCAAAAAATTAAAAAAAACACTTACCGATCAGATTCATACAGAAAAACCACAAAATATCACAACTTTCTCTTTGACGTAAACTTTCTCCTAGCTGTTTGTTTACACTTTTTTTGGTTGGGTCAAAATAGGTATAATATGATGTTATTTACTGCGAATATTATCTAAAACGATGTAATATTTACTTCAAAATGAAAATATCATCACTTTCCGACGATTTACACACAAAAACCATTAACCCTAGATAGCTAACGTTCCTGAACTTCTATGATAAACTAACCATTCGACTTTTTGACGACCATTTTTTCAAAGTGTATTTTATTAAAATTTTATGTTATTTTAATCAGGTTTATTACATTTATAGAAAAAATGGGATATAAATTAAAGATAATTATTACAAAATATAATTTTTATTTAACTTTTAAGTACTAAATCACAAATCTTAAATGGTACATGTTTTGTTGAGATCAATAAGGCACTATAATCTTACAATAACTTAATTAGGAACTTTTGTTTAGTTTCTTAATTATTTTTTTGGCATTATAAAGAAAAAGGCTTAAAATTAACCGTATTTATGAAATGACTTAGATTTTTTTGGCACAAGTTGGGCAAAAGTCGACTGTATGTTCGCCACAAATGGGAACTCTGCAACTATTGCAATTATTCTTTGTCATGCGCCTTTTCTTATAGGAACACAAACTGCAGCTTTTCCTTTTCGATGTTGAGGCATTTTCAGGTATCAGAGGACTTCTTGAACCAGATTGCTCAAGACTGACTGTGACCTTCAGCGCGTTCCTCATGGTTCAAACCCAATACTTACGTCTCTTATTTCAAACAACATCATTTGTGTTGTCATAATCTTCATCATCTAACGCACGAACTATGTCATCATCTGTGATCAACCTCGCAGCCATTCTTCACTATCAACGATATAACTAAAATAAAACAAAGCAAAAATCAACACAAATTACAGGTCCAATAGTTACGCATAAGCTAACCATTCGTTAAAAAGACGAGTACGCAGTAGGTATCTCAAAAACAAAAGTACTTACCGACTAAACGCGACTACTACGCGACGTAGTCCAGTGATCACTAAGTTGGCGCGAAATCGCGAGTGCATAGGTAAAACCATTAGAAAGTGAGAGGGAGATATTTATTAGATGCTCGTTATTTTGACGAACGTTAGCTATCTAGGGTTAAAAAACGAATTATTACAGCGAACGCGCGCGTCTCGGGAGTGACGTTTGACTGACATTTTACCGCGCGGGAACGTCATTTTCTGCTTTTAGTCGATTTATTTGACAAGAAAAGGACCGTCTCTCATGAGAGACGGCACACCCACGCGACTTACATCTCTATTTGTACTTGCTGTAATGGCTATTATCGTCTGTGGATTTTTTTGTCTATGGTCGGATAAATATTCTTGTCAAATAAATCGACTAAAAGCAAAAATATGAATAGGCAACATTTTAAAAAAATGTTGAAAATGACGTTCCCGCGCGGTAAAATGTCAGTCAAACGTCACTCCCGGGACGCGCGCGTTCGCTGTAATAATTCGTTTTTTAATGGTTTTTGTGTGTAAATCGTCGGAAAGTGATGATATTTTCACTTTGAAGTAAATATTACATTGTTTTAGATAATATTCGCACTAAATAACATCATATTATACCTATTTTGACCCAACCAAAAAAAGTGTAAACAAACAGCTAGGAGAAAGTTTACGTCAAAGTCAAAGTCAAAGTCAAATCATTTATTTCAAATAGGCCCATGTATGGCACTTTTGAACGTCGAAATTTACAAAATATTAAAAATGATTCTAGTCGCCCCTTCCAAAAGGTAGCTTTCGTATGGAGAAGAATGGGCAAGAAACTCCACCGTTACTCTTTTAAAATGTTTTACAATAGTTTGTATAGGTACGTACATTAGTTAAATAATTATATGTGAAGACGATGCACCTAGAATAAAATTACTATACCACAATAGGTAAAAAGAATTAAAAATGAAGCAACGACAGATAATTTAATATGTGATAGATACATGGTGCTCACATATTTACAAACATTGTAAAAGTAGACGATTTTCCTAAAATTTTGTAATTAATAAGTCAGTGTGTGAGAAAGTAATCACAGAATGTTAAATCAATGTCATAAAACACAAAATAATCAATTTTACAATTAAATTAGCAACCAGTTTGATTTTGTCTTGATTCTAAATTGTCCTATGGAGCAGGACCAGCATGTTTCCAAGCACTCTTATCCTGGATATAATCCTCTAATTTGTAATATGCTTGTTTACAAAGTGCACTTTTGATATGAGTTTTAAATTTTCTTTCATTTAATTGCAATATGTCACAAGGTATTTTGTTGTAACATTTAACACAGTACCCCATAAAAGATGTATGTACTTTAGATAATCTGTAAAATGGTTGATCTAGTTTATCTTTATTTCTAGTATTAAAATTATGTCTATCACTTATTTTATTAAAGAGATGTGGATTTTTCCTTACAAACATAATATTTTCATAGATGAATTGGCAAGGTACCGTCATAATATTAATCCTTTTAAAAAGTTCCCTGAGAGATTCGCGGCGACGTAGATTATAAATGGATCTGACAGCTCTCTTTTGCAAAATAAAGATGGATTCAATGTCAGCAGCCCGACCCCACAGTAAAATGCCATACGACATAATGCTGTGAAAGTAGCTAAAATAGACCAAACGCGCGGTTTCCACATCTGTTAACTGTCTTATCTTTCTAACAGCATAAGCGGCCGAGCTTAACCGCCCCGCAAGAGATGTTATATGAGGTCCCCATTGTAATTTCTCGTCTAGCGTGATTCCTAGGAAAACTGTTTGATTAATAAATTCCAGTTTTTCTCCATTCAATATGATGTCACATTCGCTACTTTTAACATTAGGTAATTTAAATCTAATGCATTTGGTTTTTTTTTTATTAAGTACCAGATTATTTACCGTAAACCAATCTTGGACTTGCAGAATAGAGCTATTCACGTCGTCAAGATTTTGTGACCGTCGGTTTATTTTAAAGATTAATGATGTGTCATCTGCAAATAACACCATCTTCGGTTGATTTTGAAGTAATTGGGGTAAATCATTAATGTAAACTAAAAAGAGGAATGGACCCAATATCGAACCTTGAGGAACGCCCATTGCCATTTCAGACCCTAATGAGTTTACGCCGTTTACCTGAACTTTAACATTTCTATCTTTCAGGTATGATCTAAATAAATCAAGAGCTGTATTCCTAATCCCATAGTGCTCTAGTTTCAGCAGAAGTGTCTCATGGTCTACACAATCGAACGCCTTCGAGAGGTCGCAAAAGATTCCAATGGCATCTTGTGCTTCTTCCCAGGCATTAAAAATGTTCTTTATTAGGGTGACACCGGCGTCAGTAGTACAACGCCCTTTGGTGAAACCGTACTGTTGTTTATGAAAGATGGAATTTTTATTAAAGTGAAGTAACATTTGATTGAGCATCAACTTTTCAAACACCTTACTGAGAACTGGCAGAATTGACACAGTCAAAGAGAAAGTTGTGATATTTTGTGGTTTTTCTGTATGAATCTGATCGGTAAGTGTTTTTTTTAATTTTTTGATACATATTTCATCGGTTTAGACAACATTTAGACCAAAATACAACAAAAAAATATTTTTTTGGGACGGAGAAAGTTACGTAAGCATTAGAAATTCTAGGTCATCAAAAATCTAGATTTTTTGAATTTTTTGTTTTGAATGTTTGTCTCTAAAAACGCTTTTGTTAGATAAATTATCTATCCATAATGTACCCTGCAAAATTTCTTGTGAATTGGTACGGTAGTTTTATCAGAAATCGTTATCACAACAAACAATAGAAATCATAACAAAAACGGGTAATAAAGATAAGTAAACGTTATTTACAAAGACTGTAACCATTTGAAACGTATTCCTAATCTATTCGAGTAGCAAAAAACATTAACAATACTACTTGAGACGTTGTAAAGAAATCCGAGTGTTTGTTTATTCAAGTGCGGTCGTAAAACTGTCACGGCGCGGACCACCCACGGCGACTCAGCCGTCCTTTACCGGTTAAAATAATTATTTACACTTTTCTAGTTTAATTTTAATCGTTTTTAGGACATTAAATATAAAACGAGTCAACAGACAGGACGGGGATAGATACTTACCTCATTTATTGAATTTCGCGCCGAATTGTTTCTATATTTGAATTTAAATTCGGAACGCTGTTCAAAATTATTTTTAATTTATTGGACAATTATTTATTGTGGATTTTATTTTTGATAGTTTGCTACAGAATGCCTAGTATACATTTTTTAGGTAGGCAAGAAAATTTTGTTCGGGAATGATGTTAAATTAATTCTATAAATTAGGTAGGTATTCCGCAAACACTTTTAAATGACGTCTATATTTTTTGTTAGTAGTATGAGTTTGGTAGTATTTGTTTTTAATAGGATAATCTTAATCGAGTAATAGAAATTGCTTTTTTTTTGAGGTAGTTTCAAAACGAAATTTAAAAAACTGCCCAAGTGTATGTAGAAAGAACTACGCACAGTGAAGGGTTCCGTAATTGGGATGAATATTTACGCATAAACATTGCATAGATTCAATTTTATCGACTGCAAAAATAAGTTTGTAAAAACTAGCCAAGTCAAATCTTGAGCTTCAATTTATCCTAAGTGCTTTGTGTAAATAATTCGACTGTTCAAATTTAAGAAGTTATATTTTTAAATAGCAAACATTGTTATAGCAGAAAAAACAAGAATTTGTGTTTTTATTTTATTTTAGAAAGTTGCATGTTCTTATAAATAAATTTCAGGATTATCTACAGAACTTGGCACCCATTTAGATCTCAATTCTTTTGTCAGCAAAGTCGACAGCCATAATTATTGAACTTGGCTCCCATTTATACATTTATGTTTTTGATGGGATCAATATTTTAACTGAGCCGCGCGTGAGCCGGGTCGAGTGCTGAGTCAATGTCCAAAGGTAACATTGAACAGATGTAGTGACAAAAATTGAAAGGGTATGCTGAGATGGTTTGGGCATGTTGAGAGGATGAATGAAAGGCGACTAACAAAATGTATTTAAAAGGCTGATGTAAAGGGAAAGGCCGGTCGGGGACGCCCTTGGAGGACAAATACTGACCTTATTGGTGATGTTCGAAAAGCCAGGCGCGTAGTACTGGCGTGCGTATATGACCAGATGTATGAAGGTAAACAAGGCAAAAGGAGTATGTAAGGATCGTAGCAGGTGGCGTTCTGTAGTTTCCGCCTACCCCTATGGGAAGAAGGCGTGAGTTTATGTATATATGTATGAACCTGCAGTAGGGTGTTATTTACGTCATCAAGATTTGATGCACGTCTAAAAATTAAGGAAGTACGAGTATCTTCAGCAAAAAACACCATTTGTGGTTGGGTTTTTAACAAATGGGGTAGATCGTTAATATATACTAAAAAGAGGAAAGGACCCAATATTGATCCTTGTGGTACACCCATTTTTACTTAGAGACCGAGTGAATTGACACCATTTATTTTAACTTGCTGCTATCTATCATTTAAATAGGATTTTACTAAACTGAGCACAAGATTTCCAAGTTCGTAATGCTCAAGTTTCGAGACTAAGGTTTCATGGACGTCGTAATCAAATGCCTTGGAGAGGTCACAAAAAAATCTTATGGCATCTTGGGCCTCTTATCACGCCGTAAAAATGTGCTTTAATAAAGTGGCACCGGCGTCAGTCGTACAACGTCCCTTGGTGAAACCATACTGTTGATCATGTAAGATTTTATTGGTGTTAAAATTATTGAGCATTTGATTAAGCATTACCTACCTTTTCAAACACCTTGTTAAAAACCGGCAACACGGATACGGGTCTATAGTTATTGGTGACTTTACTGTCCCCGGATTTAAAAAATGGTATTACATTACTATATTTCATTAGATCAGGGAAGACTCCTTGATCCACACACAAATTAAATATTAAGGCTAAGTACGGCGCTATAGTCTCAATAATGGGGGTACAAACTTTGATAGACATTCTCCATAGATCTTGGGTTAATTAATTAATTTGCTTGAAAGCTTTTATTATTGTAATGGGGTTTATATGTTTGAATTTAAATTCAATCGGGCAGGATGAAACATTTGCTTTTAATAAATCAAAAGAATGCTCTAGTGGGAGCATGGTGACTTGCCTGACCTTTGGAGCGTTCTGTGGAGACGCACGCGGTTTTACAAGGCTGTACGACCCCGATCCGTAGCTCGATTTGATCGAGATCGACAGGTCCGCGGTACGCGGAGACAAATTTTAAGAATAGGTCATACAGGCAGAATAAGCGCAATAATCACTTACCAACTTCCACCGGCGAGTGTTTTTATCAGGCCAATTCCGTGTATGTATCAATGCGAGTATAGTGTACTGTGTTATGAATGTGAATGTGTACCAATCGGCAAATGCCTCCAAGTCGCGCGGCAGCTCCCAGCACGTGGCACTGCGATCACATCCCTCAGTAATTCTCCACTCAAGGTCACGACAGGCTTTGATTAAGCCGTCACAAAACGCCCTCACAACAATCTTTACAACCTACACCGCGTGGTGAAAACAAGGTAACCTCAAATACGTTTTCACTACAAATCGACAATTAGCCCGTGTATTGGTACTCAAAAGGGGCTTCGAACAAAGTTAGGATTGGATAACTCAAAATTATGTTCACAAGCAAGGATTGAACTGGATTAACTTCAAAAGCTCATCACCGTTAACGCGCACCAGCAAACCTTGTTCCTCCACAACGTCAAAAACTAAAAAGACAGCTGCTGTCCACAGACTTCAACTCAAAAAAAAGGCCGCGTTCAGAAACGCGGGCTTGGGACGGAACATAAGATGTACAGAATGATCTGGACAAACGAAGAAGACATCGATTATTAAAGAATTCTATGGAGAGATAATACATCGGAAGATATTAAAGATTACAGACTTTTGACTGTGACATTCGGAACGGCTTCCGCACCCTATTTGGCCGTAAAGACACTCATGCAATTGGCTGATGACGAAGGAGACAAATATCCCGAAGCTGCAAAGATATTGCACGAAGACTTTTACGTCGACGATGTTTAGTCCGGACATGATGATCTGGAACAAGCTATAAGAATCAGTCAAAATCTCAAAAAGCTACTGCGTCTAGGTGGCTTCGAACTGAAAAAGTGATCCTCTAACAACCGTGACTTCATGAAGACTATTGAACTAAGCGCAAGGTCATCCAATGCACATCTAGAACTAAAGATTGATGGAACAATCAAAGTCCTGGGCATACAATGGAATTTGGGTAAAGACCAATTCGAATATAATCTGAACTTACCTGTTATCGGAAAAGCAATTACGAAGCGAAGCATTCTATCTGACATTCAAAAGTTATTCGACCCGATCGGATGGATTGCACCTTGCCTTTTATTGGCGAAGATTTTAATTCAACAACTCTGGCAAGAAAAGATTGATTGGGACGAAGTCTTGAATACGACACTGGCTGAAAAATGAGCTACAATACGATCTGATCTCGAAAATGTAAACGGAATCTACATAAATAGATGGATGGAAACGTCTAGCTTAAGAAAAGATTATATAGAAATACACGGATTCGGCGATGTCTCTGTACAAGCATATGGTGCTGTGGCATGCTGCCGAGTCATAAACTTAGATGGTACAGTAAAAACCACAATAATTGCTGCAAGAACAAGAGTAGCTCCTTTGAAAACCATTTCATTGCCTCGACTAGAACTGTGTGGAGCTTTGCTTCTATCCAAACTACTTAAAATGACTCCACTTTAGTTGCCCATTCCAAAGCGTAGTAGGTACCTATGGAGAAGAACGGGCAAGAAACTCCACGGATACTCTTTTAAATAAAAATATTGTTACAAAATATTGGTTACATCATTCATGTTGAAATTATACATGTGAAAACAATGTAGAAAGACGTGCACGTTAAAAACGTCCGTAACAAACACAATTCAAAAATTAAAATAAACCGTGGCAGCTAAGAGATGACCAGTCCCTACTGACGGCGCCCGTTCACGAACATGACGCATGGATCAGCACCATTTAGCTCAACCATTTTGAAGGGAACTTAATGATCCAACACACACACCACCATCAGCGAGACATTTGAGTGAGCATGACATACTCTCAGCCGCCAGGGCACATTCAAGTCAACGAAAGACGTACCCAGTAAATGGTAGCTTTATGGAATGTACATGGTCACAGTGCTCACACATGTGATATACAATTATACAATACAAAGAGATTGAATTTATACAAAGCAAAGATAGTTTTTACAATCTTCAGCAGCTGCAACAATACTTTCGAACGCTAAGTCATTGAATTCAATGTGTAAATTATCTGGATATATTAAATCAACTTCTAAAATATAACCGTTTTCCGCGGTATCACTAATACCTGTTAAAATCAATTGTAAATTATCTATTTCTTGTCTATCCATAAAACTGAAATCGGAATAAGGCAGGGATTGACACATGCTATAACCGTATTAATTGTTACAGTCCTCTCGTGATGTTAACCCCTGACACTGCCTAAAGAATTCTGAAGAGACCGAAACAGGTAGAAATCTGAAGGTGCAAGGTCAGGACTATACGGCAGATGCATTAACACCTCCCAGCCAATCTCTCTTAATTTTTGCTGAGTGGCTAAAGATGTGTGAGGTCTAGCGTTATCATGATGAAAAACCACACCCCTTCTGTTGATTAATTCCGGCCGCTTTCTCTCAACTTCTTGCTTTAATCTCATCAGTTATTCGCAGTAGAGTTCAGAATCGATGGTCCTGCCTGGTGGTAACAGCTCATAATGAATAATGCCCTTCCAATCCCACGACACACACAGCAGCACCTTGTTGCGAGTTAACCCGGGTTTCGCCACAGTCTGTGAAGCCTGACCGGCCTTTGACCACGACCTTTTTCGCACGTTCTTGTCGTACGTGATGCACTTTTCATCACAGCTTCTTCAAAAATGGTTTGGTTTCATTACGTCGTAATAAAGAATCACAAATGAGTACACGGTTCAGTAGGTTTCTTTCAGTGAGCTCGTGAGGTACCCAAATATCGAGCTTTTTGTGTACCCAGTTTTTTTCAAATGCGCCAAAACTGTTTTGTGGTCAATTCCCAGTTCTTCAGCTACGTTGTAACTACTGATATCTTGCTCCACTTTTTCAAAAATGGCATCCATTTTTATCCGTAACAGGGCGACCAGAGCGACGTGTAAAATTCTAAAATTCAAAAGTCATTTATTCAAACTAGGCTGAGAATCAGCACTTTTCGAACGTCAAAATTACATAAGACAGTCCCCCAAAAACGCCTACCCTTCATCTGCATCTTTGACATCAAAATTTCCGGATTGAAAACGCTTAAACCAAATTTGTGCTACTCTCACAGATACTGCACTAGGTCCATAAACATCGCACATTTTTTTCGCGGCTTGCGTTGCATTTTGACCTTTTTTGTAGTAAAATTTTAAAATGTATCAAATTTCTTCATTAGATTCACTCATCTTGACGGTACGAAAAACAAATGAAAAGCACATATTTTCCTAATTTGAATTTGGAATTATGTTCTTTAAAATTTAAACTTTCAATGATACCAAAACCAGCCAGATACAAATAGTATAGCCAAAGAGATTTTATTACAAGTTCATACATACTATTATGCGAATAGACTTTTTCCCCAACCTAATATTACCTGTAGAGACATAATTAAAACCTTTCACACCTTAAATGTAAAAAAGATTGCAGATCTGTGGGGTAATTCTGTAGAAGTTGCCAAGTCTATTATTGACATTGTAGCACCTACTTTAGATCTTATCTTTAATAATTGTATCGACTGTGGGGAGTTTCCTGACCTTATGAAAACTAGTAAAATAATACCTTTGTTTAAATCAGGTAGTACATCAGACCCACAAATTATAGACCTATTTCAGTACTACCTACCTCTAGCAAAATTTTTGAAAAATTAATTTTAGAGCAATTGCAAAGATTTTTTAATAGACATAAATTATTAGGTACAGTAAGCGCTCAAAAGTGCATGAGCACGCTAAGAGTCGTATTGCTGTGAACACGCGGTATAGCTCGTACATTTGTATGTGTAAGCAACACGATACACACACCACAGATAACGCAGTTTTGCACTACACGAAACAACAATATATTTCCGTCGCTTTAAACATGCTAGCACACACACACTATGCGCGTGAACTTGACCAGTTAATGGCATTGCTAAAATTCGATAGTAACTTAACAAGTGCAGATAGCAGAAAGCGTTAAGCGTTGGTATGGAATTCAAACTGCCTCAGGTTCTAATCTCATAAAACACAGTGCGGTTTTTTGCAAATATTATTATTTTTGTTTTTGATAATAATATTTTTTAAATATTGCTGCTTTTTTATGTTGTTATTGCAATAAAGGTTTTAGAATAAAAATGCGTGATATATGATAACAAAATTAAAAAAAATATGTTTATTCGTTATATTTATTTTACATAAGTTAAAAAACTGCTACAATTATTTATCATTACTTCAGCTGAATAAGATGTGAAATAGATGTCAAGAAACTTAGAAGCAGTTTGTATTATTTTGACATATTTAAATTATGAAATATTTTAAATTTTTAATAGATTTTTTCACCATAAATATTAAGCTTTGATCATGATCGAAGTAATTAAGTAATAAAAAAGAATATTAGACTACTTAAAATGTAAAAAACTACTTACAGAATAGGTAATTTTAAGGTTAAATATGGGCAGTTTGTTTATATTTTATTTGTATTAATTATTTTACATTTTATTTGACTTTAGTAAATATTGGTTGTTATTGAGGTTAAAGCTTAAGTATTCATTTTCTTTACGAAAAGAAGATTGAAACTAAACCTCAAATTTTAATCCTAAAATAATAAATAAAATCATTTTATTTCGGATAACAAAAAGATCCATAAATTGTTAGTAACATGTATGCACTTAAACCACTATTGTTAGTAACTTAAAACTAAATACGAATTTGTGAGAAGACCACCCAACATCTAGACACAATAAAAATAACAAAATAATAAATAGTCTAACTATGGTATGAGTCTTCTCACAAATTGCCTTATTATGGCAGAAGAAGTATCTGCCGCCACAGCTTTCAGGATATTATTGTGACTGCCTCTTATTCTGCTCAGGAGTGAGGCCGTTTTTTTGCGGATGATGGCATGAAATCCATCGGTATGGTTTACCGCGAACATTTCCGATGCACTACAAAAACGAGGCAGTCGCAACAGCATCCTAAATACGTTGTTGTATTGGACGCGTAGAACATCCAGCGACCTTTTCGAGTAGTTGACCCAAAGATTACCGGTGTAAAAACTTTGACAGTAAGCTTTAAAAAGCGTAATTTTAACTTGGTCAGTACACCGAGCAAATCTTCGTGCCAACATATTACCCCTGACCGCCAGAGCTCTACGCTCCCTCTCAATATCACTATGGTCGCTGAGGTCACTGGTAAGAAAATGCCCAAGATATTTAAATTTTGTGACTTTTCGAATTGTCGTACCGTCTATGGCAAGTTTGAAGGCATCCTTCCGGCACTTACCAGCGACCCCAAAGACCATGTACTCACATTTTTTGGCATTATAGACCAGTCCATGTGCAGCAGCGTAGGTCTCACATACTTTGAGCATCTCGGCGATTGACCCCAGCGACGGGCCCAGCAGCACCATGTCATCCGCATAACTGATGTTGTTACAACTAACACCATTAACCCTGCATCCGACACGCATGCCGCTGAGCTCGCCAATGAGGTCATTAACATATAGATTGAAGAGCCGGGGAGACGACAAACCACCCTGCCTCACCCCGCACTCCAACCCATATGATTCCGAGAGCGCATCTGACCATCTGACACGATTTGTCTGGCTAAGGTACCAAAACTGCAACATTCTGAGTAGCTCCTCCGGTATACCCCTACTCCTCAATTTACTCCAAAGCACATCATAAGAAACGAGATCAAAAGCCTTGGAGAGATCAAGGAAGCAGGCGTACACCGGCGTCCTACGATCAGTGTAGTATTTGACAGCATGCTTGACACTTACGATAGCGCTTTCAGTTGATAGTCCAGGACAAAACCCAAACTGTGCATCGTGCAACTTAACATATCTTGCCAAATAAGCGTCAAGCATACTGTCCAACACCTTGGCCGCAACAGTTGCAAGAGAGATCGGGCGATAGTTGTGCATGTCCGAGATGTCTCCTGTCCTATTCTTCACGATGGGCACAACAATGGTCTTGATTAAGTCTGCCGGTAAATACGAATGGCTCAGACACATCGTATAGAACAAGGACAGGACCCTAGGCATATGCATGCCTGCATATTTCAGATGTTCTATGCTGAGCCCATCATGCCCAGGGGACTTACCCCTACTCATACTATTTATGACCGACCTTACTTGCTTTGTGGTGAAGCGTAGTAGCGGCTCATCCCCTTGGTTATGAGATCCGAAATCTATTCCCAATACTGAGGGGCCAAGTGGAGACCTCACTTTGAAATGATCTCTAAATAAATTAGCAATGTCTCCATGCTCAGTAACCCCTCCTACATCCACCGTGAGACCAGGCTTAGCCTCCAACCTACCTGTGGACTTCCAAAATGCACAGAAATTGTTATTCGCTCGTTGTTCTGCTAATACGTCCATTTTAATTTGGTCTTGCCTATTTTGACAGTACTTTAGCCGGCTTTTGAAAATTTTACGCGTCTCGTACATTTGGTCATAAATAGTACCAGAGGTTGGTCGATCAGCCAAAACCCAGGCTTGAAATCTAAGCCTGGCCTCTCGGTGCGCGTCTCGAACATGTTTGTTCCAACCACATAACGGACTACCCCGTTTAGGTCTCTGGTGAATTGTATTAGATTCCCTCGCTGCCTCACAAAGGACGTCTACAATATTCCTGTACATCTTATCAAGGACAAGTTTATGATCTGCCAAGTTGCATGACCCATGACTGCACACCGCAAACTCCTGTGGGAAATCTATCTCTCTCAGTTTATCAGAACACATACCGTGATAATTCTCGATCTCTGTTTTATTTCTGACGCCCCAGACAACAGCACTGCGGGGTGCAGCCCCGGTCGTCAACTTTGGTCTAACCACATCTAAATTACATATAATAAATATAGGTAAATGATCAGACACATAAACATCTTCATCAATACCTACACTAACAATTGTCTGCCAGGCTGACGAAGAGACCACACAATGGTCCAACCACCTCCTACAGCCGTGAGCCTCGCTAATGAAGGTGTAGCAGTTCTGATCATAACCTAACTTCTTTGTATCAGCACAGACCCAGGATTGGTCATTACAAAAACCTAATAGCTCAACATAAAATAATTCTTGTGGGTGTGCATTAAAATCTCCCATTATATATATGTTTTCAACATCAAATGTCGCAATTATTGCACTTACCTCACTTAATACCACAAATAATACTATTACTAAAATAATATTAAACAATTTCGGTATATCTGCAAGAAATACGACAAACACCCTATTGAAACGTGCTTAAAAAATTCGTTACCATAAATTCATGCAATAACGAATCTGTTGTTTAATAAGTTGGTACGGTCAATATTTTAAGGTCAAAAACGGTTTTCTAGCTGGTCTTCAGTGATGCAAGCCTTCAGAGTGCACGGCGAACGGTTCATAATGACGTGTTTTTAATAATTCAGCAAAATATCTCGTTGGTATGAAACCATTTGTTTCATTCACCATTTGACGTCGCTGCTACTCGATAATAAGCCCCTTCCTCATATCTCTTAACCCTCACAGTATTTCTCTAGAACAAAGAAAAACATTGTTTTTATTACACATAATACCTTATTATTTATTATTCACTAAGCGAATTAAACCTCACAATGAATTTAAAACTTTAAAGGCATCTTCTGTCTCAACAATACCTCTGTTCTATCAACAATACCCTTGATTAACATTTATGTTTAGTAAAATATGAAATATATAAATGATAGCACTCACACTTAGTCCGGTTTTATTAGATATTCACTTCACTTTTACGCAGCGCAATAATATTCTCTGATCTGATCTGATCTCTTCAATATATTTTATGCCTGCTTTTTGATAATAATAACCACAACACTGCGCTAAATACTCGTCACCAATATTATCCACGAACCAAAAAAGTTCTATTAATTAAATACTCGTAACAAACTGCATCTACCCCACAGAAATCGAAATAATTTACTTAGTTTTTTGTGGTCTACCTGCTAAACTTTAATATTTATGTGAACAAGACGAATGAAACTAAAAACGAATGATGATTATTGAACTAGTCATTGGTTGCAGACAAAGTGAGTGTGTGTGTGTAATGTGCGTGTCTACAGTATTGTAACAACTTATAGAAGAAGGTCGTAAGTCAAACCGAAGCGTCAGTCTATTGCTTTGTGAGATTGCTCATGGACTTTTGGTCGGTACTGTACATAGCAAACAGTTCGGTTTTACAAGGGGTCGTTCAACTACTGATGCGTGTACTGTGTTGAACTTTAAGGTCATATTTATAATGCATGGGAAGATAAATGCGATGCCTTGGGCATCTTTTGTGATTTGTCCAAGGCATTTCATTGCGTTCTTCATGAAAAGTTAATTAGGAAACTCCGCCACTATGGGATCCGGAACAGCGCTCTGAATCTTCTTATTTCATACTTGAGTAATAGTATTCAGAGCATTGAAGTAACGGAAAAAGATCTCCCGGATCTATAGTAACAATGAGAGTCCCTGAGGGCTCAATTCTTGGTCCTTTCTTGTTTCTTATTTACATTAATGACTTGCCTTACCTCATAAAGGATAACCATGATGTAGTATTGTTTGCGGATGACACTTCACTTTTGTTTAAACTTAAACGTCAGCACGTGACGATATAAATAGCGCGATCTCAAAAGTAGTTCACTGGTTCAATGTTAACAATTTACTTCATAATGAAAAAAAATCAAATGCATTAAGTTTACCCTACTTCATGTTAGGCAGATAAAAACTAGTGTGTTGATAAAGGGTGAAGAATTGAATCCTGAAAATATCACAGTTTTCTTGGGCTTAACTTTGGATGCTAAGCTTCAGTGGATATATCATATAGATAAATTGTCAAAAAGCTAAGCTCCGCAGCATATGCTGTTAGAAAAATTCGTAATTTGACTGACAGAGACAGCCTGTTTAGTGTACTTTAGCCATTTTCATAGTGTAATGTCGTACGGTATTCTGTTGTGGGGAAATGCCGCTGACATTCAAACTATCTTTATTTTGTAGAAAAGAGCTGTTGGATCAATTTATAAATTAAGTCCGAGACACTCTCTCAGAAATAAATTTAAGGAGATTAATGTAATGACTGTGCCTTCTCAGTATATTTTTGATAATTTTTTATATGCCCATAAAAATATAAAATTGTTTAAAAATACAGTGATATCCATAATATAAATACTAGGAACAAACACGTTGTACAGAAAAACAAAGCTCAAAAAAATTGGTGATCGTTCAGATGTCAATGTATACGCTTTTATAATAAACTTCCAAGCCACGTACAAGATCTAAGCCTTAATAAATTCAAATCATTTATTAAACATAGTTGTGCCAGAACTACGTTTAATGAATGATTTGAATTTATAATTGTGCCTAAGTTGTGCCAGATAGCTTTTTATAAATAAAATCATTTTATTTCAGTTAACAAAAAGATCCATAAATTGTTAGTAACATGTATGCACTTAAACCACTATTGTTAGTAACTTAGAACTAAAGACGAATTTGTGAGAAGACCACCCAACATCTAAACACAATAAATGGTGTTGGTCTAACTATGGTATGAGTCTTCTCACAAATTGCCTTATTTTAACAGAGGAAGTATCTGCCGCCACAACCTTCAGGATACTATTGTGACTGCCTCTTATTCTGCTCAGGAGTGAGGCCGTTTTTTTGCGGATGATGGCATGAAATCCGTCGGTATGGGTTACCGCGAACATTTCAGAAGCACTGCAAAAACGAGGCAGTCGCAACAGCATCCTAAATACATTGTTGTATTTGATGCGTAGAACATCCACCGACCTTTTCGAGTAGTTGACCCAAAGATTACCGGTGTAAAAACCCTGAACACCTGCTGCCCGTAATCGACGATCAGCCTCCGCTATTGAGCATGAGCCCGCATCACCCCGGAACACCTCCTACTGCCCTGTGGTTGACGGTCAGTCTCCATTTGCGAGTGTGAGCCCGCATCACAAGAGGACCTCCCGTTGAGGTCTCGCTGACGACCTCCACCTGCACATCAAATCCATCATCAGACCAGAAGTACTTTATCACCATCATCGGACGGTTGACTTGCCATCATCACCAGCTCACGTGGACTTTCCACGTGACAAGTTTCACGAGCATCGCAACGAGATTTCAAGGTACCACATAATACAACTCCCCGAGTTGCCGAATCGCCGGACACCCGAAGTTGACGTCATCGCTGCGTTTCTAGCCACGTGTTGCTCTACTTTTTAGTTTTCGGAAGTCTCCAAAATTTGTGTGAGTGCTGTTTTCCTTAATGTGAGTTTTTTATTTATTTCAATGTTTAAAAAAGTGAATTTTGGTGAAAGTGATTTTCAGTAATTTCAAACTTTATTTTGTATGCTGTTTTAAATCTTTTTTATATTTAAAGTGCGTTTCTGATGATATGTACTGCATTTTAATTATTTAACGTTTTTGGTAAGGTCATAACACAGGTTAGCGCAAGTAAAGGTACTGCAAGTCCTTCAAACTGTGTTCCTAAATTTTCTTCAACACAGGTTAGCGCTAATAAAGTTACTAAAAGTCCTTCAAACTATGTTCCTAAATTATTTCCAAGCTCTCTCTGTTGCACAAGTTAATGTGTCGCCGGTTCAGTTTAATTGTAACAAAGAAAAGTTACCGAAGACTCAGTTCATTAAGTTACCTTGTGTTCCTAAATTATTTTCAACACAAGTTTCAGAAAATTCAAATATTCTTAATTCTAAATGCAATTTCTCATCTCGTGAAAATCTGAGTTCTTTTCCTAGGGATTGCTCAGGTGAGATCGTGTCAATCATTAAAATAAATTCGAGAGGACCCAAATTGCTGCCCTGGCTTACGCCTGACCTGGTGTAGTATGGCTCGGATTCGAACCCGTTGTAGTCAACGTACTGCTGTCGGTCTTTCAAGTAGCTGGCGAAGAACTGTAGAATGTGCGGAGTGCAGCCAATTTCTACCAGCTTTATTAGCAGTACATCATTGTCGACGGTATCAAACGCCTTTTTAAAATCAAAATATGCCGCGTCTACCTGCCACCAGCATCGACGACTGGCACCACCCTCGCCATGAAGTTAAGCAGATTAGTGGCAGTGCTGCACGCCGGCCGGAACCCGTGCTGTGCGTCCGATAGCTGTGCGCTCACTTGTGCCTGCACGCTGCGTTGGATGGCAGACTCAAACATTTTTGCCAGTGTCGACAACACTGCCACCGGTCTGTAGCCACTGACATCCGGACCTGACTTACCCTTGGAAACCGGAATCACTCGCGTGATTTTCCACCTAGGCGGAAACGTTGCTTGTTTTAAACAAGTATTAAAGATATGATGCAGGGGCTCAGCCAGCACCCTGCCACAGTCTCGGAACAGAAAAGCTGGAATGCCATCGGGGCCTGATGAGCGCTTTGGCTTGAGCTTTCTGAGCGCTTCCCTTACGTCTTGAAGACTAAGGGTCTCGATATGCACTCGCGCACTGTTCGCTTACGCCTCCGCCCCCGCCCCCACCGCCCGCGCCTCCAGCCGCGGCCGCTCTTTATTATACACCAACTCAAAAAATGACGCAAACTGTCGAGCACACTCCTTATCCGAAAGATGTTGACCATCCTTTATGATAATTTGCCTGTTTAACCTACTTCGTTTGGACCTAATATACTGCCAGAATGATTTTGGCGTTCTTTGTGTGCAATTTCTATTGATTTTTTTAATATGAGCTCTGTACTTCGAAAATTCAGAGAAATCGCTATCCAGCTTTGTTTTTTTGAAAGTTTTATGAAATCTAGCTTTATTCTTTATATCTCTTATAATATCTGCGGTGTACCATTCAGGATAAACGTATCGAGAATTTCCACGTTTAAGATTTTTCCGGGGTACACATCTATCTAAAATATCACTCAGTTTATCATAAAAAATATTCAACATATCCTCCAAATCATGCATGTCGTAAATCATACTCCACTCAGTGGAAGTCAGCATAGAGTATAACAACTCGTAGTCAGCTCGATAAAAGTTCCACTGCGGTCTAACACTACGCGCTGCGGGACTGCCGCCAGCAGAGGGCGCGGGCGGTGCGGACGCGGTGGGTGCGGGGAGCGCGCGCGTACAATGCACGCTGACCACGAGCAGCGGGTGATGCGCGTCGACGGGCACGAGCGCGTTGTCGGCCGCCACTACCAACACCTCCCCGCTAAAACCTGTGCTCAGAACCAAATCCAACTGACGACCTAGATAGTTTGGTACTGTGTTAATTTGAGTGAATTCGCAATAAGCCACAAAACATTCGTAATAATTTTTAACATTTACAGGACACGAATACAAATTAAAATCACCCATAACAATTATTTTTCCATATCTATCAGATAATTTCTCTATTAACCTAAATAAAGTCAAGTAGTCATTCTCAGAACTCCCTGGTGGTATGTAAACAACACAACACAAAAACAAAAATCTATTTTTGAAGTAAACCGTTGCACTAACCATTTCAAAAACGTAGGTGTCTATCAACGCGTCCGTGATTTGTAACGCGAACATAATGCAATATTACTCATCCCCCATAGCAAACAGCGTAATAATATTTTTTTTTTAAAGTCTATTGTGACGTTTCCATTATTTGACATACATTGTTTATAGCAATTTTCAAGTTAATCAAGCCAAACAGTAAAATCCTCCCCTGTAAAAATCAATACCCCTTTTCACCCCGTTAGGGGCAGATTTTCAAAAAACCTTGATATACGTTTTTATTTGTTTTCAGTCTTAAGTATAAATACTGAGTTTCGAGTTAATCAAACCGCGCGTTAAAATTCTTCCATACAAACTTTGACACCCCCCAATCCTCCCTTAGGGGGTGGTTTAGAAAAACTCAAAATGGCAAGCTTTATTATCATTTACGTAGATAAGTATTCGTGCCAAGTTTCAAGTTTAGTAACTCAAGGAATAGGATTTTTCATTCAAACAAAATCCCCCCTTTTCACCCCTTAAAGGTCTTTTTTCCAAAAACCCTTTCTTAGTGGATGCCTAAGTCATATTATCTACCTGTGTGGCAATTCTTCCGTATTTTATGTGTTTATATTTTTGTTTGCCAAACCAATATTAATATCACCCAAAAGTACTATGTTTTTAAAATATGTTATGTATTTTAAGTTGGTGTCAAGCGAGTCTAAAAATTTATATTTTGAGAAGGAGGCTTATAACTAGCCATGACTACTGTATCGGGAATAATTTTAATTAAGCAATTACTATCTTGGGATACAGGTTCTTCTTTTATTGTTCGTAAATTATTTTTGATATAAACTACTAATCTATCATTCTGGTTTATGTTTCTGTCAGTTTTATAATAATAGTACGTCAAGATATGGTAAATTGACTGTCTGTTTTGACAACCAACAATCTGTTAGGACGATAATATCACAGCTTATGTCAAGATTCTGTAACAACACTTCAAATCCGTTCATGTTTCGATTAATGCTGCGAATATTCTGTGTGAGCAGGGTTAACGTTTTTCCAGTAGGTGGAATATGGTGCTTACAGTCCTTAACATTACAGATTTTAGATTCGGACACAGAAAAACTATCTAGATCACAAATAAGCTGATTCGTCATGATTGTTACAAATTAAGTGGAAATATTAATATAGGATAAGCTACCTGTTTGTGTGCTAACCAAATAAAGTATTCGGTAGCGCTCTTAGGCGCCGTCATAGTCTAGTTGTGTAGTTGATATCTGCATATGTATTTGCGTGCCGGGCAACTTACATTACCAGTTGGATGGTCACATTTCCTCTTGAAGCACTTGCACGTCGCACATTGAGCGGGAGAAGATTTGCTGTTACATTCCTTGAAGGAGTGTCCAGTCTCTCCACAGTGGTTGTAAGTAGGACTAGTTTCCCGACAAAACTTGGCTGCATGTCTGAACTGCTGGCAATTGAAGCACCTGGTGACTATCGTGAAATCTCTCACAGGGCATGATGTCCAATTTATAAAAAATCGGCTTTGATTTATCAGCATTTTTCTTATGCTAGCAGGTACTTCCAGGATGTAGTTACAGGTAGGAAGGTCATTTTTACCCGATTTATGGCTCAATTTGATGCTCTCAAGGAAGGACTCGCAAGTTTTATTCGGCAAAGGAATATAAGTGCCATGACTATTATACATTCGTCAAACACATTGGTTATTGTTTTATGAATTTTCTCGCAGAGATTTGTGAAAGACGGCCGTACTTAGTACTAAATCCAAGTACCTAGGTAAGAAAAATAGCTTTCCAATATCGACACTATTTATGTCGTCGTAATTGGTTAGTTCTGAATATTTCTGTTAGTTAGCTCTGAATATTTGTTTCTCCTCCATATTCTCAAATGCAAATGCTGAAAGGAGTTTAATAATACTTGTGTTTTGACATGCAGGTCGAAGGGGTGTAGCAATGCTTGTGTTTTGACATGCAGGTCGAAAGCGTATAACAATGTTTGTGTTTTGACATGCAGGTCGAAGGGGTTTAACAATGTTTGTGTTTTGACATACAGATTGAAGAGGTTTAACAATGTTTGTTTTGACATGCAGGTCAAAAGGGTTTAACAATGCTTGTGTTTTGACATACAGGTTGAAGGGGTTTAACAATGCTTGTTTTTTGACATACAGGTCGTCGGGCAGTACATAATATGCAAGAAGAAGAAGGTCAGTTACTTGACTTACCCGAAGGCCATCAGGATAGCGGTGAAGGAGGGCCCGCCATGCATGCGCTGGTCTGCTAGTTTATTCGCCTTTGCTGTGGACGCGCTTCTCTTGGTTTGGCAAATTGGTGTCTGCGCAGTCTTTTTGGTTTTTGTAGCCCAAAATTTAAAACAAGTAAGTGACGGCTCCTTTTTGCATTGTGTTTGATAGCACCTCAAAGGTTACATACATGAGGTTTTGAAACCGATCCAGAAGCAATTACATTGAACTTTTTGAGAATTGAACGCTATATCGACTACTATCTGCAAGCCCCTTTTTATAATTTATAATAAATGTATTTCTGAGGGAGTTGTTCCGAAACTGTGGAAACATGCGTATATCGTGCCCGTTCACAAAAGTGGATCTAAGCGTAGAACGGGATCCTGCCGTTTTACCGAAAAGATTTTGCCAAATTTTCATTACCCAAACAAATTTTAGCAATCTTTTTTTATACCAATGTAATATTTGGAATAATTTTAGTACGCAAATTTTCATTTGGTCAAATGTTTACTTGGCAGATTGTTACCAAGGATAATGTCATTAAGGCTTTTGGTCTTTAATCAAATGATTTATTACAGCAAACAATATTTAGACAATAAACGTTTAGTCCAATGATTTGTTATGACAAAAAATATAAAGGCAAAAATAAGATTTTTTTGGGAATTTGTTTGTTAAATTTGATGTCATTTGCGTATTTCTTTGTAAGCTTATGTGCTTGAATTTGTCTGAAACAAGTCAAATTTATGGTTACTAGACATTAGGTTATTTATGGAACTAGTAACAGTAGGTTATTAACTTTAAAAAAATGGTTAGGTTAGGTTAGGTTAAAACTGTGACCACCTACGCACGAGCCGAGCGAGCGAAGCGAGCGGTGCCGCGGCAGCGGCCGGCGAGTGCCAGAAACGACTAGATTAAATAGAAAAAAATATGGAAAAAAGAGAGAAAAAATATTTGGCTTATTTAATTTTGCGTAAAATATGTTATACCAACTGAAATATTTGACTTGATAAAAAATGGTAAAAGTACTAGTTGGTGAACAAGTTATTGTTCAAACGTTCACTTGCCAAACATAGGTTTTCGTAACAATTATTTGTAAAGAGATTTTTTGGTAAGTAATAATTTGGCAAATGAAATTATGCGAAAATTTGTTTGGGAAGTGATAATTTGGCAATTTCTTTTCGGTAAAACAAGGGAGACCCGCGTAGAACACTATCGTCCCATTTCCGTCCTGTCTGCCTTGTCGAAACTCTTTGAAAGATTAGTCCATAGTAAAATCTGTCCTGTACTCCACAACATCATTTATTTTATTTATTTAACGGGAGACTTACAGCTAAAACAAACAGATCAAGGACAGCACAATAGCCTGAAAGCCAATTACAGGTATACCATCATTATTCAACAACAGCATGGTTTCGTCAAACGGCGGTCAACAAATACAAATTTATTATTATCTTATATTATTATGTTTGATTATGTTGATAGCCGTGTACACAGACTTCTGTAAGGCCTTCGACAAGGTAGACCATGTAATAATATTAAATAAAATAGCGTTCAACGGAATCCGTGGAAGTCTTCTGCGGTGGTTTACTTCTTATATAACCAATCGCAGTCAGAGGGTTGTAATCAATGGTCACCAATCTAACATCGCACAGGTGACCTCTGGCGTGCCTCAAGGCTCTATACTTGGTCCCCTTTTGTTTATTTTATACATAAATGACATCAGTCAATGCTTTCACAATACCAAGTTTCTACTATATGCCGACGACCTCAAGGTATACAGAGCCATACGACAAACAAATGATTGCCTTCTGCTGCAACAAGATTTGGACCGACTATCCTGTTATTGCCAAAAAAATAACTTGCAACTAAGTTTACCCAAATGTAACTATATAAATTTTACTAAAAATAAAAATAAATTAAATTACGCATACACGTTGTGCAATGCCCCCCTACTTAAAGTGGACTTCATTCGTGATCTCGGTGTTATCCTTGATTCTAAGCTTTGCTTGGACCTTCATATAGAAAATATAGTTAATAAAGCGTATCAACTATATGGATTTGTAATGCGATCAACTGTCGATTTTAAAAAGCCTTCTTCCTATATTTGCTTGTACAAGTATTTAGTACGCTCTCAACTGGAATATGCCGTGTCCATCTGGAGTCCATACTACAAAAAGTACGTTGAAATGATTGAGCGTGTTCAATACAAATTCCTGCGTACCATGCATTATAGATGCTATGGATATTATTTGCCATACCAAGATTTGCTTGCAAAGTATAGGCTCGCAGCACTTGATAACAGACGTAAGTTCTTAGAAGCCATGAATCTTTATAATATTGTAAGAAATATATTTGACTGCATTGAATTGTCCAACATGGTATGCCATGCGGTTCCTAGGACAGTCCACAAGCGAAAAGTGCGTGCTGGCAGATTATTCTCAGTTCGCCTGTTCGCAGAATGGTCGATTCCTACAATGGGAATTTTGAACACATAGACATTTTTGTTTGTGCTCCCTATACGTTCAGAACTCTTATACTCAAGGAGCTTTCTTGAACACATTTTCTTCTATTTTTGTGTACCATTTCTTAAAATTTATATGGATATACTATAAACACGTTAGTTAAGAAAAAATAATGTATATGTAACCCTAGCGATTATTTTCACTGTCACTGTCCTGTTGCTAATCCGTGAACAGCGTTGTGGGCTGCAATATTGTCTATATTGTTTTATGTATTTCTTGTTCCTATTTTTATATTGTAGCAGTTTGTTGTTCCGTTTGAAAAAAAAAAAAAAATCTGCGAGTCACTGATTAAAAACGCACTAAATAGCATTCACATCCACTTTTTCATTCTGTGGATCAGCACTAAACCACTATTATATTCATCAATAATAGCGAAAATCTGGGAAGATTTTTGAATTCATACAAAACCACTAACGACCGACATCCTTTTTGTCTCATTTTTTATTTTTGTCATTGATTGATGTACAGTAAGCGTTCAAAAGTGCATAGGTACGTTAAGTGTCGTATTACTGTGAACACGCGGTATAGCCCGTACATCTGTATGATGTGTAAACACAACAACACGATACACACACCACAAAGAACGCAGTTTTGCACTACACGAAACAAAAATATATTTCCGTCGCTTTTATTAAACACGGTAGCACACACGCATCATGCGCATGACCTTGGCCAATTTATGGCATTGCTAAAATTCAAATGTAACTTAACAAGTGCAGATAGCAGAAGGCGTTAACCGTTGGTATGAAATTCAAACTGCCTCAGGTTCTAATCTCGTAAAGCACAGCGCGGTTTTTTGCAAACATTATTATTTTTGTTTGCGATAATAATACTTTTGTAATAATATTGCTGCTTTTTTATTAATGTTGTTATTGCAAAAAAGGGTTTAAAATAAAAAATGCGTGATACCAAAATTAAAAAACATATTTTTTCGTTATATTTATTTTACCTAAGTTAAAAAACTGCTACAATTATTTATCATTACTTCAGCTGAATAAGATGTGAAATAAATGTCAAGAAACTTAGAAGCAATTTGTATTATTTTGACTTATTTAAATTAAGAAATATTTTAAATTAAAAATGGATTTTTTTCACGATAAATATTAAGCTTTGGGCATGGTCGAAGTAATTAAGTAATAAATAAGAATATTAGACTACTTAAAATGTAAAAAAACTACTTACAGAACAGGTGATTTTTAAGTTAAATATGGGCAGTTTGTTTACATTAATTATTTTACAATTTATTTGACTTTAGTAAATATCGGTTGGTATTGAGGTTATAGCTTAAGTATTCATTTTCTTTACGAAAAGAAGATTGAAACTAAACCTCAAATTTTAATCCTAAAATAATAATAGTACTAAAACAATCTTAAACATTTTCGGTCTATCTGCAAGAAATACAAAAAACACCATATATTGAAACGTGCTTAAAAATTTGTTACTACAAATTCATGCAATAACGAATCTGTTGTTTATTAAGTTGGTATGGTAAATATTTTAAGGTTAAAATATAGCGGTGTCCCACTTGAAGTCTTAATATTATCGTGCGAAACTTAAATGTTCAGATTTATGCCTTTCTGTCAAAAACGATTTTCTAGCTGGTATTCAGTGATGCAAGACTTCAGAGTGCACGGCGAACGGTTCAATGACGTGTTTAATAATTCAGCAAAATATCTCGTTGGTATGAAACCATTTGTTTCATAATCATTTACCATTTGACGTCGCTGCACCTCGATAATAAGCCTCTTCCTCATATCTCTTAACCCTCACAGTATTTCTCTAGAACAAAGAATAACACTGTATTTAATACACATAATACCTAATTATTCATACCTAATTATCATTCACTAATCGAATTAAACGCCATAATGAATTTAAAACTTTAAAGGCATCTTCTGTCTCAACAATACCTCTGTTCTATCAACAAAACATTTGATTAAGATTTATGTTAAATAAAATATGAAATATTTAAATGATAACACTCACACTTAGTCCGGTTTCATTAGATATTTGTGTAAATTACATTCACTTTTACGCACCGCAATAATATTTGATCTCCCTTCAATATTTATATTTTACTGCATTTTGAAAATAATAGCAACAACACCGCTAATAGCTAAATACTCGTCACCGACAATAATTACGAACCAACAAAGTTCTATTCAGTGAATACTCGGTAACGAACTGTATCTGTCTACCCCACAGAAATCGAAATAATTACTTAGTTTTCTGTGGTCTACCTGCTAAACTTTAATACACGCATCAACACCGTCTAGGGATATTTCGGATTTTCTCAATTTACTCAAAACTTGTTACAAATAACATACAACATGGATATGTTTTTATAAAGCCCATTTATCAGATTAGACTTCAGAATAATAAAAAAAAAAATGCGTAAATAAAATGTTATTAATATAAAGACGAAAAATGAAAAAATGGTAAAACTAGCGTGATGAATGTGTTTTTCAAGAAAATGTGATAAATAAAGCGTAATTATACAGTTTTTTGCAATCTTGCTGCGGGATATTGTCCCAGGTCCTGCTAAGGTGTCAAAAATGTTGTTCTTCAGTCGCGATGTTTGCAGGAAATTTTTTCAAAGCCCTTCTTTGGAGCATGTCCCACGCGTGCTCTATGGGGTTTAGGTCCGGTAATTGCGCGGGCCAATCTAAGACCAATACGTCGTGCTCCTGCAGCCAGCTGGTCACCACACGCGCAGCGTGCGGACGGGCGTTGTCGTGCATGAGCGTGAATTCTTGGCCCATTTGTAGTCGATGGGGGTAGACTATTGGTACTAGCACCTGGTTACGGTATTTTTCAGCGGTCATGGTGTTTCTGATCCAAACGAGGTCTGTTCTTCCACCAACACGAATTCCCGCTCAAACCATAATTGTCCCGCCGTGGTATGGATGGACTTCCTGAGGGTGTTGCAGACGACTCTCACGACCAGGAACTCGCCACACGTTCACTCTTCGCGAATCGGGATGGAAACCGAATCGGGACTCGTCGGTAAACAGCACTACAGACCACTGGTTATCTTCCCAGAGCAAATGTTCACGCGCCCACTGTAATCTTCGTCCACGATTTCCTCGCCATAGTGCTGGAGTACGAAGCGGTCTACGGGCATAGCTTCATGCAGTCTTCTCCTCACAGTTTGGTCTCTCACAAGCAACTGGTGCTCTGACTGGAGCCTTTGAACCAACTGCATGGCCGTAACATTTGGTTGTCTTCTCGCGTTAACTTGCAAAAATCGGTCTTGTCGTTGGGTGGTTATGCACTTCCCGCCTAGGTGTCTTTCAGCCACTTCACCAGTAGCACGATAACGTGACCATAACCTTGATATCACGTTTTGTTTTGTTCCAATCTCCTCAGCAATACTCCGTTGAGTAGCCCCAGCTTAGAGCATGCTTACTGCCTTTAACATTTCCTCTCTTGTTAAATGGCGCCGCTGCATGATGCATATAGTAGCAGAAATTTGAAATTAACTGCTAACTTGTTTTAAGTCCTTAATTTGACACCAAAAATTATCAAAAACTATGATAAGTTCTGAGAGAAGAAAATGAATAAGTCGTACATTTCACGACTTATTCATTTTCTATCTCGTCCAATTGTTACCGTTATATTTTATTTGTGTGAACTTCGTTTTTATCTTATTATTATTACTATTTTAATCCGCATGACAGTTACACTCTTTTATTGTTACGTTTCACTTGTGCATTCATCTTGTAACGTTTAAGTTTTTAAAATGTTTAGTATTAGATGATGTTGTGAGCTGGCGTGTAGTGCAGAGTTGCAGACGTCGCACGGTGGGCTGGAAATCGGCTTTCATAGACTTAGGGGATTTCAATTTGCAAGTGCTTTTTTTTTGCCGGATATCGCTTCTATTAGTCATGTACAAAAATGACACCCGAGTTAATTCTGCCCAAATACGAAGGAAATATAATTTTTTTACGAAAAATTTGTATGAAGCTAGTATGAAAAATCGAATTATCTCCTAAACGGCATGTTTAACCGTAATATCCTAGGAGGTGGTCATAGTGCTAATTATTTACGATTTTTTGGTTGTTGTTTTGTTCAATTTGATGAAAAATTTAATGCCGTTTTTTTTAAAAAAATCGTCAAAATATTTTTATTTATTTTTACATGTAAAACGATCCCTTTTAGTGTCCAAGTTAAAAAGTTCGATATGTTATTAACCCAAATAACCCTCTAAGGCCCTATTTTACAGATGATGACTCATCCATCAAGCCCCGCGACCACCCACGACGCAAAAGATTTATGACTCACCTTCAGATAAACAAAATACTCAAGTTTCCGAGAAGCTGTTGAATGTTATGGTCAATTGTTTTCGGTTCTCGGATAGATAAGGAACCCAACATAAATATTTATAACTTTCGTGAGAAATGTTCACTAAGATTTATTACGCGTTTTTGTTGGCGAGTCTATTGTCCACTAATTTAACGATTTCTGATAAAACTAGCTAACCAATTCACACTAAATTTTGCAGGGTACATTATGGATAGTTATGTTATCTAACAAAAGCGTTTTTAGAGACAAACGTTGAAAATAAAAAATACTAAAAATCTAGAATTTTTAAGATCTAGAATTTCTAGTGATTACGTAACTTTCTTCGTTCCAAAAAAATATTTTTTTGCCGTATTTAGGCAAAAAAAGTGCCTAACATTATTAAAAATCTAATATGTTGATTAAAAAAGGCGACTTACCCATCAAATACCAACGATTACAGACCAAAATACCACAAAATCACAGCACGGTCACTTTTTCATTCACATGTTTGTTTACACTTTTAGTTTGGGTCAAAATAGGTATAACATGATGTTATTTACTGCAAATATTATCTACAACGACGTAATATTTACTTAAAAATGAAAATAACACCACTTCCCGTCGATTTACACACAAAAACCACAATAAAAATGAAATATTACGGTAATAACCTTCAAGGCCGGAGCGATTCGTAGACTGACATTTTTTCGTCCCCGAACGTCACTTTCAATATTTTTTTAAAATATTGCGTTCCAGGTATTTTAAAATGAAATGGTTTTGTTGACTAGCATATCTATCCGACCATAGAATAAAAAAGCCACAGAGGACATTAGACATTATTTTATATTAGAAAAAGAGTAAAATCCCGGTGTCGGTGTTCGGTTGTCGGGTGTCAAACAATGTTTGACATAAACCGGGGCTTTTAAATAAATAAAAAATAGCTGTTTTTGACACATTTTTATTAATTTAAATAAAAAAAGATTATCAAACTCTTATTTAAGTAACATATAAAGTTATATTATATACAAAATAATTTAATTTAAGGAATTAATACAAAGCATTTGTAAAATAAAGTAAAATAAAAATATCTATCTGTCCGTGACATCACTGTGGGCCCTATCAGAATACCAGCGCTGAGACATTTATTTTTTAAATGTCGCAGCATATGCTGAGATAGGAGCCTTTTGGCCTCGTACAGGACTTTCTGTTTTTGGTTTTTTACCTTGTTTTTTATTTTTTCTTTTATTCTTTTATTAATGTTTTAAGGTGAAGGTGTTTAGTTTAATTTTTTATTCCTTGTGCGAGTCTCAATAAATACTTTTTCTTTCTTTCTTTCTTTAAAATAAATAAAAAAAAGACAAAATATCATAGAATATTACAAAAAAAACCCAAACACACTCAAATACAAATTTACAAATATGTACAGTGCCGACCAAAAGTCCATGAGCAATCTCACAAAGTAATAGACTGACGCTTCGGTTTGACTTACGACCTTCTTCTATAAGTTGTTACAATACTGTAGACACGCACATTACACACACACACTCACTTTGTCTGCAACCAATGACTAGTTCAATAATCATCATTCGTTTTTAGTTTCATTCGTCTTGTTCACATAAATATTAAAGTTTAGCAGGTAGACCACAAAAACTAAGTAAATTATTTCGATTTCTGTGGGGTAGATGCAGTTTGTTACGAGTATTCAATTAATAGAACTTTTTGGTTCGTGGATAATATTGGTGACGAGTATTTAGCGCAGCGTTGTGGTTATTATTATCAAAAAGCAGGCATAAAATATATTGAAGAGATCAGATCAGATCAAAGAATATTATTGCGCTGCGTAAAAGTGAAGTGAATATCTAATGAAACCGGACTAAGTGTGAGTGTTATCATTAATATATTTCATATTTTACTAAACATAAATCTTAATCAAGGGTATTGTTGATAGAACAGAGGTATTGTTGAGACAGAAGATGCCTTTAAAGTTTTAAATTCATTGTGAGGTTTAATTCGATTAGTGAATAATAAATAATAAGGTATTATGTGTAATAAAAACAATGTTTTTCTTTGTTCTAGAGAAATACTGTGAGGGTTAAGAGATATGAGGAAGGGGCTTATTATCGAGTAGCAGCGACGTCAAATGGTGAATGAAACAAATGGTTTCATACCAACGAGACATTTTGCTGAATTATTAAAAACACGTCATTATGAACCGTTCGCCGTGCACTCTGAAGACTTGCATCACTGAAGACCAGCTAGAAAACCGTTTTTGACCTTAAAATATTGACCGTACCAACTTAATAAACAACAGATTCGTTATTGCATGAATTTATGGTAACGAATTTTTTAAGCACGTTTCAATAGGGTGTTTGTCGTATTTCTTGCAGATATACCGAAATTGTTTAATATTATTTTAGTAATAGTATTATTTTAGGATAAAAATTTGAGGTTTAGTTTCAATCTTCTTTTCGTAAAGAAAATGAATACTTAAGCTTTAACCTCAATAACAACCAATATTTACTAAAGTCAAATAAAATGTAAAATAATTAATACAAATAAAATATAAACAAACTGCCCATATTTAACCTTAAAATTACCTATTCTGTAAGTAGTTTTTTACATTTTAAGTAGTCTAATATTCTTATTTATTACTTAATTACTTCGACCATGATCAAAGCTTAATATTTATGGTGAAAAAATCCATTAAAAATTTAAAATATTTCATAATTTAAATATGTCTAAATAATACAAATTGCTTCTAAGTTTCTTGACATCTATTTCACATCTTATTCAGCTGAAGTAATGATAAATAATTGTAGCAGTTTATTAACTTATGTAAAATAAATATAACGAATAAACATATATTTTTTAATTTTGTTATCATATATCACGCATTTTTTATTCTAAAACCTTTATTGCAATAACAACATAAAAAAGCAGCAATATTTAAAAAATATTATTATCGAAAACAAAAATAATAATATTTGCAAAAAACCGCACTGTGTTTCACGAGATTAGAACCTGAGGCAGATTGAATTCCATACCAACGCTTAACGCTTTCTGCTATCTGCGCTTGTTAAGTAACTATCGAATTTTAGCAATGCCATTAACTGGTCAAGTTCACGCGCATAGTGCGTGTGTGCTAGCATGTTTAAAGCGACGGAAATATATTGTTGTTTCGTGTAACTGCGTTATCTGTGGTGTGTGTATCGTGTTGCTTACACATACAAATGTACGAGCTATACCGCGTGTTCACAGCAATACGACTCTTAGCGTGCTCATGCACTTTTGAGCAATTTTTTTACAAATTTTCGTTATCACTCTCGTTGTCAGACTCCAATTCTGAGTCAGCATCCAGATTGGATATATCCAAAAACTCGAACTCAGTTTCCTGAAATAGGGAATATGCATGTAATTCAAATAAGGATCAAATATTTTTTTTATAAACTATATTACTTCAGAATTATGCCTCCATAAATATTTTTCATAATAATTTATTTTTGAGCAAGATATACATTTTTTTAAAATGCAAAAAAACTGCGGGAAATTCAAATAATTAAAACGCGACGCTATTGGTCAGAGCGAATGTGACGTCAAACTCTATGACAACAATAAAATGTCATTATGTTTTGTAGGAGTATTTGCAGTTGTTAGTTTTATTGTGATTTTATTACACATTTAGAAGTAAAATTGCATTTGTTTCGTAAGAAATAACACGAGACTCTTTGGGAAATGATTGAAAGCGGTTTTGTGAAGGCCCAATCGAATGATTTGCCAAAAGTTGATGTGTTCATGATGACCACATTTTTACATCAAATACTGATTTCATGTCTGTTGAAATCAAAGGAGTGAAAGCTTTAAGGTAATTACGTATTACATAAAATGTTTATTTTAACTTGCACACCTTTTCTGGAATAATTTAGTTATTTAAAGCAACATAACCTAAAACAAATAACAAGATTGAAATCTACATTATGGTATTGAATGTTGTCATACAACTAAGATATTAAAAACATTTCGGAATAATTTTATGGGATGAAAATCTTGAGCACAACGATATGAGACGCTTTTTGCTTATAATTAGGTACTTACAGTTCTTTTTTTTTATAGATCAGAGTGAATCATAATATGGCGATTCAGCAGTCGGATATGGTCAAGATAAACGAGAGGGGGATATATGTATAGGGAATGTTTTTTTTTTTTGGTGGGAAATTATCAAATAACTTCGCGGGCGTGTCAGACTCTTACTGACTAAAACCCACCCGTGTTCCTTCCTATGCCATGTTGCCGGGGGCCACGATTTACCTATCGATTTTCTTCGAACCCCCGGCAGGCATTGGCCCTAGCGGACCCCGTCAATTCTGCTGACATCTCTTTGAGGCGCGCGTGGAACACAACGCGCCGTCAACCCGGGCTTGGTCCTTATCGGACGGCGAGCTACCCATTGCTCACCGTCCGGTATAGTGAATGCTTGGATAGCACCTGAACTTAATGTTCGTCACGAGTATTATGCTGTAACCCTTACTTGTAATGAGTCAGAAGAAACTGTATTGTCCGTTCAATGTGAAGAGTGTGCATTACATAAAAGGTAAGACATTGTTTTACAAAAGTATTTTTAAGAAAAAAAATGCAAAACATGTGAATGAGTTACATGAATCAATGTTTTTTACCTTATTTTTCAGGAGGCTGTAAGCATGCTACACCCTTCTTAGCCTGGCACAGTGAAGACCCACCGTCTACTAGTGTGGATTATTATTGGAAAAAATCAAAGTTGTCTTCAGTGGGCACAAGTCTCAAATGTATTCCAGCAAAAGACATTTGCAATACAGATGCACTTCTCTAATAAAACGAAGGCACTTTTCTGTATAGCTCACAGCAATTTTGAAGAATCAAAAAATGTCAACATAGTTGATGTAGACTATGACAAACTATATTGAGAAAATCTTATAGAAAAATGTACCATATTTTAGTGTGATGCCATTTTTCCTCTTTTATATAAATAAACATAAATATGAATAAAACAAAATTTATACAATCTATTTTTTTATTAAAACATTCTGGATGTTAATAAGACCACAAGCTAGGTTTAGGTTTAAAGATATTTATTCTCAAAAAAGACACAAAGTCCCTTACATGAGAACAATGCTTAAAATAAATTATCAATGTAAAGTTCGACACAGACGTCACGTAGCAATTATGATGAAGGTACCCATCCAATGCATTCAGCTTTTCGGAAGGGTGTTATTTGTGATCAAATATTCAGCTAATTGTGTTTTGAATGCATTGAATGAGTGTAAATTTTTTATACATGAGGGTATTTTGTTGTATAATTGTGCAAAAGTTAACATTTGTTTGCCAAACTTAGTTCTCATCTTCGATAAAATCAGAAAACTAGCTCGGCGAGTGCTACGTTGGGTTACTTGTTTTACTTTAGTAAACGATAAATTAGTCTGTATACTTTTGTTGAGTACCTTAAAAATGAAAATACATGTATTGTAAATATATAACTGTCTAATGTTCATTATTTTGGTTTCTTCATAAATTTTGCATGTTGATGTTAAATATGGGTAGTTAAAAATCATTTTTATTATTTTGTTTTGTGCAACTTGGAGACTTGCTAGCTTAGTTTTGGCCACACTACCCCAAATTTCAACCAGATATAGTAGGTGTGGTTTTACTAAAGCGTTATAGATAGTGTGACGCAGTCTATGTGGAATACATCGAACTATGTTTCGGAGGGATCCAAGTAGTGACGTAAGCTTTGTTTTTATATGATCCAAGTGAACAGTCCACGATAGAGAACTATTCATTCTTAAGCCAAGATATTTTTCACACGATTTTTGCAGTAGAGGCACATTGTTAATAACTAAAGGATTATGTGGAGGTTATTTTTTGGGTGTTATTTTTTGCTTTAAACAAAATATAGCACGTTTTGGAAATATTCATCGTTAATAAATTATATTGAAACCATGAAAAAAGGGTGTTTAAATCATCCTGAGCCTGGGAAACTAAATCATGAATGGAGGATCCGAAATAAAATAAGCAAGTGTCATCTGCGTATAGAGTAAGATGGCCATGTAGTTGAATTTCCTGAATATTATTTATATAGATTAAAAAGAGCAGGGGCCCCAAAATTGAGCCCTGGGGAACTCCACACGTTATAGGTAATGTGCCACTTTGATAATTATTATCCGTTCTAACTAACTGCAATCTGTTTTTCAGATAGGAATCTAACATTTTTAGAGCACTGCCGGTAATTTTGATGGTTTCAAGCTTTTTAAGTAGCAATTTATGACTTACGGTGTCGAACGCTTTTTTGAGGTCAATAAAGATACCAAGTACTATGTTTTTTCCATCTACATTTTGCTTAATTTTAGTAACGAGATCGACTGTAGCTGTTAGTGTGCTGCTTTTTGGTCTAAACCCGTATTGTCTGTCTGAAAGAAAGTTGAAAGAAGTTAAATGTTTATCTATTCGGTTGTGTAGGATTTTTTCTAATATTTTTGATAATACTGGTAGCACTGAAATAGGTCGGTAGTTACCTGGGTCCATTTTTGAACCTGATTTGTGAATGGGAGTTACCTTCACCATTTTCAGGGAGTCGGGAAAATTACCTTCAGCTAATAGTTTGTTGAAGCATTTACTCAGGTTGTTCGCTATTATATTTTTTATGCATTTTATTGCTTTTGTACTAATTCCATCTAGTCCAGTACTACAGTTAGGGTCGAGATTTGATATAATTTTTTTAATTTCCGTTTCGGAACTCGGATCAAGAGTTGATAACATTGGAGTGTTTTCTGCAGAAGTTTTTGGTAAAGCATGTGTGTGATCATCATGAAATGATCTAGGTATTTCATTCGCTAAAAGAGGTCCTATCGTGGCAAAGTACTCGTTGAAAATCTGGCAAATTTCGTTTGGGTTTGTAATGAGTTTTGAATCGATCAATAGTTTTGAAGGAGCACAATTTTGTTTAATTTTATTGTTTGCTAAGACATTTACCAAATTCCACATTTTCTTAGGTTTATTAATACAATCGCTAAACTTTTTATATTAGAAAATATTCTTTGTATCTAGCATGTGTTTGGCAACATGATTTCTTTTTGTGAAAAATTCTGCTTCCAGAGTGGTGTTATTTGGATTCTTCTTTAGTTCTGTCCACAATGCGTTTCTTTGGTTGATATCATCAATTATGTTTCTATTTATCCAGTCTTTTTGGGGTAGGTTCAGAATTTAAGTCTTTGTTGTTTTACTTTTGTCAATTATGGATTTTATTTTGTATTCTAGTAGTGCGTAATCATCATCTAATTCTTCAAGGTTTGTTGTTTCAAGCATATCATGTAGTCTTGTAAAATCTATTGCTTCGTATTGGGTCCGTACTTTTCGAGGGGATTTAGTTTTTTTGAGTTCAACATATATTTGTTTGTGATCTGACATTGAGGAGTCAACTATTGCTAGGTGGAAGTGATCATCTTTCAGGTTAGAGCTTACTTGGTCCATAATAGATTTTCTAGTATTCGATTCTCTTGTACAATATTTCTTGGTGATTTTATTTAGTAATGTATGTCCAGTTCCCTTCAAGAGTTCTTTGTATTGTTTAGTCTTTTTGTCTTTGTTTAGCAGATCAATGTTAAAATCTCCGAAAACCATTGCCCTGTTTCTTTGTTGTAGTTGGGACTCATATACCTCCAGAAAATCTGTGTAGTTAGTATCGCCGGGGTTGTATACGACTCCTACTTCCAGTGCATATCGCTCTAGTCGTATCCATAGATAATTGTTTCCTCCTGTATACTTAGACTCTGATAGGCTATGTTTAAGGTCATTGTGGACATATGCTGAAACTCCACCTTCTCTTGAATCGGTTCTGTAGTTGTAGTAGTGTGAGTAGTTATTTATTTGTAGTTCCAAGGCTTGTGTTTCAGTTCTAATCCAAGTTTCAGTCAGTAAAATAACATGTATCGTATTAGGTAGCGATTGTAGTATGCATTTGAGTTCGTCAAATTTTCCTTTTTTGCGTATACTTCGAGCATTAAGGTAGAAAAATCTGAGCCGTGATTTGTTGGTTTCTATATTTTGGTAATTGTTGATTATTTGGTAGGTATTACTAGTGATTGTCCTAGGTATGGTTTCGTTTATTGTTCGTAGTTTTTTGTAGGAGTTTTTATTATTGTAGGTGTGCCATTAATATACTTTATGGTCAGTCCATTCTCTCCATCACTTTGACGACGTATTAGTTCTTCTTTCAGATTTTTAAAATATTTTTGCTGTGCTGGGGTTTGGTCTGAAAAGATTTTAATGTTTTCTGGCAACTTATCTTTATTGCGTAGGAGATGCTTTGTGGGTGCTGAAGTGTCGTAACATACTTTGATTCTGCGGCTTTTTCCCAGTGAGTATTTGCCAATTCTATATTTTAATTGGTTTTGGGAGGTCTTGGCTCACTAGTTGAGTAATTTTAAAAATATCGGCGTCATCTTGGGATATTCGTTCTTCCGCGCTAGCAGCGGACTGTTCGGGTAGGCCCACAACAATAATATTTTTTTCTCTGCTATTTCGATTTGCTACCTCCTTAATTATTTGTTCGTTCAGACATAGCTGATTTTTAAAGTTTGAAGTCGTAGATTCAGAGGTGGGTTTAACCGTATTAAGTTCTGACTCAAAGGATTTATTTTAACGTTCTTCCAACGATAATTGTTTCTCCAGTTGCGATACAGTTGTTTTTAATTGTTTATGTTCAGTTATCATGCCAGATGTCGATGATTTAATCTCATTAATCTGCGCTGTATTTTCGCGAATCATGTCTGCAGTTTGTTCGTTGCATGACTTCAATTCAGTGATCTCAGTTTTGACCTCTGCTATAGTTTCCTGCATTTTAATCATAATCTGCTCATTAGATCCAACGTATTTTTCGAGCAATGAACCGATGCGGGACAATTCCGAACGCATTTCTTTAATTTCAGAGGCACATTCACATTCGTGTTTCCTTTTATTCCGGAAGGTAATTTTCGGGTCCACTGCTAACAAATTTAGCTTTGATAAGTCAGGATGGGATCCACCGGCTGCGCCGGCGGCAGTGCTCGTAGCATGGTGCGGTGGCGATCTTTGTACACTCATAATAATGCGTGCGAATAGTATTCAAATTCAATTCAAGTTCAACTTTAAACTTCAATGATGAGGGCACGTGTACTTATCAGTTATTTACTGGGTTGGAGCACCGTACACCGCGCTACTACTATAACATCATCTTTAATAGGTATTAAGTTGTGGTCGACACAAGCATGAGGTGGTAACATGTTAAATTCTCTTAGTCTATTAATAACATGTTCTACATGAATTCTTAATGCTGCTATTCTCTTTGATTGTTTTACACCTTCTTTTGAACTAGGAGTAGACTTGTAAACAGAATGGGCTCTTATAAGTGTACAATCCAGTTTAGAAGGATGCATAGATTTTATTACTTCTAAATGTTTTCTCTTTAATGGTGGCTGCGACTCATTTCCTTTTGACATTGGATGTGAGGAAGGATACCTTTCTTCAATCATAATGTGGTTGTTGGTTTTTCATACAAATTTAATAAATATCTTATACATCATTATATGTATCTGTATCTTCTTCTATCTGAAAACATAATAAATTAAATTGTGAAATTAATAGGAAACAGAATGTGTTAAAAAGCACTGTAACACATGACACAGGTAATACATGCAAATATTGTCTTTTTGAAATTCAAACTGAGTAGTAGGTAGGTGTAAAATATGGTAGGTTGTTAGATAACTTTGCATGATCGAAGCAAAATCCTCATCACAGAACACAGTGAAGATAATAATCTCCACTGTGAAATCCACAAAAGAGTTTTACAAACATGGTTTTAGGTTACCTAATTTAAGATCGTACGGTTATGATGTTGATCATACATAAACCTTGTTTGTGTAGCACAAAAACAACAAAAAATGTTTAGGGAACGACTTAAATACTTACATCAAAGTGATCTTCACAACAATATAAACAAGTTGATGGAGATACGAAGTCTCTTTTCATAATTTTACACCACTTTCTCCTTATGTCCGCACCTCTCGGGACAGAAAAACACTTTATCGGGTGCATTTCTTATTGTATTTCTGCAATTAGGCACGATGCAGTACTTGTATGTCGGTTTTTTGCATTGTTCTATAGAGGTATAAGGTGGTTCCATGATGATGTATTAGTCGAAAATAGAAAACACTGTAGAATTTCAACAGAGCACAATACTTCTTCAACATAACCTCACCAGTCACCACTATTGACACTTGTTTCCCTGCGTTCCGAAACGCGATAAAAGTGATCGTATCTCGAATCCGACCAAACTCCAAAGTCAGAATTATTACTCAATAACCCTTACATTTTGTGACTATTAAATTTGGTCGGATTCGCGATATCATCACTTTTAGCGTATTTTGGAATGCAGGGTTTGTTTGTTGTCATAGACTTTGACGTCATCACGCAAGCGCGCCAAAATGGAGGGCGTTTAAATAGCCCTCGTCGGTCGGCAATTTTTAACATTTTTTTTAAGTACTTTAAATTGCTTTTTTGGCGTTGAATTTTTTTTGATTATTGTTTAGCGATGTTAACTATCGAAAAAAAAATACATGCATATTCCCTATTGAATTAAGTCGAGTTTCAGCAAAAAAGCTCTGCTTTTTCTTGGCATCTAACTTAGGCCTTTGTGCACTTAGCAAAGGATCCGAAGAAACAACAAGCATATTTAAAAATGTCTTGATTGGAATCTTGCCTGCTTTTTTTCCGCGAATGATGTTCTCGAAACCTCCTAAAATCTTTGTTTCGAGACTCTGAGGCTTCTTTCGAGAGAGTCCCAATCGGCACAATATTATTTTTCTCGATTATGTCAGCCCCATGGATTAATAATTTATGAACGGTTGACGACATGTAGTACCAGTGGTAAATATATAATACGTACTTTTCTGCTGTTTTGTGGGCATAATCTCTAAATTTTATTATATCGACCTGCTCTCCAGATGTAATTGCTTGTAAAATTACAGCAAATCTTTTGATGAGGTCTTCATCCAAACCGGTTATAGCTGCAGTTTTATTAGGAAACTCAAAGAATTTTCTTGCAGTATTCCCGTCATTGGTGGTTCTCGAGCCTTGTTTTACTATATCAATCAACAGATTGAGCTCATCTTTGAATTTATTTTGAATTATTTTCTTCCTTGTCTGTAGCATTTCTTTGTGCTCATCACTTCTCGCTGCCCACCGTTTGAAGTCGAGCCTGTATGCAATGTGTAACAGACATTCCATACAATTTATACGGGCGTGTAGGGATGACAAGCCAAATTCATACAGGTCAGAACACACAATTTTTGATGTTACAGCATCTAAGCAGCTCATTTCTGTAGGCTTTGCTAAACACAGGTAGCACGATGCATTTGATCTAGCTTCAGAAAGGTAAGTGCAAACTTTAGCGTCGATCATCGTCATCATTAGTTCATGAGTCACCCTATTATTATTATTGCACTCTGTGGGGATAAGGGCCTCAATTTCTTCATCATCATGTTTTTTCAGCTCAAGGACAACTGCTTCACTCTCCTTTACAAAAGTAAACTGAACTGGACGACAATACAAAACTGAGCATGGTTTTGGGTTCGTCCGTAAGATGTTGTCTCCATCTGTCAGTTTTAGTGGCACCAAGGAGGTCATGAAAATGCTCGAGTCATCTTCCTCACCCTCCATTTTCTGCTTGTATCGGCTTTGGTTAGAAGCACCATCAAATCCCCACTTGGATATCAGCTTCAACTGCTTGTTATGCTCTTCCTTAGAAAGGCTTTGAAGGATTCTTGTAACTGTGATATCAAGTAAAGCTTAAAGTGTAATCCTAGCCGATGAATCAGTAACTGTCACTGATTGCTTTGGAGGGTAGCAACCAAGCTTAGTTTGTTGCACTTTATAGTAAGATGGATAAATATCCTTAGCACCTTCCTGAATGGCAGCCTCTCGCAACGTAATATATTGCCACTTTGAGAATTTTAGCGAAAGAAGCAATCCAAGCGCCTTTTCTGGCGTAAATATGATTGTTTTCGCTGGTTTCTTAAGCGTTGTTCGTATCCGAACATAGATTTTAAGTTTTGTTGTAATAGGCTGGCTACACTTTTACGGTGTATTTTATTGGTAATATTTTTAAGGGAATTTCCGTTTCCTCTCTCTCACAAAGATGGTCGAATGGCGACTACAATAAAATTTAATGTGTACTGCATTATTTAAAAAGATCATATCAAATAAAGTGAATCTTAAAGTTTCTATATAGTTTTATTTATGTTCTCTTCTTGTCACTGAACATAAATTTGGTTCCGATACCGGAAAGTTTGGTTTCTGTTGCAAGTGAATAATAAAACACGTGGAGGAAAATTTTCCAGCGGTCTTAGCGCAGGACCTGGAGGATTGCAATTCAGTCATCTAAATCAGGGATTCATCTGCTGGCTTGCGGGATCTTCAAGATTCTCCTGCGGTCTTGGCGGAGGGCCTGGAGGATTGCAATTCAGTAATCTAAAACGGGGATTCATCTGCTGGCTTGCGGGGCCTTCAAACGGGGAAAACCATTTTAATAAAATAAACATAAATTGGATCAGTTCGTGCACGATTTCTACAAAGAAGATACCTACAGTAAGTTACTATTGTACATACAAGTGCTACGTTAAAGATACAGTGAATTTGTTATTGCGTTATTGCAAACGATCGGTACAATGGCCGATTTACAAGAACTTCTAGCCCAAAGAGGCTACGTTAAAGGTAGTATTACTCGATTGTTCAAATTTACACAAAATGATCTCTCCGAAACACAAGAAGAGTTACTCAAAGAAAAGTGTAAGAAATTAACCGAAGCATTTAAGGAGTACGAAACTCTGAATAAAAAAATATTATATTTAAGTCCTAACGATAAGGAAGATTAAAGTGAAGTAGAAGAAAAGTATTTTTCTACAGTTTCCACTTTTAACACAGCCCTTGCTACAAAATCTATTATCAAAGATACTACACCTCGTAAAGGTGAATTTAAACAGTTACCTGTAGTAAATTTAACTTCATTTAATGGCAAAAATGTAGTGGATTATTTACCGTTCATTAATATGTTTAAACCTGTTATTGATGCAGATAGTCGGCTAAGTTTGTGTGAAAAACTGCATTATTTACGCTCATTCTTGACTGGGGAGGCTCTAGATTTAATTAAAAATTTGATTTTAAATGATGAAAATTATAACGTAGCATTAGAACTATTAAACAACAGATTTAACAATAAATTACTTATAGTTAATCATCATATTAATAATATTCAAGAATTGCCTGTTGTCACTAAATGCACTGCTCAAGGTCTTAGGTCTCTTGTTTCAGTGATAAACTTAAACATTGCTGCACTAAAGAATCTGGAGGAGCCAGTGGAGCACTGGGACACCTTACTGGTTAATATTGTATCCAAAAAGGTAGATAACTACACTAACAGAGGGTTCCATCAAGAACGGCTTAGCAAGGATATACCTAAGTTATCTGAGTTTCTAGATTTTCTGGACCGGAGGGCTATTGCAATGGAAAACACCACTGATGATAAGTCATCCCATTCCCAGAAGCCAAGTAAAGTAATGAGCGGTGTAAGCACATCCAAGTCCGCATCATGTAAGTATTGTCAGCAGGCACATATTTAAGCTTTATGAGTGTTCAAAATTTAAATTAGCTTCTGAAAAAGAAAGATTATCTTTTGTCAATGACAACAAGCTTTGTAAAATATGCCTTAACAACCATAATGGAAAGTGCTTGCTTAAAATAAAGTGTGTGACTTGTGGGCAAAGGCATAATACGCTTTTGCACACCAATGCATCTGAAAGTAATGCATTTAGCAATATAGCATTGCTGGATAATCTTGAAAATGTTGCTGGAGTTAAACGGGTTACTTTATCGAGCGCAACAGCTTGCACAGATGTCTTATTGCCCACTGCTATGGTGCGCTTGGTAAAACCTGATGGCACGTTTATCACTGCTAGGGCTCTACTTGACTCGGGCAGTCAAGTATCATTTATCACTGAAAGCTTGGCTGACAACATTAAATGTAAATTGAGTAAGACTGATCAGCTTATAATAGGAGTGTGTCAAGGAGGTGAACAAAATGTATCACGCAGGGCATATTTCACTGTTTATTCAGCCTTAAGTAACTACAGCATAGCAGTTTCATGCTGTGTTGTAAAAAATATTGCATGTCCATTACCGCAGCAGTCTTTTGACATTTCACAATTTGCTTTTCCTTCTTATGTGGAACTGGCTTATAAAAACTTCAACAAAACTGGAGAACTGTCTTTGCTATTGGGGTGTGATATATTTTTCCAGGTGCTGCGCCGTGAGTCTTGCCTGTAACTACATCAGGACCTTACCTGATAAATACAAGTTTGGGTTATATTGTAGCAGGCAGTTTGCCTATCACCTCAGGAGGAAAAAGCTTTTCTAATCTTTGTTTGCTAATAAATCCAGATAACCATTCAAAGGTATGTAACACATGCACTACTAAAGACAGTCAGCTTGAAGAAACAATTTTAAAATTTTGGGAATGTGAAAATGTCCCCAAGGTTTTCAAAGAGGATATTTCTGAGCATGAGCAAGCTGAACAAACTTTTTAGGATTCTGTAAAATTAGAAAAACAATAGATTTAGTGTTGCTTTGCCCTTGTTGATTTGAAAATATTGGGTTAAGGCATTCATTTCCTGTGGCTTTGAGCAGATTGCATAATTTATAAAAAAGATTTGCTAAAGATATTAACTTGTTTCAACAATATAAAAAAATTATATCTGATTATATTCAGCAAGGTCATGCAAAATACTTAGATACTAAAAACCAAAACCTAGATTTAGGTAAGTTAAACTTTCTTCCTCATCATCCTATTGTAAATCCGAATAGTAAAACAACACCAGTCCGGGCTGTGTTTGATGGAAGTGCAAAAACAAAAAATGGTTTAGCATTAAATGATATTTTATTGAATGGACCCGTTGTCCAAAGTGATTTGTTTGACATATTGACTTTGTTGAGAACATACAAGTATGTATTGTTCTGTGATGTTAATGCTATGTATAGACAAGTATTTCTAGATGAAAAACATTGTGGTTTGCAAAATATTCTTTGGCGAGAATCCAAGGAAAATCCTGTTCAGTGTGTTCAACTACAGACTGTAACATATGGCTAAAAAAGTTCTGCCTTCCTTGCCACGCGCTGCTTAGTTGAACTAGCGCATAGATTTAAAGACCAGTATCCTTTAGCTGCATTTTGTCTGTATAACTCTAGTTATGTAGATGATATACAATTTGGCAGTGATGATATCTATGAGCTAAACCAGACCAAGAATGAGCTTTGCAAATTATTAAGCATGGGTAGTTTCTCATTGCATAAATGGTGTTCAAATGATATTAGCTTACTAAAAGACATTCCTGCTAATTTACATCAATTAGATATAAAGGATTTTGATAAAAACTGTTCATATGTTAAAACATTAGGGTTAATCTACAATGTGAAAACTGATAGTTTGGAAATACAATGTCCTGTAAAAGAGTTAAAGCTAAAATATACTAAGAGGGAAATGCTTAGTTTTATAAGTAAATTTTTTGACCCACTCGGTCTTGTGGGACCTATATTGGTCTCAGCAAAATTCTAATGCAAGAAGTGTGGTTTCATAATATAAGGTGGGATCAGCTTTTGCCATCAAATATTAATAGAAAATGGGTTGAATTTGCCAAAGATTTGATAAATATGCCATGTATTGCTGTTCCTAGGAATATTAAAAGTATTACATGTAATAATAGCTTTGAATTAGTAGGATTTTCTGATGCCTCTGGCGTCGCCTATGGTTGTTGCTTATATTTAAGAGTAATAGGGCCTGATAAATGCGTAACTATTAATTTATTTTGCTCTAAGTCACGCATCAATCCTAAAAACAAAGCACTAACAATACCTCGACTTGAGTTGGAAAGTGCATTATTGTTGGCTACATTGTCAAACAAAGTTAATACTAAATTATCTCTAAAATATAATGTTCGTACATATTTGTATTCAGACTCTAAGATAGTACTTGCATGGCTCAAAACAGTACCTGTAAAATTAAACATGTATGTTGCTAATATAATTAAGAAAATACTTCAGTTAACTTCCTCTTATAGATGGTTCTATGTCAACACTGCAGATAACCCAGCAGACTGTCTGTCCCGAGGTGTAAGTCCTTCTTCTTTGAAGGATAATTCACTGTGGTGGCATGGACCAAATCAGTGCAGTGCGATGCGCGCTTGAATACGGACGTGTTTCCACTGTGCACTGCACGAATTTTATTCACGTGTTGCGCGGCCACAGCCGCTGCCCGTTAACACTATGAGTTCCAAACAACTCATAGTCAATGAATTGCTGGCATTCCTGGTCCATGCTATTGACTACATGGACGAGGTGAGCATCCTGCAGATATGCCGGTCCAATTATAAGGAGGACGAGATCTGCAGTGGAAAACGATTACTGTTCCAGTCGCTCGGAAAACTAGACCAGATGCCCTCTCGCCGCAGAGATGGAACCGAGAAAAGTCTTCAAGATATAATCGATATGTTGAAGAAGACTGATCCGGACGACGTGCCTGATTTCGTGGCGAAGGAGCTAGGTAAGCTGCCCCCAGTCACGTTCGATCACGTGACGTTACGCGGCTGTTAAAGGACATCACTACCTTAAAAGTGGAGATGACCAAGATGCAGTCCAGAATGGAGGAATCAGAAAAACTCAATACTGATCTACGTGCAGAAATAGCATTATTGCGCAACGTTGGTTCGGTAATTGGGTCACCTGAGGCCTCACAGGTGAACACTCGTCGAGGGACGCAAAATGCATCCGTCGGCAGTTTTGAATCGGCGAACACAAGTGCGTCACTAGCTGCCAATAACGCTGAGCAGGCGCCGCCCGCCGTCGCCGTCTCCCGCACCACAACTCCGGCTGCGGAAACGTCACGCGTAGGTACATTGACCCCTGAACGTGCCTATGCTGCTATTGTCACCGATGGCAAACCAGATGTGTCGCAGCCAAAGCGACAAACTAGAAAAGGGGAAAAACAGAAAAAGGGTGATCAACCTGCCCTGATTGCGGTCCGTAGCTCCTTGCCAAGAACCTGCAGCCAAGTTGATGAAGAGGGTTTCACGAAAGTGGAAAGGAAGAAGAAGAAGCCTTGTTCTCGTAACCTGTGCGGCACCGCACCGAGTGGACCCAATATGCTGCTGCGCCCTGCTGTGCCTACGACGCAGCTGTATCTTTCGCGTCTGCATCACTCCACTACAACTGAGGAAGTCGTGCAGTATTTAAAAGTGAAGACCAACTGGACTCTGAGGGTTGAAAGGTTGGAATCGCGCCACAACATCAACTTGAAGTCATTCGTGGTACGAGTTCCAACCCACCATCTTCAGATTTGCCTGAAAGAGGACTTTTGGCCGAAAGGTGTCGTATATCGACGTTTCCGAGGACGGTTACGCGACACCACGCAGCGATACACGACGCCGTCAACATTACGTGTATAGTTATAGTTGTATAAGGTTTTTAATATGTATTAGTTTATTATTGTATAAGATTATTTTGTGTATTCTATTTATGGGCCTTAGTTGCCTGATAATAAAGTGATTATTATGACCTTTATTTAATTAATTACATATAAATTACATTTTTAAATATTAGAACAAATAATATAAAAACATTTAAAAATATAAAAAATAGTATCCCCACCGGTATCGGGAACAGGGTCCAAGCTACCGGCGGTCAGGGCTCCAGAGAAAGGAACCTCCTAACAATGATTATTATTATTATTATTTAAACGTCTTTGACATTTCTCGGGACCCAGGGGTCCCGGACCTTTGGAAGGCGTACGAGGGGCCGAAGCCAACTCGCAGAGGCCCCTTAGACGTTTTTAATGAAATGAGGTACCAACCGACAATTATCCCTGTTCGCACTATGCAAGTGCAGCCAAGGACAACCCCCGGTTGGTGTAGAACTATTGTAAGATATGGAAACAAAGATATCGGACTATGGGTTTGGGTTGCTAAAGTGGACTGGTCACCTGGAACTATGGAAGGACTATGGCCCATGCCTGATCTATGTTTTATATGCACGCGGATAAAATGGCAGGGGGTGACTTGCACACTCAATAATGGGCCCCCGAAAACGGTCGCTAGCACATAGTGTCGTAGCGACAAGGGGGCAACACGTCCTGAGGTGCTTATGAGGAGTGGAGAGGTATTCCACGGCTATCAGGACAATCCCGGAAGTACGGTCAAGATCCCTACCAGCATCTTACTGGAATACTTCCTTCCTCCGAGCACGTTTGCTCTAGCGAATCTCCACTCAAGTCGGCCAATAAAGGCAAGAATGAGGTGGGAGCTCTGTTCCTCGTCAGTGTTCACTCCAGCCGGCCAATAAAGGCAAGCCAGAGGTGAGGAACAAGACTTCTCCCGGAGATAGGGTCCGTGGGGTCGCTATTGCCCAACAGCTCGCCACATGCTGCCCTGCGGGTTTTTGTATCTCTCTTGGTCTGGCTCCTCATCCCAGACCCGTTCCGGCAAAGTAAACTCTACCGACACAGGCCTAGAGTTCAGAGCGCGCAAGCCCCACCACGACGTCAACGTAGAGATACGGCGGTGGGATTATTATTATTATTTTCTTTTATTTCATTTAAATACTTATAAATTATATTTTTAAATATTAGAATAAGGAAAATATAAAAACATTTAAAAATATAAAAAATAGTAGCCCACCGGTATCGGGAACAGGGTCCAAGCTACCGGCGGTCAGGGCTCCAGAGAGAGGAACCTCCTGACAATGCGAGCCGTGTCCAGGAGTACCGCCTTCTGAATCAAGCCCTTGATCCAGCTGCCCAACGAGAGCCTCCTTAGGTGTTGGTCGAGGCTCTTGGCAATTAAGCCATTGGCTGATACGACTATCGGCACAATGATCGCTGAGTCCACATCCCACATGTCGACAATCTCGCGAGCCAAGTCAAGATACTTGATTTGTTTGTCTTTCTCGGCTTTCACGAGGTTCCCGTCATGCGGGACTGTTATGTCGATAACCATTGTGCGCCGTTCTACTCGATCCACCACCACTATATCAGGTTTATTGGCAACAATAGTCCTATCAGTGATGATGGATCGATCCCAGTACAATGTGATATTTCCATTTTGGAGAACTGGATCGGGCACATACCTGTAGTACGGCACTTCCGATTCTACAAGGCCATATTTCAGAGCAAGTTGCTGATGGATAATCCTGGCTACAAGGTTATGTCTATGCAAGTACTCTTCGTTAGCTAGACGAGAACACCCGGAGATAATGTGTCGGATTGATTCTCCCGGACGGTGGCATGCCCGACAGATGTCAACCGTGCCATCCTTCACAATAAATCTCCGGTAATTGTTCGTCATGATAACTTCATCCATAATTGCACAGATAAAACCTTCGGTCTCCCCGAAGAGGTCACCAAAACGTAGCCAGGTCACGGACGCTAGTAAATCTACATCGGGTCCATGTAGGGCCCGGAAAAAGCGTCCGTGAAGCTCCTTAATCTGCCATACCTCCTTGCGATCGTTAGTGTCAAGCACTACAGGCTTGCACCAGTTCTCTTTAGCCAAGGAGAGCGGGGTGAGACCCTTGTCCACCGCGACCACATCTCAATGCATCCTCACGTCGGCATCTAGGAAATATTCCCTAAGACTGCATATCTCGCGATTGTGGAGGGTCTTAGCGTTTAAAAAGCCTCGACCTCCACACTTTCGCGGGATATACAGTCTCATTACCGATGACCGTGGGTGATGCATTCGATATGCAGTCAGCAGCGTACGGACCCTCCTATCCAGGGCGTCGAGTTCGGTCTGAGTCCATTTGAGTATGCCGAAAGAGTACATCAAAACCGGCATGACCCAACCGTTGAAGGCGCGCACCTTGTTTCCGCCTGATAGGAGACTATTAATTACTTTCTTCAGGCGGCCAAAGAAGCGCTCCTTCAACGATTGCTTCATGTCAGTAACATTGATGCCCAACGCTTCCGACATACCCAAATACTTATAGGTTTCGGATGCGGAGAGGGCTCTAAGGTTTATGGAATCCGAGAGTTGGGCTCCCACGGATTCCACAATCTCCCCTCGCTTTACATGCATGACCGCACATTTGTCCACACCAAATTCCATCCTGATGGCGCTACTGAAAGTTTCAAGTTTATTATTATTATTATATAGGGAATGCTGAATTTGTTCATGATCCACTTCTAATGCCCATAGAAGATCTACCCGAAATAAAAGAAATAAAACCTGTAATAAAAACAAGTAATGTATGTGTTAAGGACAATACGTTATTGACTATGTTGGAAAAATACTCAGATATAGAAAAAATTACTAGAATAGTGGCATATGTATTAAGATTTATAAATATTTACAAGGCGCAACATTGTAAAAGTGTGAAAAAATTAAGTCCAAAAGAATTAGATTCTGCCCTGCAAACAATAATAAGATTAGACCAGGGAAAACATTTTAAAAGTGAGATTCAAAACTTACAAGTTGGTAACTGTGTAAAATCTAGTTTGAATAGTCTTAATCCTTTTCTTGATTCTTGTAAGTTATTAAGAGTGGGTGGTCGATTGCACAACGCTGACTTACCTTTTGCAGGGATGCATCCTATAATCTTAGCTAAAAAATCGAATGTTACTAAGGGGATTATTTGGATGCAACATATTCAATTAAAACATGCAGGTCAAAGTTTGGTGCTTAGTAGTTTGAGTGAAAAATACTGGATTATTAATGCCTCACGTGAAATTAAATCTGTTTTATATAAATGCATTATTTGTTTTAAATTAAAGGCTAAGAATGCTACTCAATTAATGGGATCTTTACCTTTGGATAGGGTAAATATGACAAGGCCATTTCAGAAAGTTGGTACTGATTATGGTGGCCCTTTTAGTGTCAAGCAAACTCGTATTCGCAATCCAGTAATAACTAAAGCCTATATTGTGTTATTTGTGTGTTTTGTAACTAAGGCCATACACATAGAACTAGCATCTGATATGTCAACAAAGACTTTTTTGGGTTGTTTAAAAAGATTTATATCTAGAAGGAATAAACCTACAAAAATTTATTGTGATAATGGTGCCTGTTATAAGGGGGCTGCTAATGTGTTAAAAGAATTGTATGATTTGCAAGCTTCTACAAGTCACCAAGACACTGTAACGGAATTATGCAATAAAGAGAGAATTTCCTTTCATTTCATACCAAGTTATTCTCCTGTGTTTGGTGGATTGTGGGAGGCAGGCATTAAAAGTGTCAAGTATCACATAAAAAGGGTAATAGGTAATACAGTGTTAACTTATGAGGAATTGTATACTGTTATTGTGCAGATTGAAGGAATTCTTAACTCGCGGCCGTTGACGCCTCTGTCTAGAAACCCAGATGATATGTCTTACTTGACACCTGGACATTTTTTAACGGGATCACCATTGTCTTCTTATCCTGAATTAGATATAAGTAACGTAAATGTTGGAAGATTATCCTTTTGGAAACAGTGTGAACAAATGCAACAATTATTTTGGAAAAAATGGCATAAATATTATTTGGTGCTTTTACAAAATAGACCAAAATGGAAAAGTATCCAACCAAATTTAAAACCAGGTGACATGGTAATTTTAAAGTATCATAACATAAATCCACTTAATTGGCCAGTAGGAAGAATTTTAAATGTAATGCCGGGCAAAGATGGTTGTGTTCGGGCTTTGGAAGTAAAGACTGCGAAGGGATCGGTCATCCAAACTAGTGTTATGAAAGTATGTCCTTTTCCTGTAAATGAAGATAAAAGCTAGGTAATTTATATTTAAGTTTAGACTTATGTAATTGGTTGATTCCATTTTTTTGTTAAAAAGGCCAAAGGCGCCCCCAGTATGTTCGTATCCGAACATAGATTTTAAGTTTTGTTGTAATAGGCTGGCTACACTTTTACGGTGTATTTTATTGGTAACATTTTTAAGGGAATTTTCGTTTCCTCTCTCTCACAAAGATTGTCGAAAGGCGACTACAATAAAATTTAATGTGTACTGCATTATATAAAAAGATCATATCAAATAAAGTGAATCTTAAAGTTTCTATATAATTTTATTTATGTTCTTGTCACTGAACAAGCGTTTCATTTAATTTTGCGGCTGCTTCAGGATTTTTCATCATGTATTCGATGACAGAGGCGATATCTCCATGCCCTTCTTCTTTTAAACGTGCTGCAGCTGCATATGCCAATTCACTGGAATCTTCGCCTGTGTGTTCATCAGATCTTCTCTTTTTTTGTTTACTTCCCAGATCTTCGAATGATTTACGGGATCTTTTCGTCATTGTTCCAATGGACGTTGATGTCGACGGTTCTGGAGAGACTGAGGGCGCTCTTGGTATCTCATCAACACTTGGTTCTTGATTAACTAAAGTTTGCACAAAACTCGGCCAATCAATATTTGCTCCCAACCAATTCTCGTACTTTCTCCTGAAATTATCAAGGAATCGGTTGGATTTCTGCCACCTTTGTAAATCGGCTCGCGTAAATCTCCGACAAAATTCTTTGAGAACAACACGATCTTCGTCAGACAGGCAATCGCCTATGCGGGATACAACTGCACTGAACAATACTTTATGATCAAATGAAGTACTCTCACTTCGTAGAAGAACAAAAAAGTCTAAATTGGTGATTAAACTTTCCATTCTAAGATTTTATAGTCGCAGATTTAGTGTTAGCAGTTACACAGTTGTGAACAAACTAAATTATAAAACAATACTTTAGCCCTTTTATTGCAAAACGCCAATAATTAGGTAACTACCCTCATTAGTTATCTCCTCATTAGCTAATGAAAATTTATAATTGTCACTAACTATTCTTAGAACTCATAGCACTGCTAATTAACAAATTAGCTTACTTATCAGGAAAAGTTGAATGTAATCCATAGTTGGCATTGTCGTGAGATATTGAAAATCATTAAATCACCTATAAAGACTCATTAGAAGACCTAATCAGTGTAGTTACTTAATCACTTCTTTTCGGACTCATTAGAAGAGTAAACAATTGGTAATTTGGTTGTATGAAAAGTTTTAAAACTCATGATGTGTTGATAAATATCTAGCTCAAACATAGTTGTCTACGTGTGGGTGTACTATAAACCTCTGCCAACTCCTTCGGAAATATAGGAGTGATGCTATTTTATGTTAAAATATAGGAGTGATGCTATTTTATGTTACGTGTAGTTAAAAGTCCGTGTTCTTCAACATAAACACTAAAAGGAATCGTTTCATATGTAAAAACAAATAAAAATATTTGTTCCTTTTCTTGCTTCAATTGAAGCTGCAGGTGTTTACGCGCCTCTATGGTTTCATTTGAAAAGTCTTCTGTTATTTAAGTATTTTGTCCAAGTGACAATAGTAGAAGTCTAGTCCTCTCGTCATCTCGTCGACAAAACGTTGAAATGTCTGGCCTGCGTTGCGCAGACCAATAGGCTTTCACGAGGTCGATAGTGCTGAAAACTCGACAGCCTGTAATGCTGTGTGCAAAATCGTGAATATGCCTAATCGGGTACCTGTCAGGAATAGTTCGCGCGTTGAGCATGCGGTAGTCACCGCAGGGTCACCAACTGTTGTCCTTTTTCGGGGCGAGATGGAGTGGGGATGACCATGGTCATGGATGATGATGGTCTGGCAGTTCCATTGGCTAGCATCAGCTGGAACTCCTGATGAGTATTTTTAATTTGTCCGGCGCTAATCGCTGAAATACTAATAAAGAAGATACTGGAGGGCCTGGGGTCGTGCAAATATGGTGTACAGTGTTGTGTGGTGTAGTGCGTGCGTAGTGTACCGGCGGGTGGGATGATATCAGGAAAGTTTTCCAGGATTTTGTGATACCTTGAATCACGAGAAGTAACCTTTACTGAAAATAAAGACGAATCTGAATGATTCGAGGCTAAATCAAACATATTGGTGCTACTGTCAATTATCCGTTGATTACGAGTCATCGGTCAAAAAAATATTTTATACAATAAATAATTTTTTTTTGTATAAAAGGCTTTTTTTTTACTTTTTAGTGATTTGGTTTGTAATTTATCTAAGTTACAATAGCCTTATAGCAACTGCTCATCAAAAATACCCAAATCGCTATAGATGTGCCTTTAATATTTGAAGAGTTCCCTCGATTTCTCCAAGATCCCATCATCAGATCGTAACCAAATGACAATGGGATCAACTTGAAAGTATACCCTTTCAAACAAAAAAATATTTTTTCAGATCGGTCCAGGGGTCTTTGAGTAATCGGGGAAAATACAAAATACAAATAAAATACATTTCAACAATAGGATAAACCCTAATCTTATTACAATCTAGCCTTATAAATAGACTAATAAGTAATTCAATTATAACCTAAACTATTAAATTGTCTTTATTAAGAATGTTCGTCGAGTTGAGCTCCTTAAGTTCTGGTTGAGCTCCACGATTACCGACAAATGCTTGCACTGACTGGACAGGTCCACTCAAATCTGTTTGGTTCTTTCCTCAAAAGACCTTTTCAGACACTTATCTACATGGTCCTCATATGGCCTGAACAAGATTATGTCTGGACTTTAAAAGAGACTGCGACCTCTGAGTTTGTTTCGGCCTTTCTTCTCAGAGTAGTCAAATAGGAAACGCCGAACTCATCTAGCTTATTTTTAATTTTTTTGACCAGGGTCGATAATTTTTAAAACCAAAAAGATAATAGTAGGATAAAACCCATTAGAAAAGGAGGGGAATATTATAAAAATTAAAGGAAAAATAATTTACGGGCGATCTGAGGTCGGGAAGGGGATGGGGGTGATTTTTAAGGGTAATAAACGGTTTTTCTCGATTTCCGGCAAAACTATCGAAAAAAGTCAAATGGCAAAGTTGTAGGTAATAAAAAGATCTAAAACTTTTGTTTCACACTTTTTTCACATAACCTCAAAATTTATGTGAAAAATTCAAAAAACCAAGTTTTTGGTTTTTTATTTTTATCTTTTACAAAAAAATTTTTTTAACGAAATTTGGTGAAAACTTACCTTTTTATGTCCCAAATACGCTGTAATTTATTTGATTAAAAATATTTATTTTTTCACCTTATTTTGAATTAATATCGAAAAAGCACCCTAATTTTCAATCGAAAATTCACCCGTCAAAATAGCAGCTTTTTTAAAAAAGTTGGTATGTTTTCTGTTCGTTGAAATCTCTACATTCCGATGGTGAAAAAAAAATATGTTATTATCGTAAATCTTCTCAGAAAATGCAAAAAATCGAAAAAAACTTTTTTTTAATTTTTATAAATAATTTCATCTAAAAAATGTGATTGCTGCAATTTGTGTTCGGGCGTCTCCGACCACTCGGCGATCTTCGGCTGCTGTCAGGGACAGCGGAAGGCGGCGGGCGACGGCGAGAGGTGCGGCCTGCGGGACGCGGGCCATCGAACCACTTCGCTACCGATCACGGACGATGGCACGCGTGCGCACTCCATACGTTTGCCAACATCGACATATATTGTACCTATTCTAGATTATACCATTTATCATACAGTCCACTACTTTTAATAAAGTCCTTAGTTTAGGTCCCTAACAAATGGTCCTTCGAGCCGGATATGAACCAGCGACCTATGGATTCATCGAGGAGTACGTGAGCTTAGGGCATATGACTGTGAATAACTCAACAAGGAAACCTCATTCAGGTAATAAAATTAAATATTTTTTGCCACATCATGGAGTCATCCGAGAATCCAGTACCACAACTAAGCTCAGGGTAGTCTTCGATGCATCAGCAGCGACTACTTCTGGAGTGTCGTTTAATGACATCCAAATGGTGGGGCCCACTGTCCAAGATGACCTCTTTTCTATATTGCTGCGTTTCCGTCAGCACAAGTTTGTAATTTCTGGTGACATAGAGAAGATGTATAGGGCCATTCATGTAACACCATCACAACGTAGCTTACAACAAATAATATTTCCTGCTGACCCCAAGCTACCACTTCAAACGTACAGTCTTAATACTGTTACTTATGGCACAGCTTCCGTTATTTAGCTACTAAGAGCTTAGTCAGTCTAGCAACAACCACCTCTAATAACATTGTAAAATCATCCATTGAACGAGATTTTTACGTCGACGATTATCTTAGTGGTGGCGACTCGGTTTCCGGGGTGGTCCAGATGGGTAAAGAAGTTGCATCCATTTTAGCGTCAGCTAACTTTCATTTGAGAAAGTGGCAATCTAATAGTTTAGATATTTTAACCGAAATAGCCGGTGTTTCAGGGCATTCTGGTAGGTTGAACTTGTCTGAGGATAGAAACGTATCATCTAAAACGTTAGGCCTACATTGGCTATGTAAATCTGATTCTCTCGAGTTTTCAATATCAGTCTAACTCAGATATAGAAATAGTTCAAGAATTTGAAAACTTTTTTGCCAATATTCCCCTTAAAACTACTGAAGCTTTAAATTCCTCACCCGCGCTTTCTGCTGCCTTACTGAGACAAAATGTGAAGGCATGCCCTTTAGAGTTTAGGTTTCAGCATACAAACCCCAGGCTGTTATAAAAGCTTTTAAAGATCTTAAAATTAAATCAACAGAAGATCTCTGGGGAATGTCTGTAAAAGTCTGTAGATCTATTAGCGAAACCATTGCGCCCTATTTAGCTTACATATTTAACACCAGTGTAGACCAAGGAGTCTTTCCGGATCTCATGAAACACAGTAAAGTAGTTCCATTGTTCAAATCCGGTGATAGTAAAGAACCCAACAATTATAGGCCTGTGTCAATTCTGCCAGTTCTCAGTAAGGTGTTTGAAAAGTTGATGCTCAATCAAATGTTACGTCACTTTACTAAAAATTCCATCTTTCATGAACAACAGTACGGTTTCACCAAAGGGCGTTGTACCACTGACGCCGGTGTCACCCTAATAAAGAACATTTTTAATGCCTGGGAAGAAGCACAAGATGCCATTGGAATCTTTTGCGACCTCTCGAAGGCGTTCGATTGTGTAGACCATGAGACACTTCTGCTGAAACTAGAGCACTATGGGATTAGGAATACAGCTCTTGATTTACTTAGATCATACCTGAAAGATAGAAATGTTAAAGTTCAGGTAAACGGCGTAAACTCATTAGGGTCTGAAATGGCAATGGGCGTTCCTCAAGGTTCAATATTGGGTCCATTCCTCTTTTTAGTTTACATTAATGATTTACCCCAATTACTTCAAAATCAACCGAAGATGGTGTTATTTGCAGATGACATATCATTAATCTTTAAAATAAACCGACGTTCACAAAATCTTGACGACGTGCATAGCTCTATTCTGCAAGTCCAAGATTGGTTTACGGTAAATAATCTGGTACTTAATAAAACAAAAACCAAATGCATTAGATTTAAATTACCTAATGTTAAAAGTAGCGAATGTGACATCATATTGAATGGAGAAAAACTGGAATTTATTAATCAAACAGTTTTCCTAGGAATCACGCTAGACGAGAAATTACAATGGGGACCTCATATAACATCTCTTGCGGGGCGGTTAAGCTCGGCCGCTTATGCTGTTAGAAAGATAAGACAGTTAACAGATGTGGAAACCGCGCGTTTGGTCTATTTTAGCTACTTCCACAGCATTATGTCGTATGGCATTTTACTGTGGGGTCGGGCTGCTGACATTGAATCCATCTTTATTTTGCAAAAGAGAGCTGTCAGAGCCATTTATAATCTATGTCGCCGCGAATCTCTCAGGGAACTTTTTTAAAGGATTAATATTATGGCGGTACCTTGCCAATTCATTTATGAAAATATTATGTATGTAAGGAAAAATCCACATCTCTTTGAAAAAATTCGTGATAGACATAATTTTAATACTAGAAATAAAGATAAACTAGATCAACCATTTTTCAGATTATCTAAAGTACATACATCTTTTATGGGGTACTGTGTTAAATGTTACAACAAAATACCTTGTGACATATTGCAATTAAATGAAAGAAAATTTAAAACTCATATCAAAAGTACACTTTGTAAACAAGCATTATTACAAATTAGAGGATTATATCCAAGATAAGATTGCTTGGAAACATGCTGGTCCTGCTCCATAGGACAATTTAGAATCAAGACAAAATCAAACTGGTTGCTAATTTAATTGTTAAATTGATTATTTTGTGTTTTATGACATTGATTTACATTCTGTGATTACTTTCTCACACACTTATTAATTACAATTTTTTTGGAAAATCGTCTATTTTTACAATGTTTGTAAATATGTGAGCACCATGTATCTATCACATATTAAATTATCTGTCGTTGCTTCATTTTTCATTCTTTTTACCTATTGTGGTATAGTAATTTTATTCTAGGTGCCATCGTCTTCACATATAGGTAATATTATTTAACTAATGTACGTGCATATACAAACAATTGTAAAACATTTTAAAAGAGTAACAGTGGAGTTTCTTGCCCATTCTTCTCCATATGAAAACTACCTTTTGGAAGGGGCGACTAGAATCAATTTTAATATTTTGGAAATTTTGACATTCAAATGTGCCATACATGGGCCTATTTGAAATAAATGATTTGACTTTGACTTTGACAATCGATACCAGCAAACCAATCACAAAGCGCCACATTTTATCTGTGATTAGTCAAATATTTGACCCATTAGGTCTGGTAGGTCCTTGCATTATCGAGGCTAAAATTATCATTCAAAGTCAATGGATGGCTAAGTGTGACTGGGACGAGCAATTACCAGTTAATGTACATACCTCTTGGTTAATGTTCGTGAATAGTCTACCATGTTTAAATACCCTTAAAATACCCCGGTGGATTTCATGTGACAATTCAACTATAAATGAGATACATGTGTTTACAGATGCATCTGAAAAGGCTTACGGTGCATGCATTTATATAAAGTCTAGTACTAGGGATGGGTTGGTAACAGTACAGCTGTTGGTCTCTAAAAATCGTGTAGCACCAATCAAACCAACAACCATCCCTAGACTTGAGTTATGTGGGGCTTTATTGGGAGCAAGACTGTGTGTTAATGTACGGAATTCCTTCACCAAACCCGTTAGCAAATGTTACTTTTGGTGCGATTAGTGTTAAGTTGGCTTTCCATGACACCAAATTTATTAAAACTTTTTGTTCGTAATCGCATTAATGAAATACAAGAATGCACTATAGGGCACACGTGGAGCTACGTGCCGTCGAAGGAAAATCCGGCGGATCTTGTTTCTCGCGGGCTGAAGGCTGACCTTATCAGGGAGTCTTCCTTATGGTGGTCAGGTCCTCAGTTTTTGTTAAATGATGAAATATATTGGCCAAAAATGCCCAATGAGAACTGGAAATAAGATTTACCTGAAATTGTATCATCACACTTCACTGATCACACATCACATCATCAATCATACAATAATTTAACATCAAATCATTTGTCGCATCATAATAATAATCATTGACATACTCACAATGTTTTTGAAGGACCTTTCCGTGTAGGAGGAACCATTATTTTTCTTAAATTTTTCGGCGTAATTAACATGTAATAAATCACTTATTCACAAATATTCCAATTATAATCACTTACAGAGAGTTGTCGCTTATATACTAAGATTTATTTACAATTTAAAACATAAAAATGATAAATTCCTTGGTTCACTTTCCTGTGAAGAACTTACAATTTCTACAAATTTAATTTTACGTCACGCTCAAATGGACATGTTCCTTAGTGAGTATAATTTATCGCAATCAGGAAAGTCTTTACCAAAAAAAAATAGGCTTATTTCTTTGAGTCCTTTTACAGATTCGAATGGTCTCATACGCGTAGGAGGGAGACTTGACAACTCGCCTTATGATTATAATGTCAAGCACCCCGTATTATTATGTAGCAAGCACCATAGAACTAAAATAATATTTCATAAAAATATCATCTCGACTGCTTACATGCTGGCCCTCAGCTGCTCTTGGCAAATATACGCCAAATGTATTGGCCTCTTGGTGGTAGGAATCTTTCTAAAAATATTGTAAAAAAAATGCATCAAATGTTTTAAATATAAGTGTCAAACTGTGCAACCTACAATGGGTCAGTTACCCTCTTCAAGGACACATCTAGAACACCCATTTTAAAATTGTAGTGTGGATTAAGCTGGGCCAGTGCTGATTGCTGATCGCAAAGGGCGAGGGTGTAGGCTTACCTGTGTATTTTTGTATGCCTTGCCGTGAAGGCTATTCACATCGAGCTTGTTACAGACCTCACGAAAGAAGCCTACATGGCTGCTTTGAATCGTTTCGTGGCTCGTCGTGGCAAACCCAAAAGCATCTTGTCCGATAATGGGACAAACTTCATAGGTACTTGTAATGAGCTACGTAAGTTTTTACAAGACTCGAATCTCGTGTCTGAAGTTGCTCAACAAGGCATCAAATTTTCTTTTGCGCCTCCATACTCCCCCCACTTTAACGGCATTGCTGAAGCCGCCGTCAAATCCACTAAACATCACGTAAAGAGACTTTTAGGCTTAACGCACTTCACATACGAGGAGATGGCCACGTGTTTGACTCAAATAGAGGCCGTCTTAAATTCCCGTCCTCTTACCCCTCTTTCCACTGATCCTCTAGATTTTTCCGTTCTTACTCCTGGACATTTCATAATTGGGCGACCACTAATATTTGTTCCGCATCCACAGGTTACTGATCTCAACATCGGGCGACTGGAGCGCTACCAAAGAGTAGAGCACATCAAGCAACATTTTTGGAACCGTTTTCAATTAGAATATGTTTCTCTGCTCCGGCAAAAGACTAAATGGACGGCGTCAACAGGCCAACTTTCAGTGGGAGCATTAGTTCTCATCAAAGAGAAAGGCCAACCGCCCTTGGTGTGGCCACTTGGGCGTGTCAACAAGGTCTTCCCTGGCTGCGACGGGACCACACGGGTAGTGGAGCTGAAGACGAAGAGAGGAACGGTGTTGCGGGCTTACAACAACGTCTGCCCACTTCCTCTCAATTGAAAACTTCAACCCGGGGAGGATGTTCGGGCGTCTCCGACCACACGGTGATCTTCGGCTGCTGTCGGGGACAGCAGAAGGCGGCGGGCGACGGCGAGAGGTGCGGCGTGCGGGACGCGGGCCATCGAACCACTTCGCTACCGATCACGGACGACGGCAAGCGCGCGCACTCCATACGTTTGCCAACATCAACATATATTGTACCTATTCTAGATTATACCATTTATCATACAGTCCACTACTTTTAATAAAGTCCTTAGTTTAGGTCCATAACAATTTGTTTCATTTAAAAAGTTGATTTATTTAATGCTAATTACATTTATGTCATAGAAAATCTCATTATATATAAATATAAATCGTACTATTAAATGTAGATACTTTATTCTGATTACGTTATTCATTACAATATTTTTAAACACATTAATCTTATCATTCATAAATACCTTATCTTCAATTCTAATCACTTATCCATTAGTTTTTGTCTTTTTGATGGCATTTCTTCATCGTTAGATTCGTCAAACATCTCCGATTCTAGTAGATCTTCGAAATCTTCATGACTATCACCTTCTTCCTCTCCAACATTTTTTCCAGACTGCGTTGGTTCTTCATCCACAATTTCTTCTGAATCATTAACTTCCTTGTAGGTTTCTTCTTCAATATTGGAGCAATTTTCAGAACCATGACAATTTGAACATAAATTTGTGCATTTTAAACCATGTTTTCGGCAACCACATTTTAAACTGTTACATCCAGTTTCACAGCTGCAGCAAATAGTTTTGAGCAATATTTCCGGAATTAATTCCTTTTGTGTAAATTTGGGCATAATTCCACGTTGATATTGCTTCCAGCCCCAATCTGTTGCTGTTAGTTCATTACCCAACCAAGTTTGAAGCTGATAATATGCCCTGTAACAATGTTGTTCTGCTGCTCCTTCTGTGGGTGGGAGGTTTGCCAAAACGAAAGATGATTTTATTTTTGCCAATTGATATTTTTGATACCTTAATTGATTCAGTGTAATTTTTTCATTTTTACATTTATAAATATATTTGATTAATTGTAACCCATTTTTTTTATTTCTTCTTTACTTGCATCTTTCTTTTAAAAAACATTGGCCTTTGACAATTTTTTTACGTCTAATAATGAATTGACGATACTTTTCTTTCCTTTTCCGGCAAATCCAGATGTTGTATCACAACCAGAAAAACAATGCAGAAATGCAACAATGTTTCTGAAGGATTCATGTTTGAAACTATTAGACGTGAAAAATAGGTCTTTTACATTTCCAGAACCTGGTTTGAGAAAATAAATGTCATGATTATATGAATTTAACTGATTTAAAAGGACCAAAATATCAATATCTTGGCCCACAACAATGACAGTTTTATTAGTACTCATTGCAACTTTTATCGCGCTTTCAATTATGTCAGCATCAGCATCTTCTTCTACTTGGTTACAGGAAAATCCTCGTGACTGTAATCTTTTCATCAAAGTTTTTATTATTTTATTCTTATTTTTCTCGTTAGATAAAAATTTTACGAGAAAAATAAGGATAAAATTTTAAGGTATTTATGAATGATAAGATTAATGTGTTTAAAAATATTGTAATGAATAACGTAATCAGAATAAAGTATCTACATTTAATAGTACGATTTACATATAGATTTATATATAATAAGATTTACTATGACATAAATGTAATTAGCATTAAATAAATCAACTTTTTAAATGAAACAAATTGCAGCAATCACATTTTTTAGATGAAATTATTTATAATAATTAAAAAAAAATCGAATTCGAGTTTTTTTCGATGTTTTGCATTTTCTGAGAAGATTTACTATGGTAACATATTTTTTTTTTTCACCATCGGAAAGTAGAGATTTCAACGAACAGAAAACACCAACTTTTTGAAAAAGCTGATATTTTGACGGGTGAATTTTCGATTGAAAATTAGGGTGCTTTTTCGATATTAATTCAGAATAAGGTGAAAAAATAAATATTTTTAATCAAATAAATTACAGCGTATTTGGGACATATAAAGGTAAGTTTTCACCAAATTTCGTTAATTTTTTTTTTTTGTAAAAGATAAAAATAAAGAACCAAAAACTTGGTTTTTGAATTTTTCACATAAATTTTGAGGTTATGTGAAAAAAGTGTAAATACAAAAGTTTTAGATCTTTTTATTAGTCTAGTCAAATAGTAAAGTTGTACTTTACTATTTGACTTGTTTCGATAGGACTTTTAGTTTTGCCGGAAATCGAGAAAAAACCGTTTTTTACCCTTAAAAACTCACCCCCATCCCCTTCCCGACCTCAGATCGCCCGTAAATTATTTTTCCTTTAATTTTTATAATATTTCCCTCCTTTTCTAATGGGTTGCATCCTACTATTTTTTTTTTCACTTTTTGTTATTTTTAAAGGCTTCTACCCTGGTCTATTATAAATAGACTACTAAGTAATTTAATTATAACCTAAACTATTAAATTGTCTTTACTAAGAATGTTCGTCGAGTTGAGCTCCTTAAGTTCTGAGTTGAGCTCCACGATTACTGACAAATGCTTGCACTGACTGGACAGGTCCACTCAAATCTGTATGGTTCTTTCCTCAAAAGACCTTTTCAGACACTTATCTACATGGTCCTCATATGGCCTGACCAAGATTATGTCTGGACTTTAAAAGATACTGCGACCTCTGAGTTTGTTTCGGCCTTTCTTCTCAGAGTAGTCAAATAGGAAACGCCGAACTCATCTAGCTTACTTTAATTTTTTTTTTTTTTAAATGACGTGTAAAAGTTATTTTGATATCTTATTTACAGAATAAACAATTTCATTTCATTTCATTTGTGTCCAATAGCACTTTTCTTATTATCTCTATTAAGGCGAATACACTGCGTTCTTGTGTTTGTTTGGCACTTTTATACTTTACACTATTCACTAACACTAAACACTAGCTCGAACGGTTTTAATCTTTTTAGTCTTCTAACTATATTTGTGTGGTAGAGAAGCTGGATTGCCTCGACGTTCACATGCTGATGAAGTCTCTTTTCGTGAGCTTCTGCAAGTTTCTGGATCACTTTTTCGATGAACTCAACTTTTAGGTCCCGGTGGAGGTCATAATTTCGTATGTACCAAGGTGCATTTACAATTTTCCTTTGCACTTTGTTCTGGAATCGTTGTATTATTAATATATTGGTCTGTTTGGTGCAGCCCCATAGCTGAATACCATAAGTCCAAACTGGCATCAGGACTTGTTTGTATAGCAACAATTTGTTTTGCACGGACAGCGTGGAGTCTCTACCAAGCAGCCAATGCATTCTTTTGAATTGGAAGTCATAAGTCATAAGTCATTTATTTCATAACAAAATACATTGTGTTGAAAATATTACAGTGATGATAAATAAAATAAAATAATAAAAAGCATAAACATTACCATTCATATTTAAAATTCATTACGTAATTAAAATATATCAATTTCACTAATAAATAATTTTATGTCAATAATTCAGCAACAATAAATTAAATACTCAACAACATTCCATTTAAAAATTCAAAAATTCATTCTCAGTACCTATTAAAAGAAAGAAAAAGACAAACAATAACAATACAACACACAAATACACAAAAATACATAATAATAATTAACAAATCAATAATTTAATAGTTGATGTCATTTGTCATCTATAAACTCTTCAACACTGTAATAGCCCTTTCTCAATAAATATGTCTTTAATTTGTTTTAAATACGTTTATGCTATATATGCTTTTGAAGTCCATTGGCAACTTGTTAAATAAAAAGACAGATTGAACTCTGGGACTGTGATGAACCACGTTCAATTTCGGTTGGATTGTGGAAGGTAAATCTTTCCTACGAGAACTATCTCTAGCTTGTCTTTCCTCGTCGGTCTCTTGCAAGTTTTTAACAAAGTTGATTAACAACACTAAAATATAGAGACATGGCACTGTTAAAATGTTAAGTCTGATGAAGTGGTCCCTGCACGAATCAGTCTGTTTCATGCGGAGCATCGTCCTTAAGGATCTTTTTTGAATTACAAATGCCGAGTGGACATTGTACTTGTAGCTGTTGCCCCAAAACTCAATACTACATCTGAGCCTTGACTCAACCAAAGCAAAGTATACCATCCTAAGTTGGGCCAAAGTGAGTTCATCCCTTAGGCTTCTGATCGCATAACATGCAGAACTAACAGACTTCTGTATATACAATACTTCAACCTTCCAGTTCAATAACGCGTCAATGTGAACACCTAGGAATTTAACATTATCTACTATTTCGACATTGTTACCACAAGACACTACCTTAAGACTATCATTATTTCGTACCGTTGACTTGAATAATAAACATTTTGTTTTATTTACATTAAGTTTTAAATTATTTGTACCAAACCAGTTTTCAAAAGCTTTTAAGGCAGCATTAATCTTGGATTCTAAATTACTTATACTATCTGCAGAAACTATTGCATTAGTGTCATCAGCAAAAATAATTAGTCTTGTGTCAGTTAATTAGTCTTGTGTCAGTCAATTAGTCTTGTGTCAGAGGCTGAGTTCATCCTTTTTCATACCCCTTGACGCAAAGCTACGCTGGAAAGCCCACGTCACCTACGAGATACTTGGCTGTATTCTCGTATGGGACTTGTTTATTATTTATGTAAACTGGGGAATACTGTTATTTTTTGTTGGTAAAATCTATGTGAACAGATTTGGATTAATTAAGTTTAATCCTCCATTTTTAGGTCCAGTCATAAACTTGATTTACAGCCATTTGAACCATTTCTACTGCTTCTTCGTGGCTGTTTCCTACAGCCATTATGGCTGTATCATCAGCAAAGGTCCCAATTGTGTTTTGCTCTAATTAGGTACAGGAACGGACCTAACACACTTCCTTGCGGTACGCCAGCTTTGATTTCTTTCAGTTCTGTAAAAGCGTCTTCTTGTCTTATTCTAAAGACTTTTCAGAATGTAACATCAACAGCATCCTAAATACATTGTTGTATTGGACGCGTAGAACATCCAGCGACCTTTTCGAGTAGTTGACCCAAATATTACCGGTGTAAAAACTTTAACAATAAGCTTTAAAAAGCGTAATCTTAACTTGGTCAGTACACCGAGCAAATTTTCGTGCCAACGTATTACCCCTGACCGCCAGAGCTCTACGCTCCCTCTCAATATCACTATGGTCGCTGAGGTCGCTGGTAAGAAAATGCCAAAGATATTTAAACTTCGTGGCTTTTCGAATTGGCGTACCGTTTATGGCAAGTTCGAAGGCATCTTCCCGGCACAAGACCATGTACTCAATTTTTTTGGCATTATAGACCAGTCCATGTGCAGCAGCGTAGGTCTCACATACGAGTACTTTGAGCATCTCGGCGATTGAAGAGCACTAAATCATAATTATATCCGAGAGTCCGTAGCGACTTGGTACAGTGTGGACGTGTTTTTGAATTTTGGAGTGTGTTCATTTTTGATTGGTTGATGGCTCTCAAAAGCATTTCTCGCTTTCGCTTGAACTGTTTCTATGGACTGGTCCCGCCTAGTGGGAGGTCCTAGAAAGAAACAAATAGATATTTGTGTGCTTCATCCATCCGGATTTGAACCTGCGACGTTTGGATTCGCGGCCGGACGTCCCGCCTCTGCGCCACCAAGGTTAGTCATCAAGTGTCTAAATTTGCGACCGCGCTGCGTGCGCCGCGCCGCGCGCGCTGGCGTCGTCACCGCTGAGTCATCGTGCGACAAGTTTGCGAGTACAGCAGAGCGCCTACTCTCCAGCTGCGAGCAATTTGTCACTTCGTAACACTTTTTGCTATACATAATGATTTGTTTTGCGTGCAAAAAGAAAGTCATTCTTGGAGAGCTGCTCAGATGTGTTGGTTGTAAAACGTGTTATCATTATGCATGTTTGAATGTCACTTCGGCGGTATTTACGGAGCAGTATGCGCATTTGAAAAGTACTTTTAAGTGCGAGGCCTGCTCGAACATTACTCAGCGGGTGCGAGTAACTGACGACACCCCAGTACGCGGTGTCCGGGCAGCAGCGGATTGTCCGGACAAGGATGCAAATCATCCGTGTGAGGAAGTTGACTTGAGTACGTCAGCATCACTTAACCTGGATAGCTTGCCGAATATTATGGAAATGGTAAAAGGAGTCATAACTGAAAGGCTAAACTCTCTGGAAAGAAACCTTATGGAGGAAATTAAGATTACGGTAACCGCCTTGGCTGTCGAAAATAGCAAATTAAGGCAAGAGTTAAGTGTTGCTAATAGTAAATGTGTAAGCTACGAAAAAGAAATCAATACTTTGAAAGTTATGGAGAAAAAGACTACACAAACTAATGAAGGAAAATTGGGCACTAAGGGTACTTCTCATAGGCAAAATACGGAAGCTACACCTGCATCAGTAGCAGAGGCGTCGTCGGAGGTAATCGCTTTAAGCGACAACAGCAACTCGAAACCGATGCCGCAGCCAAATGTTAGTTACGCAAGTGTCGCCAGTTATTCAGGGGTTTCGAGTGGAGGTTCTATGTACATGGAAAACAACTGGATAGAAGTGAAAGGAAGAAAGAAACTGAACCCGATAATACGAGGTGGAAACCGATCAATAGTAGCTATAAAAGCAGTTGAACGGAAAAAATACCTTCATGTTTGGAGGTTAGAGAAAACGACGACTGAAGTCGATTTAAAGGAGTACATTCAAAAGATATTAGGAGAAGACTCAGAGTTAGTTCTTACTAAAATACAGCCAAAAACTGAAAGGGACTATGCCTCGTTCAAAATTGGAGTGACTGAAAGCAATTTTGAGAAACTTTGTGTTCCTGAAGTATGGCCTATGAATGTAGAAGTAAGTGAGTGGATTTTTTTTCGTCGTCCAGCCACGCCAGTCACTCTACAACCGCAAGCTTAATTTGAGTTTATCTATTCTATATCAAAATGTCAGAGGTCTAAGAACAAAGTCGTCGAAGTTCTTATCACTGTTGGAATCTTCTAGTTCGGACTTGTTTGCAATTACGGAAACCGGATGCAATGAGTCAATACAGAACGCTGAAATAACGTTACCTGGTTATTCGATATTGCGATGTGATCGAGCCGATGGGCGTAAGCAAGGAGGCGTACTGTTGGTGTCCACGCCGCGTTTTGAATTGCGGCAGGTAACAATTCCCGATGATATTAATATTGATGTTCATAAATTTGAGTTGATTTGTGCTACAGTTTATTCACAAAACCGTTTTTTAGTTACCTGCTGTGTATTATATATTCCACCACAGACTGATGTAAAAGAATATTCAGTAATGTTTAACATTTTAGAAAAAATATGTGTAAAATATAAAAATAAGGTAGTTATATTAGGAGATTTTAATCTATTTTCATGCCCAAATCATGTTTGTGACGATTTTGAGTATTTCGTGGCATTTTGTGAAGTCGTTCAGTGTAACAAAGTTCCTAATTGCAATGGCAGACAGTTGGACCTCGTGTTGAGCGGGCTCAGTGGCGTGGTGGTGTGCGCGGGGGATGAGGGTCTGCTGCCCGTGGACGTGTACCACCCGCCGCTCGCGGTCACGGTTCCTACGTCCTCTCCGCTGCCGCAACCCGCCATATTAGACGCACAGTTAGAACCTCAAAATGAAATATTGACCAAGAAATGGAATTTCAGTAAAGCAAATTTCCATCAATTATACCATTTATTAGCTTTAATAGACTGGGATGAAATGTACAGTTTATGCGATCCGGATTTAGCTTTAAACTTTTTTTATAGTAAGATTTATGAAGTTTTTGATATTTGTATACCTCTTAAAAATAAAATCACTAACAATAACAATAGATATACATACCCAGTGTGGTATACCTCTGACATCATCAAGGACATTCAATTGAAGTACAGGCTACATAAAATATACAAAGCAAGTAAATCCCCTACTGATTACGAGGCGTTTTCGCGGTGTTGGGCGAGAGTTAAGGCGGAGACTGCTCTTGCCCACGACCGATATCGTGATCGCGTGCAGAGCCATCTTGCTGCCGACCCGAAAGCTTTCTGGAGTTACGTTAGGTCGAAAAGAGGAAATTCAAGTCAGTATAATTTGAATAAGGACGGGCAAGTTCTATCAGACCAAGAATGTGCTCAGGAGTCAGGATTTTTTCACTCTGTGTATAACCCGGAACCGGCTACGTTAGATGCGGACACCTGTAGTGAAACAGCGGAGCCAAGTGGCGCGTGGGTTCACCTCGGTTGCTTTGAAGCTTCAGAAGTGCGTCGCGCGCTAGCCCGCCTACCGCCTAAACGATCAGTTGGACCTGATGGTATACCACCTTTTATCTTAAGGGATAGTCGCATGGTGTTGGATGAACCCTTACTACATTTGTTCAATGTCTGTATTGCTGTAGCGTCGTTTCCCGATCGTTGGAAGCTTAGCCGAGTGGTGCCGGTACCGAAAGGTAGTGGCGGCTCCGAGGCAAGCGACTATAGACCAGTGGCGGTCCTTTGTGCTACTGCTAAAGTGTTCGAAACAGCAATTCACAATAGCTTATATAAGCAGGTGAACGCACATTTGTCCGATGCGCAGCATGGGTTCCGTCCTGGGCGGAGTACAACAGGCAATTTGCTAAATTTGATGACGCAACTGGTGCCTGCTGTTGACGCTGGACTACAGGTGGATGTAGCTTACCTAGATTTTCGGAAGGCATTTGACACAGTGGACAATGATGTGCTGCTGTCGAAGTTGGCCAACAAGGGATTTACTCCACACACTATTAAATTCTTTGCCGATTACTTGCGCCACCGACGTCAATATGTTGACTGTGGGGGGAGCTTTTCCGAAATTTACTTCACGAGATCGGGCGTAAGTCAGGGAACCAATTTAGGACCATTTCTCTTTATCCTCGTGGTGGACGACTTACCGGAAGTAGTTAAGGAGTCAACTTGCCTTCTTTTTGCTGATGATCTCAAACTGATTCATGTGGTGAAAGATATTGCCGATCATGACACACTGCAACGAGATTTAGATAGGGTCACTGATTGGAGTCAGGAAAATAAATTGTATTTCAATGTGTCAAAATGCTCAGTGCTGTCATACACCCGCGCGCACACCCCGCGTCGCCACCAGTACCTTATGGGAGGTGAACCGCTGCAGCGTGTCATGGAGGTCAAAGATCTAGGTGTTTGTTTCGCCGCAGATTTGCAGTTTAGAAAACCTATTGTTGCGGTTTGCAAAAAGGCATACCGTAACCTTGGGTTTCTTTTACGGCAGGCCAACCAGTTTACTAATATGAGTGCTTTAAGGGCTTTGTACGAAGCACTGGTGAAGAGCCACCTACAGTACAATGCAGCTATTTGGAGTCCTAGCGAAGCCAAATACAATACAATGTTAGAGCGGATACAAAACAAATATATCAGGTTCATGTACCATAAGATGTATGGAGTGTATCCGGGATACCCACTGCTGTACCCTACCTTGTTTGTATTAGGCATGGTAGGTTATACTAGTTTAGAAGTAAAGAGGGAGCTTGCATTAGCCACATACTTATTTAAAGTAATAAGGGGAAAAATTTGCAATCCTGACATTTTACAGACAATTAAGCTGTGGGTACCTGACGAGTACGTAAACAGGCGCCGGCGGCCGCGGCTGCTGGGGGTACCGAAAGCGCGCACCAACCTTCTCCGCCGTGCCCCGTTTACACGTGCGCTGTGCACTCTCAACGCGGTGGCTATGAGCTTGGACCTGTTCTCTTGTGCACTGAACGATTTTACTCTGGCGACCACTAGAGTATTGTGTTATTCTGATCTGCATGTATAGTTAGATTTAAGTACCTAGTTTTAAGATTATATCTTAGTTTAATTGTGTTCTGTACCACTCTATCACTTTAGGTTAACCTGTAAAGATAGTTTGTGTTGTAAATAAATAAATAAATGTCGATTTTTTTAAATTTTTGGTAAAAATTCCCATCTTTGACTAGCAGGTTGGGCTCAGATTCTCAGATTAAAGCTAATTTAGCTTGCTTCACAACAAATATAGAACACAGATACCTAAATCGCGTCCTCAAGGAATAATAAAATAAAAAACATGGGCCTGAATTTCATAGTTTTTCGAGCACCATGGGAGTAGCACACGGTTTTCAGGGTTGCAAACTTGGGTTTAAACTACTCTCAGGGGTACCTAACAATATTATAAAAAAATCGTAGTTACATGCGCGTTTGCGAAGTTTGCCTTCTTTGTGTGATGAATTTGACTGGGCTAAAAAAAAATCCATAGGAGTTACAAAAAAAAATATTCAATATCCAGATTTTTTGTATCTAGCAAAAACATGCTTGAAATCTATGCTAACACACATCAAAAGTATCTAGGGAAGATACTTTTGATGTGTGTTAGTATAGATTTGTGAAAACGTGTAAAAAACGACTTACACTTAATGTATTTCTGTCGACAGTTCATTGCATATTGCGGCCTGGAAGTAACGAACAGGATTATCATTTGCTGTTTGTACCCCCCACTGGCCCTCATATGTATGGTAAAGGATCTGAAAGTGATGGCGCCTTTATCAACATTCTCCAATATTTGCAACTTTCTCGGATTGTTCCTAGTGACGTATTATTTGTCATATGATCCCTTGGAATTTGATCCAGCCAAATTAAAGATAAATTCATTGATGGACATTCCAGTATTTATTGGCATCACCCTGTTCGCGCTGCAGGCAGTTGGAGTGGTGAGCGAGTAGTGTATAGTGAGTCCGAATGAGTGCGAGTGATTGCGTGACGAGACTGACGTGACTTTTGTGTACGCAGATAATAGCGCTGGAGTACAACATGAAGAAGCCCAAGGAATTCCCGGGGATATGCGGACTCTTCAGCAAAGGGATGGCCTTAGTAGTCGCGTTGTACCTTTTCACGGGCATCTTCGGCTTTCTCAAGTACGGAAAGGAATGTGCAGGGTCTATTACGCTAAACCTGCCGCAGCAAGAGAAGTAAGTTTCCATTTATTTAGGTACCTATTTATACATACTAAAATATGTATGTCTCTCTCATTACCATCAGCCATATTTTAACTACTATGGGCGTACTATGGGTAGTGTTGGTTATTGCGCAATAGAAAAACCGTGTGCAGTTCAGATCAAATTATAATAATTATAATTTGATCTGAACTGCACACGGTTTTTCTACAGTGTGTGAATTGCTAGTGTGATAGTAAATTATTTACTATCACACTAGCAATTCACACACTGTAGGTACACAAGTACACAACACAACTATACGGAACGCGCAACAGTTTCTAAACGTATTCACTACTCGACGGCCATCGACAAACTCAACTTAACTCCGGTCAAGGATTATGTTGTAGACTCTATCGAGCGCCGCTAGGTGACGCTGGCGCCCCGATTACGTATTTCCGACATAAACAGATATCTACAACAAATGATACAATGTAGTTAACACTTTGAGAGACACTAAACACTCATAAGCATTATAATAATAAAATAAAATACCATGTCTCGTTCAATATCCTTACATAATATTCCGTTCAGTCGCACTCCACGCTCGACGCTTCCTTGCGACGCGCGACGCTAATTTCAAAATCAAAATCAAAATATTTTATTTCACATAAACCTACAAGGGCACTTATGAAACGTCAGAACCTAGGTGCACGGTTCCAATTGGTCCCTTCCTATGGAGAAGAGCCGGCAAGAAACTCCACGGTTACTCTTTTCAAAATAAATTGTTTCTACAATGTTTTCAAATTACAGTGTTAATAGGTATGGGAGGACAGTGTAGGCCTAACATCAAGTACCAGGTACTTAGTAAAATAAAAAATGGTACACAAGTTAACAGCCTACAACGTTCTCACATTCACAAAATCTAAAAGAAAAGCATCTATATAAAAGATAAACAAAATAATAAAAAATAAGAACCTATTTAAACCAAATGACATGATTCCTACTACAGCTGTAACAAATCTAACTTGATAAAAAAAAATGTAGTTTGAGGCTGGTGGTCTATAAACACATAAGAAAGTATGGCCTTAAACCTCTGCACATGCTACCTCACATAAGCGATCAACAGAGCAAGCAGTGATATCCTTCCTTTCCTTACGTCTGAAACAACTATTACATAATATCAAGGTACCACCCCCTATTGAGAACCTGTTGTACGCACTGGCAACTGAAAAATTATTTACATTAAACAGCATCCTATCTGGTCTTAACCAGGTTTCACAAATCTTTTTGCCAGAGAAGCGATTAATATTTTGGTGATACAGTAAAATATTCTTATCATGCTTCTCTTTTGTCGAGTCTAAAAGTTTAAAGAGCCTATTACAGTATTATTAGAAATACTAGATAATACTATTTCGTCACTTAGCCTAGTCTCAGTTGAATTATCAATAACTACGTGTATATTGTAAGCTAACAAAGTAGCCAATACATGTTGACTTTTCTTGGGAAGAAACATATGTTCCCGAATTAAAACAAAATCTCTAACAAAATTGTTAGTATCAAAATACAATAAACGGTCACTATGACGACATGTCAAAATATGCATTAAGTTATTTAAACTACAAATGTAATCATTTTCTTCAGCATACAAATGATCTGAATATGGCAATGCAAATAATATTAATTTACCTAATTTTAATTTAAGTAGGGTATCGACACCATTAACTAAACTAAATTCAAAATTTAACGTGTGGTATTTAGATGATGGAACGCTAGGAGGTGATCAGTAGACACCGTTTTGAAAGACCTACGACTCCTCAAACAACAATTTAAATCTATTGGCTTGGACCTTAACCCATCAAAATGCGAAATTTTCCTTTCTGACATAACTGACAGACAATTGACCCTTGATAAATTTAATGCAATAACAAACAAATCAAAATTTTAGAAAAAAGTTCACTTCAGCTCCTAGGTTCCCCAATTTTAGAAGACAGTTTTTCTCCTTTCATCGACGAAAAAATCAAAAACTTTAACGACGTCTCGGACAGACTCTCCAAAATTAATTTACATTCGGCATTCACCTTGATTAGATACTGTTGTTTTGGTCCAAATTTTATATATTGTCTACGCTCTTCCCCCTTATGGAAGCAGTCACACCTCTTGGACAAAATTGACCAAATTATTCGCAGCACATTAACATCCATTTTAAATGTGGCCCTGGACGACCGAGCGTGGCTGCAAGCTACACTACCCATCCGTTTTGGTGGCCTCGGCGTCCGCAAAATTACCAGTATTAGCTTACCCGCGTTCCTGTCCTCTGTCCACAGCACTGAAAAGTTGACCGGGAAAATTTTAGCCCCCTGCCTGGTTAGCTTGACCGTTGCGGAGAACGCCTGGAAAGCGACTTGCCCGAATACAGATCGGCCCGTGAACCCATCTTCCCAGAGGCAGTGGGATGAGCCGCTCTGCAGGTTGGTACGGAACAATCTTATTAATACGTCCACCAATACTGCTGAGCGTGCCCGCCTGCTGGCTATGGGTGAGTGGGAGTCGGGCCTCTGGCTTCAGGCGCTACCGTCACCCAACATAGGCACTATGCTGGGTGATACCACCTTCCGGCTCGCTACCTGTCTGCGTCTGGGTGCTCCTTGTGTGGCTCCGCATCGTTGCCAATGCGGTGAAGGTGTCGACTGTCTCGGACACCATGGCCTATCCTGCAGTAAGAGCGCAGGCCGGATAGCACGGCACGCCAGCATCAACGACATCATCCGTCGTGCTCTTGTCACCGCCGGAGTGCCAGCTGTTTTAGAACCCAATGGCTTGGCACGCGACGATGGGAAGAGACCAGACGGAATGACCATAATGCCTTGGAAGGTAGGTAGGCCTTTGGTGTGGGATGCAACGTGTGTCGACACCCTTGCGCCATCCCATGTTCCTAGCACGGCGGGCTGTGCTGGGGCTGCTGCTGCAGGTGCGGAAAACCTCAAACGGCGCAAATACTCCAATCTTATTGGGACTTATATGTTTGAGCCGTTTGGGGTTGAAACACTAGGGCCATGGGGTCCGAGTGCCCACCTTGTTTTTCAAGACATCGCCAAGCGGCTGGTCGACTCTTCACGTGACCAGAGGGCTGGCCTATTCTTTGGTCAAAGAATCAGCATTGCCATACAACGTGGCAATGCGGCCAGCCTTTTGGGCACTTTTCCTATTGACAGCGATACGGACGAATTTTTTGATGCCCTATGATCATTTCCCCGCCCCCCCCCCCCCTTTTATATACTTGTACATATTATTATTTTAAATCTGATAGTTTTTAAATAATGTAAATACCTTTGTAATTGAATTTTGTGAAATAAACACCCTGACATTAACTATGTCCTTTTTAGTGATGCTCAGACTGTTTCCAATTAAAAGAACTACAGTAGTCTGCACATTCATTTGTGTGTTTTTTATTTTATGAACAAGCTCATTAAAATGCAGGTTATGGTAACAACAGTTAACTATGGCATGTTTAGATCGGTTATTTAATAAAGATCCAAAACCTGCTCCTAATCTATCAGAATATACTAAAACATTACTTTGAGTGGGATTGATAGTGTCTATAGTATGAGTTAGAATGGGTGAAGTGACAGGAACAACATGCTGTGACATGAGAGGTGGCGGAGTGGGAGCGCAACTACAGGTGAGATTATTTGTCAGTGACTCGTACCTCTCTGCATTGTACTTCACCAAATCCACCAACTCACAGGCCTCCTGCAAGCGCTCGCTTAACATTTGTTGACTAGACTCATACTTACATGATATTTCCTTAAGTGTATTTTCCCTGCTCAGTAATTCCTTTTGAAGGTTTTGTATTTCAACATCATACATTTGTTTGCTAGTTTCCATCTTAATATTACATACATTTAGTTGGGTTTTTAAATTAATACGTTCTTTCCTAAGATTAATATTAAACTTAATTTCGATTAGTCTATTTAACTCCAACTAAAGTCGGCTTATCACATTTATTAATTAATACAATAATGAAAATTATCAAAATACTTGAGAAATACGTGATACTACTTTCCCACCAAAAAGTATTCGCCGGTGGAATAAGCTTTAAACATCCACAATATTGTAAAGAAGCACAGATGCTGAGTGGATTAAAACAAAAATGTTGTATCTTTATATCTAGGAATTATATAATATTTAGTCATTGCTGCCCGTATGATCAACGCCGACACTTCACCACTCTCGTAATCTAAATGTCCTTTACCTACTTTGGAAACAGATTTTAAAAATGTAGTGATTTAGTTGAGCGTATGTGATATATTTATTAAATAAAACAAGTGAAAATAATTTGTAACATTCATTTATTTGAGAAATTACCACAGACTACACAGAGCATAGAGTAGCGTTACTAGTGAAGTACTTTTATTAGTATGGTAGTGATGTCCCAATTGATAAAGAAGAAAGGTCTTAAATTCAACTACAACACTCTTACCAAATTGGAACCTTTCTTCATATCATAACTAAGAACATGAAAAGAACTTCAAGATATAATCATGCAATCAAACGAAGTTACTCTCTTACCTAAAGACAACTTTCTCACATTTGCAAACAAAAATCCAATGTATACTAACAGAAAATAAAGTAATATTAATGAAGTTACTTTTATAACTCCTATCTTATCTCTAAGATACATACATCTATCTTTAGGTAAAGCCTTTGTAAATAAGTCAGCATATTGCTCTTTTGTACAAACATATTTCAAATGAATTTATTTCTCTATATACTTTTATTTAATATATTAATATTCGACATCTATGTTTGCAGCATTTATGGCTTGTAGTCTACACTTTTAATCAAACGGATTGCACTCTGATTGTCAAATAAAAAAATCAAATCAAATTATTTATTTGCTAGAATGCAGGTATACAAATAAGATTGTGAAGAATTAAAGTTCAGCCATACATTCTGCCCAAGATTCGACATGCCAAATTTAAATGAATGAATACGATGCAATAATAAAAAATAAGAATATTAAACACAATTATCAGATAAAAAATTAACAGTTCAATACAATTAAAATCAATTCAATCAAAATGCAATTAATAAATACGTAATAGTCAAAATAAGATCAAAATGTCAAAATACAATTCAAATGTCTAAATACAATTCAAATGTCAGAATACAATTCCAATTTCCAATGTCACAGTACTATTCAAATATAAAAAAATACCATTAAAATGTCAAAATACAATTAAAATTTCAGCCAAAATACAATAAAAAAGTAATGTTAGTCGATATAATTAAAATGTTCAAAATTCAATTTATTATTATTCACATAATTTCAAGGTCAAAAATAATCGGTTAATTTAGAAAATGTTTAGGTGTGGCATTTTTAATCCCTTAATAGGTCAAAACAGTAATCTGGTTAGGGCCGGAATCAAATCGTGACGTGTGAGCAGGGGGCCTACCATGCACGCTTATAGCAGGTCAATTTCCGACGGAAAGTAAACTGTCGGGCTATTTTGGACCATGAACACGTCAAATAACAGGCGAGCCAGCGATCACGTGACTAAAGCCGGTCAGTGGTTACGTGACAGCATTTCACTAGTCTGACCTGCGATAAGCTGTACCATCACGTCCTTTTTGACTTTTGACGTATATAACCTTGAAAACTGAACTGCCCTGCAGTCATATTAAGCAGGTGTGAAAAAGTAACTTTTATTGAACTGTTTTCTTTCATTTAAAACAAAAAACATACATAAGTACATGTTAATTTGTTTAAATAAAACTATTTAGGCGGTCTTTAAAATTGTAGATAACAAAACAAACAATCTCTTTGTCGTTTATTTTGGATGTGTGACGAAGATGAAAATAATTGAGTTTCTTGGGGAAGATTGTGATAAAAACAGTGTGAAACAAATCGCTAAAATCCAAAGGAAAGTTTTATGTTCAATAAACTGGTACATATGTTATAGAAATGGTACTAGTAATTCGATGTAAAAGAAATACAAATCAAGAACACAATACGAGAATAGAAGAAAATAAAAACCAATACATTATTTTTTAATAGATGTTTTAGACAAATATAATATTCGTAGTAACATAAACATCACGCCTTGTTTCTCCGAAGGGAAATTCGAATATTCGTAGTCTTAATATAAAACCAACTTACAGTTGCCCAGTGTTTAAAATCTTTGATAGCACCACCAACAATGGAATTCAAATGTTCCGTCACTTCCGTCCACAATCTGCGGGACATTTCTCGAGTTTGAGCACTTTTATTGTAGCCCATTGCAATGTCCTTGTGATTATTTATAAAATTCCACACTGTTTTCAATCGTTCATAGGAAACAAGTCATTATCACCAAATAACTGCACTTTCTTACCACTTTCAACAACAGACACGATACAAATGTGTGCTTTGTTTTTCTGACTTATTTACAGAAACAGTTTCTTCGGTTAAAAAAAACTTACAAAAAAGGAACCCACTTGAATCTCCAATATTCAAAATGATCTCGTAAACATTTGTGGTGTTTACAATATATTTGATACTTAACACTTAGATATCGTCGTTCGAAAATAGCAATAACTTTGGTAAGTTTTTCAAGTAGGTACTTATACCTTTCTTAAGCATCTAAAAGGGTCTCCAACGTCATAATCGTGTTAAATAAGATTTTTTGCTACGAAACAAAGCTTTTTTAGAATTCTATTGATCGCTATAAACTGTTATTAAATTAATTTTATCTAGTTCTTTAAAACCGGTAATGTTGCGAAAAAGTATTTCCGAACGTTTGTTTATAATATGGCGTACCGGTCAACGATAACGTAGCAGGTCTGAAGTTGATACTTTGCAGGTCAGACGAAAATGCTCAAGCTACAAATAGTATAGTATAGTATAATTTATTTTCAAAAATATACATCAGTTTAATTATGGTAATACACTCTAAGACACTTGTTTGTACGAACAGATTTTGAACATCTGTGTCTGAACTAGATATATAATATCTGTATTTCAGACATCAGCGCTCTCCCCTGTTGTAGGCGACACTTAGCAAATAACTTTGTTTGACCTCTATTTACATCTTATAAAACACATAATTTTTGATTAAAAAGTAAGACAAAAATAATAATAATAAAAATAAAAAAAAAGAAAGTGACAAAAAGAGGGGGAATAATCTTAAAATAATAATTAATGTAGTGATGGCCTCCGGTGAGTAGAGTGTAAATGAGTGGATGTGTGTGTGTAGGAGGGTGAGTATTATTAAAGGCTACTTTACTGTAGACAACAGGTTTTCGGTCTCATTGTAGTTTAGCTTGCAGATGTAATCTACTACCGTAGATTTACATTTGTTCCTATTTAAGGGGTGTATATCTACAAGCTTATTTATTTTTTCATACAGAAAAGAGCCTAGGTAACAGTAATACTTGCGAGCGTATGGGTGTTTATAGGTCGTTAGATCATTGTATATCACCTTACGTCTACGTTTAGACAAATACGAGGACTTGTCATACTTTGTACAAGCATGATATCTCAAGACCGCGTGCAGGACGAACAGCTGCCGGACTGTGAGGACTACACAAGACTGGTACAAAAGGTATGTTGGGAATAGGTAGGGGCGGAAAGTGCTGACTTTGAGTACTGCTCTTTGTGCAACTTCTAAAGGTTTGAGTATAGTTTTTGACGTGCCACCCCATACAGAAATACAGTATTGCAACACTGATTGACAAAGAGCTAGGTACACTTGCTTAATCAATTTAGGGTCAGCTGCATGTCTTAAATTTTTGAAAACGAATATTAGTTTTCTTACCCTAGAAGTAACCATGTCTATATGAGGTCGAAAAGATAGATTATGATCAATAATTATTCCTAAATATTTTAGTTTGTTCGCTTTAATTAGAGCAGGGCAAGAACAGCTTACATCATTACAGCAATTGTGTGCTATTATGGAGAGAGTTGAGGGTGGGGGATTACAATTACGCATAGAAAAAGTGAGATACTGCGTTTTACCTGCATTAAGAGTAAGTAAATTCTTTTGCAGCCAGTGGCTTACTATATTAAATCCATGCTGCGCCTTCTTAAAGACATTTTCCCAAGTATCAGCCGAAAACAGAAGCACCGTATCGTCTGCGTATGATATTATTTTACTTCCATCAAGATGTAGCTCACAAAGATCATTTAAATAGATGAGAAATAGACTTGGGCCCAAAATACTACCCTGAGGGACACCGAAGGAGACAGGTAAGTCACTGCTTGTGGTATCACCTATTTTCACACATTGTGTCCGATTAGAAAGATAGTCTTTAAAAATGTTGAGTGGGTCTCCTCTAACGCCTATTCGTTCCAATTTTTGTAAAAGCAATGGCACAGAGACCGTGTCAAAGGCTTTGGCCAAATCCAGGAATATGCCCATGGTCTTTTTGCCCGCATCCAAATTTCCTACTACGTAATCAAATAGAAAACCTGTCAGGTTAACTTGCCAAGTTGACTTGTCCTGCATTTGGCAAGTATTTTAAATGTTCATGGTAGGGCCCCAGCAGGACTTAGTGTACATAATTATTGATAAGTGAGCAAAATAAGACAAATCGTTTAAGAGATCATTATTGCTTATTGCTGTTTCGTGGGAAAGCGTACACCTACCACTTACCCTACCTACGCTGCTTTCTTACCATGACTACGTTATGAGAATGAAGCTGAAGCCGTTTTATATTCTATGAGAAATAAAATGTTTTTAGTATTTATTGTTGTGTTATTTGTTAGAGTAAACCTTCCTATAGAAGCACTGAAAATGCTGCTGCCAATGAGATTATTCATCTTTAGTTAAGAGAGTTGGCTAAAATAATGTTTATGCCACTAAATCTTTCATATTTAGCGCGCAAGATTATTAATTTACCTTTATAAAATTCAAGTCTGTAAATGCGATAATCGCCATTTTGATGACAGTCGAGGTCGAGGCTAAAAAACATAAAAATTAGGGATTTCGAACATCCAAACTCCACCTCAAGGACAGTGACTATTACAACATTTAATTATTTGACAAATTCATCCATTGTTCAAGTTAAATAAGTAGTGGTAATGAAGTTTTTTATTATCAAAAGTCGCCAATCGTGCGTGTTTACATTTTAACTTTTCACAGTTAACACACATACACATGTAGATATGATTTAAAATGTGACAAATATGATTAAAAATATTACAAGCAACTAGAAAATGCCCAGATCTTAACTTATTATACGAACACACGTTCAATAACACGTAATATTCATTACTACTAATCAATTTGTGTTAAAAATTGCCAATCATTGTTTTTTTTTTATTGTAATGATGTGCGAAAACGATTATGCCATACGTTTTTTTTTTTTTCAATTTTGATTGTTTCGATTAATTTATGTGTCGAATGTCTGAAATCTATACTTGAAACTTTAAATAAAATTGTTTTAAGCATTAAATACAATAAGCATTGTTTAAAATAATTATTTATACTTTTCTAATGTAATTTTAGTCGTTTTTAGGACATTCAATATAAAACGAGTCAACAGACAGGACGGGGATAGATACTGTGATGTACTGTATAATTATTAAATAAATATGTGCTTCTGCGATCTGCCCGCTCGGCATTACGTTGACAGCGCTCGAGGCGAGCGGACGTATCGCACACACTCTAATAGAAATATAACGGTGTTTAAGTAAACCACCCAAGGGTTAAAGCGAGACGTAACATTGGCAACGAGGATAAAGAACGTGAGTTAAATAAACACGAGGTTATCTATTTCGCCACAATTAAATCTTGTTTTCTATTTTCTCTTGTTCAATTTAAAAAGGGATATTTAGATAAATAAATATATTGTTTAGTAAAATAAGAAATATTTTAAGTAAAAGCAAATTACTGACAATTGGTATCTTCGGTCAAAATAGCCTTAAAACCAGTGCCTGCTAATATTTACATATAAAATTTTGTGTGTAGCTAGTGTGCACATTCCATCAAAACTATATAAGTACCCACATTGTATAAATACCGCGTAACTATCACGACTAAAAACATGGTGAGATATTCTCCGTGTCATTCTCGACTTACCCACATTACATTTAATTATAACTATTTATATTCTGAATCTGCCTTGTTGGTCTAGTGGTCGCAAGTGCTACTGCTGAGCATGAGTTCCTGGGTTCGATTCCCAGGTCGGGCAGTGTTATTGAGTTTTTCTATCTGAAATTTCTCAGTAACAGCTCGGAGTCTGGATTTGTGGCCGGTTGATGGCAATAGGCTCGCCCCCTATTACATGGGACTTAAACATAACTGGCGAAATGTGGGTGTACCTGCTACAGGCACACCTCTGCCCAACCCTTCGGGGAAAACAAGGCGTGATGTTATGTTATGTTACATTCTGAATAATACCGCACGACTAAGTACTTGTCTAAATATAGTAATTATCATTCACAAAATCTTAATTTTTATTAAAAGAGTTCTTTGTTTGTAGGTCTTGAGGGTGGCGACTTTGACAGACGAGTGGAATTCTGTCGGTTTATGATACACACGAATGTGGATGATCCTTGTTTTTTTTAAAGAATATTGTGGACGGATGAATCCAAATTTACCAAAGAAGGGATTCTCAATCTTCACAATCTTCACCACTGGACAAATACAACGGTAAACCCACATGTTGAGTGAGAGGGAGCTGCCGTGCGTCAATATAGATCAACTGCATACATTAAAATCGTAAAAAATTGTTTAAGTGAATAATTTGTGATGAATAGCCAACTAAGTAATAATTATTAACGGACCTCCAGCACGCGTAGCATGACCACCGTAGAAAGGAGTTTTGTCGACGGAAGAATAGACAAAAATGACGTTCCGTGTAGACAGGACGGCAGGAAAGTAGAAAGACTCAACTGCACTTTTTACGAAATTAATTTTTTCATAATTCGAGTCAGAATTCTTTGTTTTGTCATAGGAATTTTTTTCTGTTTGATTTTCAATTTTTATTGATAGTCACGTCAACTACAAAAAAATCTCAACAAAAAGTGTTGAAGTATCGTATTTTGGAAGAAAAAAATATTTCAGTATTTTATATGGAATTTTTCACTTTTTTTACGGAAAATAAGAAAAAATATTACCTACATGTTGAGTCTTAGGGGTTTAAGGGTTTCATAAAGGGGGTCGAAATTTTCACTATTTTTGTGATTGGACACGCCATTTTCGAGATATAAGCAAAACAAAAATAAAGATACAGTACTGTTTTTGCACCTAAATTCGAGGTGTTGGTGTGAATTTTAGTTTATATTTTATTCCACACGTTTTTAATCCGATTAGAAATAGTCCGATTTAGTTAGACAATCAAAATTTTTAAAACGCTCTCTTGTAAAATCATGATTTTGTAGATAACCGTAATTCTTTGTGGCCGTCGAGTAAAAAGTTTTCTATTGTCTTTAGCATGGCATTACAAAATCAAATTGTCTTCACTACCTTAGTGATTTTGACAGTTTGGGATAGAAAAGTTTCTTCTGAAATAGTCTACATGTAAAAGGACCTAGACAAAGATCGTTAGAAACGAAAGACAAAATGACAGATTGTAGAAAGATTTCTACGGTGCGATATCAAAAATGGAGAAACGAAACGTCACTTTGTATAGAAAGAGCTATGTCTATTGTCGCAGGTTGTCAACAAGATCTGCCTAAAAATAAAAACGTAACTTGTACATTGTGCAAAGGCAGGTACGATTTAGAATGTGCCAATATCCCGACCGACCGTTTTAAAGACATGACTGCATCAAAGGGCCCTATTACTTGGAAGCGTCAAGTATGTTTATGTAAAATGCCAAAAAAAGGGAATATAGAAATTCCAATTCGTTCACACGAGTATGCGATCCCCAATCAATAACGTCTTCACCAATTAGACAAAAAATAAAAACAGCATTATGAATGACACTACAAGCTCTGTAGACCTCAGTGTGTTGGGCGATACAATTAACACACAGGACGAATTAAAAACATCTCAATCCAATACACAAACCGAATTTACGCTGAAAAATTTAAATGAAATTATAATGTTACGCCTACAAGAAAACAATAAATCAATTATCACAGAATTACAAAATACAATCCAGATTGAGATAAACAAAGCCATTTCAAAACTAAGAGAAGACGTTGAACGTGAAACAAAAGCCTTATTGAAGCATAACGAACAGATAATAATAGAAATTCAAGAAACAAATACTGCATTAGAAAACCTAAGAATCGAAAACGAGAAACTAAAAACTGAAATAGAAGATCTAAAAATAAAAACAAAAACTGATCAGTCAAACATAAATTATTGCAAAGAAAGTCATTCGAAAAAAATTGTTTTGTATGGTCTTGATGAATACTATAAGGAACGTGTCAACAATCTACACATGAGGCTAATTTATTTATTTCGCGAGATTATGAATGTCGACTTAATGGGCTACATAGAAGACACTCACAGAATAGGCAGATATAGCACAAAAAATCGCCCGCTTGTGATTGAACTATTAAGTAAGAGGATAACTACATATGTCAAAGACAACAGACACCTCTTCCAAGGAACCGGATTATTTTATCTGAATTTCTGGATAATAACGCGCGAAGAGTAAGGAAACGAATGCGCGAAGAAATGCTGAAAGCAAGAAGTAAGGGATTGCATGCAATAATTCGTAATAATCAATTGATGATAGAAGGAAAACGCATTACAATAGAAGACGAGACACCCAACAACCGATTAAGCATAAATAAAAACAAAGACAAAGAAGACCAAATAAATTCCCAAGACATTAACAACTATTTTCAAAGCTATAATAATACAGAATACAATAAAAAACCATTTCGAAAATAAAGACTAACAATTTAAAATATTATTTCAGAATATTCAAAGCCTCTATAATAAACAACACATACTGGAAGCCTTCATAGAACAAACACCTAAACACACAGCTATATGCCTATCAGAATCGTGGCTATCGCAAGAAAAACTGGACACAATACAATTCCGCGGCTACAAATTTACATCTTCTTACTGCCGGAAAAGCCGTACAGGCGGCGGAGTTTGCATCCTTTTACAAGAACCCATTGAGCACGTAGAAAGAACTGATATCACAGAATTTTCAATTGATTATGTTATAGAAGTATGTGCAACAGACTTGGTAACAGAAAAACTGTTTTTTATAACTATTTATTGGAATAGAAGAGAGGAAGAAATATTTTATAAACAATTAAAACAAATTCTAACTTATATAAATAAAAAATATTTTAAAACTTAATATAATTATAGGAGGAGACTTTAATATAAATATCTTGGAAAATAATTTGAAAACAAACCAATTTTTAGATCTCATGCTAGAATTTAAGTTCAATCAACAAATAAAATCATCAACACGAATAACTCAAACATCATCAACATGCCTAGACTTAATTTTTACAAATTTCAATAGCAATTTGCATACAACAGTAGAGGAGTTAGGTTTCTCAGATCATAGCGGTACTATCATACACATGGCACTACCTCAACAACCTAAGCAAATTAACTAGGCTGTTCAAAAAAGGTTATACAATAACAAAAACATTAAACTATTTAAATCTAAATTAAATTAATTAAATTGGAACGAAATAATAAAAACAAACAAAAACTTAAATGAAAACTATGAAGCTTTTCATAACACATTAACCAACATACTAAATCAATGTATACCCAAAATAAAAATAAAGTTAAAAACGAATTATAAGAAGTATTGGCTAACTCCAGGCATCAAAGTCTCATGTAAGAATAAAAGGCTCGAAAAGATACTTACACTTAAAACTAATAATCCATTAATTAAACAGAACTATAAAAATATGAAAAAACACTAAAGAAAACAGTTATAACAGCAAAGAAATTACAGTATATTAATAAAATAAAAAAATCAAATAACAAAGTTAAAACTATGTGGAGTATTATAAATGAAAGAACAAATAAGAAAATAAAAAGGGATAAAAATAACATTAAATTACAAATAAATAATATAAATGTCACTGAACCTAACCAAATAGCTAACTTTTTTAATAGCTTCTTTGCGTCCATCGGCGAAGGTAACAACAAACCACCTGGCAATGAGCCGCGAGGCCCCCCAGTGCTCTGCCCCACAGAAAATACCATGTTTCTCAGCCCTGTAGACCCCGGTGAAATAAACTCATTATTAAAAACCTAAAAAGTAAAAAAAGTCATGGAATTGACGAGTTACCACCAATGTTAATACAACAATGTGCAAACGAACTTACTTTACCTTTCTACTTGCTAGTAAATCAATCTTTCGAAGACGCCGCTTTCCCGGACTACCTAAAGAAAACATTAATAAAACCAATCCACAAAAAAAACTCGAAAACGGATCCAAGTAATTACCGACCAATAGCTCTTTTACCAACCGCCTCAAAAGCTTTTGAGAAAGCAATGTGCAATCGAGTCTACTCCTTCTGCGAAAAATATAACATATTTAACGAATGCCAAAACGGCTTTCGCAGAAACAGATCCACTATTCTAGCAATTTATAAATACATACAGGAAGTTTTAAATATAATAAATGACAAAAAGTACGCCGTAGGATTACTATTAGATATGACTAAAGCTTACAATAAAGTGCAATATGACATACTATTAAATAAATTACAGGGTATAGGGATCCGCGGTAAAACTCATGAATGGTTTAAATCCTATTTAACAACTAGAGGACACCAGGTCGAAATTGAATTTTATAATGAAAATACCAAAGAGATACAAATTATTGGGTCTGACAGTAAAGCAATTAACGCCTCTATTCCCCAAGGAACTGTAATTGGATGCCTGCTTTTTCTTATTTACATAAACGACCTTCCAAAAACCATAGAAGGGCCGTGTGTGTTGTTTGCTGACGATATTTCGTTTCTAACTTCATGCCGGAACAATGTAGGCTTGAGCGAGGACCTAACCACTATACTAAATAAATCAATATCTTGGATGAACGACCATAACCTCGAAATTAATTTCTCTAAATCTAAAATAATTCCCTTCCACCCCCGACAAAAAACCCCACTAGACATAAATTTCACTTACAACGGAAAAACAATAGAAGTCGTTCATGAATTTACTTTACTTGGCCTGGATATAGACACAAACATTAATTGGAAATCACACATCAAAAAGATAAAATCAAAACTATCCAAATTTGTATACGCCCTTCGTGAAGTCAAAGAGACCTTAAAACTGCACTTGTTACATAATATGCCTACGCACATGCATGGCTCAGCTACGGCGTAATATTGTGGGGAAACAGCACAGATGCACCGACACTTTTCACATTACAAAAAAGATTAATAAGAATCCTTGTAAATATAGAAGATACCGACAGTTGCAAACCTCATTACCAAGAAAATAAAATATTTACCCTCCTTTGCCTATAATACATTCTAGAAATATGCAAATTCGTTCGAAATTACCGGCACTTTTACACGACAAGAGAAAACATACAGTCTAAATATACATTACGCCATCAAAATAGGTTAAACTTACCAGGTTCTAAGTTAAAAATGCACTCAACAAGTACACTAGTCATGTCAATTAAAATATATAATAAATTACCAGAATTAATAAAAAATTAACAAAAATTTAATACATTTATATACAAATTAAAACTATTCCTATTATCTAAATGCTATTATGATATCAATGATTATTTAAATGACAAATTTTAATTTACAAGTTTTATAAAATAATTACAATAAATAGGTACTAAATAAGTAATAAAATTAAAAGCCCTCTTCCTCTTTCCTACATTTACTGTGCCCGACAGGGTCCACAATGATCATATTATTTTGTTAAACCTACCACCTAAGTTCACATGTGAAAGCAATAAATATATTGAGTAAGTTAAAAGACAGAAATCTTTTCAAAGGAGGTTTAGTGTAAACGTTTGGGCAGGAGTGATTGGGAATCAGGTAGTTGGACCGCATTACCTGCCCGATAGCCTCAATGGCGATAACTATTTGGAGTTCCTTCAAAATAACCTGCCCAAATTAGTGTCCGAGGTGCCCGTTTTTAATGAAAATGTGCCCAACGTATTCCAGCATGACGGCTGTCCCGCGCATTGGCGTTTGACTGTGAGGAACGCGAATGCGAACGAACGCATTCAGATATCCGTAGTATTTTAACCGATCAGGCGCCGTGGGTGGTCCGCGCCGTGACAGTTTTACGACCGCGCTTAAATAAACAAACACTCGGATTTCTTTACAATGTCTCAAGTAGTATTGTTAATGTTTTTTGCTACTCGAATAGATTACGAATACGTTTCAAATGGTTGCAGTCTTTGTAAACAACGTTCACTTATCTTTATTACCCGCTTTTGTTATTATTTCTTTTGTTCTTTGTGATAACGATTTCTGATAAAACTACCGTACCAATTCACACGAAATTTTGCAGGGTACATTATGGATAGATAAGTTATCTAACAAAAGCGTTTTTAGAGACAAACATTGAAAACAAAAAATTCAAAAAATCTAGATTTTTTATGATCTAGAATTTCTATTGCTTACGTAACTTTCACCGTACCAAAAAAATATTTTTTTGTTTTATTTTGTTCTAAATGTTGTCTAAAACGATGATACATGTAATATAGAAAAGAAATAAAACACTTACGGATCAGATCCATACAGAAAAACCACAAAATATAACAACTTTCACTGTGACGGGAACTTTCTCTTTTTTGTTTGTTTACACTTTTTTGGTTGGGTCAAAATAGGTGTTATTTAGTGCGAATATTATCTAAAACGATGTAATATTTACTTCAAAATGAAAATATCACCACTTTCCGACGATTTACACACAAAAACCATTAAAAAACGAATTATTACAGCGGACGGGAGTGACATTTGACTGACATTTTACCGCGCGGGAACGTGATTTTCAACATTTTTTTAAAATGTTGCCTATTAATATTTTTGCTTTTAGTCGATTTATTTGACGAGAATATCTATCCGACCATAGACACAAAAATTCACAGACAATAATAGCCATTACAGCGAATACAAATAGAGTTGTAAGCCGCGTGTGTCACTTGTTGCCAATTGGCAACAACGGTCCTTTACCGGTTAAATATCGTATATTTAAGTTATAGAATTATGTAAACTTGTTAATAATAAGTGCTAAATAGACCAATAGTTACGTGAAAGTGTTATCACAACGTAAATATTAATAAAACATATGAAAATTAAAATAGTGAACATAAATATAAAACCAATTCTTAAAAACATTTTACAGAAACGTAATAAACAACAGTGAAAGTAAACTATACAAATAAACATTGCATAAAGTGATAAAAAAGTGCCAGCTAGTTATCAAAAAGTGATTTCTAGTAAACTTAAAAGTGATATTGGTGAACACTAAATAAAATGATAGGTAGATGTGAAAAAATTATGGTCGTATCCAACGGACGGACCTTACATTTAAAAACCAAATACTCCGTTAGGGGTTTATTGAATTAAACACCACTTACTAACTGCACGGTGGCAGATTTAGTAACAGCTTTACAGTCGCCGTTCAAGCGCTCGGTCGCAGGTTCGAACCTCACGATCCTAGGAGACTTATTGTGGAAAAAATATTGTCCACGACTTCTTATAAAAGTATCGCATCAAGATTGAGTACGAAGAAATAAGAACTATCTCCAAAAAAAATAAATAAAAAATGGACTACATAATAATATCAATCATCACGCCACTGTTCCTCGGACGTGTGGGCAGAGGTGTACTTGGTATTATAAGAATTTAACCAAAATAGTTATGGGTGAATATCAGCCTAATAATGGACGATACAGCAAACGTTACACTGAGAAAACATCAGATGGTTAAATGCAAATCACTAGAGGATAACATAAACAATATCCATTCTTTAGATTCTTCTACGTCCTTTGACCTTCTGGGTAAAAGCTTGGATCTATCAACAAACTTGTTTCCATCTAGTTTTATTGAAGAGATGAAATCCGAAATAACAAGTTTAAAATCGAATCTACAAAGGACCCAAAACGAAATGGACAATTTGATTCTGGAAAATGTTGAATTAAAAAAACAAGTTACTCAGCTTTCCCAGGAAATTACTATTTTGAAACAGATTTGTAGAAGTCCTACGTCAAATTGGAAAAACAATATATCATCAAGCCGGAAAAATAGTGTGAAACGACGACTCACAGATGAATTTCACCATAGTCCTATCACACTTTGTCCTAAAAAAGGAATGGGTAAAGAAACAACCAAACTGTAGCGGTTACACCGCCACATACGAACTACGCATCATAGACATGACGTCACACAAATCCTGCATCGCGCAGTTAGAGTTTACCGAGCGATCGACATATATACAAGATTCCGATTCACTTTGTTACTATAAAATAAAAATGTGTGTGTGTACTGAGGGTTCACACTGCAATTAAAACTTTAAGACAGAGCCATCTAGTTTGCAAACTATACACTATCGATCTGCATACTTAATGATCACAAATTTCACCAGTGTAATTAAGGTTCATTTGGCCGGATGGTAATCACTGTTGGATGCAAGTGAATAGGGTACGAGTTCAAGTCCTACATAATATCCAAAAAGTAAATGCTCTTTTTGAGGTCAGATTAAACTTGATTCTAAATAATCAAATTTTAATTTATTATAATCAATTTCAAAAATATAAATTGAAAATAAAAGAATGAATAATTTCTTGGGAAATATAACATTCCGTAGTAAACGCGTCCGTACCAACTCGGACCCAAGTACAGATGACCGCGACAATGACGTTACATCAGGGACACTAGGGTGCACCTCTAATAGCTTACCAGATATCTCTGAGGATGAAGACGACGTAAAAACACTAAGAGATAAAATACAAAACCTTCAATCAGAATTAAATAGCGCCCATAAAGAAATAGAATTATTGAACCAACAAAATACTGAACTCAAACACTCAAATGAAGACTTAGTTAAAAAAAACCTGATTTACAAAAAGTGACAACAAGTAGTCCTATTAAGTCAAACCGAAATACACCTAAGAAAAAACCTCTCACAAACTATAAGACAAAGCAGACACAAACTGATACCTTAGCAATCCAAAAAATGACACTTCGAGACAAGGAACAAGACAACAAAAATGGCTACATACAAAAGGTGCGAAAAAGAAATAAAAATACATTAATTAAAAACACTACTAAAGATATGACTCAACTAACTTGTAAAAAGAAAAAAGTATGTTTACTTAGCACGGAACAGACATTCAACGTCATAAATATTGCACAAAATGCATTAGTAGAAGACCAAGATGAAATATGTCACTATCTAACACCGAGAGTAGGAATAGAACAACTTTTCAATGGTATTGAGTCAAAACTATCTGACTTCACAATTGATGACTATTGCATAATACTAATAGGACCAGAAGACTTTAAAGTAACAAATGACTACCATAAAATTATAATCTATATAAGAAATGTGCTAAGTAGAATTAAACATACTAACATAATTTTATGCTTCCCTACATATGCATATGGAATTCATAATAGCATATACTACTGGAGGATTGAAACGTTTAATAACCTACTCTACTTAGATCTGTTGACCTATGAACACGCTTACTTTCTGGAGTCAAATCGAAACCTTAAGTATGACTTTAGCATGTTTCGTGTAAAATCGGGCTTAATAAACAACACTGCAATGAGAACAATTTTTGAAGATATAAAAGTTCTAATCACTGACATAGAATACTCTAACAAGAATAACTGTAGTGAAACTGACAGCAATGCATTTGGTATTTGTGAGGAAGTTTCCGCGGATAATAATAAAGACGACACCTGTAATGAGCAATCAACGAGCTTTTTTCGTAACTAAATATTTACACATAATGCATCAAAATATTGCAGGATTGTTAGCTAAATCAGATGCAATAACAGTGTGCCTAGAAGAGTTAGCAGATATAAAGTCATGTGTGGACATACTATGCATTACAGAACATTTTATTATGGAGGGCTATGAACGGTATCTAAATATACCTAATTATCAGCTTGCGGCATGCTACACAAGAAAGCAAAGTAAAAGAGGTGGAGCATGCATACTTGTAAGAAACGGACTTCAATATAAGGACTTGAAACAAATTACAAAAATGTCAGAAACCGGTGTTTTTGAATGTTGTGCCGTAGAATTGATTGACTATAAAATTGTAATAGCTTGTATTTATAGAGTTCCAAACGCCAATAATTATAATGTGTTCATGGAAAAACTACATATGTTTTTACGAGAACTCACTAATAAATCTTTTCGAAATATTGTAATAGCAGGAGATTTCAACGTAAATATCTTAAAAAAAACTTGCCAAACTTTAGATTTTCAATGTCTTCTACTGAGTTATAATTTAAAATTATCTGTTAATCAGCCCACTAGAATAAAGAGTCAAACATGTATAGATAATATTTATTGTACATAACTTTAAAAGAGCCTGTAAAGCAGAAGTACTTGAATTCGCACTGTCTGACCACACAGCGCAATTAATAAAAATACCCGTCAAAAACTGTTGCACTCTAAGATACTGGCGTAAGAATAGGCGTGATTATAATTCAGAATATATTTCAAAATTTCAAAATTGCCTGCGTAGGTTGTCATTCTCTGAGATGTACGAAACAGATGATTCTAACATAGCCTACAATAGATTTATAGAAACATTTCCCTTTTCTACCTGTTATGCTTTCCTGAAGTATCTGTAACCGTACATACGGCAAATAAATCTAAGTGGGTATCACGTGGTATCAAAATGTGCAGCAAAAAGAAGCGACAACTTTTATGGCAATACAGACATGACCCAAATGGAACTAATAAATATAGCTTGACTAAATACTCTAAATTATTTAAGAAAATTATACAATTGACGCAATATGCACAGAATAATTATAAAATAAAACAATCTAGTAATAAATCTAAAACCAGTTGGAAAATAATCAATAACTCAAAGCAAAACATACCACGAAATACTATCACAAAAATAAAAGTAAACAGTGATACTATAACAGATCCCCAGAAAATAGCTAACGAATTTAACAACTATTTTATTGAAAAAGTAGTCCCGCTTGTTGATTCAGGAAATCAAGTCACTTCAAAAATCCCAAATAGAGAAAAATCATTTTTATGCCCCCTTGTGTACCGCAGGACGTGTTTAGAATAATCAAACTATTGAAAAATACGAATAGCGTGGGTCATGATGGAATATCAACAAAAATAGTTAAGCTGGTGGCTCCAGAAATTTGCACGCATCTAAGCCATCTGATTAATTTAAGTAAAAGTACTGGCATATTCCCTGATGCTTTAAAAAAATCAATTGTAAAACCTATATTTAAAAAAGAAAATAGATTATCCATGGAATTTTATAGACCTATTTCGATAATTAGTGTTTTCTCCAAAATCTTTGAAAAGCATATATATAAAGAATTAAGTGCTTACTTAGAAAAACATAATATACTAGTTAACGAACAAAAAGGATTCAGAGAAAACCGAACTATAAATATGGCAGTTTACGATTTCCTACATAACGTTATGGTAAATGTCGATAGAACCAATCCCGTCTGCACTATATTCTGTGATATGACGCAGGCATTTGATTACATCAGGCATGATATTTTAATAAATAAGTTGGAAGCATACGGTATAAGGGGCAATGTTCTAAATTTAATAAATACATATCTTGATAACAGAAAACAGGTCACGGAGATATCTAGGATAAACGTTAAAACTAAATGTGAAGAAATATTTCATTCACACGAACAAGTAGTCAAGTATGGAGTCCCCCAGGGTAGTGTGTTGGGTCCCCCACTATTCATAGTATATATAAATGACTTACCTAAACATGTAGGCCAACCAGTTACACTCTTTGCTGATGATAGCACTATCACAATTCAATGTAATGCTAAAGATAGCTACAATAACGACATTAATAATTCTCTGACATCAATAATAAATTGGATGAATAATAATAATCTAAAAATCAATCTTAATAAAACTAACATAATGCACTTCAGTCAACGTTTATCACCTATGACTGATCTCAACGTCCAATACAATAATAGAATTATTACAGAAGTTGACAACACTAAATTCCTTGGTGTGACGATTGACAAAAAGCTAAACTGGAAAGCACATATAGAAGAACTCAGTAAAAATATTAGTAATTATTGTTACGTGCTGTTCAAACTGGTCCCAGTGCTTAACACTGAATCTTTGCTCATGGCTTATCACGGTTTGGTTTCTTCACATTTAAGATATGGGATCATTTTCTGGGGCAACTCAACCGACAAGGACATACCCTTTAAAGCCCAAAAAAGGTGCGTCAGGACTATGTTTAAGTTACAGTCAAGCGAAAGTTGTAAGCCCTACTTTACAAAATATAAAATATTAACTCTGCCTTGCCTTTACATTTTAGACATTGTTATGTTTATAAAATCAAATCGACACTTATTTCCACGTCAATCAGAAGTGGTCGATCGCAACCATAGTAGACGCGATGACAGTATTCTCTGTCTACATAGATCGAAAACAGCATTAATGCATAAGAGTTTTTTCTGTATGGCCCCTAAAATTTTCAATAAACTCCCAAATAGTTGGAAGGAGCTTAATGTCCGTCAATTAAAAAATAAATTAAAGATAATGCTAGAAGGGAAAGCATACTATAGTATCCTAGAATTTCTTAATGATAACATCTAATACAGTATAGTAACCAATATTATCAATACATCTTTGACATAATCGACATAAAGCAACACATTATTACTATGATGATAATTTTAATTGACATTTAATAATTATTACGTAACTATGACCATATATTTAATTAATTTGTTTTCAAAATTGACATTTACTATTTTTGTTTTTATATAATCTAATACTTTATGCAATAACTTTTATTACTGACATTTAAATATTTGTACGCCACTAAGGCCAAACATGACTGATCTTAAACTATAATGTAATTTAATAACTTGCATGCTCTGTATGTGTACTCATGTTTCCACAAATAAATAATCTTGAATCTTGAATCTTGAATCCGACTTCAAACCAATGGGCAGTTGCCCACCAGACACAACACCCGTCTGGTCGGAGGATCCTCCCTTTTCTATGGTGGATGAGTGAACTTTACACCCTGTTCCTCATGCCCCTAAAAAACCATCAATACAGTCTCTTCCAGACTCAGAAATTAAAGTGGATGACCAGTCGGCGAAAGTTACACAGGCATACAAAACATCAGGATTCCCAAGTTAACCTCAGCATAATATAATAGAAGCTAACAGTGTAGTCAGCGTTGACAGCGTAAATGGCAGCCCAAATAACATAAAGAAAGATGTCGGTACGAGAATCAACGCTAGTAACGGAACAAATTGTAACTCCATTCTCCTGAACCCTAACAACGACAACGTGGCACCAGTTAAAATGAAAATATCGCCCAGATCAAAACAAAAATGTTTAAAAGAAACTGATATTAGCAGAATATTTTTATTTGGTGGTAAACAGTACCTAAAATATCTAAAATGCTAAATAAATCGAGAGAGATAACTCCATATAAACGTTACCGAGTGATATCTTTCATCAAACCTTATGCATCGACAGAAAAAATATTAAATTGCGCTAAATTGTTCGATGTTACTCCAGATGATCGAATAATTGTTTGTGTTGGACAACATGACTCAAACGTCCTCAAAATAATGTCAGAACTATGTATATTTCTAAAGATAACTTAATGTCAAATATTTGTTTTAAAAGTTTTTAATAATTTCCATTTAAATGAATCTAAAATTAATGAAATGCTAATGATGATAAGTTACCAGTACAAAAATTGTAATTTTGTTGATTTTGACGACAGCTTACAGCTGACTGTGTATGATATTTGTAAGCAGATTAATTCTACTCTGGATCAAATAGACTACAATCTTAAATTTCTCAATTTCAAAACGACTTCGATATGTACTAGGAAGAATACTGTGAGGCAAGAAAACAAGGACTACTCTCGAAACATAAGGGTTAATCAAATAAATCTATGTCCAAATCGTCCTAAAATAAAAATGGTAGATCGTAGTACACAAACAGAACAAAATTGCAACACCTCCAGTGTTGCAATTTTCATTACACGTGATATGAATCACAAAGAATTGTCCTTCCTGAAGGAACACAGTATGGATAAACACTTTGAATGCTGCGGCTTGGAATTACCGTCACATAACATTTTCATAATAGCTTTACATAGAACGCCAAGTTCAGATTTTTCTTTATTTGTTATGAAACTCACTGCAGTACTTTTCTACATAAACCATAAAAAGAAAACGGTTATTCTAGTAAGCGATATAAATGTAAACACCTTAAAACCAGATAGTAAAACTAAGGATCTTCAAGATCAAGCTGCAAATTATAATTTAATTTTTCATATTACTGATCCAACGAGGCAGAATACCTGCATCGATCATATCGTAAGTAATATTCCACTTGCCAAAGGTGAGTTTTTGCATTGGGATATATCTGACCACAATACGGCACAAATGTTAAGTGTTCCTGTCAGACATAAGGAAATTCCTCAACAGTACTATATATTTAAAAGAGACTATAGTTTGGAAAATATACTTAATTCAAGGAATGTTTGTCTAAACTTTCCTTCTCAGAAGTTTATGGTCAACTTAACATTAATTCGGCTTATGAATCTTTTCAGGAATTATTTTTATTGTTTTATAGGTTATGTTTCCCTAAAGTTAAAAATAAAATGACAAACAAATGTAAGAAAATCAACTGGATAACTAAAGGCTTAAGAATTAGTGGTAAACGTAAACGCTCACTGCGTTTTATATATTATAGGAATAAGTCAGACAGCAACAAGATGGTATATAAAATACAGTAAATTACTAAGATGTTGTATCACTAGTTCTATTAAAACATCAAATGACAACATACTTAGGTCTTCAAAAAATAAAAGTAAAGCGGCTTGGACACTTATAAAGCAAAAATCAGAATGTATGAATAAATTATCATTGATAACGAATTCAAACATAGAAAATACAATGAAAGACAACCCAAAAAAAATTACGAACTCGTTTAATAACTACTGGATAGACTTAACAAATGAACATAACGATAATGTAAGGGACACATGCACAACTAACACGTGCGATAGTCTGTTCCTTTGGCCATACGGTTACAATGACATACAGAAAGGAGAACATTCACCGTCCATACATCTTTGGGCTAAATGTGAAAGAGCCGGCCAAACAAAAGAAATATATATATTCCGTTAGAATATGTTATTCTCTTCACTTTTTACTATGGGACTAAATCTATAGGGCCATTCCCTGCGTTGTTAAACAATTTGAGTTTGAAAAATACTGTTTTCAGTATGTTTTAGATAAAAGAATTACAGTAATCTAACTATATTAATAGCTTTTTATGTCAGTTAACATTACAGTTATTATCTTTTACTGTAAAACTAAGGCTCTAGGGTTATTTTCCACATAACTACAGTGTGCAAAATAGGTAGCTCCAGTACTAATATTAGCTGATTGAAATAGGTATCACTAGTATTAACTGGTTTTAGGTCTATTTAGTCGTTTCTATTCACTTAAAAACCGTAAAATAAAAAACACATTATTTTAGGTAGGTTACAAGTGGTACATAAATAACGGTTGTAAAAAGAAGCTTTACAAAGCCGAGAGTCATAGACTCCCAGTCATTGAGATTTTTTTGTACTGGACTATGTTTCAGTATGTGCAGATATGCCTCTCGCAATAGCTTGCCATATTTGGAATCACATAACAAACATTAAGAACCTTACGGATAACCTTACGGAGAATACAGGAGTTGATAGCATTTAAAACTTGTTTTCGTAAAAAAAAGTAAATAAAAATAAAACTTCGACCTTCAATATCTCCTCTCGGCATCGTTATGCTTCTTTTATATCCGTTATTTATGTATCTAAAATAATGTGTCATTTTATTTCACTGTTTTAGCGAGAACAGAAACCATTAAATAGATCTAAAACCAGTTAATATTAGTGACACCTATTTCAATAAGCTAATACTAGCACTAGTGAAAAAAAAAAAACTTTATTTCGCATACTGTAGTTATGTGGAGAATAACTCTAAAGCCTAGTTTCACAGTAAAAGATGATAACTGTAATGTTTACTGGCATAAAAAGTTATTACTATAATTAGATTACTGTTATTCTCTCTAAAAAATACTGAAAACAGTATTTTTCAAACTCGTATAACAGCGCAAGGAATGGCCCTACAGATTTGGTCCCATAGTAAAAAGTGAAGAAAATAACATGTTCTAACGGAATATAACTTTTTTATTGTTTGGCCAGCACTTTCATAATTTAGCCCAAAATGAATTTTCTCCTTTATAATTTCCCTAAGCAACACAGGAGCGGTCGGATATGATGAGATTTCGACTGAAATTTTGAAGGTTTGCTCACTGGAAATAATTCCTGTGTTGTCACACTTAGTAAATTTGTCTTTCTCAGAAGGCTGCTTCCCAGAGTTATTAAAGTTTGTGGTTGTTAAGCCTCTTCATAAAAAAGGCGATAGCTCGGAAGCAGATAATTACAGACCTATTAGTCTCATACCAATAATATCTAAAGTTTTTGAAAAAGCTATGCAACACCGTTTTTTAGAATTTATTGGTAAACATCAGATTTTTAAGAAAGATCAATATGGGTTTCAAAAAAAGGAAATCAACCACTCTTGCATGCTTCAATCTTGTAAAAAATATAATTGACGAAGTAGACATAGGTAATCGGGTATCTGTTATCTTCTTCGATATGTCAAAAGCTTTTGACTTTGTGTCTCATAGTGTATGTGTGTTACTTTCGAAGTTAGAACGATATGGTATTCGAGGTCCGGCCCTCAGTTGGATTGAAACCTACCTACTGGGTCTAAAGCAATGTGTTGAAATTCCAAGTATGACTGAGAATAAAGAACTGGAGGGAATTAGGTCTCTTTCAAGATTCAACAACTCTGGTGTACCACAAGGGAGCGTTTTGGGACCCCCTTTGTTCTTATTATATATTAACGATCATCCTGAACACACACCTAATCCATGCACATTATTTGCGGATGACATTTCAATTATTTTGACATCACCAATTAATATTTTAAAATTTTTGCTGAGGAACCTCCCATCATTGATGCTAATTGTCTTTTGTTAAAACTGAGCTCTGAGACATGCATTATCGGAATTTACCGCCCTCCAGGCCAGCGTAACACGAGTGGTTTCTGTACTTCAATGGATGAGCTACTAAAAAAACTATCCAACTACAAAAACATAATCATTTGTGGAGACATAAATATTGACATAACTCCTAACACTAATGATAAGCGCTCCTTAGAATACCTCAACGTTTTGGCTAGTCATTGTATACTTCCTGCTCATACCATACCCACTCATGGGTTCACTTGTCTGGATCATATTATGATTAAAACTAAATTGGAAGCCACCTGCTTTACAGCGGAATCTTCAGTCACGGATCACGAAAGTGTTGGCATTGCTATTAATCTACTCACAAAACGCTTCGCGCCTTCTTTAACGATGAAGCGTATCAATTATACCGGATTAGACCACAGTATAAATGAAACTAACTTTAAACCGATTCTTGACTGTAGTGATGCCAATGCAGCTACCGATCAACTCATTTCCTTATTGGACAAGGCTATTCAGGATAACTCACATGTGGCTAATGTGTCTAATAGGAAAAGAATTAACAAACCATGGATTACTACTGGTTTACTACGATGTATGCGTAATAGAGACAATCTGCATAAAAAGCTTAAAAGGAATCCAAACAATGAAACACTTAATTTGACATACAAGAGATACCGAAACTTTTGCAACGCTATCCTAAAGAAACAGAAGAGAATATATGAGAAACAGGAAATTGAAAATTCAAAAAATAACAGTAAAAATCTGTGGGATGTAGTTAAAAATATCTGTAGTACTAACAAAAAGTCAGACCATTCCTCGGCTCTGATCAAAACTGATAATCCTAAAAGCAGTGTCGATGACGTTAGTAAACATTTTACGGGTGTTGGACTGAGTCTGGCGGAAGAAATTATTGGTAGCACCGATCTATCGAGTTGCTGCCGGTCTTCTATTCCCGCATCACCAAACTCACTTGTCTTGCTTCCTACTGATGAAGAGGAGGTTGAATTCCTTGTGATGGACTTGAGAGAGGATGCAGCTGTTGGAGTAGATCAGATTTCTGGTAAAATTTTAAAGCGATACGTTAAGCTGCTAACACCTCCACTCACTCACATCTGCAATCTGGCATTTGCTACTGGTACCTTTCCATTGGCGTTAAAGATAGCTCTTGTCAAACCTTCACAAGGGAGGAGACAAAGATTGCATTAACAACTAAAGACCAATTTCGATCCTTCCCACATTGAGAAGAAATTTAAAACATGCATTAAACGCACACTATGTAGACAAGCATATTATAAGTTGGATGATTATATAGTAGATAAAAATGCTTGGCTTAATGCTGGTCCTGCTCCACAGCCACTTGGGCTCACTAGTTAAAATTTTAATATTTGGAAGAGTTGCTTTCCCTTTTTTAAATTCTGTTTTTGACATTACAAACTTAATGTTTATTTTTTATTTTACCAAGTAAATTGTTCAATGCTCCAATTAGATAATAATGATTTTCTTACTTTTTGGTAGTAAAATTCTATTAATTTCTTAAATACATTGCAAACTATAGTTTTGTATAATTTAGAAGCATTTTTAGATTTTTGTAAATGTGAGTACCATGGAGCCGTTTACTATGTTATTAAGATGTATGTTGACTTGAAAGAGCATGGCAGTTGAGAGAATGTCAAGCTCACTTAAATGTCTCGCTGATGGTGGCGAGTGTGTTGGATCATTCGGTTCCCTACAAAATGGTTGAGCTGGATGGTGCTGATCCACGCGTCATGTTCGTGAACGGGCGCCGTCAGTTGAGACTGGTCATCTCTTATCTGCCAGGGCTTATTTTTAATCATATATTTGCAACTGCTTTGATAATTTTTTGTACATTGTTCTCACATATAGAAGCAACAAGAATAATGTACCCAGAATTTTGTAATATCTATATTTAAAAGAGTGGCCTTGGAGTTTCTTGCCCGTTCTTCTCCATAGAGATCTACGTTTTGGAATGGGCAACTAGCTTCAACTTTCTGACTAACTGACCGATTCTTTGACAATTCAAAGTGCCTGTAAATGGTTTAATTGAAATAAATGCTTTGAGTTGAGTTTGAGTTTGAATTGTCCAAAGTCTTAGAACGACTGATCAACAAACGCCTTATGAACTTCCTTGAGACAAACCTCCTCCTTTTACCTATGCAATTTGGCTTTCGATCGGGAAGGTCAACTGATGACGCTGTTCATGAACTCACAAACCATATTGTCACTGATATTGACAGTGGCAAGAAGTGTGTGACGGTGTTCCTCGACTTAGCCAAGGCCTTTGACACGGTCCCTATTCCAGACTAGACTTAGAGAGAACTAGAACCAGAGAACTAGATAAAATTGGTGTTAGAGGTCTTCCATTCCAACTACTCAAAGACTACTTAAGTAATAGGAAGCAACGAGTGAAAATTGACAACTGGACTAGTGACGAACTTTCTGTGCACTATGGAGTGCCGCAGGGCAGTGTCCTGGGTCCTAGCCTTTTCCTTGTGTATATTAATGACTTATGTCAACTCCAACTTAAACAAGGAAAATTGCTATCTTTTGCGGATGACACTGCGTTATTTTTTTGTGGAAAAAGTTGGGAAGATGTTTTCCAATGTGCTCAACATGGTCTCAATGAGGTATGCCAGTGGCTTAAAGACAATGTTTTGACACTAAATTTATCAAAAACCAAATATATTGCCTTTGCACCTAGGAAAAATCTGCTGCCACCCACAACTCTCAATATTACTGCTCACACTTGTACTCGTACCTACTTGGCCCCGCTTTCGTGCCTTTGTTCGCCCCTTCAAAGAACAGACGTTATTAGATATCTTGGAGTGTATATTGATCAGACACTAACTTTTAAGCCTCATATTGACATTCTCGTCACTAGGATTCGTAAGCTGATATACATTTTCAAGACACTAAGACATGTGGCGGATAATAAGACTATCAAAATGGTGTACTCAGCACTCTGCCAGTCAATAGTGAATTATTGCATAACCTCCTGGGGAGGAGCAGGAAAAGTGCACCTTCTGGAAGTTGAAAGAGCACAGAGAGCCGTACTCAAGGTTGGAGCTGGGCTCCCCTTTCACTATCCAAGTGCTGAGCTATATAAACGTTGGGATACTCTAACAGTCAGGCAGACCTTCATATTTACATTACTACTCAAAAAACATAAAGAAATAAAATATGACCCTAATCTCAACAAAGATAAGCGAAGGAAAGGTAATGTCTGTCCTACTAATTTCTTTCGCACAATTTTCTCTCAAAGGTTTTATTGTTTTCTTGGAGGATATCTGTATAATAAAATCAATACAACACTTATAATTTACCCCATGCTTAGATCGACTTTTAAACTAAATGTATGTAAATGGCTTAAAACTCTCGACTATCAGGCAACTGAGATTCTTCTGATCCCTATTCACTAAATTTATATTTCCTTAATAAACGTTCACTATCACACATACACACACACACCACCACCAGACACGCACACACACCCACAAACACACCCCACTCACTCACTCACATACACACCCTCACCCACAACACATACGTACACACACTTAAACCACATATATGAAAGTCCAGCCTAGATTTATTTTTATTTAATTTTTTCTTTATATTGTTACTGTACCTAGAAAATAATTTAACTTCATCACTTGCGTTTGCTAATTAATCTAAATTAATATGTACATTTTTAAGTATTGGGGGGCCTGGTGACCCGTAACACAGGTATTTTATGCCTTTTTCGGGCACCAGTCTCTCACAAATGATAACCCAATTTTTAGATTAAGCATTTCCTGTACAAATCTGCATTTGTGATGAGAAAATGAATAAATATTTAATTTAATTTATTTAATACTGACATAAATAATTACAGAATTGACATTAATAATACAATTGAATCAACAATTTATTGGTTAAGATTGAATAATTTGCAAGTAAATATAAGTAAAACAAAAAAAAATCAATTTAGGACATAAGGTCGTAAGCGAGAGAAACTTAACATAAATTATAATGGACAACCTCTATTAGAAGCAGAGGAAACTACTTTTCTGGGAGTTGCATTGGACGGCTACTTCTCCTGGAAACAACACGTAGAAAAAGTATGCAACAAATTAAACAAATTCGTTTATGTTCTCTACACACTGCGAAAGATTGTCGCAGGATACGGTGTTGACTGCGTATCACGGCTGCGTTGCATCGACTCTACACTACGGCCTTATACTATGGGGTAACTCAACAGACGTAGATAAAGCCCTTAGGGTACAAAAAAAGGCATTCGAGCTAATTGTGGCATTCCACCATGGGAATATTGTAAACCCTTGTGTACGGGTTGTAGTCGTTAACTCCGTAGACCGATTTGTCGTGAAGGTTTGAAAGTTAAGTTAGTATAGAGAAACACGTTCCACTAAGTTGCACTAAATAGTTAGTTGCACTAAATAGTTTATTTAAGTTAAAAGTAAGTTACAGTAAGTGAGTGGAAGGCGATTATTTCTCTCTGTTGTTGATAGTTACACAGTTATAAGTTTACTCCGTTTTTATTCGTTAGTCATGTCAATATAACAAGCTAACTTATGACGCGCATCGTTGGCCTAAAGTAGGTTACACAGTAAGCAGAAAAATGTACGGCGATGAGACCGTACATATTGGCAACCTCTAAAGAAGCTAAGTAGAGAGAGAAAGAAACGCCTGTACAAAGTTAAATATTAAAGTAAAAGTAAATAGGTATACAGTTAATCAAAAGTAAAGGCAATGTTGTCTCGGTGTCCTTGAAGTTAACCATGGCAGTCGTCCGTGGGCGCCTGCTGGTTTTCTTCTCTATCAGTCTGCTGTCGAGAACCCATTGGTTGAAGTTCGATGTCTTCATGCGTTTGGTTTCTATTTGTCTTTCTCGGAAATCGGTTCCTGAGTAGTGTGCAGTATTTCCTTGTTATGATCCACAGGAAAGTAATGACTGCAATTGTTAGTAAGAGATAACAAATTGCTTATTGGTGAACGTCATGATCCGTGATAGTGGATGGTAGTTTCGGCTCGTTTTCTTGTTGGAACCGCAGCTTTTTGTCAATTTCCTCAAAGTCGTTTTTCTTTAGAGTGAAGAGTTCGTGTGGCGCGTTATGAAGTGTGACGTTGACAATGTTGTTTATCGGCGAATTCAGGTTGCGTACATGCATGTTATAGTTCACGTTAAGGTTGCTGTTGTACTGATTGTGCATCCTTGATTCAAAGTGACTATAGCCGCCGATGTGATAGTTTGCGATATTACGTCGTTTTCACAAACAGTACGTAATTCGCACCTTCTGCAACAAACAACCAGCCAGCTGTTTGGTTCTTGCAACTTGATCCATGCCTCCTCGCATGACACGCTGTGTACGTCACACGGTGACGTAGTTGTACGATGACCCAGTAATTTTGCTTCGCAAGGTGCATTTTTGTTTTGTTAGTTAAACACTGGTATGTTCGCGTTACAAATGAAGTTATCTTTTTGTCTTTTGATGCATTGCTTGAAGTCTTTATCTTTTAGTGAGATGTAAGAATTCTTCTCAAAGTTCACGGCAATGTATTCCGAAGATAACTGCATCAATTTGTAATTTGACTCCGCCTTGAATGGTATAGCGATAGCCCGATAGAAGAAGTTCTCATTCGTTTAAGGAATGTGAACTTCGAACATAAAGTAGTTCTTTGTTATTCTTGCTTTCACGTATAGCAACTTGTAGAGTTCTTTGATATCTTCTCTGATATTTTCTGTCAGCAATGCCAGAGTCCTCGGCAGTCAGCCGGATATATCTTCCAGTGTCTTTACTAGACTGACTGGTGATATCAAGTGCACGCCCATATGTCCACTGTAGACATTAGTGAGAGTATTGAGGAGCATCGTTTGAATTTCCTTTAGATTTCGTGGTAATAGCGATGCTGTTAGCGAAGCGGAGTTTAAGTCGCGGAGTTGGACTTTTGGCCATCAATATTTGTATTTCTGTTTCAATGCTGCCCAGATTCGTCTTAGTTTCTTCCATGAAGTGTTCTATCATCTTGCATTGAAGATTGATATTTTCATAGTTTTTCTTCAAAACGTCATTTTGTAGTTGCATGATCGATGTTTGGTTTTTTGCGAGTTCACGCAAGTAGTTTTCATTACGTTGTATGGCATCAATGTCTTTGTGAGCAAACTTCTGGTCTAAGACCCCGAATAAGCTGTTTGCTAGCATGCCTAGTCCGTCGATCAAGCCGCGCTTCTTGCGCATAGATAAATGCTTGTAGGGAGCCAGCAGCATTGTGTTGTAGAAGTTGAGTAGTTGCATCTCGTGGGAAAGTTGATCTGTCGTAGCTTGGCAATAACTTTGATGGATCTTCTGGCAAAAGTCATTCACACCGTTTATGTATTTTTCAATATGTTGAGCGCCTTGCCAGTAGTTAGTTAAGTTGTAGTACGTAAGCAAAGTCCATTCATCATGAATGAGTTCAGTTTTGCCTATGGTGTCATAATATATCGGTCGCTCGGGTTCCAGGTTGGTAATTTGAGTGCCTGAACTTTGTTGCGAACCATATGATCCATTCACAAGTATTAACATTGTGAAAAGAAACAATAAAATGTTTGTAAGACATTTTGTTCCAGAATGTTTAGTTGTGGTAGTTTTCGCTGCTTTTTCTAAGTCCGTTTTACATTCTTCATAATTTTTGTTGCAGTTTGTGTCGATGGGAAAACTGATAGTTTTACTATGGGTCGTTTAATGACACCAGTTTGGGTTTTTTAGGGTTGTCACTCGAACGTATCCGTCCGCGCCAGGGTGAAGTTTTAGTACCCGTCCCATGGCCCATTTTCCTGGCGGCAAATTGTCATCCCGGACTAGTACGATGTCCCCCTCGCTGAGGTTTTTCTTGGGATTGTTCCATTTGCTGCGCGTTTGTAGTTGAGTAAGATAGTCGCTTGACCAATTCTTCCAAAATTGTTGGTACATAACATACATAACATCACGCCTTGTTTTCCCGAAGGGTTGGGCAGAGGTGTCCCTGTAGCAGGTACACCCACATTTCGCCAGTTATGTTTAAGTCCCATGTAATAGGGGGCGAGCCTATTGCCATCAACCGGGCACAAATCCAGACTCCGAGCTGCTACTGAGAAATTTCAGATAGAAAACCCAATAACACTTTGCCCGACCCGGGAATCGAACCCAGGACCTCATGCTCAGCAGTAGCGCTTGCGACCACTAGACCAACGAGGCAGTACAGTAGGCAGGTACATATGTTCAGTTAACTGCCATCGTCGGCGTAGGTCAATGTAGTTTTCATCAGCGTAGTCAGCTCGTGGTAAAGACACTGTTGGTCCCCCTGTTAGAAAGTGACCCGGTGTCAGGTAGTTATAAAATTCTACGGGGTCTTCAATGAGCTGGCAAAGCGGCCTGGAGTTCATGCACGCTTCTATCTTCGCAAACAGGGTAGTAAATTCTTCGTACGTCAGTTTTTGGTCTCCTAGCACCCGACGAAGGTGATACTTCATCGACTTGACCGCTGCATCCCATAGTCCACCAGCAGTCGGCCAAGCGGGTGCATTAAAATGCCATTGTACTCCCATGTCTGCGATGTTATTAAAGAAGTTTTGGCGACAAGATTTGTTTGAAGTCTTCAAACTCTTTTTGAAGCAACCTTGATGCAAGTTCGATGTGCACAGCCTTTGTCACCATGCATACGAATATGCATATGTAACCCTATGAAGTTCGAACCCCTCTTCCTTTGTTGAGTCTGACTTCAACGTGTCCTGTGAAGTCAACTCCTGTGTGAGTAAATGGGCGCGAAGGTGTTACTCGGATGTGGTGGCAGTTCTTCCATGAGTTGGTTCATCTCTGATGGGTTGTAGCGATGGCAGCGCACACAGCGCCGTAGTTCAGCTTTCACCGCTCTGTTTCCGCTAACAATCCAGTACCGTTGCCGGATGTACGCTAACGTTAGTCTGGCTGCTCCGTGTAAAGTTGTTATGTGAGCTTGATGGATCACCAGTTCAGTAAGTCGTCCACCCTTTAGGTAGAATGATTGGATTCTTCATCTCAAAAGGTAAACTGGAATGTTTAGTCGACCCCCGACTCGGATTAAGCCGTTGTTGTCCAAGTATGGTTTAAGTTTGAAAACGTTACTTTTCGTAGAAATAGTTTCTTTCTTCATAAGTTGTTTATATTCTTGCGTAATTTCCGTTTGTTGCACATATTTTATTATGTGTTCATTTGCATTGTTTAATTCGCATAAAGTGAGGCATCCGGTGTCACGTTTCGTGTTATTATGTGCGTTTCCAATAAATCGTTGTATCCATGCTACAATTCTGATCGCTTTGGCCAATGAACTGCAATTAGTTAATAAGTTATGAATACAATTAGTCTCTTTGTTCATAGAAATCGATTTCGCTTGGTAAACGCTGCCTATGTTAGTTGTAAATGTGCATGTTATGTTTTCTTCACGATTTTGTTCTTGGAAGGTATTCAGAAATGTAGGACCTTCCCACCACAGACTGAATGTTGTTAGCTTGGTTGGTAGTAATCCTCTTGATGCACAGTCTGCAGGGTTATCTTGCGACTTCACATAACGCCATTGCTCGGCTGGTATGATTTGTCTTATTTTTGCAACTCGATTGGCGATGTATTTTTCTCTTCTCGATGTATCCCCCTGTATCCACGCTAAGACTACTTGGGAATCACACCAAACGCTCGTAGTTATTTTGAAACCATTCAGAGTTTCTCTGATTTTTTCGATGAGTTGCGATAGTAAGATTGCGCCGCAAAGTTCAAGTTTCGGTAATGTGATCGTTTGTGATAACGGTGTTACTCTTGTTTTAGCAGCAAGTAATGTTATTGTTGGCTTGTTATGTTCGTCGTTAACGCAGCTGTAAACCACACATGAGTAGGCTTTTTCACTGGCGTCGCAGAATCCAAATAGTTCGATCTTCTGGTTCGTTGAACCGATCCAGCGCTTTATTTTTATGTTTTTTACATTGGGTATGTCAGCTCTTAGTTTTAGCCACTTATTTGCTATATGCAACGGTAACAAATCATCCCACTCAAGTTTGTTGACCCATACTTCTTGAAATATCATTTTTGCCGCAATAGTTATGGGTGATAGCCAACCCAGCGGATCGTAAAGTTGTGAAATTTCTGAAAGTAGCCGCCTTTTAGTTATTTCCGGTCGACATTTTTCTTCAAATTTCCAGTTAAACATAAATGTGTCAGCATGCGGATTCCAACCTAGTCCTAGGGTTTTCAAGGATTCCTCCTGCTTGAAGTCAAAAGTTATTTTGCGTGAAATCTGATCATCACTTAAGTTCTCTAGCAATGCTTGATCATTGCTGGACCACTTGCGTAAGTTCATCCCGGCTCCCTTTAACATCTCTATAAGCGATGTCTGGAGTTCCTGGGCCGCTTCCAGTGAGTTGTGGCCGCTTATGACGTCATCGACGTTCGTTCAGTAGTATTTTGGCTGCCGTGGGGTATTTATAGCCATCATCGTATGCAAGTTATTTGATGGTTCTCATGGCTAGCCACGGTGCGCACTTAGTGCCATAAGTGACAGTGCAAATTTGGTACTCTTGCAGGTTCTCTGACGGCGTAGTTCGCCAAATAATTTTCTGCAAATGTTGTTGTTCCTCAGATAGCCAGATACATCGGTACATTTTCTCGATGTCAGCTGTAAAGGCGTATCTGTAAGTTCTCCATTTTATGATAAGTTCTGTGTGTCTTTTTGTAGGTTGGGGCCCTTTTCTTGTAGGCCGTTCAGGCTGTATCCCGTCTTAGTTTTCTGAGATGCATTGAAGACAACTCTGAGTTTCGTGGTAGTAGATTCTTCACGAAGTACTCCGTGATGTGGTAGGAAACATTCAGTAGTTAAAAATGTCATGGGTTTTGCTGGTTTCATATGGCCTAACTCCAGGTATTCCCTAAGGAACTCTTTGTATAACATTTCAAGTCGGCCGTTTTTTTGAAACCTTTTTCTAGTTGCAGCAATTGTGATACTGCGACCGTTTTCGATGTTCCGATCTTATCTTCATAATTCGGACATAAAGGCATCTTCACAATGTATCTTCCATCTGAACCACGGCGAGTAGTTTCCTTATAATAACTTTCACATTGATCCTCTTGAGATCGGTCAGTGTTTGTTTTGGTGACGTCTTCACACTCCCAAAATTTAGTTTTTTCAGCCAAGTCTAGCAGTGTGACGTGACAGTTAAAAGTTTCTAGTTTTCCACACAAAATCCATCCCAGCTGTGTCTGTTGCGCAACGGGTGACTTTGGTGCGCCTTTTAGTATTCCATCTTATATTATTTCAGCGTATACGTCAGCTCCAAGCTGTATGGCAACAGACCTTGAAATATTAAAATCAGGGTCCGCTAGTTTTAAGTTTTGCAAATGCGACCAGTCTGGTCGTTCAAATGTGTTATTCGGTAATTTATTGATCAATTTCTTCATAATCAATGCTTCAGTATTGAAAGTATATTCGGAGTGGATTGATTTGCATGTTAGGTTAAAGGCGTCCTTTACAGTCACCTGATACAGTTCCAACTCCAGATATCTTCGCATTTAGTTTGTTTCTTGGCAGCTTTAGGATTTGTGCTGCATTTTCAGTTATCAAGTTGACTTGTGAGCCTTGATCTACGAGCGCACGAAGAGTTACGTAAGTCCCATCTATCGATTTGACCTTAACTTGGACGGTTGTCAGTAAAACTTCCATCTCGCTGGCTGATAGATGATTTGAACTCGGCGTTTCAGTTTCCCTCGAAGGTCATTGACCTGAGCGATGGTTTTCATTGCTCGTCGAAGGTGTATTTTTGTTGGAATTGTTGTAATGTAAGAGCGTATGATGCTTCATATTACATTCCTTACAAGTTTTCGTAGAGTTGCAAGTTTGGTTTTCGTGACTAAACAAACAGTTTTTGCATAGACGCAATCTTGCAACTGTGCTGTTTCGTTGCTTTGTATCCAAGTCAATAAACTGCTGACATCGCATTAAACCATGATTGTTTTTGCAAATAGGGCACTGACCGTATGAAACATACCACACTTCTGTGGTATGTTTTCGGAATCCATTTCTTGTTATCGAAGTTTTTTCGAGGTATATGTTTTTCAGTTCCTGCTGACTTCTCTGAACTCTGTATGTCCTTCTTTGAAGTCTTCATGGTTTCAAACGCCATAAACTGGTTTTCGAAGTACATCAAAAATTCTTGTAGAGTTGGCACATCTCTATTATCGTGCAAGTTCTTTACATATTCATTGTAGGTCACACAGTCTAGTTTCTGTGACATCAGGTAGACAATCATAGGATCTCAACTGGTTATATCAAAACCAATGTTTGTTAAACCGTTTAGACATTCCGTTATTACGTCATGCAGCTTCTTCAAGTTGTAAGCGTCTGGCTTCTGTATGACAGGCAACTGCAGCGTAGTGTTCATGTATGATGAGAATAGTAGTCGACGGTTGTTATACCGTTGATTCAGTATATCCCAACACGAACTGTAGTTGTCGGCACTGATGCTCAAGTGTTGCACAAGTCTTTCTGCTTCACCTTTCAGCCTGGTCTTCAGATGCTGCATTTTTTGAGCTTTATTCAATGTCGTATTCTTGTGTATGGTTTCCAGGAACAGATCTTTGAAAGATATCCATTTGCTGTAGTGTCCTGAAAATTCTGGAATCTCTATTCTTGGTGCTGAATGTTGGTGATGAGCGGTGGACCACATCTTGCTTTTCAGTTGTTTCCTTATTTCGTCATATTTGGCTTCCATGATGTTGAAATTTCTTAAATTAAAACTCCTGACATTACCCAATATGTATATTTTAGAATGTGCAAAATTTGTCCGATGGCACTTTGACCTGTTTGAAAAGGCTCAAGACCGTTGCCCTCGAAAAGTAAGAGATCCAGATAGAATAGTTCTGCCTAGGGCTTCAAGGACTTCTCTGTATACAAAGAACTGTTATCATATGTGTGGACTTATCTATAACAAAATACCAAAGAATTTTAAAGAGTTACCTAATAATTTATTTTTTATAAAGTTAAAATCATGGCTATTGGAAAAACGATTTTATTCTCTAAATAAATTTATTAATAATGTTAATAATCTACGTTAAATTAATGTAATGATAATATTAATAAGGAATGTATTGTAAAATTAATTAATAGAAACATTTAAAGCATGCCATTGGATATAAATATAATACTCTAGCATTAAATACATTGTAATGTTTTGCATGTCAAATGTCTGACTTTGTATTAGGAACTTATTACTGGACTATAAGACCAACACTGTACCAATACTTATTGCAAATAAAATGATTTGATTTGATTTGAGGGAATATCTCGACGATGTGTTCCCCAATGCGTGGATTGGTCGCGATGGCCCTATTGCATAATTTCCAATTTAGTATTTTGTGACTTGATTCACAATTCTAGCGATTCACAAAGTTGTAAAAAGATTTTTATGGCATGTGGCACATCACTAACAAGAGGATAGACTAGAGAATTTTTGAGGGAGTTGGAAGATCCCGGTCGCTATTGGTTTTTTTTTATAGCCATGTAAATAGCTGTTACTTTGCGAGTAAATTAAAAAAAAACTAGATGCCTAATGTCACTAATTTTGACTTTAAAAGTACTGTAATACAATACATATCTAAATAAAATTAAAATTCAGAGTCTACAACTTACACTTTTTTTTTATTTTTACTTGAATGTAAAATTTTGGGTATTTTTTTAATAAAACAATAAAAAGTCGACGAAAAAAAATCCGCAGGGTATGAGAAATGTTTAAGGGTCTGAAAGGATAGCAGGTGACCCCCCCAGTCGACCATTTCAATTTGGCACACGATGCACCAAACAACCTGTATATCTATTATATTATCTAGCTGGCGCTGCATCTAGTTCAACGTGAGAAAAAACGCTCTGTGTAAAAATCTTTAAAAAATATATTATTAGTGTACAGAAGTAAATAAAAATAAGTCAAACGATAAAACAGTGACTAAAGAATTAGTGACAGTGTTATCTACGAGTATAATACACAAAATGTGAAGATAAATCAAACAAAAAAAACTATAGCAAAATAACAACAACAAAACACAATAAACATTATATGGAAATCAAGAGAAGTGACACCTAAAACAGTGATTATTTTTAATAACAAAAAATTTATTTAAAAAAATTGGCCAAGTGCGGGTCGGACTGCGCACAATGAAGGGTTCCGTAGTTGAGATGAATTTATTTATCCCAAGAACAAACTTAACATTGTAGTTGAAAAACATGTTCTCCCATACATTCCAACTGCAAATCGTCGCTCGGCATCCAATACCGCGAATGTGACATTTTTAACGTTTTTTTTTTAATTGCAGGATCACTTATTTGAACGTGTAGAATGAAATAAAACAAAAAACTGATTTTCGTTAAAAATTTCACATTCGCGGTATTAATATAATAATAATATAAATCTAATACCTTTAAACGAGCAATTCTTGTATATATGTCATCTGAATCTCGGAAACGGCTCCAAGAATTTTTATGAAATTTAGTATGAAGGGGGTTTCGGGAGCGATAAATCGATATAGCTAGGTATTATTTTTAGCAACGTCGTTCAAAAAAAAATGGTCATCCAGATATTTTTCTTTATTCAAGTAACAAGAACTCATTTGTGTTAGTAAACTTATGAACTTTAGCTTATTTTACCAGGTCACTCAGAAAGTTTTGCGACTAACAGTTTTTGTCTATGGGATACTGGCTGGTTTTGATGTCAATTAAAACTATGACTATTTATTACAAAAAAACATAACATTCCAAATTTGAAATTCTCTCCACATTTTTTACGAGCAAAATCAAAATACTCTGTCTTACTGAAAAGTGGATTTACAACGAGAACATTTTCACGCGATGATTTTGTACTATTTCAAATGTCGACTAAAACCAGAAGAATCGTTTGAAAGACTTCGAATGGTGTTCATAGAAAAAGCCCTTCTAAGGCGACTGTTTTCCGCTGGTTCAACGAATTTATGCATGGTCGAGTAATTTTGGCGGACAAAGAAAGAAGTGGCCTATGACGGCTGTTACATAACAAAACGTGCTGACTGTGAAAAATTTAAATCAAAAGAATAGGCGAATTACATATTATGAAGAGGTTCAGCATATACTGCAGGTTAGATCGAGAAGTATGCATGAAATTCTACACGGGCATCTTCGGGTAAGGAAGATAGTTTCACGCTGGTACCGCAAAATCTAACGCAGGCTCAGAAGGAGGTTCAGGTAGAATGGTGCCGAGACATGATAGCAAAATTTGAAGCAGACTCGTCTCGGCGGGATTTATCAGTATCCAGAAACGAAGTGTCAGTCGACCGTGTGGCTGTTTCAAAATGAACCAACGCCTACCAAAGTGAAGCGAGCCAGAAGTGCAGGCAAAATTTTGATCGCAGGTTTTTTTTCTTTGACGGGTTATCTGGTGTCAATACCCTGACGAGATCAAAGGAGCAACAATGCTGAATGGTATGTTACCAAATGTTTGCCAGAAGTTTTTACTACTGCAAGCAGCAAGCGACCGAACACTGGCCTCCGTGGGCTACTGCTTCACCACGACAACGCGCTGGCTCACTCGGCGCTCAAAACAAGAGACTTTCTGGACAGCACACCGGTCAAATTTATAGGTCATCCTCCTTACAGTCCCGATTTGGCTTCGTGCGACATTTTCTTGTTCCTCAAAATAAAAATCAACTCAAAAGAAAACAGTTTTCATCACCGGAAGATGCAATGGCTGCATTTGAGAAGGAGATTGGAGAGGTGTCTGATGCGGACTGGAAAATGTTTTATGAAAATTGGTTTAGACGTATATAACTGTGTAAACTGCCAATTGAGAGTTCTTGAAAAAGATATAATAAAAAAATTATGACTATAGGTTATAATTTTTTTATTATATCTTTTTAATTTTTTTCTAGTAGGTATCGCAAAACTTTCTGAGTGCCCCACGTAATCTAGTTTAAATTTATTTCACCCCATGGGAGATGGCACTGCAGTGATTGATGTACATACAATCCAGCCTGCTTGCGATAATTTTTAGGATATTGTTGGAGCTGGCCCGCACTCTGCTCACCAGGGATGCACACCTCATTCGCATCGTTGCGTAAAAGCAATTAATATGTGCGTCCGCGAACATTCCCGATGCGCTAAAAAAACGGGGCAGCCCCACCAATACCCTGAAAGCGTTGTTGTGTTGGACACGAAGGGCGTTGCACGACCTTAGGGTATATCTAGCCCACAGGCTGTACGTGTAAAATGTTGTACAATAAGCTCGAAACAGAGTAATTTTGACTTTTTAGCAGTGTGTTGACTTGTGAGCAGCGTGCAAACCTGTGAGCCAGCATGTTCGCCCTTACCGAAAACGCCCTTCGTTCCCGCTCAATATCGAGTCCGTCATTGAGGTCAGGGGTCAATATATGACCAAGATATTTAAACGTAACTACTCTCATGTGGTGGAGTGGAGTCCCATTGAGTAATACAGGTGGAACATAACCCGGTCTACCCCCAGCCTCAAAGACCATGATCTCCGACTTATTGGAGTTATACATCAAACCATGTGTTTTGGCATACTGCTCACATTTGGCGATCAACTTTCTGAGACCACAGATTGACGCGCTCAGAAGCACCATATCGTCTGCAAAGCTAATATTATTTACACAAATACCATCTATATAGCAACCCACTCTGGTGCTGCTGAGCTCGCCAATCCTGACTCACCCCGCATTCTAACCTGTATGGCCTGGAAAAAGTTCCAGCCCATCGTACACTTCATTATTCTAATTATCTGGTTACCATAGGTATCAATATTTAAAAATGTTTTTAAGCTCTGTTGGCAACCTATCCTTCTCCATCTTTCTCCACTATACGTCAGAAGCAATCAGATAAAAAGTCTTGAATAAGTCGAGGAAGCTAGCATAAATCGGCGTCCTACGCTGTGTAAAGTATGTGACAGTATGCTTAAGACACAACACTGCACTTTCTGTTGTGTTGACAAACCACGCCGAAACCCGAATTGGTTGTCATGAACATTTACAGTTTTATTTATTTGTGTATTAAGCAGACGGTCAAACACTTTTGATATTTTGATATTGTAGTAGCTAGAGAGATGGGCCTTTTGGATGCCGAGCGACGAAATGTAAGTTTTTACGCATAATATTGAGAGATTTACCACGTTATTTTAAGACCATAGACTTCTTATAGGTTTTCCTGTAATCTATGAGTAAAGAACCATACTAAGTATTATTTTCAAAATTTTTGGTCCAGTAGTTTCGGAGATAAGGGGGGGGAATGGTCAATTTTCATTGAATTTATTAAATATCTTTAAAAGTATTTATTTTAAAATTATATAAAAAATATATTTAAGATCCTCGTAACAAGCCCTTTCATTTGATATGTCACACGGTACTGTTAGCAAAACATTTTTTTAATTTTCTTGTTTGCGCCCCAAAAGTGACCCCTATATTCAAAATTAAATTATTTACGTTACACATTCGTGTTTGGGTCACAGAAATACGTATGTGTACCAAATTTCAACTTAATCGGTCCTTTAGATTCGGAGTAAATTGGCTGTGACAGACGGACAGACAGACAGACAGACAGATACACGAGTGATCCTATAAGGGTTCCGTTTTTCCTTTTAAAATTAAATTAAATTCATTTAATTCAGACTAATTGATATGTCCATAAATTGTTAGTTACAAAGGTCTTAAAACTATGTTAGTGATCATTGATAATTAAATTCAAAATACATAAAAATTCCAAATACAAATAATTCCAAATATAAATAATTAAATCACTCATGTCAAAAAAAAAAAAATAACATAATCATCATCTTGTCACGTGAAGCCGAATGAACCTACCCAGCAATGCAGACTCTGGCCTCTCAGAGATCATCCTTAGGATTCTGTTGGCGCTCCCCCGAATCCGACGCATGCGAGAAGCTGTTTTCTTACGCATAATGGCGTAAAAGTCATCGACTCTTGCGTCAGCAAACATGCCCGACGCGCTGCAGAATCAAGGGAGCCTCACCAGAATCCTAAAGGCGTTATTGTACTGTATTGCGTTGTAGGCCCGCTGGGTGTAGTTGAACCATAAAGCGTTGGCGTAAAAGTTTTGGCAGTAGGCCCTAAACAGCGTTACTTTAACATCTACTGTACACCTTGCGAATCTATAAACCAACATGTTAGCACGCACCGACAACGCTCTTCGTTCCCGCTCGATATCCGCATCGTCATTCAGGGTCTCTGTCACAATGTACCCTAGGTACTTAAACTGAGCTACACGTTCTAAAGGCACTCCGTTCAGATGGACAGGTGGTATATGCTTCGGTTGCTTATTCCTACCTCTAATGACCATACACACACTCTTCTTCTCGTTGTACCTCAGCCCGTGAGCGACAGCATATGACTCACACATATCGAGCAATTTTCTTAAACCACTGAGCGATGGGCTCAGTAACACCATGTCGTCAGCGTAACTGATATTATTAACACAGACGTTATCTATATGACAACCCGTTATCTTGAGGTACGGCACCCTAAAAAGATAAAATCATCGTCAAAAGGCGAACTAAAACAAACAACTCAGAAACATAACAGTTGTTAATCAATATCCAAGTTTCTAATATAAACAGACAGCAAAAAGTGAATAAAATGGTGTAAAGTTATAAAGCAAAAACAAAGTGACCAGTATTTGACAGTGAAAAAATTCTTATCGCATGAGTTATTTCAACCGTTTTTGCTTCGTTCAAATATTGGAACTAATCAATGCGATACACAATTTCGACTAATCAAGATATGTTCGTTTGGTCCGGCGTCATAATAGGCGTTACTTCGTCACTACACGATTGAACGCAGGTTCGAACCTTAGCAAACCCTCGTCTCTTTTTGTGAGTTCTAAAATTATATATTCTCTCACAAATTAACGCGCAGACCGCATTTCAAATTACCTGTCAATTTGAAGGATTATTTCTTCGATAATTCCACATCAGAGGGCACCACGACAGCTTCAAGTAAAGATGGATTCCAGCAGCAATAACATTACCTATCGTAAACCATGTAGATCAAGCTTTCTAATTAACCTTAACAAAAATATGACTATAACAGCGAGAAAACTATACTTGACACAACAATGATGAGTATTCCCGATAGCTTCCATGATACAATTGACGACGTTCGTGAGTTAACTGAAGAAAACAAAATACCAAAGAATCAAATATTAAGCGCCCATAAAGAAATAGAAGATTTAAATGCTGAAAACTTTCGTCTCAAATCCGATCTACAAAATATGAATAAGACCGTTAATACATTTAAGAAAATATGCTCGACCCCTGATAAAAAAAAGCAACTCCGACACGCAAAAACAAAACTTTGAATCGAATAAGCTCACCAAATAACATGATCAACGAACACGAACAACAACCACGTCGTCTCAAGTGCGCGACCAATACACAAAATAAAGAGACACAAACCATAAGTACGTAAGTATAGCCGTACTCAGACACCAAACAAAGCGAAAGATATCCCTACCCCCATAGCACCAACAAATGTAGTAACCTACGCAAAATAATAAACTATGTATCCTGAGCTGTAGCAAAATCAAGGGCTCCGCGCCTTTAGTTAAGGATGTTTTTTCCAAATACTTTCACTACTGTCATTACATTATGCCCAACTGCAACATAATGCGCCACGTAAGCAATATTGAACAAAAATTAAAAGAATTTACCTTAAATGACTACTGTCTACTTTTCATAGGAGAAGATGATATTACTACTTATTATGATAACAATTATATAGACGTAATAAATATGTTAAATGAATCCCTCCGAAAAGTTATACACACCAATATAGTGATATGTCTCCCTACATATAAAACATTATCACTAATATACAACTTCAATAAAAATGTTTAACAACCTGCTTCATTTAGATTTCACGATAACTTAAACAACATATTCTATTTGGTAGGTATGTATAAACTTAGTAAAAAGGTTATTCTATGTGGAGACTAATATCAACATTTTGAAAATAAATATACATACTTTGAATTTTGATTAAGCTATAACTTAAAATTTCAATTTTCTCAACCCACTAGGCTAAGCAGTGGGACATGTTTAGACAATATTGCACATAATGTAAATGTCCAGTTAAGAAAACATGTGCTTTAAAGCGCTGGTGAGTAACAAGACGAAATTATTGTCAAGAAAATATAGAAAAATTTAAAAACAGCATAAAAAGTCTCACCTTTTCAGACATTTATAGTACCAGTGACGATAACGAGGCCAACAACCATTTGCTAGACCTTTTTCGATTTTTTTACAATCTCTGTTTTCTTTATGAAATGAGAACAATATCGATTACCAAAAAAGCAAAATGGATCTCTAACGGCATAAGGAAATGTAGTAAAAAGAAACGGCAACTGCTATGGCAATATAGAACAAACCCTACATCAAAAAATAAAAATAAATTCAAAATATACTCTGCTAGATTTAAAAAAATCACAAAATAACTATTACATTAAAACCTCCCAAAATAAATCGAAAGCGGCATGCACAGTCATTAAAAATTCTAAAATCTTCTTTCCTAAAGAGCCAATAACAGAAATACGAACAGGTTCAAAACAAATAACAAACCCGTTAGAAATAGTTGAGTCTTTTAATAATTTTTATATTGACCAAGTTATTGAACATAAAAGTAAGGTAATACCAACTCGTATAATCTCAAACACCTCTAGTTCTTTATTTATGGAACCAACTATATCGCAAGATATAGTTTACCACATTAACTCACTTAGAAATACAAATAGTGTTGGTTATGACGGAATTTGCACTAGTTATAAAAGAAGCGGCTCAATACATGGCTCCACCATCTAAGTCACATTATTAACATGAGTATATCTAATGGAATTTTTCCCGAAGGACTAAAAACTTCCATAATTATACTATTGCATAAAAAACAAGATAGGCAATTTATGGCAAACTACAGACCCATTGCCTTGATACCTGTCTTCTCAAAAATATTCGAGAAAGTTATCTATAAATCCCTGTATAAATACCTTGAGAAGTCAAATATATATTAGTCAAGGAACAAAAGGGATTTTGTAAACAGAATACAATTAATATGGCCATACATGATCTTCTTCTTCCTGTTCTATCAAATGTGCACAAAAGAAATCCATCTGTGTGTGAAATGCATCTGTGTGCTATCTATATGGATCTAACCAAGGCTTTCGATTATGTAGATTACGCAATTTTATTAAGAAAACGTGAAAAATATGGTATCAGGGGGAATGTACTTAAACTGTTGGAATCCAATTTGACAAATAGGAAACAATATGTAGAAATCACACAAATTTGCACAAATGATGGTTACGAGAAGAAATATTGATCCAAATGTAGGACAGTAAAATACGGCGTACCTCAAGGCAGCGTGCTAGGGCCGTCCCTCTTCTTGTTGTACATTAATGACCTTCCCGGACACATAAACCATCCTATGGTATTATTTGCTGACGACAGCACAGTAATAGTTAAATGCGACGATCCTTTGACTTATGAAAATGAAATAAATATGACATTAAATACAATTATATCATGATTTGACAAAAATAATCTTATTATAAATTTAGAAAAGACTAAAATCATGCATTTTCACCAGAGAGTTCCGAGTAAGATCCCTGACATTAATTATTTAGGGACTCAAATAGCGTCAACTACTGTCACCAAATTCATTGGTATCATAATAGATAAAAAATTTACCTGGAGATCCCAGACAGACGAAATTTGTAAAAAAATTAGTAAATTCGCATATGTTCTTTACAAACTGTCAAAGACTCGGTACTAACAGCATATCACGGTTCATCATCATCATCATCATCAGCCTATAGCAGTCCACTGCTGGACATAGGCCTCTCCAATTGCACGCCATTCAGTTCGATTCTCGGCAACTCTCATCCAGCTGCCACCAGCCACCCTGCGAAGATCGTCACTCCACCTAGCCTGAGGGCGTCCTACCTTACGTTTGCCAATTAGCGGTCTCCACTCAAGAACACGTGTACCCCAACGATCATCGGTTCTACGGCTGATATGGCCGGCCCACTGCCACTTCAGCTTGCTAATTCTGTGAGCTATGTCGATAACTTTGGTTCTCTGCCGGATGACTTCGTTCCGGATTCGATCCCTCAGAGAGACTCCAAGCATAGCCCGCTCCATGGCTCGCTGAGCAACCTTAAATTTATGGACCAGCCGTACCGTGAGTGTCCACGTTTCGGCTCCGTAGGTCATAACAGGCAGGACGCACTGATTGAAGACCTTCGTCTTTAGGCTCTGTGGAATACGCGACGAGAAGACTCGACGAAGTTTCCCAAACGCTGCCCAGCCCAGCTGAATTCTTCTGTTAGCCTCCCTCTCAAAGTTGTTCTTACCAAACTGCAGAGTTTGCCCGAGGTAAACGTATTCTCGAACAACCTCGAGAGCACCGCCATTGACAGCAATCGGCCCCGGATATCACGGTTATGTTGCATCAACACTTAGGTTTGGCATAATGGATTGGGGTAACTCAGTCGATAGAGAATTAGTATTTAGAGCTCAAAAAATATGTATCAGATCTATGTGTGGCCTAAATAGCAACGAAAGTTGACAACCGTTCTTTAAAAGCCTAAACATTCTTACCCTACCATCAGTGTACATCTACGAAACTAATATTTTTGACAAAACACACATCTCGCAATATAATAATAGCTTCCAAAAGCTACTATAGAAAGTTACGCGACAAAAATAAGTTATGAATAAAGTACTTTCTGTATGGCCACAAAAATATTTAACAAGCTGCCTGAGACATTTGAATTAGTCCAGATTTAATGATTTTAAGTTTAGAAAATTTTAATCGATAAATGTTATTACTCAATAAAGGACTACCTACTTAGATGACAGTTCCATAATCCATCCTTCGGATAATGTACAGTACCGACCAAAAGTCCATAAGCAATCTCACAAAGCAATAGACTGACACTTCGGTTTGACTTACGACCTTCTTCTATAAATTGTTACAATACTATAGACACGCACAGTACACACACACACACTCACTTTGTCTGCAACCAATGACTAGTTCGATAATCATTCCTTTTTTGTTTCATTCGTCTTGTTCACATAAATATTAAAGTTTAGCAGGTAGACCACAGAAAACTAAGTCAATTATTTCGATTTCTGTAGGGTAGACAGATACAGTTCGTTACGAGTATTCAATTAATAGAACTTTGTTGGCTCGTGGATAATATTGGTGACGAGTATTTAGCGCAGTGTTGTGGTTATTATTTTCAAAAAGCAGGCATAAAATATATTGAAGAGATCAGATCAGATCAGAGAATATTATTGCGCTGCGTAAAAGTGAAGTGAATATCTAATGAAACCGGACTAAGTGTGAGTGTTATCATTTATATATTTCATATTTTAGTAAACATAAATCTTAATCAAGGATATTGTTGATAGAACAGAGGTATTGTTGAGACAGAAGATGCCTTTAAAGTTTTAAATTCATTATGAGGTTTAATTCGATTAGTGAATAATAAATAATTAGGTATTATGTGTAATAAAAACAATGTTTTTCTTTGTTCTAGAGAAATACTGTGAGGGTTAAGAGATATGAGAAAGGAGCTTATTATCGAGGTGCAGCGACGTCAAATGATGAATGAATATGAAACAAATGGTTTCATACCAACGAGATATTTTGCTGAATTATTAAAAACACGTCATTATGAACCGTTCGCCGTGCACTCTGAAGGCTTGCATCACTGAAGACCAGCTAGAAAACCGTTTTTGACCTTAAAATATTGACCGTACCAACTTAATAAACAACAGATTCATTATTGCATGAATTCATGGTAACGAATTTTTTTAGCACGTTTCAATAGGGTGTTTGTCGTATTTCTTGCAGATAGACCGAAATTGTTTAATTAATATTATTTTAGTAATATTATTATTTTAGGATTAAAATTTGAGGTTTAGTTTCAATCTTCTTTTCGTAAAGAAAATGAATACTTAAGCTATAACCTCAATACCAACCAATATTTACTAAAGCCAAATAAAATTTAAAATAATACTTAACCTTAAAATCAACAATATTGTCAGTAGATTTTTTTTACATTTTAAGTAGACTAATATTCTTATTTATTGCTTAATTACTTCGAACATGATCAAAGCTTTATATATATGGTGAAAAAAATCCATTTAAAATTTAAAATATTTCAAAATTTAAATATGTCAAAATAATACAAATTGCTTCTAAGTTTCTAGACATCTATTTCACATAGTATTCAGGTGAAGTAATGATAAATAATTGTAGCAGTTTATTAACTATACTTAAGTAAAATAAATATAACGAATAAATATTATTTATTTTTTATTATCACATATCACGCATTTTTATTCTAAACCCTTTATTGCAATAACAACATTAATAAATAGGCAGGAATATTTAAAAATATTATTATTGCAAACAAAATTAATAATATTTGCAAAAACAGCGCTGTGATTTACGAGATTAGAACCTTAGCCATCTTGAATCTAAGACCAACGCTTAACGCCTTCTGCTATCTGCACTTATAATTTGCTTTCGAATTTTAGCAATGCCATACACTGGCCAAGGTCACGCGTAGGTATGATGCATGCTAACAAAAGTGATGGAAATATAAGTGCGGCGCCCGCGAACCGTGACGATACGACAGTGTGTAGTGCAAATATGCGTTCTCTGTTGTGTGTGTACGGCACTCACACCACAGACGTCTGACTGTTTACACATACAAATGTACGGACTATACCGCGTGTTCACAGCAATACGACTCTTAGCGTGCTTATGCACTTTTGAGCGCTTACTGTACATTGCATTTTATTGATATTTACCTAATTGACATTACACTATAAGTTTTTACTGTTGACATTCTGGATATATTTTATTAATTTTGTACTTACTTATTAATTATTTGACATTATCCAATATTACTTTATTTTATTTTTGTACTTTCTTAAATTTTAGTGTTGGCATTCTAAAAACATTAATTGATTAATTACTTATTTTGACACTCTTGTATTAATTTGATTTGTTGGCATTATCCTATTCTTATTTATTTTTGACATTTCTGTTTTATCTTAAATTTTTATTGTTGACATTTTATTTAAATATTTGATTAATTTGGTAGTTGTTTTGACATTGTAGTTTTTAATTAATTTGTCAGGTTACTTGTACTATATTGATTTAGCCAACACTCATTCTATATTTTTTATTTGATATTGTGAAGTGAATAATGAAATAATTAAGATTGATACTAACATTTGTACGCCCAATGGCAAAGCATAGAGGACTTACAAAAAATGTAACATCTCACACACCTGTGTATCTGTTACCTATGTTTACAAATAAATAATCTGAATCTGAATCTGAAAAAAAAAATAAAAAAAAAATAATAAAAAATAATCAATAAATAATAAATAATCTGAATCAGAAATCGACTGGCCGGAGAAGGCATAACTTATGGAAGACTGGAAATGTATGGGGGAGACCTTTGCCCAGCAGTGGGATAAAATAAGTTGACAAAAAAAACACTAATATCTTGAAATATATTATTTTTAAATAAGTAAGTAACTGATAATAATATATAGTAAAAAGAAAAAAAAAATTTTTTTTTCGCTGTCCCCTTTTGGTGAAGTGCAACAATATATTATGTACACTCCTTTATAACTGATGTATGCTGAGTTTGCACTATACCTCATATGCGTTTATTCTCTATAATTATTATTCAGGCATTCAATAAATAGTACTTAACAGATGAGGTTGTTTCCTTTGAAACCACGCCTTAAAAATCCCAACATTCTAAGAGTAATGAAACACGACTAAATGTTACTTCAAGGTAAAAAAAAAATATTTCAATGCACATAATTTACTTCATCTGAAACAGTTTGGTTTTCGTTCGACACGGATTGGCAACACTGCCCGAGTGACATGTCAAATTTTTTGTTCCGCGTTATAAAATAAAATAAAATTAGTTAAAATTAAATTAAGGTGTAATTTGATGTGTAAACGTAATATAATTGCATAAATACTCAGGATTTTTGTTTTCCTGTAAATATATAAAGTAAAACACAGTGTTTGGTTAGCTACCGGTAACCTAAAATCAACAGCTGACGTTTGAACTGCGGATCTAAACGGGGAGTATTGCTTTACTTTTATTTAATAATAGCACAAAATTGTCACATTTAACTCTGTACAAGTTCTGGTTAAGTCTTAACATAAATTTTTCGCTGTAATAGTTTCTGATTTATCACTCTGCATTAGGTCTAAATTGCATTGTTTACATGGTAGGAAACGAATCTTAGCTAAGGTTCTGTTATTCACAATCTGATCTTTAATATAATATACGTACAACATTAAATACGTTCATGATTGTTGGTTTTGCATTGTCTTTATACTGTAAAATTTCAAATAATAACTTAAAATCTAGGCAACCTACCCACATAAGAAAAAGTAAATCCTAAGGCAATAAAAGTATCCAAATTTTACATTTAATTTGATAATATAGCTTTGATGATAATAGCTCTTCAAGCTAATTCAGTAGCCTACCTCATTTCTCCACTAAACAACGCTAACTTCTCCCATTTTCACTTTCATTTCCAACTTTACTTTTTTTGTCTGTCCTTCTTGTTCTCACCGTTTCTTTATTCTAATTTCAGTAACAAATCCTGAAACCATGCCTGTGATGACCCGTAAGGCTACTGCTCAGGATATGGAGCTTCTATGTTCTATGTTATAGGGTTTGGTTTCCGCACTTAGTCCGTAAGGTGGACCATTGTGCGTGGGCCATGGCGGCCGTTTGGTGGTTATTCCAACCAGCCCACCTCCCTCCAGAAGCTAATTAAGTCTCCTGGCCTGTTCAGAACATCTGTGTAGGATCTGGGTGACCCGAGGGTTTCTGTTCTAATCTGGGTGACGCCTATGCATTCAAAGAGCACGTGCGCTACTGTTTCCTCAGCCTCCATGCACGCCCTGCACAGAGGACTGTCCGTTATGCCTATTGTGTGGAAGTGTTTGTTTAGCGAGCAGTGCCCCGTGATGGTCCCCGTCACCATGCGCAGGCCGCTCCTGTCCAGGCGTAATAAACGCCTGGTTAGCCTGCCATCCAAGGATGGCATAGCTTCCTTGGACTGCCTGCATCCCGGTGTCGAGGTCCACCAGTTTTCTGCTTGTGTGTGGGTGAATTCCTGTAGCCACCTGCGTATTTGGTTGAAGGGGATTGGAACGATAGGCTCGGGTCCACAGACTGCCGTGCTAGATCCTCTTCTAGCAAGTTCGTCAGCTGCGTCGTTACCTAGCGATCCGCTGTGTCCTTTTATCCATTGCAGCGTCACCGTGTTGCGGCTAGATACCGTTACTTGTTCTAGTGCATTGTGACATTCTAGTGTTAACTTTGAAGTAATATATTTTTTCCGTAAGGATTGGAGAACTGAGGCGCTATCGGAGAGTATGCGAATGTGGGTGTCCGTAACTCTCCTGGCTTCTATAGCATGGGCCGCTTGTATGATGCCCACACACTCCGCCTGATAGACGGTGTTGAACATTCCCAGCGGGCGGGATATATTTATGTTGAGGTCGTGTGAGAAGACTCCAACTCCGGTACCGGAGTCGGTCTTCGATCCGTCTGTGTATACTCTCAGCTCTTTCGGGCCTGAATAGTCACACTGTTCTTCTGTAAGTGTTATGTTGTAGTGCCGTTGAAACTGGTGTGATTTCGGGGCTTTGTCGCAGGGTGATGCCATCATTGGTCGTCGTTTGATCGCATCTTCCTTTATACGTATGTGCTTAACTCTGGAGTCTTTGCTTAGGGTTCCTGATAGATGGAGCCTAAAGGCGGCCAGGGCCGCCTCCTCCCGCACGATGAGGTGCAGGGGCGGTAGTCCAAGCATTGCCTGTAGGGCGGCAGTGGGTGTAGTTCTCATACTGCTAGTGATTGCAACACACGCAAGCCGCTGCAGTTTTTCGAGATCTCTTTGGGCTGTTCTCAGGTCTGTCCTGGGCCACCAGACTAGTGAGCCGTATGTGATAATTGGTCGGATGACTGTGGTGTATAGCCAGTGGGTGACCTTGGGGCTAATGCCCCAATTCCTGCCAAGCAGTCGCTTGCACTGCCACAGGGATATGCTGGCTTTCGTGGTGATGTAGTTCGTGTGTTTTGCCCAGTTCAGCTGCTTGTCCAAAAAGATGCCCAGGTATTTGGTTTCAGTTGAGAGGCTTAGGGTTGTTCCAAAGAATCGTGGTAGTTGTAGTGTGGTCAATTTCCTCTTTTTTGTAAAGAGGATCAGTTCGGTTTTTGCAGGGTTCACTGAGAGTTGGTGCTTGTTGCACCATTCCTCTACTATTTTCAGGGCTTGACGCATGAGATTGCATAGAGTGTTTTCGTGGGTCCCGTTTATTATTATGGTTATGTCATCGGCGTAGCCTACGGTGAAATAACCTTTGTCATTGAGTGTTTTGATGAGGCTGTCTGCTACCAGGTTCCATAGAAGCGGTGAGAGGACGCCCCCCTGCGGGCAGCCCTTCGCAACGATGGCCCTTGTAGTGTCATTTACTGTGACTTGTACAGCTCTCAATTTGAGCATGTTGGTGATCCAGCCACTCAGGGTCGAGTCTATGCTGTGTCGGTCGAGGGCCATTTTCATGCTGTTAAACATGGTTTTGTCAAAGGCGCCCTCAATGTCAATGAAGGCAGCCAGTGCTGAGCATTTGTGGTCCACTGCGCATTCAATTTTAGAAACAACGCTGTGTAGCGCTGATTCTGTTGATTTGCCTGTGGAGTACGCATGCTGTTGTTTGTGAAGTGGTTCAGCCCGGAGAGGTCCGTCTCGGATGTGCTTGTCACAGAGTCTCTCGAGGGTTTTCAGTAGGAAGGATGTGAGGCTTATTGGCCTATATGCCTTGGCTTGTGTATAATCGGTCTTGCCAGGTTTGGGTATGAAAATTACTTTCACCTCGCGCCATGCGAGAGGTATGTGTCTAAGTGCTATGCAGGCTCGATAGATCTCCACCAGCCATGGTGTCAGATGATCTACCCCCCATTGCAGCAGGGCTGGGAAGATGCCATCCAGCCCTGCCGACTTGTATGGCTGAAAGGTGTTGATAGCCCACTTTATGCGGTCTTCTGTTACTATATTGCGGGCTCTTGACCAGTCCTGATCCGTTGGGGTCCATTCAGGTTCAGCCTCCCACGACCTGTCCTCCAGGACCTTGCAGTCTGGGAAGTGAGTCTCAAGAAGGACCTTGCTGGTTTCATAGTCAGTTAGTGTGTATGAGTTATCGGGTTTTTTCAGCGCGCCGAGAGTTCGGTCCTGATCAGTTGATAGGATCTTACGTACTCGTGCCGCTTCGTTGTTAGTTTCAATTGATTCACAGAATTTCCGCCATGCTTTTCTCCTGGCAGTTCTGATTTGCTTCTTGTATGTGTATTGGGTCTCTTTGTATACCTCCCAGTCCTCTGGGAGTCTGGTGTTTTTGGCTCTGTTGAATTGTTTACGTAGTGTGTCTCTGAGTTTACTAAGTTCAGCGTTCCACCAGGGGTTTCTCTCACTTTTGGTTCGTGGCGCTCTTAGTTTGCAGCATGCATGGTATGCCTCGGTTAGGTATTGTGATAGTTTTGTTACGGTGTATTCTAATTGTGCCTTGTCTCGTATGGTTACCCGTGATAGATGCCTCGCCAAAAGGGAGGCTAGCAGGCGTTTGTACCCGGGGACATCGGTGCGCCGCGGGTTTCGCCTCGGTGGGGGTTTCCTCGTGTTGGTAGTTAGTGTAAAACGGATTCTTCTGTGGTCTGAGCAAGAAGGCTCATCCGATACGTGCCAGTTTGTGATTAGGTTTGTCGCGTTTTCTGTAGCAAGTGTTAAATCTATGATCGTTTGTCCTCGGACTGTGACCCAAGTGGGTTCCGAGCCGCGGTTAATAATATTGAGGTTAGTAGAGAATAAATAGGTGGATAGTAACCTCTCCTCTGGAGTTCGGTGCGTCGCTGCCCCAGAGCGGGTGGTGGGCGTTCGAGTCGGTGCAGATGATCAGGTCCAGACTGGCACGCTCACAGTGTTGCACCAGGTCGGCCATCTCTTTAGGCGGGCAGTCTGCGCCCTCGCCTGGCATGTATACCGAGGCTAGTACAACATCTGGAACGCTACCCTGGGTCTGGAGCCTGACAGCTGTCAGGTCTCTGGAACAGAATTGGGTGAGTGGCGTGATAGGAATTTCGTTGGGTATGTAGACACAGGTTCTATGTTTGTCTGACGTGTGAGTGTTGACAATTATCTTACCTCCGATGTTACCAAGGCCACATATTCTGTTGTTCCTGATCCACGGCTCTTGGATCAGTGCGATAGTTCGTGGTTTTACCTCCAGCGCCCTGCGCAAGCTAGCCGTGGCAGTCTGGCTATGCTGGAGGTTAGTTTGGATGATGTAGAGGGGCGATGACGGCGGTGGAGAGGGGTTAGTCGGAGATGGATCCATCGGAAAGCCTCTCCACTACCTCCTCTCTATACTCTGATTTGTCGTCGTGTCGTTCGCCCGGCGGCGGTGACGAGGCAAGTTAACGCTCGCTCCAGCCGGGTGACTCGGGTGGTATGGAGTCAACGTCGTCAGCCATTGCCGCTCGGGCCATGACCTCCTCAAGTCGGTCGATGTCTGGGTCGTCCGTCTGTGTCAGCGTCGGTTGTGCGGTCTTTGTGTCGCTGTCGGTCTGGACGTCAGAGGGTTCGGTCGTGGGCCAGAAGCGTACGTATATCGACCCAAGTAGGTATGATATACGTCGCTCCCGGGCCCGGACCTTTACGGCTTCCTCCGGTGGCAACCCCAGGGTCAAATACGTCCCATAGTTGTCGCCACCGACGGTAGTCGCCCTATAAAGTGACCACCTAGCGATGTCATACCAGGTATTCTGACGGATCAGAACACCATGGAGTCTGGCAACGTCACCTCTGTAACGAGGGACAAATAGCGAGACTCGGACACGGGTGGGCACGTCAGTCTGTCTCAGTACCGTAAGTGTCTGGTCAGTATTTGGGAGTCTGATTTTGGGCACGTTCTGGGTCAACCAGGTCAGGGCATAGTCGTCCTCGCACCACATCTGCACGGTACCTTCCGCTACCCTTGGGTATCCGCGGAAGGCAGGGAGTGGCGCTGTCGGGTCAGTGTCCATAACTAGGTTCTCTAGGTCCGTCTTAATGTGCTCGGCCTCTTCCTTTGTCAGGTCTCTGGAGGGGGGGGGGAGGCAGATTGCTACGGCCAACCGCGCAGGGATGTCCTTCGTGGCTCGCGCGTAGGTCCTCTGCTCCCCTTGAGCGGAGTGGATCCTCACCCGCTTGGCGTCCCCCTGAAGCATGCTCGGCGAAGCCGTGTCATCAGGGCGTCCCCTCTTCGCCGGCCCTGTACCGCTCGGTCCAGGCTGCGGCTTGGAGGTGACAGGCTGGTTCCTTTTTGCCGGTGCCGCCAGGTGTGAGGTACCACCCCGCTTGCCCCTACTGTGCTTAGGTCGAGGTCGGTCGTGGGGTCCGTCTGTGTCTTGGGGTCGGCTGTCGGTCCCGGCGGACTCTGTCACGTGCGGGGGCTTTTCGCGCTGGGTTGCCCCTTCGCAAGCTTGCCCTCGCACGCGCGGTTCCGCGTCCGGCCGCTTTGCGCGCTGAGTTTCCCCTTCGCGCTCTTGCGGTCGGTCGCGTGCGTCCAGCCCCTTTTCGCGCTGGGTTTCCCCTTCGCGGACTTGGGGCTGGTCGCGCACCTTCCCTTCGGCGTCCGATCGCGCTTCGCGCTGGCTAGTGCCTTCGCGGATATTGCGCTTTCGTTCGCCAATTCTATTCTTCCGGGCCTGGATTTTTTCGCGCTTTGTCAGCGGGCGTACTTCATCACAGGTAACCGGAAGAGTGCCAGAGTTGCCAGGTCCGTCATCTTTCCCCGTCTCTGTCTGTTTGTGCTGGTCGTGGTCATTGTCCGGGTTAGTCTTGCTGTTCCGCACGATACTCTGTTGCCAGAGACTCGTGGGAGGCATAACCCGTGTCGTGGGTGCTGGCGCGTTGGACGCAGCCGGGGTCGTGTTTGGAGGCGCGTTAGTCGCGGCCGAGGTCGTGTTCGTGGGCGCGGTAATCGCAGCCTGTGTAGTGGGCGCTAAGTTAGCAGCCGGCCGCGCTGAAAAGCGCGGCATTAGGTTTCCCATATTGCAGTTTGATGCCCCCCCCATAATACGTTGGGGGCTAACCGCCGGAGCGGTGTGGGATTCCCCGGCTTGGCCGGGACCCACCTGGGTAGATTTTTTCTCACTCTGCATGTTCATGGTGTGGGGGGTGGGCTTTTTTGGAATCGAGGTTACCCTTCCTCTGGGACCGACGTTATAAAGGGATAGGGGGGAAGGTATTTGGTGGATAGAGGGTGTGGTTTCTTGGGGGCCACCCTAGGCCTGGGAGTTGGCCTAGGGATTTAGGATCGACGGGAAAATGTATGGATGGGGAGGGTTGGCTTGATTTCGTGATGGGTAACATAGGAAGGGGTAAATGGGTTACCCTAAGCCTGGGATTTGGCTTTCGGGAACTTCTCTTGTCCGGGATCGCTTTAGGAAGATGCTCCGAGTGCGGGATCGCCCACCGACAGTCAATGTAACCATCGGTGGTCGGTCCCGCAGCCAGAGTTGGGCTATCCGCAACCTGCCCACCCGCTCGGTTGCAAGAGAAGAAGTGCCTGGCAGTCTGGATCGCCCCACCACGGATGTACGTATACATTCGCGTTGGAGCGATCCAGCCTCCCCCGAGGATATGGAGCTTAAATTGAGAACGGCCCTCCAAAACCTTGAAGCATCTAAACTCCAATGTAATCAATTGTTACAAGAGAGTGACGAAAGTGAGGAGGAGGTAAAGAAGATAGTTAACAAAAATTCAAGCCTTAAACGGGAGCTAGTAGACCTACATCAGCAATATCTGAATGTTGTGGATGAACGCGATCAACTGAAGGTGGTTACGGATGGTTTCAGCAAATGTAGTAACTTGTATGAGTAGGCTTTAAGCAAAGTTAGGGACCTAGAAGATGAATTAATTTATGCTAATAGTCGTATTGTCCAGTTAGAGAAAGAAAAATAATGTATTCAGGTTAAAGAAACTAATCACTTATATAATTAATTGTTAAATACTAATTGTAACCCTCATTCCTCAATAACTATTGACCTCACTGAAGATTCCTTGATGAAACAGAATTATAGTTATAAAGTTAGTCATAAGAAAATGAAAAAATATGCAAAACTGAATAGAATAATTAAAAAATTTAATCTAATTAGGAGACAACAAAAACACTTTTCCAAAAATATTCCACGGAGAAAGGAACTTGTTGATCTGATCAATAAATTAAACAATTATCAAATTAAATTAGAAGACAGCAAAAACATCTATGAAATTGATACACAGCGCTTACAGTCCGACATACAGGTACTTGAGAGCAGACTTAGTTCCCTTTTCATTAAATATGTGGGCTCTCAGAACCAAATTAAAGAACATATTCTTGCTGCTAATGAGTTAGTTATGTCTCAGTGTATTTGTCAGAAGGTTTCAAACCCTGATGCTGTCCAGCCAGAGGCAACGGAGAACCCGTCCCAGACTGAGAGTTTGTCTCAAGACTTGTATCCTCAACCAAGATATACCTGATATTGTGCAAGAATTATCAAAAGTGGTACAGTCAGTAGCTAGTAGTATTTCCTCTTGTAGTAGTCAAGTTTGCCATCAGTCAGTTACGTTTTCAGATAGTATAGGAAGAGGTTTGGGAAAATTAATTAGTAACAACTTGAGTCTTTCTACTCAAAACTATTGTTTACCTGGGATATCCTTCAAAGAAATAATGACATCAATTACAAGGAATCAATATGATTCTAATACCAACATAACTGTATTTGTAGGTAATAGTTCCCAGGTTAAAAAAGAAGATATCACTGACAGTGTTACCGAGATCTTAAAATTAAATTGTGATAAAATTATTTTGTGTGCTTTCCATATTTTGAGAGGTTATCAAATAGAAAAAACAATTATATACATATGCTTAATAAGCATATCCACTTCTTAGTAAGTCACTACAGTGACAAACTTATATTTTTTGACACCAACAATTTTGTTGATAAGTTGAAATCGACAAGGAATACAGTGTATCTGCCCATTAGGTTTAGACATAAAATAGCGAGGCTATTAGCTTATATAAACTCAGACATAAGTAGTATGTCGAAGTCTTGTACTATAATTAACACCGCAATCATTAGTAATAATTCTAATGTAAAGGTGGCCTTAAATAACTGTAGCACTAATGCTATAAATGTATACAATAATTGTACGAAGGAGGATCCATGTGTCACTATGGGGAATTATTGTCATAGTGTGGGGTCCACAAGTAGTAGGATCTCATTGCCTGGTGATGGCATGGGAGTCTTAGGGCTCACTCTGGATGTTAATTTAAATTTAAACTAGATAGTAAGACAATAGAAGATACCAATAACACTATAGTTATACCTACGAACAATAAGGTGTCTTCTTGCTCTCAAATGGTTAATTGTAAAAAAGAGTCTAAGCAGAATTCCTTGAAATTATTTCATCAAAATATTCAAGGTTTTTCTTCCAAACAATTAGAAATTGAATTATTTTTAGAAAAAACAAAGTTTGAAATTATTTGCTTAACTGAACATTGGCTGAAAGAATATGAGATGCTAATTAATTATAAAAATTATAGTGTGGGCAGTTGTTTTAACCGAAAATCTATGCTGCGTGGGGGTTCACTAATCTTAGTTAAAAATTCTATTAAATTTAAGACTCGTAAAGATATAGTTGATCTGTCGGTTGAACATAACGTTGAATTGTCCTGTGTTGAGCTAGATAAGCATGTTATAGTGTGCGTTTACAGACCCCCAAATTATCAAAACTACTCCATATTTGAGTCAGTAATGGAAGATGTTCTAGCAAAACTAGCATTGGGTAAAAAATCACTTATTATCTGTGGTGACTTCAATATTAATATCTTAGAAAATAGTACAAATAGTAGTCGATTGTTAAGTCTCTTTAAATCATTCAATTTATCAAATGTGTTTTCAGAACCAACCCGCATAACTACAAATACTGCTACATGTATTGATAATGTTTTTTGTTGCTGCAACTACTTAAATAAATCCATTGTAAATTATCTCCCTTCTGATCATAGTGGTCAAACGGTTACTTTCAAGTCCAACACACCATTACAAAGAATTCAGATACAATCTAGACAAATAACAACCAGTAATCTAAGTAGATTTAATAATAACTTAATTAGTAAGTTAAGTATACCGGGTCATATTATAAACAATGTAAATGAATTATATGAGGAATTCTTTTCGGTAGTGCGCACCGAGTTCAATAATACTTTAAAAAAGAAAACTAAAACTATTTGCCCAAATTTTTTGTTCAGTGATTGGGCAACTAAGGGTATTAGGAAAAGTAGGGAAACATTGTTTGAGCTGTATGGCCTTAAGCCTTATATTAACTCTGAATTTTTTTATAAATACATAACATAACATAACATCACGCCTTGCCTCCCCGAAGGGTTGGGCAGAGGTGTCCCTGTAGCAGGTACACCCACATTTCGCCAGCTACGTTGCTACTTATTCTAAAACTTTTAAAAATACGTGCAAGGTAGCTAAAGCCTTGTACATTATCAACAAGATCAAATCAGCCGATAATAAAATAAAGACTGTTTGGAAAATTATCAATGATGAGACTAACAGGAATAAAAGACAAAATAATAATTTCACACTAGAAACTTCACATGGTCTCATAAGCGATAACAAAGAAGTTGCTCAAGAATTTGAAAATTTCTTTACCAGTATCCCACTTAAAACTACTGAAACCTTAAATTCCTCGCCCTCGCGTTCTATTGATTTATTAAGAGCTAACGTTTCATCCTGCCCGATTGAATTTAAATTCAAACATATAAACCCCATATCAGTAATAAAAGCTTTCAAGCAAATTAAGATCAAATTAACCGAAGATCTATGGGGAATGTCTATCAAAGTTTGTACCTCAATTATTGAGACTATAGCGCCGTACTTAGCCTTAATATTTAATTTGTGTGTGGATCAAGGAGTCTTCCCTGATCTAATGAAATATAGTAAGGTAATACCACTTTTTAAATCCGGGGACAGTAAAGACACCAATAACTATAGACCCGTATCCGTTTGCCAGTTTTCAGCAAGGTGTTTGAAAAAGTAATGCTTAATCAAATGCTCAATCATTTTAACACCAATAAAATCTTACATGATCAACAGTATGGTTTCACCAGGGGACGTTGTACGACTGACGCCGGTGTCACCTTATTAAAGCAAATATTTACGGAGTGGGAAGAGGCCCAAGACGCCATAGGAATTTTTTGTGACCTCTCCAAGGCATTTGATTGCGTCGTCCATGAAACCTTAATCTCGAAACTTGAGCATTACGGACTTGGAAAACTTGCGCTCAGTTTAATAAAATCCTATTTAAATGATAGACATCAGCAAGTTCAAATAAATGGTGTCAATTCTCTCGGTTTAAAAGTAAAAATGGGTGTACTACAAGGATCAATATTAGGTCCTTTCCTCTTTTTAGTATATATTAACGATCTACCCCATTTGTTAAAAACCCAACCACAAATGGTGTTATTTGCTGACGATACTTCCTTAATTTTTAAAATTAATAGACGTGCATCAAATCTTGATGACGTAAATAACACCCTACTGCAGGTCCAAAATTGGTTCACTGCTAATAATTTAGTATTAAATGGTAAAAAAACTATTTGCATAAGATTTTCTTTACCAAATGTCAAAAGTAGTAATTGTGAGATAGTATTGAATCAAGAGAAACTAGAATTTGTCGATAAAACGGTTTTCCTGGGGATCACGCTCGACTCAAGGCTTCAATGGGGTCCTCATTTAACATCCCTTTCAGGACGTCTAAGTTCAGCAGCATATGCTGTGAGAAAAATCCGTCAATTTACTGATGTAGATACCGCGAGGCTAGTCTAGTCTACTTATATTTCAGTTACTTTCATAGTATTATGTCGTACGGTATTTTACTATGGGGTCGGGCTGCAGACATCGAGTCTATTTTTATTCTGCAAAAAAGAGCCATCAGAGCCATATATGGCCTCCGCAGGCGCGACTCTCTAAGGGAACTGTTTAAAGATATTAACATCATGACGATACCTTGTCAATATATCTATGAAAACATTATGTACAGTAAGCGCTCAAAGTGCATAAGCACGCTAAGAGTCGTATTGCTGTGAACACGCGGTATAGTCCGTACATTTGTATGTGTAAACAGTCAGACGTCTGTGGTGTGAGTGCCGTACACACACCACAGAGAACGCAGTTTTGCACTATAAGCCGCGCAGATAAAGAAACGATTTGTAAATGGCGGCCGCTCTCATGCTATCTCGCTCACATGGCGGTCCGCTCTCATGCTATCTCGCTCACTCGCTCGCTCCGTCTATACTAGCCGCCGCCATTTACAAATCGTTTCTTTATCTGCGCGGCTTATACACACTATCGTATCGTCACGGTTCGCGGGCGCCGCACTTATATTTCCATAACTTTTGTTAGCACGCATCACGCGTGACCTTGGCCAGTGTATCGCATTGCTAAAATTCGAAAGTAAATTATATGTGCAGATAGCAGAAGGCGTTAAGCATTGGTCTTAAATTCAAGATGGCTAAGGTTCTAATCTCGTAAATCACAGCGCTGTTTTTGCAAATATTATTAAGTATTTTTGTTTGAAATAATAATATTTTTAAATATCCTGCCTATTTATTAATGTTGTTATTGCAATAAAGGGTTTAGAATAAAAAAATGCGTGATATGTTATAATAAAAAATAAATAATATTTATTCGTTATGTTTATTTTACTTAAGTATAGTTATCAAACTGCTACAATTATTTATCATTACTTCACCTGAATAATACGTGAAATAGATGTCTAGAAACTGAGAAGCAATTTGTATTATTTTGACATATTTAAATTTTGAAATGTTTTAAATTTTAAATGGATTTTTTTCGCCATAAATATAAAGCTTTGATCATGGTCGAAGTAATTAAGCAATAAATAAGAATAATAGACTACTTAAAATGTAAAAAAATCATATTAATTATTTTAAACTTTATTTGGCTTTAGTAAATATTGGTTGGTATTGAGGTAATAGCTTAAGTATTCATTTTCTTTACGAAAAGAAGATTGAAACTAAACCTCAAATTTTAATCCTAAAATAATACTATTACTAAAATAATATTAAACAATTTCGGTATATCTGCAAGAAATACGACAAACACCCTATTGAAACGTGCTTAAAAAATTCGTTACCATAAATTCATGCAATAACGAATCTGTTGTTTATTAAGTTGTTACGGTCAATATTTTAAGGTCAAAAACGGTTTTATAGCTGGTCTTCAGTGATGCAAGCCTTCAGAGTGCACGGCGAACGGTTCATAATGACGTGTTTTTAATAATTCAGCAAAATATCTCGTTGGTATGAAACCATTTGTTTCATTCACCATTTGACGTCGCTGCTACTCGATAATAAGCCCCTTCCTCATATCTCTTAACCCTCACAGTATTTCTCTAGAACAAAGAAAAACATTGTTTTTATTACATATAATACCTAATTATTTATTATTCACTAATCGAATTAAACCTCACAATGAATTTAAAACTTTAAAGGCATCTTCTGTCTCAACAATACCTCTCCAGTGGCGGATTTACCAATAGGCTAAGTAGGCTGGAGCCTAGGGCGGCAGATTTAGAGGGGCGGCAAATTTAGCCCAAATAATAAAAAAAAAACTTATAATTATATGTATACACATAACGTTCGTAATCCGTATATAAAAGATTACTAAACGCACTATAAAGGTATTTATGCGATCATGAATTTTAAAAATATTCCAATAGGTAGCGTTTCCATATTAATTTAAATTTAAATTTAGTAACTTTTACCCTAATTATAAAAATTATATTTAACGTGTAATATGTTTCAAAAGTTAAATGTTTATGTTCTACTAGGTATATATTTGCGTAGTAGTTTTTGGGTTGCGGCGCGGAAAGGGAACGAACCTAATGATTTAGAAACTGATTTAGTTCAGGAATGCGTACACTTTCAATGCCACCTTTCTTCTCAAAGAATTTTGATAAAACCAGATTCTGGATCATTAAGAAGCCTATCTTTGTTCCTGAGAAAACAGAATTTGGAGCACATTTATCCAAACTTGGATATAGCACTTCGCATGGCTCTATGTACACCAGTGACAAATTGTTCAGGTGAGAGAAGCTTTTCTTGCTTGAAACGGGTAAAAAACTACCTACGATCTACTTTAAGTCAAGAAAAGCTTAACGCTTTATCTCTTTTATGCATAGAGTCAGAACTAATGAACAAGATTTCATACGACGATATAATTAATGATTTTGCGAATTTAAAACCTCGCAAAAAGATAATGTAAAACTTATTTGATCTCATTGTAACCATTAACCGGATTGTTAACATGTTGTTTAATAGAAATCGTTCGTATTGTTTTAAACTGTAAGTGCAATAAAAAAATATTTAACAAAAACAACGTTTACCGACTACACATTGTTTTGTGTAAGCTGTGTTCATATGGTGTAGGGGAATTGTGCTTAAGATGACATACTCAGATAAGATGACACACCAGCAGTATTCTTTAAATTATTGGAGGTATAAGTGAACCCGTGACGTTTTTGGAGAGCGTCATAGATGTCACTAGTACCGAAGTACAGTTTGGCGGACAGTGAATGCACATCGCAAAGTAGTGAACGTTTTCGTGTGTTTAATGTGAAAAAAAAATTTGCTTACGCTTTTGTTTGGTGGTAAAAATACACGTAAGGTAAGAATCTTTTGTTTGAACTGTTTTTATTTGTTAACTAGCTGACCCAGCAAACTTCGTTCTGCCTAACAGTCAATGAATGTGCATGATTAGAATTTTAAAATTTCTATCCTACCTACCCTACCTACCCTACCTACCCTACCTACCCTACCTACCCTACCTACCCTACCTACCCTACGTACCCTACCTACCCTACCTACCCTACCTACCCTACCTACCCTACCTACCCTACCTACCTACCCTACCTACCCTACCTACCCTACCTACCCTACCTACCCTACCTACCCTACCTACCCTACCTACCCTACCTACCCTACCTACCCTACCTATCCTACCTACCCTACCTACCCTACCTACCCTACCTACCCTACCTACCCTACCTACCCTACCTACCCTACCTACCCTACCTACCCTACCTACCCTACCTACCCTACCTACCCTACCTACCCTACCTACCCTACCTACCCTACCTACCCTACCTACCCTACCTACCCTACCTACCCTACCTACCCTACCTACCCTACCTACCCTACCTACCCTACCTACCCTACCTACCCTACCTACCCTACCTACCCTACCTACCCTACCTACCCTACCTACCCTACCGACCCTACCTACCCTACCGACCCTACCTACCCTACCTACCCTACCTACCCTACCTACCCTACCTACCCTACCTACCCTACCTACCCTACCTACCCTACCTACCCTACCTATCCTACCTACCCTACCTACCCTACCGAGTTATCAAAAAAGCCGATCCACACAAAATGTATGAGAACGTGAATTTTCTTCATATTTTTTTTTTTCGTGAGTTTTTCCATATTTTCTCACCGTTTAAACCTTCCCTGGACTACGACAAACATTTCAAAACCAAAATTAGCTAAATCGGCCCAGCCGTTCTCGAGTTTTAGCGAGACTAACGAACAGCAATTGATTTTTATATATATAGACTAGCTGGCCCAGCAAACTTCGTTCCGCCTAAAAGTCAATGAATGTGCATGTTTAGGATTTTAAAATTTCTACCCTACCTACCCTACCTACCCTACCTACCTTACCTACCCTACCTACCCTACCTACCCTACCTACCCTACCTACCCTACCTACCCTACCTACCCTACCTACTCTACCTACCCTACCTACCCTACCTACCCTACATACCCTACCTACCCTACCTACCCTACCTACCCTACCTACCCTACCTACCCTACCTACCCTACCTACCCTACCTACCCTACCTACCCTACCTACCCTACCTACCCTACCTACCCTACCTACCCTACCTACCCTACCTACCCTACCTACCCTACCTACCCTACCTACCCGGGCAGTGGTAAGGTCACTACTGCAGATCTAAGTTATTTTGAGCACCATAGACACGGTAACGGTCACTTCCGGCTTGAGCCGGTCCAGCAGGATGTGGTACTGAGGATCTTGCGCAGTCTTAAGTCCAATGCGCAGGGCTCTGACCATATTTCTCTGGAGATGCTGATGTTGACACTTCCTCGAACACTTGCAGTTATAACAGCTATCATCAACAGATCCATAGTCACCTCTTCTTTCCCTGATCTGTGGAAAATGGCAATAGTTAGACCAATCCCAAAAGTACCTAACCCCACTAGCGTGAAAGACCTCCGTCCGATAAGTCTACTGCCATGTCTATCCAAGATTCTTGAAAGGGTTGTCTCTGAACAATTCAGGGCATATCTTGAGCACCATAGCATTTTGCCGCTAGCTCAATCCGGATTTCGCAGGGCCCACAGCACAGCGACAGCTCTCCTGGATGTAGTCGGTAATATTCTGGAAGCCAGAGACCAGGGTATGGGAACTCTGCTTGTCCTACTGGATTTTTCACGTGCTTTCGACTCCATTAATACGTCACTTCTTCTCTCCAAGCTATCTTACTATGGGTGTGACGTAGAAACAGTTAAATGGTTTGAAAGTTACCTCAGTAATCGTTATCAGTTTGTCCAGGTGACAGACGATAGTGGAGACACCATGTCCTCTGGTCCGAGGCGCGTGGACAGAGGCGTACCGCAGGGATCGATCTTGGGCCCGCTTCTCTTCATTCTGTACAGTGCTGACATCACCAATTGTCTGATCAACACCAAGTTCCACCTATATGCCGACGATCTGCAGTTGTACCTCTCTTTCCGCTCCCAGGATGCTGCTGAAACTGTAAACAGAGTTAATGAAGATCTGGACAGAATCTCGGCCTGGTCCAGAAGAAACTCTTTGGTCCTCAACCCAAGTAAGTCCAAGTACATTGTGATGGGATCTAGGGATTTCCTGAACAAAATGCTTGCTTGCAACCTGGACCTCAGGATTGATGGTTGTGATGTGGAGAGGGTTCTGGAAGCTCGTAACCTTGGGGTAGTATTTGATGGGCAGCTGCATTTCGAAACTCACATATTGGAGGCCGTGCGTAACTGCTTCTACCGACTCAAGCTCTTGTATCGTGTCCGTCCCTACATAAGTGTGGATATGCGTGTCATGCTGTGTGAGACACTTGTTCTATCCAAGCTGAACTATGCTGACACTGTGTATGGGGCGTGCATTCTCGGTAGAAGCGAAAAACTTATCCAGCGGGTGCAGAATGCTTGTGCAAGATTCTGCTACAATGTCCCACCACGATCCCACATCACTCCCTTTTTAAATAAAGGTAATTTGATGAAAATGTCAGCACGCAGAAAGCTTCACCTGGCTACTCTACTCTTTGGCACAATTCTCACAAAGAAACCAGACTATTTATACAGGAAACTCTCTTGGTCGCGCGATGTTAACAAAATTAAAACCAGAGCATCTTCGTACCTCATGTTGGCCTCATCGCATAGAACTGCTGCTTTCCGTGGTAGTTTCAAATTCGCTGCTTCTCGTTGTTGGAACGACCTGCCACCTCCTTTTCGTGCTATAAAGACAGTTGGTACTTTCAGATTTAAGTTTAAACAGCACTTACTTCAACTTCAAAAGGATGCCACACATTCAACTTAGTGAAGGATGCCACACATTAACTTACCCTTGATATGCACGCGTCTGTCGATGGTGACGAGCGTTTGGCAGCGATTATGCTCTGTGCATCGATTGATTTACATCAATGGCTCTGTGGTTCACTGAGAAACAGCAGTTGTTTCGCATTTTGTTTTGTTTTCTTATCATTGTTTGTCGTAGGTGAAATTTGTAAACCACTCAATCACTCATAACATTAGTTTATATGTATTTCTCCAATTGCCGTTAACTGACTACCACAAAACACTTTTCATTATAATAAACACTGTACTATTGTAGTATTCACACAATTCACAAAGTACGTAGCTTAAACAGCCGTAATGTTAATGTTATTGTATACATTTTTGCCGGTGTCGGCGTCTGAGTCTCTTTACTTGTCTCAACGATGCCTAGACTACCACAGATACTAAAGGCATAGACAAGTAACTGTTGTTACGTCGGGTGCAGACACGCGGACTACTCATATTTTATTTTTAATATTTCACTTAACTATTTTATTTTGTTTATGTTTATTTCTGTATCTACGAGTATCTATCCGTGACATCACTGTGGGCCCCTATCAGAATACCAGCGCTGAGACATTTATTTTTTAAATGTCGCAGCATATGCTGAGATAGGAGCCTTTTGGCCTCGTACAGGACTTTCTGTTTTCGGTTTTTTACCTTGTTTTTTTTTTATTTTTTCTTTTATTTTTTTATTAATGTTGAAGGTGTTTAGTTTAATTTTTTTATTCCTTGTGCGAGTCTCAATAAATACTTTTCTTTCTTTCTTTCTACCCTACCTACCCTACCTACCATACCTACCCTACCTACCATACCTACCATACCTACCCTACCTACCATACCTACCCTACCTACCCTACCTACCCAACCTACCCGACCTACCTACCGAGATATCAAAAAAGCCGATCCACACAAAATGTATGAGAACGTGAATTTTCTTCATATTTTTTTTTCGTGAGTTTTTCTATATTTTCTCACCGTTTAAACCTGCCCTGGACTACGACAAACATTTCAAAACCAAAATCAGCTAAATCGGCCCAACCGTTCTCGAGTTTTAGTGAGACTAACGAACAGCAATTGATTTTTATATATATAGATGGGGATTATTCTACGGCACAAATATTGATAAAAACGTACCTATTCTAATCTAAAAAGTTTTGCCATGACATTTAAATGAAATTTTTATTATCTATTTGGTAAGATGACATACTAGACGTCGTCGGTGTAAGCAGGCAGGCATACCTACCTACCCTACCTACCTACCCTACCTACCTACCCTACCTACCTACCCTACCTACCTACCCTACCTACCTACCCTACCTACCTACCCTACCTACCCTACCCTACCCTACCTACCTACCCTACCTACCCTACCTACCTACCCTACCTACCTACCCTACCTACCTACCCTACCTACCTACCCTACCTACCTACCTACCTACCCTACCTACCTACCCTACCTACCTACCCTACCTACCTACCCTACCTACCTACCCTACCTACCTACCCTACCTACCTACCCTACCTACCTACCCTACCTACCTACCCTACCTACCTACCCTACCTACCTACCCTACCTACCTACCCTACCTACCTACCCTACCTACCTACCCTACCTACCTACCCTACCTACCTACCCTACCTACCTACCCTACCTACCTACCCTACCTACCTACCCTACCTACCTACCCTACCTACCTACCCTACCTACCTACCCTACCTACCTACCCTACCTACCTACCCTACCTACCTACCCTACCTACCTACCCTACCTACCTACCCTACCTACCTACCCTACCTACCTACCCTACCTACCTACCCTACCTACCTACCCTACCTACCTACCCTACCTACCTACCCTACCTACCTACCCTACCTACCTACCCTACCTACCTACCCTACCTACCTACCCTACCTACCTACCCTACCTACCTACCCTACCTACCTACCGAGATATCAAAAAAGCCGATCCACACAAAACGTATGAGAACGTGAATTTTCTTCATATTTTTTTTTTTTTTCGTTAGTTTTTCCATATTTTCTCACCGTTTAAACCTTCCCTGGACTACGACAAACATTTCAAAACCAAAATCAGCTAAATCGGCCCAGCCGTTCTCGAGTTTTAGTGAGACTAACGAACAGCAATTGATTTTTATATGTATACTAGCTGACCCAGCAAACTTCGTTCCGCCTAACAGTCAATGAACACATTCATTGTTAGGATTTTAAAATTTCTACCCTACCTACCCTACCTACCTACCCTACCTACCTACCTACCCTACCTACCTACCCTACCTACCTACCCTACCTACCTACCCTACCTACCTACCCTACCTACCTACCCTACCTACCTACCCTACCTACCTACCCTACCCTACCTACCCTACCTACCTACCCTACCTACCTACCCTACCTACCCTACCTACCTACCCTACCTACCTACCGAGATATCAAAAAAGCCGATCCACACAAAACGTATGAGAACGTGAATTTTCTTCATATTTTTTTTTTTTCGTTAGTTTTTCCATATTTTCTCACCGTTTAAACCTTCCCTGGACTACGACAAACATTTCAAAACCAAAATCAGCTAAATCGGCCCAGCCGTTCTCGAGTTTTAGTGAGACTAACGAACAGCAATTGATTTTTATATATATAGATAGATTTCAATATTTAAACTACAACCTATACGGTGTGGTCTTTGTTACTTGTGTGAGACGGCATACCAATAAAGTCTAAGATGACATAGTGTGTCATCTTACACACGTAGACTTAAGTGCAATTAATGTAATTTTTTTAATTTTCCATTACGTTGATTGTTCTAAAACTCTAATAATGTTGTTGATTAAGAAACATTTATAAATATAGGTACGTAAGTTGCTGATCTCACATGGCTTCATTTATTTTGAATATTTGTCCTAAAAGAAAAAGTATGTCATCTTAAGCACAATTCCCCTAGGTATTTTTAAGGCATGCCTTTCTCCACCTTATGATTATACATGCTGCTGTTTTTAGGTCAACAGTATACTCGTCACTACATAGCGGGTTGCAAAAATAATCTAGTAACTGACAGAAATATCACCTAGTTCACAATCATACTAATAACGGGAAAAAGCCGATGTAATGAGGACGATAGAACACAAATCATAAAGTTGCAATTTCTGAGTAAATGTAATTAATATGATTGTGAACTAAACTAACGTATTGAATTTCAAAAGTCAGTAGGGGCGGCAAAAATTGAATAGCCTACTAGCGGCAAATTTGTAAATCCGCCACTGATTCTATCAACAATACCCTTGATTAAGATTTATGTTCAGTAAAATATGAAATATATAAATGATAACACTCACACTTAGTCCGGTTTCATTAGATATTCACTTCACTTTTACGCAGCGCAATAATATTCTCTGATCTGATCTGATCTCTTCAATATATTTTATGCCTGATTTTTGATAATAATAACCACAACACTGCGCTAAATACTCGTCACCAATATTATCCACGAACCAACAAAGTTCTATTAATTGAATACTCGTTACAAACTGCATCTACCCCACAGAAATCGAAATAATTTACTTAGTTTTTTGTGGTCTACCTGCTAAACTTTAATATTTATGTGAACAAGACGAATGAAACAAAAAACGAATGATGACTATCGAACTAGTCATTGGTTGCAGACAAAGTGAGTGTGTGTGTGTAATGTGCGTGTCTACAGTATTGTAACAACTTATAGAAGAAGGTCGTAAGTCAAACCGAAGCGTCAGTCTATTGCTTTGTGAGATTGCTTATGGACTTTTGGTCGGTACTATACATAAGGAAAAATCTACATCTTTTTAGTAAAAGAGGTGCAAGACACAATTATATCACTAGAAATAGGGATCAATTAGTTCAACCGGGTTTCAGACTGGCTAAAGTGGACTCATCTTTCATGGGGTACTGTTTAAAATGTTACAATAAAATACCTCCTCACATACTTCAGCTGAATGAAACGAAATTTAAATCTTATATAAAACGCACACTATGCAGCCAAGCATATTATAAGTTGGGGGATTACATCGCTGATATAAGTGCTTGGCCGAACGCTGGTCCTGCTCCACAAGGGCGCATAAACTAATTGATTAGCATTTGAAAATACTGTTGGAACTGCTGAAGATTTTAAAAACTATTTGCATTGTATAGATTCAATCCCTTAGCATTGTATAATTGCATAACACGTGTGAGTACTATGTACCTACTATAAAGCTACCATTTACTAGGTACGTCTTTCATTGACTTGAATGTGCCTTGGCGGCTGAGAGTATGTCATGCTCACTCTAATGTCTCGCTGACGGTGGCGTGTGTGTTGGATCATTTAGCTCCCTTCAAAATGGTTGAGCTGAATGGTGCTAATCCATGCGTCATGTTCGTGAACGGGCGCTTTCAGTAGGGACTGGTCATCTCTTAGCTGCCATGGCTTATTTTAATTTTATTTTTGAATTGTATTATTTGTTTTATTTTCTATTACGGACGCTTTTAACGTTCTGCGTCGTTCTCACATGTATAACTTTAACATGAATGATGTAACCAATATTTTTAACCGACTTCCAAAAAGGAGGAGGTTATATGTTCGACGCGTATGTTTGTTTTTTTTTTTTATGTATGTCCACCGATTTCTCCGTCGTTTGTGGACCGATTTTGAAAATTCTTTTTTTGTTTGAAAGGGTATGCTCCCAAATTGGTCCCATATAAATTTTATTAACTTTGCTTGGGTAGTTTTTGAGTTAGCTACAAAATACGTATTTTTTTCCCACTTACTATGTAGATGATATGATAAGTTCCTGTCACTGGTAGCAGGTAGTGGTATTCGAATGTGTGGGGGTAGGTACCACAACTAAAAAGTGAAAAATAAAAAACTTTTTACAAAAAAAAAAACAACCGACTTCCAAAAAAAAACACTACAAAGTGAAAAATAACTTTAATTTCGGAAGTCGGTGGCAAAAAACGAAAACAAAAAACCCAAGACACCGACTTCCGAAATTAAAGTTATTTTTCACTTTGTAGTGTTTTTTTTTGGAAGTCAGTTGTTTTTTTTTTTTGTAAAAAGTTTTTGTAGGTAACCATATTCTGATTTAAAAGAGTGTCCGTGGAGTTTCTTGCCCGTTCTTCTCCATAGGTACCTACTATAGTAGGTACTAACAATTTAACGTCGTTCAAAAGTTTTATAAACGTTATCTTAATTGCATTAATCGTAATACCTAAGTCGCACTAACGTTATAATAACGTTTACTAAACGCGAAAATGGCCCCAGTTATACAACCAACATTGTCGTATAATGGACATACAAAAGTCACAAGCTGACTTCGTTAACGTCATTCAAAAGTCGTATTAACGCTATGGAATTACCACTTTCGTCGCGCAGAAGTCGCATCATAACTTTACAACGACTCGTTTGTTGTATTGTCGTCATACAGGTGTTTTTGAATGACTAAAACGTTTTATTTGAGGCAAGGAACAACACCTGTAAGACTTATTGATTTTTCTTGTTAGTGACACGTGTTTGTGGTTTTGTTTCGAGATTTGAGTGCAAAATAAATAATTATAAGGAAATAAAAGATGAGTGTTATAGTTATATTTATATATCTCGCTAATAACTATATCTGTCTCTCATGCCGTTTAGTTCGACTGGGTATTAAAGTTATATGATGATATACCTATGTGTATTTATTTCAAATTTTCATGCCCCCTCTCAATTTTGTGTTTAAATTATTATATTTTTATTAATAATAATATGTTTATTTCTAAAAATGTAGGACATGTTGCTTTTGTCACACACTTATCTCTTTACGACGTTGTAAAGACATAAAGTCGTATTAAGGTTATTTCAAGACCATGCAATACGCCATCAGTTAGCTATTAGGGTTCCTCATAAATTTAAAACCCTTTTCATATTGCAGGTCACAGTAAAAGCGCAGTGCAGATTTCAAAACATTTTAACATTGAAGTAAATTTTTATCATTCAATATTTGGATATAGATAAATTTCTAACGAGAGCAGATTTTAGACTTCTTAATAGATTGATTTGGCCATGGGAAAGCACTCATTTTATACAATCGGAAACGTGCTATGGTTGCCACAGTATCATTGACTTTCATACACTGCGGCCATTTCATTTCATTATATCAAATAAAAACAAAATTAGAGATTTATTGCATTTTAAGGATTTTTGGTGCCACAACTGCTTAAATTTTACCGTGTACAATCATTTTTTGCAAGATGAATGTGATTATTGTTTCTACTCAGTTCCTGAAGGAATTGAAAAATAGTATTATCATACCTTCAATTTCAAAAGTTCTCACTTAACTTTTTTTTTTACTTACGTACACTTTGAACAACGTCAACTGTAAACAAAAATTCATTCTCATAATTTTAAATACATTTTATAATTGTATAGGATGTAAAAAAATTAGCTGGCATAACTTTCAGGGGTGAACCTACCCAAGAAACTGAAGAACTTTCCCCAAGAAACATGGGTCGAACATTGAAAAAAAAAAATCTTTTTTTTTAATATGTTTTGCTGGCTTTTTTTTTACAACCTGTATAGATTAATCATTTTAAAATTTACTGATTAAAAACGTATCAATTAACACAACATTTACTGATAAATAACGAATTCAATATCGGTACACAATACACACAATATTTTTATAGAAATAAAATAAATATTTATACTGAACCTTTTTGTTGTTCATGTGTTGTACACTTTTCTTCTTCAACATTTGTTATTAATGCCACGGTTGTTGGTGTTGTACTTTTTAATAAAAGGAAATCTCGATTTACTTTCCTTTTGAAAGTTCCACTACGTTTAAGTCTTCTCCACGAATTTTTTGCTTCCATTTTTCGTAGTAAATCTAATCAAAAGTTCCGTAAATATATGCCGGCCTAGACGTTTTAAAGTCAAAACCTGACTTAAATGCGCCTACAAGTTTGATTAAAGTCAGGGCATGACATTAAACGGACATCATGTAATATATAGGTTATATTTGAGTATTAAATAAACAACCAAGTCATTTAAGAGTCTCCAATTGACCGTTGTAAAACAGGATAGTGATCGTTATATAAACGTCACTTTGAAAACGTCTATACAACTGCTACGTTATATAAATGTCATATAAAGGTTTTTCAAAGACCTAATTTGGTCAGTTCAAAACGTTTAATGGACTCTAACGTTAGTATGACTATGGCGTTGTCGTACAAACGTTTTAGCTAAGACTGTAATATAACGTCGTTTAGTTTAGTCTTACCAACGTTGCTAAGACCAGCTTATTATGACATATTCGTCGCACGACTAATAAGTTAAATTAAAGACGTCTAAAGGACCTAGTAGTCATCTCACTATCATTATAAGACTGCTATCCAACTTTATGTCGTATAAGTCAAGACTTATATGACGTTTTTGTTTGTTGGGTACGCTTTGGAATGGGCAACTAGCTTCATTTTTCTGACTGACCGACCCCTTGACAATTCAAAAGTGCCTGTAATTGGTTTATTTGAAATAAATGCTTTGAGTTTGAGTTCAACTACAGACGTAGGCGTGGAATTACTGAAGAGCATATTCGAGGCCTGGGAGGAGTCTCAAGATGCTTTTGGCATTTTCTGCTTCTTGTCCAGGGCCTTCGATTGCGTACATTATGATACACTCATCAGGAAAGTGTACCACTATGGTATGAGGGACAAGGCGTTGTGATATATTATAATTAACTGTAAGAAAATTTAAAAGTACTCTTTGTAAACAAGCATATTACAAATTGGCGAATTATACCCAAGATAAGAATGCTTGTAAACATGCTGGTCTAGCTCCATAGGACAATATTTAAGAGTCCAAAATCAAACTGGTTGCTAATTTAAATGTATTAATTTGTTATTATTACAACATAAATTTTATATTCTGTGATTACTTGAACTCACTGACTTAGTTGTAAAAAAATTAGGAATATCGTATACCTATGTACTTTTACAATGCTTGTAAATATGTGAGCACCATGTATCTATCACATAATTATTTTTTCTGTCATTGCTTCATTTTTAATTATTTTTACCTATTCTGCAGGCCTTACATGACACACGCGACATATATCCACTCTCGCGCGACAAATATTTCTCTATTTCTGTAGTTTTATCGTTTTCTGACAGCTACGCCATACAAAATACTCGACTCGTTCTGTCAAACTTGATGTTTTGTCGATAAACCCTAACATGACACGTTATTAATTTCGATTTTTGACAGTTCAACACGAGATAATCAATCATTTTGTCGTATTTAGTCGTCGTCGATTTTGACGAGACGGTAAGAGTAGACAAAAAGACAAAATTATGATACATAAAAAAACTCGAAAAAGAGATGGCAGATTCATAGTCGTACTTATTGTAGGCAATTTTTTTTTTTTAATGTGTGTGTACACCGGTGTACTGTAGTGCAGGGAAGCACTATCACGTAGATGACTATTACTTTCAGTAATAACCAGTCACTTGGCCAATTAAGATGATTAAATAAATAAATTAACGAAATCAAGAGAATAAGGCTGTATGGTAATATCAAACATTCGCAACATAATTACTAAAATCACCAGTTTATTTCCTTAGGGTGGTGATTAACAATGTTTATGGTTATAATAGCGGAATCAACTCCACCTGCCAGTTTATTTGAACGTCAGTCCTTTTGGTAAGTGTGGTGATTAACAAAATTTGCAATGTCATGGACTTTAAGGTGACTGTTACACTAATAAACTTCGATTTGTCAAATTGCGATCGTCGGCCCATTTGTCATTTGTGGTGATTATCTAATGAGTATTGGTGCCACTAATTTTAACTTCCGTCATTTTGTTTTTTAATTTTAGCATGCCAAAGAAATCGTTTAATTTTAATCAAAAAGTCGGTTACACAAAAAATTAATCATAATCATAACTAAAAGAGAGAATAACCAGGAGAGAGAGACGTTTATTCAATAAAGTACATAATTCCATGCATAAAATTGAAGGAATGAAACGGAACTTCAAGCCGATGTTGCTATCATAAAAATAATTTGTTTTTAATCATTTGCAACATCGGTCTCTCGTCGCGCGATAAAGAAGTGTCAAAGTGCCTTTTTCGATTTTACTCGTCGTTTACGGTCATGTTAGGGATTAGAATGACGTCAGAATCGTAGACAAATTACGATAAAACGAGAAAAAGAGCGTTCTCGCGCTTGTCATGTTAGCCCTGCTGGTATAATAATCTTATTCCAGGTGCATCGTCTTCACATATAATTATACACCGTGAAATTTGAATCACAGTTTTGCTAGAACAAACGTTGTTCAGAACATGGTCTACTAGCATTATACAGCATCCAATAATAATAATAAAAAAGTTTTTGAAAAAACACAAAAAAGACAAAGTTTAAAATGTCGAGATTATCATTACTCCCTACTACAAAGACACTGTGGCGGCGGGCGCTCGCGTATCAAAGTATTTTCATATTAAGCCCGCGGTAGGTACGAAAATTTTATGAGTAAAATTATGAGTTAACTAAAAGTGAGGCGTTATTAGAACAAACATTTACAAATTATTAACTAAACAAAATTTCCATACATTAAAATTACCGTATCTTTTGGTTCCGCGGGCCGATTTTCATGAACTAAACGTGACAAATGGTTTTAAGTTTAAACCTTTCATTTAAGACTAAAACTAAAGAAATATCTTTACAAACAAAAAAGTGAGTTTTCAAGTTACGTAATTATGACAATTTCAATTTGCTAAAATTTCCTTCCAAATTCATTTTTAACACTGTTAATGGATCAAAGTAAGTATTTTAACACGAACCTAATAAGAATCTAATATGAATCTACCTGAGATCACAACATTAGCTGTGCACCAAGCCAACTTTGATTCCAATTTCTCTTCATTCTTATCGTGCTAGAATCTTATCGGGCCAGCTAGAATTTCTGACGATCCTAAGATCGTCAGAAATTCTAGCTGATGTTAATTATTAGTTCTGGTAAGTAAAGTGATGTGGTAAGTAAACTGTGATGTAAGAAAGTACCTAACTAAGTAGGTAGGTACCTACTTAGTTACTTTCTTACATCACAGTTCAGAATGTAGGTACAAAATTGCACGCAAAACGCCATATCCAACACCACTTCACATTAAAATAGTTAGAATAGGTACTTAGAACTCATTTTCACAAAAAAACACACGATAGCAGTGGTGCCAACCTTGGGGTTTTCCCCCTAAATTTAGGGGGAAGAAGTGTTAAAAGGGGGAATTTCAGGGGTAGACATTTTTTGGGGATATTTTTAGGGGCTTCAAACAAAACCTGCAATTTTAATTAACCAAACAATAGTAGGAATAGAATGACATCAAAAATGAAAAACTTTACGAACGTGGTCTATAATATGGGTGTTGTGTGTGAACCTACAACAAATTATGATAAAAGTCTTTAAGTAGTTTAGCAAACTACATATAAACTATATGTAATATTGTATAGTTTTTAGGTACAGCAAGCGCTCAAAAGTGCATAAGCACGCTAAGAGTCGTATTGCTGTGAACACGCGGTTTAGTCCGTACATTTGTATGTGTAAACAGTCAGACGTCTGTGGTGTGAGTGCCGTACACACACCACAGAGAACGCAGTTTTGCACTACACACTGTCGTATCGTCACGATTCGCGGGCGCCGCACTTATATTTCCATCACTTTTGTTAGCACGCATCATACGCGTGACCTTGGCCAGTGTATGGCATTGCTAAAATTCGAAAGTAAATTAAATGTGCAGATAGCAGAAGGCGTTAAGCGTTGGTCTTAGATTCAAGATGGCTAAGGTTCTAATCTCGTAAATCACAGCGCTGTTTTTGCAAATATTATTATTTTTGTTTGCAATAATAATATTTTTAAATATTCCTGCCTATTTGTTAATGTTGTTATTGCAATAAAGGGTTTAGAATAAAAAATGCGTTATATGTGATAATAAAAAATAAATAATATTTATTCGTTATATTTTACTTAAGTTGCTTCAATTATTTATCATTACTTCACCTAAATAATATGTGAAATAGATGTCTAGAAACTTAGAAGCAATTTGTATTATTTTGACATATTTAAATTTTGAAATGTTTTAAATTTTAAATGGATTTTTTTCACCATAAATATAAAGCTTTGATCATGGTCAAAGTAATTAAGCAATAAATAAGAATATTAGACTATTTAAAATGTAAAAAAAATCTACTGAAAATATTGTTTATTTTAAGGTTAAGTGTAGGCAGTTTGTTCATATTATTTATTTAAAATTTTATTTGGCTTTAGTAAATATTGGTTGGTATTGAGGCTTATGTATTAATTTTCTTTACGAAAAGAAGATTGAAACTAAACCTCAAATTTTAATCCTAAAATAATAATATTACTAAAATAATATTAAACAATTTCGGTCTATCTGCAAGAAATACGACAAACGCCCTATTAAAACGTGCTTAAAAAAATCGTTACCATAAATTCATGCAATAACGAATCTGTTGTTTATTAAGTTGATACGGTCAATATTTTAAGGTCAAAAACGGTTTTCTAGCTGGTCTTCAGTGATGCAAGCCTTCAGAGTGCACGGCGAACGGTTCATAATGACGTGTTTTTAATAATTCAGCAAAATATCTCGTTGGTATGAAACCATTTGTTTCATATTCATTCACCATTTGACGTTGCTGCTACTCTATAATAAGCCCCTTCCTCATATCTCTTAACCCTCACAGTATTTCTCTAGAACAAAGAAAAACATTGTTTTTATTACACATAATACCTAATTATTTATTATTCACTAATCGAATTAAACCTCATAATGAATTTAAAATTTTAAAGGCATCTTCTGTCTCAACAATACCTCTGTTCTATCAACAATACCCTTGATTAAGATTTATGTTTAGTAAAATATGAAATATATAAATTATAACACTCACACTTAGTCCGGTTTCATTAAATATTCACTTCACTTTTACGCAGCGCAATAATATTCTCTGATCTGATCTGATCTCTTCAATATATTTTATGCCTGCTTTTTGATAATAATAACCACAACACTGCGCTAAATACTCGTCACAATATTATCCACGAACCAACAAAGTTCTATTAATTGAATACTCGTAACGAACTGTATCTGTCTACCCTACAGAAATCAAAATAATTTACTTAGTTTTCTGTGGTCTACCTGCTAAACTTTAATATTTATGTGAACAAGACGAATGCAAAACGAATGATTATCGAACTAGTCATTGGTTGCAGACAAAGTGAGTGTGTGTGTGTAATGTGCGTGTCTATAGTATTGTAACAACTTATAGAAGAAGGTCGTAAGTCAAACCAAAGCGTCAGTCTATTGCTTTTTGAGATTGCTTATGGACTTTTGGTCGGTACTGTACATACACTTTTATTAAAAAAAAATTACAAACAATATTTGTATGCGTTTTATTTTATGAATAATGTGGGCAGTTGCGCACTACGTAAAAGTTTTATTTTTTAATTTACTCTAGGGGTTTTTAGGGGAATTTAAAAAAAATCTTGGGGGAAAATTTTGATAGGGGTTGGCAACACAGGCGATACGTGCCCGTGACGTAAGTACATCGGATGCATACGTGTTACCCGCTCGAGAGATTTCGGTAGACTGGCTACCGCTCGGGTGGCGGGGGCGGCTGGCGGTAGTCAACAAAAGAAATGGGCGAGACGATATTTCGCCCGATTGCATGTCATTGGCTAATGATTTATTTGCATTTCGGCCCGCATTGGCTGGACATCCTTGTAGTCCACGTGGACTCCTCATAACTCTTTTGAATGCCATATCACTGCCGCGATGAGTAATTTGATGTTACGGTTAATTTTTGAACACGTTTGAGTAACATAAGACTTATTTGAAAACGCCTAGGTCAGTTTGTTTTAATAACATATTTTATACTTTAGAATGGTAGTAGACCATGGTTTGAACAACGTTTGTTCTAGTAAAACTGTGATTCAAATTTCACGGTGTATAATTAATGTATACAAAATATTGTAAAACATTTCAAAAGAGTAACGGTGGAGTTTCTTGCCCATTCTTCTCCATACGAAAACTACCTTTTGGAAGGGGCGACTAGAATCAATTCTATTTTTTGTAAATTTTGACGTTCAAAAATGCATTTCATGTGCTTAATTGAAATAAATTATTTGACTTTGACGTTGACTTTGAAGGCTCTTGACCTTCTGACTTATTATCTGAACAACAGAATTCAGAGGGTCGATGTTAATGGCAAGAGATCTGCAGGATCTGCAGTCAAAATGCGTATCCACAGGGATCAATTCTAGGTCCTTTCTTACTTCTAATTTATGTAAATGACTTACCTTACCACATAAGGGATAATAATCACAAGATCGTGTTATTCGCAGATGACAATTCCCTCATTTTAAAATAAAACGTCAGTTAGTCAACTTTGAACAAGTTAACGATCCACTCTCTAAAGTTGTGCATTGGTTTAATGTCAATAAAATTCAAAAAATTCAAATTTCAAAATATTTTAGATCACAGCTTCTGACGTTTCCGTGACGATAGGTGCCCTTGTACCAGGTACTTAGTAAAATAGAAAATGGTCCACAAGTCTACAGCCTACAACGTTCTCACATTCACAAAATCTAAAAGAAAAGAATCTATATAAAGATAAACAAAATAGTAAAAATAAGGACCTATTTAAACCAAATGACATGATTGCCACTACAGCAGCAAATATAATTTGATTGAAAAAAAAATTGAGTATTGTAGGTATATAAATTATATAATGTCAAATAATTAAAAGATTATGTCAACGAAGTACGTAACAAAAAAAAAAATCATCGTAATTTGAGAGCAGTTAATAGACATTTACATTGTTATGCCGTTAATGAGGTACCAGGGAAGCCACATTTGCAGAAGGAATTATTGCCAAACTTCCTTGTGTTCAACGTAGTCTTTAAGCTTATAGTATGCTTTTATGATAAGGACACGTTTGATGTGGGTTTTGAACTTCCCATCACTTAGTTCTGTAACAGACTTTGGCAACTTGTTATAAAAGCGGATACCGTTTATAAGAAATGACTTACTAGTTTTAGATAATCAAAATTTGGGTATCACTATTTCATGTTTACTACGTGTATTTATATTATGGAAATCGCTTCTTATTTTGAAAGTCCTAAGTTTTTGCGAACATACATAATACTTTCTAAGATATAAAGAGACGGCAAAGTCAGTACATCAATTTCTTTAAATTTGTATTAAAGTTACAGATCGCGCGGATTGCCCTCTTTTGTAAAATGAAAATAGAATCTACGTCAGCTGCCGATCCCCACAGCAGGACGCCTTAAGACAAAATACTGTGGAAATAAGCAAAGTATACTATCCTTGCTGTGGCTATATCAGTCAACAGCCTTATTTTTCTTACTGCATATGCAGCTGATTAATGTACCTGAAAGAGTTCTAATGTGGGCGCCCCATTGTTATTTTGAATCTAAAGTAATTCCTAAGAATATAGTTTCCGTTATTGCATCTAGTTTTTTGCCATCAAGTTTTAGATTTAGACCTACTTGAGGTACATTTGGTGATGAGAACCTAATACATTTAGTTTTGTTCGCATTAAGTAAAAGATTATTAGCTGCGAACCATTTTGAAAGTACAGCCAGACTATTGTTGCCATGTAAGACATCTGTATCTTTCCTGTCTATTTTGAAAATAAGAGAAGTGTCGTCAGCAAATAGAATTAGGTATATCCGATAAGTTAGCCATCATGTAAGGAAGATCATTTATCATAAATAATCTTCTCCTGAACGAAAAAAGACTAAACTCATTAAATTTTCAACGCCAAATGTCAGGCAGCTATCTACCCTGTTGAATCGACAGTTTTTCTTGGAATCACCATTGACTGTAAATTACAATTAGATAAATGCGATAAATTACGTAGAAAATTTGTCAGGAAGGCTAAGTTGGGCCGCCTATGCTGTTAAAAAAATCAGACGGATAACTGACTTAGATTCAGTCATAATTGTTTATTTTAGTTATTTTCATACTCCTATGTCATATCGTCGCTCGGCATCCAATACCGAGAATGTGATATTTTTGACGAAAATCTGATTTTTGTTTTATTTCATTCTACACTGGAACGGCTAGGGCTGCGCACGGTAGGCTGCGCAGGCCGTTAACTGTTAGGTAGGTAGAGGTAGAAGATAAAGTAATTAAATCAGCTTTTATATTGGTAAATAGTAACACGGCTAGGTCGTGGGTCACTGATCCCTGAGTAGTTGCACACTTAGTTAGGAAGGGTACCGTCCTTGGAAGCACGTGGTAGACGTGAGGGCTTGTTCAGCACAGGCTCAGCAGTAGGCCGGACGGCCCTCGTAACACGCTGGTAGTGAGCGTCGGTAGCACGTAGAGGCCGCCTGTCAGCACAGGCTCGCGGCGGTGGGTTGCAGGTAGGTAGGCCTTCATAAGACCTCTGTAGCTTGCATAGGTAGCGTGCATAATTAGGCAAAGGGTCCTGTCCTCAGCCCGCACGAAGAGCCCCTAGGTCGGGGCACAGAATACTACGGTTCAGGGGATAGCTTCTATCAGGTAAGCAAACAGAAGTCGAAATGGCATAGCGTCCTTAGAAAATTAGTGTGGTGCCACTTTTTACTGATGTGGTTAGTAACTTACTAATTTTGATATTTTAGCATCACTCGAATAACTATAATTGAGGCCACTCGTAACGCTACAACACGTTAAAATACGTGATCCTGCATTTCACATTCACGGTATTGGATGCTGAGCGACGATATGGGATTCTTGTCTGGGGAACCTGTGCGGACATTAAATACTACTTTTGCTCTACAGAAAAGGGCTCTTTAAGCCATTTACGACGTAGGTCCAAGATATGACTTGCTGTACATCGCACACCTCTCCACAGAGTAGTCAACTCGTTCATGAGTCAATTTAAGTATACACTTTTACAACAAACTTCCCATTGACATTCGAAACTTGCCCATTAGACAATTTAAAATGATTAAGATGTATGTAGCAAATTAAATCAATTCTCTTAAGCCATGATCTACATGGCTTAAGAGAATTGATTTAATTTGCTCAAAAAAGTATCTAACCAAACCACACTACTTAGAGTGGATCCCACAGAGGCATGATAAGCATTAAGTAATAATAATAGTAATAACTAATCTTATGGGAAGCTCCATAAAACTGGCATCGCCAAGGTATAAGTGCATTCATCTCGAAGCAGGCAGTGACTAATCAAAAGATGCATTTATACTGACACTCAGGCGTTTCATCGCTTGTCGCGGCAAACCAACGGAATTATTTAGCGACAGTGGAAGCAACTTTGTTGCCGCCGCTAAGGACATTGGATCCTTCATAAAGGAATATCAGGAGCCTTTGTCTGATTTTGCAAGTCAACAATTTGCTCAAAAGAAAGATTGTTAATAAAGCGAATCAGCTATACGAATTCTTTAGTCAGTGAATTTTAAAACCACACAAGTGTTGCTACATTTACCTTATGTTTAGCTGCTTCGGGATTAATCTCGTGACTTCTTTACTATCTGGGGTAAAGATGAAAGCTTCTAAATACAGATGATTGTGTTTCTAATTCCCTTGCGAGTGATTGTGTAATTTAACCTGTACAGGGTTTGTTTACACTTTCATCAGATACTTTTGGAACAGACCATAGGTAATCGATTTCCAATAATTATGTGATGAAACAACGATGCGGAATACATGAATAATAAAATTTTATTTTTACAGAAAAGCGCAGGTGGCGAAGTTGGCATTTAGTGCAATGATTTATACGACATTTCCGCTACAAAACTTTGTGGCATGGCAAATCATATGGCATCACATAGAGCATAAGTTAACCAAACAGAAGCAAATAGTAGACATGTTTCTACGATTTATGTGTTCATTCATGCCGTGTGAGTATTGTTTATGTTGTAACTTGAACTTCGAGAGAACGTTCCTCTCAGCTATGTCAACTCAATATAAGGTTAGGCAAGGCCAGTAACGTACAAACAGAACACACCTTATTACTGTGTTTGTGTTAAGAAGCATACGTAGCTCGTACTTACATACAATTTGTCAGCCCAAAAGCTTCTCTAGCAAAATATTCATGGAAGTATTATTATTGGCATGAAGAGCCATTTGTAAATACGTTTACGTACAAATATAATGCATTTTCTTCTTCGCCTAAACGCAGGTTATGTGTGTAAAAGAACGCACACGTAGCTCGTATTTTAATAAAAATCTGTCCAAAGGCTTACACCCGTACAGGTATGAAGAAGCATTTGCAAAGCACGTGCGTACACGGGCGCAATTTTTTCGCAGGGAAAATATGCGTCATTCTCTCCGCAGAGACTTTGTAATTCATACTTTATGCCTATTGTCATAAAGTACGTATTTTTGACGGGAATCCCCCTCTTGGTTTAAAATGATAAGGCATGGTATTGTTTAGCATAGCGTTTTCGCATACATTTTATTAGTATATTAATACTTTGGCATAATGCAAAGGTTAGCATAACTCTTATTTGGTCTAATTTGTTTTGGCATAATTTGGAGTTGCATAAATTTTTAAGAGTCATCTGCATACCAGCCTTGGGTTGTTGCTTGTTCTGTTTTTAGTTTGTTTATTATGGGTAGTGTTGCAAGGGCATACAACAATGGCATGGCAAGTGGATCGCCTTGGGTTACTCCTTCTCATATCGGAATCACTTATTACAAGTTCTGCGTGACCATTGTATGTGTTGTAGCCAATATATTCTTGCTTGCCGGAGAGCTAACTGTCTGTCCATAGAATTGAAAGCGTTATTTGCATCAACGAGTAGCATTCCCCAGTTAGAGCCTGGTTGGCATTCTTTTTGGAAAAAGTCATTCATTGCGTGTATAGCGCCTTCGATACTTTTCTTTATTTATTAACGCTACTTAGAAATTGATTAGTTGCGAAACGAAATTGAGATGAAATTATGCGTTCGGCACAGATAATAATCAAAATAGTCGAGAAGAAAACATAATTTTAAGAATAATGTTGTTAAAAGTATATCACTCATCGTTATCCCCGTCCTCCTTTCAATTTCGTATGGTATAACCACCCTCCCGCAACCACTATCAGCTGCCGCTGTTGTGGAGTTAATTGTGGCGCCATAATTATTGGGGCACCACGCACTAGCACAGTAAAACTCTAAATACGTAAAGTAACTAAGTTTATAAACAACACGGAATATTTAAAAAAAAACATTGTCCATGAGAACAATAGCCCCGGCCGATTTGGGAACTGACTGGCATAGATAAATCAAATCAAATCGTTTATTGCTTTGCAAACATGGGTAATTATTACATTGATGTTTTATTAAGAAAGTCCTCCATGTTTTACTGTCACATGGGCATGCAAATCATGTTAATTTACACTTGAAGACATTATAAATTTAAATAACAACTAGGAAATTTTAACAATACATAATAAAAATTCATGTCAAATCGTTCAAATTACAGTAAATGTCGAAATTAATACAAAAATGTCAAATGTCAACACGATAGCAGTAATAAAAAAATAATAAACACGGCTGCCCTGCCAAAAAACGAAACTACAAAGTAAAAACAAGCTGTATTAGTTAATCTGTTTAAACAAAGCGAAAGGTCACTCATTTATTCGATGACTAACAGATAAATAAAATTGTTATTGCAGTCGGGGGACCGCTCTGTGGAACACTTTTTAATCTAAGAGGTCCCCCGACTGCATTAACAATTTTATTTATCTGTTTAGTCATATTTTTTTTTAATTATTTATTTTTATTTTGTACATTTTAGTGACAAGTTTTATTTAAATAAAATGCTGTCATACTCCCTCATATTTTTAAGCCATTTGTCACGTGGTTGCGGGGAGTCTTGTTTTTTTCGTTTGATCGCCAATTGGCGAGCATTCTTGGTCTTTTTGAATGAGTCATTTCAGTAAAGTTCAAATTTGAACTAAAACAACTAGATATTAGATGTTAATTAATAAAACGAATTAAAATTAGACATCATACAATAAAAGTTGTAAAAATAAAATACCTCAAAAAATAAAAACTCAACAATTATAATATACGTAGGTAACCCATGAATGAATTTAAAAATTTGAGTGATAAATGTTTAATAACTCAACTAAAGCTCGACAAAGGGCGCTAGCATACTCTTATCTATGCAACTTTTTTTTTTTGTATGGCTTCTTGCAAGTCAGCCTAGGGTTGTCGGCTGCTTAACCGGACTTTCCTGTGGCTGCCTCAACAAATTAAGGCCTCCAACCAGGGCATAAAACTTAGAAACTATGTGACTACAGGCTAAGGGCGCCCCCTGTGGAGTACGGACCTCGGCTTAGGGCGTTGCTGGTGGAGGACAGCAAGGGACAGGCTGGATACATAACGACAGGACGGTGGTCAGAGTTTAGCTCGTGTAGCGTCTTAATGGATTGCAACCGGAGGTGTACATTTTTGAGCAGCGCTACACTGAGAACATCGGGAAGCTAGTTGGGATCGCCAGGGAAATGGGTAGGATTCATTGGAGCGATGACATCGAAATTGAGAGTGGAACCTAAGTTGAACACGATTCTACCTCTGGTAGACGTCGTGCTGCTGTTCCAAACGAGATGTTTGGCATCGAGATCACCCGCCAAGATGATGGAGTCACTCAGACCAAAGAGGGTAGTGAGGTCTCTGGTGAGAGAGATAGGATCCTCGGAACCATTAGTAGGTGGAATATAGGCGGAGACAATGGTGATTGGTTGATGACCAGTCGTGCCGAGCCGACAGAGAGAGACCTCTAGGTGAGAGAGGAGAGGAGAGTCCATTGGGATGCAGTACAGTGCCTTTCTGTAGTAAATAGGAGGGTACCGCCCTTGTAGCAACGAGACCTGTCGTTGCGAACTATTTTATAGTTAGTAATGTTCGGTTTTCATTGTGGGGCTTAAAAAAGGTCTCCTGTATAAGGAGGATGTCAAGCTGATGGTCGCGGAGGAAAGTGGCGATCTCATCACGTTGATCAGAAATGCTATTAGCATTGAAGAATCCTAATTTTAGGGAACGGGGTTTAGTGCACCTAGCTCTTTCATTATCCATTGGAATAGTTAATAATTGAGGGTTTGTAGGGCTTGCGTTACGTCGGGGTACGCATTGAAAATCTCTAGGATCAGTATAGCATTGCCTTTGGCAGCAATGATTTCATTTACCATCGCGGTAGCGGTGGGAGTATTAAACACTGCAAAGGTAGTGTTAACACATTCAGGTTTTTGTCCAAAGGTTGAGTGGGAGGGGGACCTGCACTGCTATTCTGTAACCATCTAACCGTGTTATCTTAGGTGAAGTGAGCGTGGAGTGAACTGTCAGTGTCATCCCACCTGATGCTAGGGATGACCAAGCATTACAATAACAATCATAATCGAGATTTTCTTTAAAAAAAAATGCAAATTCTATTGATCATTTTATATTATTTCAAAGCTGGTATTTAAGTGTCTGAACATTACTATTTATGGTGGTTTTAAATAAAATAGCAAAACAGATATTCAGTCAGAAACTCAATTTTGTTTTATTCAAATTTTTTTCCTCTAAGTACTAGTCCCCTTATTTTAGCCTGAGGCGCGAGCGCGTTACGCACGTACAATAAATAAATTAAAACATACCCACCTACACGTTTAAGCTAGCTACTAAAGAAAATGCGCATCGACGCAGTTTGTTATTATGAACCCGTTGAACTGATTAAATAAACGAAATCCCATAACCCAATCGCGATGTGTTTTGAAGAAGCGAATCGAGTCGAGTAAATCAGTAAAGTCGAGCCGACTGTCCGACGTTGTTATTTACCCAAATCTATACAATAAGAAGAGAGATTCAGTGATCAAGTGCTAATAGTGTGTAATTTAACCCCACACAAACTATGTGGGAACCTACCTAAACGATGTAGTAATTCAGATAAAAAGACACATAACATAACATCACGCCTGTAATCCCCGAAGGGTTAGGCAGAGGTGTACCTATTATATAGTACACCCACATTTCGCCAGTTATGTTTAAGTCCCATGTAATAGGGGGCGAGCCTATTGCCATCAACAGACTCCGCGCTGCTACTGAAAAATTCCAGATGGAAAAACTCGATAACACTGCCCGACCCGGGAATCGAACCCGGGACCTCATACTCAGCAGATAAAAAGACGTATGGATTATATACGCACCTACCTAATATTTTATTGTAGACAACCTACCTACGGGTTGCCAATAATAAAATAATATTGTCTGTCACTGTCCTCAGACCAAATAAAAAACCAAGACAAAGCACTGTCAACTGCGACGTGAGGCCGGTTTCGTAAACATGTGTGCACTTAGTGAGGTGTAGTTTGATTGTAGTTAAAATGGTTGTAAATGGGTACGTGTGAGCGTGACTTATCCCGTGTATGAACAGAGCGGAGGTGTAGTTTTGACATGCCTCACTGTACCTACCTATTGTTCGCAGCGCTGTCTTGGTTTTCTATTTGGTTTGAGTCACTGTCATGGTCACATTGGTGTTTTTTGCTTACTAGGTACCTATTTATTTAACTGTATCGCGTCAGATACTTATGCACACTAAATACCAACGTCCAATAATTACCTACAAGTGTTTTATTGTAAATAGATAGGTACCTACCTACCTCCATAGCTAAACGATGCCAATAATAATATTCATCTTATCTTCATTTTGTTATCATCATTACTAAGTTCAACCGACACGCGCACACCTGCACCGGCTCACTCCACCTCGCCGTGGTGAAGTGCTGTTACCATGGTAACGAGAATCGCGTGGAGTGATGTTATTCACGCCGCGCATGCGCGGTTCCATCAATATCACACTGTCTTTTTTTTTCCCGCGTTGGGTGCTAGGTATGTCCCTAAGCCTATTCGTATTCAGAGACAATAATTATTAGTAGGTAACTAACTAATAATTTAAATGCTTTTAACCATTTCAATGTCTGAATCATAACGTTTTTGTACACATAAAAAGACAGTTTATTGCCTACATTTTGTTTTCAATAATTAAACATTGTTTATTATCTGTGTATGTAACGCGTCACTTAAGCGCACTCAGAACATTATGAAAATGCAATACCAACGTAGTATGTATGTACCTAGGTAATACAGCTACTACGAAGCGTCTTCTCCAAGGTGCTCCAAGGTCTCCTCGTCGTCTGCGCATAGGTAGATACATTGTTTGTTGAAAATATGAAAGAACCTATTGTCAGCTGATGACTTGAATGCAATTCGAAACCTAGCGTGATGAGATCTATGCACTACTATACGATTGGTGTAGGTACCTATTTAAAAAGATGTGCGGATTATAAATACCTACCTAATATTTTACTTTACCTACTAAACGTTACCAATAACAAAATATGATAATATTCATCAAATCTTCATCGTATTAAGTACCTACTAAGTAAGCCTGACACTTTAGCGCGCGCTCACTCCACCCGAATGCTGTTGCCAAGGCAACCATCGCGTGGTTTCCATGGCAACCACCAGAATCGGGTGAAGTGTTCACGCCGCGCTTACATTTTGTTTTTTTTTTTAATTTTCCCTCATTGACGGCCATGTTCATAAGCCTATTCGTATTCGAGTTCAGACACAATAATTATTAGTAAGTACCTATTTATTTCAATGCCTATAGATATTTATATGTCTAAATCCAACCGTTTTTTTATATATTTAAAAAGACAGTTTAGTTACATACCTTCATTTTGTTTTTAACAAATGGATTTTACTTGAGATGTGAGATTGATCAAATTCAGAAAATTTGTAGGTATTAAGTGATTGGTTTATTGTCCGTTTACCTAAATACATAATATCGATACCCTAGTTCACACTCAACTAATACTTTTTTTTTAATTTTTTACTTTTTTGTTCCTATGTATACTAAATGAAATTCTGCGTCGTTTTATCTTACCAGAGTTACGTAAAGCCTTGTCCTTCTATAAAAAAAAGTGTCACAATGATAATTAGGTATGTACTTCGGATGCGCGTATTATTGTACTTACTCAAAAGAAATTGAGTACTTAACATAACATAACATCAAGCCTTGTCTGCTGCAAAAAATGTCTAATGATAATTTTTTTATGTATTCTACTTTATTAAGTGTTTAGTGTGTACATACATATATAAATAAATATAATTTATTAATTTGTATCACATCAAAAACTTTTGTGAATACATTTTTGCTACTGAGCCAGCGGCTTCCCAGGGTTATGTTTCTTGATGGAACAGAGGAACGGAGTGGCGTCGGATGTGTGTGTACTGCAGGCCACCACCGCTGGAAATAATGGTAAGCATTTATTACTATTTGATTTATCTCATACCTCTACTCATCCAAATACATTTTTTTAAATCAATTTTATTGAACCACTTGAAATCAAATTGTCATTATCATAAGTATGTACAGTGGTATGATTTATTTATAATACTCATTTCAATCAATCATTTTGAGTACAATGAGTTGCAACATTTCTTAATTCCATGCTCGATGCTTATGTAAATGTTTATCAAAAATAGTATGTGAAATAATGAATCATCAATCCTCGTACGTAGACGAGGATTGATGTGATCAAATCAAGTAGAGGCGGTGTTCCTTTAATGTCTTCAGTTCTTAAGGCATCACTTAGCAACTGCAGGGTCGAATGGGCTCGTCTGCTGAGAGGTAGAATATTTATCAGATTTATAATATTTGTTTTGAATGTGTGATGTGTGCCTATTCTTTTTTTTTTTTGGCTAACTTATTTTGTCCTACTGCTGGGCAAAGGTCTCCCCCATACTATTCCAGTTTTCCATAACTTGTGTGTTCGCCGGCCAATTGGTCAGGAACGAGTCCAAATTGTCACGCCGTCGTCGCCAGCATTTCTTAGACCTGCCTCGGTGACGACGCCCGTCTTCGAGCGAGCACCCACTGTATGACGATCGTGGCCTATACTTTTACCTTAAAATTATTATTATCACCAAGTTAACTAGATAGGTAGGTACTATTTTGGCATACTTACCTGACTGTCCACCACTCGTTCTTGCAAAGCTAACCATCAGACTGATGATCTAGTGCACAGAACTGTAACACAGGAATTAATATTGCGGAGTTGAGGAACACATTTCTTCATCATCATTTCAGTCGAAAAACGTCCATCCCCAAGGACCGCCACGGCGCGGCGCCACAATCCGCGCCAGTGTTGCCAACCCCAAATAATGGATTACGGTGTTCCCAGTTTATAAATACGGTAGATTTCAATAAAATACGGTAGATTTTAAAAAGTGGTGTAAATTAAATTGTAGTTTGAAAAAAAAAAAAAAAAGAAGCTTATTCCATATTTTAATTAGTCTGAATATGACAAAATAACTGTGTGATCATGATCATTTCTATACATTTCAGTATTATGTCTCCTAAGGAACGACCTGCACCCTAATGTCTTTCAACACAATTACGCAAAGAATTAACTGAATGAAGAAAGTTGGTAATAAATACGGAACCCTAAAAAGGTTAAGAAGTCTGTCAAATTAGGCAACTCTATAGTTTTTATGTAGGTATTACATTGGTTCAAACTTTTATCTATGGTTTGGGAATTCCCCTTAATCCACTGCTATTTAAAATGTTACCAGTTATGACATAAAACAACGCTCAATAATCCATCTGCCCCATTACGGTGTTTTTTGACACCGTAATTACATTGTTACGGTAGGTGGTAGATCTATGCTGATTACGGTGTTTTTACCGTAATTACGGTGCAGTTGGCAACACTGATCCGCGCCAAAATGGTAATTTGAAAATTTTTAGAAAATCTTTTACCAGTACATGTCAACATTATGTCATCATAATACATCACTTTCACGATTACACATTATTACTTATCTAACATCGCTGACAAACTAATTCAAAGTAGCTACTAGAGCTACTAAATTATATCTTTCATTTGTTTTGTCGTTAGTTTTGGCACTCCAAACAAAATGCAGATCAGGAAAAGTTGCGGTCGGAACTACTAAAGCACCCTAGTAATACAGCAAATTTCTGTACTGGGCCTACCACACGCTTAATGGGCCTACCACACGCTCATGCTTCACCACAGTTTTGCCTGCGCAGGCCGGCTTGTACACGGAACACTGAGCGTGTGGTTGGTAAAACTGTACGACGCGCAAACCCCACGGCGCGGCCTGCGCACTTTTCGACTTGTTTGAAATTTTGCCTGCGCAAGCCCGGCCTGCGCGTACTTGCCTGTGCGTGTGGTTGGGCGTTCAGTGTTCAAGCCGCAGTCTAGGTTAGTCGTTCGGTGATTACGTGGTCTTCCGTCACTCAAAAACCGGCTAAGTGCGTATCGGACCACGCACAATGAAGGGTTCCGTAGTTAGGATGAATTTATTCCAAATACAAACTTAACATTGTAGTTGAAAAACATGTTCTCCCATACATTCCAACTGCAAATGTAAGTTTGCAGTCACAAGATTGAGAGATTTACCATGTTATTTTAAGACCATAGACTTTTTTATAGGTTTTCCTGTAATCTATGACTAAATAACCATTCTCTGTATTTTCTTCAAAATTTTAGACAAGGTAGTTTCGAAGATGGTAAATTTTCATCTATTTTCTTAAATAACTTTAAATGTAAGTATATGTTATGTTTATAAAAATGAATTATTTTGAGATCCTCGCATTATGCCCTTTCATTTGATATGTCACACGGTACAGTTTGTAATTTTTAATTTTCCCCCAAAAGTGACCGCCATATTCAAAATTCATTTATTTACGTTACACATTCGTATTTGGGTCACAGAAATATATAATGTGTACCAAATTTCAACTTAATCGATCCATTAGATTCGGAGCAAATTGGCTGTGACAGACAGACAGACACACGAGAGATCGTATACTTAAGGGTTCCATAGAACCCTAAAAATGGCCGATTTGCGTACGCACAATCGCGAGTTCATGTCTGAATTAATAAGTCTAGGTATAGAAATCTCTGCCTGCACTCTGGAAAATTAAATCGAAGGATTATTCCGATCGAAATAAAAAGAACTAGGCATGCCTACGAAAAAAATGATAAATAAAATGAAAGAGGAACATAGTTTATTAAGGGAGAAAGAAGAAATAGTTCTTCATTAGGAAACATGTTTCTACGCCGACGATTTCGACAAGACTGTGGCTTGCGCGTACTTAACTGTGCCGTGTGGTAACGCCGTCCGTGTACAGTTTTTTCATGCGAGAAGCCTGCGCAGGCAGAACTGTGGGGAAGCTTGTGCGTGTGGTAGGCCCATAAGCTTAACCACAGTTTTGCCTGCGCAGGCCGGCTTGTACACGGAACACTGAGCGTGTGGTTGGTAAAACTGTATCGCGCGCAAACCCCACGGCGCGGCCTGCGCACTTTTCGACTTGTTTGAAATTTTGCCTGCGCAAGCCCGGCCTACGCGTACTTGCCTGTGCGTGTGGTTGGGCGTTCAGTGTTCAAGCCGCAGCCTAGGTTAGTCGTCGTTCGGTGAATACGTGGTCTTCCGTCACTCAAAAACCGGTTAAGTGCATATCGGACCACGCACAATGAAGGGTTCCGTAGTTAGGGTGAATTTATCCCAAATACAAACTTAACATTGTAGTTGAAAAACATGTTCTCCCATACATTCCAACTACAAATGTAAATTTGTAGTCACAATATTGAGAGATTTACCATGTTAAGACCATAGACTTTTATATGTTTTCCTGTAATTTATGACTAAAGAACCATTCTCTGTATTTTTTTTCCAAATTTTAGGCACAGTAGTTTCGAAGATAAGGGGGGAATGGTAAATTTTCATCTATTTTCTTAAATAAATTGAAATGTATATATTTTAAAATTATAAAAATAAATTATTTTGAGATCCTCGCAATAAGCCCTTTCATTTGATATGTTACATGGTACAGTTTGTAATTTTTAGTTTCCCCCAAAAGTGACCGCCACATTCAAAATTTATTTATTTACGTTAAACATCCATATTTGGGTCACAGAAATACATATGTGTACCAAATTTCAACTTAATCGATCCGTTAGATGCGGAGCAAATTGGCTGTGACAGACGGACTGACACACAGACACACGAGAGATCGTATACTTAAGGGTTCCGTTTTTCTTTTGACGTATAGAACCCTAAATAAAAATAGCCGATTTGCGTACGCATAATCGCGTGTTCATGTCTGAATTAATAATAATAAGTCTATACAAATCTCTGCCTGCACTCTGGAAAATTAAATCGATGGATTATTCCGATCGAAATAAAAAGAACTAGGGCATGCCTACGAAAAAATGATAAATAAAATGAAAGAGGAACATAGTTTATTAAAGGAGAAAGAAGAAATAGTTCTTCATTAGGAAACATGTCTCTACGCCGACGATTTCGACAAGACTGTGGCTTGCGCGTACTTAACTGTGCCGTGTGGTAACGCCGTCCGTGTACAGTTTTTTCATGCGAGAAGCCTGCGCAAGCCTAACTGTGGTGAAGCATGAGCATGTGGTAGGCCCATACGTCCCGCCAAGGCCGCGTTGCTGGACGCAGTACAGTGTTGCCAGATGAGGAAATGGAAAATGCGACAGTGTTACTTTGTTAACGCGGATTTTCAACAAAAAAACGATGTAAACATTGTTTTTTTTTCGCTCAATTCACACGCTTATTTATATAATGACAATTAATAAATTATGTTTATTATATTATCCATAGATGACTAAACTTCATCCATGCTTTATAATCTGTGGTGGAAATGTCTATGGTAAGTTTGTGGTTAGTACACACGGCTACATAATAAGTTATAATTTTCCAATATAAGCTGACCTCTCATTGTACGGAAATCCTATACAATACGAGATCATCTGACATTGGAAATTAATAGCTTGTTATGTAGACTTGTGTACCACCGACTACTAACAACAATTCTAACAAACTAATTCAAAGTACCTAGGTACCTACTAAATTCAAGAATTAATTTGTAAAAGTGAAAAGCTGCAGTTATTTTTGAAACTTGGAACGTCACGGCGCGAGCTACCAGTGTTGCCAACAAGAATTATAAATTACTTTGACATTGTTAAGATTTCTCGCCCTTTCATATCACTGGTATTTTGTTTCCATGAAACTTAGATTAGATTTGTAGCTCAATGCTTCCGCACTACTACGATTGCGTAGCTATATTTATGGTCTTTACAAGCTGTAGATGTAATTTATTTTATTTGATTGCTCCACCTTTTTAAGTACGTGGCGAAATATGGAACTACATGAAATCAATAGGTACTGGATTTGACAGATGTTTGACACGCTGGGTGTTATATAATTAAATTTTGTTGAATGTTCAAACAAAGTAATGGCGCCTCCAACGCTTTCCGATAGCTGGATCAGACTATCGGATCCGATCATTCGACTATATTATGAAAAAATAGGACGTGTATTCCCAGCCTTAATCGGTTACTTTACATACAACATTCTGGAGCGAAATGTTGTTAGATGTTTAACATAAAATTATATGCCTTTCCTTATCTTTTTCCTACACTGTGTGTAAGTTAAAGCAAGAAAGGTATGCTTTACAGGCAATATTTCGCATTAAATTTGACCCGTGACGCGTCGACTCAATGAGCGACAGATCGTTCAAGGGGAAGTTCCAAAATTCCAAAATCTACACTATAGTTTAAGCTAGAATTAAACAAATGAAAGTTTGAATTTAGTAGCTACTTAGAATTAGTTTTTCAACGGGTCGGTGGGTCGTCTTAGGGGAACGCTAATAAACATTAGAGTGTAATCGTGAAACTCGTGAAAGTGATAGTATTATGTCATAATGTAAAGTTTTTCTAAAAATTTTCAAATTACCATTTTGGCGCGGATTGTGGCGCCGCGCCGTGGCGGTCCTTGGGGATGGACGGATGTTTTGTGTCCACTTCATGCGCTGCACACTTCTACCGGGAGCGGGGACCCTATCAGAGGCCGGTGGGCCTCGGAGTACTAAACTGGCCGGTGGTCGGCCTCTTCCGCGCCGACGTACTGGTGGTGGTGTCGTCGGCGCGGCGGCGAGAAGTATTCGTCGTTCGAGCTCGACGCAATTGCAGCGGCCGGTATCACTGAACTCACGTCTGGAGCAGGGTCCGGCAACTGCGAGGCGGAGCTGAGTGACGAACCCGAAGATGTTGGGTGTGTGTTTTGTATTAATCGTCGTGCCCGACTTCGCGTCAGCATTGCATTCTTCTCCGTCTATACTTTTTCTTCTTAGATCAGGGTGGTGAGTCTTTTGGTTTTGTTGCCCATTTTGGTTTCCTCAGGGGTCATTTTGGTCTCACAGACAATTTTGTCTGCACAGACAGGATTTCTCTTATCTACAGGTGTTCTGCATGGCGCCAAATATATTTAATTACATTCAGACTTAAATTTTAATCTATTTAAGAAAACATTAAAGAATTTTCTAATTCAAAAAGCATATTATAGTATTTCCGAGTTTTTGACAGACAAAGTATTGATATAGTTTTATTTTTTGTTGTTTGTTGGCGAAATGTGGGTGTATCTACTACAGGTACACCTCTGCCCAACCCTTCGGGGAAACAAGGCGTGATGTTGTGTTGTGTGTTTTGTTCATTACTAGTGTTATTTAATTAATCTGACTTGTGTGACATAATATGTAGATTTTTATTCCTAATTACTTTGACTTTTGACTGCCTAATTCTTGTTTTATTATAAATTTCTATGACGAGTTGATGACACTATTCTGTAGTATATTTATTATAATTTGATTGATTATGTTTTAATTTAATATGTTAATTGCTTTGAATAATGGACTAATTTTTATCTTTAACTAATTTTTTTAATCTATTTGATGTTTATATCCTATTGATAAAAATAACCAACGTGTTTATATTTGTACGCCGTTAAGGCAAAACATGACTGTGCTATAATTTTATTTTAACATCTTGCATGCCATGTGTGTATACTTATGTTTTGGACAAATAAATTATCTTATCTTATCTTATCTTATCTTATCATGATATTACCTAATAGATCGTATAGTGCCATATTGATCGTGGAATTCTTACAAAATCCCTTTTGTTCTTTGCAATATACTTGAAACTTTTCGAAATAAGCATATAAAGAATGATAGATGACTTTCTCTAATATTTTAGAAAAAAATTTAATTTTTGCAATGGGTCTGTAATTTTTTAAATCTGTCTTGTCGTCTTTTTATATAAGGGTTTAATTATAAAAAAATAAGGTTATTTGGGAATATGCCATCAGCAAATACACAAGTTAATTATATGGGCTATGGTGGTGCTATTACTTCTTCGGTAAATTTTATTACTTCTGTGGAAACGCCATCATATTATTTGTATTTTTTAGGCTACAAATTATTCTTATTATATCGTCAATGGTTACGGGTTGCATGAATAATGAATTTAATGTCTGATTGTTTAAATTAATAATATACAATGTGATGTCAGTTGTTGCATTATTTTCAATAACGTCAATAAAATAATGATTAAATTCGTTTGCAATGTCTAAGGGGTGTGTAAACGACAAATTGTCTGTATTTACGCACATTATAGGCTCCTGCGGCAAACACATCTTAGATGTATTTTTTATTTGCCAGGTAGCTTTAGATTTATTTTGGGCGGTAATGAAAATAATGTAAAGGAAATGATTATTCTGTACTTTTTGTGTTAGTTTTATTATTTTTCTATAAACTTTTGTGTAGTTTTTAAAAACTATTTTATTTTTTGAGTTAGGATCCAATCTATGTGCCCAAAGTAACTGCCTTAGTTTTTACTACATATTTTTATTCCATGAGAGATTCATTTCGTTTTAATATTTGTTTTAATGGTTATAATTTTTTCCGGAAAACATAATTTATATAAAAGAGAAAAGTCGTCCATGAAATCGTCAAAAGCTTCGTCTGCGTCTGTCATAAAAGATAGCTTAGATGCGTTTTAAAATTATTTTTTGCCATACATAAGTCCTGCTTTTTTGTTTTCCAATCTTAAAGTTTGCAAGTTTTGTTATTAGGCACTTTAAGTATTTGAGATGTATGATCTGAAAGGACCAGATCTACAACTTCAGCTTTGCATTCTTTCCGGTAGTTGTGCGCAAAATTGTCAATACAGGTGTGACTACTTAATCTAGTGGGCGTATAAAGCGCTAATTTTAAATTGAACTTCATTAGAAAATATTCGAGTTCCAATGTAGTTTTACTTATTTTCAGAACATCAATATTAGAATCTCCACACAAGACTATTTCCTTACTTGAAGATATACTAACTTTTGTCAAAATATAATATAAATAATTATAAATCATAAAACATTGAACACTAGCGAAACCAGCGAAATTCTTTAGCAAAAAACTGAATCTGTGTGCGTAGGCGCATACCAGCAAATGCTATGGTTGGCCGATGCTACGATACTCAGTTCTTTTACTACAATTCTCTGTATTGCTGGTAGCGTGGATATTGAATATATAACTTGATGTGTAGCCGTGTGTACAAGTCTTAATGTACCGTACGCCGCGTATAACATCTTTGTGAACAAGGCGGCAATATCAATAATGTTTTTTGGGAATTTTAGTACACAGTACAACACATTTTTTTCAAAATCAAAATCAAATCATTTATTTATTTGCAAACATGGGTAAGAGATACATAGATATTTTTCGTTATAGTAAAGTTCTCCATATTTTACCATTATATGGGTATGCAAATAGTGTAACAAAATTTAAAACTATCAATAAAATGTCAACTAAATTCAATAAATCACATTAAAAACAGTAAAAAAATAATTAAAAAAAAATCAATAATAACTAAATTAAATAATAATAATACAACCAACATTTAATTTTAGAATAATCAATATTAATTAAGTTCAAAATAATAAATAACTAATAATTTTCCTAACATCGTAAATCAGATGTAACAGGTCTAGCATCTTTCATTTAAATATTCATTCGCAATTAAAAATTCGTGTGTTTTGGTTTTAAATAGATCTATATCTTTAATTTCCATGTGTTTAGGTAGTTTATTGTAAATTTTGGGTGCCATACCTAAAAAAATTTTATAGAAAATAGGTAGGTAGCTTTTTTATGTGGTGTTGCGCATATTTCATTTTTGTGTCGTAAACTCTTTGGGTGGTTATATAGATGCATATTTACTTTAACATAGCTTGCTACTTCGTAAATGTAAAGACAGGGAAGTGTAAGTAGCTGAAGCTTTCGAAAATGCGGCTCACAACTGTCTGTGCTTTGAATGCCACATATTGCCCTTATGCATTTCTTTTGCGCTTTGAACGCCATTTCTCTATCAGTCGAGTTTCCCCAAAACATTAGTCCATATCGCAATGTTGATGACACATATCCGTGGTACGCCATTAATAATGTTGGCTGATTTGAGATTTTCCTTATAAAGGGCATAGGAACATTGGCTAAGTTTTTTGCATACATTTTCAATATGTGTTTTCCAGTTCATCTTTTTATCGATACAGATACCTAAGAATTTAGTATAATCGGTTTCGCGAATACTTTTGTCATCATATCTTACATCTAGTTTTTTATTGTGTGTTCTTTGTTCAAATGAAATGTAAGTTGTCTTTTCTAGATTAATTTTAAGATTATTTTCAGTAAGCCAGGTTATTATGTCATCGCCGGGGCTTAACTCCGATGCCGCAAGAAGTCGCGGCACAGAGGACAGAGCTCCGGCGGGATCTCATGGCGGAATGGAGAGTGCGATTGTCGCAACCCAGCGCTGGGCACGCCACAATTGCGGCTATAAGACCCCTCTTTGAGGAGTGGCTAGAGAGGCGCCACGGCGTCCTCACCTTCCGCCTGACGCAGGTCCTCACCGGAGACGGCTGTTTCGGGAGGTACCTGTTCAGGATAAAGCGGGAGGAAACGCCCGGGTGTCGTCACTGTATGGATCGCCCGGAGGACACGGTGGAGGTCTGCCCGGCTTGGGCAGGGCATCGCCGTGTCCTCGTGGATGCGATCGGCGGCGGTGATCTCTCGCGTCCGGCCCTGAAGAACATGCACGAGCCACCCCCGTATTCCACTGTCTCTTGAATACAGGCTTGTGCGAATCATTCTCCTTGCCTCCTGTACACTCTTCTACACCTGTCGTTGCAGAAAAGACACACTCTCGTCTCATCCGAGAAGAGCACAGCTCTCCATTGGTTTATTGTCCAATCCATATGGTCACGGGCTAATTGCAACCGGTCTCTCCTATGTTGTGCAGTCAATTTTGGCCCTGTAGCAGCCCTGTGAGCTGCAATTTTCTTCTCCGCATTCTTCTTCTAATCGTGGAGAGCAGTTGTTGCAGCTCAACAGCATTGGAGAACAGATTACGTAAAGACGTCGAAACAATGAAGCAATCGTCTCTTTCGGATGTGCACCGTTGTCTTCCAGACTTCGGATGTAGCAGTCTCTTGGAAGCGTTGGAACACTCGTCGAACAGAAAAACGACTTAAGTTCAGTTGCCGAGCAACATCGCATTACCGCATCCCTGATTGCAGTAGTGCAATGACTTGAGCGGCTTCATCTGCAGTGGTATCCATTTTCTGGAGTATTTTCTTGCTGTAGCTGTTCACGTGTGTTCACTTCAAAGGTTGGATAGCGAATGACTCACATTTTTTTTTAATTTTTCTTTTTTTAAAGCGCATCTCGCTGTAGTGACCACTAAGGTCTTGGCTGCTTAACCGGATTTTCCTGTGGGTGCCATAAGCTTCTACACTTAGAGCCTCCAGCCAGGAGCTTTTTGAACTTATTCTAAATTAAAATTAAGCGAATGCTCGCTAAGGGCACCCCCTGTGGGGTACGAACCTCGGCTTAGGGCATCGCTGATGGGAGGACAGCAAGAAGGGACAAGCTGGATCAAATTTATATTTACATCATGATTATTATGCGGGGTATTTAAAGCTACGTGCTCAGCTGCAACAACTGCTGGCACCTCGTTTTCGAGCAAGGGTCGGGGGCGAGTTTCATTTACTCGGGGATTCGATCGCGATCGCAAAGGACCTCGGCGGCGAGGTCGGGATGACGGGAGGCGTCTGTTTTTGTGCACTGTACTGGTGGCCCTATTCTGCTCCTGGAGGAGTGTAATGGGGTCATCTGGGTCGGAGAGTACATGCCTTGGGCGGCGGGTCTGACTAATTCGGGATGGGATATAATTGGCTGCCTCGACAACCAGAGGGTTGCGATGTCTGAGAGCGGAGTCAAAGTAACGCTTGGTCATGCGTTTAAGAAACTGGTGAATGGTTGGGATTTTACAGTCGAGATGGAGGATCTCGTTTCTGACGAACCAGGGGGCTCCCGTGGCCTTGCGAAGGAATCGGTTCTGTAGGGTCTGCATCCAATGGATAGAACGGGGTTTGGCGTGGGCAAAGACTGCTCCCGCATAAGTCATGATGGGACGAATGCACGCTGTATAGGTACGCAATTTGCACTTAAGTGACAATTTGCTGTGTGCATTTAGAATGAAGTGAAGTCTACCTAGAGCGAAAGCGTCTCGCGAACGAACCGTCTTTATGTGCTCTGAAAAGGAGAGATGATGGTCTAGGATCACACCGAGGTATTTGGCTCGCTTCTCCCAAGGGATCGGCTTGCCGAACAAGGTGATTGGTCGGGGGAGGGGAAGGGATCTGGATCTCAGTTTTGAGAATAAAACCGCTTGACTTTTGTCGAGATTTACTTCGATTCTCCACCGTCTAAACCAGGCTCCAAGGTTATTGACAGCCCTTTGTAGATTTAGGAGAGACGAAGGGGAATTACCTTTACAGATGATCGCAGTGTCGTCTGCGAACAGAGCGAGCTGCGTCCTACTGTGTTTGGGGATATCGCTAGTAAATAGCGTGAATGCGAGGGGAGCTATCACTGAGCCCTGAGGGACTCCTGCCCTTATGGGGCGGGGGGAGGATAGGGCTCCTTCGATACGGTAGCGGAAGGTGCGGTTCGACAGGTAGTCTCGTAAGATGAGCACGAGACGATCTGGCACACCGAGTTTGTAAAGCTTATATAATAAGCCGTTGTGCCAGACTTTGTCGAAGGCTTTCACTATATCGAAGAAAACCGCACATGTCTGCCGGCCGTGGGTGAAACCACATTTGACCAGCTCGACGATACGGTGGACCTGATGCACGCTAGAATGCTGAGTTCTAAAACCGAACTGCTCGTTGGGAATGAGGCCCTTAGTCTCTGCGTAGTCTCTGAGACGCTTTTAAATAAGCCTCTCATAGATTTTGCCGAGGACTTTGAGCAGACTGATAGGGCGGTAGCTAGAGGGCTCGTTTTTAGGCTTGCCGGGCTTTGGGATACCTATGACTGTGGCCTCCTTCCACGTCTGGGGAAGATATCATTACTTAGAGCACCATTGAAGATGGTGGTCAATAGCATGATCAAGTGAGCTGGGAAGAGCTGGACCACCCTGTTGGTGAGTCCGTCTGAGCCGGGACTCACATTTAACCCGGGTCGCCCTTTTTATACCCTTGTAGGGAGGTGCAATTAGTGGCCGTTTTAATGCGTATTTTGACAACATTTTTTTTAACGTTATGTGCTAATGGTATCTGTTGTGTTTAGGAATTCTAACTAATGTTAATTTAAAGGTCAAATTGATACTAATATTAATTAGGTTTAATGTATTCGTTGATGGCGGGACATGCTTGAAACTTATTTTCGGAGAGGTGCAATTTTTGTGACGCCGAGTGTAGTTATGCATACCAGGCATCAGTTCCCATAGTAGTAAATCACTCGGCACTCTGTTTCTAACCTCTTGTATTAATTATTTCGTTAAATAGCCATGTCACCGATTGCAATTATTTATTATGCATCTCTTTCGAACACTTTACCTTTTTTAACACATTATGTTTATCTGAAGTGGTCTGGTGGGTCATTTCAGAAATATTGTTTTTAACCTTTTTTTATAAAAATGTGTACTAATAGTTCGTAAGCATTCCGTCTGTACCGCTCTAACCGAGCACACCTCCTAATTACTGTAAATATAATAATTAAAGTTTATTTGAAAACTATATCACTGCCGTTCATATTTGACTGGCGCAGCCGGGGTCGGATGAAGTTCGTGAAAAGTCTCTTCGTTTAAGTGAACTAAAATTGGCCTAACGGAGTGCTAATCGTCTGGCCTTATCCGGGAACCTACATAAACAAATTGTCAACGATCGGCAGCACGAAGAAGATCAACACCAGCAGACGAGAATCGGCACGGGATTAAGCAGTAATTTAATGTGAGTAGCGCCATTTGCGTAGTGTATAAGTTTTTAAATTCTATTTTCTTTTATTAACATTATATCGGACAAACATCGCCGATGTAACGTTATTTGTCTATCCCTTTCCTACGTTATATTGACCAAAAATCGCCAATTAACGTCATTAGTTTAATCAACCTCTTGGACAAAAATAGCCATTTGCGTTGTGTATAAGTTTATTACATTTTATTTTCTTTTATTCACATTATATCGGACAAACATCGCCGATATTACGTTATTTATTTTCTTTTCATTTAAAATTAACTAAAACTTAGAATAATATTGAATAATAATCGTTATATAGAACTTATGGTAATATAGTTGATATTTAATAACAAACAGAATAGAATTTTAATCAATATGACTATTACAAGAATGAAAAGAGGTCCCTTTGGCTCTATCGTTAAAGTAATTACTGGAAACCAAAAAACAGACACTGTAACCGTTATGACGTTTGTTATAATGTCCTAATAATCAATTAATTCACTCTACCACAGGTCTCATTCCCTTTGAAGTCGTATTCGGACATACAGATTCATCTAGTAATTTTGCAGTAGATTTTGATAAAAATTATACGCAACAATTAGTTACAGAACACGCAAAGAGATCAAAATACTTATGTAATTATTTAACTAGTAAAATGTTTAAAAATAAAGAAATTATAAGACAAAAGCGTAGTGGAGTAAATAAATTAAAATCGAAGATAACATTTGAATTAAAGGCGTTATTAATACTCGACGCAGCAAAGATAAGCCACATTATCAAAAAGCTATAGTAACAAGTAACATTCACCGCAATACAGTCGCGCTACAGACCAATCAGAGACAAAGTAAGATTCCAATTAAAGACATAAGGTTTCCCCCACAGGTTCGTCCTCCTGATAGATGACTGGAACATAGTAAAAGTTCTAGATTTAGAATTAGATAGCTATATAGATTCATTTATTTGCCTGAAATATGGTATTTTTCAGATTTTATAACATATGCCTACTAAATTCGGCATGCAAATTCTGTGACAATAATAATGATTCCAATGTGACAATAATAAGGCAACACCGTGTCAACAAATCTCGTTTACGTAATTTTCACAACTATTAAAATTTTGACGCATTTTTACAAGGGTTTTTCCACAAGTTTTTCCATATATACTAAAATTGAAAACAGAAAACCATAAAACAACCAATAAAGAGATCTTATTTTACCAAAATTTAACAGAATTCAATTAAAAACTGCCGAATCGGAGGTGACATGACAGATGTCACCTGCGATATAACAACAATAAATAGAAAATAAGAAAATGAAAATGAAATGTTGACTAGATCAGCCGCATGCCCAGCACGCCCACCACCTCCGAACTCACCGCTCAGCTCCGCCTCGCCACTGCCGGTACCCCACTGGCCCCGGCCCCACTGTGAGCGCTGTGATGACACCGGCCGCGGTATTTGCGTCGAGCTCGAGCGACGAGTATTTCCCTCCGCCCACGACGCCACCACCTGCTCGTCGACGGGGAGGACGCCGGCCGCCGGTCGGCTTAGAACCTCGAGGCCCACAGGCCTCTGATAGGGTCCCAGCTCCCGGTAGAAGTGTGCAGCGCATGAAATGGACACGATCCATTAACGAAAACGTCATGCGTCTTGAGCTGTCTACAGTGTTTATGTACCGACCAGCTATCTGTGGCTTCGTCGATACGGTCCTTCCAGCCCGCGGCGGCGTGCTCACGTAACTCGGCCTTCACCCTCTCCGCGAGACGGTTAAGCTGCGACTTTGGCGTTGGGCATCGAAGTTGTTGCCACTGCTTGCGTAGGCGCCTCTTATTAACGCTGTAATTTTTGCCGGCAGGGGCGGCAATAGCCCTCTTCCCTGCGGATTTGTCGTAGTCGCCGCATCTAAGGCGCTCCGGATGCAAGCAGTGACGTCGACTGCCATTCGATCGACGTCCGCGAGGTCTACAATAGGCCGAGTCGGCGTGGTGGTCTCTATATTTTCTTGGGATGTTGTCCAATCTAGGGTTCGACGTGGCGCTAGTGGCTTCAAACGGATCGGCATACCCGCTAGTATGACGAGCAGAAGAAAGAAGAAAGAAAATAAATTTATTTGACACAGGTTTAAGGCACACAGTTTTCAAAAACAAAAAACAAAGAAAGTTTAAAACAGTATTGTATGCCTCACGGCTGCGACAAATAGGCCCAGTTCAGCATAAATGCCAGACAACTAGTGCCTGACGCTGGTTTTCAACTGAACCTTATGTTACGAGTACGTCTTACGGATGTAAGTAAATCAGTTTTATAGTGTGTGTAAATATTTAAATAAAGAATAAATAAATATGTGTAGCAAATAATAATAAAATCGAAATGATACAATTAAGTAAAAAGATAATTAAAGATTTAAACAGTGGTATTTAACAAAATAATTAAAATGGCATGGTTACACAATAAACAAAGGACTAATAAGACTAAAAGGACTGTCCGTCAATAAATAATAGATAACTTTATCATAATACAAATTAAATCAGTGAGACATTAAGGTTGATCATGTCTAGCTTCCGTTACGCATCCATGAGATACTGCCGTAAGCGTCTTTTAAATGTGTCGATCGTATCTATCGCTCGAAGAGGTGGTGGCAGGTTATTCCACACTTTAGAAGCCGCATAACGGAAACTACCTCTAAAAGCTGCTGTACTGTGGGACTGAGTCGAGAGTTGCTGCGAGCATTGCCTTCTCCCACATTCTCGTCTACTCGCTATCCAACTCAACTTGTCATACAGGTAGTCCGGTTTCTGGTATTTAACAACACCAAACAGAAGGCAAGCCAAGTGCAGTTTGCGCCTGGATTTCATTTTTAGAGAAAAATGCTTGTTTAGGAAAGGTGTTACATGGCTTCTGCGAGGGATATTGTAACAAAACCACGCACAAGCTTTTTGTACCCTTTGGATGAGGCGGTCTGTACGAACTAATAGGCGCGGGCCGTACACTGTGTCAGCGTAGTTCAACCTAGATAGAACCAAGGTTTCCACAAGCTGTTCCCGTAGTGTCTGTAACACTACGGGAACAGCTTGTGGAAACAAGTAAGGCCTAATCTTGTACAAAACTTTCAGGCGGTAAAAACAGTTTCTTACTGAATGGGCTACGTGGTTTTCGAAACGAAGGTCTTTATCCAAAATAAGACCAAGATTCCGGGCATCATTGACTCTGTCAATTTATTCGCCCATTAACTCAAGGTGAATGAAACGTTGCGGGTAGTTTTGCTAGTTGCTGTCTTGTGCCAAATACCATGTATTTGGTTTTGGTTGGGTTTAGCGACAGGCAATTCTCTTCAGACCAGACGGCGATTCTACGTAGGTCATCGTTTAGATCTTTAATGGCACTATCGTACTAATCTGGTCTAAAGGATATGTAAAGTTGGACGTCATCGGCGTATATGTGGTACTTGCACCTCTGGAGGCATTTAATGATATCTGCACAGTATAAAATAAACATAATTGGGCCTAATATAGATCCCTGCGGAACCCTTCTCTCAATGGAAGTAAGAGTCGATGTAAGAGCAGTTCCGTCACCCAAACGTAGATCCACAAATTGTTTCCTATCACTAAGGTAGCTGCGGAACCATTGCGTTGCGCTGGGATCAAATCCGTAATAAATTAGCTTCGACAGTAATAACGGGATATTAATTGCGTCAAATGCCCGGGAAAAATCTAGCAAGACTAGCAATGAACACATTCCTTTATCTTGGGCTGCTAATAGATTATCAGTAACATCTAATAAGGCAGTGGCAGTACTGCGCTGTTTTCTGAAACCAGACTGTAAGTCCGGTAACAAGTTATTTTGTTCCAGAAAATGCGTTAATTGGTGGCTAACGATCTTCTCTAAAACTTTAGACAGACACGGTAAAATGCTAATAGGGCGCAAGTCTTTTACATCAATTGGATTGGCATTTTTGGTAAGGGCCTAACGGAAGCAATTTTCCATTGGTCAGGGAAATTTGAGGTCACTATTGAACAGTTTATAATGTCAGTTACATACAGTACTTAGTGCAAATGGCAGAGTCATATTTAGCATGTCAAGGGTAATGTTGTCATAACCTTCGGCGTTACTTTTAAGGTTAGAGATAATGCGACAGATATCATTCTGTTCCACAGGATTGATTGTGAAAATTGCGTCACCGTGTCTATGGTTCTCAAAATAAGTCATAAGTGTCATGCTTGCAACGGGGTTACCGGGAACTATCAAAAAAGTATTATTAATTAGATTTGGATCTGTAAAATGCGACGGAAGGTCTTGTCTAGGTTTAATGGGTGATAATGTGGATTTAAGATTTTTCCATAACAGTTTAGGGTTCTTTAGTTTATTATTTATATTATGCCTGAAAAACACAACTTTTTCGTTGTACAAAGAACTTAACACAAGGGACTTTAAACTCTTTGTAGTATTATTTTTTTGAAGATGGTTTAGTTTTCTTGGAACAGGTTAATGCATCATCCCGTAAACGCATCATGAGTTTAATCGTATCAGTAATCCACGGATACGACTTTTTCCTGACAGTACATGTTTTGATTGGTGCGTGAACATCGAATAGTGAAATTATTTGGGAGTTAAACACATGCACCATATCATTTACATTATCAAGCGAGGAAATACTTTCAAGACATAAAAGAAACAAGTCCATATTAAAGTTATCCATGCATACATTTTTCAAGTGGCCTAAATTTTATAACGTATAGTTTAAATTTATCACGTTTTACGTGGAATTCCCCAACTATGATGGAATGACCGTTAAATGAACCAAAAGATTCCACTGACGTGTATCTTGCTCTTAGATCGGTACACAAGAGATCGATGAGAGTTTCACTGGAGGCTGTGAAGTGAGTAGGAGAAGTGACCAATTGAGTAAGACTGAGGCTATTCAGAAACTCGTTAGTTTTTTTGGTTTTTATACAGCTTGTGTCAAGCAAGTTAACATTAAAATCACCTAGTATTATGTAATAGTCACAATTTGCCAGTGAGCTAAGCGAGTCCGTAATGGCGTCCAGGAAAAGAACAAGGTCAAGCCATGGTGGCCGGTACGCTGTACCTATAGCAATTTTTTTGCCGTTCACTGAGAGCGTTAGCCACATTTGTTCAACCGATTCGAACCTGGGATCTACCGCGCTAGTCCAAGTTCGTGCACTCAGTCCCCGCCGCAGATAAAAGCCGACGCCCCCACCACGACCCGAGCGCACACTCGCTGGCCGCGGTGTGTGACGCAGACGGTAGCCCGGCACCACCGCACCGGAGCGCGCCCCTCCTCGCCCGGTCGCAGCCAAGTTTCATTAACCATAACGTCAAAACAATGCCTGTCGATTGCACCAACAAGGTTATCATGACCTGTACCCAATGAACCAGCATTCAAAAAACCAACTTTAAGAAACTTTTCTCCTGTAGTCATCATTATAATAATATAAAATAATTCCGATAATTAACAACGTCAATATTATAGGTGTACATTCAATAGTTTTAAATCCAATTTCATATAATAATATTAGTCTTAGTCCAATAATTGTAAACATGTAAATAGTGAATATAATAAAATGAAAAATACACAAAGATTTTAAACTGCTGTATGCAAATAATAGATTGGTTATTCGAAGATTTGTAAATAATCGGCTTGTAAAATGAAAAAGTAGTTTTGTAATTAATAGGTGTAGATAAATATGTGTAGTGTTATAAAACTGGTTTACGTATACGTGCGTATTTTGCAGTTGACTGAGGTGCGCCGCGAGACACACACCTACCAACATAAAATTTAGTAGATAGTAGCAACACAAACTTAATATTACTTTTGAAATACTGACACTTACTACAACTAAACTTACTTTAAAAATCAGCGTAACAGTATAATAAAGAATATTATGTAGACAAATAATAAGAATAATAAAAGGAAAAAAAATAAACAAGAAAGTAATACTATAGGGTGCTATTGCTATTTCCGCCACTACCCGGTGCCGATGCAGCTCTGAAGATGCGCTGTAAGTCAGCCTGACAACGGATTTGACAAAAGGCGTCTCCTGGTTTGTACCGGGCGAGAATACGGCCTCGCTTTGACCATACAAATTGCCAACCCAGGCGACTGCCAGATTCACGAGCGCTCCGAAACAACTCTCGATTTACCTTCGTAAAGCGCTCGTTCACGTAAAAATGCTTCGGCGGGCCCGGCTAGTCGAGGTCAGCAGTAGTCAAGCCGCGTCGCACTCGTGCACCGTCTAGCAGCTCGTCACGCAGGTCGCGGCGTGCGAGGCGCACGACGAGGAAGCGGGGGCGGGTCTCCACCGGCGCCGTCACCTGTGTCGCGTTGATGCGCCTGCCTCCCACACGCTCGGCGCTCACTATGTCGCGCGCCTCGATTTTAACTCCAATCTTAGTCGCAACTAACATCGCCGTGTGGATTGGATTTTCACCACTAGTCTCGGGTATGTTGGAGATCTGGATATCATTTGCGAGCAGCTCCTGATCTCGGTCATTGATATCGTTCCGCAGTTGTGATATCAATTCGTCCACCTCCGACGATACTTGGGGCTGAGTATTTTTGTGCTCTAATACAGCAACTCTTTCCTCCAAATTACTCATCCTATCGTTAGTGGCTTTTAAAGAGGACCTTAGCTCCGACAAGTCATCACGGAGCAGTTGGAATTCATCCCGAACCGTTTTCAAAAAATCCTCTTTAAATAAGTTAAGCTCTGCCCTTAGGATGTCTAGGTTGAGCTCCTTTGTGGCTCTATCTAGGGCTATGCTGTTTATAGGGCTGGTACCCATAAGGTTTACGAGGCTTACCTCATGTGCAGCTGGTGCTGGTGCACGCGCCCTTACTGGTGTTTCAGCCCGGTTGTCCCGCACCACGTTCTTATTGCACTCAGGACAGTGTCAGGGGGTCGCAATAAGGCCTGTACTCTGAATGCCCACACACGCCCGATGGTACCAAGATCTACATTTGCTGCAATTAGCGGCCTCTGTCGACAACAGAAACTTGCCACAGCCGCCGCACTTAGCCATCGTAAACTTGTTGGTGTATTTGTGGTATCGATCTGTCCAAATAGGTTTAAAGATATTTATTTCCCATAAGAACTAAATAACAGTTCACTTAGGTATAATGAGATACAGAGTTACTTTTAAATAATAATAAATAATATTTGCCTCTGGGGCGTTGGTGACGCTATAGGGTACATTCATGTTTTTTTAGTTTCGTCTTAAATATACTAATACTATCACATCTCTTTATATTTTCCGGTAAATCATTGAACAGTCGTGTTCCCTCCACTAATACTGTTTTTCTGCCGTAATTAGTCCGTGCTCGTGCAGTTATTAGTTGGAATTTCTTCTTGTGTTGTAGGTTACTGTTTTTTTATGTAGTTGTATGTTTGATTGTACGGAATTCGTGGTGATTTTTTTAATGAGAATGCAGGTGTAATATGTGTAAAGGACAATGCTCAAAAAAAACCCAGGCCCGGCGCAAACGGAACATATCTCATATTTTTACAAAAAAATAGTTATTTAATACTAAATAAGAAACAGTCAAAATTAGTTTCTAAATGTAAGATTTTACTAATTCTTTTATAACAAGCATAATTATTACATACAGTTATTTTATAGGTATTTCATTTTTAATTGTGTTATTTAGCCATCTTACATATTACGCTAACTAGTATAATCCAGTCTCAGTAGCTGTTGCAGGACGCAGAGGCACAAAACCAAACCGGTTAAACTCAAAGCCTTTCCGTCGCTACAAAGACGGACCCTGCTATATCACTCGCACTTATAGGTTCCCCGTATTCTCGTTCCTTATCAGCTAGCCGCCGTATGAGTCAGTCATTATGTTGTCTCCCGATGCACACAATGCGCACGCGCAGTCCTTCGTTATACTTCGTTGAGATCTGTGCGCTCATTTGTTATTTAACCGACTTTTGTTATATTATCCCGCTGCATACGACTTTGGCATTACTTTGGACTTGAATAAGCTTCAGAATTGGTTATTTTTTTAAATTAATGCGTGTGTTGTTTGTGATCGGTCATTATACCGAGGTGAAAATGAGTGACATACCCCAGCATGCAAGGATTTGTGAAAATCATCTGCGAAATACATCCTTGGAAGACATGCCTCACAATGTGCTACATCATCAAACAGACTTTAATAGTGACACTTTTGAAGATATTGTGAATATGTATACCCTAGCATTAGAACGGAGATGTCAAATGAATTTCGATAATGTAAACGAAATAGCACAAGAATATTTACATTTCTGGACTGGCTTGAGTCACGAACAATTCAATAGTTTATTCGCGCAATTACCAACCTTGTCTCGCAGATCAAGTTCTGCACGAGAAGATCTGGGCATATACCTCTCTAAAATAAGAACGGGCGAACCCAGTACTAGATTGGCAACGATTTTTAATAAATCTCGGCAAAGTATAGACCGAGAAGTCAAGTTGGCGCGACAATGTCTTTACAATGACTTTGTTCCTATTCATTTGGGCCTGGACCACATCAGCAGAGAAGAAGTAATCCAAAGAAACCGAATTCTCCCCAACTACATCTTTGGGAATGACCTACCGCCGAAAGCGTTCATAATATGTAATGGTAGTTACATTTTCATTCAAAAAAGCTCCAATTTCCTTTTCCAAAGGAAAAGCTACAGTCTCCACAAGTATACAAATCTGATAAAACCTTTTATGTTGGTTTGCGGTGATGGACATATTTTAGATGTCACAGGTCCATACGCAGCCACTACCTCAGACGCTTCAATCATACAGCAGATTTTACAAAATCATGAAGGGACATATGAAGAGGCACCGCTTAATTATTACCTAGTACAAGACGATACGTTCATTCTTGACAGGGGATTCCGTGATGCAGTTCCTCTTTTCGAGACATATGGCTATGTAGTCCATATGCCTTCATCTAAAAGGCGTGGTGAAAGCCAGTTGACATGTGAAGAAGCCAATAAATCTAGACTGGTCACCTTATGCCACTGGGTTGTAGAGACAATTAATGGAAGATTTAAACGCGATTTTAAAATATTCAGATACAGGGTATTTAATCGAGCATTGCCCTCAACAATGACGGACTATAAGATAGCCGCAGCGCTGATCAATGCGTTCCAAGAGCCCTATGAAGACAGCCAATACACTGAGCAATTTATTGAAACTAGAAATAGAAACGCGCACAAGCCAAATCTTTTGGCCGACTACGTTTTTGAGCACAACTTGAACAGGCAAAGAGCCTCGTTTGTGCGCTTGGAAGCGAATGACCAAGCGTTCGAAGATTTCCCCAGACTCTCACAAGAGGACTTGATATTGTTTGCCGTGGGCACTTACCACTGTAAAATAGCACGTTCGTATTGCAGTGAGCACATTAAACAAACAGGTGTCTATGAAATTGAAGCGTACAGACATCCAATGCTCGTTGCAATAAATGGCGAAGACAGTGTTTTAATAAGATGCCGTATACAATCGCGACATGTAAGACACATAACGTATTATACTTATATTTTGTATAGAAGAGAAACTGCCACAAACGCTATTTCAGAGCATTATTGTTCCTGTATTCACGGTAAAAGGACTTTGGGCAGCTGCGCTCATGTTATGAGTATGCTGTATTACTTGGGTTGGGCCAGACACCAAGATGATTTCAATCATCCCGGACACACTTTGGAAAATGTAATCCTAGACTTAGAAAACCACTAATTGTAATATATAATAATAAAATAATTTCATTCACCTTTGTTTTTTTTTGGCACCGACAGTACATAGCAGGTTACATTATGTAGGAGGTGGCGTTGCCAAAATAGATGACTAAATGTCATACTTAGGTCTCATATGAATTCGCCATTTTTTTTTAAGAGCTCCTTAATAAAAACAACTAGCAATTTATGCCATTTAGAAATGGATTTTGACAACGCCACTTACATAATAATATGTTGTCACATATAAATACAAAAAATCTGAGTTACATTTCTTTTGCGCCGGGCCTGGGTTTTTTTCCTATACATTGTGAGCATTGTCCTTTGTTTGATATTTAGTAGTTTAGTTTTTTCGTATAATTTTTTTGTTGGATATAGATAGTGGTAATGGAATAATACTTTAATGATTTTGTTTTGTATTCTTTGTAATGAGTTTAGGTTAGATTTAGCGGCTGATCCCCATACTTCGATTAGGTATTCAAGGTTCGATTTTACTAGGGAGTTATACATAATTAGTCTTACTTTTTTCGGGATACATTTTGTAATTTTTCGTAACGCTCCTAATAGCGATATTAATTTCGTTTTAATATGATCGATGTGCAGTTTAAAAAGTAAGTTTGTCATCTACCCACAGTCCGAGATATTTTTCGTGATTAGACCGCTTAATTGTTTCTCTGTTGATCGTAAGAGGTGGGAACTCCGGTAATGGTTTATTTTTCGCGGCGAAAATCATAAATGATGTTTTTGAGGTGTTAATAGTGAGTAAGTTATATTTTAACCATTCATTGAGCAGGGGGCCGACCACAATCTTTTACGAAACAATCTTATTTCAGTAGAGTTTTGTTTCAAGCTTACAATAACATAACTCATATTCGTACCACAACCTTCATCGTTTAAGAATGTTTTATTCCTGTTAGTGCTGGGAAAGAACGAACTATTTGTAAGATTTGTCTATTGCCTGCTATAGTAGAAAAGAAACAACGCTATGTGAACTGTATAGCGCTGTCCCTTTCACACGTTGGTCCGAATCGCTACTACGAAGTATTGGTCTTGAAGCAAAATATTATTTTCTTTTACTTAAAATATTACTTTGCATTAGAATCTAATTTTTATGAGTAATTTCCATGAAATTGACACAAGTATTAAAAGATTTGGCTTTGAAAAATAAGAAAAACAATTGAAAAAATTAAAAATAAGCTACGGCTAAGCTATTACATGATATAAATCGGAACAGAATGAAATTTGAAACTCGGGCCGCATTCGGAGTTACGCCTTAATCGCACACATCAATATTTTGCGTATCGATTTAGATATGCTTGCACAAGATGGTTGGATTACAGTATTTCTTTGAGTATACACAACAAATTTCTTCTTCCTTGATTAGGTGACGACTGTAGCCAGAAGCACAATTTCCAAAATGCCACGTTAGTTTAAGATGATGATGATGATATGGTGCAACTCGAAACAAAACAGCACAACTGTCATTTTGACAGCGCTCACGGTGATATTAATTTAGGGCATGGTCAGCGTTATCGCAAGATGGCGCATGCTATGACGTCATGTATGACGATTCACAGCACATTGTTATCGCGCTGACACTAATTCGGTATGGGTGTTAGCACGCTCTAATCGATTGCAGCGTAACTCTGAACACAGCCTCGATGTAGCGATATTTTTGTTTACAAGTGGATAACTACTATGAGGTTGAATTTATTTTAACATATTTGATAATGAATTTATGATCTAACTGGCTACAAAGTTGACATGGAATCAAGGAAAGGTTAAAGGTTACTCAGTGAATAAGTTTTAAAACAAATAAATGTGTAATGTTTTGACGAAGATAGTTCGAAACAATATATTGTGGTCAGACTCAGTGATTAGTGTTTTGTTATTAATTTTGCAGTCGGGTTTCCGGGCGGCAGCTAGAGGTAGGTACTTTGGGAATTTTTATTTTTCTGCGTTTTCCGCTTCCAAAAACTCAAATGTTCGTCTGCATTCGCCATCAAACAAGAAATTAATTACACATGTAGGTACTAAAATCTATAGATACACAATTCATTCGACAAGTTTACGTAAATAAATACATTTTACTAACTTTACATGACACGAAAATGTTTTTTCTTAATATAAATTGCAAAACAATAATATTTCCGTCGAGACCGAGGAACTTTTTTAAGATTGCTAAATTTGACATTAAAACAATATTGCTAGTTGTCAAAAGTCACGTTGTGGTACGAATTGAATGAACTTTTAGAGGTGACGGCACCAAAATCGCTAAGAAAATAAGATTGTTTCAACATAACAATAAGCTTATTTTATGGACGTCATGGTACGAAAAGTCAAAGTAAGATTATAATAATACTGCTATAAGAGCTGGTGGTAGACCTCCAGGTCAAGGTCCTTTTGCGCATCGGTTATAATGTTTTGCAGAGATCTATCGAAGTAAAAAAGGCAGGTATCATCCGCATATAACGTTAGGTGTCCTGTCAGCCCTATTTTATCAATGTTATTTATGTAAATTAGAAATAGTAATGAGCTAATAATTGAGCCTTGTGGACAGCCGTATGTTATGTTTTGTATCGAGCTGATGAAGCTATCTATCTTGACGACTTGTTTCCTATTTTGCAAATATGAAGTGAATATACTGAGGGCGCTGCCTGAAATACCTAAGTTGTATCATTTCTGTAGTAGCTTTTGATGGCTTACAGTATCGTACGCCTTTTTCAGGTCAATGAAAAACCCACAACAACGTTTTTTTTATCAATATGTGTTTTTATTTTCGTTATTAAATCTACCGAGGCTGTGAGAGTACTTGATTTAGGGCGGAAACCATATTGTTGATCAATTAGGAACTTTTTCTTTGTCAAATATTCGATTAGACGGCTGTATAACACTCGTTCGAATATTTTCGAAATAACGGGTAAGACCGATACCGGCCGATAGTTACCGGGGTCAGTTCTACTTCCAGATTTGTAAATTAGACTGACCCTTGCAACTTTAAGTGAGTCGGGGAAAGTGCCGCGCGCTAAACAAATATTTATACAGTTAGTTAAACTTTCCACAATTATATTTTTAAGGCATTTGATAGCTTTTGTGCTGACACCGTCCAAGCCTGTACTAGTGTTGGAGTCAAGATTGTCAGTAATTTTTGATATTTCGTTAGTGTTACAGGGGGAAAGTTCGTCCAAAGTTATGTCATGTGTGTAGTTGTTGTCGTACATGAGAATATTACCTGTGTTTTTGTGATACATGTTAGGTATTTCGTTAGCTAAGTCCGCGCCTATTGATGCAAAGAATGAGTTAAGTACGTCACAAATTTCATTACCGTTTGTTATCCATTCTGAGTTCGAAAACAGTTTGGGGGGAACATTGCTGTCTTTTATTTTATTCGCTGCTAAGTTATTAATGATTTCCCACATTTTTTTAGGTCGTTTGTAGTTGTTGTGAAATAAACTGTGGTAGTAGGTTTTCTTCTTTGTCTTGATTAGGTTTTTTACTCTGTCCTGTTCTTCATTAAACTTCCTCCGTAGGTCGTCGTCTTTCGGGTATGATTTTGTTTGTTGCCATAAGTGATTTCGTAAGTTGATTGAGTCTAAAATATTTCGATTTATCCAGTCTTCTTGAGGTAGATTTAGGATTTTAGTCTTATCTTCTTTATTTTTCTTTATTTGTTCTGAGATAAATCTTTCTAAAATGTAGCAGTCGTGTTCGTTATTAGCGTAGTTTGCTGTTAGGGGGGTACTATTGTATAATTTATCATAGTTAAGTGCTTTGTATTGGATCCTCTTGTTTATCCTTGGTGACAAGCCTATTTCAAGGAATATCTGCTTGTGATCTGATAGGCATGAGTCAATTATAGACATGCTGAACGCGTGATTGTTTATGTTCGTGCATACGTGATCAAGTATAGTGTTTGTAGTGCTGGTTTGACGGGTACTGTGCAGTTTATTTATTTTATTTAGTATTTCGTATCCTGTTCCTTTGATTTCATTTAGGTATCTTGAGACGTGACTGTCCTTACTAAGTAGATCGATGTTAAAGTCTCCGAAAACAATCGTCCTGTCTCGCCGTTCCAATTGTGAGATGTATGTTTCTAAAAAGTTGTTTATATTAGATTCATCTGGTTTGTAAATCGCTCCGATGTCCAATGAGAGTTTATCTATGTGTATCCATAGGTAGTGGTTACCAAGTTCGCATAATTCTTCTGTTACTTCGTGTTTGATACTTTCGTGTACATAAATTGATACGCCGCCGCCTTTGCGGTCTTGCCTGTAGTTATAGACATGTTTATAGTGTGGTAACTGAGATAATTTTGCGTCCGCTTCCGAAGTAATCCACGTTTCAGTAAAAATGAGTAAGTGTATGGTCATTGGTGTTGCTTTTATTATGCATTTTATTTCGTCATGTTTGCCAGCCTTGCGGATACTGCGTAAATTCGCATAAAAGAAACGTAATGAGGACGGGTGGGATGGTATATCTTCGTATCTACTTACTAGTTGGTGGTTTAGTCTATCTGTGTATTTTCGGTTTTTTTGGTTGGTTTTATTCAGTGTGATTGTCGATATTCCTTTTATGTATTTGATAATGAGATCCCCTTCGCTGTCTTCAATGCGTTTTTTGAGCTCCACTTTTAATAATTGTAAATACTCTTTTTGAGCAGGGGTTTGGTCTGCGTAAATCTGTGTATTGCCTTGTAGGTTTTTTTTATTTCTTAGTAGGTATTTTGGAACGTCTGAATTGTTGAAGTAAACTTTTAATGGTCTGTTTTTGTCTGGGATATATTTTCCCAGTCTGATGGTTTTACTCGGTTTAGGGCAGTCTTCGTACAGTGTTGTAATTATCTTCATAGCTTCATTATTGTCGTGATTTCGTCTACAGTTTGCGTTTCTTTCGTTTATTTCTGATATACCAAATAGTGCACCGATAAGGCAACAGATGGCGCTTTGTTGAGAATTATGTTTATGGCAGTTTCTACGGTGTATATGGTACGGATAGACACCATAAGCTAAGCACAGTATCGGTGTAAAGGTGCGCACACACTAAAGTTGGGTTACTGGTTGTTTTCCGTTAACGTATAAAAACACTGTTTATTATCTTTCGGGTGTCAGGTACTTAAATATTTCCTGGGAACGATAAAACGTTTTTAGAGTTTATTTTATTTAACACAGCACATAAATACTGGGAAATGTTGTCACTTGTAAGTTGCACTTATGCATGTATTTTCACAATAAAGTTTTGCAAAACAAACTTGTATTTTTATTTATTTCGCGTGAAGTAAATAGAGAGCTTATGACTGATTGACATCCGTGACGTGGTTCACTGCCGCTACTAATGACAGAAGAGCACAGGTTGGTGGTCCGACTGTAGCTCGTCATCTCTGACTTGCACGGTCAGTGGGCAATGCTCATCTCACTGTAGTGACACGCCGGAGGTGATGCTTACAGCTCTTTACCCCAGCCTCCCACAAACCCCCGAAATGACTAGCATAAAATGGAATCATTTTAAATTGAATGCTTTGGGAAGTTGCATATTCTTTAATATCATCAGAGCAATCTTTCAAAAATTTTGAGAATTCATTCATCAAACCTACAAAATTCTTTCCATTATCAGAGAATATCTCAATCGGTTTACCGCGTCGCGAAATAAAACGTTTGAGAGCCAAAAGATAAGCTTCTGATGAGAGATCGCTTACAAGTTCCAAATGAACAGCGCGAGTGACAAAACAAACGAATAAACATATGGCTAACAGAGCTGTAATACTTGTATTAAAGAACAAATTGCTTTTATGCAGAAGATACTCAGCCTGTCGTACAATTATTCAAAACTTATTCATCTGTTACGTTGCTATTACACAGCTATTAGCAATATAATTTTGTGCCCAAATTGCTTGAATAACCTCTGAGTAAGCGCTTAGTCAGCTAATTACAGTACTCAGCGATTAGTTTCTATGACTGCTGTTAAACAAAACTTACTCAGAAGGTTTGTGCTGGCTGGGTTGTACCATTGTCGTAACGTAAGTGTTGAGAAACTTTATCGTAACGAGAGCCGTTACAGAATTTTGTCATTTTAACCCTTAACCAGGCCTAGCCATTTTTTTTCTTTTGAATACTAATTTTGGTAGATTACAGGATTATAAAAAATATAATTTCTTGTTTTTTTTTTTTCTGTTCCTGAAAAAAAAAAAACCCTGTGGTCTCTATGTGACCACTGCCTGCTGCCCATGCAGACATGTGGTCTGTATGTGGCCACTGTCCTACATGTTATCTACGCAGCTTTTAAGGGTTAGACTACTCACTGTAAATGAATCCCAGAAATTAATAAAACCACACTTTAACTAAGAAAAATAATGTTTATTAGTTTTAATGGTGAAAATCATGTATCATCAGTATGTGAAGGATCTCCTGCTAAGACCTCCAAAAGGTCAGCGTCCATTACATTTTGTAAGCTGTCCAATGCCCTGTTGATATCATAAGGTGGATTACATAAAGTACCTGAAACCTCTTCCTCCTCAGATATTTCATCCTCTGATGATGCATACATTTCTTCCAAAGCTCTTTCGATTTCATGTTCGCGAACAATTCGATTTTTATGTGGTTTTTGCGTGTTCTGAAATAATCAAACAGTGTTTGTTAGGAGATTTTTGTATGGTTTTAGTATATGAATGATTAATTTACCGTGATCTACTAGTATAACCCTTCTTATCTTATCTTATCTTCTTATGGGGCTGGCCCTGAGCCAGCCCCATAAGAAGATAAGCCATATAAAGACCACATTTCTTTGTTCTATATGGGCAGAGGTTATATGTGGGCCACAAACTTTGGGAGTAAATATTTCACAAAAAAAACAAATATTGTGATAAATCAAATAATATTACAGATGAATAAACTTGTATACTATCATAAAGTAGTCATAAATAGCACTTACCATATTTATTTTCGGCATAATCACATTTATAATTAACACAAACCCAAGAAAACAACCGTTTTTGGCAAGATTAGTATTTGACATTCAAAACTTTAAAAAAAATGTTGCTATACACGTTCTTTTTTTCGTTCAGAAATCGACTGCGTTTCATAGACAATATAATAATGACATTTTGTGGTTCCTATACGACATCGGCTCGTCACAAAAAAATAAAAATCCATGTGGTCCCTATGTGATCACTGCCTGGCTAAGGGTTTGGGTTTAATTAAATTAAGGTTTTTGATACAGTTTTTTGTAATTAGTTAATTTAAGTCAATTCCTATGTCTTAAAAATAAGTAAAATAATGTAAGGGACGTTTGCCCACAGAAAACAGCTAAAGTAAGTTGCCCAGTGTTTTCATTGGTCAGGAATTCTTATAAAAGAAGGGCAGTTTTCTATGGCGATTCAATACACACAACTCGATTCGCTCGACACACACTACAACGCCCCGCACCCGTAGCGCTACTGGCTAGATCCGGTTCACGTTATAGGGGGCGGGGAAAATCCTACTGTAGGGAGCGCCAACCAAAACTGACGCCCTCGTTGCTAGATCGGTCCTTGCTGGGCCTTCCCTAGGAAACTAGGGATCTCACCGAATAGGTGTGCATTAAGCACTCCCACCCCCTCCTGGAGGGGGAGGGTAATCCAACGACCGGCCCTCGATTCTGGGGACCGAGAGAAAAATTCCTCGGGCCAGGGGCCAAAAAGCCCCAAAACCGACTCCTCGCGCCCCCTTAGGGGACGCAGAGCTGACTACGACGTGGTGATTCATTCTCGGATCCAACAATATTATAAGAAGCAACTAAGGGAAAATAAAGAAGAAACTCTGAAGTAGTATTCCCGCCAGCGAGCCCGTTCTACATCAGTTTATCACTAACAGATCCAATAGTTTTGATCTGTTAGTGATGAAAGTGACAACGGCACGAATGCATGACTCTTCCACTTCGTTGATCTTTATGAAGTATAATAATTATATCCTGCAAACCTGAAGTTGTCAGTAGATATTCATAGTAACCAAACCAATAAAATCTGTAAACAAACGTAAAATTAACCTATAATTTTTTTTTTTTTTTTTTATATTTTTTTTTTTTTTTTTTCTCAGTAGCAGCCCGGAGTCTGGATTTGTGCCCGGTTGATGGCAATACGCTCGCCCCCTATTACATGGGACTTAAACATAACTGGCGAAATGTGGGTGTACCTGCTACAGGTTACACCTCTGCCCAACCCTTCGGGGAAACAAGGCGTGATGTTATGTATGTTATGTATGTATAAAGTCTCGTTTCTGTAAAATATGAAAAAAGTAGATGTGCCATTATTAATACGTGAGCGATATCGTCGCTGATACTGCAATACCGCGTAACTAACAACAGACAATACCGCGTAACTTAGATGTGGCAAATTTTACAGGAGGACGAAAAAACTAAATAACTTCTGCTGTACTTATCGAATACGTGTCTGAAATTTAAGCTATTTAGAAATGTGTATTAGTTAACTTATATCTTATTATTTAATTCAATCCAATCAATATTTAGCTAGAAAATACACTTACGCTGTTTTTCATTTTATATGGCATTTGTTATTTGAGATTTTATGGCATTTACGCGGAATTGGACGGAGAATAAAACAGAATTATCTTAGTTTATAGAGGTTATATTTACTCAAGTAATCACAGTCTCATCATTTTAACTTTGGTAGTAACTAGCTTAAACAGTCTCGTCATTAAAACTTCGTTATAAAAACTTAGTAGGTACTTAGTTACTTATTAGCATATTATTATTATCTTTTATTTCATTTAAATACTTATAAATTATATTTTTAAATATTAGAATAAAGAAAGTATAAAAACATTTAAAAATATAAAAAATAGTAGCCCACCGGTATCGGGAACAGGGTCCAAGCTACCGGCGGTCAGGGCTCCAGAGAGAGGAACCTCCTGACAATGCGAGCCGTGTCCAGGAGTACCGCCTTCTGAAGCAAGCCCTTGATCCAGCTGCCCAACGCGAGCCTCCTTAGGTGTTGGTCGAGGCTCTTGGCAATTAAGCCATTGGCTGATACGACTATCGGCACAATGATCGCTGAGTCCACATCCCACATGTCGACAATCTCGCGAGCCAAGTCAAGATACTTGATTTGTTTGTCTTTCTCGGCTTTCACGAGGTTCCCGTCATGCGGGACTGTTATGTCAATAATCATTGTGCGCCGTTCTACTCGATCCACCACCACTATATCAGGTTTATTGGCAACAATAGTCCTGTCAGTGATGATGGATCGATCCCAGTACAATGTGATATTTCCATTTTCGAGAACTGGATCGGGCACATACCTGTAGTACGGCACTTCCGATTCCACAAGGCCGTATTTCAGAGCAAGTTGCTGATGGATAATCCTGGCTACAAGGTTATGTCTATGCAAGTACTCTTCGTTAGCTAGACGAGAACACCCGGAGATAATGTGTCGGATTGATTCTCCCGGCCGGTGGCATGCCCGACAGATGTCAACCGTGCCATCCTTCACAATAAATCTCCGGTAATTGTTCGTCATTATAACTTCATCCATAATTGCACAGATAAAACCTTCGGTCTCCCCGAAGAGGTCACCAAAACGTAGCCAGGTCACGGACGCTAGTAAATCTACATCGGGTCCATGTAGGGCCCGGAAAAAGCGTCCGTGAAGCTCCTTACTCTGCCATACCTCCTTGCGATCGTTAGTGTCAAGCACTACAAGCTTGCACCAGTTCTCTTTAGCCAAGGAGAGCGGGGTGAGACCCTTGTCCACCGCGACCACATCTCGATGCATCCTCACGTCGGCATCTAGGAAATATTCCCTAAGACTGCATATCTCGCGATTGTGGAGGGTCTTAGCGTTTAAAAAGCCTCGACCTCCACACTTTCGCGGGATATACAGTCTATTAATTATTAGCATATTAATTATTATGATCTTAATACAAACATATCAAAACAAAGAGCTTACAAATCAAATAATTAAAGGAAAATAAATGAAATATTTGTGTATCAAAACAAAATAATGAAATAACAGGAAATTCTAAAAGTTTTTCATCTACGACAGGTACTACAATCATAATGAATTATACAATAAAAAAAGAGTTATTTTTTCTTATAGGGTAAGTTATCATAAAACTGATGACAATCACCAGGAATGACGTTTTTTAGTTGATGTAAGTGCAAATATTTGCTTTCTAATATTGGAACTCTAGATGAAAACAACAATGGAACACTATTTGTAAGTGTTAAGATATTTCGTGGTCTTCGTGGCAATAGGGTTAAGTCATCTTTGAAATGTTTTTTATACTGAATAGTGCCATCAGGATTATATTTTAATACTCGCAGGTCCACCACGCAATCATCGCCAGTAGTACGGCCAGGTCGTATGGAGTCATATACTTGATATTCTTTAATCCCGTAGTTCTTGAAAAAAGTATGATCCGGTTGAATGACTCTGTATGGAGAGGGTTTCTTTCTTGCTTGTTTAGTTAATGTCGCGTACTGCGATGGCAAAAATATTTCTACGTTTTTTAACTTTCTCTCAACGACAGAATGGACAGAGTCCACCTCCATCTGTGTGTGTCCCCTTTCGAGGTATTTTTGTGTTATTGTAATATTTTTATCCATGGCTAGTCTAAGTAGCGCATTAGAAACAATACTGTTTCGATTTTGTGATGTGCAACCATCTGTCCATATTACTACATCTTTTGCGTCTTCATGTAACAGATTTGTTACGTAATCCACAAAACAAATCAAATCAAATCAAATCACAAAACAAGTAGCGTAGGTGGTAGCTTTTAAGTCACAAGTGGTTTCATCGAACCAATAGCATGTGACATCGTCTGTTCCAAGATTGTAGACAGTGAAATTATGAACTGCTAACTTGGTTTTGAAATAAAGAGCACTAGCCGTCAAATAAGGACATAGTTTTACAGCTTGTAAATCAGCAGTCAGAGTGTGAATGATTCCATTTTTTGCAGCTTGTTTATCCTTGTTCTTTTCCTCTCGAGCCATGTTCTTGAGTTCAATGTGACGCTGATAATCTTCTTCTAAGACGTTGCCCACTTTATAAGCACAGCAAAGATCACAAGCGTCTTTTTTAGGTTGGAACAAACCTATGTTTTCTTCTGCTAAAACGTCACAAAAAAGCTTCCTTGAAGCAACAGGTTTTGATGATGATGTTGCAAATTCCACGTATAAATTGTAAAGCTGTGATTTGGACTGAATAAGAGGTTCCAAATATTGCTTTGTACTCGATTTGCGACAATAATGCGATGGTAATTTAGGCAAGATTGATAGATAGCTTTTAATAAAATCTCGCTTACTCTCAGTACTTTCTAATGAAGACGTGCTCACATTTGTATGATTCTCTTTATTACCTCTATCACCCAGCCAATAGCGAACCGTCCATTCTTTTATACCAAGTGTATTTATAAATGTTATCAAGCATACTCTTTCTTTTTTGCCTTCTATTTGAAAATAATACGTTTTGGAACTTGAACGTCTGGAGTCAGTACCTTTGGTTTTCCTCTGAGTCTCAGTTTTATCCACCATAGACGACACAAAAATATTTTTTTTGCGGCCATGACATGCTCCAAAATTTATTAAAAATAGGTACTCTCATCTCTTGCGTTAGATGTGAGCAAAACAATACTTTGCTACGAGCACAAAACTGTGAATTGCAGAGAGGGCCCATGGATCTCTCAGGTTTAGATTCTGTTTGACTATATTTACTACCTATCTTTTTGTATCCAAGATATTCCTTCCCTAGCATTCTATTTTTCCTGCTAAGTTCTCTTTTCCATGCTAACCTGTCAGCTTTTCTTTTTCTCGATCTTGATTGTCTCCCGACTTCTGCTTCGGCATCTCTCTCAGGAAACCATTCAATATGATCTGATGACTCGATCGGTTGTACATTAGTAATTTGAGATAGTGGAACATAATCAGGGTCAACAACAGAGTCATCTGACGAAAAATCCAACATTGACTCAGTAACAACTTCCGGAACACCTGATGAGCTAGGAACAGTTTCTAAAACTGTGGTCAAAGTATCACAGTCAGCAACAGAGTTTTCGATATTCGCAGATGTACATGGAATTGGTTCGACAGGTTTTTGAAATATAAGTGGATTACCTGCCCGCTTTTGATCTAAAATTTGCTTCCTTTTATTTAGAAGTGCCTGGCGTCGATTTTGAAGCTCTTGTAATGTAACAACATTACTACTGACGTCGGCATTTCTCCAAACTACAGCCTCGTCAACACCTGACTCTTCTTCCATGATCGTCTAAAAAAAAGTTATAGATATTGAGAAACACTCGAAAGCACCCCACAAATTGTAATTATATTTAAATACCAGTCGCTACTGGTCTGCTTTAGATTTAAACAACACCTGGAGTTAAAACTTAAAAACCGAAAAGCGAAAAACTTATCCAGCGGGTGCAGAATGCTTGTGCAAGATTCTGCTACAATGTCCCACCACGATCCCACATCACTCCCTTTTTAAATAAGGGTAATTTGATGAAAATGTCAGCACGCAGAAAGCTTCACCTGGCTACTCTACTCTTTGGCACAATTCTCACAAAGAAACCAGACTATTTATACAGGAAACTCTCTTGGTCGCGCGATGTTAACAAAATTAAAACCAGAGCATCTTCGTACCTCATGTTGGCCTCATCGCATAGAACTGCTGCTTTCCGTGGTAGTTTCAAATTCGCTGCCTCTCGTTGTTGGAACGACCTGCCACCTCCTTTTCGTGCTATAAAGACAGTTGGTACTTTCAGATTCAAGTTTAAACAGCACTTACTTCAACTTCAAAAGGATGCCACACATTCAACTTAGTGAAGGATACCACACATTAACTTACCCTTGATATGCACGCGTCTGTCGATGGTGACGAGCGTTTGGCAGCGATTATGCTCTGTGCATCGATTGATTTACATCAATGGCTCTGTGGTTCACTGAGAAACAGCAGTTGTTTCGCATTTTGTTTTGTTTTCTTATCATTGTTTGTCGTAGGTGAAATTTGAAATTCGTAAACCACTCAATCACTCATAACATTAGTTTATATGTATTTCTCCAATTGCCGTTAACTGACTACCACAAAACACTTTTCATTATAATAAACACTGTACTATTGTAGTATTCACACAATTCACAAAGTACGTAGCTTAAACAGCCGTAATGTTAATGTTATTGTATACATTTTTGCCGGTGTCGGCGTCTGCGTCTCTTTACTTGTCTCAACGATGCCTAGACTACCACAGATACTAAAAGCATAGACAAGTAACTGTTGTTACGTCGGGTGCAGACACGCGGACTACTTATATTTTATTTTTAATATTTCACTTACAAACTTAACTATTTTTATTTTATTTTATTTAATGTTTATTTCTGTATCTATCTATCCGTGACATCACTGTGGGCCCTATCAGAATACCAGCGCTGAGACATTTATTTTTTAAATGTCGCAGCATATGCTGAGATAGGAGCCTTTTGGCCTCGTACAGGACTTTCTGTTTTTGGTTTTTTACCTTGTTTTTTTTTTTTCTTTTATTTTTTTATTAATGTTTTAAGGTGAAGGTGTTTAGTTTAATTTTTTATTCCTTGTGCGAGTCTCAATAAATACTTTTTCTTTCTTTCTTTCTTTTAAAATATTTTCTAAATAGGTACATTGATACGATAAAAATTTCAAAACAAAATCATCAAAAACGCGTAACTAGCTAACATTTAAACTAAAACATAAAAAATCAAAACCGCGGAACTACCAGCACAACAATTAGTGCAAATTTTACATATAAAATAAGTGAATTTATAGATTCTAATATGTAACTAAATTGATAAAGAAACAAGCATTAAAACAATCTTAAAAACTTACCGATCAGCTTCGTATTACTGTGAAAATACTTTTATTTTCCGGAGCACCACACAAAAACAACACATCTTCTTGTTATGATCGCGAGAATGCGCGGTATTGGTCAAATTATTTTGACAGGTTCGCTCACGCGGTTTTAGCTAGTTGTGATTGGTCGCGTATTGAATGAGCGATAAACCAAACTGTGAATGTGGTTCGTAGCCAATGAGTATCGGCGGCTCATTGCCGCCAAATCTAAAATTTGATACTTTTGTACTTCCGCGGTATTATCCACTGTTAGTTACGCGGTATTGCAGTATCAACGACGATATGTCGTTCGTGTGGTAAACTCTAATTGCGCGATGCAGGGTTTGTGTGACCTCATGTCTTTTCATGCGTAATTCGTATGTGGCGGTGTAACCGCTACAGTTTAAAAGCTTATAGTCCTGATAGGTCTCATACAAATTTGGTCAAGTTCTGATGAGTTGTTTTTGAGTTATCGTCAATAATACGTATTTTTTCCACTGTGCATGTTGATGATGTTATAATAAATTCCTGTCACTGTTAATTACATAATTATCTAGCAAGTAGTGGAATACGAATTTGTATGGGGTAGGTACCACAACCAAAACAGAAAACTAAAAACAGTGTGTAACAAACCATTTAAACTACCAACACGAATAGTCAAGTTACTACAAAATACCACTACTCGACACTAGATGGCGTTGTCGCAATACGTCATCTTTCTAAATCGCGGTGTCAAGATTCTCCATGATCTAATGACCTCCGCCAAAATGTTAGTTTTTTGTGAGACTGAACCAGTAGTGCATTCGTCGGCTACGTCCTACTTGGAATAGTTTCACGGGACTCCACTGCTCAAGTTCAAGTTAAGTTCAAGTTATTTATTTCATAACAAAAATACATTTGTGTCGAAATATCTGCACAGTAATTACACAAAAGAAACAACATAAACATTACAATTATTTACAATACAAACATCCTCGTCCCTCACCCATCATAGAAGTTAGAATGTCTATCGAATTATTAACATCATCGCATGCATGTATAACAAAGTCAAAAAAAAAAAAAAACACAATGGGTACTCATATTAATTTTAGTTTAATTTAATACTAGTTTTAAGATTTTTGTCATTACAAAATTCGTCAATGCTGTAATAGGCTTTATTTACTAACAAACTCCTGAGTTTATTTTTAAACATATTCACATTCTGAATATTCTTTAATTCTGCTGGTAATTTGTTAAACAGACTGACAGACTGCACGCGTGACGAGTGTTTGACAACATTGAGCTTTGCCTGCAGAATAGTAGGAAGGTCTTTTCTGCGAGTATCTACTCTATTTTTTCTTTCATCGTCTGTTTCAACAAGTTTTTGTTTAAATGAGTAAGGAGAACTAAAATATAAAGACATGGTACCGTCAAAACTCAAAGTTTAACAAAAAACTCCCTACATGATTCCATCTGATTTAAACGAAGCATGGTTCTTAATGCTCGCTTTTGTATAGTAAAGGCTGCCTTTATATTATATTTATAGCTGTTTCCCCAAAATTTAATACTATATCTAAGTTAAATTAGATAATAGATAATTAGATTCAACTAGAGCAAAATAGACAGTACGAAGTTGGGCAATAGACAAGACATCCCTCAGAGATCTGATAGCATAACAAGCACTACTTATTGTATTCGTAATTGAATCTAGTTCTGGCTTCCAATTAAGTAAAGAATCAATTTGTACCCCTAAAAATTTTAAACTTTCCACTATACCTATTTTTCTGCCTAAAGATTCTACGTTTACCAAAGCTTTGTTCCTAACTGTAGATCTAAATATCATACATTTTGTCTTATTAACATTTAATTTAAGATTATTCATAGAAAACCAGCTTTCACAAGCAGCCATTAATACATTTAATTTGCATTTTAAGGTCTCCACATTATCAGCAGCTATAACAGCACTCGTATCGTCAGCAAATATTATCAAGTCAGCATCTGGTAAAATGTTTTTAATGTATTCAGTTAGATCGTTAAGAAATATTATAAAGAAAATGGGGCCCATTACCGAACCCTGCGGAACACCTCTAGTTACAGTAAATGATTTTGATTTATTTATTTCTTCCACGCCTTCGTGAAGTGATTTAATTTCGACGTACTGTTTCCTATTAGTCAAATAAGAACTAAAAAGTTTTAAAACATTTTCTCTTACACCGTAATGCTCTAACTTATCCATTAGAATGCAATGTTCTACAGTATCAAACGCAGAACTTAAGTCCAGGAATAAGCCAGCAACTTTAAGTTTATTGTTCAGCTTATTTACTACGTTATTAACTAATGAGTCTATTGCATCTAGTGTCCCTTTATTTTTTTGGTATCCAAACTGATTACGGTTTATTATTTTTAGACTACTCAAATGTCTTACAAGCCTAGATTTAATCACTTTTTCAAAAAGTTTGGATAGAACCGGTAACAATGAAATGGGTCTGTAATTGCCTGGATCTGTTTTAGCACCTTTCTTAAATAGTGGTAGAACTTTGGCTAACTTAAATTGGTCAGGAAAGATGCCTTCAAAGACGCAGTTATTTATTATTTCAGATATTGGGTATGCCAGTATATCTATATTATCTTTGATTACGCACAGTGGTATTTCATCGTGTCCAAATGACTTTTTACTATCCATACCCTTCACCATTTTGAAAATCTCTATCGGCATGACAGGATTAAAAGCCATAGACTTATCAACCCTGTCAGTATTTTCAATTAAATGCTTCTTAGCCAATTCTGGATTACCAGTGTTTACACCTTCGCTGTTGTCAAACTTTTTCGCAAAAATGTTAGCAATATCTTTAGGGTTACAAATTATTTTATTATTCTGTTTAAGTTTTATATTATTATCATTTTCAAAATTATTGTCAATTTTTTTTCCGAGTTTTATTGACTATTTTCCAAATTTCTTTGCTAGAGTTAGCTGCTTTATTTATTTGATTAGTTACTTCCTTTTTTTTAGCGTTCCTAATCACCTTCTTATAAATTCTAAGATACTGTTCACGATATTTTAGTATCGATTTGTCACATTTAGCTTTATCTATAAAAATTAGTACTCTCTTCATTTTGCTGGATATCCTTATTCCTTTCGTTAGCCATTTAGATTGGCCAGTTCTTTTTATGTTGATTTTAACTTTACTTTTTTTATAAGTACTAGAATATAGTTCTTTGATTTTTCGTATAAACGATTTTTACCTAAATTCCAGTCGTGCTCCAGTAGTTTTTGTCTGAATGCATTATTATTCTTCTCGTTATATAACCTTCTCTCTATATATTTAAAACTAACGCATTGTGTAGCAGTAACTTTTCCAAATATGCTGTACAGAAGAGGGCTGCATGTCCATCTGCTAATCGATTGTGGTTAATGTCTGTACTGCTAATAGCACAGGCTCAGTTAAGAGCAATATTCGATTCGGTCTAGAGGACCCCGTTCCCCTCCTTCGTCCCTTCTGGGAAAAGGAGACGTGAGCTCGTCTTATATAAATATTGTACCGCGTACAGTCAACGTATTAAAATCTTTACCACACTTCAATTGGTCTTCTTTGTGCCGGCAACGGTGACGACGACATCCTTTACAAGTGTTATAAACAAAAAAATAACATTATTTTTGGAAGACGGCGGCAAAAAACGAAAATACAGAACCAAAGACACCGACTTCCAAAATTAAAGTAATTTTTCACTTTTTTGTTTTTTTAGAAGTTGGTTGTTTTTCAAATAAATTAAATATCCCTTTTTCAACTCATAAGGGAGAAAATTTTCAAAAGTCCTTCCATAGTGGATTCTTACAAAGTAAAAGTCTGTGACCTACATTATCTGTCCCTCCTTCAAATCAAATCAAATTAGAGAAATAAAGTGAGAGAGAGAGAGAGATAGAGATTTTGAGTGAATATTGAATTTCGTTCTTATACCTTATCAGGGGTTAGAAATAAGCAACTTTTTAAATAAAGATCATTGTAAAAACACTTAAAATAAATAAATATTGTGCAGTAACAAGCGTTCTGTGTTCCAGTCTGCTGTGCGGTAGCGGTGCCATCCCTGGGCCCCTTCATCGGGCTGATGGGCTCGCTGTGCCTGTCTTTGGTGGGTGTGCTGTTCCCCGCCGTCCTCGATATCTGCGTCCACTACGACATTGGATACGGCGTCTTACTCTACAGGCTGTTTACTGATATCGGTATCATACTGCTTGCCACCTTCTGTTGCGTATCCGGTGTTTATACCAGCTTATTGGAGATAGCAGATGAACTTTCATAGATTCTTTGTCGTTTTTAACGTGCGGAACCCTAAAAACGATGACAACGGAAAAGGGTGAAAACGGGAAACTATAAATTCAAAATTCAAAAGTTCTTTATTCAAACTAGGCTGAGAATCAGCACTTTTCGAACATCAAAATTACATAATACAGTCCCCCAAAACGCCCACTCTTCACCACTTCCTAGAAATTATTAGATGGATACGTCTGTCCATCCGTCTGTCTGTCACAAGGCTGTTATTTTAAAATTAAAAGGTACTAGTATAAGTTTTCACAGATTACGTGTTTAATAAAGGGGTATCCCTATATGGGTAAATTTCAGCATGTCGTGTTTTTTTTTTATTACGGTGTTTTTATTTTTATTTTAAGGTTTTATTATTTGTTTTAACGGTTTTACGTTGTTTTATAGATGTAATTTTCATAGAATTTGGTTTCTTATAATTTTTTTTTCTCATATTATCATTTCATAGATAATCAAAACGCAGAATACTTAGGTACTTTGAATAAAAAATCATTGATTTTTGTTACAAATAAAAGGAGATAATTTTTTGGGCCTTCTCTGAAAGTCAACGAAAAAAAATGGTACGTATGGTTAGAACTAGCCATTTGGAGCAATAGTTAATAGGGCACAAAAGTTGTAGGAAGTCAAGTTATATAAGTTCGATGATTTGTCATTTTCATACATTTGAAGTGGGTACGTATGGGAGATGAATGAAAGCTGGTATGTTCCTTAACTTGGTATTATAGTCAGTCCACACACGACACACATATAATAGTTTGAAGAATGGAAGGTGAAAGTCTTCACAAGAAGAAGCACAGTAAGATTCACGGAAGCACAAATAGAAAGCAGATAGCCAGAGCACATATATTAGCGTTGGTAGCAAGCACGCGAGATACATACGGCAGCGAAAGCGGAAACGTGCGGTTAGCCCAGTGGCATCTAACGGACTGGCGAGCCGGTGGGGCGTGACGTAGCGAGAGGGGTCTCAAGGCTTGTGCAGACCAGCGCGACATGCGACGCGACACAAAGACACCGCTCGTCGCGCGACGAGCGGTGCCTTTGTGTCGCGTCGCGTGTCGCGCCTGTTTGTAAGAGCCTTCACTCGCTCGCTGCGCGGCCGCCGCTGCCGGTCGGTGATTTACACGCTTGCTATTCACATATTATCTACTAATAATAAAATCTGTACATCCGTGGCATTTCATACATTATGTGATATAATTAATTAGTAATTAGTTTATGTATATACAGTTATTTATTTCTACATAAGGACTAGTGACGCTACATATTTATTGATTACTGAAAGTACTGAAAAAATATTAAATAATGATAGATGTTGCTAAAACTAATGATCCAAAGTCATTGTGGTGGCAAAACAAGTTGGTAGCCCATCATTTTTATTCCTGTCCGTATAAAAACTGAGATTGTTATTTTCGGTTAAGTTATAATACAGTGATTAGCAATTTATAAATACTAAGTGATCTTTTGGTGACCGCTCACCACCCGGGGAGGCATATAATATAATCGCATAATATAATAAGGCAATCAAAGTCAAGTGGATATTAAGTTCAAAACTGAAATAGTTTATTCGTCTAGCTCTAGAGTCTTTGTTACAGTGTTCCGCAAGGTTCTGTGGTGGGACCCTTGCTGTTAATTTGCTATATTAATGTCTTTCCCCTAGTAATCAGGCATCAAATGCCCTTATTTGTCGACGACAGCATAGTTATTATACACGCTGAAATTTTAATGGTTGTTTTCCCTCGGCAGAACGATTTGCCCTTAGTAGTACTATTGAATCATACAGTTAAAATCAAAAAAATTTAATGTTTTTGTTTTCACATAATTCAAAAAATATGCATAAACATGAAACCGTAAGAAACAATAGTATCCACTAGACATAATGTAGTGTAATGATAATGATACACCATTTCATTAATAATATTTCTGTATTTATTTTATTATTTATTACTATCAGAATGTACGGGGACTACGGACAAAGACAGCTGTTTTCTTTCTTTAGGAGTGTGTGTAGTAATGGTTTTGATGTTATTTGTTTGACTGAGACGTGGCTAATGGATGGCATATCTGACTCGGAATTGTTTGATGACCGGTATCTGATATGGAGACGTGACCGGGACTACACTCATACCAGCCAAATGAGGGGAGGAGGGGTTTTAATTGCAGTTAAGCGTGAACTTGCCGCTGACACCTGCTGCGAATGGTGCTCGTCCGCAGAGGATTTATGGGTCACATTGACGCTGCATCATAAAAAACCCAGAGTAGTTTATAAAATGCACATTTGTGTTGCATATGTTGCTGTCAGAATCAAGGAAATTCTTTAACGGAGCAACTGGGAAACTTTTCAAACAACGTACTTGAAATTACCCTCAATCGTCCGTCCGATAAGTTTATTGTCTTAGGAGATTTTAATCAACCCAATATTGTATGGCAACGGGCCGGTGTCGGACGATCATTATACCCTGCAAATGTCCATGGCAATGTTCAGACTAGTTTTATTGATAATCTTAATACGAGTAATTTAATTCAATATAATAGTCACTCGAACGTTAATGTTAGAATCCTAGATTTGGTTTTTTCCTATGATGAAGTTATCGTCAGCTGCTGTTATGATCCACTAGTGCCTGAAGATCCTCAGCACAGAGTCTTATGTGTTACCGCGGAATTCGTTTAGCTACATCGATTGCCAGGTCGGTCCTACGTAAAATTTTTATATAAGTCTGCCGATTACGAAAGTATAAAAGGCGAGTTAAATCGTGTAGACTGGCAGTCGGAGTTAAGTAGGAGGTCAATGGATTAAGCAGTAGCATACTTTTATGGTGTATTACGGAGGCTACATTCCACGTATATACCGACAAAAACTGTCGTCCCCAAATCAAAATACCCACTCTGGTACAAAAGTCCTTTGAAAAAATCTTAAAGGAAAAAGCTAAATTTCACACTAAATTCAAGAAGTAGGTACAGGAACTTATCTGACTATCATTCGTTCATTATACTCCGTCAACGGGCTAAAGATCTGGAAGGGGATATGTTTGCCGATTACGTAGCTAAAATTGAATCTGACATTCGCGATAATCCACTGGCCTTTTGGAGGTACGTCAAGTCTAAGCAACATCTAGTTCTTACCCCTTAGTGATGCAATTTGGTCAAGTAACATCCAGTGACGGTGACGTAATTTGTGATATGTTCAGTGATTGTTTTTTCTGTAACTTTCTTGCTGATACTGGTAATGCCAACAGTCAATCTTCGGCTTATATGACAGTCGTGGTACCCAATGACAACATGCAAGACTTAAGTCAAGTTGAAATACGGCTAAGTGAGGTTTAATGGCTGCTGAAACAGGTGGATTTTGTTGGAAAACAAATCTGCGGGTCCAGATGACATCTCGCCCATATTCATCGTCAAATGCGCCAAGGAACTTTCTGTGCCTCTTGCCATCCTATATAAAAATCTCTTGCTACTGGCGTGGTGCCTAAGATATGGAAGTCGGCAAATATAACACCGATTCATAAAAAAGGGTCAAGGACATTGGTCGAGAATTATCGACCTATTTCGAAGTTGTGTGTGTTTGCTAAAATACTGGAGAAAATTGTGCATGCTCAGGTTTCTTCGGCACTCAAGCACATTTTAAGTGAAAGCCAGCACGGCTTCGTAAGGGGTCGGTCGACCTCGACTAATCTCATTGTTTGTAGCGACTACCTCTCCGAGTGTATGTCACAGAGGTCCCAAGTCAATGTTATATACCGACTACAGTAAATGTTTCGATCGGATAGATCACGTGATCCTGTTGCGTAAACTTTTATCGGTGGGCATCAGAGGCGATCTTTACAGGTGGTTCAAGTCCTATGTGGAGAACAGATGTCAGATTGTAGTTCTGAATGGTCACTGCTCTAAGCCTATGAATGTTCCTTCAGGGGTTCCTCAAGGATCCTTGCTAGGGCCACTGTTATTTAATATACTTTTAACGATATCTCTTCTTCATTCCGGTATTCAAAATTGTTACTATATGCTGATGACATGAAGATTATGAGGCAAATAAATACCGTGGCAGATGCTCTTCTATTACAGACCTTAATAGTTTTCAAGGCTATTGTATTAATTATAAGTTGGATTTGAATGTCTCCAAGTGTTATGTTTGCTCTTTTACACGGAAACCTATCCAGATCGTCCATAACTACACGCTTTTGGATACAACACTAAATATAGTCAACACTATCAGGGATCTGGGAGTTACCTTTGACACTTAGGTCCTCTTTGATGCACACAAAGATAATGTAGTTAAGAAAGCATCAAAGGCACTAGGTTTCACTCTCCGGGTGTCCTCTGAGTTCAAAAATATAGTCGCAGTTATTTGGAGTATGCCTCTCAGGTCTGGAACCCCAATTATAATGTCTATATAAATCGTAAGCGCTACTGCTGAGCATGAGGTCCTGGGTTCGATTCCCGGGTCGGGCAAAGTGTTATTGGGTTTTTCTATCTGAAATTTCTCAGTAGCAGCTCGGAGTCTGGATTTGTGCCCGGTTGATGGCAATAGGCTCGCCCCCTATTACATGGGACTTAAACATAACTGGCGAAATGTGGGTGTACCTGCTACAGGGACACCTCTGCCCAACCCTTCGGGGAAACAAGGCGTGATGTTATGTTGTTATGTATATAAATCGTATTGAGAGCAGAAAAAGTTTTTAAGGCACATTCAGTATCGGTCTAAAACATTTTCAACGAATTATACCTACCGTTGCAAAAAAATTCATATCCTTCCACTTTACGAAAGGCGAAAAATATCAGATATTGTTTCTTTTCAAGATTGCCAATGGAACAACTGGTGTTTACACAGAATCGAGCTGCGAGTGCCGACTGTGTTCTTGTATAGACCTCATTTATTGCACACCCCAGTGGTAGCCACTACGTACAGACGGAACTTGTGCGTGATGAGAGCCAGTCGCATGTACAACGCAACCTGCCAGGAAGCACAGCTGATATCGATATTTTCAATACTAGTATCGCTAAATTGAAGAAAATTTTATCTAATGGCTTCTTTGAGCGTAAATAGTATTTTTTCCTGTTTTTTGTTGTCTTACATTTTTTTTTTTGTCTTATTCATGTGGTTTTAAGTTTAAACTACATGTGGAAACTTGTAACTGGCCATATTTTGTTTAAACTTTGGAGGAGTATCGTAGGTTTGGAAATAAATAATACTCGGACTCCAGATTGTAATGAATAATGAAGAATTATCTTTATTTAAATAATGTTCCTGCTTATATACTATTTACAACTATAAACTAACTAGTAAGACTACATATATTTACAAACGTTTTGACCAATCGGATCACAGCGCACTGTTGTCCGTTTAATCCGCACGGTGTCGCCATCTCGCCGTGCTCTGACACCGCGGTTATAAATACAGGTGACACACGTTGTGCACCGGCATTCATCGAGGCGGCGTTGTCCAGTGATGGTGTGAGTGTAGTGCGCGCGCGTGCGGCAGAAGACAGGGGCGAAGCCCGGAGTACGATGGTGGCGTGTAGCGTCGGCAGTTCCTGTCCTGTACTTCCTCTAACAATTTCACTGTTTCTTGTACAGATTGTCAAAACGTGCTATGTTCAAAAGTTCTTTTGAGAACTGCTGTGATCCATGTTTCTTGGTATCAGGATGTCTAAAAACGTGGTGTGATGAGTGTTGGCTACAAAACTATTACTTATTGTGTCTGTTTAGTTGTAAGTTCTCCAAAAAATAAATAAATAATCTTGCACACATACAAACTTGGTAAACTTTTAGCAATATTTAACAAACTATTTAATTAGGTACTTAGATGATATTGTTATAGACTTTATCCGGTCTTCTGTAAGTAGAAATTAAAAAATGGCCTGCTCAAAAGGTTTAAAGTTAAGGATTACGTCCTGCTAGACACGTGTTAGGCATGAGACTTAGAAGAAATAAAAATACTATTTATCTTGATCAAGAACAGTACGTTCTTAATGTTTTGAAGGATTTTGATATGACGGATTGTAAACCAGTCATTACTCCAATGGAAGTAGATCTCAAATTAGAGAAAACTTCAGATTCCGGTTGTAAATTGCCTTTCGATCAACAATACCAACTAGATAATGGGTCACGTACAAAATCAAAGCTAAAAACTGTCTTCGTGAATATAATACTTATACATCTTCATTTGTTTACTAACGAACTGACATAAAAGTTTTAAAACAGTTTTAAGTTCAACCTAATCACAACCATGGCACCTAGTGATAAAGTCACAAAAAGTAATATTATTACTCCTGTTACTTAAAATAACATTTAGTGTGAAATCAACCTTAAGCCGCAACAAATAAAGTACTTTTTCCAGTTATTGCCTTGCGAGTTACATCGTTTTGTCTTTGCTTCTTCCAATTTTACTACAGCAGGTACCATGGAGTCGCATTGAACACTAAAATAATTTATAAAATGAACGTGAAACTTTAGTTGGTTAGTTTTTTTTATGTTTTGGGCATCTATGTTTGTTAGTATACTTATTACTTTATTAGCGTAGTGTTGTTGTGTATAATATGTTTATTTACTTTAACAGTTGTTTTATGTGTTGTACACAAAATGTAAGTATGCCTGTTGTTTTTAGGGTTCCGTACCTCAAAAGGAAAAAACGGAACCCTTATAGGATCACTCGTGTGTCTGTCTGTCCGTCTGTCACAGCCAATTTGCTCCAAATCTAATGGACCGATTAAGTTGAAATTTGGTACACACATGTATTTCTGTGACCCAAAGACGGACGTGTAACGTAAATAATAGAATTTTGAATATGGAGGTGGGTCACTTTCGGGGCAAATAAGAAAAAAAAACTGAATCGTGTGACATATCAAATGAAAGGATTTGTTGTGAGGATCTTAAAAATGTTTTTTTTTTAATTTAAAATAAATACTTTTAAAGATATTCAAGAAATTCGATGAAAATTTACCCCCCTATCTCCGAAACTACAGGACCTAAAATTAAAAAAAAATACATAGTATGGCTTTTTACTCTTAGATTACAGGAAAACCTATAAGAAGCCTATAGTCTTAAAACAATATGGTAAATCTCTCAATATTGTGCGTACAAACTTACATTTGCAGTTGGAATGTATGGGAGAACATGTTTTTCAATTTACGTTGTTAAGTTGGTATTTGGGATAAATTCATCTCAACTACGGAACCCTTCATTGTGCGTGGTCCGACACGCACTTGGCCAGTTTTTCAAAAATATGTAATGTCTGGCCAAGGTCGCTGGATGTCACAAATAAAAATATCACTAAATTCCACATTTTTATAATCATCTTTACAATCTTAATAATACAAGTACAGTTCAGTGCAATTAATAAATGAAATTGTTTAACGATTAAGCACCGACAAAAGTGAAAATGTGAACAATTTTATTGTGCAGGAAACACTTTTAATGAGGTGTCGGTAACGGTAACAGTGTCGCGAGTTCAATTGTTTTTCGCATCTCAAAAATATCCAACGCGCCAAAAGATTTCACTTTAAAAAAAATACAATACAAATCTACTCCGTACATCTACTGTTCCGTTACACAAAAGTTTGCGTGTGTATTGGCCGACCTTGGCCAAACATTTGTAGCGGTGGTTTAATTGGTAATTTTGTTCAAAATTTGATATTATTCGTTAGTTAGTTATTAAGCTTAAAATGTAACATAGAATAGATGTACTTACCGAAAGTAAGAAACTCCAGCCGTTAAATTGCTTTTTCGGGCATTATTTTTAAAAATTTCGGCAAAATGCGGCATTGTGAAACGTGGTTATATTGGCTGTGTATCAAGCGAACTAAACAAAATAGGGGCTCAACTTTCAAGTGAAGTGTTATCAATAAAAAAATAAAAAAATATTACAGATCATACAATCCATTTGTTAGTAAATAAAAACACATCTTAAACACTAGTGTTAGTACATAATAATATTCGGCAAACTTTGGTTATAATTACTAGTAATGTCAAAACAATCAATAATAACGTCAAAATCACAATCACAATGTCAAAACCATAACTGTAATGTCAAAAACACAACCATAATATCAAAACCATAACTGTAACGTCAAAATCACCATTAAAAATGTCAACAATACTAATAAGACAACCACATATACAATAATTAAAATTAATGTCATTTCAAGGCACGATTTGACGGTAATACTTACCTGTGTTCTGGTCCAATGTCTGAGTATTAAACCTTCCGCCCTATCGGCTACAGTGACCAAGAGGCTGTTGGCACTTTCCCGCACCCGCCGCATCAGGGAGGCGACACGCTTTCGCATGATTGCATAAAAGTCATCTATACGTGCCTCTGTGAACATCCCTGATGCGCTACAGTGTCGTGGCAACCCCAACAGCGCCCTGTATGCGTTGTTGTACTGGATACGTAAGGCGCTGTATGCCTTTTGCGTATAATCGACCCATAGACTGCAGGTGTAAAATGATTGGCAATATGCCCTAAATAGAGTGGTTTTTACACCTCTCGAGCACTTTGCAAACCTACGGATCAACATATTGCTCCGGACTGACAGCGCCCTACGCTCCTTCTCCATGTCAACATTATCCGTCTGCGTTGCGGTGACCCAATGCCCCAGATATTTAAAAGAGTTTACCCACTCTAAAGCAGTCCCACCGAGTGTGACAGGCGGCACTTCACGATAGTCTTTAGTGCCTGCGTTAAACATCAGACACTTGCTCTTTTTTGCATTATATCTGAGGCCTTGGGCCTCCACATATCGCTCACAAACAGACATGAGTTTCCTGAGGGCACTGATCGATGGGGCCAGCAGCACCATGTCATCGGCGTAACTTATGTTATTGACTAGTGTTCCGTCAATGGAACAGCCTACCATAGTACTGCTGAGCTCACGAATCAGCCGATCCATGTACAAACAGAAGAGCTTCGGAGAAGTCAGACCTCCCTGTCTGACCCCGCACTCCAGCCCGTACGGATCGGATAGCGAGCCTGCCCATTTCACCATATTAGTCTGATGGCCGTACCAATATCTCAACAACTCAATCATCTCACCCGGAAGAGTTGTATCCTCGTACAGCTTCTTCCATAAAACAGCATAGGACACCAGATCGAAGGCTTTTGAAAGATCAAGAAAACACGCGTAAACGGGGGTTTTCCTGTCCGTATAGTATCTGACAGTGTGCTTGAGACACAGAACAGCATGCTCAGTTGAAAGATCAGCTCTGAAGCCAAATTGGGCATCGTGAAGCGACAGATGTTTATTTAATTGCTTGTCAAGCACACTGTCCAAAACCTTGGCAATAATCGTAGCCAACGATATGGGCCTATAGTTATTTATGTCTGACGCGTCTCCAGTTCGATTTTTTATAATCGGCACAACTAATGTTTTCATAAGATCTTCAGGCAGATACGTATGTGAGAAGCAGAAGTTGAATAACATTGCCAGCACTCTGGGCATGTGAACCCCTGCATTTTGTAAATGTTCTATGCTGAGAGAATCGTGCCCAGGTGATTTACCGCGGTTCATGTTTTTCAACACTGCAGCTATTTCATTAGCCGTAACCCTTACCAGTGCTGATTCCGTTGTTGGCTCCCTTGCCGTTGACAATGACTGTCCCAATAACCCAAGAGGGGACTTCATTGCAAAGTGATTTTTAAAGAGATCGGCTATGGAGGCAGACTCACTAACACCCTCCACACTCGCAGGTAGCCTCGACTTGCCGCTCAGTGTGCTTCCAAAACTTGCTAAAATCCTTTTCTCTGTGACAAGACACTATAATATTCATTTTTATTTGTTCTCGGTTTTCCTGACACTACTTTAGCTTACTTTTAAACACTCGGTTTGTTTCTCTCATGGTATCGTACACAGAACCCACTTTCGGTTCACCACATAACACCCAATTCTGAAAAGCAAGCCGCGCCCCCGAGTGCGCTTGTCGAACATGTTTGTTCCAACCTATCACTGGTTTTCTTTTGATTTGATCCGGCCCACAGTACCAAACACATGCCGTGTCGCTCAATATGTCAACAATTTCATAGTACATTCTATCAATAATGGATCTATGTTCTACATTCGTACACAATTTATCACTACATTTTATAAGTTCGGAAGGAAAATCAACCTGTCTTAGTCTCGTCGTACATAAATTCTTATATAAGTCAATTTGTTGCAAATCTCTTTCACCTCACGTGACCTAATTGCGTTTACTACTAACGCTTTTGGACTTAATTCTAATTAAATTTAAGTTACACGTTATTTCTAATGGAATGTGATCAGACCAATAAACGTTGTGTAATATCTTTGCATCGACTACAGACCGCCACGCCGCTTCAGATACTAAACAGTGGTCTAACCAACTCTGAGAACCATAAATGTCACTTACGTATGTATATGTGTCCGATGATAATATTTCAATACCGGCACAACGCCATTGCTGCTCAACACAAAAGTCCAGAAGTTCAACTCCAAACCGCCCTCCAGGCTGCGCATTATAGTCACCCAATATGAACACAGAGTCTACACTATACTCCTCAACAATAGCCGCAATCTCGCCCAGACATTCCGTGAACTCGGCAAGATTTTCAGCCGAGTCCGTCGGCATATAAACTGAGAACACTAATACCGTACTTTCACATAATGTCACTTTTATCGCTGATATACGCGCACTTGTACACTGTATGACAGATACTGCTTGAAAGATAGTTTTCCGCCAGAGTAAGGCGACACCACCGTATGGTCTTCCACGCAGCACACCGACGCCGGTATCTATCGCTGATTTTCCCGTAAACTCGAAATCTGCGTCAATAGTACCCAAGAAAGGGATATCTTGCGGTAGCAACCAAGTCTCTTGTAAACCTCTCACACATTCGACTGAACGAGTGATCGACCTACAGTTGAAACTAACAAGTTTTGTGTTGTTATTGGTCATGTTGCTTCTATTGGTATTTCTATCCATCATCATTGAGTTTCTCGTCATTGCGTATTATCCTATTTTCATTATTCTTGTCATAAAAGAATAAGTTATTTGCCGAGACGTTTTTTTCGCGCCGACCCGATTACTTTTACGGAACTGTAAAATGAGTACTTTTAACACATACAAAAATCATTTGAGGCAATTCACATACTTTTAATTTTATATTTAGTATTTAAAATCAGTAAATCTTATTAATATTTGGAAATCATGACAGTAGGTACTTCTCGAACCGCATGTGTGGCGGTGCGTTTCCTACAAAGCGAAGAGCGATTCGTTATGTTCACACCAAAATAAGCTGCAGTGATACGGCATAAACTAGTCTACAAGCACGCGGGCGCCGGCGGCGGCGAGCCTCTCCCCACGCAACCCCACCCCGCGCCAACGGCGCCGGCTCTCTCAGTTGACCCGCGATCGTCGTATGACGTGACGCGTGATACAATATCGTAATTTGCAAAAATGGATCGATATTACAGTTATTCCAATTTGGAGTACTTCGCTATTGTACAAACTGTACGCTAGATCTAGTTATAACTTTACGCGGAGCCGCAAATCTTGGGAGTCGCTCCATCTTCACGAGGTTCTGAACCCCCATGTCCCACAGGCCTGGACGATCGTAGCGGCGACGCAGCGGCTACTCGATCATGGGCATTTTAAGACACCAGCGCATGCACAGGAATACAGGATAGAGGTCGATCGGGCGTTCATTCGCCAGAACTCGACGAGATCATCGAGTACTTCAAACGGGATCCTCGTCGAAGTACGTGTATGGCTGCGGCTAAGATTTAAATAAACTTGAGCGTTTGCAAAATATCTGTATTCGATTTGTCTTTAACCTTAAAAAGTATGATCATGTTTCTAACTTTCACAAGATACTCAAGTGGCTCCCTATTCGATATTGTGTCTGCTATTTAACCTCCTTCACAATCCTAAAACTCCTTTCTATCTGCGGGAGCGCTTTTCCTACGCCCGTCCTTCTGATGTGCCTTACAGGTCGCATCTTAGAAACCTCCTTAAGTCCCCTCCCCACTCCACTGATTTCTACTCCTACTCCTTCACTGTGCACGCGGTGAGGTTGTGGAATTCACTTCCGCCAGACATTAGGGACTGCCAAACTGTTGCAGTATTTAAAAGAAGAGTGAAAGAACACTACCTTTCCACTTCGTCATAGTTGCGTAGGTATTTATTTTGTATTTTATGTATATATCTAGGCACGCGGCAGCGTGTCGAGCCAAGTTCAAGGCAAGACACGGCTGCAGTGTGTTATATTACACGAACCATTTGGAGCCACTTTTGACGACTTAATAACTCAAAATCTATGTTACATAAACACATGAAATTTGGTTTATTTATTAAAACCCCTTAGATTAACTAAATTAACAAATTTCATAAATAAAGCTCAAACGGTTATTGAGATATTAACGTAAAAAAATCGGCATTTTTATCAATGACTTATCACGGGTTATTTTTAACCTTTAATCCACTTCCGGATGACTTAGAAAGTTGAAAGGAGATTTCTCGAAAGCAGGCCCACGGTATGGTACCGTGTCAAAGCTTATTTATCAAAAATTATGTCGTATTTTTTTCAAGTTAAGTCGTTTTTATCAAAATTTATTTCTGCTAGCATTAGAGAACCTAGTAAATATTTATTTTGTTGATATTTAAAGTACTACATCCGCCATTCAATCCTAACCTGAATGTTGCCAGATGACAGACTATTCCAATAAAATAATTTGTAATCGATTGAAAATATCGATACTAACCCACATGGAGTACGTGGAGTATCCACTACACAAGTATGTTTCAAATGCTATTTATTATACTCAAATACTGTAAAATTATGATTTTACAATACCTAACTAAAATATTATCTGGTCTGAATATACTCAAAAACTTAAAAGTGTTTCGAGACCGTAATGTTATTTTATAAACTAATCACCAGTGATCGGAGTAGGTAGATTGATTTGGGGTCAATGAACTGGCACGTATATATTAGTATGGATATGCCTCTGGGATTCCGGGATTTTGAAATTATTAAAAAAAAATTAAGGAATTTCAAATGTTGTGATGTGTAAAATAAAGAATCAATCAATATGAATAAGAAATGTTTAACCCTTTTTCTGTCTTTTTAATAGTATATAGGTGATCGGACTCCAAGAATATTAGGATAGGTATACTATAAACAATATAATAATATAATATATTTTAAATGTTTATCTATCGCATTCTATAAATTTCTAATGTAGTAGTTTAAAAATCCTTACTTTAACAATATTTGATTAGATCCCGTAAGTAAAATGAAAATGAAATCCCGGAAAAAAGGCTTATCTATGTTATGATTTCTATGACTATTCATGATGCGAGTACGTATAAAAAGTAAGTTCAAAAACTTAAACCCGACTAAAAGGTATGAAACAAGAAAATATTTCAGACAGAAGTCAAGACATAGGTACAAAAATGATCAAGGTAAAGCCATGGTTGCATGCCATTATAATTTTGTAGGTGTACAAGCATGCTTTACCTCGATCATTTTTGTACTGATGTCTTGACTTCTGTCTGAAATATTTTCTTGTTTCATACCTTTTAGTCGGGTTTTAGTTTTTGAACTTACTTTTTATTTAAATTATTTTGGGGTTATAGTTTCGTGATAAAGTATTTGCAGAGCAGGTTAATGTTTTTCCTTCACCGATGTTAGTAATGTCCAAGATAAACTTATATCTGAATTGAAAAAGTCACATTGGTACCTGCCCAAATTTGAATCCACAATCTCGTGCATGAGAGGCGAGGCCTTAACCACTTTACCATCACGGCATTTATGGTAAAATAGGTATTAATTTTACAGCCGCGCTTTACGTACCACAGTCTCACTTTTGCTTGTTTTTAACAATTTAAACATATAAATTTACTCGTAAAATATGACATATATACATATTTGTAATGTGCTTGTCAAGCCCTTTCATTTAATACCCAACATGGCACAATTCAAAAATTTTAGTTTTTTATTTTGTTACTTTATGTCCTCTAGAGGGCGCCATATTGCATTTAATGTCACGTCACATAGCCTATAACCAGCGGACAATCAAAACGCTTCCAATAATATCAAATTTTTTCATTTACACGTGCAAAAGTCGGCAATTGGAAAAATATTCTCAGGACCTACTCAGAAAGAAAATAAGATGGGCTCATATATGTTTAATTTAGAGAAACTCACTGGTCGTGAAAACTTCGCGACATGGAAGTTCAGTGTAAGAACATATCTGGAGCACGAGGACCTTTGGGAGTGCGTGGAGCCTAGTTCAGACGGCGCGGTTGATCCTAAAAAGGATATTAAGGCGAAATCAAAATTGATTCTACTGATTGATCCTCAAAATTACGTACACGTGGAAGATTGCAAGACCGCACGAGATGTTTGGAATAACCTAAAAAAGGCCTTCGATGATAATGGACTGACAAGAAAAGTAGGTCTGTTGAAGGATTTAGTTAATACATCACTCGAATCAAGCAATAATGTCGAGGACTACGTGAACAAAATAATGACAACCACGCACAAACTAAGAAATATAAACTTTGAAGTTAATGAAGAGTGGCTCGGGACGCTAATGCTTGCAGGTCTTCCAGATGTATATGCGCCCATGATAATGGGGCTAGAGAGTTCAGGTGTACAGATTAGCGCTGACATGGTCAAAACGAAGCTGCTACAAGAAGTAAAGTCGACAGATTCAAGTGCAGCCATATACACAAACTCTAAGAAGACGCAAAATAATCAACATCCCGATAAACCAAAGGGACCGAGGTGTTACAACTGCAACAAGCATGGCCACTATGCAAAGTTCTGCAAAAGCAAGAAAACAACAAAAAACAGCATAAAAATGGAGACAGTACAAATTTTGTTGCAGCGTTTTCAGCTACATTGGATGGACTTAGTGACAGGTGGTTTGTAGACTCAGGTGCATCTATGCACAAGTCTGGAAAACGAGAATGGATGTACAACGTCACCAAACCACCAGTGAAGAGTATAACGGTAGCCAACAGACAGCCGTTATCAGTAGATGGTGTTGGATGTATCAACATTAGTCTACCCGAAGGAATTATTCAGGTGAAAAATGTTCTTTATGTCCCTGGTTTAGCAGCCAATTTACTCTCTGTTAGTAGTATAGTTAAAGGTGGCTACAAAATAACATTCAATGACAAAGGTTGCTATATTTATGATGGAAATAAGAAAGTTATTTGTTCAGCAACACTCAATAATAAACTTTATGTACTAAACATAGTAAATCATTCTGAGACTGCCCACTTAATATCTGATAATGAAAAAGTCAACAACACCTATTTATGGCATCTGCGGATGGCTCATCTAAATGTTTCCGATGTAAATAAGCTGTCTGCCTGTGCTGAAGGAGTGACTCTGAATGAAGGGAAAAATTACACCATCAGATGCACACATTGTTCGGAGGGTAAGCAGACGAGACTTCCATTCAACAATGTGGGATCTAGAGCTACACAGCCTCTGGACCTCATTCACTTGGATTTATGTGGACCAATGGAAAACGAGTCGTGCTCAGGTGTGAAGTACTTTTTAACATTTGTTGACGATTACACTCGGATGGTTCATTTATATCTAATGAAGGACAAACTTAGTGCACTGGAGAGTTTCAAAGATTTTAAGGCAAAAGTAGAAGTTAAGCTTGAAAGAAAATTAAAAACCCTCCGAAAGGACAATGGTAAAGAGTACTGCAATCATCACTTTCAGAATTATTTGTCTAATCATGGAATACCCATCAGACGTCAACTCCCTATACTCCACAGCACAATGGCTTAGCAGAGAAGATGAACCGCACTCCAGTAGAGCGTGCCCGGTGTATGTTATTCTATGCAAATTTAGAAAAGAAATATTGGGCGGAAGCTGTAGCTACTGCTGCTTACGTCACAAATCGTTGTCCCACAAAGAGCCTAAGAAGTAAGACTCCATATGAAATGTGGCATGGGCATAAACCTAATCTGTCTCATATTAGGATATTTGGTTCTGATGCCATGGTCCACATTCCGAAAGTGAAGAGGCAAAAATGGGACAAAAAGTCAATAAAAATGATACTGGTAGGATACTGTGATAATAGTAAAGGGTACCGCTTACTAGACACTAAAAGCAACAAAATAGTTAAGAGTAGAGATGTGATTTTTCATAAAAATTTGATAACATGTTGTGTGACAACAATGTTCCAGTTGATATTTGTGGTGAGAGCTTGCCTTCAGAAAGCACCAGGTCATCAGTTAAAGATGATATCAGCTAAGACAGCCCAAGCCAGTCAAATTCAATTAAATCAGGTAGTTCAACAGTCACAATTAATCAATATAAAATTTGATTTAAAAGACAGTTCCAGTTCCAGGTAAAAAACAGTTCCAAAATAACAGCCTGTTACACTGGAACCAAAGACTTTAGTGTCCGTGGAGTTTCTTGCCCGTTCTTCTCCATAGGTACCTACTACGCTTTGAAATGGGCAACTAGCTTCATTTTTCTGACTGACCGACCCCTTGAAAATTCAAAAGTACCTGTAATTGGTTTATTTGAAATAAATGCTTTGAGTTTGAGTTTGATTGATTCACAAGATGAAGATTCTAGTGAATATCAATCAGGTACAGATGATTTAGACGAGACTTACCAACCTCCTAGACTTGCAGGTAAATCACAGGATTATGTCAGTAATATTACTCTGAGGCCACGTAATAAAATAGACAAACAAAAGAATGAGAATAGCTTGTATTGCCTTTACACTAATCTGTCTGACCCACAGTCAATAGAAGAAGCCCTGTCATCCCCACATGCTGTGCAATGGAAGGAAGCTATGGATGAAGAGTACAGTTCCTTAATGAAGAACACATGGAACTTGACAGATCTTCCTTCCAATAAAAGGGCTCTACCGTCAAAGTGGGTGTTTAAAACAAAAACAGACCAGGCTGGAAAAATTATTCGCTATAAGGCAAGGCTGGTTATCAAAGGATTCGCCCAGAGGAAGGGCATCGACTACGATGAAATCTACTCTCCTGTAGTGAGGTATCAGACTATACGCTTTTTACTTAGTTTAGCCGCTAAACATAACTTAGAGATCGAGCAGATGGATGCTGTCTCTGCATTCCTGCAAGGGGAAATAGACACTCACAACCTCTCATTATTTTTAGTGATAGTCAAAGTGCTATAAAACGCTCTACAAATGATTGTTATTTACCCAGAACAAAGCATATTTATTTATTTATTTATTTATTTATTTAGGATCTCCAACAAAAGATGTAAACAATACATGACACATAATTAAAGGGCAACATCGGGTATTAAGTAGGTGTACTCCTTCACTTATAGGAGACCACAGCATGCACAATAAAGTTAAAAACTAAGCTAACAAAGTTAAAACATTAATAAAAGGTAAAATTTAGAAAATAAATTGAATTATTGAAGGACATAATAAAAAAAATATAACATTTAAAGAAACTATTAAATTAAGTCTAATAAACACTTATTATATTTGGACAGAGACTCGCAGATGTCTAAGTTCGTTGTTTTAGCTAACGTATTGTATTGCCGACAAAGTCTTGGCACAGCGGCGTAATGACCGAGGTTAGTTTTTGAGCCAGGAATGTGAAATAAATTGTATGTGTTATGCCTGGGAATTCGAGACGGAATTTTAATCTCTAATGAGCTCAAAAGTTCACTACAATCTATCGTTCCACTCAAAATCTTGTGGAGGATGATGCAGTCTAGTTTCCTCCTACGACTGGCTAGTGTATCCATGTGATAGTGTTTCAACCGGTCGGTGTAGCTAGTGAGTTGTTTAGCCAAGTGATCTCCATAGCACAGATGGTAAAGGAACCGCTTTTGGACACTTTCCAATCGCTTGGAGTAAACTTCGTAATGCGGATTCCATACTACGGAACTATACTCAAGGATTGGACGGACTAAGGTGTTGAAAAGCTTTATCTTAGTAGCGGGCCTTTTAAATTCCTTACTATTACGTATAACAAATCCCAGTATCTTGAAAGATCTTGAGACAATATTCAAGATATGCACATCGAACTTTAGCGCTTGATCGAGTTGAACACCCAGGTCGCGAATTTTGCTCAGTTTCTGTACCTCAACTCCCTCTATGTAGTATTTGTTATGAAGCACTTTTTTATTACGAGTGAACTGGATGTAGTGACATTTACTTATATTTAAAAGCATTTTGTTTAATTTGCACCATTCTACAAGTCTGTTGATGTCGTCCTGTAGCATTTTGGAGTCTAAGTTACTCCGAATTGGCTTCATTATCTTTAAATCGTCCGCAAACAAATAGACACGGGAATGTTTGAAGCACTCCGTTATGTCATTAATAAAAACATTAAAGAGAATCGGTCCCAAATGCGATCCTTGCGGGATTCCAGAGGTTGCTAGATAGCTTTTAGAGAAATGACCGTTCACTACCACTTTTGATTCTCTCTTCTCCAAGTAAGATTTAAACCACCCTATCAACGTTCCACCCACACCCAGTTGAGCCAATTTATTAATAAGAAGGCAGTGGTCTACTTTATCAAATGCCTTGCTAAAATCAGTATAGATTGCGTCCACTGGAATACGATTGTCAAGACACTTAGACAAAGCCGACGTAAAACATAGTAGGTTAGTGTTGGTTGATCTAGATTTAACGAAACCATGCTGATATTCAGTAATGTGTTCTTTAAGGTACCACATCAGATTTTTGCTAACAAGTTTTTCGAATACTTTTCCAAATGTAACCAGTAATGAGATTGGTCTATAATTAGCCACTAAATGTTTTTCTCCAGATTTAAATATGGGTACGACGAGAGCTTCTTTCCATGTGTCCGGAAAGATACCATCGTGTAAAGATCTATTAAAGATTATTTGTAGGGGCAATACTAAGGCCTTTGCACAGCCTTTAATAAATATAGGAGGAATACCATCGCTACCCGCGCCTTTAATTTCATCTAAACCAATCAATTCACGGTACAATTCATTGCTATTAAATTGCAAATTACACAGTGCTGCAGACGTGAGAGAACAACCAGTGTTAATGAGATTTGGACTATCTGTAGGGGCGTTAAAGGTTCTTGCGAAATTTTCACGAAACATGTTACAGACATCGCTTCCACCTGATGCGATTTTGTTGTTATGAGACATTTGTGCCGGGTATGTACTGCTACCTTTTCTTTTATTTTTTATGAAAGACCAGAAAGATTTTGGGTTTTTTGTTATATTGTTTTCGATATTAGATATATATTTCTTGTAGCATGTAGAACTTAGAACATTACATTCATCCCGTAATTTCTCAAAGTGCTCCCGGTCTAATGGATTTTTGTACTTTTTAAAACGAACGTGGTATTTGTACTTTTCTCTTAAAAGTCGTATAAGATTCCGTGAGTACCAAGGTGGATATTTATCGCTGGCTGTTTTTTTCATTGGTATACATTCAGCGATAGTATTTCTTAATAATTTATAAAAAACGTCCACCATTTCGTTTAAAGATGAACAGTTTTTGAGCTCGCTTTCCCATTCTATTGCCAATAAACAACGTTGAACGTTTTCATAATCTGCTCGAGGAAAGTTAGGTTTTTGCACATTTTTAGCTTCTAGAAAACGCTCTGCTGGCACTGGTAGACTAAACTCAAATGGGGGATGTAAAGGGTCCTCTTTCGATAAACTGTAGTTACAACGGGTGATGTTCGTTATGTAGGTGTTACTGAGTATTAAATCTAATATTTTAGACTTGTTGTTTAAGATATTACTGTATTGATTTAGACCATTCAAAGTCAAGAACTCGGAGAGTATAGCATTTAAATCAGAGTTGCAGGGTTCTGGGTATAGGTATATGGGGTCATTATTAGTAAGCCATCTAATATTAGTGAGATTAAAGTCTCCTAAAATCAGAATTTGTTCATTATTATTAAATAACTTATGAACGTTTTTGGTGAACAATTCCAGTGTATCTCGATGAATTGGTGGTGGTAGGTAAACTCCGCCGACATACAATTTATTGCTAATTTTTTTAGATGAACTGATATCAACATTTATCCATAAATCTTCAATGTCGCTTTCATAGTGGGACAATCTACATGATTTCAAAGTTTTCAAAACAGCAATCAAAACCCCTCCGCCATCTTTACGCTGTTTATATCTACTTGACTCACGATCACGCCTATAAACCACATATCTATCGTCGAACAACTCAGAATCATAGACACCGCTGTTCAACCAAGTCTCTGTAAGCACAACAATGTCATAATTATGTATAGATATGTTATGGTATAAGTTAATAGTTTTGGTTTTTAAGCCCCGTACATTTTGATAGTACACTTGAAGTGGACAATTGAATGTGACTTTAAAATAACAATAGAAACTTGCTACATATGACATTAGTTAATAAAATTATACTAAGGATTTTATCTTATCTAGACTATTGATAACTATTCTCTGTGAAGACTCGTCTTTTTTCATGAAGACTTTGCCGTCCCGAACCCAAATAAACTTGAAACCAAGTTCTTTGCCGCGGATCCGTGCAGCGGCATGGATAGCTTTATTTGCAGTAGAAAGATGTTCCGTGACGTAAATGGGTTGAGGTCTCTCCGCTGCGATACCCAGGTGACTAGTGTTCAGTTTCTCTTGGTTGTTGTTTCTGTTATATTTCATTGAAGCGGCAAGGAAACTATCACGCAGACGTGGACTACTAAATTTGACTAGAATAGAACGGGGCCTGGTGCTTTGAGTGTCTTTCTTAGCAATTCTTGTACAGTGTAGTATGTCGGGGTCTTTAATGTCACAACTAATCACCTTACCCAGTTGCAGCACGGTGGTAACTAGATTTTCAGCCTTGTTTTCTGGTACGCACTGAAGCTCGACGTTGGCGGACCTGGAATTTTGTTCTACCAAGTTTAGACGCTGACTAAGTTGTTGGATAGCATCCCGGAAGCCACAATGATCTTTTTCAAGCTTGTGTATCCTATCAGATTTATCTTCTAGCATGACCTTCATTTCTTCGTACTTTTCGTTATAAAAAGAAAGTGACTCGTTGAAACCTGCGACCAACTCGTTAATTTTTTTGAACTGATCGGATACTAAATCTTTAAGCGCACTCTGTATTTCTTGCTTAATAATTTCACGCAACGTACCTCTCGAAAACTCCATTTTGGTGTCATCATTTGCTTGAACTGGTGAGTGGCTATGTGACTGTTTAGACTTATTGCGAACAGTGACATTGGTACCCTGGGGTGATAGCGATCTCGGGGACCGCTCCGTGGTCGGGCTCACAAGTCTCGTCGGCCTGGCAGGTGTGTTTGTATTATCGTCCTTGGGTTGTTTACTTACGCAGCTAGGACACTTCCAGGTATATTTTTTTTTAATGCTCATGCTTTTAAACACCGTATCGCGAATATTAGCACACAATAATTCATACCATTGGTGGCAAATAGAGCATTGCAAGCATTCTTTGCAGTTAAAATCATTCAAACAACCAGCGCAGTTTTTTTTGTACATTTTTGTCAATACAATTCAAAATATTGGTTATGATAATAAAGCGCTTTCAGCGAATTACAGTGCATGCGGCGTCTAGCGGTGCCAAGTAGAGTACAGCGATGGTATACTTAAAGCGCTGAGCAGCGTTGGAGTGTGGCTCGCTCGAAAACTCGCGAACGAAAGGTCGTAAGCGCCGCAGAATAGGAGTCGCTTACGCGTTTTAGTCAACAGTGATTAAAAATCAAAACAGCACTAATAGATTTGAAACGGCTAGTTTTAAAGTAATGTTTTATGTTATTTATCCGAGGTATTTCACTATAAATACTTAGTCACTGCACTTATTTAATGTTTATTTACGTGTAACACTAAAAACAAAGTTAATAATTACACTTAGACTAAAAAGAATCAAATTTTAAGCGGAACGAACGGTAACACTTGTCACTTAGTTGAATGTGTGTAGGAATTATATTGATATTAGACATAATTTTCTCAAGCAACATGTTTATAATTGTGATATTAAATTTTGTTACTGTAATGGGCCTACCACACGCTCATGCTTCACCACAGTTTTGCCTGCGTAGGCCGGCTTGTACACGGAACTCTGAGCGTGTGGTTAGTAAAACTGTACGACGCGCAAACCCCACGGCGCGGCCTGCGCACTTTTCGACTTGTTTGAAATTTTGCCTGCGCAAGCCCGGCCTACGCGTACTTGCCTGTGCGTGTGGTTGGGCGTTCAGTGTTCAAGCCGCAGCCTAGGTTAGTCGTCATTCGGTGAATACGTGGTCTTCCATCACTCAAAAACCGGTTAAGTGCGGGTCGGACCACGCACAATGAAGGGTTCCGTAGTTAGGGTGAACTTATCCCAAACACAAACTTAACATTGTAGTTGAAAAACATGTTCTCCCATACATTCCAACTGCAAATGTAAATTTGTAGTCACAATATTGAGAGATTTACCATGTTATTTTAAGACCATAGACTTTTATAGGTTTTCATGTAATTTATGACTAAAGTACCATTCTCTGTATTTTTTTTCCAAATTTTAGGCACAGTAGTTTCGAAGATAATTAAATAAATTGAAATGAATATATTTTAAAATTATAAAAAATAAATTATTTTGAGATCCTCGCAATAAGCCCTTTCATTTGATATGTCACATGGTACAGTTTGTAATTTTTATTTTCCCCCAAAAGTGACCGCCACATTCAAAATTTATTTATTTACGTTACACATCCGTATTTGGGTCACAGAAATACATATGTGTACCAAATTTCAACTTAATCGATTCGTTAGATGCGGAGCAAATTGGCTGTGACAGACGGACTGACACACAGACACACGAGAGATCGTATACTTAAGGGTTTCTGTTTTTCTTTTGACGTATAGAACCTAAATAAAAATAGCCGATTTGCGTACGCACAATCGCGTGCTCATGTCTGAATTAATAATAATAAGTCTATACAAATCTCTGCCTGCACTCTGGAAAATTAAATCGATGGATTATTCCGATCGAAATAAAATGAACTAGGGCATGCCTACGAAAAAATGATAAATAAAATGAAAGAGGAACATAGTTTATTAAAGGAGAAAGAAGAAATAGTTCTTCATTTGGAAACATGTCTCTACGCCGACGATTTCGACAAGACTGTGGCTTGCGCGTATTTAACTATTGTAATATAAACTATCCATCTCTAAAATAACTAACTTAATGCCGAATATAATTATTTACCCTCAAAATGGATACTAATCCCCAAATGAATCTTAAAGTCGTTACCCCAATATCATAATCTAAAACTGTTTAATAAAACTACATATCTACAGTAATTCAGGGATAAGGAAGTAATATGAAACACCAAGATATTTGTCAGTCATTTATATTTCTTTGCCAACATCAAATTCAATATTCTACACCATACCATCACATATCCTATTCCCCACATAATATCACAATTCATTTCACCATCAAATCAGTATTCTTATATTTACCATAAAACTAATAGGTTACCTTAATTTACAGTAGATCTCCAACCAATTCTATGCCAATCTGTATTTTTACCGACACCACCACTAAGCACGTCCTACCGTCACGAGCGCCCAACCCAGAAGGCCCCATCGAATCTTTCGGTGCTGCCAGTATAATAAATTGAAACCTAACACTCGACCATCCTGACATCGTGCATGTCCTCATGCACGCAAGTGAATTGGCATCTAAAACCTAACACTCGGCTTACAACTATTTATACGTTATTTCTAAAACTTATAAACTGAGAACCGTTCTTTTAGCCAGAATATAAAACATAATGCAAATGAGAGAAAAATTATTGAAATTTCCACTAGTCGTGATATGATGGTATGACGTAGACTAAAACTCAAAACATTTATTTCTATTAAACCATTTACAGGCACTTTAAAATTTTCAAAGGGTTGTCAGTTATTCAGAGAGTTGAAGCTAGTCGCCCATTCCAAAACATAGGTAGATCTCTATGGAGAAGAACGGGCAAGAAACTCCAATGATACTTCTTTTAAATAAAGATATTACAAAATCCTGGGCACATTATTATTGTTGATTCTATATGTGAGAACAATGCAAAAAAACAATATCAAACAACTCAAAACACACGATTAAAGATAAGCGCTGGCAGTTCAGTCTGAATTGACGGCTCCCGTTCATGAACATGACGCATGGCTATACACCATTTGAGTGTGCATTACATACTCACTTTCAAGTCTAACAACATCATACTAACATTATAGATGGATACATGGTACTCACATTTACATTTCTTTACTCTGCACGGAACTTACTATAAAATGCACTGACATTTGCTTTTATACCTTTCTACATCTAAAAACTGCAACTAGGTGGCGTGCCAAGCAACTTCCAAAATAAAACATTAAATATTATGTCAATCAAGTTTGTAATCGACTTCCATTCGCTAACCTAAGGTCTATTACGCATCTTAAATAGCAATCAGCAATTATCGACACTAGCGCCAAAACAAATAAGTAGCAATCTTCGAAACTAACGTGATAAGAAATTCAACATTCAAACACATGTAACAAAATCTTTGTCATGAAAAAACAAAGAATCCATTTTCTACTTGAAATTTACCAAATAGCTTAGCGTCAGCTACAAGATGGATAAGTGGATGAAATCAGTGTTTACTTGAACTACAAACAATGTTCGACTGTTCTCAATAAGTTAAAATAAGTTTTAAAACATTAATAATATGAGAAACAAAGAGTTATACGTAATATTAATAAATTTAAGACTGAAGCATTTATTTTAACTTAGATGTTTTTATGAATATATATATATATATTTATATCGATATTTTTAATTTATTATGTTTGCTAAATTCACATTAAATGAATGTTTGACTTGAAATTAATTATTAACAATCATAACTATTCATATTTGCACGCATAGCATGTGGCAAACATGTCTTGTATTTTTTTTTTTTTTTCAGCCTTCACGCACGTTTTTATTATTGTTCATGTACACATGTTTGAGCAAATAAATATGTCTTATCTTAATAAAGTTAACTTTAAAATTTACAGTACCTAATCCTGTTTCAGTGTAAAATGGCAAATAGAGTATCTAATGACCAATTAGATGAACTTTTAGAGTTTCTTAGCCATCCTTACCCAATATATCAATAGAGACGCAAACATAACTAAATGAATAGTCTTTTACGCTACACACAGTTTATTCTAATGAACACGCGACGAAGTTAAATTTAATGTAGGTACACAATTTTAGTTAAAATTCTTCGAATTATAAGACCAATTTACATTTTTCAATCAGCGAGCGACAGGCAAGCGATCAACAACACGGGAAAAGGTTATCGCAATTTGACAGCCAAATATGCTCGCCAATGGCTGTCGCTCGGCTACCTTTCAACTGTCATTAACGAGACACAATAGAATTTTAATTGTTATCCACCTTAATGAGGTGTCATAACAGATGATGAGTACGAAATAATCGCGATCACCATGCGACCACTGCACACTTCAGTTGACTGATTGTTCCCTAGAGGCAGCACTATCGCTAGTTTGCTATGGTGTGGCTATCGCCGATACATAATACGGATTTGCAATTTAAGAGCAACTATTGCGCAAATTTCGCTATCGCTAGGCTTCTGCAAGATACGTAATACGCCCGCGGAGACTGTAATTACAGCACCGGAAGTCGGTTTCAGAAAGGGTCAAATCTAAATATATAAAAGCGAAAGGTCACTCACTCACTCATTCATCACGAAATCTCGAAAACCGCTTGATGTATGAAGATGAAACTTGGTAGGGAGGTAGTTTATAGTTAGTAGACGTCCGCTAAGAACGGATTTTAGGAAATTCGACCTTTAAGAGGGTGAAAAGGGGGGATATTGTTTGTATGAAAAATCTTATTCCTTGAGTTAATAAACTTGAAACTTGGCACGAATACTTATCTATGTAAATTATAAAAATTGCCATTTTTAGTTTTTCTAAAATACCCCCTAAAGGAGGATTGGGGGGTGTCAAAGTTTGTATGGAAGAATTTTAACGAGCGGTCTGATTAACTCGAAACTCAGTATTTATAATTAAAACTGAAAATAAATAAAAACGTATATCAGGGTTTTTTGAAAATCTACCCCTAACGGGGTGAAACGGGGTATTAATTTTTACAGTGGAGGATTTTACTGTGTGGCTTAATTAACTTGAAAATTGGTATAAATAATCTATAAGTCAAATAATCGTAACTTCACAATAGATTTTTCAAAAACTATTATCACGCTATTTGCTATGGGGGATGAGCAATATAGCATTATGTTTGTATTCTTTTAGAGTTTACCGCAAATTGTAAAAGGGCTAGCCAAAAGGTTAGAATATTGCAGATAGTTACGGATTTAACCTTTTAAAAATTATCATCACGCTATACCTTTATGGAACTAAGCAGTCAATCATAGCATATACAGGGTGGATTTTGAGATGGAGCAATAAGGTACCTTAACCGTTGTCGCTACAAGAAAACAGTCTTAGGAGACTGTCCTTAACTTTTTGAAACATTTTGATCTGCATTCACAGATTTTGAAAAAAATTGTACAGTCAGCAAGAAAATGGCCAATTTTCACAAATCTTTTTTGATGCCGGTCTATCCTATTTCTTATTTATTACTAGAACCAAAAAACTATATTGGGCCAACTGTGGTTTGTTACTCCAAGACACGGCCTATGAGTTTTTAACCCCAGATTGCAGAAAAAACTTAACTTTGCCGTTCATTATAGAACTATAAATTACCAATTTTCGGATTTTCCTCTTTACTTGACCTTACTTCTCGACAAACTTCATGCTGCTGGACCAACGGGAAGTACCAAATAGACTGGTTTATTTGCGAGTGTCAAAATATGCGGCACAAATGGCCGTATTTTTTATTTCTTTAACTTTTTTTTTGGTTGGGAAATTATCAAATAACTTCTCCCGCTCTGGGTGGAGCGGGAAGGCGTGTCAGACTCTTACTGACTAAAACCCACCCGTGTTCTTTCAGTTGCCTATATTGCCTGGGGCCACGGTAACCCTTTCGGACAATAACCGCAACCCGCAACCGGCAGGCATCGGCCCTATCGGACCCCGTCAGTTCCGCTGACATCTCTTTGAGACGCGCGTGGAACACAACCCGCCGTCGACCCGGGCCTACGGTGGCCGGGAATCGGCCTACGATTCCCGATGCCCAGGGTGTCTCCTTCTGGTACTATGCTATTATGATGCCTCCTCTTTCGTGAGCATTACTGCTTTGCAGAAGGAGGTGATGGCCTCCCATGCCGTGTTGCTCTCTACCATAGTCTAGACCAGGGCCGGACGCGAGAGATCACCACCGCCGATCGCCTCCACGAGGACACGGCTGCTCTGCCCAAGCCGGGCAGACCTAAACCGTATGCTGCGCCCGGGTGTCACCATTGTTTTCTCCCGCCTTATCCTGAACAGGAACCCGAAACAACCGTGTCCGGTGAGAACCTGCGTCAGGTGGAAGGTGAGGACGCCGTGGCGCCTCTCTACCACTCCACTTATCGCCACAGTTGTGGCGTGCCCATTATTGCGTTGACTTGGAAGTTTGATTTTCGTTACACTTTCAAGAGACCGTAGATCTAAGTTTTTAATATCTATTGATATAAATTGATTCCACGCGTTCCTGAGAAAAGGGTCTTGACAGACAATGAAGTCATCCTTTAAGGGTTTTAATGTTTAAATTTTTAGGTACGGAACCCTAAAACAGATTTAATATCAGCCTGTTACCTTTTCATGACGTAACGACTGAACGGATTTCTAGATGAAAGGCATAGGATAGGCCATGACCTGAGTTAGGACATAGGATACTCTGAATCCCGGTAGCACGTTCCAGTGGGATATTTTCCGACATCCACGCGGGCGAAGCCGCGGGCAAAAGCTAGTAATTAAATAAAACATTTACAAAATAATCTGCATCCTATCAACAAGATTTAGTTACGTTAAAATCAAAAGCTAACATTCGACCTTCCTGACATCAAGTTTGTCCGTAAGCTTTATATTATAAAATAAACGTTATGTTGTTTGTTTGTTCAATCAATGTTATAGAAGACCTGAATATTTAGCGTTAAATATTACAAGCATGAGCTAACAATATTCTCAAAAACTATGAAATTCATTAGTCAGTGACAATTTACTCCAAAAACGCTTAAAAGGTAAGATATTACATAATCGCATTTTGTTAATTTCTCAGTTTGATTAGCTCATTCAGACTTTTCAATATTAATTTACATCCTTCACTCATTGCACCGCAAGCTTCATTGATCAAGCACTCTCACCTGTCAGCCACTGTACGACTTACAATGAATGGCCTATGCTTCGACTTCGACCTAATATGTTAACATTACATTCTGTATATGCCACACATTGCACCGCAAGCTTCACTGGACAAGCACTCTCACTTGCCAGCCACTGTACGACTTCCAATGAATGGCCTATGCTTCGACTTCCATCTCTCAATCATATATAAGTATGTATTTTCATTTTAGCTTAACTTAAGTAATATCGATATTTTCCCTTATAAGTTTCAGTTTCATTAAAATCATAACATTTGCCTCTATTATTTTTAACACAGCATGACTTTTAACAAAATAGCATAATAATATTTAATTCACACTTCCTCTTCACTTTCAAACAATAACTTAATCATAAAATTCATAGATTAATTAACATACATTATTTGTTACTATTTCCTTATTAATCTTTATTTTTATTCTTTCAGGTCAACCGTATCATATGAAGAAACGTAAATCATAAACTTCTGATGTAACACAATTATTCTGTTTTTAAAACCTATGATCAATTACATACTCCACAATTTAGGCGTATTTCATTCATCACCTGCCTAATCAACTTAATCATTATTTTTCAGATAACCGTCTTGTATCTAAAACTATTTCATTCATAATATTCTCACTACCAAGGATTAAATTACGACCAAACAAGCTTCTGTTGGGGTTTAAACACTTCCTCTCTCCTTAAACATCATCATTACATGTAGTTCCTTGCTCTTGTTTCATGTTTATAATTTTATATAGGTGTATCTGTTATTTATCTAATATATATTTATTTATATAGGTAAATATATGCTTTATGTATATGTGTATCTGTTGTATATGTAAATGGTACACCACTGACTACCTGCAGTATTGTCTCTCCTTTGCCATTTAAATCCATCCAAAGGTTGTCTGTAAAAGATCGCTTTTAGCGATAAGACCGCCCATTGTGACACCCAATGTAAAATTTCTGAATATAATGTCTGTAATTTTTATGGTGTACATAATAAAGAATATTCTATCTAACTGTCTATCTATCTTATAATCTGATTCTAAACTAAAACAACTCAATTCCTTGATATTATTATCAGAACTAACTGTATATGTTCTAACCAGTAGCTTCTTACTAACCATATTTAACAAAATACCCGATGTAATAAAAATGAGACATTTCCACTTTTCAAAAATAAATTATCAGATCAATTAATTAATAAATGTTGTTACTCAAGTAACAACAATATGAATCATTTATGTTCGAGTTAAATAAACAATAAAATAAAATAAATAGGCGTTATTATTGTTATTATATATCTAATAATAATAAATAAATCTCTGTACTCTTGACTTGTACTAAATCATGTTAATTTAACCGTATTGACCTCGAACTTGACGAATTTATGATCCCATTTTATTAAACTTGACATTATGTATTGTAGGTATTGCTTATTTCAAATTATTTACTGAATTTCATCTTGACATGGTAAACTTGTATTGTTTTGATTGAAAGTTTTAATAATATTATATTAAGGGAGTCTTTATCTTTATCATACTGTTTGCATGCCTTAATTGAGGTAGTTAGTATAAGGATCAATTTTAAACTTAACATCTGTAACTTGTACCTACTTTCTGTGCAAATAAAGAACTATTCTATACTTTTCATAATTTCTTGAACCCTCCTTCTCATATTAAATACATAAAATTTATTATTAAGTCGCGGTGGCAATGTACGCTTTCTCGAACTATGGTGACATAACTTGTGACCGCTCTCACAAGTATAAATACATAATTATAATCATGAAGTCACGGTGGTAGCAAACGCTCTCGCCAACCACGGTGACATAACTTGTGACCGCTCGCATAAGCATAAATACATAAATATAATCATAAAGTCATGATGGTAGTGAACGCTCTCACCAATCATGGCGACATAACTTGTGACCGCTCTCACAAGCATAAGTACATAAATACATATAATCATAAAGTCACGGTGGTAGCGAACGCTCTCGCCAACCGTGCTCATAACTTGTGAACGCTCTCACAAGCATAAATATATAAATATAATCATAAAGTCACGCTGGTAGCAAACGCTCTCGCCAACCGTGCTCATAACTTGTGAACGCTCTCACAAGCATAAATACATAAGTATATACTGATTGTTCGAAATTATAATTTTGATATTCACAGAAGTATCACAAAATAACAGTTACACACATATATATACATGTGTGCTACATATGTGTCATATTCACATACATATTCTCATCCTTATCTTCCAGATATAATTAATCAAATCTCAAACCAGTCAATCTACATATTATAATTAACTAGGAATACTAATAACTTTAGACACAATAAAATTGTACATAAACTTATCCGAATTGATTTCTCCTATTTGTACTCATTAAAACTTAGTTAGTTTACCTTATGACATCTGGGAAGTACTATTAATCAAATGTAAGAAACTAACAGCAGGCAACAAGCTACTATTATACGCCTCTTGATGCCCGACAGGGTCCATATTGATCTTTTACTTTGTTATGTTATCTATGTAATACATATGGAACGCAATAAAGAATTGAGTATTGATCTCGTAATACTAACTAGTTATATCAACCCAATACGAAACTCACACTCAGATCCAACAACAGCTTTATTATGTGTATCGAATTGTATAACTGAATCCCAAGTACAGTAAGTTATAAGTTGTAATTGTAGTATTTTGATGCCATTTATGAATAAGGATTTAATTTAATATTATTTACTAATCGCATCCATTATATAACTTAATTAATTAATTTCTCAAAATAATAATCCAGAATGTGCACTCCGTAATTAAAGGCATAATATAATATAGAAATAATTATCTTAAAAACTTTCTGTACCTTATTTGCAAATAAATGATTTTGAATAAATACATAACTAAAATGATATAATGAAAAGATATTGAAGCAACAGCACCGATTATCATCACCAAGTGCGACTGCACTAGCATCCAGCCATACAGGCGTCCAGCTGCACTGACGTCCAGCTGCACTGGCGTTCAGCTGCACTGGCGTCCAGCTGCACTGGCGTCCAGCTGCACTGGCGTCCAGCTGCACCAGCGTAACCGCTTTTGCCGGCTCTCGCTCGCACATCGGGCGCTGCACACGAGACTCCAACCACGGTGGCTGCGACCTCCATGGCGTCGGCTATGACTGCGACTAGTTCCCAGTTCTACCCTGAATGGATACCACCTCGGGCCGGGGTCGTCAGTCGGTGTCCCATGAGGACGCTTCACTGTCGCGAAACATTATCTGAAACTCATAACAACGGGTTTGACTCCTTTTCGAACAAGCCGTGAAAAAGTTAAAATGTCTAATATCTTCTAAACGGTAGGTCGTAGCTCAAAAATAACAAGATTTTACTTCCCCTTGCACCCAGTGAACTTTTCCAGGAGATAAATTTAGAGAAAGAAAAATGTGACCTTCACATGACCTCCACTTCATAAATTGGTAATGTACGTCTCACATTCTATTTAATTTTTGTAACCGAAAATTCGAATACACCAAAAGAACACGAGATGTGATGTAGGTAGGTTAGGTATTTCCACAATCCAATTTTAACCGTTAATAATACTTTTAAATGAATTATATTAAAATGCAATAGAAATAAGCGGGCCACATACCACTTCTGAAATGTAATATAAACTATCCATCTCTAAAATAACTAACTTAATGCCGAATATAATTATTTACCCTCAAAATGGATACTAATCCCCAAATGAATCTTAAAGTCGTTACCCCAACATCATAATCTAAAACTGTTTAATAAAACTACATATTTACAGTATTTCAGGGATAAGGAAGTAATATGAAACACCAAGATATTTGTCAGTCATTTATATTTCTTTGCCAACATCAAATTCAATATTCTACACCATACCATCACATATCCTATTCCCCACATAATATCACAATTCATTTCACCATCAAATCAGTATTCTTATATTTACCATAAAACTAATAGGTTACCTTAATTTACAGTAGATCTCCAACCAATTCTATGCCAATCTGTATTTTTACCGACACCACCACTAAGCACGTCCTACCGTCACGAGCGCCCAACCCAGAAGGCCCCATCGAATCTTTCGGTGCTGCCAGTATAATAAATTGAAACCTAACACTATGCCGTGTGGTAACGCCATCCGTGTACAGTTTTTTCATGCGAAAAGCCTGCGCAAGCCTAACTGTGGTGAAGCTTGGGCGTGTGGTAGGCCTATAAAGGCAGTGAAATGATTGCAGATATTCTACCCAAAGGTACTCCCTCTGAGAAACATTTGTATTGTTTAGCAAAAATGGGGCTTGCGTTCAGGGGTGGGTGTTAAATATTTGTGAGCGCATTCTTGTTAGTACACATTTTTGACACTGATGGCTCTGCTTTTTCTCTTTGACACTTCCGTTTTATGTGAGGCTTGTTACCGTGATCTTTTCTATAACATTATACTTTTAATAATAGCAAGTCTTCTCTTTTCTTTATAAAACTGCACCACCATTAATCCTTAAATTACCAAAATAATTAAACCTGGTAACATACATGTAAATAAATAAATAAACATTGACACCATGCATAATGTCAAACTGTCAAAAAAATATCTGTCAGATCAATGGCATTGTTGCATACTATTTCAATGCATTGTTTTACGTTGATTTGAATTTATTTTTCCGTACCTATTTACTTTATACTTATATTACGTTACGATTTAATGCTGTTAATTTAAATTGAAGCCAGACGAACTATTGCTTATCTTTCCATGGCCCTGGGTAAGTTTATTATGTTCTTTAAATATTTATTATAAACACTCGTTCACCGTTCACTATTTTAGCGTATTGTATACTCGTAACCTCATTGATTTTAGCAGCCTATTAGTAGAAGGCCTATGTTCAGTCAGGGGTACGTCGCGCGTCGTCAGCTGTAAATATCTATAGTATGATGTAATTATATCACATAAGTAAATACACTGAATTTTTTTACCTTTTTCAGATATGACGATGACATAATATGTTATTGCAAGACTTGACATTATTGATTATATTATCTACAACTCTATCCCACGTATTACTTGCTCATGGAAATCTAAGCATATTATGTTTTGCATGTGGCATGTCAATTGCAAGTCACAGAAGTCATCAGGTTAGTATTTTTAAAATGGCAGAATTACTATGAGTGATATAATTATTAAACAAAAGTAAATAAACAACATTAAGAAGTACTTTCATACTTTCTAGGTCATACATTTGGGTAAAGTTTGTCATGCTTATTGAGAGAGGCTGCTACCAGAGATGTTTATAGGCAAGCAAGTGATGATAAAAACAGAGCCACTCTAGTTTCTATTCCTTGTGTACATCAATGACCTTCCTAATAATATTAATGAACCATGTGTCTTGTTCGCAGATGATGTATCAATACTCACCTCATGTGAATCTAACATAAATTTAAATGAAAAATTAAATTCTGTGCTTAGCGCCACAATAAATTGGATGACCGAGCACAATCTTGAAATTAACTACAATAAGACAAAAATAATAGCATTTCACCCCTGTCAAAAAATACCCATAAATATAAATTTCAGTATCAATGGGTCAATTTTAGAAGTTGTTAACAAATTCACCCTATTAGGACTAGACATAGACTCACACATTAATTGGAAATTTCACATTAAAAAAATAAGAGCCAAACTATCAAAATTTTCTTATGCCCTCCGCGAGATCAAAAAAACTACAGATCTTAAAACGGCTTTAGTCACCTATTATGCGTATGCCTGTGCCTGGCTCAAATATGGAGTCATCCTATGGGGTAATAGTACAGACGCATCCACATTATTTACTTTACAGAAGAAATTGATTAGAATCTTAGTAAATATTGAAGAAACCGTCAGCTGTAAACCCCACTTTCAGGAACTAAAATTATTAACCTTACCCTGTCTATATATCTTTGAAATATGCAAATTTGTTCGCAAATACCCGGAATTCTATAGTAAACGAGAAAATATACAAACTAGAATTACACTTAGATATAAAAACAGGCTAAACATACCAACTTCACGACAAAAAATGCATTCCTCCAGTACTTTTGTCATGTCTATAAAAATATACAACAAGTTACCAGAATCCATTAAAAAAATAAATAAAGATAACAGTTTTATTAATAAATTAAAATTATTTCTATTGGGCAAAAGCTATTATAGTATAAAAGAATATTTAGACGATAAATTATAATTTACAAGAATGACATATTTAACTAAAAATGTACATATAACAAAATAGACATATAAAATACATAATTAAACAAATAAAACAATCACTGTCTAAATATCAATTCATAATAAATATAGTAATTACAATGCAATAACTTATTTTCAATTTATAATAATTTCTAGTCATTAATAAATAAATAATCGTGCAAATAAATTCAGTATAATAACCAAATATCATATCTAATTTAAACAAATACCTACTGAACACCATGAATAACTACCTAAAACTATATCGGTATAACATAACAAAGACCTACTTACTCAAGCAGACGTATTATTTATAACGTACTATAGAAATAAAGTGAGAATATTTAAGAAGTAGACAGACATACTTAAATAATATAAACACTCTTCAAATAAGCGCTCTTCCTCCTCTCTCCTACTATGCTGTGCCCAACAGGGTCTATAATTGTTTCTATAATTTTAAGCCTACCAACTGTTTTACCAACATTATAGAATGCAATAAAGAATTGAGAATTGAGTGTTTAAGAGTAAATCCCTTAATAGGTCAAAACAATAATCTGGTAAGGGCCGGAATCTAATCGTGACGTGTGAGCAGCAGGACTTGGTGTACATAATTATTGATAAGTGAGCAAAATAGGACAAATTGGTAGTATTTGTTTTGAATAGGATAATCTTACTCAAGTAATAGAAATTGTATTTTTTTTTTGAGGTAGTTTCAAAACGAAATTTAAAAAACTGCCGAAGTCTATGTCGGACTACGCACAGAAGGGTTCTGTAATTGGGATGAATATTTACGCATAAACATTGCATAGTATCAATTTTAGCGACTGCAAAAATAAGTTTGTATTTCTCGAAAAAAATATAAAAACAAAGTTAATTCTGCGGTTATACCCCGATCTCTAACAATAGGCTTCTTTAACGCCAATGGCTTAAAATCCCAAAGGGCAGAGATAGGGCTCTTCCTCCGCGATCACAATATAGACGTTCTCTTAATACAAGAGACTTTCCTAAAGCCCTGCAATCGAGACCCGTCACTTGCCAACTACCGGATAGTTCGCAATGGCAGGTCGCGTTGTGACAAGGGTGGCACCCTTATCTATTATAAAAAGCAGCTTCACTGCATCCCATTAGACCCTCCTCCCCTCTCGGTATTAGAAGTTTCCGCCTGTCGCCTAGGTATGTCAGGTCACGAGCCGATCACTCTCGTATCGGTCTATAATCCCCCCGATAACGCCCCGGGGCACTACCAATCCCTCTCAAACGATCTCTCGATCCTACTCGCTATGAGTAACTCGCTCATCATAGCGGGCGATCTAAATGCCAAACATCCCTCTTGGAATAGTTCGGTAACCAACCCCAGAGGTCAACACCTGTTCGACCTCACAAACTCCCTGACTTTTGACGTCATCGCTCCGATGACTCCAACTCATTTCTCTCTCATGAATCCCAGTTATACCCCCGATATCTTAGACGTGGCGCTCCTTAAGAACGTCAATCTAAGAGTCAATAGAAACGGTACAAGAGCTCGACTCTGATCACCGCCCGGTAGTCATGAGACTATACCCCCGCATAGGTCTCTCCTATCACTAAGAGGATCACGGACTGGAAGAAAGTAAGCACACAGCTGAAATCCAACACGTCCCCTCAGTTAGACTCTATCCCCGACCTCTTTGACTCTGTCGCCGACACCACGGCCGCGATCGACTCACTCACTGATCACGTACAAACCGTCCTGAACGATTGTTCAAGGGAAGTGTCAGCGACGGACGACCGTCGCTGGCGCTTGCCGGACGATGTGCGTGCATTACTGACTGAGAAGAACGCGGCCATACGTGCGTACGATAGCTTTCCCTGTAACGCCAACAAAGCCCATATGCGCTATTTACAGAGATCTGTAAAGAAACGTGTAGCAGAGCTGCGGGACGCGAGCTGGGGAAAGTTACTCGGCGAACTAGAGCCCAACCATCAGGCCTTCTGGGAGCTTCAGAGGAAACTCAGGGCTCCCCAATCCTCCAGCATGCCCCCCCTGACCCGTCCCGATAAAACCATTGCATTCGACGATGCCGAAAAGGCTGAATGACAGCCTCGCAGACAGCCTCGAGGCCCAATGCACTCCCAGTTCCCTACCAGTAGACCAAGCTCACCTATCAATGGTCGACGCTGAAGTCGAACGTAGAGCCTCCCCCCTCCCTCCCGTTGATGACCCTGACTGTCCGCTGCCCCCCGTCCTCCCGGACGAGGTGCACGACATCATCAAAGGTCTTAAAGCCCGTAAAGCCCCCGGTTCAGATGGTATCACCAATAGGGTGATCCAACTATTCCCCGCCCACCTAATAATGCTTTTGACCACCATCTTCAATGGTGCCTTAAGCAACAATATCTTCCCCCAGTCCCATCCCTAAGCCCAGCAAGCCCCAAACCGAGCCCTCCAGTTACCGTCCCATTAGTTTGCTCAAGGTTCTCGGAAAAATCTATGAGAGGCTTATTTATAAGCGTCTCAGAGACTTCGCCGAGACCAAGGGCCTCATCCCCAACGAACAGTTCGGCTTTCGAACTGAACACTCTAGCGTGCATCAGGCCCACCGTATCGTAGAATTCATAAGTGCTGGTTCCAGCACGGTTCTATGACCGGTGCAGTATTCTTCGACGTAGTGAAAGCGTTCGATAAAGTCTGGCACAACGGCTTATTATACAAGCTGTACCAACTCGGTGTGCCAGATCGTCTCGTGCTCATCTTACGAGACTTTTTATCGAATCGCGTCTTCCGTTATCGTATCGAAGGAGCGTTATTCACTCCCCGTCCCATCCGCGCAGGTGTCCCTCAGGGCTCTGTGGTATCCCCCCTCATATTCACGCTATACACGAGCGATATCCCTAAAGGTTGCCGTAGTTCGCAGTTGGGTCTGTTCGCAGACGACACTGCCATCTACTGCAAATCTAGAACCCCCGACTCTATTCGCCTCACTCTCCAACGCGCAGTCGATAGACTGGCGGCATGGTTTACAAAGTGGCGAATAGAAGTGAACCCCGATAAAAGCCAAGCGGTTCTCTTTACGAAACTGCGTAAAAGGCTTAGATACCCCCTCCCCCGACCGATCACCATGTTCTGCAAGCCGATCCCTTGGGAGAAGCGAGCCAAATATCTCGGTGTCGTTCTAGATCATCATTTGACCTTCGCAGAGCACATAAAGATGGTTCGTTCGCGAGCTGCTTTCGCTCTCGGTAGACTCTTTTTCCTGGTAAATGCACGTAGCAAATTGTGACTTAGGTGCAAATTGCGCGTTTATACGGCATGCATTCGACCAATCATGACCTATGCGGGTGCTGTCTTTGCTCATGCAAAACCCCGTCATATACATAGGCTGCAAACTGTGCAGAATAGATTCCTCCGTAGGGCGACAGGTTCCCCCTGGTTCGTTAGGAACGCGGCACTCCACCTCGACCTAAAGATTCCCACAATCCATCAATTTCTAAAACGCCTTTCCAAGCGTTTCTTTGAATCCGCGGCCAAACATCGCAACTCTCTGGTTGTCGAGGCTGCCAGTTATGTCCCGAGTAGAATAAGTCATGTCCGCCGCCCAAGGCATATCCTAGTAGACACCGATGACCCCATAACCCTCCTCCAGGTGAGCAATAGGGAAACAAGCACAGTGTACAAACACAGACGCCTCCCGTCATTCCGACCTCGCCACCGAGGTCCTTTGCGATCCCGACCGCCGCGCCCCCGAGTAAATAATACTCCCCCCGACCCTTGCTCGAAAACGAGGTGCCAGCAGTTGTTGCAGCTGTGCACGTAGCTTTAAATTCCCCGATTAATAATAATAATGATCAAAACCCGTTGATCCAGCCCGTCCCATCTTTTGATGTCCTTCCCCCGGATAACGCCCTAAACCGAGGCTCAAACCCCGCAGGGGGTGCCCTTAGCGTGCGTTCATCCTAAGCTTTTTAGCTTAGTTTATATGTGCCCTGGCTGGAGGCTTTGAGTGTAGTAGCTTGAGGCAGCCACAGGATTGACCGGTTAAACAGCCAAGGTTTCTCAAAACAAACTGTGAGATGCCACACAGAAAAAAAAAAAAAAAATGCGTCTATAACCGAAAATAAACTCTCTCAAAAACTATTGACTTCAAAAGCAAAGTCACTAAGAAACATCTTTAACATTTTAATTATGAGATCCAACAATACACGCTTTATATGCATAGATTTTTTTCATCTCTCGGTTATATGTAGGTATGGAGAATGCCACCTCCACTATTATGTTTATCGTAATTTCACTACACCATTGTTTAACGGTGCAAAAAATACACCTCTTTCAAAATTTTCATCGATAGAGTGTAAATAGTCTCCATGTAAAATGACTGTATGACATCCAGACGTACGGACAGACGAACTTGACGAAATTAAGAGGCAGTGAATTAATTTCATTCATTCTCTGATTTCGAAAAACGTTACAAACGTCAGGTTGGTATGTTCAAGGTAGTTGGTAGGTTGGTACTGTGCTTTAGACGTTTTTGAATTGATAGATCGTATGACTATTGTTTTAGGGACAATTGTCGTTTAATATAGTACTCGTAAATAGTTAAAAATAACTATTTTTTATTTAAACTTACGAATAGGTAAGTCCATAGTGAGGTCAAAATTTAAATCCAAGTGGCGGCTGCGAAAATTGAATAATTAAATCATACGTGAGAAGGAACCTTATTCCTGACGGGGCTCTCCGACTGCACACGTTTTTTTTAATAATAATACTTGCCGCGCTGGCTCAGCGATCTGACATCATTGCGGACAATTGTAACAATTGTTACGAAAGAAATACCTACATTCTTAGACAATATTGCTACACATATTTGCAAAAAGAATTTTATAGATCACGTTTGATTGACGAATAATAATAATTTCTTTACAAAAAGTAATGATATCCCATCAAAAACATAAATTAGCACTTCAAGGGGGACTTGGACTTGGACTTGACTCTAACAAAAATTTGTATTTTAAAGCTTAATATTTCGCAAACGGATCCCTGAATCCAAAAATGGTTTTCACAAACTCCCAATGTTTTTAAAGAACCTTTCCAATGATACCCCACACCATGGGTTAAAAAAAAATGTCACCACTTTACGTGTAGGAGAGGCGTAATTAATATCTATGCCAAATTACAGCTTTCTAGTACTAAGGGTCTCGGAGCTAGACCGCGGACAGACAGACAGACATGACGAAACTATAAGGGTTCCTTGTTTACTACGGAACCCTAAAAACGGGATATTTACCATGTTTTTTATTTTAAATAGGATATTTTGTCAAACATGATAAAAATATCCTGTTTTATAGAACTTTAGTACTGAAAATAACCATGTCAGTTTAAAATCCTATAATTAATATACCTAAGTATACAACTAAAAACCCGACTGCAGCTGTAGGTTACTAAAAAGCATGTGGTGGCAAGACGATAATAAAACAGAAATAAACTAACCCACAAGTAACCAACGACTACTATCAGTTAAACACGAGACTACTTTTGAAGCTACTTTACACCTAATATAACTCAGTCACACAAAATCATCGACGGGACCTAAACATTTGACGAGCAATAACAACTCGATCTAGCGGTGTACACTAGCGCCATCTGGTGACCTTATTGTTAATCGTTTTCGAGAATTTTGAAAATAATTTTCAGAATTCTCTAAAAGGCGTAAATTCTGGGCTGAGGCCTTTTGCAACGGAACCTGGAAGATGTCGAAATTAAAATTTATAGTCTTGCTCGACTGCTACGCTCTTCCTTCGGCACTGATTAGACCTTGGCTTCTTTTCTCTCGATGTCTGTGGGTCCAACCGGGAAATATACATGAGGATGGTGAGCACTGCAGCTCAAAAATCCCCGTTTGCAGGAGTGGTACGGTGTTTGTTGTGGCTGCGCCGCGATCGGCATTTCTTGCCCTCAACCAGCGAGTACATTGGATGTATATGTCACCGTAAGATTGTGAGAACCGTTAGTTTATAATCTGTCGGAATTATTTCCGTTAGATTATAAACTGTCGAAAAATTGTGAACTGGGTGAAATGGGTTAGGTTAGGTTAGAACTGTGACCAACAGCGCGCGAGCCTAACGAGCGCTACTTCCAAGTTGCTCGCAGCCAGGCAGGCTATTTAATATTAGCGCAAGGTGCGTTACGTCGCAAGCAAGTTTGATACCAGTTCACAATTTGTCAGTTTCCCATAGAAATATTAAAATAGCGAAAAATAATGCGTTAAATTGTAAATGGTTCATTGCAGTTCACAATTTTTCGACAGTTTATAATTTAACGGAAATAATACCGATAGATTATAAATTAACGAAGCTCATAATTATACGGTGACATATATATTTACTTTCCACTATGATTGGGTGTAAGGACGACAGCCTGTTAAATTGTGTTGTCGTTGATCGGGCCCCAAAATAATCCGCACGTAACTTCCGCCGAATCTTCGGATTTCGTGTTTAGGGAGTAGACCTGCGATAGTTCGTAGGTTCGTAGCGTTGAAAATATTTTATGCTACCAACGCACTTGACCATAGATAATACGCTTAAACTTGACTATGATTTGACGGCGATGCTGCGGCGATGACCTATATTTTTTTTTCTATCATTAAAACATGACATCGATCAAAACGTTAAATTCAAATTTAAAAACCGGCCAAGCGCGTGGGCCATAAGCATAATTAAAGGTTCCGTAGTTAAGATTAGTTTATCCCAAGAACAAACTTTAACATTGTAATTAAAAATTAGAGTCTGCGCTCCGCCCAGAGCGGGAGAAGTTATTTGATAATTTCCCGCCCAAAAAAACATGATACCTCACAACATAAGAAACCATCCCCACTTTACGTGTAGGAAGGAGAGATACCCTAAAAACATATTTATCATGATATTATTTTACCACTTTGTCGGCCGGCGTGATGTATGGTACCCATGCCAAAGTACAGCTATCTGGTACTAAGATTCTCTGAGCTAAGCTGCAGATAGACAGACAGTCAGATGGTCATGGTGAAACTATATCTTTAAAATCTTTAAATCTTTATTGGAACATAAACACATTTTACAAATTTATTGCGTACGTAAATAGCTACATTAGTTATAAAACTGTGTCGCAGCTATTAACGCCCACCTCCAAGGAGACGACAGCGTTCCAGATTCCTGAGATGGAAACACAGAAGAGGTTAATTAAAAAGAACAATAGTAAAATAAAAATAAAATAGTAAAAAATCAAAATAGTAAAAATAACATCTGTAAAAAATAAAATTGTAAAAATTAAAAATGTAAAAAATAAAATCGGTAAATGTTTATTGTTTTGCATGTGGGAGTGTTGTACGTGAGTGTAGTGCGTGTCTGTTAGGTGTAAGTACAGAGTGTGCTTGTGGGAACCCCCACGAGTACACTCAATGCTACGTGTATTTGGTGTGCATGTCTACGGAAGAAGGATCTTTAGGGTTTGACAAAATTCTCCAATTCTGCGTGTGAGTATGAAGTTAGCTCTTTATACTGCATGGCCGCTTTTATGTAGCCATTCAAACTTGGTTGGTTTATCGATGTTTTACTTTTTTTGCAATCCCGGAGAGTAGATGGGTAAATAGCCATCACTTTATTTACTCTATTATAAAGCACGGGACTGCAGAAAATGAACTGCCGGCGGACAATTTCAAATTTAACACCCGATGTCGGGCAGACTGTCAGTTCTACGTTTTAGTCTTCTAAACTCAGGGTCAAAAGACAGGTTTGAATGTTAGCACAAAAGCACAAAAGAGTGCCTTACTGTAGGTAGCTTCCATAGCGTGTACAATTCCCTGGTAGGGAAACGATAGGGTTTGAAGGCCATTACCTTAAGGATAGCCCTCTGCGCCCTCTCCAAACGTCGGTAGGGAGGTCGGCGCGCAGCACCCAGTCGTATCCAATGTCCCACAGATGCGGCCCTGTGGGACACCGCACGACATCTCTTGCCGGTTCCACTCTCCCTGGTGACCGGGGTAGATGACGGCCCTGTCCGTCAGATAGGCCTCGACCACACGACAGAGGTAGGTTGGCATCCGGTGATACCGGAGTGCCTCCCTGATGCCCCCAGGGCAGGGTGTTGAAGGCATTGGCGATGTCTAGAGACACCGCCAATATGACCCCACCCCGGGCCACAGCATCCCCCGTCGTGAGGGTCCGCACGCGCATGATGGCGTCCACCGTAGAGCGCCCCCTGCGGAAACCGAACTGGCTCTCCGCCAGATCCGGCCCTACCCGCACCAATTGCCCGACGAGGCGGTCTCCAATGACTCTTTCGAAGAGCTTACCCACCTCGTCGAGCAGCACAATGGGCCGATAATCGGACGGAGAGTCCGCTGGGCGCCCCGGCTTCCTGATGAGGACCAGTTTCCCCGTCTTCCAACGAAGTGGGAACTGGCCCCTCTCCATACATGCGCATATGAGCCCTCTTAGTCGAAGCCCGAGAGCCCCCATGGCCAGGACCCAGGCTTTTCCGGGTATGCCGTCGGGTCCTGGGGCGGTATTCTTCGCACTCATCTTGCGTACCACCACTCTCATCTCTACCTCAGTCACCTCCGGAGCATCATCGTCGTCGTCTGACTACAGAACCCTAACAACCAGAAAAATTATGAGTAAAAAGGACAATGTCTGGTGGGGCAATGAACGATTGCCTAGGTAGTCAAAACCAATGTTCAGTAATGATTGTTGTATTATTATAATCGTCGTATTTTATAGTTAACCAAATGTATTTATTGCAAAATACTTTTATTGTAGGTACATACTTAAATAAAATGATTAATAAAAAAACTGATTACGTGTGTGGTCTTCTAAAGACTAGAAAAGGTTATCTTGATGCATTGCCCAGCCAAGATACCATACAAGCGTCATGACATGACAGCAACAACCGGTGTTGGTTATAGAGACAGTGGTGGCGGCGGTGTTGATGATCCATGTTCTACGGATGTAACAACATCCTCTTGTAAGTCCCTTGATGAGTCATGAATCAGGTGTTGAACCGCTCGAACCCAACAGGCATAACATTCATAAATTGTTGCCATATCCTGAAAATATTATTAAAATAGATTTTATTACAAATGACATGACTTAACTGGCAAAATGTGCTTCACTATAGACAGGCATAACATTCATAAATTGTTGCCATATCCTGAAAATATTATTAAAATAGATTTTATTACAAATGACATAACTTAACTGGCAAAATGTGCTGCACTATAGGTTCACCTCGCCCAAATCCTTCGGGAATCGCTGGCGTGATGTTATGTTTATATTAAGATTTTAAATGATGAACACTCCTTCCATCTTTCGTGATCGTAGTTTACATCGCTCGTCTTTCGAGTTTTGAGGGATCTGTTCCGTTCATTTTGCCATTTGCTTTCAAAGACTTTACCTACTTGATTATTATTATCTTTGGAAATAAGGGGTACTAAAGGACCTGAAATACCACATCCACGGCAGACCATTGTATGACCTAGCAATCTCTCATTGACAGCAGCTTCGGGTATTTAATTAATTAATTAAAACATTCGTACGCTTATGCGTATCCATCTAATGGGAGCTGGAAAAATAACAAAATATCATTGTATTTTTCAAATTATAACACTTGCTCAATATATTGCCATGACTGCTTGGTTTACGCGACTGCCATAGGGCGTACCTGATTTGTTAAACATCGAGTGAGTCTCACTTGCAGGGGTAGTAACGCCAGCTTTGACACGAAATGTCTCCGAATCCACTGCACAGCGATACCACAGTAAAATTGATGCACCTCATCTTATTATCCAAATCGAAAAGTAAAACAGAATCGTACAATGAGGTTATTGTACAACCTCATTGGAATTCTTATGAATAGTAATCTAGATGATATCAGTCTATAGCAATGGTCGTTAAAAGAAAATATCAATATCACAAAATAATCGCACAGTTTGCAAGGAACGCATATAACCAAGTTGGAACTGCAATGCAAGCAAAGCAAGCAGAAAATAACTGGTCAAATAATATGTCAATGTCATGTCAAAGAAATCATCATCATCATCATCATCATCATTATCATTTTAAGAAGTGGGTCAAGCCTCTCCACAGGCGCGGTTTTATCGCGCGATAATAACGCAAGCGTTACTATGATATCTGTTTACAGTACATTTTTAGGGTTCCGTAGCCAAATGGCAAAAAACGGAACCCTTATGGATTCGTCATGTTTGTCTGTCCGTCCGTATGTCGCAGCCACTTTTTTTCGAAACTATAAGAACTATGCTGTTGAAACTTGGTAAGTAGATGTATTCTGTGAACCGCATTAAGATTTTCACACAAAAATAGAAAAAAATTGAGTTTCAGTTGTAAGTATGGGGAACCCCCAAAATGTAAACTCAATTTTTTTTTTCATGAAGCCCATACGTGTGGGGTATCTATGGATAGGTCTTCAATAATGATATTGAGGTTTCTAATATAATTTTTTTTCTAAACTGAATAGTTTGCGCGAGAGACACTTCCAAAGTGGTGAAATGTGTGTTCCCCCCCCTGTAACTTCTAAAATAAGAGATTGATAAAACTAAAAAAATATATGATGTACATTACCATGTAAACTTCCACCGAAAATTGGTTTGAACGAGATCTAGTAAGTAGTTTTTTTAATACATCATAAATCGAGATTTTTTAGATAATGGTACGGAACCCTTCGTGCTTGAGTCCGACTCGCACTTGGCCGATTTTTTTATTAGGACGGCCACGAAGTTACATACTGCTGCGATAATAACGACGCAATAGAAAAAGAACGCTCGCGTTCCTCTGTCCTGCGATATTCCGATATTTGTGTTCTTAGAACATTTAATAACGCTAGTACGGTGCACGGTGACTGTACTAGCGTGTCACTGTAGCTGATACATAGACGTTAGAAATATCGGACGGTAAAAAGGCGCCTGTGGGGTAGAGGCGTAAGTATTAAAAAAAAAACATGTTTGAAGTGTGCACAAAAATACGTTACCAATATTGTCGTATTTTATACGCAAATACATTATAAAAATTACATACATTCCTTCGATCTAAAATAAGCGGGTTATAGTTACTGTTCAAGGTAATTATTAGTTAGCGGTGCCGTGCCGTTACACGGTGGCCGGCGCCGCACCGCAGACATGTGTCCACGCCCATACAATGTTAGTAACAATAAAACAAACTTACAACTATGTTAGTGATACAAATACAACAAAAATTATCTATAAAACACACTCAACAAATTAGTCACTGCTTCAGTATTCCAGCTGAGATACTGGAGCAACGACTTACAACACAGCAGTCCAGCCTGTCAGCAATAACTCTCAACTCTTTATTAGTGACTTTTGTGGACATGATAATTATTCAGATTGATTACAGTTGTAATAGCAATCATATAATTGCGTTTTATTAAAACAGGTTTTTAGTTTTATTAATTAATTTATCTTTTGTATAGATTCTTTTCTATTTTGTGAATGTGAGAACGCTGTAGGATTAGTGGATTGTAGACCTGTAGACCATTTTATATCCTACACTGTCCTCCCATACCTAGTAACACTGTTATTTGAAAGTATTGTAAATTATTTTTAAAAGAGTAACCGTGGAGTTTCTTGCCGGCTCTTCTCCATAGAAAACGACCAATTGGAACCGTGCACCTAGCTTCTGACGTTTCATAAGTGCCCATGTAGGTATAAGTGAAATAAAATATTTTGAAATGAATTTTGAATTTTGAATTGAATTGAATCTCAGGATGCTGTTAGAACTGCCTCGCACCTAAATACATACAAATACTTTACACAAATACAAATACATTTTAATTATACAAATACATTTTTAAATATTTTTATAAAAATCATTAAAAAAACATTTAAAAATATAAAAATTAGTGGCCCATCGGCATCAGGAACAGGGTCCAAGCTGCCAGTGGTTAGGGCTCTAGAGAGAGGAACCTCCTCACTATGCGTGCCATGTCTAGGGGTACTGCTTTCTGAATCAAGCCCTTGATCCAGCCGCGCAATGAGAGTATCCTGATGTTTTGGTCGAGGCTCTTCGCTATTAGGCCATTAACCGTTACGATTATCGGTACAATGATTGCAGAGTCCACATCCCACATGTCGACAACCTCGTGTGCTAATTCAAGATACTTGATTTTTTTATCTTTCTCAGCTTTCACGAGATTCTCGTCATGAGGGACAGTGATATCTACAATTGTCCAGCAAGCTCACGAACGCCCAGCGTCCGTCGCCAAATCTCCGGATGTCTTTTTAGATATATTTTCAGGTTCTAATGTGGGTTTGGTAATACTCAGGACGTATTTTATTTAACCATTATTACTTTTTGTTTCGAGTCGTTTTCGCAAGAGAAACGTCACTCACGTTTAATCAATCAAATCTTGACAGCAAATTCAAAGTCAAAGTCAAATCATTTATTTCAAATAGGCCCATGTATGGCACTTTTGAACGTCAAAATGTACAAAATATTAAATTTGATTCTAGTTGCTCCTTCCAAAAGGTAGTTTTCGTATGGAGAAGAATGGGCAAGAAACTCCACCGTTACTCTTTTAAAATGTTTTACAATTGTTTGTATATGCACGTACATTAGTTAAATAATATTACCTAAATGTGAAGACGATGCACCTAGATTAAAATTACTATACCACAATAGGTAAAAATAATTAAAAATGAAGCAACGACAGATAATTTAATATGTGATAGATACATGGTGCTCACATATTTACAAACATTGTAAAAATAGATGATTTTCCTAAAATTTTGTAACTAATAAGTGTGTGAGAAAGTAATCACAGAATGTAAAATCAATGTCATAAAACACAAAATAATCAATTTTACGATTAAATTAGCAACCAGTTTGATTTTGTCTTGATTCTAAATTGTCCTATGGAGCAGGACCAGCATGTTTCCAAGCACTCTTATCTTGGATATAATCCTCTAATTTGTAATATGCTTGTTTACAAAGTGTACTTTTGATTTATGAGTTTTAAATTTTCTTTCATTTAATTGCAATAAATGTCACAAGGTATTTTGTTGTAACATTTAACACAGTACCCCATAAAAGATGTATGTACTTTAGATAATCTGAAAAATGGTTGATCTAGTTTATCTTTATTTCTAGTATTAAAATTATGTCTATCACTAATTTCATTAAAGAGATGTGGATTTTTCCTTACATACATAATATTTTCATAAATGAATTGGCAAGGTACCGTCATAATATTAATCCTTTTAAAAAGTTCCCTGAGAGATTCGCGGCGACGTAGATTATAAATGGCTCTGACAGCTCTCTTTTGCAAAATAAAGATGGATTCAATGTCAGCAGCCCGACCCCACAGTAAAATGCCATACGACATAATGCTGTGGAAGTAGCTAAAATAGACCAAACGCGCGGGTCCCACATCTGTTAACTGTCTTATCTTTCTAACAGCATAAGCGGCCGAGCTTAACCGCCCCGCAAGAGATGTTATATGAGGTCCCCATTGTAATTTCTCGTCTAGCGTGATTCCTAGGAAAACTGTTTGATTAATAAATTCCAGTTTTTCTCCATTCAATATGATGTCACATTCGCTACTTTTAACATTAGGCATTGACAATTAACGTTTCGTTCTTAAAAGAAACCTCAACTGCCTCCGAACACAGAAAAGGAATAAACTCAGCAAAACGAAACGTTATACTATTTAACTACTTCAAAATAGGTCTGGAAAATTATTACAATAAAAGTTATACATTTCAAATACAAATAATTAAATTCAATAATTATACAAATAGAATTAACTCACATTAATCAGTCTCACTTCTGTGACACAATCTTCTACTATATATGTTAATGATCAGAAGTCCTTGTAATATTGTATTTATTACAATTATTAAGTTTAGTTAGTAGTCTTATAATACTAAATAATAATAACTCAATCTTACCTAACCTAACACTGAAATAACTGAGAGAACAAAAAAGTAACTGTCAGAAATTACACGTTATGTGATAAAAAATGGGTGGCAGGCCACAACTTTAATAAAATAATTACAACTGTAATGAAAAAAAAAATTCATTCATTTATAGCATGTAATTGTCAATATCTTATAATTTATACTTACTAGGTATCACTACTCTACTGCCATGCTGTGTGACTTTCTCAGGCTCACTGGGAACATGTGTAGTAAAACCATCCTTCGCCTGAACTGGATTTAGCACAGTAACAGGTTTAGGAGTATGTGCTACTGTACCTTTTGTGTCTTTCACCTGGAACTGTTTGGGGTCAGGCAGCTCTGTTACCTATCTTGATGAGATTTCTAGAGAGTATAACCGTTGTATAGGTCTCACCTTATGGCCTAGAGCTGTTTTAATTGAAGCTGTCCTATTAATACCATCCTTTCCAGTATATATTTTGGTAACCACACCTAAGGGCCATTTGATTCTTTTTTCCTCCGTTTCTATTAACACTGCCTGACCTTCACTAAGGTCGTCGTACTTACCTCTCTCTCTACCTCTCTGTACTAGTTCAGTTAAATATTCTGTCCTAAACCTATGACGAAAATCGTCGCGCAACTTTTGTAGGTATTTTAGTCGGATATTCAAACTTTTTGAATCAAGGTTATCTAGGTCAATTGTGTCTGAACTAGGCAGTGGTTGCAGGAAGCAAGCTGGAGTTAGGGGCTCCAAGGAATTGGCACTATCATCCTGAACGTAAGTGAGTGGTCGATTATTCATGATTGACTCACATTTACACAGTAAAGTATAAAGCTCATCATAAGTTACACTAGCCCTACCTAGAACTTTGCGTAACAGATTTTTCATTATTCCTATAAGCCGTTCGAAAAAACCTCCCCACCAAGCACCAGTGGGTGCATTGACTTTCCACTTGATTTTCTCAGAACATGTGTCTTGCTGAATTTTATCCCAATCTATTCCATCCAATAGGTTCTTAGTACCTGCCAGGTTAGTACCATTGTCTGAATATATTACTTTTATTCGGCCTCGCCTAGCAATGAACCTTCTCAGGGCCGATTTTTCAATCCTCAGATAAAGAATCAAATAGCGTTTATTCCACAGATAGCATGATTCTGAATTTTTCAATAGTCAGGTAGTCAGTATCTGACGAACAAAGCCCGAAACGGAGGAATAAACTATCTGTCCCTTCAAGCTTCAGTTAGTACCTTATTCTAGGGAATAAATGATGTTTTGACGTTTGTTTTGTTTGGGGTTTTAATTTGGTTTGCCTCTGCGTGTTTTTGCGTTTTTTATATTGTTGAAAACATGAATGTTCTTGATTAAATTCAATTGATTCAAAATGAAAAACGATAGTTTTTTTTAAATGTCTCGAAATATATTACCTAGTTTACTTACGTTTTCGGGACGACATTATTTAACTATTTTAAACCACTAGGCTCAACTTTTAGTACCTACCAAGTCGAAAACAGTTAACACACAGCAAATTTCTTTATAACTGATCTATTTTAGGTAAATACTTGCCTACTCCTATCCACTTAGCTATAAGCCGCGCAGATAAAGAAACGATTTGTAAATGGCGGCGGCTAGTATAGACGGAGCGAGCGTGTGAGCGAGATAGCATGAGAGCGGACCGCCATGTGAGCGAGATAGCATGAGAGCGGCCGCCATTTACAAATCGTTTCTTTATCTGCGCGGCTTATACAAACAACAACAAAAAAAAAAGGTCGCCTTTTGTGGCTGACCATCTGTGGATCTAAACAAAAGATAAGAATTCTCGTCAAAATGTCAAACATACGTTTTGTTTCTATTCTTATCTAACACGTTGAATACTGTATCTGTTCATCTCGCTTGCACATGATAGTGTGAAGTTGGTTAACAAAGACCCCAGATTACTATTCTTCAGTTATTATACGATTGAAAAATTGAAAATAGTTATTCGCCTGATAAACAGCTAGATAATTTTATACGCTAGACAACTATTTAACGATTTATCTGAGGATTGAAAAATCGGCCCTTAGTGTCATAATGAATACAGGACATGATAGGGATAGAGTAAGTTCTAAATGTACTGCACGATAAACAGCACATGTATATAGGACAATCATCATCAAACATTTTTCACAAATTTTCAAGAAAAGAGGACCTGCCAGGTCTACTCCTGTCACTTCAAATGGCAAGGAGCTCTGCATTCGATCTACAGGCAAGGGCGCGACAGGTGCTTGCATCTGTTTCACTCTGTATCTCTTACATAACATGCAGTTAGCTAATACTGACCTAACTACTCCACGAATGCCAAAAATCCAATATTTTAATTCTGATATCGGCAATTAAAGTGTTTGAACCTGCATGTTGTAGGTGAATATATTTTTGTTCTATTAACCTACGTACTATTACATTTTTAGCTGGTACTAAAATAGGATATTTGCTGTTTTCAGGCATGTCAGATAATAATAATAGCCTAGTCTTCATTCTTAATAACTGCTCCTGGTCTTGAAATGTATGTATGTTCTTACATTTTGACTCTAGGATATCATTATTTTCGCGTTGTAATAGTAGGAATAATTTTATTTCAGCTTTTTCATATTCCTCACTTGTAATTTCATTATTATTTAATGTCTTAACTTTCTTTTTCAGGCATTTATCTACAAATCTGGTTATACAGGCAACTACACGTACAATTTTACTATAACTACTGAAATATAGGAGCCTATCTGAGAAGTTCTCATCTGCTGAGACATTTATGACACAGTTTAACTTAGCTGTCTTTTTCAGTTCTTTTTTAGCTTCCACCTCATCTGCTGTCACTAGGGAACTCGGCCATTGTGCGGCATTGTGTTGCAAGAATTCTGGACTTTTAACCCACCGGCTCTCCAGCAACTGCTTTGCATCACAGCTTCGCGACGGCAGATCAGCCCAGTTTAGAGATCCTGGAATATGAGACCATTTTCTTGTTTTAGTACCTTCTGTTATTTCTTTAACGCGATTGCCTACAAATACATTCCATGATAAATTATTGCATATGCAATATAAAATAACGCTAGAATCAGTCCAATAATGTTCATCACAGGCTAGATTTCAAGCTTTTCTTAATTTCTGTCAGTAGTCTTACACCAATCACTGCAGACATAAGCTCAAGTCTAGGAATAGAAATTATTTTTGGTGGCGTTAACCTAGACTTTGCCGCGACTAACTGAACAGTGACGTCATCGCCCTTTTGGGCCCGTAAGAAAATACAACAGGCTATTGCATATTTACTAGCATCACAAAACATATTATGTAAGCTCAGTTTGCAGTCAGTTCATTTATTACCTGCCAATCTCCTAGGTATTCTACACTATTTTAAATAGTTCAAATTATTATACCATCTTAGGAATTTAAGTCCTGAGGTAAAGGTTCATCCCAGGTCAACTCTCGGATCCACATCTCTCGCAGCAACAGCCGCGGGGCCAAGGTGACAGGGCAAGTAAAGCCTATGGGGTCAAATATCTTCTGAGTCAATGAAAGTACTACTCTTTTAGCTAGCTTACCTAACATCTCATCTGGAGTGGTGACGTTGTCCACATCCTCAGGTCGAATTGTGCTGCTTTCATTACTTCTATTGCTTCCTCTATAAACCTGCGTACCTCTTCTTCAGTTTCTAAGCTTGTAATACAATTATCAACGTAAAATGAGTTCTTAAGAAGCTGAGCTGTCTGTTCATACTTATCTGGTAGGTTGTCTAACTGATGCATAATCGTAGCTGCGAGTAAAAACGAACTACATGTTAATCCAAACACCACTCTACAGTGTCTATATTCTACTACATTTTGTAGAGACTCATCTTCCCACCAAAGGAATTTTAAACATTCTCTATAGTAAAAAAACAAGCTAAAGTGAGACTGCGCTACGTAATATCGCAAGATGATACCAACGTGCAGTTAATCAAATCTTAATAAATAGTAACGATTTGTAATTCCACTCTTATGAAGAAAAACAAGTACAACGAAATATTTATATTTAGGATTTCTTCGAAGCTCGATGTCGATATACATTGGGCACTCAGAAAATTTTTGCGATACTAAAAAATAATATACTACAGGTTATAATTTTTAAATAAATCTTTTCAAGTAACTCTCCATTGGCGTCTATACACAGTTTCATACGTCTAAACCAATTTTCATAACACATTTTCCAGTCCGCATCAGACACCTCTTTAAATTCCTTCTCAAATGCAGCCAGTGCATCTTCCGGTGATGAAAACTGTTTTCCCTTGAGTAGATTTTTTATTTTGGGTAACAAAAATGATAAATGATTCATCACCCGTAATGAAATCGTAAACGTGCCGAGACGAGCCTGCTTAAAATTTTGCTATCATGTCTCGGCACCATTCTACCCGAAACTCCTTCTGACCCTGCGTTAGATTGTGCGGTACCCAGCGTGAAACTTTCTTCCTTACCCGAAGATGCCCGTGTAAAATTTCATACACACTTCCCAATCCAATCTGCAGTATATGCTGAATCTCTTCATATATTAATTCGCCTATTTTCTTAAATTAAATTTTTCACAAGCAGCACGTTTTCTTATGTAACAGCCGTAATAGGGCGGCCACTTCTTTCTTCGTCCGCCAAAGTTTCTTGACCACGCTTAAATTCATTGAACCTGCGGAAAATGGTCGCTTTTGTCTATGAATTCAAACTCAAAGCATTTATTTCAATTAAACCATTTACTGGCACTTTTGAATTGTCAAGGAATCGGTTAGTCAGAAATATGAAGCTAGTTTTCCATAGCGTAGTAGGTACCTATGGAGAAGAACGGGCAAGAAACTCCACTCTTTTAAATATTTTTTTTACAAAATATTGGTTACATCATTCATGTTGAAATTATACATGTGAGAACAATGTAGAAAGACGTGCACGTTAGAAGCGTCCGTAATAAAAAGATAAAACAAAGAACAATTCAAAAATTAAAATAAATTAAAAATAAGCCCTGGCAGCTAAGAGATGACCAGTCTCAACTGCCGGCGCCCGCTCACGAACATGACGCATGGATTAGCACCATTCAGTTCAACCATTTTGAAGGGAGCTAAATGATCCAACACACACGCCACCATCAGCGAAACATCTGAGTGAGCATGACATACTCACAGCCGCCAGGGCACATTCAAGTCAATGTAAGACATATTACCCGGTAAATGGTACCTAACTCTTCAGTACATAGTGCTCACACCTGTGCTACGTTATATAATACAAAGGAGATTGACTTTATACAATGCAAAGATGGTCTTACAATCTTCAGCAGCTTCAACAGTATTTGCAAATGTTAATCAATTAGTTGTGGTTGTGGAGCAGGACTAGTATTGAGCCAAACATTTTTATCAGCGATCCATGCAACTTATAATATGCCTGCCTGCATAGTGTACGTTTTATACAAGATTTGAATTTTGTCTCATTCAGTTGAATACCACTTGAAGTTTTTCAAATGATTCTTCTGGTTTTAGTCGACATTTGAAATCGTACAAAATCATCGCGCGAAAATGTTCTCGTTGCAAATTAAATTTTCAGTGAAACAGAGTATTTTGATTTTGCTCGTAAAAAAATGTGGAGGGAATTTCGAATTTGGAATGTTGTGTTTTTTTGTAATAAAAAGTCATAGTTTTAATTGTCATCAAAACTAGTCAGTGTCCCATAGACAAAAACTGTTAGTCACAAAACTTTCTGAGTGACCAGTAGTGCTATTCTGTAAAAATCTCTATTCTATTTTATTTTTAATAAATGGCAAGCAAAGCCGATGTCGACTATTCTGCCAATGTCGAAAGTGAGTTGGAAGAAGCAAGTGTGCATGATAAAAAAAAATTAAAAACAAATAAAATTCTTCGATGTAGATCTTGTTGGGTTAATACTGTAAAAATCTCACCGTGATATCTTAGATGAAGTGAGCTGCCAATAGTGTCAATTCTTAGCAACTGACAGCTCACTCCACGCCGTCAAAATAATCGCGCTATGGTTTCGTCCAAAGCACTATGCGCTGCTATTGGAATTTAAAATAGGTTAATTACTGACCTATTGTATTACTCTTATTTACTTTGTCGTAACGTTTAGCAAGCGTAAAAACGGAAAATTATTAAATAAAAAATAAAGTTTAATAAAAAACTGTAACCCGACTACGGGAAAATAAAAATGATCTAAAAAGTACGAAACAAGCCAATATTTCAGACAGAAATCAAGACATAGGTACAAAAATGGTCAAGGTAAAGCCGTCGTCGCATGCCATTTTAATTTTGTAGGTGTTCCTGGCACCAACATGGTACAGACGCCAGCACTTCAAGCTACTACAATCTGTCAAATTTATTTAATAGATTTTCAACTTTATTGCTGAAAGTTAAGGTTCAAAGTTGATTGGGAAAATTTGACAGTTTCGGGTAGCTTGATGTGCTGGCGTCTGTACATAGGCATGCGACCACGGCTTTACCTTGACCATTTTTGTACCTATGTATGTCTTGATTTCTGTCTGAAATATTGGCTTGTTTCGTACTTTTTAGATCATTTTTATTTTCCCGTAGTCGGGTTACAGTTTTTTTATTAAACTTTATTTTTTACTTATCCAAACAGGAGGCATCAAAGACTGGCATTATCTTACTTGTGAAACTAGATTCTTTAAATACAGCTTTATGTGGCAAAAAATGACCGAAATTATGACCATGATGTATATCAGAAGACTCAATAATACCTAATCTTAGCCACTCCTGCAAAATCGCATCATAGTCTTGGTACTTACCACTTGAAATCAGCTTTTTAGTATTTAAATCTATTTTTTTTCTTTACAATATCATTATTGCATAATAAATCATCAAAACCCACCTTGAATGGAAGCTCCACTTCATATCTGACATCTGATAGTGTCGTCACTGTCTCCTTGAAGCAGCTCACTGCCTCAGCCTCACCTTGCGCTCTAGACTTCATCTCTGCTGGATCATGAGTTTCAAGAGTCCAAAAATCTGCCAAATTATTGTTAGTAGACATCGACATACAAAACATAGAAGAAGCAGTATTATCAGGTGAAGTGCTAATTTGCCTGCCCTGAATTGTCCAACCTAATTTAGTTTTAATTGCCACCAAACCATTTTCCATCACAATAATATTACTTGTCAACATAAACCCTGCAAAATCAGCTCCTATTAAAATACCTATTTCTGACACATCAGATTTTGTATCAGGTAAGGAGATTTGATGTCTTTTTAAAATTTTACATGTCTCATTATTTAAATTTAATTTTGGAATATTTCCACAAATTGAAGTTTGGCTGAGGGCCTCAATATTCATAGTAAAATTTGAATGAATATTTTCTACCATTACATTATAAAAATTGTGAGGTTCTATTTCAGTTTTTATGTTACCAAACAAGCAATGATTCAACTTTTCCTGTCGTGTGGGAATCAGCTCCAGCTCCTTTGCAATATTCTCTCGAATATAGCTCCTTTGGGAACCACTGTCAAATAGAGCTCGAACAGGTAGGACTCGTTCTCCATTTCGCACGTTGATCATCATTGTTTGAAGTAAGGTTTCAGTGTTGCAGTTCTGCGTGGATAGATTCGCTGTAGTGGTGTTAGTTTTCTCTGGACATCTCATCTCCCTTTTCTCAGCACAGAGTGCTGTAGAGTGCCTCTTCTGGCAAATAAAACATTTCACATATGCTTTGCATGCTTTTGGATGATGTCCAAGCTTCAGACATATAGGACACGCCTTTTTTTTCTTTACGATTTCAAGTCTTTCCTCCACAGTGAGGTTGTGCAGCTTATAACAGTCAGCGCTCAAGTGACTACTTTTATCGCACCATAGGCAGTTGTTCTTGGGTTGCATTTCCTTTTTGGTTATTATTATGTGCTATACTATGTGCCATAAGGCAGCTAGCGGTGGCCTCTTGGCCCTTAAAATCAGTTTGAGCCATATTTCTTGTTATCTCAACTCTTTGCAAGCTCTCAATCTCCGCCTTTATAAAACTTATCAGGCTGACAAGGACTTCCTCTGGGTTCTTGGTCTGTATATGTCCCTTCTGTCGCTCCCAAATCTTTAAAATATCAAGGGGCAGGGCAGACTCTTTAAGAGGTATGATAAACGCTTGGTATTTACTGATGTCGAAACTTTCCAAAGCTCTTAAGTTCGCATTCAGTTTATCATAAAGCTCTACAAGGTTGGATTTTCCTTTTAAAACTAATGCGAGTAATTCACGAACATAAACCTCAATTAATAATTCTTCTCGTGCATACCTCTGTTTGAGCTCCTCTATACATTTTGTGTATGTGTTCCCTGATGGAGGGTAGCTCATTACTAATGAGTAGATGTCTGTTCCAATTTCAATACTCTGCTTTAGATAGTACATTTTATCGTCATCATCCAACCCTCAGTCCCTGCCTATTTTAGAAAACTGACCCCAGAAACATAACCAGTTACGAATGTCACCATCGAATTTTTGAAATTTTATCTCGGGCTGCTTAAAATATCTGTTTTGTGTGCGTTCTCCGCTTGTGGTAATGTTGGCGGATTTATTTATAATTATTTCGTATTTCGTTTTTAAAGTAATAAATCTGTTGCTATAGTCTTCCGCCGCCAAGATCTCTTTTCGATTTGTGCATCTGTACTGTCACTATCTAATATTGCGTCTTCAATTTTTGTGTCTAAATGTGAAATTCGTGTGTTCGTGTCATTTAATTTATTAAACTCACATTTTAATTCGGTCAGCCTCACTTCACCGGTTTTAAAAATTTCTTCGATGGTGTTGGCCGTGATCGTGAAAAATCTTCGTAAAATGCTTCTCTCTTTGTTATATTTTACCACGGCGTCCATTTTGAGCCGGTGTCGTGTGGCCGGTAAAATCCACTATTATCTTCACGGTCGCCAGATGTCCAGCAAGCTCACGAACGCCCAGCGTCCGTCGCCGAATCTCCGGATGTCTTTTTAGATATATTTTCAGGTTCTAATGTGGGTTTGGTAATACTCAGTAATAAAGGTTAAATAAAATACGTCCTTTTTGTTTCGAGTCGTTTTCGCAAGAGAAACGTCACTCACGTTTAATCAATCAAATCTTGACAGCAAATTGACAATTAACGTTTCGTTCTTATAAGAAACCTCAACAACAATCATTGCACGGCGCTCTCGTCGATCTATCACCACAATATCAGGCTTATTGGCTACAATAGTCCTGTCAGTGATGATAGATCGATCCCAGTACAATGTGACGTGACCATTCTCGAGAACTGGGTCGGGCACATACATGTAGTATGGTACTTCGGACTCCACAAGGTTGTACTGCAAGGCAAGTTGCTGGTGGATTATCCTAGCCACTAGATTGTGTCTGTGCAAGTACTCGCCATTAGAAAGACGAGAACAACCGGAAACAATATGTCGGATTGATTCACCGGGACGGTGGCATGCCCGACAGATGTCAACCGTACCGTCCTTGACAATGTATTTCCGATAATTATTCGTCATGATAATTTCATCCATAATCGCACAGACAAAACCTTCGGTTTCCCCGAAGAGGTCACCGAAACGCAGCCAGGATACAAAGGCCAAAAAGTCTACATCAGGCCCGTCGAGAGCCCGGAAAAAGCGTCCACGTAGCTCTTTGCACTGCCATACTTCCTTACGATCGTTAGTGTCAAGTACTGCAGGTTTGCGCCAGTTCTCTTTTGCCAAGGAGAGCGGGGTGAGGCCCTTGTCCACTGCGACCACGCGATTCCCTGAGAATGTAAATCTCGCGGTTGGAGAGGGTTTTAGCATATAGGAAACCTCGACTCCCACACTTCCGCGGGATGTAGTCTCATCACTGATGACCGTGGGTGATGCATCCGATTTGCTGTCAGCAATGTACGGGCCTTCCTATCCAGAGCGTCAAGTTCTGTCTGAGTCCATTTGAGTATGCCGAAAGAATACATCAAAACAGGCAGAGAGTCTCCAGAATTAGCTTACCTACTGACAGTTTATATGAGTTTATATAATTGTTTATTTTATTTGAATTTATGATTCAATTTTTTATTTATTTTTTACGAGTCAATTTATTTTTATTTTATTTTATTGTTGACATAATCTACTCATTACAATGTTTTTGTTATGAGTTGTATTGCAATTTGTGGTTAGCTAGCGACCTCGACAATTGATCATATTATTTTTTGCCTGAGCAACCGGCAGCAAGTTCGTCATGCTCCCTTAGATGTCACTGCTTGCGGTAGCGTCGGGGGTCGGGTTGCCTCCTTCCCTCAAATATGGCGAGGGGGGTAATGGCTGATCTTTGCGTTATGCTCGTGAACGGGTGCTGCTTGTGGTGACTGGTCGTCTTGCTAATCATGGTTTAGTTATTGTTACTAGTAATTAACTGTTCATTTTTTTTTATCTTGATGGTCCTAGTTTATCATTTATAACTGCCAATTACAGCTTTATGTAAGCGGGCACGCCCTTTATGTCTGGAGGCTTTTATTTAGATATTTAGTTCTGTTTACGTTTAAGTAGTTTTATTTTCTTTTCATTTTTTTTAAATAATGCTTGAGTATAGTCCTCGATGTTTTTGGTTGGTATATTGGCGTGTGCTAGCTGACATATGGCCTATAATTTATCATTTGAATTATGTTTTGTGTTGCATAATGTAGGTTATTTTGTATACTATTGTATAGAATCATTCTCTAACTTGAACAGACAGCTGTGCTGCTGGGGAGTTTGTTGCGCCACTTCTTCTTCCCAGCTAAAGGCACTAGGAAGTGGTGAAGGGTGGGCATTTTTGGGGGACTGTCTTATGTAATTTTGACGTTCGAAAAGTGCTGATTCTCAGCCTAGTTTGAATAAATGACTTTTGAATTTGGCATGACCCAACCGTTGAAGGCACGCCCCTTGTTTCCGCCTGATAAAAGACTATTTAGCACTTTATTCAGGCGGCCAAAGAAGCGTTCCCTCAACGATTATTTCATGTCGGCAACATTGATGCCTAATGCTTCCGACATACCCAAGTACTTGTAGGTTTCGGTTGAGGAGAGGGATCTAAGGTATATGGAATCCGAGAGTTTGGTTCCCATGGATTCCATAATCCTCCCTCGCTTTACATGTATGACTGCACATTTGTCCACACCAAATTCCATCCTGATGGCGCTACTGAACGTTTCTGTTACCTTCAGTTGTTCCATCAGTCGCAAATTGCAGCAGTGTGCTTAAAGGATTCAAGGCTAAGCAAAACCAAAGCGGACTCAAACTGTCACCCTGAAATATTCCCCGTTCAATCCTGATCGGTTCATCGATTCCCCGAATCTGTCGACATCCGGGATAGAGAAGGACCGTCCTCCATTGCCACATACATGACATCAGAAAGGTGCGCAGAGTTGCATTTATCTTGTACAACTCCAGCACTCTCATGAGCCATGTATGTGGCACCGAATCATAGGCCTTCTTATAATCTATCCAACAAGTCGACAAATCCTTCCGGGATCTACGAACCTGTTGGCTGATGGTCATGTCTATAAGGAGTAGCTCTTTAGTACCACGGGACCCATTCTTACATCCATTCTGAGACACAGACATAATTGAGTTGTTGTTAATATGATGTGAAATTTTAGCTCTAAGAACTTTATAGACCGTCAGTAAACATGTAATTGGTCTATAATTTTTAGGTACCGCAGTACTGCCCGATTTATGGAGCAGGTGGGTAACTCCTGTTGTGAAGAACAGTGGTAGCGACTCAGTCTCTAAAGATGACTGGAATTGCGAGGCTAAGCAGGCATGTGACCTTTGTAGCCATTTAAGCCAGAAATTGTGCAGTCCGTCCGGTCCTGGAGATTTCCAGTTAGGCAACGGATGGACTGCACGGGCCACATCCAGAGGGGTAATGGTTATGGTCTCCATGGTAATGGTTATGGTCTGGTATTAGATCACACGCTTGCTCCAACACGCATCCAATCACCTTCAGTGTGACTGACAGGCACCGACCAAACGCTTCGCCAAAAAGCTTTCATGGCATCACTATCTGGTAGACGCGCGTTAGTCACACCTTGATTGGGAGTGGGCCGCTCCCACGCTCTGTATACAAAGAAAGAAAGAAAGAAAGAAAGAAAGAAAAGAAAGAAAAAGTATTTATTGAGACTCGCACAAGGAATAAAAAATTAAACTAAACACCTTCACCTTAAAACATTAATAAAAAATAAAAGAAAAAATAAAAAACAAGGTAAAAAACCAAAAACAGAAAGTCCTGTACGAGGCCAAAAGGCTCACCCACCTTTCATTGTTCTGGAACATGCGGTTCTGTGTGTACCGATCCACTCTTCGCCTATACCGACGGATATGGTTTGCCCATGCATAAACTTTCTGCTTCAGGAAGTCGATGCGCTCTGTGACATGGGATACATATTCTCGGGGACTAATACTAGTTCCCGAGAACACCCGCTTCACAAAGCGCATCACCCTTGAGCGTGTATTGCCCTCCCTGAAGCAGATTAGCTTCCCGATGAGTACCCTAGCCTCATTAATACGACACTCAATCCTGCACTGCCAAGCTGGTGCAGCGGATTTCGGTCGTGCAGATCGGTCAGTATTTGGAAATTTGATACGAGCCATACGACATGCCGCAACAGCCGTGCAATACAAGATTGAGTGTGTATCGCAAAGGTCTGCGCTGCTTTCAATAAAATTTGGTAACAGCGCATCTAGGGCACACCAGTGCTCTGTTTCTTTTATTCATGGGCAAACGTGGTAGCCGTGGTCTAAGGTCAGGTGATGTGAACCGGTACTCATGAATCGCATCCTCCAGTGCGTTCCTTAATTCCACATTGCATAGGTTATCTGCAGATGTAGCCCTGCCGTCCTCCTCTTCATCATATTGGGATGCTTGCAATGGAACTGCGGAAGGCGCATGCACAACATTCTGAGGTGGGAGAGGGTTACTAAAGAGCTATTTTGCATTTCCGAGCGCAGCCGATCAAGTGTAGCGTTATCCAACCTGTGGTTGTGTTGAATGACGCGCACCTGATCCGACAATCGTTGGGCCAAGACGTTGACGGCAGGTTCAAGCACCTGAAACAGAGAGAGCATCCGACTTCGGTACGCTGTAAGGTTAATTCCACCCTCTGTAGCCCCATAATATGCGCGAATCACATTTTCATTAATGGACTGGGTCCATCACATGCGCGACACATTTCCACCGGCAGCGGGGACCCTGTTCGGGGCCTGTTGGCCTCGAGGTCCCAAGCTTGCTGGTGGCCGGCCTCTCCCCTGCCGACGTACAGATGTTCGCGGACGTCGGCGGGGAAAAATACTCGTCGCTCGAGCTCGACGCAACTACCGCGGCCGGTGTCGTCACAGCGCTCACGGTGAGGCTGGGTACCGGCGGCGGTGAGGCTGGGTACCGGCGGCGGCGAGGCGGAGCTGAGCGACGAGACCGGAGGTGATGGGCGTGTTCTTTGTCTCGCTGATCTCGTCAACATAACATCAGTTTCATTTTCATAATTCTTTCTGTTTTGTCGGAGGTGACATCTGCAGTCTATTGGTTTTATTCATTGTGGTCGTTTTTTTTTTATTATAAAGTAATCTTCAGGCTTTCGGATTTGTTTTAGTATTCTTTTGTACTGAAAAACTGCGTCTAAAATTAATAAAAATGTGGAAATTATGAAAACAAATTTTTGGCGTTGTCTTTACGTTGATGTTGCCAGCTTAGTAATTATTGTTAATTAATTAATGTTTATAATTCTTGTCTTTAACATTTCTCGGGACCCTGTGGTCCCGGACCTTTGGAAGGTGTACGAGGAGCCGAAGCCAACTCGTAGAGGCCCCTTAGACATTTTTAAGTGTTGAGGCACCAACCGACGACTATCCCTGTTCGCACTACGCAAGGGCACCCAAGGACAACCCCCGGTTGGTGTAGGACTATTGCAGGATATGGAAACAAAGATATTTGACTATGGGTTTGGGTAGCTAAAGTGGACTGGTTACCTGGAACTATGGAAGGACTATGGCCCCTGCCTGATCAATGTTTATATGTACACGGATAAAATGGCAGGGGGTGACTTGCACACTCAATAATGGGCCCCCGAAAACGGTCGCTAGCACAAAGTTTCGAAACGACAAGGGGGCAACATGTCCTGAGGTGCTTATGAGGAGTGGAGAGGTATTCCACGGCTATCAGGACAATCCCGGAAGTACGGTCAAGATCCCTATCAGCATCTTACTGGAATACTTCCTTCCTCCGAGCATGTTTGCTCTTGCGAATCTCCACTCAAGCCAGCCAATAAAAGCAAGAATGTTTATTATTATTAATAATTTTATTCCAATTTTTTACCCCAATTATATCCAATTTTATCTAAACTTATCTAATTTAATCTAATTTTGCCTAATCTTGACAAATTTCAAATGATAAAAAAAAAAAATATCTACTTTTATTTAATTTAATCTAATTTTATGATTGTATGTGTAATTAAAATGACTAATGTCACCATTGTGTGGATTGCCCGGAGGACACGATGGAACGTACGGTGGATATCTGTCCAGCTCGGGCGGAGCACCACCGTGTCCTCGTGGAGGCGATTGGCAGCGGTGATCTCTCGCGTCCGACCCTGGTCCAGCCCATGGTATGAAGTGAGAGGGCATGGAAGGCCGTAACCTCCTTCTGCAAAGCAGTAATGCTCGTAAAGGAGGAGGTGAAACACGCGAGGGAGAGGCAAATTTAGCGCCCTCACGCCCCTAGCCGCCGCAGGAGACGCCCTGGGCGTCGGGAACCGTCTAGGCGCGGGCTTGCGGATAGTGAGCAATAGGTAGCTCACCGTCCGATAAGGACCAGGCCCAGGTCGACGGCACGTTGTGTTCCACGTGCGCCTCAAAGAGACGTCAGCACAACTGACAGGAACACGGGTGGGTTTTAGTCAGTAAGAGTCTGACACGCCCTTCCGCTCCACCCAGAGCGGGTGAAGTTATTTGATCATTTCCCAAAAAAAAAAAAAGAAATTATACATTTAATTTTGAACTTCGTAATGCTTGGTGTACACATGACAAATGTTTACCGAAAACGCCAAAATCCTTACACTATTCTTCCTTGTTGCTAAACATTTGACATTTGCGAAATTGATTGACAAAATAAGATGGCGGCGTTGGTTCCGATTTTGACCACGTGCCAATAGATCCTTGTACTCGTAAAGCTATAGATCCTGTTCTGTGACTGATGCTGACTGACAGATGACAATGTTCATGCGCTTGCAATAGTGCCATAGAACAAAATAGATAGAAACGGATCTCAGCACCTCGACGCCCGAGCACTTGTATAAACCACAGGAGTAAGACAGCTGAGCCGCCAACATGTTCACGCTCGAGTACATGAAGACGGGGTTCGACGACATGTTTGCAGTTGCCGGAGAAGAAGATTTTGATCCTCACAAATATCGCAAGATACTGAAACCCACCACGTAAGTACAGACAACAATACAGGTAGGTACAATAGGCCTCACGTTAGTAGTAACAAAAGCAGTATAATTTGACCTCTTATTTTATTGAAACTCTGTACGACGCGAGGCCAGCTCCAGTCAAAGTGTTACCACCGATGTGCGGCAAACTGCACAGTTGATGATTTATGATTTAAGTGATAATGTGGACATAGAAAGAGAACGCAGGTCGCTGGCTGTCCGTTGTAACATGCTGGCCTGCAGGTTTGCACGGTGTACGAATGCGGTTAAGATCACGCTTTTTAAGGCTTATTGCCAATCTTTTTACACCTGCAGCCTGTGGGTCAGCTATTCGCAGCGGGCATACAGCGACCTACGTGTCCAATATAACAATGCACTCAGGGTACTGTTGGGGCTGCCATGGCGTTGCAGTGCGTCAGGGATGTTTGCTGAGGCGCGAGTTGATGGATTTGCTGCTGTTATTAAGGAAAAGATGCACGTCCCTACTCAGTCGCATTTGTGGTAGTTCCAACTCTATACTGGGTGTATTTGCAGATCGGGGGAAGTTCCTCACGCTGCGAAGACAGGTGCGGCTTCATATCGCAGTTTAAAACTCGTTGAAGACCTTTTTTCTCAGAAACGCGTGGAGGCATCAAGTTGAAGTAGATATCAAAAACTTAGATTTATGGTCCCTTGGAGCTGTAAAGAAAATCAAACTTCCAAGTCAACGCTATAAAAAAATACGGCCATTTAATTATACCTCATAATAATGTTGACACTTGCAAATAAAACAAAGCCTATAATTATGTTCGATGTTGTTCTATGTTATGGGGGTTTGGTTTCCGCACGTAGTCCGTCAGGTGGACCATTGTGCGTGGGCCATGGCGGCCATTTAATGGTTATTCCAACCAGCCCACCTCCCTCCAGAAGTTAATTAAAACTCCTGGTCTGTTCAGAACATCAGTGAAAGATCTGGGTGACCCGAGGGTTTCTGTTCTAATCTGAGTAACACCTGTGCATTTGAAGAGCACGTGCACGACGGTTTCCTCAGCCTCCATGCACGCCCTGCACAGAGGACTGTCCGTTATGCCTATTGTGTGGAAGTGTTTGTTTAGCGAGCAGTGACCTGTGATGGCCCCCGTCATCAGGCGCAGGCCATTCCTGTCAAGGCTTAATAAACGCCTGGTTAGCCTGCTATCCAAGGATGGCATTGCTTCCTTAGACTGCCTGCAGCCCGGTGTCGAGGTCCACCAATTCTCCGCTTGGGTTTGGGTGAACTCCTGTGGCCACCTGCGTATTAGGTTGAAGGGAATTGGCACGATAGGCTCGGGTCCACAGACTGCTGTGCTAGATCCTCTTCTAGCAAGTTCGTCAGCTGCGTCGTTACCTAGCGATTCGCTGTGTCCCTTTATCTATTGCAGTGTCACCGTATTGCGGCTAGATACCGTTACTTGTTCTAGTGCATTGTGACATTCTAGTGTTAACTTTGAAGTAATATATTTTTTCCGGAAGGATTGGAGAACTGGGGCGCTATCGGAGAGTATACGTATGTGAGTGTCCGTAACTCTCCTAGCTTCTATGGCGTGGGCCGCCTGTATGATTTTATTTTATTTTATTTATTTGGCTCACCAACAATTGAATACACCGATACAAAGATATGAGATACATGCAATAAACTTATAGACTAGTGTACCAATTTCTTACAGGTAAGCACATCATGCATTACTTATTTGTTGTTTAGTGCCTACTTAAAATTAGATGAGTTTTTATACTCACCCATGATGCCCACACACTCCGCCTGATAGACGGTGTTGAACATTCCCAGCGGGTGGGATATGTATATATATATGTTGAGGTCGAGTGAGAAGATTCCAACTCCGGTTCCGGAGTTGGTCTTTGATCTGTCAGTGTATACTCTCAGCTCTTTCGGGCCTGAGTAGTCACACTGTTCTTCAGTAAGTATTACGTTGTAGTGTCTTTGAAAGTGGTGTGACTTCGAAGCTTTGTCACAGGGTGATGCCATCATTGGTTGTCGTTTGATCGCATCTTCCTTTATACCTGAGCCAGATCGACTGGATCAACGAAGTGAGCACTAGGACACTCGAATACTTATGCCGTATCATTTTTCTATAACACTCTCAATGAACTACGTGACTCTTTTGTACCTATTAGGACGGTAGTTCCAAGCAGCAGATACCCTCTCTGGTTCAAACAGCCTCTGATAAAAATTCTAAAAGAAAAAGCGAAGTACCACGCAAAATTTAAGAAATACGGAAACCTGTCTGATCATGCGTCTTTTGTTTTGCTCCGACAGCGAGCCAAAGAAGTTGAAAGTGAAATGTTTAGCTGCTATATTTCAAAAATTTAAGAAGACATTTTTAAGACACCCAAAGCATTTTGGTCGTATGTAAAGTCAAAAAATCAAATCATTGCTTATCCATCCTTACTTAAATATAGAAATAGCACTTCAAGTACAGGAGAGGATATCTGCAACATGTTTGGCGATTATTTCTATTCTAATTTTCTCAGTTCTGCTAGTAGTATCAACGGTGACGATGACGATCTTTCCAATGAGCATCCGCAGGGTTCAAACATGCATTTGAGCGATATTGTTTCGGACATACATTCAGTCGAAGTTAATGAATTAGAAGTATTCAATTTACTTAAAGGAGTTGACTTATCTAAATCTGCAGGACCAGACAATATTCCGCCAGTTTTTATACTCAATTGTGCTAAAAGTCTGACTCCTCCCCTTTCACTGTTATTCAGGCGGTCCCTAAATTTTGGTGAGGTACCTAAAATTTGGAAGTCGGCGTTAATTACCCCGATCCACAAAAAAGGGCCTAGAGACCTCGTGGAAAACTACAGGCCCATATCCAAACTATGTATTTTCGCTAAAATCCTGGAAAAAATAATATACCAGCAGCTGTATGCTTGTCTTAAACTAAGCATCAGTGACCGCCAACATGGTTTCCTGCGAGGTCCACAACCACCAATCTCATTCTTTGCGGTGACTACTTGACTGAATGTATGGCTCATCGTACACAAGTAGATGTAATCTACACAGATTACAGCAAGTGTTTTGATCGCTTGGATCATGCTATACTTTTGCGTAAGCTATTGGCTATAGGTATCAGTGGTAATCTCTTCAGGTGGTTCTCATCTTATGTGGCCAACAGATGTCAAACTGTTGTTCTTAATGGATACACATCGAAAACTATGATTACTATCCCCTCAGGGATTCCACAGGGATCGCTTTTGGGACCCTTGTTATTCAACATCTTCATCAATGACGTCTCTTCATGTTTCACTAACTCGAAAGTTCTTTTGTTTGCGGATGACATGAAGATTCTAAGTAAAATCAGTACCTGTGAAGATGCTGAACGTCTCCAACACGATCTGGACAGATTCCAAGAGTATTGTAAGGCCAACCGCTTGGATTTAAATGTCTCGAAATGTTACTCATGTACCTTCACTCGTAAACCTAAACCTATTCTTTACGATTACAAACTAGCAAACATTTCAATAGCTAGAGTTAATACAATTAGAGACTTAGGCGTCACTTTTGACTCGAAACTTCTTTTTGACACACACATCGATAATATTATTAAAAAAGCTTCTAAGGCACTAGGTTTCATTTTGAGGATATCAGCCGATTTTAAAAATATCAAAACACTCAAAATTCTTTATTGTGCTTTTGTACGCAGTCATCTCGAATATTGCTCAAAAGTATGGAATCCTGTTTATAATACCTACATCAATCGCATCGAAAGTATTCAAAAGAATTTCTTGAGGTACATTCAGTTTAAATCCAATATCTACTTGTCTAATTATTACAGCCGCTGCAGGAAGTTTCACATTCTTCCACTAATTGAGAGGAGAAAAATAGCCGATATGGTATTTTTGTTCAATTTGGCAAATGGTTCATCCGACTGTTCTGAATTGATGAGCAAAATTGGGCTGCGTGTTCCATCCTTCACCTTAAGGAATCATCAACCTCTGTATGTTCCCTCTGTGCGGTGCATATATCAACAAAACTCTTATATGATAAGAGCTAGCAGAGCATACAACTCGATGTGTCAAAGTGTTGATGATCTTGATTTATTCTCCACCAGTGTTCCTAAACTTAAAAAATACTATGTAAATCTTCTTTGAAGATCACTAAAACCTGTTTAGTCTTTTCTTAATTCCGAGTCTACGAATAATACTTTTCTTATTCGTAGTCCGAGTACTTACTTACTCTTACTTTAGCTTGCCTGTCTGCTGTTTCTTGTGCTACCCTAATATTGTCAGTGAAAACTTTTAATTGGCCTTCTTTCACTAACTATCAACTATTTGTATCCTAGCTGTAAGTTTTCTTAAGAAATAAAATAAAATATGTGTGTGCGTAACCCTGGAGTCTTTGCTCAGGGTTTCTGATAAATAGAGCCTAAAAGCGGCCAGAGCCGCCTCCTCCCGCACGATGAGGTGCAAAGGCGGCAGTCCAAGCATTGCCTGTAGGGCGGCAGTGGGTGTAGCTCTCATACTGCCAGTGATTGCAACACAAGCAAACCGCTGCAGTTTTTCGAGATCTCTTTGGGCTGTGCTCAGGTCTGTCCTGGGCTATCAGACCAGTCAGCCGTATGTGATAATTGGTCGAATGACTGTGGTGTATAGCCAGTGGGTGACCTTGGGGCTAATAACCCATTTCCTTCCAAGCAGTCGCTTGCACTGCCACAGGGATATGCTGGTTTTTGTAGTGATATAGTTCGTGTGTTTTGCCCAGTTCAGTTGTTTGTTCAAAAAGATGCCCAGGTATTTGGTTTCAGTTGGGAGGCTTAGGGTTGTTCCAAAGAATCGTGGTAGTTGTAGTGTGGTCAATTTTCTCTTTTTTGTGAAGAGAATCAGTTCGGTTTTTGTAGGGTTCGCTGAGAGTTGGTGCTTGTTGCACCATTCCTCTACTATTTTCAGGGCTTGACGCATGAGATTGCATAGAGTGTTCTCGTGGGTCTCGTTTATTATTATGGTTATGTCATCAGCGTAGCCTACAGTGAAATAACATTTGTCATTGAGTGTTTTGATGAGGCTGTCTGCTACCAGGTTCCATAGAAGCGGCGAGAACACGCCCCCTTGTGGGCAGCCCTTCGCAACGATAGCCCTTGTAGTGTCATTTACTGTGACTTGTACAGCTCTCAATTTGAGCATGTTGGTGATCCAGCTACTCAGGGTCGAGTCTATGCTGTGTTGGTCGAGGGCCATTTTTATGCTGTTAAACATGGTTTTGTCAAAGGCGGCCTCGATGTCAATGAAGGCGGCCAATGCTGAGCATTTGTGGTCCACTGCGCATTCAATTTTAGAAACCACGCCGTGCAGCGCTGATTCTGTTGACTTGCCTGTGGAATACGCATGCTGTTGTTGGTGAAGTGGTTTTACCCGTAGAGGTCCATCTCGGATGTGCCTGTCACAGAGTCTCTCGAGGGTTTTAAGTAAGAAGGAGGTGATTCTTATGGGTCTATAAGCCTTGGGTTGTGTATAATCGGTCTTGCCAGGTTTGGGTATGAAAATGACTTTCACCTCGCGCCATGCGAGAGGTATGTGTCTAAGTGCTATGCAGGCTCGATAGATCCCCACCAGCCACGGTGTCAGATGATCTATTCCCCACTGCAGTAGGGCTGGGAAGATGCCATCCAGCCCCGCCGACTTGTATGGCTGAAAGGTATTGATAGCCAACTTTATCCGGTCTTCTGTAAGTAGAAATTAAAAATGGCCTGCTCAAAAGGTTTAAAGTTAAGGATTTAGGTCCTGCTAGACACGTGTTAGGCATGAGACTTAGAAGAAATAAAAATACTATCTATCTATCTATATCTTGATCAAGAACAGTACGTTCTTAATGTTTTGAAGGATTTTGATATGACGGATTGTAAACCAGTCATTACTCCAATGGAAGTAGATCTCAAATTAGAGAAAACTTCAGATTCCGGTTGTAAATTGCCTTTCGATCAACAATACCAACTAGATAACGGGTCACGTACAAAATCATAGCTAAATACTGTCTTCATGAATATTACTTATACATCTTCATTTGTTTACTAACAAACTGAGATAAAAGTTTTAAAACAGTTTTAAGTTCAACCTAATCACAACCATGGCACCTAGTAATAAAGTCACAAATCATCAAAATATTATGTTATACTTACGATCACTCGTCACAAAAAACGAGCAAAGTAATATTATTACTCCTGTTACTTAAAATAACATTTAGTGTGAAATCAACCTTAAGCCGCAACAAATAAAGTACTTTTTCCAGTTATTGCCTTGCGAGTTACATCGTTTTGTCTTTGCTTTTTCCAATTTTACTACAGCAGGTACCATGGAGTCGCATTGAACACTAAAATAATTTATAAAATGAACGTGAAAGTTTAGTTGGTTAGTTTTTTTTTATGTTTTGGGCATTTTTGTTTGTTAGTATACATACTTATTACTTTATTAGCTTATGTTGTTGTGTATAATATGTTTATTTACTTTAACAGTTGTTTTATGTGTTGTAAGTATGCCTGTTGTTTTTAGGGTTCCGTACCTCAAAAAGAAAAAACGGAACCCTTATAGGATCACTCGTGTGTCTGTCTGTCCGTCTGTCACAGCCAATTTGCTCCAAATCTAATGGACCGATTAAGTTGAAATTTGGTACACACATGTATTTCTGTGACCCAAACACGGACGTGTAACGTAAATAATAGAATTTTGAATATGGGGGTCACTTTCGGGGCAAATAAGAAAAAAAAAACTGTATCGTGTGACATATCAAATGAAAGGGCTTGTTGTGAGGATCTTGAAAAGGTTTTTTATTTAAATTTTTTAAATTCACAACTACGTCGAAAAGTCGTCGAAACACATTGATACTAAATCGTTCGTCGTAATTAAATTGTAAAAGTGGTTTACAGTGGCAATTAAGTGATAAATTTACATGGACCATATTGAATAACCAATCGTGAACAAAGTGAGACCAGTGAATGTGATTTGTGTTGCGTTTCTAAACAATTATAACCAAATTAACAAATCAACTTCGTAAAAATACCGTCATAAACTGTACTCTGTAAATAGTCTCGTCTAAACGCGTAAGCGACATCGACTGCACGGCGCTTACGACCTTTTTCGCGTCGAATCGCGCGCTGCCACAATCGTTCATAGTATAACTTTTACCTTACTAATAATGAGCAAATTAATACACAATGATTCATCTACGGATGACACGAGCGGCGATGGCAACAACGTTACCGTCAGGCGTCCAACTAATCAATGTTTGGATCTTTCAAAATACATTCTTAGGTCGGAAATTGCTAGTATTATTAGAACAGAGACACGTGCCGCAATAAAGAAAGTAATTAGTGAAGAATTTTCGGCAATTAGGAAGGAAATTACTGGTTTTGAAGACAACATTAAATTTATAAGTGTAAATTATGATGAAGCAATAGCGACTTTAAAATCCTCTACGGAAGAGCTTAAGGCTTTACGTAGTGAGAATACTTGTCTCCAAAGCCAGATGAAGGATATGGAATCCAGACTTGCACGTCTCGAACAAGAAGCTCGCCAGAATAACCTAGAAATTCAATGTTTGCCAGAACACAAGCAGGAGAACTTAGTCAAAACTATGGTTCAATTAAGCACTGTTGTCTCCTATCCTATCGCTGAACAAGAAATTTTATCTTGCTCCCGAGTGCAAAAACTTAACCCGGCATCTAAACAGCCTAAGGCAGTCATTTGTAAGTTATCAAGTAAACTTAAACGTGATAACCTCCTGGGGGCAGTATTATTATACAACAAGTCTAATCCTAACAACAAACTGAGTACTAAACTTCTTGGATACGGTGATCAGGTATCTCCTGTGTATGTGAATGAGCACCTTACTCCAGCTAATAAGTCTCTGCATGCGGCTACTAGAATCGCAGCTAAAGAGAAAAAGTACAAGTTTGTCTGGGTCAGAAATGGAAGGATTCTTGTAAGAAAGGATGAAGCAGCACTTGCGCAAGTAATATCACATACGGATAGCCTTAAAAAATTAGTATGAGTTTAGCATCAGATGTTTCCTTTTATTTTATTTTTTGTTAAATGTTAAAATAAGTTAAATTAATTATAATTCGATTGTTTAAAAATATACTATCAAAACACAAGAAGTATAAGGGGTAAGCTACAAACAGTATTTACAAATGTGCTTTCTATGAATTTTCATGTTATTGTGTTGACTGAAACATGGCTGAACGATAGTGTGTACGATGCTGAAATATTTGATAGTCGATATCAGGTTTTTAGAAGAGACAGAGAGTCTGGAACTTTTTCTATGGGTAAGGAAGGAGGTGGTGTGCTCATTGCGACATTGAAAACTTTAAACGCATATAGATCCCAATCATTTGAAACGAATTGCGAGGATCTATGGGTAACTATAGACTTATCACCACGTCACATGATGGGGTCTAAAAAGGTACACCTATGTGCAGCTTATCTTGCCCCACCAATAACTTTTGATCGAATCTCATATTTCACTAGTATTGTATATAAGAATATTGAAAATACAGATTCCGTAATATTAATAGGTGATTTTAATTTGAGTTTTATTGAGTGGACCAACAATTTAGAATATATGGAACCCATCTCTTGCGCTAACAATATAGCTAAAACTTTCATCGATTTTCTGTCATCTAATGATTTAAAGCAATATAACTGTGTCACAAATAAGCAGAATAGATTTCTCGATCTCGTGATTTCCAACTTGAACCAACCTATTGAGGTTTCTACGCCAACTGATGTTATATCTAGAATCGATGAGTTTCATCCACCATTGGATATCACTGTCCACATGAACCTTCCACAAACACTTAAGGTAAAAGCTAGATCTCATTATAAGTTTTATAAAGCTGATTACAATGAGGTAAGAAACCGCTTAGCTGAAGTAGACTGGAAAGATGCCTTAGTATCAAGCGATACAATAGATGCCGCAGTATGTATTTTTTATACCTTGGTTAGAAAGATAATATCGGAAGTAATTCCTAGAAAAAAAAATATAAATAATAATACTTACCCAAAATGGTACAGTAAGAATTTAATAAAATTACTGCAAGAAAAAGAAAAATGTCGTCAAAATATGAAAAAATATAGAAATAAACGTGATGAATATGAATACAACATACTAAAAGAAAGAACAAGCAAAATTATAAAGTCTTCATATAAAAGCTATCTTAAAAATGTTCAGGAAAATGTTATTAAAGACCCAAAATACTTCTGGTCCTACATAAAAAGCAAACGTAACTTGAGTAGCACAATTCCGAAAAATATGACACTGAACGACTTAAGCGCCTGTGACGGAAAGGGTATAGCAGATTTATTTGCGGCAAACTTTGCATCTGTGTACAGTCCTGCATCGCATGGTAACACAAATAACACCGCTACCAAAGCAGTCAGTAACTGCAACAATATTAATAACATTTATCTGTCACAAATCAATATAGAGAAACATTTAAGAAATCTGGATATCTCAAAGGGAGCAGGCCACGACGGTATACCACCAATATTTCTTAAAGAATGCGCCAGCCAGTTGTCTGAGCCACTTGGAATACTGTATAATAGATCTCTGTCTGAAGGCCTATTTCCGGAAATCTGGAAGGAATCAATTGTTATTCCTATTCCAAAGTCTGGTGATAGGTCAGACGTCAGTAATTATAGACCTATTAGTATCCTGTCTGTCATTGCTAAAGTTTTCGAATCACTGCTATGTCCTTATATACACTGGCACATTAAACAAATCATCACAGATCATCAGCATGGTTTCTTTAAAAATCGATCCACAGCCACAAACCTTACCAGCTTTGTCGACAGGACTATTACTGACATAAGCAGAGGCAATGAGATTGACGCTGTGTACAGTGATTTCAGCAAAGCTTTTGATAAAGTAGACCACAAAATTCTTTTGCAAAAGCTAAGGGCTTTATACGGTTTTCAGGGACCCTTGTTGGATTGGTTTGAGTCATATTTATCCCATCGAAGGGCTAGGGTGGTAGTTAATGGTTATTCCTCTGACGTTTTTACTCCTACTTCCGGAGTGCCTCAGGGATCGCATGTCGGCCCAGTTCTGTTTATTATGTTCGTTGACGATATTAAATATTCCATACACAATTCTTATTTCGAAATGTATGCTGATGACTTGAAGTTATCTAGGATTGTAAACTCGGAAATGGATCAACAGCTTTTGCAAGACGATATTAATAACCTTTGTAACTGGTGTAAAAGTAATGTCATGCAGCTTAATATTAGCAAGTGCTTTCACATTAAGTTCTCCCGTAAAAAATGCAAATTCCCTACAACCTATACGATGGCGGGCACTACATTGAATACCGTGACTGAGATTAAGGACTTGGGAGTCTTGATTGACTCTGAAATGCGATTCAACAAACACATAGACAACACTATAAACAAATGTCTAAGAATGTTATCTTTTATTAATCGCAACACAAAGCAGTTTAGGTCTCTGCCCGCATTAAAATCCCTCTATTTTGCATTAGTGCGCAGCCACATTGAATACTGCTCAATCGTTTGGTATCCTACCTACCAAAACAATATTCAACGCCTAGAAAGTATACAAAAGAGGTTTGTTAGGAGGCTCTCGAGAATAGCTGGTGTTCAACGCACAATTAAGCACTATGATGATAGGCTGAGTCACTTCAAAATGAAATCGTTACAATGGCGTAGAGACTTCTTAGGTTTAACTTTCATATTTAAAGTCGTAAATCAAGGCGTAGATTGCCCAGATTTGGTGAGTCAGCTAAGCATGAATGTACCTAGACCATCCGCCAGAGTTCAAAATTATAGACCTTTCTCAATCAAATCCGGTCGAAACAAATACGGATACAATGCGCCCCTTTCTTATATTCTCGGAAGATGCAATGACTTGTTCCACAGTTGCGACCTTGATATTTTCGGTGATAAATTATGTATATTTAAGAAAAATATTTTTGATAAAATGTAGTGTTATTATAAAAATCCCAGCTTTTGTAAGTTATACCGTAGTATTCACAGTATTCAACATGATTTTTTAAATTATTTTTGTAATTATTTTATTGTTATTGTTTGAATTTGTTTTATTACTATTATACTATTTGATGTTTTTAAACTTATTTAGGCGCGTTTGAGCGGTTTGTGTATTAATGTAGTATGCTAATTGATAGTGTCGTGCTTTCCTGTAATTTAGATACATGCGAGATCTTCATTTGACAGAGACTTTGGGATAATGCTGTGTATGTGTTTAGTTGGTAAGCCTTTAAATAAATAAATAAATAAATAAATAAATTTAAAAAAATACTTTTAAAGATATTCAAGAAATTCGATGAAAATTTCCCCCTCCCCATCTCCGAAACTACAGGACCTAAAATTAAAAAAAAATACATAGTATGGCTTTTTACTCTTTGATTACAGGAAAACCTATAAGAAGCCTAAAGTCTTAAAACAATATGGTAAATCTCTCAATATTGTGCGTACAAACTTACATTTGCAGTTGGAATGTATGGGAGAACATGTTTTTCAATTTACGTTGTTAAGTTGGTATTTGGGATAAATTCATCTCAACTACAGAACCCTTCATTGTGCGTGGTCCGACACGCACTTGGCCAGGTTTTCAAAAATATGTAATGTCTGGCCAAGGTCGCTGGATGTCACAAATAAATATATCACTAAATTCCACATTTTTATAATCATCTTTACAATCTTAATAATAATAATAAATTCAAGTACAAGTCAGTGCAATTAATAAATCAAATTGTTTAACGATTAAACACCGACAGAAGTGAAAACGTGAACAATTTTATTGTGCAGGAAACACTTTTAATGAGGTGTCGGTAACGGTAACAGTGTCGCGAGTTCAATTGTTTTTCGCATCTCAAAAATGTCCAACGCGCCTAAAGAAGATTTCACTTTTTAAAAATTACAATACAAATCTACTCGTACATCTACTGTTCCGTTACACAAAAGTTTGCGTGTGTATTGGCCAACCTTGGCCAAACATTTGTAGCGGTGGTTTAAAATTGGTAATTTTGTTCAAAATTTGATATTATTCGTTAGATAAAGCTTAAAATGTAACATAGAATAGAGATAGTACTTACCGAAAGTAAGAAACTCCACCTGTTAAATTGCTTTTTCGGACATTATTTTTACAACTTTTGAACACACATTGCGGCATGTAAAACGTGGTTATATTGGCTGTGTATCAAGCGAACTAAACAAAAATAGGGGCTCAACTTTCAAGTGAGGTGTTATTTGCCGAGATGTTTTTTTCGCGCCGACCCGATATCTAGTTGGTATTGTTGATCGAAGAAATTGCCATATCAAATTTTCATAGGTTGTCTTAATTATTTACCTCAAAGTACTAGGTCCGATATCGCGCGCGCCGTTAGTGTTTTATCACAATTTAATTCATGTTACGATGAATTACATTTTAAATGTGCTAAACGGGTGCTTAGGTATTTAAAAAGGACGTCGAACTTTGGACTAACGTTTAAGAAAACGGGTAATCTAGAATTAAATGGCTACGTGGACGCGGATTGGGGTGGGTCATATGATGGGAAATCCTGTACAGGTTTAATTAATAGTAATATAGTATCTTGGGAAAGTCGTAAGCAAGGTTGCGTGGCGCTGTCTTCCACAGAGGCAGAATATATAGGCCTCACTCAAGCATTGAAAGAAGCTATTTATTTAAGAAATTTGTTAAAAAGTTTAACAAAAGGGACTTGTGACAAACCGATAATCATTTACAACGACAACCAAAATCAGCATATAAAATAGCGAGAAATAAGATGAACCATAACAGGGCTAAACACATCGATATTAGGTTTCATTACGTTTGCGAAGCTATAGTCAATGAGGCGGTTGAGGTAAAATATATGCCTTCACAAGAAATGGTAGCAGATAATATATTATGTTAACAAAATCTTTACCAAGCCCAAAACTAAAGGAATTTTTAGAAAAATTATCTATTAAGGGTGCGAGCAATGTGATGTAAACGATGTTACGATGTTATCTAATATTGTTTTAAATGTGATTTTATTTTGACTTGTTATGATATATGTAGGTAATAGATAATTTTTTTTTTTTTTCTGTTTAGTGTTTTGTTACTGAGCTGTTTTAAGAACAGACGCATGTTAATAATAGATTGATTGATTGTAAACTACTTAAAACAAAATAGGGCCCACCCTAAGTTAATTTAGAATTTTGTCTAAGAATCAATCATTAGGTAAGCATTTGTGAAGTAAAGCATTAAACTTTATTCTTAACATGTTTATGGATCCTTAACAATGTTTCGAGTATCAATTCTAGCGTTTAATTCAAGTGGATAGTCAGAAAAAGTGTGAAGTGCTTGAAAAAACACTTGTTGCACAAACTCTGTGACTTGTGTTCTCAGTCCGATTCTAAGCGTTGACGTTACCCGTCACTTTCTGTCACAGCTTTTTTTAATTTCGGTATTAATCATGATTACTATGCCTGGTTTTCGTCGTCATATGGACATGGAAAGCGCAGCAAGAGCTGTTGCTATGCTTCAGGAGAGAGGCTCTCAGAGATCTGTAGCAATACTTCTCGGTGCGTCGCGACAAGCTATTCGAAACGTGTGGGAATACTTCCAGGAGATCGGGAGTGTAACTAAGAGGCCTGAATCAGGAATAATTTGAGCTACAACTTCCTAGAAAGACCGGTATATCAGGTTAACTGTATGACGAGAGCGTACTGTAACCGCCCGGGCCTTACAAATCTGGCTGAGTCAATGATCAAACCATTTGTAATCGTCTCCATGAAGATGCTCAACGTTCCTGAGTGCGAGCTGTCTGACTTAAACTGACAAGAGCCAATCGTGCAGCGCGATAAAGATACGCTCGCGAGCATTTGAACTGGGCAATGGATAACTGGAGGGCTATCCTTTAGAGATGAATGTAAGGTCAAGTGGAAAACTTGTGTGATAAATATTCCACGTGTGGATAAAAAAATGTGAACGTTTTACAGAACCATACCATCCACGGAACAGACCGTTTTGGGGACCCAAGTGTTATGGTATGGGCGGGAATAAGCTTTGTAGGCAAAACAGAGCTAGTAATTCTGGATGAGGGTACTTTAACCGCCGCCAGTTACGTTGAGCGGGTAATCCAACCTCATGTCATCCCATTTTCACAAAGAGTCGCTGACTTTGTTTTTTATGCATGAAAATTTTCGCGAACATACGGCCCGTGCCACACAAAAAGCACTTTCAGAGGCCGATATCATGGTTTTGCCATGGCCAGCTATGAGTCCGATCTCAACCCCATCGAGAATTTATGGGATCAATTGAAAAGAAGCCTTAAAGAAAACTAGAGCCATGTTAACAGTCAACAGGAGCTCATTAATGCGCTAAAACTCTTTTGGGAACGAATTCCGGAAGAAAATGTTACCCATCTTATTGAAGTGTACCAGATTAGCTCAGAGAGAGGCATACAGAGTAGAGGAGGCCCCCTCGCTATCAACCATTACATTTTTCTTCAAATGGTTACAGGAAATGGGCGATAGACCAAGATTATTTTTCAAGTTAATTTAAGTTTATTTTCCTAAAAAGTGATTTGTTTGTGTAAATCGATCAAAATAAATAAAATTTACCACTGGATAGGTTTAAACAATTTTTAAATCCCTACTCCAAACACATCTATCCATAAAAACAACTTAAATCATTCATAGTTTTAAATAACAGCAAAAAAATTTAGTGGGGCCCTATTTTCTTTTGAGTAGTATACATATATCAGTGAACGATAGCTTTAGCTGAATATACTGTGTACTTAAAGTGTGTGCACACTGAATAGTTTAAGGGTGCGTGCACATGCAGGTAATATGTTAGGTAGGTACTTTATGTAATCTTGCGCATGCATCATGCTATAGATTAAGGGTGCGTGATGGAGGTTCTATACCTACATGACAGTGGTTTAAAGATTCGAGTCAAACAGTTTAGTCTGTTACTGTAAGACTGTTCCGTCAAGGAAGAAAAAGTCGTTTGTATTATATTAATTTGTGGTATTAATAAATGTGTTCGATCCATATAGCCTCTTGATTTCAATATCACCGAATACTCCTGAAAATCCGATCGGTCTATATCATACGTCTAAGCTGCCCTAACACCTTACAAATGTGAAAAAGACCACCGAAGTTCCTGAGCCTGTACACCTGCTCAGAAGAAGAGGACGACCTGCGAAGAAGTTGGCTACCCAGACTACACTTCCCGCCAATACAAGAGGCCGTGGACGTCCTAGAAAGAAATAAAGCTCCTGTTCCTCTCGGCGAGACGTCTTCGGGAACTGAGGGAGAAATTGTATTGTAGCAAACCTTTAAATCTACGAGCACGCATTTAAGTGACACTACAAAATACCACCCAAGTAGCACACAAGCTCTATAACAAGCCGTACACCGGCCAGTTAGAGGTTCTTAATAATGGCATAGCCTCCATTAGTAAGATCTACAGTAGATGTACAAGCCGCTATAGCGCCACTGTACCCCCGAAAGAGGCACCGATTATCGGGCCTACGGTTCTACAATGTCGATACAATGGTCGTAAATATGTGTTAGTAGTAGTACGGAGATACAAAGGTGCTATGCGAGCGATAGTGTACGCCTCATTATCTAAAATAAATTCTTGAAGCGCAACTGTAGCGCTCGCATCTTATTCAGACACGTCTGTATCTCTGAATTAGAGTTTACAGATCTATATTAGATATACAGTAGCGATATTTTAGGGAAATGAACAAAATATATTGAAATTTTAACGATGACGTCTAAGAAAGTGATTGATGGAACAACTGGAAATAATAAAAAAATAAACAACATTGATTTTTCCTTTTATGCATACAAAGTACCAGTGCGAGTACCAGTGTATTGTAAATTGAACAAATATTTTTTCCTGCCATTTATGCAGTTTTTTGCATATTTTTTTTGATAAAAAGTGCATTTGATTAGAGGGTGTGAATTTTGAATTTAGTTTATATAACATAGTTTAGCTTTTTAGGTAGTTTCTTTAGAAACCTGGGTGATAAAGAGTGACATTTAGTCGGTTTTTATACATATTTATGATTTAAATAAATTATAAAAAACTTTTTACAAAAAAAAACAACCGACTTCCAAAAAAAAAACACTACAAAGTGCCAGGAACTTATCATACCTGCTACCAGTGACAGGAACTTATCATATCATCTACATACTAAGTGGGAAAAAAATAGGCACGTATTTTGTAGCTAACTCAAAAACTACCCAAGCAAAGTTAACAAAATTTATATGGAACCAATTTGGGAGCATACCCTTTCAAACAAAAAAAGAATTTTCAAAATCGGTCCACAAATGACGGAGAAATCGGTGGACATAAATAAAAAAAAAAAAAAAAAAACAAACAAACATACGCGTCGAACAAATAACCTCCTCCTTTTTGGAAAAAAATAACAATGGCACTCCGGGAGCACAGAGACAGAAGTGAAAACTTGAACAAGATCTTGGCGAAAGAAAAATACTTGTATAGAGCATTGGTTCGTAACAGTATCTGAATTAAGAGCACAATCGCGTTTACAAAAAAAAAAACTTCCAAACCTTTAAAGTAAAATTACTTGCATAGAACATTGATCCATAACGTAGTACAAATAAGGAGCACAATCGCGTTTACAAAAATGAGGTATCGGTAACGGTGTCGCGAGTTTAATTGTTTTTCCCATCTCAAAAATGCTCAACGTGCCTGAAGAAGTTTAAAATATTTTATTTTTATTTTCCTACTAAACGTAAAACAATAACGACAGATTATGTGATGACAAATTGAGTAAAACGCCATCTATTGCAATGAGCTCTGAACAAAATGATTAACTTTATTATTCTATGAGTTCGAATTGAAGTAAAAGGTTTCATTTATCTTTTTTGTTGAAAATACATGATTTATGAGTTTAAATAGAAAAAAACTTTAAAAAAAAAACACTACAAAGTGAAAAATAACTTTAATTTCGGAAGTCGGTGTCTTTGGTTTTGAATTTTCGTTCTTAATTCGAATTACGGCCAGTATTATTGTCGTCACTATCGCAACTATCATTTAAGTCGATTTCTAGAGCGGTCACGTGGATCCACGGTTTCATACGGTCCGCAGCGACAGTTGTTGGACGTCTGCTTTCTGTATCGGCTAGTCCCGGTATCGGTGCTACAACGTAACGGTCCATACCTAGAACCTTACTAACACGGTATGGTCCTACGAAAGAAGGCATAAGTTTTTTTTTTTTGCTCTGTCCGTTATTACTAAAACAAGTATTGGTTATTTTAACCTTCACTATAGGTGCGCGAGTTTTCTGTTTTTGTTATACCTATCCTTTTGTTTTGCCTGCTCTCTATCTATTCTAGCCTTAACTTCGTCGCGTATGTCCGATAAATCATCTTCATTACGAGTGGCTTCCGTCACAACATTAAGCATGGGTGGGATTAATTTCACTACTAATACAGGTTCCGAACATTACCTCTGATGGCGCCCTTCCTATGGTTTTTGAATGGTGTTGTTGAGCCCCCATTGAATGTTACCCTTGCTGAATCTTCGACAAAATTCCTTTAAAGTATCGGTGTCTTCTTCCGAAAGACTTAAATTGAACTGAGACACAACAGTTTGCAGCAATGCAAGGTAGTTACCCAGCTTGCCAGACTGCTTTATTAGGACACGTAAGCAGTAAGCAGATAATCTGCAGGGACCATACAACAGTGAGCATACATCTTTGAGGGCAAAACAGATGTTTGTTTGCACATTGAGAACTTAATATAACTTGTCTTAGCCGCATTTAGGGTTAGTGAGTTATGTTGAAGCCACTTATTTACAATATTAAAACCGTGTTGCGCAAACTTGTTGACTTCATGTTCCGATTCAGCAGAAGAAAGGGGGGAAGTGTCGTCAGCGTAGGATATTATAGTGCCGTGCTCTAGGTTTAGATTACAAAGGTCATTTATGTATATCAAAAACAGAGTAGGCCCTAAAATACTTCCTTGGGGCACACCAAAGGACGTTTTTTTTTCGTCTGCGCTGAGAACATTGCCAATCTTAACGCACTGGCTTTGGTCTTCTAAGTAACTTTTGAGAAGTTTCAGTTGAATGCTTCTTATGCCCACTGTCTCAATAGAGACTGTGTCAAAAGCTTTGGCAAGGTCCAGGAAAACTCCTACTGTGTGGTTACCCTTGACAAGTTCTTGGGCTAGATAGCCAGTCAGATTATGTACGGCATCGGCAATTGAAACTTTAGGTCTAAATCCATATTGACGCTCCGACAAAATTGATTTGTCCTCCAGATATTTAAACAATCTTTTATTTATAATTTTTTCCAAAATTCTTGACATAGAAGGCAGTAAAGAAATTGGTCTATAATTTGTTACTTGCTGTTTACTGCCTGTTTTGTCTACAGGGACAGTAACTGCTTTTTTAAGACACTCGGGAAAAAGACCCAAAGACAGGCACATTCGGAAAATATAAATCATTGGTGGTACTAAAATATTCTTGAATTGTTTGATGATTTTATTTGATATGTTATCATAACCGTCGTCTTTCAAAGTCATGATTATACTTTCTACCTCAGTTTCGTCAGTATCTAGCAGGGCCAACGGTGGGGTTACATTCAAAAGGCGTGCTTGTTTGATAGTGTGATTGAACCCGATTTCTTTCTGCCAGATTCTTTCCGACGTTAACAAAGAAATTATTTGCTAAGTTAGCAGATGTCAGCGGTGTCGAGTGCGCTTTTAACCTCTCAGGTATTTTTTGACAGATGAGTCATTCCTGTCAAGCCCCGCGACCACCCACGACGCAAAAGATTTATGACTCACCTTCAGATGAACAAAATACTCAAGTTTCCTAGAAGGGGTCGAACGATAAAGTCTATTGTTTTCGGTTCTCGGATAGATAAGGAACCCAACATAAATATTTATAACTTTCGTGAGAAATGTTCACTAAGATTTATTACGCGTTTTTGTTCGCGAGTCTATTGTCCACTAATTTAACGATTTCTGATAAAACTAGCTAACCAATTCACACGAAATTTTGCAGGGTACATTATGGATAGTTATGTTATCTAACAAAAGCGTTTTTAGAGACAAACGTTGAAAGTAAAAAATACAAAAAATCTAGAATTTTTAAGATCTAGAATTTCTAGTGTTTACGTAACTTTCTTCGTTCCAAAAAAATATTTTTTTGCCGTATTTAGGCAAAAAAGTGCCTAACATTATTAAAAATGTAATAAGTTGATTAAAAAAGGCGACTTACCCATCAAATACCAACGATTACACACCAAAATACCACAAAATCACAGCACGGTAACTTTTTCATTCACATGTTTGTTTACACTTTTTGTTTGGGTCAAAATAGGTATAACATGATGTTATTTACTGCAAATATTATCTACAACGACGTAATATTTACTTAAAAATGAAAATAACACCACTTCCCGTCGATTTACACACAAAAACCACAATAAAAATGAAATATTACGGTAATAACCTTCAAGGCCGGAGCGATTCGTAGACTGACATTTTTTCGTCCCCAAACGTCACTTTCAATGTTTTTTTAAAATATTGCGTTCCAGGTATTTTAAAATGAAATGGTTTTGTTGACTAGCATATCTATCCGACCATAGAATAAAAAAGCCACAGAGGACATTAGACATTATTTTATATTAGAAAGTGGGAACTGGCCCCTCTCCATGTATGCGCTTAGGAGCCCCCTTAGTCGAGGCCCCAGAGTCCCCATGGCCAGGACTCAGGCTTTTCCGGATATGCCGTCGGGTCCTGGGGCAGTATTCTTCGCACTCATCTAGCGTACCGCCACTCTCATCTCTACCCCGGTCACCTCCGGAGCATCGTCGTCGTCGTCGGCGGTGTGGTCCGCATCGGGCACCGCAATGGGCAGAGCCATGGACCGGGGCGTATGTTCCTCTCTTGAAGGGAACAGAGCGCTCACCACGTCTTCCACAAGCTGGGGCCGGAGACTGCGTTAGCGGGGAAGCCGATGGGCAGAGTTTCTCCCGCACCATCTTATATGGGCGTCCCCACGGGTCTCTGTTCAGAGTCTCCAGCAACTCCTCGCTTGGAGGGCGGATATCCGCTTGGAGGGCGGTCTTCGCCGCTCTGTACCCCTCGTACAGCTCCGCCTAAATGGCTTCCGTATCTGGACGACGGATACAGAGCCTGCGGTGCCTGGCGTACCGGCGTCGCGCAGCAACGCACGCCCTGCGTACAGCTTCCAGCTCTTGCGACCACCAGTACACCTGGCGCGAAGCGCGTCCAGGTGTACTGGTGGACCCGGGGCATTGCCACGCACATATATTGGACATGGCCTCCCGGAACCACTCCGCCTCGTCGTTGGTGTCGGCAGGCCTGTCCGGTGATGACACCCAGGTCTGTATGATCGAGGCTTCCAGGAGGAGCTCCCGGTCCAGCCGCTTCAGCGCCCACTGCGGACCACTCGGGGCCTGTCGGACCGGCGCGCTCGAGGTCTGGGCGGAGACGTCAAACTGGATGTACCGGTGATCGGAATAGGTCTCCACCCCCTCTATGATGCGCCAGTCGACTACACGCGGCGACAGAGCGGGGCTGGCGAACGAAATGTCCACCACTGATTCACCCCGCATCCGCACACACGTGGGGACAGAACCCCGGTTTAGGACGACCAGGCCTGTCTCCAGAGCCCAGTCCTCCACCATCCTGCCCCGTGTGTCCGTAAAGCGGGAACCCCAAGCCAGATTTTTGGCATTGAAGTCCCCGAGGACGAACACGGGGAGGGAACCGAACCCAACGACGAGGACTCTCAACTCCATGTAGGGACAATGTAAGTATGAATGTTATGCGTCAGCGTTTCGTAGTATGAAAGAGAGGTATGTATGGGCGATCGCCAGTTACTGCGCACTGGCCGATCCGTGTGCTCCTGTTTACTCGTGGGACCTTTTCGGAAATAAATAAGTATACAACAGTAGTCAAGCCAGTGTCTTTTATTTGTACAATCAAGTGTCGTGGTAACTCCCGTGGCAAATCCCGTAGGTATAAACTGATACCTACAGTGGTGACCCCGAACAACTTCGAATCAAAATCAGAAAGAGTGCGTAATCGAGGGTTTGTCACGGCAACAAAAAATCAGCAGGATGGCTCAACCTCCAGTGAGGATGCCAGAGGCAGGAGATTACAAGCCACCGGGATTGTTGAGTGGCGCGGCCGCAGCAGAAGTAGCAAATATCTCGGTAACATCACGCGTACCGATGATGTGAGTCGATATGCCGAGGATGTGGTTCGCCCAAGTGGAAAGTGTGCTAGCACCGCAGAAGCTTGGTGATCAAGCTAAATACGACTTTGTAGTTGCAAGATTAGATCGGGAAGCATTACAGCAGGTCAGCGATATTGTCTTGTCTCCTCCGCTAACAGATAAGTACAAAACATTAAAAGAGCGACTGCTACACGTTTTCGAAGAGAGTGCCGAAAGGCAGTTCCAGAAACTTGTAAGCGAGATGGAACTAGGAACGCAAAAGCCAACACAGTTATTGCGACGTATGCGCGAATTAGGTCGCAACGCAAAAACATCAGAAGATACATTACGCAACTTGTGGATCTCTCGTCTTCCAACCTCTGCCCGAGCAGTCCTAACAGTCAGCCAGGACCAAACGTTAGATTACCTAGCAAATATAGCAGACAAGGTAATGGAAAACATACGCGGTGGGGACATAGCGGAAGTCTCAACAACAGTAAATGCGGGAAGCAGCAGCAGCCAGGTTCCGGTGAATGAGATACTCACGGAGATGCAAAAGCTCAACCTGGAGGTGGCATCACTCCGAGAGGAGGTGAATCAACATCGTCGTGGTGCATCTCGACAAGGACGCGGTCAGGGTGGCTACAGGACAAGATCCAGGTCGAGGATACCGAACGATCCCGACTGGCTATGCAGATGGCATTTCAGATACCGCAAGAACGCGAGGAATTGCGAGAAGCCCTGTGCTTGGAAAACGCCGTCGGAAAACTAAATGCGGTACAATTAGTAGCGGTGGGCGATTTCGTATCAAGCAAAAACCATCGTCTTAGTGTATTTGACAGAGAAAATGGACAAAAGTTTTTAGTAGATACGGGTGCCAACGTATCAGTAATACCAGTGTCACGTAAACAAAAGTTATATGGTGAATGTGAGAGTTACAAACTATTTGCGGCAAATAACAGTGAAATTAAAACCTATGGAACTAAAACCTGTAACTTAAATCTGGGACTCCGCCGACCGTATCGTTGGACTTTCATTATCGCGGACGTCAATCAAGCAATATTAGGTGCAGATTTCCTAGAATATCATAATCTGTTGGTAGATGTAAACGAACGAAAGCTAATAGATAAGGTGACCAATTTATTAACGTTTGGAAAAATTGTATCTTGTAACGAACCTTCTGTAAACACAGTGGACAGCAACCATCCATTTCATGCGTTATTATCGGAATTCCCAGACATCACCAAACCCGTGTCATTCGCGAATTTAGATCGTGTGTCAATAAACGACGTGTATCACCACATCGAGACGACGGGAAAACCGGTACATGCACGAGCGAGGGCCCTGCCACCGGACAGATATCACAAGGTAAAAAAAGAATTTAGCTTAATGCAAGAAATGGGGATATGTAGACCGTCAAAGAGCGAATGGGCCAGTCCATTACATATTGTAAAAAAAAAGGATGGCAACATCAGGCCGGTTGGTGATTATCGACGTCTCAACGCAATCACCAAACCAGACCGCTATCCCGTGCCGAGACTCCATGATTTCACATACATACTAGCAGGTAAGAAAGTATTTAGCAAAATAGATATAAATAGAGCGTACCATTTCGTGAAAATTGCACCGGAAGACGTAGAAAAAACAGCAGTGATTACGCCATTTGGACTATATGAATTTACCCGTATGAATTTTGGGCTAAGAAATGCAAGCCAAACATTCCAAAGATATATGAATAATGATGTATTAAAAAATCTTGATTTTCTTTTTAATTTTATCGATGACGTAATCATAGCTAGCGATAATATGGAGCAACATAAGAAACACCTAGAACACCTAGAACAAGTATTCCAACGTTTCCGGAAATATGGAATTACGATTAACTTGTCCAAATATGAATTCGGAAAAACGGAAATAGAGTTTTTAGGTTACAAGGTTACAACGGAAGGAATGCAACCGTTAGAATATAAAGTAAAAGCCATAGTAGAATACCCGAGACCTGAAACTATAGAACAACTAAGAAAGTTTCTAGGTATGCTCAATTTCTATAGGGCAAATATCCCGAATGCGACAGCGTGTCAAGTAGACTTAAATGAATTTTTAAAAGGTGCTAAAAAGAATGATAAAACAAGAATAATATGGACAGACCAAACAAATCAGGCCTTTCAGCAATGCAAAAGTAACTTAAAAAAGGCAGTTATGTTATCACATCCGGTACCGGATGTGCCCCTAGCGTTGATGACGGATGCGTCAGATACATGCGCAGGCGGGGTGTTACAACAATGGGTAAAACAGTCGTGGGTGCCATTGGGATATTTTTCAAAAAAAATTACCAACGCGCAAAAGAAATATTCCACTTATGACAGAGAATTAACGGCAATTTTCATGGCCATAAAACACTTCCGATATCTTTTTGAAGGCAGGGAACTAATCATTTATACAGACCACAAACCGTTAACATACGCTATGCATAAAGTAGAGAGCAATTCGGAAACAGCAAGACGTACAAGGCAGTTATTATTCATAAGCGAATTCACAACGGACATAAGGTACGTAAAAGGCGACGCCAACAAAATCGCTGACACAATGTCTCGAATTGAAACAATACAATGCCCCAAGTCAGTTGAATACTCGGAACTAGCGATAGCACAGGAATGCGATACAGAACTGACGCAATTATAAACTATAAGGAATGACAATATTAATCTAAAAAAAATATTCATTCCAAACAGTAAACAGGCTATTTACTGTGAAAACTCAACTACTGCATACAGACCATATATCCCTGAAAGTTATAGAAAGGAAATTTTCAAATCGGTACATGAGAATAGCCACCCGGGTGTATAAATCTACATCTTTTTAGTAAAAGAGGTGCAAGACACAATTATATCACTAGAAATAGGGACCAATTAGTTTAGGCTGAAGTAGACTCATCATTCATGGGGTACTGTTTAAAATGTTACAATAAAAAACCCCCCCACATACTTCAACTGAATGAGACGAAATTTAAATCTTATATAAAACGCACACTAAGCAGCCAACCATATTATAAGTTTGGGGGATTACATCGCTGATATAAATGCTTGGTTAAACGCTGGTCCTGCTCCACAAGGGCGCATAAACTAATTGATTAGCATTTGAAAATACGGTTGGAACTGCTGAAGATTTAAAAGACTATCTTTGCATTGTATAAATTTAATCCCTTAGCATTGCATACGAGGGCCACACTGAAAGTTTTTAGAACTGGCCATTTGTACACGATATAATAAAAAAAAACAGTTCAAATTTTGAAAATGGAACTCTTTGCCAATATTATTATGTATGTATTTTATTCATTTGTCATTTTGTTTACGATTTGGCGGCAAATTGAAAATTGTCTGTGTCACGTCAGCATGAATTTAACGCGAGAAAATTTTCGTACAACTATTTTTTATGACTTTCGATGTCATTTAAGTCAACAAGAAAGTTATGATAGACGATTGGCCTTTTACGATGAAGCCCCGTCTCGTGCCACTGTTTACAACTGGTTTAATGAGTTTAAACGTGGTCGCACTAATCTCACCGATGATCTGAGTGAGGGACGGCCTTCTACGGCGACCACTGAAGATAACATCAGTGTTGTGCGGCGTATGATAGAGACTGACAAAAGAGTGACTTATCAGCAGATTCGACGGAGAATAGCAACTCGCAAACTAATAGCACAACGTTATTTTTGGCCCGGGCTAAATCGCGACGTAGGGCAGTGGGCAAAAACCTGTATTCAATGTCAAAAGGCAAAAATAGGTAGACACTCAGTATCAGAACTACAACCGTTCACAGAAGCAACACGTTTTTCGCACGTACACATAGACATTGTAGGACCGTTACCAATAACAAAGGACGGATACAGATACATAATAACAATGATAGACAGGTTTACACGATGGCCAGAAGCCATTCCAGTAAGGGAAATTACTGCAGAAACGGTTGCAAAAGTATTTTATAATAATTGGATCACACGTTTTGGCGCCCCCGAGAGACTAACAAGCGACCAGGGCCGTCAGTTCGAAAGTAACCTATTTAACGAACTATTGAAAACTTTAGGTGTCAAAAGAAGTCGAAGTAGCCCATATCGACCACAAAGCAATGGAATAGTAGAACGTTGGCATAGGAGTATGAAACAAGCATTAAAAGCACGCCTCACAGAGAACACAAGTTGGTACGATGAACTGCCTACAGTTTTATTAGGGTTACGCAGCGTAGGCAGAAGTGATAATGGCGTGAGCCCTGCAGAATATACTTACGGGCAAACAATCCGTTTACCAGGGGAATTCTATGACATATCTGACAACCGAATGGCAGGGGATTACGCGTTTATAGACAATTTAAAAAATAACATTAAAACATAAAACCGGTTTCACAACAAATACGGGACTCGCGAACAATATTTGTGCATAGCGAACTAAATAAGTGCGATCACGTATTTATTAGGAACGATGCAGTTAGCCGACCCTTAACACCACCATATGATGGACCCTACCGTGTAATCGAAAGAAAAGGAAAGGTGTTTAAGATACAGTTGCCAAATAGGAATGTTAACATATCAATTGATAGGTTAAAACCAGCGTTTATCATGAACACTCAGCCCGAGGTTACAAACAATGATGCAAGCGAGCCAAACGTTAATGAAAAGTCCCAAACAACGACCACTGTTAGTAATAAAAGCAACATTAGTGAAGATAAAAATGAAAAATGCAATGACAAGTTAAAAACCAGAAGTGGCCGTACAGTCAAATTACCAGTACGATTTAATTGTTAAAAATAGGTATGCAACTATGACAATCAGGTCTCAAATTATTTTGACAAGGTACAATAACGTTTAACGATGAGTAATTAACTAAGGGCAATCTTAAGAATGTATACGATGGTTGTATTATTAATGTGTCTATGCTAAGAATGAATTCTGTAACAGTATTTATGTACTCGTAAGTAATCTATTAGTGGCGTTGTCATAATGGCGTATCCACACATGCCGGCGGCACGGCCGGCGGCCAACCCGGCGGCACGGCCGGCGGCCAACCCGGCGGCACGCGCAACTTTTTTTTTATTCAGCGACAAGGCAGCCTGAAAGCCGGCGGCAAACCCCACGGCATAAGCCGGCGGCATGTGTGGATGCGCCATAAGGAATACTGTAGACCCCAAGGGGCGATTATTATGTTTATAGCAGAGTAGGTCCTTATGGCAACAACCCTTAACATATATTTTGACCATGTTGTATAGCAACAATTTCAAGTCGGCACTTGAAAAACAGGTGTCCGCAAATTAAAATGTAGCACATAATGTATTGCAGAAAATGACCGACATATTTTGCAAAATATGTATAAATGTAAAAGTAAAACATACAATAATATAAATGCAAGAATGCAAAATGCACTGATCACTAGGTCACATGTTGCAGTATAGAAAAAGTAAAGTTAATAAGAATACAAGTCTAGTGGTGACAAGTACACAGTGTTAAAAAAATAAATCACAGTTACAATGGGTAAAACATACAGCAAGGAAGAAGTGATAATTGCCCAAAACGGCGCAGTGGAAGCACAAGCATATAAATATAACATGACAATAACAATAATAGGGGTTTTCATGGTGATTATAATATTCTTTGGGGTCGTCACGTACTGTCGCAATCGTATCAAAAATTGGATAAATAAAATGATGACGACAAATGCTTGGAATGCAGCACAACGGCCGCAGCCACAGCAAGCTAGTTATGCATAACCAGACACCGGAGACTCATTCATGGAACAGTGTAATACAATTCCATGACTCATGATAAGCCAGTGAACAGTGCAACTTAGTAAACAATATTGTAACGTACTAAATGATAATGTGACCAGGTGGTACAATTATTTAAAGGACATGTTAGTGTTAAGATTTTAAAATTAAGAAAATATATGTAAAATCTGGGGGGAGTAATGTAGGGACAATGTAAGTATAAAAATAATAAAATAAAATAAAAGTTTATTCAAAAAATAATGTAGTACAGTAAAAACATTTTTCGTAATTCTATGTAATAGTTCACAAGTGTTACATGCCTGAACTAGGACATCCTGTGTTTCAGGCGAGAAAAGGTAAAACATTATATCTAAATAATCACAGTAATCACATCATATACAAAAGGTAAATTAGTCAACTAATAGGTATGTAAAAGAGGTGTAAACAGTATAAAAATCTTACCTGCTAAAATCTTAGTATATTAATTTAAGCTAACTAATCATAATAAAAAGTGCAATTAATATTTATTTAAGTACAACTAATAACTTCTCTGTATCTTAACTTATCTGTATGAATGTTATGCGTCAGCGTTTCGTAGTATGAAAGAGAGGTATGTATGGGCGATCGCCAGTTACTGCGCACTGGCCGATCCGTGTGCTCCTGTTTACTCGTGGGACCTTTTCGGAAATAAATAAGTATACAACAGTAGTCAAGCCAGTGTCTTTTATTTGTACAATCAAGTGTCGTGGTAACTCCCGTGGCAAATCCCGTAGGTATATATAAACTGATACCTACATCCACAAGGGAGTTGTGGAACTCGGCAAGAGTTCGGTTCGGGGAGAAGTATACCCCTACCACGACAATCTCCCCGAACTGTGCTGCCACGCAGCCCCGTCCTCTCTTGACAGACTCGAGGGACGGGGTACCAGCAGCGGCGGCCGACGAAATGACGGTCACTGAGCCGCTCAGGTCCTCCACCCAGTCATCCCTGGGCGGGACAAAGTACGGCTCAGCGAACACGGCGATGTTAATCGACCACTGCGCCATGCTCTGGAGCAACAGATCCTGAGCGGCGGCGCAGTGGTTGATGTTCACCTGGTGGAGGCGTAATGGGGCCGTTATTGACACTCCATTTCAACCCCCTCCCTAGCCCCCTGTGAGGACACCGCCGCGGCGGCAACGGCGGCGACGACGACAGTGGAGGCGGCAGCGGCGGCGGCAGTAGTGGCGGCGGCTGCGGTGGTGATGGCGGTGGCGGTGGGCTTGCTCCTGCCTCTGACCTTGGCGGGTGGAGCGCAGGCCTTGCTCCCAGCTCGGTGATCGGCCGGCTTGCCAGCCGCCACACATACGACGCAGTGCGGGGCGCAGCGTTGCACGAGCCGGCCTTATGACCGGGCTGACCACAGCGGAAGCAGTGGTCCCTGCAGTCTACCTCCGAGGTGCACTTCACTCCCACGTGGTCGCCCACCCGGCAGCGGAAGCACCTCAGAGGTCTGGGCTCCAGCAGTTTGACCTGCGCGGAGACCCAACCCACCAGAAGCCTTCGGCCCTCCCCGGCTATCAGCTTGGCCGCCGACACGGGGCAGCTCACCGTTACGGCTCGCATCCCCGTGGAGGCAGGGTGGATGGTGCCTGCCCTCACCTCCTCGGCACGCAGTCGTCCAGGCCCCGGATGCGTAAGTCAGCGCGTTTGGTGGGCCTGGACACTCGGGCCTCGTCCGGATTCAGGGTCACCCTGAGCCTATTGGCCAGAGTGTCCGCTGCCGGGCCGCTGTTCGCACCGGGGATCTCCAGCATCCTGGCCCCAGTCGCGGTGATCTTCAGCCGGACGCCATTGGCGGTCTCCTTAAGATCCACCGCCGCATCCACCTTGGCGAGCACGTGCTGATAGGACACGCCCTTCTTCTCCGCTTCCAGCTGTAGTGTAATCACTACAGCTGCGGACTTCGGGGCGCGGAGCCTAGCCACGACGCTTCGCTCCTTGCGCCGCTGCCGCCTCGCCTTTCTCTTGAACGCCCTTGCCGCCTTGCCAGCCTTCTTCTTCGCCCCGGCTACTTGCCATCCGGCGTCGGCCGGAGAAGATTCAGAAGGTGGTGGGGGCGGCCGATTTGCCGCCTTAACAGAGGCCCCCGCTGCTTTGGCCGGAGCCCCTGCCACCTTGACTGGGGCACCCGCCACTTTGGCCGGGGCCCCCGACGCCTTGGCCGGGGCCCCCGCCGCCTTGGCTGGGGCCCTCGCCGTATGACGCCGACTTTCGCTGGCCCGAAGCCGGCTGGCTTGCCGCCAACGGAGGGCGCAGGACTATGGCCTCCAGAGTGGAAAACTTGCTCCGTAGAGTAGCCATTTCCTGCCGCACAAGGGCTAAGATCCGGTCCTTGGCAGGCACGGGCCGTCCCTGCCCATGCTGCTCCCCCCGCTGCGGCACTTGTCGGAGGCCGGCTCCTCGGAGCCCAGCCAAGTCCGCTCGGAGCTCCGCATTCTCCTTATGGAGAAGCTCCATGGCGGCTGTCAAGCGGGCGATCTCCACCCGCATCTCTGACGTACCGTCCGACGGAGGCCCAGGTTGGAGGGCCTCCGCTGCCGCCATAATAGAGGCAGTAGCCGCGGATATGGCCTTGTCTCTAGCGGACTTCATCCTCTTCAAGGCCACATCGTTCATCGCGGCCGCTACCACTTCCGCGAACTTGACCGCTCACTCCGAATTGGAGCCGCCAGCGGCGTCCGGCTAACCACCCAGGTGGTCCGGCTTGTTCTTGGCCTGCTCCCGGAGCGGACGGGCCAATTCGGCGACCTATTTGGTGGCGACTACCCCACCCTGAGCCCTCTTCGCGGCGTCAGGCCGCACCTTCGTCAGGCCGCACCAGGCGGCGACTACCACTTCCGATTCCTCTGTTGAGGCCTCGGATGACGAGACCCCGGGGTCGCTCTCCGCACCGATTACTGGCGTATCAGGCCGCTTGGGGCGACCCCAATGGCCCCGCCCTGGCCTCGAAGCGGAAGCTGCACCCGCAGCCGCTCGTCCTCGGCCTCTCCTCACCGTCGGCACTTTCATGATCGGGAGGCTTTCCTTGCTCGAGGATTGCTCCGCCGATCCTGTGCGCTCCGACCCGCGCGACCGTTTGCCCCAAAATTTGGAGCCCCCGCGTTTAATGTCCTGGTCGGCCTTGCTTTGGTCCCCTGAGGGACTGGAGCCTCCTCGGCTCTTGTTGCCGTCACTGGCAAGCGGTACCTTCTCCACCAATACAATTGGCACATCATCGACTTGGTTTTTGTTTTTATAATTATTGTTATCCATTTGATTCCCACGAGTAATTAGGAAATATATGTCCACCTAGGCAGAGCCTTTTACCTAGGTAAGCCTACATACTGTAGAGGTCGGCAGGTATCTACAGGGGAAGCGCTAACGATTGGTACCCCACCAGCCACTCATCCTCTCGCCGCGCTTCAAAACTTAGGATTAGGTGGTTTTTTATCTTAGAGATGTCCTTCCTTTGGGTCGGGCGGTTAAGCCAAGCCCCCGACGGCGGCATTATACATGCCTCCGTTCGCTGTCCAGATAACCTGACTCAGCGAACCCGCCGAAAGTTCTCCCTCAAGAGCGATCTTAAACGACAGCCACTTTGGTGCGCCTGCACCGCAGCGGTTGGGTCACGTCCAGTGTCAATCGACAAACGTCGATCGATCAGGAGCGACCCGCCTCCCTCGTTCCTCCACTGTGGCTTCTGCAAATCAGAGGGACACGCGGAAGAACGTCGAGGAGCATGCTGCTCCCCCACCCGCAGAAATACAAGCTATTTAAAAAAAATTGGTCATCCTCTCCTGTTTTTAAATCTATATTGAGATATTGTATTGTATTAGAGTGTGTGCACTGTGCAGATACGCGGAGACTATGCAGCATATGCTGAAGGCCTGCCTGGGCGCCGGCCTGCTCGCCATGCCCAGCGCCGTGGCGCGGGTGGGCCTCGTGTTAGGCTTCACAGGCATCCTGTTCATCGGGGCTTTCGCCACTTTCTGCGTGCAAACACTGGTCAGTTAACACTTACGTTACTTTAGTAATATTGTGATACCATAAGGACCGTGCCGGCCCTACAATAACAAAATCTACCAATGCAAATATTTCTGAGATACAAATTATTATGTGATCGAGCCACCCCCTAAACCAAAATCTATACACCACCAAAGTTACAATCATGCGTGCTTGTTAAGGTCTTCTCAATCACTTTGAACACAAACCTGAGTGGCATAGAGACCGCATCGCCATTTTTATTAGGGTTCCGTAGTCAAAAAGGAACCCTTATAGTTTCGCTGTGTCCGTCTGTCTGTCTGTACGCGGCTTTGTTCACAGACTCTTAGTACTAGAAAGCTGTAATTTGGCATGTATATGTATATGTCACGGCTAAAACCCGAAGTGCGGCTATACCTACCTAGTTTTAGCCGGCTACAATTAGGTGCGACCGGTAGCAGTTGGTTAAATTTAGTTGTGGCAAATGAAAATGGCTGAAAGGTAGGTTAGGTTAGGTTAGAACTGTGACCACATAACACACCGCACGAGCCGAGCGAGCGAAGCGAGCGGTGCCGCGGCAGCGGCCGGCGAGTGCCAGGGTCCATTTAGGCAAATTTAACCAACTGCTACCGGCCGCACCTAGTTGTAACCGGCTAAAACTAGGTGTAGCCGCAATTCGGGTTTTAGCCGTAACATATACATATTAATCACGCCAACACAGTGGTAAAATAAAATCACGAAAAAAGAACTAGGGTACCTGCCCTACACGTAAAGTGGGGATCTTTTATTTTCTTTTCGTCTATCACATGGTGTGGTATGTCGTTGAAAAGTTCGTAAATATTGTGAGTGTGTGAAAACCATTTTTGAAATATTTAATTTATAACTACAACACTCTTACCAAATTAGAGCTTTTCTTCATATCATAACTAAGAACATGAAAAGAACTTAAAGATTATAATTATGCAACCTACTCTTCGCATGTACTCAATATTTTGACAAACAAAGTTATTCTCTTACTTAATTAGTCAGCATATTGCTCTTTTGTACAAACATATTTCAAATTTGTTGTACCTACAACAAGGCTCAAGAAAATAGGTGGCTCGTTCAGATGTCAATGTATACGCTTTCATAATAAACTTCCAAGCCACGTACAAGATCTAAGCCTTAATAAATTTAAATCATTCATTAAACGTAAGTTGAGCCAGAAAGCTTTTTATACCGTTAAAGATTACGTTGAGGACAAAAAGGCTTGGGATTGAGCTGCTCCAATTATAATTTTTATTTTTTACTTTCAGAACTTTGTTTACTTTGCAAACTTTAAAATTATATACACAATGACATGAATATTTACTTGTGAAGTATAATATTATTATTATTTTAATTATTGTGAATGTGAGGACTATGTGGGTCATTTATATATTTAATTATTTTTTCTCAGTTACTTCTAATGATAATCTGGCAGTTTTGAGTACTTTATGCGGCCTACCCAAATGTCCCTTCTTTGGTATTGTTCGTCGAATCGTTGAGCTCCTTTTAAGTTCTGAGTTGAGCTACACTATTACTGACAAATGCGTGCACTGACTGGACAGGTCCACTCAAATCTGTATGGTTCTTTCCTCAAAAGATCATTTCAGACACAAATCTACATGGTTCTCAACTGAAATTCTCTGACCAAGATTATTTCTGGGTTTTTATATACACATTGACATTAATGAATTTTATTATTTAAGTATTTTATTATTTTTAAGTATTTTATTATTTTAATTATTGTGAATGTGAAGACTATGTGGGTCATTCCTTTTTGTTTTGTATTTAATTTTTTCTCAGTTAGTTCTAATCGTGGTCTGACAGTTTGAGTAATTTAAGTGGCCTACCCAAATGTCCTTTTTTTGGTATTGTTCGTCGAATCGTTGAGCTCCTTAAATTCTGAGTTGACCTGCACCACGGAGTATAGAAAGAAGCGAAGATGCCGCAAGGCAAGTAGGTCTTGCGCCTTCAATTAGGTTCTGACGTCATAGTGGGCGGGGCCGCAAACCTTAGTTGCGAGTGAATCTTCATCGCGTTCGGGTGCGTTGTATTCTTATCGTTTTTTAATAGTTAAATTATTTTAATAATGAAGTGCGCTGTTGTTGGATGCAAAAATTATTCAGGATCAAAACTGAAACATATTGATGGCGTAACATTTCATGTGTAAGTCCCTAAAATTTATATTTTCATTTTAAAACACATTTTCTCGTTTGATCGTCAGATTGTAGTTAGAGACATCTGTTGTCAAGGAGGTGCATTCTAACCAATTCTCACCGATTTCGTATTTTTATCATTATCAATGCATATTACACAATAATATACTAATTTGCGACTCAAATTAATTGCTTAAGTTTTATTTTGCTCGCCATAAGTTAAGTCATAGATAAATACGTTCTTTGATACATGAAATAAGAAGAATTTAAAATAAGAAAAATGCGCCATCTGTCGGTAAGTTGCCGGTCCTAACTGTTAAATAAAAATGTATGCATCATGCTTCTGCTACTTTGCGAAATTATCGAAAAACTTCATATCATTAAATGCACATGCACATGATCAAGATCCAATTTTCAACTATGTCACGTTGTTAACCAAAGCTATACGCCACAACTATTGTAATACGAGACTTAATTATTACAGTAAGCTCGAAAATATTGTTTTGTCTAAAAGGCAGCATTTAAATAAAACTGTGTTGTTTAGTGGCCAATAATAAGCAATGTCCAATAAAGATTGATGATAAGACAGGCTCAGAAGGAGGTTCGGGTAGAATGGTGCCGAGACATGATAGCAAAATTTGTAGCAAGCTCGTCTTGGCGCGTTTAAGATATTATTACGGGTGATGCATCTTGGATTTATCAATATGATCCAGAAACGAAGCGGCAGTCGACCGTGTGGCTGTTTCAAAATAAACCAACGCCTACCAAAGTGAAGCGAGTCAGAAGTGCAGGCAAAATTTTGATCGCAAGTTTTTTTTCTTTGACGGGTTATCTGGTGTCAGTACCATGACGAGATCAAAGTAGCATCAATGCTGAATGGTATGTTACCAAATGTTTGCCAGAAGTTTTTACTACTGCAAGCAGCAAGCGACCGAACACTGGCCTCCGTGGGCTACTGCTTCACCACGACAACGCGCCGGCTCACTCGGCGCTCAAAACAAGAGACTTTCTGGACAGCACGCCGGTCAAATTTATAGGTCATCCTCCTTACAGTCCCGATTTGGATACGTGCGACATTTTTTGTTCCCCAAAATAAAAAGATCAACTCAAAGGAAAACAGTTTTCATCACCTGAAGATGCACTGGCTGCATTTGAGAAGGAGATTAGAGAGGTGTCTGATGCAAACTGGAAAGTGTGTTATGAAAATTGGTTTAGACGTATGAGACTGTGTATAGACGCCAATGGAGAGTTCTTTGAAAAGATATAATAAAAAAAAATATAACTTGTAGTAAAAAAAAATCTAGTATCGCAATACTTTCTGAGTGCTCCAATCTAGTTTAAAGTTGATGGCAGCCGTAATAGCTTACCAAATACATCAAGTGACGAAAACAATACCTATACAAATACAAGAACTACAAAATCAAATTGAACAACTTACTTCACAACTTAATTCGGCACACAAAGAGATAAAGAACTTAATAAACATAGAAAACACTCAGCTTAAAAAATCTGTTAATAAATTAACAAGTAAAAACGACGTACTAAAAAAGGCTACAAAAAAATTTACGAGTGCAGTAGGAACTCCTAATAAAAGCTCACTTAATTCTACTCCGCGTCCAAATTCTCAAACAAAATCATAGAAGAAGACAAGGAACACACAACTATTTTCTAAATAAACAAGACACGATTAAGGCTTTAACGGTAGAACTAGATAGTACAACAACACAGAAGGAAGAAAGTGATGACCATTCTTTGATTCCCATAAAAAGAAAATTGTGCATTGTTAGTGCAAACAAAAATAACGAAGTTATGTCCACAACTCAAGAGATATTTAATAACTTTCAAGTATGTCATTACGTCACGCCGGATTGTGGTACACTTCGATTTATTAAAGACTTACTTAAAAAATTAACTGATTATTCTATGAATGACTATTGTGTTGTTTTAATTGGAGAAGAAGACTTTTTACATACAGAAAATTATGTTAATACCATTATAAAACTAAGGGAGACATTGATGAGTACATAATACGAATATAATCTTATGTGCTCCTACTTTTAAATTAAGTAACTTCTCGACAATGTTTAATTGGCGTATAGAGACAACATTTAATAATTTATTACATCTAGACTTACAAACTTATAACTATGCAACTGCATTTTTGATTCTAATTTAAATATTTTTATGACTTTACTATGTTCTCAAAATTCAATAGAAAAATTAATGACTGCGGTATGCGTAATATCTTTCAAAATTTATTCTTAACCATAACAAAGATATCATCGACCCAATGTGAATCTTCAGCAGATGAAAATTTTTGTGAACATGATTTTTTTTTCGTGTATAAAATATTAATATTCTGTATCAAAATGTAAATGGTCCTTTGAACAAATCTCATATGTTCACTGTCTCACTTATTGAAACTATTCAATTCAGGCAAAATAATTGATGTGCTGTGTTTTTCGGAGCACAATAAATGATATTATCTGATGTTAACTCGTTACATATTCCTAATTTTACACTTGCTACACATTTCACTCGGAAATCCCGACATGGTGGTACATGCATAATGATGCAAAACGGAATTAAGTATAGAGCTTTGGAGTCTGTGGAGAAGTACTGTGTTTCTATAATTGAATGTTGGGCAGTAGAACTCACTGACCACAGCAATATTGTGATGTGTGTCTATAGGAGCCCACTTAGTAGGAACAAAAAAAGGAAACTTGACATATTTTTCAATAACCTGACTATTCTCTTAAAGTTTTTTGCATTGCACACTAACAAAAAACTTATTCTATGCGGTGATATCATTATTGATCTTTTAAAAAATACCACATGATCAAAAAAAAAACCATCTTAAAACAGGTTTACAATCATTGATATATAAAAAAACCGGCCAAGTGCATGTCGGACCACGCACAATGTAGAGTTCCGTAGTTGGGATGAATTTATCCCAAGAACAAACTTAACTTTGTAGTTGAAAAAAAAATCTTTCATACAGAATGCATGGAAAAACATGTTTTTACAACCGCAAATTTAAGTTGGTCGATTATTACTCGTTAATTTGTAAAGCCTACTCAGCTGTGATAGTTTTCCTTTTAAATTCGTTACATAAGCTACCGTCGTGAATTTTTTCACATATCTAAAACCAACCATTTAGCTGGTAGAGGGGGGGGGACACTTGACTCTAACAAAAATTTGCACTTTAAAGCTTAATATTTCGCAAACGGATCTCTGAATTCAAAAATGGTTGTAACACACTCACAATGTTTTTGAAAGACCTTTTCAACGATACCCCACACCAAGGGACAGAAAAAAAAAAAAACATCCCCACTTTACGTGTAGGGGAGGTACCCTAAAAAAAATATTTTACATAATTTTATTTTACCACTTTGTTGGCATGATTAATATGTATACCCATGCAAAATTACAACTTTCTAGTACTAACAGTCTAGGAGCTAGACCGCGGACAGACAGACAGACAGACAGACGGACATGACGAAACTATAAGGGTTCCTTGTTTACTACGGAACCCTAAAAACCCAAGATGCACAGTCTCGAATAAAAGTAACGCTCGAAAGTGTCCCGAAACTCTATTTCTGTCTCTTTCTATAAGCTACAAGCATATATTATTGCAAGTTCAACCTTACGCCAATTCTTTAAAGTTGTTATTACAACGCAGGTACTTAAAGCAATAAAATTTTACGACCGACCGTGGTCGGTAGGACAAGGTATTGAGTGGAGTCGAACATGACTTTTTTTTTTCATCATACATTATTAGTTAGTATTTTAAGAGTTCGTTAAATTGTGTTTTAAACACATAAATATACTTTTATTTGTACATAAACATGTTTTTGGGTAGCATATGGGTATATCAAAAAAACAAATAATATGGTTCAAAAAGATAATGATGAATGGTATATATTTTGCAAAAATCAAATCAATCAAGGCATTTATTACAAGTGGTGACATACATATCTTCCTCCAAAAAATGCTCGGAACAAACGACGCTTGAATTATTCGGCTTAAAAAAACCTTCTCGCCTTTGTTGGCTGACGATTGATGTCCATTCTCCATATCGTATTGGGTCACGAGGAAAACTAAAATATAAAAATTTGAAGTTTCCATGAAGTTTATAATGTGACACTTACAGACTACAGACTACGCGACACTTCAGTCTATCCTTAGCATGCCGCATATCGCGAACTCATAAGTTAGCCCATAAATTAATCGTTATACATCATAATATTTACGAACATTAAAAAAATGTTAAATTGGCTACCTCCTGACCTATACGTTATGTAATGTAAATATTTATATTTGTCAAAAACTACATACAAAAAAGTTCAAAATTACAAAAATTTATTAATAAAAATAAAAAAAACACAAATAAAGAAAATCGACTCCACTTATTAGAACAGGGTCATTTTTATAATGCGACTAAAATAAAAAGGAGACTGTAATGCGTTGTTCTAACACTGAACAAGCAGCCATTGAAGTTAGCCGTATTGTACTTTGAGCGTTGAATGAAGTTTTTAGAAAAAATAAATCAAAATCACACATGGCTTGTTATAATCAGTCATAAAAACAACAAAAACTAGTCAATAAGTTTTTTACTTACTGAAAATACGATATCCCATCCTTTTTTAACCTACAATTTCTCACAAAACACTTCGGCATTTTTAACGACTGCTACCAGACGCGAGCGACGCGAGACTATTTGAAATGAGCGCACAATTTAGAATGTTGCGCTTGTTAGAAAGTGCGGTAATAGGTATTACCCAAATTAGCAAGCTTTGAATGTCAGAATGATTACTGGTTATTTACTATGTATGAAAGTTCTGATATATATGTTCATAAGGAAAGGATTTCATGAATTAAATAACAGAAAGACAAGGCTAGACATTTATTTAATTAGACTTGTCAGTATTTAATCAGAAAGCTAGTTGTCCGTTCGCAAAACTAGGTCTTCATGGAGAAGAAGGACAAGAAACTCCATGGAAATAGTATTACAGTATTCTATCAATACATTTCTTATATTTCCATAAATTATCGTTATCTCAAAAACAGTTTCATTCTATGTCTTGAATAATAGCAACATCATAAAAATAGCAATATTGACAATAATATACCATACACAACAACATAATAATAAGCAGTAATTACTGTATAATATCAAATTACTTAACTTACGTGACACCTAGTACATCTATTCCACACAACAACGGCACTAGAACCAACCAACTGAACATTTACCGAGCAACTGACTCGATAACGCCATTACAATTATTTTTATATCCTACCAAACGTCACTTATGTCAAACATCTACCGTCATTTTGAATAAATCACAGATCGTCATACATTTTGGTTTAATAACTTCTAATACAGGTAATATTAAACAAATCTTATGTAGTGAAATCATATTAAAATATTATAAGGTAATTAAGCAATTTAATAAAAGCTGATTCGTAATTCTTAGATAAAATTCAATAGAATATCAACATCAACCGACAGTATGGTGGCAATCGTTTGAAACAGCTTATTATATTAAATATTACGTAACAATTAATATTATTAACATCTAAATGAATTTTACAAGTTAAGTGTTATTTTTAGGTAAACACAATACCTAGTCAAATTAGGTACTTCTACATTAGTCCCGAGCTTTGTAAATGTGACAGATGCCATTTTCAGACCAACAATATTTTAATATAATACTAACCTCAACATTAATTATCTAACACGCTCATTTTTTAATGGACTTCTTCTTTCTTCTTCTTCTTCTTTTACTAATGGACAGTTGCAATACTGCATTACATAAAAAATATGTTATTAGTATGGGACCTATAATTTATAACAAAATACCTGACATAATAAAAGATGACACAATACGTAATTTTAAAAAGAAGTTAACAGCATTATTGATTGAAAATGCTACTACCCGGGTAACGATTTTCTAAATGACAATAACTTAGATATTTTATCCTAAAATTTCTAATCTAAAATAATTATAATATTCTTATGCAATTTAAAGAAATTCCAACTTATTTAATTGTACCCATTTTGAACGAATATTCCCGATGAGTAACACCTTGTCGTCAACACTGTTGACGATCGGGAAAAAAAAGTTCCGTTCGTTCACAGTGTTGACGAACGGGAATAGTTTTTGATTATTCCCGATCAGTAACACCCCTGTCGTTAACACTGTTGACGATCGGGAAAAAAAAGTTCCGTTCGTTCACAGTGTTGACGCTGGCAAAAAGGTCAAGATTTAGAAAAGTGGAGTTCAATTATTATAGATGACACGGTTCAAAATGCTTAATTACAATGCAAGATGGCGGATGGTGGGTTAAGTGAAAATCCAATATGGTGGCTGCGATTTGTTTTTATTTTACGTCATGGGTGTCATTTTTATAGTTTTCGAGGGTGGGAAAGCTGATAGTGAGGTCAAAATGTAAATCCAAGATGGCGGCTGTGATTTTTTTTTTTCATTTTTCTTCATGGGTGTCTTTTTCATAGTTTTCGAGGGTGGTAAAAGCGATAGTGAGGTCAAAATGTAAATCCAAGATGGTGGCTTTGTTTTTTTTTTTCATTTTGCGTCATGGGTGTCGTTTTCGTAGTTTTCGAGGGTGGTAAATCCGATAATGAAGTTAAAATGTAAATCCAAGATGGCGGCTTTGATTTATTTTTCATTTTGCGTCATGGGTGTCGTTTTCATAGTTTTCGAGGGTGGTAAAGCTGATAGTGAAGTCAAAATGTAAATCCAAGATGGCGGCTTTGATTTATTTTTCATTTTGCCTCATGGGTATCGTTTTCATACTTTTCGAGGGTGGTAAATCCGGTAATGAGGTTAAAATGTACATCCAAGATGGCGGCTTTGATTTTTTTATTCATTTTGCGTCATGGGTGTCGTTTTCGTAGTTTTCGAGGGTGGTAAAGCCAATAGTGAGGTTAAAATGTAAATCCAAGATGGTGGCTTGGATTTATTTTTCATTTTGCGTCATGGGTGTCGTTTTCATAGTTTTCGAGGGTGGTAAAGCCGATAGTGAGGTCAAAATGTAAATCCAAGATGGCGGCTGTGATTTTTTTTTCATTTTGCGTCATGGGTGTCGTTTTCGTAGTTTTCGAGGGTGGTAAAGCCGATAGTAATGTCAAAATGTAAATCCAAGATGGCGGCTTTTTTTTTTCATATTGCCTCATGGGTGTCGTTTTCATAGTTTTTGAGGGTGGTAAAGCTGATAATGAAGTCAAAATGTAAATCCAAGATGGCGGCTTTGATTTTTTTATTCATTTTGCGTCATGGGTGTCGTTTTCGTAGTTTTCGAGGGTGGTAAAGCCGATAGTGAGGTCATAATGTTAATCCAAGATTGCGGCTTTGATTTTTTTTTTCATTTTGCGTCTAGCGTGTCTAGGGTTGCCAACCTTTTGTACAACAAATAAAGTATTATTATGGTCAAAGTGGGAAAATAAACAGTATCATGGCAAAACATCTTTTATAAAAAACAAATTTTTTTTTTGTTACATTATTATTAATAATATCTTAGTGTTATTTATTTTATAAATATGTATGTTTGTGTGTAAGTAAGTGAGTATACCTGCTATTTGTTTTATTTTATTAAGTGTATTGTTTTGATTTTATGTATTTTACTTTCTCTCTTCTCTTACACACGGTGTCTACATCTCTTTTAATCTTTTATGAAGAGATTTCCTTAGATATAAGCATCACCTTGTACGTATTTTTCTGTTCCTTTTGTCTTGTCTGTGTATATAATTATGTGTACCTATACATAAATGGTTAAATAAATTAATAAACAAAACAACTGATTTCCAAAAAAAAAAACACTACAAATTGAAGAATAGGTAACTCTCATTTCGGAAGTCGGTGTCTTTGAATTTGTATTTTGGTGGTTTGTATTTTTGTTTTTTACCACCGGCTTCCTTGTTTTCTTTGGATATCAGTGGAAACAGTATATTAATCTTTATTTTTGTTGAACAGTAAACAGTATTTTAGACTGAAAAACCCTCCGGTTGACGCCCTAAGCCGAGGTTCGTACCCCACAGGGGGTGCCCTTAGCGAGCGTTCACCTAGTTTTAATTAGCATAGTTGAATTAGCCCTGGCTGGAGGTTTTAAGTGTAGTAGCTTAAGGCACCCACAGGAAAGCCCGGTTAAGTAGTCATGATCTCAGAGGTCAATTACGAGATGCCCTACCAAAAAAAAAAGAGTGAAAAAAGTATGGTTGGCAACCCTAAGCGTGTCGTTTTCGTAGTTTTCGAGGCTGCTAAAGCCGATAGTGAGGTCAAAATGTAAATCTAATACGGTGGCTGCTAAAATTTTCAGCGTATCAGGAATTTTGCAACACAGAAATCAAGCAATCACCTATGTGTACGTTTTATAGTAATTAAAATACATTGTAAACTCCATTTAGTGCCACTCGTTTTAAGATGGTCTAAGACTTTGGTTGGTTTACCTTGTTATCCATACAATTATCCACTACTATGTAGTATCAGGTCCAGTCTAAATAACGACAACAATACGTCATTATTAAGCAATAAACAGTACTAGTACTTTCTAAGTTGCCGAAATGAAATTAATAAGAACTGCAGCTGTGTCCGTTCTTTTGTTACTTTATTGTCTAGCACGTATATTTACCTCTACTTTACCAAAGATTCTAAGAAATTCGTTCTTTTGTTTGTTGTGATTACCTTGCACGTATTTTCCACGATAAAAAAATACAATTAAAATACTGGAACAGCAAAAAAAATGTCAAACGAAGATAACAGATTTTAAGCAATCTTGTTATTTACATAATTATCAATGTTTCTTGTTTGTAAATTTTATACTTACTTTATCAGTATTTACACAAAAATTAAACTTTTTTTCTTAACTTACATTTTGACCTCACTATCGGCTTTAGCAGCCTCGAAAACACGACACGCATAGGGTTGCCAACCATACTTTTTTCACTCTTTTTTTTTTGGTAGGGCATCTCGTAATTGACCTCTGAGATCATGACTACTTAACCGGGCTTTCCTGTGGGTGTCTTAATCTACTACACTTAAAACCTCCAGCCAGGGCTAATTCAACAATGCTAATTAAAACTAGGTGAACGCTCGCTAAGGGCACCCCCTGTGGGGTACGAACCTCGCCTTAGGGCGTCAACCGGAGGGTTTTTCACTCCAATGTACTGTTTACTGTTCAACAAAAATAAAGATTAATATACTGTTTCCACTGATATCCAAAGAAAACAAGGAAGCCGGTGGTGGTAAAAAACAAAAATACAAACCAAAGACACCGACTTCCGAAATGAGAGTTACCTATTCTTCAATTTGTAGTGTTTTTTTTTGGAAATCAGTTGTTTTGTTTATTTATTTATTTAACCATTTATGTATAGGTACACATAATTATATACACAGACAAGACAAAAGGAACAGAAAAATACGTACAAAGGTGATGCTTATTTCTAAGGAAATCTCTTCATAAAAGATTAAAAGAGATGTAGACACCGTGTGTAAGAGAAGAGAGAAAGTAAAATACATAAAATCAAAACAATACACTTATTAAAATAAAACAAATAGCAGGTATACTCACATACATATTTATAAAATAAATAACACTAAGATATTATTAATAATAACGTAACAAAAAAAAAATATAATGTTTTTATAAAAGATGTTTTGCCATGATACTGTTTATTTTTCCGAAATACTGGGTTCGATTCCCGGGTCGGGCAAAGTGTTATTGGGTTTTTCTATATGAAACTTCTCAGTAGCAGCTCGGAGTCTAGATTTGTGCCCGGTTGATGGCAATAGGCTCGCCCCCTATTACATGGGACTTAAACATAACTGGCGAAATGTGGGCTATGTGGGTGTACCTGCTACAGGGACACCTCTGCCCAACCCTTCGGGGAAACAAGGCGTGATGTTATGTTTGTTTGTATACTGTTTATTTTCCAACTTTGACCATAATAATACTTTATTTGTTGTACAAAAGGTTGGCAACCCTAGACACGCTAGACGCAAAATGAAAAAAAAAAATCAAAGCCGCAATCTTGGATTTACATTATGACCTCACTATCGGCTTTACCACCCTCGAAAACTACAAAAACGACACCCATGACGCAAAATGAATAAAAAAATCAAAGCCGCCATCTTGGATTTACATTTTGACTTCACTATCAGCTTTACCACCCTCAAAAACTATGAAAACGACACCCATGACGCAAAATGAAAAAAAATCAAAGCAGCCATCTTGAATTTACATTTTGACCTCACTATCGGCTTTACCACCCTCGAAAACTATGAAAAAGACACCCATGAAGCAAAATGAAAAAAAAAATCACAGCCGCCATCTTGGATTTCCATTTTGATCTCACTATCAGCTTTCCCACCCTCGAAAACTATAAAAATGACACCCATGACGTAAAATAAAAACAAATCGAAGCCGCCATCTTGGATTTATATTTTGACCTCACTATCGGCTTTAGTACCCTGGAAAACTATGAAAACGACACCCACGACAAAAAGGGAAAAAAATAATCGCAGCCGCCATATTAGATTTTCACTTAACCCACCATCCGCCATCTTGCATTGTAATTAAGCAAAAACCATGTCATCTATAATTGATGAACTTCACTTTTCTAAATCTTGACTTTTTTGCCAGCGTCAACACTGTGAACGAACGGAACTTTTTTTTCCCGATCGTCAACAGTTTATTTCAGTTCAATATACACATAACTGCAAACACTACACTTAATAACACTGTACAATAATATTTTGTTACTTGAGACAACCTTTCAGTTTGACCACTGTCGAACGAATGCCCCACGAGCTGTTCGATTTCGCCCCACTATAACTCCCACCATTAGACGTCAAGGTGCTCATTTAACGTACAAGTCAATACAACCACTCTTAACTGTAACAGCTCGGCCATCCGTCCCACAACGAGTCCCATCGTTGGGTGTTTATTTCATCTTAGTTCAGTGGATACTAGATTAGCAATCATAAAACATGTAAATGACTTAAAATTATTTCTAACAATTCATAGAGTGAAAATAATAATTAATGAGTAAATATTAGGTTTTCATATAATCACAGGAAATAACTTCTTAATCAAACAAATCGTGATTCATTCTTCAGACATACTTTTACTTGACTTTACGTATAGTCCATGACAATGATTAACGCCTTTACGTTGATTCGAGTCTTTAACATACCACCAGTCCATGACCTTGACTGGAGTCCCTAACCTGACACCAGTCCATGACTTTGACTGGAGTCCCTAATCTACCACCAGTCCATGACCTTGACTGGAATCCCTAAGCTACCACCAGTCCATGACCTTGACTGGAGTCCCTACGCTACCACCAGTCCATGACCTTGACTGGAGTCCCTAAGCTACCACCAGTCCATGACCTTGACTGGAGTCCCTAAAGCATCATAACATAACGCATACATTGCTTTATAATATTATAACATGACATCTCATAACTTAATCACTGAACATTTATTACACAAATTAAACATGACATCTCATAACTTAATCACTGAACATTTATTACACAAATTAAAATTAAACCACCCTTTTGGTACTCGTAAATTATCTAGTTAATTCATTCTTTAACTTTCTTATAACAATAACTTCTATGTTTCATTCATCTTTCTCACTTCAATCATCTTTCTCAATAGGTACAGTAAGCGCTCAAAAGTGCATGAGCACGCTAAGAGTCGTATTGCTGTGAACACGCGGTATAGCTCGTACATTTGTATGTGTAAGCAACACGATACACACACCACAGATAACGCAGTTACACGAAACAACAATATATTTCCGTCGCTTTAAACATGCTAGCACACACGCACTATGCGCGTGAACTTGACCAGTTAATGGCATTGCTAAAATTCGATAGTAACTTAACAAGCGCAGATAGCAGAAAGCGTTAAGCGTTGGTATGGAATTCAAACTGCCTCAGGTTCTAATCTCGTGAAACACAGTGCGGTTTTTTGCAAATATTATTATTTTTGTTTTCGATAATAATATTTTTTAAATATTGCTGCTTTTTTATGTTGTTATTGCAATAAAGGTTTTAGAATAAAAAATGCGTGATATATGATAACAAAATTAAAAAATATATGTTTATTCGTTATATTTATTTTACATAAGTTAATAAACTGCTACAATTATTTATCATTACTTCAGCTGAATAAGATGTGAAATAGATGTCAAGAAACTTAGAAGCAGTTTGTATTATTTAGACATATTTAAATTATGAAATATTTTAAATTTTTAATGGATTTTTTCACCATAAATATTAAGCTTTGATCATGGTCGAAGTAATTAAGTAATAAATAAGAATATTAGACTACTTAAAATGTAAAAAACTACTTACAGAATAGGTAATTTTAAGGTTAAATATGGGCAGTTTGTTTATATTTTATTTGTATTAATTATTTTACATTTTATTTGACTTTAGTAAATATTGGTTGTTATTGAGGTTAAAGCTTAAGTATTCATTTTCTTTACGAAAAGAAGATTGAAACTAAACCTCAAATTTTTATCCTAAAATAATACTATTACTAAAATAATATTAAACAATTTCGATATATCTGCAAGAAATACGACAAACACCCTATTGAAACGTGCTTAAAAAATTCGTTACCATAAATTCATGCAATAACGAATCTGTTGTTTATTAAGTTGGTACGGTCAATATTTTAAGGTCAAAAACGGTTTTCTAGCTGGTCTTCAGTGATGCAAGCCTTCAGAGTGCACGGCGAACGGTTCATAATGACGTGTTTTTAATAATTCAGCAAAATGTCTCGTTGGTATGAAACCATTTGTTTCATTCACCATTTGACGTCGCTGCTACTCGATAATAAGCCCCTTCCTCATATCTCTTAACCCTCACAGTATTTCTCTAGAACAAAGAAAAACATTGTTTTTATTACACATAATACCTTATTATTTATTATTCACTAATCGAATTAAACCTCACAATGAATTTAAAACTTTAAAGGCATCTTCTGTCTCAACAATACCTCTGTTCTATCAACAATACCCTTGATTAAGATTTATGTTTAGTAAAATATGAAATATATTAATGATAACACTCACACTTAGTCCGGTTTCATTAGATATTCACTTCACTTTTACGCAGCGCAATAATATTCTCTGATCTGATCTGATCTCTTCAATATATTTTATGCCTGCTTTTTGATAATAATAACCACAACACTGCGCTAAATACTCGTCACCAATATTATCCACGAACCAAAAAAGTTCTATTAATTGAATACTCGTAACAAACTGCATCTACCCCACAGAAATCGAAATAATTTACTTAGTTTTTTGTGGTCTACCTGCTAAACTTTAATATTTATGTGAACAAGACGAATGAAACTAAAAACGAATGATGATTATTGAACTAGTCATTGGTTGCAGACAAAGTGAGTGTGTGTGTGTAATGTGCGTGTCTACAGTATTGTAACAACTTATAGAAGAAGGTCGTAAGTCAAACCGAAGCGTCAGTCTATTGCTTTGTGAGATTGCTCATGGACTTTTGGTCGGCACTGTACATTCATTTTTCTCGCTACCTTTTGACAGCCTTTCCGTGTATGTCTGTCCCAATACAAGTACATTTACAACTCATTATTTACTAGTATTTCCACATCGTTTGGCACAACACAACCCCTCTTAATTTCAATAGAATTATATGCTTTACCCAATGTTTGATTAGGGATCTTGGGTATTTAGGGGTCTGCCGTTTTTTTTTTTTTTTTTTTTTTTTTTACGAGCCGCTCTATGTCGGATTAGTGTGCCATCACTTCCAAGATCAACATGGCATTTTGTTATACTATCGTTTAATTTGATTGACATATTTATGGTTTATATTTATAAGTACTATTCTTTTTACATAACAGTATTAGTCGAAGCTTTGGAAGTGTCACTCTTTTCTTTTTTCTGACAATTCACCTCTAAATGTCCCAGTAAATTACATTTCGTACACCGCATTTTTGGTTTAGTGCATTGAAAGAATGGGTGTCCCGTTTCATTGCAGTTGTAGCATACAACACGATTAAACCTGGGACTTCGTTGGGCATTATTAGGGTTAGGTAATATATCTTGTGTGCTTTGGGTAACTGTACGTTTTTCTTTATCCTTATTCTTTAAACTATCAGAAGGAACTTTATCTTGGCCAATTTGCACAGTCTTCAAAAACTTTAAAACTTGTTCAGGTTCCGCAAACTCAACCACTTGAGCACCTAACCTTACTCCACGATCATCAATACCAGCAATTAAACAATCAACGGCACGCCTTCCAGTAATATTACACCGGTTCAACAGGGTCATTTTAGAATAATAATATAATTCTATGGATTCCCCATAGCGAACTTTCAAACTTAACATTTCGTTTAGTAGATCTGCATAATTTTCCCGGGTCGGAAAGGATTCTCTAAGTTTATTTTTCCATTCCGTCCAGGAAAACAGTAATGTAGGTAACCCTTGATACCAGGACTTGGCTACTCCACTTAACTTTGGTAATGCATAATGAATCAACTGCCTATCACTCCATTCGTATATGTGAGCACATTCCTCAACCTTATTAATCCATGCATCCATCGTTTGTTCTTTGGACATTGGGTCGTACTCGGGTATAACATTATTAAGAACAGGAAACCTTTCACGTTTACCAACATTCTTCATATCTTTCATAATTCCAACAAATTGTTGTAAAAACTTACTTTGGCTGTTGTACCTTCGAGAATTTGTTGATTTACGTTCCCTTCCAGTAGAAGAGCTATCGCTAGGTTCCCGTCGCTTCCTCCGTTTCCTGCGACTTTCTCGGTGGCGACGGGATCGTCGTTCGTCATCGCTGCTACTAGAGCTACCCGACTGGTGCAGGCCTTCTTCACGTCGATCCTTTTTGTAAGACCGCGGTAACTCCGGTGTACCACTTTGGATTGCTTTTCTTCTTGGCATATTTATGCTGTGTTAGTTGACTTTTGGCGTAGGGAGGGCAATTTCCAGCTCCTAATTGCCCAATTATTCCACTTCTGAGATGTAACGGACGCTCAGGAATACCACAGCAAATAACACAAGTTATTATAGTTTTCACAAAGTATAATTTATTTCAGTTCATTATACACATAACTGCAAACACTACACTTAATAACACTGTACAATAATATTTTGTTACTTGAGACAACCTTTCAGTTTGACCACTGTCGAACGAATGCCCCACGAGCTGTTCGATTTCGCCCCACTATAACTCCCACCATTAGACGTCAAGGTGCTCATTTAACGTACAAGTCAATACAACCACTCTTAAACTGTAACAAATGAAAGTTCCAACAAGATTAGGCAGCGGGACTTGCATTGATAACGTAATTCACAATGTACGAGGATCAAAAGGAGAAGTCTTAGAGCTGGCGGTATCCGATCATACGGCACAACTTTTACGATGTCCAGTTAGACGAACATGCATATTAAATTACTGGTTCCCAACTAAACGAGATTACTCAAAAGAAAATGTTCAGAAATTCATAGACAACATCAAAGCTATCACTTTTGCTGACGTATACGAGGAAACGGATACCGCTAAGGCATTCAAACTATTCTATGACCTGTTTAAGTGGCTATATGATTTATGCTTTCCTAAAATAAAAATACGGGTATTGACTAAAGAAAAAGCAAAATGGATTAGTCGTGGCATTAGGATTTGCAGTAAGAGAAAAAGAGAATTGCTTTGGAAATACCCGTCATTACCAAATAAGCAAAATAAAACAAACGTTAAAAAGCTTTCAAATCGGCTGAAGAAAGTTATAAATCTCACACAGAGAGCCCATAATAATCGTTTCATACATTCAGCTCAGAACCTATGTAAAGCAACGTGGAAAGTAATAAACAAAAATAAGAATAAACATAATTTGCCAGACGAAACCATAACAAAAATCAAATTAAATGACAACATTTTAACTAATCCTCCTGATATAGCATAAGCTTTTAATGATTACTTTGTGGATCAAGTGAAACAAGTTACTAATTTAGACATTAAATAAAATAAACATAAAATAAGCAATAGAATTTCTTCTATGTTCATGTCGCCTACAATACCACCAGTTAACCAATTTATTATGTCGCTAAAAAATACTTCTAGCACTGGGTATGACGATATAAGTACAAGCATTTTTAAACAGGTATCCACAATAATTGTTCCTGTGTTGAGTCATCTTATCAATATGTGCATACGCAATGGTTACTTTCCAGAAGAATTAAAAATAAAAATTATAAAATCTCTCTTCAAGAAAGACAACAGAGAAGATATGTCCTGCTACAGATCTATAGCGTTACTACCGATTTTTTCAAAAATATTCGAGAATACAATTTATAATCAACTTACTTCATACTTTGAGAAAAATTGCCTATTCGTTAATAACTTAACGTCGTTGATAACCAGAAAGGTTTTAAGAAAAACAGATCTTGTTGCGGACGGCAGAGGTGCCTTGTGAACCTCAAGTCGCCTTGGGACGATCTCCCAATTACGTTTAGTGTGCGCTCCCTATTCCCTGAGCCTAGGTGACTGCGCTGGCTAGCACATACCCCACATACCCCTGAATACGTACCTGAGTGCTACGACACACAATGACTTGACTGCGAGGCAGCGAAATAAAATACCATGATTATTTCTAGAATTATTCTTGAGACTTCGGCTTGCGCTATTTTGATGTTGCCTCTTCGGTGGCTGGGCTGCGACTGAATTGGCCCGATTTTTTTTTGGAACGAAGGTCCTTATCTTGCGTTGCGAAAGGGGGCTAGACGGAAAAAATAAGACCAAAAGTTGTAACGACAGTTTTTATTGTGTAACGACACTTTTTTAAATATCTCGGAAACGGCTGGGAATATCAAAGTTTTGATAAAATTTCCCCCCCCCCCCTAGTACCTTACCTCTCAACTAGAACCTACATTCAGTTAGACCCCTTAGACCCTATTTTTGAACCCCTTTTCTTTTGACCCCCAATATCTGTAATTAAGTATATCTTACAATTCTCTCATATATATAACCTCCCCCCGAACACCCCCTCGATATCCTCCCGCGACCCCCTGATCCTGATACACCCCCTGCACATCTCCCCCCTTTTAAATTTTAAATATCTCGGAAACGGCTGGAAATATCAAAGTTTTGATAAAATTCCCCCCCCCCCCTAGTACCCTCCCTCTCAGCTAGAACCTACATTTAGTTGGACCCCTTAGACCCCATTTTTGACCCCAATTTTCTTTTGACCCCCAATATCTGTAATTAAGTATATCTCACAACTCTCATAAATATATAACCTCCCCCCGAACCCCCCCTCGATATCCTCTCGCGACTAACAAAAGGCGGTCAAAAATGGGGTCTAAGTCTCCCTTAGACTCCATTTTTTACCCCTTGTCTTTTGACCCCAAATATCTGTTATTAAGTATATCTTACAACCCTCTTATATATAACCTTCCCCCTCCCCCGTGCCCCTTGAGGGTTACCTCACCCCCCCCCCCCCCGGGTCTAAACTTTGGAGCCAGAGGTCGTAGACCTATCAAGTTTGGGGTCCCCGAAATCAAGAGAAAATGACCTCTCTTTTGGCTCCATTAAAATCACGGGAAAACGCCACATTATTTCCTATTTTGGTATTGTGTGATGCTGCGGTGTACGCTGTGTGTGTGGCGTATGCCCTCACTTACCTACTCATTTTATTACAATTTCTTCACTAATTAATCGAAAAGAACTGCGTTCCATCCGGGTGTCCCTTGACACTTCTCACGTTTTTTTTTTAAAGGTCTTCTCGCTGTACTGACCACTAAGGTCTTTGCTGCTTAACCGGATTTTCCTGTGGGTGCCATAAACTTCTACACTTAGAGCCTCCAGCCAGGAGCTTTTTGAATTTATTCTAAATTAAAATTAAGCGAATGCTCGCTAAGGGCACCCCCTGTGGGGTACGAACCTCGGCTTAGGGCATCGCTGATGGGAGGACAGCAAGAAGGGACAGGCTGGATCAAATTTATATTTTCATCATGATTATTATGCGGGGTATTTAAAGCTACGTGCTCAGCTGCAACAACTGCTGGCACCTCATTTTCGAGCAAGGGTCGAGGCTGAATTGGCCCGAAAAATGGCCCTCCTTTTATACATTTTTCGTTAGCGCATGTCGAATTCTCGGAAATGAGTATTTCTTTATTTCTTATTGGAAACTAATAAAAACCTTATATATTCTTATTTTACATGTTAATGTACATAGAAAAACTTTAATTCAAGTTAATTACTTGGTAATTGTATCCTTTTAAAACAATCATTTAAGAATTATTGACCATGTAAAATGTTATACATAAAAATAACCATTATGTTCTTATTCTGTGAACCGATTTTTATCAAACAAACGTGTATGTCGTGGGGCCGCACGCTACTTGTGCCCTAGTAAGCTGCCGGGGTCTCGTCGCCGACAGATCTATTGACATGGCCATCTACGATTTCTTACATATGGTTAGCGGCAAAGTAGATAAGAGACTACCAACTCTGGCGCTTTATATGGACATGTCAAAAACTTAACGGATACGGAATAAGAGGAAATATTTCAAATTTGAAATATTTCCTCTTATTCCGTATGCGTTAAGTTTACTTGTCAGTATTTTATGGTCTACGCAATCAAAAGCTTTTGACATGGCCTACCTTCCCTACATACCCTACCTTCCCTACCTACCCTACCTACCCTACCTACCCTACCTACCCTACTTACCCTACCTACCTACCGAGATATCAAAAAAGCCGATCCAAACAAAATGTATGAGAACGTGATTTTCTTCATATTTTTTTTTGTGAGTTTTTCCATATTTTCTAACCGTTTAAACCTTCCTTTTTTTTTTTTTTTTTTGGGAGGGAAATTATCAAATAACTTCTCCCGCTCTAGGTGGAGCGGGAGGGCGTTTCAGACTCTTACTGACTAAAACCCACCCATGTTCCTTCAGTTGCCATGTTGCCGGGGGGCCACGATATCCCTATCGGCCCATATTCGCAGCCCCGGCAGGCATTGGCCCTAGCGGACCCCGTCAATTCTAGTGACATCTCTTTGAGGCACGCGTGGAACACAACGTGCCGTGGACCCAGGCTTGGTCCTTATCGGACGGCGAGCTACCCGATGCTCACCGTCCGCAAGCCCGCGCCTATGGTGGCCGGAAATCTGCCTGTGATTCCCGACGCCCAGGGTGTCTCCTCCTGCGGCGGTTAGGGGCACGAGGGCGCGAAATTTGCCTCTCCTTCACGCGCTCCGCCTCCTCCTTCGCGAGCATTACTGCTTCGCAGAAGGAGGTGATGGCCTCCCATTTCCTCTCGCTCCGTAGCCTGGCCCGAATCAGGGCCGGACGCGAGAGATCACCGCCGCCGATCGCCTCCACGGGGACACGGCGATGCCCTGTCCAAGCCGGGCAGACCTCCACCGTATGCTCCACCGTGTCCTCCGGGCGATCCACACAGTGACGACACCCGGGCGTTTCCTCCCGCTTTATCCTGAACAGGTACCTCCCGAAGCAGCCATGTCCAGTGAGGACCTGCGTCAGGCGAAAGGTGAGGATGCCGTGGTGCCTCTCTAGCCACTCCTCAAAGAGGGGTCTTATCGCCACAATTGTGGCGTGGCTAGCGCTGGGTTGCGACAATCGCACTCTCCATTCCGCCATGAGATCCCGCCGGAGCTCTGTCCGCTGTGCCGCAATTTCTTGCGGCATCGGAGTTAAGCCCCGGCGTTTCGCCTCCTCGCGCCACTCCGGATGTGCGCGAGGACCTTTGCCTCCAGTTTCCATGGCGGTACTCCGGCAAAGAGGCTTGCCGCCTCACAGGAGACCGTGCGGTATTCTCGGGCCAGCCGGATGGCCATGACCCTATGGGACGCGTTCAGCCGGCGGGCTGGCTGCCGCCTCAATGAAGGCGCCCACACCGGCGCCCCGTAAAGGGGCCATGGACCGCACGACCCCGGCGTAGAGCCTCCGGCAGGAGGCGTTTGGACCTCCCAGATTGGACAGGAGCCGCTTCAAGGCAGCCCCGGCCCGGTCCAGTCTGGGAGCCAAACGTCGGAAATGCTCCACGAAGTTCCACCGGCTGTCGAGGACGAGTCCCAGATACTTCATCGTCGACTCGACGCCGATGTGAACCCCTCCCGCCATTAACTGGGAACCCGACGGTGGCGCACTACGAGGACCATAGAAACCCATGGCCTCGGACTTGTGCAGGGCCACCTCGAGTCCCAACTGCCGGATTCTGTCGACGATTGTCGCAACCCCGCGTGTCGCTAAGTCGCTAACGTAGGAATTTCCCAAATCTAGCAACAGTTTTGTCCAAAATCGCTTAAAGCTTTACTTTTACCCCTCTTTCGGTGATTTCTATGGTGTCTCTTGGTGGGTAACTGTCCTTCTTCGCCTCTAAGATAGCTGAATGATAGCTGAATGGCTAAAAAGTAACTCACTTTCCCTGAACACTAATAAAACAAACTACATATGCTTTAGTATCAGTAACCGAACACAGCCTATTGAAGAGTTGGATTTAAAAGTACACATATGTGGAAACATGCCTACTATAAGCTGTAACTGCCCATGCCTTGAGCAGGTCGCTTCAACTAAATGACTTGGAGTTGTGGTGGATCAAGCACTGTCCTGGTACCCTCAACTTGAGCAAATTTCTGGGAGAATAAGGAAACTCAGTTGGATCTTTAAAACCCTGAGGCATATTGTTCCAACTAAAATAGAGAGCTGTAAGAACCGTCCCAGAAATCTCTTAAATGAAATATATGTAGCACTGGCCCAGTCTGTGCTATTATATTGTATCCCAATTTGGGGCAGTGCAGCAAAAACAAAATTTATAGACATAGAACGAGCGCAGCGTGGATTAATAAAAATGATGTATTTTAAAAATAAAAGATTCTCTACTGTAAGCTTATACGAAATAAGTGATTTACTCTCTGTAAGGAAACTGTATGTAACCCAAACCATACTAAAAAAAACATAAAACACTACCATATAATGTCATCGAAAAACCTAAAAGGAGAAAAGATTTAGTTGTCCTAGTTCCCCAAACTAAAACTAGATTTGCATGCAAGCAAGTCAATAAACGATCTGCTCAGCTCTATAATAAAATTAACAAACATGTTTATGTATATAATAAAAGTTACCACGACTGTAAGAAAAGTATAATAAACTGGATAAAACCACTTACCTATGAGGAAACCGAGGCACTCCTGGAATACGTTGAGTAGTCGAAATATATCACATTATATATATATACCATAACTGAGAGCACCACACACCCACACACCATACCACATCACACACCACACTACACTACACCACACCACACACCACACCACACCACACCACACCACACCACACCACACCACACCACACCACACCACACCACACCACACCACACCACACCACACCACACCACACCACACCACACCACACCACACCACACCACACCACACCACACCACACCACACCACACCACACCACACCACACCACACCACACCACACCACACCACACCACACCACACCACACCACACCACACCACACCACACCACACCACACCACACCACACCACACCACACCACACCACACCACACCACACCACACCACACCACACCACACCACACCACACCACACCACACCACACCACACCACACCACACCACACCACACCACACCACACCACACCACACCACACCACACCACACCACACCACACCACACCACACCACACCACACCACACCACACCACACCACACCACACCACACCACACCACACCACACCACACCACACCACACCACACCACACCACACCACACCACACCACACCACACCACACCACACCACACCACACCACACCACACCACACCACACCACACCACACCACACCACACCACACCACACCACACCACACCACACCACACCACACTATACACCACATCATATGCACTTACTAGGAATAAGCTTCATAAATTTAAATTGCAACTTTGCTTATAGATTTTTATTTTATTTTTAATTTTCTTAAGATTAATAAATTTAAGCTAAATACAGAAAAATGTATTTACATTGGTGCCGATTCTCTTGTACACCGAACTAAACTAACTAAACTATCACTAAAATTCCCTACTTTTGACTATGAGAATCTTATAGCTATTCTGCAAAATAAATTCTCTAAATTTAAAAATAATTTTGACACATCTAAATCGAATTTGACAATCGCGACTCCACACGTGATACCTAACCACGTGATCTTTTTAGAGCCGGAGGCGCGCAGGGGGGGCAGCCTCGTCGTGTTTTATATGGAATTTTTCACTTTTTGTATGGAAAATAAGAAAAATTATTACCTACATGTAGAGTGTCAGGGGTTTAAGGGTTTTATAAAGGGGGTCGAAATTTTCATTATTTTTGCGATTGGACACGCCGTTTTCGAGATATAAGCAAAAGAAAAAAAAAAGATTCAGTACTGTTTTTGCATTTGAAGTCTAGGTGTTGGTGTGAATTTATAGTTCATGACAACCAATTTTATTCCACACGTTTTTAGTCGCGATTAAAAATAGTCAGATTTAGTTAGAAAATCTAAATTTTTGGTGAAAAACGTCAAATTCAGAATAGCAAAAATGTTATTTTCACTAAACTAATATCTCGTTGCCATCTTAGTGCTGTCAAACTAAAATATAGTTAAGTTGTGTCACTTTAGTCTATTTCAGAATGGGAAATCGTCGTTTGACAGGAATAAACTAAATTTTGGTGATTTTTAGTTTAGTTTAGAGGCATTTGTGACAAGAGAATCGGCACCATTATATAGTTACCCATAAATGTGTTACAATGTTGTGAAAGAGCGGAGCCTTCTAATACAGGCATTGGTGCCGATTCCCTTGTTCACAAACTAAACTAAATTTAAGTCAGTGCATCTTTTTCTTTCTATTTCATTAAGAAAAGGACAGAAGATAAAATTTAGTTTAGTCCTGTCAAATTAATCAGCGCTTGACGTAAATTGACGTAATTTTAGTAGGCAAGTTTTTAAACACGTCTAAACTTGTATGGAGTAGTGACAGGCGCTGATTAATTTGACAGGACTAAACTAAAATTTATCTTCTGTCCTTTTCTTAATGAAATAGAAAGAAAAAGATGCACTGAACTTAAATTTAGTTTAGTTTGTGAACAAGGGAATCGGCACCATTGTTTGCCTAAAAGGAGGCTAAAATAAAAAAACACGTTAAAATGTAATGTAATTTTCTATGTGGCACAATAAACTATTTTGTATTTTTGTATTGTATTTACAATGATTAAACTAACCTACTTTTTCACTGTTCGATATTTACAAAGGTACGAGTAGGTACTTACACTTCCCGGTAACGATGTTCTATCAATCACTGGCAAAAAGCAAATGTGGCCGGTGCGGTGCGGCGTATTCGCTTTCGCATTCGTTTTCGAGGAGTGCATAATTGTGAACTCTTCGAAAATGATAGGGATGCATGCACAGTCACACACACTTCACAGTTGTTGTACCTATGTGTCGTCATCCCAGGTTCAGAACCCCGTGAAGACGGAGCGACTCCCAAGATATGCGGCTCTGCGTAAAGTTATAACTAGCCCTAGCGTACAGGTTGTACAATAGCGACATACTCCAAATTGGAATAACTGTAACTCAGACTAATAATGTCGATCCATTTTTGCAAATTACGATATCGTATTCAAATTCAAATTCAAAATACTTTATTTCACATAAACCTACATGGGCACTTATGAAACGTCAGAAGCTAGGTTCCAATTAGTCGTTTCCTATGGAGAAGAACCGGCAAGAAACTAAATAATTGGCTTTTACAATACTTTCAAATAACAGTGTTACAAGGTATGGGAGGACAGTGTAGGTCTTTCAATACGTACTAAGTACTTAACAAAATAGAAAATGGTCTACAGGTCTACAATTCACTAAACCTACAGCGTTCTCACATTCACAAAATAGAAGAGAATCTGTAAAGATAAATTAATTAATAAAAGTAAAAACCTATTTTAATAAAACGCAATTATATGATTGCTATTACAATTGTAATCAATCTGAATAATTATCATGTCCACAAAAGTCACAAATAAAGAGTTGAAATTAAATCGTAGGTACATAATGTCAAATAATAGAATAAATATGTCAAGGACGAATGTAAAAATAAAAATTAAAGATTAAAATAAACATGGTAATTTGGGAGCAGTTAATAGACTCTTACTTATTTATGCCGTTAATGAGGTACCAGGGAAGCCACATGTGCAAAAGGAATTATTGCCAAACTTTCTTGTCTTCAACGTAGTCTTTAATTTTATAATATGCTTTCTTGATAAGGACACGTTTGATGTGGGTTTTGAACTTCCCATCGCAAATTTCTGTCACCGACTTTGGCAACTTGTCATAAAAGCGGACACTGTTTATAAGAAATGACTTGCTTGTTTTAGTTAATCTAAAGGACAATGCTCAAAAAAAACCCAGGCCCGGCGCAAACGGAACATATCTCATATTTTTACAAAAAAATAGTTATTTAATACTAAATAAGAAACATAGTCAAAATTAGTTTCTAAATGTAAGATTTTACTAATTCTTTTATAACAAGCATAATTATTACATACAGTTATTTTATAGGTATTTCATTTTTAATTGTGTTATTTAGCCATCTTACATATTACGCTAACTAGTATAATCCAGTCTCAGTAGCTGTTGCAGGACGCAGAGGCACTAAACCAAACCGGTTAAACTCAAAGCCTTTCCGTCGCTACAAAGACGGACCCTGCTATATCACTCGCACTTATAGGTTACCCGTATTCTCGTTCCTTATCAGCTAGCCGCCGTATGAGTCAGTCATTATGTTGTCTCCCGATGCACACAATGCGCACGCGCAGTCCTTCGTTATACTTCGTTGAGATCTGTGCGCTCATTTGTTATTTAACCGACTTTTGTTATATTATCCCGCTGCATACGACTTTGGCATTACTTTGGACTTGAATAAGCTTCAGAATTGGTTATTTTTTAAAATGAATGCGTGTGTTGTTTGTGATCGGTCACTATACCGAGGTGTTCGGAGACACGTTCTGACACAACGTTTTTTCGATTCCCGGAGAGATTTCGTTGAGCGTATTTTCCAGAACTTGCAACCACTACGAGAGGTAAGACAGCATCATTATTTATATATTTTAATTTGTTTATACGTGTATCTACGTAGTATAGAATAGAATCAAATCTATTTTTTATAATGTATCGTCATAGAATTGAGAACTTGATTTAATAATAAATAAATAAACCACATACTTTTTATGATAAATAAAATCTTTAGTGGAATAAAAACAATGTGATAAAATAAAAGCCATTTTATCCCACCCCAGCACCCAAATCGATTAATTGTAATCGCATAAGGCGACTCACACCGTAACTACGGTTACGGTATGAGTCGTTGCAGTAGTAATAAGACATTAAATACAGCTACGAATAAAAAGATAACACAGAAAAACGACAGCGGAATAACTCGTTCGTGGAACCCTGTCAACCATGAGGACCTATTATTCATCACTATCACCCACCTAATCACATCATCGCTGTCAAAATGGTAGTTACAATTTAATTGTTTGTTACAGCTAGCTTTCGATGGAACGAGGTCGATATGCCATCCTTGTTGGCATAGGATCGACCATTCGTTACGTCCTGAACCGCCAGCTCCTCTTATCCTCCGCGCTGGTGCCGCAATCACAGTTCCAGGTTTCACTAGGGCGGCCAACACTTCCCGTCATTGTATAATGGAGAACTGTGGTGACATGCAACTCCGGCAAATGCCTAATTCAATCAAATTAAGTTATTACCGACTTTACATACCCCAGCATGCAAGGATTTGTGAAAATCATCTGCGAAATACATCCTTGGAAGACATGCCTCACAATGTGCTACATAATCAAACAGACTTTAATAGTGACACTTTGAAGATATTGTGAATATGTATACCCTAGCATTGGAACGGAGATGTCAAATGAATTTCGATAATGTAAACGAAATAGCACAAGAAGATTTACATTTCTGGACTGGCTTGAGTCACGAACAATTCAATAGTTTATTCGCGCAATTACCAACCTTGTCTCGCAGATCAAGTTCTGCACGAGAAGATCTGGGCATATACCTCTCTAAAATAAGAACGGGCGAACCCAGTACTAGATTGGCAACGATTTTTAATAAATCTCGGCAAAGTATAGACCGAGAAGTCAAGTTGGCGCGACAATGTCTTTACAATGACTTTGTTCCTATTCATTTGGGCCTGGACCACATCAGCAGAGAAGAAGTAATCCAAAGAAACCGAATTCTCCCCAACTACATCTTTGGGAATGACCTACCGCCGAAAGCGTTGATAATATGTGATGGTAGTTACATTTTCATTCAAAAAAGCTCCAATTTCCTTTTCCAAAGCAAAAGCTACACAGTCTCCACAAGTATACAAATCTGATAAAACCTTTTATGTTGGTTTGCGGTGATGGACATATTTTAGATGTCACAGGTCCATACGCAGCCACTACCTCAGACGCTTCAATCATGCAGCAGATTTTACAAAATCATGGAGGGACATATGAAGAGGCACCGCTTAATTATTACCTGACTTTTCGAGACTTTTCGAGACATATGGCTATGTAGTCCATATGCCTTCATCTAAAAGGCGTGGTGAAAGCCAGTTGACATGTGAAGAAGCCAATAAATCTAGACTGGTCACCTTATGCCGCTGGGTTGTAGAGACAATTAATGGAAGATTTAAACGCGATTTTAAAATATTCAGATACAGGGTATTTAATCGAGCATTGCCCTCAACAATGACGGACTATAAGATAGCCGCAGCGCTGATCAATGCGGTCCAAGAGCCCTATGAAGACAGCCAATACACTGAGCAATTTATTGAAACTAGAAATAGAAACGCGCACAAGCCAAATCTTTTGGCCGACTACGTTTTTGAGCACAACTTGAACAGGCAAAGAGCCTCGTTTGTGCGCTTGGAAGCGAATGACCAAGCGTTCGAAGATTTCCCCAGACTCTCACAAGAGGACTTGATATTGTTTGCCGTGGGCACTTACCACTGTAAAATAGCACGTTCGTATTGCAGTGAGCACATAAAACAAACAGGTGTCTATGAAATTGAAGCGTACAGACATCCAATGCTCGTTGCAATAAATGGCGAAGACAGTGTTTTAATAAGATGCCGTATACAATCGCGACATGTAAGACACATAACGTATTATACTTATATTTTGTATAGAAGAGAAACTGCCACAAACGCTATTTCAGAGCATTATTGTTCCTGTATTCACGGCAAAAGGACTTTGGGCAGCTGCGCTCATGTTATGAGTATGCTGTATTACTTGGGTTGGGCCAGACAGAGTAAGATGATTTCAATCATCCCGGACACACTTTGGAAAATGTAATCCTAGACTTAGAAAACCACTAATTGTATTATGTAGTAATAAAATAATTTCATTCACCTTTGTTTTTTTTTGGCACCGACAGTATATAGCAGGTTTCATTATGTAGGAGGTGGCGTTGTCAAAATAGATGACTAAATGTCATACTTAGGTCTCATATGAATTCGCCATTTTTTTTAAAGATCTCCTTAATAAAAACAACTAGCAATTTATGCCATTTAGAAATGGATTTTGACAACGCCACTTACATATTATGTTGTCACATATAAATACAACAAATCTGAGTTACATTTCTTTTGCGCCGGGCCTGGGTTTTTTCCTATACATTGTGAGCATTGTCCTTTGACAGATAGTAAAATAAACAGACAAATTTACTTTTACACAAAAAAAGTTATGGATGTAAAAAAAAAAACCAGTTGGATAAAGACACTTACATAATATGATGAAACGGAGGCACATTTAGAGCACATAAAGTAGCAGTAACACTCACACATACACCCCACTTACACTCTTTCATACACTCTCGCATACACTCTCGCATACACTCTCTCATTCGCATACAGACACACTACGCACTATTCATAGAGTGGAGTCTCCTAACACAGGCATTGTTTGCTTAAAAGAAGGCTCCAAACACGAAACCCTTTTTTGTAAACTGAAGCATAAATAAAAACATTTTTTTTTAATTCTACTGCCCGTAACTACTGTCAAAGATCTAAAAATGACAGCCGGGACTAACGGCTTAACATGCTTTCCGAGGCACGGAGGAGTCGCGGTACGTAAAGATGGTCACCCATCCTTGGACCAACCCCGGCAAGGGTAGCTTAACCTGTTGGATCGAGCCATGCGGCTATTATTACTTTAGCCACGGGCTCCACGAGTAAGATATTAACTAAAAAGAATTATAATAATTATTTTTAAATAATTATAATTATATTATTTTTATCTCTCAAGGCTGACCGCGTGTGTTGAGCAGGTGCGGGTACAGTACGAGCTTTGCAAGAAGATGCGGCGCGGCTACATGTCATACCCCAAGAGCATGCGCTTTGCGGTGCAGATGGGGCCCAAGTGCCTGCAACCCATGGCCTACTGTTTCGCTTTCGCTGTGGACTTCTTCCTCGCTTTATGGCAAATTGGTGTCTGTTCTATCTATTTTGTGTTCGTCGCTGAAAATGCAAAACAGGTAATTAACGGCCCTTACGTTCTGATTGGTCGGGTGTACTTAGATGTAAAGTCAGGGTTCAGAAATTGACTACCAACTTAAAGGAGATAGTTTTTTTGGGCCCCCTGTATTGTAACGTCTGTTAATCGTAATATATCTAAAAAGAGTAACCAATTTATCATTTAACATGGTAGATCCCGATATCGTAATAAAAAGAAAATGTATTGATCAAGCAACATGATGAGTAAAAACAATATGATGCGCTATAGGGCTAGAGCGTACACCACAGGTAACGCGCAGGGGCAGCACCCGGCTCTTGCGGGAAATGAACAAGGGTTGTTGCACCACCCCGGGCGGGAGCAACGTAAGAAGCGAGCTCGGGAAGTGAGATTGGAGGTATGCAAGTTGGAATGTTGGAACGATGACTGGAAGAGCCAGAAAGTTAGCGGATGTATTCAAAAGAAGACGAACAAATGTGGCGTGTTTACAAGAAATAAATTGGAAAGGAACAAAAGCGAGGGAAATTGGAGGAGGATACAAGTTTTTCTGATGTGGAAGTGACGGGAAAAAAAATGGCGTAGATAAGATAAGATAAGATATATTTATTTGCTCAAACATGTGTACACATACAGAAATAAAAACGTGCATGCAAGATAACATTAAAAAAGAACAGGTTCAGACATGTTTGCCACATATTACAGCGTGCCAATATTAATAATTACGATTGTTAATCATTTTGGTAATCAAGTCAATATAATTAATGTACCCTGAATTTAGCAAACAATAATAAATTATAAATGTCAACTGTAAATAAAAAACAATTTAAAAAAATAAAAATCTGTGTCAAATTAAATGGTTCTGTCAGAAATTCCATAGTATTATAATATGCTTTGGCGGTTAGAAATGACTTTAGTTGTTTCTTCAATTGTATATTATTAAGCTCCCTCCAAATTCTTGGTAACTTATTATAAATGATGGGGGCCATGCAAAAAACACTCTTGCGCATAAGTGCAGTCCTACTACTATGCAGACAGAGCTGACTTTGATCACGCCTGTTTCTGGGAAATTTATCTGCCATACGCGAAAATAAATTACTATTATATCTAATAAACATTACTGATTCCAGAATATAAAGAGATGCCAATGTCAATATTTTATAGCGTATGAAATAGGGCTTACAACTATCGGGAGTTTTAACTTGAACATGGCTCTGAGGCATCTCTTTTGTGCTACGCAACTTCTTTGTCAGTTGAGTTACCCCAAAAGATAACACCGTATCTGAGAACAGATTCAGTTAGCCCGTAGTAAGCAGTTAGTAACGCTGTTCCCGCAAGCGCCTACCAAAATTCGCATGCAGTTCAATGTCGAGGCTACGTGGATTATAGCTAATCGTTTTTATTTTCAACGTCTGACGACCGGCTACCTACATCTGTAATATTATCACAATAAAATTGCATGATCACATCAAGCAACGTATTTTTTCATTATTCCCATAATTATACCTGGATCAATCCCGCACATGGTCCTTCGAGCGCGGATTTTGGAGATTTGAAGAATATTTACTCCGATCAGCGAATTGTTACAAAGGGATTGAAGAGAATTGGTGGACATCAAAAATTATAGTCGACGCCCGGTGTGGTACGTGAATTCTGCTGCGTCATTCAGAAGATTGTTGGAATTTACGTGGTCTGGATACTTAATAGCTGATAAAAGGCGTATTTATTATTAAATTTGTGTACCCAACACTCTATTTAACAGGTATAATTAGTGTAAGTCAGCCGTTAATAGCCAGGTTAGTACAAAATACCTATTGTAATTTTTCTTTGTTCTGTGAGTGGTTATAAATTGTAGTACAATTATTAACTGATCAGTAATTATTGTTCATTTTGTTATTTATACATTGTTAAAGAGTAGTTCTTTGTAGTAACTGCATTATTTTGCTTTACGGTGTAATAATTTTACAGTTATTGAGACAGTTAGGTAATCACATTAGTTAGCACAGATAGACAATAGAAATCATTGCAATTGCAGTGTTATTATTATTAAAGTTTAGTCAAATATAACCGTCAATACGCATAGTTTATTATAAACTCTAAATTATTATTTATGTAAATTCACTCTAAAGTTAGTGTATTTTAATCTTGTACGTATTTCAGGCTGCATCATTTGTAATTGTAATTTAAACGTTGCTATAACTTTATTTATATACATTCCAGGTTGATTATACCAGATTACGCAATGCCAGAGGATAAGGAATTAAATAAAGATCTCGTTAGGAAACGAGCGAGTTGCAAAGGAAAGGTGACAATTTTCTCAAACCTTTTAAATTCTTTGCATCCCGCTTCTTTGAGCCCTACTGAGGTAAGCGGGTTGCAATTACGTTTTACTAGACTCGAGGCATTGTATGCCCAATATGATGAGGTGCAATTATTGCTAGAGTGTAGTACTGATGACTTGGATGGTCAGATGTCGGAACGCGCAGAGTTTGAATCTCTTTATTACAAAACCCTATCTAAAGCTAAACAAATGTTGGATGATAATAGGAAAGGAGATTCTAACGATATCTGTGACGTAATGTCGCGTTCTAGCAATCATAAGTTTGTTAAATTACCGACTATTCAGTTGCCGAAATTCAGTGGTTCTTATACAAACTGGTTAGAGTTTCACGACACATTTGTTAGTCTCATCCATTCAAACGATGATATGGACGAAATAAATAAATTTCATTATTTGAGGTCATCCTTAGAAGGGTCTGCTGCTGTGGTGATCAACTCAATTCAGTTTTCTTCTGCAAATTATTTGGTAGCGTGTAATCTTCTCTGTAAGCGGTTTGATAACAGACACCTGCTTATCCAACATCATGTTTCTGCATTATTTCAAATTGACACCCTTGAAGGGAGTCGTCAGTTAATTTAAAGGGTTTACTTGATGTTGTTAACAAAAACATACGTGCCCTAGCATCCTTAGATGAACCTATTAATCATTGGGATACTTTACTCATTTATATTATCACACACAAATTAGATAGCAAAAGCTATCGTGAATGGGGTGAGTATAAAGGCCGCCTGGACAAGAATTCTAAAGTTACGTTTGAATTATTTATTACTTTTATTAAAAACCGTGCTGAGATACTAGAAACGTTCGAATTGGAAGCTTCAACGATTACTAAACACTCACACACAGGTAAAAATCCAAACAAAGTTAGGTCAATGCTGGTACAGGATTCTAATAAAAATAATTCAGGTGAAAGTCCAAGTAAACAGGACGATGGTGTTTCAAATAAGCCTAAGAATTGTGTTATGTGTAACGGTGACCATAAGTTAAGTAGTTGTCCTCAGTTTTTATCGTTGAGCAATGAAGCTCGTTTGCAGTTATTACCTAAATACAAAGTTTGTTACAACTGTTTTAATCTAGGACATTATGCAAACAACTGCAAAAAGCCAGGTTGTAAACTATGCCGTCGTAAACACAACACTATTGTTCACGTTGATAAATTCTTGAAGTCAGACGCAAGTGGTTCTTCTGCTAGCAGTGTTGTTGTTGACACGAATGGCAGTGCGACTGTCTCCACTCAGCCCGCTACTATAGGTATAGGTGCCGGTGTATCGCTGTCCGTAACTGTTGAACACGGTGACGTGTTATTGTCCACTGCACTCGTCAAGGTCATGAGTATTAATGGTCAGCAGTATATTGCTCGTGCTGTGCTTGACAGTGGCAGCACGTCGTGTCTCATGACTGAGAGGTTATACCACCAGCTAGGTTTGACTGCCAAGACAGTAAACAATTCTATTATAGGTATCAACAACTCATCATCTTTTATCAATAAAATGTGTTCTGTATCAATAAAATCTTTAAATAATCATTTTAGTATGGATATCAATTGTTTTATTCTCCCATCCATCACAGATGAGATTCCAAGTAAACATGTTAACTTGTATAAAATTAAAATTCCATCTGATGTTTGTCTCGCAGATCCCAACTATTACTCACCGGGGCCTGTCGATATGTTGCTAGGTGCTGACATCTTTTGGGATTTATTGGAATCTCAACGAATTAAGTTAGGTGATGGGCAACCATTTCTTTGTGAGACTAAATTGGGTTGGTTGGTCTCCGGCCCAATGGCTCCAGTTGTATTTCTTCTAAAGTTTTAAAATGTAATTTTATAAAGGTGCGTTCAGACTGTGACGATGAATTAAATTTGAATGTTGATCAACAACTCACAAAGTTTTGGCAACTTGAAGAAGTGTGTATTTCCTCTCCGTATTCCTCAGAGGAGAAGCTATGTGAGGAGCATTTTATGAAAAACACTACTCGTTTGGAAAATGGTCAATTTTGTGTTAGGATTCCTTTAAAATGTTCCCCGGACAATTTAGGTGAATCTTTATCAAGAGCCAAACATTTTTTTGCTTCTCTGGAACGTAGATTTAATTCTAAAACTCAATTTTGTAACATGTACAAAGAGTTCATGTTGGAATATGAAACTTTAGGTCATATGTCTAGATGTAAAACTATTGATAATCAAGCGTTTTACATTCCGCATCACGGAGTTCTTCGCGAAAACAGCGCCACCACTAAGTTAAGGGTGGTTTATAATGCAAGTAGTTTAACTAGTACTGGTATTTCTATTAATAATATCCAGATGGTTGGACCCGTGGTACAGGACGATCTTTATCGATCCTGTTGCGTTTTAGACAACATAAGTATATCCTAGTTGCTGATGTTGAGAAAATGTACCGGCAGATAGTTGTTCAAATGATAGGTATCTTCAACAAATTATTTGGCGTGATAATCCGTCAAATCCATTACACGCTTATCAACTTAATACCGTGACCTACGGCATGGCCAGCGCTCCTTACCTGGCAACCCGGTGTCTTCGGCAGTTAGGGCTAGAGTGTGTTGATAAGGGGATTGGTGACGTCATCCTCCACGACTTTTACGTGGATGATTTGCTCACCGGAGGAGATGACATCAATAAAGTCAAAGAGTTGCGTCATAAAGTTACTTCTACTCTCGCTTCAGCGCAGATGAATCTAAGAAAGTGGAAGTCGAATGATATACAATTGGTAATTGGTTCCGACTTTCCCCAGTCTTCATTGGATTTAAATGTTGGTGGATTTGAGTCAACCAAAACCTTAGGCATAGGTTGGCAGCCACAGTCAGATTACCTATGTTTTCCAATTAGTCAGTCAGTTAATTTTAATAACACAAAACGTGACATGCTTTCGATTGTTCACAAGTTTTTGATCCGCTTGGATTATTGGCTCCATGTGTAATTGTTATGAAAATGTTACTTCAGAAGTTATGGTTGAACAAACTGTCTTGGGATGAACAGCTATCACCGGACATTAGTAAGCTTTGGAATGAAATGATTATTCATTTACCTAAATTAAATGAAATTCATATTCCACGTCGAATTTTAATTGATTGTTATGAGTTTTTAGAATTTCACATTTTTACTGATGCGTCTGAACGCGCCTACGGCGCTTGTCTGTATGTACGAAGCGTTGATAAGCAGGGATAGGTTTTAGTACGTTTATTATTAGCCAAAAGCAGAGTTGCGCCACTCAAGCCGACGACCATACCCAGACTTGAGCTATGCGGTGCTCTTGTAGGTGTTCGCATCTTTGAAAAGGTTGTGGCAGCATTACGGGTCAGCGCGCGGCGCACTTTCTTTTGGACTGACTCCACTATTGTTTTAGGGTGGCTAAAAATGTTACCAAATAAATTACAGCCGTTCGTTCGCAACAGAGTTGCCGAGATTTTAGTTATGACTGGTGGCTGTGAGTGGAGACATGTTCCAACTGACCAAAACCCTGCTGATTATTTGTCTCGTGGATTAGACATTAATTTATTACCTAGTTTAGATGTTTGGTGGTCTGGTCCTAGTTTTTTAATGAATGAAATGTCTTATTGGCCTTCTAAATTAATGAATTTTAATAACGAAATTTTGCCCGAAATGAAATTAGACCACACCTTGCATGTTTTATTAAATAGCAATGAATTTGATGAGTTGATAAATTTTACACGGTTTTCAAACCTTTTAAGACTTCAGCGAATAGTCGCTTATGTTTTACGTTTCATTGACGCATGTAAAAAAACAACCTATTCGCGTTCCTCTTTCTGTGCATGAACTAGAAAGGGCTTTAAACTTTATCATATGTTTATCTCAAAGTCAATCCTTTAAAGACTATAAACTACTACTTAATAATAAAACGTTACCCAAGAAAAGTGAATTAAATAAGTTTAACGTTTTTTTGGACGAGAATAATATAATGCGGATTCGAGGTAGATTACAACATTCCGATTTTCCTTATAATAAAAAGCATCCGATTCTTATTCAATCAAGTCATCATTTTTCTAAGTTACTTTTTAATTATTGTTACACACTGGACCCCAGTTATTGTTGGCGTCTATACGAGATACGTACTGGCCCATTCGAGGTCGTAATTTAGCTAGGATGTGCTGTAAACAATGTGTTCGTTGTTGCCGATTTAGAGGTGAAACTGTAAGTCCTATTATGGGAGATTTACCACAGCAGCGAGTTCTAGCAGGTTGTCCTGTTGAAAATATAGGCTTGGACTATGCAGGTCCTATTCAGTCAGCTGTTCGTCAAGGTCGTGGCTGTAAATTAGTAAAAGTTTATATAGCTATTTTCGTTTGTTTTTCTACAAAATCAATTCATCTTGAACTGGTCGGTGACTTAACAAGCAATACTTTCCTTATGGCGTTAAAGAGGTTCATATCACGTAGAGGTAAGCCGAGAAATATCTACTCGGATAATGGCACCTCATTTGTTGCTGCATCTAATGACCTTTCTAGGTTTCTTAAGGCGAGTTGCGATTCGCTGTCCGAGGAGATGGCTAAGGAAGGAATTAACTTTCACTTTATTCCTGCATATTCCCCTCATTTCGCTGGCCTTGCGGAAGCTGGTGTTAAATCAACCAAGCATCATTTAGTCAGAGTGCTGGGCCTTTGTAACCTTACCTACGAAGAGCTATACACCATGATGGTTCAGGTTGAACCCATTTTGAACTCCAGACCACAGACGCCGTTATCATCGAACCCCGAGGATCTGACGCCGCTCACATCCGGACACTTTTTGATTGGACGTCCTATGACGTCGCTGCCGTCACCTGATTATCGAGACCAGTCCATCAATTCTCTGACTCGATTTGAGCGTATTGAGCTTCTCCGACAGCACTTTTGGAGCAGATGGAGCAAATAATACATATCGGAGCTCCAGCTTCGCATGAAATGGTGAGCATGTATGGGCTCCTTGAAGCTTAATTCTTTGGTCCTGTTAAAAGAAGACAACCTCCCCCCACTCAAGTGGAAAAGGGGTCGGATCGTTGCTACGTATCCAGGGACAGACGGCGTAGTCAGAGTTGCAGACGTCAAGACTTCTAGTAGTCTGCTGCGCAGATCATTTAGCAAGATTTGTCCGTTGCCGATATATCCGGAGTCTGAAGATTCTTAGTGGTTGAAAGGCAGGCTTTCAACGCCCGGGGGTATGTTCCCGCAAGCGCCTACCAAAATTCGCATGCAGTTCAATGTCGAGGCTACGTGGATTATACCTAATCGTTTTTATTTTCAACGTCTGACGACCAGCTACCTACATCTGTAATATTATCACAGTAAAATTGCACGATCACATCAAGCAACGTATTTTTTCATTATTCCCGTAATTATACCTGGATCAATCCCGCACAAACGCATCTATGTTAACAGTACGTAACAGAATGTACAAGGCATACGCACTACTGCTTATTCTTTTAGTCAAGGTCTCTACATGCGCCTTCCAATTTAAATTTCGATCTATTGTAAGTCCTCGAAATTTGGTTGTATTAACTGTGTCAATTGTAATGTCATTGTATGTTATGTCAAGATTGGAAAGAGTCAATGCGCGCTGGCTAAAATGCATAATTACAGTCTTATTTAAATTTATTTTTAAATTATCATTGTCTAACCATTGTATCGTTTCTTTTAATGTATTATTTATGTCCTCTTTATAAAAATCCCTTTTATTACAGGGTATAGTTATTGTACTGTCATCCGCGAACAGTGTAATAGGATTTTTGATTGCCATTGGAAAGTCATTTATGTAAAGTGTAAAAAGCGGTGGTCCTAGTATACTTCCTTGTGGAACTCCGTAGATAACGTTACGTTCCTCCGATAGAAAGATTTCTTCTCTTTTGGTGTTTGTATTTATTCTGATTGTTTCCGTCATTTGTTTTCTACCGTGTAACTACGATTTTAAGAGCTCAAGGACATTTCCTCTAATACCGTAAGCATCAAGTTTTTTTAGTAAAATATTATGTTGCACATAATCAAATGCCTGGGTTATGTCACAAAATATGGCACACACTGGAGTGTTTTTATCCATATTTGTCATAACAGTATGTAAAAAGTCATAAATGGCCATGTTTATTGTCTTGTTTTTCCTAAATCCTTTTTGTTCGTTGCAAAGAATATTATTCGCTTCTAAATATAAATTGAGTTCTTTATAAATATAGTTTTCAATAATTCTAGAAAATATTGGTATCAATGAAATCGGCCTGTAGTATTCCATTAATTCTCTATCTTGTTTTTTGAACAATGGTTTTATCACAGATTTTTTAAGGGCATCTGGAAAAATACCTTCGCTTATACACAAATTTATAATATAACATAAAGGGTAACAAATTTCCTCAGCTACTGCTTTTTTTCGTACAAATGCCATCGTAACCTACACTATTTGTATTGTTAAGGGCTAAAGTAATTTTGAATACATCATTTGGCAAACTTGGAGCCATGAACATAGAATCCTTTCTGTTTAAAATATGTTTTGTGACTCTGTCTCCCGATTAATAATGGGCTGAATTTTATCAATAAAATAATTACTTAATACATTAGCAATACATTTTGGATCCGTGATAATTTCATTATTATTAATTCTAAGTTTATTAATATTATTCTTTGGAATATTTAATTTTGTTTGATTAATAATTTGCCATGTTGTTTTGGATTTATTTTTTGATGTCTTTATTTTGTGGTTATTTTGAGCTCACTGAATTAAATTAATAATCTTTTTAAGCAGTTTTGTGTAATTTTTAAATCGTGTTTTATTCTGATGAGTAGGTTTGAATCGGAATTGCCACAGTAATTGCCGTTTTTTCTCGCTGCATTTTTTGATACCTCGTGATACCCATTTTTGTTTTTTATTAACATTTACCAAAACGATAGTTTCGGGGAAGCACTGTCTGTAAAGTAAAGAAAAAATCTCTCAAAACGCGTTAAATGCTACATTCGTGTCATGTGTTGCATACACTTCTAAAAACGTCAAACTCCGCAGATAGGCCTTAAATTTAATAATATTATCGTTATGATAAACACGTCTTCTTCTACTCCACCGATTAAAAGTACATACTGTGCTAATTGGGCATTTCAGTAACTGGGCTGTGTGATCTGATAACGCTAACTCTAATACTGAAGCCTTACAGAATCTGTTAAAGTTATGCGCAAAATTGTCAGTGTAAGTTTTGCTCTGAAGACGAGTCGGTTGTTAAATCGCCAGTTTCAAGTTAAAGCTTAATAGGATATTTTTGAATTCTATTGATTGATTATTTCTTTTAAGTACATCTATATTAAAATCTCCCGCCAAAACAATATTTTTGCAATCTATTTTCAGCAAAATATGTAATAACCGTTCTAGTTTACTAATACATTCATTGAAATTATTTTGGCATTCGGTACTCTATAAATGCAAACACATACAATTTTGTGGGTCATTAGTTCAATGGCGCAACATTCAAAGACACCACTTGTAGATATTTTTGCTATTTTTGGCAGCTCTCTCCACTGATGATCGGACCTTACTAATATGCATGCCCCACCTCTTTTGGTTTCTTTCCGACCGAAACAGGCCGCTAAGCAGTAATTGTTTAAATTCAGGTGTCTTTCATAAGTTCCCATCATAAAATGCTCCGTAACGCATAAAACATCTACGCCTATGTTTCTATCAATTAATTCAAAGAGACAGACTGCAAGAGTATCACATTTAGCTAGCAGGCCGGCAAAGATTTGGTGTATGATGTTTAGTCTAGAAAAAAATTGTCCTCCGTTTTATCAATGTCATTCACATTGTGATGTATGTCAACGTTTTGCATAATGTCAGTAATTAAATCCAGTAAATTCTTAAATATAGTTTGTAGTCCTACTTTATTTATTTTGCCAGAGTATTTATGCAGTCATATTCCAGATTCAGATTACTGTCCAAAAGGAATGCGTTCTTCTTTTTACCTATTGTGGTATAGTAATTTTATTCTAGGTGCATCGTCTTCACATATAATTATTTAACTAATGTACGTACCTATACAAACTATTGTAAAACATTTTAAAAGAGTAACGGTGGAGTTTCTTGCCCATTCTTCTCCATACGAAAACTACCTTTTGGAAGGGGCGACTAGAATCATTTTTAATATTTTGTAAATTTCGACGTTCAAAAGTGCCATACATGGGCCTATTTGAAATAAATGATTTGACTTTGACTTTGACTTTGTGTCCATGCGTCAGTATATCTAAGTATAAGAGATTATTAAATGTTTCCACACGACAGTTGAATAAACTAGTGTCAAATGGATACTTATATGTTGGCATACAAATAACTATGTTAGTGTGTTGCACAGCTTGAAGAACTTCTCGTATATGAAAAATAGTGTCATAATAATCATGTCTTCTTGAAGTCTTCTTCCCCAAGGAATATAATGCAGAAGTCGTTGGTGGTATAATTAACTAACTTTGTCTTCACACCGCTCAGAAGCTGTTTTGTATTTCCGTTGGGTTTTAAATAATGACATAGATTATAGTTGTTTGGGAACTTGCTTTCAGCTGTTGACAATATGCCGTTTTTATTATCCGTACTGAGTAAACATATCTTACGTTTAGGTGTATATTTTGGTTTTGGTTTGTCACTGTTTAAGACAGGATAGGGATCTCCTTGATTTACCATTTCATGCGATGTTGAGTATAATAATACCTCCTCCTGTTTCTCCAATGGATGTTCATTGTTCACAAGCAATTTGATTGGAGGTGTATTGCATGATTTTGGAGTCCTTGAAACACATTTATTTTTGGCTGATTTCGATTTTGGTGTGCGAATAGTTTTTTCGGCTGTACATACTTTTTTATAGTTATCTATTACTTGTTTACACATTTCTAATTCTCGCTTTAACGTCGTGTTTTCTAAGTTTAGGTTAGTTACTTCTTGGTTCGCAATTAGTAATTGTTCTTTATCGTGAAGCTCTGTATTGTTTTGAGATTCGTTCATTGATGTATTTGGCAAACTTAACATTGTTGCGTCGAAGAGGGATAGATTTGATGACAAGTCACATAGCGAACTTGAACGTTGTGGTTTTCTGAATGTGATGTTATCAGCTTGCTCTTTCTCCATTATAATTGCCGTAATTGAACTGTGGAACGAGACATAAGGTCGTAGTTGAGAATATTTAATTTTAACCGATTTTTAAATTTCCAAAAACTTTCGCACGATCCCAGGCGCGAACTCGTGCCCTCACAATTTCGAGATACACATTAACGCCACTCAACCATTTCAATTATTAAGAATTACATTGAAATTAAGCGGCACTTTCTCATGTACTGATTTTTAAATAAACGAAGCCATTATATTATGTCTTACGAGAAATAATATCGTTTCTTCTCTTGATAGTTTAATTTTTGACCCAACTTTTATTAGGATGAAAATTTATTTTGATCACCACCACTATGCAATTGATTTAGTTTACTGCACTGAGTTTATAGTTATTTGGTTTGTTTTTGAGTTTTGGTTTTGATTTTTTAATGATTCTTTAGTTTTTTTCAAAGATAACACTCACACTTCGTTATTGGACTAATAAATGTCGTTTTACATAAAAATTAGGATTAATAAAGTACTTTATACAAAAAATACATAAAATTATAGCGGAGCTGTATACTTTAGTTTTTGAGGAGTACCCTCAACCTTTACAAAAATACGTAGGAATAGTGTTAGACAATAATTTGAAAGAAGGCATGATGAAGGTAAAAGAATTAATGATAGATTGATTGTTATAAAAGTTATGTTAGAAAATGTAATGCTGAATGTAATTAGTGTGTAAATGTAATGAAAGGGTGAAAGAGAAGTTTTGGGAGGACTTTGATACAGACTTTTGTAATTGTGATTACTTACATAAACAAACAGCGGAGGGGATAATAAGTTTTTAGAGTTGTTGTATTTGTAGTAACAAAATAATATATACTTATACTGAAGTGAAGCAGTTTTATTACATGTTTAAAGTTTTAATAACATTTTTGACCCAAATGAGTTTTACGCCGAGTTCTTTTCACTATTAAACAAGAAATTTACTGACACTTTTCCACAAAAGACTAAAACTTGCCGGCTCTTGCCGGCTCGTGTCCATAGGAAACGATCAATTGGAACCGTGCACCTAGCTTCTGACGTTTCATAAGTGCCCATGTAGGTTTATGTGAAATAAAATATTTTGAATTTTTTTATTTTTATTTTGAACTATTTACATAAAGTTCTTATTTAGTGACTGGGCCATTCCAGGTATTCGTAAAAGCAGGGAAAAACTTTTTGAACTTTATGGCCTAAAGCAACATATGAATAATACAAGCTTTCATAAGTATGTTGTAAAATATTCTAAAAATTTTGAAAGTGTGTGCAAAATAGCTAAAGCTCTTTACATTAGAAAGAAAATAAAATCAGCTGATGATAAAATAAAAACTACCTGACAAATAATAAATAATGAAACAGGTAAGAAAAACAGCGTAATACTGAAATAAATTTAAAGACTGGACATGGCCCCATCAACTCAGAAGTAGAAATAGCTATATTCCCCTTAAAACTACCAAAAATTTAAATTCATCACCCGCGCTTTCTGCCGCCTTACTTAGACAGACACATCATTAATCTTTAAAATACACCGACGGTCACAAAATCTTGACGACATGAATAACTCTATTCTTCAGGTCCAAGATTGGTTTACGGTAAATAATTCGGTACTAAATGAGAAAAAAACCAAATGCATTCGATTTAAATTACCGAATTTTAGAAGTAGCGAATGTGACATCATATTGAATGGAGAAAAAAACATTTTACAAAAAAAAAAACAACCGACTTCCAAAAAACACTACAAAGTGAAAAATAACTATAATTTCGGAAGTCGGTGACAAAAAACGAAAATTCAAAACCAAAGAAAGACACCGACTTCCGAAATTAAAGTTATTTATTATCTTTATTTCATTTATAAACATATAATTTACATTTTTAAATATTCTTATAAAATGATTAAAAAAAACATTTAAAAATATAAAAAATAGTAGCCCACCGGTGTCGGGAACAGGGTCCAAGGCACCGGTGGTCAGGGCTCCTGAGAGAGGAACCTCCTAACAATACGCGCCGTGTCCAGGAGTACCGCTTTCTGGATCAAGCCCTTGATCCAGCTGCCTAACGAGAGCCTCCTCAGGTGTTGGTCGAGGCTCTTGGCTATTATGCCATTGGCCGTCACGACTATCGGCACAATGATTGCTGTATCCACATCCCACAAGTCGACAACCTCGTGAGCCAGGTCAAGATACTTAATCTGTTTATCTTTTTCAGCTTTCACGAGGTTCTCGTCATGCGGGACCGCTATATCAATAATCATTGTGCGACGCTCTAATCGATCTATCACCACTATGTCTGGCTTATTGGCAACAATAGTCCTGTCAGTGATGATAGATCGATCCCAATACAACGTGATATTGCCATTTTCGAGGACTGGGTCGGGCACATATCTATAGTACGGTACTTCCGATTCCACAAGACTGTATTTCAGAGCAAGTTGCTGGTGGATAATCCTGGCTACAAGGTAGTGCCTATGCAAGTATTCTCCGTTAGCCAGACGAGAACAGCCAGAAATAATGTGTCGGATTGATTCTCCGGGACGGTGGCATGCCCGACAGATGTCAACCGTGCCGTCTTTCACAACATATTTCCGGTAGTTGTTCGTCATCATAACTTCGTCCATAATCGCAAAGACAAAACCTTCGGTTTCCCCAAAGAGGTCACCGAATCGCAACCAGGATACGGACGCTAACAGGTCTACATCGGGCCCATGTAAGGCCCGGTAAAAGCGCCCGTGAAGCTCTTTGCTCTGCCATACCTCCCTGCGGTCATTAGTATCTAATACTATAGGTTTGCGCCAGTTCTCGTTAGCCAAGGATAGCGGGGTGAGGCCCTTGTCCACTGAGACTACATCTCGGTGCATCCCCACGTCGGTTTCTAGGAAGTATTCCCTGAGACTGCATACCTCACGGTTGTGCAGGGTCTTAGCATTTAAGAAACCTCGACCTCCGCACTTCCGTGGGATATACAGTCTCATCACCGATGAACGTGGGTGATGCATCCGATTTGCGGTCAGCAGTGTGCGGACCCTCCTATCCAGGGCGTCAAGTTCCGTCTGAGTCCATTTGAGTATGCCGAAAGAGTACATCAAAACTGGCATGACCCAACCGTTGAAGGCGCGCACCTTGTTTCCACCTGATAAAAGACTATTTAATACTTTATTCAGGCGGCTAAAGAAGCGCTCCTTCAGCGATTGCTTCATGTCAGCAGCGTTGATACCTAAAGCTTCCGACATACCCAAATACTTGTAGGTTTCGATTGAGGAGAGGGATCTTAGGTGTATGGAATCCGAGAGGTGGGTTCCCACGGATTTCACAATCTCCCCTCGTTTTACATGCATGACCGCACATTTTTCTACACCAAATTCCATCCTGATGGCACTACTGAAAGTTTCGGTTACCTTCAGTAGCTCCAGCAGTTGCAAATTGTTGGGGGCAAAGAGTTTTAAGTCGTCCATGTAAAGGAGGTGAGATATAACCTGACCACCTCTCCTCAATCGATAACCCAGCCCTGAATCCTCCAGCAGTGTGCTTAGAGGATTCAAGGCTAGGCAGAACCAAAGTGGACTCAAACTGTCACCCTGGAATATACCTCGCTCGATTCTTATCGGTTCGCTATTCTTCAGGATATGTCGACACCCTGGATAGCGAAGCACCGTCCTCCATTGCCCCATACATGACATCAGGAAGGTGCGTAGAGTTGCATCTACTTTATACAACTCCAGCACCTTCATGAGCCTTGTATGTGGCACCGAGTCGTAGGCCTTCTTATAATCTATCCAACATGTTGACAGATCCCTTCGGGAACGACGAACCTGCTGGCTAATGGCCATATCGATGAGGAGTAGCTCCTTAGTACCGCGGGACCCGTTCCTACATCCATTTTGAGAGGCAGACATGATGGAGTTGGTGTCTATATGTTTGTTAATTTTTGCTCTCAAAATGGATGTAAAAACTTTATAGACCGTCGGTAGACAAGTGATCGGTCTATAATTTTTGGGTTCCGCAGTACTACCTGATTTATGGAGCAGGTGGGTTATTCCTGTCGTTAGGAACTGGGGCAGCGACCCTGACTCTAAAGCTGACTGAAACTGGGATGCCAAACGGGCGTGCGACCTTTGGAACCATTTTATCCAAAAATTGTGCAGCCGGCCGGCCCTGGTGATTTCCAGTTAGGTAACGGACGGACTGCACGAGCTACATCTTGGGGGCTGATGGTGAGTGCCCCCATTTCCGGTATTTGTTCGCACGCTCGTTCGATCTTCCTAGTCCAGTCTCCTTCGGTGTGATTGACAGGCGCCGACCATATGCTTCGCCAGAACGAGCACATGGCGTCATCATCCGGTAGGCGCGTGTCAATCACACTTTTGTCCGGTCGCTCCCAAGCCCTGTAAACCCACCTTTCATCGCTCTGGAATGTGCGATTTTGAGTGTACCGCTCCACTCTCCGCCTGTACCGTCGAATGCGATTTGCCCATGCACAGATCTTCTGCTTCAGGAAGTCGATACGCTCTGTGACGCGGGTCAAATAATCTCGAGAGCTAATTTCAGTTCCCGAGAACGCCCGCTTCACAAAGCGCATCACTCTAGGGCAAGTATTGCCCTCCCTGAAGCAGATTAGCTTGCCGATGAGTACTCTAGCCTCACCGATACGACGCTCAATCCTGCACTGCCAAGCTGGTACAGCTGGTTTTGGTCGTGGAGCTCTGTTACTGTTGGCAAATTTAACTTGAGCTACACGACATGCTGCCACAGCTGCACAGTACAAGATCGAGTGGGTATCGGCGAGGTCTTTGCTGCCGTCAAAACAGTTTGACAGAAGCGAGTCTAGAGTACACACCAGCGCCTTGTTTTTCTTGTGCATGGGCAAACGAGGTAGTTGTGGTCTAAGTCCAGGCGGAATAGAACGGTACTCCCGAAAAGCATCCTCCAGAGCGCTCCTCAATCGTGCATTGCATTGGGAACTCACGGATATAACCCCGTCATCATCCTCTTCACCAACGCGGTCGGGTCGCGGTGAAGAACTGGGTAAATTTTGCAATTGCACCGCGACCAGTGGCGAAGTAGGTGTAATATGGTTATTCCGTGATTCGAGGCGTAGTCGATCAAGTACGGCGTCATCCAGCATATGGTTACGCTGGATGACCCGCACCTGATCCGTTAGTCGTAGCGCCGACACGTTGATAAATAAATAAATAAATAAATAAATAAATTCTTTATTTCACCAAAAGCCATCACAGTACAAGAACCAAAAAATTAGAGCATATAAGGCTTATAACTAGGTCACAATACTTTTAATTCCCTGACTCCTAAACTAGGTGTATGTGCCTGTGTCTTAGGAGTCAGTGATTCTCCGTAAAACAAGACAAAGCCACAATATAATAAAACGGGACGTTACAACAATAAGCAAATGGTGTAAAAGAAAAACAGGATATAAACTATGAAAAGAAAACACAAAATGAAAAACGTTTAACTTTGCGGTGAGGTGAATAAATGTAGGGTCCGAGTGCGTATGTGTGTGTGTGTAGTGAGTAAGTGTAGGATGTGTGGGGGTGCGTATGTGGTGTGTAGGTGTAGGGTGTGTGAAGTGAAAAAGAAAGTGGTGTAACCTGTACACATCCGTTTAAGGTTAAATTTAGACTTATATTTATATGTATAGTACCTTATCATTGTAAATTACCCAGCAGAAGATCCTCAGTGTCATCATAACTTAATGTTTGGAGATAATCTTTAAGTAAGTTTTTGCATTTATATTTAGGGCACGAATAAATTTTAAACTTTTTATTTAAGAGGTTGTACATATTAATGCTATTAACGTAGAATTGGCGTTTGGCAAAGGCTGTTCTATGGCGTTCATAGGGAAAAACGTTATGTTTAAGCCTGCCAGTCGGTTCCTTTGGAGGGCGAGCAGAGTGTTTGCGTAGAGTCGACAGGAGCACATAAAGTTGCCTGACTGTAAGTACCTTGCAGTTGGAATAGAGCTGCACAGTGGGATACCTACGTGGAAGAGAGAGCATTACCTTAAGGACAGCTCTCTGGGCTCTCTCAAGGCGGATAAATACATTTTGGGTGGCACCACCCCAGACGGGCAAGCAGTACGTTAGGACAGACCGGCATAGGGCAAAATATACTAATTTTAGCGTATCTTTATCAGCAGAGCTTCGTAACTTCTTGAAAACATATATTAGCCTACGTATGCGGGACGTGACTTTGGCAATATGGGGGTGCCAGTTGAGATGCTGATCGATGACTACTCCTAGATACCTTACACAAGTGGATTTAGCGAGGAAGAGGCAGCTACACTGGGTTAAGGATCCGCAAACATGCGCTTTTATGGTAAAGGAGTTTGAAGGACACAGATTGGACCGAATGGAAAATGGAACATATACCGATTTATCAACATTTAAGGTGAGCAAGTTGTCGGCCAAACATTTCATTACGGAGGACAGCGCAGCCTCGGCGTTTTGGTATGTCTGGAGCCAGTCATCACCATCTACAACAAGGGCAGTGTCATCCGCGTACGTAAATATCTTACAGTTTTCGAGAGGCAGTTTGCAGAGTTCATTAATATAAATGAGAAAGAGAGTAGGCCCCAAAATGCTGCCTTGTGGAACGCCGTATGTGATTGAAAGCTCATCACTTTCGTGTGGGCCGATTTTCACTATTTGGGTACGATTGCTGAGATAATCTGCAAACATTTTCAATGGGTGTCCACGTATACCGATGCTTTCCATTTTACTCAATAAGGCTTGGGCAGAAACGGTGTCGAATGCCTTTGACAGATCAAGGAAAATTCCCAGGCACTTGCGTTTTCTATCAAGCGATCTAGCCACGTGACTAGACAAATCCATGACTGCGTCTTCGGTGCTAACTCCATTTCTGAAACCATATTGGTTATTCGCTAAGATGTTGTTTGCGTCGAGAAAACTGGTCAGGTTCTTATTCAGTATTCGTTCAAGGATCTTTGACATCGCTGTTAGAATCGAGATTGGACGGTAGTTATTGACGTCATCTCTGCGCCCAGATTTGTGAACGGGGTGAACTACTGCTTTTTTGAACGCTCTTGGAAAGACACCTGCCATTATAGACAAATTACAGATATATGTAATAACCGGAACTAATACGCATCTCGAGGCCTTTATAATTTTAGTCGGTATACAGTCCAACCCAGTAGCACAATCAGACCTAAGACCCAAAATAATGGAGCAAACATCGTCTTCGGTTACCTCGAAGAGGGCCATTGAGCTACACGAATTTGAATTCGACACAGAATTGGGCACTATTGAGGGTGATTTAAATTTCGACGCCAAACTACTGCCTACATTAGCAAAAAAGTTGTTGACATGATTAAGCGAGGATTTAGGATTATCAAATAAATGTAACAGGTCAAAAGAGGGACAAGATTGAGTTTGAAGATCTGAGACTCTCTTAATAACATTCCAAGTAGCTTTAATATTATTTTTTGAATTACGAAACTGTTCTTTTTCATACGAGCGCTTAAGTTTTCTCAGCAGGGAGTTACAGAAATTGCGATAGCGAGTGTAGGTGATTTTTAATATTAAATTATCATCCGACTTTTTGAGTTTGACATGCATGCGGTCACGGTGTCGTATACAGCGGAGTAGGCCCGGCGTAATCCAGGGCTTCAGATTACGTTCTCTTCTTGGAACAATTTGTTCCCGGGTGTGCTTTAGGACAATAGAGGAGAGATTACCTATTAACACATCTGCAGCATCATTAGGATCTGAGATTGACAGCACTGGAGACCAGTCATGAGTTTTGATATTCTCTATAGCAGCATCATAGTTTATTTTTGATCTAGTGCGGGTCACATCTGAGTTGGCACTCCTGGTTTGTAGAAACAATAACAGCGGTTCGTGATCTGTTATGGATGATTCTATAACGAAAGTCGTAGCGGATTTATTTGTTTTAAGTAAAATGTGGTCTAAACAGTTTGTGAGCCGTGTCGGAAACTGATGAGCTGGGAGAAGTCCGTTAGAGGCAGCACAGGTTAAATACTCATCTGAGTGACTATCAGTGTTGTCAGTCTTAATATCAATGTTGATATCACCGATCAGGACCACAGAAGGAGTTGTTAATTTGAGTACGTTATCGAGACTGTCAATAAAATTTTTAATGTTTTTAAAAGAAGGAGGGCGATAAATAGCAACTATTGTAACATCCTCTATGCGACAAATAAGGCAGTTCGCGTCAACAAAATGTGGTTCCTTAACGTCAGCATTAAGGGAAGATTTAACGTAGATAGCACACCCGTCATTTTGGTTGTAAGTGTTTTTGGTGTAGTATGACGTGAAGCCATCCAAGGTCGGCAAGTGTGAAAGTTTGCGTAACCAACATTCGGAGAGAACGAGCACGTCGATCTGGAAACCCAATAGTCGCATAAGCACCGAGACTTCATCGAAATTTTTACAAATGCTTCGTATGTTAAGATGTAGTACTTTTAAACCCTTTGTCGGGTCTTTCACAAACTGCGCGCAACACTCAGGTTGACACTTGAAAGATTTAGAAATATGAAGCGCGTCTATTTCATCATTAATAATATCTAGATTAGCCATTTGTTATTAGGATAAGCCAGAAAGTTGAACGAAAATGGAGGCAATACGATGGAGATCGTAGTAAACATGAGTAAAATAAAAAAAAGTAAAAAAAAATTGTAACCTCCTTTTTTCCTTCGCCGTAGTCGGGTAAAAGGGTTAGTATTACATGCTGTGCAGCAGACTTATGGACAAAGATATTTGTGAATATTAATGTTTGAACTGATATTTTATGGTAGGCAATTTGGCAGGTACATATTGTATTATCGTGTATGGTGATGGGATAAAGTATTATGTATTTTAGTGTGTAGACTTGTGTATGATATATAGATTGTGTGCGTTGTTTTGTTGTATGTAAGATGTATAAGATAATTGTAGGTAAGAGTGTATTGTTTTGTGTAAAAATTAATTTTAAAACACAAATGTAAAATAAACAAGGAATGAATACTAAAGAAAAAATATGAAAAATAGGAACAATCAGTGATGGTCAGATGATGTGATTTGGGCTGTCCGGGTTAGTGAGGCATTTTTCAGAGCTTATAAGAATCTGTTTGTCTCCCTCTATCTTGCGCAGGAATATATTTCCATTGGAGATCCAGCAGAACTTATAGGTGTTTTTGTTAGCGAACTCTCTGGCTTGGTAGAAAAGCTTGAGTTGATAGCTGGTTCAAGCACCTGAAACAGAGAGAGAATCCGACCACGGTACGCAGTCAGGTTAGTTCCCCCCTCTGTAGCCCCAAAGTATGCGCGCATGACATTTTCATTGACAGTTTGTGTCCACTTCATGCGCTGCACACTTCCACCGGGAGCGGGGACCCTATCAGAGGCCGGTGGGCCTCGGAGTCCTAAGCTGGCCGGTGGTCGGCCTCTTCCGCGCCGACGTACTGGTGGTGGTGTCGTCGGCGGCGAGAAGTATTCGTCGCTCGAGCTCGACGCAACTGCAGCGGCCGGTATCACTTTACTCACGTCTGGAGCAGGATCCGGCAACTGCGAGGCGGAGCTGAGCGACGAACCCGAAGATGTTGGGTGTGTGTTTTGTATCAATCGTCGTGCCCGATTTCGCGTCAGCATTGCATTCTTCTCCGTCTACACTTTTACTTCTTAGATCAGGGTGGTGAATCTTTTGGTTTTGTTGCCCATTTTGGTTTCCTCTGGGGTCATTTTGGTCTCACATTTCACAACTTTGTGTCATATTTAATTGGTAAAAATCAAAGAAATCGGTAAAATATAAAACGGAGAGAAAAATATCATGTCAGTCGGCTTGACAGTCGGGCCACAGATTATTTATTATTATTATTATTTTTATATATATTTAAATATCTCGGGACTTTAGGGTCCCGTTCTTTTGGAAGGCGTACGAGGAGCCGAAGCCAACTCGCAGAGACCCCTTAGACAATTTTATATGGAATGAGGCACCAACCGACGATTATTCCTGTTCGCATTATGCAAGTGCAGCCAAGGACAACCCCCAGTTGGTGTAGGACTATTGTAAAATTTGGAAACAAAAGTATTGGACTGTGGGTATGGGTGGCTAAAGTGGACTGGTCACCTGGAACTATGGAAGGACTATGGCCCCTGTCTGATCAATGTTTTATATGCACACGGATAAAATGGCAGGGGGTGACTTGCACACTCAATAATGGGCCCCCGAAAACGGTCGCTAGCACAAAGTGTCATAGCAACAAGGGGGAAACATGTCCTGAAGTGCTTGAGGAGTGGAGAGGTATTCCACGGCTTTCAGAACAATCCCAGAGCCCGGAAGATGGTCAAGATCCCTACGAGCACTTACTGGAATACTTCCTTCCTCCGAGCACGTTTGCTCTTGCGAATCTCTACTCAAGCCGGCCAATTAAGGCAAGAATGAGGTGGGAGCTCCGTTCCTCGTCAGTGTTCACTCCAGCCGGGCCAATAAAGGCAAGCCAGAGGTGAGGAACAAGACTTCTCCCGGGAGATAGGGTCCGTGGGGTCGCTACTGCCCAACAGCTCGCCACATGCTGCCCTGCCGGTTTTTGTATCTCTCTTGGTCTATTATTATTATTATATATCTTTATTTCAGACATACGTCCATACATTTTAACACAAATAAAACGTTAGTAGGGTTGTTAGTAGAACACATAAAAATACAACTAAACAGGGTGTTAGTAATTTGTGAGTACAAAAATCAAGATCAGTAGTAGAAGTAGTAAATTACAGTCTATTTCCTGTTACTGAGTAAGTGAACACTCTCCCAGTAAACCGTAAACAGACCGTTTATTTTGCACGCTAACGCTCTGAGGACAGTGTTGGTGCTACCACAGACTCTGCTCATCATCGATGCGGTTCTTTTCCTGATGACAGAGAAGAAATCATCGATGGAAGCTCCCACAAACATTTCGGAAGCACTGCAATACCTGGGTTTCTTCAACACTGCCCTCAGAGCGTCATTGTATTGAACACGCAGGGCATTGTAAGCCCGCCGCGTAAAATTGATCCACAGACTGCACGTGTAGAATGACTGACAGAAGGCTCTGAAAAGTAACAGTTTTTTCATCTGTAATACATCGTGCGAATCTGCGGGCCAACATATTGCAGCGGACTGCCAACGCCCTCCGTTCCTACTCTAAGTCTGCATCATCCTGTAGGCGATCCGTCAACATGTGACCCAAGTATTTTGCTTCAGTCACCCTCACTAGTGACGACCCCCCGATCCTAATTGGTGGCACATTTGTTGGAGCTTTGTTCCCCGCTTTGAATACCATGAGGACACTCTTACTAGCATTATACTTGAGTCCATGCGACGTGGCATACGCTTCACAAATGCCCAGAAGTCTTCTCAGCGCGCTCACTGACGGGCTCAGCAGAACCCCGAACACCCGACCATAGCTCCGCTGAGCCTGCCAATCAGCTGGTTAACAAGTAGGTTAAACAAACTCGGAGAAGTCAACCCACCTTGCCTGACACCGCATTCCAGAGGATATTCCTAACTCAGCGAGCTGACACATCTGACTGCATTTTTTTGATTGCTGTACCAGTACTTGAAGAGGGATACCGTCTCCCTCGGCACAGTCGTCTCCTCAAGTGGTTTATGCTACAGAATATCATAATTAACCAGGTCGAACGCCCTCGACAGATCAAGAAAACACGCATATATCGGTGTATTCCTGTCAGTATAGTACCTTACAGTTTGTTTCAGACACATAATCGCCATTTCCGTTGACAGGTTGGGTCTGAAGCGAAACTGCAAGTCATGGATCTGAAGGTGTTTGCTCAGCTGTGCGTTCAAGAGACTGTCGAGGACCTTCACCACGGTAGTGGCCAATGATATCGGGCGGTAGTTACGCTTGTCAGATGGATCCCCGGTCTTGTTCTTTACTATAGTAACTACTACCATTTTCAACATATCATCCGGAATAAACGAGTGGACTACACAAAAGTTAAACAGTAGACTCAAGACTCTGGGCAGATGTACACCTGCGTATCGCAAATGTTCTATACTTATTCCGTCAAGACCTGGTGACTTTCCACGTTCCATCTTTATTATGACATTCTTCACGTCTATTGGCATAATCCGAGTGTACTTATCACCAGGTCTGACGTCTGGTTTACATAAGTTATCATTCTTACAGGGCATTGGTTCCACAGTAAACAAATCCCTAAAAACATTTGCAATATTTTGATCACCTACTACACATTCAACACTCACAGGAATGCTCGGCCCAGGATTCAAATGCCCCGTATTTTTCCGAAAACCGCAAAAATCTTTCGCCTTGTGCTTTGCTGCCAGTATGTCCATTTTTATTTGCTCGGCATTATCCTGGCACCATTTTAATTTAATCTTGAACACTTAACGTGACTCACACATATCCAAGTAATGTGGTCCTGCGCGCGGCTTCCCTAGTAAAACCCAGTTACTGAAACAAAGCCGAGCACTCCTATGGAATTCACTTACATGCTTGTTCCATCCTACAATACACTTCCTCTTATTCCTCTTACTGGCACTTCGAGTTTTTACCGAGGCATCACTCAAGATAGACTTAATGTTCGCGAACATTGCATTAATTATGTTCCTATGATCTAAAAATTTAGTCGGTTGTTTTTTTTTTTTGTAAAATGTTTTTATTTTTCTCTTTTTAGTTGTGGTACCTACCCCACACAAATTAGCTGCTATGTAAATAACAGTGACAGGAACTTATCATATCATCCATATACTAAGTGGGAAAAAGTACGTATTATTGAAGCTAACTCAAAAACTATGGAAGCAAAGTTAATAAAATTTATATGGGACCATTTCGAGAGCATACCCTTTCAAACAAAAAAGAATTTTCAAAATCGGTCCACAATTGACAGAGAAATCGGTGGACATAAATAAAAAAAAAAAAAAAAAACAAACATACGCGACGAACATATAACTTCCTCCTTTTTGGAAGTCGGTTAAAAACTGGAATTTATTAATCGAACAGTTTTCTTAGGAATCTGACCGCGTATTGTGTTCGGATGCTATCTCTTTTTCAGGTGCTTGAGCCAGCTGTAAACGTTTCGGCACAACGACTATCGGATCAGGTGCGGGTCATCCAGCGTAATCATAATATGCTGGACGACACTGCACTTGATCGCCTACGAGTTGAAATGCAGAGTAGCCCATAAATGTCTTAGGAATCACGCTAGATGAGAAATTACAATGGGGACCTCATATAACATCTCTTGCGGGGTGGCTAAGCTCGGTCGCTTATGCTGTTAGAAAGATAAGACAGTTATCAGATGTAGAAACTGCGCGTTTGGTATATTTTAGCTACTTTCACAGCAATATGTCATATGGCATTTTACTGTGGGGTCGGGCTGCTGACATTGAATCCGTCTTTATTTTACAAAAGAGGGCTGTCAGAGCCATTTATAATCTATGTCGTCGTGAATCTCTCACGGAATTATTTAAAAAGATGAATATTATGACAGTACCTACCTTGCCAATTCATCTATGAAAATATTATGTATGTAAGGAAAAATCTACAACTTTTTAATATAAGTGATAGACATATTACTATTATTAGACAGATTTAATACTAGAAATAAATATAAAATAGATAAACCATTTTTCAGATTATCCAAAGTACAAACATCTTTTATGCTGCGTTAAATGTTACAGCAAAATACCTTGTGATATATTACTGTGGTGTAGTATGTGAGCATGTTACAGTACGGATGTGTGTGTTTATAGTGTCACTGAATGGACCAAATATATGCAGTATCTAACCAGCATTCGAGATGTTCCATTGTCTTTAAATCCCGTCCTTATATGGCGACCCTGCCATTCGAGCGAAGAATCATGTTCACGTTTAGTTTAGACTGTGCTCTGCGTGATACTCATCAATTTGCACACTATTTGCAAAAAATATCATCATGTGCCAATCAAAGGTAGGTACGGAACGAAGAAGTCTTTGTAAACCAAAATAGTGCCGGTGGAGGTCAAAATTCAGCCACTGTGGAGGAATTCATTTCTCAGTAATAAGCATTGTGCTAATGATAATCTGCAAGATATTGTTTCTTGGGACCATCTATATTTTGTACCGGTGTACAAAATATGTCATCAAACTTGGATGAGAGAGCAGCTAAAGAGGCATGTTCTAAGGCGTTCGTCAAATCGCACCAGAAATAATCGCGATCCTGCAGTTGCATGTGGGGACTGCAACTGTCGAGCTAGTGATTCAACCAAGGATAATCAATAATCAAGTAAAGTGACGAATTGGTGACTATAACCATACTAATGACGACGTATACGGCTATTCAAAAGTGCGTGAATATGTATTTGTGAGTGCGTGCAAATATTAATCATAATCTATATAATACTGGACGGTAATGTATGAACAATTATTAGAATTAACTAGAGAGCTTAACAAGATAAGAACATATTTAGTAAAAGTAGGGCGAAGTAGACGTAAGGGTGAAATTGTATTGAAAAAAATAAAAGAAGCCGATAATTTAGTTAGTAATTTCAATATAAGCTTGAAAGAGTTAGAAACATTTAAAGTAACCTTAAAGGAAGACGAATGTTTAAAACTTGATAAATTATGTCAATCTTTCTTCAGTTTATATGAAAATATTTTAGACTTGTGTAGTAATACATCAGAAATTGTATCAGTAAAAGAAGAAAATATGGCTAAGTTTGACTTAAAAATAGCATTGAGTTTATTAACAGTTTTAACTGATGAAGAGGTAAATACGAAGCAACTTAGATAGATAGTATAGAATATTATCAATCTGAGATCGATCAGGATGGCCAGAGTAAGTTAATTCATTTTGTCTTAAAGAGTCGACTATCGCAGTCTGCTAAACTAAAGCTAAATTATAAGTAAGACAACGTTGACAGTTTAATAAGCTATATGAAAACGCATTTGCTGCAAAAAAAATCAGCAACAGCATTGCAACATAAATTATTAAATCATAAACAAAATGATCTTTCCATAAATGATTTCGGTAAACAAATTGCAGAGTTTTATGTTGACCTGGCGATCTCACAATCAGAAGGTAATAAAGCGAGTTTTCGTATATTGAAACCATTAAATGAGAAACAGGCAATAAAATGTTTTGCCGACGGATTGGTTAGCCGTTGGCTCAGCACCATAATATCTGCAAGGAATTTTTTATCATTGAATGACGCCGTTACATCGGCCATAGATGACGAAGTCTCATCCCCTTCAAAATCAGCCGAAGTTTTCGCTTTCCGTCGCAATAACAATACATTTTATCAACACAGGAATTTTAGAGGTCGGTACAGAAATAGAGGTGAGTCATCCTCTTCAGGACGAGAAAATCCGCAACCTCAGCACCAGAATGATCACTATCAACCTCAAGAATAGAACAGAGGCCGTGGTGTGCCCAGATGGTGGTCGCGAGGAAACTGAGGTAGGACATTTTATAACCAAACTAGGAACCACCAAGGGCAAGAACAGCAGATGCATGTTTTGGCAGACTCAGTTACGCAGGAAAATCACGCGCCAGAAGAACTAGAAATAGCCGAAAACATTTTTCGTGACATGTAATAGTATATGCCATGTTAAATTAAGCTTGAAACGTTTTAGTCTATCTCATACGTGGTTAATTGACACCGATGCTTCTATTTCGGCTATAAAATATAAACATATTTACGAATTAAACATTCCAATCCAAAACGGGAATCTTGTTGTCAATCGAATCGGTGGCAAAGTCCAGGCCATCGGCTTTGTTTATCTAAACTTATACACTGGGGATCAAATTCTAAATCAAAAGTTCTACGTATTCAAATCATTGCCATGTAAAGCTAATGGCATATTAGGTCAAGACTTTTTAAATAAACACAAGGCAGTCTTAAATTTCAGTGAAAATTCTTTACGAATGTGGAATAATAATATACAAATAGACTTGCCTATAACATCACAGAATAATAATACAATTACTATTCCAGCAAGGTCGGAATCGATTCATTATATAAATACTAAAACAACACAAGAGTGCATAGTTTGTTCGTCAGAATTACAAGAAGTCATAATATATTTTTGGCGAGTACTTTGGTAACACCTATGAACGGGAAAATACCAGTGCGAGTTTTAAATACTACTGAAAACGATTTATATGTACAGGATTTAAACCAAACATACACATGGCAAGTGACTATAATATCTGTTTATTTGATAAACCAAATAAAAATGCGGAACGCGTTAAGACACTCTTTCCATTATAAAGTTTAGATCACTTAAATACGGAGGAACAAAGTAGCATTAAAAACATATGTGCAAAGTATAATGATATATTTTACCTGAAACACAAACTAACTACCATTAAAATATACCAACATATGATAACTTTAAAACCAAATACTAACCCATTATATTCTAAACCTTATAGACTCCCACATTCACAGAAAAATATTATACAAGAAAAAATAGCAGACATGCTCGAGCAAGGCATTATAGAACCATGCAACAGCGAGTGGTCGAGTCCGGTACTCTTGGTGCCCAAAAAGACAGATTTCAACGGAGCGAAAAAATGGCGTTTAGTCATCGATTACCGTAAATTAAATAGCTGTATACAAGATGATAAATTTCCACTACCAAATATTAACAAAATATTAGATTCCTTATCCGGCTGTATTTATTTAACATAAATATCTGGATTTAAACCAAGGGTTTTATAATGTTGAACTAGAACCGGACAGTAGAAAAGTCACAGCATTTTGTTCAGGACAGTTTCAAATGACTAGAATGCCCATGGGGCTTAAAACCAGCCCTTCATTTTCTCGAATAATGACCGTGGCAATGGCAGGTCTATGTTAGGAAAAATGTCTTTGTTATCAAGACGATCTAATTGTTTTAGGTCGAAATTTAACGGAACACAACAAGAATTTGACTGATACTTTTGAAAGAATACGCAAAGTGAATTTAAAATTAAATCGTTTAAAACGCAATTTTCTAAAAAAATAACTACTTTATCTAGGTCACATAGTATCGGGAGACGGAGTACTACCGGATCCGGAAAAAATTAAAGCAGTACAAAATTACCCTGTGCCTGGTAACACCGACGAAGTAAAACGTTTTGTGGCAATGGCCAATCATTATTATAGAAAATTCATACCAAAATTTGCAGAGATAGCAAATAACATAAATGTGTTGTGTAGGAAAAATACAAAATTTTATTGGGATGAAAATTGTCAAAAGTCATTTGAAACTATTAAGCAATGTTTGATATCACCACCGGTTCTACAATATCCCGACCTATCGAGTAAGAATATCTTTTCAGTACAGACTGATGCCTCAGGTTATGCGATAGGAGCAATTTTATCTAATTCAGACGACCGCCCAGTCGCTTACGCCAGTATAAGCCTAAACAAATCTGAACGGAATTATCCAACTACCGAAAAGGAGCTCTTAGCTATGGGCAGTCAAATATTTTAGGCCATACCTGTATGGACGGCTATTTTAAAATTGTTACCGACCACAAGCCACTAGTTTATTTATTTAGCATAAAAAACCCCTCAAGTAGATTACTTAAGTTTAGGCTATGCCTAGAGGAGTATGACTATACAATTGAATACGTTAAAGGTAAACAAAACGCGGCAGCGGATGCACTTTCTCGCGTTAAAGTAACATCGCAAAACCTAAAAGAAATCAACGAATGTGTAAACGTAATGACACGCGCCCAAAAGAGAAGATTGGAACCAGAGACAATGGTTACTGATAATGAACCTAAAGGCAATCAGCCGAATCAGCCAAAATTGGTAGAATCTAATATAAAGCCAAAAAATATTGTAGAACTAAGGTTCACAGACAAGAAAAAATGCGTAAAGAAAATAAAATTACATATGAAAATAATATTTTTCTTTATGATAGTAAAGATTTAATGCTATTTATAAACCCATCTGCTCAATCACAACTGACGCCAGCCGCATTTGTGAGAGAGATGTGCGAGTTTTGCAACGATAGAAATAGAAAAGAAATCAATTTCGTAAAAAAAAAAACAACCTAGTCTTTGTTGAAAAATTTACAAACGAGATAAAAAAAAAAACACAAATTGGAAAGGGCCAATTGTTTGTATTATAAAAGATGTAAAGAGAGTCGAAAATAAAGATGATAGGAAAGTCATCTTAAATGACTTCCATCTATTGCCCACTAGTGCGGGCATTAGACGTATGTACAACAATATCAAAAAATATTATTTTTGGTCAGGGCTATTTATTTATTTATTAAGCAAGGCACACCAACAACATATTTACAAGGCTAGAAAATGATGTTGTCAATTTTGTAAAGAATTGTTGGAAATGTTAAAAGCAGAAATTCACGATAACTGTAAAGGAACCAATGGTCATCACCTCAACTGCACAAACTACATTTGATAAAATATATTTAGACCTAGCAGGACCGCTAGATAGAGACTCTTACAATTATTCACATATTCTAACGCTACAACGTGAGCTGTCGAAATATATTCTGCTTACCCACTTGTATCTAAAACAGCAACAGAAACCGCACGTGTATTTGTCAACAACTTTATCCTACAGCACGGCTTTCCACAAGAAATAGCAACAGACCGAGGGGCCGAGTTTATGTCCCAGACATTTAAAGAGGTATGTAAACTACTCAATATTTCTAAGTTAAATTCGACAGCATACCACCACTAAAGCATTGGAGCACTGGAGAACTCTCACAAGAGCCTAGGAGCTTATCTTAGAATACAGGCAGAAAATAAACCATATTCATGGAGTATTTGGCTACCGTTTTGGTGCTTTGCATATAACACTACAGTACACACAACGACTAGGTATACACCTTTTGAACTCGTTTATGGAAAGACATGCAATTTACCAAGCAACCTCACTAAAACTATAGAGCCATTGTAGAACCACGATAGTTATCCTCTCGAACTCAAATATCGGTTACAAGCGTCACAAACAGAAGTGCGAAACAATTTAATTAACAGCAAATTAGAAAGGAAAAACAAATACTACCAGCATATTACTGCTGTACAGTATAAAAAGATGATGATAACTTAATTAAAAGTGAAACTGGTAATAAGCTTACAAACCTATACGAGGGACCTTATAAGGTCATGCGAGATTTATCACCTAATGTAGAGGTGAACATTAATGGTAAACCAGATATTATTATTATTATTTTAGTTGTTTTACATTTCTCGGGACCCTGGTGTCCCGGACTTTTGGAAGGCGTACGAGGGGCCGAAGCCAACTCGCAGAGGTCCCTTAGACAATTTTACGCACGCACAATGATTATTGATATAGCGGTCCCGCATGACGAGAACCTCGTGAAAGCTGAAAAAGATAAACAGATTAAGTACCTTGACCTGGCTCGCGAGGTTGTCGACATGTGGAATGTGGATACAGCAATCATTGTGCCGATAGTCGTTACGGCCAATAGCATAATAGCCAAGAGCCTCGACCAACACCTGAGGAGGCTCTCGTTAGGCAGCTGGATCAGGGGCTTGATCCAGAAAGCACTCCTGGACATGGCGCGTATTTTTAGGAGGTTCCCTTCTCAGGAATCCTGACCACCGGTGGCTTGGACCCTGTTCCTGACACCGGTGGGTGACTATTTTTTATATTTTTAAATGTTTTTTTTTTTACAAGAATATTTAAAAATGTAAATGGTATGTTTTGAAATGAAATAACGGAAATAATAATAAGCCCAACTCTCGGCTTCCATAAACCTTAGAGCCCTCTCCGCATCCGAAACCTATAAGTATTTGGGTATGTCGGAAGCGTTGGGCATCAATGTTACTGACATGAAGCAATCGTTGAAGGAGCGCTTCTTTGGCCGCCTGAAGAAAGTATTTAATAGTCTTCTATCAGGCGGAAATAAGGTGCGCGCCTTCAACGGTTGGGTCATGCCGGTTTTGTTGTACTCTTTCGGCATACTCAAATGGACTCAGACCGAACTCGACGCCCTGGATAGGAAGGTCCATACGCTGCTGACTGCATGTCGAATGCATCATCCACGGTCATCGGTAATGAGACTGTATATCCCGCGAAAGTGTGGAGGTCGAGGCTTTTTAAACGCTAAGACCCTCCACAATCGCGAGATATGCAGTCTCAGGGAATATTTCCTAGAAGCCGATGTGAGGATGCATCGAGATGTGGTCGCGGTGGACAAGGGTCTTACCCCGCTCTCCTTGGCTAAAGAGAACTGGCGCAAGCCTGTAGTGCTTGACACTAACGATCGCAGGGAGGTATGGCAGAGTAAGGAGCTTCACGGACGCTTTTTCCGGGCCCTACATGGAACCGATGTAGATTTACTGGCGTCCGTGACCTAGCTACGTTTTGGTGACCTCTTCGGGGAGATCGAAGGTTTTATCTGTGCAATTATGGATGAAGTTATCATGACGAATAATTACCGGAGATTTATTGTGAAGGATGACACGGTTGACATCTGTCGGGCATGCCGTCCGGGAGAATCAATCCGACACATCATCTCCGGGTGTTCTCGTCTAGCTAACGAAAAGTACTTGCATAGACACAACCTTGTAGCCAGGATTATCCATCAGCAACTTACTCTGATATACGGCCTTGTGGAATCTGAAGTGCCGTACTACAGGTATGTGCCCGACCCAGTTCTCGAAAATGGAAATATCACATTGTACTGGGATCGATCTATCATCACTGACAGGACTATTGTTGCCAATAAACCTGATATAGTGGTGGTGGATCGAGTAGAGCGGCGCACAATGATTATATTATTGACATTACAGTCCCGCATGACGGGAACCTCGTGAAAGCCGAAAAAGACAAACAAATCAAGTATCTTGATTTGGCTCGCGAGATTGTCGACATGTGGGATGTGGACTCAGCGATCATTGTGCCGATAGTCGTATCAGCCAATGGCTTAATTGCCAAGAGCCTCGACCAACACCTAAGGAGGCTCTCGTTGAGCAGCTGGATCAAGGGCTTGATTCAGAAAGCGGTACTCCTGGACACGGCTCGCATTGTCAGGAGGTTCCTCTCTCTGGAGCCCTGACCGCCGGTAGCTTGGACCCTGTTCCCGATACCGGTGGGCTACTATTTTTTTTATATTTTTAAATGTTTTTATATTCTCTTTATTCTAATATTTAAAAATATAATTTATACGTATTTAAATGAAATAACAGATAATAATAATAACCCCACCGCCCCCCACCCCATCTCTACGTCGTGGTGGGCTTGCGTGCTCCGAACTCTAGGCCTGAGCCAGTAGAGTTTACTTTGCCGGAACAGGTCTGGAATGAGGAGCCAGACCGAGAGAGATACAAAAACCCGCAGGGCAGCATGTAGCGAGCTGTGGGGCAGTAGCGATCCCACGGACCCTATCTCCCGGGAGAAGACTTGTTCCTCACCTCTGCCTTGCCTTTATTGGCCGGCTGTAGAGAACACTGACGAGGAACAGAGCTCCCACCTCATTCTTGCCTTTATTGGCCGGCTTGAGTGGAGATTCGCAAGAGCAAACGTGCTCGAAGGAAGGAAGTATTCCAGTAAGATGCTGGTAGGGATCTTGACCGTACTTCCGGGATTGTCCTGATAGCCGTGGAATACCTCTCCACTCCTTAAGCACCTCAGGAAGTGTTGCCCCCTTGTCGCTACGACACTTTGCACTAGCGACCGTTTTCGGGGGCCCATTATTGAGTGTGCAAGTCACCCCCTGCCATTTTATCCGTGTACATATAAAACATTGATTAGGCAGTGGCCATAGTCCTTCTATAGTTGCAGGTCACCAGTCAACTTAAGCCACCCAAAACCATAGTCTAATAGATTTGTTTCCATATTCTGCAATAGTCCTACACCAACCGCGGATTGTCCTTGGGTGCACTTGCATAGTGCATACTGGGATAATCGCCGGTTGGTGCCTCATTACATGTAAAATTGTCTAAGGGACCTCTGCAAGTTGGCTTCGGCCCCTCGTACGCCTTCCAAAAGACCGGGATCCTAAGGTCCCGAGATATTTAAATATAAATATAATAATAATAATAATAACCCCACCGCCGTATCTCTACGTTGACGTTGTGGTGGGGCTTGCGCGCTTCGAACTCTCGGCCTGTGCTGGTAGAGTTTACTTTGCTGGAACAGGTTGGGATGAGGAGCCGGACCTAGAGAGATGCAAAAACCCGTAGGGCAGCATGTGGCGAGCTGTTGGGCAGTAGCGACTCCACGGACCCTTTCTCCCGGGAGAAGTCTTGTTTCTCACCTCTGGCTTGCCTTTATTGGCCGACTGGAGTGAAAACTGACGAGGAACGGAGCTCCCACCTCATTCTTGCCTTAATTGGCCGGCTTGAGTGGAGATTCGCAAGAGCAAACGTGCTCGGGGGAAGGAAGTATTTCAGTAAGTGCTCGTAGGGATCTTGACCATCTTCCGGGCTCTGGGATTGTTCTGAAAGACGTGGAATATCTCTCCACTCCTCAAGCACTTCAGGACATGTTGCCCCCTTGTCGCTACGAAACTTTGTGCTAGCGACTGTTTTTGGGGGCCCATTATTGAGTGTACAAGTCACCCCCTGCCATTTTATCCGTGTACATATAAAACATTGATTAGGCAGGGGCCATAGACCTTCCATAGTTCTAGGTCACCAGTCAACTTAAGCCTCCCAAACCCATAGTCCAATAGATTTGTTTCCATATTCTGCAATAGTCCTATACCAACCGGGGGTTGTCCTTGGGTGTACTTGCATAGTGTATACAGCGATAATCGTTGGTTGGTGCCTCATTCCATATAAAATTGTCTAAGGGGCCTCTGCGAGTTGGCTTCGGCCCCTCGTACGCCTTCCAAAAGTCCGGGACACCAGGGTCCCGAGAAATGTAAAACAACTAAAATAATAATAATAATATCTGGTTTACCATTAATGTTCACCTCTACATTAGGTGATAAATCTCGCATGACCTTATAAGGTCCCTCGTATAGGTTTGTAAGCTTATTACCAGTTTCACTTTTAATTAAGTTATCATCATCTTTTTATACTGTACAGCAGTAATATGCTGGTAGTATTTGTTTTTCCTTTCTAATTTGCTGTTAATTAAATTGTTTCGCACTTCTGTTTGTGACGCTTGTAACCGATATTTGAGTTCGAGAGGATAACTATCGTGGTTGTACAATGGCTCTATAGTTTTAGTGAGGTTGCTTGGTAAATTGCATGTCTTTCCATAAACGAGTTCAAAAGGTGTATACCTAGTCGTTGTGTGTACTGTAGTGTTATATGCAAAGCACCAAAACGGTAGCCAAATACTCCATGAATATGGTTTATTTTCTGCCTGTATTCTAAGATAAGCTCCTAGGCTCTTGTGAGAGTTCTCCAGTGCTCCAATGCTTTAGTGGTGGTATGCTGTCGAATTTAACTTAGAAATATTGAGTAGTTTACATACCTCTTTAAATGTCTGGGACATAAACTCGGCCCCTCGGTCTGTTGCTATTTCTTGTGGAAAGCCGTGCTGTAGGATAAAGTTGTTGACAAATACACGTGCGGTTTCTGTTGCTGTTTTAGATACAAGTGGGTAAGCAGAATATATTTCGACAGCTCACGTTGTAGCGTTAGAATATGTGAATAATTGTAAGAGTCTCTATCTAGCGGTCCTGCTAGGTCTAAATATATTTTATCAAATGTAGTTTGTGCAGTTGAGGTGATGACCATTGGTTCCTTTACAGTTATCGTGAATTTCTGCTTTTAACATTTCCGACAATTCTTTACAAAATTGACAACATCATTTTCTAGCCTTGTAAATATGTTGTTGGTGTGCCTTGCTTAATAAATAAATAAATAGCCCTGACCAAAAATAATATTTTTTGATATTGTTGTACATACGTCTAATGCCCGCACTAGTGGGCAATAGATGGAAGTCATTTAAGATGACTTTCCTATCATCTTTATTTTCGACTCTCTTTATATCTTTTATAATACAAACAATTGGCCCTTTCCAATTTGTGTTTTTTTTTTTATCTCGTTTGTAAATTTTTCAACAAAGACTAGGTTGTTTTTTTTTTACGAAATTGATTTCTTTTCTATTTCTATCGTTGCAAAACTCGCACATCTCTCTCACAAATGCGGCTGGCGTCAGTTGTGATTGAGCAGATGGGTTTATAAATAGCATTAAATCTTTACTATCATAAAGAAAAATATTATTTTCATATGTAATTTTATTTTCTTTACGCATTTTTTCTTGTCTGTGAACCTTAGTTCTACAATATTTTTTGGCTTTATATTAGATTCTACCAATTTTGGCTGATTCGGCTGATTGCCTTTAGGTTCATTATCAGTAACCATTGTCTCTGGTTCCAATCTTCTCTTTTGGGCGCGTGTCATTACGTTTACACATTCGTTGATTTCTTTTAGGTTTTGCGATGTTACTTTAACGCGAGAAAGTGCATCCGCTGCCGCGTTTTGTTTACCTTTAACGTATTCAATTGTATAGTCATACTCCTCTAGGCATAGCCTAAACTTAAGTAATCTACTTGAGGGGTTTTTTATGCTAAATAAATAAACTAGTGGCTTGTGGTCGGTAACAATTTTAAAATAGCCGTCCATACAGGTATGGCCTAAAATATTTGACTGCCCATAGCTAAGAGCTCCTTTTCGGTAGTTGGATAATTCCGTTCAGATTTGTTTAGGCTTATACTGGCGTAAGCGACTGGGCGGTCGTCTGAATTAGATAAAATTGCTCCTATCGCATAACCTGAGGCATCAGTCTGTACTGAAAAGATATTCTTACTCGATAGGTCGGGATATTGTAGAACCGGTGGTGATATCAAACATTGCTTAATAGTTTCAAATGACTTTTGACAATTTTCATCCCAATAAAATTTTGTATTTTTCCTACACAACACATTTATGTTATTTGCTATCTCTGCAAATTTTGGTATGAATTTTCTATAATAATGATTGGCCATTGCCACAAAACGTTTTACTTCGTCGGTGTTACCAGGCACAGGGTAATTTTGTACTGCTTTAATTTTTTCCGGATCCGGTAGTACTCCGTCTCCCGATACTATGTGACCTAGATAAAGTAGTTATTTTTTTAGAAAATTGCGTTTTAAACGATTTAATTTTAAATTCACTTTGCGTATTCTTTCAAAAGTATCAGTCAAATTCTTGTTGTGTTCCGTTAAATTTCGACCTAAAACAATTAGATCGTCTTGATAACAAAGACATTTTTCCTAACATAGACCTGCCATTGCCACGGTCATTATTCGAGAAAATGAAGGGCTGGTTTTAAGCCCCATGGGCATTCTAGTCATTTGAAACTGTCCTGAACAAAATGCTGTGACTTTTCTACTGTCCGGTTCTAGTTCAACATTATAAAACCCTTGGTTTAAATCCAGATATTTATGTTAAATAAATACAGCCGGATAAGGAATCTAATATTTTGTTAATATTTGGTAGTGGAAATTTATCATCTTGTATACAGCTATTTAATTTACGGTAATCGATGACTAAACGCCATTTTTTCGCTCCGTTGAAATCTGTCTTTTTGGGCACCAAGAGTACCGGACTCGACCACTCGCTGTTGCATGGTTCTATAATGCCTTGCTCGAGCATGTCTGCTATTTTTTCTTGTATAATATTTTTCTGTGAATGTGGGAGTCTATAAGGTTTAGAATATAATGGGTTAGTATTTGGTTTTAAAGTTATCATATGTTGGTATATTTTAATGGTAGTTAGTTTGTGTTTCAGGTAAAATATATCATTATACTTTGCACATATGTTATTAATGCTACTTTTTTCCTCCGTATTTAAGTGATCTAAACTTTATAATGGAAAGAGTGTCTTAACGCGTTCCGCATTTAATTCACGCAAGTGACTTTATTACTAGGTGCCATGGTTGTAATTAGGTTGAACTTAAAACTGTTTTAATACTTTTATCTCAGTACGTTAGTAAACAAATGAAGATGTATAAGTATATATTCACGAAGACAGTATTTAGCTTTGATTTTGTACGTGACCCGTTATCTATTTGTATTGTTGATCGAAGAGTTCAATCCTTATTTTGTGGACATAATTTTTAGTAATTCAATAGTAACTTTTGTGATGACCCCACTTGATGTTTGTAAAACGGGTTATTTGTAAATTTGGTGGATAATCGTGTTGAGGTTAACTTGGACCCTACCACAAGCCTTGCGGCGTCTTTGAGTGGAATTCTTGGGCAATTGCTGAAAGGTGTCGTCCAGGTGCCATTGCGCTGGGAGCGCGTTGGAGGTCCGTTTTGTACACATTTACATGCATAACACATTCCATTGTACTCGCACATACATACAGGGAACCGAATTGGCCGGTAGGGGCACTCGCCAGTAGAAGTTGGTAAGTGATATTTAACCTTTGATGTTTATAAGTGTTGGTAAGTGATATTTAACCTTTGTACCCAAGATATCATTGTATTTGATTTGCCTCTGCGTATCGCGGACCTGTCGACCTCGATCAGATTTTCAACCTGGGTTGGTGTCGAACATTCTGGTAGCAGAACGTGGTTCTGTTCAATAACTTCAACTTGTTATTTTTGGTTCAGTTGAAATTATTGAAAATTAATTATTTGTTGCCGTGTCAGCCGGGCTTTATAGGTTGGAATATAATTATACAAATAAAATTAATTGGTTTGGTTTATATTACAGCCCCTGTAATTGGTATCTGACTGGCTTGCATTGAATGTCTTAAGGACATAGTTATTAAATTGTTGGTCCGGTTAAGGACATACTTATTAAATTGTTGGTCCGGTCACAACTAACTGCGGTATTGCAGAATTACATTGAAATAAATTCAAACTTAAGTTTCATTGTTAATAGTAATTATCTTTGTTGACTATATATATATATGTTATTGTTCCTCTGTTTGGTAGTTAGTCAAGTTTTTGGGAGCGTTATATTAATTAAATAAAAGAAGTAAAATAGGTGTGAGCAGAAGCGGATGCTCCAATATAATGAATTTAAAACTTAACTTATCGGTTACATGGTGAGACTAATGCTAAGTTAACAAAATGCATCGAACCGTCTGGAAGGACCAGCCTAAACTGCAATCATGCATTTTATGCTCTCACGGTGATCACTCGTTGCTGTTCAGGTCGCATAACTCCTCCCTCCTCAAGAACGAAATTATCAGAATTGTTAAGATTCTGATCATTTCGCCGACAGTTTAACAATTTGATCAAATTCAAATTCATTTATTCGTGTGATTTCTGGTACATTTTACATGAGATATTAATAATTCGAATTCGCTGCTCAAAAATCAACCTTAAAGGTTTACACACTTTCACATAATAATTAGTTATTTATAATAAAGAATAATCAAAATATTAAAATAAAATAATTACAACGAAACACAAAATAACTTAAGACAGAAAAAACAAGCAAAATATTAACAATTGAGTATACATATAAATAATAAATGGAAATAAAGATAATAATACAATGTCAAAATTAAATTAATATCAATGTCAAATAACTTACAATTTATCATTAAGGAATTCATCAATAGTATAATAACATTTTTCCAATAATAAATGTCTTAATTTGTTTTTAAATTGAATAATATTTAAGTCCTTAATTCCATTTGGCAATTTATTAAATATTTTTGGGGCCATGCAAAGTATGCTTTTATCCATCAAGGCGGTCTTTGATGGTCGAATGCATAATTCATGTCTATATACTTGTCTAATCATTTTATAGCGATGTTCAGATGCTTTTCTGAATAGATGCATGTTTTTTTAACAAATAAAGCAGTCTCAAATATGTACAAGCAAGGTAAAGTCATTATTTTTAACAATACAAAATAAGGTTTGCAGCTACAAGTTATTTTTATACCGGTAATAGCTCTGATGCATTTTTTTTGCGATTTGAACACCATGTCCCTATTGCAGGAGTTACCCCAAAACATGACTCCATAGCGTAGTATAGAATCGACATATCCATAGTATGCAGTGACTGCCGCTGCTTGATTGACTACTTTCTTTAGTTTATACAAAGCAAAAGCAAACTTACTAACGTTTTTAATTAATATTGAAGTATGTTGCTTCCAATTTAGTTGATTGTCGATTGTTATGCCTAAAAATTGTGTATTTGCAACTTCTTAAATTTTTTCATTATTGAAGCTTACATTTAGTTCCGAATTAGCTACTCTTTGACGAAAATTCATAATTTTTGTTTTCTTCAAATTTATAATTAAGTCGTTATGTTCTAGCCAGTTAATGGCTTGCTGTAATGCATTGATTATGTCAGTTTCAAAGTCTTTATTATTTTTGTCAAGTTTAACAATGATAGTACTGTCGTCGGCAAACAATGTCATAGTATATTCTTGGGAAAGTCATTTATGTATATAAGAAATAATAAAGGCCCTAGCACACTGCCTTGGGGCACTCCATAAGATATTTTTCGTTCTTTAGAAATGTATTTTATAACGGTTTTATTTAATTTACAGATTCGACTTATTTCTGTACGTTGTGTTCTATTTTAGTAAGAATTTATGAGTGATAAAACATTTCCCCTTATCCCATACGCATCCAAAAACAAGAAAGCTTATGAGTCCTAGAGATAGAATTACATATAGAATTACCGTACCTAAACTAACGTTTTTCGTGTTAACTGCACTGTCATTTTCACTGTATTTCACTTTGCTCATTTTCACCACTTGAGCTAATTATTTCAACTCATCTAAATTTATACCTTTCATATTCACTGCACTGACACCTTTGATACGTTTTTCAGGCTTCAACTGTGGTAGGGTAATGGTTGGAGCTCACTGCACTGACACCTTTGATATGTTTTTCAGGCTTCAACTGTGGTAGGGTAATGGTTGGAGTTATTGGATAATTCAGATGTGTGAGAGAAAATTGATAATTTTGTAGATGTATATGCCCGATGTTAACCTTACAAGCATCGTCCAGGGTAAACATGTATGTTCCTTGTAGAGACTCGTGGCTCATGGCATCATCATAACATTTTCTACTTGCTATTATATGATTCTTTGTATATAGAATCCAACTTCCGCGGCCAATTCGTTGAACTTTCAAATCTTCAATGTCAACTATATGCTGCTCGCATGCACTAGCATTAGAATGGAACTTCATCAACTGCTCTTCGCATAGTGGCTCTAGGTGGGTCAATACATCATCATCGGTACATAAGAATTTGTCATCTATTGTAATCTGCTCACATGCTCTCTAACTGGTAAGTAATCTGAGTCTTTCACCAAAAGGTAGGGATATTTAGGAGCTACTATTACAGTTTCATTTAAATCTGTGTTATGAATAGGTAAGGAGTAAAGTAAGTAAAATAACTATAAGTACTGTTTTCAATTAACCTCTCGAATGCCGTAATTACAGAAACAATTAAAAAACCATTGTGTCTCGCGTGGATCTACGTATACGCATACCAAGGGTTAAAGAAATCTCTATGATGAACGTAATCTTAATAGTAGTAGTTTAATAAAAGCTTTAACAGTAATACAATCTTCAAATTTAACTAAATTATTTTCATTTACGGCATATAACAGGGTTTCTGTCTTGGCTATAGATTGTAACATATGCAATAATTCGGTAGAATTCACAATTGCTCGATGCAGTACAGACACCTTACTAAAGGCTAAGGCCGTTTCAATCTCACTTAAAATTATATTAATAGTTCTAAAATTGGTTAAAACATACTAAACATTCCTAAAATGTAAGTAGAGTAAATATAATTTTCCTCTTTGGTAATTATATTTTTAACTAATCTCTCAATCCTTTTTAAGCGTTCTTCTAAAATTAATGTATTGTTATGTAAGATTTCTGTACTGTTAACGAAACCATTTAACATTTTGGAGACCAAAGTTATTTTCTTATCTAATATTAATTGATTGCCTTTTAACCGAGAAATGAGGGAATCGTATCGGATTGCGTCACTATGATCTAGATTACCTGTAACAATTTTAATCATAGACCCATGTGGATCAATTAGCCCTCGCTTAAATCTTTTAGCCGGTACAAGTTGCTGAAACTTTTCGATAGTCCTATCCTTTAGATAATCCGTTTGAGTACGAATACCTAAAAACTCATGGCTGTAAGGTTTGTTAACATCTACTAATTTACTGAATTTATTATATTTAATTATACTTAATTCTAGATCATTACCTATACTATCTAGATTTAATAGTTTTATAATTAACCACTTATCTATTTGTTTAATCGCCTGTCCTTGTTTCACGGGAAGGATGCCAGGGTTTTTCTCAACCCTTTGAAGTTGAAGAGCCCATGTTATTTGCACTACTGCCAATAGCGTCAGGCCCCACCTGCGGAGGACATTTAATATTTTTTATTGGGACTTTTGTGTTTCTAGTTCCATTTTTACAGGGATTACATTAGGTTGTACATCACCGCTAACAGTTGCCTTTCTGTAACGTGGCTTGTCTTTACTTAATCTGGTGTTAACCTCTTTTGTATAAATTATGTCGCCTATTTCAAACTTTTTACTTATCTCACCGCCCTTTCTATTTATAATGTTTTGCTTTGTTTCTATCGTCTGATCTGATATGTAACTATAGAGACGTTTAGCACGCTTGGCATGATCTTTTAGTAATTGTTGTGTATAGTTTTTCTCGAAATTTGCATTTAATATTGAATTTAAATCAGTATGACCGAAAACTACTTCAAATGGTGTCAAACCTGTGATTGTATGTATGGTATGATTATAAGCCATTATTGAGTAGGTCATAACGGAGGCTGCATCAGTGCATTTTCGATCGTATTTAGCTAAACGGTATATATTTCTGTGATAGTCGAATGAAAGCGCTCTACTATGCCTGTTGAATTAGGGTTATTAGGTGTACTGATATGTAATTGTATGTTGTACATTATCAGTAATTCATTATTTACTACATTACATCACATTATTCTACATTATTCACTGCCCGGATCGCAACTAATTCTTTTGGGGGTTCCGTACACGGTAAAATATTTAATAAGTGCACGTATTACTTCGGGTGTAGATCTATTCGATATTTCTATTGCTTGTCATAATTTACTGAACGCGTCGACTAATGTTAGATAATATACAGATTCTATAGCAAAAATGTCTATGAAAATTTCTTGGAATGGTGCATTTTGTGTTTTGAGTTAACTGTAGAAAAGGCTTTATAGGTGTTCTGTTATAATTGGTTTTACGACATGCTTCACAATGATTTATTACGGCTGAAATCGTCTCTTGCATGTTATTCCAAAAATAATTTATTCTTATCCTAGACATGGTCTCCCTTATACCTCTGTGACACGTTTTTCCTTCATGGTGTTGTAGGATGATTTCTTTTTGTTCATTTTCATCTTCAACAAATACAACACGCTCTGTACATTCCACAAATTCTACCATTCCCTTTTTAAATAACTGTATAATAACTTTGCTAAATTGTTTCCTATGCTTGATGCTTTCAAAATATATAAAGTATTTAATTTTATATTTAACGTATTCTTTTAAAAACTGTTTAATTAATTTTTCATTATTTATTGGTAAAAATACTTCAAGGATTTTTTGTTTTTCACGTGAAAGATCTCTTACTTGGATATCGTTTACCAACTACCCCAACTTAAACTATGGCAAATTATTTTCTACAGTATGCCAAGAATTCAATAAAGCATGTCCTGTAAAAACAGAAACAATCAATACCAAATCAAAATTTAATTAATGGGCCACTCCTGGCATTAAAAAAAGCAGAGATATTTTATATAATTTTTTATCACATCTAGTCAAAAAGAGCTAATTCGTTCTTCGTAAACAGGGACTAAAATAGCTTTTTAATCCCTAGGGATTAAAAGTGATTTGAATTTGGAATGTGGATATTGTTAGTAAAAGTTCCAATTACCAAAGAGATCAAACACGAACATTGTATGAACAAGTAACAGGCTGGCAAGAGAGAGAAAGTGTGAATTTGGTCAAAATGAAAATCCAAGATGGCAGCTTAGAAAATTTTCAAATTTTTTGTCTTTGGTGTCGTTTTCATAGTTTTCGAGGGTGCTAAAGCCGATAGTGAGGTCAAAATGTAAATCCAAGATGGCGGCTCTAAAGATTTTCAAATTTATCATCATGGGTATCGTTTTCACGGTTTTTAAGGGTGCAAAAGCCGATGGTGAGGTCAAAATGAAAATCCAAGATGGCGGATGCAAAAATTTTAAAATTTTTCGTCATGGGTGTCGTTTTCGTGGTTTTTAAGGGTGTTAAAGCCGATGGTGAGGTCAAAATGTAAATCCAAGATGGCAGCTGCGAATAATTTAAAAAATTTCATCATGGGTATCGTTTTCATAGTTTTCGAAGGTGCTTAAGTCTAAAGTGAGGACACAATGTAAATCCACGATGGTGGCAGTGATTTTTTTTTAATTTTATAGCAAAGGAACTTTGTTCCTGACGGGGGTCGGATCATACACGTTTTTTTTTCTCATAGAGGGTCATAAAAAGTAGAGTGTTCACCTCGGGAGCAACACTATTTTAAGCTCGAGTGGCGTACTTTGAATCCCTCGCTACGCTCTGGATTCAAAGAAACACTCTCGCCTTAAAAATAGTTCTTTGCTCCCTTGGTAAACAATCTACTATATATAACGAAAAATCATTGACTTTTGATCAAGTAATTCATAATTATGTAAAAAAAAATATTCTAAGATATTTAAAAGAGTCTGCGCCAAAGCTAAATCTAAATTAATAAGTAGCAAATTTAATATTTCTAAAAATAAAATAAAAGCTGTGTGGCAGGTAATTAACAAAGAAACTGGAAACACAAAACAGCGAGATCAGAATGAATTGTCTTTAAAAATTGATACTGAAATCATTTCAGATAAGTTAAAAGTTGCTGAGACACTACAAAATTTCTTTACCAACATCCCAATAGAGGTTACGAAATCTCTCCCCTCATCATCTATACTAGCTGAATCTCTTTTAAAAGAACACTACAGTAAAAACATTCCAAGTTTTGAATTCAAGCCCATTTCTATTGTCACAATTAAAAAAGCATTTAACATATAAAACACTGAAGACTTATGGGGGATTTCCGTTAAGGTTCTTGGAGATATCATTGACACAATTGCCCCTGTCCTAACAGGCATATTTAATCAATGTTTAGATAGCGGTACGTTTCATAGTAAAGTAGTACCAATTTTCAAATCGGGTTGTTAGAGTGATCCCTCTAATTATAGACCAATATCTGTGCTACCAGCATTGAGTAAAATATACGAAAAAAACATGCTAGACCAGATGTTGTCACATTTTAATTCTAATGGGATTTGACATAGTCACCAGTTTGGTTTCACGAAAGGTAGGTCGACGACTGACGCAGGAGTAAAACTCATCAGTCACATCTTGGAATCCTGGGAGAAGTCCCAGGATGCAATTGGCATTTTCTGTGACCTGTCAAAAGCGTTTGACTGCGTTGACCACAATACACTGATTTGTAAATCACACCACTACGGAATTCGTGGACAAGCTGCTGATCTTGTTCTTTCCTATCTATCAAACAGGCAACAAAAAGTAAATGTTAATGGGGCGACGTCCTCAGGGTCTCTAGTTAAAATGGGCGTGCCTCAAGGGTCAATTCTCGGCCCTTTCTTATTTCTAGTTTATATAAATGATCTTCCTTACATGATGGCTAACTTATCGGATATAATTTTATTTGCTGACGACACTTCTCTTATTTTTAAAATAGACAGGAAAGATACAGATGTCTTACATGTCAACGATAGTCTGGCTGTACTTTCAAAATGGTTCGCAGCTAATAATCTTTTACTTAATGCGAACAAAACTAAATGTATTATGTTCTCATTACCAAATGTACCTCAAGTAGGTCTAAATCTAAAACTTGATGGCAAAAAATTAGATGCAATAACGGAAACTATATTCTTAGGAATTACTTTAGATTCAAAATTACAATGGGGCGCCCACATTAGAACTTTTTCAGGTAGATTAAGTTCAGCTGCATATGCAGTAAGAAAAATAAGGCAGTTGACTGATATGGCCACAGCTAGGTTAGTATACTTTGCTTATTTCCACAGTATTATGTCTTATGGCGTCCTGCTGTGGGGATCGGCAGCTGACGTAGATTCGATTTTCATTTTACAACAGAGGGCAATCCGCGCGATCTATAAAATGGGTCCTCGCGAGTCCCTTAGAGACAAATTTAAAGAAATTGAAATACTGACTTTGCCTTCTCTTTATATCTTAGAAAGTATTATGTATGTTCGCAAAAACTTAGGACTTTTCAAAATAAGAAGCGATTTCCATAATATAAATACACGTAGTCGACATGAAATTGTGATACCCAAATTTAGATTAACTAAAACACGCAAGTCATTTCTTATAAACAGTGTCCGCTTTTATAACAAGTTGCCAAAGTCGGTGATAGAACTTAGCGATGGGAAGTTCAAAACCTACATCAAACGTGTCCTTATCAAGAACGCATATTATAAAATTAAAGACTACGTTGAAGACAAGGAAGTTTGGCAATAGTTCCTTCTGCACATGTGGCTTCCCTGGTACCTCATTAACGGCATAAATAAGTAAGAGTCTATTAACTGCTCCCAAATTACCATGTTTATTTTATTTTTTACATTCGTCCTTGACATATTAATTCTATTATTTGACATTATATACCTATGATTTAATTTCAACTCTTTATTTGTGACTATTGTGGACGTGATAATTATTCAGATTGATTACAGTTGTAATAGCAATCATACAGTATGTTAAATAACAGAGGGCGTTCCCTTAAACTCGTTAATCTATATCATTAATAGATTTAAATAAAAACATCAGCATAGAAAAATAAGTATAAAAAAATCCGAATTAAAAAAATTGAATAATTGACAATAAATTCGAAACGTCCTGTTTAAAATCAAAATAGTAATGCGGAATAGTACCTAGCGTAGTGGCGTTGCACAAACCGGCAACATCGCAATTTTTGTGTCGCGTGCGGCGCGTATGCCGAGCGTGTTACCTTACCTACCGAGCCGGCCGGGGGAGCGCACGGGGCGGCACGGCGGCGGCGCGGCGGCAGGCGGCGGTGGCGCGGCGGTTCTGAATGGCGAGCGGCGACTTTGATAAAGGCGGCAAAGTTAATTTAAAAGACAGTGAAATGCACGTCGTCGGGTTGTTATCAGTAGAATTAAACATTTAAGTATGTTTAGATTTAGCAATAACATTTAACTACCCGACTCAAATGGCCAGCTGACAAAGGAACGCGTCACTGAACGCGCCCCTTGGGCTTGAAAGGACCTATTCGCAAACATAGTAAAAACATAAATTCATGTACCTATCTAAGCCACGTTTCAATAATATCAAAATTGCACTGCACGGCCGCTACGTCGTCATCGGCGGGCGTCGTCGCGAGCTTGCGGCCACAAAATAAACAGATACGAGTACAGAAGGTCCACTCACGGAACTAGTACACAAGACACGGTGGTACAGACTTACAGTGTTAATAAGATAAAATAAATTGTATCTAAAAAATAACGTACCTATGCTAATAAATAGTGGGCGGTTAAGTTTAGAGAAAATTTCATTTAATTATTTAAATCACAGTTTAGGCTAGCTTTTAAATCATAATGATGGTATTGCACGTTAGTAAGTGAATGTTTACTGCAATGTCATAGAAATTAAAAAAAATAACTTTATGCAGTTGCATTCGTAATAAGAAGTACTTGCGTTTATTCATTGCAATAGTAACAACACAGTAGTAACACGCTCGTTGAACGGGGTACTCCCTGAGCGAGTGTAAAAGCAATTTAAACAAAGAGTGGGCCTTCTGAACTTATTTATTTTGTGACACAGTCGTTTAGTGTCTTTTAGGTATTATGATGTTTAAAAACTTACCTAGATTTTGAACTGCAATATGCTGACCTCCTCTCTCTACACATTGTTGCAATCGCGGACGGTTATTTTGGTGTACTCGTCGCAATAAAAGCGGGTCCTCGCGTATGTGATGATGGCATACACGCCGATTCCACATGCGCGTAAATAGGCTTTTCTTCTGACCAAATGACGTTTTCGATGAAGTGGGTGTCCTCCGCGCTTCACTGCAGTGCCCGCTGGCAATACCTATGTTAACCGGCGCGCGAAATCAGCTGGACCAAGCAGCGCTTGCACTTTTTGGAGTGAGTACGGATGCTGTTTGTTTTTCTGACGTGACTAGTGTTCAACAGGCGGCCGGCCCTTCTAGTGCTTGAACCGAGCTCCTCCTCAAAATGCTTTAGCACGTTTTCTTCCTGCCGCACAGAGATCACGGGTCGGGGGCCACCAGAACCACGCGGCACTACTGGTTCATTGTTACGGAGACGCACCAGGACACTCAGGGAATTCCGCGGTTGATTTGCATTGGGGTACCTCTCAGCATACCTCCTCAGAGCACATGCACCATCATAATTACACTCAGCATAAATGAGCACTATGAAAACATACTCTTGAGCACCGTTTTTCACACACGAATGACGAAAGAACACTCATGTTGCATTGCGAAAATAAATGTACATCCGGCCAGCGCGCAAGATTAGTTCCGAATAAAATTAGATGGACATTCGGGGGGCAGGGGGCGGGGCTAGGTGCATCAAATAGATCGCCGCACAGCGCACGTGGCCCTTCATTCATAAGTAGTTATTTGCGACATTGCCGTTCTTACACTTTTGAACATGTACGCGTGTACAGAGTGTTTCTTTTAAGTATCAATTTAATATTTTTTGTGAATATTTTATTATAAAAAATAAAAAAAGCATTTTGTTTTTGAATGGTAATATTTTTTTTAGCATGTATGGATGCTATACTATTGCGGGTTAACGGGAACGCCTTTCGTTAGTTAACATACTGTATAATTGCGTTTTATTAAAATAGGTTTTTAGTTTTATTAATTTATTTATCTTTTTTATAGATTCTTTTCTATTTTGTGAATGTGAGAATGCTGTAGGATTAATAGATTGTAGACCATTTTCTATTTTTTTAAGTACTTAGTACTTATTGAAAGACCTACACTGTCCTCCCATACCTAGTAACACTGTTATTTGAAAGTATTGTAAAAGCCAATTATTTTTAAAAGAGTAACCGTGGAGTTTCTTGCCGGCTCTTCTCCATAAGAAGCGACCAATTGGAACCGTGCACCTAGCTTCTGACGTTTCATAAGTGCCCATGTAGGTTTATGTGAAATAAAATAATTTGAATTTGTTTTAATGCCATGTAAAGACTAATATTTGATTGGGTTTAGTGTCTGTCGCTTCTTGTAATATTGGAACACCAATTGATTCCATATCTTCGGCTGAATGTACTGTGAATGTTCTATCTTCTGCAGGAATATGTGGAATGGGTTCATTTATATCATATTCAGAACTAGTTGTTACCGTAGCAGACAAATCCGAGACAGAAACTGTTCTAGATTCGTCACTTTCGTTATCAGTTAAGTTTTCTATTTTGTCAGTAACTTTTATTTTGTTATGTTTTTGTTCTTTTTCATCTACATTAACTTCTATAGATAATCTATCCTCATCTGAACCTAATGCATTTAATTTTATTCGAGACAGAGCATCGGCGTTTGTATTCTGCTTACCATTTTTATATATAATTTCAAAATCGTATTCTTGAAGGCGAAGTCGCCAACGGGTGAGCTTACTATTCGGCTCTTTAAGGGAATACAACCAGGCTAAAGGTCTATGGTCAGTGTAAATGATGAATTTATTACCATAAAGGTATGGCCGGAAATGTTTTACTGCCCAAATTATCGCTAAAAGTTCACGTTCTATAGTACTGTATCTGGTCTTCGTATCACTTAAGGTTCTACTGGCGTAAGCAACTGGTTTATCAGACCCTATGGTGCCTTGCGACAGTACTGCGCCTAAGGCATTTGACGAAGCATCTGTGGTTAAGATATAAGGCTTTTCTGGATCGGGATATTGGAGTAAAGGAGCATTAGTAAGAAGCTCTTGTTTTTGTAAGCTTGATTTATAATAATTTTGTTCCTTTTCTTTAAGCAATTAGTCAGTGGTTGTGTTACCTTGGCAAAATCTCTAATAAATCGCCTGTAATAACCTATCAAGCCCAAAAAGCTTTTAATTTCTGTCACAGTCTTTGGCAGTGAGTAGTTTAGAACTGCTTTGATTTTATCATCATTAGGCTTAAGGCCATCCTTAGTTATAACATGACCTAAGTATAGAACTTCTTTGCGGAGAAATTCGGATTTATCGAGTTGAATTTTGAGGTTATTTGACTTTAAACGATCAAAAACTGCTCTTAATTACTGGATATGTTCGGCAAGTGAAATAGAGAAAATTATAATGTCATCCAAATAAACCAGGCAATGGAATCCATGTAACCCTCTTAGAACACTATCCATTGCTCGCTTGAAGGTCGCTGGAGCGGTTTTAAGACCAAACGGCATTCTTAAAAATTCAAAATGTCCGTTATCGGTGCTGAATGCTGTCTTCTCTCAGTCATTTTCATTAATTTCAATCTGATGATAACCGCTAGCTAAATCTAATGTCGTGTCGTGTCCTTTTACCTAATTTATCGAACAGATCAGTGATATTGGGAAGTGGGTATCGATCATCAACTGTTATTTCGTTTAGCCGTCTGTAGTCAATTACCATTCTTTATTTTATTTCTCCTGATGCATCTTTCTTTTTGGGGACTAGATGCACTGGGGCTGACCAAGGTGAATGTGATTCCTGAATGACGTTTTCTTTAAGTAACTTCTCGATTTGATTTCTATTTCTTATGACTGACTAGGGGGCTGTCTGTATGGCTTGACGTAAATAGGATCTTCGTGTTTTGTCCTAATACAATGCTTGACTTGATTCGTGAAATTTAATGGAATGCCATGACAATAGAAAGAAAAGAAAGAAAATTCGTTTATTTGCGGTAAACATGACGCAAAGAAAGATTAAAAAAGAACACGTAAATAACAAATTGGGGGAAAATATGCGTCACATCCATGCAAAACGGCCATCGCTCAGCATAAAGCTGCGACCCCATGCGAGACAGAGCCCCAGCGCTGGTTTTCAGCGATAGCGGGCGCTGACGTGATGACGTCAACTGGTGCAGCATATAGTGAAATAACAAATCAAAAATAAAATAAATACAAAACTAGTCCTAAATATTTTTACAAATGTATAGTTATTATAGAGGGGGTGTGTAGTAGGCAGGGTGTATTGAGTAATACACACACAGAAAACAGAAAACAGTCAGAAGGAGAACAGTACGATAGATAGGCACACAGTCACAATAGTCACGGCACAATGATAACAGTTTATAACACGTAAACAATAATAGGCGATTAAAGTATTAAATAAATCATGCGCAGCCGAGAGGCGCGTAAGCAAGTCACGACTAAAGGTCACGGCAAGGTGATCGGACGATCGCTGCCTCGCACTCCCACTTCCGCGCTTGGCGGCTACGTCACGATGACGTAGCTCGCCGTGCGCGAGTTCAGTAGCATACGTTACGGGTGGAGCGTCATCAACCGACATGGTGAATGTGTATGTTTTATTAAGTACTTGTATTTAATAGTTAATATAAATAAATGTAAATAAATATTGTGATTGTGTTTGTATATAAATGTGTTGTGTTGTGTAAGTATATAATATACATAAATTAATAAGTGGTATGGTATGTACCCCACACCACCCCCCTCCAGAGACCGTCAAGGGCGATAAAAATCTGGGAATTTGACACGACGTCCGGAACGAGTTGTGTACTCTTTTGTGTCTGGAGTTGGAGTATCTTCTTCTGGGTCAGCTTTGTCGGCCAATATGTAGGCTGGCTTTAGGCGGTCTATTGAGACCGTGACCTCTTTTCCCTTAAATAAAATTTTAAAAACTTTATCACTCCTTTGCAGAACTTTGTGAGGACCTGTGTATGCTGGTTGCAGCGAGCCACGTAATGCGTCTTCACGGAGGAACACGTGATCAGTGGTCTGCAGATCCTTAAAAACAAATATACTCGTCTTGTTGTGACGGGAAGCTGGAGTTGGCTGCAGTTTTTGGGCGAAATTGCGGATGCGCGCGGTAAATTCCGTGATGTCGGTTGTACCAACATCAGTTGGAGTAAAAAATTCTCCTGGGAGTCTTAGCTGCTCGCCGTAAACTAGTTCGGTGGAAGACGCTTGGACATCTTTTTTGAATGCGCTCCTTATGCCAAGCAATACCCACGGCAAAGACTCTGTCCACTTGTCACTGGCATGACACATGATGGACGCCTTAAGTTGCCTGTGGAATCGCTCCACCATGCCGTTGCACGCTGGATGGTATGCCGTTGTCCGCTTGTGCTGAAATCCGACAAGATTTGACAACTGTTGGAATAGGGCCGACTCAAATTGACGGCCTCTGTCCGTAATGATGTCAGTAGGACAGCCAAATCGGGCAATCCATCCAGACAGCAATGCCTTAGCTACTGTCTCGGCAGTAATGTCGACAATAGGTACGACCTCTGGCCACCTAGTAAATCGGTCGACTGCCGTTAGACAGTATCTAAAGCCTTGTGAAATCGGTAGCGGGCCCACAAGATCGATGTGGATCGTGGTAAACCTGGCGCGTAGGAGATGATAAGTCCCAAAAGGCGCGGAAACGTGACGGCTCACTTTTGCCCGCTGACATGCGAGGCAAGCTCGCGCCCACTCCCTGCAGTCCTTCCTGACGCCTGGCCAAACAAAGCGCTCTGCGATTAATTTGGCAGTCGCTGAGACGCCTGGGTGGCTGAGGGAATGTAGGCTGTCAAAAATTTGTTTCCGCATCATTTTAGGTACAAATGGCCTGGGGGACGCTGTACTGACATCGCAGTACACTATCGAACGCTCCCCAGGGGCTTGCACCTTCTCCAGCACTAGTGAAGACCCTTCCTGAAGAAGTTTCTTCAGTTCCGAATCTGACGCCTGGGATTCCGCGAGGATGTCAAGATTGACTGGAGTTTGTAGCTCCTCCACGCGTGATAAGGGGCCAGCCACGACATTGTCTTTGCCGGAGATGTGTCGTATGTCGGTGGTGAATTGGGCGACGAAGTCTAGGTATCTGAACTGCCTAGGCGAACAGTTCTTCTTCCTCTCGTGGAATGCGAAACTAATCGGCTTATGGTCAGTGTACACAACGAAGTGTCTAGCCTCCAGCATGTGGCGAAAGTATTTGATGGCCTCGTAAATGGCCAGCAGTTCCCTGTCATAGGGAGAATACTTCGCTTGCGAAGGGCTGAGCTTCCGGGAAAAGAAAGCTAATGGCTGCCAACCATCGTCGCTGAGCTGCTGTAACACCGCGCCAATTGCCGTATCTGACGCATCAGTGACCAATGCGAGTTTAGCATTGCAATCGGGGTGAGCTAATAGAGCAGCATTAGCCAGGCTTTCCTTGCAGTCCTCGAATGCCTGCAAAGCATTCTCCGCAAGACATATAGGATGCGAGCCCTTTACGTTGCCGATCAACAGGTTGTGAAGTGGCACCTGTATTTGAGCTGCGTGGGGCATGAATCGCCTGTAAAAATTGATCATGCCCAAAAATCGCCGCAACTGACGAACATCTTTAGGCTGTGGGAACTTCTTAATGGCGTCAACCTTAGTCTCAAGTGGTTTGGTGCCCTTTTCGGAGATATGGTAACCTAAGAAAGTTACTTCTGGGACACCGAAAACACACTTGGACGTGTTTATTAACATGCCGAAGTCCTTCATCCTGGTGAAAATAATGCGTAGGTGTTCCTCGTGCTCTGCTTCTGTCCTGGAGAAGATCAAAAAATCGTCCAAATAGCAATAACAGAAGTCTAGTCCTCTCGTCATCTCGTCGACAAAACGTTGAAATGTCTGGCCTGCATTGCGCAGACCGAACGTCATGTACGGAAATTCGTACAGACCGAACGGTGTGGTGATTGCCGTCTTCGGAATGTCGTCCTGGCTGACAGGTATTTGATTATAGGCTTTCATGAGGTCGATAGTGCTGAAAACTCGACAGCCTGAAATGCTGTGTGCAAAATCGTGAATATGCCTAATCGGGTACCTGTCAGGAACAGTTCGCGCGTTGAGCATGCGGTAGTCTCCGCAAGGTCGCCAACTGTTGTCCTTTTTCAGGGCAAGATGGAGTGGGGATGACCAAGGACTTTCCGAGGGTCTGGCGGTTCCATTGGCCAGCATCAGCTGGAACTCCTGTTGAGCAATTTTTTATTTGTCCGGCGCTAATCGCCGAAATGAAGAAGATACTGGAGGGCCTGGGGTCGTGCGAATATGGTGTACAGTGTTATGTGGTGTAGTGCGTAGTGTACCGGCGGGTCGGGTGATGTCAGGAAAGTTTTCCAGGATTTTGTGATACCTCGAATCACCAGAAGTAACCTTTACTGAAAATAAAGACGAATCTGAGTGATTCGAGGCTAATGCAAAAATATTAGTGCTACTGTCTATTAACCGTTGATTACGACAGTCAACGGTTAATGAGTAAAAACAAAGGAAATCTACTCCGATAATCGGTTTGGTCACTTCAGCTACCACAAAACGCCACTTAAAGTCTCTACGAAGTCCAAGATTAAGGTTAAGATTGAGGAAACCATACGTTGGAATGGGTGTTCCATTCGCGGCAACGAGTTGGTAGTTTGTAGGAGCACGACGATCACTGAGCAGACGACGAGGGTAGACACAGAGGTCGCTTCCAGTATCGACCAGGAACTGCGTCTTTGTGCTTCGGTCTGCGACGAATAGGCGGCCAGTAGAAGCGGGGCAATCGTCTGTCGCCATTACCGACTGCCCGCGGCGTTTCCCTTCTTGTAGTCGCAGGGCTTTATGCAACGCTTGGCCTTCTCACCGTGCGTCGCATGATACCAGCACTCTGGGTGCTTCCGGTAGCTGGAATTTGACCGGCTTGAAGAACGGTGGCGTGAGTTGCGTCTCGTATCGCGATCGCGGCTGTGCGAACGATTTCGAGATCGACTGTCACGCAGCTGCACCGTCAGGTCTTTCATCGCACGCTTGAGCTCTGCAATTTCAGCTGCCATCTCACTCACGGTGGGTCCTGCTGCTGAAGTTGAAGCAACGTGGCTTGGTGGTGCGACGATATACTGGATGCGGTCTGCTAGCTCAGCCAATGCCTCCAAGGTGCTGTGTGGTTGCGATGCCAGGAGGGGCTGGATATTGCTGGGGAGACGGCTACTCCATATAGTGCGCACAAAATCCTCGGGCACAGTTGGTCCAGCTAACCCCTGCAGATGGCGAAGGAACTGCGACGGCTTCCGGTCTCCCAGCTCCTCATGCATCAACAGCTGCTTCACCTTCTTCTCCTGGGAGGCTGAGAGGCGCTTCACCAATTCGGTCTTCAGTTTCACGTACCGGTTGGTGGCGGGCATGGTGGCATGATGACGTCCTTCACCTCCTTTGAAAATTGTGGGTCGAGATGGCCGACCACATAATTAAATTTGGTGACTGTGACGACGCGGTGTGCTCGGAATCACTATCACTCATCTTAAAGTGTTCTAATCGGGGTCACCAGTATAGTTATTATAGAGGGGGTGTGTAGTAGGCAGGGTAAATGAAATGTCATCTGCTTAAATACTCACAGTTTGTATTGAGTAATACACACACAGAAAACAGAAAACAGTCAGAAGGAGAACAGTATGATAGATAGGCACACAGTCACAATAGTCACGGCACAATGATAACAGTTTATAACACGTAAACAATAATAGGCGATTAAAGTATTAAATAAATCATGCGCAGCCGAGAGGCGCGTAAGCAAGTCACGACTAAAGGTCACGGCAAGGTGATCGGACGATCGCTGCCTCGCACTCCCACTTCCGCGCTTGGCGGCTACGTCATGATGACGTAGCTCGCCGTGCGCGAGTCCAGTAGCATACGTTACGGGTGGAGCGGACTGGAGCGTCATCAACCGACATGGTGAATGTGTATGTTTTATTAAGTACTTGTATTTAATAGTTAATAGAAATAAATGTAAATAAATATTGTGATTGTGTTTGTATATAAATGTGTTGTGTTGTGTAAGTATATAATATACATAAATTAATAAGTGGTATGGTATGTACCCCACAAATAAAATATTTAAAATGGCAACATTTCTTGCCGTCGGCGACTCACGCGCCGCAGACTTATTACAAGTGCATATTACAAGTGCGCGTAGAGCAGCTGTCAAAAAATATTTGCTTGACGTTTTGACATATTGGCTAATTATTACATGTACTGGTTACGTAATATTTATAACATGGCGCATTAGGTAATTAATGTTATGATGCAAAGCAATAATAAGAACAAAAACCCAGGATGTATTAGATGTATGTGTAGCTGTGATTTTTGTAAATATTATTTGTGAAAGTGTTGGAAGGTGTAGATGACAAACTTGATGACTTTATAGGAGATCAAGTAAGTGCTAGTAAAATAATTATATTTATCAACGAGATTTTATTAAATTTATTACTATTAAAATAAATGGAATTAGATGAAATTAGTTTGGAGTATAAATACATTAAATTGAAATTTTTATTACACTTAAAAATAAATGAAATTAGATTGGAATTAATAAATATATCATACACCACCCACAAGCCAAGCCGTAGTGTGCCAGTTGATTAAATTAGTTTAAACGTAGTTTACAGAAACACGGTGGCGTTTCTAAGCATATGGGATGAATGCAGTAGCGAAAAACAGACTCCAATACAGCCCCACTGACAGAAGGGGGAATTCGAAGCAGCCCACGCCACTCAAGAGATCCCAAGCCAAAGCCTGCATGCTAATAGGGCGTACAATAGCGCATCGCCAGAGTTCGGGGAACGTATGCGTGGTTTTGGACCGGTTAATGATGTCTGTAATGGCTTGCAAGGTAGTTGGCAGAGTGAGAGATAATCATGTCGAGACTTATACCGTCAACACCTTGTGCATTTGACCCTAGACTCTTGATTATATTCAGGATCGACTCAGGATTGGATGTTTTAAGTGTGAATGTGGCAGGGCCTTGATGTTTTCAGTAATCCATGGAGTATGGCGGGTTTTAAATGTCTTTCTTTTTAGAGGAGCGTGGAGATCAAATAGCTGGATCATAAATGAGTTGAAAGTTCGCACCATAGAATTGACATCACTCATGTCTCTAATAATCGACCAAGGTATAATTTTCAAATCTGTGTTAAAATAATCCTCTAATATGTTTGTGAGCGGACGAAATACAACAGATATTGGTTTAGCCTTATGTTTCTTAAAAATCGTCTCGCATGTGACAAACGAGTGATGTCCAAGTTCATTAATATGATTCACCACGACATTAAGAATTGAAGCATCAGTGCAGATTACGTCAATCAGCGAACTACTATCACCTACAAAGTGTGTGGGAGTTTGGACTAATTGATTTAGGTTTAAATAGCTAAGAAAATCTATAAGTTGTTTAGTTTTGGGGCTATTGACATCCAGCATATTAACATTAAAGTCACCCAATAATATGACATTATCGTAGGGGGCCAACCCACCAATACTGGCAGTCAAGCCCTCGAGAAAAAGCTCCAAGTCTAACCATGGCGGACGATATGCAGTGCCAATGAGTATTTATTTTAATTTTACATTAAGGGTTAACCAGAGCTGTTCAACATTGGGATGATCAGGATGAGCTCTTACCCGCGCAGAAACTCCATTTTTTATCTAGAAAGCAACCCCTCCGCCGCGCCCACCACGTACAGACATAGGTCGCGGTATGTGCTTAAGCTTGTAACCAGGCACACTAGGCGCGCGGTCCTCCTCACCCTTACGCAACCAAGTTTCGTTGATAGCCATGATATCCACAGCATGGTTGCCCATGGCCACCAAAAATTCATCCTGACCAGTCCCTAGAGAGCCCGCATTCAGTAGACCAAACTTAATGCATTTACTAGGAGTCATTTGTCATCTGTGTATTGTGTGTATATCTGTATATATATGTTGAGTATGAGTAAGTATATGTTTATGTGGAGGTAGGAACTATGTTCTACAGTGGGCTGCAAAGAGCTTAAATGATGTAGTGATATTATACTGTAATTGTAATTTGCGTAGATTAGAATAAATAAATTGTTTGTACATAATTTTTGGATATTATTAGGGTATGTTGTAATAAATGTAAGTGTATTGATAATATGAATAACAAATATATAAAATAATCTAAATAATAATAGAAATTGTAACTCACTATGCACACCTGCCGAGCAGTGGACAAGCACCCGATAGAAACAGTTGCGACGCATATCCTCCCAAGTACAAATATTTAACATAAAATCAACACAAAATAACACAGAGAAAAATAAAACCAGAGAATAATTAGGTTGTTTCATTGACAGGTCCGAATATGCAAGATATGTTTTTGTCGGTGCGGATTCTTTATGTGGGGTCACCAGGCTTCCTTCTGGCAAGAACGCGGCCGCACTTGGTCCACACGAATCTCCAGTCGAAGAGACTAGCAGTGTCCCGTGCCTTCCGAAACAACTGACGGTTTGTTTTTGTAAGACGTTCGTTGAGGAAGAATCGCCTGGGCGGGCCGGACATGTCAAGATTGGCCGTCGTCGGACCACGTCACACTCGTGCGCTCGCCAGCAGATCATCGCGCAAATCACGACGCGCCAGGCGCACAACAATAGCGCGGGGGCGAGTTTCTGTCGCACCTGCAGAGCTAGTCGTATTGAGCTGCCTCCCGCCGACTCGCTCCGCGCTGACAATGTCGCGTTCCTCAAGATTTACCACTAACTTTTGGCTGATGATCTGGATGATGTGCATCGGGCTATCAGCATTGGTCTCGGGTATATTTATTAACTCGATGTCATTCGCCAGGAGATCCTGATCCCTGTCATTGAGCTCACGCCGTAATTCCTCCACGATCTCATCCACTGCCCCTGCCACAATAGAATATAATATATCTTTATATTCTAAACATAATGCACTTATAGCTTTACTTTCTTCAACTGACATGTGATTCAGACGAAGCTTCTCTAAGTTATCTGTTAATAATTTTTCTATTTCAATTTCTTTTAAATTATCAACATCATAATCATCTATATGATTTTCATACGGTTCTACTTGAAATGGTTTAGTAATTGCCAATTTAATTGGTTTGTAAAGGGTATTTTGAATGATGGTAGTAAAGTAACCGTCTTTGCATTTAACTAAAGCGCTGGTCATACGCACTCCTTCAGTAAATTCTCTAAAATCCACTAAAGCATTACCAGAATGATAATTTGCAGGAATTTTAACTATTCTGACCGAGGTGCTAACTCTAATATATGTTTATTCTTATCGCGCATAATCGGTATCACCGTAGTTTTAGTTTTCATGACCTCATTTTTAAATCTATTACTGCCTCTACGCTTTTTAAAATATCATTACCTAGTAAACCATCGAAGCTAGGATCGACTTCATAGATATGAAATTTGTGAGTTTCGTTAACATTGAAAGTCGGAAAGGCTGGAATTGAAAGTACTTGTTCGTGCTGGCTTGTACCGTGAGTACTTCTAACCTCAAATGGATCGTGATAAATATAATCGTAAAAGTAGTAATAGGCCTTTCCCGGGTTTATAAATGATTTAGTACTTCCCGTATCTATCATAAATTTGGCATCTATCTCGGGTATATATATGTATGGCAATTTAAGGCATACATCGCAATTTAAATTTATTATTTCCGTACGTCTTCCGAGGCCAGGAATTGAAAATCCTCATTATTTTCTGTTGAAACTTCTTTGTTAATTTCTTCCAAATAATATTCGTCTTCATTTTTGGAAGGAGGGCAATATTCGTGATAATATTCATCGTTACTTTGGTAATCGCAGGGAAACTGACTATCATCATAATGGTCAAGGTCAAGCTCGTTTAATTTAAATCCTTTTGTGTAGGTTTTGGCCGGAGGCGCCGTACGCATTGTGACGTCACTAGATTCAATTTTCGGTTGTTGAGTACCACCGAATGACTGTAAAGGTCTATTGAACGATTGGTTCTGGTTGCCAAATGGCTGTAAGGGCCTATTATATAATTGTTGTTGATTTGCAAATTGTTGAGGGCGCATTCCAAAATATTGAGGGCGCATCCCAAATTGCTGCGGAAGTATCCCAAATTGTTGCGGGTGATAACCAAATGTCTGGCCTTGAAATCCAGGTTGTGGAGAACGCGTCCCAAATGGTTGACCTTGGGAATTACCAAAATAAAATTTGGGTTGTGTATTTGGTTGCGTAAAAATAGGTTTATTATTATTAATAGGCGTATTATAGTTATTTGTGCCGAATTTAAACGTTTGTGTATTATTTGGTATAGCATGCTTACTGGAGGACGTCAGCAGTATTTTATTTCGGGCATTATATTGGTCATGGAAATTGACTTCTTCTAATACAAAAGATAAAGCCTGTTCCAAAGTGGACGGCGCTTTTAATCTCACAATACGCACCATATTTTCCGGTAGATTATAAAGGAACACGTTTAATGACAAATAGTTGTTGTTGTTTTATGATGAATAGTTATTTTACTCTCACGCATACTATCCGATAATCTATTAACTTTTGATATTAAAATACTACGCACTGATTGAATACGATTGCAAAAATCCAAAAATGATTCACCATTTCTTATACGCAAAGTTTCCAATTCAATAGCTAAACATTCTTCACTTCTAGGGTCTCCAAAATGTTGTATTAATAAATCCTTGAACTCTTCCCATGTAACAATATCCTCGCGCTCACTGATAAGCGCGGCTGCATTCCCCGCTAATCTACTCGTTATAGCATGCATTACATACAAGTTTTGCTCGCCACTTCCCCTGTATTTATTTATAGTATACTCACACTTACGTATAAAAAGATTTAAATGGCGTTTATCGCCGTCAATAAACGGAACAATTTTAATCATTTCATTTGGAATCATGACAATTTTTACGTGATCTTTCATTTTTAACACTATTAATTAACACACAATGACAATAAAAGATAAAAATATACGTCCAAAAAGTATAAAGTCCTTTTAAACACTCGTTACACAAAATAATGTTATTATGTAATAGTAATCTTAAATTAAACTTTAAATCGTTTGTCTGAATAAAATATTTTTTTAATTAATTAAAAATATTTTTTTTTTTGTAATCACTTTAAATAACTTTTTCTATTACTAAACTAGCCGTACAGATTTCATGCAAAACCAGATAACGTTATAACGCGAGACTTCTAATCGCAAAATAACAAACAAAGGAAATAGGAAAGGAAGGTGAAAATTTGGACTCACCAGTTCGCCTTTCTCATTTTCAGCTCCACCATGATAAATTTGTTTGGTTCATAGAATCACCGCAGCTGCATCCAGGGCCACCCGAACGCGTAACACAAAAAAGTTTTATTCCGGAAAGACTCGAAGGACAGCGCAGCTCTATTCGGCGATCCTACCGGCTGCGCCAGTCAAGTTTTTGGGAGCGTTATATTAATTAAAATAGGTGTGAGCAGAAGCGGATGCTCCAATATAATGAATTTAAAACTTAACCTATTGGTTACATGGTGAGACTAATGCTAAGTTAACAAAATGCATTGAACCGTCTGGAAGGACCACCCTAGACTGCAATCATGCATTTTATGCTCTCACGGTGATCACTCGTTGCGGTTCAAGTTGCATAACTAGTTTGAATCTTAACTTTTATTTTAATTTTGAGATTTGGTTGTTGCAATGGCTTCAGTCAAGGCTGTGAGGGAGGCCGTTGGGGGATTGACCGCACAACTTAGGTGGTTCACCACAGCTGCAGCGACCACTGAGCGCTTGGATCAAGAAGAGGTCACGCTTGCTCGGTTCGAGCAATTGAACTTGAGACTTAGTAATGTTGATGCTTTGTTTACTCGCTTTAACGAGTTTATTGTTGACGTGGACCTGGACGTAATAGGCCAGGCAGCACGCGATAAGGTTGTTGGGGATTACGACCAGATTTTGGACCTGGGGGATGTTATTAGTAAACGTGCCTGGGAGATTTTGATGAACCGGGATCCTGTCAAGGTCAAGCCAGAGACTTCTGTTGCTACAGGCTCCGGACTATTAAGTAGATTGCCCACATTAGAACTGCCACACTTTGACGGTCGTTTGGACCACTGGCTGGGGTTCCAAAACCTTTTTGAAAGTTTGGTTGATTCAAGCTCGGACCTCAGACCCACCCAAAATTTGGCCTATTTGTTGTCGGTCCTGTAAGGTGAGGCCAGAGCCTTGGTTCAGTACTTGTCGGTGACTGACTCAGCCTACCCTACCGCCCTGGAGCTACTCTCCCGGCGGTACCAGAATAAACGTTGTTTAGCTGACGTTCATATTGCTCAGATTTTGGGGTTACCGGCCATTACTAGAGTTTCAGCATTACGTACTGACCTGCTCAACCCATTGGTGGCAGAGACCAACGCTTTGAGACGATTGGAGCTCCCAGTGGACCATTGGTCCTACTTGTTGGTGCACATAGTACTTCAACTGCTCCCTGCAGATTTGAGGTCCCGTTGTGAGCAGAAGTATGGTGGGGATAGTGCTACCCATCTTCCCCCCTTTGATGACCTCGTCAGATTTTTGGAAGATGAGTGTCGATTCTTGGACAACTCGCGTAGCACCACGGGGTCACGCCAACCGCCTTCCCAGCCAAGAGTGCAGGGACAGACTAGGGCGTACGTGCCTGTTGATGATCGCCCCGCCCCCCGTTTTGTTGGCACCCACAGTCGTCCGGGTTGCGGCTTTTGCAAAGCCACAGGGCATGGCATGGCAACTTGCGCGACCTTCTTGGATTTGCACGTGAGTGCCCGCCGCCAAGTTGCCAATGCACGCCGTTTGTGCTTTTCATGTTTGGGGGATCATTTTCATCGGAACTGCCCCAACCCCCGCCCTTGTGGAATTTATAAGGGTTCCCATTTGGTAATTTTGTGCGCCTACGCGAACCGCGGCGGACCAGCCTCTGATGAAGGTTCGCGCACGGGGGGGTATCAAGGAGTTGAGCACCAGGCTTCTGGCAAGCCGGCTCAGGACCGGGCAGAGGCCCACATTTTTGTTCGCTGCACTCCACCCCCCGCGCCAGTTGAACGGGAGCCGCGTGACCACCATTTGGACTCACCCCGTAACGGTGCTACTGCTAGGCGACATTGGCCAGACCAGCACCGCCTTCCCTCCCCTCCGTTGGCGGAACGTCCCCGATTGGAGTCGCGCTCCCCGCCATTCAGGCACCAGGGACATGCCCCTCCAGCGATGGCGCGCGGCTCGGGACACCGCGCGGATGTGAATTTTGATTATTATCCTCGTCGTGAAAGACCAGAGTCTAGATGCGGCGACCGGTCGCCGCCCAGACATTGTTAGGAAATTGGCGCCTGCCCCGCTAACATACCGGTTTTGTTGCCAACGGCATCGGTCAGGGTCTGGGGACCCACGAGGGACTCTGTTGTGGTCCGTACGATTTTGGACACGGGAGCCCAGGGTTGCCTTTTGTCATCTTGGTTAGCGGGACGGGTGAGCCTGGATGTGCGTGAATTTTCAGGCAAAATTCATGAAATAGGGGAAACAGTTATCCCCACTGTTGAGGGACAGACTCGCTTTGGGCTCACTCCTGTGAGCAGTTTGGTCCCTAAAATTTTTGCTTCGGCCATTGTTCTGACTAATATTTTGGGTAGTCATCCTCAAAGTCAGCTGTCTTCAGAAATTGTCCGGTTGACGTCAGGCCTAGAATTGGCTGACCCTCAGTTTGATACCCCTAATACAACACATTTGTTATTGGGTTCCGATGTACTAGGGAGGATAATGTTGGGTAATATTAAGGTCCTGCAGTCAGGCGGTGGATTGGTGGCTGTCTCAACCATCTTTGGTTATTTGTTGTTTGGACCGGTGTTGGAGGTTGCCCCTCCACCTGAGCCTGATCTTGTGTTGACGACCGGCTCCGCTCTCTCTGACGCTGTTCAGAGGTTTTGAGAGGTTGAGGAGCCCCCTCAGGTGGCCCGCTTGAACCCGGCACATGAGGAGTGCGAGTTGTTCTATCAGAACAACACGGGCCGACTACCTTCCGGTCGTCTTGTGACAAGGTTGCCTTTTGTTGTAGTACGACCACCTCTCGGCGAATCCAGATCTATGGCCGAGAAGAGATTGTTGGCGATGGAGCGTCGCATGGGCAGGGACCCGGTGCTACGCCAGAAATATTTGGATTTCATGCGGGAGTATGCAGATTTGGGACACATGTCGGTGTCAAATTTGGATTGGCATTCTGTTGAGCATTACTTTCTGCCGCATCACGCGGTCCTCAAGCGATCCACCGGTAAATTGCGCACGGTGTTTGATGGGTCTGCGCGGACTTCTACTGGTGTCTCTTTGAATGATTGCCTGCATTCAGACCCCAAGTTGTTGAAGGATCTTTGTGACGTCATCACGTCTTTTCGCCGTCATCAAGTAGTCTTTGTGGCCGAATTTATTAAATTTTTGGTGACTGATCGTCACATTAAGAACTCGCATGCCGGTTGCAATGCGCTGTTGGCCATTCTGCAGCGAGAGTTTTGGGTTCTGTCGGCCCCCTCGTACTATTCGTAGCATCGTTTTCCGTTGCATGCCGTGCTACCGGACTAAGGCCTCTACTATGCACTCCATGATGGGAGACCTGCCAGCTGATCGTGTCAATGAGGCGAAGCCCTTTGCAGGCGTCGGAACGGACTTTGCTGGTCCCTTTTCGGTTAAGACGGCTACCCTTCGCAATAGTAAAATTGTCAAGGCTTATTTGTGTGTATTTGTCTGCCTGTCAACTAAGGCAGTGCACTTGGAGCTGGTAACCTCCCTCTCGACTGAGGCCTTTGTAACAGGGGGGGGGGGGGGGGGTAGATGTTCTGTCCCAAGCCCGCGTTTCTGAGTTCTATCCTTATTTTGTGAATATAATTTTTAGTAATTGTGATGACCCCACTTGATGTTTGTAAAACGGGTTATTTGTAAATTTGTTGGATAATCGTGTTGAGGTTAACTTGGACCCTACCACAAACCTTGCCCCGTCTTTGAGTGGAATTCTTGGGCAATTGCTGAAAGGTGTCGTCAAGGTGCCATTGTGCTGTGAGCTGTCTTTGCGCGCGTTGGAGGCCCGTTTTGTACACATTTACATGCATAACACATTCCATTGTACTCGCACATACATACAGGGAACCGAATTTGCCGGTAGGGGCACTCGCCAGTGGAAGTTGGTAAGTAATAGTTAACCTTTGATGTTTACCCAAGATATCATTGTATTTGATTTGCCTCCGCGTATCGCGGACCTGTCGACCTCGATCAGATTTTGAACCTGGGTTGGGGTCGAACATTACCTATTATGGTATAGTAATCTTATTCCAGGTGCATCGTTTTCATATATAATTATATAACTAATGTATACAAAATATTGTGAAACATTTTAAAAGAGTAACGGTGGAGTTTCTTGCCCATTCTTCTCTATACGAAAACTACCTTTTGGAAGGGGCAACTAGAATCAATAAATTTTGACGCTCAAAAGTGCCTTTTTGTGCCTTTGAAATAAATTATTTGACTTTGACTTTGACAGTTTTAATGAATCCCGGTGTATGAGGAATTGATAATTGGAGGTAATTTTAATGGACATGTGGGAAGAATGAAAGGGGTTTATGAAAGAGTGCATGGAGGATGGGGACTTGGTAACCTAAATAACGAGGGAGTGACATTGCTGCAATCCGCTGCCACCTTTAACCTGGCAGTAGCCAACACTTGGTTCCAGAGGATCGATGGACACCTAATTACGTACAAAAGTGGCAATCACAAGACGCAAATTGATTACTTTCTGGTACGACGCAACAGGTTAAATAACATCTAAGACTGCAAAGTGCTGCCGGAAGAAGATTTAGTTTCATAGCACAGACTCCTTATTATGGAAACGGTCATGGAAATAAAGCTCAATAAAAACAAAGAGCGACCTCCCCCTAAAACAAAATGGCAAATGCTGGAGGAGAACGATTGTGCGAAGAAATTTAAAGAGCGAGTGGTGGATAAAATGATAGATATGGGAGAGATGAATGATGAAGTGTAAATGAATGTTGGAATGAGATGGCGGAGTGTATTAAGAATGGAGCGAATGATATTTTCGGAGAGACGAAAGGAAAGGGTACGATAGATAGGGACCAGCATACATGGTGGTGGGCGACAGAAATACAGAATGTGTTGCGGGATAAGAAGAGAAAGTTCATCGAATGGCAGAGTGTTGAAGAGTAAGTACGATGCTCTATAGTAAAAAGCCAAGAAAGCTGTGGCCATAGCGAGAGCAAAAGCCCAAGACAAGCTGTATCTAATACCTTTAAACGAGCAATTCTTGTATATATGTATACACCGTGAAATTTAAATCACAGTTTTGCTAGAACAAACGTTGTTCAGACCATGGTCTACTACCATTCTACAGCATCCAATAAAAAAGAAAACAAAATTGGTTCTTGAAAAAACAAAAAAGACAAAGTTTAAAATACCCGCCCATAGTGGCCCGCTTTTCCCACCACCCCGGTTTTCCCTTCCCGACACCATTCGGGGATCATGGAAGGCGCACTAGATCTCATGATCCCTGTTCCAAATGTGGAAAGGGAACACCGGGGTGGTTTTTAGTCAGTAGGAGTCTGACAGACCCCTTTGCCCACCCCAAGGCGACATCCATGAGGATTTTCCACCCCGGAATAAAAAAAAAAAGGTTAGGCTAGGTTATGTTAGGTTCCCGAGGTAGGTAGTGTTCCACGCGCACCCCTGTTTGATGTCGCGGGGGGACTCTCACACCTCACTCCCACCGCGGGCATGAAGTGGACTGCAAAACCGGGTCGGCGCCAGTCGGGAATCATGGAAGGCGAACAAGATCTCATGATCCCCGGTCTAAGTGTGGGAATGTAACACCGGGGTTGTTTTTAGTCAGTACGAGTTTAATAGACCCCTTCCAGACTGACCCAAGAGTTAACGTGCTACGCCGGCAACCAACAAGTGTCGCGCCTGTATGTTGCGCACCTCCTCGTTTGTTAAAACGGTATGCAAAAGTATATTGGAGCTAGTCCCACTACCGCCACAGTTAAAACCACTGTAGTTTTGAAGACATTACGTCTCCCTTCACTCAGACTAAGGCGCATCAAAATCTGTCTCAGGGATATTCAGTTCTGCCGGGCCTGCGAATAAGAGCCGAAAGGGACATCGTGGCACCGGCAACAGGGCAACCGAAAGAACACGGGTGGGTTTTAGTCAGTAAGAGTCTGACACGCCCTCCCGCTCCACCCAGAGCGGGAGAAGTTATTTGATAATTTCCTACAAGGGTTATTCAGTTCTAACAATTTTAGGTTAGGTTACGTTAGGACTTAATGGTGGGAGTTTCAACAGCTGGTCAGAACTTGAAGTGACTTATGGCAAAACTGCACTAATGAATAAAAGCACATTCTGTATGGCCAAAAAATAATTAACAAACTACCCGAAACAATTAAAATGTTAAATCTGGACAAATTCAAAAAAGAACTATTTAGAATTTTGACTAATAAATGCTGTTACTCAATAAAGGACTATTTCGACGACAACTCTATAATTACTGCCTTAGAACACCCTACCTGACCTGTTTTAATGACCTTGAATTTTGTTCAACATTATCATTATTAATTATGACATGTAACTTAACCATTTGACATCTATTTATAAATTGATTGTATAATTTTTTTTTTTTTATTTGATATGCTATGCCTATTTATACTGATTTTATTACTGACGTGAAAGTTGACATAATTTCACCAATTTGTCATTTTAAAACTTAATTAATTATATTTGTACGCCTCTGGGCAAAACATGGAGGATCTACCTATTTATAATACCTCACACTATGTGTAACTTGACCTATGTTCACAAATAAAGCTTTCTGATTTTAGGACTTAATGGGTTTTAACAGCTGGTCCCATTTCGCCACAGTCAAAACCACTGCAGTTTTGAAGACATGAGTTCTCCCTTTAGTCACGCCAAAGCGCATCAAAATCTGTTCAGGGGTTATTCAGTTCTGACAATGTTAGGTTAGGACGTAACGGGGGCAGTTTCAACAGCTGGTCCCACTACCGCCACAGTTAAAACCACTGTAGTTCTGAAGACATTACTTCTCTCTTATTACTTCTCTCTTTACTTCGGCCAAGGCGCATCAAAATCTGTCCCAGGGTTATTCAGTTCTGACAATATTAGGTTAGGTTAGGTTAGGATTGAATGGGGGGAGTTTCAACAGCTGGTCCCATTACCGCGACAGTTAAAACCACAGTAGTTTTTAAGACATTACTTCTCTCTTTACTCAGGCCAAGGCGCATCAAAATCTGTCCCAGTGTTATTCAGTTCTGACAATGTTAGGTTAGGTTAGGTTTGTTATTGTTAAATCATTCGATAAAAAACCGGGCAAGTACAAGTCTGACCACGCACAATGAAGGGTTTGTTCTTGAGGTAAATTCTTTCCAACTACGGAAGTAGTTACAAACTTAACATTGTAGTTGAAAAATATGTTTTTCCATACGGAATGTAAGGGAGAACATGTTTTTGCAACTGCAAGTATATGTTGGTCGATTAGTACTCGTTAACTTGTAGAGCCTACTTAGCAGTGATAGTTTTCCTTTTAATTTCGTTATATAAACTACTGCCGTGAATTTTTTCACATATCCAAAACCAACCATTTAGCTGGCAGGGGGGACACACTTGACTCTAACAAATATTAAGCTTTAAAGTTAAAGCTTAATATTTCGCAAACGGATCCCTGAATCCAAAAATGGTTTTCACACGCTCACAATATTTTTAAACTACCTTTCCGACGAGAAAAAAAGTATCCCCACTTTGCAGGTTGGCGAGGCACCCTATTTTTTTATTTTTTTTTATTTTACCACTTAGTCGGCATGATTAATAGAGACAGACAGACAGATAAAAATACTTTAGATACACGTAGCACGGGTTTTCCGGGATAAATTTTGATGGTGTCATAATAAAAAAGATTCAGCGTTATTTGTTATTTTAAGTAATTCACACTTAGTAGCTGGCAGAACTGGGACCACTGTCGCCCACCATCCTTTCAAGCGAGAACAACACTTCGAACGTTGAATTTTTTCAATTTCTTTTGAATTGCATGAAATTGTTATTCCTTTTTGTCCTTTGTGTAATTGAAGGATTATAAATGAACATGGAATCTTCAAGATGGTACAGCATTTACTCCAGAAGGATGATGTGTTAGTTTTTCGTTTAGTTTTTATTTTTTTTTAAATAATGCTTGAGTATAGTTCTTGATGTTTTTGGTTGGTATATTGGCGTGTGCTAGCTGACATATGGCCAATAATTATTATTATGGTTTAAGAACTTTATTATTCCTCATTAAGAATTAACACTTACTGAGAAACTATATTTACATAAAATGTTTATGAGCGTACAAAAACGACGTTAAAAGTAAACTTATAAAAATAAATAGGAAGGTAGTGACAAAAAAAAGTAAATATCAACTTATCACCAACCGAGTACACACGGATCTAAAGTAAAAATAGATGTATTACTAGATGAGGCATACATGGCAGCGTACTGACTAAATAAGGATCTTTTATTTTTATTTTGTTTGTTTGCTAAAGCTATTAGTTTTATATTATTATTGTTATTGACACATTATATACGATTTAAATTGTTTTTTAAAACAAAACATACTTTTCGCTTCTTTATTTTCATGGGTATTTTATTGTACATGTTAACACATTCAAATTCAATATTTCTTTTCCCGTAATTAACTGTTCTGGGGGGACGTGTTACTAAGTAATTGGAGTTTCATAATTTTTTTTTTACTTGATATTTTTTGTGAATTTTAGTATTGTAATATTTTGCGTATTAGTATACAGGTATAGTACATAATATGTTTGGGAAATGTTCATTATTTTTGTATCTTCATAGATTTTCTGAGTTGACGTTCGAAATTTGAAATTAAATAATATTTTGATTAATCTATTTTGTGCTATATTTCAAGGTTAGATTTAGCTGCGGTCCGCCAGATTTCTATTAGGTAGTCTATATGTGGTTTAACTAAATAATTATAAATTATGTATCGCACTTTCCGAGGAAGGCTTTTGTTTATGTTATGAAGAGCTCCTGTAAGTGATAAGAGTTTACATGTGTTTTTCTAATGAGGCTTCCAACTCAGGTAATTATCTAAAATTAAACCTAAATATTTCTCTTTAGTTTTCCTTTGGATTATTTGATAATTTATTTTAAGTTGTATATTGTCACAGATTTTTTTATTTTTGGGGTAATCACAACATAGTTAGTTTTGTAGTATTAATGGTGAGGAGGTTGGATTGAAACCAGTCATTAAGTGAATTGAAATCGCTTTGTATATAAGGTATCACAGCTTCGATTGAATGCCCAAAGTAGAAAAGACTTGTATCATCTGCATAAAGCGAGATATCTCCTTTGAGGCCAATCTGGGATATGTTATTAATGTAAATTAGGAATAACAGTGGTCACAGAAATTATACTTGAGGTACACCGTAAGAAACAGAATGTGAAGTACTTTGATATTGACCTATTTTAACAATTTGCTTACGATTTTGCAGGTATGACTTAAAAATCTGTAGCACTTTGCCTGTGATACCGATGTGAGACAGTTTCTGTAATAACAGATCGGGACTAATTGTATCAAAAGCTTTTTTGAGGTCAATGAAAATACCTAAAGCTGTATGCTTTTGAACGATTTTGTTTTTTAATTTAGTTTTTGTTCGCGACGATGCGTCACCAACAATATGGTTTATATAGAATCAGTAATTTAACTTAGCTTAAGTATATAGGTGCCATAATGATGTGTCATCAACAATTAGTTTGTTTTAAAATCAATAATTTTAACTTAGCTTAAGTATGTAGGAAATATAATTTCCCCTCTGTAAATGTTTATTAACATAATAAATCATGTAATTCGATGATGTGCGCGCCAATGCGCCGTCAGAAATGAGTTTTATTTGGAGAATTTCCTATTTACGTATTTTGCACACAATTTTGCACAAAGTGTGACCCGCCTACGGATAGGAAATAATTTAATGTCGCAACAATGCGAAATAAAACAATACATAGTGCGTGCAGACACTATACTAACTCAAATATGTAAAAATTATAGCTATTGATAATGTTATCTAGCATATAAAACAAAATCAAAATGACAATATTGATGAAAGTCGTGAACTCGACCATTGTACGCCTCGATTAGGTAGGTAAAATAGTAAAAAGGTAAAATCTTTTAATGTATCCAGGTCACCTAGACCGAGACCTAGCCCTGGACCTAACTTTCTGAAATCTAGCCCTTCAGGATACCTACCTAATCGAGTCTGAAAACCGCAAAGCGGATTTCGTAAAATAAAGGCTACCCAACCTGTATTCAGAGGCTCATAGCGGGCTGAAAAATCTAGATACAAAAAATAAAATACTAGATTTTTCTAGGGAAATTGACTAGCTTGAGGTTTCTTTTGGAATGGTAAAGATCGGTTTAGTACTTTACCCGTAAAATCACTTGCAAATAATTTAATATTTAATTAATTAAATAATTCCCGTTATAACTGAAATATCTTTTCAGCGGGAATAGCTAGAATCATGCACGAAACCTCATTAGAAAGGCCATAATTTTACGAATCCCGTGATATATAACACACCATGTAAAGTTATTGAAATAAGGGTGTTTAGTCATAAAACAAATAGAAACTTAAGTGATTTTTATCAAATAAAGATTGTAAAACGGGAGGCGATTCGCGGCTCTCAATAAGGTAAAGGTTCGCTACTACTTAAGCTAGCGTGCCACCTGCCAACTTTGTAGTCATCGATATGGAAACTAATTCCACCTAAATAGTAATGTAGTAGTACTGGAGAGTCCTGAAATCGCTTCCTGAATACTTATGAAGACTTATCAGTAAATATGGTATTTTATTCCCCCCGTCAAAAACCCGTGTTCCTTCAAGAGATTTCGCAGTGAGTATTGAAGATACCCTGAACTATTGGTGCAGGACGTCAGCGCCGCTTGGACTGGGAAGCCTTACAAACTTCCCGTTATTGAGTCTGGCGATCACGCCCGTCCGGTACAGTTTTAAGATCAATAGTTGCCGAGAGAGTATTGGAATGAGGTCGAAATCCGTATTTTTTAGATATAAAAAGTTTTTTGATTTTAGAAATGTTTCCAAACGGTTATACGAGGGTGGGTCAAAAAGTTCGCGGAATGGAAGGGTTAGAGAGGGAAGGGGTAGTTATTTTTACCTGTCGCTACTTGTTGACTCAATACAATTATAAATACTAAGTTTCACCCCAATCGGTTTATTAACCTTTGAGATATCGCTGGATAAACAAGTCAATCGGGAAGAAAATGTCAACTATGGAGAAAATTGAGTATCGTGCCGTGATTAAGGTCCTCACTAAGCAAGGAAAAACGCCTCAGAATATTATGGAAGAAATGTCATCAGTTTACGGGGACTCTTGCCCTGGAAAAACAATTATTTACAAGTGGCATAGTCTTTTCAGGCAAGGCAGAGACTCAATTGAAGACGATCAGCGCTCAGGTCGGCCAATTGAAGCAACGTCCTCAGAAATTGTTGAAAAAGTTGAAAAACTTGTTCTAGAAGATGCACGCCTAAAGAAGAAACAAATCGCAGAGATGACTGGAGTATCATCTACTTCAAAAACAGCAGCGCGTCGAGTGTACGCGCGAGTTTTTGGAGCTGTGTAGTGAAAACAGGGATGAATTTCTGAACCGAATTGTGACTGGAGATGAAACTTGGGTTCATCACTATGAACTTGAGTCGAAGCAGGAGTCAATGCTGTGGCACACAAAAGGCGCAGCACCGCCTAGGAAGTTTAAGGTGTCACAGACAGTGACGGGCTCAACATCCACAACAGTAGAACTGACGGCAAGCGGTGACTCAACTTTAAAATTATTTTTAAAAAGGTTAGCTGTTATATCTACAGGCTCAGTACACCCGCCTACAGTTACTGGCGAACTAATCCTACCGTTCATCCTCTTAGTACCCTTCCAGAAAACCAACCCGAGTGACAGCTTCTTCTGCCACTTGTATAGATAATATTTTTTGTAATTGTGATTACTTACACAAACAAATTGTTAATAAGTTGCCATCAGATGTGGACAAACAATAACATTTTGCTCCTACATGCCTTTACAAAAAATTCAAATAAGATTTAGGCCAATTACATGTAAAAGTATAGAGAAATTAAATCATTCTTTGGCCAATAAATTATGTGTTCAGAGTTTTAATAATATAGGTGACCCAAATGAGTTCTACGCCGAGTTCTTTTCACTATTAAACACGCAATTTAATTACACTTTTCCACTAAAGACTAAAAGTATTTACACAAAGTTCTTATTTAGTGATTGGGCGACTCCAGGTATTCGTAAAAGCAGGGAAAAACTTTTTGAACTTTATGGCCTAAAGCAACATATGAATAATACAAGCTTTCATAAGTATGTTGTAAAATATTCTAAAACTTTTGAAAGTGTGTGCAAAATAGCTAAAGCTCTTTACATTAGAAAGAAAATAAAATCAGCTGATGATAAAATAAAAACTACCTGGCAAATAATAAATAATGAAACAGGTGGGAAAAACAGCGAAATACTGAATTTAATTTAGAGACTGCACATGGCCCCATTAACTCAGATATAGAAATAGCTCAAGAATTTGAAAACTTTTTTGCTAATATTCCCTTAAAACTACTGAAGCTTTAAATTCCTCACCCGCGCTTTCTGCTGCCTTACTTAGACAAAATGTGAAGGCATGCCCTTTAGAGTTAAGGTTTCAGCATACAAACTTCCAGGCTGTTATAAAAGCTTTTAAAGATCTTAAAATTAAATCAACAGAAGAGCTCTGGGGAATGTCTGTAAAAGTCTGTAGATCTATTATCGAAACCATTGCGCCCTATTTAGCTTACATATTTAACACCAGTGTAGACCAAGGAGTTTTTCCGGATCTCATGAAACACAGTAAAGTAGTTCGATTGTACAAATCCGGTGATAGTAAAGAACCCAACAATTATAGGCCTGTGTCAATTCTGCCAGTTCTCAGTAAGGTGTTTGAAAAGTTGATGCTCAATCAAATGTTACGTCACTTTAATAAAAATTCCATCTTTCATGAACAACAGTACGGTTTCACCAAAGGGCGTTGTACCACTGACGCCGGTGTCACCCTAATAAAGAACATTTTTAATGCCTGGGAAGAAGCACAAGATGCCATTGGAATCTTTTGCGACCTCTCGAAGGCGTTCGATTGTGTAGACCATGAGACACTTCTGCTGAAACTAGAGCACTATGGGATTAGGAATACAGCTCTTGATTTACTTAGATCATACCTGAAAGATAGAAATGTTAAAGTTCAGGTAAACGGCGTAAACTCATTAGGGTCTGAAATGGCAATGGGCGTTCCTCAAGGTTCGATATTGGGTCCATTCCTCTTTTTAGTTTAATTTAATGATTTACCCCAATTACTTCAAAATCAACCGAAGATGGTGTTATTTGCAGATGACACATCATTAATCTTTAAAATAAACCGACGGTCACAAAATCTTGACGACGTGAATAGCTCTATTCTGCAAGTCCAAGATTGGTTTACGGTAAATAATCTGGTACTTAATAAAAAAAAACCAAATGCATTAGATTTAAATTACCTAATGTTAAAAGTAGCGAATGTGACATCATATTGAATGGAGAAAAACTGGAACTTATTAATCAAACAGTTTTCCTAGGAATCACGCTAGACGAGAAATTACAATGGGGACCTCATATAACATCGCTTGCGGGGCGGTTAAGCTCGGCCGCTTATGCTGTTAGAAAGATAAGACAGTTAACAGATGTGGAAACAGCGCGTTTGGTATATTTAAGCTACTTCCAAAGCATTATGTCGTATGGCATTTTACTGTGGGGTCGGGCTGCTGACATTGAATCCATCTTTATTTTGCAAAAAAGAGCTGTCAGAGCCATTTATAATCTACGTCGCCGGGAATCTCTCAGGGAACTTTTTAAAAGGATTAATATTATGACGGTACCTTACCAATTCATTTATGAAAATATTATGAATGTAAGGAAAAATCCACATCTCTTTAATAAAATAAGTGATAGACATAATTTTAATACTAGAAATAAAGATAAACTAGATCAACCATTTTTCAGATTATCTAAAGTACATACATCTTTTATGGGGTACTGTGTTAAATGTTACAACAAAATACCTTGTGACATATTGCAATTAAATGAAAGAAAATTTAAAACTCATATCAAAAGTACACTTTGTAAACAAGCCAAGCATATTACAAATTAGAGGATTATATCCAAGATAAGAGTGCTTGGAAACATGCTGGTCCTGCTCCATATGACAATTTAAAATCAAGACAAAATCAAACTGGTTGCTAATTTAATTGTAAAATATATTATATAGTGTTTTATGACATTGATTTTACATTCTGTGATTACTTTCTCACACACTGACTTATTAATTACAAAATTTTAGGAAAATCGTCTATTTTTACAATGTTTGTAAATATGTTAGCACCATGTATCTATCACATATTAAATTATCTGTCGTTGCTTCATTTTTAATTATTTTTACCTATTGTGGTATAGTAATTTTATTCTAGGTGCATCGTCTTCACATATAGGTAATATTATTTAACTAATGTACGTGCATATACAAACAATTGTAAAACATTTTAAAATAGTAACGGTGGAGTTTCTTCCCCATTCTTCTCCATACGAAAACTACCTTTTGGAAGGGGCGACTAGAATCAATTTTAATATTTTGTAAATTTTGACGTTCAAAAGTGCCATACATGCGCCTATTTGAAATAAATAATTTGACTTTGACTTTGACTTTGAAAGCTCGAAAGTTTTTAACCGTAACGTGTGAGGCTAATAACCATTTTAAGCTGGTCTTGATGGTTTTGACAGAACTTCAGTCTGGATTTAAATGTTTTCCGTGTAAGATGCATGTTGTCATGAACCGGCCCACTTTCAGGTTTACCATATCCCACATACTGTTGGTATGCCTGCCTAGCCAGACTATGAGCTTGTCTCACGTGTTTGTTCCACCCCACTACCGTTTTACCCTTTTTTAACTTTCTCAACTTCTTGCTTTGCATAGATGCTTCACATAAAATGTTAACAATGTCATTGTATAATTTTTCAATAATATATCTGTACGGTTCTTGCAGAGTTGTTGTTGTTAAGGTTATTGTTTAGGTTGAAGCGCGTAGAGAAAAGATCACTTAGTTCCCGTTAGGTTTATTACGTATAATTGTGTTTAAAAGTAATACTGTTGACGATTCCTTTCTCTTATGTTAGTCACCGCGTAGCAGTTATCGCACTCGCTGATTTATTGTAATTCATGTATTTTTATAGTAATAAAATGACGCACGTGTGGTGTAAACCACTGCATCAGCAAAATATGTACAGTGTAAGACTGTACATCTTGGCAATCCCAAAAGGGGAAACACACGAGAAGAGAAAGGAAAAGCCATCACAAAGTTAATAAAGTAAATTAATCAATTAAATTGGAAGGCGATGTTCCTGTTCCCAGGTTGAGGCTCTAGCTGCAAGTCCTTTGTTGTTTGTGCTGTGACTGCTTCTTGCCGGTACTCTGGTTTACGTATAATTTGAAGTTCAATATCTTCAGGTGGTTGACGAGTAGTTTTGTTCTTAGCGTTGTTTGTGCAATAGTGCGGACAACGATTCCTCCCAACCACAACAAGTGCAGCTATGATGGCGGCCGTCAGCAACGAGTAACAGATGGCGTATTGATGAATGTCGTGACTTGTTATTGTTGGTAGTGAAGCTTCATTTTTCTTTTGAATTACAATTTTCTATTCAATTGTTGCAATTTCTTGATTCGTGGCCTTTGACTGAAGGATATTTGGGGCATAGCGGTACGTTAAGTTCACAATCTTGTTTATAGATGTATCAAATGTTGAAGTTGTGACCTCATAATCCATCTTCATATGACTGCTGTATTGGCGTTGAGCGTAGATGGTCATGTCCGTGGATTGCAATACGCATCCCTGAGATAATGTCACTATGCTCGATGACGAGATGGTTTGTGATGTGACGTCATTGCTACATATGATTCGTAACGAACACGTTTCGCAGCAAACCGCCAGCCAGCTGTTGTGTGCTTGTAACTCTATCCAAGTGTCCTTGCATGACGCCCGTTCGACGTCACAAGGTCCGCTGTTTTGATGTGATAGCAGTTTTGCCTCACACGGAGCACTTTTGCTGTGGAAGTCAAATGGTGGCAGGTTTTTCTTGCATAAGAAGTTCTGCGATTTTTGTTGCATGCAGTGTTTTAAGTCATCTTCGGATATAGACACGTAAACGTTCTTCTTGAAGTTGACAGCGATTAACTTGTTTGATAACAGCACATATGTAGTTTCCTTAGCAATGACCGGTAAAGGTATAGCTTTGTATATGTTGAAATCTTCGTTAGCTACAAGTGGAATATGTGCTTCGAATAGAAAGTAATTTTCAGTAACTCGTGCTTTCACATTGATCAGTTTGTAAATATCCTTAATGTTTTCTTTGTAGTTTTCAACTGGTAGCGTTAAAGATTTTGGAAGGCTTCCAGATATTTCTGTTAGTTTTTGCATCAGACGAACCGGAGTTATCAAATGAACGTCTAGATGTCCTTGGTAGACGTTAGTTAGTGTGTTGAACAGCATCTCCTGAAACGTCCTCAAGCTGTTGATCAGTAGGTACGTCGTTAACGAAGCAGAATTGATGTAGGTAGTGGCCGAAAGTATTTCCATTTCCGTTTCGATAGATGCTATGTTCATGTTGGTCTGATTAATGAAGTTATCGATGGAGTTGAACTGACGCTGAATATTGTCTTCACTTTGTTTCAATACTTGATTCTCAAGCTCCACGATAGTTTTTTGATTTTTGATTAACTCAAGTAAGTAGTTCTCGTTGGTTTGCAGAGATTGTATATCGTTTTGGTATTTCTTAGCAAATTGTTGGTCCAGTATTCCAAAAAGACTATTAGTTAAGTAGCCGACTCCATCGACGAGGCCCCGTTTCTTCCTGTTACTCAAGTTTTTGTGGGGATTTATAAGTATGGAGTTGTAGTAGTTTAGAAGTTCTATTTCATGATTTAATTGTTCCATAGTTGACCTGCAGTGTTGTAGATTCGTTCTATGGCATAAGTTTTTTACATTCTCGAAGTAAGTTTGAGTATGACGAGTTCCTTCCCAATAGTTTGTTAGATTGTAGTACATCATAAGTATCCACTCATCATGCACTATTTGGATTTTGCCGACGGTGTCATAGTATATGGGCCGCTCTCGTTCTAAACTTGTAATCTGAGCGGTCGACGCTGGCGCTCCGCGCGTGCCATTAATGGCGCTATAAGATCCCGTTACAAATGTAAACAATGATAACATTGTTATTAGTAACGTTGAAATAAGATTCTTTGACCGTTTTCGCCGTTCATTTCTCGAATTCTGTTGAGGCTTATATTTCGTTTCGTTTTCCTCGGCATCCTCAATTTCAGAGTTCAATGGTAATGGCGATAGTTTTGTTATTGGGCGTTTTATTATTCCTGCTTGAGTTTTGACGGTAGTAACTCGAACAAATCCATCAGATCCTGGGTGAGTCTCCAGTATATAACCTAAGGCCCATTTTCCTAGCGGTAGATTGTTTTCTTTCATCAATACTACATCGCCTTCTTTGACGTTTCTAGAAGGCTTGTTCCACTTACTACGTACTTGTAGAGTAGTAAGGTAATCGTTTGACCAGTTTTTCCAATATTGTTGAAACATATGCTCAGTAAGCTGCCACCTACGACGTAAATCGATGTTATTTACGTCAGTGTAATCCGAGAGTGGCATCGACAATATTGGGCTTCCTGTAAGGAAGTGTCCAGGAGTGAGGTAGTTGTAGAACTCTTCTGGATCTTCAGTTAGCGGGCACAGAGGTCTTGAATTTAAGCAGGCTTCTATTTTCGCTAAAATCGTTATGAACTCCTCGTATGTTAGTTTCTGGTTCCCTAGTACTCGTCACAGATGGTGCTTCATCGACTTGACGGCAGCTTCCCATAGACCGCCAGCAGTTGGCCAAGCGGGGGCGTTGAAATGCCACTATACCTCCAATTTGGCCAGTTCGTTGAAGAAATCTGGTTTCAGTAGTTGTTTGAATTCTTCACACAATACTGTTTTAAACTTTCTTTGTTTTTTGTTTTTGAAAACTGTGTGCCTTAACCTGTGTGAAATAAATTTATTTTCTTTCTTTTCTTTCTTTCTTTTCTTCTTTCAAATTCTTGACAAAGTACCTTTGCAGCGCCGATAAAGTTTGTACCACAGTCAGAGTACATTTATGGCTGGGGGTGCCGCGCCTCGCACACAGTCTTTGGAAGGCTGCCATAAACGTTTCTGTGCTAAGGTCTGATACGAGTTCAATATGAACGGCTTTCGTTACCATACATATAAATATGCCTATGTATCCTTTTAAAGTTTTTACGCCTCTACCTTTGTTGAGTTTAACATCCACATGACCGGTAAAGTCTACTCCTGTGTGCGTGAAAGGTCGGCACGGAGTGATCCTTTGCTGTGGTAGGTCCCCCATCAGTTGATAGCCATCTGTCTTGTTGAAGCGATGACAGCGGACACATCTTCGAAGTTGGTTCTTGACGGCCCGGTTACCGCCAACGATCCAGTAACGCTGTCTTATATAAGTCAACGTCAGCCGAGCTCCTCCATGTAACGTGGTTGAATGAGCTTGTTCTATAAGAAGTTGTGTAAATCGTCCTCTATGTGGTATGATGATTGGATTCTTCATCTCCTCGGGTAAGCTTGAGTGCTTAAGACGACCTCCGACACAAATAATTCCCGTTTTGTTTATGTAGGGATTCAATTTGTAAATTGCGCTTTTCTTTGATACTGTTTCGTTGTTAACAAGTTGTTTGTATTCGGAATAGAACTGCAGTCGCTGCGCGTGAATTATGATACTTTTACGCGCTGCGCTTAGTTCACTTGTTGTTAGGTACGTAGTTTCAGATTTCGTCTTATTGCGCATATTTGTAATGAAGCGTAATATCCATGCGATGACCCTGTTTACTTGTGTCAATGAACTGCATTTGTTCAATAATTTTGTTATTATGTTATGTTCGGTATTTTCTTGTGAAGGTGTTTCGATTTAAACGTGATTTATGCAGCTAAAATTGAAAGAAAGAAAGAAGAAAGAAAATTCGTTTATTTGCGGTAAACTTTTTTTTCGAAAGCGCAAGGAATATCCAATGGATCTTGTTTTGTTAAAAGTTCGGGTCCTTGCCACCATAGGTTGAAGTTTTCAGTTTGCTTGGCAAAATACCTCTTGATACGCAGTCTGCGGGATTCTGCTTTGATTTGACGTAACGCCACTGAGCTGCAGGAATGATGCTTTTGATCTTTGTAACTCTGTTGGCTATATACGTCTCCCATCTTGATGTTTCGCCTTGAATCCACGCCAGGACAACTTGAGAATCCGACCAGGCCCGTATTGATACGTTATATCCACAGAATGTTTGCTTGGTTTTCTCCATCAAGTCAGCCAGTAGTTTAGCGCCACACAGTTCCAATCTAGGTAATGTTGTTTTCTGTGTAGTGGGGCCACCCTTGTTCAAGCAGCTAGTAGAGTTACGATGGGTTGGCCATGTTCGTTGAACACTTTGCTGTAAATAACACAAGCGTAAGCCTTTTCACTTGCGTCACAGAAGCCTAATAACTCGACACTATTTTGTGTATCGCCAATCCATCTGTTTATCGTTATTTTGTTAACGCACGGCAATTCAGTTTTTAGGTTCAGCCACTCAGATTCGATGTTGCTGGGCACTACATCATCCCAGCTAAGTTTAGTCATCCAGAGTTTCTGGAATAGTAGTTTAGCTTTGACTGTCACTGGGGAGAGCCAACTCAGAGGGTCGTAAAATCTTGATATGGCTGAGAGTAAGGATCTCTTTGTTAGCTGTTTTGAGTTTTCCACAGGCCAGTTAAAGTGGAAGGTGTCGCTGTTTGGATTCCAACTAAGTCTTAATGTTTTGGTTGATTCTTCACCTTTAAAATCAAACATGTTTTGAGTAGAAATTTGATCCTCGCGTAAATCTTCCAGTATCGCTCGGTCATTGGCTGTCCACTTCCGTAAATTCATGCCTCCTCCTCTTAACAGTTGGATCAAGGATTGTTGGAGTTTTTTCGCTTCTGTAAGATTGCTATGACCGCTAATGACGTCATCTACGTAGCATTCTTCTATGAGTATCTTGGCAGCTTCCGGATGTTTGTGACCATCGTCAATGGCTAGTTGCTTCAATGTCCGCATAGCTAACCATGGTACGCATTTGGTCCCGTAGGTTACGGTGCAGAGCTGGTAATTATGAAGATGGTGATCCCGTGAGTCCCGCCATACAATTCTCTGTAGATGTTGTTGTTCCTTTGAAATCCAAATGCAGCGGTACATCTTTTTAATGTCAGCCGTAAATGCGTATTTATATATTCGTATTGGCGCCTTTTTCCATGACATTGTTCAGACTGAAGCCACTCGTAGTTTGTTGAGACACGTTAAATACCATCCTCAACTTTGTTGTTGTCGAGTTTTCTCTCAAGACACCGTGATGCGGTAAAAAGTAGATGTCAGTAGGTATTTGAGATGCAAGTTTCATGTGACCCAGATCTGCGTATTCTTCCATGAATTGTTTGTACATTAATGAAAGTTTTGCTTTCTTCTCTAGCCGTTTTTCTAACTGTAGAAACTGCGAAACCGCAATTGTTCTAGACTTGCCTAGTTTTTCTGCGTAGTCTGGAACGAGAGGCATTTTGACGATGTATTTTCCATCAGACGATCTTCTCACAGTTTCTTTATAAAATTGCTCGCACTGGTCGTCCTTGGGGATATCTGTCGTGGTTTGAATTTCTTCATTCTCCCAAAATTTTGTGAGATCTTCTAAGTTAAATAATGTAGCGTAGCAGTCAAACGTTTGTTTCATTTTTCCGCATAAAATCCATCCAATTTGCGTGTTTTGTGCAACTGGGGAGCTGTTATCGCCTCTCAATACACCTTCTAGGATAATTTCGGAGTATACGTCGGCTCCTAGCAATAGGTCGATTTGCCGAGATACGTTGAAGTCAGGATCTGCAAGTTTCTAGTTTTCTAAATGCGTCCATGCACCTTTTTCGAACGTACTCGTAGGCAAGTTGTTTGTTAGCTTCGTCATGATAAGCGCTTGAGTTTCAAAACTATAATCGGAGTGAATCGATTGGCCGGTAAATTCCAGTTTTCCTCTGCATTCTCTAGAAACAGAACCGATTCCCAATACTGATGCGTTGATCCCTTTCCGAGGACGACGTAACATTTGTGCAGCGTTTTTTGAGTTCGCCATTTTTTTTTTTATAACGCACCCGCTCGATTCGGCGCGTGCTCACTGTCTGATGATATAGCTTTCGCTGTTTCCTCAGATGAAAAACATACTTTAATTGAGCGGGAATGCTCGGGCTTATATTTACCAAGACGCATAATTTTCACATGTTGGGGACAATCATTGTACGAGTAGGCAAGTTTAATTATTCTAGTAATTTTTGCATTTTCGTATTCTTGGCGTTCGGTTGTTGATTTGTTCTTAGGTTCAGCGATGCCAGAAACTATAACATTTTTTGCTTGCATATTTCGTTCTTGAATTTTGTTGACAAATTCTTCATAACTCGTATGCGCTTGGTTTGAAGTCGATGGTGGTATGCACTTGAGGTTATTTACTTCGGCTTCTAAAAGCATAACATTTTTTTCTGTGTTTTCAGAAACGGCTGATATGTCATTAAGTTTTGATTTAATATTTGCATTTTCCGAGATTAGGTTTTCCATGGTTTTACTAATGTTGCCTACTTCATTCCTTATGGCAGTGACATCTTGACACAGCTTATTGTTATTTTCTGCTTGGTCATTTTTAGAGGTCTTTAAAAGCAACATCATTTCGGACATCTGCTTTCGCAATTCAGACAGCTCAATTTTTATCAAGTCATCTTCATCGGTTAACTTACGTTTATAATTACGATGAGTAATGTGTGGGGTGGTGTCAATACGTATTTCAGACAAATTCGGTTGAGAACCTCCAACTCTTTCGCCGATGCCACTTCCAGTCGGTGAGCGTACTACACTCATTGTATATCTGTGTTCAGTAGCTACTCACGTGAATCGCAAGCGCAGTGCAAGTGTGAAGAATACGAAAAATGATGATTCCGTCTCTGTTACCCAAGAGGGTGAAGAGAGCAGCGATGCGTCGATGCTTCCGCACTGGGCTTCACACTTAGAAGAATTTTGTCATAACTCAATCACAGTTAATTATGAAAAATAGGTTATAATTCGATTACTTAAGATTTGGAATGGGTTGATGGGTATTTAATATTGGAAGAGGTCGCATATATGTATGCACTGGCCTGTTGCACAATGCACACGCCTGTCACCGATTCGAATTAATATAGTTACGGCTTATGTTTTTGTACCTTACAAGGTACAAAAACATAACTTGTCACTTGTGTAAAAATTTTGACCACGAAATATACTAGTAATTTATCAGACCACTGCTCATTATTGCCCCTACTGCTTTCTGTAGGAACTACAGGAGCAATAATGCAAACGAGGCAAATTGCAATGGGCCCCGCGCATGCACACGGCCGAGCGGGCAGTCGTCTCCGCCGCGCCCTAGCGTTAACTTGTGTACTGTCAAGATCTAATAAGAAACGCCACTGTAACGTGACTCCTAATTTAGTAATATACTTTATATTAATTGGACTCCGGCATTTCATTTACACCCCTCGCCAACCAGACTTTAAGGTTCCAACATTGGTGACCCCGACGTGATCTCAAGGTCCTGGTTGTGGGAGTGTGAATCGCGGTAGTGTACCAAAGTGAGCGAACGATAGACAGTTAAGTGATATTGTGCGGCTGCGCGGAAGGCGACTCCCCGTCGACCTGGAACCTATCGGCGGGAATTTAAAGGGTTCTCCAGCATGAGTCCAACACCACCACCACCACCACCGGTAGCTCAACTGGCCAGCATCAACGTCACGGACAGGATTCCGCAGTTTTGGACCGACATGCCTCGGTTGTGGTTCGCACAATTTGAGTCCGCCATGGAACCTCAGAAACAAGGGGACGCAGCAAAATTCCATTTGGTCATTTCAAGACTGACCAGAGACGCGTTACAACAGGTTAGCGATTTAATTTTTAAACCCCCTACCGATAACAAGTATGGTGCCTTGAAACAAAGGTTGTTAACAGCCTATGAAGAGAGCGCCGAGAGGCAATTCCAAAAATTAGTCGGAGAAATGGATCTTGGATCACAACGCCCGTCGCATCTACTACGGCGTATGTCAGAGTTGGCACAAAACACAGAGGTACCAACGGAAGCTTTACAGCGTCTGTGGATTTCGCGCCTGCCTGGACCCTTGAAGGCCGTTCTGTCGGTGTGCCAAGACCAAAAAACGGAAAAGCTCGCGGAAATGGCAGATAGGATCATGGAGAATTTAAACAGTGCAGAGGTGGCCACCATATCTTCAACGGCGACCACGGCAACAACAGACATGGCAACCGTAATGAATGGATTAACTACGGAATTGCAGGAACTACGGCGAGAAGTGAACGAGATACGCGGACGTAGACGCGGAAACCGTGGAAACTGGCGCAGACAACAGTCACGATCGAGAGGTCCACGTCGCACTCCAGAGAGTCCAGAGTGGCTATGTAGCTACCATTATGCATACGGTAAGGAAGCAAGGAGATGCACACAACCGTGCAACTGGAAGGAAAATTCGAGGGCGGAAAACTGAGTGAAGTGCAATCGTACTCGGTGGGCGACTGCACTGCAACAACGGGAAACCATCGTTTATGCGTAATAGACCTGAAATCAAGGATCAACTTCCTCGTAGATACAGGTGCTAATGTATCAGTTTTACCAGTGAACAGTGTTAGAAATTATGTGCGGCACGTAAGCGGATACAAGCTGTACGCAGCAAATAACACAGAGATTAAGACATATGGTCTGAAATCTTTAGAACTTAATTTAGGTCTGCGCAGAGTTTTTAAATGGCCCTTTATTGTGAGCGATGTAAAGCAAGCAATTTTAGGCGCAGATTTCATTGAGGCGCACAAATTAGTTGTAGATTTACATAATAAGAAACTAATAGACAGTGTAACTAATTTAAGGTCAAGTGGGTCGATCATACGGTATGATGAAGCGTCAGTTAAAAGTATACAAGATCGTAATCCTTATCGTGAATTGTTGGAGGAATTCGCAGAGATCACAAAACCGATGTCGTTTAAGCAGCCGCCAGCGCACGCAGTGAAGCATCGCATCATAACGAACGGTCCCCCGGTACACGCGCGTCCAAGGCCGTTACCGCCCGATCGTTACAATAAGGTAAAAGACGAATTTCATTTAATGCATGAGTTAGGAATATGTAGGCCATCACAAGGAGAGTGGTCTAGTCCATTGCACGTGGTACCAAAAAAGGATGGACAACTGCGCCCATGTGGAGATTATAGAGCGTTAAACGCGATAACAAAGCCAGATCGTTATCCCATCCCAAGAGTAAGTGATTTTACATACATTTTAACAGGTAAGACTTGGTTTTCGAGATGCGATTTAAATAGAGCCTACCATAACATCGCAGTATCAGCGGAGGATAAAGAAAAAACCGCCATAGCAACCCCGTTCGGTCTCTGGGAATTCCCACGCATGACGTTCGGATTGAGGAATGCGGCTCAAACGTTTCAGAGGTTCATGGACCAACAGGTACTTAGAGGTATAGAACGCATAGACAACGCGAATGGCAAGTCAGCACTTTTCTGTTATATCGATGACGTAATTTTAGCCTCAGACAACGAAACAATACACAAAGAGCATATTCGCATGCTGTTTAAACGTTTTAGTGAAGTTGGCATAACGATAAATTTAAGTAAAAGCGAATTCGGGCAATCAAAAGTAGAATTTCTAGGATTCGAAGTAACGCAGACAGGAATCAAACCGTTAACAGACAAAGTTAAGGCGATAACAGACTATCCGAGACCAGAGACAGTAGAACAGCTTCGTCGTTTTTTAGGCATGATTAATTTCTATAGGTCGCATTTACCGCACGCAGTTGAGCATCAAGCGGTACTTAATAAGTTTTTACACAATGCCAAGAAAAAGGACAAAACAAAAATACCGTGGGATAGCAAAAGCATAGAGGCATTCGAACAATGTAAAGTTAGCATTAAAGAAGCGACTACATTGTTCCACCCAAGTGCTGACGCGCCTGTGTCAATAATGACTGACGCATCGGATACGTGTGTAGGGGCAGTATTACAACAAAAAGTAGGCGGACATTGGAAACCAATCGGATATTTCTCCAAGCAGTTATCACAGGCACAAATGAAGTATAGCACGTATGACAAAGAGTTAGCAGCAATTTACATGGCCATGGTTCATTTCCGCAATTTGGTAGAGGGACGACAAATCACCATTTACACAGACCACAAACCATTAATTTATGCATTCACTAAAGTAGGTAACGAAAAGGAGATACCAAGAAGAGCCAGACAATTATTGTACATTAGCGAGTTTACCAGCGACATACAATATGTAAAGGGCCAAGATAATACAGTCGCGGACGCGTTATCACGTGTAGAGGCAATTGTTTGCCCAACGGTACTCGATTACGACGAATTAGCTCAGGCGCAAGTGAGTGATCGGGTTACGATAGGTAGTAACGCCAACAAAAGGTTGGCATTCAGACACGTAGGTATGCCGGAAACAGATAAGCAAATATATTGCGAGGTATCAACCGGTAGCGCCAGACCTTTTTTAACAGAAAAATTTAGAAAAACAGTTTTTAGTAACATACATAACATTAGTCATCCAGGTGTCCGCACTACGCGTAAGATGATCGCACAGAGATACTTCTGGCCAGGCATGAATAAAGAAATTAACGAATGGACTAGAGCGTGTATTCAGTGCCAGAAGGCAAAAGTTAGTAGACATACAGTTTCAAATATAGGTAGTTTTCCGCCATGTAACAGGTTCGAACACATACACACAGACATTGTAGGCCCTTTGCCCACGTCAAAACACGGACAGCGTTATTGCATTACCATTATAGATCGTTTCACGCGTTGGCCAGAAGCAATCCCAGTTTCAGACATTTCAGCTGATACGGTCTCCAGGGTTATTAACGAGCACTGGATATGCAGGTTTGGGTGTCCAAGTAGAATAACGACCGACCAGGGCAGACAATTCGAAAGCGACCTTTTTAACAGTCTCATGAGATGGTTAGGCATTCAAAGAATTAGGACAACTCCGTACCACCCGCAGAGCAACGGGTTAGTAGAAAGGTGGCATCGCTCATTAAAAAGCGCATTAACAGCACGTTTGACACAAAGCATGGATTGGGTTGACGAACTGCAAACGGTTATGCTAGGACTCCGCGCAGCCTGTAGAAGTGACTCGGGTTTCAGTGCTGCAGAAATGGTATATGGGGAAACAGTTAGGTTACCAGGTGATTTCTTCCACATGAAGAAACAACAAGACAACGACCCCAGCACATATGTAGGACAGCTGCGTCAAGCAATAAGTAAGCTACGACCCACATCACGAGCGATTAGCGACTCACGAAATGTTTTTGTAAGTAGAGATTTAAAGTCGTGTACTCATGTATTTATAAGGAACGACTTAATGAAAAAATCACTTTGTCCTACCTATGACGGCCCATATAGAGTTATAAATAGAAACGATAAGGTTTTTAGAATTAAGTTACCTAATAGAGAAAGCGATTTATCAATAGATAGACTAAAACCAGCGTATATGTTGCAAGAAAACGAGCAGAATCATGATACGGATTATTTGAACAAACAAACAGAAAACAATGCTGAAAAAAAAGATGACGATAAATCGCTTCCGCCTATAGGTGTGACCACACGCAGTGGTCGGCGTGTAAAGCCGACAGTGCGATTTTTGCTGCCATAGAACAAGTTATAAGTATATAAATTATTGTAAAAATATCGCGGACAACATTTTCAGTCAAAAAAGCAACTGCACACCAAGCGTAGCAACAAATTAAGTAACAATTAAATACAATGGGAAGTTACAACACCAAAAACGAAGAAGTCATTATAGCCCAGCAGGGAGCGAATAACGCAAAGCAAGTCAGCGATATACAGAACCAATTGGAAAACTATGGGTTAATTATAATGGTGATCGGTATTGTTTTGGTGACCTTGTGCATTTGCTTATGTGGAAGACAATGTTGTGCCAGCGCTAGGAAGTGCTTAAGAAAGGAACTGACATCGGTGTGGTCAGAGGGACCTGCAACTACAGCAGCCCAGCAGGCTACCATACCGCAGGCTTCATACGCGTAATAAGAAAGTTTAACTGTAACAAATGAAGCAAAATATGGCACAGGAATTACAGTGACATAGTTAGAACATTAAAAATAAGTGGTACTAAGTGAATAAGAATAAGTAAATCAATTATTGTAATATTCGAGGCTAGATAAATGTCAACATTGTAACGAACTAAGAAATAAAACCACGGTAGGTAAAAAAATTGTATTACAGGAAATGTCTTCGATAACAATAATTCTCGGTAACATAATATAATATGTATGTATTAACAATGTAAGTTGTGTATTACAGTAGCTAAGCAATAATGCAATTCGAATAACAGTGCCTGCGTGCCAAAACAGTATCATGTGCATTTCATTTTAGCATGGCGTCATCATGACAAATACTGTCGACTCAAACAGGGTGACCAATTTTTTATAGCAGAGTAGTTTGTCATGGTGACTACCCTTAACGTTGTAGAATAAGATTAATTAAGGACACATCGTTATTTTATAAATGGGGGGAGGTATGTAGGAACTACAGGAGCAATAATGCAAACGAGGCAAATTGCAATGGGCCCCGCGCATGCACACGGCCGAGCGGGCAGTCGTCTCCACCGCGCCCTAGCGTTAACTTGTGTACTGTCAAGATCTAATAAGAAACGCCACTGTAACGTGACTCCTAATTTAGTAATATACTTTATATTAATTGGACTCCGGCATTTCATTTACACCCCTCGCCAACCAGACTTTAAGGTTCCAACACTTTCCATTAGGTTATGGGCCCAGGAGTGTGCCTGGGGTTTTTTCTGATAGTGCTAGAGTATAAATAGTTGAGTGGTTTGAATATTATTTGTGCCTGTAAAACTTGCGAAATATCAATTATGTCAGCTGAAGTTGGCATAAGTGGTATCAAGAAGCTGAAAGGATCGTCCGACTACCCAAACTGGAAATTCTTGGTGCAAAATTACTTGGAGAACAAAAACTGGTGGGGAGTAATTTCTAAAGATGTAGTAGTAAACGCTGACGTAGACCGGCAAGCACGAACGACAATATGTCTGTTGTTAGAACCAGAGTGCTTTACCCACGTCTACAATGCAAAGACTGCGAAAGAAGCCTGGAACAGCTTACAGAAAGCGTATGAAGACAAAGGTTGGGGAAGACGTATACATATTCAGCGAGAGCTTTTCAACTGTAAGTTAGAGAATTTCGATTCTATGGAAAGCTACATATCCAAAATTACATTCCTGACACAACAATTGTCCGATATTGATGCTCAAATCCCTGATGATTGGATCATATCGATTTTGCTGGGTGGATTGACCGCTGAGTACAGCCTTCTCATCATGACTGTAGATAATAGTGGACAAGAGATCACGTTAGAGCAAATTAAAACGAAATTGTTACAAGAAGGAAGTAGACAGAGTGAGTTGAACACAGAGTACGAACAAGCCTTAGTTACACGTAAAGTACAGAACGATGCAAGATCTAACACTAAAACTAAAGATCGTAAGCAGAAGTTCTTCTACAAGTGTTTTAAGTGCCACAAACAAGGACACAAAGCGTCCGAATGCAAGGAGCGGATCAAAACCGCGAATATCTGCCTGAATATGAAGAAGGCGATAAATAAAGATAAGTGGTATTTAGACAGTGGGTGCTCAAATCATATGACCCACGATAAAAACAAATTGTTGTCTTATCAACCTGAAAAGGGCAACATGAAGATTGCAGTAGCAAACGGCGAGAAATTATTGGTGAAAGGACGAGGAAATGCTGAGCCACGAGTCAGCGAAAACGAAAAATTAATTTTAGAAAACGTTTTTTTACATGTTCCCGATTTATCCATGAACCTAATTTCGGTGAGCGATTTGACCAAGAAGAATTATTGCATGAATTTTGACAATGGAGGTTGCATGATTTAAAATAAGAATCGAATTATTGCAAGATGTCAAGAGGTCGACGGAATTTATGAGTTGACAGAAAACAAAAACAACGTCGTGAATGTAACATTTTCAAAACAAAATGAAAATATTTCGAACATTTGGCATAAAAGATTAGCTCATTTATCGCATAATTATATGAATAAAACGAAAGTTTTAGTAACCGGTATGGAATTTAAGAGTACCGATTTATGCGAGCCATGTATTCCATGTATCGAAGGAAAGAGCTGCAAAAGTCCCTTTAAAAACCTAGGTACGAGAGCGAATGAGGTCTTGCAGTTGGTTTTTAGCGACGTTTGTGGACCAATCGAGGAGCCGTCATTTGGTGGTTCGAGGTGCGTTCTTCTATTTATCGACGATTATACTCGGAAAACCCATGTTTATTTTTTAAAGAACAAAAGTGAAACTTTCGATAAGTTCCGTGAATACAAAGCGGAAGTTGAGAATGAGATAAGTAAATCCATTAAATGTCTGAGATCTGACAACGGCGCAGAGTACTGTAACGGTAAATTTAAATCATTTTTGAAGTCTGCAGGTATAAAACACCTGTACGACTGTACCGTACACGCCAGAACAAAATTCTGTCGCAGAAAGAGCGAATCGGACTATAATAGAAAAGGCAAGAACATTACTGTCAGAATCGAACCTGAGCAAGAAGTATTGGGCCGAGGCTATAAATACTGTTGTATACCTAAAGAACAGAAGCCCCACGAAAGCATTGAACAATGTGGTACCAGAGAAGCTTTGGACTGGAAAAGATGTGGATGTCATCTGAAAATCTTTGGCTGTTTGGCGTATAAATTGATACCAAAATAAAAGAGACGGAAACTAGACATGAAGACGGAACCGATGATTTTCATTGGATATCCAGATAATCAGAAGGGTTATAGTCTGATGAATCCTAAAACAGGTGAAGTAACAACCGCGAGAGATGTTAGATTTCTGGAAAACGTCTTTCTGCAAAAAGAAAACGTGGAAAAGTCGGAAGTTATCATAAACCTGAATACAGATTCTATTCCTTCCAGTTTACCCAACGAATCTACAAGCAGATCCTAACCCTTGGAGGCTCACGATGATGTGTACCGTGATGCTGAAGACGAGAACGTAGAGGAGATAGAGCCTAAACCTGTAGTACCAGAGCGAGTACCTGATGACGTATTGACTGAAGAGGAAGTGACAATACCTGAATCAGAAAGAAGGTATCCCATAAGAGAACGCAGACAAGTCGATCGGTACGGATGCAATGTTATGTATGCCAAGGAGAGCAATCTTGATGATGATCCATTGACTATTAATGAAGCTTTAGCGAGACCCGATGGTGACTTATGGAAGAAAGCGATAGATAATGAAATTATGTCACTAAAGGAGAACCAGACTTGGACGTTGGTAGATCGTCCAGCTGATAAGAAGCCTATCTAGTGCAAATGGGTGTTCAAAATCAAGAGAGATAGCGACGGCAAGGTAACGAAGTACAAGGATAGACAAGTAGCAAAAGGTTTCACACAGGTATGTGGTGTAGACTATACTGAGACATATTCTCCAATAGTTAGAAGCTCTACTCTGCGAATGTTGTTCTCGCTAGCTGTTGAATACGGTTGGTTTATTGACCAATGGGATGTCACGACTGCCTTTTTATATGGCAAGATTAAAGAGGACATTTACATGCTTCAACCGAAAGCTGCAGTAGTCAAAGGTCAAAAAACCAAGGTATGTAAGCTGCAGCGTTCTTTGTATGGATTGAAACAAGCTTCGAATGCTTGGTTCAAGGAGTTGGACAAAGAGATGTTGAACTCAGGCTTTGTACAATCAAAAATAGAACTGTGTTTGTATCAAAAGCAGCTTAAAAACAATAAGAAGATAATTGTTGTTATTTACGTAGATGACCTTTTTATTTTTGGAAATTGTGAACAAGAAAAGCAAAAATTAAAAACTGATATGCTTGACAAGTTCAAAGTGAAAGATTTAGGCGCGGCTAGGCATGTTTTAGGCATGAGGCTAAGGAGAGATAAAGATGTTATTTGTCTAGATCAGCAACAGTTCATTTCAGAAATTTTGAACATGACAGACGCTAAGCCAGTTTCGACCCCAATGGAAGTCGGTATGAAGTTAGAAAGATCGACAAATTCCCATAACAATCTGTCATATCAAAGTTTAATAGGGTGTTTAAACTATTTAGCCTGTAAACGCGACCAGACATAGCGCATGCGGTGAGTGTACTTTCACAATTTAATTCGTGTTATGACGAAATACACTTTAAATGTGCGAAACGGGTCTTAAGGTATTTGAAGGGTACGTCGAACCTTTGTCTCACTTTTAGGAAGTCGGGAGATTTAGACTTACGAGGCTACGTTGATGCAGATTGAGGAGGGGCACTTGATAGAAAATCTTTCACCGGATTAATTTTAAAGATAGGTAAAAATATAGTGTCATGGGAGAGTAGGAAGCAAGCGACAGTATCCTTGTCCTCCACAGAGGCAGAGTACGTAGGATTGAGTCAAGCTTCAAAGGAAGCTCTTTATTTACGTAGTTTACTGAACAGTTTGATAGGTGTGGATAGTAAAGCGATAGTAATTTATAGTGACAATCAGTCGGCGCATAAAATTGCAGCTAACAAAATGATGCATAACAGAACAAAGCATATAGATATCAAGTATCATTTTATTCGTGAATGTGTACTGGCTAACAAAGTTGAAATAAGGTATATGTCAACTGATAAGATGATAGCGGACATCTTAACAAAAAGTGTTCACAGCCCGAAGCTCAAAGAATTTTTAAAGGATTTATCCCTGTCAAATTATTCTATTAAGGGGGCGATGAGTAGTTAGTAGATGTTTTGAAATTTTATGTTTTTTAAAGTGCTTTGTTTAATAGATAATTTTCTAAGTTTAGTTTCGTTATGCATGCTTTATTTTGTTAGATTTCTTCTGTTTTTGTACTTTACTTTTGGGTACAGCGAAGTACAGTCGGACAAAGAAGTGTTGGTGATTTATTTAGTTTTATGTACCGAGTACTGACAAGTACAGAAGTGATCATACGCAGCGTAAATAAATTAAGGGGGCGTATTGGAAGAGGTCGCATATATGTATGCACTGGCCTGTTGCACAATGCACACGCCTGTCACCGATTCAAATTAATATAGTTACGGCTTATGTTTTTGTACCTTGTAACTTGTCACTTGTGTAAAAATATTGACCACGAAATATACTAGTAATTTATCAGACCACTGCTCATTATTGCCCCTACTGCTTTCCATTATTTAATAAGTTTTTAAATAATTTACGACATGACTGCTCTGTACGCTCGACAGAGAGAATCATTAATAATTTATCATTTGAATTATGTTTTGTGTTGCATAATGTAAGTTATTTTGCATACTATTGTATAGAATCATTTTTCTAACTTTAACAGACAGCTGTGCTGCTGGGGAGTTTGTTGCGCCACTTCTTCCCAGCTAAAGGCACTAGGAAGTGGTGAAGGGTGGGCGTTTTTGGGGGACTGTATTATGTAATTTTGACGTTCGAAAAGTGCTGCTTCTCCGCGTAGTTTGAATAAATGACTTGAATTTTTCAATTTTTCAGTAAGATTTCAACGCAATGTGCGAAGACATTGTCCGTGACTGCTGCAGATGTGCAGTAACTTTTTAATGCATGGATTTTAAGTATTTTTTTTTATCTTCGGCACGGTTTCAAGATGAGAGGTGGAGCAACCTGCATCTTTTTTAGATGAAATACTATCTACTTATAAGTCGTCTGACGTTACATACTTACAGTAATAAAAATACTTTGTTACATAATGGTGCCGATTTCCTTCTTCACAAACTTAACTAAATTTAAGTTCAGTGCATCTTTTTCTTTCTATTTCATTAAGAAAAGGACAAGAAAATTTTTGGTTTAGTTCTGTCAAATTAATCAGCGCCTGTCACTACTTCATACAAGTTTAGACGTGATTAAAAACTTGCCTACTAAAATTACGTCAATTTACGTCAAGCGCTGATTAATTTGACAGGACTAAACTAAAATGTATCTTCTGTCCTTTTCTTAATCGAATAGAAAGAAAAAGATGTACTGAACTTAAATTTAGTTTAATTTGTGAACAAGGGAATCGGCACCATTATGTGATTTTTATTTCATGTACTGTTCAAAACACCATATCCTTACTATTTATTACTGAAAAGTGCACTATTTTACTAAATTATAATATCAATGAGGCCGCCGACCTACTTACTCACTAGACAATAGCTCTTATAGTGAATTTTTAGGTTATGATCGCATTTCTCAGTATTCCCGTTAGACGAAGTATAATTATTACTACTACTGTAATCTAGAGATCAAAAGGAGCAAATCAACATGCATTTCATTAATAGACGCTACAAGTTTTGGTGGGCCTAATCACCGAACAAAAAAACTATCTCCTTTAAATCACATCTATTATTCTGTGACTTTTCCATGAAATGCATAACACGGCAAATAAGCCAAGTGTGTCAATTTCATAAACAATTAATTTCCCCGACTGTACTCCTACTTTACTAATTTTCACGTCTTTCTGTCGGCAGGTAATTGATTTTTACAGCGATGCTGATGTTTTAACAGTTCGTCTGCTTATTTGCTGTGCCTGTCCTTTGGCGGTCTCTTTGAGCATGATAAAGGATCTGAAACTGTTAACACCTTTATCGACGGTTTCTAACGTCTGTATCTTTACTGGACTGATTATTACATCCTATTATTTGATAGAAGATGATATACATCTTGATGTGGAAAAGTTTAAAATTAAGAGTTTATCAGATATTCCAGTATTCATCGGCATCACCCTGTTTGCGCTGGAGGCAGTGGGAGTGGTGAGCGAGTAGTCAGTAGTGAGTGCGATTGAATGAGTGTGTGACGCGACTAACTTAACTCTCGTATACGCAGATCTTGGCACTGGAGTACAACTTGGAGAATCCCAAAGAATTCTCGGGGTTGTGCGGACTCTTCAGCCTTGGAATGGTCCTCGTTCTCACCTTGTATTGCTCACTGGGAGTGTTCGGCTATATAAAATACGGAAATGACTGCAAAGGATCTATTACACTTAATCTACCATCGAATGAGAAGTAAGTGTGCTTTTAAATCATTATTTGCCATGGAGCATGGATCTCAATTAAAAACATTTTTTTTGTTCATACTTGCTTCATTTGAGGCTGCTCTTGTTTTTATTTTTTAATAAAAACTAACGACTCGCCCCTGTTTTGCACGGGTGCAATGGTGACATATCAAAACATCGAGATTTCTGTGGTCTAAGCTATATAAATATTAATGTTTTATACACATAATAAACCTTCCGGAATAAATTCTCTAAATGACGGTGAAAACCGGTCAAAATCCGTTGCGTAGTTTAAAAAAACAACGCGGTCATATAGGCAGACACAAAAAGCAGCTTCATTTATAGTAATTATGTATCGATGCGCTAAGATAGCCCACGAAATTCAAATTTTCTTTTTTTACAATTAGCAGACAATATTTTGTTAAACAAAATAAAAACAAATTCGTGACCGTACCAAATAATTGTGTTTATAGAATTATTAGTAAAAGTTTTGCAAAAAATTAATGTTAGATAGATAGATCGTTTCGCACACAAAATACACAGCACAACATACAAAAACACTATTAAATAATATAATAAATAACTAAATACATGAATATATGTTATGTTTGTAGGAGGAAGGCAAGTGATACACATGGAAGTGGTTTACGCACTGATGCTTTATTTGACAACAAGGTGGGCTTCTGTCAGTTGTGTCACATGTCAACCAATCACCGCTATGGCTGCGTTCACACATCATAACTTAATATACAACAATTCTCCCCTTTTAGTATGACACACAATAATATTTGTACACTATCTCAAACTAGTACAAAAGAATGGTTTGTAATTAACATATCTACGGGGACGCAACACCCTATCTGATGCAGCCCTGACATCAATATCTGAAGCCTCGAAGAATTCTTCATCAACCGTTGCTGCAGAAACTGAGGACTGTTCTACAGTAGTTGTTGACCCCAGTTCACTCTCTCTTCCTTCGTCATGAAGTGGCACTGAATCAGTGGTCTGTGTATGCCCACTTTCCCCCTCATTCTGAGACTCATTGATATTTGTGTCTGAGTACAATGTGCTCGCTCTGCTACCCGGTGTTAAATCTGCTGTATCGATAGAGCTGTCAGAAACCATATATTATTGGTGTCGTCCGGTCCCTTGTAAGCTACAAGTTGGTTTTTATGTTATTTTATTTGAACGAATGTTTGGCTATCTTTGATTAAATAGGTCATTTTACCCATGCGTTTTATTACAATGCCTCTATGCCATGAATATTTTTTATTTATATAATATTTTTTATACATTATGTTATCTCCGGGGTTGAAACATTGCTTGTTTGTGCCGCCATAAGCTTTACTCTGTGAACACTGATTGTGTTCCACAACCTTAGCTAGGATGTTAGGTGAGGACGGCGATGGCGTTTTCGTAACCAACAAATCTAAGCGTGAACGAAGCTTCCGTCCAAACACTAATTCGGCAGGCGAAGACCCTGTTGTAGCAGGTATGGAATTTCTATAATCAAACAGGTATTTCAGTAAGTCTTCACTGTTTCGTTTTAAATTATTAGACATCATTAAACAAGTTTTTATACCTTTCTTAACAACTTTTGCATAGCTCTCTGCCTGACCATTACTTGCAGGGATAGGTGGGAGATGTCACATGCGATATTCCATTGGACGAACAAAATTGTACAAAATCTCCTGATAAAAAACATGTAGCATTGTCACTGACCAAAGTGTGAATAAGACCAAATCTTGACATGAAATCATATAATTTTGCTATAACTGCGGATGTAGAAATGCTGTTAGTCTTATATACTTCAACCCATTTAGAATGTGCGTCAACTATTACTAAATAAGTCTGACCATTAAATAGGTCCAAGGAAATCTATATGTACTCTTTGGAACGGGTGGGTGGATGCGGCCACACAGCAAGCGGTGCTCGTGCCGGAGACTGTCTGAGCTGTGCACATATGTTACAACCCCCGATCATCACTTCAATAGCCTTATCAATGCCAGGGAACCAAATTCTACTCCGGGCTTCACCTTTACATTTTACAATTCCTAAATGTGACTTATGAAGCTCTGATAAAATTTTACTTTGCAAAGTTTCCGGTATGTTATTTTTTACTGAGAGTTGACTTTTACATAAAGAGTATGGAAAAATACTTTGATCTGAAACTTTCCTCGGCCAAACATTTAAAATATACTCAGTAACTTTAGCCAACTTAATATCTTTAAGAGTTTCTTCTCGTAATAAGGAAAGTGTAATAGGTAAGCTTGAATCCACTACAAAATTAACGTATGAGGCCCTATCCTCTGTAAGTTCAGCCGTGCCACTCACTTCATGGCCTTCTGTTTCATCACTAAGACTCGCACGAGACAGATAATCGGCACAGTTATTAGCACTACGTATATATTCTATTTTAAAGTTGTAACCACTCAAAAACATAGCATAGCGCTGCAATCTATTTGCAGAAACTTCTGGTATGCCGCGATGGGGACCAATTAATATTGAAATTAAAGGTTTGTGATCTGTTCTGAGTATAAAGGGAATTGATCTACCATAAAGATATTGGTGATACCGGCGTACCCCAAATATGATTGCTGTCGCTTCTTTCTGTATTTGGGAATATCGACGCTCTGCCGGGTTCAACGTCCTCGACGCGTACGATACTGGGTGCTCCATCCCGGAAGCGTCAACCTGTGCTAAAATTGCCTTTAATCCACTGGGTGATGCGTCAACTGTCAATATAACCTCTGCATTTGTATCAAAATGTGCTAAAACCTGATCCGAAACAAGTATCTTCTTTATGGCATTGAATGCGTCGCTATGCTTGGTATCCCATTGCCATTTTGATTTTTTTTGAAGTAAACTGTATAACGGGCTAAGTATTGACGATGCGTTGGGTACAAAATTTCGATAGTAATTAACAAGACCCAAAAATGATTGTAATTTACTGACCTCTTTTGGAATAGGAGCCTCTAAAATAGCTGTCACTTTCTGAGGCGATTTTTTTAACCCATGCTTATCTACTACGTATCCTAAGTATTCAACTTCATCCTTAAAGAAGTCACACTTTGCTTTTTGAAGTATGAGGCCCGCATCCTGTAAGCGCCGTAGTACCTCATGCAATCTACTTAAATGCTCTTCCCTGTTATTCCCCGTTATAAGCACATCGTCTAACATACACAACACTCCCTTCATGCCTGATAACACACTCTCCATTACCCGTTGAAAAATGGCTGGCGCACAAGCTAAACCAAATACTAAACGCGTATACATGAACAATCCTTTATGCGTGTTAATACATGTAATTTTTTGTGATTCTTCATCCAAAACACATTGTGAGTATGCTTGAGACAAATCTAATTTACTAAACTGCTGCCCCCCGTGTAACTTCGTAAACAATTCATGAGCCGTAGGTAACGGATATTGGTCCACTAACAGCTGTTTGTTGATTATAACTGAATAATCCGCACATAACCGAATGGAACCGTCACGTTTTAATACAGGAACTATAGGCGAAGCATACTCTAGAGTCTCGACCGGTTTTAATATACCTACGCGAACTAGACGCTCTAACTCCCTATCTATTTTATCCCGCAGAGCAAAAGCTATCGGACGCGGCTTAAAAAAAACTGGCTTGGCGTCTTTCCTTAGATTTAATTTAATTTTATATTTCTTAAATATTCCAAGCTCATCAGAAAAAAACATTAGGAAATTGCATTTGAAGTTGCGCAATAATATTTGTCGATTTTTCACAATAATTTACTGGCATCATTTCTAATTTATACACAGATATAAAATCTCTGCCTAATAGCGGTGGACCGCCGCCGTCACGAATAACATAAACACCTAATGATTGCGTTTTACCCGCGTAGGTAAAAGGTAACCGTGCTATTCCTAAGCATGCAATGTTATTACCTGTATAAGATAATAACCGTTTATTCGTTTCGGTCAGTGACGCATCTTTAAAATGTTTTAAAAAAGTTTTTTCGGAAATCGCAGTAACAGCCGACCCACTATCAATCTGAAACTTCATTTGCACACCTCGGACATTAATTGTTTCAATCATAGGTTCTCCGTTACATGTATGAATGTTGTAACACTCACCGTCATCGCCGTTATCAGTAACACCCTCGTTTTCTATAAAATTGACTTTTTTTTTACACATACGGCGCGAATGGCCCTTCTCGTTACATTTTTTACATTTATAATTTGCAAAACGACACTGCACTGATGTGTGGTTTTTGTACCCACACACTGAACACGACACTTTATCACTGGTTCCGTTTTTCTTTTCCATTTTGAAAAGTTGGTCATCACGCCCCATGGCCGAGACCGCTAGCGCCGCCGCCGCCGCTCCGCTGCGCGCGCATCGCACGCTCTCGGCTAACTCGACCGCCTTTACCAGCGTAAATGTCGCAGGGTCGTGTGCGAATAACTTTTCGCGCTCGGGTCCTGGCTGCATTCCCATAACAAAACGATCCCGTAAAGCTTCTTTCAACTTGTGAAACCCGCAGTTTGCTGTCAAACCACGCAGTCGGGCCGCCCATTTTGGTAGCTTTCACCATTGCTTTGTACGGCGGAGTAAAATTTGTACCTCTTGCCGAACCCACAGACCTTCGGCGTGAAATGGTTATCTAACAGCGTTAGAATGTCCTCAAACGGCACCGACGACAACACTTTCGGCCGCGCGAGATCCGTCGCGAGCTTGTAAGTTTGCTCACCGAGTGCGCTTAACAAAATAGCGCGCCTTTTAACACCCGCGGCGTCACTGGTTGCGCTGATTTCGTTGGCTATGAACCACTGTTCTAATCGTCCCTTGTACTCCTGCCACGTTTGCACATTATGATCGAAACTGGTTTTCTATCACACCGAATAACGACATACGAGTACTTATGCAACTTTTTTTTTCCTTCACAATGAATAAAACGCGGGTAGGTACTTCGTCGCCACTGTTATGTTTGTAGGAGGAAGGCAAGTGATACACATGGAAGTGGTTTACGCACTGACGCTTTATTTGACAACAAGGTGGGCTTCTGTCAGTTGTGTCACATGTCAACCAATCACAGCTATGGCTGCGTTCACACATCATAACTTAATATACAACAATATACTAAAAATAAATAATTAAAAAAATTGTTATTGCAGTCGGGGGACCGCTCTGTGGGACACTTTGTAGGGTTCCGTAGTAAACAAGGAACCCTTATAGTTTCGTCATGTCCGTCTGTCTGTCTGTCTGTCCGCGGTCTAGCTCCAAGACTGTTAGTACTAGAAAGTTGAAATTTGGCATGGGTATACATATTAATTATGCCGACAAAGTGGTAAAATAAAATTATGAAAAATATTTTTTTTGGGGTACCTCCCCTACACGTAAAGTGGGGATGTTTATTTTTTTATCCCTTAGTGTGGGATATCGTTAGAAAGGTCTTTTAAAAACATTGTGAGTATGTTAAAACCATTTTTGAATTCAGAGATCCGTTTGCGAAATATTAAGCTTTAAAGTGCAAATTTTTGTTAGAGTCAAGTGTCCCCCCCCCTACCAGCTAAATGATTGGTTTTAGATATGTGAAAAAATTTACGGCAGTAGTTTATATAACGAATTTAAAAGAAAAACTATTACGGCTGAGTAGGCTTTACATGTTAACGAGTAATAATCGACCAACTTAAATTTGCGGTTGTAAAAACATGTTCTCCCATACATTTTGTATGAAAGATTTTTTTTTTTCAACTACAAAGTTAATTTTGTTCTTGGGATAAATTCATCCCAACTACGGAACCCTACATTGTGCGTGGTCCGACATGCACTTGGCCGGTTTTTAATCTAAGAGGTCCCCCGACTGCAATAACAATTTTATTTATCCGTTTAGTCATCGAATAAATGAGTGATCTTTCGCTTTGTATATGTCACCGTATAATTATGAACTTCGTTAGTTTATAATCTATTGGTATTATTTCCGTTAAATTATAAACTGTCGAAGAATTGTGAACTGCAACGAACCATTTACAATTTAACGCATTATTTTTCGCTAGTTTATAATCTTTCCATGGGAAACCGACAAATTGTGAACTGGTATCAAACTTGCTTGCAACATAACGCACCTTGCGCTAATATTAAATAGCCTGCCTGGCTGCGAACAACTTGAAAGTAGTGCTCGCCGGCCGCTACCGCGGCACCGCTCGCTTCACTCGCTCGGCTCGCGCGCGGTTGGTCACAGTTTTAACCTAACCTAACCCATTTCACCCAGTTCACAATTTTTCGACAGTTTATAATCTAACGAAAATAAATCCGACAGATTATAAACTGACGATTCTCTCAATCTTACGGTAGCTATTATTTTGTGAAACTTCAGTGAATATTAAAATTATAAATATTGAACAATCAGTATATATTTATGCTTGTGAGAGCGTTCACAAGTTATAAGCATGGTTAGCGAGAGCGTTAACTACCACCGTGACTTTATGATTATATTTATGTATTTATGCTTGTGAGAGCAGTCACAAGTTATGTCACCATGGTTGGTGAGAGCGTTCACTATCACCGTGACTTTATGGTTATACTTATGTATTTATGCTTGTGAGAGCGGTCACAAGTTATGTCACCGTGGTTGGTGAGAGCGTTCACTACCACCGTGACTTTATGGTTATATTTATGTATTTATGATTGTGAGAGCGATCACAAGTTATGTCGCCATGATTAGTAAGAGCGTTCACTATCACCGTAAATTTACTTATGTTTGTGAGAGCGATCACAAGTTACGTCGCCATGATTGGTGAGAGCATTTACTACCATCGTGATTTTATGATTATATTAATGTACTTATGCTTGTGAGAGTGGTCACAAGTTATGTCGCTATGATTGGTGAGAGCGTTCACTACCACCGTGACTGTATGATTCTATTTATGTATTTATACTTGTGACAGCGGTCACAAGTTATGTCACCGTGGTTCGAGAGACCGTACATTGCCACCGTGACTTAATATTTCTATTTATGTATTTAATGTCAGAAGGAAGGTTCACAAAATTATGGTCATTAAGAAGTTACTGGTTAGAGCTTATATAGTCAGTTATGATAATAATATCAAGGAATTGAATTGTTTTAATTTACAATTAGATTATAACCCCAAAACTAAATTAGAAACCATATATGTATGCCCAAAAGGAAAACGGCGACAGGGACACCCCCAAAAAAGATGGGTCGACGAAATAGAAAAGGTAGCGGGCCAGAATTGGCCTGAAGTAGCACAGGACAGAAGAGAGTGGCAAGAAAGGGAGGAGGCCTTTACCCAAAGAGGAGTCTTTAATTAATTTCCTCAATTTTACTTATTATTTACTTTTTTTTTTGTTATACTTTGTTTATTTTTTTAATTAAGGAATTAAAAAAATAAACAAAGTATAACAGAAAGTACTACAAAAAAATAAAGAAAGTACTACAGGTTTGCGCCAGTTCTCTTTAGCCATGGAGAGTGGGGTGAGCCCGTTGTCCACTGCGACCACATCACGGTGCATACCCACATCGGCTTTAAGAAAGTAGTCCCTGAGGCTGCACACCTCGCGGTTGTGGAGGGTCTTCGCATTTAAAAAGCCTCGACCCCCGCACTTCCGCGGGATGTACAGTCTCATCACCGATGAACATGGGTGATGCATCCGGTTTGTGGTCAGGAGTGTATTATTATTTCCTTTATTTCATTTCAAAACATACCATTTACATTTTTAAATATTCTTATAAAAAAATTTAAAAAACATTTAAAAATATAAAAAATAGTCGCCCACCGGTGTCGGGAACAGGGTCCAAGCCACCAGTGGTCAGGGCTCCTGAGAGAGGAACCTCCTAACAATACGCGCCGTGTCCAGGAGTACTGCTTTCTGGATCAAGCCCCTGATCCAGCTGCCTAACGAGAGCCTCCTCAGGTGTTGGTCGAGGCTCTTGGCTATTATGCCATTGGCCGTCACGACTATCGGCACAATGATTGCTGTATCCACATCCCACATGTCGACAACCTCGCGAGCCAGGTCAAGATACTTATCTTTTTCAGCTTTCATGAGGTTCTCGTCATGCGGGACCGCTATATCAATAATCATTGTGCGACGCTCTAATCGATCTATCACCACTATGTCTGGCTTATTGGCAACAATAGTCCTGTCAGTGATGATAGATCGATCCCAATACAACGTGATATTGCCATTTTCGAGGACTGGGTCGGGCACATATCTATAGTACGGTACTTCCGATTCCACAAGACTGTATTTCAGAGCAAGTTGCTGGTGGATAATCCTGGCTACAAGGTTGTGCCTATGCAAGTAGTCTCCGTTAGCCAGACGAGAACAGCCAGAAATAATGTGTCGGATTGATTCTCCGGGCCGGTGGCATGCCCGACAGATGTCAACCGTGCCGTCTTTCACAATATATTTCCGGTAGTTGTTCGTCATCATAACTTCGTCCATAATCGCAAAGACAAAACCTTCGGTTTCCCCAAAGAGGTCACCGAATCGCAACCAGGATACGGACGCTAACAGGTCTACATCGGGCCCATGTAAGGCCCGGTAAAAGCGCCCGTGAAGCTCTTTGCCCTGCCATACCTCCCTGCGGTCATTAGTATCTAGTACTATAGGTTTGCGCCAGTTCTCGTTAGCCAAGGATAGCGGGGTGAGGCCCTTGTCCACTGAGCCCACCACATCTCGGTGCATCCCCACGTCGGTTTCTAGGAAGTATTCCCTGAGACTACATACCTCACGGTTGTGCAGGGTCTTAGCATTTAAGAAGCCTCGACCTCCGCACTTCCGTGGGATATACAGTCTCATCACCGATGAGCGTGGGTGATGCATCCGATTAGCGGTCAGCAGTGCGCGGACCCTCCTATCCAGGGCGTCAAGTTCTGTCTGAGTCCATTTGAGTATGCCGAAAGAGTACATCAAAACCGGCATGACCCAACCGTTGAAGGCGCGCACCTTGTTCCCGCCTGATAAAAGACTATTTAATACTTTATTCAGGCGGCTAAAGAAGCGCTCCTTCAGCGATTGCTTCATGTCAGCAGCGTTGATACCTAACGCTTCCGACATACCCAAATACTTGTAGGTTTCGGTTGAGGAGAGGGATCTTAGGTGTATGGAGTCCGAGAGTTGGGTTTCTACGGATTCCACAATCTCCCCTCGCTTGACATGCATGACCGCACATTTGTCCACACCAAATTCCATCCTGATGGCGCTACTGAAATTTTCGGTTACCTTCAGTAGTTCCAGCAGTTGCAAATTGTTGTGGGCAAAGAGTTTCAAGTAATCCATGTAAAGGAGGTGAGATATAACCTGACCACCTCTCCTCAATCGGTAACCTAGCCCTGAATCCTCCAGCAGTGTGCTTAGAGGATTCAAGGCTAGGCAGAACCAAAGTGGGCTCAAACTGTCGCCCTGGAATATTCCCCGTTTAATCCATACAGGCTCGTCATTCTTCTGGATCTGTCGACATCCTGGGTAGCGAAGGACCGTCCTCCATTGCCCCATACACGACATCAGGAAGGTGCGCAGAGTTGCATCTATCTTGTACAGCTCCAGCACCCTCATGAGCCATGTATGTGGCACCGAGTCGTAGGCCTTCTTATAGTCTATCCAGCATGTCGACAGATCCTTGCGGGATCGACGAACCTGTTGGCTTATGGCCATGTCGATGAGGAGAAGCTCCTTAGTACCGCGGGACCCGTTCCTACATCCATTTTGAGAGGCTGACATGATTGAATTATTGTCAATTCAATTATTATTATTATATGTATCAAAACTAAGACATGTAAAACATGGCGTCCCACAAGGTAGTGTATTGTGTCCGCCACTTTTTTTGATATATATAAATGATCTCCCGAAAGCAACAACCAACAAAATGGTTCTTTTTGCTGATGACAGCTATAATAAAATGTACTAATCCAAATAATTATCAGAATGACATTAATACATGATTAAGTGACATTATAAATTGGTTAGTTAACCGGCAAAGGACCGCTCAGTCGCCGTGGGTGGTCCGCGCCGTGACAGTTTTACGACCGCACTTGAATAAACAAACACTCGGATTTCATTACAACGAATTATGTAAACTGCAGACGATGGATCGAAAAAAAACCAAAGTTACTTTAAACTAATTTATTTTAAAGGTAAATTATAACAATTAATAGTGGTGAAACCTATTCGATGCTAGAATATGGAATACCAAAAATACGTATTAAAATAACTAAAGCTAATGTCGAATTTCGCTGCGTCGGCGGCTCGTGGCTGGATTGAGGTCATCGATGCAGTTTCTATGCGCTCGGCGTAAACTGAAGGAATTGCATGGTCGGCGATATTCATCAGGGATCCGTACTTAACAAGCGTCTCAAGTAGTATTGTTAATGTTTTTTGCTACTCGAATAGATTAGGAATACATTTTAAATGGTAACAGTCTTTGTAAATAATGTTTACTTATCTTTATTATCTGTTTTTGTTATGATTTCTATTGTTTGTTGTGATAACGATTTCTGATAAAACTACCGTACCAATTCACACGAAATCATTATGGATAGATAAGTTATCTAACAAAAGCGTTTTTAGAGATAAACATTCAAAAAATCTAGATTTTAGATGACCTAAAATTTTTAGTGCTTACGTAACTTTCACCGTTCCAAAAAAATATTTTTTTGTTATATTTTGTTGTAAAAGTTGTCTAAAACGATGAAACATGAAATATTGAAAAGAAATAAAACACTTACGGATCAGATCCATATAGAAAACCATAAAATATATAATCAACTGTCACAGACTACAAATGACAAATAAGGCCGCGTTCACAAACGCGGGCTTGGGACAGAACACCGTGAAAACCCAAACGTTAGCATTTCCCACAAGGGCTGTGATATTAAAGAAGCTAATAAGGCTAAGTTCTTAGGCATTATAATTGATAGCCAACTTACATGAAAACCTCATGGTGAAGAACTATGTAAAAAACTTAACAAATCCGCATATGCTCTTTTTCAACTCTCAAAAAAAGTTAAGTCAGGCTCTTTTAACAGCGTACCATGGACTGGTTGCCTCTGTTTTGCGGTATGGCATTATTTTCTGGGGGCAGTCTACTGATAGGGAGCTGGTATTTAGGTTGCAGAAGCGATACATCAGGTCAATGTGCGGTCTTAAGACAACTGATAGCTGTGTTCCCTATTTTAAATCGTTAAATTTTTTAACTTTGCCTTGTTTATATGTAAAGAAACTATATTTCTTTAATCTAAATATTACTTCATAGATGGCGCTATGAGTAATGTCAGTAAAGCAGTTTGTATTATGTTCACTGAACTCGTATTGTGAATCTGCGATTCAGCAGATCGTTTGATTATTTAAAAAACTGGAAAATTGTATATAAAAGGAATTGATAATTTTAATAATAAACTTTAAATGTCGTTTCTTTGTTTTCAGGTAGAATAGAGTTATTTATGTTAAACTGTGTAATTATTACCATGTGTATGTAAGTACTAAAATAAATACTTTGTTTTCAGAGCAACGCAATATTGTTTATTTGAAACTTAACAGTTCCTAATAAGAAATTGTCTTATTTATATGTAAACGAAGTTCACATTTCCTTAATCTTAAACTTCCCGCGCGTTGTCTTTCACGTATGACAGATTATGGTACAAACTATACAACCGATACAATAGGCTATGACAGGAAGCTTATGTTAAAAACGTGCGAGTGAAACTTATGGAAAAGTAAATTAACTAAACTAAACAGAAATAACGAAATATTAGCTTTAAATGTTGTTTCTCTTTTCAGGTAAGATTAGTACCTAGTTTTAAGTTTATAAGTAATATGTAAAATGTTAAAGGCATATTGATTAATAAAAATTACTCTTTTCAGAGCAACACAATTACTTAGTTTCTATTTCGAATTCTGAAGTGATTATCACAACACATCATAAAACACATTTGTACAGCTGTATCTTATCTACAATGGACAAATTAAGATTTGAATTTGTAATCAAGGCAGGTGAAGACTCAAAACTAATGTCATGTGCATAACCTCAATTACGGATGCCGACAAATGTGCGTTTTTAATTCCGGATAAACTTCAACCAGTGAAACTGCATGATACAATAACGCAAACACAGGTTTTTCAGAAAGTAAAAACGGCACTCCAAAAAAGACATGACAGTAGACATGTATGGATATCAGTAACACCAGAAATAAATAATACATACAGAGATGAAGATGGAAATATGCAGTTCAAGGGATATTTGCAAGAGGAAACAGTACCAGAAACATGCCAACGAGCCACTACAACTGGAATTTCGGAAGAGGCATTGACAAGAATACTGGAAAACTTTGCTGAAATGAAGAAAGATAAAACTTGTAATAACAGAAACTTATCAGAGAAATTTGTTGTACAGAAGTTCAGTGGAAAAACATCAAATGCATCACAATGGATGACAATGTTTGAAGCGGAATGTGCACGTCTGGAAATAAATGAAGATTCGAAGAAAATTGAAACTCTTCGGGTATTTTTAGATAATGCATGCCTCGACTGGTATAGTTCTATGCTCATAAAATACACTATTAAATCAAATTGGTCAACATGGACAAAAAAAAATAATGAAACGTATGCAGACAAAGGTTGGTCACCAATCAGGTATGCAATGTTTTACAAATATAAACAAGGCTCATTATTAGAATATGTGTATATATAATTATATATATTGTAGTGATATTTATATTTATTTTAGAAGTATGTATGTAAGTATATTCTCATATTGTATGTTGTTTAAATTGAAATTAGTGAATTGTTTTTTATTTTCTCTTATACGGTTACACACGTTGTCTACATCTCTTTTTGTATACTTTCCTATCGCAGGTATGCTGGAAGAGATTTCTTTAGAAATAAGCATTGCCTTTGTACGTATTTTTCTGTTCCTTTCTTCTTGTCTGTTTATATGTGTGTGCATAAATGGTTAAATAAATATGCTTTAAAAAAGAAAGACTTTTATTAGAAATAAACAAATCAATGGAAAAATCCACTCTAATTGATCTAATCGCAATTGGAATACCTAATTTTATAATGGATAAAATTGATAGAAATAACTTAAAAAGAAACTGAAGATTTGTTTAATAACATCAGAGGATTAGAACATTTAGTGAATAAAAAGAATTTGGAAAAAAATATATCATTTACTGAAAGTAAAATAAAAGAAAAAAAGAACAACCATGTAGAATTTGTGAAAAAGAAAATAAACCAAACCGGTACCATCCCGAATCCTCTTGTTGGTTCAAAAACAAAAATAATGATAGACAGAAAAAGGACTATATTAGGAGTGTAAATAATTCAGAAATAGAAATGGAAATAAAAGAAATAGATCCAAAAAACTAATAATTCCACCATTAATCAAATTAAAATTAATAATAAATAATAGCTTAGAAACTTTGGGAATTTATGATTCGGGATCAAATGTTTCATTGATAAATTCACGATTATTGTCCTTGAAAAATAACCCAAATAAAAGTTATAAAAACGCTAACTTAAAAACAATCAATAGGAATGATCACCTTAAACATAAAAATATTAGAAATAGAAAAAAATATGGAAGTATTTGTGATAGATGGAGATAATTTCGATTATGATTTCTTAATTGGATTAGATTGCATACAAAAATTGCAGCTAATTCAAAATGAAAAATTAGAAATTACACAAAAGAACCAAAACTTAAAAATAGAAAATAAAAAAGAAATAAATTCCAATAAACCAAAAATTATTCCTGGCTTTCTTCCTGGCAAGGTTGATGGAAACCAGAATTTAAATAATAACAAAAAGGTGGAGGTTCCCGAAGGAAAAAAAAGATGGAACGAACGATAAATACAAAATAAACTTTAATCAGCATATAGAAGTAACAAACTTTAACATTTCAGTTAATGATCTTGACCTCAAGAAACAGTCACAAATAAATGAATTTATTTGCAAGTATAAAACACTCTTTGCTAAAGATAAATATGACATAGGCACGGTGAGTGGCTACGAAGCGCATATTGATTTATTAATAGATAAATATTGTAGCAAAAGACCATTTATGTATTCAATTGAAGACAAAAAAGAAATTGAAGAACAAGTATCGAAATTACAAAAAAATAAATTAATTGAAGAGTCTTACAGTTCTTTTGCTGCCCCGGTAACATTAGCTTTTAAAAAAGAGGAAGGAGTTAAATCTAGGTTATGTATAGATTTCCGTGATTTAAATAAAATTGTAGTGCCCCAATCACAACCATTTCCACTAATTGAAGACTTAATGGTAAAGACACGAAATTGTAAATACTACTCAACACTTGATATAAATTCAGCATTTTGGTCGATCCCATTAAAAATTGAAGACAGGAAAAAGACAGCATTTGTTACACAAGAAGGGCATTTTCAATGGACATGTTTACCATTCGGCTTAAAAACTTCTCCTGCAATTTTTCAAAGAATATTAAGTAATATTATTAGAAAACATGTACTATCAGATTTTACTGTCAATTATATCGATGATATTTTGGTATTTTCAGAAACATTTGAAAACCACATAAAACATTTGACATTATTATTGGAAGCGATTAAGAAAGAAGGCTTTAGATTAAAATTCACTAAATGTAATTTTGCACAGGATTCTGTCAAATACTTGGGCCATATGATTCAAAATAATACAATAACTCCGTTAAAAGATAATTTAATTGCTATAAAAGATTTTCCAGTACCAAAAACACAAAAAAATATTCGGCAGTTTCTTGGAAAAATAAATTTTTATGGTAAATATGTGCCCAATATATCAATTACGTTAGATCTTTTACATAATTTGTTAAGAAAGGGACGAAAATTCATCTGGACAGCAAAATGTCAAGAATCATTTGAGACAATAAAAAACCTACTTTCTTCTAAACCTATTTTGGCAATTTTTGATCCAGACTTGCCAATATATATTTATACAGATGCTAGCATACAGGGCATTGGTGCAGTCTTAAAACAACCACAACAGAATGGTGAAAAAAAACCATGTGCGTATTTTTCAAGAAAATTAAATGACTCACAAAAAAAGAAAAAAGCTGTATATCTAGAGTGCTTAGCAATAAAAGAAGCAGTAAAATATTGGCAACATTGGCTCATAGGAAAAAAATTTACTGTTTTTTCGGATCACAAGCCACTTGAGAAAATGAATATTAAAGTTAGAACAGATGAAGAACTGGGAGATCTTACATATTATCTTTCTCAGTTTAATTTCGAAGTGATATATGCTCCAGGAAAATATAATTTAGAAGCAGATAGTTTGAGCAGAAATCCTGTATTAGAACCTTATGAAAATCAAGAGGACAATCTTAAAATTGTAAATACTATTAAATTGGAAGAAATTAAAAGTGATCAAGAAAAAAATGAGGATATAAAACAAAATAGAAATAAATTAAAACTTATAAAAAATATATACTTCAAGAAAATTGGAAAAAAAGAAAAGATTGTATTGTCTGAAGAATTTTGTAAACATTTGATTAAAAAAATAAATTATAATAAACAGCAATTTGACAAAAATAGAAAAAACATCGAGTTAAAAGTAGGAGACTTAGTATATGTTGAAAATGGTAATCGTTTGAATAGAAAAAAATTAGATGAGTTAAAAATAGGACCCTATACAGTTTTGGAAAAAATTTCGAACTCTATTTATCGAGTGAATACAGGACATAAAAAGTATGAATCAAATCTGTTCCATATTACAAAACTTGTACCAGAACCAGAAAACAACTAAAAAAAAATAAAAAAACAAAATAAAAAATTTAGGTTTAGGGGGGAGATGTAAACGAAGTTCACATTTCCTTAATCTTAAACTTCCCGCGCGTTGTCTTTCACGTATGACAGATTATGGTACAAACTCTATACAACCGATACAATAGGCTATGACAGGAAGCTTATGTTAAAAACGTGCGAGTGAAACTTATGGAAAAGTAAATTAACTAAACTAAACAGAAATAACGAAATATTAGCTTTAAATGTTGTTTCTCTTTTCAGGTAAGATTTGTACCTAGTTTTAAGTTTATAAGTAATATGTAAAATGTTAAAGGCATATTGATTAATAAAAATTACTCTTTTCAGAGCAACACAATTACTTAGTTTCTATTTCGAATTCTGAAGTGATTATCACAACACATTATATATATATAATGGAAACGGCTTTGTTTGTGAAATGTAACCCACATCTATTTAAAAAATTGTCAGAGGTCAGGAAACATCCAATACGGACACAATACATCAATCAATTATGTCAAGTTAAATATAAAACCGCGTTAATGCAAAAAAGTTTTTTTGGTATTGCCCCACTCATATATAACAGAGTACCTAATATTATAAAAAATATGACTACATTAAAATTTAAAAGGGCGCTAAACGAATTTTTAATTATGAAAACTTATTACACGATTGACGATTTTCTTAATGATGATTCACTAACTAATTGACATACTATTACCCTAAATGACATAATTATTGGTTCGCTTACTTAGTCTTATTTTATATTTTTTTTATTGCTATGACCACACTGACATTTTTATTTAATTTTTTGTAATTCCAATGATCTGCATATTTCACTTTTTTTTTATTTGGAATTGTAAACCTTTGCATGCCCATGTGACGGTAAAATATGGAGAACTTTATTATAAAAACACCTATGTACTATACCCATTTTTGAAAAGAAATAAATGATTTGATTTGATTTGATTTGAAAAAAGGAAAATAGATTTAGATACATAACATAACATCACGCCTTGTTTCCCCGAAGGGTTGGGCAGAGGTGTACCTGTAGTAGGTACTCCCGCATTTCGCCAGTTATGTTTAAGTCCCATGTAATAGGGGGCGAGCCTATTGCCATCAACCGGGCACAAATCCAACGGAACATTTTGTAATAGCTGGTCACGAAAACTTAATGAACATACCCAACTTTAAGATAGCTGCGTGTTATGCAAGAAAAACCCAAAAACGTGGAGATTCCTGTATCCTAATAAAGAATATCTATGAATACAAAGAATCAAAGAACATATCAAGCTTTTCAGTGACGGGGGTTATAGAATGTTGTGCGTTCGAACTAATTAAGCAAAAGATAATCATTATATGCATATATCATAGATATAAGAAAGAAGGAGATATGCCCGGTAGTTGAAAATGTATCGAAACCCAATGTCTCCACTTTGTCCCCACTACCTCGCCACAACTACACATGCAGAAATAGATATGAGGCTGCGCTCACTCTTGCAATTCATAAATCAGAACGTACTACACAATCAATTATAAACCTTATCCCATCATACACAGCGTGCATTTACCATGCACCGTACAACTCACTCACACGAAAACATCATTTCTATCGTTGTGCTGTACAGAAACAATTTATTTTACATATACGCTAGTGATTGACCAAATCGGAAAGGTATCGATTCTTCCATTTAACGACGGTGAAGTATCAATATCTAATAACTAACATTTTGGCGGTTTTCACTTACTAATTATTAGGGCTTATTTTAATTTTTTGAATTGTTCTTTGTTTTATCTTTTTATTACGGACGCTTCTAACGTGCACGTCTTTCTACATTGTTCTCACATGTATAATTTCAACATGAATGATGTAACCAATATTTTGTAACAATTTTTTATTTAAAAGAGTGTCCGTGGAGTTTCTTTCCCCGTCTTCTCCATAGGTACCTACTACGCTTTGAAATGGGCAACTAGCTTCATACCTATTTCTGACTGACCGATTCCTTGACAATTCTAAAGTGCCTGTAAATGGTTTAATTGAAATAAATGCTTTGAGTTTGAGTTTAATGTTTACTTCAAATGATCAAAAACTATGGAAATTAAACGTTTTTTTCTCCTCCTGTAAAACCATGTTTTTGTAGTTATTAGATATTGATACTTCACCGTCGTTATACTTTAAAAAATTTGGTGTCCTGAAAATAAAATAAATAAAAACGATAAGTCCAGAAAATATTATAATAAAAATAAATAATAAGCAAAAAATTCAAACAATTAAAAAATCCAGTTACGTTGGTTTAACCTGTCATAGTTTATTGAAACAGTAGGTATTGTTGAACCCTGCTATGATGTTTACTCACTGTCCTGTAAAGTGGAGGTATTTGTGCAGCACTTGACGCTTTAATACTACTGGAGTGGCATTTTTTGTCAAATAGTGTAATCTTAAATTAATACATTTTTCCATGACTGCTTTAATTAGAAATATTATGTGATTATTCATCGGAGACTGCTCAAATTGGTGAAACTTAATATTATCAAAGAGATCTAATCCTATAATTCAAACCCAAAACACTCCACCTCAAATTTTATTAACTTACTTTACGACCGTTGGTTACGCATTTCTCTACCACGCTGTAAAATAATCAAAATAAGTAAAACACATTATTTCACATCGATCTTCCACCTGGGTAAAACAGTTGACAAATTGAAGAATAAAGTATAATAGCAATAAATTCATTCGCCAAACGACATTGTTGTCGATAGCCTACGTTAGTGGATCTGCACAACTACATCACTAGCTCGTCGCCAGACACAGCGGCCGTACTGCGCGATGCATCCGCAGTCCACAGTATCGTTTTGTGATTTTTACATTGCTTGTTGAGTCACTGAGCGACATATTTAGGTAGTGGTTAACGAGCAATGTATGTAGTGCAAAAATAGTACAGTCGCTGTGATATTTGGAAACAAAAATAACGTAGTAAAAGCAAGAAATATTTTACGATTTGTTGTGTTTCATTATTTTAAAGACAAATATAGTAAAATACTTGTACTTATATATGGTAAGTGATTCCATGATTCACAAAGTTTTTGTTTTGACTTCGGTTTTTACAAGAAACCACTGAACAACACGGCATTCTTATAAATTGTCCCGATCACGGCCGAAAGCACACTAGTTCGCGGAGACGGCCATTTTCGTATGCAATGAGCACTTTGATCATTACGCGCGGACACAGACACGCCCCCATGCCACTTCTCCTGTTTTTTATATTTCTATGGCATATATCGTCCGCCCAATATGTCTAACATAAGTCTCTTCTATGATAACCTGGATTCTCTACTAAAGACAATGGTGTCGATTCTCTTGTCACAAATGCCTCTAAACTAAACTAAAAATCACCAAAATTTAGTTTAATCCTGTCAAACGACGATTTTCCATTCTGAAATAGACTAAAATGACACAACTTAACTATATTTTAGTTTGGCAGCACTAAGATGGTACTGAGATATTAGTTTAGTGAAAATGGCAATTTTGCTATTCTGAATTTGACGTTTTTCACCTAAAATTTAGATTTTCTAACAAAATCTATTTTTAATCGCGACTAAAAACGTGTGGAATAAAATTGGTTGTCATGAACTTTAAATTCACACCAACACCTCGACTTCAGATGCAAAAACAGTACTGAATATATTTTTTCTTTTGCTTATATCTCGAAAACGGTGTGTCCAATCGCAAAAATAATGAAAATTTCGACACCCTTTATAAAACGCTTAAACCCCTAACACTCTACATGTAGGTAATATTTTTTCTTATTTTTCATACAAAAAGTAAAAAAATCCATATAAAACATGTCGAGGCTGCCCCCCGTGCGCGCCTCCGGCTCTAAAAAGATTCACGTGGTTAGGTATCACGTGTGGAGTTGCGATTGTCAAATTCGATTTAGATGTGTCAAAATGGAGTTGCGATTGTCAAATTCGATTTAGATGTGTCAAAATTATTTTTAAATTTAGAGAATTTATTTTGCAGAATAGCTTTCAGATTCTCATAGTTCAAAGTAAGGAATTTTAGTGATAGTTTAGTTAGTTTAGTTCGGTGTACAAGAGAATCGGCACCATTGTGCACCAATTCAAATAAAAAGTTGGTTTTGTGTGGGGACTTTAACAGAGACATAATTAAAAGAAATAGATTTACTTTGGACTTTGAATCGTTACTTCTCAATTACAATCTTAAATTGGAAATACATCAACCAACACGACTAATGAGCAAAACTTGCCTAGATAACATACGAGTAGCTCATAACTCTAAGCAGGAATGCAATAGCGAGATTATAGATTTTGCTTTATCTGACCATACAGCTCAACTACTGAAAAAAAACTTGTATAATTAATTCTTGGCGAATACGAAAACGCATGATTACGAAAGAAAATTTGATAAAATTTAAAAATTATCTGCAGTGTTTTACTTTCACGGATGTATTTGGTATTGAAAACGCTAATGAAGCCTATAATAATTTCGTAGACATTTTTTGTTTATTGTACAATCTTTGCTTTCCGATGAAATGATTAAGTGGATATCTCGGGGTATAATAATTTGCAGTTGGAAACAAATAAATTTACTGTGGAAGTATAGATGATTATCTCCTACGCGTAAAAATAAATATATTTTCAAGGGCTGCTCACAGAGACTCAAAACTCAGAGTAGCTTTTGAACTTTTTAGGATCTTTAATGTTGTAAAACATAAATTTGATGTATCTGTAACGGTTTACACGGCGCACACCAGTAAAGCTCCCAGTCGGCATGATTTTTTCCGACATCTTCGACAATTATCGTCATATTTCAGCCAATTTACACAAAACCATAATTAATTATACGTTATAACCTTCCGCAAGAATCACTCCATCCATTAGTGAAAACCGTTTGAAAATTCGTTAGGTAGTTTTTGAGTTTGTCGCGTTTAGACAGACAGACAGTCGCAGCGGGGGACTTTGATTTATAATATGTATGGATAAGGATATTGAGACGATTGTTTACAAAAGGCGATTAAAATTTAGGAAGAAAAAAAACGGCCAAGTGCGTGTCGGAGTACGCACAATGAAGGGTTCCGTAGTTGAGACGATTTTTTTTTCCCAAGAACAAACTTAACATTGTAGTTGAAAAACATGTTCTCCCATACATTCCAACTGCAAATCGTCGCTCGGCATCCAATACCGCGAATGTGACATTTATTACGTTTTTTTTTTTAAATTGTTTGATCACTTATTTGAACGTATACAATGTAATAAAACATAAATCTGATTTTCGTAAAAAAAATCACATTCGCGGTAATAATATAGTAATAATATAAATCTAATACCTTTTAACGAGCAATTCTTGTATACAGGGCGTCCCAAAATTATGGGACATGAAGGGAAAGTACCTTAAATATCGTAGATAGGGTATTTTGCTGAAAGAAGACTTTATGTTATTTTTAAAAGTTAGTAATTCTGCATTCAAACATTTTCTAAAAATTACTTGCCTCGTCTGGGAATCAAAACGACTTAAATATAAAAAAGTACACCCCTACTTTTATGATGCCAATCGAAAGACTGACCAAAAACTAATAACTCTTCTTAAGTAACATAGTATTTTAAAAGAAACGAACAACGTAAAACGTTTGAGTCAAATTTCAAGAAAGTTATTGATTGCCGACGACGACGTTCGAAAAGTAACGATATTATTTATTTATTTATTTATTTATTTAAAGGCTTACCAACTAAACACATACACAGCATTATCCCAAAGTCTCTGTCAAATGTAGATCTCGCATGTATCTAAATTACAGGAAAGCACGACACTATCAATTAGCATACTACATTAATACACAAACCGCTCAAACGCGCCTAAATAAGTTTAAAAACATCAAATAATATAATAGTAATAAAACAAATTCAAATAATAACAATAAAATAATTACAAAAATAATTTAAAAAATAATGTTGAATACTGTGAATACTACGGTATAACTTACAAAAGCTGGGATTTTTATAATAACACTACATTTTATCAAAAATATTTTTCTTAAATATACACAATTTATCACCGAAAATATCAAGGTCGCAACTGTGGAACAAGTCATTGCATCTTCTGAGAATATAAGAAAGGGGCGCATTGTATCCGTATTTGTTTCGACCGGATTTGATTGAGAAAGGTCTATAATTTTGAACTCTGGCGGATGGTCTAGGTACATTCATGCTTAGCTGACTCACCAAATTTGGGCAATCTACGCCTTGATTTATGACTTTAAATATGAAAGTTAAACCTAAGAAGTCTCTACGCCATCGCCATTGTAACGATTTCATTTTGAAGATTATCATTCCATAGATAGCATTGATTATTCGTAAATAAGTATTCAGCATAAAAAGATAAGAAAATCAACAGGCAGCGGACTCATTAAAAGATTGGCGATTTGCATAAGACAAGAGGGATCACATTTTGAGCATTTCATTAATTAATTTACAAAAAAATACCCACTTAATTGACTACGGCAGTTTCATGTATGTTTTTTATTTGATTAAAATTATTAATTTCACGCTGTTCCTTTCTTTTAAAATACTATGTTACTTAAGAAGAGTTATTATATTTTGGCCATTCTTTCGATTGGCATCATAAAAGTAGGGGTGTTTTTTTTTACATTTAAGTCGGTTCGATTCCCAGACGAGGCAAGTAATTTTTAGAAAATCTATGTATGCAGAATTACTAACTTTTAAAAATAACATAAAGTCTTCTTTCAGCAAAATACCCTATCTACGATATTTAAGGTACTTTCCCTTCATGTCCCATAATTTTGGGACGCCCTGTATATGTATATATATATGTCGGAGATGGTTGTCAATTACAATAATTGTGGGTAGTCAACAGAGTTTGGTGTGATTTGTTTTTCTTATTATTCATTTATGTGATTTTTACTATAAATTATTGTCTAATAAATCGGACATAATTTATTAAGTACTCGGTGTACTCACTAATGGATTTTGGCAACTTATTTCGATAACTGTAACCAATGGTTTTGTTCAAAACAATTAATGACATGTTACTTTAATTATAAAATGATTTACGTTGTGAATTCACTATTGTTTATTTACGACAATTATTCTTGTATTATTTGATTACTTCATAATGTAAGTCTTATTAGATTTACCACATTTTAGTGTTTTGTGTCAAGTAAACACGTGACGCACTTCCGTGCGTCATCGGACAGAGTTGTCGTAGTGGGATTGCAAGGTGGGAGCATCGTCTTATAAAAGAGCGTGCACTCTGTAGGCAAGTCAGTCGACCTCGGGATTGAGAGCTTGGATGAGTTTGTGGGGCGACTCGCGAAGGTCATGTTCGCGCGGGCCGACGCATCTACCTGGCCTCATGTCAGGCAGATAGCGCCATTGCACGCGCGGCCACCTGACGCGAAAGCCCTGCCCCGCGACCTGGTAGCGGACCCTTGACCCCATCGCACAGGATACGACGCCTCGGGTAAGCAGCATCCAGGTTACACGCAGCTTACTCGAAATAATAAGACTACAGATGTACACATACATCTGTTGTGTGGTGTGGGCTAGGTTAATATAGGCACGTCACATAACTGTACAGACATCCATTACTATACATGCATCCATACACAACACACACGGGCGCGATGCGGGTCGCGACGTACGTCTACACTGAGCGGTGTTACACTACAACACTAGCCGCTCAAACATACGCGACTGCCTACCCCTCAAACCGTAAACGGCTCGATCTGTAAGCGGGGCGAGGGGGAGACTACATATTATACCTGTAGGGCGTCGAGTCGGCATCCCTGTCGCTGGTCGTTCTCGCTGGGCCTCCCCCAGGCAACTGGGGATCTCACCTGGCGGGGACAGACCGCCGGGATGTCGTGAAGAAAGCGGCGCCAGGAGCTAGCGTCGTGGCGCGCCTACAGAAATATTCAGAGCAACCAATCACACCGACGCATTATTGCTTAACAATATGTGGTCGTTTCTATTAGCCGTTGTAGGCGAACATAATTGAGGGGCCCCATTTTTATGGGCCAACGTAAAGCCTCCGCGGGCGAAGGGCGAAGCCCTGACCCCGCTCGCCACGCCCCCTTGCGGGGGCGTCGCGACATCTATCGAGGCAAGTCAGTCGATCTTCGGATGCGAATTTATAAAGAGCCCCTGTTCCCGACAAAAATGTCGTTTTACCTGGTACAGCGCTACTGTATATTCACATAGCTGTATTGGCTTGCTGATAGTGAGCAATACACTTTGACATTGTCATTGGGTGGCTTGGCCACTATACGAACTATAAGACCTTAAAAGTCTGTTCGATTGTTACTACCTATTCACCTATTTTATCTTGTTACTAATTACCATTTGTATTATTTTACCTTATTTAGTGTTACTAGTACCTACTATAATAAATACCCTGTAATAATTTATACAGTCTTGTTTATCCCAATAAAATGGGAACTCCAAACCCTGACGAAATACTCTCGGCACTCCTGATCCTACATATACATAATCTAAATCTCGGAAACGGCTCCAAGATTTTTTATGAAATTTAGTATGCAGTGGGTTTCGGGAGCAATAAATCGATCTAGCTAGGTTTCATTTTTAGAAAACGTCGTTCAAAAAAAAAATGGTCTTCCAGATATTTTTATTTATTCAAGTAACAAGGACTCATTGTGTTAGTAAACTTATGAACTATGTTAGCTTATTTTACCAGGTCACTCAGAAAGTTTTGCGATTCACAGTTTTTGTCAATGGGATACTGGCTGGTTTTGATGTCAATTTGCACGTAATGTAAATTATTTTGCATACTATTGTATAGAATTATTTTTTCTAATTTGAACAGACAGCTGTGCTGCTGGGGAGTTTATTGCGCCACTTCTTCTTCCCAGCGAAAGGCACTAGGAAGTGGTGAAGGGTGGGCGTTTTGGGGGACTGTCTTATGTAATTTTGACGTTCGAAAAGTGCTGATTCTCAGCCTAATTTGAATAAATGACTTTTGAATTTTGAATTAAAACTATGACTATTTATTACAAAAAGCATAACATTCCAAATTCGAAATTCCCTCCACATTTTTTTGCGAGCAAAATCAAAGTAATCAAAGCAAAGTAGGTACTCTGTCTCACTGAAAAGTGGATTTACAACGAGAACATTTTCAGGCGATGATTTTGTACGATTTCAAATGTCGACTAAAACCAGAAGAATCGTTTGAAAGACTTAGAGTGATCCTATAAGGGTTCCGTTATTTCCTTTTGATGTACGGAACCCTAAAAAAATTACTTGCAATTAAAATTACTTACCTAACTAATTTGCAGCTCTTTGTGTAACTGTAGGTTGTATGCCTATGTGAAACTGTATGTGCGTCTTATTTTTAAAACAGTGTTTGTGTTGGTGTTGTGTGAGGGTGTGTTTGTGTGTGTGTATATTTGTGTTTGTTTTAAGTACCATCCGAGGACGTGCGTATGAATACACAAGGCACGACCGAAAACCTTTTCAAAGCGAGGACCTTTTCGAGGGTCCTCGGTTTGACTTGACTAAAGATTTGTATTCTGCAAGCGATTTCGAGCCTTTCTGTATACCTACTTAATACGAAAAAGTGGTCTGAACCTCGGTTTGATCAAGATTTTTCATAATCTTACACACGCATTGTGTATCCACCAGGTGGCGCCACTGTCGCCTCATACACAGAATTTTTACATTCATTTCACGTTGGTTGTATTATCCGAGGACTTTTGTGTTAACTTTAACACAAAAGACCTCGGTAAGGTAGCTTTTCCAAACAATGTGTATTTAAGACCTCGGTTTGCTAGATTTTTCGAACAGTGTGTATTCTAGTCCTCGTTTAGACAGTTTTCCTCGGGTGTAGAAGACGAGTTATGTGTTATCATTTAAATAAAATTATGGAAGAGAAAATTGAAGGTATACTGAATCTGTTCGAGTTAATCGAACACTCAGTGAAAATCATCGAACGCAAATATGCACATTCGCTCGTTCACCTAAATGTGGGCCAGTTCGCGTTCAGATCTCATTAGAGACACCACGTACTCAAAACCATTACCATACCATTTTACCAATAATTAAGTTAGTTATATAGTTTACCATTTTCTACCAGTTCTTGTAATTAAGTGTTATAGTGATTCAATATAGCTATTTCCCTTATAATTCGAGACTTTAACTTAAACCATATATACCATATCCTATCAATACGAGAAAGGTGTGTTAGGTCACCATAGCGCCGAGCACTACTTTCTTCATGGTCCTTCGAGCATTTAATTACCAGTGACTATCAAGTGAAACAGCGCCACGCGAACCAGAAGATCGCAGAGGCGGTTGGAGCATATAAGGTCAGACCAAACCATTTATTTAAACTAACCATTACCAAATATTTTCAAACCAATTGCAAGTATGGATTCTGATTCTCTGTTCATCAACCAAACGGAGCTCTATGAAATCCTTAACAAGTTTTTAACCAACATAAAGAAGGATGGATCCGAGAGGAAGACCATCGATAATTACAAGCGTAAGGCTAATATGTTGGAAGCATACTGGCGCGATTACCATGAAAACCAAAAGAAAATGTGTCAGTTAGCTAATTTTGACCACATTTACTTCAAAAAGGATTGTTTCAATACAGTTCAGGAAGTTTATTTAAAAATTAAGGGGATTTTTGAGAAAACTCTTGAGCAGTTAGGCACAACGCAGCCGCAGGAAGGAAGCCCCCGTAGGACAACATCGGAAGAGGCACAACCATTACCAGGTATCCGGGCTAGGCAACAGCTAAGCGCTGACCATCCTCAGCCGTTAGATGAGGCGGTGCAGCCACAACCAGGTGCGTCATCGCGCTATGAGGAGTTCTCGCAGCGAGAGAATTTTCTTTATACAGAGAGCGGGACCAGCAAGCTGAACGGGTTAGTGAAGAAGCAGAATATTAATTTCAAAGCATTCTTGAGAACTGTGAGTAATATAAAAGTTGATAAGTTCGAGAATCAATGGCAATTTGAGAACGCTCTAAAATCACTGGACAGCCGATGGGGCGAGATTGACAAACTTCATTGGGTAATTAAAGGTGAGGATGGAGGCGACGATATTACATACCAAATGGAATTCTGCAAGCACGAGGAAAAGTACAGTGAGTTGACAAACGACATCAACAAAAAGATGTGGGCAGTGAAGCACCGTGAGAAGTCAGGTCCAAAGATGGACATCCCCGTGTTCAATGGAAATTACAACCAGTGGGTTCCATTCAAAGACTTGTTTAGCGAAGCGATCGATAAAAACCCGTCAATGTCTAATGCGCAAAAAATGCAGTTTTTAAAGAGTAAGGTGACTGGAGAAGCAGAACGTCTGATTCACCATTTACAGATTAGCTCTGACAATTATCAGGTATGCTGGGAGATTTTAAGCCACAGGTATGGTAACAAGAAATTGATTTTCACGTCCCATATTAACATTTTACTGGGACTTCCCAACATACAACAGCAAACGTTGGCCATGATCAAGAAACTGCACGACATAACCAAGGAGACGTTGCACGCTATTCAGAATCTGGGAGTAGATATAGCAACTTGGGATCCACTTTTAGTGCACCTACTAGCACAAAAGCTTGATAACGATACCTTCACCGAATACATAGAATCGGTCAAGAACCCTAGAGAGTTACCTGATCTACAGGAATTCTTGGAATTCTTAGAGACGAAATTTACAGCGCTAGAAGCATCTCGTCGCAAGCAAGAACCAGCCAACCAAAAGACCACGCCGCAACAACCATGGAAAAACGGCAACGACAACCAAAACCAGAAGAAAAGTTTTCACCGAAATAATCATCAATCAGGCAACAAAGATAATTCCAAGTCAAATATGAATGCGTTACATGTGTCGCGGTCGATAACCTGTGCATTATGCAATTCTGAACACGGATTGTGGCGTTGCCCTGATTTTTTACAAATGACGCACGAGCAAAAAGTAAATAAAATTGAACAATTAAATTACTGCCAAAACTGTCTATGCAGTCATAACAATAAACCATGTCAATCGAACAAACGATGTCGTAAATGCTTAGCCACACATAACACTTTACTTCACGAAGCATTGGCAAGACAAAGTCCAACTGCGTCAGCAGAAGGAACTACGACCAGTGTTGCAACCAAAAAGAGCACATCTAGGTCATCTCATGTGTCTTGGGAAGACATGTCTGAAATACTTTTAGCCACCGCTATCATAAAAGTAAAGGGAGCTGATGGAACTCAGCACAAGATGAGAGCTTTAGTTGACCAGGGTTCTCAACTGTCTTTAATAAATGAAAATGCGGCCCAGGTCTTGGGATTGAAGAGGGCTCATTTCAAAGGTCAAATTTTCGGTGTCGGTGAAAAAGAAAATAATGCGAAAGGAATGTTACAGATAACACTACAGTCTGTAAATAGTGAATTTACTTGTGACACGAACGTTATTGTTATGAATAATTTGATTAAACGACTGCCAAATAACACGTTTACCAAACCAACAACGTGGAACCATATCCAAGGGCTACAATTGGCTGATCTAGAGTTTCATATAAGCAGATCCGTAGACATGCTTCTAGGCGCAGATGTTTACAGCAAGATAATGTTAGGAGGAATCTTGAGAGGAGACAAAGATAAGCAACCAATCGCTCAACAGACGCAACTAGGATGGCTACTCTGTGGATCTATGAGACCACACTACCAATGCAATGTAGTTCTCTACAACACAGAAGACCTACTGAAATATTGGGAGAGCGAAGACATAAACCAGAAAATAGAGATGTCCAACGATGACCATGAGTGCTTACAGTTTTTTATTAAAACCACTAAGAGGCTTAAGGACGGAAGGTATGAAGTCCGACTACCACTTAAGCCGGAACATAAAGATAAGTTGGGTGCAACCAAACCACAAGCATTAGCTCAATTTAGAAACTTAGAGAAGAAATTTGAGAGAAACAGCGAATTGAAAGCAGATTACAAAAAATTCATGGACGAATATTTCACATTAAACCATATGATACCATGCAACATTAACCAGGCGCCCGAATGCTACTTACCACACCATGCAGTCATTCGGGATGAATCTACCACAACCAAATTGAGAGTAGTTTTTAACGCCTCAGCAAAGTCATCATCAGGGTACAGTCTAAATGACGTCATGTACAGGGGTCCAAATATACAAAAGGATCTTCAAGAGCTTATCCTGAAATGGAGACAATTTCAATTTGTATATACTTCCGACATCGAGAAGATGTACAGAATGATCAGAGTACACCAAGAAGACTAAGCTTACCAAAAAGTATTATGGCGAGAATCAAATAACCAACCTATACAATCATTTCAACTCGTTACGCTTACATACGGAACCAAACCAGCAGGATTCTTAGCGATGATGTGCTTGAAACAATTGGCGTCTGATGAAAGGCAGATATTTCCTGACGCAGCAAAAGAATTGGAAGATAGTTTTTACATGGATGTCTACTGTTGGACCGATTCAACGGCAGTACTAGGATGGATACAAGGAGATCCAGCCCGATGGAAACCATTCGTAGCAAATCGGGTTATAACAATCACCAAAACCATACCATCAAAACATTGGCAATATGTGAAGACGACAGATAATCCAGCTGACTGTGCAAGTCGTGGTTTGACTGTCAAGCAACTCAAAGACCATACGTTATAGTGGCAAGGGCCGGCATGGTTGCCATCATACACAAACCATGAAAACCACCAAACCATTTATGAGACGAATTTAGAAGTAAAGCCGTCTATTTTAAAACAAACCAACGCGGTAGTCATTGAACAACCAAGAGAATCGCTGACTACCGAAATTATTAACCATTTAATAAACAAATACAGCTCCATTACAAAAATCATACGTATTTTTGCGTGGATACTGCGATTAGCTACCTTGAATAAACAAGTCTGCCGACCCCACCTCGAATTACACGAGCTTCGTCGCGCTAAACAGCTGATAATCAAAAACGTTCAGCAAGCAGAATTTGCGAACGACCGAGATTCTATAAACAAACACGGACGAGTGCACTCAAAAAGCAAGATTTTGAGTTTGAATCCAACCATAGATGAACAAGGGGATTTTACGTGTGGGAGGGAGATTGGAGAACGCCTAACGTTTTTTTTTTTTACTGGTAATAATTTAAATTGATATTATATGTCTAATAATAATAAATAGATCTCTGTACTCCTGATTTGTACTAAATCATGTTAATTTAACTGTATTGACCTCGAACTTGACGAATTGATGATCCCATTTTATTAAACTTGACATTATGTATTGTAGGTATTGCTTATATCAAATGATTTACTGAATTTCATCTTGACATGATAAACTTGTATTGATTGATTGAACGTTTTAATAATATTATATTAAGGGAGCCTTTATCATAGCTTAAACTGTTTGCATGCCTTAATTGAGGTAGTTAGTTTAAGGACCATTTTAAACTTAACATCTGTAACTTGGACCTACTTTCTGTGCAAATAAAGAACTATTCTATTCTTTTCATAATTTATTGAAGCCTCCTTCTCATATTAAATACATAAAAATAATTATTAAGTCGCGGTGGCAATGTACGCTCTCTCGAACTATGGTGACATAAATATATAATTATAACCATGAAGTCACGATGATAGCAAACGCTCTCGCCAACCACGGTGACATAACTTGTGACCGCTCTCACAAGCATAAATGCATAAATATAATCATAAAGTCACGATGTCAGTGAACGCTCTCACCAATCATGGCGACATAACTTGTGACCGCTCTCACAAGCATAAGTACATAAATACATATAATCATAAAGTCACGGTCGTAGCGAACGCTCTCGCCAACCGTGCTCATAACTTGTGAACGCTCTCACAAGCATAAATACATAAGTATATACTGATTGTTCGAAATTACAATTTTGATATTCACAGAAGTACCACAAAATAACAGTTACATAGGTACATATATACATGTGTGCTACATATGTGTCATATTCACATACATATTCTCATCCTTATCGTTCCAGATATAATTAATCAAATCTCAAACCAGTCAATCTACATATTATAATGAACTAGGAATACTAATAACTTTAGACACGATAAAATTGTACATAAACTTATCCGGATTGATTTCTCCTATTTGTACTCATTAAAACTTAGTTAGTTTACCTTATGACATCTGGGAAGTACTATTAATCAAATGTAAGAAACTAACAGCAGGCAACAAGCTACTATATGCCTCTTGATGCCCGACAGGGTCCATATTATACTTTGTTATGTTATCTATGTAATACATATGGAACGCAATAAAGAATTGAGTATTGATCTCGTAATACTAACTAGTTATATCAACCCAATACGAAACTCACACTCAGATCCAACAACAGCTTTATCATGTGTATCGAATTGTATAACTGAATTCCAAGTACAGTGAGTTATAAGTTGTAAATTGTAGTATTTTGGTGCCATTTATGAATAAGGATTTAATTTGATATTATTTACTAATCGCATCCATTATATAACTTAATTAATTAATTTCTCAAAATAATAATCCAGAATGTGCACTCCGTAATTAAAGGCATAATATAATATAGAAGTAATTATCTTAAAAACTTTCTGTACCTTATTTGCAAATAAATGATTTTAAATAAATACGTAACTAAAATAATATAATGAAAAGATATTGAAGCAACAGCACCGATTATCATCACCAAGTGCGACTGCACTAGCATCCAGCCATACAGGCGTCCAGCTGCACCAGCGTAACCGCTTTTGCCGGCTCTCGCTCGCACATCGGGCGCTGCACACGAGACTCCAACCACGGTGGCTGCGACCTCCATGGCGTCGGCTATGACTGCGACTAGTTCCCAGTTCTACCCCTGAATGGATACCACCTCGGGCCGGGGTCGTCAGTCGGTGTCCCATGAGGACGCTTCACTGTCGCGAAACATTATCTGAAACTCATAACAACGGGTTTGACTCCTTTTCGAACAAGCCGTGAAAAAGTTAAAATGTCTAATATCTTCTAAGTCGTCATGACGTATGTTCCATAAACATACGGGATACTTTTCGACAATTAATCAGCACCACGTTCTTCCGCACCGCACGATGGCTAACTGGACTTCTGGACTCTAGAGACAAAACTGTACGAGCGAACTGAATGTGTGCACCGCTACATAGAAATTGCGTCATAGACGTCATGCTTAAAATGAAAAGGACAGCAGAAGTTTCTATCCATTTGATTTTGTGAAATGTTGACGTGAGAAATAATATTTAATATATAAAGCCGTAAAGTTTATTTTTCTAATGTGTTCCATATTTTTGAATACTTATAATGCTTGGATACCATTGGCGGGATGACTGTAACCATATTTATGGCGGTTTGACTGAACCGATCTATATGACGTTTTAAACGTCTCGACCTTTTGAGCGACTATATTGTTGACAACAATAAGACAACTTAGTTTGTACCGATATTATTGACTTTTTGGTTGCGTCTATTTATTTGAATACCCTGAGTGTCACTAACTATTTGACGCTGACTGTATCAGAGGTAACATTTTATAACTAGGTACTCGAATCCTATCTCTCCAACAGATTGCAATGTATAGAGATTGCAAGAGTATGTGAAAAAACCAAATTTGAAGAGTTTTTTATCTCATTCGAAATTAATAAAGTTTGGTGTGCCACAGGGTAGCGTCCTTGGGCCACCACCACTTTTCTTAATCTATTTAAATGATCTGCCAAAGGTGACTCAGCATCAAATGGTGATGTTTGCAGACGACAGTTAACTGCCATAGTGAAATGTATTGATCGCAATATTTATCAAGATGACATAAATAATACACTATCGGACATAATTAAATGCCTTAGCAAAAAATAATTTAGTAAGAACTAAAGTACCAAAAATAAATATCAGACATAGTAACTGTGACATCGAAGAAGTTAAAGTAGCAAAGTTTTTAGGTTTATTCCTTGATAACCAACTTAACTGGAAGGCCCACACAGATGACCCAAGTAAGAAAATAAATAAATTGGCATACGCACTTTTCCAAATTGCTAGAAAAATAAATAGGGATGCGCTACTAGTTGCATATCACGGCTTAGTAGCCTCAATTTTGCGATATGGTAATATTTTTTGGGGCAATTCTACTGATAAAGATATCGTTTTTAAAGCACAAAAAAGGTGCATAAGATTATATAGAAAAACACTCTTTTCTTGCTAATACTTTTAATCCACACTGCTGTACTATTTCACAATCAAACGACGACTGACTATGCATTACATTTTACTATTTAAAACGACTTTTGCCCCACCCAGAAATAACGATAATATCAAAACCGTCATTTCTAAGTGTTGCCAAAGTAAAACAAAACATTCACTTGCCATAATGAAATTACATTTAGAAGTTTTTGATAATATTAAAATTTGTATTTTGACAGTGTTGCCACAGTGGATATTATAAATCGATATAAAAATAATACATTTTGTTGCACGCACGTTTGTACGCACGGGTGCGTACATAAGTTTGTGCAATAGACAATCGAATGCCTATTTCAATCTATTCTTCGACTGACAAAAATACATTTTTTTTTTCCGAGAAATGGGTACAATAATTTGAGGTTGGTTACGGTGAAGTAAAGAGTTACTTATTGTCAGAAAAATCAATATAAATACCTTTACGAACACAGTTTCCGAATTCCCATTTTTATGATAAAATTACCTTTCCGAGTAACAATTTCACACACTTTAGTCCTTCACAAAGAACAATTGCATGCGTTTCCGAATTAATTTTAATGATAAGAAACTTTTTAATCACTTCAAAATAAAGATAACAATCACAGCAAAAACTAATCACTAAAATTCACAGAAAATTAAAAAAATATCAAAGCAAAACAATGCGCCAATAGCCACTCAAAACAAATTTGAACAAATTTGATTTAAATTGTATCATTCTATAGAAAATCACGCATTGCGCAGCGTCTTGGAACGACATAGGTACTTGCCTTAAGGCTTGTTCAGACCAGCGCGACACGCGACGTGACACAAAGGCACCGCTTGTCGCGCGACGAGCGGTGCGCCGCGCCGCGTGCGGTCGCGCCGCGTGTCGCGCTGGTCTGCACGAGCCTTTACTCCTACTATTCATAATCAAATACACGATTCGTTCCATTCAGAAAAAATCAAAACCCGAGCTTAAAAATTAGAACATTTTGCGAAATGAGTACATACTAATGGTACCAACAACGTTAACAATTTCTATGCGAAAGATGAGAGGTATGAAGCCTCATAAGAAGCCCCCTTGTGTAAGCGAGAAAGCAATGCAATGTACCACAGAATTGACGTTTTCATTCATCGATGCGATCTCGCGTCCTGCTTAACGCTATAGTGTTAGAGTGAGATCGTAACTGCGGCATCCGAGATAGTTTGGCAACGTGCGTGATGAAAACGGCGCGGAATTTAAATATTATTCTTTGAGTACGTAAACCTGGCATCGTAGCTTCTAAGGTGCGCGGCTGAAACGGTGCAGCGCGGAGTTTAATGTTATTATTCTTATCAATTCTTGCGACATGAATGAATGACTTGGTTGCTTTACAAGTTTACGGGTGTAGTTTTTTTTTTTTTTTTGGTCGGCTCATCTTTGAGTGCAAGCCGGGCTTTTCGGCTTTTATGAAAGGAACGCCACTGGCGGTAGTAACACAAGTCGCGTGGCGCGACACGTGACCTCGCAGGTCTCGTGAGCCACACGCGCCGCTGCACCGCGGTCGGGCGGCTGGGCTGCGCCGCCGAGCGTGACGCCCCGCGTTGCGCGCCCGGGCGCCCAGCTCGATGGCCGACAGACAGCACAGTACGTCATCATCACGCTCATAAACGCAATAGGGAAATGCAAGATCCTTTTTAGATTGTGAGCGCGCGCGCAGGCAACGCGAGGGTGAGGGATCCCGAGCGAGACAAACCACTTGTATATCCTCGTGTAGTAATAAATGTTATAGTTAGGTTATCTACATTATTTATGCACGTATGGATTAATTTTTGTTTTTAATAATTATTCTTATAATTCGTTGTATAGGTAGTTGTCTCATATTCAAAGCTCTGTTTATTTTATTTTATTTTGTTACCTACCTATTTAATAGAAAAATCACTGAACCTGACTTGATTTCCGTACATCTTTTTTCGGGTGACCACAAAAAATCAGCGCTGTGCTGTGGGCCCCCCATAGCACTGCATCATGCTGAGTGGAAGCCTTCTTGTCACAGTCGTGTCGTGCAGCTGCCGCCTCAGTAATTTCTGTTCTATGCTCGTGATTTGTTATGTACTTTGTGTTGTTCTCTGATTACTCTTGTATTTTTTGTATGCACGTGTTTCTGTGACAAATAAACCTATTTAACTTTCTTTCTTTCTTTCATATAGTAAGTTTTTACTTATAATATCATTGGTTATGACGATGAAGTTTACTCGATTAATACTGAATGTAAAGGATACAATTCCGTAGCCAACTGCATGCAGCAGCAGCGTATTCATAGAAATTCGATTCAATTTCATAGAAATACATCGAAACGAGATAAAATATCAGAATGTCGCGGCGACACTTCACCTGCTGCTGATGCCTGCAGTCTGCTACGGACTTGTACCTTAACATTTGGAATGATTTTGTTACAGAAGGGCGCAGACGGTGAAATTGGCATTTGCGACTGCTCTGTTTATGTCGTACCCGCTTCAGAACTTTGTGGCGTGGCAAATAGTATGGCGTCGAATTAGAAAACGAGTTAGTGACAGCGTGATTGCGGACTATGTAACGAGACTTATTGTCGCGTTAATACCATGTAAGTATAGTTTTATGCTGTCTTCTCACCAACATTATTAGCTGTATGAGGGAGCGGAGCGGTGACCGAGGTAAACTCCACGGACACAATGCTTCGTTTTCAAAATGGTGCAATTCTATTGGCAATAATTATTATTGGTGAAAAGCAAGCCCAATGGTGTGACAAGTGCATCTGGTTTTTTTTCTGAAATACCTTTCACTAAAAGTTACTTAAGTACAATGTGCTTTCGTAAACACTACTGTTTGCCAATTCTTGTTTGTTATCCCCTGTGTGCAGCAGTTTTATTAGGATAATAATAAAGCTTCCGAATAAAAAAATACTTCCTAAAATCTGTGGTTGACTGTAATACCACATTTCAGAAAAAAATACTAAACTTCCGAAAACAATACCAAGTTTCCGAAAAGTCAATATGTTGTGCTACAAAAGTTAGTGACAGAAACGAATCGCTGCAAATCGACTCTACGTAGTCTTGTCTGCCCTACCCCTAGAGTGTAATTTAAGCCCGCGTAGGCGTGGAGGGATGAGGCGGCCCGCGAGCTGAGGAGCAGGTGGTTTTATAACGCTCGCCACCCGTGGCTGAGGTTGGCCGGCCAGCAAGCCGAAGCTGCGGTGGTGAGCGTTAAAACCATCTGCGACGATAAGCTCGCGTGAAACTGCTGGAGCCTCGCAGCGCCGGAGCCGTGACAGAAACCATGCCTGCTGCATATTTCATGCTCGCTTGCATGCTGCATGCATGGTGTATGCTTGTTTGCCAAAAATAAATTAGTGTTAAGTGACTTAACGTCTGACCACTGTGGTTTATTAGCTAGCTTCCCCATGCCATTACATAAAAAGCCACATAAAATTGAATGCAGGCCTTATACAGCTAGTCGTTGCAATAAGTTTAAAAATAATATAGCTCATAGAATTACACCATCTATAATAGAACACGAGAATCCTAATCAAATCTATGAACCCCGTTTTGATGTTATGCAAAAAGAGTACCAATCTACTTTCAAGACCAAAACTATTAACATGAATGGCACCTCCGTTGGCTTTAACCAATGGGCCACTCCAGGTATTTATAAAACTAGAGCGAGACTATACGAGTTATATGGTTTGAAAAAATACAGGTTTGATACTCCTTTCCTAGAGTATGTCAAAAATTATTTAAAAATTTTAGTGTTTTTGCTAAATCTAAATTTTTAAGCGATACAATTAAAAATTCCAATAATAAAGTAAAAACCACTTGGAAAATTATTAACAATGAAACGGGTAAGTCGGTTAAACAAGATAAACACCTTGAGATTATGTTCGACGATAAATTAGTTAATATAGCAGCCGACGTAGCCGAGGCATTTAATGAGTTTTTTGCCAACATACCTATAACTAGGACTCGCTCCTTAAATTCGTCTCCGTCTAAAGCTGAAAATCTTTTGCATAGTAGTGTGCCTAAATGTAGTAGCTTATTTAGCTTCGAGCATGTAACACCTCGTGATGTAGTTAATGTTTTTAACACACTCAAGTTTAAAAACACTGGTGATTATTGGGGCGTCTCCATTAAACTTTTAAGTAATATAATAGACATCGTAGCCCCTATCTAGCTGTTACTTTTAATAAATGTGTTGATTTAGGAACTTTTCCTGACTTCATGAAGAGTAGTAAAGTCATACCATTATTTAAATCATGTAATAAAAATGACGTTGTATCAACGACTACATAAATGATAAGAATAGTTGGCCGCTCTGATTAACTCAGGACAATACTTATGTTCTTTCTCCAGAATTAGTTTACCTACGGACAGTTACATAATTGTTTATTTTATTTGAATTTATAAGTAAATTTTTATTTTTTTATGATTCAATTTATTTTTATTTTATTTTATTGTTGACTTAATCTACTCATTACAATATATTGTTATGAGTTGTATTGCAATTTGTGGTTAGCTAGCGACCTCGACAGTTGATCAAATTTTTTATTTTTTTGTCTGAGCAACCGGCAGCAAATTCGTCATGCTCCCTTAGATGTCACTGCTTGCGGTAGCGTCGGGGGTCGGGTTGCCTCCTTCCCTCAAATATGGCGAGGGGGTTAATGGCTGATCTTTGCGTTATGCTCGTGAACGGGTGCTGCTTGTGGTGACTGGTCGTCTTGCTGATCATGGTTTTGTTATTGTAACTAGTAATTAACTGCTTATTTATTTTTTACCTCGATGGTCCTAATTTATCATTTATAACTGCCAATTACAGCTTTAAATAGCTTTATGTAAGCGGGTACGCCCTTTACGCCTGGAGGCTTTTATTTAGATATTTAGTTCTGTTTACGTTTAGTTTTTATTTCTGCTTGAGTATAGTTCTCGATGTTTTTGGTTGGTACATTGGCGTGTGCTAGCTGACATACGGCAATAATTAATCATTTAAATTATGTTTTGTGTTGCGTAATGTAAAATATTTTGCATACTATTGTATAGAATTATTTTTTTCTAACTTGAACAGACAGCTGTGCTGCTGGGGAGTTTGTTGCGCCACTTCTTCTTCCCAGCGAAAGGCACTAGGAAGTGGTGAAGGGTGAGCGTTTTGGGGGACTGTCTTATGTAATTTTGACGTTCAAAAAGTGCTGATTCTCAGCCTTATTTGAATAAATGACTTTTGAATATTTGAATTTTGCATGTTTAAAAATAATAAGTCAGCAAATTCTGTATTGATTTTTCGGAATTTTTTGTATTTTATTCGGTCGTGTCTTTATTTGTATTCGCATATAAGCTGTCGGAAAATTTGTATTTATAGCAGTAAATTTCATATTTTGAGTATGCACATTTTTTTTTTTCCGGTGCGTTCGTTTTATAATATCGTTGGCGTAGGTGGAGAACTAAATAACAAAAAAATATATTGTATGGAGAAAATTGCGGCATGATTTGGGTGTTACGAAAATGGTGAAAAGTCAAATTGACCACAATCGCAGTTATTTAGTTCTCCACCTATGCCGACAATATTTATGTATGCAGCGTGTATCAGAAATGTATGGTCATGTTTAAGGATGTGGTAATGTGTGATGTGAACTATCGGCTGTTCTGATGCACAGATGTCATAGTTGATTCCCAATGAGAAGTAAACTTATTTCCCATTATCCCTCTCTCTTTCTCGCAGTAGTCGAAACTGGCCAAATACACATTTTTTGGGTTCTGTAGCCATTTGGCAAAAACGGAAACCTTATAATTTGGTCCTGCCCGTCTGTCCGTTCGTCCTTACTACCATTTTATTCGATGATAATTATTTATTAGCACTATATCGATGAAGTTTGAGAGGAGGGTAGATTCTAGATAGAACCGCAAAAAATGGAAATCAGCTCTTATTCGTCGTATTGAAGATTCCATTTCTATATTTTAAGTAATCTTTGACCAGAATTCGGCTACCACGACAGCGTTAGCGTTGACCTCCCAAAGGTCTTCCAAAGAGAAAGTGTTCTTAATATAGTACAGAAGGAAGTGGCAAAAGGTGAGGCATCTTGTTGATGTGTCACTCCCCACAATACTCAAGAAGAGATTTTAACAAATAATTAAATTGCAAAGAGATTATTCACCGTCCATACATTTTAGGGCTAAATGTGAAAGTAAACCAAACAAAAAAAGTCACATTCCGCAAGAATGTCGTTTTTCTATTTATTTTTAGGATTTTGTAGTCAATAAGGAACCTTATAGTTTCACCATGTCCGTCTGTCTGTCCATCTGTCTGTCTGTTCGCGGCTTAGTTCAGTGACTCTAAGTACTAGAAAGCTGTAACTTGGCATAGGTATTACATATTTATTCATTGAATTCATCACGCCGCTAAAGTGGTAAAATAAAATCAGAACTAGAACTTTCATCGCAACATGTGTTTTTCTTTGGGACCAAATCTAAGATCATAATTATGTGATCGGGTCAGGTTTTAAAGAACAGCAGAAAAAAAAATAAAAACATGCTGTAAAACGTGCAATTCACACCTCAACTGCTTTTAATTTTTGATCAAAATAAACAAAAGATCCCGATTTGCATTTTGTTGCGTACTTGTGTACTTCGTGAATACCGAAGTCTATTTAGTGTTCTTTACTACTTACTTTGCAACGGCATTTACGAAGTAGGTACCTACGTTTTGAACTAATTTTAATTAACACGTGTACGAGTAGTAACGATATAGTGATATTAATAATGATGTCCCTATGCAATGCAAAGCAAAGCCTAAAAACAACAATACCAATCAAAAAATTTATGAAAACTTAAAAAACTTACCTGTGTCACATGTCAATTCAAAATGTCTTCGAAGTGGAATGGGGGGTACCCCATTCCACTTCTACTTCTACTTCACTATTTTAAAACAAATAATTCATTAAGGCAGATTTGTAACGGAAAAGATCGATTAGAAAACCACAAAAAATCTGATGTATACAAGTTACATTGCGATGATTGTAATGGTATTTACATAGGTCAAACTGGTCGTAATTTTCAGACAAGATATAAGGAACATATTGCAGCGTACAGGAATAATTATCCAGAAAAATCCCATTTTGCACAACACTTAATAGATACAGGTCATTCGTTATACAATAATAACACTTTCGAAATTTTACACACATGTGATAAAGGTTTCAGAATGTCAGTACTAGAGAGTTTAGAAATTGTCAAAAATAATACGGGAAACATTACACTGTTGAACGAATTAAATACGAGTATGCCAAGGTCACCTTTGCTGCGATTGTTCGCCCCTTATCGCACTGATAACGGTCGCACTGATAACGGCGACACTATATAAGTGGGTTTCACGGGCGATAAGGCTCAGTCTGCACTCAGCGCTCGGTGTGGCAACACGCCGTGTTTGAGTTCGCAACAAGTCCATCGTCATCCTGAAGATGCCTCGTTGAGATGTGAAACACGTGTCGATTTCTTTCAGGAGTTTTTTATTGCTCTTTGGAAATAGTTGGGCGGAACAAGTTACTGAATATATCCGCGTCGTTACGCGATTACTCCGCCAATTATTAATCGATTTTGATGATTCTTTTTTTGTTTGGTAGGCCATACTTTAGACGTGGTTCCATATAAATTTTATTAAGTTTGCTTGGGTAGTTAGCTTCAATAATACGTATTTTTTCCCACTTAGTATGTGGATGATATGATCAGTTCCTGTCACTGTTATTTACAAAGCAGGTAGTGGTATTCGAATTTGTGTGGGGTAGGTACCACAACTAAAAAGTGAAAAATATAAACAATTTACAAAAAAAATACAACCGACTTTCAAAAAAAACACTACAAAGTGAAAAATAATTTCGGAAGTCGGTGGCAAAAAACGAAAATTCTAAACCAAAGACACGGACTTCCGAAATTATTTTTTTCACTTTGTAGTGTTTTTTTTGAAAGTCGGTTGTATTTTTTTTGTAAATTGTTTATATTTTTCACTTTTTAGTTGTGGTACCTACCCCACACAAATTCGAATACCACTACCTGCTTTGTAAATAACAGTGACAGGAACTGATCATATCATCCACATACTAAGTGGGAAAAAATACGTACGTTTTTTTTGAAAGTCGGTTGTATTTTTTTTGTAAAAAGTTTTTTTAAAACAACAGATTTTTTCAAATACAAATATTTTTATTTGTTGAACGTAGGTATGTTAGCGTGCATTGACTTCCTGTATACAATGTTGTAATTCAATTCTAAATGTTCTAGCAAACACTGCTTTGACTTCCTGTTGCAATGTTTTAAATATAACTTTTAATAAATATTAAACTACCGACTTCCGGTTGTCAGAATGACACCTTATGCAGACATTGCCGGAGGAGCGCACTATCGGCTGGACCGTTGACTTGTGCGGTCGTTGTTTACTACTGTGTACATGTGCAAGTGTAACTGTAAGAAGTTGATTAAAAATTCAGTATTAGAAAGTGAGTTGTGATTTTATTATTTTAAAATTACAAGTATATAACACCTGAAAGAAATAAGAACGCATACGTTCTCATAGTTTAGAAGTGGGATGAACACAAAATACGCTTCTGTGCCATCTAAAAATAAAAATAGAAAACGTAAGTAACGTAATTTACATTTGTATTGCTTCCGGAAACTAGTGAGAAAAAAGTATTTAAATTAAGACGTACCTTTTATACTGTGAATTTGTGTTTGCTATAGTAAATTATTTCAGATATTTTCAATTTTGCTTATATTTTACGAAGAATGATATTACAAAATATCACTACTATTTAGAAGGGATTATTTCTTATTTTGTTCCTGTTTTGAAATTATACTAACTTTGCTTTGTTATAGATCGCTAGATGGAATCAGTTATTTTTTTTATAACGTAACGGTCACTTTGAAATTTGAAAATGTTGACTCTCAGCCTAGTTTGAAAATTGACCTACGAGTATAATACATTTTTTTTTCTTCCTCGCTTTGCTTTCGCTGCTCAGATTCAGGCCAGTACTACGAGTAAAAACTGTTTATCATTACTCTTACTGTGAATACGACAGTGTCTTTCTTTCTGTACCCAGTTAGTAATACCAGTACCCAGTTAGTCCTGTTCCCTTATTTAATTGATGTGTTCTTCATCCAAATATATTTTTGAATTAATTTGAACTATTGTTTTAAACGTTCGTGATGAATAATAATATTAACGCATATCTTTGAGTTTCAGAACCAAAATGGACACAAATGATTCGGAACCTGGTAGCCCTATATTACCATCTGGATCACAGCAAAGTTGACAAGATAGTGAAGTTGAGAGACCGAACCGGCGTAGACAAAATGATGCTGTGATTTGTAGAATGAGAGGGAACCCCCGTGTCGGTGAGCTTGAGCAACGACCGGGTGGGGATCAATCGTTTTTCGGCGAGTCTCGTGCTGGTGACGTTGAGTGACAGCCGAGTACAAGCCGTGCGTTTTCTGATAAACCCCGTGCTGATGAGCTTGAGCAACGGCCGGGTAGTAACCAATTGATTTTTGGCGAGTTTCGTGCTGGTGAGCTTGAGCGACAGTTGAGTACAAGCCGTGCGTTTGCTGGTGAGCCCCGTGCCGATGAGCTTGAGCGGCGGGCGAGGTTATCCAGTAAGCGCACTTATGATATGATGAGCGGTGAGCTTGAGCGACGCTCTAGTTACAGGGAATTGGACATGAGACCAATGCATAATTTGGCTTACACTGAAGATGAATTGAGGGACGAGATACCACGAAGAAATTATATTTCATCACGAAATACAATCGACTGAGCAAGATCAAGCAGATCACGGAACGAGAGGCGTTCCCGAAGCAGATCAGGCAGTGAAAGGCCTTAGAGAAGCAGGACTCGGGAGGAAAGGCGTTGGAGGAGCAGTAGTCGTCACGATCATCGGGCGCAAAGAACAATCGGGTATGAGAATCCTAATCATATGTTTTGTCAATTTATTGATGCTTTTAAGGGCTTTTTGAAATCAGGCAGTCATAAATTGGCCAATATGAATAATTTTATTCCAGAACATATAACGGGAAAAAAGCAGTAGATTGTATACTATACGGCATAAAAGATCGGGCTATTAAAGTAGGAGCTCAAACAGCACAATATGATACACCTGAGCAAGTCCTTAGATACCTGAAATCTGTTAAAGTAGGTCAGGCAAGAGAAAACTATGGAAATAACTTTAAGAGTAGAAACGACAATAAGAAAACTTTAGGGTTACAAATCAGAGAAAATAAGTCAATCGGATAATAAATCGAGTTCAACGCTAACTAAACCACCAATTCGATGCTTTAATTGCGGCGTCGAAGGTCATCCTAGCTTTAAATGTCCTAAACCTATCGAAAAGTGCAACAATTGTGTTAAAATCGGACATATCACTACTAACTGTCCCAATATCACGCAAAAGAGTCGTGAAAATTTTAAACATGACGTAGTAAGACAAGAAACAAGTAAGACAAGAAAGGTCCTAACAGTAGACTGTAACGCTAGCATCAGTAATTCGAAAATCCACGACCCAAATGATAAATATGTTGTTACTGCAAAACTTAATGATTTTCCCATCTCTTGTTACGTGGATCTTGGTAGTGAATGTACGATAATGCGACGAACGGAAGTGAAAGATTTTAATTTACATTTAGACCATTGTGATTTACCTCTAATGAAAGGACTAGGTAACAATTTAGTGCAGCCGGTAGGTAGAGTTCGGGTGGTTATAGAAATTCAGGGAATTAGGGAAATAATCGATGTTCTTGTCGTGGATGACTCTGTTTTGAAATATCCAGTGTTCTTGGGTCATTCTTTTACTGAGCTTCCTGGTATTCTTATTACTAAGATACCCTCTCGTCTTATATTTCAAAGGACGAATAAAGTGTTCCTAATGATTTTTGAGTTAACGGATGTTTCCAGTCATGCGATGAAGTCTATAATAGTTTATGCCGATGGGGCTTTTACTGGTCAGGTTTTTAGTAACGGTTCTGTAAGAGGAAGAATAGGTTCGGAATTTTACCTTTTAAATGGAAAATACACATTGGTGAATGGTGTAGGGCGATTACTAGTACAAAATTTAACACTTTCCAAAAATATATTTTAATTGCTCGCGCCGTACCCCTGAATAATGTTGGCCGCGTATTTCAATTAATAATTGCCGATATCGAAGATGGTAATTCTATTAATTATGGTGACTCTTTAACTAATATAGAAGTCAAAAATTTAAAATCCTTGTTAAATGAAAAAACCTTAAAGATCTTGGTTATACAACTGTGTGCGAGATGGAAACTAAACTTAAAGATTCTGAACCTGTTGCTTATCGCCCTTATCGAATGTCCTATTCTAAGAGAACACTTGTCCGAGATATGGTCCAATAAATGCTGGATGCTGACATTGTTCAAGAGACATCATCCCCTTATGCCCTTATTTTTGTATTTTGTATGCCAGTCCAATTGTGTTAGTCAAAAAGAAGACTGGTGAAAAACGCCTTTGCGTAGATTACAGAGCACTCAATCGTAAAACAATAAAGGACCACTATCTTCTTCCCTGCATAGATGATCAAATTGATTTATTGGCTGGTCACGAGTTTTTTATATCATTAGACCTTGCTCTGGTTACTATCAGATTCCGATCTCCGAGCAGTCAAGAACTAAAACTGCATTTGTAACTCCAGATGAGCAATATGAATATTTTCGAATGCCGTTTGGTTTGGTTAACGCGCCGTCTGTTTTCCAGCGAACAATAAACAAAATGCTAGCTGACGCAAAGATAAAATTTGCCGTCATAAATATGGATGACATATTAATTTCTTTGCATAGCTTTGAAGGTCTTTCCCGACTTCGTAAAGTATTGCAGTTGCTTCGTGAAGGAGGTTTAACCCTTAAGCTAAGTAAATGTCACTTCTTTTACAAACATATAGATTTTTTGGGATTTGAAATTGGTCCTGATGGTGTCCGCTTCAGTGCTAGAAAAATCAATGCAGTTTCAAATTTTCCAGCTCCTAAAAATCCCTATGAGATACGCCAGTTCATGGGGCTTGCAAGTTTTTTTAGGCGGTTTATTAGAAATTTTGCCATATTGGCAAGACCCTTATCAGACCTTTTACGGAAAAACTGTGAGTGGGTCTGGGGTTCCGAACAGGCCTCTCCCTTCCAGACTCTCAAAGACGCATTAGTAGAACGCCCTGTTATTGCTTTGTATGACCCTTCTTACGAGACGCAACTACACACAGACGATCTAAACTTGGAGTGGCTGATATTCTTTTACAAAGAGGTAAAGATGGTATGCTGCGACCAGTTTCTTTCTATACACGAAAACTACTATCGATGAGTAAAAGTTGCATTCGTTCGAACTGGAGACGTTAGTCGTTATTGCCTCTCTTAATCGTTTTAGAGTATATCTAATAGGTATTAATTTTAAAATATACACAGATTGTAGTGCCTTCAGGACGATTCTGACCAAGCGCGATCTTATCCCTCGTATAGCTCGCTGGTGGATACAAATACAGGAATATGATTGCGATATCGAATACAGATCGGGAAGTAAAATGATGCACGTTGATGCTGTAAGTCGTCATCCCATCGACCCACCTATTTCAGAAAGATTTGATGTCCTCAACATTGAAACAGATAATTGGTTAAGCACCGCCCAATCCATAGATGATGAAATAATGTCTATTAAAAATATATTGACCAGTCCAGAAATTGATAAAATTGTCGAAGTTCATAATAATTTTAAGATAAAAAATGGTTGTATTTATCGCATAGTAGAGAACGGTCTTCGTTGGGTCGTCCCAAAAGCTGTTCGTTGGCAAATTCTTAAGAAAAACCATGACGATATTGGTCATTTTGGATTCGATAAAACATTGGCTAGAGTTAGGGATTCATTTTGGGTCCCAAAGAGGCGACGTTTCGTAAAAAAGTATGTTGCCGCTTGTCTTGAGTGCGCTCACCACAAAGTACCTGGTGGTCCCCATGAAGGTGAACTTTTTTTAATAATTTTGTTAGAGGTAACGCTATTTCAGCGAAGTTGTTGATAAATTTGCGATAGTAAGAAAACAAACCTAATATTGATTTGACTTGTTCTGTATTGGTGGGAGGTTTCAATAATTTTAATGATTGTATTTTTTTTTCATCGGGTTTGACGCCTTCTCCCGAAATTCGGTGCCCTAACACGGATATTTCATAATAACCGAAACTGCATTTACTTGGTTTTAAAGTGAGGTTTGCTATCTTAAGTCGCAGTAACACGTCTTCCAAAGCTTCTTGGAATTCCGAGAAAGTCTTACCCCAAACTAAAATGTTGTCCACATAGCAGATGGCATTCTTGTATTTAATACCTGCCAGGACCTTGTCCATTGTTCTTTGAAAAACAGTCTGACTTGTTTTAAGGCCGAATGGTAGAACATTAAATTCATATAAGCCTGCTGGGGTGGCGAATGACGTTTTGTGTTTATCTTTCTCGCATAAACTGTATTGCCAATAACCTGAATTTAAATCTAAGTCCGTAAAAGAATGTGCTTCTGATAAGTAAATCATAATATCTTCAATGATTGGTAAGGTATAACTATCTGTAATAACTTTTTTATTTAATTTTCGATAGTCTATGCAAAATCGCCAAGTTTTGTCAGACTTTTGCACCAACACTACGGGTGATGCATACGCGCTCTTAGATTCACGAATAACCCCGTTAGTTAACATCTCTTCCACTTGGGAATTGATAATGTTAAGTTTTTTTGGTGATACCCTAAATAAGGCGGTCGATGAACTGGGGTTTCATCGATCGTATTAATTTCTACTTCTACTAAATTACAGCTACCTAAATCTGCCTTAAATGCAAAGTTTTCTCTATATGAATAAAGAAGTTCTTTTAGTGCTAACTTCTCGGTGTTTTCTAATTTTGGGTTGATGTTCAATTCATCCATTGGATCCGTACTTAATGATGAAGCCATCTCATCATCATTTTCTTGTATCAATTTTGAAAAATAAAGATAGTCAATTTTATTTTTGAAATTGTTTTAGAGCTTTTTTCTATAGGTGGCCACTTATGACAGTATTATTACCACATGGCCACTTATGACAGTATTATTTTTTATTAATTTGTCATTGTGGTTTTGATATACCAGGGTATTTGACATTGACGTATCATTTTGATCAGAAAATTTACAAAAATCTGCACAAAAACGACCTTTTAATATCACATAATTATTATTAAAATCTATGACTGCACCGTATTTGTGAAAGAAATTCTGGATCAGTTTCTGGTTTATGTTTTGAATTACCACAAAACTGTTAACAAATACACATGAGTCCACTATAAAGCTAATCTTCGTTTCTCCAACAACTTTTAAACACGTACCCGAAATTGATTTCACAAAATGTTTCGCATTGTCACTGGTATATTTGAGGTTCAGCTCGAACATTAAATGCTCTGATATGCACGAAATTGAACTGTCCTGTGTTGAGCTAGATAAGCATTTTATAGTGTGCGTATACAGACCTCCAAATTATCAAAACTACTCTATATTTGAATCAGTAATGGAAGATGTTTTGGCAAAACTTACTACTGGTAATAAATCAGTAATTATTTGTGGTGACTTTAATATTAATATTTTGGAAAATAATTCAAATAGCAGTAGATTATTAAGTCTCTTCAAATCATTCAATCTGTTAAATGTGTTTTTAGAACCAACGCGAATAACTTCGACTACTGCTACATGTATTGATAATGTCTTTTGTTGCTGCGATTATTTAGATAAAGCCATTGTAAATTATCTCCCTTCTGATCACAGCGGTCAAACCGTTATTTTTGAGTCCAACACACCAATACTAAAAGTGCAGATACAAACTAGACCAATAACATCGGGTAATTTAAATAAGTTTAATAGCACTTTAATTAGTAAGTTAAGTGCTCAGGGTCTAAATATGTCCAATGGCAATATTTTGTATGAACAATTCTTTTCATTAGTGCAAACAGAATTCAGTAAGTCTTTTAAGAAAAAAACTAAAACTATTTGCCCTAAGTTTTTAATCAATGACTGGGCAACTAAAGGCATCAGGAAAAGTAGGGAAACATTATTTGAACTGTATGGCCTTAAGCCGTATATTAACACGGAAACTTTTAATAAGTATGTTGCTACTTACTCTAAAACTTTTAAAAATATCTTCAAAGCAGCTAAAGCTTCTTTCATTAGCAACAAGGTTAAATCGGCAGACAATAAAATAAAGACGGTTTGGAAAATTATCAACAATGAAACAAACAAGAACAAAAGACATAATACAGATTACACACTAGACACTTCCGGCGGTCTTATTAGCGATAGCATCAATGTTGCTCAGGAATTTGCAACTTTCTTTACCAATATTCCAATTAAAACTACAGAAACTTTAAATTCCTCCCCCTCACTTGCGATTGATTTATTAAAAGCGAATGTTTCAGCCTGACCTGTGGAATTTAAATTTAAACATATAAACCCTGTGGTCGTTATAAAAGCTTTTAAGCAACTTAAGATCAAAATTACCGAAGATCTGTGGGGCATGTCTACTAAAGTTTGTCAGTCAATTATTGAGACAATTGCACCCTATTTAGCTTTAATATTTAATTTGTGTGTAGATCAAGGGATATTCCCGGATTTAATGAAATACAGTAAAGTTATTCCACTTTTCAAATCCGGGGACAGAAAAGACACTAATAATTATAGACCCGTATCAGTTTTGCCGGTTTTCAGCAAGGTATTTGAAAAAGTAATGTTAAATCAAATGCTCAATCATTTTAATCGTAATAACATCCTACACGATCAACAGTATGGTTTCACCAAAGGACGTTGCACAACCGACGCCGGTGTCAACTTATTAAAACACATCTTTAATGCATGGGAAGAGGCACGAGATGCAATAGGCATCTTTTGCGACCTATCTAAGGCATTTGATTGCGTGGATCACGAAACACTGCTCTTGAAACTTGAGCATTACGGTCTGGATAAACTTGCGCTGAGCTTAGTAAAATCATATTTGAATGATAGACTGCAGCAAGTTCAAATAAACGGTGTAAATTCATTGGGTTTAAAAGTCAAAATGGGTGTACCTCAGGGCTCGATATTGGGTCCATTCCTCTTTTTAGTATATATAAATGATTTACCAAATTTACTGAAAAATCGACCACAAATAGTGTTATTTGCAGATGACACATCACTGATTTTTAAAGTAGACAGACATGCACAGGAGCTTGACGACGTAAATAACGCTATGCTTACGGTCCATAATTGGTTTACTGTAAATAATTTGGTATTAAATGAGAAGAAAACTAAATGCATAAGATTCGCGTTACCGAATGTTAGAAGTAGTGAATGTCACGTTGTATTGAATAAGGAGACACTAGAATTCGTCGAAAAGACGGTTTTCCTGGGGATAACGCTTGACTCCAAACTACAGTGGGGCCCTCACATAACATCACTTGCAGGGCGGCTAAGTTCAGCCGCTTACGCTGTTTGGAAAATCCGCCAACTAACAGACGTGGATACCGCGAGACTGGTCTATTTTAGTTATTTTCATAGCATCATGTCTTACGGTATTTTGCTGTGGGGACGGGCTGCAGATATTGATTCTGTCTTTATTCTGCAAAAGAGGGCCGTCAGAGCCATCTACAACCTCCGCAGACGCGAATCTCTAAGGGAACTGTTCAAGAAAATTAACATCATGACGGTACCTTGTCAGTATATATATGAAAACATTATGTATGTTCGAAAAAATCTACACCTTTTTAGTAAGATAAGTGACAGGCATAATTTTAACACTAGAAATAGGAACAAATTAGATCAACCACGTTTTAGATTGTCTAAAGTTCACACTTCTTTTATGGGGTACTGTGTAAAATGTTATAATAAAATACCACTCGATATTCTTCAACTAAATGAGAAGAAATTTAAAACATGCATTAAACGCACACTATGTAGACAAGCATACTCGTATTATAAGTTGGATGATTATATCGTAGATAAAAATGCTTGGCTTAATGCTGGTCCTGCTCCACAGCCACTTGGGCTCACTAGTTAAAATTTTAATATTTGGAAGAGTTGCTTTTCCTTTTTTAAATTCTGTTTTTGACATTACAAACTTAATGTTTATTTTTTGTTTTTCCAAGTAAATTGTTTAATGCTCCAATTAGATAATAATGATTTTCTTGCTTTTTGGTAGTATTTTTTGTAAATGTGAGTACCATGGAGCCGTTTATTATGTATTATGATGTATGTTGACTTGAAAGAGCATGGCAGTTGAGAGAATGTCAAGCTCACTTAAATGTCTCGCTGATGGTGGCGAGTGTGTTGGATCATTCGGTTCCCTACAAAATGGTTGAGCTGGATGGTGCTGATCCACGCGTCATGTTCGTGAACGGGCGCCGTCAGTTGAGACTGGTCATCTCTTATCTGCCAGGGCTTAATTTGCATCATATATTTTCAACTGCTTTAATTATTTTTTGTACATTGTTCTCACATATAGAAGCAACAAGAATAATGTACCCAGAATTTTGTAATATCTATATTCAAAAGAGTGGCCTTGGAGTTTCTTGCCCATTCTTCTCCATAGAGATCTACGTTTTGGAATGGGCAACTAGCTTCAACTTTCTGACTAACTGACCGATTCTTTGACAATTCAAAAGTGCCTGTAAATGGTTTAATTGAAATAAATGCTTTGAGTTTGAGTTTGAGTTTATTAATTTTATTGGTATTTCATCATGACCATAAGATTTCTTGTTTGCCATTGCATTGACAATATTTGTTATTTCAAATGATGTTACTTGTTCGCAGCTCATTTCTACGCTCACTCTGTTGACATTATCTTGCAAGGTTCTTATAGTTTGTTATAAAGTGTCAATATCACTAGTTAGTGATATTGACACTCGGCTTTGTCAAAAATATTCGAAAAAAGGTCTACTATTTTTTGGGGATTTGATATGATTGTATCCTTAATTTTAAGCAGCATGTTTTTTTCACCGTCTCGTTTTGATTCTTTATTCCTATGTCTATTTATAACTTGCCATATAGCTTTGATGACATTATTTGCTTTTTAATTTCTGTCCTGCCTGCCATCCGCCTTGCTTTTTTTAAAACTAGTCTGTATGTTCTAATGTATGTTTTTGTATATGTTCTTATACCCTCTGTGCAAGTCTTATTATTTATGCTTTGAAGAAGGAACCGTTTCATTTTACTGGACACCTTTATTCCCTTTGTTATCCAGGGTAGCTTAGGACACTTTTTATAATTAACCCTTTTACGCTTCTTTTTAAAACTAGCGCAGTATGTTTGTCCAATTTTTTTTTTAAACCCGTTTTTGCCTTCTTCCATCCAATTTATACGTTTACTAAACTATTTTGAATTCTTTGCACTGTACTGTCTAATCTCAATGTTTAAAAAGTTTTGACTATCATTGAGTCCTATTTTATCGGTTTTTAAGCCACAGAATAACGCTGCATGTCCGTTAGCTAAGCAATTATGGTCAACGAACTGTCTATTAATGAAATTTTCCGGTAAATTCGTCAAGAAATTATCGTGATTGGGCATTATTCCGTCTATAGGTAACTTTGTTAATTAGAGGCCTAAAGTTGTAGAAAGTCAGTAGAGTTAAAAAAATTATAGTTTTTTTATCGGTTTTTAATAAGTCAATGTTAAAGTCTCCACAAATAATACACTTTTTACTAAAAACTGTTCAAGTAACTGTTCCAACTTGGACAGAAATGTTTCAAAGTTCTGACCAACCAGATTTCGATAACAGCAGAAGATGTATATATTAGTGTTAGCATCTTTAACACCACATATCTCAAAGCATTCAGTTTTATATATATATAAGACAATTTCTTATTAGGAACTGTTAAGTTTCAAATAAACAATATTGCGTTGCTCTGAAAACAAAGTATTTATTTTAGTACTTACGTACACATGGTAATAATTACACAGTTTAACATAAATCACACTATTCTACCTGAAAACAAAGAAACGACATTTAAAGTTTATTATTAAAATTATCAATTCCTTTTTATGTACAATTTTCCAGTTTTATAAATAATCAAACGATCTGCTGAATCGCAGATTCACAATACGAGTTCTGTCAACATAATACAAACTGCTTAACTGACATTACTCATAGCGCCATCTATGAAGTAATATTTAGATTAAAGAAATATAGTTTCTTTACATCTCCCTCCCTAAGGAAGAAAATTTTCACCAAAATTTTCACTCATCCTCATTGTGCAATTTATGTAGGTATTGGTATGAGTTTTGTGACATGAAAGAGATTCGACTCTGGCTTTTTATGACCTGTATTAATTCTATATATTGAATTTGATAATTTTCCAACGATTTCAAATGGACCAATCTTCAGCTCGTCTAATTTGTTTCTATTTAGCTGGTTCCCATTTTCTACATATACCATATCTCCTGTATTGAAATGAAATTGAGTTCTATTTTATCAAATATTTTTTTATTGTAGTTATGTGACTTCATTGAATTTTCAAATGCTATTTTTCTATCTATTATCCATTCAATTTCGGATTTATCTTTTTTTAGTTCATTTGGCAAAATAGAAACATCTGTACCATCCAACAGGTATTTTGGTGCAAAACCAGTAACTGTATGTTCTGTATTATTATATTTATCTACACAGTTATGAGCTATTGTCGTCCATGCAATTTTATTATTTTTTTCGTTTATTTTACATCTGATTTTATTTACTAACGTTTGATTTAGTCTTTCATTTAAACCGTTAGAAAACGGGGTGTTTACTGCAGTAAAGACTACTGGTATTGATTTTTCATTTTAAAAACTTTTGAATTCTTTTGAGTTGATTCCTGGGTATTGATCACTGAGAAGCATCCCAATTGTATCAAAATCTGTTACTTTATTAATTAATTTTACAAAATCATTAGCACTTTGTGTTTTTGAAGTTACAATGTAAGCATATCGTGTAAAGTGGTCCACTAAGAGGTGTAAATATCTTTTTGTTGATCGTGAGCCTCCAAAACCTCCAATCGTGTCTATTGAGACTATTTCAAAAGGTTTTGTGGCAGGACCTAAATGTGACATTAAGCCATACTTATCTTGTCCTCTCGTTTTATTTTTTATACATATTTCACAACTTTTACAATGTCTTTTAATATTAATCGTTACATTTTTTGCTGTATATAACGGACTAATTTTATTTTGCATTTGTTTTACACCTATATGACACATGTTTTCGTGTACGTCTTTAATTAGTTTTTTACTGAATTCTTCTGATAAAATTATTTTTTCACGTTTTCTAACCTTCTTATAGTAAACATAGTGTTTTAATAATAATTTTGATTTTTTATTCTGTATATCTTTATTTTTTTCTTGATCTGTAATAATATCGTTAAATTTTATCATGTTTACAATTTTTAATTGTTCATCTGTGTCCTCATTTGCATCCAGTACAGGATTCCTGCTTAAACAATCTGCTTCTATATTATTTTTTCCCGGAGCATGTTTTATTTTTAAATCATACTGTGAAATGTAATATGTTAAATCTCCTAATTCGTCATCTGTTCTAGACTTGATATTCAAATTTTCCAATGGTTTATGGTCTGTATATACCGTAAACGACTTACCTATTAACCAATATTGCCAGTATCTTATTGATTCTCTAACAGCTAAACATTCTAAATATATTGCTTTTTTTTTCTTTTGGACTTCGTTAAGTTTTTTTGAGAAATATGCAACTGGTTTTTCTTTTCCATTTAGCTGTGTTTGCTTTAACACTGCCCCAATACCTTCCAAAGATGCGTCCGTGTAAATATTTATTGGCAAATCCTGATCAAATATTGCTAAGACTGGTTGTGAGCACATTAATTTTTTTATCTGTTCAAATGATTTTTGACAATCAGTAGACCAAATGAATTTCTGGTTTTTTCTAAGTAGGTTATGAAGGGGTTCTAAAATAATCGAACTTTTTGGTATATACTCATGATAAAAATTAATTTTCCCCAAAAATTGTCTTATATTTTTCTGAGTTTTCGGTATTGGGAAATCTTTTATTGATACTAAATTATCTCGTACTGGCCGTACTGTATTGTTTTGTATTATATGACCGAGATATTTAACTGAATCAGAAGCGAATGTACATTTAGTAAACTTCAATCTAAAACCTTCCCTTTTTATAGCTTCCAACAATTGCGTTAAATGGTTAATATGCTCCGAAAAAGTCTTAGAGAAAATAAGAATATCATCTATGTAATTAACTGCAAAATTAGTAAGTTTGTACTTTCTTAAAATGTTACCTAGTATCCTTTGAAAAATAGCTGGCGATGTCTTTAGACCAAAAGGTAAACATGTCCATTGATAGTGTCCTTCCTGTGTTACGAACGCAGTTTTCTTCCTATCTTCAATCCTTAATGGTATTGACCAAAATGCTGAATTAATGTCTAGTGTTGTAAAATATATTGAGTTTCTTGTCTTCAACACTAGGTCGTCGATTAATGGAAATGGTTGAGCTTGAGGTACTACTATTTTATTTAGATCTCTGAAATCTATGCATAATCTTGATCTTTTGTTCTTTTTTGAAAGCCAAAGTCACTGGTGACGCAAATGGACTGTAAGATTCCTCTATAAGATTTCTGTCAAGTAATTTTGCTATTTGTTCTTCTATTTCCTTTCTATCTTCAACTGAACACCTGTAAGGCCTTTTGCTGCAATATTTGTCTATGAGTAGATCAACATGTGCTTCATATCCTCTCACTATACCAATGTCATATTTATCTTTTGCAAAGATTGATTTATAAGTATCGATCAGTTTATATATCTCGGACTTCTGTGGTGTATTTAAATTATTCATATTTATTTTGAAATCTTCTTTTATGTCTTCATTAAAATTAACTGAACATGGATTTGTTTCATTTTTAACTTCTTTATAAGTGTTGTTTTTACTATCATCCTCATTCATGGGATCTTTATTTTCTTCAATTTTTATTTTTTCTCTTTTTTGTGTGATTTTCAAATTTTCATCTTGAACCAGTTTAAACTGTTTTATTATATCCAGTCCAATTAGAAAATCGTATTGAAACTCTTCTCCGTCAATAATATAAACATTAGTTCGTTCTTCTTTTTCAAAAATTTTTACTTTTATATTTGTTAAACCACTTGTCTTTTTAACACCATTAATTGTGATTAAATTATCATTATTTAAATCATCATTTCTTTCCTCTTTTAGTCTTATTAATTTGGAATTAATTATAGAAACATTTGATCCTGAATCATATATTCCAAATGCTTCTAATTGTCCATTTAATAATAGTTTGACTTTAATTAATGGTGTTATTATTCGTTTTTATATTCCAAATGCTTCTAATTGTCCATTTAATAATAGTTTGACTTTAATTAATGGTGTTATTATTCGTTTTTTGTATCCTTATTTAGTTCAACATTTATCACTGAATTGTTTACTGCTTTACTATTGTTTTTTTTATGATCATAATTTTCTGTTTGTTTAAACCAGCACTTTTCTTCAGGGTGGAACCGAATACCTTTATTTAAATTTTCACAAGTTTTACATGGTTTTATTTTATCTGTTTTTCCTTTATAATCATAGGTATATTTTTTATTAATGCTGATGAAATTCTTTTTGTTTGCCATATGTTCATGTTTGCCAATTTCTTTGTAGAGGCTTGCAGTTGATTTTACAGTTTCTTTATCAATTTTATCCAATATGTAATCAGGTAATCCCATTACAATAAGACTTATCATTGTTTGAATATCGATTTGCTTGTTGACTTCTAACTACAATCTTTCCTTTTTTGTGGCATATTCCAGTAACGATCCAGCTTGAAATCTAAATGTAAATGCATATTTAACTTTTGACCAACCTTTATTTCCATATGTTTCACAAAAATTATCCTTCCATGCTACCCATTCTGAATTCACTGTCATCTTTATTAACATACTGGTGTACCAATCTAGACATTGTTTTTCTAGTAGATATTTTAAAATCTCTATTTTCTCTTTATCCTGTAGAATCTCAAATCTTCCACATTCATTTTCAAATTCATTAATCCATTGGTCAACATTCGATGTCTTATTTGAAAACTTTTCTATCAAAAATCTTTCCACAGTTTTTCCTAGATTTTTATTTTCTAGTGCATTGTTATTAGTGTTATTATGTACGGGCATTGTTTCTCCTGTAATCTCTTCTAAATATTGTTCACCAAACTGTACATTTTCACATTCATCTAGATATATTTTCTTCAAATCATTGTTTAGATGGATCCATACTGAACGTGTTTGGTGTCTTTTTTTCAATGAATTTTTGATTTTCGTAAATACATCTGAAGACGTTATGCCAGTGTGCTTATTTGCAGGCCTTTGATCATCTGGGATATGAAAAAGGCGTCCATCTGGTGTCTCAATAGAGGTTATGCAGATCACATTTGTTTTTCCATCCGTTGATCCTAGTACTTCAAATTTAAACCGAAGTTTTTCCATTTTTCTTGGGTTTAACTAGAAATGTCGTTTTATAAGACAATTTCTTATTAGGAACTGTTAAGTTTCAAATAAACAATATTGCGTTGCTCTGAAAACAAAGTATTTATTTTAGTACTTACGTACACATGGTAATAATTACACAGTTTAACATAAATCACACTGTTCTACCTGAAAACAAAGAAACGACATTTAAAGTTTATTATTAAAATTATCAATTCCTTTTCATGTACAATTTTCCAGTTTTATAAATAATCAAACGATCTGCTGAATCGCAGATTCACAATACGAGTTCTGTCAACATAATACAAACTGCTTTACTGACATTACTCATAGCGCCATCTATGAAGTAATATTTAGATTAAAGAAATATAGTTTCTTTACATATATTTTTTACAAAAGACACTTCTTCACAAATAATATCATTTCTTGTCATTATTAGACTACCACCCCTTTTTTATTTTTCCTAGCATTAAAAGAAACCAATTTATAATCATCCATGTTGAAACAGCAAGCTGACTTGTTTGTGCATTTTATGTTGTTGCTGATTTGAGGGATTGGAAAATTAAAAGAAACAACGTCTTTTTTGTACGCTCCGTATATTGACACTGAAAAAAAACAAGTGAAAGAAAAAAAACTCCTAATCTGTGGACTGTATTAATATGGCCTCAGTAATTACTTGCTTAATAAGGAACACACACTTCTTAGAATCATTTGGACATTCCGCCCACCAAAGAACATCGTTCTTTAGTCATTATAAGACTTATAATCTAGGCTAGTAAGTACATAACACAACCTTAGAGGTCACTATTACATAATCTACAAAAACGAAGTCCAAATGATAAGATCAACAAACAAAAACAAAATTCTTATAGCAACAAATAGTAGATAGTACTTGACTCAAAACATCATAAGTGCATCTATGAACTCAAAGGTGTAGGTAAGTAATAATACCTAATACACGCTACCCAGTAAAACTTTATCATTTTATCTAAGTATTTATATTATGAAAAATAAGTATTCATTATCAAACTCCATAAATAGGTAATAATATAAATAATAAGTTTGACCCGCCCACCGTTGGGTCACAAAAATTAAATGAAACAAAATCGTTAAATTAAAGGCATGAAACGTATGAGACAGATTTCATTATCTCATCATCTATTACGACGCCTCATTGATGTGGATAACAATTAAAATTCTATTGTGTCTCGTTAATTGAAAGGTTATAGATAGCCACAACACAAAATGAAAAATAAAAAAGTTAAAATTACTTAAAATAATTCAAGTAAATATATTATTTAGTTATAACGCAAATTTTACTAAGTGGACGCTTATATTCTCCTGTCTTACATTTAACTGTCACGACACGTGTTATGTTGTCATGACCCGGATGTTTTTGTATAATTTTACCAAGAATCCACTTAGCTGGAGGAATATTATCCTCTTTTAAGATGACACTATCACCAATTTCTGGTTCAGTACCTTTTGAATTCCACTTATATCTTTGCCTAAGACTTACTAGATATTCTTTTGACCATCTACTCCAAAAGTCGTTTACAATTTTTTGGGTAAGTCTCCATCTGTCTAAACCTACCACAATGGATTTAGAATAATCCTCATCAGCTATATTAATTAACGGCTCACCTACCAAAAAATGACCTGGTGTCAAAGGTCATTGATATTGTCACTGAGTAAAGTTATAGGTCGTGAATTTAAACACGCCTCCACTTGTGCTAGAACTGTCGCCATTTCCTCATAGGTAAGTGTAGCATTACCGACTACCTTACATAGATGTGTCTTGGTACTACGAATGCCAGCTTCCCACAACCCACCAAAATTTGGGGCGTGTGGTGGTATAAAGTACCACGTTGTTCGCTCTAACGTAAGTAACTCCGCTATTTCCTTTGGAAGGGCCGACTTGGCACTGTTGAACATTTCTCTCATTTGTTTGTCAGCGCCGACAAAATTAGTGCCGTTATCACTATACAAGTCTTGACAGTGGCCTCTTCTAGCAGTAAAACGCGTGAATGCTGCAATAAAGCCCTTAGCAGTTAAGTCGGTAACAGCTTTTAAATGTACCGCTCGTGTTATCATACACACAAAAAGGCATAATATAGCCCTTGTATGACTTAGAACCTCTACCGCGTGAGAATCGAATACTCACCGGACCACAATAATCTACGCCAGTAGACTTAAATGGTTTACTGGGTTGTACTCTTGCTTCTGGAAGCGAACCCATTAATGGTACTAACTTCTTCGTGGAGTACCTTAAACAAACGACGCATTCTCTAAAACACTTCTTGACACGTTCTTTTGCTCGTAGTATCCAATACTTTGTTCTCAAGAGATTCAACATAACCTGTGGACCTACGTGTAATGTCTTGAGATGAGCATCGATAATTATGAGCATGGTAACATGATGTTTGGCAGGCATAATTATCGGATGTCTCGTTTCATAGTATACATCGGCATGTGTTATACGGCCACTCACTCTCAATATCCCTTTTTGATCTAAAAACGGACAAAGAGTTCGTAAAGAACTCTTTTTAGATACACATCCTCGAGTCTTTAACTGTTTGATTTCAATTAAAAACTCGCGTTCTTGAATTAATTTAATCAGTGCCATTAAAGTATTATTTAATTCGTATGCGGTAATAAATTTAGGTAAATGCGGTCGTTCACTTTTAGGTAACTTGAAAGTTAAAATTCTTCTACAGTATGATACAACTTTTAATAATCTCGATAATGAAGAAAATCTCAACCAAACACATAACTCGTTAATAGATGAAACAATTAAAGACTTGATTGTCTCCTCTTCATGTGTATCTATGACATCTGAGTTGACCTTTTGTATATTTTTCTCTGCCAGCCATTGAGGCCCTTTCCACCACAATTGATGGTTTTTCAATTCTCGTGGCTGTAAGCCTCGTGACGCACAATCGGCGGGGTTCATATCAGTGGAGACATGTCCCCACTGTTCATAATCTAAAATATTTAAAATCGTGGACACCCTATTACTAACAAATGTAGCCCATCGGCTTGAACCTCCTTTGAGCCAAGCTAGGACAATTGTGGAGTCTGTCCATCCGTACAAATCTTTCTTGGGAATCTCTATTACCTGTGAGACTTCAAAAATTAATTTAGCAGCCAAAGTTGCCCCACACAACTCTAATCGTGGAATCGAAACTTCCTTATCAATTGGCGCAACTTTGGTTTTTGCCGTGACTAAATGTACATGTACATTATTTGACTCATCAGTGACTCGTATGTAAACTGCAGCTGCGTAGGCTGCTTGCGATGCATCTGAAAACGCATGTAATTCCGTTTTAGAGGCTCGCGTTACGTTTAACCATCTTGGTATTGTAAGCTCCTTTAAATCAATTAAATGATTTTTAAATATTAACCACTGCCTAAGCAGATCCTCCGTTAAGCAGTCATCTCACTCAAGGTCCGATTTCCAAAGTCTCTGTATAAAGATTTTGGCCACAACTACCACGGGCGCAATCCAGCCTAACGGATCATATAATCGTGCTATAACAGACAGTATTTTACGCTTAGTGACCGGCTCCTCTTTGGTGTCAAGTAAGTTGAGCACATATTCAAACTGGTTAGATTTCCGACACCAACTTACTCCAAGTACCTTAATTCAATTTTTTACCTTAATTGGTGTATTTTCGCCACTATTTTGTTCTCCACTCTTGCCAATGTGATTTAGAAAAGTTTCACTGTTACTGTTCCACTTTTGGAGTTCAAATCCACCCAATTTCATAAGCTCGTTCATCTCATAGTATATTTGTAATGCTTCAGTTATTGTTTCAGCACCTGACATCAAATCGTCCATATAATAGTCTAGTTTAGTTATTTTTGCTGCTAACGGGTATTAAGTTTCTCCAAATCTGCTAGTCTTTGTAAAGACTTAACCGCTAAGTATGGTGCGCATGCCGTACCAAACGTTAGCCTCATAAGCTTATAATGTCGTATGGCTTCAGATGGATTAAATCCCCATACAATTCTCTGGTAATCAGTATCTTCATCAGCTACTCGGACCATTCTATAGAATTTTGTAATATCTGCTACTAGACCTATTTTGTGGTTTCTCCATCTCATTAAAATATGCCTAAGATCTTGTTGTAACTTTGGTCCAACAAGAAGATCATCATTTAATGATATGTTATTATTTCCCTTGCTTGACGCATTGAAAACAACTCTCACCTTTGTAGTTTCCCTATCTTCTCTCACCACTGCTTGATGAGGAAGATAGACTGCACGTGGATTCTCTATCTCTTTCTCATTTACTTCCGTCATGTGGTTTAAACTTAAGTATTCCTCAAATACTTTATTATACTCTATACTCAAGTGGGGATCACGTGATAACCTTCTCTCTAAACTCTCTAACATTTTGATAGCTCTCTGTTTTGACTGACCATACTGACATTTAGGATCATCAGTCGCAAAAGGTAACCTTACTATAAATCTTCCACTGTCATCTCTAACTGTGGTTAAATCAAATAAGTCTTCACATACCTTCTCATTTGCAGTCATCTCCTTTTGTATTATGTTAGGTTCATTCTCCATTTCCCGAAATTGCTTAAGTAAATCAGTCTCTTCTAAATGTACATACATGCTAGTCAGATTACTTCCTGCCGACGTATATAGTTCCCTTGACACTTTACCTGAAATAATCCACCCTAAAAGTGTGTTTTGTGCAATTAAACTACCCAGAGATTGCCTAACAATACCGTCAAGCAATATATTTCCATACACTTCCGCACCTAGCAGTATATCGATTTTACCTGGTGTTGCATAGGTCGGGTCTGCTAAAGGTAGACTATTAATTTCAACCCACTCATGAGTCTTTAGATTGGCTGTGGGAAGCATAGACGTCAAAGAATGCATTACATAAGCGTTAACGTGAATATAATTTGCGGGATTATGGAGTGATTCCACTTGAAGTGAAACTCTATGTTTTATTCTCGAATGACCATCTCCCAGCCTTGACACAAAACCATTTACTGGTATACGTTTTAACCCAAGTAACTGAACAGTAGCCTCGGTAACTAACGAGGCTTGAGACCCTTGATCTAATAAAGCTCGAATATATTGTTTGTAACCTTGTGAATTAAATACCTTAATTCTAGCAGTTGCAAGGAGTACCTTGGCAGGCTGCAGCTCCTCTCTAGTAAATGTAGAAGTAATATGGGTATCACCTCGTGATGTGCTCGCTTTCTCGTATTGTTTACTCGGTGACGTTGTTACCTCACTTGCTTGTTTGATGATCTCGGTTTTCTCTCTCTCAAAGTGTAGTAACGTGTGGTGTCTTCTACCACATTTCTTGCAGCTCATTGATTGACGACACTTGATGACGGAATGCGTAGGTGACAGGCAGTTGAAACACAATCCCTTACTTTGCACGAACTCTTGTCTTGCCTTCGGCGTCATAAGTCCGAAACGTTTGCAATGGTAAATATAATGGTTTTCTTTACACATTGCACACTCAACATCGTTAGACTTTGGTTTGTTTTCAACTGACGTGTGGAACGTTTTTGGTTTCTGTGCAGGCTTCACTGTCTGTGTTGAACGTTGAGTTGCAAAATCAATCATTTCCAAGGATCTGAATCTGTACTCTAGATAGTCTTTCAATTGCGACCAAGTGGGCAGGCCATCACTAGACAAAGTATTAAGATACTGTTCCCACTGTTTTATTGATTCCGCGTCCAACTTTGCGACGGTTAGGTAAACAATAATTTCATCCCAGTTATCTGTTCTGATGCCTATACTCTGCAGTGACTTCAAACAAGTTGATGTGGTGTCTAGTAAATGTTTTATTGAATTAGCCGACTCAGTATTTATTTTCTTAAGTCCAATCAGGTTATTCATAATAGCATTGCAGTTGTAACGCTTATTATTATACCTTTTTACTAGTTGTTTCCACGCCTCCTCATAATTTGCTTCAGTCATTGCAAAGTTTCGTAAAAGATACATAGCTTTTTTTTTTTTTTTTTTGGGTGTGAAATTATCAAATAACTTCTCCCGCTCTGGGTGGAGCGGGAGGGCGTGTCAGACTCTTACTGACTAAAACCCACCCGTGTTCCTTCGGTTGCCCTGTTGCCGGGGGCCACGATTTCCCTATCGGTTTTCTTCGAACCCCCGGCAGGCATTGGCCCTAACGGACCCCGTCAATTCTGCTGACATCTCTTTGAGGCGCGCGTGGAACACAACGCGCCGTCGACCCGGGCTTGGTCCTTATCGGACGGCGAGCTACCCATTGCTCACCGTCCGCAAGCCCGTGCCTACGGTGGCCGGAAATCGGCTCGCAATTCCCGCCCCGGGCGTCTGCTCCTGCGGCGGTTAGGGGCGTGAGGGCGCGAAATTTGCCTCCCCCTCACGCGTTCCGCCTCCTCCTTCGCGAGCATTACCGCTTCGCAGAAGGAGGTGACGGCCTGCCATTTCCTCTCGCTCCGTACCATGGCCTGAACCAGGGCCGGACGCGAGAGATCACCGCCGCCGATCGCCTCTACGAGGACACGGCGTTGCTCCGCCCAAGTCGGGCAGACCTCCACCGTAGGCTCCACCGTGTCCTCAGGCCGATCCACACAATGGTGACACCCGGGTGTTTCCTCCCGCCTTATCCTAAACAGAAACCTCTCGAAGCAGCCGTGTCCGGTGAGGACCTGCGTCAGGCGGAAGGTGAGGACGCCGTGGCGTCTCTCAAGCGACTCCTCAAAGAGGGGTCTTATCGCCGCAATTGTGGCGTGCCCAGCACGGGGTTGCGACAATCGCACTCTCCATGACGCCATGAGATCCCGCCGGAGCTCTGTCCGTTGTGCCGCGATTTCTTGCGGCATCGGAGTTAAGCCCCGGCGTTTCGCCTCCTCGTGCCACTCCCAGATGTGCGCGAGGACCTTTGCCTCCAGATCCCATGGCGGTAATCCGGCAAGGAGGCTCGCCGCCTCACAGGAGACCGTGCGGTATCCTCGGGCCAGCCGAATGGCCATGACCCTCTGGGACGCGTTCAACCGGCGGGCTGGCCGCAGCCTCAAGATTTATAGCTTCACCCGACAAACTACTTTTCAAATAGTGTAATTTTTGAACTGACGTTATGGCTTTGTTGTTGTGAATTAGTGATGAAAACATATCATAAAACGTTTGCCATTCTTCGTATTTACCTCCAAATGTAGGCAGTGTGATACGCGGTAGCTTAATATCACTGTAGCTGTTCTCATTATTACTAGCGGCTGAAGCAATTGGCGACTGAGAAAATGACGGTAGTAAAAATGGCTCCAACGCTTCACGTAAACTAGTTTTGTATTGCACGTACAGTTCCTCAAACTGTTCGTAATAGCCTTCGGTGAAATATGCTTCTTTTATCTTTCGAACTTGCAGAAATTATAGCCTTATGTACATCTTTGAATTCTGTATATTGTAGATCAAGTACCTCCAATCTCGTTTCTAAATAAGATTTTTTTATCCTTTCTTTTGGCGTTTTCTTATAATTTCGTTCGGCTATCTTCAAATTGTTCATCAACTGCTCTTGTAATGTAACTAACTTCTCCATTGTATTTTGTATAATGTTCTCAAATGTATTCCCTCAATCAGTCACCGCAATAATGTATATCTCGTTATTTTGTTATAAACCGATCACCTGACGAATCCATAAAGAGTACTCTGTGGATACAGCGAAGTCCTACGTGATCGATGTAAGACGCCGCATAAAAAATGCATTCTATTATTCTCTCGGCACGCGGCAATGCTCAATCGTAGGTGACACAATCCGGCTCGTTCTGGACCAAATGTTTGTGCATTTTATGTTGTTGCTGATTTGAGGGATTGGAAAATTAAAAGAAACAACGTCTGTTTTGTACGCTCCGTATATTGACACTGAAAAAAAAACAAGTGAAAGAAAAAAAACTCCTAATCTGTGGACTGTATTAATATGGCCTCAGTAATTACTTGCTTAATAAGGAACACACACTTCTTAGAATCATTTGGACAGACTGCATTGTCAAAAAATGTTCCGTCACACATACATAAAAGTTGTTACATTCTATGTCCTGTAAGTAAACTTCCAATTCTTTTTTTTTTGTTACTTATGCCACATAAATTCTGGAGATAAATATTAAGGCCAATGTATTCCTTAGCCGTCGTATTACCATCTGCTATTTTGGGATCTGTAGTTGTATAACAACCCCTTTTCACAGGATTAGGAATGAAAAAACTGTTTTCCATGGCTTTTTCCCAAACTAGTGAAGTTTTCTAAGGGTTCTTCACCATATTTATTATGTACCGGGACTATGTACAGTAAGCGCTCAAAAGTGCATAAGCACGCTAAGAGTCGTATTGCTGTGAACACGCGGTGTAGTCCGTACATTTGTATGTGTAAACAGTCACACGTCTGTAGTGTCAGTGCCGTACACACACAACAGAGAACGCAGTTTTGCACTACACACTGTCGTATCGTCACGGTTCGCCGGCGCCGCACTTATATTTCCATCACTTTTGTTTGCATGCATCATACGCGTGACCTTGGCCAGTTTATGGCATTGCTAAAATTCGAAAGTAAATTATATGTGCAGATAGCAGAAGGCGTTAAGCGTTGGTCTTAGATTCAAGATGGCTAAAGTTCTAATCTCGTAAATCACAGCGCTGTTTTTGCAAATATTATTATTTTTGTTTGCAATAATAATATTTTTAAATATTCCTGCCTATTTATTAATGTTGTTATTGCAATAAAGGGTTTAGAATAAAAAATTCGTGATATGTGATAATAAAAAATAAATAATATTTATTCGTTATATTTATTTTACTTAAGTATAGTTAACAAACTGCTACAATTATTTATCATTACTTCACCTGAATAATATGTGAAATAGATGTCTAGAAACTTAGAAGCAATTTGTATTATTTTGACATATTTAAATTTTGAAATGTTTTAAATTTTAAATTGATTTTTTTCACCATATATATAAAATAAAGCTTTGATCATGGTCGAAGTAATTAAGCAATTAATAAGAATATTAGACTACTTAAAATGTAAAAAAATCTACTGACAATATTGTTGTATTATTTTAAATTTTATTTGACTTTAGTAAAAAAAAAATCCGATAAACTTAATTCAAGTCACTTGGGCTACGGTGGCACCAAACAGCCTGTTTTCGTCTCCGAACATCTGTCACCCCTGAACAAAGCCATACATGCAGAAGTACTCACTGATATAATACTATTCCGGGGTCTTAAACTAGATTCATCAGATCCCGCATTACTGAGTATCCCTGTTTCATCATTTGAATCTAATAAAGACTGAACCGGTCTAGACTGCTCTGGTGACTGATCTGACACAGACTGCTTTGGTGACTCTGAAGCATTTTCATTGCTAATATCACCTTCAATTTTATGAGAGGTTAAAGAGTTTTGATTGTGTAACACTAACTCAGTGAAGTCATCACTTCCACCATTTGATGAATAAAATTCATTTTCTAATAATGTTACATTCCTTGCCTTTATACATTCTGACGGACGTGAAGGGTTTAATAATCTATACCCTTTTGTCTCTTCACAGTAGCCCACAAAAATGTATTTCTTACATTTAGAATCGAATTTCTTACGTTTTTCTGTCAATGCATAAGCTAAACAGCCAAAAGTTTTAAGGTGAGTAATATTTACCTTTTTATTTGACCATTTTTCCTCAGGCGTAGTCCCCAGAACCGCTTTAGTTGGAGTCCTGTTCTTCAGGTAAACAGCTGTGTTTACTGCTTCCGCCCAGAATCGCTGATCAAGGCCTGCATCGAGAAGCATGCACCTGGCCTTCTCCACTATGGTACGGTTGGCACGTTCAGCAACTCCATTTTGCTGCGGGGAGTGGGGTACAGTGGTCTGGTGACGGATCCCACAGCTTTTTAGGAAATCCTGTAAACATTTATTTACATATTCACCACCATTATCAGTGCGAAATACTTTTATTTTGTTACCTGTTTGATTTTCCACCATAGCCTTAAACTCCTTAAATTTATCAAAAACTTGGTTTTTAGCCTTCAGAAAATATACATAGGTTTTCCTGGTAAAATCATCAATAAACGTTAAAAAGTATCTCGATCCACTAAGTGAATTCTTTGAAAATGGCCCACAAAGATCACTGTGTACAAGCCCCAACGAGGCTTTTGCCCTGTTCTTTGACTTTTTTGGAAAAGGTAACTTTTTTTGTTTACCTTGAATGCAAGCAACACATGATTTGAAAGTTGAGTTATCAAAATCCATGCCAGTACACATACCTTTTAAAAGCTGCATACTCCGCACATTGAGATGTCCAAGCCTTTTATGCCAAACCTCCTGCGACTCCCTGGTCGCATCCTGAGATACAGGTAAAGCCACCTCCACAGCCTGCTCTATTGGAAAAACAAAACCTTTCTCTTTCCGACACACAGACACAGTACATGGCCTCTCTTTAGTCACAAAAGAAGCTTCACCTTTAGTATTAAGTATATAAATACCATTCTGGCACCTAGCCGTGGCAACTATATCCTTGCCATCATAAATTTTACACAAATTACCTTGAAATGTTACACTAAAACCTTTACATGTTATTGCACTGACAGAAAGCAAGTTTGTTGCTAACATAGGTACATATAATACTTCACTTATAGTTTTTAAAGTGTTCTGTAAAGGAATTTTCACATTTCCTTTTCCAGATGACATCAGTTTGTCACCATTCGCAACACTAACTGTGACTGGAGTGTCACACACAAAATTATGTAAAATATTTTTGTTATTGCACATATGACTGGTAGCGCCAGAGTCCACATACCAAACATTATTGAGTATTTCAACTGATAACGCAGATAACAAGGCCTTATCTGAGCCCTTACCCTTTGTATGAACATCATCCTTGGCTTTGCGAGGACAATCCTTAATGCTATGCCCCGGTTTCTTGCATCTGAAGCAACGGAACACTTTTGACTGCTTCCTCGCAATCAGTGCTGTACCTACATCGTCTCGTTCTTGTCTTCGCTGATGTTCTTGAGTCAATCGTGATCTCACAAACTCTGTTGTGAGTTTCACTGTTGAATTTTCCAAAGTCATGATGAGTGGGTCGTAGTCTGATGTGAGCCCGCTCAGCATCACAATGGCTAAGAAGTTGTCTTCCACGCTGGCACCTATATCATCAAGCTGTTGGCCTATCTCAGCCACCTTTGTGAGATATGTCTCCATATTTTTGAAAGAATCAAGCTTCATACCGAACAACGTGCGTAATAATGACAGGCGCCTGCTCAGGCCCTTACCTTCATAGACATTTTCAAGGTTGCACCATGCTTCGTGTGCCGTCTCTGCATTTCTAATGTGTGGATAGACACATGGCTGGACAAGGAGACAAATACGTGCTAATGCCTTCTTCTGTATTTTGTCATCTTTTCCCTTCTTTTCTTCCACAGCATCCCAGAGTTCTTCATGTATAAGTAACATCTTTGTTACAAACTTCCAAGTGCCATAATTGTCGACACCACGTAATTTTTCAATGGTCGTCTTGGGGTCAGCCATTACGTTTTAGGTTACAAATTTCAAACTGGGGAAAAACTATGACAATCTGTCTGAACTCGAAAATTATACTTGAATTAATCGTAGGGAAGCAAGCTGGTCCCATAACCTGATAGATTTGGTGAAAGAATACAAGATTGTATTTATTAAAAGGGATTTTATTTGTTCCGGCAGAGTACACGAATACATACATGGATAGTTGACAGCGCAAGCGAGAGACAACATAATATGAAAGTGACAGAAGACGATTGCGTTTCGTTTATATTTATTTTCTAACATAGGTTGCACATAGAATCGGAAAAAGATATAAAAAATATGGTCAAAAGAGTCACTTATACCAGGTACCGCAATTTTTGTAACGAACTTTTAAAGAAACTAAAGAGAGTATATGAGCAGAATGAATTTGAAAAAGCGAAGGGAGATCCTAAGGCTACGTGGGAAGTAATCAAGACTATTGCCCAACTTAATCAACAAAAATCTACACCTGATGAACTGCTGAACATTTCAGCTAACCCAACCTCTTCTATAAATTCAGTTAATGACTTCTTTGTTAACATAGGGAAAAATCTAGCTGACTCTATCATACGTAAGCAAAATGAAAGTAATTTAAGTTCCGCGCAAATTACTCTCCCCCAGACAAACAATAGCCAGGATCCAAATTTGACAGGTACCTCAATGGCTCTGCTAGATGTTGATGAGAGAGAGGTTGAGACAATCATCATGGGACTTCGTAACGATTGTGCCGTAGGATGGGACGGAATCTCAGGCAATTTTTTTTACTTAGGAAATACGCACGTTTATTTTACCTTCGCTGACCCATGTCATTAATTTGTGCTTTTTGCATGGCCAATTTCCTAAGGTGTTCAAAAGAGCTCTTGTGCATCCTATCTTCAAGAATGGGGACAGAGGCAGTGTCACGAACTACAGACCGATTTCAGTATTGACCACAATTTCTAAAGTTATAGAGAAAGCACTCAACGCACGTCTGGTTAACTTCCTGAATACAAACAAAGTTCTAGCACAAAATCAATTTGGATTCAGACGTGGTAGGTCGACTGAAAATGCAATTATTGATCTGACAGAGCATGTCAGTAGGACATTAGATCACGGCAACAAATGCATCGGCTTATTTCTTGATTTGTCTAAGGCCTTTGACACTGTCTCGGTACCTATCCTTGTCGATAGACTAGAATCCATAGGCATAAGAGGAACTGTTCTTGATGTTTTTCGTAGTTATCTAGCGGAGCGAAGTCAGTCTGTTAAGATTGGTACTCTTGTCAGCAATGAGCAGTTTGTTAGTTACGGTGTGCCCCAGGGCAGCGTGCTTGGTCCAACGTTGTTCTTAATTTACATTAACAATTTATGCATGTTAGCCCTGCCTCATTCTAAAATCTTGTCATATGCCGATGACACAGCACTGCTCATTGATGGTTCGAATTGGGAGCAGGCTAAAGTTTATGCGGAAGACACCTTTAGAATTATTATGAATTGGCTATCTGGCAATCTCCTAACACTTAACCTAGACAAAACATCATTCGTAACTTTCTCCCTTTCGCAAAAAAGCCAACCTCAACCAGAGACGTATACAATTCAGGCGCATTGCTGCGACTCTGCCAACGCCTATTGTGACTGCCTCCGCATCAAGAGGACTTCAAATATAAAATACCTTGGAGTCCAGGTCGATTGTTTGCTGAGTTGGAAAAAGCACATTGATGAACTCGTCCCCCGTATTCGTAAACTCATTTTTGTGTTCAAGAAACTCAGATCAGTTGCAGCTCTTAAAATACTGAAAACAGTTTACTTTGCGCTTGTCCAATCTTTGCTGGGCTACTGTATCTCTGTCTGGGGTGGCACCTTTGCAGTTAGTATGTTACGTCTTGAAAGAGCACAAAGATCGGTCCTTAAAGTTATGCGCAGAGTACCCTTCAGGTATCCTACCACACTTCTCTATAAAGAGTGTGAGGTCTTAACTGTTAGGCAACTCTTTGTGCTCCAAATAACATTGCGCAAACATGCCACTATACCACACTCCCTACGGCTACGAGAAGGCAAGCGCAAAAGAACGAGACTGTGTAGCACGGAGAGACATAGAACTGCTCTCGCTCAGCGGCATTATTGGGTACTGGGTTCACGCGTCTATAATAAACTTATGCCGTTCTAAATATTTGCTTACTTACCCGACAGCAATGCAGGGACGCTGTAAGTAACTGGCTGAAAGGTCTCACCTACGAACAATCTGAGAGACTTATACAATTAGTGGGTTAACTGACTTTTCACCAAAGCATACTCACTCATACCTTCTGGACACACACTACCAAACACACCCTCACACACTACAATACACACACGCACACATACTCCTTTTTTATTATTTTATTTTTTCATTTTCCTTTTTCATCCTTGTTAGTATTAATTAATTGTATTTTTGTTTAAAATTTATGCAAAATTTAATTATAAGTATAAATAACTATCCTAGTTGGTCCGGAGGAAGGTGATGGCATTCGTGATACAGGGTAATCCTAGTACGAGTGCCAAAGCACTCCTTTGACACCTAAGTGCACATTATATAAGACCACATTTGTACAAGGAGATTTACTGTACCCATTCTTCTAGTAATAAAGATTTTTTATATTTTTATATTTTTATCTAGGATATAATCCTCTAATTTGTAATATGCTCGTTTACAAAGAGTACTTTTAATATGCGTTTTAAATTTTCTTTCAGTTAACTGTAATACCATTGGTAATCCACGGTTTTAAAATGCGTTTTTTACTAGGGATCTTTAATGTGATTATATTTAATTTGATGGAATCAGCTAGAGTTTGTATCAACAGAGTACACAGAGTAATTCACTCAGGTTCTTTTCTTTTAAATAATGTAGGGCCTGTTCAAAGTCAACAAATGTCTTGGTTTTACGAACATTTTGTAAACATTTTTGCTTAGATAATACTAGAAGGGTTGTGTAATGGTCAGTTACTGTGGTATTAAGGATAGCAATAGTGGATGAAAACTTTTTCTTATTTACCTTAAGCATGAAGTGGTCCAGGCACGATTTGTCTCTCGTTGGCAACAGATGCCCTGGAAGGATACCATGTAAAGACAACATGTTGAGGTAGTTCATTCTATTTTTTAGTTCATTGCTCAGTTAGTTTAGGTATAATATTAATATTTATGTCGCCTGCCACAATAATGTTTTTATTTGGTGATACGGTCTCCAAATGATTGTTGAGCGAACTGATAAAACTGTCGGTGTTTGAGTTTGATGGTGATCGGTAAATACAGAGAATGACGTTATTCAATATTTCCAGGCCCGAGACACGAGGCCTGAGATAATGTTGTTTCTGTAACCTGATGTTCGAGTGCACTCTTCACATAATTTTTGAATATTTTTAATGTTTTTACTGTTTTACTACTTATTTATTCTTTTTTGTATATGGGTATTTTGCCTGAATTAAAACACCATTTATTTTTATTTTATTTTTTTTATAAACGACCACCCCATAATTTTGGTTTAACTGACTTGAACTCATGTATGAACTATAATTTTTAAGTTGAGGAATAGGTTTATTGGAATTTAACCTACATTCTGTAAATATTATGATATCTGATTCGAAGTTAAATGTAGACAATGACAATAAAAAATCATCAAAGTTACAATAAATGCTTCTAGTGTTCTGTGAAAAAATAGTTAGGTCACTTTTATTTACAAAAATGTGTTTAGACAGCTCATTACTGTCGTATTCAATGGTGCGCGCAATCTCAAAGTTATCTATATCAGTAACTGTCTGAAGTGTCACTCATTTAGTTGGAATATTAATAGAATGAATGTCACTACATGGAGCAAATACCTTAAAGTAAATAAGGTAATTGTTGCACTCTCATAATTAATGGATACAAGAAAAGATAATGTAGAATTTATATAGTAACGAACGATTACTCTTTTTATATTACTAATGTACCATGTCCATAATACACAACACGGTGTGAGGTATACGTAAATAGCGAATGAATGTTTTATAAGTAAACGTAACAATGTGTGTATGTATAAATGAGTTTTGGTTGGGGATGCGTAGTGTAAGTCTATAAGAAATAAGATTGTTTTGTATAAATGATTGTTGTGTAAGTGTTTAATGCATGTATATGAGTTATGTGTAAGCCTATGTGGTACAAAGTTACGACATGTTAAATAACATCTATTTATAACTATGGTGATTAGCACCGCGCATAAAGTGTTTGCCGTACACAGTAAAAAGCGGGTGATTGCATAAAAAACATGGGACGAAGCGGTAATGCTGTATACAATATTTATAGTATAATAATGAAAGTGACATAAATACCGGAGGCAACATGTATGTAGTCATTTCTGCAGATCAGAATGTGAATCTGGTCCTCACTTTTAATAATAATAATCTGCGATTGTTCGTCCTTTTTTACATACACCTTACCGTAGGCCGTCCAACAGAATTTATAGGCGATTTTACTAAGTCTCGGGCGAGGAAATGTAGGCGAGATCCTTTTGTTGTTAAATGCTCCGTAATAAATATGGGGGTATCTTCCTGCGTTTTAAAGCCAAGATGTTTACAACATAGTTTAGTTTTGTGCTTGATATTAAACGCTTTTCCCATCTTCAATATTTCGTTTTTCAAAAAAGTGGAACTCGTTTCAACAATGATAGGTGACTGATTGTTGTCTCTGTCTGTCTGTTGGTACCACGCAGTCTGTAAATATCCTTAATGTCATATTTATTAATTTTACAATCAATGCTTTGCGACAGGAACAAAGTCAGATCATCCTTGGTTTCGTTATTTTTTTTCGGAACGTTTTTTATTACAAAGTTTGATTTTCTACTGCCGATTTGCATGTCCTCAAATTTGTTCTCCAATGTAACTATGTACTCCTTATCTTTCTTTGCCTCGGTTTCTAACTGGTGATTTTTTTTCTTGAATTTTTCGTTTTGCGCGGTAAGAAAAGCTATTGAGTTCTCAATATTGGCATTTGATAGCTGAATTTCCTTCAGAGTAGCAGAGATTTTTGACATCATGAGATGTCAAAAATCTAACTTTGATTTACTGAAAAAAGAGACATCATCTTCCTCATCTCTTCTTTAAATTCTTGCAGTTGCCTAGAGAGATCATCATCCATATCCTCTCTGCTCCTCTTGACTCGTTGAAAAACATAATTAGGTGGGGTCTTATTAGTATTTCCCAATAGGTTTACATCAGTATCGGACAGTGATTTATTCAAAAAAGTATCCGTAGTACATATTCATAGTATTTGTAGTAGAAGTGCGGCTGCGTTTCGTAGTAATTTTCTTCGGCGCACGTTATGGAAGTGCTTGAATATTTGTCTACACTGCCACCGGACGCCGCCGTGTAAGAAGCAGCTAGATACTCGACATCGTGCTCGATGTCGAGCACGCAAGATAAAGACGACAATTATTTTGACACAGTATATGCTACTCGCACAGGCACTCCGCGTTTGACAATGTCGGGCTTGCCCTTCACTTTACCACACAGATAGCACTTAATTTAGAGTTTTATGTCCAGTAACTTAAGTAATATTTCCGAGTGCCAAAACATTAAAATGCAAATAATATTTTAGTAAAAAATAGTTAACGCGTCTGATTAGGAAGACGGCACGGACGAAAGAGGAGATTTGTATTATTACTACTCAATAAACAAAGCCTAGGCTGTTGTTGTTGCTTTATAGGCGGTTCTAATGAGGTACTGGTGCCGCCATCTATTTGCTCTGATAATACCTTGTTTGTATTGTCACTATTCAATAAACAAAGTCCAGGCTGTTGTTGTTGCTCTATAGGTGGTTCTAATGAGGTATTGGTGCCGCCATCTATTTGCAGGTTTGTCTGTTCAGGTTCCTTGTAGGTAGAATTATTGTCATTTTTGATGTTGATTTTATCTCATAGTTTGCATAGTGTGGATATGTTGCAGGTGGCGCCATCTATTTTCACTTCACTGGTGTCAGTAAGCCCCAGATCTATGCAACTACTGTTAATTTCCTCGCTAAAAGACTGATCTAGATTTCTTGAGATCCTTTTCTTTCTTTTGCAGTTACTTTTACTATTTGAAACTTTTTTCTTCGTTTCTGAGCATATTTCTTGTAGATTTCTAGATTTATTCTTCTCTTTATTTAAAGCAATTTTTAACTTCATGTTCTCTGTATTAAGGTTTTCTATCTCCGTATGAGCACTTTCTAAATCGTTTTTTAGCTGGCTTATATTTATTTTAAGATCTTCTATGTCATTGTCATATGTGGTTGACGACAAATCTGGTAAGCTAAATCTTCTGGTCATTTCTGACTTTGTTGACTCGAAGGAGATGTCTAGCGAGACATTTGCAATATTTTTTTGCCGACGTACTGTCACATTATTTTCTTCCATTGTAGAATATTGATATTATTGTTAGATTGTTACTCACGAGATAACAATTTTTCTTGTCCCATCAAAGTTATTTTATGAGAGCTCCCTCTATTTGTAGTTACGCTCATCACCAGTAGGTGGCACCACTAATCCAAGAAAACTGTTGAATCAACTTAGTTCGAAATTTAGTAGTTACGCTCATCACCAGTAGGTGGCACCACTAATCCAAGAAAACATGTTAAATTAACCTAGTTCGAAATTAAATCTTATAAAAAGTGAATCGGTTTTTGGGGATTGAACTCGCAACACGTCGTGCTCAACGTTTCGAGTATGCTTCCTAAGCCTCTAGACCAATAATTGTGGAGTTGAAAAATTGTGTGAAATAGTGTTGCACATTAGTCGTATACTTATCTGTTTTAAATGATGAGAAGTCGTTATTGTGACTCATGCAATAATTATTTTTGCACTTTTTTTCCACAATCTTAATTTGTTTTGTTACGATTGCATACGGAGCACTACCACTTCTATTGTTAATATTTCACTATTCACTTATTTCGCTTACACAAGAGTTTATAGCAGAAAAAAGTTTCGAATAAATGTTGTTGTTGTTTATTTTGTGTTGCCGCGAGAAGGCACTCTCTATAAAACCCGACAGCAAAGTCGTTTAAACCCTACGGATATCTGGCGACCTCCGTAGTATGTAGCCTTACCCCCGGAATGGGTGTCACCCGGAGGTGGACCTTCTATCGACCCTACTCGTGGGAACAACAATGGAAACTAATCAAAAACTAATAAATAAACCTGGAATTTCAATTGACACCGATTCAGACGACGAGATGTTTTCAACTAACCAACAGAGCCCTAACGATGCGTATCAACAGACAGATGACCGTGAAGGACATTCTTCTGGCACAAAAATACTAACTCGAATGGAAGCCTTTATGCTGTTTAAGGGTAAAGCAAAGCAGCTGCCGCTTTCCGAACGAGTGAGTATGGTTGTCAATTATTTTGGCTCTGAATATCAACTTTCACAAACTGACGAGGAGTTGAAACAAGCACTTTCAGGATTTTTATCAAAGAGTCAAGATTACTTTAAGCGTTGTAAGTTTAATGAATCCTATTTTATTAAAAAAAAACGAGATTGGCTTAGTGGTACTCTTGTTAGTGGTCATTTGATATCAGTCCCTGTTAATGATGAAACTTCATCAGCAACAGTTTCTAATAATGAATCTCTATTTTCTCCGAAATCCAAGAAGTTCATGGCTTTAAGCAGAAGCCAACAATATAGATCTAAGAGAAAACTTTCGGAAGCCTTAGACAACGAACCAAATGTCCAGAAAATACAAGCATTTGTACGATCTATTAAAATCAGTGGACAAAATCTGCCACATTCATCATCTAAAGATTTAGAGACACTATTATGTCTATGTCTAGAATCTAAGACTGCTCCAACAGAAATTCTGAAAAAAGTTCAGACTTCTCCAGAACCATGCACACCTATCGAAGCTCTGGCTATGATAACTGACAGAAATATGTCCGTCGAAACATACAATGCAATTCAATTAGATCTTAAAAGACGCGGATTTGATGCATACCCCCCATAAATGACGATCTTAAAAATATAATAAATTGGTTAGTTAATAATAATCTAAAAATAAATCTTAACAAGACTAAAATTATGACATTTTATCAAAGAACAAACAAACCGAAACTAAATATAAAATATGGTGACGTAATAATCTCTGAAAGTGACATCACAAAATTTCTAGGCCTTTACATAGATAGTCATCTGACTTGGAAGCATCATATCGACGCTTTGTCAAAGAAGCTTAGTCAATTTGCGTATGCTCTGTACAAACTATCAAAAACGGTTAACCGCATTACAGTACGAATAGCTTATAATGCTTATGTGGCTTCTGGCATTAGGTACGGAATCATTTTCTGGGGCAACTCCACTGACAGAGATATTGCTTTTAAAGCTCAGAAGAAATGCTTGCGATCGTTTACGAAATTACAATCGATTGATAGTTGTAAGCCATTGTTTAAGGAACTTAGTTTGCTCACTTTACCATCTATGTACATTTATGAAATGGGAGTGTTTGTTCGTTGTAACCTGCATTTATTTGAAAAGCTGCGCTCTCGCCGTTATCAGAATACCATTCATGTTACCTCTCATAAAACCGCATTTTTCGGCAAAAGTGTGTTAGGTATGGCCCCAAAAATATATAATAGTATACCAGAAGCTATTAGAAAAGCAGAGTGTCTGGGATCCTTTAAAAAGTATTTGTTTAAATTCCTTTTAGATAGATGTTACTACTCCATCACTGAGTTTACTACTGATAAACAGAGGTATGAAGATTCCGACTTGCTTATTAGACACTTATGATTTTATTTATTGACTAAGTATGAATGTGTTTATTTATCTAAAATTATATGACCTGTTTACATAATTGACATATTGTTTTAAATTGATATTATTATTTCTTTTAATTTAATTTATTGACATGCCATCTTAATTGTAATTACTTATTTGTGTTAGTTTTGTACGCCATAAATATTGGCAAAACATAGTGCGCATATTTTAGACTATACTATCTGTAACCATACCTATGTTTAACAAAATAAATGATTGATTGATTGATTGATTATAAAATTCAAGAGGCTAAAAAAACCTGTTATCCTGACCAGATTCAGGTGTCTGAAAGAGAAGTATCTGTGCCTCTTCAAAGTTTAATAAACCACACTTTTACTCAGGTGATTAAATTATGTAATGAAGTCCTCGTCAACTATTGCACCAAAAAAACATTCAAGCTGTAGATTTCATTTTAAGGGGTAACTGGGGCTTTGATGGAAGCACTGGGCAATCTTTATATAAACAGTCATTCTCAGATGCAGAAAGTGACGAAAACAGTCTTTTTGCGACGACATTTACGCCATTACAGGTTGTAACTAAAGACAGCAATGATGTTATTTGGGTAAATCCTGCACCGTCATCATTTTGTTACTGTAGACCGTTACACTTGCAGTATAAAAAGAAACGAAACAATTAATTACTTTGGAGAAACAGTCTATTCAGGATCAAATACAAAATCTTACCCCCATTATAACTGAAACGTCGAGAGGGCATACAATAAAAGTGGTTGAATATGAATTATACTGTGCAGCTATTGATGGGAAAGTCCTGAATGCAATTCTTTGTACACCATCTCAGTTACGTTGCCCATATTGCGATTTGACCTCATCCCAATTCAACGATTTAGAGTTAGCATTCTTCAAACCAGCCATAGAAGAACGTTTGGTACATGGCATAAGTCCACTTAATTCTTGGATAAGGGTCTTAGAATTTTTATTAAACCTAGGATATAAAGTAGAGGTTAAAAATGGAGGATCCCTCAAAGGTCAGAAGAGAGCCGAATAGTTGAGGACCGTAAAAAAATAATCCAGGCTAAAATCAGAGAAGAAATGGGACTTTTGGTAGATGTTGTCCGTTCAACTTCAGGGACCACTAACGACGGAAACACTGCACGCACTGCTCTTTCTGATAGAAACCGAGGAACTTTTGCAAACATACATTCTGAACATTGACCAGTGGCTATTAGATGGATTATTTGTTATTTTAACAGTTTTGTCTAGCAACCTGCCAATTGACCCTGAAAAATTCGAATTTTTTTGCAAAAGTCAAAGTCAAAGTCAAATCATTTATTTCAAATAGGCCCATGTATGGCACTTTTGAACGTCAAAATTTACAAAATATTAAAATCGATTCTAGTCGCCCCTTCCAAAAGTTTTCGTATGGAGAAGAATGGGCAAGAAACTCCACCGTTACTCTTTTAAAATGTTTAACAATTGTTTGTATATGCACGTACATTAGTTAAATAATATTACCTATATGTGAAGACGATGCACCTAGAATAAAACTACTATACCACAATAGGTAAAAAGAATTAAAAATGAAGCAACGACAGATAATTTAATATGTGATAGATACATGGTGCTCGCATATTTACAAACATTGTAAAAATGGACGATTTTCCTAAAATTTTGTAATTAATAAGTCAGTGTGTGAGAAAGTAATCACAGAATGTAAAATCAATGTCATAAAACACAAAATAATCAATTTTACAATTAAATTAGCAACCAGTTTGATTTTGTTTTGATTCTAAATTGTCCTATGGAGCAGGACCAGCATGTTTCCAAGCACTCTTATCTTGGATATAATCCTCTAATTTGTAATATGCTTGTTTACAAAGTGTACTTTTGATAAGAGTTTTAAATTTTCTTTCATTTAATTGCAATATGTCACAAGGTATTTTGTTGTAACATTTAACACAGTACCCCATAAACCCCCCGTAGATGGGATGTGCTTTAGATAATCTGAAAAATGGTTGATCTAGTTTATCTTTATTTCTAGTATTAAAATTATGTCTATCACTTATTTTGTTAAAGAGATGTGGATTTTTCCTTACATACATAATATTTTCATAAATGAATTGGCAAGGTACCGTCATAATATTAATCCTTTTAAAAAGTTCTCCGAGAGATTCGCGGCGACGTAGATTATAAATGGCTCTGACAGCTCTTTTTTGCAAAATAAAGATGGATTCAATGTCAGCAGCCCGACCCCACAGTAAAATGCCGACGGTTTATAAACTTCTTACATCCATTTTGAGAGTGAAAATTAACACACACATTGAAAATAACTCAATTATGTCTGCCTCTCAAAATGGATGTAGGAGGTCCCGCAGTACTAAGGAGCTACTCCCCATCGACATGGCCATAAGCCAACAGGTTCGTCGATCCCGCAAGGATCTGTCGACATGCTGGATAGACTATAAGAAGGCTTACGACTCGGTGTCTGCATTCTCTGTGCAGATGCTAGTGCTAAAAGAGTTACAGTTTTTAACGACAAATCTTTTAGTGTAATTAAATTATTTGGGAAATAATTTGTTAAGTAGTTTAACACAAGGTTGGGGTTCCAAGTGATGTGGTATTTTGGTGCGGGTGGTTTAATACAATAAATCCCTTTAAAAACCTTTTTATAAAGTCGTTACAGGTCACTTCCTGACCTAACAGAATTGATAACGCTGATAACTATTAAGTGTGCTGTAACTAGCACCTGAATTAAATTTATAAGTCAGAAATTCTACTTATTGAGTAATGTTTGAATCACAGTCATCGAATCCTTTATCATCACAATATAGCCACCATGATTTGAGTGAAGCATATATTGGTTCAGCGTGTTTAAAGAGAAAAAGGCCATCATTATATCGAGAGATGCGTTGGGTATTCCGCGCCTCAGTAGCGACTGCCGGATAATTTAAAGAGAAAGAGGCCATCATTATATCGAGAGATGCGTTGGGTATTCCGCGCCTCAGTAGCGACTGCCGGATAATTTAAAGAGAAAGAGGCCATCATTATATCGAGAGATGCGTTGGGTATTCCGCGCCTCAGTAGCGACTGCCTGATAATTTAAAGAGAAAGAGGCCATCATTATATCGAGAGATGCGTTGGGTATTCCGTGCCTTAGTAGCGACTGCCGGATAATTTCCTTGCCATCAGGGTGAGATCCGCGTGGAGAGGATGCACCTCCCAGAAAGGGGAAATAATAGATTTTTGTCAGGCTTAAAGTACAGTACTTTCGAAATAAGTAATTTTAACCAGACTGGGTACCACGGTTGGGTTGGCCAATATGGCACCACTACAATTCCTTCTGCATGGTCACTTTTAATTGTATGTAGGACTTTTGAGATAACACTAAAGGGAAAGCATAAAATTGTTAATTTTTCCAGATAAATGTGAATGCATCGATAATTTCGGAATTTGTTACATTTATGATTCTGAATACTTGCAAATAAATCAAATTGTGGAGCACCGAATGAAATTGTTATTTTATTAAATGCGTAATCTGCTAGTTCCCATTCCGTGTCTATATTATATGCCTGACGAGATTCAAAATCTGCTATTAAATTATCTTTGGATTAGATATAAGATGCAAAAACATGTATACTTACTGCGTTTTTTACACCATTGCCATATATCGCGTGCAATGTTATTGAGATGTGTGAATTGTATACCTCCCATTTTGTTGATATAGGCAATTGTTGTAGTATTGTCTATTCTGAGTAAGATATTGCAACTTTTAAGGTGTGATGCAAAGATTTTTAGACCATAAAAAGCTGCAAGTAATTCAAGAGTATTTTTAACGTGTAATGATAATTGGGAATGATTCCAATGTCCATGAGCGGTTTGGTTGTTGCAAACTACGCCCCAACCAGTGGTTGAAGCGTCGCTGAATATTACATGGGTATAATCATTTGTTTGGAAGGAACAAAATGAGGAGTCAGTGTGTTCTTTCCACCAAATTAAATCAGTTTTTATGTTATTTCGTAACATCATGTGTTTATTGTAATTGTTAGAATAATTTAGTGCAAGAAACTTTTCTCTTTCTAGAAACTTAGTGTACAACCAGCCGTATTTAACGGCGGGACATGTTGATGTTAACAGACCTAAAAATCTAGGAAGTTCTCTAATTGTGCATTTGTTTGTATGTAGCAACTTGTTTGACATTAATTTTATGCGGTTTTTCTTTTCGATAGGTAATGTTAGAGACATGTTCCTTGAATCAAATATAAAACCCAGGAAAAGGCATTTTTTACTTGGGTAAATTTTACTTTTGACATCATTGATTAAAAATCCTAATTTTAATAGTAATTATTTTGTCGCTTCGACGTTAATAAGACAGCTTTTATAGGAATTACCGATGCATAAAAAATCATCTATGTAATTTAATGATAAATGACCTAATGAACGTAAATAATGTAATGCAGGTTTCAGTAATTTTGTAAATAGGTACGTAGGGTGCAGTACAGAGTCCAAATGGCAAGATGTTAAATTCGAATTGTTGATTCTTAAACTTTTCCGAGTTCCAACTAAAACGAAGGTAAATCCTGTCGCTTTTGGCAATTGCGACCAAAAAATACGCGTCTTTTAAGTCTATGCTTGCCATATAAGAATTTTTATCAATTAATTTTATAGCTGTACGATAGTCTTCCATTTTAAAGTGGTCAACATGAATGAATTTATTTAAGTTTTTTAAATTAAGAATGAAACGATGTTTTCCATTAGGTTTAGGTACTGTAAATATAGGTGAAACGAATTGTTTTTCACAAGGGGTACATTGAGAAATAAAACCTGATTCTATAATAAAGGTGGCTTCCGACGCGTGCGTGATATGGCGCACGCACGCGCACCAGCCCGCACGACGCACCGTGGGAAGGGTATCGTACGTGGTAGCGAAGACGCGTGCGTCGCGGTGCGTCTCGGTGCGTCCGAGTTTGGATACATTCCCTTTGAAGTTACCGACTAATACCGACTCGGTGCGGATCAGCGCGCACGGACACGCACCATGGGAAGGGTAACGTGCGTGGTAGCGCAGACGCGTGCGCGGCGGTGCGCCCGATCCACGACGAATCGGTAGACTTCAAAGGTGCGCGAGGTATGCTCGGTTCCTATAAACAAAAACGAATCGTTTTGCTTACCAATGGTAACGTTTTTACTGCCCAACTTGGCATATAAATCGGGTATGTTCGCGCTGTTTCGCCCTGATGGCTTTCATGCCATCATTCGCAAGAGAACGGTATCCCTGATCTGCAGAATGCGTGGCAGCCGCATCAAAATCTTGAAGACAATAGCCGATAGGATCTCATCCCCGCTTTGGAGGTCACTTGTTAAATCAGTCATCTAGACATAGTTTGACTGATTCTGACTTCTATTTTTAATATTTTACATAATTAATTTTTGGATTTTAATTTTAATGAATTTATAGAATGTAAATTATTTTAAAGATTTGATTTAATTTAAAGATCAATTTATTTTACAATTAGATTTCATGAAACTTATTAATTAATTTTACAATTTGATTTTATGTACCTATTTCAATTTCCATGTAGTTATTTATTTTGATTATAATAATAATAATTATTGTTGTGGCATGTATCTTTGATTAAGTACTAACGTAATTTTTAAGTAGGTATACTAACATAAATATGGATCACTGTATCTGATAAATAAATTAAAAATAAATATGTATGTAAATTCTTAAGCAATTTTTTACATATTTCTTAAAACTAACTTCTCAATAATAAGTAGGTATTTCACGGGTTACAATTTGATTACTTTAATATGGTGAAGGGTGGGCGTTTTGGGGGACTGTCTAATGTAATTTTGACGTTCGAAAAGTGCTGATTCTTAGCCTAGTTTAAATAAATGACTTTTGAATTTGGATTTTTTTTTAATTTTTATGGTTGCCAAGCAATTTATCTTCGTCACAATGCATATGATATGGAGAAGTGGAACTGATGGTGAAATACCAGGAGCACTTTTCAACGATTAACGTCCCTGCATAGAGAAAAGCAATATTTTGTAAAAGGTGATGAGCAGTTGACATTTGGCTATTGTTATTCAGATATTTTACAAACTGACTCACAAAAAAAAAACTTTTTACAAAAAACACATCTGACTTCCCAACTACAAAGTCAAAAATAACTTTAAATTCGGAAGTCGGAAAAAAGTTTTTCTTTTTTACTTTTTAGTGGGTTGATTTGTAATTTATCTTAGTCACAATAGCCTAATGTCATCTCAACTCAAACAGATTAAGTATAACTAGTTTTGAGAAAAAAAAATTGATGGCAGCATAGGTAACAATTATGGAATTAACAATCACTAAAAAGCGATAAACGGCAGATTTTGGTATAAATAAGATTAGTAAAAATTAAAACTTCCTTGTTTAATGCTGATTTTTCTATTTAAACTCATAAATCATGTATTTTCAACAAAAAAGATAAATGAAACCTTTTACTTCAATTCGAACTCATAGAATAATAAAGTTAATCATTTTGTTCAGAGCTCTTTGCAATAGATGGCGTTTTACTCAATTTGTCATCACGTAATCTGTCGTTATTGTTTTAAGTTTAGTAGGAAAATCAAAAAAATATTGAATTTAAAACTTCTTCAGGCACGTTGAGCATTTTTGAGATGGGAAAAACAATTGAACTCGTGACACCGTTACCGATACCTCATTTTTGTAAACGCGATTGTGCTTCTTATTTGTACTACGTTACGGATCAATGTTCTAAGCAAGTATTTTTACTTTAAAGGTTTGGAAGTTTTTTTTTTTTTTGTAAACGCGATTGTGCTCTTAATTCAGATACTGTTACGAACCAATGTTCTATACAAGTATTTTTCTTTCGCCAAGATCTTGTTCAAGTTTTCACTTCTGTCTCTGTGCTCCCGGAGTGCCGTTGTTATTTTTTTACAATCTATTACCTTCTTTACATAGAAATATAATAACTGAAAGAAATCTATTACTTAACATGTTTTTGGCAAGTACCTACCTACTTAATTATATTTATTTTCATTTTACTGATATCTTTCTAAAACTTTCTATAAAAAACCGGCCAAGTTCGAGTCGGACTCGCGCACGAAGGGTTCCGTACCATTATCTATAAAAACGGCAAAAAAATAGAAAAAGAAAGAAAGAAAAATTGTTTATTCTGCACAAAATAAACGCACATTACACAAAAAAATACATAAATCATAAAATATAAAATAAAAATCATGTTGTTTTTTTAATATTTGTTTATTTTATTATTTCTTTAGTATTTGTAGCGGCAACAGAAATACATCATATGTGAAATTTCAACTGTCTAACTATCACGGTTTATGAGATACAGCCTAGTGACAGACGGACGGACAGCGGAGTCTTAGTAATAGGGTCCCGTTTTACCCTTTGGGTACGGAACCCTAAAAAAGATTGCAGGAAACGTTTTAAAAGTAGATAGGCTAATGGTGCCGATTCTCTTGTCACAAATGCCTATAAAATTAGACTAAAAACACCGAAATTTTGTTTATTCCTGTCAAACGACGATTTCCCATTCTGAAATAGACTAAAGTGGCACAACTTAACTTTATTTTAGTTTGACAGCATTATGGTGCACTGAGTTACTATTTTAGTGAAAATGGCAATTTAGCTATTCTGAATTTGACGTTTTTCACCAAAAATTTTGATTGTCTAACAAAATTTAATTATTTTTTTAATCGCGACTAAAAAGTGTGGAATAAAATTAGTTGCCATGAACTAAAATAAAGGACTATGGGCGGAATCGTCCCCACCCATCAACAGAAATGAAATGTAGCTCAATTGATAGGTCTTGGCAAGATGATAATTTTTTACTATGGCGACATTGCCCAAATGCATGGATGGGGTTCTCATGGTATCTTACGTTTAAACAAATATCTCGTTGACGTATTATTGATGTATGGGCTCCGTCCCCACCTACCAACAAACATGGAACTGATACCAATGTGTTCCTAAAGTGCTCCCTATTTGATTAAAATCCTTTGTTTTAGATTAATCAGTGGGAATATAAATAAAAAAATAAACAATTTGTAATTATTAATTAACGTATATTTTTATGTTACATTTGTAAGTTATTTTAACATTATGGTTATATTACAGTACAAAATATGATGGAGTAATTAAACAAAATATACAAAATGTATTTCAACTGGTAGTTATCCATTATAAGTTTAGTTTATATATATAATGGATATTTTATATTCTTACAATACTCATAGTAGGCACATAAAAATAGTGAAGGCATGTTTTACAATCGCTGAGTAAAGTTCTAAATAAGCTACTTAGAACTTATCTCATATTATATCCATTATATTACGGTACATTTAATTTTTATATTTTTCAATAATTATTTTTACTCGTCAATTATAATGCTGTCTAACAGATGCGCTGGCAGATTAAAATCTGAGTGACGACCTATTCCCATGTACCATATAATGGATATGATATGAGCACAACTTCCCACAGTGCGACTGCCCGTCAAGCAAGTACAGTAATAGTGTGCTATAGCATGTCTATCAGTAATATTCCCATCAATTAGCACATACGGATAATATATGCGCGATCTAACATGTCGAGATTGTATTCGCGCTCTTATCAGCCACGCATTATTTATCATTATATTGCATCTTAGCAAGTCATTCAATGCATTTTCGCGATATAATTCAATAATGTATAATCCATTTCGAAAATGTTCTGCACAGTAATTAAATGATAAGTGCCTAGTGCTATTAAAATGACGCCATCTTCGCTTAATCTTGGAAAGTCTTCGAAGTGAGGCATTTGTGCTTCCATGGCCGTAAAAGTCACTCTCTGACGATTGAGATTTTTCATTTCTACGTAATCACGTAACAGATTAGGCGTGTTGATTTTATCGTGTATGATATTCAGTATTTCTGAGGCAAGCCTGGTGTCAGTAGCAACGCGATAATATGCATTTATGATCGCTGCAGCGATTTTACAATCAATGAACATATTCGGTAAAGCTCTGTTAAAATATGACTGCCTTAAAAGTTTAAACCTATTTTTAAACTTTCCGTTCACAGCCTCCACCACCCACCGACATATCGTTACTAACCGCGACTTATTTGCCTGTTCAGTGGTGAGTTGGGTAGCATGTCTGGCTTTTGTTGGAGGTATGTGAACTTCATAGCCAAGCGACTGGATGTCATAAACGCTGTCTCTGAACCCTCTGTCTAATATAAATACATCTCTTCTGTGTATGAGCCAATGCAACAAATGCTCGGCTTGGTTCATTATATTACGCATAATCGTCGCATCCGATGTCACAGCAGGATATGGACCTAAAACATCGATTATATAGCCATCGCTGGTTACTAACAAAAAAGGCTTTAATAAGTTCCTGAACTTGTGCAGACTATAACTTTTGCGTTGAAACAAAAAGTTCGAACTTTTTTCTATATAAATATATGTTCCGTCTGCTATTAAAATCAAAATAGTATTTTCCTCATTCCCAAAAATAGCTTTTGGTATCATAAGATTTCTTTCGAGAAGATCTCTTCTAGAGACATGGGCTATTCCAAGATGGTTTGGAACAAAATCTTGTGTTAGACATTCTCTGGCCATTTTTAGTTTTCTTTCGAGCTCTCTGCGTGATGTTTTAAAGAGCGTCGCCAGTCTTTCGTTAGGTTCACCAGTTCTCAGTTTAGTTACGTATACACCTAGAACTGTACGTGGATGACGGGCCCTTTCTGATAGACTCGGTGTTTCCGCCAAGATAGTATCGAACTGTTCTAATGTCAAACCGGTCCAAAAATGTAATTCCTGTGCATTAAGTCCAGATTCAAAATCCAAACTAGGGGCATTGTTAATGGCATTTACCAACATGTTTGTCAAGTCCGAAAAAAAAAAAGAATTGAAATAGGACGTAACGTTGATGTTGTCTAATATTTCGTCGATGTTCGTGTTGCTTAAATGATCATGGCATAATCGTGCACTCGGTGGAATATACAGGCGATAGTTACATACTAAAAACACTTTCATTGAAGTTGGGATTCGCCTAAGGTTTTCGTTTGTGCACTGTCTGTAACAGCAGCTACGAGAAGAATTTGATGCCCTCACATAATCTCGAACGTAAAAGTCCTGTTCTTGATTTGCTCCATCATCGTTCAACATCTGATCTTGATCATCAACACCATGATGATCTTCCACAACGATATTTTGTACATTGACATCATCCGCGTTTCTTTGAATTTCTGGACCTGGGACGTCATTGTCTGCATTTCCGATGCGACCTTGTCGCGTAGCATTGCTAGCTCTTTGCCAGCATCTATGGCACACTGCCATAGTGTTATTGAATACAACCTGGAACAAAAATAAAAATTGATGAGTATTAGAATCTGCCTTCTGAACCAAGGATCGCGGAGTCAAATCTCGTAGGGCACAAGTATTCGTGTAATGAATATGGCGTATTTAGTATTAACAGCAGCTAATACATAAAATTTTTTTTTTTTTTTTTTTTACTTTCAATGCAATTTTTATTATTGAAAATGAAGTACATATTACAAAAAAACGACCCGTATTACTACTAGCTCTGATGGGTATCGAACGACCTTTCACTGCCCGGATCTATTGGAAATATGGGTTGATTTTTTCTAATACTTCATTAGAAGGTGGGCGTTAGCGGCTGTAACACAGTTATATAACTTTGCAGCCCCTACCGTGCATATATTTTTTGTACTGTGTGTTTTTATTTAAACAAAGAATTTGTTATTTAGTATTGTTTTCATTAATACATATTCAAATAATATGTATTAATGTAAGTGTTTCGTTACATAGTATAATACTCATAGTACAAGCGGTGTTTAGTTTGGGGCTAGATAAATAGGTGTAAGTATTCGCCGAAAGTGTAGTCCCAAGTATAAAATGGCAATCAATATACATATTGTAGGTGTGGCACAGGAGGGTCTACATTATTATAAATATTTTGCAGTGAAAAACACTTATTAGTTAGAATTAAGTACATATTAGTTATATTTATTATTTAAATATATAATAAAAGATGTTATTTACCTGTATCAGCGCATTTTGTGAAATATGGTTAGCTAATTCAGGTTCACTTTCAATTAACGCCTCTTGTAGAATGTGTCGCCTTTGTCGCAAAACAGATCGCGGGCACATACACCGCCGTCCAGTTTCCATAATACACAGTATCCAATCCAGTTATCACAAAGTCCTTTATCGTGCCAGGGTCAATCGAAAAGCTATTAATCAGTCCAGTAAACAAAAAGGGGTCGTAGTTGTAAAGTAAATACCGATAACATGGAAATAAATAACACGTGAATGTACACTGCAGCGAACTGACTGTGATTAAGGTTCGGGCGACTACCTGCGCAAGAGCTTGGGTTGGGGAGCGGCTCCCCACCCCACCCGGGGCTTATTTTATTACCGGTTATCTTTATGTGCATGCGCCGCCCGCCGCTGTGCACTAATGAATAGATAAATGAGTAGGTATTTTGGAATGATTCATCAATAATACGTAAACGAGATATTTGTTTAAACGTAAGATACCATGAGAACCCCATGCATTTGGGCAATGTCGCCATAGTAAAAAATTATCATCTTGCCAAGACCTATCAATTGAGCTACATTTCATTTCTGTTGATGGGTGGGGACGGAGCCCATACATTTTTGCCCATCCCCCTTTACACCAACATCTTGACTTCAGGTGCAAAAACAGTACCTACTGTATCTTTTTTTCTGTTCTTTTGCTTATATCTCGAAAATGGTATGTCATATCGCAAAAATAATGAAAATTTCGAACCCCTTTAAGACACCCATAAACCCATTAAACTCAACATTTTAATACTGATTTTTTATATTTTCCATACAAAAAGTGAAAAATTCCATTTAAAACACGTCGAGGCTGCCCCGCATACGCGCCTGAGGCTCTAAAAAACATTATTAGAAAAGTAGTAGTATTTATAACGAAATTAAAAGGAAAACTATCACAGCTAAGCAGGCTCTATAAGTTAACGTGTAATAGTCAACCAACTTAAATTTGCGGTTACAAAAACATGTTTTCCCATACATTCCGTAAGGGAGAACATGTTTTTCAACTAAAAGTTAAGTTTGTTCTTGGGATAAATTCACCCCAACTACGAAACCCTTCATTGTGCGTGGTCCGACACGCACTTGGCCTGTTTTTATTTGATATTTCTAAAAACAATTAGCCGACGTTCTCACGGACGTAATAAAATCGCGGCGATTTTTTTTCGTGCACTTGATTTTCAACGCTCTGCTTAGCGCCGAGAGTTGAAAATCCAACAATGTGTTTTTTAACACGCTGGGACGAGAGTGCGTCCTAGCGCGTTGGATTCTCAACGCTCGGCTTAACACCGAGAGTTCAAAAACCAGTGCGCGATAAAATCTCGCCGCGATTTTATTACGTCCGTGCGAACGTTGGCTTACTGGCAAAATGAGTTCGGACGATGAAGGCGTGATTTCAGTTTTAGGGTTTTAGCAATAGTAGATTTGGTAACGAGGAGAAGAAAATCTAGATTTAAGCATAGAAATACTAAAAAAAACACTTAAAGGGGCAGTCGCTGCAGCGTGAAAATTGCTAGAAAATTGCCACAAATGTAACTATTTCGCCAACTCAAGATATATTTTTTGTTGTATTGTTATTTACAGTTTGTCCTTGAACGCACCTTGCGCGATGTGCGATGTAGAGAATCTTAAGTATCTAAGTCGACTCCTAGATGGCGTCGTAAAACTACAGTGTCTGGCATTTTGTGAGTCGCTGATGCTGCCATCTGTTATTAAAATGGAGGAAGAAAAATAGCCAGCTCAATAGCCAGACTTAGGGAGGTGTCATTTCTTTGTATGGGATTGGACGTAGTATTATATTATCTGTGACTATGTGAAAAATAACTTAAATTTCGGAAGTCAGTGACAAATAAAGAAAATATAAAACCAAAGACTCCGACTTCTGAAATTTACGTTATTTTTCACTTTTTAGAGTTTTTCCTTGTTTATTTTTTTTGTAAAAAGTTTTTTTATGATAGTGTCCTCTTTTATTATTCATTCACAAACTACTCAGCGTCGATGTAACTGATGTGGATTTTCTTTTTAGGTTTATAATAATAATATACTGTCTAATGTAAAGAGCCTAAAAAACCGGTTCTATAATAAACCTCAACGAATTATAACGCTGCTAAATTGACGTAGCATGACAACTGAAGTGACAGGTATTTCGTTTAGTCAGTTATCCAGACGCATTTGACAGCTCTGTCGTCACGTGGTTTTTAGGGATTCATACCCGAAGGTTACCAAACGAAACTCTATTACTACGCCTCCGCTGACCATCCGTCCATTTGTCTGTCAGCGGGTACAGCCCGCTCTCATCATCATCTCTCATGAACCGTAATAGGTAGACAGTTGAAATTCTCTCAGATTGTGTGTTTCTATTTCCGCTAAAATTGAATAAAGTTAAAAAAAAAAACCGGCCAAGTGCATGTCGAACCACGCACAGTGAAAAGTTCCGTAGATTGGGATGAATTTATCCCAAAAACAAATTTAAAGTTGAAAAACATGTTCTCCCATACATCGATATACGCCACGGTCAATTCTCCAACTGCAAATGTAAGTTCGTAATCATTCGTATTTTTTTTTACAAATTAACAATTTTCGGAATTTTTATTTTACTTGTGCTGTGACTTGCTTCTTGTCTTTCATGATTTTAGGTTAACGGGAAGAATCCAATAGGTTTTGATTTATTTGCTAGTGTCAAACTAAATCGCATAAATGGCCGTATTTTTTCATCCTGCTCACTAAGCGAAATTATTGTGCCATGCTACAAATGCCATCTGTTAGAAAATATTCTGCAAATTTATTTCTTATGGTCTTAGCAGATAGAGTTAGAAAGAAAGATTTTTTTTATTTGGGACTCGAACAGGAAATACAACATCAAAACTGAGAAAATTATAAAAACAATAGCAATTTCAGTAAAGAATATTAAAATTGACTGCCTTGTTGGTCTAGTGGTTGCAAGCGCTACTGCTGAGGTCCTGGGTTCGATTCCCGGGTCGGGCAGTGTTATTGGGTTTTTCTATCTGAAATTTCTCAGTAGCAGCTTGGAGTCTGGATTTGTGCCCGGGTTGATGGCAATAGGCTCGCCCCCTATTACATGGGACTTAAACATAACTGGCGAAATGTGGGTGTACCTGCTACAGGGACACCTCTCCCAACCCTTCGGGGAAACAAGGCGTGATGCTATGTAATATTAAACTTAAAAACATTGTGTGTTCAAAAAAGTTGCTCTTCTTGGTACATTCCTCATAGATAACAAGGAAGTATTTCCTTCAGGATCATTTGGCCATGAGCCTGGATGCAATCCACCTTCATTTTCAGTATCAAAAGTACCAGTATTCGTGGTGAATTTTTAGATTGTGCAGTAAACAACTCTTCATAACAATATTGGATAAGTACTTTTGGTTCCAATAAAAGTGGTTTCTTAAGTACCTACCCTAAAAATATCCGACATAATACCGAAAACGTTTTCGACTATTCTCCAAACACGAGACAAATGACAATTAAATTCAAAATGTTTTATTTCACATAAACCTACAAGGGCACTTATGAAACGTCAGAAGCTAGGTGCACGGTTCCAATTGGTCGCTTCCTATGCAGCTATGGAGAAGAGCCGGCAAGAAACTCCACGGTTACCTACTTTTTTTTTAATAAATGGTTTCTACAATGTTTTCAAATTACAGTATTAATAGGTATGAGAAGACAGTGTAGGCCCATCAACAAGTACCAGGTACTTAGTAAAATAGAAAACGGTCCACAACTCTACAGCCTACAATGTTCTCACATTCACAAAAACCTAAAAGAAAAGAATACATTTAAAAGATAAACAAAATAATAAAAATAAGGACCTATTTAAGGCCCCGTGCTGTGAATTCACTCGACAGAGTTTAGGTACATTCTTGCGATGCTATGTTTGTGTCTAATTCGATAAAAACAATATAGAAAAACTTTTTACAAAAAAAAAAAACAACCGACTTAAAAACACTACAAAGTGAAAAATAACTTTAATTTCGGAAGTCGGTGTCTTTGGTTTTGAATTTTCGTTTGTCACCGACTTCCGAAATTAAAGTTATTTTTCACTTTGTAGTGTTTTAAGTCGGTTGTTTTTTTTTTTGTAAAAAGTTTTTATTTTTCACTTTTTAGTTGTGGTACCTACCCCACACAAATTCGAATACCACTACCTGCTATGTGAATAACAGTGACAAAAGTTATCATATCATCTACATACTAAGTGGGAAAAAATACGTATAATTGAAGCTAACTCAAGAACTACCCAAGCAAAGTTAATAAAATTTATATGGGACCACCTCTGAAGTATGATCTACCAAACCAAAAAAGAATCATCAAAATCTATTCATAATTGGCGGAGTAATCGCGTAACAAACATACAAAAAAAAAAAAAAAAAAACAAAAAAAAAAAAAAACATACAGACGAATTGAGAACCTCCTCCTTTTGGAAGTCGGTTAAAAACTAGCTTTTGCCCGCGGCTTCGCACGCGTAAAGGTCGGAAAATATCCCACAGGAACGTACTACCGATATTCAGAGTACTTATCATATTATTATGTCCTAACCCAGGTCATGGCCTATCCGTATGCCTTTCATCTAAATCTGTTCAGCCGTTACGGCATGAAAAGGTAACAAACAGATAGATACTAAATCTGTTTTAGGGTTCCGTACCTCAAAATGAAAAATGAAAACCCTTAAAGGATGACATCGTTGCCTGTCAAGATACTTTTTCTCAGATACGCGTGGAGGTATCAAGTTGAAATAGATATTAAAAAATATCAATATAGATATATTATTTATTATTATTTCGTGTTGTTCTATCTCCTCTCGGGCTCAGTTCCAACGAAATGTTTGGAAAGTTTTTTGCAATTTCTGAATTTTCTCGTACTCAAACCTCAGTTGGCCCGATATAGTTTTTTGACCCTCGTAATAAGAAATAGGATCGACTGGCATCAAAAAAGTTGTTGTGAAAATTGCCCATGTTCTTGCTGACTGTAATTTTTTTTTAATCTATGAATGCAGATCAAAATGTTTCAAAAAGTTAAGGACAGTCTCCTAAGACCGTTTTCTTATAGCGACAACGGTTAAGATACCTGCCTTTATTGGCCCATATCAACATCCACTCTGTATATGTTATGATTGACTACTTAGCTCCATAAAGGTATGGCGTGATTATAATCTTTTAAAAGGTTAAATTCGTAATTATCTGCAATATTCTAACCTTTTGGATAGTCTTTTTACAGTTTGCGGTAAACTATAGAAGAATACGAACATAATGCAATATTGCTCATCCCCCATAGCAAATAGCGTGATAATAATTTTTGGCAAAGTCTCTTGTGACGTTTCCATTATTTCACATATTTATAGATTATTTATACCAATTTTCAAGTTAATCAAGCCTCACAGTAAAATCCTCCGCTGTAAAAATTAATACCCCGTTTCACCCCGTCAGGGATAAATTTTCAAAAAACCCTAATATATGTTTTTATTTATTTTCAGTCTTTAGTATAAATACTGAGTTTCGAGTTAATCAGACCGCGCGTTAAAATTCTTCCATACAAACTTTGACACCCCCCATTCCGGGGGGTGTCAAAGTTAGAAAAACTAAAAATGGAAAACTTTATAATTTACATAGATAAGTATTCGTGCCAAGTTTCAAGTTTGTTAACTCAAGGAATAAGATTTTTCATACAAACAAAATCCCCCCTTTTCACCCCCTTGAAAGTCGATTTTCCAAAAGTCCTTTCTTATTGGATGCCTACGTCATATTATCTACTTGTGTGCCAAATTTCAGCCCAATCCGTTTAGTGGTTTGAGCTGTGCGTTGATAGATTAGTCAGTCAGTCATTCAGTTAGTCACCCTTTCCTTTTATAGATATAGATTGTAGGTATATAATGTCAAAAAATGAAAGATTATGTCAAGGAAGAATGTAAAAATAGTAAAATAAAATAATAATCGTAATTTGGGAGCAGTTAATAGACATTTACATTGCTATGCCGTTAATGAGGTATCCGGAAATTGCCAATTAAAAATTATTTCTTATGTTCCCTTAGCCTGGAGACGGCTTCAACATATTTTCAGTCAGAGCAAATGCACTATCTGCCACAAACACGTAGGGAAGTGGTTCCTCCTTGAAGGGCAAATTAGTTGATGCTGGAAAACACAGTTCATTTCTAAAAAAAAATCTATACATCTCTGTATTTCTGCAAACACCGCCATTATTTATTTTACCATAACATCCGCAATCCACAAATGTGGAGTTATAGTCAGCATCCACCAAAGCTGACAGAACAATGCTAAATGTGGCTTCGAATCTCAAGGCCCACACAGACCGACACGCGCCGTCGGAAAAGGCATGGTGTGTACAATAGAATAGAATAATTATTTATTTGCATAGAACGTAGGTACAAAAAATGCAGATGTTTGTGTGGGCTGGTGCGCTTGCGTGCGCAATATCGCGCACCGTGGGAAGACCCTTCGTGCGCGGTGCGTGGTCGTGCGCCGTGCGGGCCGGTGCGTGTGCGTCCGCAATATCGCGCACCGTTGGAACCGGCCTGTATAGCTCAGAAATGCAATTATCAATTATGTTGGTTTCTGTGAGCGTGTATAACCTTTTAGGTATGCTTGACTGGTGTGGTTCACAGAGGAATGGTATTTGATATCCTTTAATCCAAGATAGGATAGTTTAGTTTAGATAGCACATATCATTAGTAATATGATGCCATTCATAAAGGTAATGTTGTAATCTGCCAGCTATAGGTACATTATTGTTATCTACCTGTGACGAAATGATTAGCGGCGCGGCGGCGTCGGGCTGAGTAGTTGGCCGTCCGTGCGCGTGTGGCCGTCTGCGTGCGGCGATGGTCCCGTGGCGGCGGTGCACGGTGTTTTTTTTTGCCCAAAAAAAGTGACATTCGCTTTTTATTGAAGATTTATACTAAATATATCATTCCAAATGCAAGAATAGAACACCCAGGTGTCAATTTCCCATACTTTATTTTTAAAAAAATATTTTAGTTTTCGTGACCTTCACACTGAAAATACTAAAAATAATTCGTAAAAAAAAATCTATACCTACATAACTTTTTGTTTTTTGTATTTAAGTTTTATAAAGCATTTTTTGGTGCACATTATCCAGTTTATATTTATTCAAAAATGTAGACAAAACCTTCAAAAGATTTTTTTTTGTTGAAATCAGTATTTATTTTTTTATAATTTTTCTAGCACGAAGTAGAACCTCTATCTACCATAAAAAGATTCCTTGTACTAAGGTTTATCATCCACAAAAATATTACGTTCAACTTCGGCCTAGGTTTCGAGAAAATGATTTTTTGCGTGCGTTTAAAGCACCGGTTTGACGATATGTAGAAGTATTCGGCTGATTACGCTGTTGATTGAATTTCCCACTATTTGCGGTGAATCTGAGGCAGACATTGTTATGGCCTTGGTGGATTTTAGATTATCAGAAAAGTTAGAACCGAATAAATAATCGTCTATTTTAGTGTTTTTTATTATTTCTCTTTTTTGTTTACTTATGCCATTAATGATAGCGAATCTTCTAGACGGAGATTATCTGTAGTGCGTATCGCACATCAGCCGCCCTGCATCACTGAGTGTATATTTTATAACCTCTTGTGGAAGGTTTTCGGTTTGTGACAAGGCTACATTCAATGCTTTGCCGATTGCTGAGATACAATTGGCCATTTGATTTTGTTTCTGCTCACTGTATGAATCTTTTTTAATGTTTATCAGACAGTGCCGATTTTAACTCGGGATTTAGCATAGATGCTTTCATGTATATACAATTTTCAGCAGGTAGATACTGTTTTTGGAGATCGACTTTTATCTCTTTAGTGAGACCGTTAATTAGGATGTGTTTCCACCGCGTTGCCAAATCCTTGTACAAATTATCTCCAAACGATTTATAGAATGTAGGGTCTGAACCTAATAATAGTAAAATATCCGGGTCTAGTTCATCAGGATTTTCATCAGCCGTTCCTTCGCCTTCTAATGGTACCTACCTCAGTAGTTAAGATCTCGTCTGCAAAGAAGTATAACATAATTATACGTACAGTACCGACCAAAAGTCCATGAGCAATCTCACAAAGCAATAGACTGACGCTTCGGTTTGACTTACGACCTTCTTCTATAAGTTGTTACAATACTGTAGACACGCACATTACACACACACACTCACTTTCTCTGCAACCAATGACTAGTTCAATAATCATCATTCGTTTTTAGTTTCATTCGTCTTGTTCACATAAATATTAAAGTTTAGCAGGTAGACCACAAAAAACTAAGTAAATTATTTCGATTTCTGTGGGGTAGATGCAGTTTGTTACAAGTATTCAATTAATAGAACTTTGTTGGTTCGTGCCGTGATAATATTGGTGACGAGCATTTAGCGCAGTGTTGTGGTTATTATTATCAAAAAGCAGGCATAAAATATATTGAAGAGATCAGATCAGATCAGAGAATATTATTGCGCTGCGTAAAAGTGAAGTGAATATCTAATAAAACCGGACTAAGTGTGAGTGTTATCATTTATATATTTCATATTTTACTAAACATAAATCTTAATCAAGGGTATTGTTGATAGAACAGAGGTATTGTTGAGACAGAAGATGCCTTTAAAGTTTTAAATTAATTGTGAGGTTTAATTCGATTAGTGAATAATAAATAATAAGGTATTATGTGTAATAAAAACAATGTTTTTCTTTGTTCTAGAGAAATACTGTGAGGGTTAAGAGATATGAGGAAGGGGCTTATTATCGAGTAGCAGCGACGTCAAATGGTGAATGAAACAAATGGTTTCATACCAACGAGATATTTTGCTGAATTATTAAAAACACGTCATTATGAACCGTTCGCCGTGCACTCTGAAGGCTTGCATCACTGAAGACCAGCTAGAAAACCGTTTTTGACCTTAAAATATTGACCGCACCAACTTAATAAACAACAGATTCGTTATTGCATGAATTTATGGTAACGAATTTTTTAAGCACGTTTCAATAGGGTGTTTGTCGTATTTCTTGCAGATATACCGAAATTGTTTAATATTATTTTAGTAATAGTATTATTTTAGGATTAAAATTTGAGGTTTAGTTTCAATCTTCTTTTCGTAAAGAAAATGAATACTTAAGCTTTAACCTCAATAACAACCAATATTTACTAAAGTCAAATAAAATGTAAAATAATTAATACAAATAAAATATAAACAAACTGCCCATATTTAACCTTAAAATTACCTATTCTGTAAGTAGTTTTTTACATTTTAAGTAGTCTAATATTCTTATTTATTACTTAATTACTTCGACCATGATCAAAGCTTAATATTTATGGTGAAAAAATCCATTAAAAATTTAAAATATTTCATAATTATGTCAAAATAATACAAACTGCTTCTAGTTTCTTGACATCTATTTCACATCTTATTCAGCTGAAGTAATGATAAATAATTGTAGCAGTGTGTTAACTTATGTAAAATAAATATAACGAATAAACATATTTTTTTAATTTTGTTATCATATATCACGCATTTTTTATTCTGAAACCTTTATTGCAATAACAACATAAAAAAGCAGCAATATTAAAAAAAATATTATTATCGAAAACAAAAATAATAATATTTGCAAAAAACCGCACTGTGTTTTACGAGATTAGAACCTGAGGCAGTTTGAATTCCATACCAACGCTTAACGCTTTCTGCTATCTGCACTTGTTAAGTTACTATCGAATTTTAGCAATGCCATTAACTGGTCAAGTTCACGCGCATAGTGCGTGTGTGCTAGCATGTTTAAAGCGACGGAAATATATTGATTGTTGTTTCGTGTAGAACAAAACTGCGTTATCTGTGGTGTGTGTATCGTGTTGCTTACACATACAAATGTACGAGCTATACCGCGTGTTCACAGCAATATGACTCTTAGCGTGCTCATGCACTTTTGAGCGCTTACTGTACCTGCCGTAAGTAGGTACTTTATCCACACACGTTTTACGTCGGGATATTTAAGTTGGTGTCGTAAGTACCTACATGTATAACAGTCATAGTATCCACACACGATAAACGTCGGGATATCACAATGAATACATTAATTTTATGACACTTATAACAACGCATAAGGCATCCACGGTCCACACACGATTTACGTCGGGATGGAAATGTTGTTTTAGGTATAGTGGGTAGGTATGACGGTCATAGTAGCCACACACGATAAACGTCGGGATATCACAATGAATTAAATTCATTTTATGACACTTAAATAACTAGGCATCAGGCATGACACACGAACCCGTCGGGATATTATTATCACGATAAAAGAATTGTATTTAATTTACATATGTGCAGTCTCAAGGCGGTAGATTGAGAAAAATTATGTGTAGTTGTCATCATTCACTTACCTTGTGGTTTTAGATCACTGGTTAAATCGTGCGGTAATGAGTGCGAAGGAGATATCACTGGTTCACCTTCCAATGACGATGAAGAGATTCTTCTTCGTTTTTTAACTAACTTTTTCACTTTTTTTTAGTAGTTTTTCGACGCTATCGCTATCGCCCTTATCAGATCGCTTTCTTTTTCCCATAGTGTAACGCAATTAAGGTTATTTCCGGACGAGCAAATTTACGTGTGACTAATGAGTCAAGGATTGTGAAGGCGCGGCCGCTATAGCGCGTCGCCGCGCGGCGACGCGCTATAGCGGGTTGCACTCCACAGAAAAAGTAGTGAATACATTACCCTTTTCTGATATTTATTATAGTATAAAAATAAATTCTATAAGCATTTAAATAGCTTTAAAAGTGTGATTAGGACAGCATCAGCTCGCGTGTTGCTGCATGTAAACTGTAATCATCTTCGGGAGAGATACGAAGTATAATTGGGAATCAAACGAGCTTACCTGTTCAGGATCCGTGCCGCCGCACCGCACGAAATCACTGATTTTGATCAATTTTGTTCATTAATTGTGAGAAAGGAGACCAGAATTTAAACAAAATTATTTTTGATTTGAAAAGTCCCAATTCTTTATCTTGTACATAGGGGAAAGGGATTTTTCAAATAAATTAAGGATTCGCGGAAAATCACTAAAATTATCAACAAGTTTTCAAAAAAATACCCGAGACTGACGTTTGATCGTTTCGTTAGAAGAAACTGCTTTTGATCATGAAAATTAAAAATATCATCAACATCATTATAATGGTCTACTTGTACATAGGGAACCACTTTTTTCAACTTTCATACAAAATATAGCAGAAAAAAAATGTTATAAATAACGTAACTTTCTCAAAACTTCAAGCCAAATAAATATTTTTTCCTAATAATTAGAAACACTTTTCAGAAATTTTAAAAATTACATATTAGTCTTCAGTTAACCGTTTAATAGAATCTAAATTGAATTTTTTAAATATACAATTACTGTAACAAATCTTATAACCACCAACACGAATAGTTAAGTGACTACAAAATACCACTACTCGACACTAGATGGCGTTGTCGCAATACGTCATTTTTCTGAATCGCGGTGTCAAGATTCTCCAAGATCTAATGACCTCCGCTAAAATGTTAGTTTTTTGTGAGACTAAACCAGTGGTGCATTCGTCGGCAACGTCCTACTTGGAATATTTTCACGAGACTCCACTGCTCAATTAAGAGCAATATTCGACTTCAGTGTCATTTGTTGGTCTAGAGGACCACCCCGCCCGTTCCCCTCCTTCCTTCGTTTGTCCCTTATGGGAAAAGGAGACGTGAGCTCGTCCTATATTAATATTGTACCGCGTACAGTCAACGTATTAAAATCCTTACCACACTTCAACTGGTCTTCTTTGAGCCGGCAACGGTGACGACGACATCCTTTACATTACTTAAAATGGCAAAGTGAACTATGTAAACGATTGCGGAAAACCTATTCCATCTAAGACAGGCGCCGTATTTTTCGATATCGCAGAAGCGTTCGACAAAGTCTGGCACAACGGTTTATTATATAAGCTTTACAAACTCGGAGTGCCGGATCGTCTCGTGCTCATCTTACGGGACTATTTGTCGAATCGCATTTTTCGATATCGCATAGAAGGTGCACTATCCTCCCCCGTCCTATTCGTGCAGGAATCCCTCAGGGCTCCGTGCTAGCTCCCCTATTATTCACGCTGTTTACCAGCGACATCCCTAAGAGTGTGAAGGCGCAGTTGGCTCTGTTCGCAGACGATACGGCCATCAACCTTAGGGGTACGTGTCCCGATAACATAGCCCGCACTCTCCAACGAATCGTCAATAAACTTGACGAATGGTTTCGAAAGTGGCGGATTCAAATTCAAAAGTCATTTATTCAAACTAGGCTGAGAATCAGCACTTTTCGAACGTCAAAATTACATAAGACAGTCCCCCAAAAACGCCCACCCTTCACCACTTCCTAGTGCCTTTTTTTATTTAAAAGAGTGTCCGTGGAGTTTCTTGCCCGTTCTTCTCCATAGGTACCTACTACGCTTTGGAATGGGCAACTAGCTTCATACCTATTTCTGACTGACAATTGACCTTGACAATTCAAAAGTGCCTGTAAATGGTTTAATTGAAATAAATGCTTTGAGTTTGAGTTTGAAGAAATCTCATTTCCGCAACTTTTTCGCGCAAGTGTCTCAGATCCCTTTATGGATATTGGTGCCAATTCTCTTGTCACAAATGCCTCTAAACTAGACTAAAATCACCAAAATTTCGTTTATTCCTGTCAAACGATGATTTCCCATCGTGAAATTATTATAGAATATATTTTATTTTGACAGCACTAAGATTGCAATATGGTGCCGATTCTCTTATATACCGAACTAAACTTACTAAACTATCACTAAAATTCCTTACTTTTGGTTATGAAAATTTTAAAGCTATTCTGCAACAATAATTCTCTAAATTTAAATATATTTTGACATACTAAAATTATATTTGACAATCGCGAGTCCACGTGGTACTTGTTTGCCCTACCCCGTGAATTTTTTTTAGAGCTGGAGGCGCACAGGGGGCAGCCTCGACGTTTTATATGGAATTTTTCACTTTTTGCAAGGAAAATAAGAAAAAAATATTACCTACATGTAGAGTGTCAGGGGTTTAAGGATTTTATAAAGGGGGTCGAAATTGTCATTATTTTTGCGATTGGACGCACCGTTTTCGAGATATATGCAAAAGAAAAAAAAAAAGATACAGTACTATTTTTTGCACCTGAAGCGAGGTGTTGTTATAAATTTTAGTTCAAGACGACTAATTTCATTCCGCACCTTTTTAATCACGATTAAAAATAGTCAGATTTAGTTAGACAATGGTGCCGATTCTCTTGTCACAAATGCCTCTAAACTAGACTAAAAATCACCAAAATTTTGTTTATTCCTATCAAACGACGATTTCCCATTCTAAAATAGACTAAAGTGTCATAACTTAACTATATTTTAATTTGACAACACTAAGATGGTACAGTCAGCGTCAAATAGTTAGTGACACTCAGGGTATTCAAATAAATAGACGCAACCAAAAAGTCAATAATATCGGTACAAACTAAGTTGTCTTATTGTTGTCAACAATATAGTCGCTCAAAAGGTCGAGACGTTTAAAACGTCATATAGATCGGTTCAGTCAAACCGCCATAAATATGGTTACAGTCATCCCGCCAATGGTATCCAAGCATTATAAGTATTCAAAAATATGGAACACATTAGAAAAATAAACTTTACGGCTTTATATATTAAATATTATTTCTCACGTCAACATTTCACAAAATCAAATGGATAGAAACTTCTGCTGTCCTTTTCATTTTAAGCATGACGTCTATGACGCAATTTCTATGTAGCGGTGCACACATTCAGTTCGCTCGTACGGTTTTGTCTCCAGAAGTCCAGTTAGCCATCGTGCGGTGCGGAAGAACTTGGTGCTGATTAATTGTCGAAAAGTATCCCGTATGTTTATGGAACATACGTCATGACGACTTAAACGATAGAATTGACTTCGTACAATCTCTGCGTATACCCAATAGCATCGCTTTCTTTTCTTTCATTCTTTTGACAAAAGAATTGCTAATAGAAATTCGTCATCTCCATTCTTTTTTAAAATATTTTTAATTTCATAAGCGTTCTTCGATACAATCGCCACAAGCTCTGGCACACGACTGGAGAGCGTAGAAACCGAATACAATCAATCGCCTGTATGCGGCACTCGTCCGATCGGGTTTCCGAATTGGAGAATCGGATCAGGTACCTGACATCTGCGGCCACCCTTACATGCTAGTTTATTTTTCTAATTTGTTCCATATTTTTGAACACTTATAATGCTTGGATACCATTGGTGGGATGACTGTAACCATATTTATGGCGGTTTGACTGAACCGATCTATATGACATTTTAAACGTCTCGACCTTTTGAGCAAATACATTGTTGACAACAATAAGGAAACTTTGTTTGTACCGATATTATTGACTTTTTGGTTGCGTCTATTTATTTGAATACCCTGAGTGTCACTAACTATTTGACGCTGACTGTACTGAGATATTAATTTAGTGAAAATGCCAATTTTGCTATTTTGAATTGACGTTTTTCACCTAAAATTTAGATTTTAACTAAATCTGACTATTTTTTATCGCGACTAAAACGTGTGGAATAAAATTGGTTTTCATGAACTTTAAATTCACAGCAACACCTCGACTTCAGATGCAAAACAGTACTGAATCTTTTTTTTTCTTTTGCTTATATCTCGAAAACGGTGTGTCTAATCGCAAAAATAATGAAAATTTCGACTCCCTTTAAAAAACGCTTAAACCCCTTGTTAAACATGTAGGTAATTATTTTTCTTGTTTTCCAAGCAAAAAGTAAAAAATTCCTTATAAAACAGCATTTTTATGTTGATTGTTATAATTAATATACTAAACGAATATACACAAACATTCCAGACTTATTTCTTATGCGTACCTACGTTACTTAACAAAATACCATCTATAGGATCAAAACTGTTTAAGCGATCACTACGCTCGATGTTTAGGCGTGTGAACGGTGCACACAAACATAGCATCGCAAGAATTTACCTAAACTCTATCGAGTGAATTCACAGCACGGAGCCTTAAGCGAAGTCTTAATTCTAACTTTATGAACGGCGATTTGAAATATAATTCATTAAACAAAGTAGTATTTCTAATACGTACGTATCTCATCGCGTTTATTTTTAGAGAAAAAATATTGAAAAATATTTTTTTCAATAGAATTATCGTCATTGCTGGCAACATACACTGGAATGTCACTTATTTTAGAGGTCCTTATGATGGAGAACAAGATCTGTTTTCTGTACAGAGTAGTTCCGCATACTTACATACATTCACTAGGTTTTCCTGGAAGGATAAGTGAATTAGGTAGACTAATTATTGCAGCTTTTGGGGTTGTTAGCTAGTGGCGGGTGGGTGATTATACTCGTATTTCAGATCGCCGCCGCCGTTCATAAAATTAGAATCAAGACTTCGCTTAACAGGTAAGCTCGTTTGATTCCCAATTTTACTTCACGGCGATCTGAAATATAATTCATAACAAAGTAGATGTTTAGAGTTGTCTGCAAAAATTTAGTTAGTTAATAAATTACAGCATGTTCTGATTTATTAGGTACTTTTATTATTCTTTCTGAATGTAATATTTTGATTTCATGTAATTTAAGAAGCTTGCTTTGATGCTTTTTTTTACGTGAATGTCGTGTACACCTGTAATTGGTAATATTAGAGTCCATACCTGTTAGCTTTTAATATTTAATGTACAATACATTTATATGCTGTTGGCGTACCTATTTTAAATAAATTCTTAATAACGTTGCTTAATTAATAATATTTAACTATTGTTCATCAGTAATGCGGCATAATCAACACAATGTCGGTTGGCATAACTCAATGATGCCAGCTCTAACTTGAGCTGCTGTATGTTTTATGCTGTGGGAGGTGAATTATTAGTATCACTCTCACTTCCTGCCACACATTACCCAACTTACGTTTATACAAATTTTCTAAAGTTTGTTCCGTATTATCGGGTCAGGAGAATTATGATTATCAAGCCCCGGTGAATTATGATATGTACATCAAGCCCCGGTGACACACGAGGTGTGTCACCTCGTGTGTCGCTGGACACACGCGGCTCACACGCGGCTTTTAGCTCTATTTGTAATATAAAATAAAATCTAATGTCCTCTGTGGCTTTTTCATTCTATGGTCGGATAGATAAGCTAGTCAACAAAACCATTTAATTTAAAAATACCTGGAACGCAATATTTTAAAAAATATTGAAAGTCACGTTCCGGCGCGAGCAAACGTCAGTCTACGAAGCGCTCGGGGCTTGAAGGTTATTGCTGTAATATTTAGTTTTTTTTTTTGTGGTTTTTGTATGTAAATCGACGGGAAGTTGTGTTATTTTCATTTTTAAGTAGATATAACATGGTTGTAGATAATATTTGCAGTAAATAACATCATATTATACCTATTTTGACCCAACCAAAAACTGTAGACATAGACATTATGGCGATAAATGAGACCTGGCTCAGGCAGGGAGAGGAGGGTTGCGCGCTGACAGTTCCGGGCTACCGACTGCGGCACGAGCCGCGCGCGCGTACCGTGCGCGGCGGGCGCGGGGGCGGCGTGGGCTTCTACGTGCGCCGCGGGGTGCGCGTACGCGCCTTGCCGCACCCGCCAGCGCCACAGGTCGAGCAAATGTGGCTCAGGCTTAACATTAATTCACAATCAGTTATCATCGATACTGCATACAGGTCGCCGTGGCTTGATGTCAATGTCTTTCTGGATGCAGTTACTGATTCTCTCTCGTCCTTTGCTAACGCGGACAAAGTTGTCTTGCTTGGCGACTTCAATATTAATGTCCTAAACCAAACCGACAACAAATCTAAACTACTGAACAATTTTATACATTGCTGCAAGCTTAGACAAGTTGTTACTGAGCCAACCCCTTTCACAGATCATAGTGAAACTCTAATTGATGTTGTGTGCATTGACGCCCGTGTGTGTGGGGTCTCAGTATTACACATACCAGAGCTCGGTCACCACGCAATTATATCTGTGGAATTAAATTTTAAACTAGAGAAGCCTGCTCTGCACTGGATTACCTATAGGCCACTTAAAGACATCCTTCCTGATTTGATTAATGATGACTTAAATAAGATAGACTGGGAACAAATTGAAAGTCTGGAAGATGTGAAGTCCATGGTTGCTATGTTTAATGAATACATTTTGACATTATTTGACTTGCATGCTCCCCTTAAAAAAGTTTTAATCAAAGAGAAATCTTATCCCTGGATAACAGACACTGTCAGGGAAATGATGAGGCTGCGTGACAAGTGCCATTTGAAATCTAGAACTACAAAATCTGAACATCATACTAAATCCTACAAAGAGTTTAAATACCTTGTTAGAGCTGCTTTTGATAATGAAAAGTGGGCATATTTTAAAACATATATTAATAATAATATTAAACAACCAAAGAAGTTATAGAGTCATATAAAATCTACTATAGCCACCTCAAAAAAACCAGAGCATAGTCTACCACATTTCTGTAACAATCCAGAGTCTATTAATCAACACATTTTGGATGTACCTGGCACTGGCAAGGTCACAACTGCTGATTTAAGTTATTATGAGCACCATAGACACAGTAACAGTCATTTCCAGCTTGAGCCGGTTCAGCAGGATGTGGTGTTGAGGATCTTGCGCGGTCTTAGTCCAATGCGCAGGGCTCTGACCATATTTCTCTGGAGATGCTGATGTTGACACTTTCTCGAACACTTGCAGTTATCACAGCTATCATCAACAGATCCATAGTCACCTCTTCTTTTCCTGATCTGTGGAAAATGGCAATAGTTAGACCAATCCTTAAAGTGCCTAACTCCACTAGTGCCAAAGACCTCCGTCCGATAAGCCTACTGCCATGTCTGTCCAAGATTGTAGAAAGGGTTGTCTCCAACCAGCTTAGGGCATATCTTGAGCACTATAGTATATTGCCACTGGCTCAATCTGGATTAAGCAAAGGCCACAGCACAGCGACAGCACTCCTGGTCAGTAATATTTTCAAAGCCAGAGACCAGGGCATGGGGACTCTACTTGTCCTACTAGATTTTTGACGTGCTTTCGACTCTATAAATACTTCACTTCTTCTCTCTAAGCTGTCTTACTATGGGTGTGATGTCGAAGCGGTTAAATAGTTTAAGAGTTACCTCAGTAATCAATAACAGTTTGTCCAGGTGACTTGTGACAGTAATGGAGATACCATGTCTTCTAGTCCAAAGCACGTAGACAGGGGCGAACCGCAGGGATCGATCCTTGGCCCGCTACTCTTCATCCTGTACAGTGCTGACATCGCCAACTGCCTGATTAACACCAAGTTCCACCTTCACGCTGATGATCTGCAGAAACGTTCGACCATTCGTTTTCGTTATTATTAACTTCTATCCTGACCATATTCAGCACAGTACGGCAATATCGTTCAACTTGACCGTTCTGATGCATCTCAGGCGTAATGAAGTGTACTTCAATACCAGAATCAGTTAACCAGTGTACAAAATTGTGGTTATCAAACATCCGACTACGGTCGCACACAAATCGTTTAAAAGTACCAAACAAAGATATAGTTTGAGTTATCACTCGCTTTAACTCGTCGCAATCCTGTCTGTACAGACTATACAACAAACAATATTTTGTATACGCGTCAACTATTATTAGTACGTACTTAATTAAATCCGTTACATTCTCTAAGTGGACCGAGTAGGTACTGTATCAAACGGTATTGGGTCCTTTTGCCAAGAGGATATCGGCTGTAAGGGGACACGGGGTACTTGTTTATGCGATATGCATACGACGCAATGTGTTATGTACTTAGTAACAAATCGTCTCAAACCCGGGAACCAAAAGTGTTTGAGAATCAAATCAATAGTTTCGCTTTCAGGACGTTGGATCGCTTTAGGGACATAACATAAGTAACGCTCTTGCTCGCCCTCAACACAGTACTTATAATATAAGAGATCGTTTCGTTTTACATAGCGACTTGAATCTAACACACCATTATTTAACTTATCTAATAATGACAAAGTTTCTTCATCACCCGCCTGAGCTATGTGTGCCCAATTAAGAGGTTTCTGAACAGCATTTATGACATTAATCGGATTTCGACTCAAATAGTCAACGTGAGACATTAAACAACCCTTGCGGTATTCTAAGGTAAAGTCAAAGTCCTGCATATAGATCCACCAACGCGCTACTCTCGGTTGAAGATCTTTCTTGCGGTGGGGTATTTTTAACGCGTTACAGTCGGTTACTATCATAAAATGTTGACCAACAAGGTATTGACGAAAATGCTGCAACGATTTTATAACGGCTAGGGTCTCGAGCTCATAACTATGGTACTTCGGTTCCGCACCTACCGTTACCTTACTAAAATACGCGACGACGCGTTTATGACCGTCTTTGTCTATTTGCAGCAAAATACCACCATAACCTATCGCGCTTGCGTCAATATGTAATTGCGTAGGTAATTCGGTATCGAATATCGCTAATAGAGGCTCACTAGTTAAATACGAAATAATTTCCTGCCTAGCTTTTTCTTGTATGTCACTCCAGTTAAAAACAACACCCTTTCGAATTAAAGCAGCCACGCAAGCAGTTTTAATTGCATAACTAGGAATATACCGCCGAAAATAGCCAGCTAGGCCCAGGAATTGGCGAACTTGCTTAACGTTACTCGGTCTTGGCGACCTAATCAAGGCATCAATTTTATGTTTGCTCGGTCTAACCTGACCCTGACTGATTATTCTACCTAAGTACTCTATTTCGCTAGTTAGGAAACTACACTTCTTTTAATTTATAGAAAAACCGGCTTCGGTTAAAGTTCTTAGGACCGCGTCTAGTAAGATAAGGTTCTCGCTGATTGTATTAGACAGTAACAACACATCGTCGACGTAGACTAATACGTTACCCGATTAAATGAAAGATTTCAGGGTTTTACTGATAGTTTTCTGGTAAATAACGGGAGCATTGGCAAGACCGTAAGGCATTTTACAATATTCGTAATATCCTTCAGGGGTGATGAAGGCAGTCTTGTTTATGGAGTCCTCACTGACCCTCAATTGGTGGAAGCCTGATATCATATCAAGTGCACTGAACCATTTAGCTTTACCTAGCATGTCTACATGATCATTAATCAACGGAAGCGGGTGTCTAATTTTGACTGTAATTTGATTTAGGGGTCTATAGTCAACTACCATCCTGTCGGAACCGTCTTTCTTTTTCACGAGCAAGATCGGGCTAGCATATTCCAACTCTGATTCCGGGATTATACCTTTCTCTAATAAATCTGCAACTATAGCACGAACGCGTATTTTCTCGTCATACGACAGTTTGTATGGTCGGTAATAAATCGGAATATCACTAGTCAATTTAATCTGCATTTCACTATTCTTAACTGTGTTGGTAGCTGTACTAGTTAAAAAGTAATCAGAATATTTTTTCATCACGTTTAACAACTGCTCCCTTTCCTGCCTGATAACATGCGTCGATATATTTTCGAAGACGGTTGATGGATCTATCTGCGTAATATTATTCACGAAAACACTACTATGAACGATATATTGCGAGTCACCGGTACGAATGTATGCAACACCTTTTCTATTCAAAACATCGGTACCAATAATTACGGGCACGTTTAAATGGCTTTTATCCACAACATAAAAATCAACTTCCAACGTAATATTATTTAATTGTATCGGTAATGTAATCATAAACAAAGCTATAATCTCCATTCCACCTAAACCTCGTAATATTATAATTGGTGAGCCGGTTTTATTCGACATGAAAAGTGTTTAATTAAGTCCGAAATTATTAAAGATACGCCTGAACCGCTGTCAATAAGTACATCGACGGGTATATTTGATATAACGGCTGCGATGACATCGGAATTTTTACGGTCACCCTCATTTTCGCGACAAAAATTTACGGAATTATTATTTCTGACACGTTCCTTAGCAAAACACCAACTTTCCGTATGACCTATTTTTTTGCAAAAACTGCACTTATCTGGACTGGGTTTTGTTAAAGAGTTATTGGTATTATTTTCAGAATTACTGCTTTGTGAATCTGATTTAGATCGTTTGGGACAATATTCACGTTTATGGCCTACTTCGTTACACTGAAAACAACGTACCTCAGAAATATCGAAAGGTTTACGTTTGAACTGGCCGTTACCGTTACGATTGGAAGCACTATGAGGACTGGGTTTCTTATAACAATTAGGCACACTACATTTTACAAAGCTCGACAAGTAATCCACTATGCTTTCGGGAGTTAGTTTAGCATTCCTTGCGGACGCACGAACCTGTGGGTCGGTAATACCGCGTATAATAATTGCCGTTAGTAACTCACTGCTTAATCCTTTAATATACATAATTCCAATAAGGGTTTACGTGCATATTCAGCATACGTAGAATACTTGTCCGACTCAGTACACATAACATTGTACAGAATGTTCGCGATATCGACAGACCGTGGGCACAACGATTAAACTCTAATTTGAAATTAGACCATGTACGCGTGGTGCTAGTCCACTCACTAAACCAGTTCCGGGCTTCCCCCTTAAGGCAACGACCTATGCGAGCAAGACATTCACTATCCTCCGAACGATTAAGCGATCGAGCTTTATGAACTTCATCGCACCACGTGTCGACATCATGAACACTCGGATCAAAATCAGAGACAAAATATTGGTTTGATCTCACCGAGTGTCATCATGGCGTCCAGGAAGCGTTCAGCTATAGTTTTAACGTCGCTCACCGTTGACAACGGCGTGGCAGGAAACTCCTGCGTCGGGGCGGTAGACGCTGGGGGTGCGCAGGCAGGTGTTGTGGCGGGCTCCTCGTCTGGCAGCGGCGTGCTCGGCATGACCAGAGCGTGGCAGGACCCCAGGCTCACCGAAGCAGGTCGCGACTCGTTCCCACGCGTCCGCTCCTCCAGATCTTGAAGTCTCTCATCTAACTTTTTAGGAGGCGAGGGAGTTCGTGCATGACGTCTCCCTTTCCTCTTGTTATCAGAAGATATTGTGTCTCTGCCCAATTTAACCTCAAAATTACTGATAGAACACATTAAACAAAACTACCTCAATTTTATAGAATCAGACATGGTATTCTAGCGGATAAGGCCTTCATATCCCACTTCTGATCTTATAAATAAAATATTAAAAAAAAAAAAAACAAACTGAAAATTACATAGAATTTAAATTTAAAACACGAAATGGGCAGAGTAACAATGTAGATGGGTCTACGACCAACGGCAAAATGGAAGAGTCCACGCGAGCTTCTTCGTTTTATAGGCGCGGCTGCGCTGGAGGTGAGTGTCCGGTGTTTTCATCTAACAATATAATTTATGAAGGTAAAAAAAATAGTCATGGACTCAGCATAATAGTTGGCAGCGCGAGGCATACTCAACTGCTAATATTCTGTCCAAGCCAATAATACAAAGGACAGGCTCGCCGCTCAAGTAGTTACCTACTTTTACTAGTTTGTGAGGATGGATGGATGTTTGTTACTCTTTCACGCAAAACCAACTAAACGGATTTGGCACACAGACAGTTTATAACCTGGATTAACACATAGGATACTTTTTATCCCGAAATTCTTTTTTTTTTAAACAAAAACTTTTCGTTTAGGCTAACCTAACCTAACTAACCTATCCTTTTTTTTTTTTTGTTCCGGCGTGGAAAATCCTCATGGATGTCCTACGCCCTGGGGCGGGCGAAGGGGACTGTCAGACTCCTACTGACTAAAAACCACCCCGGTGTTCCCTTCCCACACTTGACCGTACGATTGTACGACCGTGGATAATGAGATCTAGTGCACCTTCCATGATCCGCGACTGGTGCCGGCCCGCTTTTGCGGGCCACTTCATGCCTGCGGAGAGAGTGAGGTGTGAGACTCCCCCGCGACGTCAAATAGGGGCGCGCGTGGAACACTACGCGCCGCCACCTCGGGTCCTGCTGGATGGGGGGCGGCCGACGTCCCCGAGTCCGCCGTCCCTCCGGATCTCTTTACGGGGGCTGGAAGAGGGCGTTGTCCGTCCTCCGCCGACGCCCAGTCCGCCTGCTACGGATCAGGAGAGTGGTCTCAATCTCCCTCTCCCTTTCCGCAGCCTCCTTCTGCAAAACTACGGTTTCACAGAAGGAGATCACCGCATCCCACGACTCGGCACTCCCGACCATCGAACAAGCGACAGCCGGCAGCGCCAGGTCGGCTCCGACTTCAGATACGAGGGCACGGCGCGGCTCCTCCCATGCCGTTCACTCTGCTAGTGTATGCTGCGCCGTGTCCTCCCGACAGTGGGTGCAGTGATGGCACCGAGCGTCCGGCTCCCTGTTTATGCGACACAGGTACTTCCCGAAGCAGCCATGTCCCGAGAGCACCTGCGTCGCCCGAAACGACAGGGAACCATGCCTCCTCCCGAGCCATTCGTCGAGCACTGGTCGGATCGCGTCGACGGTAGCGAGGCCGGCGGTAGGGCGCAGAAGCCTGTCCCGCCATTCCGTCACCAGGAGCTCGCCCCTCAGCACCCCGTCGTAGCCGATGTTCCACAGGAGCGGGCCCACGACCGAGCCCTGTGGAACACCGCACGACATATCGCGCCAGCCCCCACCGTCGCGTCCCCTGTAGGTGACACACCTTTCCGCTAAATAAGCCCCAACGATGTGGCGGAGATAGCGGGGCACCCTATGGTACCGCAATGCCTCCCGAAAACAACTCCAGGGCAGGGTATTGAATGCGTTGGAGATGTCCAAGGACACCGCCAACATAATCCCGCCCCGGGATACCGCTTCCTCCGCCAGGACTCTCACCCGCATTATTGCGTCGACAGTGGAACGCCCATGCCGAAAGCCGAACTGACTGTCGTCCAGATCCGGCCCCTCTCTGTATAAGTGACCGACGAGGCGGACTGCAATTATCCGTTCAAAAAGCTTACCCACCTCGACTAGCAGCACTATAGGCCGGTATGCGGATGGCGAGTCGAGGGAATAGGCCCCGCTCAAGGCAAGCTGAGTAGAGTCCTCTCAGCTGGGGCTCTAGCTCTTTCAGAGCGAGGGCGAGCGCGCGGCCGGGAACTCCATCGGACCCGGGGCAACGGCTTTAGCCCGGAGCCGCGTTATGGCCGCCCTCATCTCCGACTGTGTCACCTCAGGGACGTTGACCTCCTCATCCTCCGACTCTGCGGCTGTGGGCAAAGCCATCGGCGGCGGTGTATGCTCTTCTCTAGCAGGGAAGAGAGCTGCGACCACAACCTCCAGCAACTGCGGCTGTAAGTTCTCCGTGAGTGGTGGCGCCCAGGCACGAAGTTTCCCTCGGACCACACGATAAGGGCGCCCCCACGGATCCCCGTCTAGGGTCGCCAACATCTTCTCCCTGGCTCGAGTCTTAGACTCGCCGACGGCCAGCCACAGAGTCTGCTTCGCCGCGCGGTACACCTCATACAGCGCGGCTTCTTCTTCCGGAACCCGACGACGTCTCCTCCGGTATCGGGTGTACTGGCGTCTAACCTCAACGCAGGTCACGCGCATCTGCTCGATTGCGTCGGACCACCAGTACAACTGGCGCCTTGTGGGCTGTGTGCGGACGCGGGGCATGGAGACCTAACATAACCTAACCTAACAGTGATAAACTGATCTTGGGTTTTGAAGGTCACATGGAACTCCTCAATGATGAACAGTATTTGTGTATTGTTGTGATTGGGTATTATTGTACAAAAGATAAAAAAAGCAGCTGATTAGGTTAGATTAGGCTAACCTATTTATCAATTTTTTGTTCCTGGGTTGAAAATCCTCATGGACGTCCTCCGCCCTGGAGCGGACGAACGCGTCAGACTCCTACTGACTAAAAACCACCCCGGTGTTCCCTTCCCACACTTGGACCGGGGATCACGAGATCTTTTGCGCCTTCCATGATCCGATTGGACCCACTTCATGCCCGCGGGGGGAGTGAGGTGTGAGACTTCCCCCGCGATGTCAAATAGGGGCACGCGTGGAACACTACGCACCGCCACCTCGGGTCCTGCTGGATGGGGGGCGGCGGACGTCCCCAAGTCCGCCGTCCCTCCGGACCTGTTTACGGGGGCTGGAAGAGGGCATTGTCCGCCCTCCGCTGACGCCCGGTCCACTTGCTATGGATCAGAAGAGTGGTCTCAATCTCGCTCTCTCTTTCCGCAGCCTTCTTTTGCGAAATTACAGTTTCATAGAAGGAGATCATCGCATCCCACGCCTCGGCGCTCCCGACCATCGTACGAACAATAGCCGGCAGCGACAGGTCAGCTCCGACTTCTGATACGAGGGCACAGCGTGGCTCCTCCCATGCGGTACACTCTGCCAGTGTATGCCGCGCCGACTTCTCCCGGCAGTGGGTGCAATGATGGCACCAGCGTCCGGCTCCCTGTTTATGCGACACAGATACTTCTCGAAGCAGCCATGACCCGAGAGCACCTAGGTCGCCCGAAACGACAGGGAACCGTGCCTCCTCTTGAGCCATTCATCGAGCACTGATTGGACCGCGTCGACGGTAGCGAGGCCGACGGTAGGGCGCAGAAGCCTGTCCCACCATTCCGTCACCAGGACTTCGCGGAGCTGAGACCGACGAAGCTCGATCTCACGCTGCATCGGTCCACTGCCCCGTGTTCGCGCCTCCTCGCGTCACCGGTGCAGTGAAGCGAGGGCTCTTGCTTCTAGGTCCCAGGGCGGGGATCCGGCCAGTGCACAAACCGCCTCGTAGGAGATCGTGTAATACCCCCTGATAGCTCTGACGGCCATCGCCCTTTGCGATTTTCGCAGTATTGCAATGTTACCGGCCATCAGGTCAGAAGCCCACACCGGGACCCCGTACAGGTCCATGGATCGCCCGATCCCCAAGTACAACCACCTACAGATGGTCCTCAGGCCCCTAGATTAGGAAGCAGAGTCGACAACGCACCCGTGGCGATCATCAACTTGGGCGTAAGTTGCCAAAAGTGGGGGCCAAAGTGAACCTGCTGTCGAGCACCAGTCCTAGGTACTTCATGTGGACTCGACAGAAATTCCGGCCCCCCCGACCACATCGTGTGATCCCGGTGGTGGGGCTCGCCGGGGGCCGCAAAAGACCACGGCCTCTGACTTATTGAGAGCCACCTCCAGGCCCAGGCGTCGTATGCGATCCACCACCTGTGAGACTGCAGCTGTCACCAGCAACGCTGCCTCCCTTTGTGAACTCCCCCGGGTCGTGACTAGCGTTTCGTCCGCGTAATACGTCAGTACCCAGTCATAACCGATTTTCCACAAGAGCGGGCCCAGGACCAAGCCCTGTGGAACATCGCACGACATATCGCGCCGGCCCTCACAGTTGCGTCCCCTGTAAATGACACATAAATCTAAAAAATGCTAATATTTCATAAAAAATAATACTCGGTAAACCCCACATATTCGAAGAATGTCGTCATAGTAAAAAAAGAAACTAACCCACCAGACGCTTCGAATGACTCAAACTTGTTGGAGGGTGGGACGTTTCTTCCCATTGAATGCTAATATTGAATAAAAAAGTAATATTCCAGGTAAACCCCACATATCCGAACAATGTCGCCATAGTAAAAAAAAACGAACCCACTAGACGCTTCGAATGACACTAGTTTCAAACTTGTTGGAGGGTGGGACGATTCTTCTCATTGAATGCTAATATTGAATAAAAAAGTAATATTCCCGGTAAACCCCACATATTCGAAGAATGTCTCCATAGTAAAAAAACTAACCCATCAGATGCTTCGAATGACACTAGTTTCAAACTTGTTGGAGGGTGGAGACGTTTCTTCCCATTGTCATTTAAAGTCCAAACGGAGAAATGAAGGCAGTCTTATCCTGGTCTTCAGGTCTTACTCTGACCTGCCAGTAACCAGATCGAAGGTCAATAGTGCTCATAAAACAGCTCTTACCAGTGTACTGAAGGAGGTCATCGATCACTGAAAGCGGGTACGAGTCACTCTTAGGCCCGTATTACAGAACGTCACTCAATACTCAAGCATTACCTACTTAAAACTAGATTCAAGCCATTTGATTGGTTGAAACTAGTTTTAAGTAATGCTTGAGTATTGAGTGACGTTCTGTTATACGGGCCTTAGTGACCGCGTTCAACTTGCGATAGTCAACGCAGAACCGGTAAGTACCATCCTTCTTCGGTACCAGAAGAGCTATTGCTGCCCATGGAGACTCAGACTCCGTGATGATACCTTCGCGCAGCATCTTCTCTATTTCCGCCTCCATAATGGCTTTCTTCACGGGCGTGAGTCGATATGGCGGCACTGCAATCGGTGGGTGATCACCGCAATCGATGCGATGTTCAGCGAACGATGTAGGTGCTCCACCTTCTCCGAAGATATCTCCATACTCCTGGAGCAGCTGAGCGAGAGTATTCTTCTCTGAAATTGACAGCATTGAACCCTCATTGTTACGTAAAACATCCGCAGAAGCGCACCCTACAACGTCACGTGAAGTCTCACACCGCAAGAGGTGATTGACCTGAGGCCGATCAGCTGTGAACCAAGAATTGTTCGACATATTGATAACTATACCGACTTTACGCAAGAAATCAATTAAATAATAATATAAAAATATTAAATAATACGTCAGCATCCGCGAGTAAAACTTTACTATACCTTCGGCTCATTTCACCGACATAAAACAACGGTCTGTGGTATGGAAAACTACCAATTTAGGTTGATGAATTAAGTGGACTGTATTTAAAGGTTGGCGGTGATAGGTGATGAACGGGCGATCAATTGTTAGGAATTCAAGGAGAGCACGCCTTACCTTATCTTCCCTCGCGACACGCGTTCAGCTTGAAGATGGCGGCGACGGGATCCTGCTTTGTTAGCTCGGCACTGTCTTGTCTTTGGAGTCCCACATGCACCAAAATCACTCAACGGCACCCGCGGGCGGTTATTGTAAATAGTTCAATCACAGATTTATTGAAAGCGGTTGGAGCGGATTAAGCGAGCAGAGCGGCGTGCGCGCAGCGTTGTCACACAGCTACGCGGCTTGACCGTCGGAAGCGGAATCTGTCACGCCTCGGTAAAAGCGTGCTTTATTAGGAGGGAGAAAGGGATATATGATCGCCTGTTGTAATTAATTACTAATCCCACAAGAGCCACCATTTCCCCCCGGCTTTAAAGGGTTGCCTTTAGAAGGAACCAAAATAAAATAAGCCATGTTAGGTATACTACCGCATAACCTATCCATAAGCTAAGACAGCGTTATGATATTAAATAATCTAAATTAACTTTAGCGGAACACTTATAACGTAAGCTATTAACTAAATACCTAAACTAAGAGAGAGATCCAACTTCAGGCTAGATCTCACTGAGTCGGTAGCGGACAGAGACGCATAACAGGGCGCATATAGCTACCCTTTGCGGTTTTAACAGTAACAACGCGGGTTGTACCGTCTTTAGATGTGTGCAATTTCTCTATGAGGGCTAAAAGCCATGAAAGCGGCGGAGAATTATCATTCATGACAATGACTAACGTACCCTCCTTTATAGGGGATGCAGGACTATTCCACTTGGATCTAGTCTGAAGCTGGTGAAGGTATTCAGAACGCCAGCGCCGCCAGAACGACTGCACGAGCTTATCAAGCAGAGTATGTCTCTGAAGCAAACTAGAAGAGTCTGCTTCAGGAGCGGGAAGTGACGACAATGGCGCTGTGTTTAAGAAATGCGCAGGGGTTAACGCAGATGATTCTGCAGGGTCACTACTCAGTGCTGTGAGCGGACGCGAGTTAACCAGTGCCTCGACTTGAGAGAGCACAGTTAAAAGCTCTTCGTAGGAGAGAATCTGTTGACCTATGACCTTGAAGAGATGCGTTTTTATTACCTTGACCATGCTTTCCCAACATCCACCAAAATGTGGAGAAGCGGGCGGAATAAACTTCCAATCTATATGATCCATGGAAAGTTCTTCCTGAAGACGGGTACGATATTCTCTGTTGAGAAACTTATAGAGATCGCGTAAATAAGAATTTGCACCTACGAAACAAGTGCCGTTGTCCGTGTACAAACATTGTATAGGGCCGCGTCGCGAAAGAAATCGTTTTAGGGCTGCCAGAAATGACACTGTGCTTAGATCCGTCGCAACTTCAATATGTGTAGCGCGCGTCGTCAAGCATGTAAAAATGCATAGCCAAGCTTTATGGCTTTTAACGCCTCGACCACGCACTGGCGTGTACTGCAGCGGTCCTGCGTAATCACAACCGGTATGTGTGAACGCTTTATATACCTGCTCGACGCGATGGCTAGGAAGGTCAGCCATGAGAGGAAAGACCGGGCGAGGACGGAATTTAAAACAGACGTTACATTTAAATATTCTGTGGCGAATTATTCGCCGTGCAGCCAAAATCCAATATTTATGCCTGAGTAAGGACATAAGCAACTCTGGACCGGCATGGAGATGCTTCCTGTGATAGAAATCAACAAGAAGGTCAATGACATGGTCGTGACGCGGTAAGATGCAAGGATGCTTATAGTTGTAAGGTTCGTCCGAATTAGACAGACGACCGCCAACGCGTATGATGCCATGCTCATCGAGAAATGGCTTGAGCTTAAGAAGCGCGGGAGAACAAGGTACATTATTTATTAAATTTTTAATGTCGTTACTAAAATAAATAGCCTGGACAACTCGCAACAATCTATACTCTGCAAATTCAAGGTCAGAGCTTGAAACAGAAGCCCCAATAGGAAGTTGCCTAAGAAACCTACAGACATAAACGATGGCGCGTAGTAACTTAGACCACGACGACATGCGAAGCGCGAGTGCATAGATCGGAGATTCCACGACCTCGACGACCACGGGATGAGAAACAGACTTTCGTTCGGGTATATCCTCGGCTTCTGCACTGTGGTCACAAGATTGTATGGTCCACTCTGACGGATCATGGGAAATCCAAGAAGGCCCACGATACCACAAAGGATGTTGCAGAAGTTTAAATGGAGTAACCCCACGTGAAAGGCAATCAGCAGGATTCTCAATACCCGCGACGTGATGGAAACAAGTAGCGGGAACCAGCTCTATTATTTTAGTAACGCGATTGGCGACAAAAGTCTGCCAGCGGTGCGGTGAGGAATAAATCCATGCGAGCGCTACTTTGGAGTCAGAAAATGCGTATATTTTATTGATGGGGTAGTGGGGCAAAACTGTGTCTTTAACCTTGCAGAGCAACTGAGACACCAGAAGGGCCGCGCACAACTCCAGTCTCGCAACCGAAATGGTTTTGACAGGCGAGACCTTGGACTTGGCACAAACTAACTGCACCGAGTAGTTAGAACCAATGCGGACTTGCAAATATACGACTCCGCCGTAAGCGCGTTCACTGGCATCAGCAAATCCTATTAGATTGACAACACATCCGTCGACCAACCCAAGATGACGTGGTATAACAATTTGATTGAGCGCGGAAAGCTCAATACAAAATTGTTTCCAAGCGGCGACAATATGGTCGGGAGGTGCGTCATCCCACTCACACTTTGATAGCCAAAGCTCTTTGATCAAGAGCTTGGCGTACAAAATTGTGGGAGCCACAAAACCCAGTATGTCCCATAGTCGAGCCACTGCGGACAGCATGGTGCGCTTGGTGCACTTATCATCAGGAGGTGCGACGTCAAATCGAAAACTATCACAGGATTTATCCCAGCGTAAACCGAGAACCTTATGCGGTACAGACCTCTCAAACTCAATGTCTGGAGAAGCCTTATGAGAATCAGGTATGTGTGCGAGAACCTCTTTACAGTTGCTTGTCCATTTGACAAGATCAAACTGGCCTCGCTTGAAGAGCTGAATAAGCTCTTCACAAAGCGAAATTGCTTGCGGAGCGGATGTGACACTACATGCGATATCATCCATATATAAAGCGGAGGTGGCGACAGCTGCTGCAGCGGGAAAGTTGTCGCCTTCATCAGCGATCAACTTGCGGACTACACGTAACGCGTGATATGGACTGGACTTGAGTCCAAAACAAACACGATTAAATTGATATACGGATAAAGGTTCACTGTTGTCAAAACGATAGAAAATCCTTTGAAATCTACGGTCAGATTCGCAAATGCCGATATTTAGAAACATTTGGCGGCAATCAGCTGACAGGGTGACTTGGAAAAGACGAAACTTTATTAGGATGTTAAATAAGTCACCCTGTAGATTAGGGCCGGCATGCAAAATGTCGTTAATCGACTGACCCGATGTAGTCTTGCAACTAGCATCTAAAACCACACGAAGTTTAGTGGAGGTCTTATCTTCGCGAATTACGCCGTGATGCGGAATATAATACGAGGGAAGGGAATTATCCTCATTGTTGACAACCGGACTTAAAAAACCCTTATTCATATAGTCACGCATGACGTCATTATAGGCGCCGCGTAACTTGAGTGATGTATTAAGTTTGCGTTCTAAACAATAGAAGCGTCTAAGTGCGGCAGCGTATGAGTCACCTAGCGAATACGGGTCACCATAAAAAGGTAACGCTACAACATATCTGCCACTGTCATCGCGAACAGTGGTAGCGCGGAAGTGTTCTTCACACTCGAGTTCCTTACGGCTCTGCGAGGGCGGTGCGGAAATCTCTTCAAGCTCCCAAAATCGCTTAAGAAGAGAATCAATATTATTTTCTTGAAGAACAGCACAACAAGACATAGTATTATTAGAAGTATGTGACGTAGGCACGGTACCCATAATCACATATCCCAATATCGTCTCAATAGCGGGAGGTATATTATGTTGTTTACTGCGTACCACATTATTTAAAAATATATGTGGTAATATGGAGGCCCCTAACAGGGCGTCGATGTCTCCCGACTGCGCAAAGTCAGAATCTGCCAGCGGCAACATCTCGAGATGTTTGAGTTGGGATACGTCCACTTGCGCGTTTGGCAACGTGTCCGTAATACGTTCTACGATAAGTGAAAAAATGTCAAAACTAATGTCCATATTAAAACCGGAATATATTTTAATATCTACGGAACCCTTGCAAGATTTTTCCGACCCACCGATCCCTTTAATTATTAATTTCGTATTCTTAAAGTTATTCCACAGTCCGAGGCGTTTGAAGCAATCAGAAGTAATAAAATTACTTTGTGACGCACTATCGAGTAAACAACGAATTGTATGTGCTCTGTTATTGACATCGTAAACAATAACTTGTGCTGTTGCCAACAAAACCGTTGTTGACGCCACACATTGCTGCTTAATATCGCGCTGAACAAGACAAGTGCCTGAGCGCCGACGACCGTGCGCATACGCAATGGACGTCGTACACAGCGATACCTCTGACTGGGAGGCGAGCGGAGCAGCTGTATTCGGAACCGCTCGCGGTGACGTAACAGACTGGTCAGGTTTACGTGACTCATCCGATACCGGCGATTTTTTTTCAAAATGCAGCAATGTATGGTGGTTCTGTTTACATGATCGACATTTAGAATTACTAGAACAATTACTTGTTTTATGTTTTAAGCTTAAACAATTTACGCAAGCTTTGTTCTCTTTTACACATTTAAAACGCGCAGTCGGGTCTAAATTATTAAAAGGGGGACATTTAAAATAGTGGTCGTGCTCAACACACAGACACATAATAGAATTATTATTGTTAGACTCCGAACATGCTACGTAAGATTGCGGGTTAGGGACGGGATTACTCTTGTTATTTCGCGATTTATTCGACCTCTGTTTAACATTGTTATCATTTGACGAGTTAAATGCACTAGGCTGCGTATTATGATATATTCGGCACTGATCTTTGATGAAGGAAATAAAGCTATCTAGTGTAGGTATTTTATTATTACGTTCCGTCATCTCGAAGGCACGAACCGTTTCTGGGTCGAACTTTTTTAAAGCAAGTTGTAATAGTATAAAGTCGGAAAGATCCTTTAATTTTAAGTTTTTAAGGGCGCTAACGGCGGTAATAAAGTTATCTATGAACAGCTGGAAATTCGAAACAGAGGCGGGGCCAGACAATTTAAGATTCAAAGCCTGATCAAAGTAGGTAGACGCTAGGACACGAGTATCTTGATACCTATCAAGGAGTGACTGGAATATGACTTGATAATTCTCAGCACTGGGAGTTACACCTGCAAATACGGATTGCGCTTTCGGTGACAGTTTACCTATTAAATAGTACAACCTGTCTGCATCTGTCAGAGAGCCATTATCGTGCACTGTTGACTTAAAGCTAGCATAGAACAATGGCCAGTTCCGTATATCGCCATCAAACGACATAAGTTCAATTGGGGGTAGACGGGGCAATCGGCCTGACGGCGGAGCTTGCGCTGTTGTGTTACATCTACCCTCTAGCCGCGATTGTATGCGTTTGATGATGCAATAAAGATCCTCGAAAGAAGTGTACGCCTGGTAATTCGGCTTCGTCTCGGGATCAAAAGAGAGTAACTTTGCGTTATAAGTGTCCAACAAATGATGAAAGTCTGTTCGAATATTATCTACTGTCATACAATAACTAAGAAACGATTCTGTTTTAGTTTCGGAAGTATGGGCAGTTTTTGAGCGCTCATAAATGTCTTGAATACGCTCAAATAAAACATTGCGTTTAGCTTCCAAAATTGACAGTTCTCTTTCTTTCGACATGTTTATGTTGGTATAAGTATATAGAACCTATCCAAACTATGTTTATCTAAAGTTCCTATTAAGTATATATTTCTTAGATGAAATAAGATAACTAAATGTAAGGTAGGTGTAGTTATGCGGCGGTATTACCTAGCTTGGCGAGAACTTTAATAAAATTGGCGGTATTACTAAAAGATGCTTGAAATATGGAATTTACAAGACAACTATGATAGTTTTATTATTATAATTACATATGTAGTAGGTAGCTACTTTGAGTATATTACCTACTAGGTGCGGGAATGACCACGTAATGGGTATTGCTAGGTTTTTAACCACTTACGTAGGCACTTCTAGAAGATACCTACGAGTTATATGGCAGAATATGGATTATAAATCCTTCTCTTGCGGGGTAAGCGATGAATCCGGCTCGCTAGGACCAAATTATGGTATGGAAAACTACCAATTTAGGTTGATGAATTAAGTGGACTGTATTTAAAGGTTGGCGGTGATAGGTGATGAACGGGCGATCAATTGTTAGGAATTCAAGGAGAGCACGCCTTACCTTATCTTCCCTCGCGACACGCGTTCAGCTTGAAGATGGCGGCGACGGGATCCTGCTTTGTTAGCTCGGCACTGTCTTGTCATTGGAGTCCCACATGCACCAAAATCACTCAACGGCACCCGCGGGCGGTTATTGTAAATAGTTCAATCACAGATTTATTGAAAGCGGTTGGAGCGGATTAAGCGAGCAGAGCGGCGTGCGCGCAGCGTTGTCACACAGCTACGCGGCTTGACCGTCGGAAGCGGAATCTGTCACGCCTCGGTAAAAGCGTGCTTTATTAGGAGGGAGAAAGGGATATATGATCGCCTGTTGTAATTAATTACTAATCCCACAAGAGATGGCGTTACCAGTCTGCGTAAAGTTTCGAACCGGCTACACTACGCTTGGCAGCCGTATCAACTAACCCCGTGCCACGATAACCGCCTATCTCAATATCGAGTATCGGACGACCGTCGGTACATAAGTTCGACGTGGACAAGTTACCTACTCGATTCGGCAATGCATCACATTCGCTAGCACACTTACAATTACCTACATACGCAGATTAAGTTACACTTACAGTCGTGTGAAACAACATTACAGCTATCAGACTCTAACATGTTAACACCTAGAACAGAAAATGATTCCTTAGTATATTTATTCACAGAACATTTAGGGTAATTAGATCGTATACCAACACAACCATAACACTTCACTAAACCTTTATCGGTTTTTCTTTAATATTTTTGTAAGAGGCGCGAGTGTGTCCGACTTTACGGCAATTAACACAAAACAGTCGTTTACCTTTTTCAAACGAATTGTTATTGTTTACTGTACCACAGTCGGCGGGGGCGGAGCGCTACTTGTGGCGCTCGACGACCCAGTAGGTACTCGTATATCCTCAGGCGCGCCCGGGCGGCGGCAGCGGCGGCGCATTTGTCGCAGAGGCCGCAGGGGCGCGCGCGGGCGGCGTGAGTGGCGCGGGCGGCGCAGGCCGGTGCTGCGGTGGCGGCGCGTGTGGCGCATGCACGCTAGCAGCGCGGCGCGGGCGTCATCCGACACTTCAGACAACGACTCCTCGATGTTTCGCGCCTTTTCAACCAACATATCTAGGTTGTAAACGGATTCACGGGTTAAGCGTTTGCTTATGAGTCTATGTAGTAACCCGTAAACCATGTCAACTTCCATATCATTTTCCACGATGTATGGAAGTTTGGCGATAAGCACGCGGAGGCGAGCAACAAAGACCTCCGTGCGTTCTTCTGTTTGTTCCGCGGCAAGTATATCGCTGAATAGCTTGTGCGGTGGTCGAGACACGCCGCACATGGCGCGTAACCTTTGCAACGCGTCTTCCCATGACGTCACTGTTATTTAACACCCCGGAACCACCCAGCTGCCTCCCCTTCTAGGAGCATAAGTAGGCCGCGAAGTGCATGTTCGTCGCTGATCGATGTACACTCCTTGTATATCACGATAGAGTCGACGAATGCTTCGAAGGCCTCTAAGTCATGGCGTGATCCACTAGATCTCGCTGTACAGCGCGCGAAGTTTCCGTGTTTTGTTGGTGCAGGCGATGGAGACGGTGAAGCTGCGACGTTGTTAGCCGACGTTGCCAGCAGGCTCTGAACCAGTTGACGGTTCGATTCCGTTTGAGCCTTGGCGAACGCCGAACGCCTCGAAAAACGCCGTAAGCGTCCCCTCTGATAGCGGCGCGGGCGTCGCCGCGTGGGGGACGCCGCCGCCGCCGGCACACCACTCATCTCGTCGTCGTTGCCTTTACTTTTGCGGCGAGGCATACTAAACACTATTACACGAGGAATCACTGTTTACTAACGTAGCGTCCACTGAGAATTACTGAGAAAACCATTACCTTAAAAGTACTTGAACTTGAGTTCGCGTCGCGTCGGTTACGCGTGTCGCGTTGGAGCGCCAGTTTGTAGGGACGTATGAAATGAAATGCGGTTTTGGCACAGAAAACTACGTTATAATCTCATACAAAACACAGAAATACTTAAAAGTTTCGAGGAATTCGAGTAGGACACCGAGTCTGTATAAATATTCGTGCCGTTCGCGAGCGTGATGCGAGCACGACTGCGGTCGCAGAGCGGGGAACGGACGACTGTGCAACGCGGGGCGCGGGAGGGGCGCACGCGTGGATACGCGTGTTCATGCTACTTGCCTACGATTCCTACAAAACTTTATTACGATAATATTAATACAATAGTTTCATTTATATCAGTAAATCCCTGGGTTGTGGTTCTTTTTTGTTTATGAGAAAATATATCAATTAGCAATTTTTAAAAGGAACCACATGCACATTTTCTTAATTATCTAGAAAGTTTAAGAGTATTCAGAGCAAATTTTTATACACATACTTAAATAAGTAATTTATCAATAAATTTAAACAAAATAAATACTTGGTAAATAATTTTACTTCATCTAAAGGTGGCTTCCGCGTGCGTGATATAGCGCATGCACGCGCACCAGCCCGCACGACGCACCGTGGGAGTGGTAACGTGCGTGGTAGCGAAAACACGTGCGTCGCGGTGCGTCCGAGTTTGGATACATTCCCTTTGAAGTTACCGACTAATACCAACTCGGCGCGGATCAGCTCGTACGGACATGCACCATGGGAAGGGTAACGTGCGTGGTAGCGCAGACGCGTGCGTGGCGGTGTGCCCGATCCGCGGCGAGTCGGTAGACTTCAAAGGTGCACGAGATATGCTCGGTTCCTATAAACAAAAACGAATCGTTTTGCTTACCAATGGAGGCGTTTTTATGCCCAACTTGGTAGATAAATATGTACGTAAATTCGTAAGCAATTTTTTAGACATGGGCGTTTTTGGATTTTTACGCAAACGGTTAAATATTCGATTTCAGATTATGAAATCGTTTTCAAAATTCGTTTTTAGAAATCAATTTCTGGAGTGGCTCTGGTGCCTCCGGCTTGCAGTTTCGATCGTCTCTAGTAATATTAAAATTCAGTTGTAAGTGCATCGATCAAAACTATCCCAACATAAACAAATACTTGCTTAAGCAAATCTACTTGCCGTAGTTTTGTGAAATCGGTTTGTCTAGTTCGGCTTATCGATACGATACGATTTGGGACTAAAATCGGATTTTAGATACATTTCGATATATCTGACGTAAGTAAGTAAGTAAGTAAGTCGTTTATTTTGCAAATATGAGTACAGTACATGGTGATAAAGAAAACAAATAGATTCAGCCATATTTTACCAATAGGCATGCAAAAGTTATAGTTACTGCTGCTAACGCACGCGCGTAGTTGCTGTTGCTGCTACAAATTTTACCTTTGACAGCTAGTTCCATAATTTGCATATTATACATATCTGCAAAGCTATGAGTTTTTGCTTCATAATTGGTAAAGATACAAAAAGTGGTACTACAACTATTTATTTATGATTTTTTGGCATACTTGATATATTCGTCGAAATTGAACAAAAAAAAATTACATTATTATACTTTCTAGTTGGTCCCATAGTCATTTGGTCACGATCTGATGATAATAGGATCTTGGAGAAATCGAAGGAACTTTTCAACTTTTTTTTTTAATATTGACCGTACCAACTAATTAAACAACAGATTCGTTATTGCATGAATTTAGGGTAACGAATTTTTTAAGCACGTTTCAATATGGTGTTTGTCGTTTCTTGCAGATAGACCGAAAATGTTTAATATTATTTTAGTAATATTCGTTTATTCATTTTAATTCTTATTCGATTACATTTTTAAATATTTCTTAAAATAAAAAGGATAAAAAAACATTTAATAATATAAAAAAATAGAGTCTCGCCGGTGTCGGGAGCAGGGTCCAAGCTACCGGTGGTTAGGGCTGCAGAGACAGAAACGTACTCACAATGCGAGCCGTATCGAGGAGTGCTGCCTTCTGAATCAGTTGCTTGATCCAACCGCCTAACGAGAGCCTCGAGAGATGTTGGTCGAGGCTTTCGGCCATCAGGCTATTAGCCGTTACGACAATCGGCACAATGATAGCCGAGCTCACATTCCACATGTCAACAACCTCGTGTGCTAAGTCGAGATATTTTATTTGTTTCTCTTTCTCAGCTTACACGAGGTTCTCATGTGGAATGGTAACATCGACTATCATTGCGTGGCGCGCTAATTGATCTATCACTACTATATCAGGCTTATTTGCTACAAATAGTCCTGTCAGTAATGATAGACCGATCCCAGTACAACGTGACATGGTCATTTTCGAGAACTGGGTCGGGCACATACTTGTAATACGGTACCTCAGAGTCCACAAGTTTATATTTCAAAGCAAGTTGCTGGTGAATAATCCTAGCCACTTGGTTATATCTGTGCAAGTACTCGCCGTTAGCTAGACGCGAGCAACCAGAGATAATATGTCTGATGGACTCACCCGGACGATGGCATGCCCGACACACGTCAACCGTACCGTCCTTCATAATATGTCTGCGGTAGTTATTCGTCCAGATAACTTCGTCCATAATTGCACAGACGAAACCTTCGGTTTCCCCGAAAAGGTCACCGAAACGTAGCCAGGATACGGACGCTAAGAAATCTACACCGGGCTCATGAAGAGCCCGATAGAAGCGCCCGTGAAGTGCCTTGCTTTGCCATACCTCCTTGCGGTCATTTGTAGTAAGTACTACAGGTTTGCGCCAGTTCTCTTTAGCCATGGAGAGCGGGGTGAGCCCGTTGTCCACTGCGACCACATCACGGTGCATACCCACATCGGCTTTAAGAAAGTAGTCCCTGAGGCTGCACACCTCGCGGTTGTGGAGGATCTTCGCATTTAAAAAGCCTCAACCCCCGCACTTCCGCGGGATGTACAGTCTCATCACCGATGAACTTGGGTGATGCATCCGGTTTGCGGTCAGGAGTGTACGAACCCTCCTGTCCAGGGCGTCGAGTTCAGTCTGAGTCCATTTGAGTATGCCGAAAGAGTACATCAAAACCGGCATGACCCAACCGTTGAAGGCGCGCACCTTGTTTCCGCTTGAAAGAAGACTATTTAATACCTTTTTCAGGTGACCAAAGAAGCGCTCCTTCAACGATTGCTTCATGTCAGCAACGTTGATGCCTAACGCTTCCGACATACCCAAATACATATAGCTTTCGGTTGAGGAGAGGGATCTAAGGTGTATGGGGTCCGAGAGTTGGGTCCCCTCGGATTCCATAATCTCCCCTCGCTTTACATGCATGACTGCACATTTGTCCACACCAAATTCCATACTGATGGCGCCACTGAATGTTTCAGTTACCTTCAGTAGCTCCATCAGTCGCAATTTGTTGGGAGCAAAGAGTTTCAAGTCATCCATGTATAGGAGGTGAGATATGACCTGACCTCCTCTCCTCAATCTATAGCCCAGACCTGAATCCTCCAGCAGTCTGTTTAGAGGGTTCAGGGCTAAGCAAAACCAAAGTGGACTTAAACTGTCGCCCTGGAATATTCCCCGTTTAATCCATACAGGCTCGTCATTCTTCTGGATCTGTCGACATCCTGGGTAGCGAAGGACCGTCCTCCATTGCCCCATACACGACATCAGGAAGGTGCGCAGAGTTGCATCTATCTTGTACAGCTCCAGCACCCTCATGAGCCATGTACTCGTATGTGGCACAAGTCGTAGGCCTTCTTATAGTCTATCCAGCATGTCGACAGATCCTTGCGGGATCGACGAACCTGTTGGCTTATGGCCATGTCGATGAGGAGAAGCTCCTTAGTACCGCGGGACCCGTTCCTACATCCATTTTGAGAGGCTGACATGATTGAATTACTGTCAATGTGTGTGTTAATTTTCGTTCTCAAAATGGATGTAAGAAGTTTATAGACCGTCGACAAACATGTGATCGGTCTATAATTCTTGGGTTCCGCGGGACTACCTGACTTATAGAGCAGGTGAGTAACGCCTGTTGTTAGGAACTGCGGTAGCGACCCAGTCTCTAGGGATGACTGAAATTGAGATGCCAGGCGAGTGTGCGAACTACTCAGCCATTTTAACCAAAAGTTGTGCAGTCCGTCCGGCCCCGGTGATTTCCAGTTCGGTAACGGACGGACTGCTCTGGCTACGTCTATTGGCGTGATTAGCACAGTATTCATTTCTGGTATAGTTTCACACACTCGCTTGACATCCTGCATCCAGCCAGCCTCAATGTGACAGACGGGCACCGACAAGATGCTGCGCCAGAATGCACTCGTGGCAGCATCATCCGGGCGGCACACGTCTGTCATATTTTGTTCAGGTCGCTCCCAAGCTCTATCTATATACCCACCTCTCATCGCTCTGGAACATGCGATTCTGCGTGTATCGGTCAACCCGCCGCTTATACCGCCGAATACGGCTCAATGCACAAACTTTCTGCTTCAGGAAGTCGATGCGCTCTGTGACACGGGACATGTATTCTTGAGGACTGATTCCAGTCCCCGAGAATGCCCGCCTTACAAAGCGCATCACTCGTGGTCGTGTATTTCCCTCCCTGAAGCAGTATAGTTTGCCGATGAGTGCCCTGGCCCCATCGATACGTCGCTCGATTCTGCACTGCCAGGCTGATACGGCTGGTTTGGGTCGAGTAGCTCCGTTGTAGTTTGGAAACTTGACGTTAGCTAAACGACATGCCGCAAGAGCCGCGCAATACAGGATCGAGTGTGTATCAATGAGATCCTCGCTGCTTTCGAAAAATTTCGTAAGCTGCAAGTCCAAGGCACACACCAGCGCCCTATTTTTGTGTGGTAATCAGGGTCTAAGTTCGGTCGGAGTGTACCTATACTCGCGAAACGCATCCTCCAGTGCACTCCTCAATCGGTCGTTACACTGGCTACTTACTGTGGCAACCCTATCATCCTCTTCTTCAACACCATGATTGAACCGCGGCGGGATTGCATCAATATTTGACGCTTGTGCCGCGGTTTGTGCCCGAGTTGAGACGATGTGGTTGCTCAGTACCTCTGAGCGCAGCCTATCAAGTGCAGCATCGTCCAGCCTATGATTGCGCTGGATGACACGCACCTGATCCGACAGTCGTTGGGCCGAGACGTTGACGGCTGGCTCTAGTTCCTGGAACAGAGACAGCATCCTAACACGGTACGCAGTGAGGTTAGTTCCTCCCTCTGTAGACCAGTAATATGCGCGCATGACGTTCTCGTTCATTGACTGAGTCCATCTCATGCGCTGCACACAACCACCGGCAGCAGGGACCCGGCTCGGGGCCGGTTGGCCCCTAAGTCCCAAGCTCCTTGGTGGCCGGCCTCTCCCCTGCCGACGTACAGGTGTTGGCGACGTCGTCGGGGAAAAATACTCGTCGCTCGAGCTCGACGCAACTACCGCGGCCGGTGTCGCCACAGCGCTCACAATGGGGCTGGGTACCGGCGGCGGTAAGGCGGAGCTGAGCGAAGAGTCCGGAGGTGGTGGGCGTGCTGATCGTGTTTCCGATCTCGTCAACATTTAGTTTTCAATCCAATTTTTTGGTTTTATTGGAGGTGACATCTGTCATGTCACCTCCGTTATGGCATTTTTTAATTATAGTCTATAATTTCTCTGGTCATTTTGATCTTTATTCTGTTTTATTTCGATTTTTAGGCTTTTACGCTTGTACGTTTTACGTGTGTTACGACTGTTATTGGAACTCCTCGATGAGTAGACGAGTAGTCGAGGAGATTCATTAGTAGTGACCGAAGTACACCTTCAGGTCACTTCATTAGGTCCGGAGGTAAGGTCTCATCATTACTAACAAAACGAGCCCAAACTCGGCACACCTAGTTCTAGTAGTCTAGGAGATCCAGTAGCAGTCACCAAAGTACACTTTCAGGTCACTTCATCAGGTCCGGAGGTAAGGTCTCATCATGACTAACAAAAAGAACCCAAACTCGGCACACATAGTTCTAATCGTCGGGGAGTTCCACTAGCAGTCACCGAAGTACACCTTCAGGTCCTTCCATCGAGTCCGGAGGTAAGGTCTCATCATAACTAACAAAACGAGCCCAAACTCGGCACACCTAGTTCTAGTAGTCTAAGAGATCCAGTAGCAGTCACCGAAGTACACTTTCAGGTCACTTCATCAGGTCCGGAGGTAAGGTCTCATCATGACTAACAAAAAGAACCCAAACTCGGCACACATAGTTCTACTCGTCGAGGAGATCCATTAGTAGTCACCGAAGTACACTTTCAGGTCACTTCATCAGGTCCGGAGGTAAGGTCTCATCATAACTAACAAAACGAGCCCAAACTCGGCACACCTAGTTCTACTCGTCGGGGAGTTCCACTAGCAGTCACCGAAGTATACCTTCAGGTCACTCCATCGAGTCCGGAGGTAAGGTTTCATCATAACTAACAAAACGAGCCCAAACTCGGCACACCTAGTTCTAGTAGTCGAGGAGATCCATTAGTAGTGACTGAAGTACACCTTCAGGTCATTTCATCAGGTCCGGAGGTAAGGTCTCATCATTACTAACAAAACGAGCCCAAACTCGGCACACCTAGTTCTAGTAGTCGAGGAGATCCATTAGTAGTGACCGAAGTACACCTTCAGGTCACTTCATCAGGTCCGGAGGTAAGGTCTCATCATAACTAACAAAACGAGCCCAAACTCGGCACACCTAGTTCTAGTAGTCTAGGAGATCCAGTAGCAGTCACCGAAGTACACTTTCAGGTCACTCCATCAGGTCCGGAGGTAAGGTCTCATCATGACTAACAAAAAGAACCCAAACTCGGCACATCTAGTTCTAATCGTCGGGGAGTTCCACTAGCAGTCACCGAAGTACACCTTCAGGTCACTCCATCAGGTCCAGAGGTAAGGTCTCATCATAACTAACAAAACGAGCCCAAACTCGGCACACCTAGTTCTGTTCCTCGAGGAGTTCCAGTAGCAGTCATCAAAGTACACCTTCAGGTCATTTCATAAAGTCCTAGACGAATAGGCATTTATGTATAAACCTTACCTACTTTTACCGAAATAAAATATTTGAATCAAAATCTGAGATCATAAAATTATCTTACCGTATCAAGTATCAAATTTGGATTATCGAATATTTTGTATTTGTACAGCGATCTTTTCCACACGAGCCGCTGCAAAAAGGCAATACAGGGTCCACTCACGACAACGGCCGAGCGCAGACTGAGATTTCTTTCCGAATGTATACAATAAATCAAAACAGGAACCAATAATAAAATAACCCTTAATTCCTTTCAGTTACGATTCATCCGTAATAGAAATATGTGAAAAAGTTAGTTTCGGTTTTCATTTTTTTTTTACGACTATTTGTGACATTTTGATCCATTTTTTTTGCTTATCTTTAGAATTGAATATGTGTGCCTACTTACAGTATTTTTAGAAATCCTAAATTTGGTTGATAATAGAACAAAAAATGTACCGAAACTCAAACCGATTTCGTTAATTTTGTGGAAAATGCCAACGGAAGATCGTTTTTACAATACAAAAAACTATTATTTTGAACAAAAAAATTACTTATCTTTGAAGATGAAGAACCAATCTATATGTGGTAGTTATTAGTTATATTTGATTCGGTTTAGTTTTGTCACAAAATGTACCGAAAAACAGCATAATTTTGTCCGATTTGCAAACGCGCCCTTAAGCTATAACCTCAATACCAACCAATATTTATTAAAGCCAAATAAAATGTAAAATAATTAATGTACTGCGCTGCGCTACACACAGAACACATGAACTTAGCCGACCAGTACAGTGAACTACAACACCAAGTGTCAACATTTCAAGAGTGCAGTGACACCCACGAACTGGCATTGAACCATATTTCAGAACTAAAACAGAAATTATGTGAAGCCCATAAGGCCCTATCTCTCTCAGAGTCTGTTAAGGTCAGTGAACAGGTCGCTGACACAAATAACCTATTTGATGATTTGGTAGGCAGTAAGTCAAAATCAGTGTGTGAGCCAGCTATAACAATAGATTTGACTGGTGATGATACCATACCATTGTGTCCTATTATTATGAGTCATAATAAATTAAAGAAATATATTAAATTTAAGAAAATAATTAAACGGTCACAGAGAGCAATTAAAAAACAAAAACTTTTAAAATTAAATCTTTCCCTTAGAAAGGAACGTGTTATCCTTTCAAAAAGTTTAAATAGTTGTATTGTTGCGTTAGATGAATGTAGGCAAAAATATGATATTGATACTAAGCTCCTTTATAATGATATTCAACACAAGGAGCACTTGCTGAAGGATATTTTTGAGAAATATGAGACTTCACAACAACAACTAAGAGAGTGCTTGTTTGAGGCTGGAGAACTACTGGATTTGGTGAAGTGGAATGCTGAGAAGTATGAGTCCCTGACTAATAATCTCTCATGCAGTTGTGTCAACCAACCATCACCTCCTCAGCCTCAGCCTGACTTGCCTCCACCGGTGTTGTCTCTTCCTGCAGAGACCTGTGTTAATACACAGAATAATAATAAGAAATCTATATTTTTCTGCGACGAATTAGGTTCTGGCTTTGGAAAAATGTTATTTAATTACCTTAGCCATAGTTTTACCAATCATAGTTATCATAACATAAGTTTCAAACAAATGATTAAAAGAATTGAAAGCACAAACCTAGATAATTATTCTACAATGGTTTTGCTATTGGGTAATAGTACTGGTATTACTAGAAAGGACATAGTGGATGGTGTGGACACCTTATTAAAGTTAAATATAGGAAAGCTAATGTTGTGTGCTTTACCTTACTCTGATACTTTATCAGATTACGAAAATAATTATATTTATAAGTTGAATAGTACTATTCACAGGCTGACATGTTGTCATAGTGACAAATTATTGTATTTTGACACTAACAAGTTTGTTAGTGGTTTTAAGTTATCTCGGAGAACTTTATCTCTGTCTTGGGAATGTAGACATATGATTGCTATGTTGATAGCACATAATATAAATGAGGATAAAGCAAATATAACAAATTGTAGTATTAGTGACGAGTCTGTGTTGTCTAGTTATACTAACAACATAGTAATTAATTCTGAAGCATCATGTTGTACGAAGGAGGATCCACCTACAATACCAACATCTTTGGAGGCCACTACCAGTCAGATAGGGTATTCTCTTCCTGCTGGAACTCATACGGGCATTCTAGACTCTTCAGTTGTAGTTGTGGAGTTCACTCCGGATAACTTTTTAAACTAGTTAGTAAGACAACAGAAGTTACCCCTTCAAATAACCAATTATTATTAGAGAATCATAAAAAAGTATCTTCTGGCAATATTTTACATTATAATAATAATAAAAAACCAAAGGGGGGCAACATACTTTAAAATTATTAAATCAAAATATGCTCTTCCAAATTACTGGAAATAGAATTGTTTTTAGAAAATACCAAGTTTGATGTCATTTGTTTAACAGAGCATTGGTTAAAAGATCATCAAGTAATGTCAATTAATTATGAAAATTATTGTGTAGTTAGCCATTTCAGCCGAAAACGTATGATACATGGCGGGTCATTAATATTGATAAAAAATTCTATTAAATCGAAAGAAAGAAAAGACATTTTCGGACTGTCTGTTGAACACAACATTGAATTGTCCTGTGTTGAGCTTGATAAGCATGTTATAGTATGCGTATACAGACCTCCAAGTTACCAGAATCTATCTATGTTTGATTCTGTAATGGAAGATGTACTAAAGAAACTTAGTGCTAGTAGTAAGTCAATAATCATATGTGGTGATTTTAATATTAATTTATTAGAAAATAACTCGAACACTATCAGATTATTAAGTCTTTTTAGGTCATTTGATTTGTCAAATGTTTTTATTGAACCAACCCGAGTGACAGCTTCTTCTGCCACTTGTATAGATAATATATTTTGTAATTGTGATTACTTACATAAACAAATTGTAAATAAGTTGCCATCTGATCACAGTGGTCAAACAATAACATTTTGTACCTACATGCCTTTACAAAAAATTCAAATAAGGTTTAGGCCAATTACATGTAAAAACTTAGAGAAATTAGATAACTCTTTGGCAAGTAAATTATGTGTTCAGAGTTTTAATAATATTTTTGACCCTAATGAGTTTTACGCCGAGTTCTTTTCACTATTAAACAAGCAATTTATTGACACTTTTCTACTAAAGACTAAAACTATTTACACAAAGTTCTTATCTAGTGATTGGGCCACTCCAGGTATTCGTAAAAGCAGGGAAAAACTTTTTGAACTTTATGGCCTAAAGCAACATAATATGAATAATACAAGCTTTCATCAGTATGTCGCAAAATATTCTAAAACTTTTAAAAGTGTGTGCAAAATAGCTAAAGCTCTTTACATTAGCAATAAAATAAAATCAGCTGATGATAAAATAAAAACTACCTGGCAAATAATAAATAATGAAACAGGTAGGAAAAAACAGCGTGATACTGAATTAAATTTAGAGACTGCACATGGCCCCATCAACTCAGATGTAGAAATAGCTCAGGAATTTGAAAACTTTTTTGCTAATGTTCCCCTTAAAACTACCGAAAATTTAAATTCATCACCCGCGCTTTCTGCCGCCTTACTTAGAAATAATGTAAATGCATGCCCTTTAGAGTTTAGGTTTCAGCATACAAACCCCCAGGCTGTTATAAAAGCTTTTAAAGATCTTAAAATTAAATCAACAGAAGATCTATGGGGAATGTCTGTAAAAGTCTGTAAATCTATCATCGAAACCATTGCGCCCTATTTAGCTTTCATATTTAACACAAGTGTAGACCAAGGAGTCTTTCCGGATCTCATGAAACTCAGTAAAGTAGTTCCATTGTTCAAGTCCGGTGATAGTAAGGAACCCAACAATTATAGGCCCGTGTCAATTCTGCCAGTTCTCAGTAAAGTGTTTGAAAAGTCGATGCTTAATCAAATGTTACGTCACTTTAATAAAAATTCCATCTTTCATGAACAACAGTACGGTTTCACCAAAGGGCGTTGTACCACTGACGCCAGTGTCACCCTAATAAAGAACATTTTTAATGCCTGGGAAGAAGCACAAGATGCCATTGGAATCTTTTGCGACCTCTCGAAGGCGTTCGATTGCGTAAACCATGAAACACTTCTGCTGAAACTAGAACACTATGGCATTAGGAATACAGCTCTTGATTTACTAAGATCATACCTGAAAGATAGAAAGATTAAAGTTCAAGTAAACGGCGTAAACTCGTTGGGGTCTGAAATGGCAATGAGTGTTCCTCAAGGTTCGATATTGGGTCCATTCCTCTTTTTAGTTTACATAAACGATTTACCCCAATTACTTCAAAATCAACCGAAGATGGTGTTATTTGCAGATGACACATCATTGATCTTTAAAATAGACTGACGGTCACAAAATCTTGACGACGTGAATAACTCTATTCTTCAGGTCCAAGATTGGTTTACGGTAAATAATTTGGTACTTAATGAGAAAAAAACCAAATGCATTAGATTTAAATTACCGAATGTTAGAAGTAGCGAATGTGACATCATATTGAATGGAGAAAAACTGGAATTTATTCATCAAACAGTTTTCCTGGGAATCACGCTAGACGAGAAATTACAATGGGGACCTCATATAACATCTCTTGCGGGGCGGCTAAGCTCGGCCGCTTATGTTGTTAGAAAGATAAGACAGTTAACAGATGTAGAAACCGCGCGTTTGGTCTATTTTAGCTACTTTCACAGTATTATGTCATATGGCATTTTACTGTGGGGTCGGGCTGCTGACATTGAATCTATCTTTATTTTACAAAAGAGGGCTGTCAGAGCCATTTATAAACTATGTCGTCACGAATCTCTCAGGGAACTATTTAAAAAGATTAATATTATGACGGTACCTGGCCAATTCATCTATGAAAATATTATGTATGTAAGGAAAAATCTGCATCTTTTTTAAGAAAATAAGTGATAGACATAATTTTAATACTAGAAATAAAGATAAAATAGAACAACCATTTTTTAGATTATCCAAAGTACAAACATCTTTTATGGGGTACTGTGTTAAATGTTACAACAAAATACCTTGTGATATATTACAATTAACTGAAAGAAAATTTAAAACGCATATTAAAAGTACTCTTTGTAAACAAGCATATTACAAATTAGAGGATTATATCCTAGATAAGAATGCTTGGAAGCATGCTGGTCTAGCTCCATAGGACAATTTTGAGTCTAGACAAAATCAAACTGGTTGCTAATTTAATTGTGTAATTAAATATTACAACATTTTTTTTACATTCTGTGATTACTTGAACTCACACACTGACGAATTAGTATCACTTGTATTTTTTTTGGGAATATCGTATAGGTTTTACAATGCTTGTAAATATGTGAACACCATGTATCCATTACATAATTATTTTTTCTATCATTGCTTCATTTTTATTTTTACCTATTATGGTATAGTAATCTTATTCCAGGTGTATCGTTTTCACATATAATTATGTAATTAATGTATACAAAATATTGTAAAACATTTAAAAAGAGTAACGGTGGAGTTTCTTGCCCATTCTTCTCCATACAAAAACTACCCTTTGGAAGGGGCGACTAGAATCAATTCTATTTTTTGTTTTTGACGTTCAAAAGTGCCTTTTTGTGCCTAATTGAAATAAATTATTTGACTTTGACTTTGACTTTGTAAACAAACTGCCTATACTTAACCTTAAAATCACCTATTTTGTCAGTAGTTTTTTTTTACATTTTAAGTAGTCTAATATCCTTATTTATTGCTTAATTACTTCGACCATGATCAAAGCTTTATATTTATGGTGAAAAAAAATTTAAAATTTTAATACTTCAAAATATTTATTTATTTTATTTATTTATTTATTTAAAACTCTTAAACTATCATTACAGGTTTAGAAACCTAATGCGTTAGCTAAGCCTGCTTATAATATTAACTAAGTATTTTAAATAACACTATTACTAACAATTACAAATAACTACCTACACAATACATTAACACCAAATTACTTATAACTAAAACAATATAACCTTATAATTATAACAATGACTTTATAATTATAAATTATAATATAACTTATAATAAAACAAAAAATAACACAAAAAAGAAACAATAAACATAAAATTACCCTAACTGTTGCTTTCGTAACATATTATATATAAACTTACTCTTGCAAGTTCACTAAAGTAACACGAAAAAATGTCCAACCTATTCTGAATTCCGTTAACAGTTCGAATTGCTCGCGTGAGGGGTGCTTTGGCCAGCAGGTTGGTCCGTGCAGTTGGCACAGCCAGCAGTGGCGGGCGCCGCCGCCTCCACACGTAGCGGTTCGGAACAGACAACCGCAAGCACTGAAGCACTCCCGGATTGTACTCCTTGCCCCGGAGTAATTTAATTAAATAGAGGACAAGAGTAAACTGTCGTCGCACCCTTAACTCATTGTACCCGACCATGCCCAGTACAAACAGGGTGGGGTACATCAGCGGGTACAATGGATAAACCCCGTACAGTCTGAAGTACAAGTGACGCGTGAACTTGTTCTGTTTGCGCTCCACCATGATAGAGTACTTGGCTTCATGTGGAGCCCATACGACCGCACCATACTCCAAGTGACTCCTGACTAGAGCGTCGTATAACACCCTTATAGTCGTAATATTAGTGAACCCCTGTGACTGCCTTAGTACAAAGCCGAGGTTTCTGTACGCTTTCTTGCATATCTTAATGACATGCTCGCGAAACGTAAGATCTGGAGTGAGATATACCCCTAGATCCCGCACCTGCGTTACTGGCTGCATGGGTATCGCCTCTGCTTTGTACTCATAGCGGATAGGGGTGCGTGCACGACCAAAGGATATTACCGAGTGTACGGCGTATTAACCGAACATTAATGTCAATGTAAATGCACAATGCAAGGATGCAGAAAATGTCAATGAAATGCAAAGAACGTCAGTGAATGCTCAACGGGAATGAATCTTAATAAAAATGCAAGTTGTCCGACTCAAATCACGTCTAATTGAACACTAATTAAATTATGTACAAAAATGCATCATCTAGGCTCCGCCGTATGACAATGCACTTCCAAATGTAGGTCGCGATCAAAGTGCAAATACGCGAGCCTACTAACTTATTGCATAAAAAATATATCTTACAAAACCATGTACGTACACCGTACATATTGCCACCACAAAGAATGGTGACAGTATCAAATTGCAAGACATGTAAACAAATATAAACCTTAGAAAGTCCAATGTAAAAAACTGAAAAATAAAAACTTTTTACAAAAAAAAAAACAACCGACTTCCAAAAAAAAAATACATCGATGTTACAAACAGTGCAATGCTAATACTAATGATCACATAGATCGCGATGTAGTGGTGAACATCATGAGGAGATAGGGTTTTTAGCTTCGATTGTTCTTTAATCGAGCGCAGTTCAGTATCAATCTTCTTGAACGACTCTTCGTGCGTTTCAATATGCAACGACGAGTTACGAACAGAAGTGTTTATGATGTTGTTGATGGGTGAAATGGTGGGTATCACCATGGCATATGGTTCATTAGTAAAAATGTCACTCGTGTGTTCCATATATGCGTGAAGCATGAATGAATCACCTTGCAGGTTACAACCTCGTTTAATTGTTATCATACCCGAGTGACGTAGCGTCTCCGATGTCATTTGAGCTCCGCACACAAGTTGCACTTCGCACGTGTCACAACAATAATAAAACCATGTGTTTTGCTTATGTAATTTTACCCACTTGTCAGCGCATAATTTTATTTCAGTATGACAATATGCAGTGTGTACTTCGTTGTCTCGAATCAGCTGTGCTTCGCAAATAGACTTGCGCCGATCGCCAGTGCTGTATATAGGGTGATTTAATTTGCACATCAGGGTTTTATCATGGATTTTTTGGCATTCTTGCATATCGGGTTGTTCTAGGGGTATAAACGAGTATTGGTTGGCGTTAAATGCAATTAATTCAGTATTGGGAATAACGTACATCACACGAGTAACGTCAATACGTTGAAGTATGCTGATTAGTTTGTTTAGCTCGTATAGTGCATCATTCATGATCGGAATTTTTATTTCCATCAATAGGTATTGCTGTGTAATGCGTGCATGTACTCTGAACAGCCTGTAGATGTCTCTTACGTCATTTTGTACTTCTGGTAGCGCAGAGTCGCGAGGTAATTGTCGACCTATTTTATCTAATTAAGTTTGCATTTGGTTTGGTGATAATAAGTGTACGTCCATATGTCCCTGGTACATATTTGTTAATGTGTTGATAAGGGTTTGTTGGATGTCCTTTAGATTTTGAGCCATTCTTTCAGCAGCCATTGCCGATGTTATTATGTAGAAGGCGTTTGCAGTGTCAGATTTATCTTTTAAGGAACTATTTTCTAAAGTATTAAGGTGCTGATTTCAGAGTAAACTGCTTTATCATTGTCCCTTCGTTGCGCTGTACAATGTTATGCTCGGTTTCCAAAATACTAGTCTGGTTTTTTAGCAATTGTAGCAAGTGTTTCTCGTTGTGCTTGATTGTATTAGTGTCGAGTTCGTATTTATCTGCAAAACGCTGATCTAGTACACCGAATAACGAGTTTGCAACATATCCCACTCCGTCGATTAGTCCCCTTTTAAACCTGTGTTGGATTAATCTCTGGGATTTCAATATCTCATTGTAGTAGTTTAGTTCATTTGTGGTTTGTTCAAGTTGGTTAATTAAGACATGAAATTGCATCAACCACTCATCGCAACGAAATTGTTTTATGTGTGACACGAATTTTTGCAGTGTGTCGACGTTTCGCCAGTAGTTCGTCATGTTATAATAAAACACTAATTTCCATTCATCTCTAACTTCTTGCAGGTCCGCTATCTTGTCAAAGTAAATTGTTTGATTTTTTGTAAGTGGGGTAAGTTTCATATCTTGTTGAACAGTGGGTGTTATTAATGCCATAACTAGCATCAATGTGTAACCAACCAAACTCTTCCAGGTAAGGTTTTTAGATCTGTTGCGCCTGTTTTTTGTTAGTTTGTGATTGTCAGTGCGATTTTCTTCAGCCTCGACTATTGGTACTAATTTTGTGATCGGTCGTTTAGTTTCTCCTTTTCCAGTTTGTAGTGTGACGACTCTAGTGTGGCCGTCCTTTCCAGGGTGTAACTTCGCTACACGTCCCAGTGCCCATTTTCCTGCAGGTAATTTCTCATCTCTGATGCACACAATGTCATTTTCTCGTGGGTCGGTATTCTGTCGTTTCCATTTTAATCTTGCTTGTAGTTGTTGCAGGTATTCTTGCGACCATTTCTTCCAGAAATCCTTACTAAGCTTCTGCACAATTTGCCATCTTTTGCTTAAGTGGTAAGTGTTGTCAATGTCCGGTTCTGGAATTGTCATCGAGTGATGTGCCGGTTAGAAAATGTCCAGGTGTCAAGCAGTCGATTTCGTCTACGTTCTCTGTTACAGTGCATAGTGGTCGTGAGTTCAAGCATGCTCCGATCCGGCTCGAAGGACCAAAAAAAAATAATGTACGGCGTATTAACCGAACATTAATGTCAATGTAAATGCACAATGCAAGGATGCAGAAAATGTCAATGAAATGCAAAGAACGTCAGTGAATGCTCAACGGGAATGAATCTTAATAAAAATGCAAGTTGTCCGACTCAAATCACGTCTAATTGAACACTAATTAAATTATGTACAAAAATGCATCATCTAGGCTCCACCGTATGACAATGCACTTCCAAATGTAGGTCGCGATCAAAGTGCAAATACGCGAGCCTACTAACTAACTTATTCCATAAAAAATATATCTTACAAAACCATGTACGTACACCGTACACCGAGCATTTGGACACGTTGAAGTACAGCTTATTGTCATGACTCCATTTCACCACTCTATCAATGTCACCCTGGAGTCGCTCACAGTCTGACTCATCCCTTACCTCGAGCAGCAACTTGAGGTCATCTGCGAACAATAAACATGAGCCATGTCTGACGACCTCCGGCAAACTGTTTATCATTATGATAAATTCAAGAGGTCCCAAATTGCTGCCCTGGCTTACTCCGGACCTGGTGAAGTACGGCCTCGACTCGTACCCATTGTAGTCAACGTACTGTTGACGGTCTCTCATATAGCTGACAAAGAACTGCAGCAAGTGCGGCGTACATCCTATATCTGCCAGCTTTCTTAATAAGACATTGAAGTAGTATCAATCTTGGTTATAAGGTCGGTATACTACTTGCGTTATTGCGTAGCTATAGTGAACAGCTATTGAAGCGATAAGCGATGAAATGAAATGCTGGGTGCGGAGCGACAGAGTATATTGCGACTATGAGGTATGGTACAGTAATGAATGATGCTTACAAAAAACTTTTTACAAAAAAAAAAAACAACCGACTTCCAAAAAAAACACTACAAAGTGAAAAATAACTTTAATTTCGGAAGTCGGTGTCTTGGGTTTTGTGTTTTCGTTTTTTGCCACCGACTTCCGAAATTAAAGTTATTTTTCACTTTGTAGTGTTTTTTTTGGAAGTCGGTTGTTTTTTTTTTTTGTAAAAAGTTTTTATTTTTCACTTTTTAGTTGTGGTACCTACCCCACACACATTCGAATACCACTACCTGCTACCAGTGTCAAGAACTTATCATATCATCTACATACTAAGTGGGAAATAAATACGTATTTTGAAGCTAACTCAAAAACTACCCAAGCAATTTTGATAAAATTTATATGGGACCAATTTGGGAGCCTACCCTTTCAAACAAAAAAAGAATTTTCAAAATCGGTCCACAATTGACGGAGAAATCGGTGGACATACATAAAAAAAAAAAAAAAAAAAAAAAAAAAAAAAAACAAACATACGCGTTGAACATATAACCTCCTCCTTTTTGGAAGTCGGTTAAAAATACACAGTACTTATACTAATGTGATTAAAACTAAATAACGGCTTGGACTTGACCGTTTTGCGCAGGAGTTGACGCCCTCTCATTAACGTAGACAATAGGCGAGTCCGCCGCCATCTTGCCTCGTTAGTGTCCGTACAGTAGATACGCGAGTGCCGTGTTCCGAGAGGCGGGGCTTAGTCCGACTGACGTCATGAAGTAGGCGGAGCTTTGCAACTTGTTTCGATCACGCCACGCTCTGACGTAAAGTCGTATGATCCTGTGGCAGCACAGATTGAGTCGTGCGAGTGGACTTGCCTACTCGCTACAACATCATTGTCCATGGTGTCGAAGGCTTTTTTAAAATCAAAGTACGCCGCGTCTACCTGTACTCCAGCGTCGACTGCCGGTATAACCTGTGCCATGAAGTTAAACAGGTTGGTGGAAGTGCTGCGTCCGGGCCAAAAACCGTGCTGCGCGTCCGACAGTTGCGCCCGTACTTGCCCCTGTATGCCGCGTTGAATAGCGGCTTCAAAAACTTTTGCCGGCGTCGACAACACTGCGACTGGTCTATAACCGCTGACATCCGGACCTGCTTTACCCTTGGGTACCGGAACGACCCGTGTAGTCTTCCACTGATCCGGGAACGTGGATTGCTTTAAGCACGTGTTATATATGTAATGCAGCGGGTTTGCTAAAACTCTAGCACAATCTCTAAAGAGAAACGCCGGTATACCGTCAGGGCCAGATGATCGTTTTGGCTTGAGGCTCGCCAGCGCATCCTGCACATCTTTGAGACTCAAAGTCTCTATATGTACCCGTGCACTGGTAGCACTGCCGGACTCTGCCATCGCTGCCTAAACGTCTAGTTGCGGTGGTTCCTGACTGTATACCGACTCAAAAAATCTGCGAATTCCCTAGCACACTGCTCATCAGTGAGATTACAATGAAATAATACAAATTGCTTCTAAGTTTCTAGTCATCTATTTCACATCTTATTCAGCTGAAGTAATGATAAATAATTGTAGCAGTTTGTTAACTAAGTATACTGAAGTAAAATAAATATAACGAACAATATTTTTTTAATTTTATTATCACATATCACGCATTTTTTATTCTAAACCCATTATTGCATTAACAACAAAAAGGCAGCAATATTTAAAAAATATTATTATTCCAAACAAAAATAATAATATTTGCAAAAACAGCGCTGTGATTTACGAGATTAGAACCTTAGCCATATTGAATCTAAGACCTATATTTTACTTTCGAATTTTAGCAATGCCATAAACTGGCCAAGGTCACGCGTATGTGTTACCGTGTCTAACAAAAGTAATGGAAATATATTTTTGATTCATATATGAAACAAAAATATATTTCCATTACTATGCGGCGCCTGCGAACTGTGACGATACGACGCGACAGTGTGTAGTGCAAAACTGCGTTCTGTGGTGTGTGTACTGTACACACACCTCAGACGTCTGACTGTTTACGTATACACATGTACGGACTATAACGCGTGTTCACAGCAATACGACTCTTAGCGTGCCTATCCACTTTCGAACGCTTACTGTACCTACTACAGGTACACCTTTGCCCAACCCTTGAGGGAAACAAGGCGTGATGTTATGTTAGGTAAAATTAAAAAAATGTGTATTCAAAAAAGTTGCTCTTCTAGGTACGTTCCTCATAGATATAAAGGAAGTATTTCCTTCAGGATCATTTGGCCATGAGCCTGGATGCACTGCACCTTCATTTTCGGTATCAAAAGTACCAGTATTCGTGGTGAATTTTAAGATCGCCTTAAAAAGTAGTGCAGTAAACAACACTTCAAAACAATATTGGATACCTTCTTTTGGTGCTAATAAAAATGGTTTCTACCCTAAAAATATCTGACATAATACCGATTTAGGAAAACTTTGTACAGTCTTGGAAATGGAATGAAACTAGTGATAATGATACCATTCGGTATTTTTTTTTTCTGTAGGTCATCGCATAGCTGGCCTCTGAGGCCATGACTATTTAACCGAGCAAACCGGGTGCCTTAAGCTGCTACACTCAAAGCCTCCAGCCAGCGACTTTTAAACTAAGCTAATTAAAACTAGGTGAACGCTCGATAAGGGCACCCCCTGTGGGGTACTAGCCTCGGCTTAGGGCGTTTACCGGAGGGAGGACATCAAAGATGAGACGGGCTGGATCAAAGTTTGGATCATGATTATTAATCGGGGAATTTAAAGCTACGTGCTCAGCTGCAACAACTGCTGGCAGCTCGTTTTCAAGCAAGGGTTGGGGGGAGTATCATTTACTCGGGGGCGCGGCGGTCGCGATCGGAAAGGACCTCGACGGCGAGGTCGGAATGACGGGAAGCGTCTGTGCTTGTGTCCTAGCGTTTAGCGCGAAGCGCGTTTGAGGAACTGATGGATGGTAGGGATTTTAAGATCGATATGGAGGCTCTCGTTCCTCACGAACCAAGGAGAGCCGGTAGCTCTACGGAGGAATCGATTTTGGAGAGTTTGCATCCTATGGATGTGATGGGGTTTTGCATGAGCGAAGACGGAACCCGCATAGGTCATGATTGGGCGAATGCAAGCTGTATAGATCCGCAATTTGCACTTTAGTGACAATTTGCTACTTGCATTGAGGACGGAATGGAGTCTACCGAGAGCGAAAGCGGCTCGCGAACGGGCCTGCTTTATATGCTCTGCGAAAGAAAGATGATGGTCTAGAACTACACCTAGATATTTGGCTCGCTTCTCCCAAGGGATCGGCTTGCCAAACATGGTGAGTGGTCGGGGGAGGGAATTTTTAAGAATCGTACGCGGTTTCGTAAATAGAACCGCTTGACTCTTATTCGGCACTCCAAATTTGTAAAGCTTATATAATAAGCCGTTGTACCAGACTTTGTCGAACGCTTTTGCGATATCGAATACGGCGCCTGTACTATGACCGCGTTGGAAACCAGCGCTAATATGTTCTACTATCCGGTGGGCCTGATGCACGCTAGAGTGCTCAATTCGAAAGCCGAACTGTTCATTGGGGATGATGCCCTTGGTCTCGGCGTAGTCTCTGAGTTGCTTATAAATAAGCTTCTCATAGATTTTTCCGAGAACCTTAAACAGACTAATGGGACGGTAACTGGAGGGCTCGGTTTTGGGCTTGCCGGGCTTAGGGATACCGATAACGGTGGCCTCTTTCCACGACTGGGGAAAGATGTTATTGCTCATGGCACCATTGAAGATGGTGCACAAGAGTATTATCAGGTGGGCAGGGAAAAGTTGAATCAACCTATTGGTGAGTCCATCTGATCCGGGGGCTTTGCGGGCTTTAAGACCTTTGATGATATCGTGCACTTCGTCTGGAGTGACGGCAGGCAGAGGATTATCAGGGTCATCAACGGGAGGGAGGGAGGTTCTACGTTCGACTTCAGCGTCAACCTCATCGAGAAGAGCTTTGTCTACTGGCAGGGAGCTGGGCGAGCATTGCGCCTCAAGGCTGTCGGCGAGGCATTCAGACTTGTCGACGTCCTCGAAGGCTATTGTCTTGTTGGGGCGGGTCAGGGGGGACATGGCTGTGGTCTGCTGTGACTTGAGTTTCCTCTGAAGTTCCCAGAAGGCCAGATGAGAGGGCCTAGGTCGCTGAGCATCTTATCCCACCCCGCGTCACGCAGCTCCGACATACGTGTCTTTACAGATCTCTGTAAATAGCGCATATTTGGGCCTTGTTGGCGGGACAGGGGAAGTTGTCATAGGCACGCATGGCCGCGTTCTTCTCAGTCAGTAGATCACGCACATCGGGAGGCAAGCTCCAGCGAGGGTCAACCGTCACTGGACCTTCCCTTGAACATTCGTTCAGGACCGATTGTACGTGATCAGTGAGTGAGTCAATCGCGGCCGTCGTGTCAGCGATAGAGTTGAATTGATTGGGGATTGAGTCTAGCTGGGGGGACGTGTTAGATTTCAGCTTAGTGTTTACTTTCTTCCAGTCCGTCACCCTTTAAGTGATAGGGGCTTGATTAGGGTCGGGGAGACCTATGCGGGGGTCTAATCTAATGACTACCGGGCGGTGGTCCGAGTCTAACTCATTCACCGTTTCTATTGAATTTAACCTAAGGTTGATGTTCTTAAGGAGCGCCACGTCTAGGACGTCGGGGAAATAGGAGGAACTTATATTTGAGTAATGAATGGGAGACATCGGAGCGATGATATCAAAGACTAGAGAGTTAGAGAGGTCGAACAAGTGTCGCCCTCTGGCGTTCATTATCGAGCTATTCCAAACTGGATGTTTTGCATTGAGATCGCCTGCTATTATAATGGAATTACTCATGCCTAGTATGATAGCTATATCGTCAGAGATTAGCTGGGGGTTCTCCGTAGAGTTACCGGAGGGAGATAGACCGATACGAGAGTGATCGGGGGAGGGAATTGAGCGAATTGAGAGGGCACCAAGGCAGGGAAAGTCTGCTGGTGGTGGAGATAATTTCACGGACTAGGCGTCTGAGGGCTTAGTCGTTAGAGCATATGGGATGAGGGGATCCTATAAGAGGAGGGAGCTTCCCGTTGCTGGCGAGCGTCGAAACGCTTGGCCAGCTTGGGAGAAGAAGCCTTAGGGGCTTTTGTGCAACCGTGATAGTTGGCTGGGTGGCCTTCCTTGCCGCATAAAATGCAGCTAGGAGGTTCGGTACATAAGGTACGGTCTTCGAGGCGGGAGCAGTTGGAAGTGCTATGCTCGCCCAGGCACTTTACGCACCTGGGTGTAGCATGGCAATTCCTCTGGTAATGGCCATAAAGCTGGCAACGGTGACATTGTCCGACAATGAGCGGTTTTTCAATTTCGAACCCTATGAGATGACACAGGGAGCCAATTTGATAAATTGGGTGGTGGCCCTCAACGGGCGGGCAAATAACCAGGATCATGTCGTAGAGGTCATCGCCTCTAGAGCGGTGCATAAAATGAACCTCGTCTACGGGGACGTTTTGCGACTAAAGGTCGGCAAGAATTTCGGATGGGAGGATTTCTCGAGGGATACGTTTTATGACAACGTGGACTTGTTTTTCCTCTGGGAGGAAGTAGGCGTGGTATGACACACCTCTCGCTCTCAGAAGTCGGGTTAGGTCCCTATAATTGCGGGACGTAGGGACGGAGACTTTAACACCCTGTTGAGTGTTGCGGGCACTGGTGAAACCAATCTTTTGATCAGCACACCATTTCGATATGTCCGTCCACTTCCCTTTGTCCTGAATGAACAAGGGAGGTGGAGGGGGTATCTTTTTAGCGGGGGGCGCGGAAGTATCCTACGCGGAGGATGACGACGCGGTCGGAGGGGCGGTGGAGGGGAAAGCTACGGTAGCGCAAGTCGCGGTGGTAGCGCGTGAGTTTACAGGGGTGGATTTTAGCGTAATAACGAATAAAGAGGAGTCAGAGTCCTCCACTACGGCGACCTTGCTGGCCTGAGCGGAGCTCTGCTTCCTGTTTTTCCTCTTTCTCCCCTTTCCTTGGACGGCTATGTAGCCGTCGTCGGAAGGGGAGGGAGAGGTAGAGGAGGCAGTGGACTTTTCCTCGTCTTCCTCCGAACCATAGGGGTACGGGGTAGTGGGACGCTTTGAAGAAGCGGGGGAGGTGATGAGAGCGTCAGTGTCCATTGACACCGACGGAGTGGGGGGTCTAGGTGGCTCTAAGACCGGGGGGGTATCTAGTGCATCGCTAAAGTTAGCGACGCTCTGGTGTCTGAAGGACTTAGAAGGTCAGTCTGGAGTTTGGTGAACCGAACTCCATACTTTTCCTTAAGAATACGTATTTCTTTTATTTTATAAGATATATAACATATTAGCTTTTGTGCATGGTCGTATGCGCGCTATACCCAAATTATAATGGACCAATCAGAAAGGTCGTGCGCCTTTCGTATTTTGGTCCACGGCTCTTACGCGTCTTCATATATAAAGACGCAGCGCCGCGAGCGCCGTGTCCCCGACAAGACCATAGCCTTCGAGGACGTCGACAAGGCTGAATGCCTCGCCGACAGCCTTGAGGCGCAATGCTCGCCCAGCACCCTGCCAGTAGACAAAGCTCTCCTCGATGAGGTTGACGCGGAAGTCGAACGTAGAACCTCCCTCCCTCCCATTGATGACCCTGATAATCCTCTGCCTCCTGTCACTCCAGACGAAGTGCACGATATCATCAAAGGTCTTAAAGCTCGCAAAGCCCCCGGATCAGATGGACTCACCAATAGGGTGATTCAACTTTTCCTTGCCCACCTGATAATGCTCTTGTGCACCATCTTCAATGGTGCCATGAGCAATAACATCTTTCCCCAGTCGTGGAAAGAGGCCATCGTTATCGGTATCCCTAAGCCCGGCAAGCCCAAAACCGAGCCCTCCAGTTACCGTCCCATTAGTCTGCTCAAGGTTCTCGGAAAAATCTATGAGAAGCTTATTTATAAGCGACTCAGAGACTACGCCGAGACCAAGGGCATCATCCCCAATGAACAGTTCGGCTTTCGAACTGAGCACTCTAGCGTGCATCAGGCCCACCGGATAGTCGAACATATTAGCGCTGGTTTCCAACGCGGTTATAAGACAGGCGCCGTATTCTTCGATATCGCAAAAGCGTTCGAAAAAGTCTGGCACAGCGGCTTATTATATAAGCTTTACAAACTCGGAGTGCCGGATCGTCTCGTGCTCATCTTACGGGACTATTTGTCGAATCGCATTTTTCGATATCGCATAGAAGGTGCACTATCCTCCCCCCGTCTTATTCGTGCAAGAGTCCCTCAGGGCTCCGTGCTAGCTCCCCTATTATTCACGCTGTTTACCAGCGACATTCCTAAGAGTGTGAAGGCGCAGTTGGCTCTGTTCGCAGACGATACGGCCATCTACCTTAGGGGTACGTGTCCTGATAACATAGCCTGCACTCTCCAACGAATCGTCAATAAACTTGGCGATTGGTTTCGAAAGTGGCGGATTGAAGTTAATCCCGATAAAACTCAAGCGGTTCTCTTTACGAAACCGCGTACGACTCTTAAAAATCCCCTCCCACGACCACTCACCATGTTCGGCAAGCCGATCCCTTGGGAGAAGCGAGCCAAATATCTAGGTGTAGTTCTAGACCATCGTCTCTCTTTCGCAGAGCATATGAAGCAGGCCCGTTCGCGAGCCGCTTTCGCTCTCGATAGGCTCCATTCCGTCCTAAATGCAAGTAGCAAATTGTCACTAAAGTGCAAATTGCGGATCTAGACAGCTTGCATTCGCCCAATCATGACCTATGCGGGTCCGTCTTTGCTCATGCAAAACCCCATCACATCCATAGGATGCAAACCCTCCAAAATCGGCTCTCCTTGGTTCGTGAGGAACGAGAGCCTCCATATCGATCTTAAAATCCCTACCATCCATCAGTTCCTCAAACGCGCTTCGAAGCGTTTCTTTGAGTCCGCGGTCAAACATCGCAACCCTCTGGTTGTCGATGCTGCCAATTATGTCCCAAGTAGAATCAGTCATATTCGCCGACCAAGGCATATTCTCACCAACCCAGACGACCCGACTACCATCCATCAGGAGTCTAGTAGGGAAACGAGTACGCTAGGATACAAGCACAGACGCTTCCCGTCATTCCGACCTCGCCGTCGAGGTCCTTTGCAATCGCGACCGCCGCGCCCCCGAGTAAATGATACTCCCTCCCGACCCTTGCTCGAAAACAAGGTGCCAGGCAGCTGAGCAAGTAGCTTTAAATTCCCCGATTAATAATCATGATCAAAACTTTGATCCAGCTCGTTCCATCTTTGATGTCCTCCCTCCGGTAAACGCCCTAAGCCGAGGCTCGTACCCCACAGAAGGTGCCCTTAGCGAGCGTTCACCTAGTTTATAAGTTTAGTTTATAAGTCCCTGGCTGGAGGCTTTGAGTGTAGCAGCTTAAGATACCCACAGGTTTGCTCGGTTAAATAGTCATGGCCTCAGAGGCCAGCTATGAGATGCAACACAGAAAAAAAAAAAAAAAAAGAGCGCCGTGTTCAGTCACTAACTCGGCGCATAGTTGGAGCAACGTACTGAGACAGTCCGGCGGCGGCGGTCCTCAGTGCGCGGCCGCGCGCCGTCGTGGTCGGATGTTGATGTTGTATGTAGACCACTACACCGAAAACGTTTTCGACTATTATCCGCGCACGAGACAAACGACAATACAAATTCAAAATGTTTTATTTCACATAAACCTTAGGGCACTTATGAAACGTCAGAAGCTAGTTGCACGGTTCCAATTGGTTGCTTCCTATGGAGAAGAGCCGGTAAGAAACTCCACGGTTACTTTTTTTTAAATAAATGGTTTCTACAATGTTTTCAAATTACAGTGTTAATAGGTATGAGAGGACAGTGTAGGCTTATCAACAAGTACCAGGTGCTTTGTAAAATAGAAAACGGTCCACAAGTCTACAGCCTACCACGTTCTCACATTCACAAAATCTAAAACTACCGACTTCCAAAAAAAACACTACAAAGTGAAAAATAACTTTAATTTCGGAAGTCGGTATCTTGGGTTTTGAGTTTTCGTTTTTTGCCACCGACTTCCGAAATTAAAGTTATTTTTTTTTTTTTTGGAAGTCGGTAGTTTTTTTTTATAAAAAGTTTTTATTTTTCACTTTTTAGTTGTGGTACCTACCCCACACACATTCGAATACCACTACCTACTACCAGTGTCAGGAACATATCATAATATCATCTACATACTAAGTGGGAAAAAAATACGTATTTTGTAGCTAACTCAAAAACTACCCAAGCAAAGTTAATAAAATTTATATGGGACCAATTTGGGAGCATACCCTTTCAAACAAAAAAGAATTTTTAAAATCGGTCCACAAATGACGGAGAAATCGGTGGACATACATAAATAATTTAAAAAAAAAAAAAGGCTGCCCTGCCAAAAAACGAACTACAAAGTAAAAAACAAGCTGTATTAGTTAATCTGTAGATATGTCACCGTATAATTACTCGTATAAACTTCGTTAGTTTATAATCCATCGGTATTATTTCCGTATTATAAACTGTCGAAAAATTGTGAACTGTGTTTTTTTTTTTTCTGTATGGCATCTCATAGCTGGCCTCTGAGGCCATGACTATTTAACCGGGAAAACCTGTGGGTGCCTTAAGCTGTTACACTCAAAGCCTCCAGCCAGGGACTTACACACTAAACTAAAACTTATAAACTAGGTGAACGCTCGCTAAGGGCAGCCCCTGTGAGGTACGAACCTCGGCTTAGGGCGTTTACCGGAGGGAGGACATCAAAGATGGGACGGGCTGGATCAAAGTTTTGATCATGATTATTAATTGGGGAATTTAAAGCTACGTGCTCAGCTGCAACAACTGCTGGCACCTCGTTTTCGAGCAAGGGTCGGGGGGGAGTATCATTTACTCGGGGGCGCGGTGGTCGCGATCGCAAAGGACCTCGACGGCTAGGTCGGAATGACGGGAAGCGTCTGTGCTTGTGTCCTAGTGTACTCGTTTCCCTACTAGACTCCTGATGGATGGTAGTCGGGTCGTCTAGATCGGTAAGAATATGCCTTGGTCGGCAAATATGACTGATTCTACTCGTGACATAATTGGCGGCCTCGACAACCAAAGGGTTGCGATGTTTGGCCGCGGACTCAAAGAAACGCTTCGAAGCGCGTTTGAGGAACTGATGGATGGTAGGGATTTTAAGATCGACATGGGGTGAACTGTGACAAATTATTTACAATTTAACGCATAATTTTTAGATAGTTTATAATGTATCCATGAAAAACTGACAAATTGTGAACTGGTAACCAACTTGTTTGCGACGTAATGCACCTTGCGCTAGTATTAAATAGCCTGCGTGGCTGCGAGCAACTTGGAAGTAGCGCTCGCTCGGCTCGCGCGCGATTGGTCACAGTTCTAACCTAACCCATTTCACTCAGTTCACTATTTTTCGACAGATTATGATCTAACAGAAATAATACCGATAGATTATAAACTAACGGTGACATATACAAAGCGAAAGGTCACTCATTTATTCGATGACTAAACGGATAAATAAAATTGTTATTGCAGTCGGGGGACTACTCTGTGGAACACTTTTTAATTTAAGAGGTCCCCCGACTGCAATAACAATTTTATTTATCTGTTATTTATTTTTTAATAACTGGTATTGCCTCCTAGGGCTCTGCTTACAGCTTGACATAGTTGATTTGACATACTGAACACGAGGTTTCCGAGCCAATGTTGGGGAATATTCTGCCATTCTTCTATCAGGGCCTGTTTTAGTGCCCTGAGGGTGGTAGGTGGTGGTCTGATCAGGACTTAGAAAGAAGAAAGAGAAAGAAAATTCGTTTATTTGCGGTAAACATGACGCAAAAAAAGATTAAAAAAGAACACGTAAATAACAAATTGGGGGAAAATATGCGTCACATCCACGCAAAACGGCCATCGCTCAGCATAAAGCTGCGACCCCATGCGAGACAGAGCCCCAGCGCTGGTTTTCAGCGATAGCCGGCGCACTTCTTAATGGTCAAGCCATCACGCTGATACCAACCTCCTGAATATACTCTTGCACGACCCGAGCCATGTGTGGCCGGGCATTATCATGCATCAGCATCGATCCATCACCCATATTTACTAAATATGGCCCTGCATACTCATTGAGAATCTTTCCCCAATCAGAGTGCCATTTTCTATGGCCACTAACTCTGTGCGACCTTTTGAAGATATGCCAGCCCATACATATACACTGCCTCCACCGTACTGGACTCTTTCTGAGAAGCAGGCTTGAAGCTATCGCTCACCAGGTCGCCAGTAGACACTTTGCCTTCCATCAGAAGTGTAAAGTGAGAATCGAGACTCATCTGTAAACAAAATTCTTGACCATTCATCTTGATCCCACTGTATGTAGTCACGGGCGTATCGCAGTCTCGCTACTCGATGCTCTCTCTCGAGTTTGGGGCCACTCGCTGGTCTTCGGGGTTTCAGGTTTGCTTCAGCCAGTCTTCTTCTCACTGTACTGTCACTAATGTAGTCCCTTCGGGTCTAAAGAAGCTATTGCTGGACTTCAACTGCATTTACGTGGCGATTTCTCAACACAGTGGAAACAATATAATGTCTTCTCGGGTACTAGTACACCTGGGTCGGCCATTACCAGGTCTCCTCAAATGGTTATATCCAAGATAAGAGTGCTTGGAAACATGCTGGTCCTGCTCCATAGGACAATTTAGAATCAAGACAAAATCAAACTGGTTGCTAATTTAATTGTAAAATTGATTATTTTGTGTTTTATGACATTGATTTTATATTCTGTGATTACTTTCTCACACACTTATTAATTACAAAATTTTAGGAAAATCGTCTATTTTTACAATGTTTGTAAATATGTGAGCACCATGTATCTATCATATATTAAATTATCTGTCGTTGCTTCATTTTTAATTCTTTTTACCTATTGTGGTATAGTAATTTTATTCTAGGTGCATCGTCTTCACATATAGGTAATATTATTTAACTAATGTACGTGCATATACAAACAATTGTAAAACATTTTAAAAGAGTAACGGTGGAGTTTCTTGCCCATACTTCTCCATACGAAAACTACCTTTTGGAAGGGGCGACTAGAATCAATTTTAATATTTTGTAAATTTTGACGTTCAAAAGTGCCATACATGGGCCTATTTGAAATAAATGATTTGACTTTGACTTTGACTTTGGTTTCCAGTCTCTTTGTACCTTCGCTTCACCTTCTGGACCGTTCGTAACGTCATACCCACCATACTTGCAGTACGACGCATACTGATGCCTAGATCCAGAAAAGTCATGATCCTAACACATAAGAGGCATGATAATAAGTTTATGTGCTGTTGTCTAACTTAGCTTTTGTAACAGACTCATCGATCAAGAAAAATATTGATAAAAAGTAAGTTCAAAAACTATTGTCGCATGCCATTATAATTTTGTAGGTGTACAAGCATGCGACCACGGCTTTACTTTGATCATTTTTGTATTTATGTCTTGACTTCTGTCTGAAATATTTTCTTGTTTCATATCTTTTAGTCGGGTTTTAGTTTTTGAACTTACTTTTTATTTAAATTATTTTGGTTTCGTGATAAAGTATTTGCAGAGCAGCTTAAAAACATTTTTTTTGGGTTATATATGGTATGATAACACCAGCCTATTATTGTCCCATCAATGGATAACAAACTATTTCAAATCGAAACAGGTTGTGGTTGTGTTGTAATACGCAATTAGGGTACAGGTTTCCTCACGATGTTTTTCCTTCAACGACGTTAGTAATGTCCAAGATAAATGTGTATTAATAAACATTCTAGTGATTTTTATCGATATCTTTCATTTAATAACGTCTTGTAAAAAAAACTTTTTACAAAAAAAAAAAAACCGACTTAAAAAAAAACACTACAAAGTGAAAAATAACTTTAATTTCGGAAGTCGGTGTCTTTGGTTTTGAATTTTCGTTCTTTGTCACCGACTTCCGAAATTAAAGTTATTTTTCACTTTGTAGTGTTTTTTTTTAAGTCGGTTGTTTTTTTTTTGTAAAAAGTTTTTATTTTTCACTTTTTAGTTGTGGTACCTACCCCACACAAATTCGAATACCACTACCTGCTATGTAAATAACAGTGACAAGTTATCATATCATCTACATACTAAGTGGGAAAAAATACGTATAATTGAAGCTAACTCAAAAACTACCCAATCAAACTTAATAAAATTTATATGGGACCACCTCTGAAGTATGATCTACCAAACAAAAAAAGAATCATCAAAATCTATTCATAATTGGCGGAGTAATCGCGTAACAAACATACAAAAAAAAAAAACAAAAAAAAAACAAAAAAAAAAAACATACAGACGAATTGAAAACCTCCTCCTTTTGGAAGTCGGTTAACAAATACATACCAGCAGTAGGCTGCTGAGTCGTAGGTGCTCTTTGTGGACAAAAATATAAAAATAAATTTTAATCCACGAAGAGCACCTGGGTGCTAGGTGCTATTCGCGCAGGTGCTATTCGGACGGGTGCTCTAAGTGGACTACTTGTTTTGCAGGCCAGTGTATTTTTAAATTTTGGTATTGTGTTTATAAAGTATGTCAATTTAATTATAACAATTCGATTTTTTGCTTGCTTTATACGTCCTCTTAAGGGGATAAGGGGGGAAATTATAATAATTAATATTTAACAACTACTAACAAAAACTAAAACTAATACTTACATATATGAAATATAAAACTAACAAAAATAAATTAAAAATACTAATATTAGAAATAAGAAACTGTTTTATATAAAAAGTTATTTAAAATAGATAGGTAAGATACTGCTTCTATTATAAAAGATAAGCAATAATATAGATTTGTATTAAGTAGAGATATGTATAGAAACTGTATAATCCATAAGAAATAAAAGGCTTTTTATTTATTTATTTAATTGGATATATTAAATTATATGGGAGACAAACAGGAATAAAAAGTTTAATATGTCCCCCTATCACTAATAGGGCACAGCTACGAGTGAATAAAGTTCGATAGGGGGACAGATCAAACTTTTTTCCCAATCTGTCTCCCTAAGGGGACAAAGCAGGGTGACAGATCGGAATAATTTTAAATAACGTACCATTGTGTGACTGAGATCCCTACACCAATCAGAAGAGAACCTGATTACCTTCAAAATGTCAGAACAAATTTTCATGAAACATAGCAAAGAACTACCCCGATTAAACTAGCCTTCTAATAAAAAATCCGCATTGAAATCGGACTACCCGTTTCGGAGCTACGATGCCACAGTCAGACAAACAGAACGACATAGCATAGCCCTCAAACTTAAAACACCCCTCTTTATACACCGCGTCAAGGGTTAAAAACACATTCAAACGACGCGTGCAGTTGCATCCCGCGTGGGATTCGCCTCAGTGTGGCCAGAGCCGGTATGGGGAATACCATCCATAATTATAATTTGTCGTAGTTTCACTCCATCATTAACGATGTACAGAATACACCTTCTTTCCGATTTTAATGGATATCGTGCTAGTCTCCGAGTAAAATAGCAGTATCACATCCGGACAGACGGACATGACGGAATTATGAGGGTTCCGATTTGGCATTTGGCTACGGAACCTTAAAAATTGTGTATTTGATCGGTTTCGACCACTGCGAGAAAGCCTGGCAGAGAGAGTAAGGATAATGGGATATGATTCATCTTTAATTTTTGGAATCAACTATGCATCAGAATAGCCAATACTCTGGCGCAGAACCGGCAGGAGTACTTGTACTTAGAGCTCGCCCCTCATGTTGTCAGTCAGTTACACACTCACAGTGTCACGTGTTGCAGTTCTCATGGCGGTGGCGGCGCCGAACCTGGGCGCGGGCATGGGGCTGCTGGGCGCGTTGTGTCTCTCAACGGTGGCCATCTTGTTTCCTGCCGTGATGGACATATGCGTCTGCTACCCAAATAATTACGGAACAATAAAATATAAGTTGCTAGTAGATATCTTCATCCTTATCTTCGGCTCGTTCTGTTGTTGCTCCGGCGTTTATACCAGCATGCTGGAAATTATAGCAGAATATACTTAATAAAACTTGAACTACCACTAAGTTAACATTTTTAAAGGACCTTTAATGTATTGGATTAACATTATATGCGTTTATCTTCTTTATATGTATGAATAAAACAATTATTTTGATTAAAATTAACCATATTTTTATTCGTTTACCTACTCGTTGTTGAGAATATTACTATGGGTCATTTCTAGTAATAGGCGTCTACTTATTAAATCTATATTGCTCAACAAAGGAGACGGGCGAATCTGGGCCTAACATTACACAAATGAAATATTTAACAATATTTCTTTCAGTTTTTTTGTAGTTCATTGTGAAATATTATTCAGATTTATCATGGCATAAGAAATTAAATATTTTAACCGATAGGGCCCTTCCTTAATGTCATTGAGATAGAAATAACATGGAGGCACCGCGATATTCTATACCCGATATATATTACTTTCCTCTATGTTCTATACATAAAGGATGGTGGGCGATAGTGGTCCCAGTTCCGCCAGCCACTAAATGTGAAGAGTAAATAACACTGAATCTTTTTTACCATAACATAAGGCAACACTGCTCGAGTGACATGTCAAAATTTTGTTCTGTATTATATAATTAGTTTTAATTATTTTTAAGTATCATTAATTCATTATAGTGAAATAATATAACTAAATGTAAAGTAACTGCATAAATACTCAGGATTATTGTTTTCCTGGAAATATTCATAGTAAAACACAGTGTTTGCCCACCGTTACCGGTAACCTATCACGAACAGCTGATGTTCGACCTGCGGAATTAAACTTGGAGTATTGTTACTTTTATTCTTTAATTCTGTAACATGCCTTCATTGATCCCTAGAATCACTTTTCTTAGTTGACTTGGAACTCAGCAGTGGGTCGCTTTGTTGAAATGAAATGAAATGAAATTGTTTATTCTGTAAATAGGATATCGAAATCACTTTTACACGTCATATAAAAAATATTAAAAATAAGCTAGATGAGTTCGGCGTTTCTTCTCTGACTACCTACTCTGAGAAGAAAGGCCGAAACAAACTCAGAGGTCGCAGTCTCTTTTAAAGTTCAGACATAATCTTGGTCAGGCCATATGACGACCATGTAGATAAGTGTCTGAATTGAGGAAAGAACCACACAGATTTGAGTGGACCTGTCCAGTCAGTGCAAGCATTTGTCAGTAATCGTGGAGCTCAACTCAGAACTTAAGGAGCTCAACTCGACGAACAATACCAAAGAAAGGACATTTGGGTAGGCCGCATAAACTACTCAAACTGCCAGACCATCACTAAAACTAGCAGAGAAATAAAAACAATATCCACATAGTCCTCACATTCACAATAGTTAAAATAATATAATACTTTACAAAGTAATCATGTCATTTTGAATATAATTTTCAACAATGTCAATGTGTTTATAAAACTGGTATATGTTAATTTTACATAATAATTAAAATGTCTACTTTTATGGTTTTATCACAAGGCTTAGCAGAGCGAGCAGTTCAATCCCAAGCTTTTTTATCTTCTAAATAATCTGAAATTGTATAGTAGAAATTCTATAGAAGAATCCCATATGACATAAGACTATGAAAATAACTAAAATAAACAATTCTGGCTGTATCTACGTCAGTTTTCTGTCTAATTTTTTTAACAGCATTGGCAGCCGAACTTAGCCTTCCTGACAATTTTTCTATGTGTGGGCCCCATTGTAATTTACCGTCAATAGTGATTCCATGAAAAACTGTCGATTCAACAGGGTCCAGCTCTGTTCTATTAACCTGAACATTGGTAGATAGCTGCCTGACATTTGGCATTGAAAATTTAATGAGTTTAGTCTTTTTTTCGTTCAGGAGACGATTATTTACATTAAACCAATGCACAACTTTAGAGAGTGCATCATTAACTTGTTCAAAGTTGACTAACTGACGTTTGATTTTAAAAATGAGGGAAGTATCATCGGCGAATAATACGATCTTGTGATTATCCCTTATGTGATAAGGTAAGTCGTTTATATAAATTAAAAACAAGAAAGGACCAAGAATTGAACCATGCGGAACGTCCATGGTGACCTCAGATCCTGCAGATCTCTTGCCATTAACATCGACCCTCTAAATTCTGTTGTTCAGATAAGAAGTCAGAAGGTCAAGAGCCTTGTCCCTCATACCATAGTGGTACAGTTTCCTGATGAGTGTATCATGATGTACGCAATCGAAGGCCTTGAACAAGTCGCAGAAAATGCCAAGAGCATCTTGCGACTCCTCCCAGGCCTCGAATATGTTCTTCAGTAATTCCACGCCCGCATCTGTAGTTGAACGACCCTTAGTAAAACCAAACTGTTTCAGATGAAGTTTCTTATTTGATTACATTTTTAAATATTTCTTAAAATATAAAGGACTAGCTGACCCGTGCCCACTTCGTTGGGTGGTAAACATTTTAACTTGTTATGAAATTATGAGTATGGTTCGGTTAGTACTGAGTGCTATGATTTATTTCCTGACTGCCAAAAGGAGGGTTTTGTTTTTATTGCATATGTATGTATGTATGTATCTAGATTCCCGAGCACGGGCCTGCGATGTTCTCACTATTTGGTTAGCGAGCCACTGCGAGCGCTTAGCGCTAGACTCCCTATCCCTTGTTGCAGAGACATGCTGCCTTAAATCACTGAGACGCTGCGCACGTTCAGCGCTAGATTCCTGAGCACGGACCTGCGATGTTCTCCAGCTTTGGTTAGCAAGCCGCTGTGAACGCTCGTAGCTAGATTCCCCAGCGCGTGCTTGCGAAATATTTTCTCTATTCCTCGAGAGATGCTGATGATTTTCAAGAGCAGACTCATCCGTACGGCGTACTCGAGCTGCTCTTGTCTGGGATGTCTGACGGGAAAGTTGTGATTTCCTTTTAGGGTTAGGCATGATCATGAATCGCTGAAACTGTTCGATATCCCAAAAACAGAAATACCACAGTTTCGAATCCGTAAAATGAGAACGAAGTAGTATTTGTATTTGTGATTTAAGAAACCGATTAACCGAGCAACCAAAAGTATTTTAAAGACCAACAACATCCAACTAACTGCGTACAACTCACTTACCAAACAACGAAAGTTTTAAAAAATAACTGGAGAGGGTCATTAATCCGCGGAAAATCTTAACACCGCGATTCAGAAAAATGACGTAATTGCACAACGCCATCTATGGGTAAATGGATAAAACGTCCGTACAAAGCATGTTCTAATGCGGTTCGTGAATCGATGGCAGCATTTTGCGATTTAGTAATTTTATATTATCTTCGAAACTATTTAACCAATTGACATACTGTTTAGGGCAAATTATATCTCTATGATGTTCTTGTGATCATAATAATATTTTTTTCGATATGGTTTAATATTTTGTTGTTTAAAAAATCGTCTAAAGGTAAGTACGACGAAAAATACTTTTTTTAACACATAAAAGCTACTATATCTGCTAAAATATAAAAGATAGAAATATGGTGTCGCGGACTTTTTTGTAGAACTATTCAAAACGAGCCAGTTTGCCATACATTGTTTTCAATTATATACAACTGTTAAGGCAGCGCATGCAAATAACTCTGCTGTAAGAGCTATTTTTTTCCGCCTGGCTAGACAAAAATTGAGATAGTTCGATATCTTTATAATTTGTAGCCTATAGCACTCACGAATAATGTAGCTTTCTACCAGTGAAACAATTTTTTAAATTGGTTCATTACTTCCGGAGATTACCCCCTACAAACAAACTTACAAACAAATGTTACCTCTTTATAATATTAGTATAGATAAAAAAACATTTAAAAATATAAAAAAATAGAGTTCCGCCGGTGTCGGGAGCAGGGTCCAAGCTACCGGTGGTTAGGGTTGCAGAGACAGGAACCTCGTCACAATGCGAGCCGTATCGAGGAGTACTGCCTTCTGAATCAGGCGTTTGATCCAGCCGTCTAATGAGAGCCTCGAGAGATGTTGGTTGAGGCTTTCGGCCATCAGGCCATTTGCCGTTATGACAATCGGCACAATGATAGCCGAGCTCACATTCCACATGTCAACAACCTCGTGTGCTAAGTCGAGATATTTTATTTGTTTCTCTTTCTCAGCTTTCACGAGGTTCTCGTCATGTGGAATGGTAACATCGACTATCATTGCGCGGCGCGCTAATCGATCTATCACTACTATATCATGCTTTTTTGCTATAATAGTCCTGTCAGTAATGATAGATCGATCCCAGTACAACGTGACATGGTCCTTTTCGAGAACTGGGTCGGGCACATACTTGTAATTATTATTATTATTATTTTTGTTTCTAGATTTGTTTTCCTCGGCCTGGCCGGGTAGAGCTGATGGCACGGGCCTAAGCCAAGTGTTCATCAGTGGGGTTAATTGGTGGTGGAGTAATGTTTGATACCACGTGGTTATCTGCAGTAGGCTGTATGTTAGCCGAAGTTAAATTTGAGTGGGAGTAATGATGTAAGTTGTCCGACTCACATTGGAGGAATTTTCGTACTAGCCTACATGTATTGAGAATCACTGCCTTCTGCAGCAGGTGGTAGGTGTTAGGTGGCAGGTTGAGGGAACTAAGGGACTGATGAAGCTGTTTGGGTATTACTCCTGTTGCAGATAGCACTATGGGGACGATTGTGACTTTTTGAAGATGCCAAAGTCGGGTTATTTCGTCTTTCAGTTCGGTGTATTTGGACAGTTTATTATTATTATATCATTTATTTCGGGCTACGCCCATAGTGTTAGTAACAAAGGTCTTATAAACTAGTGTTAGTAGACATACAAGTTTTAATAAGTGTGGAGTTTCATCCAATGTCGCACCATTGGAGACTCCCATCTATCTGCGAATAAACTTAAGATAGTGTTGGTGCCGCCACGAAGACGAGCAAGCAGAGAGGCACTTCTTTTACGTATGATGGCCGCAAAACCATCTATATGCCTTTCCGCAAACATCTTTGACGCGCTGCATCGCCATGGCAGCCTCAACAGTATCCTGAGTGCGTTATTATACTGGACACGCAGATCGCTATATGCACGCAAACTATAACTAGTCCACAGGCTGCACGTGTAAAATGACGAGCAAAAAGATTTAAACAGAGTCTTCTTGACCGCCTCTGTACATCGCGCAAACCTGCGGGCCAGCATGTTACAACGTACCGACAGCGATCTACGTTCCCTGTCAATGTCCATGTTGTCTTTCAAATCGTCGGTAACCCAATGACCCAAGTACTTAAAACTGGTCACCCTATTTAAGGGTGCTCCGCAGAGCGATATGTCTGGTATAGTTGGGTAACCTATAGCACCTGCTTTAAAAACCATAATTTCGCTCTTTTTGGTGTTATACTTGAGTCCTTGAGCTACCGCGTATGCTTCACAGATTGACACCAGTCGCCTCAAGGCACCGATCGATGGGCTCAGCAACACCATATCGTCAGCATAACTAATGTTGTTAACACACACTCCATCTATATGACAACCGATATTCGTGTTGCTGAGCTCAACGATCAGCCGATTCATGTATAGATTGAAAATTCGAGGTGAGCTCAATCCCCCCTGCCTCACCCCGCACTCCAACCGATACACATCAGAGAACGACCCCTCCCACTTCACACTGTTTTGTTGATTATCATACCAATATTTTAACAATTTTATGATGTCACTAGGCAAGGCAGTATCTTCTTGTAGCTTACGCCACAGTGCTTTATAATTAACCAGATCGAATGCCTTTGACAAATCCAGAAAACAGGCAAACACAGGCGTTTTTCCACAAGTTTATATTGTGTGTAAACAATTGTTGGTTGGCAGTGGCGTTCCTTTCATACAAGCCGAAAAGCCCGGCTTGCATTCTAAGATGAGCCCACCAAAAAAAAAACTACACCCGTAAACTTGTAAAGCAACCAAGTCATTCATTCATGTCGCAAGAATTGATAAGAATAATAAATAAAATAATAAATAAAATAATAAATAAAATAATAAATAAAATAAGAATGTTGTGCATGCGCCTTCCGCAGCTCCATTGCAAGCAACCGAATATGATGAAGAGGAGGACGGCAGGGCTATATCTGCAGATAACCTATGCAATGTGGAATTAAGGAACGCACTGGAGGATGCGATTCATGAGTACCGGTTCACATCACCTGACCTTAGACCACGGCTACCACGTTTGCCCATGAATAAAAGAAACAGAGCACTGGTGTGTGCCCTAGATGCGCTGTTACCAAATTTTATTGAAAGCAGCGCAGACCTTTGCGATACACACTCAATCTTGTATTGCACGGCTGTTGCGGCATGTCGTATGGCTCGTGTCAAATTCCCAAACACTGACCGATCTGCACGACCGAAACCCACCGCACCAGCTTGGCAATGCAGGATTGAGTGTCGTATTAATGAGCCTAGGGTACTCATCGGGAAGCTCATCTGCTTCAGGGAGGGCAATACACGCCCAAGGGTGATGCGCTTTGTGAAGCGGGCGTTCTCGGGAACTAGTATTAGTCCCCGAGAATATGTATCCCATGTCACAGAGCGCATCGACTTCCTGAAGCAGAAAGTTTATGCATGGGCAAACCGTATCCGTCGGTATAGGCGAAGAGTGGATCGGTACACTCAGAACCGCATGTTCCAGAATGATGAAAGGTGGGTATACAGAGCGTGGGAGCGGCCCACTCCCAATCAAGGTGTGACTGACGCGCGTCTACCAGATAATGATGCCATGAAAGCTTTTTGGCGAAGTATTTGGTCGGTGCCTGTCAGTCACACTGAAGGTGATTGGATGCGTGTTGTTCAGCAGGCGTGTGATCCAATACCAGACATGGAGACCATCACCATTACCCCTTTGGATGTAGCCCGTGCAGTCCGTCCGTTGCCTAACTGGAAATCTCCAGGACCGGACGGACTGCACAATTTCTGGCTTAAATGGCTACAAAGGTCACATGCCTGCTTAGCCTCGCAATTCCAGTCATCTTTAGAGACTGGGTCGCTACTAGTGTTCTTCACAACAGGAGTTACCCACCTGCTCCATAAATCGGGCAGTACTGCGGAACCTAAAAATTATAGACCAATTACATGTTTACCGACGGTCTATAAAGTTCTTACATCCATTCTTAGAGCTAAAATTTCACATCATATTAACAACAACTCAATTATGTCTGTGTCTCAGAATGGATGTAAGAATGGGTCCCGTGGTACTAAGGAGCGGCTCCTTATAGACATGACCATCAGCCAACAGGTTCGTAGATCCCGGAAGGATTTGTCGACTTGTTGGATAGATTATAAGAAGGCCTATGATTCGGTGCCACATACATGGCTCATGAGGGTGCTGGAGTTGTACAAGATAAATGCAACTCTGCGCACCTTCCTGATGTCATGTATGCGGCAATGGAGGACGGTCCTTCTCTATCCAGGATCTCGACAGATCCGGGGAATCGATGAACCGATCAGGATTGAACGGGGAATATTTCAGGGCGATAGTTTGAGTCCGCTTTGGTTTTGCTTAGCCTTGAATCCTTTAAGCACACTGCTGGAGGATTCAGGTCTAGGCTACCGGTTGAGAAGGGGTGGCCAGGTGATATCTCACCTCCTTTACATGGATGACTTGAAACTCTTTGCCCCCAACAATTTGCGACTGATGGAACTACTGAAGATAACAGAAACGTTCAGTAGCGCCATCAGGATGGAATTTGGTGTGGACAAATGTGCAGTCATGCATGTAAAGCGAGGGAGGATTATGGAATCCGTGGGAACCCAACTCTCGGATTCCATACACCTTAGATCCCTCTCCTCAACCGAAACCTACAAGTACTTGGGTATGTCGGAAGCATTAGGCATCAATGTTGCCGACATGAAACAATCGTTGAGGGAACGCTTCTTTGGCCGCCTGAATAAAGTGTTAAATAGTCTTTTATCAGGCGGAAACAAGGTGCGTGCCTTCAACGGTTGGGTCATGCCTGTTTTGATGTATTCTTTAGGCATACTCAAATGGACTCAGACAGAACTTGACGCTCTGGATAGGAAGGTCCGTACATTGCTGACAGCAAATCGGATGCATCACCCACGGTCATCAGTGATGAGACTGTACATCCCGCGGAAGTGTGGGGGTCGAGGTTTCTTAAATGCTAAAACCCTCCACAACCGCGAGATTTACAGTCTCAGGGAATATTTCCTTCAAACTGACGTGGGTATGCAACGAGATGTGGTCGCAGTGGACAAGGGCCTCACCCCGCTCTCCTTGGCAAAAGAGAACTGGCGCAAACCTGCAGTACTTGATACTAACGATCGTAAGGAAGTATGGCAGAGCAAAGAGCTACATGGACGCTTTTTCCGGGCCCTTCACGGGCCTGATGTAGACTTTTTGGCGTCTGTATCCTGGCTGCGTTTCGGTGACCTCTTCGGGGAAACCGAAGGTTTTGTCTGTGCGATTATGGATGAAGTTATCATGACGAATAATTATCGGAAATACATTGTCAAGGACGGTACGGTTGACATCTGTCGGGCATGCCACCGTCCCGGTGAATCAATCCGACATATTGTTTCCGGTTGTTCTCGTCTTGCTAATGGCGAGTACTTGCACAGACACAATCTAGTGGCTAGGATTATTCACCAGCAACTTGCCTTGCAGTACAACCTTGTGGAGTCCGAAGTACCATACTACATGTATGTGCCCGACCCAGTTCTCGAGAATGGTCATGCCACATTGTACTGGGATCGATCTATCATCACTGACAGGACTATTGTAGCCAATAAGCCTGATATTGTGGTGATAGATCGACGAGAGCGCCGTGCAATGATTGTTGATATCGCTGTCCCTCATGACGAGAATCTCGTGAAAGCTGAGAAAGATAAAAAAATCAAGTATCTTGACTTAGCACACGAGGTTGTCGACATGTGGGATGTGGACTCTGCGATCATTGTACCGATAATCGTTAACTATGTTAGGTTTGGAGTCACCTTTTAAGCATAGATTTGCTTGTATCTATGTTAGGTTTGGAGTCACCTTTTAAGCATAGATTTGCTTGTATTCGGTGGTTCCGCTCCTCCAGTTTACAGTAATTCTACAAATGTGTGAGCCAAAAGATTCATTTAAAACTAATTAAGATTTTATATAACCCTTAATATATTAGTAAGGGCACTGGGTGTAGAATATGTTTGTGAGTTTGTGTGTGGGTTCGTTTGTGTGCGTGTGTATGTGTGTGTGCTTGTGTGGGTGTCGGGATGTAATGGGCATGTGTGTAAGATAAATGTGGTTTGTGTACCGTGGGGGTGTGTGGTGTGTATATATGTACAAATTATATGTGTTCCTTAGTTATGTGATCTTGTGTAGGATATCTTCGATTTCTTCATAACTTTTGCTCTTGAGCCATTCAGTTAGCGTTTTTTTGCAGTTGTGGTATGTCATAGAGTAGATGGCACATTGTTCATTGAGAGCGTTATATATAAGGGGGGATTGCTTAATAAATTGCCTTGCAGCAAATGTAGTATTCACTGGACAATCTTTAACTACTTTATTCTTTCTCCTAGAATGTGTCTTGGAAGTAATGTAGGGAAGAGATTTATGTTTTTTTAATGTAATCTGCAGGACATAAAGTTTCCTAACAGACAAAAGGTTTGAGGTTAAGTATAAACCTTCCGTGGGGAATCTAATCGGTTTGAAGTACATGACTTTTAGTAAAGCTCTCTGTGCCCTCTCCAGCTCCAAAAATTTTATTTTAGATGCTCCGCCCCAGATTGGCAAACAGTACGTAAGTATAGATTGACCCAGGGAGAATTTGCTGGATGAGATCCTTAGTAGCCACATGTCGAAGAAATTTGAAAGTCCAAATCAATTTCCTCACTCTGTTCATTATTAGTTCTAGGTGCAAGTGCCACGATAGCCTTTGATCAAGCATGACACCAAGGTATTTAGTACTGGATACTTTGTTGATTTTTAAACAAGAGCAGGTGGTGTTAGTAGAGCTGGAGCAGGTATGGATTTTAATCTGAAGATCTTGTGATGGCTGGGCACGGTCAAATATAGAAAAGCAGAAATGTAATTGGTCTTTGAAATATTCAAAGTTAAAAGGTTCTGGTCGAGCCAGGTAGCTACTGTAGACAGACCACGTTCGGCGATGCGACCGGCGCTGTCCCATGTTTCTCCCGAGAAAACAATTGCTGTATCGTCAGCATAAGAGAAAATGTGGGCACCTTCGATACTCATGTTACATAGGGTGTTTATATAAATGAGGAACAGCGGCGGCCCGAGCACGCTACCCTGCCCTACTCCGTAAGTGACTATTTCTTCGGAACTAGTGACTGATCCTATTTTAACCACGTACCTGCGTTCACTCAGGTATTCCGTGAAAAGTTTAAGTGGTAATCCTCTTATACCAATGTCTTCTAGCCTATGTAAAAGTGTGGGGATAGAGACTGTGTCGAAGGCTTTTTGCTGTCCAAAAAGACGGCCACACACTTTTTTCGATCGTCCACTCTTTGAGTGACAATAGATGTCAGCGCTAAGATTGCGTCTTCAGTAGACTTTCCCTGCCTAAAGCCAAACTGTGAGGGTGAAATTATTTTATTTTGTGTTAAATATGTACTTAAGCGTTTATTTATTATCCTTTCGGTAATTCTAGACAGGGACGGGAGGACGGATATCGGCCTGTAGTTGGACGGATCAGCTTTGTCATTGCACTTATGGACAGGTGTTATTACAGCCTGTTTCAGGGCCGTGGGGAAGCTTCCTTGTTCAAAACATAGGTTAATAAGGTGTGAAATGATCGGTGAAATAAATAAACTTAGCAGATTTTAAAAAACTTACGGGGATTTTGTCCCAGCCAGTAGCACTGTCGGATTTTAGGCTTGTAATTACGGTTGCTACTTCTTCAGCGTCAGAGTTGAGCAGTACAAATGATGAGACCGGTGGGTTTGGAACGTTCGTAAGTATACTGGGGTCTTTGTGAGCCTGTCTCTCAGGATTATTTATTATTTCGTCAGCAAGATGCTTTCCAACGGTTGAGAAGTATTCATTTACTTTATTCACCGCCTCGAGAGGGGTTGCGGCTGATTCCAATAATTCTGTGTTTTGTGTCTTAGGTGGTTTTCGTTGGGTAATATTGTTTATTGTTTGCCATAGCTTTTTAGAGTTTTTATGTGTCTTATAAAGCTGTTCGCGATCGTATTTACGTTTTTGTTTCTTAATAACGCTGTTGCAATAGTTCCTGTATCTCCTGTAAGTGATTTTTAGTATCTCATTATGAGGGTCTAGTTTTAACTTTTTTTGCATATTGTTGCGGTTATGTATACAACGCAGCAAGCCTATGGTCATCCAAGGTTTGATTAATCTATTTTTCAGGGGGATTTTTATTACAAGTGTACTGGCAGTGAGACATTTTTGTAGTAAAGTTATTAAATTTTTTATTAGTATGTTGGGGTTATTTAGGTCTAAAAGTTCCTGAATGTTGCTACTTTGTAAGAGCTTGAGTGAATATTCTACGTTAATTGAGGTTTTACTTTTAAAGGATTTGTGTTTGCTCATCAATTCAGTTTTAGGAAAATCATAAAGTGATCGGTGATAGTGGTCTCGATAATTGCTATGGATGCTGATTTTTGATTAGGTCTAAGCTTTAGAATAAAACTTTTTACAAAAAAAAAAACTACCGACTTCCAAAAAAAACACTACAAAGTGAAAAATAACTTTAATTTCGGAAGTCGGTGTCTTGGGTTTTGTGTTTTCGTTTTTTGCCACCGACTTCCGAAATTAAAGTTATTTTTCACTTTGTAGTGTTTTTTTTGGAAGTCGGTAGTTTTTTTTTTTGTAAAAAGTTTTTATTTTTCACTTTTTAGTTGTGGTACCTACCCCACACACATTCGAAAACCACTACCTACTACCAGTGTCAGGAACTTATCATATCATCTACATACTAAGTGGGAAAAAAATACGTATTTTGTAGCTAACTCAAAAACTACCCAAGCAAAGTTAATAAAATTTATATGGGACCACTTTGGGAGCATACCCTTTCAAACAAAAAAAGAATTTTCAAAATCGGTCCACAAATGACGGAGAAATCGGTGGACATACATAAAAAAAAAAAAAAAAAAAAAAAAAAAAAAAAAAAAAACAAACATACGCGTCGAACATATAACCTCCTCCTTTTTGGAAGTCGGTTAAAAATGATCTAGACAGCTTTTGTCTCGAGTGGGATGCGTATGTCCAGGTAGTAGGCCGTGCATTGCTAACATGTTTAAATAATTAAGTCGATTCGATCTTTCGTATGATTGCTCTTCTTGCTTGTGTATTAAGTTGATATTGATGTCACCCGTAATAATTACATTTTTATTTGAAGAAAGGGTAGCTAAGTGTTGAGATAAAGAGTTTATGAAATCCTCTGCATTTGTATTTGATGGACAGCGATATATCCCTATGACTATGAGATCAGGTTTAATTTCAACCTGTATACAAGATGCGTGAGTTAATTTTATCTCTTTTGTTTTAAAGATGCACCTGTTACTAACAAAGACGACGACACCGTCAGCTTTATTTAAATGCTTAGTGGTGCAGCTTGTAGTGTAGTTTTGTATTTGAGGAATATTTTTATTTGGGTTTAGCCTGCATTCACTTAAAACAATAAGATCTGTGTTAAAATGTAGATCGGCTAGGTTCAACTGCAAGTCATCAAAATTTAAATAGATTCTTCTTATATTTTGTGAGATAATCGTAAAATCAGAGTTTTTAATCTTTACAGTCGTACTAAAATTGCGAAGGGAAAAGTTTGATACTTGGGCTAATTCTATGTTATCTATTTCAGTTATTGTTTCCAGCATTCTATCCATAATTGTCTCTAACAGGGCTTAGGTGCAAAAAATTGCAGTCGTATAGGGTTTTAAGTGTATGTGTTTTTGCACGTAATATGTATGAAATGGTCTGTACGAAAGGTTTAATAGTGTATTTTTTGTTTGTGTGTGAAATAATATCATTAAACTCCGCGCTGCACCGTATCAGCCGCGCGCTTTAGAAGCTACGATGCCAGGTTTACGTACTCAAAGAATGATATTTAAATTCCGTGCCGTATTCATCACGCACGTTGCCAAACAATCTCGGATGCCGCAGTTGCGATCTCACTCTAACACTATAGCGTTAAGCAGGACGCGAGATCGCATCGTTGAATGAAAACGTCAATTCTGTGGTACATTGCATTGCTTTCTCGCTCACACAAGGGGGCTTCTTATGAGGCTTCATACCTCTCATCTTTCTCATAGAAATTGTTAACGTTGTTGGTACCATTAGTATGTACTCATTTCGCAAAATGTTCTAATTTTTAAGCCCGGCTTTTGATTTTTTATGAATGGAACGAATCGTGTATTTGATTTTGTATAATAGGAGTAAGGCAAGTACCTATGGCGTTGCAAGACGCTGCGCACTGCATGATTTTCTATAGAATGATACAATTTAAACCAAATCAAATTAGTTCAAATTTGTTTTGAGCGGCTATTGGCGCATTTTTTTTTGCTTTGATATTTTTTTCATTTTCTGTGAATTTAAGTGTTGTGAATCGTGATTAGTTTTTGCTGTGATTATTATCTTTGTTTTGAAGTGATTTAAAAGTTTCTTATCATTAAAATTAATTCGAAAACGCATGCAATTGTTCCTTGTGAAGGACTAAAGTGTGTGAAATTGTTACGCGGAAAGGTAATTTTATCATCAAAATGGGAATTCGGAAACTGTGTTCGTAAAGGTATTTATGTTGATTTTTCTGACAATAAGTAACTCTTTACTTCACCGTAACCAACCTCAAATTATTGTACCCATTTCTCGGAAAAAAAACATGTATTTTTGTCAGTCGAAGAATAGATTGAAATAGGCATTCGATTGTCTATTACACAAACTTATGTACTTAGGTAGGTACTAGTAGCTGGTGCCATGAAAGCATATGACTAGTGTTGTTTTTATGGCAATGTAGTTTTGGAAAACCACAGAAAAATAAACCATCTTATTATGTTATTACATCTCATTGAGATCACAAAACAATAATGTTCGTATCGAAGAGATACTTCATAGGTGTTTTGAAATAAAGATTAGAGTTGGCTATTGTCATTATGATTATGATAAATTATAAAATTTTGTTTAGGTAGGTAATATCTCATGTTAAAATTTTCAATCGACATTAAATTTAAAACTCATAAAATTATGCGTTTGGCAATAGAACAACAAATCGAAACTATGGGAGCCATCTAGTGGCTTTTTATTGAACAATTTTGCATGAGACAAGCGAATATGAATTATGGTAAAAAGGTTCGGCTAAGCGGTGTAATTACGCGCATTCGTGGCGATAGATGGCGCTTATGACAATTACGTGCCGGAAATAATATGTAGACCTTTTCGCATTTGAAAGGTTTTCTAACCAAAATTATAATAATGTTGTACCATGAACAACATAAATGAAAATAAGTCAATCCCTCACTCGGCAGATTTTTTTTTTCGTAAAAAATCTGTCGGCTTGCCCTAATTTTGACCCCGAGGCACGCCACTGTTGGTTGGTCAATAAAGGAAAAATAAAAATAAAAAAATATTTCAAAGCAAGTTGCTGGTGAATAATCCTAGCCACTTGGTTATGTCTGTGCAGGTACTCGCCGTTAGCTAGACGCGAACAACCGGAGATAATATGGCTGATGGACTCACCCGGTCGATGGCATGCCCGACACAGGTTAGGTTAGGTTAGGTTAGGTTAGGTTGGCGCTCAAGCGCATTGACAGGGAGGCTCTAGAAGAGGCCGCTATCGTTCAGGCCTGGGTTCGGGAGTCAACAACAATCGGTCCCATCGACGTCGAAGAGGAGGCGCAGTGGTTCAGCGAGGCGATGACGCAGATATGCGATGCATCCATGCCTCGTGTCCACACACAGTCCACAAGACGCCGACTGTACTGGTGGTCCACGGAGATAGAACGGTTGCGCATCGCGTGTGTGGATACCAGACGCCCATACACGCGGTACCGGAGGAGACGTCGACGGGATCCCGATGAGGAAGCCGCACTGTATGAGATGTACCGCGCGGCGAAGGCGGCTCTGTGGCTGGCCGTCGGCGAGTCGAAGACGCGAGCCAGGGAAGAACTGCTGGAGACCCTAGATGGGGATCCGTGGGGGCGCCCTTACCGTACAGTCCGAGGGAAACTTCCGTCCTGGGCCCCCCCTGGGTCTCGAGCCACAGTTGCTCGAAGAAGTGGTCTCAGCTCTCTTCCCTGCGAGATCAGAGCATGAACCACCGCCGATGACTCTGCCAACAGCCGCAGAGCATGATGAAGAGGAGAGCGAAAGCGTCCCAGAGGTGACACAACCTGAGATGAGGGCGGCTATAACGCGGCTTCGGGCTAAGAATACGGCTCCGGGGCCCGATGGGGTTCCTGGCCGTGCTCTAGTCCTCGCTCTTAAGGACCTGGAGCCCCCACTGAGAGGACTTTTCTCAGCGTGCCTTGAGCGGGGCCAGTTTTCTAATCAGTGGAAAGCAGGTCGATTGGTCCTGCTCAGGAAGGCGGGGCGCCCTGCGGACTCACCATCCGCTTATCGGCCCATAGTGTTGCTAGACGAGTGTCGGCGACCAGACCCCTGCAGCTCACTAGGGCGCAAGTAGCGTGCGGCCCTGCGTCATACAAGGCATAATAGTTTGTAAGTTTCTTGTAAAATGTTAATGTTTCAGATATGTTTCTAATTAGAATTTTAATTTTTAAAATATGACCCTATCTGTGCACAATAGCACAAGTAGCGGGTAGGCCGCGATGTTAGATTCATGTAATATCGAAAGGTTTAAAGAATTTTATGTTTAACTTATAATTTAGTAATAAAATTACAGTTATTTGAGAAATTTCTATTAGATTTATATTAGATTTATGTCCAAATAGTAATCGGATGCTTGTTGAATATGTTGAATGTGTTTAAAGTAAATTTTAAGAAAAAATTCAAAGAGTTTAAAAATTGTCATAATTACGTAACTTGAAAACTCACTTTTTTGTTTATAGAGATATCTCTTTGATTTTAGTGTTGATCGAAAGGTCTAGACTCAAAACCTTTTTCCACGTTTGTTTGATAAAAATCGGTTCACAGAACAAGAAGATATGGTCATTTTTATGTATAAAATTTTACATTGCTAATAATTTCTAAATGGCTATTTAAAAGAATGTAATTATTAAGTAATTAACTTAAATTAGTGTTTTTCTATGTACATTAGCATATAGAATAAGAATTTATAAGGTTGTAACAAAAAATAAAGTAATAGGTACTCATTTCCTGGAATTCGGCATGCACTAACAAAAAAAGTATAAAAGGAGGGCCATTTTTCGGGTAAATTCAGTCGCAGCCCAGCCACCGAAGAGGAAACATCAAAATAATAGTGCAAGCCGAAGTCTCAAGAAAATTGCAAGAATAATGATGTTTCATTTCGCCACCGTATAAGTCATTGTGTGTCGCAGTATCCTGGTACGTATTCAGGGGTACGTGGGGTGCGTGCTAGCCAGCGGAGCCACCTAGGCTCAGGGAACAGGGAGCGCACGCTAAATAATATTGGGAGATCGTCCCAGGGCGACTGGAGGTACAAGAAGCGCCTCTACCGTCCGCAACAGTTGGTCCTTCGAGTTCCGGATTCCCTGCAAGACAGAAGAGTTCAAAAATAAGAAGATAAGAAGATTTCAAGATGCCGGTTACCAGATCGCAGAAGGATGCCCCCTCACGTTCGACGTCGCGACCAACGGAAAAGGACGCGGCAAAAGAAGCATCTGCATCAGAAGGGGTCACGTCAGCGTCAGGATCATCGGGAACTGAAACTACATCGGACACGAACACTTCATCGGGAACTGCGACCACAGAAGAGACTACGACTACGGAGGCTACGGCTACAACTGCGACCACGGCGGCATCCGAGAAGAAAGGACAGAAGAAAGAAGATGCCGCACAGAAGGAAACGACCAGGAAAACCCCAGAAGAAGCTACGGAACAGGGCGTTCATGGCTCCGCCACGACCTTGAAACCGAAGGGGACTAGTCGTCAAGCTAGGTCCACGAAGACCACGAGTTCTTCAGCCAGAAGACGCGAGTTAGCAGCCAGAGAAGAAGTAGCACGTCTAGAATTGAAACAAGCACAGGCGGCGGCGAAACTTGCTCGTATCAGATTGGAGCTGGCACAATGTGAAGATGAAGACTCCGTGGATGAAGACCAGGCAGACCAAGAAGATAGAACAGCACAGGTGCAGAACTGGATCCAGTCATCGGTGTTGGAAGACGGCAACATGGAACAACCGGAACAACGCGATCAGCACACGTCAGAAGAACCTCGTAAGGTGAAGCCAGAAGAAAGCTCCGCAACAAAGGGACCTACTATCGAGATCCAAGCGTTGGCGACAGCATTAAGAGAAGCCTTCACCACAAGAGGACCAGCAGCGCAACCGAAGTACATCCACGAGTTACCCTACTTCGACGGCAGCAGCAGTGAATGGCTGGCGTTCAAGGTCGTCTACGAAGATACTGCATCGATGTTCACCGACGTCCAGAACATGGCGCGACTCAGAAGAGCGCTGAAGGGCAACGCAAGAGAAGCAATCAAGAGTCTGCTGTACTCCGAAGCCTCTCCATTGGAAGTGATGCAAGCCCTCAAGAGAAGATACGGAAGACCTGATGCGCTGGTGCTAGCCGAACTGGACAAGGTCAGGGCACTACCGAAGATATCAGAAAATCCAAGAGACATATGCATCTTCGCAAGCCAGATCAACAACAGTGTAGCAGCCATCAAGGGATTGAAGAAACCACAGTACCTGCATTCACCTGAAATGGTGAAACAAATAATAGAGAAGATACCTACAGTGCTTAAGTTCCGGTGGTACGACTTCACTGCAGCGTCAGTAGAAGGCGAGTTCTCCGACCTGACACTGGTATCCAGATTCCTGAACACAGAAGCGGACAAATGTGGAGCCTTCGCGACTTCAGAAGAAAAAAGTGGATTCAGAAGAACCCAGCGGCAAGCGACGCATTCAACAAAAGAAAGGGACTTCAAAGAAAAAGTTTCGAAAAAATCGGAAAAAACGTGCCCGGTATGTGAGGGTGAACACTTCCTCGTCGAATGTCAGAAGTTCCTGAAAGCATCGGTACAAGATCGCTGGGCAGCTGTCAAGAAGAGTCGCGTCTGTTTCAAATGTCTTCAAGGGAGACACAGGAAGGAGAGCTGCAAGAAACCACCATGCAAGGAATGCAAGAGGTGGCATCATCATTTGCTGCACGTCAAGTCGGAAGAAAAGGCATCAGAAGAAAAGAAGGAGCCGTCGGAAGAGGTGGCCAGTGTCACTGCATCAGTGAATGCGGTCAACAACGCAAGAGCATACCTGAAGATAGTTCCGGTGGAAGTTTTCGGGTCACAAGGATCACAGAAGATATTGGCCCTTATGGATGAAGGGTCAACGGTGTCGCTTCTGGACAAAAAGATAGCAGAAGAAATCGGCGCTCAAGGAGATAACCAGGAACTAATCATCGAGACAGTGGGAGGCAAGCTGATAAGGAAGAAGGATTCTCAAGTGCTGGACCTGACAGTGAAAGGGGTCCATCAAGAAGATAAGAAGACACTGAAAAGAGTCCGGACCGTCGACGAGTTGAAGCTTACGCCGCAGTTCCTGGACAAGAGGAGGATTGAAAAATGTCAACACTTGAAGAAGATCGCCGATTCACTGTACTACGAAGGAAAGTCACCACAGCTGCTCATTGGGCAAGACAACTGGGAGCTGATCGTGACTCAAGAAATAAGAAAAGGGAAACCAGGAGAGCCAGTAGCGTCACGAACAGGACTGGGATGGGTGCTCCACGGGTCAGACATAGGAAGTGTGAAACCAGTACACTTCCTGAACACATGTCTGCATATCAACACATCAGAAGAAGAAATGCATCAAGCCATCAAGGATCATTTCGCCATTGAAGCACTCGGCGTGCAGCCCAGGAGACCTACTACAGACTCAGAAGGAAGAGCGCTCACCATCCTGGACAAGACCTGCAGAAGACTAGAAGATGGTCGATTCGAAGCTGGACTTCTGTGGAAAAATGAAGAGGACCAGATGCCGGAAAGCTACACTTCTGCCAAGAATCGACTGATAAACACTGAGAAGAAGATGGACAAGGATCCTCAGTTGAAGGCGGAATACTGCAAGCAGATTCAGCATCTAATAGACAGCCAGTACGCGGAAGAAGCACCTGATGGACAAGAAGATCCTAAGAAGACATGGTATCTCCCACACTTCTCCGTGGTTCATCCATTGAAGAAAAAGATAAGGATCGTTTTCGACGCTGCAGCCAAGTCAAAGGGAAGAAGCCTCAACGACGCTCTGCTGCCTGGACCAGACCTGCTGCAATCGCTGTTTGGAGTACTACTGCGATTCAGAAGAGGACCTCTAGCAGTGGCGGCTGACATCAAAGAAATGTTCCTGCAAGTTCGCATCAGACCAGAAGACCGAGACAGCTTACGGTTTCTGTGGCGAGGGGAGCAACGCGACGTGCCGCCAAAGAAGTACAGGATGACATCTGTTATCTTCGGTGCAACATCATCTCCAAGCACAGCAATCTACGTGAAGAATCGTAACGCAGCTGACTACAAAGAACAGTATCCAGAGGCAGCCAGAGCGATCGAGTTGAACCACTATATGGACGACTATCTGCACAGCTTCCATTCAGAAGAAGATTTCAGAAGAGTGACAGAGCAAGTGAACTTCATACATAAGAAAGCAGGCTTCGAACTCAGAGGATGGGCATCAAATCAACCTGAGCTGCTACAGAACGTGAAGACTGAAACAACCGAGAAGACAGAAGTGGACCTTGGCGAGAAGGAAGAGAAGACATTGGGACTACGCTGGTTCACTGAAAAAGACTCCATTGGCTTCAGGGCGAACCTCCGAAATACACCAGAAGAAATAGCAAGAGGACTACAGGTGCCTACCAAGAGAGAAGTCATCAGCGCCGTCATGTCGACTTTCGATCCACTAGGATTGGCGTCACCAGTTCTCGTCCAGGGAAAGAAGCTGCTTCAAGACACATGGCGAAGTGGTGTCGGTTGGGATGAAGAAATAGAAGAAAAAGAGTATGAATCATGGAAAACATACTTAGAAAAGATGAAGCTACTTCAAGGTCTGCAAATTCCAAGATGCCTCGCGCCACATAGCACCGAGGGGGAGCTACACACGTTCACCGATGCCAGCGAGACAGCGTACGCAGCTACGGTTTACTGGAGAACAGAAAATCAAGAAGGAGCTTACCACGTCAGCTTAGTAGCAGCAAAGGTGCGAGTGACCCCGTTGAAACCGGTATCAATCCCTAGACTCGAACTACAAGCAGCTCTCCTGGGAAGCAGACTGGCGCATTCAGTAGAAAAGGAAATGGATCTGAAGGTGGTAAAGAAAACATACTGGACAGACTCCAGCATCGTACTTTCTTGGATCAAAACAGACCCGAGAACATTCAAGACGTTCGTGGCCCATCGCTTGGCCGAGATAGAAGACCTCACCAAGCCTCAAGAATGGAGGTGGGTCCCCACGGCACAAAACCCTGCAGATGATGCGACGCGCAGCGTGCCAGAAGATTTCGACTGCAATCACCGATGGTATACGGGACCGAACTTCCTGAGAAGAAAAGAAGTTCACTGGCCTGCAGCAAGAACCTTCAAGAAGGAGACCACCGGCGAAGAAAGGACAGCAGACGTCGTGGCAGCAGCGAGCATCACGCATCCGTCGCCAGATCCAGAGAGGTTCTCGTCATGGAAGAGACTTTGGCGAGCCACAGCAAGAGCACTGCAGTTTATACAAATCTGCAGGCGCAAAGAGAAAGTCAACGTCAGCAAAGAAGACCCCACCTGGAAAACGACGCGAGAAAAAAAGAAAACAGTCGAGAAGCAACAACGGCCTTCAAAAGCAACCGAAAGAAAACTCAAACAGCTGGACACAGGCCTACTGGAGCAAGCTGAAACTCTACTGTTAAGAAGAAGCCAAGAAAGAAGCTTTAAAGAAGACATCAGGCGACTACAACAAGGAAAACAAGTAGAAAACAGCAGCAAATTAAAGAAGCTCGACGTAGTGCTGGAAGATGGTCTCCTGCGGCTAAAAGGAAGAATCGACGCTATACAAGGCGTAACCAGAGACTACAAGCGACCAGTCGTGCTCGACAGCAAGGAAAAGATAACACGACTCATCTTGGAGGATTTCCATTGCCGCTTCAATCACGGTAATCACGCAACGGTCATGAACGAGATAAGGCAACGCTTCTGGGTACTGGGACTACGGTCGGCGATCAAGACAGTTCGACATCAATGTCAGTGGTGCAAGACGAAGAAGGCGAAACCTCAAGCACTACCGACGGGCAACCTACCGGCTGAGAGGCTGATGCACAACACTCATCCTTTTACGTGTACCGGCATTGATTATTTCGGCCCTATGACAATCACCGTGGGAAGACGCTACGAGAAAAGATGGGGAGCCCTGTTTACATGCCTAACCACAAGGGCTGTACACATTGAGCTCACACCGTCGCTCTCCACTGATAGTATGATTATGACGCTGAGGAGGTTCGCTGCCAGAAGAGGAATGCCGAAGATAATCTACACTGATAATGGAACAAACTTCGTCGGCGCGAATAAAGAATTGAAAGAAGCCATAGAAACAATGAAACAAGAAGACCTTGCATCAGAAGCTGAGAAGATTGGCGTGCAGTGGAAATTCATCCCTCCTGGAGCGCCTAATATGGGCGGCGCATGGGAGCGTCTGGTGCGATCAATAAAAACCGCCCTAGACGCCACACTCAACGAAAAACAACCAAGAGAAGAGGTACTCCACACTCTCCTGCTGGAGGCCGAACATATGGTTAACTCTCGGCCCCTCACCCATATCTCCGAGAGCCTTGAGGAGGAAGCACTCACCCCAAACCACTTCCTCCTCGGGCGGTCATGCGGCGCGGCAAGAATTGGCAGCTTCACGGACAGCGAGCTCGTGGGCAAACACACCTGGAAGGCCACGCAGCGACTTGCCGACCACTTCTGGCAACGTTGGCTGCGAGAGTACCTACCCACCCTACTACCAAGGAAGACTGCGAGCAGCGACAGCGCTTCAAACCTTAACGTCGGGGACATCGTGTTGATCGTCGACCACAGCCTGCCGAGATGTACTTGGCCACGCGGCAGAATCCAGCAAGTATACCCAGGACCAGATGGCCGAGTCCGGATCGTCGACGTCGAGACCAGAGGAGGAGTGCTGCGGCGACCCAGTACGAGAGTGGTGTTGTTGGTGCCGGGAGTATCGCCGAGTCCAGAAGAAAGGTGCAACGCACGAGGGGGAGAATGTCGGCGACCAGACCCCTGCAGCTCACTAGGGCGCAAGTAGCGTGCGGCCCTGCGTCATACAAGGCATAATAGTTTGTAAGTTTCTTGTAAAATGTTAATGTTTCAGATATGTTTCTAATTAGAATTTTAATTTTTAAAATATGACCCTATCTGTGCACAATAGCACAAGTAGCGGGTAGGCCGCGATGTTAGATTCATGTAATATCGAAAGGTTTAAAGAATTTTATGTTTAACTTATAATTTAGTAATAAAATTACAGTTATTTGAGAAATTTCTATTAGATTTATATTAGATTTATGTCCAAATAGTAATCGGATGCTTGTTGAATATGTTGAATGTGTTTAAAGTAAATTTTAAGAAAAAATTCAAAGAGTTTAAAAATTGTCATAATTACGTAACTTGAAAACTCACTTTTTTGTTTATAGAGATATCTCTTTGATTTTAGTGTTGATCGAAAGGTCTAGACTCAAAACCTTTTTCCACGTTTGTTTGATAAAAATCGGTTCACAGAACAAGAAGATATGGTCATTTTTATGTATAAAATTTTACATTGCTAATAATTTCTAAATGGCTATTTAAAAGAATGTAATTATTAAGTAATTAACTTAAATTAGTGTTTTTCTATGTACATTAGCATATAGAATAAGAATTTATAAGGTTGTAACAAAAAATAAAGTAATACTCATTTCCTGGAATTCGGCATGCACTAACAAAAAAAGTATAAAAGGAGGGCCATTTTTCGGGTAAATTCAGTCGCAGCCCAGCCACCGAAGAGGAAACATCAAAATAATAGTGCAAGCCGAAGTCTCAAGAAAATTGCAAGAATAATGATGTTTCATTTCGCCACCGTATAAGTCATTGTGTGTCGCAGTATCCTGGTACGTATTCAGGGGTACGTGGGGTGTGTGCTAGCCAGCGGAGCCACCTAGGCTCAGGGAACAGGGAGCGCACGCTAAATAATATTGGGAGATCGTCCCAGGGCGACTGGAGGTACAAGAAGCGCCTCTACCGTCCGCAACAACGAGGTAGGCAAGCTGTTTGAGCGAATAATCGCAGACCGCATCGTCAGCCACTTGTGCAGAGAGGGGCCGAACCTGGACGACAGCCAGTTTGGGTTTCGTCATGGGCGCTCTACCATTGACGCCATAATGAGGGTTAGAGTCCTGGCAGAGGAAGCGGTATCCCAGGGCGGGGTGTTACTGGCGGTGTCCTTGGACATCTCTAACGCATTCAACACCCTGCCTTGGAGTTGCATTAGGGAGTCGCTACGTTACCACCGGGTGCCTCCCTACCTCTGCCACGTTGTGGGGGCTTATTTAGCGGGAAGGTGTGTTACCTACACGGGACGCGATGGCGGAGGCCGGCGCGACATGTCGTGCGGTGTTCCACAGGGTTCGGTTGTGGGCCCACTCCTGTGGAACATCGGGTACGACTGGGTACTGAGAGGCGAGCTTCTACCGGGGGTGAGCCTCACGTGCTATGCGGATGACACGCTGGTCACGGCTCGGGGAAGTTCGCACAGGGAGGCAGCGTTGCTGGCTACGGTTGCGGTCTCGCAGGTCGTGAGTCGCATACGACGCCTGGGCCTAGAGGTGGCCCTCAACAAGTCGGAGGCCATCGCATTCCATGGCCCTCGACGGGCACCGCCGCCGGGGTCACACATTGTGGTCGGAGGGGCTCGTATCGCTGTCGAGTCAACTATGAAGTACCTAGGATTGGTGCTCGACAGCCGATGGAACTTCGGCCCCCATTTTCAGCGGCTGGTGCCCAAACTGATGGGCGCGGCGAGTGCGTTGTCAACGCTGCTTCCCAATTTGGGGGGCCCGAGCACCGCTTGCAGGCGGTTGTACGTGGGGATCGTGCGATCAATGGCCCTCTATGGGGCCCCGGTGTGGGCAGCTGACCTGACGGCCGGCAGCATCGCAGTACTGCGAAGGCCGCAAAGAGCGATGGCCGTCAGAGTCATAAGAGGATATCGCACGGTCTCTTACGAGGCGGCTTGCGCATTGGCCGGATCCCCGCCCTGGGACCTGGAGGCGATGACACTCGCGACACTGCATCTGTGGCACGAGGAGGCCAAGACACGGGGCGAGAGACTGATGCAGCGGCAGATCACACTGCGCCGGTCGGAGCTCCGTCAGGTCATGGTGGCGGAATGGCGGGAGAGGCTCTTGCAACCTACCGCCGGCCTGAATTTAATCGAGGCAATCCGGCCAGTGCTCGACGACTGGCTCGGGAGGAGGCACGGCTCCCTAACGTTTCGGGCGACGCAGGTGCTCTCGGGGCACGGTTGCTTCGGCAAGTACTTGTGTCGCATAGGCAGGGGGCTCCCGGACGCTCGGTGCCATCACTGCGTCCACTGTCTGGAGGATACGGCGCGGCATACGCTGGCCGAATGTGTCGCATGGGAGGGGCCACGCCGTGTCCTCGTTTCAGAAGTGGGGAATGACCTGTCGCTGCCGACCGTGGTTCGTTCGATGGTTGGCAGTGCAGAGTCCTGGGACGCGGTGGTATCCTTCTGCGAAAGAGTTATCTCGCAGAAGGAGGCTGCGGAAAGGGAAAGGGAGATCACAAGTACTCTCCCGTCCCGCAGCAGGCGCACTGGGCGTCGGCGGAGGGCAGATAATGCCCTCTTCCAGCCCCCTAAATGGGTCCAGGGGTGGCGGACTCGGGGACATCCGTCGCCCCCCATCACAGAGGACCCGAGATGGTGGCGCGTAGTGTTCCACGCGCGCCTCTATAAGACGTAATTGGGGGAGTTTCACTCCCCCTACGGATCGGGGCCCGCAGAGTACGGGCCGTCACCAGTCCGGGGCAGCGGAAGTCACATCTGCACTCGCAGCCCCCGACGCAAGTGTGAGAGGGAACACCGGGGTGGTTTTAGTCAGTAAGAGTCTGACAGACCCCTTTGCCCACCCCAGGGCGGAGGACATCCATGAGGATTTCCACCCCGACAAATGACATGTCCAGTTTCTGCCCTCTGGTCGTGGTCTGAAACGATAATGTTCATGATCTAAGGTTTTACAGTAAGATTTAAAAATTTAGATTTAAATTATTATGGATTTATAAATTCAGTAGAGGTTGCGTAACATAATTCTCAAAAAAACAGTACTCAAATATAACTTCCGCCTCGCCATTTTTAACGGGAAGTACTAAAAATGTTTTTGACGTTCCATTTTATCCCGTAATTACCTTTAAAGAGTGTGAACAATAACTATAAGCCGCTTATTTTAGATCTAAAGTATTTATGTAATTATTGTAATGTAATTGCGTATAAAATATGACAATATTACTTACATGTTTTTGTGTACACATCAAAAGAGGTTTTTTTTAAATTACCCATTACCCACTTCTTAAAATTAAGGTAAGTATTTATTATTTCTTTGACATGACATTGACATATTATTTTGAATTGACCAGTTTCTGCTCGCTTTGCAGTTCCACAGAGTACATTATTATATGTGCAGTTCCAAGTTGCGTTGCGTTCCTTGCTTACTGAGCGATTATTTTCTGATATTGATATTTTCTTATAACGACCATTATTCTACACGGACTGATATCATCTAGACACGATTACTATTGCTGCTCATAAAGGATTCTGTTTTGCTACTTGATTTGGATATTATGATGAGGTGCATCAATTGTGGCATCGCTGTGCAGTGGATTCGCAGACACATCGTGTCGAGGCTGGCGTTACCCCTGCAAGTGAGACTCGCTCAATGGTTAGCAAATCAGGTACGCCTCTATACTTACTACGGCAGTCGCGTAAACCATGCCGTAAAGGCAATATTTTGAGTTGTTGTGTTATAAATTGAAAAATACAATGATATTTGCTATTGTTCCAGCTCCCATTAGATGGATACGCTTGTTACGACTGTTTTAATTGATTAAATACCAAAACTGCTGACAGTGGGAGATTACTAGGCCATACAATGGTCTGCCGTGGATGTGGTGTGTCAGTCGGACTCAGAAACCCAAGACGCCGACGTTTTTATACTGTTGCAGTGGACGGCCCTTTAGTACTCAATGATAATAATTATTAGGTGAATATTTTTTTTCCCCAACTACGTTTTTATTATATGTAGGTAAAGTCTTTGAAAGAAAATGGCTAAATGAATGGGACAAATCTCTCAAAACTGGAACAACGAACGATAGAAACGACAATCATGAAAGATTAAAGGAGTGTTCGTCATGTAAAACTCAACATAAACATAGGTATAACATTACGCCAGCGATTTCCGAAGGATTTGGGCAAGTTGAACTCATCCCATATTTCGCCAGTTATGTCATGTCATTTTTAATCAAATGTATTTTAATAATATTTTCAGGATATGGCAACAATTATTCATGCCTGTTGGGTTCGAGCGAATCGACGCCGGATTCATGACGCATCAAAGGACTTGCAACAGGATGTTGTTCCATCCGTGGAACATAGATCATCAACACTGTCGCCAACACTTTCTTTACAAACAATACCGCCGCTACCACTGTCTTCTTCTATTTAAATTGTTATTGTTCACACAAGTTCCCAAATGATTGGGTTCGTCCATGTATCGGTGAACACGCTCTATTATTTGCTGAACGTTTGGGTGGAATTTATTTAGGAGGGCTCCTGCTATTCTTAAATCAAGCATGAGATTACAAGAAGCAATATTAAAATATCTTTGGCGAAACATTTTAAAATCTCTTTTGAAGCGACCATTTATTATTTCAACTATCCATCTGCATAACGTAACCTTTCGACTTTGATTGGCCTGTGAGTAAGTTGATTGCTGTTGCCCCACATATAAAGACTCTGGTTTGTCATAGAAACCTTCTAGAAATGGAATCGCAGCCCGGGATCCTCTATCTAGTATACAAATATCGTTTGGCCTAAGTTACGAAACGGACTATCTCCAGTTACGAAACGGACTATCTCCAATTTCGAATAAACTTTTTATTATGTCAGCATCGCTTTGTGTAGCAGCATATGGCCCTAAAACATCAATTGTTTATGTCCATCGCACGAACATATCACGAAAGGTTTGACAAGATTATCGTACTTATGCAAACTGTAGTTAGAGCTCTGCTATAAAAAAATATGTATCAATGTAGAAATAAGCCCAGCGCTCTGGTGTAATGAGTGCTAGTGAGTCCAGTCATTATTGGTCAGTGGGGAGTTGGGGACATCCTGTCGCATCATCTATTTTTTTATTTAAGTGTGTCTGTATAACTACAATAAAAGAATTTATTTGGCAATAAATACATAGTTTTATTTATTTTAATCCCAATTCAATACCAACAAGTTGGTAAATATAAATAATATTATGGGTATTGAGGATAGACACCAAAATACGGAATTGAAGAAAATTAAAAATATAATTTTATGTGTATTTATGTATTCAACAGATATAAGAATTTGGGATTTAATAAAAAAATAGTAAAGCACTTATTCAATAGGTGCTTTACACTTTTCTTACACAGCTAATAATATCCAAAAACAACTGCAGAATCTGATCCCAGATCAACAAAATATTAAATACCACCAATTAGTACATGTGCTCACTCACAGATGGCGTTATAATAAAGAAAAATCCCTAGCGTATAAACCTGATTTTGACCAGTTTTCGCAAGTTTTTGACTCCTGAAACTTATTAATTGATAAACTATAAAATACGACAATTATAATAATATAACAATCATTACTGAACATTGGTTTTGACTACCTAGGCAAACGTCCATTGCCCCACCAGACATGTCCTTTTTGGCAGGAGCGGGAAATCCTCATGGACGCCCAGGCTGTATCACTTGTGAGCCAGTCTGGGCAGTGCCGGACTCTTACCGGCTAAAACCCGCTCCTGCCTCACATTTGGTTATTGCTAATATTTATTTTGGCACTTAATTCTTTTTCATTGACACATTACATGAAAATACTGAACCTAAATCTAAATCTAATAAAAAGAAACCTATGTTTATATTGTATATATACAATATAAACATAGGTTTCTTTTTATTAGATTTAAAAAAAAAATGTATATATACATTTTTTTTTTTTTGGTTACTACACATTTTTCTTATTTCTAGTTTAAAACAAACAAACTAAACTACAAGCAAATAAACCTATCTATTTCAGTATTGACCCATTGGCTTTCGCAGCATTGGACAAGACTCCTTCTGCGAAAGCCACGAAATGGCTCCGGCAGTTGTCATCACTAATCATATCCTCCAGGACATCCAAGCCGAAGCGGCGCCCCAGCCTCTGTTCGCAATCGTACCTTTCCCGTGTGTATCTAGGGCAGTCAATTAGGATGTGTTTTATTGTTTCAACGGAGGCATCATCACAAACACAGGCTGGGGTCCCCAACAGCTTGAATCTGTAGAGGTATTCGCGGACTCCTCCGTGTCCTGTTAACAATTGGGCTCTAAGATTGTTGGGTGTGCCTAACTTCTCCAGAACCCTATAAGCCTTCCTTATGTCACTGAAGAAAAGACGTATGCCTCTGCCCTCGTTTGTATCGGCTATGTACTGTGATTGCCAGCGGTTCAGCGTTGACTCCCTGATGGATAGCTTTGCGTAGGACAGCGGAAATTGGTCATAGACAGGGGCAGTTTTCCTATAAAGAGCAGCATGCTTGGCAAGTTCGTCTGCTCTCTCATTCCCGGGTATACCGGCATGCGCCTTTACCCAAAAGAGGCAAATTTCTCTTCCCTGTTGCATTGCGTCGGAGATTGCCTGCTGAATTTTTATAGCAATATGATTTTTCGTGTTAGGGTCAGCAATCGACTCCAGCGCTGATCTGGAATCTGATATGATGTTGGCCGACATTGGAGGTTTTCTCTCAGCGGCGTAAGTGAGTGCCCGCAAGATAGCAACCATTTCTGCCTGAAACACCGAGCAGTAATTCGCCAACTTGAGCTCCAGCTTTGCGACTTCACCTTCCAGATCCCAGCATGACACCGCGGCACCAACCTTGCCCTCTATTTTACTTCCATCAGTATAAAGTCGGCGCCAGTCATTTCCAATGCGCTCTAAATCCTTCGAGTCGGTTATAAGTTGGAATCCCAGAACAACCCGCAGAGCGGGATGTGGGAGCTCTGAGGGGTGCGCGCGTCTCTCCAGCTTTCTGCCAGGGAGTTGGTCTAGGGGCTTTCCTCTTTTTATCTCGTACAATTGAAGGTATTCAGCCGCCCTCATGTCTAGGGGGATCACTCTGGCAAGAACGGCAGCAGCGATAAGTGAGGTGGTCCTGTGGGCTTTTGAGATCTTTATGGCGAACATCCTCGTGATCGAGTTAAGTTTTTTTCTGATGTAAAGTTTCCCGGCAACTTCCGCCCAAGAGCTCGCTGCGTAGGTAATTACTGGTTCAACCACTCCAGTGTAAATGATCCTTAGGATGTTAGAGTTAAGTCCCCATTGTGCTCGTGCAGCTCTCGCCACCATCTTAAAAATGTTGGCGGTCTTCTTAGTAACTTCTTCGAGATGTGGGAGGAACGTAAGACCTGCATCTATAGTGAGACCAAGAAGTTTAAGTCGGCTGGTGTTGATCAATAGAGTTCCTGAGAGGGAGAACTTTGGTTCTTCGTACTTAAGCTTCTTGGTTACGATCATCGCCTGTGTCTTGTGTGCCGCAAACTTCATTTTATATGTCTCCCCCCACTCCGCAATTGCTGTAAGGGCTTCGTTGACTATAATCTCAAGTTCCGTCATCGTATCCGCTTGCGCCAGGACCACCAGATCGTCAGCATACGCTTGGATATGGGCTCTGAGTTTACCGGCTTCGACCATGAGAGGGTCCAGTTGGAAGTTCCAAAAGATGGGTCCACAGATAGATCCTTGGATACAGCCTTTATTGGTGGGTTTGGAGATGATGTGTGTTAGGTACTCCAGTGTGATGCTCCGATCCGACAGGTAGCTGTCCAAGAGACTAAGGGTTTGCCCATCTATGTCCTTAATAAGCAGCTGCTGCAGTATGGCTGGCCACCAGGCGTTGTCGAACGCGCCTTCTATGTCCAACGACACCACTGCCACGATTTTCTTGGCCCGAATTCCTCGACGGATGTAGCCCACGGTGTCGTATAACGCATCTTCCGTCCCGCATTGCGGTCGGAAGCCATACTGCCGCCTGCTCAGGAGATTTCTGTTCTCCAGCGTCCAGGTAAGTCTATTGGCAACAAGCTTCTCCAGCACCTTACCCATAACTGGGAGTAATCCAATTGGACGGTAGGACTTGGCCATTGTGTAGTTCGGCTTACCTGGCTTCTGTATAACTCTGATTCTGGCTTCCTTCCAGGCGATGGGGAAATAACCAATTTCCAGGCATTTGTTAAACAGAGCCAGCTGGAAGTTTAAATTGGCTTTGTAAGCCTCGTAACAAATGTCTGCCGTGAAGCCGTCAGCACCCGGTGCTTTTTTGGGATGGGTTCTAGCGTAGACATCCCGAAGTTCTCTGTGAGTGAACGGTGGAGTTTCTTGCGGTAAGAGGCTCAATTTTCGGTCGAGGCGCTTCATCGTGTGCTTCACGTTTTCCCTAATAGTTTTCTGGACAGCAGAGTCTGTGCCAGGGTCGTCGACAGGAAAAAAGGTTTCGGCGAGATGTACAGCCGACGCCTCAGCCGACAGCATTTGGTTGGTCTGTGGGTCCCTCAAGAGACTGTTCTCAATTCGGCTGGTGTTCGAGCATCGGGCTATTATACGTTGAGCACAGGTCCAAACATCCTCCTCCTTCTGTCTGGTGCAGAAATGCTTCCAGCTGGTCGTAAGAGTCAGTTCTATGTTACTCTTGAACTCGTCTTTGGCCTTTAAGTATTCTGCTATGCAGAATGGTTTCCTTCTGGGATTTGCGGAGTGTATCCTTCTACGGAGTGTTTTTACGGAACATTTTTCGGACTCCAACTCCTCCGTCCACCACTGTGGTTTAATGATAGATTTAAGCTGACTAAGCTTTGGAATTGCATCATCGCAGGCTCTGGCAATCGCCTTATTATATTTACCTACGAGATCCTCCACCATCTCCGGTTCCCTGCTTTTCTCGACTTCCTCTGTGGTGAGTCTCATCTCTGACATTGCCGTGCAGAGAAGCTCAGAGTAGCGGGTCCATTTCGCTTTATTGATGTTATAGATTCTCGTTGTGGGATGTATGACGCGCAGATCCTGGTTGTCAACTGACAGTTCGAAGCTGATAGTTCGGTGATCGGTGAGGATGGCAGACTCAGTGTCAACTTTCCAGTTAGAAAATTTAGCCAGTAGCGAATCACTGCATGCGGTAATGTCCACAATGCTAGAGTATAATTTCCCGCCCCTGAAAGTGTGATAAGTTGGCATACTACCCTGGTTGAGAACACTCATATTGTTTTGAGCCAGTAGGTCCATAATATCCCTTCCCCGACTGTCTTCAGCATCGCATCCCCACCAAGGACTCATGGCGTTGCAATGATGTCCTGAGTACCAATATCACTGATGACCTGTTGGATTCTTCTTAGGTAGGGTTCTATGTCTTGCACACCCTCTAGATAAATGTTTATTAGTCCTATATTAAGACGTCCGATTCGTAAAACAAGTGAGCAGATATTTTTACATATAAGTGTCTGATTGTGTAAGGAATTAATATTAGGATTAGTGACGACAATTGCCGATTTCACGGGAGATTCCCGAGTGCCTCGAATGTCTTGGATATTGACGTAAGGTGTTGAAATTATGCCTTTGGCACCTACGTAGGGTTCTTGAAACAATAAAATGTCCGTGCCGTTTCTGGACGCATCACAAAGGATTTCCTTGGTTGCAGCTAGGCCACGACCAAGGTTAACCTGCGCAAATTTAAGATTTCGTGGGGTGCCCTTAACAATACCTTATGGCAGCTCTTGATATCCGGTCCCACTTAGACCACTCCGGGCACTCGCTAGAATAGGCAGGGTGCAGGGGACTATTGGGTTTTTTGCTTTTGGTGCAGTTAACACAACAAGGGGAATTGGAGCGGTTAGGGCAATCTCGGGTGTCATGCTCCCCTGCGCAGTAACCGCACTTTAACTGTGATTGGCAGTCCCGTGCCAGGTGTCCAAAACTAAGGCAGTTGTAGCACTGGATAATCGGGGATTGGTCGGACGCCGACACCACTTGGTATCCTAGCTTAATGCGTTGCCCATTCAGTCGCTGCCAAAGACCCACATCAACTTCAAGGACGACGTTTGTGGTGGTAGGTGTCCTTCCTTTCGTTCTCCTGATGACTCTGGTGTGCATCTTATCGGGTGAGAGACCCTCAAGGAGGTTGGCGTTCTGTCTGGTGACAGCCAACTCTATGCTTTTGTTGTCTAAGTCATTAATCACACCCCCCAAGCGGATCAGAGGATTCCTTGGTGGTGGGTTCAAGACCGCGAACCCCTCCCCTGCGCCCTTTATCGCATTGCCAAGTGCCGCTCTGTCCTGCTCAGAGGAGCAGCCGACAGCCACTTTTTGGTTGCGTAGCCTGCGAATACTGTTTATCCCCACCCCAAGCGAGACAACGTCAACTTTGGATTTGATTGTTTTAATCACGTCGTCACTGGTATGGCGGGGGTCAATAGATTCCACTATTAGGCTATGGTTTGGGATATTTACGGCATCTGCGTAAGACCTCACGGCCCCCTGGTACTCGGCGCGTAGCGTTTGAGCTCCTGGGGTCTCTCTGTCCATTGTCTGTGTCTGTGTGTGGTCGGAGCCGATTCTTTTCTCTATCAAGCCCCGCAGGTGTTCCACTGTTGTCCTTATTGGCGCGGCCGTCTCCACCGTGGTATCCTGGAGCTCCCTAATATTTCGTCTCAGTTCTTCCATCTTTGCCCCCAGAACTTCCGCAGATTCACATGATGGCAGCGCGCTTTGAAGCACAACTAGACCATTTTGCACTCCTACTACTGCCTCTTGCGTTCCCATACATGCCTGCAGGATCTGTTGTATATCCGCTGTGTTAGATGAGGACGGAATAGGGGTACCTAACATAGCCTCTTGCACTGCAATCCTGATTTCGTCCACGGAGATATTGACGTCCGGATCAGTAGCCTCTGTCCGGCGTCGGCTCAGTGATACCATCTCCTGCCGGATGAGCATTAGTTCAGAGTGGAGGTCGCTCATATCGGGGCCCTGTTGCAGGGCAGGTTCTACTCCCCTAAGCGTACCCGGAGGTTGTGCCGAGTGAAGTGCTACTCTGAGCGGCTCCAGTTCAGCGGACATTTCCGCAACCTTTGCCAGCACGGAATTCATTATTTGGGGCGAGTCTCTGAGTGCCAATTCCGTGTCGTGCTTTAATTGTTGTATGGGCTCGCATGCGTCGAATAAAAGAATCTGGCGTAGGGCCTCGATATCGCAAGCCAGCTTTTCTACGTGGACCTCAAGCTTTCTGTACTCCCCCAAAGCCGCCTCTAATGCTCTGGCATGTTTTTGGGCATGTCGTTCCCTTCCCTTAGCTGCGCCTTCCTTAAGTCTGTGCGTCTCCACCATGTGAAGGTTTCGGGAGTCTGACAGTTTAAGAATCATCTCATACATTAAATGAAGGGCCGAAACGACACTCTCCCTGATTTCCCTCTTCAAGTTTCCCGAACTCTCCAACTCCTGTTTCGCCCTCTGAAGAATTGTGCCGGCCTGGCGCGGCATCTCACTCAAGACGATCCTTCTCCCATCAACAGTCCTGGCAGAGTCACAGGAATTGACTGATATATCTGAGTCATAGTCATCAGTCTCCGCACCCATTGTTTCGGTGTCCCGCTGCATCTGAGCCTCAACCGAACCAGCAGCCATCGCCTGTCTTATTTGGGTCTGTATACGGAGGTCGGTTGGGGCAAGTTTAACTCCTGGTCTGATGGGAGTGGAGGAGGGAGGGATATCTTCCAACTCCGTGGTCTCCATCTCCAAAGGGACGCTGACGCCGATCCGAAAATCCTGGTTCTGTTGGAATCGGTCTTGTTCCAGGAGAGGCTCCATATGAGTAAATGTGGACAGTTCCTGACCTGCAGGGTCCTGAGCCTCGGGCGATTGTGAAGATGCCTGAGTAGATTCAGCGCGCACCACCGCACCACTACATGACCCAGTGGTCCTTCCAACGGTCTTTGGTTTCGCGCGCTGCGCAACTGGCGGAGCCTGCGTTGATGCCTTTGTCACCCGCCTAGGTGGAGGAATATTTTTGGGCATTTCCAATTTGGAAAACCGTGCCAATGAAAGTCGATGAAAGCTGGTCCAAAAGTCAGCCTCTCGTTCAGATTTGATATCAAGGAGTCTTCAGTAGCCGTTCCGTGTCAAAAATAAAAATGAAAAGTAGGGTCGAAAAAAGGGTTTTTTTTTTTTTTTTTTTTTTTTTTATTAGAGTCGATGTCTGTTGTCCGTTAGACAGGTCTCCCCGAGCCCTCCCCAAAGAACCCAAACACGGCCACCCTAGCCCAAACGGTTCCGGAGATAACCCGGTCCAAAATTCTGGTTGCCGATCAGAGATAACTTCCAGAATTCGGTTAACCGTGGTTTTTTCCGCAACCGTTCGTTCGAATACCACCGTGTTCGGGCTTCCCTAACTGAGCCCGACAAAACCTATCCTATGGGATAAATTTCAGGCCGAAAGAATTTAATCTCCTGAAAACACCTGAAATTACGCTAGTCGGGTAGGGACTGGCTAGCCAACGTTCCCAAAGAAAACCCGGTCCCTCCACGACCCCCGGTTCTGGAGCTATCCTAATCTTAAAATTTACTTGACACTTGAAGAACTGTCAAATTCAATTTCCAACACGGTATAACTTCCCCCCCACTGATCGTAGAAACCCCGAGTTTGGACTTATTTGGCTTGGCTCGTCCTGCTCCGACGCGCAAAACGGTTTCTAGGGTCCCGAAAATCCTCAGCGCCAAAACGTCTAAAACTCACTGGATCAGCCAGAAATTGCCTCTCCAAACACCTCTGTGAAAACCGCAATCTCCTGCGACTACCGAGTCAAGAGCTACACCAGGCCGAAGTTTTCCAAAATGGCCGCCCAGCTGTCAAAGGCCAACTTTAAGTGGCTGTATCTCCGAAGCCGCCTGCCGGAGAAAGCCGCGGTTTCGAGTATAGTGCCTGGCTCAACCTCCCCAAAACTACTAAGCTGGTTTCAGGGCTGAAAAATTTCAGGGCCCAAAAATACATAAAACTATATACAATTTTTTCCTGCGTATTTGCCACTGGTATTTGTGGAAACCCGGGTCCTTTGCGACCAATAGCTCCGGAGATAATTACAGCTGAATGTTACAACCTAAAAAACCAAGATGGCTGAAAAAGTCTATTTCGCTCGTTCCTGAAGCTATTGGGGGCAACTTTGGGCTTAAACAGGTCGAGACAGGTATCCTAAAGCTAATCCCGTGATCAGAATAATTTTAAAACTATTTATTTAGATTTAATTTCGAAAAAACAGTTAAAAATGTACAGCTATGGCACATTTGTACAAAAATTTTTGGAAAAAATGTTACAATTAATATAAAATAGTGTACTTTAAGATAAAAACATTAAAATTTTGAATTTTGTTAATTTTTAACATAGTTTTTTTCAAAAAACCAGAAAAATCATAAAATTTTAGTTATCCACCAAAATAATAATCTAAAAAATCTAAACTTACACTAGATCTAATCTTCTAACGAGCGCGCAGCAGGATCCGCTTGAAAAAGTGGGGGTCTTGCCTGAAGAATTTTCAGTACAGGAGTCTGAAGTCCGGATCTTCTAAATGATTTTTTTCCGTTTCAGGACGAGATAAAAATCTGCCTCGAGCGTCGTTGGAGTTTTCCGGAGGTCTTCTATCCACACTCAATTTAGCAGGTGTCAGTGACTTCCGGTTTGGAAATCACGCTGTCCAATTTTGAGGTTATATTGACAGTTTTCCTCAGTTTTCACGAGAACGCGTTGTTAGAATTTTCCCAGAGATGTCTCAATCGTCGCGTCTCAGCCGGCCTCGTAATTTGATGATGTAAAAAGTAGGGGTTCCCGATCTAATTCCGGAGTTTTGGGGCTCCGAAAATTTTTAAAGTCCGAACTTTTTGGGTTTTTCACCTTTAACTTTTTTCCTGGAGTTTTCCGGCACTTAAATTTTTCACCAACACTTGAACTGCGTCAAAACGCGTCTTTTGAATATAGCACTGCTTCGTATCTCAAAAAAATACCGGTCAAATGAATTTTTGAACGCGGAGCTTTGCAAAAACGTGGTGTTCTCGAGCGCGGCTGGGCTCAGACTCCGGTTAGGTTAGGTTAGGTTAGGTTAGGTTTTTTTTTTTTTTTTTTTTTTTAGGCAGGAGTGGGAAATCCTCATGGACGCCCAGACTAACTCACAGATGAGCTAGTCTGGGCAGTGCCGGACTCTTACCGGCTAAAACCACACTCCTGCCTTGCCTGATGTCCTCTGACATGATCAGAGCCCTTGTACTTCTTTTGCGAGATGTCAAGTCAAGGTTATCAAAATTTCAACAAGCGGTTACAGAGAGTTTCCTCTACTAGACAGCCAACAACAAATAACACTATTCCAATCTATTCCAATATCACTATATCTATGCTATGTTAACCTATATCACTATATCTATGCTATATCTACTATATTTGAGGTTTCTCACCGTACTTAATCTTAATTGTCACTATGATTTTTTTTTTTTTTTTTTTTTTTTTTCTCTGTTTTTCTTTTTATGATACTTTAAGTATATACTTATTATATATTAAGTATCATATATTTTCTTAAGCTACTTTATTTCTATTTATGACTAAGTTTCCTACTTTGCTACAATAATTTAAAAACGCTTTTCTATTTTTACCTTCCATTATACTTGGTAGATTTTGGGCGACCAATGCGACGGCGAGTTGTTGCTCTGTTTCAAATCGCATCTTTGCGGTGATTGGGCACTCGAGCAATATGTGCAGTACGGTTTCTTCTACGTCAGGCTCACAGACGCATGATGGATTCTCTTTACACTTGAAGCGTTTCAGGTATGCAGAGAACCCACCGTGTCCCGTCAGGATTTGCGTGGTTATGCTCGTGGGGGCCATCTTCCGTACTACACCGTACGCTACCACCGCGTCAGGGAAGAAATGTTTAGTGCCCGAAGCCGTGTCACCTGACTTATATCTCCCGTTCCACTCGTCAAGCGTTTCCGATCGGATTCTTCGCTTGACGAATGATACGGGACACACATCGTAGTCCGGCCTCTTCTTCGACCCCAGGGCGGCTTCCTTCGCGAGCTGGTCGGCTCTCTCGTTTCCCTCCAAACCTGCGTGGGCCTTGATCCAGAACAAGGAGACACTCTTGTTCTGGAGCTTACAGCGTCTTATGGTGTCTCTGGTTTCCACGGCCAAGGGGTGGGGGGAACTTACGTTGATCACCGACTGAAGGGCCGCCATAGAGTCGCTGAAGATGCCGAACGTGGTTTCACTGCGCTTGTGCACTTCCCTTACCGCTCTTTGTAGGGCCAGGAGTTCAGCCTGATAGACGGTGCAGTAGGACGGCAAGGCGAGCTTGAGGGCCTTTGTTTCGGTGGTGGTATTCCACAAGGATAGTGCCGCTCCGACTTTGCCCTCAATCTTGCTGCCGTCGGTAAAGATACGCACATCGAAATCTCTGTGGTTGCTATATTGTTCCTCGTCTACCAGGCTTCCAAACTCCAGACTAATTTGCTCCGCGGGGTGTGGGGCCTCTATTGCCGGGGCCATCTGCTCAACCTCCCTATCTCCCAGTATGTGCTGGGGCACTCCCCTCTTGGCTCCGTAGAGCGCAGCCGCTTCCCGGATACGGAGGTCGAGTGGGAGTATCCCAGCCAGAACCAGTGCCGAGTTCAAGGAGACTGTGCGGTAGGCTCTGTACAGCTTCTGAGCAAATCCCCTCTGGACGACGTTGAGCTGCTTCCTAACCCCCAACTTGTTTGCAGCTGGTGCCCATGCGCTTGCGGCGTACAGCACAGTCGGCTCCACTGCTGCGGTGTAAATTGCCCTTATCACCTCTGGGTGCAGACCCCAGCTGACCCGGGCTGCACTGGCCAGCTGCTTGTACATAGCTATCGCCTTCTTACAGACGACAGCTATGTGTCTGTTAAAGGTTAGTTTGGCATCTATAACGAGCCCTAGGATTTTAATGTCTTGGGACATGCCAATGTCGATCCCCCCCATGCTCAAGCGCGGCGTGTCGTACTTGAGCCTCCGCGTTAGCACCATCGCACTGGTTTTGTGCGGCGCAAATTTCAGCCGATTTCTGACACCCCACGCACGAACATGTTCGAGAGCGGCATTGGCTCGTCCCTCGATTTCTTGTGCCGCATCACCGTCAAACACCAACACTACATCGTCGGCAAATGCCTGGCAGTAGTCGCCCCTACTCTCCAGCTGTTTCAGGAGCGGGTCAAGCAGCAGATTCCAAAATATGGGCCCCCCTATGGATCCCTGGACGCACCCTTTGCTGGTTCGTCTCCTGCTCTCCTCCCCGGCATACCTCACGGTGACCACCCTGTCACTGAGGTAGCTGCTGACTACTCGTCTCAAATTTACAGGACACTTCTCCTCAGCCAATCTTACCTTAATAGCAGGCCACCACGCACTATCAAATGCTCCCTCAATATCTAGTGACACAAGAGTGATTATTTTCTTCCGTGCCAATTTTTCGCGGATGTACTGCACGAGGGTAAAGAGGGAGTCTTCAGTGCTTTTTTGGGGCATAAAGCCGTATTGGCGAGTACTGATCCTGGGTAGCAAATAGAACTTGAGACGAGCAACCAGCATCTTTTCGTACACTTTTCCAAGGACAGGCAAAAGCCCAATCGGCCTGTACGACTTTGGTATAGTGTACGAGTCTTTGCCCGGCTTTCTGAGCACAACCACCGTAGCTTCCTTCCAGATCTTCGGGAAGTGGTGGTGCGCCAGGCATTTGTTCAGCAGTGCCAAGAAGTAATCAGGGTCACAATTTATGGCCTGAGAGCAGATGTCGGCTGTGAAGCCGTCGGCTCCCGGGGCCTTTTTAGGGTTGAATGACATCATAGATCTGCTAAGCTCGCTTTGGGTAAACGGTGGGTCATGTCGTTCATCATGACTCCACACGTTTACCATCTCTGCCAGTTGTCGGGTTTGGCGATGATCTATGTTGTCGTCTTCCTCTTTGTCCTCGGGATAGAAAGTATCGGCCAACAGCCTCACTGAGCCTTTCGCGTCCAGTGTCTCTCCTTCCCTCTGCAGTGGCAGATCTTCCTCTCTCTTCGCTATCCTTCCCATTACCCTATATATCCCTTCCCAGACTCCCTCTCTGTCCTGTTTCCCACAGAAGTCCTTCCAGCTCTCCGTTTGGGCTTTTGCTGCTGCTGCCTCATATTCTTCTTTTGCTTCCAGGTACAGCTGAACAACCATCGCTCTTCGGACCGGCGCTGCGTTCCTGACTCTAACTTTCTTGGTGGCGACCAACCTCTTCATCTCCGCGAGTTCCTCAGACCACCACGGCATAGTAAATGTTTCTGTGTTCTTTTTGTGTGGTATTGTGTCTCTACATGTGTCGGTAATTGCTTGTGTGTATGTGTTTATTTTTAATTCTAATTGATCTGTGGTGTGTACGTTTGACAAATCCACTAGGGTTAAATTTTTGTCCAGCATAATTTGAGACAGTTTCTCATGAAACTGCCTCCAGTTAGCTTTCCGTGTGTTGTATACCCTAGTGGTCCGTTCTATTGCAATTCCTTTTGATTTTTGAAGGTTAATGCTGAAGGCTATGCCGTTGTGGTCGGAACTCGTGAGGCCCTCCTCGATCCGCCAGCCATCCACCAGGTCGAGCATGTCCGCCGAACAGGCCGTCACGTCTACGTGGCTGCTATACCTTACTCCACCCCTCACAGTGTCAAAAGTTGGGATGTCCCCGGTGTTGAGGATCTGCGACCCTAATTCCCCCAGTGCTCCACACATTTGCTCTCCTCTTGCGTCTTCGTTGCTGCTACCCCACCAAGTACTTTTCGCGTTTGCGTCTCCTCCAATAACCAACCTGTTGGGGCCCGTTTCTCGCTCTATCCGTTTTAAATGCTCCAGGTATGGCTCAATGGGCTTATCCGGCTCGAAGTAGAAGGACACCAGCGTGATCTTCCAGGCTCTAGTTTGGATTCCCACCACAACGATGTTGTTTGTGGTGAGTTGTGGGTACTGAAAGATGTCTAAATCTTTGTCAAAGACGGCAATTGCCGCCTTTACAGTCCCTTCTCCTCCCTCAGAGCTCTGGAAGACCCTTACGCCCCGGTAGCCCTTCATCCTTCTCACCCCACCCACATAAGGCTCCTGGAGCATTGCTACGGCGATCTTGCGCTTGTCAACTTCCAGCAGGAGCTCATTCGTGGCTAGCTGACTCCGTTGCAGGTTGGTCTGGATCATTTTGTACTTGGTGGTGGTCGTAGGGACAACTTTAGCAATATGCTACTGAGGCTCGGGCCAATGCGTCCCACTTCTTCCGCACCGGGCATTCGCTACTGAAGGCGTTGTGCTCGCAATTCACCATCTTACCTCTGGTACAGTTGATGCATGCCGCCGCTTCGCCAATTCGTGTATCTGGGCAGTCCGCCCTGTAATGCGGGCCGCCACAGTGGCTGCAAAGGTCGGCAGGCTCTTTGCAGAAGCGTTTGCCGTGTCCGTACCCCAAGCAGTGGGTACACTGCACCAGTGGCAATTGATCCTCAACGCGCACTCTCTGGAGGTCAATTCTGAGTTTCCCTACATCAATCGCCCTCCTCCAAATCGTGGGAGAGACGCTCAGCACAACGTGGTTTATGTGAGGGTTCCTGGTCTTTCTCCTGTACTTTATAACTGTCCTTCCTTCCTCGTCTCCGAGGTCATGAAAAATCTCCCGGTTCTGATTCTTAAGGGCTTTTAGGACTTCCTCGTCGCTGTGTACTAATAAAACGTCCCTAAGAATCAGAAGCGGGTCCCGGTTTGTCACTTCCTCGACGACGAGGTTCTCTCCGACTGCTTCAAGTCTTTCCTTTATCTTTCTCCTCTCCTCCCTTGTAGTACACCCCATGATCACCTTCCTGTCCTTCGCCTTCCTTACTCTTTCCACCTGCACCCAGCCTTCTTTAGCGTCCACTGCCTTCCTAATTCGCTCCAGAACCTCCTCACCCGTGTCCAATTCCTGTTTAGAGGAGACAACTACGGAGTGCAGCGTCGCTCGCTCCAGGGTTTGGCCCCCGGTCTGGCTCTTACGCGCTGCCGTTACATTAGCGTAGGTATTCTCCCCAACGCTTTCCCGATTGACTAAAATCTCCCGAAGTTTTTCCATCCGGTCGGTGTTTTCCTTAATTAGAGAGCTGTGTTCTTGAATAGTTTTCAGGAGCTCGATCTGACAAGTACTACTCTCACGAATGGGCTGGAAACTTTCGTCGGAATTCGGCAAAGCAGCAGGTCCAACCACCGGTGTGGTTACAGACGCAGCAGATGGTTTGTTCCGCTCCGACTCCTTAACAAGCTCGTAAAGTCTGTTTATGGCACTGAGCACCTCCGCCTTAATCTCAGTCTTGAGGTTGCGAGAGTTGCCCAAGTGAAGTTTGGCTTTACTTAGGCAAGCTCTCGCCTCCGCTGTGAGACTGGGGTACCCAGACTCAGGCCTCTTTGGTAGTCTAGCGGTCTCCGCGGTTTCTCGGCGCGTCTCCTGAGTGCTAGGAGCAGGTGATGTGTCATCACGCTTGGGGTTGGTTGGGAGTTTGGTCTTGGGCTCAGCTGTTCCAGCCTCCCATTCACCGATGCTACGCCGAACACTCGTAAGCGATGGTCCAGCCTTTCCCGCTGATCGCGGTGAGCCTTTGGAGCTCTGGGGGCTCGCGTCTTTCTTGGCCGGAGTGCGAAGCATGGTTTTGGTAAAGGTAAGATTCATAAAAAGACCAGTCAGAGGACACTGGTGCGGTTTCTGTGTTCCTGTAAAGGGGGATAGACACAGAAAACAATAAAAATAATTAAAAATACAGTAATCCTACGGTCCAACGACCATAAGGTCAATATTAGGTAAAAAGAAAAGTAGAATTCCGTCCAAATGAAGCCTACAGCCGTGAAAACACGTTGTTTAAGGCCTAGTCTAGGGTAAAAGGGCTTAGATAACGTTATGAGAGATTGAATTAAATTTTGAATATTTTGCCAAAATCAAAAGTTTACCTGACTAGTGAATAAAATTTTTCGCCTTTTTATATTCGCTAGGCGCACGTGCGAGGTGTCGAAAGACGCGTCTCTACGCGGGCTAGCGACCTATGCAGCTTTTGAAATTATTGCAGAACAAAAATTTTGAGTTTCAGTCAAAAAACGTGATTTTCGACTGAAAATTACGTGAAAACTGGGAATTACGACTACCGAACGGGACTCGAGCACGCGAAACGCGCACCAGAATACAGGTAAGGCAGGTAAATATTTATTGAAATTAAAATTTGAGATGAATTTGATGAGAATATTTTGAATTAAAAATTTATTTTGGTTTTCTGAAGGAAAATGTTGAGATTTTTTCTAAGTCCAAAAGCGAAAAAAAGGTTAGGTTAGGTTAGGTTAGGTTAGGTTAGGTTAGGTTAGGTTAGGTTAGGTTAGGTTAGGTTAGGTTAGGTTAGGTTAGGTTAGGTTAGGTTAGGTTAGGTTAGGTTAGGTTAGGTTAGGTTAGGTTAGGTTAGGTTAGGTTAGGTTAGGTTAGGTTAGGTTAGGTTAGGTTAGGTTAGGTTAGGTTAGGTTAGGTTAGGTTAGGTTAGGTTAGGTTAGGTTAGGTTAGGTTAGGTTAGGTTAGGTTAGGTTAGGTTAGGTTAGGTTAGGTTAGGTTAGGTTAGGTTAGGTTAGGTTAGGTTAGGTTAGGTTAGGTTAGGTTAGGTTAGGTTAGGTTAGGTTAGGTTAGGTTAGGTTAGGTTAGGTTAGGTTAGGTTAGGTTAGGTTAGGTTAGGTTAGGTTAGGTTAGGTTAGGTTAGGTTAGGTTAGGTTAGGTTAGGTTAGGTTAGGTTAGGTTAGGTTAGGTTAGGTTAGGTTAGGTTAGGTTAGGTTAGGTTAGGTTAGGTTAGGTTAGGTTAGGTTAGGTTAGGTTAGGTTAGGTTAGGTTAGGTTAGGTTAGGTTAGGTTAGGTTAGGTTAGGTTAGGTTAGGTTAGGTTAGGTTAGGTTAGGTTAGGTTAGGTTAGGTTAGGTTAGGTTAGGTTAGGTTAGGTTAGGTTAGGTTAGGTTAGGTTAGGTTAGGTTAGGTTAGGTTAGGTTAGGTTAGGTTAGGTTAGGTTAGGTTAGGTTAGGTTAGGTTAGGTTAGGTTAGGTTAGGTTAGGTTAGGTTAGGTTAGGTTAGGTTAGGTTAGGTTAGGTTAGGTTAGGTTAGGTTAGGTTAGGTTAGGTTAGGTTAGGTTAGGTTAGGTTAGGTTAGGTTAGGTTAGGTTAGGTTAGGTTAGGTTAGGTTAGGTTAGGTTAGGTTAGGTTAGGTTAGGTTAGGTTAGGTTAGGTTAGGTTAGGTTAGGTTAGGTTAGGTTAGGTTAGGTTAGGTTAGGTTAGGTTAGGTTAGGTTAGGTTAGGTTAGGTTAGGTTAGGTTAGGTTAGGTTAGGTTAGGTTAGGTTAGGTTAGGTTAGGTTAGGTTAGGTTAGGTTAGGTTAGGTTAGGTTAGGTTAGGTTAGGTTAGGTTAGGTTAGGTTAGGTTAGGTTAGGTTAGGTTAGGTTAGGTTAGGTTAGGTTAGGTTAGGTTAGGTTAGGTTAGGTTAGGTTAGGTTAGGTTAGGTTAGGTTAGGTTAGGTTAGGTTAGGTTAGGTTAGGTTAGGTTAGGTTAGGTTAGGTTAGGTTAGGTTAGGTTAGGTTAGGTTAGGTTAGGTTAGGTTAGGTTAGGTTAGGTTAGGTTAGGTTAGGTTAGGTTAGGTTAGGTTAGGTTAGGTTAGGTTAGGTTAGGTTAGGTTAGGTTAGGTTAGGTTAGGTTAGGTTAGGTTAGGTTAGGTTAGGTTAGGTTAGGTTAGGTTAGGTTAGGTTAGGTTAGGTTAGGTTAGGTTAGGTTAGGTTAGGTTAGGTTAGGTTAGGTTAGGTTAGGTTAGGTTAGGTTAGGTTAGGTTAGGTTAGGTTAGGTTAGGTTAGGTTAGGTTAGGTTAGGTTAGGTTAGGTTAGGTTAGGTTAGGTTAGGTTAGGTTAGGTTAGGTTAGGTTAGGTTAGGTTAGGTTAGGTTAGGTTAGGTTAGGTTAGGTTAGGTTAGGTTAGGTTAGGTTAGGTTAGGTTAGGTTAGGTTAGGTTAGGTTAGGTTAGGTTAGGTTAGGTTAGGTTAGGTTAGGTTAGGTTAGGTTAGGTTAGGTTAGGTTAGGTTAGGTTAGGTTAGGTTAGGTTAGGTTAGGTTAGGTTAGGTTAGGTTAGGTTAGGTTAGGTTAGGTTAGGTTAGGTTAGGTTAGGTTAGGTTAGGTTAGGTTAGGTTAGGTTAGGTTAGGTTAGGTTAGGTTAGGTTAGGTTAGGTTAGGTTAGGTTAGGTTAGGTTAGGTTAGGTTAGGTTAGGTTAGGTTAGGTTAGGTTAGGTTAGGTTAGGTTAGGTTAGGTTAGGTTAGGTTAGGTTAGGTTAGGTTAGGTTAGGTTAGGTTAGGTTAGGTTAGGTTAGGTTAGGTTAGGTTAGGTTAGGTTAGGTTAGGTTAGGTTAGGTTAGGTTAGGTTAGGTTAGGTTAGGTTAGGTTAGGTTAGGTTAGGTTAGGTTAGGTTAGGTTAGGTTAGGTTAGGTTAGGTTAGGTTAGGTTAGGTTAGGTTAGGTTAGGTTAGGTTAGGTTAGGTTAGGTTAGGTTAGGTTAGGTTAGGTTAGGTTAGGTTAGGTTAGGTTAGGTTAGGTTAGGTTAGGTTAGGTTAGGTTAGGTTAGGTTAGGTTAGGTTAGGTTAGGTTAGGTTAGGTTAGGTTAGGTTAGGTTAGGTTAGGTTAGGTTAGGTTAGGTTAGGTTAGGTTAGGTTAGGTTAGGTTAGGTTAGGTTAGGTTAGGTTAGGTTAGGTTAGGTTAGGTTAGGTTAGGTTAGGTTAGGTTAGGTTAGGTTAGGTTAGGTTAGGTTAGGTTAGGTTAGGTTAGGTTAGGTTAGGTTAGGTTAGGTTAGGTTAGGTTAGGTTAGGTTAGGTTAGGTTAGGTTAGGTTAGGTTAGGTTAGGTTAGGTTAGGTTAGGTTAGGTTAGGTTAGGTTAGGTTAGGTTAGGTTAGGTTAGGTTAGGTTAGGTTAGGTTAGGTTAGGTTAGGTTAGGTTAGGTTAGGTTAGGTTAGGTTAGGTTAGGTTAGGTTAGGTTAGGTTAGGTTAGGTTAGGTTAGGTTAGGTTAGGTTAGGTTAGGTTAGGTTAGGTTAGGTTAGGTTAGGTTAGGTTAGGTTAGGTTAGGTTAGGTTAGGTTAGGTTAGGTTAGGTTAGGTTAGGTTAGGTTAGGTTAGGTTAGGTTAGGTTAGGTTAGGTTAGGTTAGGTTAGGTTAGGTTAGGTTAGGTTAGGTTAGGTTAGGTTAGGTTAGGTTAGGTTAGGTTAGGTTAGGTTAGGTTAGGTTAGGTTAGGTTAGGTTAGGTTAGGTTAGGTTAGGTTAGGTTAGGTTAGGTTAGGTTAGGTTAGGTTAGGTTAGGTTAGGTTAGGTTAGGTTAGGTTAGGTTAGGTTAGGTTAGGTTAGGTTAGGTTAGGTTAGGTTAGGTTAGGTTAGGTTAGGTTAGGTTAGGTTAGGTTAGGTTAGGTTAGGTTAGGTTAGGTTAGGTTAGGTTAGGTTAGGTTAGGTTAGGTTAGGTTAGGTTAGGTTAGGTTAGGTTAGGTTAGGTTAGGTTAGGTTAGGTTAGGTTAGGTTAGGTTAGGTTAGGTTAGGTTAGGTTAGGTTAGGTTAGGTTAGGTTAGGTTAGGTTAGGTTAGGTTAGGTTAGGTTAGGTTAGGTTAGGTTAGGTTAGGTTAGGTTAGGTTAGGTTAGGTTAGGTTAGGTTAGGTTAGGTTAGGTTAGGTTAGGTTAGGTTAGGTTAGGTTAGGTTAGGTTAGGTTAGGTTAGGTTAGGTTAGGTTAGGTTAGGTTAGGTTAGGTTAGGTTAGGTTAGGTTAGGTTAGGTTAGGTTAGGTTAGGTTAGGTTAGGTTAGGTTAGGTTAGGTTAGGTTAGGTTAGGTTAGGTTAGGTTAGGTTAGGTTAGGTTAGGTTAGGTTAGGTTAGGTTAGGTTAGGTTAGGTTAGGTTAGGTTAGGTTAGGTTAGGTTAGGTTAGGTTAGGTTAGGTTAGGTTAGGTTAGGTTAGGTTAGGTTAGGTTAGGTTAGGTTAGGTTAGGTTAGGTTAGGTTAGGTTAGGTTAGGTTAGGTTAGGTTAGGTTAGGTTAGGTTAGGTTAGGTTAGGTTAGGTTAGGTTAGGTTAGGTTAGGTTAGGTTAGGTTAGGTTAGGTTAGGTTAGGTTAGGTTAGGTTAGGTTAGGTTAGGTTAGGTTAGGTTAGGTTAGGTTAGGTTAGGTTAGGTTAGGTTAGGTTAGGTTAGGTTAGGTTAGGTTAGGTTAGGTTAGGTTAGGTTAGGTTAGGTTAGGTTAGGTTAGGTTAGGTTAGGTTAGGTTAGGTTAGGTTAGGTTAGGTTAGGTTAGGTTAGGTTAGGTTAGGTTAGGTTAGGTTAGGTTAGGTTAGGTTAGGTTAGGTTAGGTTAGGTTAGGTTAGGTTAGGTTAGGTTAGGTTAGGTTAGGTTAGGTTAGGTTAGGTTAGGTTAGGTTAGGTTAGGTTAGGTTAGGTTAGGTTAGGTTAGGTTAGGTTAGGTTAGGTTAGGTTAGGTTAGGTTAGGTTAGGTTAGGTTAGGTTAGGTTAGGTTAGGTTAGGTTAGGTTAGGTTAGGTTAGGTTAGGTTAGGTTAGGTTAGGTTAGGTTAGGTTAGGTTAGGTTAGGTTAGGTTAGGTTAGGTTAGGTTAGGTTAGGTTAGGTTAGGTTAGGTTAGGTTAGGTTAGGTTAGGTTAGGTTAGGTTAGGTTAGGTTAGGTTAGGTTAGGTTAGGTTAGGTTAGGTTAGGTTAGGTTAGGTTAGGTTAGGTTAGGTTAGGTTAGGTTAGGTTAGGTTAGGTTAGGTTAGGTTAGGTTAGGTTAGGTTAGGTTAGGTTAGGTTAGGTTAGGTTAGGTTAGGTTAGGTTAGGTTAGGTTAGGTTAGGTTAGGTTAGGTTAGGTTAGGTTAGGTTAGGTTAGGTTAGGTTAGGTTAGGTTAGGTTAGGTTAGGTTAGGTTAGGTTAGGTTAGGTTAGGTTAGGTTAGGTTAGGTTAGGTTAGGTTAGGTTAGGTTAGGTTAGGTTAGGTTAGGTTAGGTTAGGTTAGGTTAGGTTAGGTTAGGTTAGGTTAGGTTAGGTTAGGTTAGGTTAGGTTAGGTTAGGTTAGGTTAGGTTAGGTTAGGTTAGGTTAGGTTAGGTTAGGTTAGGTTAGGTTAGGTTAGGTTAGGTTAGGTTAGGTTAGGTTAGGTTAGGTTAGGTTAGGTTAGGTTAGGTTAGGTTAGGTTAGGTTAGGTTAGGTTAGGTTAGGTTAGGTTAGGTTAGGTTAGGTTAGGTTAGGTTAGGTTAGGTTAGGTTAGGTTAGGTTAGGTTAGGTTAGGTTAGGTTAGGTTAGGTTAGGTTAGGTTAGGTTAGGTTAGGTTAGGTTAGGTTAGGTTAGGTTAGGTTAGGTTAGGTTAGGTTAGGTTAGGTTAGGTTAGGTTAGGTTAGGTTAGGTTAGGTTAGGTTAGGTTAGGTTAGGTTAGGTTAGGTTAGGTTAGGTTAGGTTAGGTTAGGTTAGGTTAGGTTAGGTTAGGTTAGGTTAGGTTAGGTTAGGTTAGGTTAGGTTAGGTTAGGTTAGGTTAGGTTAGGTTAGGTTAGGTTAGGTTAGGTTAGGTTAGGTTAGGTTAGGTTAGGTTAGGTTAGGTTAGGTTAGGTTAGGTTAGGTTAGGTTAGGTTAGGTTAGGTTAGGTTAGGTTAGGTTAGGTTAGGTTAGGTTAGGTTAGGTTAGGTTAGGTTAGGTTAGGTTAGGTTAGGTTAGGTTAGGTTAGGTTAGGTTAGGTTAGGTTAGGTTAGGTTAGGTTAGGTTAGGTTAGGTTAGGTTAGGTTAGGTTAGGTTAGGTTAGGTTAGGTTAGGTTAGGTTAGGTTAGGTATAGGTTAGGTTAGGTTAGGTTAGGTTAGGTTAGGTTAGGTTAGGTTAGGTTAGGTTAGGTTAGGTTAGGTTAGGTTAGGTTAGGTTAGGTTAGGTTAGGTTAGGTTAGGTTAGGTTAGGTTAGGTTAGGTTAGGTTAGGTTAGGTTAGGTTAGGTTAGGTTAGGTTAGGTTAGGTTAGGTTAGGTTAGGTTAGGTTAGGTTAGGTTAGGTTAGGTTAGGTTAGGTTAGGTTAGGTTAGGTTAGGTTAGGTTAGGTTAGGTTAGGTTAGGTTAGGTTAGGTTAGGTTAGGTTAGGTTAGGTTAGGTTAGGTTAGGTTAGGTTAGGTTAGGTTAGGTTAGGTTAGGTTAGGTTAGGTTAGGTTAGGTTAGGTTAGGTTAGGTTAGGTTAGGTTAGGTTAGGTTAGGTTAGGTTAGGTTAGGTTAGGTTAGGTTAGGTTAGGTTAGGTTAGGTTAGGTTAGGTTAGGTTAGGTTAGGTTAGGTTAGGTTAGGTTAGGTTAGGTTAGGTTAGGTTAGGTTAGGTTA